>CAJGYO010000008.1:42393466-47193466 GCA_904845875.1 Miscanthus lutarioriparius
CAACACTAGTTGAGATGGTTTGGACATGTGCAACGGAGATCCCAGAGGCACCGGTCGTGCGTAGTGAAATCCTAAGCCGAGGATAGTAGCATTGAAGAGAGGCGGAGGAAGACCGAAGTTGGCGTGGGTAGAGGCAATAAAAGGATACTTGAAAGGATGGAATATACCCAAAGACTTAGCCTTAGATAGGTGTGCTTGGAAGACAGTTATTCACGTGACTGAACCTTGATTGCTTCTGATGGGTTTCAACTCTAGTCTACCCCAACTTGTTTGGGACTTAAATGCTTTGTTGTTGTTGCTGTTGTTGTTGTTGTAATCAGAGTCTTTGGTTATCAAGTTTAATTGAACAATATGGTGGTTTGCATGATTAATGCATGCTGTGGAATTTGGATCCTTGGTCCATGTTCCAAAGATGATTAATAAAGCCAAATATATTTTCTTTGTCTCATTTCTTGTTTTCATCTTTCCTTGATAACGCTCTTGAAACATGGTTGCCCTATGTGAGATGCTTATAGTAAGGCTGATTCTAAATGAACTTAAATGTCAGTAACTCTCAGATTCAAGTACAGGAATGTTCAACCATGTCAAGAAGTCATTTTCATTGCTTTAGTCTCTCACCAGTAGTGCTGCGTTTGGTATAAGCGGTAACAGATATAATTCACTTCTTCTTTGTCCAGTTTTGCAGGTTAGTTTATTTGCGGGTTTCATTTCAAGATCAGTGGTTCTCAAGCTTCTATTGGTCAGATAATTGTATTATGAGCATGCAACATTTTAAAGGCGACATTCATTTTCGTCCACAATCAACAATTCTTGTTTACTGCTTGCAGGATGATAAATCATCAAAGAATTGAGATAATACTCGCGATAACGAATAGTGAAAGGTACAACTAATGTTACGATTATTGACTCATCGTATTTTTTAGTTTACTCTGAATCAGCAATAATCTTAATTTGTGTGATGTGCTTTTTCTTCTTCTTCTTTTTTCATTTAGTGATGTATCAAGCATGGCATGGTGTCAAATTATGAACTGTATGCACGCATCAACACATTAACAAATATCTTTTGTACATTATACTAGCATCACATTTTATCGGATTTAAGGCATGTTTGATTGATGTGCGGCCGTGCCTTGCCAAAGTGTTGGTCAGCTAAAACGGCTGCCCGGAAATTGGACGTCTGTAAAATGAACTGCACTTTGGCTTCGTAAGCTGGGCAAGCCAAAATACGGCTGGAATCCAAACATCATCAGTTTTCTTGGTCAATGGCCAAATTTTTGGCTCGGTAGACATCGGCATTCATCCAAACGCACCCTTAGGGCATATTTGGTTTTGACCCAAATGTACCATGCACTAGCTAAGCCAAAATTTGGCTCTAGCCAAACCCTTGGTCACCAAATTGGTGGCCATGGTTTTTGGGCCAACTTTGGCCACAAAATGAACTAACATGGCCAAATGGGAGGGCTGCCAAGCGCTTGCCATCCTTTGGCACACTTTGGTAAACAAAGGGACGTTTGGTTTTCATTCTCGCTCGCCTAGCCTTGCTTCACACTGGTTGGCACAGAAACCGAGATCCTTGCCCAAGTCGGCGAGCCAAAATGGCTCTCTCATATGAGCAAACCAAATCTTGCTAGCATAGGCATCGAGACGCTCAGACAAAACAACCAAACGTATGGGTCGCTGGCTGGGTATCCTTAGCTTGGCAAGGCAAAACAGTCCCTAGCAAAGGTACAAACCGACCCAAAGCAATCAAACACACCCTAAGCCATTCAACCGAAAATACTGTGTGATCCCCATAATATAGCAAATCCACATTTATTCAAATCCATCCAATAAGGCAGTGTCATTCTCTTTCTATTTGCAGTAGCATGCTGAACAAGGTTGGCTCCAGTTGACAGGCTGCCCACAAGGGCTCGAACCCAATAGGGTTCAGTACTTTTCTGTCTAATAAGACAAAGCCTGTCCTCTCCTCTTGGTCAAGGTTTTATTTTTCCTTTTGAACTCTCAACTGGTGATATTTGAAAAGCAGGTCCCTGACTTGTTTGCACGATTCATCATTCTTTCACTAAAATTTGCACGTTTGAGGTTCTGCTGTGCAATTTACGCCTGTTCCCATGAACTTATCAGCCGTAATCAGCCCTACTTTTCAAAGAATGGAACAGTATTTTGCTCTCACAACAAATCAGCCATATAAATCGTCAACAAGCAGCAGCAATAAATCCTACTGAACATGGCATTAATCTAATTGAAATCATATCGATGAGCTGAATATGTTCTTCTGTGATTATTGCTACTCTAGTTTGTAAACCCCAATGCTATGTGTTGATTGATTCTGTTTTTCTTTGCACTAATCATAAGCTTGTACTCATAATCATGTATGGGTCTTAACCTACGCAAAAGTTGCCCTGGTAGCAAGAATAGCTGGCTCTGTTCGGCAACACCTATTGCTGCTGTGGCTGATTTTTAGGGCTGATTTGTTGTGAGAGAAAAACAATGTTCCATGGCTGAAAAAGTAGGACTGATTAAAACTTTATAAGCTCAAGCGAACAGAGCTGCTATCGTGGGTAGGTTTTTGCAGTTTTGTCATTTTGTCATGCGTGGCCGCCCGCTAGGCCACTAAGCAAACACCTAGTAAAATTGCACTGTGAAACATGCAAATCATTTTTGAGGTGGAAAACAGAGGACGAAGAGAAGAGACTCGGCTTACACCCATGTTTGCTTTTGCATCCTTTTCTCCTTAATACAATGGGGCAATATCACACACTACCTGTGGGGTTCCATTTCTGTTAAACCTAGCCATGTCAAGACTTGAATAGGGACGTGGAACAACCATCTCAAAGGTATTTGAACTAGCTTAAATGGGCTGAGTGTGAAAGTTAGGCAATTCTGAAGTTTAAGCCTGAAACTAGATGACCTGGAGAGTTTAAGGTGGCCAACATGCAGCTGTTGTCCCTTTCATTTAGCTATATTTCCAAGTTCCTGCAATTTATTCAACGTTGCAGCAGCTAAAGTAGGCACCCGTGATTTGCTAGTTGCAAACTAAACTTCCATTGAACTAGTACTTCGTAATGATGGCCTTTACTGTCTACTTTGTTGATCGAGATGTTGATTTGTCGCATGGTCGTGCTAGGAATCAAGAAGGCACTGTCCAAGCACTGAACGGAATAAAAAAGGTAAAGCATTATTGAGACCCGTTGTATGTTTCTGTGCAACAAAATGTTCAGCTTTTTGCGAGCATTTGCAAGCAGAAGCCAAGAAGGGTGGCTTAGGGCGCGTTGGGCGGGCTCCTGTTGGCTCTGGCTCCTACACTGTAGCTCAACTGTAGCGCGCATGAGCTAGAGCCGGAGGAGAAAAAAATACCGAGCTTCTCTGGCTCCGGCGCTGTCAGTGAGAGAGGAAAGGAGGAGAGAGAGAAAAGCGGCTCCGATAAACAAAGTGACGCTTACAGGAGATGAACAAAGGAGGAGTCGAGGAGCCGAAGCGGTCGGAGCCTGACCAAACGAGCTCTTACACACGGCACGGGTGACTGACTGTACCCTTGATTTTAACTGCAGCTGGGCTGCGGAGCCTGGGATTGCAGCCACAGGCACCAATGCCATCAGGTAGGAGTACTAGGCCCCGTTTAGATTCTAAAAATTTTACGAAAGATTCACACATCGAATCTTGCGGCACATGCATAAAGTATCATTTAAATGTGAAAAAAAAAAACTAATTGTACAGTTAGGTGAGAAATCGCGAGACTTAAACTTTTGAACCTAATTAGTCCATAATTAGACACTAATTGCCAAATACAAACGAAAGTACTACAAAGAACCAAAATCTAAAAAATTTGGATCTAAACGGGCATAAGGGCCTGTTTAGTTCCCAAAAATTTTTTGTGAAGACTATCACATCGAATCTTACTGACACATGCATAGAAAGTACTAAATATAGATGAAAAAAACTAATTGCACAGTTGGGTGAGAAATCACGAGACGAAACTTTCAAACCTAATTAGTCTATAATTAGACACTAATTGCCAAATATAAACGAAAATGCTACACTAACCAAAACCCAAAAATTTTTGCATCTAAACGTACCCTAACCTGCCTACAGCTGCATCACGATGGTCTACTCTACTCCGTATACTGCAGCAGGAGTAGTGCACTGGCATTGCAACGGAGGCTGTGCTGGAGGAGGGGAGCATTCCATGGTCAATTCACTCGCAAATAAATATGGGCTTCGCTTCGCTTAAAAAATGAGTCAAAATACTGTTTTAGCTAATTTGTTGTAAGAAAAAAATACTGTTCCAACTAAAAAATAAACTAAAAAATACGGATTACAAGACAAGCTAACGGGGCCATGGTCGCTGCATGTGGAGACCGCATCAGAATTCAGATAAGCTCACTGTCCGGGGAATCCTAGAGCAGTCATCTGGATCCATTGAGATTTTGAGAATCTGATTAAAAAAAAAATCTGGGAACCATCCAAACAGGGGAGATAAAAGCAAGGATAGTAAAAAAAAATCCAAAGATGAGAATCCGAGAATCCGTTCCAACCCAGATAACACAGGATACTTCACCCTACCCAATGTGAAAAGACGACGGTATTGTCCTCATCTTTTTCTTTTCCCTGTGGCCATCTAAAGAGTAAATTTGTTGTGGCCACGGCGCGGCCTCAGGGTGGCCACGTCGTTCAAAATTTTTCTGAGCGTCAGATCCTCAATCCAACGGTGCTGCTGCTCTTCTCATGCCAAATATATGCCGGCTGAAACCCTAGCTCCACATTCCAAATCCACTTCTCCCTCTCGCTCCTCTCCCAGCGCCGACGGCTCATCGCGCGAGGCAGCCATGGCGGGTGCAGATTGGTCGAGGTGGCACGGCCCTCGACCATGGCGGGCAGATCCGCCCTAGCACGGCGCCGGCCGGCCCCAGCCCCAGACATGGCAGTGGCGAGGTGCCCTCGGCCAGCGGGCGGCGCAGGTGGCCCCGGCCGCTGGCCGCTGCTCCCGGCAAGGGCGCGGCTCGATGGGCCCTCGGCGACGGGCGGCTCCACGGCTGCGGCGGCCTGCTCCCCGGCGCCACGGCGCTCGGGCGGGTGGACTCAACGCCGTCGCAGTTGCTACAACGTCGAGCGAACTTGAGGTACCGGGCGGGGGGGCTGCGGCCGTCGATTCCCCATCGCGCCATTGTTGCTCTTCTGGCTCCGCTTATAGGCGAAGCGATCTCCTTCCTCATCGCCGCGAGGCAGCCATGGCGGGCGCAGATAGGTAGGTGGCACTAGCCCCGACCATGGCGGGCAGATCCGCCCCTTGGCGCGGCGCGCGTGGCCCTCGCCCCAGACATGGCAGGGCGAGGTGCCCTCGCCACCGCGCTGGGCGCGCGAGGTGGCTCTTGCCGCCGCTGCTCCCGGCAAAGGGCGCTGCTCGATGGGCCCTCGGCGCCTGGCGGCTCCACCGACGCTGGGCTGCTCCTCAGCGCGCCGGCGCTTTCGGGCGGGTGGACTCAACGCCGTCGCGGGCGATAACGTCGAAGCGAACTTGAGGTAGCAGCGGGGGCTGCGGCCGTCGATTCCCATCGCGCCATTGTTGCTCTTCTTGGCTCCGCTACAGCGAGCGATCTCCTTCCTCATGTTCATTGATCTCTAATTCTCTATGATGTTTTTGTCTTCCCTCCCTATTTGCGCCAAAGACGCCGCTGTTTCTTCCCGTTCGCTGCCTGTGTCTTTCGCCGCCTTCCTCAGCATCACCTCTACCACCACCATCCCGGCGAAGCCAATAGCATCGCAAGCATGCCTCTTCCACTCGTGGGTCATGTCAGTTAGGTGTTTGATGTAATGCCATGAAACACCATGGTGCAGCAAGGTGTCATGACCGGTCAAGCCATGGCGCGAGTCACAGCTTCATTCATTTGATTGGGCTCTTGCCGTCGTGACTTGCCAAGAATGGAGCAAATGTGGCGATTAGCAACCTTGGCAGCCAAGATTTTATATTTGACAGGGCATTGGCCATTGCATTGCTGCACAGGTAGCCTGCAAAGGCACTGCTCACCTCCACTGCCTGGTACGGCTCTTATTTTTGCTTTGTAGTTTGTATATATCACTCTTGAGAACAGACGGGAGGCAAGCTTAGGAGCCAGGAAGCTAGATAGTAATTACCCAGTCTCCTTCTCCTCTCCTCTGCCTGGTTGCCAGGAAGCTAGATAGTTTGTTAACTACGATGGCGTTTTTTTTAGTTTACAGAGATTACTGAATTCATTGGATTTAAATTTCCCAGCCGAATAAAGACTCCCTACTTTTAGGTACTTTTGCCAGTCTTCCTCTATGTTTGATGTGCTGCTTTCTCGCGCTTTTTTTTTGCAAGAGTAAGTTGCCTATGTTCAACTTTACCAAACGGGAAATCGTTTCTTTTTCATACTGTGTCGGTTTGTAGCAATTGGAGCCAGGATATTAAAAAGGCAACACATTCTCCCCAACTCAAGAACAAGGTCATGCTTCCTGCAAAACAGGTGTACCACTACCTGTAGCATATGCCTATGTGCTGCTCTTTCCTTTTACACCGCTATTAATCTAAACTGCTTTGCAGTCCACATGAGTCTTTTTTATTTGTGTCAACTAAGTTCAAACCCTCTTGTACTGGTTTGATAGTCAAAGTCAGGACTCAGGATTATCTTGTTCTTATGGCGTTTGATCTACAGTTTGTCCTGAAACTGGAACATGAATGTTGATCTTATTAGATGTTGATATTTCCTTTTTCAGCTTCCTATATAAGAAAAAAGATCAGTCGCTATTAATTTATGTTTTCACAACACTGAACAGCCTATGCACTGTTTGCTATGGACATATTGCAGCGTTTGCATTCCTTGCCATGAGATTTGTACAAAATGTTTTCAGGACAACAAGTGCATTTTTGTTTCGTCATGCTAAGAAAAAATTCCCCGCAGCCGTTATTATCTTATATTGACTGTTTCTTTTCCTTTTTTCTATGATCAGATCTGAATGATAGTTGAGTCCTTGTGTGGTTACTCATTTTAGTTTGTACTGTCTATTCCCTATCAACTGTAACACTTTGAATTTTCAGGTCTAAAATATTATGTCTTCATGGGTTCAAAAAATTGGGCTCACTTCTGACACTGAAGGAGCTCTCAGATGTCCAGCAAGTGAATTAAGCATCCACACTGACCTCTATGAAATTACACCTAAAAGGCAAAACAGATACATGATTCAGTTTTAAATCGGTTTGTATGGCACGGCCCTACTCTATGGGTTGTCATTCTCGGGATCATTTCATTGGAAACACGCAAGTGATTGTCTTTGTGAATCTTGGACTGATTTGGTTGCAGATACATTGATATGGCTGCACTCTTGTGTCCGAAATGTACTTTGAAGGCTTTCCTCTTGGACCCAGCAATGTGGGGAGGTACAATCTTGTATGTTGTACCAACGATGCCTATTCTCTTGCGAATTGGCATGTCATATTTTCCATCTTTTGCAAACTTATCTATACATTATTGCACTAGAGCTGTAATACTCTTCGCTTCTCCTGGTTTGGATAATGCGAATTAGAGAAGGCAATGATGAGAGAAAGTTTGTTTACTTGTAGCATATTAAGAGAGTGCCTACCAGTGGAAGCAATTTAGAAATGTTAAAAAGCTTGCAAGGATTATGTAAGACAGCTAGCACGGCAAACTCCATGTTTCAGTATAATATATGCTCATTTGTTGTGTTCTTCATCGTTTGTTTCTAAGAAAACAGATATCTTATCATCGTTGATAATTACAAAGCTGTCGATTAGGTGACTCAATTTTAGTTAGGCGCCTATAATATTTGTTATTTGTTAGCATTGTGCCATTTCCCAGATAGATTTTCGGCCATTTCTCGCGCGCATGGGGCGCGCAAATCACTAGTTCTCACTGCGCGTCGTCCATCCGAGAGCCTGGCCGGGATTGGCGGCGGCGACACCTCTGTCCTCCCCCCAACAAATCCTCGACGCCGCAGGACCGCCGGGATGGGGGGATGTTGCCCGTGCAGATAGATACCCACCAGGTTCGCCTCCCTCACCCCGAGCAGTGCCTGGTCGTGGCAGTCTGGCTGACAGCGGTCAAGGCGTTCCTCCCTGGGACCGGTGGTGGCAGTACGAGCGCCTTTCCCCGCGAGGCACGCCGCGCCGCCGCTGCGTCCTGATTTCTAGAATCCAGGGTGGATCCAGAAGGGCCCTAATGGTAAGACCAGGCGAGGTGAATATTAAGATGATGGCCGCTCGCTCGTGGCATCCATGTTCTCCTGTGACTGACAATGCCTTGAGCAGCGTTGATCTGCTTGGGCCATGTTTAGTTGGCCCCAAACTCCTGAATTTGATACTATGCAAAAAGAAGATTCCCCGTCACATCAAACTTGCGGTATATGTATGGAGTACTAAATGTTGACGAAATCAAAAACTAATTGTACAGTTTGGTTGTACTTTGCGAGACGAACGTTTTGAGCCTAATTAGTCAACGTTTGGACAATTATTACCAAATAAAAACGAAACAACATTGTAGATACTGTAGCTACAGGAAAAACGCCGGCGCCGATTCGGTGGCCATCTAAACGCGGCCTTGGTTAACTGATCTGTGACTGACAACCACAAGCAGCTGCTGCAGGCTGAAAAGTGTGGACGATGGCGGCGAGTGATGGGGGCGTACAGCACTGTTAGTGAGTCAAAGCTCCTTTTTTTTTTTTGCGAAAGCTCCGGCGAGGCTGTCCACGTCCAGTCTCTGGTCCGTGGCTCCGTGCTGTGCCGCTGCTGCTGCCGCTACGTGACAAGCGTAATCCAATCTCGGTCGGTCCTCGTCACCTGTGGAGTGGTCGAGTGGAGCGAGCAAAGCGCAAAGGCATGGAACGCCTGGACTGCAGCCTCAATGGACGAGCTCGCTTTCATTCATTTCCATGAACTCTCACGGTCAGTCGGTCACAGCCTGCCTGGGCGGCTCCCTTGTCCTGCTGCTGTGGACTTGTCCGCCGAGACGGGGAATCTTGCGTGCCAGGACTCGCGCCTTCGGGCTCGCCGTATCAGCCTGCTGCTGTGCTGCAGTGCTGCTAAAATGGCTTTTTGGCTGGTCCTGCTCGTTGCTTCCACGGTTCCATCCAGGCCCTCCCCTCCACCTGGAACCAAATCGTAGACCCGTATTGTACGGGGTATGTATAGGAATGAAAAGAGAACGGTCAGAAGAGGTCTAAAATGTTTTTTTTTACACGGGGAGCCTCGGCCTCTTTTGCAGTATATCCGATATGGTTATTCTCAATTCTGGAATACATTTGGCATCTTTTGCAGTCTATCCTGTATATACAGATTTATCGATTGCTATTACTGGTACAGTTGCAAAATGGAGTCATGTGGGAGACATCAAAGTATTAGTAGGCAGCAACAGTGCCAAATTACTTCAGGGCCCAAATAATTTGGAGCATTCCGTCCGAATTAGGGCACTAGTGGGAAAAAAAAGGAGACACCACATTCATATGACTAAAGCTGCATAAAATTAGGAGTACAACAAATCTGTCGCTTGCTACTTGAAAATTAAAGAGCACCGCTGTCTGCGGTTCTTCTTATTCTACTATAGAACAATAAATTGTTCACCCCAATGGATTGTTCTACAATCTGCATCCATTTTATGAGCAGGGGTTTACTCCATTTTCCAACATCAACCAGAAAACATCAAATGAGAAGTAAAATCATCATCCATATTGTGGCAGAACCACCCGAAATAATGCACTTACAGAGGTGCTCGTCTTCCACCAGACACTAAGCACCCCGTAAGCAAGTTAGAGCGGGCGGTTTCCGTCGGGCACACCCCAAGGGAGAGCCCGAAAGATCCACATTTTCCCCCAAGAATCCAATAATGAGAACGAGTTACAATACTTAGTACATTTTATACATCCAGAGTTCTTAGAAATTCATTATTACATTGCCAAATTCAGAGTGCGGAATATTAAACAGCGGAATAATAATAAACATCTATCGACAAAGAATAAGGATCCGTTTGTGCCCACCAGAGAAATCCTTCACACAACGGTACTCCTCAAGCATTACCTGCAACAGGGGTAAATAAACCCTGAGTACACAATGTACTCGCAAGACTTATCCGACTAGTGAGAATAATTTCCCGACTCCAAGGAATATGATAAGCTTTATGGTTTGCTGGTTTCCTTTTTGCAGAAAACAATACTAATAGTGAGTCCTTATTTATATTATTATTAGCAGCCATGATTAATTTATTATCTAGCCATTCTATGTAAGCACATGTTCTACTTTCAAGTAAAAGTTGAGCAATCAGTTCTATTTCATCACCTTCCATCTTTCAGTTCTTATTACGGTGCTAGAGTTTAGACAAGCCGTACCGGATTTCCCGACGATTCGCGAATCAATGCCCCCAGCTGGATATCTCGAAAACACACGCCCCGCTTGTACCCCAGGCATAAGTAGGACCAACCCATCACCCTCTTGTCCTGGGGTCTAGGTCCTTGTCCAAACTTGGACTCCAAGCCACCGCTCCTAAGTCCCGGACTTAGTGCGGTGCAAAGACCTCCACCATCCCCGTCTCCAATCAGTCGGTCCGAAAAGAGCTAGAACCCACGACAAGAGAGCAACAAGTCTTCCCTGTGCTCATACCCAAGTATGCGCTCGGGATAATAAGCCCGTGACTTGCCTAGCGTCCAATACAACGGCCGGTCCTTAACCGACACAGACAGGCAAAAAGTGTAACCAAGCTATGCCCTGTTGGCCGTAGGACACAACCTCTTACACCCACCAATACCCAAACCATATCCCTGCCCGGTCACTATTTTCCTTTCCACCATTTTATCACTTATTGTGAGTACCGCAGGTTACTCACACTACCGAAATCCTGAGCAAAGTAGTTACTCGACCTGTACTAGTAGGACTCAGAGGTAGATATATTTATGCATGTAGTTTCCATAAAATGCCTGTAACGTAAATGCACATCATATATATATTCAGTGAATATTAAAAATACAGGTTATGCACCGAGGCTTGCCTTGGACAGGCGGTGGGTCGACAAAGTCAGCACCAAAAGGCTCTGGTTCTCCCTCCTGCACGAGGATCTCCTCCTCGTACTCCTCAATGACCTCCTTGTAGTCCTGTTCATTCACAGGCACGAACTCTACCAACTTGTGATCTACATGCATGAAATAATGATGCAACACTTAGTAATACGGCAACAACAACTCTTAAAATAAAAATATGTCCATCAAGCTACTAAGCGAGTTCTACCGACTAAGGTGCTAAGTTATCAACTATTACCACTAACAAGTATGAAGCATGACATATATTATCTTAGCAACTAAAGGTATTCTTACTCTTAATACCGATTTTACTCTATATACGACAAAACAAAGAGTACTAGCTATTCTATTTATCCACCTACTCTAGGGCTACAAAAATTACAGTGAGTACATAACAATCTAATAAACCTACTGTAAAAATTTCATGGCTAAATCTATCATCAATTTGCCACAGAAATTCTTACAAATATTAAGCTACATAATACTAAGCTTTCTAAATTTAATTTATGAACCTATCATTCTCACAGCTAACTGTAAACTTACTACATCAATAGATAGATGGTATTTTTGTGAACCTAACAAATTTTGTTTCATTATTTTTGGACATCTATAGAATTTACTATTATTTTTCAAAGTTCAGCTCCAAACTAATTTGAATAAACATTCATATTTTCACTTTGAAATTGAAAAGTTGAATTCTCGGTGGCTGCTGAGCGAAAGCAGCTCGGCCCACTCTAAGCGCCCAGCCAAGAAGCTGACTTACACACCGCACGGCCCACACACGACAGCGGCCCAACGCAGGGAGACCCACACGCGCAGCGACAATTATGCAAAATAGACCCCAGCTTCCATCTAAATGAACCCGCGATCCTTACCACTATTTCACTCTCTCTGACACTTGCACTTAACCCCCCGATTCACTATGAATTCTCGTTTCAAGGTCCCTGGTCGGAATTTAAAAGAGGCCACGGCATCTCCGGCCAAACGCCGACGACCACGGACCTCCTCGACAGCAATACTCACAACCGTGACAATCCTCATCACAAGTGCATTCGATAGAGGTAATAAATACCATGATTGGTGCCGCACAAAGGCATGGGCCACGCACCACTGGCGGGTTGGGCCGCGAGACGCCGACGGTGCGAATTAACCTAGCCTAACGCCTCTACCACTACTCTAGGAGCGAAGGTGCCTCACCGATCACGTGAAGGATGGCCCGACGAAGTCATGGGACTCGGTAGGGTGGTTGGCCACGAGCCGAGGTCGCTCAGTTCACGGCAAGCACGACGATGATGTCCCCGGTGACACTCGCTACTCCGCCAAGGAATGAAAGTTACCTGAAAGCGAGGCAACCAAGTCAACACGACACGAAGGCACCGCACCGCTTAATTGAGACAAAGGATCAAGGAGCGATGCCCTCGCGAAAGCACCCGCCTCGACAGCCATGGCGGACCACGCGGGGAAAACGCCCGCATTACCTCACCAGAGGATGGAAACTCACGGGACGACTCAATCACCGCTAACTAACGGGGCTAGTTGGTGCGCGGTTAATTGGAAGGAGGTGGACTACGCAAGGCTAATTGGATGGACGACGGCGTTCGGACTTAAGGGGGTCGATGGCGGGGGAAAACTCCAATTGAAGCCCCGACACCGTACGACCGCAACAGTGGCAAGCTTGGCACGAAGCTGGACTCCAACTCGACCTCTAGACGTGCGCAATTATAAGGATGGGGCCAGCTCTGCGGGGTTTGCCTTGGCGCTGCATGGCCGGCGCGATGCCATTGAAGGTTACGTGACGGGGAGCTTGGCATGGCGCAGCCACTAATTGGGGAAGGACGACAGCGTGATGGTGAAGGCTCCACGTGCGTGTATGAGTCCGGCACGGCAATGTGCGACCGTAGCACCATGACCTGCAAGACTACAAGGGCTCGCAGATCTGCGCGCCAGTGATCGACGCCGTCCGGAAGGCAAGCAAGCGGCGGCGACGACGAAGCGCGAATGTGATGGCGAATGCAGGCCGGCCAAGCCCACGCATGTGCAGCCATGAAGGTCGGCAGAAGCGATGACCGGCGAAGCGGCGGTCGAGCGCAGGTATGCGACCATGGATGCTTGCTTCGACGTGTGGCGACGGCAATGGCGAGCAGAAAGCTGAGGCGGACGCGGCGGCGGGCAGAGCGGCTAGGCTCGCTGGACCCCGCGATGTCTGCGCGAAGTCGTGTGCCGTAACGCGGTAGCGGAGGAGGCCATGGCGGCGGCGTGGAATGGCTGCGGAGCCACGCGTGCAAGGCGCGCGCATAAAAGGCCGGGCGATCGGTGCGGCAACGCCGAGAGCCAGGCAGGGTGACTGCGCCTAGGTGCTGGCAGTGTTCAAAAACATGACTTGCACGATTTTTAAAGCTGCTTAAAAATCCAACCCGATGATCCAGTAGCTACACCACCTATTTTACGCTCGAGATAGTATGTCAAACTACTAAAACCAACCGTGAAATTACACTACTTCTTAATCCAATTTGCCTACGAAAATTACCAAATCTAGCTTCGTCAAAGTGTCGTCCAACTTAGGAATTTTGGCTGTGTTAAATGGTTTCGTGTCAAATGCGATTTCCAAGCTATTAAGTACGCTATCTAGCGAATCCCGTTGTCGACCTCCAGTATTTCACTGTCACCTACAAAGTTTGTACTACAACTTTATTAAAGTTCTGTATATGCGTTCTATAGCATTCTCGTTCAATAAAAATTCATTTAGAACCCTAAGTGACATAACGCGACATGAACTATAACATTCGTTTCGCGTTTCCGATGAACGTTTCGAGTCACATAAATTGATTTACACATTATATTTCATACATTTACACATAAGTATGATGCTCATGCAGTGTTTTAGCAAAAGGCTGAGGGTGTTACAAATCTACCCCCTAAAACAAAATCTCGACCTGAGATTTCATGTGCCTAGTGTGGGAAAGGAGATAGGGAATACATTTCAACATAACAACTATCTATCAGAACCAGAGAGAAGGTGGGGGTAATGCTTCAATATATAGCTCTCTTGTTCCCACGTGGCCTCATCCACAGAGTGATTTTGCCACTGCACCTTGTAGAACTTCACTACGTTGTTCCTTGTCACTCTTTCCTTTTCATCCAGGATTTTGACAGGGTGCTCAATATAAGTCAAATCAGGCTGGAGTGGAAGTCCTTCAATTTCTACAGCTTCATCTGAGACCTGCAAACATTTCTTCAACTGTGAGACATGAAACACATCGTGTACTACCGATAAAATATCGGGAAGCTGGAGACAGTAAGCAACTGGGCCACACTACTTCAAAATTTTGTAAGGACCCACGTATCGGGGAGCTAGCTTGCCATGGATACCAAACTGATGCACCCCTCTCATAGGAGACACCTTAAGGTACACATAATCCCCAACTGCAAACTGCACGGGCCTTCTTCGCTTGTCCGTATAGGCTTTCTATCGGCTCTGAGCTGCCTTCAAATGACTCTGAATAATGATGACTTGCTCTCAAGCCTTTTTGATGAAATCAGACCCAAAATATCCACGGTCTCCCACTTCAACCTAGTTAAGTGGCGTCCTGCATTTCTTTCCATATAGAGCTTCAAATGCTGCCATGCGAATGCTCTCTTGGTAGCTATTATTGTAAGAAAATTCAACTAACTTCAGGCATCCATCCCACTTCTCAGGAAAAAAATGGCACAAGCTCTCAACATATCCTCGAGCACCTGGTTCACGCTTTCAGTTTGACCATCAGTTTGTGGATGATATGCTGAGCTTCTGAGGAGACGAGTACCAAGACAGTGCTGCAGTTGCTCCCAGAAATGGAAGACAAAAACTAACCCTCTATCAGAGATGATAGTAAGGGGAACTCCATGTAGGGCCACAATCCGATCAAAATATATCTCAGCATACTTCTTGGCAGTATATTTAGTGTCCACTGGGATAAAATGAGCAGACTTAGTGAGACGGTCCACAATGACCCAAATAGAATCATAGCCCTTGGATGTGCGGGGCAAACCCACCACAAAGTTCATGGAGATATTTTCCCATTTCCAAACAGGAATGGGCAAGGGCTGCAAATATCCTAGGGTATGCATATGATCTGCTTTAACTCTCCCACAAGTGTCGCACTCCGCGACGTACTGGATGATATCTTGCTTCATGTTGGACCAACAGTACAAGTGGCGCAAATCATGATACATCTTGTTGCTGCCAGGATGGATGGACAGCTTTGAATGATGGGCTTCATTCAAAATCTTCCTTCTCAGCTCCTCATTTGCTGGAACCACCAATCTATTTTTGTATCTCACTACTCCTTGCTCATCAATACTAAAGTGAGGACCACACCCTTCGACAATCAATTTCTTGATGGGAGGAATTTCTAAAGTGTCTTGCCTCTACTCCGTAATAATGCTCCAAAGAATTCTAAGGTCAAGGCAATGTGAGCCAAAGACTCTCTACATGGTTGAGAGACAAAGTTGTTTCTTTAACCTAATATGACTTTCGGCTCAAAGCATCAGCTACTACATTAGCCTTTCCTGGGTGGTAATGTACCTCCAAGTTATAATCTTTGATCAATTCCAACCACCTCCTTTGCCTCATATTTAGTTCAGACTGAGTGAAAATATATTTTAGACTCTTATGATCTATAAAAATATGTACTTTGTTGCCCAATATATAGTGCCTCCAAATCTTTAGAGCGTGGACCACAGCAGTCAGCTCTAAATCATGAGTGGGGTAATTCACTTCGTGCTTTTTCAGTTGGCGCGAAGCATAAGCTATCACACGCCCATCCTGCATAATCACACATCCCATCCCTATCTTCGAGGCATCACAATATACATCAAAAGGTCTGTCAATATCTGGTTGGGCCAACACAGGAGCAGTGGTCAGAAATATCTTCAAAGCTTGGAAGGCTTTTTCATAGGTTGGGCTCTAATTAAACTTGGCTTCTTTTTGGAGCAGCTTGGTCATCGGTTGAGTTATCTTGGAGAAATCCGGGATGAAACACCGATAGTACCCAGCTAGACCAAGGAACTGACGAATCTAGTGCACTGACTTGAGAGACTTCCAATTTAGCACATCTTGCACCTTGCTGGGGTCAACAGAAATACCGTCAGGTGTCAACACATGCCCTAAAAACTGCACTCGATCTAACCAGAATTCACACTTGCTGAATTTAGCATACAGCTTGTGTTCCCTCAATCGAGCTAGTACTATCCGAAGGTGTTGGGCATGTTCTTCACTGTTCTTGGAATATATCAGGATATCATCAATGAATACCACAATAAACTTGTCCAGCTCCGACATAAAGGCTGAATTCATCAGGTACATGAAGAATGCAAGAGCGTTGGTGAGACCAAAAGATATGACTAGGTATTCATATAGCCCATACCTAGTAGAAAAAAGTTGTCTTTGGGATATCTTGTGGTCTAATCTTAATCTGATGATAGCCTGAACGGAGGTCAATCTTGGAGAACACCTTGGCACCAGCTAGTTGATCGAACAAAGTATCTATACGGGGAAAAGGATACTTGTTCTTAATGGTTACCGCATTAAGAGGGCAGTAATCCACACACATCCGAAGACTGCCATCCTTCTTCTTCACAAAAATGGCTGGACAACCCCATGGTGAAGAGCTAGGACGGATAAAGCCTTTTTCCAACAATTCTTCCAGCTGCTTCTTCATTTCAGCCAACTCCTTTGGAGCCATGCGGTACGGGCGTCAGGAGATAGGAGCAGTACCAGGCTCTAGCTCAATGGAGAATTCCACCTCTCTGTCCGGTGGCAACCTAGGTAGATCTTCAGGAAAAACATCCAGGAACTCACATACCATAGGAATAGAGGTAAGATCAGGAGAGGCTTCAGCATGAGCTGCAATAGGTAAGACTGGATCTGAGGGTACAAGAAGAGACATCCTATCCTCAGAAGAGGGAAGCCGTAACTCCACAATTCTCTGCTTCAAATCCAAGACAACCCCATACACCCACAACCAGTTCATCCCAAGAATTGCATCAATGCCGTGCCTAGGCAGCACCATGAACTAGAGACGGTAGGTGTGAGTGGCTAATACTAAGCTCACTGTGTCCGTCCAAGTATTGATGCACATCTGCGCACCCGGACTACGGATTCTATAGGCAAATGGTATAGCCATAATAGGTATATTGTGCCGGTCTACAAATCCCATGCTCATAAATGAATGTGATGCACTAGAATCAAACAACACATAAGCTGGATGTGAATCAATGGAGAATATACTAGCCATCACCGATTCTGTTGCAATATACGCCAAAGATCCGTAAAATTCACCCGCCCGGATCAATTTGTTGGCACTTTCTTCTTGATCCTTCGTCCGCTTAACTAGCTTCGGAGTTAGCCGATGGTCTGGCAGATGGGTTGGCTGGTTTTGAGGACACTCTCGGGCATAGTGGCCATCCTTGCCACATTTGAAACAAGCACCCGACTTGTTTCCCTGTCCCAGACAAGGTGGGGAATGCTGCCCTTGGGGTTGCTGATGTGGCACCTGCTGAGTAGGTGCACGGTACTGTGTGGAAGAAGCCTGAGAAGTATGCTGGGGTTGTCGAAACGAATGCCCGCCTGATGATTGATAGGGCACCCGCCTAACAACCTGTACTTTCTAAGTATGGGGGTGACTAGAAGACCCTGTAGCCACCCGCTTTCACTTCCATTCTACCTGGGTATCCTGCTGCAAGCCCTCCATGGTGATGGCAGCATTCATCATCGCCCCAAAGGTCTGATAGTTCCCAGTATAAAGCTCCTTCTGTAGGCTGCAAGAGAGGCCGCGATAGAAGCGGTCCCTCTTCTTCTCGTCTGTATCCACATGAGTTCTAGCATACTGGGACAAGTGGTTGAACTTATTGACGTAGTCCATCACGGACATACTCCCTTGCCGCTGGTCTAGGAACTCAGTCAGCTTCCTATTGAGGACACCAGCTAGAATATAAAATTCTCTGAATGCTACGGTGAACTCCTGCCAGGTCACCCGGTGATCTGGCTGCTGCATGGCATTGAAGGTATCCCACCATGCACTCGGGGACCCCAACAACTATTGCACTGCAAAGCGCACCTTCTGCTCATCAGTCACGTTGAGAAATAGAAACTTTTGCTCCAGAATGCGAAGCCAATGCTCCGCATCCAAGGGCTCAGCCGTCGGTGTGAACATGGGCGGGTGCGTCTTGAGGAAATCCTAATAAGAGCAGGGTCCCTCAGGACCACGGGCACCACCCCCGTTCCCACCATTGCCCCCATAGCCTCCACGGCCGAAGCCACTGATAGCCGTGCCAGCAGCTCCATGGCACGGGCTGACTCGCGACGAGCAGCCATCATTTCCGCCATCATCTCCACGTGAGTTATCGGCGGTGGCGGTGGCGGAGGAGGAGGAGCCAACAGTGGAGCCTCATGGCTCTCCCCGTTACCGTGCTCATTGGCTCGGCCACTTTCACCTTGGCCCTCGCCAAGACCATGGCCCGCTCCGGCACTGGTGCTCCCGCATCCGAACTGTAAGAGATAGGAACCAACCTCTTAGGGCAACCTTCTAGATCAGAAATAAGGGATTAGAGAAACGACTTAAAACATTCTTTTAGTTGTTCTATCAATTTACTAATCCAATTATACGTGTAGGGGGACTTTAGTTTAAGCAAGGTGCTACTATCATGATGCATGTATCGGCCTATACGCTCACTCAAGCCAGAATATAGCGGCATTCGTAAAATTTCGGCACATCGCACACTCACTTTCCGTATGCTAAGCGATTTCTTATGCAACATAAGTCAGTGTACCTGCAGAAGACTGATTAGATAAAACCAGTGCCGCTATCCTATCTAAACCATATTGTTAGGGCTTATACTTATTTACATAACTTTAGCACATCCTACTTTTTGTAAAACTTTTGTTGGTCAAATTTTAAGTTTTAGAAAAGAGTGATGAACTCGTAAACTCATTATTGGCTCTGGTACCAACTGTGGCAGAACCACCCGAAATAACGTACTTACGGAGGCGCTCGTCTTCCACCAGACACTAAGCACCCCGTAAGCAAGTTACAGCGGGCGGTTTCCGTTAGGCACACCCCAAGGCAGAGCCTAAAAGATCCACATTTTCCCCCAAGGATCCAATAATGAGGACGAGTTACAATACTTAGTACATTTTATACGTCCAGAGTTCTTAGAAATTCATTATTACATTACCAAATTCAAAGTGCGAAATATTAAACAACGAAATAATAATAAACATCTATCGACAAAGAACAAGGATCCATCTGTGTCCACCAGAAGAATCCTTCACACAATGGTACTCCTCAAGCATTACCTGCAACAGGGGTAAATAAACCGTAAGTACACAATGTACTCGCAAGACTTACCCGACTAGTGAGAATAATTTCCTGACTCTAAGGAATGCGGTAAGCTTTATGGTTTGCTGGTTTCCTTTTTGCAGAAAGCAATACTAATAGTGAGTCCTTATTTATATTATTATTAGCAACCATGATTAATTTATTATCTAGCCATTCTATGTAAGCACATGTTCTACTTCCAAGTAAGAGTTGAGTAATCAGTTCTATTTCATCACCTTCCATCTTTCACTTCTTACTATGGTGCTAGAGTTTAGACAAGCCGTACCGGATTTCCCGGCGATTCGCGAATCATGAGTGATCGTAATTATCACCTATTGTGAGTAACGGCAGGTTGCTCACGCTACCGAAATTCTGAGGATAGCAACTACTCGACCTGTACTAAAAGGACTCAGAGGTAGATATATTTATGCATGTAGTTTTTATAAAATGCCTGTAACGAAAATGCACATCATATATATATATATATTCAGTGAATATTAAAAATATGGGTTATGCATCAGGGCTTGCCTTGGACAGGCGGTGGGTCGACAAAGTCAGCACCAAAAGGCTCCGGGGCTCCCTCCTGCACGAGAATCTCCTCCTCGTACTCCTCAATGACCTCCTCGTAGTCATGTTCGTCCGTAGGCACGAACTCTACCAACTCGTGATCTACATGCATGAAATGATGATGCAACACTTAGTAATACGGTAACAGCAACTCTTAAAATAAAAATATGTCTATCAAGCTACTAAGCGAGTTCTACCGACTAAGGTGCTAATTTACCTACTGTTACCAGTAACAAGTATGAAGCATGACATATATTATCTTAGCAACTAAAGGTATTCTTACTCTTAATACCGATTTTACTCTATATACAATAAAACAAAGAGTACTAGCTATTCTATTTATCCACCTACTCTAGGGCTACGAAAATTACAGTGAGTACATAACAATCTAATGAACCTACTGTAAAAATTTTATGTCTAAATTTATCATCAATTTGCCACAGAAATTCCTACAAATATTAAGCTACATAATATTAAGCTTTCTAAATTGAATTTATGAACATATCATTCTCACAACTAACTATAAACTAACTACATCAACAGATAGATGGCATTTTTTTGAACCTAACAAATTTTGTTTTATTATTTTTGGACATCTATAGAATTTACTATTATTTTTCAAAGTTCAGCTCCAAACTAATTTGAATAAACATTCATAATTTCACTGGAAATTAAAAAGCCGAATTCCTAAGCGCGGCCAGCGAGCGAGCCTCTCGGCCCACTCTAACGCCCCCGCGCATGCGCATGCGCAACACACCAGCGCGGCCCACACGCGACAGCGGCCCAACACGGGGAGACCCACGCGCGCAGCGACAATTATGCAAAATAGACCCCAGCTTCCAACTAAATGAACATGCAATCCTTACCACTATTTCACTCTCTCTCTGACGCTTGCACTTAACCCTCCGGTTCACTATGAATTCTCGTTTCAAGGTCCCTAGTCGGAATTTAACAGAGGCCGCGGCATCTCCGGCCAAACGCCGGCGAGCACGGACCTCCTCGGCAGCAATACTCATAACCGCGACACTCCTCATCACAAGCGCATTCGATAGAGGTAATAAACACCACGATTGGTGCCACACAGAGGTGTGGCCACACACCACGGCAGGGTTGGGCCGTGGTGACACTGACGCCGATGAATTAACCTAGCCTAACGCCTCTACCACTACTCTAGGAGCGAAGGTGCCTCCCCATATACGTGAAGGATGGTCTGGACGAAGTCGCGGGACTCTTCAAGGTGGTTGGCCACGAGCACGAGGTCGTTCTGGTTCACGGCAAGCACGGCGATGGCGTCCCCGGTGACCTACTACTCCGCCGGCGACACTGTTACACGGGCGAGGCAACCAAGTCAACACGACGCGAAGGCACCGCTTAATTGAGACAAAGGATCAAGGAGCGACGCCATGGCCGAGCACCCGCCTCGACAGCCATGGTGGACCGCCACGGGGAAAACGCTCTGCATTACCTCACTAAGGATGGAAACTCGCCGGGACGACTCCAATCGCTGGCTAACTAATAGGGCTAGTTGGGTGCACGGTTAATTGGAAGGAGGTGGACTACGCAAGGCTAATTGGATGGATGACGGCGTTCGGACTTAAGGGGGTCGACGGCGGGGGAAAACTCCAATTGAAGCCCCGACACCGTACGGCCACAATGATGGCAAGCTTGGCGCAAGTCGGACTCCAACTCGACCTCCGACGCGTGCGCAATTATAAGGATGGGGCCAGCTCTGGGTTTTGCCTTGGCGTTTACGGCCGACGCGACGCCATTGAAGGTGACGGACGGGAGCTTGGCATGGTGTAGCCACTAATGGGGAAGGACGGTAGCGCGACGGTGAAGGCTCCACGCGCTGCGTCTGAGTCCAAAGACAGCTGACAATGCATCACCAGCGCCACGACCCGAAGACGACGACGGCTCGACGACTCGCGCTACCGCAGATGATCGACGCTGGTCCGGAAGAAAAGCGGCGGCGACGCACGAAAGCGCCGGACGTGATCGCGAAAGCGGCAAGCGGGCAAGCCTCACGCGTGCTGCCGTAAAGGAAGGTCGGCGGCAAGAATGACGTCTGGCGAAAGCGGCGGTCGAAAGCGCAAAATGACGATGAGGAAGCAGCTTCGACACAACGGCGACGGCGATTGAAAGCGGTAAAGCTCAGCAGACGCGACGGCGGCGAGCAGAGCTAGGCTCGGCTGGACCCCCAGCGTCTTGGCGAAGTCGTGTGCCGAGCACGGTAGCGGAGGCCGTGGCCAGCAGCGTGGAGCCACGTGCGCGGGCGTGCGCGTGCATGACCGTCGGGCAGCCGGCGCGGCAACATCGAGAGCCGGGCAGGGTGACCGTGCCCAGGCGCTGGCACTGTTCAAAAACGTGACGTGCACGCTTTTTAAAGCTGCTTAAAAATCCAACCCGATGATCCAAAGTAGCTACACCACCTATTTTACGCTCGAGATAGTATGTCAAACTACTAAAACCAACCATAAAATTACACTACTTCTTAATCCAATTTGCCTACGAAAATTCCCAATCCTAGCTTCATCAAAGCGTCGTCCACCTTAGGAATTTTGGCTAAGTCTTAAACGGTTTCGCATCGAATGCGATTTCCAAGCTATTAAGTACGCTATTTAGCGAATCCCGTTCTCGACCGTCACCTACAAAGTTTGTACTACAACTTTATTGAAGTTCCGTATATGCGTTCTATAGCATTCTCATTCAATAAAAATTTATTTAGAACCCTAAGTGACATAACACGACATGAACTATATCATTCGTTTCGCGTTTCCGATGAACGTTTCGAGTCACAGAAATTGATTTACACATTATATTTTATACATTTACATATAAGTATGATGCTCATGCAGTGTTTTAGCAAAAGGCTATACAGTGTAACACCGAGGGTGTTACACATATGTCCTACTACTTTCCTTTTCCGGCAGAACGCAAAGTATTTATTGATTATTTTGAATGAAACTACAGAAACTTCTTAAAGTTGTCCTTGTGGTCACTCTGACTCAGACAAGATACTGAGTTGCCCCTTCTAATTGCCCTCTAGAAATGCTCTCGTAAACCCCATTTAGCCTAATAGAACAAGGCTTATACTGTTTGGCACATGTTAATACCAGCTTAATGACTACTACTGCTCCAAGTCCAAGGACAACTTAGTTGAAGCTGAACTACTAGAGTAAGTAAACTGTCTGTATCATGATTCCCAAATGGGTTTCTCCAGTGCAATGGAGTCAAGAGATGACTGATGGTAAGAGTAGATATGTTCCTGCGACTTCTGCTGCTCATCAGAATAGCTCAATGCTGTCACATCTGCATTGTAAGTCTCAGAACTCATTTCCAAATTCCCACTGCCTCCTAGTCCTAGAAAGTCCTGGGTTAGTCCAGCATCTCCTACCCCTGAAATATTTTCCTGCCTGTTGTGTTGCGTTTGGCTTCCAGAAAATATGCCGGAGCTCTCCTTTTCTTCTCTCATGTCAAATGGATTATTCATTAGTCCAATTAAAGGCACTGTGGTAGGCCTGTAACTATTCACCCATGGTGTGTTCATCAGAATGTTACCGCGACCACTCATGTAAGAGCCCTCATCTTCAGCTGCCTTGATGCCAATACTGTTAGCTGCTGAATTCCCGAGGGAGTCTCCCTGGCTTCCAGAAGATATGTCCATGTGATCTCTAGGACTAGGAGTCGTCACGTTATTTGGGAAACTTTTTAGGAGCAATGGTGATATAGGATCCTGGCTGGTCTTCGCACCCATCACTGCAGCTTTCTGAAGCAGTGCAGTAGCAGACATGTATGGAGAATTCATGGACATATAAGGGTAACTCGACGCACTTCCATCAAGTGGAAAGCCTGAATCCTTGGGTGATATCTGGTTGGAGAACAATGTTGTGTTTCTTGTAATCAGAGCATTAGACAAGTTTGCCATCACATCAGTTGGTGAAGTGGGGAAGGCAGTTACTCCATGTGAAAAGATATCATGCTGGTGACCATGCAGATTTCCCACCATTGTTGCAAGGCTATGGTTAACCTTGGAGTTGTCTTCAGCAAGTGCATCACAGAAGGCTCGATGTGTGATGAAGCTATCCTTTCTGCAAATATATACAATTGAATTTGAAGGTAAATTTTTCGAAGTTGATGTGGGAGATATAAATACTCGTATATAATATTCCCAGCAATGCTCAAGGATGTCAAGGAATTCAACATTGCATTGCTTCAGTTGCTGATACAGTTTGACGTCTACGGGAATTGGTAAACTTATTTGTTTCGGTTACTGTGAACAATGAACATAGACATACCTTGAAAATAGTGTTCCACAGTCGCATCGATACTCCTTTGTGCCACATATCTTTGTGTGGGCCTTCCAGTCCGACTGGACAGCATACTTCTTTGAACACCTGTCACACTTCCACTTCTTCTCCCCATGTTTCCTGGAGTAGTGCTTCTTTATGCCTGTGAGATCGCCCAATGCTCGGCTTCCATCATGATGAGGGCAGGTGACCTCAGGGCAGACATACACCTTCTTCTTAGCTTCAGTGCTGCTTCTCTGCTTCAGCTTCCATGGTAGGTTATGGCCCCTCCTATGGAGCTGGAGGTTCTGGTCTCTCTGGAAGCCCTTGTGACAGACCTCACATATGTATCTGTTTGTTGCCAGGAGTGTCTTGGGTGACAAAGCCACTACTTCCACATCAGCATCTGCCAAAGGGATATCATGAACCAATGTTAGGTTTTCACAAGTGTTTAAGTGCACACATTCTAGTTATCTTTTTTATCACCTCCATCTATAATCAGGTCGTATGTTGAACTGTTGGTACCTATGTCCTGTATAAGGTTGAACACAGACGAATATTATCCCAACCTGACCCGCCTGTTTTTCTACATTTCACCCGCCTATTTCTGTATTTTCGGAAAAATCCAGAAACGTTATGGGATTTGGCCTGAAATATCCCCTATTTGTTCCGTATTTCTGAAATCCAGGATGATCCCAAGCGACAACTCCCCTAAGGCCCAATAACTAGAAGGCCAACGTCTGCAGGCTGCAGCCCAATAATACAAACCTCGTCCCTGTCCGGCCTAGCCTGCTGGCTGCTACTTTTTTTTTTGATAATAAGTATCTGTATTTCTAGATAAAGAAAACGTACACATAGGCGTACAAATACAGACACGTACGTAAAGGATACGGATACAACTGTTCCAGCCGAACTACACAAAGGACCCTAGAAACAAAAAATATTACAACGATGCCCCTAGATCCTTCGCGATTCCTCTGTGGTCGTCCACCTCGTCGCCGGCCACCGCCAACAAAGAAGAAGACGATCACCACCATGGGCTGGAGAAGTCCCATTGCACGCTGGCTTTGAAGTGGAGTCGAAATTGACAACCGTCGAGAAAACGGGATGAAGCCGTCGGCGATCGCCCATCGACCGGGGCTAGCTCCCGGATCTGTGCTCGCCGTCGACGGCCATCGACGCCGAGGGAAGAAAGAGCCAGATCCGGCCAGCCACCAACCACAGCACCCACGAACAGAACCGCATCCAACCAAAAACAGGCCAGCAGCAACATCACCTGGCAAAGACGAAGGTGCGCCGGCCCCGAACTCCTGCGCAGATCTCCCGGACCCCGCCGTCGGCGCTGGAGCGGAACGCCGCCGGGACGAAGGAGGGGTGGAGAAAGATTATTCCCCAGCGTCATCAATGCCTTCGCCTCGTCGACATCACCCAGAAAACCACGCTGCAGAGGAACAACCCCCGGCAAACCCTAGCCTCGCCATCAACAGACGACGGGCAAACCCTAGACCTAGGTAAACCACTACCTACTCTATATACAGCCGCACGGCGATTCCCCGGCCCACCTCCCTCTACGACGCCTCGCCGACCACTGGAGAGGAAGAGAGCCGGCGGAATCACCGCCGGAAGCGCGGTTCGCCCTCTCTTCGCCTTTGGCAACTGTAGCAAGGGGAAAAGAGGAGAGACCAAGGCCTTGTTTAGATTGAAAAAAATTTCAACCCGATGAATAGTAGCACTTTCGTCTTATTTGGTAAATATTGTCCAATCGTGGATCAACTAAGCTCAAAAGATTCATCTCGTGATTTCCAACTAAACTGTGCAATTAGTTATTTTTTTTATCTATATTTAATGCTCCATGTAAACGGCTAAAAATTGATGTGATGGAGAAAGAGTGAAAAAACTTGGAATTTTGAGGGTATCTAAACAAGGCCCAAGTGTGTTTTGCTGCTGGCTGCTAGCCTGTCGTTGCTATGTTCAAGCTGTAGAGGCATACTGGTGATGTGTGCACGCGGGTGTACGGCCTGCTCCATGCATTCCTGAAGTGCTACTTGCCTTTTGCTTCCCTGTGAGCATTAACAACTCATACAGGCACACGTAAGTGCAGCAGTGCATGCATTTGAACACAGCACACTTGCACTTGCACAAGAGCACGATTGATGAATGAGAATGATGATTTTATATTTGCGTTGGTGTTGCTGCAAGCTGATTATAGAATGTAATATACTCAATAAATAATCGTGATTCCGGCTTAAGTGTCCCATTTCCGCCCGTTTCCGTTGCGTTTCCATCCGTACTTGTTCGTTTCCATATAACCAGTATATTCCGATTCCGTACCCGTTCCCAACTATTCCGATCCCGGTCCGGTGCCAAAATATAGAAACAGAAACAGGAAGAGGGTTTTTCCGCCTGTTTCGGTCCGTTTTCATACATAGTCCTGTAGAACAATCTGGTTATCTTTGCTACTTAGGAATGAGTGCTTTAAATTGCAACACTCGATTTATTATAATGATTATCTATCTATTCAGAATCTTTTAGTTCCATCTATGTATCTCAAATCTTGGTGGGAAGGAGTCTGAACAAAGTAAAAATATGCTTTGTGGAGGTAGGCATAGAGCTGATACTAATGGCCAAACAAGAAAAAAAATGCCACGATGAAAACTATAATATAAGGTAATTAGGTAAAACAAGATATCATGAGCTCCTGAGTAAAAAGCCAAAACAACACTGCACAAGAACACTTCTCTTGTATACCTGGATTCTCATGCGCAGAAGGGTAGGTCAATATAGAGTCTCCAATGAGATTCAGAAATTTGTATTACCGTCACTACATCTTTCTTTATTTGGTTTCTCATAAGTTTGTAACTAAGAACAAAGACCATTAATTGTTTTAAACATTGAGTTGAGTTAATTACATTGCACTTGCACGTGTGTTTCTGCCATCTTGATTGGGAAAAAAAATCCGGCATGGACCTATTGTTTATTGAAACCAAGTGTGTGCTAGTTGAAAATTAAGTTGAAGCATCATACCTAGAATTCCTGGATGGCCTCGTCTCTTTTTCACTACAGGCATTTCTGTGTCAGCTTTGCTTGACCCAGCAGGGCAAGCTTCTAGCTTTGCCTGCTGCTGGAAGTTGTTGAGGGATTCTTCTTCCGACGTGTGTGACATTACTTGGAGGTTCAGATACTGGATGCAGAGGGTGCCAGCAAGGTGAAGGGGGGTGGTGATTTATGCACAACGGAACGAAGGGGCCACAATTAGAGAATAGGAAAATGGTTGATGAACTTTCAGTCAGCATCACCACTGCAATGATGCTAGCACTATATATTGTTTAATAACCCATGGAATGCGACTCTGATTGTCTCATCAGAACGAATGTTCCATTTATTATTTCTAAAGGATTTGTCAATATCCTCAACCTGACGTTTGCTAAGCAAAGCTCCACAGGAACAGAAGAGAACTAGTCTGAATTGAGCTACTGTATACTCATTTCGTCGCACTCCCTTTACTGTTATGTTATGCCTGCCTGCCTGGTGTGCCACTCTTACTATTTTGATAGAAAGATTTATGATACTGTGATCTGCAGACGGTAATTTCTGCTGCTGCTGCTGATTTTTTACAGAGTGTAGAAATCTGTGCGCGCTTTGCAATCATCGACAGGAGAAGCTGTAATGCATGTCATGTTTCACCCTGGGGATTAAACTAGCCTGTCAGCGTCAAGACGGATCGTCTGGGTGGTCAATTGGTGTCGCAATCAGACGGGGGAATAAAATGGAGGCGATCTGTGTGAAGAGCAGGCAGGAGACGGTTTTGTCGGTACAAGGGGGATGCAATGCATGCCAACGGTGAGATCCGGCCGGGAGAAGAAACAAACATAGGCCGCAGTTTTTGTATCCGGCCTTGCCGTGGTATAATGGCATCAACGATCAAGCTCCTCTCCTCTCTTCGGTGCAACTGTGAGATCTTCCCTTGCTGTTTTAGTATTTGGAGTTTCCTGCTGCATGGAGCTGGCCGGGAGGTTTGAAGAGTTCTACAATGCACAAGCTGTGTTACCACAAGAGGCTAAAGTGTATGTCAAATGGACCGTTCGGCGGTTTGGCATCTGGCCATATGTCACGGTGAATAGCATCATCCTTCCTTCAAGTCCTAGACATGGCCTTTGTTTGATCAATCTGCTGTACGTTTGATGATATACTAATTGTTAGGATTTTGCCTTATGACCTCTCTGTTAACTTGGCCTAGCTTTCAGATGTTAAGTTGTCAGCAGGATTTATCCAGTGGGTTGTTATTGCCAAATTAAAACCCCAAAAGTATAGATGGTGCTTCTGTGCTCATCACTGTGCCATTAGCCCATTGCCTGATAGTCCGACATCCGTTGGAATTGGAACTGTGCATAACAAATCATCAGGAAGTGTGCTGGGTCTGGCCATCAGTCACTCTGGAGCAAGATGATCGTGCCTGCGTTTCTTCCTCCGACACAGGAGCCCAAGCCAGCACTGTCTTCGTTTGGTGACATCGAATACAGTACAAACAAAGCCGAAGCCATTATCCGGACTGCCCTATGCTTGCATCCTGCTTGGTTCAGCAGCTTGTGGATTTACAGTTTCAGCTCAGGCCTGGATCCTTCTGAATATTAACAGACAAGAGAAAGGACACAGAGGCAAATTTACACTTTCAGCAAGACAACGACTGTAAAGGACGGCATGGCAGACTAATGCCTCTCTGTGCGTGTACCCGTGTATGCCATGTTTGTGTACGTATGCAGTGATTTTTTGTGTTGCCCACGCACTTTTCTCTCTCTCTCTCTCTCTCTCTCTCTCTCTCTCTCTCTCGGAAACTGGAGGGGCCGAGGCCCCTACAGATAGGATATATATTAAAAAAAGAGTTAAAGATTACAGGCACAGCTTCAAGAAACAAAGAAAGAAACAAAACATATCAGGAATTACAATATTGTTTGTATCCATTGATCAAACTGAGTAGCAAGGCTTGGCTTAACTCTATGCAAGAGCAAGAGCATTTCTGACGAAAACAGTCTTCTAGCCAGTGTTATTGATGGCTGAATGCCCTTGAAGATTAAGTCATTCCTGACAGTCTTGTCCAGCAAATGAGCACTACTGCTGACATGAAGAATTGTGAGTGAAGTCTGTCTTTGAGATAACCTGAGAGCTCTGGGAATGTTTCATTCAGTGGGATGTCAATGTTTATTAGTTCCCAGCATTGCTTTGCAAATGGACACTGTAGGAAAAGATGCCGACAAGTTTCTTCTGTGTTGTGTAAGCATAATACACAGTTGTAGGAGTCCAAGTGCATATTCTTCCTTTTCAGAATCATATTGTGATCTCTGAGTACTCAACGTCTGAACCGGCAGCTGCTGGTGCTTCAGCATCACAGATGGAATGGATCTTGGCAATTTGCAACAGAGACAACTATTACTAGTAACTATCCATGCAAATACATGTGCACAACAGATTAATGAACAATCTTCTCTACAATTGCTGGGCACGCCATTGGAAGTTGGAACTTGGAACAAAGCTAGGTAGCACAAAGGAAAACACGCCCTGCTACTACGTAGAATAGAAGAGATGGAGTGAGTGAGGTCAGATCTCGTAGGTGATGCCGACCCTGAGCAGCTGGTCCTTGAGGATGGACAGCACCTTGTGTCTCTCCCGGAGATTCTTCCGTAGGAAGCCGTACACGCTGTTCACCACCACCCGTTTCAGCAGCGACGACCCCGCCGCTGCCGTCACCGTGGCCTCCCCCATCAGGTATACCACCCCGCGCTCCGCCTCCGCGTCGATGAACCGCTGCTCCTCCTCAGCCACCACCGCCGATGAACCGCTGCTAGCGGCGAAGACGGCCTCCTCCTGGACGAACGTCTTGAGGCGGTCCAGGAGGAAGGCGACGAACTCCCGGTGCCCCTCCATCGGGTCCGTGTACCCGTACCTCACCACGCAGCGGAACACGCGGTGGTCCACGGGGCCGACGCGGCGAAAGATGAAGCGCTCCGGCGCCGCCACCCGCGGGATAGGGAGGTGCTTGATGGACACGAAGACGAAGACGGCGTGCACGGAGGGGATCTTGTCCACCAGGCGCGGGAACACGGGCGGGATCCCCTGGACCAGCTCCGAGTAGAGCAGGCCGACGCCGGGCACCCGGCGCACGTTGCGGCGCGCCAGCACGGCCGCCAGCTCGGCCGCCGGCACCGCGCGGTCCAGCTCGTACCAGTAGCGCAGGACGTGGACGTAGTGCCACGCCGCCATGAGCGCCATGAGCACCAGCGAGAAGCAGAAGGGCAGGTACCCGCCCTCGGCGAACTTGGAGAGGATGGAGGAGAGGTAGAGGAACTCGACGAGGCCGAAGACGGCGTAGAAGGTGGCGGACAGCGCCGGGTGCGCGCGCCACACCAGCAGCATCACCACCGCCAGCAGGTGCGTGGTGATGGAGAACACGGTCACCACGCAGATCCCGTACGCGTTGCCGATGTTGGCCGTGGTCTGGAACCCCAGCGTGACGGCCACGCTGGCGGCGTCGATCAGGAAGTTCACCTCGGGGAGGTACACCTGGCCCGCGTACTTGCTGGAGGTGTGCACCACCTCCACCCGTGGGAAGCAGCCCAGGGACAGGGCCTTGGACATTATGGCGAACGCGCCCGACAGCATGGCTTGGCTCGCGATGATGGCCGCCAGGAACACCGGCCAGAACATGGGCGCTGCATTTTTTAGCTCTCGGCTTCAGTTTCCAACTTTCGATTCGATGTATGTAGTACATACATGTGCAGATTACGTAAACAGTAGAAGACACCTACCTGGGATGGACTTGTAGAAGGTGTCGACAACGTTTTCAGGGAATTTTCGCAGGTAGGCCGCCTGGCCCATGTAGCATAGCGCCACCGAGGGGAAGAGGATGCATGTGAAGCTGATCTGCGGGAGCAAACCAAAAATTTGGTGCCGTAACAGCGTTGTATAACAATTAGCAAGATGTTCCGGTTCTGACAGCTGAAGAGTCAAATGCTGAAGGAACTGAAAGTAAAGCTATGGCTGATGGTACCTGAATGGCCCTGATGTTAAAATGGCCGAGATCCGCAAACTTGGCTTCCGTGCCTGTGATGCAGAGGACGACACCCCCAAGCGAGACCCATGCCTCCTTTCCGTTCCTCCTGAAGTAGTCGACAATGTACATGGGGTTGAAGGCGCCGAGGACGGTGGCATCGTGCACGGCGAGGTTGTACATCCCAGTGCCGGCGATGAGGACGAACCACACAGATATGATGAGCGCGAAGGAGTAGCCCACCTTGTCGGTGCCGAAGCGCTGCACCGAGAAGAGAAGGAACAGTATGGCCACCGAGATCCACACCACCTCCGCTGTAGCAAAAACGACAACAGGAGCCCCTTGAGAGGTTAGCGAGCCATCTAGTGCCATGAAGAAAAAGCAGATCGACTCAAGAGGTCGTCGAGCAGTTCGAGTCGCTCCCCCTGAGCTTGCCAAGGGACTCGGGGACGCTCGCCGGGGCCGCTAGCCGCCCTCCCCTGAGCCACCTCCTCAGTCGCCGCCCTCCGGCGCGCGGCAGCGGAGGCCAGCGGCAGGCCTAAAAACGGGATCTCCGTCCGCGTCTCCCTCCTCCCCCACGAGTCCTCTGCCTCTCCTTCTCTTCCACCTTCATCTCCGGCGTTCTTCCGGCGACGGCGAGGCAGATCCGGGCCCCCGGATCTGCTGGGTGCGACGCCAGCCGGCCCGACTCCACATGGTCTGGTCGCCGTGCCCCCCCTTCATCCCCGGCGTCCTCCTAGCGGCAGCGTGGTGGATCCGGGCCCCCTGGCCCCGGATCTGCTAGCCTAGGCCTCCTGGGTGTGACGACAACTGGCCGCCCAACTCCACGCAATCAGGTCGTCGTGCACCCCTCCCTTGTCGGCGAACGCGGTCTGGGAGCACGGTGGCTGGATGTCACGGCCTTGTGCCGGTGCTTGTGCCGTCTGGCGTCGTCGCTCTGCTCGCGAGCGGTGGAGCACTGGCGGGACGGCTCTAGCCCCCGTGGGCGTTGGTGTGGCGGCAGCTGGTCTCGTCGTGGTGCTCCCAAGCGGAGGAGCCCTGGCGAGGTAGTTTTCTAGGCCCCAATGGTGCCAGGCCTGCTCGGCGGTGGTCGGCCACCCCAGGTCGGTGGGAGCCCTAGCGTGGCGCTCCGCGACCCGACGCGGATAGCGCTCCGCGACCCGACGCGGATATGTGCTAGTGCAAGACCCCCCTGGCGTGACCTTCCTGTTGCGGTGCTTCCGAGCGGCGGAGCCCCTGCATAGGTACTTCTAGAGCTGCTCTGCGGTGTGGTGTCTCTTCTTCATGTGCGTGTGCAGGGCCCTAGGTGTGCGGTTTGGCCGCGAGTTTGCTGGCGGCGCTGCGTTGCCTTGGGCGTCCTGTTCGCTCGATCCGACGGCTCGTGCTCGGATTCGGTGTAGCCGCTACTGTCCTCTCGGCAATGGTGTAGTTTTCTTCACGTGAGCTGATGTTGTCCTCTCGGCAGCGGTGCGGTCTTCTTCACATACGTGCGCGGTGCACGCGGTTTGGCCGCGGGCATGCCGGCGACGGGGCTGCGTGTCCGCGACTGCCCTCCCCCTCTGCCTCTTGGTCAGGGAGGGCAAAGAGTGCTGGCTCCACAGCGCGACGACGAGGTTTCTGGGCGAAAGCTCTGCTCAGCTCTTGGCTGGGCCAGCAATGAGGTTCGCCTTCGAGCGCATCTTCCTTCTTGAAGGCATCGCTAAAGAACCTCTTGTTGCCTCCTCTTCAGGGTCAGCCAGGGCATTGCAGTTTCTCCTCGGCACAAAACCTCTTTTTGGTGAACTTTGGTTGTGCCAAAGTTATGCCGTGTTGTAGTCTTTTCTCCCTTTTGGTGAACTTTGGTTGTGCTACAAAATGCCTTGTGAAACTATATAACGGCCGTTTTGGGCCAATATATGAAATCTGGTGAGGAACGCCTCCCTACCATAGACTTTTAAAAAACAAGTCGTTATTGATGCCTGAATGTTGCAGCATACATACCTTGGCTCAAGTTGGGCGCTTTCTCCCTGATCCCACTCACTGCAGAGTGTTAGATTGATCTCTAATTCCAAACTGGGCTCAACGGCCCAGTTGGGTCTTTGATCAGCGCCCTGATCGGGGGCGACCAGCCCACTATGGCTGGAGGGCCCCTGTCACACTGCGCTATATATAGAGGTGGGGGTCGGTGGCTCTGAGTACGAAGTTTACTGTGAGTCGAGCTCCCCACCGAAACCTAAACCCTAATCCCGATCAGAGAGGGGCGCAACTAGTGACGGGAAGCCACCAGCCGCGCCGCCCCGCTCCACCGACGTCGACGACTTCATTGACCTCTTCTCCGAACGTCGCTGCCTGTGCGCAGACTTCACCGACGAACGAGATGGCGGCTTCTGGACCATTTCCCTCTACGGTATCAGGTTCGACACGTTCTTCTTCTATTCCTCTCTGTCTCTCTACTCTCGATATCGCATTCGCAGTAAAGAGAACCCGCTAGACCTAACCCTAGATGATCTTTTCGATCTCAATAATGGTATCAGAGACATGTCTCCTAGGGCTTTTAGATCTAGATCGGGTGAACGAAAAACACAGTGAAATTGAATCCCTAGCCCTAGTTTTGATCCAAAATTTCTAACCCTAACCGGGTAAAAGAAAATGAAAAGAGACCAGGGGGTGGTGGACGTCACTCAACTGCCGGTCACCACCGCCACTGCGCGGGGAAAGGTGCCGCACCGCCGTCTTCACCGGCACGCGGCAAGAAAAGAACATAGCCGCTGCTCGTCTGCTCGTCACCGCGACGTGCGCGCGCAGGCTTAGGGCGCCGACACGGGGCCGCTCAACGGCGGCACGCTCTCCCTCTGGGGAGCGCGCGCGCCGGCAAGGGGGCCCACGGTGGCACCGCCACCTCCTCCTCCGTCCGACCATGGAGCCAGCTGCTGCTTCTCTGTGTTTTGGCGCAAGAGAGATAGGAGGAGGGGAAGAGAAAGCGAGGAGGGAGGAGACCCGATGCGGGGGCGAGCTTTGGCTCCCCGGACCGGCGGCGTCCTCCTCACCGGCGCCGATGGTCGCTTTGGCTGCCTCCGTGCAGCGTGCGGCACGGCAGAGAAAGCAAGAGAAAGGAAAATGGGGTTAGGGTTTTGGGGGAGGCCGTCGTCGCCGTTTTGTTCGCGCGAGATGGACGGACGACCGTCGGATCGAGTCGGATGGCTCAGATTGTCGCGGGGCGCGGCGGGGTGCCGAGATGGGCCGCTTTCCCGGCCTAGGCCCAGGTTGCGGCCTGGGCGCGGGGAGCGAGCCGCGTGCTGACTTGGCCATGAGCCATTGCTGGACCACGCGCTGAGCTGGGCCGCGCTGCGCAAATGGGCCACGCGCATTGCTGCGGACTTGCTGTGCGCTGCTGCTGCGCCGCTGGGCCGGGCACTGCGCTGTGCTGCTGGGCCGCGCGCTGGTGCAGCCAGCTAGGACGCGGGCCGCACTCCACCGGTCGGGCCAAAATGAATAGAAGAGTAATTTTTGTTTTATTATTTTTCAGAAGTGAATTTGATGAATTTTGTTTTAATTCTCTATTAAATTTTGCACCATCAGGATAAATTTTTAGAGAATAGAAATTACAGAGAAATGCTTCTGAAAAAATAGATAATTTTTTTTTACGTTTTTCGCTGCTAAAGAAATTGTTTATTCTCTAGTTATTTTGAACCAACGTGATATTTAATTGGAGAAAAAGAGATTTTGACATGATTATGATGTTGTTATTTTCTGACCAACGTTGTTAATAACAATATCGTAATTTTAATGATTTTATACATTATTTTTATTTCTGTCCAACGGTGATGTAGATGTAATGTATAAACAGTTGTATGTTTTAATTTTGATCAACGTTGGAATCAAGACATGCAATTGTTGTTATTATTTATGTTCTCACTCTATGAATTGTGTTTTCAGGCGGATACAACTTGATTGGTTGTATCAAAGAGATCCTCACTCTCAAAGATGACAACTACACGAAGTGGAAGAAAAAGATTGACCTGGCCTTTATCTTGGCTGAGTTGGACTGGGTAGTCACCTCACCGTGTCCCACTGAGCCTGTGGCACCGGTGAGGGAGACAAACAAGGCTGATACCGGTTGGGCAACTAGAGAGAGGGATTTTGAATCCCAAAAGATGTCCTATGACCTTGAGCATAGGAAGTGAGTCACTGCCAACTAAAAATGTTTGGCTATGATAAAGAACACGATTGAGCCTGTAATTGTGGGCTCAATCCCAGAGTGTGACACGGTCACCGAGTACCTTGATAGAATAAAGAGCCAGTTCACTAGTTCTTCAAAGACATAGGCTACCCAGCTGATAAAGCAGCTGATGACAGATAGGTACTCTAGAAATGGTGGCATAAGAGAATACATACTAAGGATAAGAAATTTGGCATCCAAGCTAAAACCAATGGATCTGGCTTTTAAGGAAGAGTTCTTTATCTATCTGATTTTTGCTTCTTTGCCAAAGGAATTTGACACTTTTGTTGTCAACTACAACATACAGCCCGAGAAATAGGACTTAGAGAGACTCATGGCTATGTGTGTGCAAGAGGATGAGAGAATGAAAGCTGCCAATGGTTGCACTATCAATTATGTGAAAGACAACAAGAAAAAGAATAATAATGCTAACTCCTCCTCAAAGTCCAAGGGAAAGGGTCACATGCTGTATCAGCATCAGCAGAACAAGTTCACAGTAGAGAAAGACTAGTGTATCTATTGTAAGAAGATGGGATATTATAAGAAAGATTATCCCGATTACTTAAAGATGATCATGACAAAGAAAGGTGAGAATATTATTACGTTCATAAATGAATCCTTGTATGTCATGGAAGAAAAAGAACGAATGGGATGCCGCATAAAGAAATCCATTTATGGATTAAAACAAGCTTAAAGACAGTGGTACTTGAAGTTTGATCAGACAATAAGGAATTTTAGGTTTAAAAAGAATGTAGAGGACAATTGTGTCTATGTAAAGTTTAAGAATAGGAAGTTTATTTTCCTTGTCATGTATGTGGATGATATCTTACTTGCTAGTAGTGATGTCAGTCTACTATTGGAGACAAAGAAGTTTTTGTCCTCAAAATTTGATATGAAAGATCTTGGTGAAGCTTCGTTCGTTCTAGGGATCGAGATTCACCGAGATAGAAGTAAAGGAGTATTAGGACTGTCACAAAAGACATACATAGAAAAGATCTTAAACAAATTCAATATGCACAAATGTAGTCCCTCACCTGCTCCTATAGTCAAGGACGACAGATATGGAGATTTTCAATGCCCTAGGAATCAGTGTGAGATCGATCAAATGAAAATGGTTCCATAGGCTTCAGCTGTCGGAAGCTTGCAATATACTCAAGTATGTACGCGCCCTGGCATTTGTTACCGGGTTACTTGGCAGATTCCAGAGCAATCCTAGAATAAAACACTGAAAATTAGTAAAGAAAGTCTTGTATTATTTGCAAGGAACGAAAAGCCTCATGATGACGTATAGAGGATCAGATTCACTCCCTATAGTGGGATATTCAAATTCTGATTATGCGGGAAATGATAGAAAATTCACGTCTGGATATGTATTCACTCTCGCAGGGGGAGCTATTTCATGGAAAAGCTCAAAGCAAATCGTCACTACATCATCCACAATGTATGCCGAGTTTGTAGCGTGTTATGAGGCAACGGGACAGGTGAACTGGCTAAAGAAGTTTATACCCGGTTTGAAGGTGGTTGACGATATCTATAGACCACTTAAGTTATACTGCGATAATAATCCGGCAGTACAGTATACTCACAACAATAAATCAAGTGGTGCTGCCAAACATATTGACATAAAGTATTAAGTTGTGAAAGATAAAGTCCGGGATCATGTCATAAGTCTTGAGCATATAAGTACCGAAAAGATGCTCGCGGATCCGCTTACAAAAGGCTTACCACCCAACGTGTTCAGAGAACATGTAGCCGGCATGGGTTTAAGGGAAAGCCTATAATTTCTGGACAAAAGAAGGCCCAAAGTTAAGTATCTATTTCAGAATAGAGTGGTGTGTTGTAGTTGTTAAATCTATCGGTAATTGACCGTGACGATAAAACATGCTCTATGCGCTAATCTGTAATGGAATGAACAAAAGTAAATGATATAAAATTAAAAGATGATAGGAGATCAAGGGGGGATTCCCAATCTGGGTCCAACGACCCAGTTGGGCCTTTGATCCGCACCCTGATCGGGAGCGACCAGCCCACTATGGCTGGAGGGCCCCTGTCACACCGCGCTATATATAGAGGTGGGGGCCGGCGGTTCTGAGTACGAGGTTTACCGTGAGCCGAGCTCTCCACCGAAACCTAAACCCTAATCCCGATCAGAGAGGGGCGCAGCCAGTGACGGAAAGCCACCAGTCGCGCTGCCTCGCTCCACCGACGTCGACGACTTCATTGACCTCTTCCCCGAACGTCGCTGCCCGTGCGCAGACTTTACCGATGAACGAGATGGCGGCTTCTGGACCATCTCCCTCTGCGGTGTCAGGTTCGACACGTTCTTCTTATATTCCTCTCTGTCTCTCTACTCTCGATATCGCATTCACGGTAAAGAGAACCCGCTAGACCTAACCCTAGATGATCTTTTCGATCTCAACGCTGAGAGCACTGCAACAACCCGAGATCATGATCAGATGAGCGGCAGATTAACGTTGTTCAAATCCACAAATGCATGCATGGCCCGGGCCGGGACTATTACCCGAGATTGCTGGCATCAAGGTTCTCAGCAGCCGCGAGCTGGCCACCTCCACCCTGTAATTGGAGACCGTTGCGTCCTCGCTCTGCTGGTCTGGGATCATCCTGATCTTGGCGTACCGCGATATCAGCGAGTAGAGCGCAAACGTTCCACCTGCAGTTTCAGAGTTGATTCATATGCATGGATCATCACAACTATATACATTGCTTCGATCGGTTGAAGATCGTCAATGCAAGTAAGATCAATGTCGTCAATGAAGCATGCACTCAAGCTAGCTAGCTCACCATCGCCGTTGTCGTTGGCGTGGAGGACGACGAAGACGTACTTTAGCATGGGGATAAGGATGAGGGTGTAGAGGACGCCGAGGAGGTCGTCAGGGTGCCGGATGCCGTCCGAGAACGTGCTCGAGTACACGTACAGCGGCGACGTCCCGATGTCGCCGTACACCACGCCGATGCTCTGGAACGCCAGCATCAGCGTCTGCACCCAGCTATCCTGCACGGTGCACGCATCAATGTTCAATGGTACCATCAATGTCTAAGTCTAAGAACAGGTGCATGCATGACGAAAATGAGCTAACAGTAATGCCATGTGTGAAACTAAACTGACCCCGGAGCCGTGGTGCTTGCCGTTGGTGACCTTCTCGGCGTCGCCGTACAGGGAGTCATGGCGCTGGAACCTCTCGGTAGCCGCGGCGGCGCTCTCGGCTTCGGCTGACGACGACATCTCTTCGTCTTCGATCCTCTCCGGTGATCTCGGACGCGTTCGAGCTCCGGCCCAAAGGGATCTGTCGAAAGGGTTTCCGGGGTTTATGATGGGGTCTACAGACCAACCTCGTCTAGGCCTCAGATCCCGGTTCCCTGTCACAAGTTCGTATCATCGTATGAAAACTGAATTCATAAAGAGTAATGTATATTCTGAAAACTATCTGAATTCATAAAGAGTAGTGTATATATTCCAACTAACTGATTTCGTCAATTATGAAAACTATGCATATTATCGTAGACAATATCCTGAATGAAGACTATGTATATAAAAACTTCCTTCAATTATCCAGGAGGGGATATATGACGTGCACGTCGAACATGTAACAAACCAAATGATTGCGTCACCAGTCACATCTACAAATCAAATTTGTAGGAGCGGCCTAAGAACCGCCCCTACAAATCCAAGATTTATACAGTCGGTGGCGTAGGGGCAGAGGCTCACCAGCCACCCCTACAGCTCCTAGTGTTTGTTTCAGAAGTTGAGAACAAATTAAGAGGCCAATGCAACGAATGAACAACAAATGAAACTAGCTATGAGATCCCGGCCGGAGAGGAGGAGAAGGCCGGCGGGGACCGGGACGGCGGAGGAGATACCAGGGATCCGAGTGGAGGAGAAGCTGCAGACGCTTTTATATCTGCCCCGGCGCCGCGGCCAACGATGGCAAATCCCTTCGCTTGCACTGCCGCCGCCATCTTATACGCACGCCATTCGCAGGGCCAAACGCCATGCCGCCGCTGGGAGAACGGCCCTCGGTGCCAAATCAGGCCACCAGCAGTAACGATCAACTGACTTCTCCCTCGATCTGTCTCGATCGGGGCGCCGCCTTGCGAAACGAAGAGATGGAGGCGGCGTCCTGGCGTCCTGCCTCTCTGTCACCTGCTCTGCTATCGGTCATGGTTGATGGTTCCTACGTACGGTTAGTTTCACCTGTCAGCAGCCAACGCGCATAATCAAAAGATCTTTTTTTTCTGCTTGCATGCCATTGCCATGTTTGGCTTGGTCCGGCCGTTACGTTTTTGCATGCATCAGCCGTCGTCGGTTGCAGTGGTGGTCGTTTCTTTTCCGTTTTGAACGAGATTGAACGGCCGGAAATGCTCGTCCATTCAGATTCAGCTCGGAGGGACGAACGAACACGCGGGCCTTTTTTTTTTTTCGAATCGCGGGCGGGGCTTCTTGATGGCAACTTGCCGGCGCTGATCTCATGACCAATGCAAGCTCCCCGGCCACGGAGACCACTGGTAGACGGCCTTTACTCCCGGTGGAAAACCCCCTCTAGTCCCAATTCTTCATTCGGGAGCAAGCATCCGGGATTAAAGGGATCCTTTAGTCCCGGGTTAGGAACCGGGACTAAAGGGGATCTTTAGTTCTGGTGGTTAACACCAACCGGGACTAAAGGTGCCTCCTGACATGCACGAGGCCGGCACCCTTTAGTCCTGGTTGGTAATACGAACTGGGACTAAAGTTTTTTTTTCTTTTTTTTTTCTTTTCATTTTTTTCTTTTCTTTCAAAATAGGTTTTCGAAGTCGTATTGTACGCTGCTAATAATATATTTATACGCGCATATAGTATGTTTCGGTTCAAGCACAATAAAAGTATTAAATCACACAATCCAAGCATATATATATATATATATATATATATATATATATATATATATATATATATATATATATATATCATATATATATTTACATGCATGCACGCATATATTTTAAATCACACAATCCTAGTAGAAGCCTGAATATTCAGTGCCATCCCACTGAAATTAAAACAGAAAATTAGAACTTTAATCACAACCATCATTAAAATAGGTATAAACTAACCATAGTCATTAAATACGATAAAATAACTCACATTGCGATCCGAACACTTGTAAAAAATACGACCCTTGTTGGGACCCTCCTTCTTCACTTGGTACTCCATCACAATCTTTGTCTCATCACAACACTTGTCGCATGCAATGAGTGGGAGGCCTGGCCTAAGTCGCTTTGGAAACCCATGAGAGGCCGAGGACCCGGAAGCAGTTGCCATCTACTCTCTATACTCATTTTTTAATACACTATAAATTTCTCATTTTATAAACAAATAAAATTAAAAAAACTCTAAAATTCTCTATATCTCTAAACAATGAAGTGTGCTATGCATGCTATAAATGAACAGTGAATACTAGTTTTTAATAGCTACTTTAACCTTCCTTCATGTAAATATGCAAGCTTGAAGTTTAAAGGTTTCCAGAGCGTTTAACACTACTCTGCTTGCCGAGAAAGTTGCTAGTGTTGTGTCGTTGGCATTTTTCATGGCCGTGGCCATGGTCCGCCATGGTCATTGTGTTCTCGTCTTTTACTGCGGCAGGTAAGTAATTCACATGATATTTCCGCAAATTAACAGAAGAATGGGAGTGTACACACATAACAATCGATTATCGTTTATATTTATATATATACTACGTTTGGGTACGGTGATTGACAGACTACTGCGACGATATCGGGACGTGTGAATAAATAACCATCCGTACTAGTTGACCTTGCTTACGTAATCATCTCGGCGAGCATTTCTCCACCGGACGGCACCGTACTTGGCCACGAAAGAGCTCCGATTCTACGAGGAAGGGAACACGGTCTTCCACGACCGTTGCCACCCTCCCTCGTAGAATCAAAGCTCCTCTTTGACATCCGTTACCGCTCGACAGAGAATATACTCGCCGAGATGAACACGGTCCGCAAGTTCAACTAGCTACTTTAACCTTCATTCATGTAAATATGCAAGCTTGAAGTGATTTTGAGCTCAAATTGCTTACAAATGAAAAAAACCACAATAAAGAACCATATATATATATAGTGAACAAAATGAGATAAGACAATGGTGAAAAATGAGAGTATGAGATTGGTAACCTTTACAACTGAAGAATCGACGGAGAAATCGAAGAAATCGACGGAGGAATCGAAGAATGGAGGGAGAAAGCAAGAACACTAGTGCAGTGAGCTTCAAAATATGCTGAGCTCGGGTTCGGGGAGAAAGAAGGAGACGGCCGGGATATAAAGGGGAGACCTTTAGTCCCGGTTGGTCCAACCGGGACTAAAGGTCCCTCCCAACGGCTACTGCGTCAGACAGAGGTGGCAGGGACCTTTAGTCCCGGTTGGAGCCACCAACCAGGAGTAAAAGTCTACCTTTCTGTCCGGATTCGGATTCGAATACGGATAGTGTCAACCATGCCGGATAGGACACTATTGAATATCGACATCATAAATACGCGATTTGAGTATTTAGATACAGATACGGTATCGGATGTTGAATATGCAAACTCATATATAGATCTGAACCCCTCTAAACGGATGGCCCCGTTCGGCTTACCTTGTATTTGGTTTGTTCAGCTTCTTTTTTTAATCGGAACAGTGTTTTTCTCTCACAACATTTTAACCAGAACAGTGTTTTTCAGTTATTTTCAACCAAATTTCAACCAGCCGAACGAGACCTCGGTCAACGGGACCTCGGTCTCGAATAGGGTCAGAAAAAATTTGTACCATTTTCACGTATGTGGACTCAGCACCTTGGCAGTAGTTGGCAATTTTCACGTATGTGGACTCAGCACCTTGGCAGTAGTTGGCAATTATTGCATTGGCACAACACGGCTGACTTGACGTCAGTAGTTGGCGATTGCATTGGCAGACCACGGCTGACTTGACAAGTTACGTCTGCTGTGCAATGCACGCAGCTGGGAGCGGAACGAAAACGGTACGGATATTTTCTGACCGTATTCTGAGTCCGAATCCGTTTAGAGAGGTTTAGATCTATCCGTATCCGAATCCGGATATTCAACATCCGATACCGTATTCGTATCCGAATACTCAAATCACATATTTATGATGTCGACATCTAATCTATCCTATCCGGCATGGCTGATACTATCCGTATTCGAATCCAAATCTGACTAGAAATGTGAAAACAAATATAATATCAGTGATATCCGTTCGTATTCGATCCGTTTTCATCCCTAGCTAGGAACCTGGGACATTAGAAATGAAGAAAGGCTCGGCAGCCAGTGCCACGGGACCGAAACACACGCTCCATCTGTCCCCAAATAACTATCATTATTGATGTGAGTGCACTAAGGTTGAATCGATTTGTAGGAAATACGTGCAATATTTATATCTTCAAATAAATTTACTTAAAAACTAAATTCAAAGATTTTTCTAATGATACTAATTATGTACCATAAATACTAATATTTTTTAATATATATTTAATCAAAATTATTCTCGGAAACAAATATTTTGGCACTGAGGGAGTACACTCATCGCAATCACGAAAGCCAAGTGAAGCATTGTTGTCTACCAAAATCTGGTTAAAAATAAAGTTTTCATGTGGCCAATCGACAACCACTGCTTACTATATGCAGCCCGGTTAACCAAGAGGAATTGGCCTGAAGGCATTCGAAGTCTATACTAACTTTATAGTGCTAAAACTTTTTAACTACAAAGTAATATAGATTTTATTGAGAATACAACTTTGGTGTAGACCATGTTAATATCCGAGGTTGTTTCAATATTACAAATTTAAAATTTCAAAATCCAAGAACTTAAATCAATTTTTTGAGAGAAACAATTTCAAATAAAAAAAACCTTATCAAGTATAAAGCTATAGATCACATCCCGATCTACATTTTTGTATAAAGTTTGTTTTCATCCTACTTCATATGGAAAAATTAGAATGAATTGCGTTGTGGGTCTTTAAACTTCTCCCCCTTCTCATCCAGGTCATGAACTTTTTTTTTGTCTAGGTCCATGAACTATGTCTGCGTCCTAACTGCCATCTAAGACAGGCGACATAGGACTCTGCAACATACACGGCATCTAACGTGGGAGGATATGGTCATATGGGGCACCATGGTGGCGTGCAACGGGCGCCACGCGCACCTGAAAGGTCTAATGGCTAGAGGGGAAGTGAATAGCCTAATAAAATTTTCTACAAAACACTAGAGCAAAGTGTTAGACAACTAACTGGCGATAATGTGTTTTGCTCTAGCTCTACTTAAAAGATAAGCCACCTACCAATGTGCTAGTAAGCTATGATCTTTATGGCAAACAAGCTAGGTTGCCACAACTAACCAGTGAGCTAGCTAATATGAACAACTAATTACAACTAGCTACCACTAATTACTCAACTAGCAAGACTAGCAATCGATTCTACACAAGTATGAACTAAGAATATAGGCCCCGTTCGGCTTACCTTATAATCCGCACTATTCAGCTTATTTTTTCAGCCGAAACAGTGTTTTTTTCTCACAACAATTCAGCCAGAACAATGTTTTTCTACCAATTCAGCCAAGTTTCAGCAAGCCGAACGGGGCCATAAAGCACAAGTGCAAAAGTGATATACCAAACCGGCAAGAGACAAATCAATCACAAGAATTCTAATTGACATAATGATTTATCCTGAGGTTCAATTACTTGCTGGCAATCTAGTTCCCGTTTTGACGACACACTCACTTGGTGGTTCACGCGCTAATAGGCGTAACAAGCCTAGCCCTACACTGGGTGCCGTAAGAACCACACAAGATGATGGTACTCAATGCCACGAGCAATTTACTAGAGTTGTCTTTCGCGGCTCCCGGGGGAAATAGGCACAAGAACACCTCACAACAACATCGCGTGTGGCCACGAACAATCAGCAACTCGTGCCAACACTCCTCCGTGCTGCTCCAAGCCGTCTCGGTGGCAGCAACTACCAAGAGTTACAAGAGAAACCACAGCCGATGCAACCACAAGCGCCACTAGATGTGCCAACACGATGCAAATGCACTTGGATGCTCTCCCAACTCACTTGGACGATGAACAATCAAAGGACAGGAGTGGGAGTGGAGTATCTCAGCTCAAGGGGGGGGGGGTGCAAAGTATGACAAAGTGCCAAGAGAAGCCCCTCCAAACCGGCCAAGACACTTAAATAGGCGCCACACAAGCCACCTACCCGTTAGAGCACACAGTCGACCGTCGGACCGCTGCATCGGGGGCGTCGTGCATGCCACGTGTCCCTCTTCAAACGGTCACCGTTGGAGCCAATGGCTCCCTGCTGCGCTCCTCATGCCGTCGTCGGACCCACCGTCGGACCGTCACCACCGTCGGACCGTCAGGGCCAGGGTCCGACGGTGTGTCATTTTTAAACCGAGAGCTCCCAGACTTGTATTTTTCGTCGGACGACGGTCCGACGCTCAGTCCAACGCCACCACATGTCACTGCCTCGTGCGCTAGCTCTCATAGTCGATCGGTGAATAGTCTTTGAGGCCTGTCCGCCGCCGCCACTGGCACGACCCGATGCCTAGTCCGAGGCAAAACCCTCCCTCTATGTATCTGCTTGCACGCGCCTGGGGACTGTCAGACTGACCAAGATTGATCCGACGCCCAGGAAACCAGGGTCCGACGCCCCTGTTTCTACCATTTCCAAGCAAGATCTCTTCACCCTTGTGCATGTGTGCCAACTCCAAGTATTCCAACACATGTGTACGCGAGTTAGCAACATTCTAAGCCACTTCCCAAGGGTATGTTAGCTCATTAGGTTATAAATGCACATGCAACGTATTAAATCACCTAATGGCACTTGATAACGGCATCAACTATGATTTCTCTCCTCTTCATAGTATGGCTATCTATCCTAAATCCAATCACACACTCTATTTGCGTCTTGATTGGCAAAACAAATTTTTCCTATGGTTTATACCTTTGCCTTGAGCCCATTTTGTTTTTCTCTTTCTTATTTTCCAAAGTTGAGCACTTGATAATCATTACATGTGGCCATCTCCATCATCCTTGAGTGCCACCTAGCTCCACCTTAGTGGGAACCAACCTATCTCATGACACTTAGAGCGTAGAGGTTAGTTCACTTAGGTTTCATCAATTGTCTAAAACCAAACTAGGGCTTTTAGCACCGCACACTCGCACACGGCGTGCTAGAGCGTAGAGGTTAGTTCACTTAGGTTTCATCAATTATCTAAAACCAAACTGGAGCTTTTAGCACCTCGCACTCACACACGGTGTACCACCCCTGCATCGCTGGCTCCTCCTGCATCACAGAGGTGGACTCCTTAGGATGCCACCTCCATAAATGATTAATAGACACAAACGTTTCATGAGACCCACCTGACCATTACAGAAGTGCCACTAAATATGCCATCCTCTATTAATTAGGGAGCCTGTCTCCTAAAATTCATTTTTGTAGTAGTGCTAGCTTGTACTTACAGGTTCAAGCTTGGAAAGTGAGACTTGCGAGTCATGGTGTAGAGTAGAACAACAAGCCAGATTAAAGGGTCGTTTGCATCCATGGGGCTAACAGCTAGCAGCTAAAATTTAGCTTGAGTCCATCCAAATAAGAAGACTAATGGATGGACTAATTTTCGCTAAGTTACTAAAAGGATTTTAACCCACTAGTTGGCCACCAGCAGCTAATTAGGGCTAAAATGAGTAACCTATCATGAAAAGTCTGAAATGCCCCTACTTACCTTATCTCTTCGATTATCTTCCTCCCTCTTGCATCGCCAGATCCACCACTGGCACCATCACTGTCATCGCCACTCCCTAGGCACGATGGCCTCACTCCTTTGAGACCCCGCTCCGACCGTCCGTCTATCTTGTTCTCCCACACCACCTCCAACCCCTTCGGACCCATACCACGAAGACTGGAAGTGGACAGCTTAGTCTCTTACCACAACCAGAAGTGTGAACCCAACATAGTCCAATAGTGCCTCCACTGTCGTCCGCCCGTGGCGTTCGGCCCCCATCTTGGCAGCTGAAGGGAAGATGCCTCATCAAAGGGATTGGGGCTCAGGTCTTATGTGTGCTGGAGAGAGAGAAACAAAGGTACATTAGAGAGGGAAAACGGCGGGGTACTGTAGTCTTTCTGTAGCTATGTACCAAGATATTAGCCAAGGATCCAAACAAGCATCGGCTAACAACATCATACTAGTGACAGGCAGGGAGATTGACGGGACCTGATACCCCCAACATTTATATGTCCCCATACACCCCTTAATTAGGTACTCCCCCATTTCAAATTATAAGTCATTTTCTGGATTTTCTAGATACATACTTTTACTATATATTTAGATAATAATGGATATCTAGGTGTATAGCAAAAGCTATAATAACTTACAATTTGGAACAGAGGGAGCACTTAACAGTACAATTAGCTAGTTAATGATACTAATTGTTCCTTGATTCCTTGTCCAACCTCTATAGTAATATCTAATAGCATCTTATACAATTAATAATTAGGTGTTCCTATTATTTTCTTCATCTTTTTTTATTGTCTATACCAAACATCTAGTTCGCCCCATAGTACACCCTCTAATTAGCTTGTTAATCATGTGCTCTGCTTGTTTGCCCTCTGAACTGATCATGTCCAATGGCATCTATATTGTTTTGGATTAGTCTTCCTGTTATCTTCTTTATCTTTTTGTTCATGTTATTACCATGATTCATTTATTTTTCTGGCTTAACAATTAGAATTGAACGGTGAAGGTTAAGAGATCTAGAGCTAATTAATTTTTCCTTTTTCTCTATAATATTCAGTATTCTTTTTTTAGATTTTTAGCTTTCTTTTATATTGTAACAAAAAAAACGTTTATTTGGTTGCTATGTATACAGTATACTATTGCTGTGATGTATTCGTTTGTTGTCGGTTTGCATGCTCTGCCCCGTCATCATAACCCCACCGATCAGGTTAAGTCATGGGAAATTAAAGTTGGGAAGGAAACCGGCCGGCCGATCGGGAAGTGGGCACGATCGAGTGATGCCCCTCATGTGTGCTGTCAGCTTCTTACGGCTTGGTCGGAACTCGGAAGCCAGACGCAATGCGCACTTGTCGTCTGTTGGTACGATCGAGTTTGATGACTCTGCGTGCGCAAACGTTCTTGCGGCTGGGCTGCCGAGCGTCCGTCTTCCCGTCTACCTACTCGGGCTTCATTCTTCCGTGGCCGGATATATGATTGTTTAGCGCGTGTGGGTCTTTTCTTCTTCTTATTTCGGATATAACTAGCTTAATTGGTGCTCGCGCCAATTGTAAGCATGTGCTCCGGAGAAAATATATCCTTGGCAGATGACCGAATAGTTAAACTTTTGAAGCAGTGGTTGCATAACTTGATCAGTGGAGCTACATAAACCTTGAACTATTGGATCCAAGCAAAGTGCACTAGCTCTTATACTCCCTCAATTTCAAATTATAGGATGTTTTTGCTTTTCTGGATATATATTGTTTTGCTATATATCTAGACATAGTGTGTAGCTAAGTGTGTAGCAAAATCTATGTATGTAAGAACCCATGCATGCAGATCAAGAAGATGTTACCAAGATTAGCATAATCATAATTCGTAACAAACTAGCTAGCTAGATCACACAACACATCGCGACCACAAACGAACACGCCCTAGGTACTTGAAATAATAGCTTATTTTAATTGACATACTACAAAAACCAGAACCACCTGTGTGTCTATACCATGGAAACAACGTACCGCATCTAGCAGGGACATCAGGCTCACCAGTTGAACCACCAAAGCATAGCTAAAAGGCAAAAATTAAGAAATAACAAATCGGTGTTCGCAGACACCCGATCGACGATATCTAATCCTGCTGACGAACAGCATCTTCTGCGGTCAGTTTGGTACGTGTTAGCAGGTCGCGTACAGGCCAGCTGGCGCGGTCGTGGGGGCCCCAAACAGGCGGCAGCACTCGTCGATGTCACCGTACATCAGGTGGACGAGCACGTCCTCGCCGCCGAGGCGCGCCGCCACCTCCGGCATCCGCCTCGCGTTGCGCCGCACCCGCCGGTAGTGATCCATCTGCCTCGCGGCCTTGATCCCCGCGCGGTGCCCGTCGTGCGCGGGGAAGGTGAAGCCGCCGGCCCGCGGGGTGAGGCCGGCGCTGTCGGCCGGGATGGGCACCGTCGGGACGCCGGCCAACGGGCCAAGTACGTCATCCAAAAGCATTCTGGCACCACATTGTTGCCGTGGCCGTCCATGGCACGCAGTAGCCTGCTTAACTAGCCCTAGCCTACTGATCGCTTCTCGCCGGGTTCGCCGGAAGCGTTGCAAAGTCCAATACATGGCGTACCCTAAGCTAAGCTAATGCTCGCGACGCCGCCACGGCTCCACAAATATATGGGCCGTAGGCATGGGGGTCGATTGAATTGGCGCTCGGGACGGTTGGGATCTCGGAACCGGATACTCCCATGTTCCCGGGAACAACTCAGCCCATGTAAATACTTGCCCAGAAGGCCAGAACTGTTTCCGACTCCCACAAGCGCACGCTCTAGAGTCTGGACGGAGTGGCGGACAAGGAAAAACGTACACCGTAACGAACCTGGACAAAGAGTAGTTTTATTTTTATTATATATATACAAAAACACCCATAAAAAAATTCAAAATACATTGTGAAAAATAAAGTAATTTATTATCCATACCAAAAGGCCAAAGTCACAAGCTAATAGATGGCGCATGATAGTCACGCCCGTTATTCGTCCTAAGGAGCAATCTCTATAAAAGAAATAATAAATTATTCACACAAATATAAACTTTAATAAAATCCTGAAATTAGAAGAGTATGGTACGTACCACTAAACTTTTTTAGGTACTAACATATGACGATTTTAACATAAATTTTCCAAGCTTTCAGTAAAACATCCGAGTTCGACATCTACTACAAGAGTGGAACTAAACTGTACTCCCTCCGCTCCAAATTATAAGTGACTTTGATTTTTCTGTTACATACGTAATATCTAAAACTAAATTGTACTATGTAGCCCTTTTGAAGAGAACATTAGCACTAAACGTCATATAAAAATTTCATGCAAGAGAGACAACATAGATTAAGCATAACTTTAGTTCCAATTAGCTGAGTATTGACTAAGTAGTAACTCAAACGTGCCTCACATAATAAACCGAGTTTGAGATATGAATTTCAGCTATATGCAAGAAAATAACAAAACAGTGTCGCCGGTAAGCACACCACAGCCTCTGCTACTCACATGGACCAGGCCGGTCACTAGATTGAGATTTGAGACGTGCTGTGTCACGCTGCCTCTCTCTCAAAATCATTTTCACTCCAAAACGGTAGCAGCAAACTTCTGCCGCCAAAGAAAAACGGACTTCTAGCGTCCGCACGTCCAGCACAGTGAGCGAGCGAGCGACCCAGCGAGTCTGGCTCACGAGCAAGCGCCCCAGCAGCGGCCCGCGCCACCCCTGACATACTTCCCACGCACATCCCATGTGCAACACCCGATCTACTTTTAAAACATCCAGATTCAACAAGTTGCAATATACAAAAGAATACAAATGAAACAAGCGTCCGAAACACTTGCGAAAACGTCTGAAAACACTTGAAAACATTGCAAAACATATGCAACATTCAAATGAAACACTTGCAACATACATATGAAACACCTAAAACACTTGAAATATATGCTTGCAACATGCATGTATATGCAACATCCAGATCTACTTTTGCAACATCCAGATCTACTTTTGTAACATCCAGATAAAACACTTACAACATACGTCTTAAACAGATGAAACATTTGAAACATACACTTGAAACATACATTTATAGCCATTACAACACGTGCAACATCATGATATACTTTTGTAACATAGCTCTGAAACATCTGAGACACTTAAAACATACTCTTGCAACATGCGCTTTCAGCGTAGCATCTACTTGATGCTTAGACGAATAGAGGCTCGTCGACGCGGAGCTCGACGCCAGCACGCAGCTTGATGCTATGGAGTAGCACGGGGGGATGCCAGCGGGCGGGCGGCTGCGTGGCCCGGCGAGCGACCGTGCGGCCACCGATGAGCTGCTACGCTGCTCCCGGCGACAGGGTGGGCGGGTGCGGTCCCCGTAGTGGAGGCAACAATGCTGCTCGTAGCGAGCGTCCCTGTGCTAGGAAGGTGAGCAGCGGGCGGGCAACACGGTGGAGTCGCCCGTGAAAGACGCTTGCGCACGGTGAAAGAAGGCCGCAACGGGGAGGAACAGGGAATCGGCATTTTTTATGGAGAAAGGAGGAGCAACCTCCGTATTGGGCTCTACAGGCTCAGAAAGTGTGTGTCTGAAGTAGCGGACGCCCTGAAGAGAGCATTTCCGAAGAAAAAAACAATGGGGCCTTGATTAACGTACCTTTTCCTTAAGTTTCATATGAGAATTTTATGAGAAATTAACGATTTATTACTGCTCATTTCAATGAAAAAAATAAAATATATTGCAATAATTTACCACATATTGTCGACTGACCCTCTACAGGTCTGGTTGACTCACTAGCACGACGGCGCCCTGGCCGGACAGCGGCCACTGCCCCAGCCCCAGCCCAAGCCACTGGGCCGCCTATGCTTCCACCTCTAGTCTCTGCCTCACTATATTTATATAGAAAAATGTTCATTTTACCTCATCAATTATCATCAAAGTCTGAATTTTTTTCCTTTAAACTCTAAAACCAGACATCTTATCACATGAGCTCCCAAAACCAAACCATTCAAATTACCTCAGTGGCTTGGTTGGAAGTGATTTTGTCCTTTTTAAGTTAAAAAATCAATGAATACTTGACAATTAACCACAGAAAATGCCCTTAACCTTCTACAAATTTTGACAAAAATCATAGAGATGGATTAGGATACGAATAATCCAAGTAAAATATTTAGAGCTCATAAAAATATATCTTGAAGCTTAAAAAATTAGATTTAGCTCTAAGAAAATGAGAAAATATCCCAAAAAATCTAGAAAAATGCCAATTGCAAAACATTGTAATCAATGTATAAACATGTTTCAAAAAGTTTGCACTGCAAAAATATAATATTCAACATACATTAATAATCAATGCATTCATGATATGCATTCATGCTGGCTGCCTCTTATTTCTTTTGATGTGGAAAGTTTTCAAAACATGTCCAAACACAAAATAGAATGTTTTGTGAATTTTCTAGATTCTTTAGGATATTTTTTCCATTTTCCTAGAACTAAATCTTTTTTGAAGCTTCTAAGATATATTCACAAGCTCTAAATATTTTATTTGGACTCGTTGTCTGACAATCTATCACTATGTTTTAAAATTTTTAGAATCTTAGAGATTTTTCTGTGGTTTAATAGCCTTATCAAGTATTTACCAGATTTTGAGATAAAAATCACCTTCAAATCCACTTTAAAACAGGACGGAGAGGTAAATGGTTTTGAGATCTCAAGGGTAAGATGTATGGTTTTGCAGTTCAAGGAGGAACATTACGTCAATAGTTTTAGGTGGGAAAATGGACCTTTTCCACTTATAGAAAACTATCTCAAAACCCTGCCTGCCTTAGCCTCGCCCTCGCTGGATCAACATTGTCAGATGCTAAGCCATTGCCACTGCTCTAGCACTGCTAGGGTCAGGCTGTGTCGTGTAACACCTCTGGTGTTACGAGTTCGTTTAGCACCGAGATTTAGGCCTAAGAAAAAATTCTGAAACGAGTTTCACGGATTTTTTATTTAAAACATACTTGAAGTGATAAGTGAATCCTGTGTAACTCAGTTTTGTGGACTCAAATAAACGCCCAAGTTAAATTACTCAGTGCGTAAAGATATTTAGGAATGTCTGACAACAATTCTAGCAAATAGATAGTGAACGGTTTGTTCTATTAGATTAAGCAAGAAAAGCAATTTTTATAAACAAAATAAAATATAACTTGTATTTAGTACTTGAATAAATCTAGAGCGCAAGTTTAATAGATAAAAAATGCAACTCTTGCTTTAGTAAGTAAAAATTATTCAATAGTATATATGATAGCTCAGAAATCGAATACAAGATTTAAACTAGAACATTTCGTTGAGTCAGCGAGAAATTGGATTTATGTTTGAAAGGTCAATTTTAGTCAAATATGTTGAGCAAAATAGTTCAATAGTGCTTAAGTATTTCGCTCCCATGGGTAAGTATGCAGTATGGACTAGGTCATGATATTATTGTTAGTTGAAATCGTTAGGGTTTAGACCTTTTAGAAATTAAGGCAAAAAGCGCCGGTGGATGTTAGTTCAAAACTAAAAGCTATAATTTTCTAAGTCAGAAACAATAATAGATAGTGCTATGTTGGCATTTAAATTTCGACAAACATACCTCAACGCTAATGTTATGCTTTTGCATAGTTGGTTACGACGATCACTCTAAAATTAACCGAACTTTGCTAGAACGCGTTGGGGACGTGTCGTTGGCGCTCTGTTCGTGAACCGGCACCTATAGTGAACGATCTCGGCCGCTCACCCCAGCTACCTCGTCTCGCTCGTTCTTGCCATTCGTGCCACCTACCCGAACTACTGCTGCCGCATACTGCCTTCACCCTGCTTTCTTTTTTCTTTCTCGATCTCTGCCTCCGTTTGCCTACCTCTGCTTGTCTTTGTCTGTCTCCGCTGTATGCCTCTGTCTTGCCTCTGCTTGCTCTGTCGAGCCGAGCACCCACCATGGCTACGCCCGCCATCGCCCGGCCATGTGCGCTTCTATGCCGGCCACTGTGGCGAGGACGCCCAGGTGCGCCACGCGCACGCCGGTGTCGTTGTTGTGCTGCCCGAGCTGCCACGTGCCGCTATTGCGCCACCCCTTGTCGGCGTCGCTCGTCCAGCACGGCACCGCCTCGCCTACCACGGACGACCACGCCGGGGACCGAATCAAGGCCGCGCCCGCCGTCGTTCGGCCCGTCGTGTGTGCATGCGAGCGCGCGGGCTCCCATGGCCATGCTGGATCGTAGCCATGGCGCTGCCCCTCCCGAGCCCCGCGTTGCTCCGTCGTGCCTTGCCGTGGCCGCTTCCACCATCACCGCCTTCTCTTGCCAGCGCCGCAGTCGCTGCGCCTTCCGCCGTCCGCGTGCGGCCGGAGCCGCCGATGCCCCCACGTGCCACCCCGCCGTCTTCGTCGGCCGGGAGCCATCTATTGTGCCGCTGCCGCCTGCTGTGTCTGCCGGCAGTCATCAGCTACCGTGGCCGGGCCACCACAGGTTACTGCGGGTCGGGCTAGGGTCTAGCTTGGGTGCAACTAGACACCGCCTTGTAGTGCGGCCGTGTAGCTCGCCCTCACCGCCTGCTCTGTATTGAAGGGAGAAGAAGATGGGTTAGAAGGTGAGAATAGGAACTTTTTTAGGGTTCCCAACGTAAATCTGTGACTCATACGAATAGTGCATGCTTGACTACAGGTTAGATTTGAGAAAGCTCAGGGGCCTCTTCGCATAAGTGTCGCCCCCTGGTTGGGCCGCTGGTCGCGCGCCCCGCCTGGGCCGGCCTGCTCTCGCGTGCTGGGCTCCCCCGCCTAGGCCGCGTTGCTAGGCCGACTCACCAGTTGTGGGCCGCGCTGGAGCCGCGCTCGCCGTGGGCCATTTGGGCCGCAGTGCTCTTTTTTCCCAATGAATCGGTGAAGATTTGCTAAAATAAATTTGAGCTGATTTTGTTATTTAAATATAAAATCATTTAGAAGTCCAAAAATTATGAAACCAATTTTATTAGTCTCCTAAAATCATGATCCATCTGCTAGTATATTTTGTTCACATAGTTTGTTAATATTCTTGAAAGCTATATAATTAATTTGAGATACTTAATATTGTAAAAATATAAGCTTGTAGAAATTCTTGTGATAAATTGGTAATAGTGTTGAATCTAAAATTTGTACAGTAGGTTCCTAGCAATATTAGGTATTCACTGTAATTTTGGTAGCCCCATAAGGATTAGTTTGTTAAGATAACTAAATGAGCCCTAGTGCGTAAATATATATTTAATCAATCAAATGTCAAAATAATTAGGAGTTTGTAGAGCGAAAACATTTCTGGGAACAAGCCTTACATGACGACGGGGATACGTAGACCAGTGCGTTAGAGCTATCTCATTAGCTTGTGAGGTGTGATCGGATTTCTTAGAATTTTGGCTGTCGTTGATTATTTACATCTATGCATTGCATCCATACCTATCATAATAGGAACGATGGTGGATCGATGGTATCAACTGGAGTAGCTGAAAAGATGGTGCTAGGGATCATGTCACGGAGATGGAATGCTAACTTTTGGTTATATTTTACCCAGGCAAGCCCTGATGCATAACCTCTACTTTTCTACACTTTAAATTATATTTATGCATTAAGTTTTAAGGAGTTGAATGAAACCCACTTGTATATTAAAAGGATCAAGATGACCAAGAGGGGGTTGAATTGGGCTAATTCTAAATTTCTTTCAATAAACAAGTCCTATGGTTAGCCCAATTAACCCCTTGTGCCTAGAGAAGTATTTCTATTAATCTAACGCACAAAAGTTTAGCAACCTAGTTCCAATCCTACTCTAGCATGGCAATTCTAGGAATGTAAATGACAATAATTGAAATGGTCAAAGTAAATGCTCAAAGTAAAGAGAGGAGAGGAAACACGACGATGTTTTGCCGAGGTATCGGAGAGTCGCCACTCCCCACTAGTCCTCGTTGGAGCACCCGCGCAAGGGTGTAGCTCCCCCTTGATCCACGCAAGGATCAAGTGCTCCGGTCAGTTCAACCCGCACACCAGTATTTAAGTCTTGACCGGATGCTGGTAGGGTCCGGTCACCACTGACCGGACGCGTTCGGTCCCATTTTTCCCTCACTGGATGCTTACTGTACTCGACCGGACGCTGGACCCTCAGGGTTCGGTCAGAATTGACCGGACGCGTCCGGTCGTAGATTCACTCTTCTGGAACCTTACTGGAGTCAACCGGACGCTGGTCCTCAGCGTCCGGTCACTCGACCATTCAGCGTCCGGTCGCACCAGACGCAATCTACTTGGTCAAATGAACTGACCGGACCCTGCGGCCAGCGTCCGATCGCACCGGAGCCAGCGTCCGGTCAGTATTTGACCCTCCATTCACTTCCAACTTTCGATCATATGTGAATGAAGTTTGCTCTATAGGATCTAAGGGCTTTGTTGGAGCTACCTAGTGCTAGACTTAGCAAAAGTGCACCACACCTAACTCACTAGACTCACCTAGGTCAAGCTACCCGTTCATACCCCCCTTAATAGTACGACCAATGGAAAAACAAAGTCCTAAACTACTCGAAGTGTCTCTCCAACTCCAATTGTCACTTAGAACTAGTCATCCTTAACCTTGTTGTCCATCCTTTGAAAACCGAAACGATTTCCATCGTAGGGGCATGACATCCATGATTGCCCAATCGATCTCCATTACCATGACCTAACTTAACTGCCTCTGCAAAACACACGTTAGTCATAGTAATCTTGTATTGTCATTAATCACCAAAACCCAACAAGGGGCCTAGATTCTTTCAATCTCCCCCTTTTTGGTGATTGATGACAATACCACCTCGAGTATGTGAAAGAGTTGAGGTTTTTATCATGCTTGGATCATATAAGCTTTTGTCAATAAGAACAAAAGAGTTAGACAAGCTTGTATGACCCAAGCCAACATAATGTACTCAAAAGATATTAAATAAGCATGAGTACAAGTAATAAAGCTCATTTGCATCGGAGTATAAACGCGGAAGCAAGGCAAATGAGCATAACATAAGTGATATGACATATAAATACAAGTGATATGACATATAAATAGTTATGAAGTAGAGAGCACACATGTCATATATCACAATCACGTAGATATCACTATCACATAGATATAGTTTAATGCATGAAGGTAAACACACGAATGCATAATAGTAATAGTGTATCACATAAATAGAAACTCCAAATGTAATAGATAATAAGCTAATAGATAACTAAGCTCCCCCTAAATAAGTCGCTCCCCCTGAGTCTACATACTCGAACCCTCTCCCCCTTTGGCATCAAACACCAAAACCTAAGGGCTAGTTGGCGGGGCTGCAACGGATGAGTCGGGCGCTGAAGTACAAGGAGCAAGCTAGAACTAGGCGGCATCATCATCTGACCCTGAGCTCTGTGCTGACTGACCCTCTGTGGCTGGGAGCGTCACTGAAGCGGTCTGGGTCTGAGCTGGGGTGGGTGCTGCCTGTGATGCTGCTGGTATGTCTATCGTAGGATCTGAAGATGCGACAGAAGAAGGAAGCCTCTGAGTAGTCACGGCGATGGGAGCTGCTGTAGAAGGACCTGGGGCATGCATATGTGGCGATGTAGGCATCCCTGTCAACTCGCTAAAAGATGCTCCAAGACTCTTGGAGACTGACGTGTTAGGCACAAATAGCGAGGATGACTGATCCGGTGTGAAGCCCGTCTGAAATGGTGTGAACTGTGGGGCTACCACTGGCGAGGATAACCACTGGGACACCTGTACTGGGGGAGAAGCAAACTGAGCTAGAGGCTGTCCCTGACTCTAAAGCCCACTGGGCTGTACTGCTGGAGTCATCATAGTGGTGGTAGGCTGAGCAAGCTAGGGTGAAGGCTGTGACTGTGAAGCCCCAAGTGTTGTTACTATATGCTGCATAAATCCCATAAGCTGCTGCTGCTGGAGGACCTGCTGCTGTCGCTGGAACTCGTCCTGACGAGCCTGAAACTGTGCAAAGTTGGCCGCGGTCTCCTGAGCCTGTCTAGCCTGATCCTATTGCATCCGCTCAAGGATAGCAATCAAAGCGGGGTCCGTCTGCAGTGCAGGTGAAGCAGAGCTAGAACTACCGGCCTCTGCATCATATCTGCGAGAAGGCATCCGAGGAATAGGTTGGTAGTCATCGTCTGAGCTATCACTAGGCTCGCTCACCTCCTGTTGTGCCTCAAGCTGCTCCTCCTCAGTAGCGGCTATGCCTATGATAATCTCGTCCTGCTGAGCTGCGGACTCTGGTACATCTGGACGATGGCGAGGCTGAGTGGGTGCCTATGGGGTGCTATGCCTAATCCTCTGTGCCATGTTATAAGCTGAAAACTCTGTGGTGGCACCTCTGTACTCTGCAACCATCTCTGGTGTCCTAACTTGCACAGCCTTGAGAATAAGGAATGTGATCCAATGTGCATAAGGAAGCTGCCTACGACCCTTGAAGCCCTCAGCTATCGTATCCTCCATCTCAGACAAAATAAGATCCCAAACATCAAACATTGTCTGCTGCATCAGGGCATTGAGAAGCCATAGCTGGATATGTGTCAGGCCCTCCCTGTATCCCAACCTGGGAAGCAGTGTCCTCCTTATAATAGCCTCTAGAACTCGAGTAGTTGGAGTAAGATCACTAGGGTTCCTGCGAGAGCCCTCGCCAAAAGGCTCCTTGAAGCAGTGTCGCACAAGATCTGTAGGGGGCACCAAACCACCATGAGGATGCCTAGGAGGCTCTGTCTGTCCATAACATACCTCATGTAACCTGACAGGCTGCTCCTGTAGCCTCAGTATCTCCCTAGCCCTCTGACTCATCATCCTATAGTCTCGCCTCAATGCAAAGTGTATAAAGTTATGATGCGGGTCAACAAAGAGGGAAGCATAGAAGCCCAGCGAACCCACGAAGGAACATATAGTCCTATCCGTCCAATCAAATCATCATACAGCAGATATGTAAAAATAAGGCGAATATGCTCTCCATTCTTTGCTACTATAGCCTCAATCTGCAGAGACTCTCGAGAGACAAGAAGGCCCCCTTTGTTCGAGATATGCATTGTAGAAATCTTCCAGGTGGTGTGTAGAATCCCTCGGATGCTCTCTCATCCCTCCTCGGAGGAAACCACACCTCAAACTCTATAAACCTCAGCTGTCGAACCTGCTTGGCCGTGGCGGCCCTCAAGTCAAGATGGGTCACTGGAGGCGGACCCTGTGGTCTAGGCAGTGGACGTGATCCCCTCCGCTGTGTCGGTGGCCTCGATGAGACTGGAACACGGGTACGACCAGAGCGGCGTAGCTAGGGATGTGGTGCCTGCTCTGTCTCCTCGGCCTCCTCGGCCTGATCACCCTCCTAAGTCTGCTCTGTTGTTTGGGGCTGCTGCTGTGAAGCCCCCTGAGGCTGACCCTCATCAATAGTATAATGTTGTCCTGCAATAGTGACAACCCTAGGTGGACTACCAAGAAGGCGCTCAACTTGCTCTATCCCAGCCCTCGATGAAGGCGGTGGATCTGCAATCACAACCCCACTGCGAGCACCTCCTTTCTAGGCACGCTCTATGGCCTCTGCAACTGCTGCTGCTCTAGCTGTCTCTACATCTAGGTACTTCCTCTTCTTGGATGCAATCTTCTTTGTTGCCTTACCTTTTGGATCTGTAGGCAGGCAAGGCGGGGGCCTCCAATCATCATCTCCAGGACCACCTCCAACATTCTTGGTGCGAGCCATCTGATCTGACAAGAAAAACTACCGCTGACAAGGTCAACTATCCACTGACACTTACGAGGCTTGGCCTCGATCCGTACTCGTGAGCTTGGCCCCGAGTTTAACTAACAACTGCCACACGATCTCAATGGCACTGACTCGCTACACGATGGAATAGATAGGATATACAAATAAATACAATATATCTAATAGATGCGAAACCCTAGGTAGCAAGCAATTTAGATACGAAATTGAAGCGACTAGCATGCTACCTGACAAACCGGCTGTCGTAGAACCGACCAATTTATAAGAACACAAGTACAATGGCGGCCCGCAAGCGGTCGCACTGTCATACTTGAGCCCATATAACAACAGCGGGATGCTTGTTAATGAGAAACATACCAGCCATGACAACTTCTCCAGTGGGCACTTTCTCAACAACGGTATAATGCACGTATCCCGGACGTGCCCTTGTGTTTGCCTACCTCTGATTGTTCTGATTTGGGTTGCCATTCTTCTTGGGGTGGGGGCATTTTTTGGCCCAATGACCCATTTGATTGCAGTTGAAACATGGCTGATTATTCCTAGGTCCTATGGAGCTCCCCTAACTGCCAGTCCCTTTTGGTAAGGCAATAGTGAATGCCTTACGGAATGGTTTCTATGGCCTGCTATTATGAGCTTTAGGTGGTGGAGGCCTAAACTTGGATGCAGGTGGATGAAATTGTGGCCTAGCTGTGATAGGCGCTCTTGCATGTGAAGATCCAAAGGCACCTGCCTCATATGCCCTCTTGCGACCCTTGGCAGCCGCATGCATATTATTGTGGTTTTCCTGGGTCAGAGCATCGCTGATAAACTCATTGTAAGTAGTGCATTTGGAATTGGCCATGGTTTTCATTAGTTTGGTGCCTAGACCCCGCTTGAAGCTCTCTATCTTCTTCTACTAACATTTCTGGATCTTTGTCTTCCTTACTAAGGATCGGGTGCAGTTGGTTGTTCAAATTATGCACCTCATGCTGAAAACCCATCACTACATGCTAGGCCCGTGCAAGCTGCTGGCTCAAGTCCCTTTATTCCAGTGATAGAGGGGCGGTTCATGGTACCCCGCAAAGTTCAAAACTCTCCACAGCAGAGTAGGAGTTCCAAAAACCATTAGGAACTTCTCACATACAACTGGTGCTACCATCGGTACTATCAACATGTACACTTTTGTGAGACAAGGCCATAATGGATAAGAGTTACATAACCGAGTAAGAAATTTATAAGGGGAGGAACAATGTAATTATTTGAATGATAATTATCATGATGCATGCTCGTTTCGTACGTCCTCACAAACTTAGGAAAAATTTGTTTCTAGCGGTAGACACGGTGGCATACATACGTTCTCTCATATATAGCGTAACTAGTCGAGCTACACGTTTCGTTGTTAGTGTACCTGCATAAGAATTTCATTTTAGCCCAAACCCATAATGAAATATGCAGAATGTAAATTTAAATACTTCCATATATGTATACCCATACATATACTTCCGTATCAAACTACCCGATAACAATTTAAACTCACAATTAAATACGCACTATATACACATGCAAGCATGCATACATAGCCGTACCAAAGCTAACTCTCCCCGACCGCACGTTCACATCTTGCGGTCATGTCACTCATCATCTTACCTTGGTGTAGAGGCATTTGATCCATACATTACCATTCAAGTGAATGGCATCCATACAATAGCACGCCGTATGGACGACGAAGTAAAACCCCCCATGTTAGTACTTAAATAGCCACCAAATAGTCCTTAATTTGGGCATAAGGAAAGTGATCATTGGCACACTTTAGATTTCAAATACCTATTATATAGCTATCAGGTTGCTAGAGAAGGGTTTTGGAAAACAAAAACTTTGTTTTAAATACACATGTGACAATTAACGTTGAATCTCGCTTCTCGATGCCGGTTTGTCATGAGAACCGACCAATTTATAAGAACACAAGTACAATGGCGGCCCGCAAGCGGTCGCACTGTCATACTTGAGCCCATATAAACCCGGTAGTCTGTCGAGTACCACGATGGGTCTCGATAAACGATTGACAACAACCAAGATCGTACATGATTCAACATACATGTCACATATTACATAAAGTTCACAGATACATTTTCATCATTAGAGTATGAAACCAGTTATTACAAACCGAGTTTGATAGAGAAAAGCAGAAGCAAATTAAGTTTGAAAGTAAAGTTTCCAACATAGTTTAGTATAGTGCCAAGTAGGATCACAGTCCACAAAAGCAAAGATAGGGATTATTAAAGAAGCCTGCCCAAGGCTTACTCCTCATCCACGGCGGGATAGAAGCAACTCTTGCAATAACCATGATACACAGTGCCATCTACAACAATGGGAAATAAAACCCTGAGTACAAGAAGGTACTCAGCTAGACTTACCCATCATAAACCAGAAATAATTCGACTCCAAGGATTATGCAAGGCTATTTAAGTGGGGATAGCTTGACAACATTTTGCATAAAAGCGATTAACTTAGTTATACAATTATGGTTCCAATATCAGGTTAATTATAACTATCCATCTCTAGATTAGCAACTATCCTGTGCCAAACATGTGGTATATCCATTTAAAAGCATACAATAGTAACCATAGCAGGTATTGTAATTCCATATTCATCCGAACCATCATGTTCCATAACACAGTTACTACGATGTTGGAGCTAGCCAAGTTTCTCACCATCCGGGAGAGACGGCGATTCGAATCGATTTCAACCAGCTGGGAATTTATTCCTAACACAAACCAGAGCATACCGCAGCATGAAGGTAGCCTTAGGTCACTTTTTGGTACAACTCGGTACATTTTTCGGGTCCATACGCGCCGCTGTCTGGGACACCGGATGCCGGGACATTCAGCCTAGCACGCCTTGGGCTTAGTCTCGATCACCCCGCAAGAGGCGCTAATGAGAATGGGGCCTGGCACGAGTTGAGCTACTCGGCCCATGATCGAGAGCGAGTTATCCGGCCAGCTAAGTGATAGGCATGCGTTCAAGCTTGTCAGAAGTTCCAAGAACGGTACGGTCCTTGATCGGCACAGACGGAATCTCATGAGTCATCCTACACATAGACTCCGCCCGGCCTCGATTTTCTTTTACCCCATGGTTCTTTTCCACGATAGCAAATATAGCCAACCGTGCTCCGGTATCCACCTATATCTCGCAGGTGACAGGAAATCACCCGACTTCTACTGGTCTAAGCATGGCTAAGCATATATTCGATCCTGGACCTATACCAGTTAAAGGTGTAATATCTGGACAAGGAATTCATATGCATCGAGGGGTTCCAATCAACTCTTATAACCTAATGCATCAATCATAAGTACTTAAGTAATCATTTGTAAAATGCTGGGAGACTTAAAATGCTCCGGGGCTTGCCTCTCAGAAAGGAAGTGGGGCGGTGGTCAGGACACTCTGAAAGCTCTTTAGGATTCTGCTCCTCGCCTTCGGGAGCTGCGGCTTGAGGATTCTTCTACTGGTCCCCTTCCTCTGCTTCGTCAAATTCCAGCAACGTTATTTCTTCCTCCGATCCTAGATGCATGAATATGGCATAAGATATTGCGAATGCATATATGTTAACAAGTGTGGTTTGATGATACATGAAGAATGCATTCTTGCAAAAATTCTTAACGGCATGTGGTTTAAGTAACAACAAGTGCATCGCGTTTACTGAGTAGGTGCATATCTCTTCTTGATTATGCAATCAACTACTTCAACAATTCATCAACTATTTCACAAACAGCAGTTACTTGTTTTACTCATAACTGGAGTTCTAATTATCTAAATGCAGTGATCCTAGACTTTCTAGAAATCTTATAAAATTATATACAACTATTATTTAATTCGCAAAAGCTAATTCACAACTAATCTTAGCCAAAACAGACATTCATATCAGTGCTGTCCAGAATTTCCAGAGAGCAAGCAATTCGGAAATGTTAACTTTAAACAGCTGTAACTCCTAAACCGTTTGACCTATGGTCCTGAAATTTTAACACAAGACATATGATGAAGTTATCTACAACTTTGTTATTAAACATTTTTACAGCAAACATCATTTTTATCATGCAACTTATCAAACTACCGAATCTGTCCGGAAATTATTCCAATTCGCATTATAAAGTAACAATACTTCTACTTCATGTAATTATTCAAAGTTTGACAACACAAAGTCTACCAACAGTTTAAACATACCAAATACACTCAAGAAAACCTAATGGTGAAGTCCAAACTATTTCGTTAAATGCCTTTATTATTTTATTTAGATACTTAGGTTAAATAACCAACATATACTAGATGTACTTCATAAAATCTCAAAAATTTACAGTGCCTTACTAATGCTACCAAAAGACTACTGTAAAAGTTTTATGCCATTTTATCAAGTAAAACATTCTATGCAAAAATGACAAGGCAGAAAGGCTTAAAATAGCATAAATAGAAAACCATAGTGAAAAGTGTCAAGCAACAGATTTTATATTTTTCTTAGCATCCCTATAGTACTAGGATAACCTCCAACAAATTTCATGAATATTGGACTCATAAATAATTTATAAAAATTCATACAAAGATCCCCTAATTATAAAAGGAAAATCTATAACTACAAATTTATGCATGCAATGATCCTCAAATTTTTACCAGAGCTCATAAATGTCAAGAGTAGCTTACCACAAAAATTTCATAATTTTTGGAGCATAGGAACTCTAGATATAAAATAAACAAGTTTGCATGCATTCAAAAACACATTTCAAATCTCCATTTAAATCTTCCAAAATTTCTACTGTAAGTGTCAAGATCATATTTTTCTTAAATACTTCACTTCCTAAGGAACACTACCAAATTTATTTCACAATTTTTTAAGCTACCAAACTGGAGATCTAAAAATCACAAAACACATGAAATTAGGATTTAAATGAACTATCCCTCATTACTACTGTCGCTGACCGGTGGGACCGCGAACCAGTGACCCCACACGTCAGCGAAACGAGAACAGAGCAGGTGGCGCCACGCTACTGGCGTGGCCAGAGCTCGCCGACGGTGAGCTTGCCGGCGGTGACGTCTTCACTACGTGATCCCCGTGACCTAACGCGTCGATTGCACTACTTGGCTGGCCTTCTCGTCGGCGCTAACGACGACGACGGCGGCCATGGCGACATGGCGAGGCGGGACGACGGCGGTACACCGGTGGAGGCCACGGCGGCTCAACCTAGAGCTCGGACGAGCATCTACGAACTACGTTGAACCTATTGCGCGCTCTATTGTGGCCTGCGGTGGTCGGGTTTGGTCGGACCACGGCGATGTAGGGTGGCGGCGGAGCTCCGGCGAGCTATACATGGTGCGGGAGCTTACCGGTTGCTATCAGTGGCACGAGGGAAATGCAGTGGGTTGCTGGGGTGGCGGTGGAGCTGCTGTGGTGATGGAGAAGCAGCGAAGGCGAGCTGGCGCCGGTGATGGCGACGACGGAGGCTCTTGGTGCTGCGGCTGCTATGGCGGGTGAAGAAGGAGACTGAGGCGAGGCAACTAGAGAGCGTGGCTGAGTGCGTACGGGTGCAGGCGATGTTAAGGCGCTCTCTGGCCCGCCTTGGCCACATGCGGCGAGCACCGGCGATGCGTGGCCGTTGCCAGCCACCACGCGGCGCGTGAAGACTGACGCCGGTCGGCCACTGAAACGGCGTTGCAGCTCATTCAGTCGCGTGACGGTGGCCTGACAGCGCGACTTGACGATGATTTAACCGCTAAACCGTAGCTCCTAAGCGCAAACAATCAGAATAGGATTTGTGGACCCATGTACCAGCTACATTTATTGTTCAAGGATCTCGTGCCAATTCTCAACCGAAATCGAGTTAGATCATCCTGAAGGTCAGCCTGTCAGGCTGTTCAGTTAACCAGGACTTAGTAAAATTGCTAAGTGTGGAAATGTTGGTTTTGCTAATTCTTGTGATCCAAATTCAAGCATGTTAGGAGCTAAATCAGTCAATGACCCAAAAATAAAAGTTGTTCCTTTTGCCAAACACTACAACTTTGCTTTAGTGACCACCTACATGCAAAGTCTCTAACACATAGTTCAAACTTGGTCAAACATGTCACATTGAATGGTGATACACTTCAAACTATGGCTTAATGACCTATTTACCCTTAACCATGAATATCAAAGTTGTTCATAATGATACTCTAAACATGTTTAAGCTATTTGCAAGGTCACACACTCATTTCATGCATTGGTCACACATAGGGCTATCCAGGTCAACACATGTAACATTACTTAAGTGCTTGATCATGAAAGGTGACATTCATGAACAATGTTCCATTTGATAACCTAAGTGTTGCTAACATGTTTTTGTGACTCATATCAACCAATCACATGTATACACTCATAATCATATGCATATTCATATGAAAACATGAAATACTAAGAAATGTTGCACATGTTTCAATTGAATGTTTCAAGTGTAAATGCATATATATGAATGCTTGATGATCATGCTCATGCTATGCAAGTAAAGTTATGCAAGGCTAACACCTAGGGTGTTACACCGGCGATCCGATGAAAAGAAGAGACGTCACGTGGGGGAACCTCGGAACTGGCTAGGGTTAGGGTTTGCGATGATTCGATGGCCCTAGTTGCAATTTGAAGTCAATGCAAGTGATAGCAGTGTGGGATAGGGCACGACGATGCTAGAGTAAGCCCTTACCAGTGCTGGAGGAGTGCAGCACGGGCACGGCGGTGAGCTCCTGTGTAGCACGGCGGCTTGGGCGGAGGCGAATCACAGCGGCGCGGCAATAGTGTCGCGTGGCTATGGTGGTGCGTGGCTGCGGGCTGTGGTGCGAAGCGGGGCAACACGGTGGCGCGGGAAAATGCTGGAGGAGCATGGGTGGCACGGCGGCAGTGGAGGTGCGCGAGAGAAGCCTGGGAGTGTGGGGAGGTGCTGCGGCGGTGAGCTAGACGGCACGGCGCTGTTGAACGACGGCTAGGGCTTGAGTGTACGGTACGCGCGAATATATGGGTCCCCCGACACGACAGGAAAGGAAAGGGGAAAAGAGATTGAAAGACGCATGAGATCTAATGACCGGACACTCTGGTGGTAGCGACCGGATGCTATCACCCAGCGTCCGGTCGATTCCAGAGAGGTCCAATTCCTCTAGAATCACGACTGGACGCGTCCGGTGGTCCATGACCGGACGCAGCTAGAGTCCGGTTAGTTGCCTTGAACGCCATGTAGATCAACCGGACGTTGGAACCCTTCCCAACCGGACGCACAAGCGCAGAGTCCGGTCACTCCTTCAGCTTCTGTTCACCTCCTGTGAACTGACCGGACGCTGGACATCAGAGTCCGGTGCAGCGTCCGGTCACTCTTTTTCAGTAAATCTTCAAAGATCCTTCGCGCTGCCTGTTCCTAATCAAGTCTCAACTTAAATAAGATCCAAATAAACACCAATTGAGACTGATGTGAGTGACCTCTCTCAAACCCTCAAGTTTTTCAAAATATTTTGCCTTATGCTAGAATTCTTTTTATGAAAATAGGCACTAAAAGGGCAAATGGAACAAAACGACAAAACAACATTCATGCATATGCAATACTTGTAAGTAAATCTAGTTGCTTGTCAAGTTTGATCCAAGGTTAAGCTTCTTCACATGCTTTTCGGCGGTTATCTTGACCATTTAGACAAGCCCTATATGCATTACCAAAAATTAAACATGTTGTATATTACAATGAATGCAAGGAACAACACAAGCTCATCTTTTAGTGAAGTTACTAAAATCAAGTACATTGAGCTCATTCCGCAATCTACAAAATGTAGCCTCATCTAGCGGTTTAGTGAAGATATCCGCTAATTGATCTTCGGTCCTTACACCTTCTAGTGATATATCATTTTTAGCAACATGATCTCTTAGAAAGTGATGGCGGATATCTATGTGCTTGGTGCGAGAGTGTTGAACCAGATTATTTGCAAGTTTTACCACACTTTTATTGTCGCACAAAAGAGGTACTTTTTCTAGAACTACACCATAGTCTAGCAAAGTTTGTTTCATATAAAGTATTTGTGCACAACAAGCACTCGCGGCAATGTATTCCGCTTCGGCGGTGGACAAAGCCACACTTTTGTTTCTTGGAGGACCAAGACACAAGTGATCTACCAAGCAAATGGCACCCTCCGGATGTGCTTTTTCTATCAACTTTGCATCCGGCATAATCCGAATCGAAATAGCCAATTAATTCAAATATAGCTCCTTTGGGATACCAAAGGCCAATGCTTGGTATGTGCTTAAGATACCTAAGGATTCTTTTTACGGTAATTAAATGTGTTTCCTTAGGACTAGCTTCAAATCTAGCACACATACACACACTAAACATGATGTCGGGCCTAGATGCGGTCAAATATAACAAGCTATCAATCATAGAACGGTAGAGAGTTTGATCAACCGTGTTACCTCCCTCATCTAGGTCGAGATGTCCATTGGTTGGCATTGGTGTCTTGATTGGCTTACATTCATCCATCTTGAATCTCTTGAGAAGATCTTTTGTATATTTCTCTTGAGAGATGAAGATCCCTTCTTTCATTTGCTTGATTTGAAAACCAAGAAAGAATGTAAGCTCACCAATCATGGACATCTCGAACTCCTTCGACATCAATTCACCAAATTCTTTGCAAGAGTCTTCATTTGATGATCCAAAGATGATATCATCAACATATACTTGACAAATGAAGATATGCCCATCAAGCTTCTTGGTGAATAGTGTGGTGTCGACCTTCCCAATGGTGAAGCCCTTCTCAATGAGGAAGTCCCGAAGGCGCTCATACCAAGCTCTTGGAGCTTGCTTAAGCCCATATAACGCCTTGGACAACCTATAAACACGATTAGGATATCTAGGGTCTTCAAACCCGGGAGGTTGATCAACATAGACTAGTTCATTAATAAAGCCATTTAAGAATGCACTTTTCACATCCATTTGATAAAGTTTCATTTCATGATGTGATGCATATGCAAGGAGGATACGAATGGCTTCTAGCCTTGCAACTGGTGCAAAGGCCTCTCCAAAATCCAAACCTTCAACTTGAGAGAACCCCTTTGCAACTAGTCTTGCCTTGTTCCTCACAACAACACCTTGATCATCTTGCTTGTTTCAGAACATTCACTTTGTTCCAATGACTCTTGCACCTTTTGGTCGCTTTTCAAGAGTCCAAACTTCAATGCGGGTGAAGTTGTTCAACTCTTCATGCATGGCATTGATCCAATCCAGATCTTGAAGAGCTTCTTCTACCTTGGTAGGCTCAAAGCAAGAGACAAAAGAGTGATGAGCAATAAATGAGGCAAGTTTTTGTGAGCATGTCATCAATCCCTTTGATGGACTCCCTATGATGAGATCTTGTGGATGATCTTGTAGTAGAGGTGTGTTTCTTCTATTGACCACTTGAGGAGGATGTTGTGGAGCATCAACATCTTGTGTTTGTACCACCATTTGCTCATAGGATACATGAGTATCTTCATTTTCTACTCTCCCATCTTTTTCACCATCTTGTGGCACACTTGATGAAGAGGGTGGATCAATCACTTGTACATCATCTTCATTATCTTTAGGCTTGATGTCTCCAATCAGAATGTTCTTCATAGCCTCCCTCAATGGTTCATCACCTACATCATCAAGATTCTCATGTGCTTCTTGGGAGCCATTAGATTCATCAAATTCCACATCATATGTTTCTTCAACCAAGCCGGTGGCATGATTAAATACTCTATATGCTTTGGACTTTGATGAGTAACCAACAAGAAAACCAATATCACAACGTCTTTGGAACTTCCCTAGGTGTTGACGCTTCTTGTAGATGTAGCATTTGCAACCAAACACCCTAAAGAAGGAGACGTCTGGCTTATTCCCATTGAGCAACTCATAAGGTGTCTTGCCAAGGAACTTTTGAAGAAATAGGCGGTTAGATGCATAGCATGCGGTGTTGATTGCTTCCGCCCATAGAGCTTCGGGGGTGTTGTACTCATCAAGCATGGTTCTTGCTAGAGTGATCAATGTCCGGTTCTTCCTCTCAACTACATCATTTTGTTGAGGAGTATAGGTTGCGGAGACCTCATGTTTGATTCCAACTTCATCACAATATGCCTCTATGTTTGTGTTTTCAAACTCTTTCCCATTGTCACTTCTTGTCTTCTTGGGCTTCACTTCAAATTCATTTTGTGCTCTCTTGGCAAACTTTTTGAAGCAAGATGCAACTTCGGATTTGTCATGAAGGAAGAACACCCATGTATACCTTGAATAATCATCAGCTATCACAAGACAATAAAGATTTCCTCCCAAACTCTTGTATGTTGTTGGTCCAAATAAATCCATGTGTAGGAGTTCTGGCACTCTTGTGGTTGACATGAAAGCTTTTGTTGGATGAGTATTTGCAACTTGCTTGCTGGCTTGACATGCACTACAAAGCTTGTCCTTCTCAAACTTTACATCCTTCAACCCTCTCACCAAATCATTCTTCATTAGCTTCTTGAGTGAACTCATACCAGCATGAGCAAATCTTCTATGCCATAGCCACCCAAGTGTTGTTTTGGTGAATAGGCATGTCTTCAAGTTTGCATCTTCAGAAGTGAAGTCCACTAGATATAAGTTGTTGTATCTAAATCCTTTGAATGTCACTTGATCATCATCCTTCTTGGATACAACAACTTCTTTCTCAGTAAACAAGCATTGGAAGCCAAGATCACACATTGCCCAATGGATAGCAAGTTGAAACTCAATGAAGCAACATATAGCACATTGGAGATTGAATGATCATTTGATATAGCCACTTTGCCCAATCCTTTAACTTTGCCCTTTGAGTTATCTCTAAATGTGATTCTTTCTTGTCTGTCTACTTCTTCATTTAGTGAGGTGAACATACGAGGGTCACTGGTCATATGTTGTGTGCAACCACTATCAATCACCCAATGACTTGCACCGGTCTTGTAGTTTACCTACACACAAGAGATCAAGCTTTAGGAACCCAAACTTGTTGAGTGCCCTTCACCTTCTCAACAAGTGACTTTGCAACCCAAATTTTCTTAGGCCTATTCTTGTTTGGAGGTCCTAAGAACATCACTTTCATCTTTCCACTAGTATCATTTCTAAGCATGTAGTGAGCATTGAAGGCAAAGGGTCTAGCATGCTTGGACAAGGGTTGTGGTGGTGGAGTTTGGCACTCATGATCAAAGTGGCCTTCTTGTCCACACTCAAAACATCTCTTTGGCTTTGGCTTTGATTGTTGTTGTTGAACTTGAGCATTCTTCTTCTCTACATGTGCCACATATCCAATGCCACTTCTATCCATCTTCATGATGGTGTTCATAAGTAGCTCACTTTGAATATATTTGCCTCTTGTGAACTTGCTCAATCCAACCTTGAGATGCTCTTTCTCCAACTTAAGCTTCTTGTTCTCTTCCTTAAGAGAATCATTGTTCTTCTCTTCCTTGAGCTTCTTGTTTTCCTCTTTGAGCTTCTCATTCTCAAGGATCAAGTCACCATCATGATCAAGGGTTTCTAGCACAATGGTGTTGTGACTTTTGATTTCTTCAAGATCTTTCTTGAGCTTTGCATTGTCATTCTTTAGCTTGACAAACTCATCATAATCATCGGCCTCAACCACTTGCTTGCCCTTGCTACTAGAACCTTGCTCAATGCTCTCAATGATCAAGTCATCACATGATGTAGCTATATCAATCTTAACAACATGGTTAATAGCATCATGTGGCTCATTGGATAGAAATTCTTGAGCAATAACAAGATTATCATGATTAATCTTAAGAGTGGTATATTCTTCCTTTAGCTTGTTGTGGCTAGTGATGAGCTCTTTGTGCACCCACTCAAGTTTATCATGTTTATCTTTAAGCTCTTTCTTAGAAGATTTGAGCTCCTTGAGTTTGGATGACATAGCTTCATTTGCTTCTCTAAGCTCAACACTAGATTTTTGGCTATGTCACATTTAGCTAAGAGAGAATCATTCTTAATCTCAAGTTTTTCATTTTTAGCTCTAGTCTTTATAATGATCTTAGTGTATTTCTTTAGCAACTTAGCAAGATCATCATAAGTAGGTGATTCATATTCATCATCATCGCTATCACTATCACTATCACTATCATCCTTATGAGCATGATCGTCACCACTACTATCATCATCATGTGATACCTTTTGTTCACCTTTGGCCATAAGGCATAGGTGTGTAGAGGATGACGGTGGTGGTGGCGGTGAAGATGATGAGGAATCAATAACAATGGCGGCCACCTTCTCATCATCACTATCATCATCGGATGATCCACTAGATGAATCGATGTCCATGAGCCAATCACTGACGATGTCAGCCTTTCCACTCTTCTTCTTGTTGTGGAAGTCCCTCTTCTTGCCATCTCTCTTCTTGTATGGCTTGTTCTTTTTCTTCTCATCTTCATCTTCATTGCTTGAGTCATCTTTCTTGCCCTTGTTCTTGTTCTTAAACTTGTCTTTCTTGGGCTTTGTGCATTGGTGAGCTAGATGACCAAGTCCGCCATAATTATAGCAATCCATCTCAGAGATTGGCTTTCTTCTTGAGCTTGTGAAGAATTTTTTCTTCTTGCCATCAAACTTAATGCCACTCTTGTTTAGCTTTTTTAGCATCTTGGTGGTTTTCTTCACCATGAGAGTAAGGCTTTCATCAACTTCATCATCACTTGAGCTCTCATACTCAAGCCTTGCTTTGCCCTTCTCTTGGCTAGCTTTGAATGCTAAGTCTTTTTCTTTCTTCTTTGTAGAGGATGAGCCATCTTGAGGTGTGATATGCATATACATCTCATGAGCATTGATCTTCCCCAAGATTTGTGTTGGTGTAGCGGTGGAAAGATCACTTTGATGTAGCACGGTCACAATATGCCCATATTTATTAATGGGAAGGACACTCAAGATCTTTCTCACAACGTCGGATGGTGACATTTGAGTAAGTCCAAGCCCATTGACTTCCTCTACAAGAACATTCAAACGTGAATACATTTCATTAGCACATTCTTTAGGAAGCATTTCAAAAGAGTTGAGCTTTTTCATGACAAGATGATAGCGTTCCTCACGCTCACTCTTTGTTCCCTCATGTAGCGCACAATCGTCCGACCATAGTGCATGGGCGTCTTTGTGGTTCCTTACGCGGTTGAACACATCTTTGCAAAGGTCTCTAAACATGGTGTTGCGAGCCTTTGCATTCCATTTTTCATAGTTCACTTCATTGCCTTGAAGTTGTGCGGGATTCCTAGGTCTTGGGAACCCATGTGAGGCGGCTCTAAGTATTCCAACGTCTAGAGCTTCTAGGTATGCCTCCATGCGAATTTTCCAATATGGAAAATCATCCCCCTCGAAGATAGGAGGAGGTCCATCTCTATGAGACATCTTGCTCTAAGCGGTTAAGCTTAAAAATGTGAGAACCTGGCTCCGCTACCAATTGAAAGGATCAAGATGCCCAAGAGGGGGGGTTGAATTGGGCTAATTCTAAATTTCTTTCAATAAACAAGTCCTATGGTTAGCCCAATTAACCCCTTGTGCCTAGAGAAGTGTTTCTATTGATCTAACGCACAAAAGTTTAGCAACCTAGTTCTAATCCTACACTAGCATGGCAATTCTAGGAATGTAAATGACAAGAATTGAAATGCTCAAAGTAAATGCTCAAAGTAAAGAGAGGAGAGGAAACACGGTGATGTTTTGCCGAGGTATCGGAGAGGTGCCACTCCCCACTAGTCCTCATTGGAGCACCCGCGCAAGGGTGTAGCTCCCCCTTGATCCGCGCAAGGATCAAGTGCTCTCTACGGGTTGATTCTTCGACACTCTGTCACGGTGAATCACCCACAACCGCTCACAACTTGAGTTGGGTCATCCACAAGCTCTCTGGATGATCACCGAGCTCTCCAATCACCACCAAGCCATCTAGGTGATGGCGATCACCAAGAGTAACAAGCACGAACTCTCACTTGACCACGACAAGCCTAGGGAGAAGAGTGGATGCACACTTTGCTACTCTTGATCTCACTAATGAGGGCTCTCTTTGGAATTCTCAAATCTCAATCACCTCACTAGGACCTTGCTCTTCTTGACACTCTCTAAGGTGTGTTTCAGCTGTTGAAATGATCAAAAGTGACTCCACACACGAGTGGAGCTTCTATTTATAAGACAGCCTAAAAAACAAACCGTTATGTGCCTCTGTGGGTTGACCGGACGCTCCGGTCATGTTGACCGGATGCTCCGGTCAGTTCAACCCGCACACTAGTGTTTAAGTGTTGATTGGACGCTGGTAGGGTCTGGTCACCACTGACCGGACGCGTCCGGTCATAGATTCACTCTTCTGGAACCTTACTAGAGTCGACCGGACGCTGGTCCTCAACGTCCGGTCACTCGACCATTCAGCGTCCGGTCGCACCAGACGCAATCTACTTGGTCAAATGAACTGACCCGACCCTGCGGCCAGCGTCCGGTCGCACCGAAGCCAGCGTCCGGTCAGTATTTGACCCTCCATTCACTTCCAACTTTCAATCATATGTGAATGAAGTTTGCTCCATAGGATCTAAGGGCTTTGTTGGAGCTACCTAGTGCTAGACTTAGCAAGTGTGCACCACACCTAACTCACTAGACTCACCTAGGTCAAGCTACCTGTTCATACCCCCCTTAATAGTATGGCCAATGGAAAAACAAAGTCCTAAACTACTCTAAGTGTCTCTCCAACTCCAATCGACACTTAGAACTAGTCATCCTGAACCTTATCGTCCATCCTTTGAAAACCGAAACGATTTCCATCGTAGGGGCATGACATCTATGATTGCCCAATCGATCTCCATTACCATGACCTAACTTAACTGCCTCTGCAAAACACACGTTAGTCATAGTAATCTTGTATTGTCATTAATCACCGAAACCCAACAAGGGGCCTAGATGCTTTCACATATATATATCTTCATCCTATGAGTCTTACTAGTATAACATGATCGTGTAGATTGCTATGCTACAGGACTCTGGTAGAAGTCGAGTGATTGCCTGTCACTCACAAGAGATAGGAAATATATTACTATATTATTATCACTTGGAATATATAAATGGTGAAAGGAAAAATGGAGACCAGACAGGGATATGGTTTGGGTATTGGTGGGCGTAAGAGGTTGTGTCCTGTGACCAACATGATATAGCTTGGTTACACTATTTTCCCTGTCTGTGTTGGTTAAGGACCGACCATTGCATTGGACTCTAGGCAAGTCATAGACTTATTATCCCGAGCATATACTTGGGTATGGGCGCAGGGAAGACTTGTTACTCTCTTGTCATGGGTTATGGCTCTTTCCAGACCGACTTTCCTAGTGGTTTTTGGGTGGAGGTCCTTGCACTGCTCTGAGTCTGAGACTCAGGAGCGGGGGCTTGGAGTCTAAGTTTGGATGAGGACCTAGACCCTGTGATAGGAGGGTAGTGGGTTGGTCCAGCTTATGCCTGGGGTACAAGCAGGGCGTGTGTTTCGGGGTAACTAGCTGGGCTCATTGATTCATGAATCCCCGCTGTGTCGGTACGACTTATCTAAACTCTAGCATCATAGTAAGAACTAAAATATGATAAAATGATAATGATTGCTTACCACCTACTTGAAAGTATCACAGGTGCTTACATAAAATGGTTGGTTAATGAACTAATGTTGACTGCTAATAAAATTGAATATAAGGATGCACGTTTAGTAATGCTCCTGTAGTTGCAATAAACCCACAAGCCAGATAGCCTTGCATATCCTTGGAGTCTTTTTTTCTCCTATCGGGTAAGTCTTGCTGAGTACAATTGAGTACTCAGTGTTTTATTTCCCCCTGTTGCAGGTGACAGGCGGATGCTAGAGCTATTTCTTATGTGTGGATTCCTCCTGGTGGGCTCAGAGGGGATCCTTTACACTGCGACCATAGTTTTTATTTATAACTCTCACTAAATGTTTTTCTAAATGGTAGTTTTATAATCTGTTACCATAGTTTATATATCAATGTTTCATCATGTCATGAATAGATATTTATTTCCGTTGTAACTCTGATCACATGTTTATATTCCGCTGTTAAATTAAATTGTTCATAACTTTGATAACATGATTACATTTCGCTGTTATAACAATAAATATTATACTCTGATGTTGCATGAAAAGTGATGTAAGAAATGGGTAAAATATTGTAAGCTTTATTCTCTCATTTGTGATCTTGATGGAAAAATGTGGATTTTCGGGTTCTCCCCTGGGGTGTGCCCGACGGAACTACGTAATTTGGTGTCCTCCCTTGAGTACTTAGTGTCTAATGGAAGACAAGTACTCCTGAGAGGCATTAGATTAGGCGGTTCTACCATAGGTGGTATCAGAGCATAAATGAGGAAATAAAGCTTCGAAAACCTTTTCTAAAATAAAATTTGACAACAAATTCTTTTCAAAAGAATATGACGTTTTTATGCGAAGTTATATAAGTAGCCTTATTACTATGATTATGTATCCATGATAGATGGCACTCTGTTGACTTAGGTAGGCTTAATCAATTTTTCTGCAGGTACACTGACCCCGAGCATAGTCCGATAGTATCGACTAGCTATAGGGAGAGAATGATGTGCCAAAAATCTAAGAACGGTTGCCCTATCTGTTGGCAATAGTGAAAGGACGTATAGGACATGCATTCATGCATATCTTGTTTATGCATTGTAGTGCCCGTATTATTTGTAGATACGCCATCCATAGGTGTCACGTGTGTTGTATTGTGCACGACTGCCCGTCCTTGTTATGGTGTTATTTCTGCACTAAGGCTTCGTGCTCCACGTTCCCCCGTGGTTCACACCGGTCGTGACCCACGTCTCCCCGTACTCTTTTCTATGCTCTTGTCAGACCCTTGCCCTACCGTCGTACTAGTCATTAATGGCCTCGGACATCGCTCGCCTCGAACATGTGAAAAGTTTGGTCGATTCATTCATAGCGATCCCACGCAGGAACCTTGGTGGACCATGCCAGGACCACTGACCGCTCTACCTTTATAAGCAGGGCCTGACTTAGCCATTGGTACTAACCCTTGGCTCACTTTAGCTCATCTAGTTTTTCCTTTGAGCAAGCTTTTCTCTCAGTCCTTTGCAACCATCACCAGAAATGGTAGGAGCCTGGGTTAGTAGTTACTGCCTGAACGTTGAGGGTTTTCCTAGAATCCTACATGCCACCCTGCAAAAGCTCAGAGTCAAAGATCGTCCCGAGTATGAGGGCCGTGAGTATGAGAAGCATGGCACTAAGTAGTGTGAGGTTACCATCTACATTGGGAAGAGTGAAGAGTTCCCCGACATCACTGAAGCCTAGAATGTGACCGCAACCGGGTTTCGCTTCATCGACACCTACCAGGTTGTGGCCCGCAAAGCCTTGCGGTATCTTTGCCAGATCTATGAAGAGCCCATTGCTCGTACCTCCATGAGGTTCTTTCCACCTTTGGAAAAGAATCGACGGGCATGGAGGGCTCGCATGGAGGCTTTGCAAGGGCGGGATGCGCAAGAAGACAGTCCAATCGTGGTGCACTTGACCACGTACCTGCTTGCTCTGGATGAGCAGTATAACCAGCAAGCCTCAGAGTTGAGGAAGTGCCTCCTGTGAGCCAAGGAAGCTGAGATCTTCTTCAGGATGCTCCAAGTGCAGCTTGCTAAAGCGCTTGCCAGTGCAGCAGCCGCGGAGAGTCGGGAGACTGCCATGTCAGAAGCTCTAAAGGAGGATGAAGATAGGCATGTCCATCAGCTGGGTGAGGCCTACCTTGTCACTAGGGCCAAGCAGAGGATGCTGGTTGTAGAACGGCAGGATCCCTTGATCATGGAGGGAATCCCTATCCACCCGCTAGAAAGAAGGAGAACAGGTGTTGTAGTACCGCAAGCACCTCCACGCTCGGAAGTGTCAGAAGTAGAACCCTTGATTCCTCTCACTCAGGCATTGCCCAGAGAGGAGGCAGATCAATAGCTAGGGTGGTAGAAGAATCCACCGAGCCAAGGAATGAAGATGCGTGGTCCAGAGTAGATTAGTTGCCTTGGGATGTTGTACCCATAGTAGTAGTACTTTTCGTTGCTGTTCTCCAGTATTGTACTCTTGCCGTTGTTTTTTGTCCATTGTGTTGAGGTAGTCCGACTGTAGGGAAGGTGAATGATGTGTCATGAATGGGAGACTGAGTGCCTGTATGTTGTACCCATATAAGACCATTGGAATATGCATTTTATTTATTTCATTATGTTATTGCGTCCATCTACCCTTAAGTTCGTGAGACATGCTTACTATTTTCAAGGATGATGTTAAGTGGGTTACAAGAGAAGTTTCATTCAGATGCTAGCAAACTAGCAGTGATTGGAGAATATAGGAGACTGTATCGACTAATTGTGGATGTCCCAGCAGAACACTTGAATCTCTTTAAATCCAATCTGTTGTTGGATTTGAATTCCTTGTTCCTTATTGCGAAAGGAACCCTTATTGTTTGAATCTTCCCTTGCAATACTCCTCTGCTTTTGTGGTCTATGACCCGACCACCTTCATGGCGTGTAAGTTAGTAGTAGTTGCCTAGTTAATAGCTTGTGGTGTAGTGACAAAACCAAGGGCCCCTGTGGAACAGCTGCCATACGGTGACGCTGCTCGGCACGCGCTGGTATCGAGGTTGTTGACCAAGTACCTTTACCAAGTTACACCACCGTACCGCTTCTTCTACAAAATATTCTCCTTGGAAATGTCTAGGTGTTCAAACGGGAAATCCACAACGGGTTGATGAAATAGTGTTCGCTCAAGGTAAACAAGAGGAGGTGGTTTTGGAGGAAGAACATATGACTTGGTCGTAGTCTACATGAAAGATGGATGTGGTCAAGGAAGGGAAAGAAAAAGAAGAGTAGTAAAAAGTTAGCCTCGGGTAGTAGGGAGTGATTGTAAAAGCCTGAGTGGACATCATGTCCCAAGCCCTGTGTTTAGTTTGACCGCACTATGCATGTCGTGTTATTTCACTACATGCCCTATGGATGCCTTCTGTGTCGGGTCCATTAGCACCTCATTCTCGCGTGGCCGTGGCATCGTGCCGCACTCGCCGTCCTGGTGCACTATGCGCTTTTCCTTTTCCTGGCATTCGGTCAGCTCTCGACCCACGCTCTCGTCCCCGTACTGCCCCTCCTTTCCCCTCCCTTCTTTCTTCTTTTGGGGACACAGTCGCCTGTACGCCTTCCCTCGTCGAGCGAACCCCCTCTCCTCCTCTCCCTTATCCTCTGCCCGCTTGCATAGGAAGCGCTCCATGGCCGACTTTATCCCCACAGCATGACTCGTCTGTGTATCCCATACACGCCGCCTCCACTTCTAGTGTGTTGTGCCCCACCTCCATTCATCACTATAAGATGCCCTTGGTCCTTGCTCTTCTTCTTCATCTCCATTCCCCTCGCATTCAGAGTAGAGCTATGAGATCCAGTCGCCATCCAAAGAACTAGGTTCGTCAGTCTGAGGTGATTATGTAATCTGAGAAGAAGGATCTGGTTTTTGAAGAAGTTCAAGTCTACCGTTGGTTAGTTCGGTCTTACGGTTCACGATGTTTGACTTCTGAGTCTCCTGTTTCTAGATCTGTTGGTCATACGCCATGTTTGGATACTCATTATCTTGTTGTTTCTCCATTGCCCTTGTCTATCTCGACTTCTAGATTAAGTCTTGGTTGTATTAGGTTGCTCTTAACCATGTAACCGTAAATCCCTGTGTGGTTTAGCATTCGAAGTCGTGTAATCTTTCGTGTAATTTCTGATCTACAAAATGTAATCGTGTTTTCCCTCTTTCTGATTCTTGCTCCGAATCTTGAGATGAGATTCTTTTTAAGGGGGGTTGGTTATAATACCTCAGGTGTTACGAGCTCGTTTAGCGCCGAGATTTAGGCCTAAGAAAAATTCCCGAAACGAGTTTCTCGGATTTTTGATTTAAAACATAATTGAAGTGATAAGTGAATCCTGTGTGACTTAGTTTTGTGGACTCAAATAAACGCCCAAGTTAAATTACTCAGTGCTTAAAAGATATTTAGGAATGTCTGACAACAATTCTAGCAAATAGATAGCGAATGGTTTCTTCTATTAGATTAAACATGAAAAGCAATTTTTATAAACAAAATAAAATATAACTTGTGTTTAGTACTTGAATAAATATGGAAAGCAAGTTTAATAGATAAAAATGCAACTCTTGTTTTAGTAAGTAAAAGTTATTCAATAGTATATATGATAGCTCAAAAATCGAAAGGTCAATTTTAAACCAGAACTTTTCGTTGAGTCGGCGAGAAATTAGATTTATGTTCGAAAGGTCAATTTTAGCAAATTATGTTGAGCAAAATAGTTCAATAGTGCTTAAGTATTTCACACCTATGGGTAAGTATGCAGTATGGGCTAGGTCATGATATACTTGTTAGTTCAAATCGACAGGGTTTAGACCTTTTAGAAATTAAGGCAAAAAGCTCTAGTGGATGTTAGTTCAAAACTAAATGCTATAATTTTCTAAGTCGGAAATGATAATAGACAGTGCTATGTTGGCATTTAAATTTTGACAAACATACCTCAACACTAATGTTATGCTTTTGCACAGTTGGTTGCATCGGAGTAAGTACTTGAGAAAGGCACAAGTCATAGTTGTGTTAGGGGTTACGACGATCACTCTAAAATTAACCGAACTTCACTAGAATGCGTTGGGGACGTGTCGTTGGCGCTCTGTTCGTGAACCAGCACCTGTAGCGAACGATCTCGGACGCTCACCCCAGCTACCTCATCCCACTCGTTCTCGTCTGTTCATGCCACCTACCTGAACTACTACTGCCGCATACTGCCTTCGCCCTGCTTTCTTTTCTCTTTCTCGGTCTCTGCCTCCGCTTGCCTACCTCTGCTTGTCTTTGTCTCTCTCTGCTGTATGCCTCTGTCTTGCCTCTGCTTGCTCTACCGAGCCGAGCACCCACCATGGCTGCGCCCGCTGTCGCCCGGCCATGTGTGCTTCTATGCCGGCCACTGTGGCGAGGACGCCTAGGTGGGCCACGCGCCCGCCCGTGTCGGTGCTCTGCTGCCTGAGCTGTTGCGCTCTGCTACTGCGCCACCCCTTGTCGGCATCGCTCATCCACCACAGCACCGCCTCGCCTTGCCGTGCCTCCTGTGGACGACCATGCCGGGGACCGAATCAAGGCCGCGCGCCGCCGTCGCTCGGCCCATCACGAGTGCTCGCGAGCACGCATGGTCTCCCACGGCCGTGCTGGATCGTAGCCATGGCGCTGCCCCTCCCGAGCCCCGCGTTGCTCCGTCGCGCCCCGCCGTTGCCACTTCCACTGTCATCGTCTTCCCCTGCCAGCGCCGCAGTCGCTGCGCCTTCCGCCATCCGCGTGCGGCTGGAGCCATCGATGCCCCCACGCGCTGCCCCGCTGTCTACGTTGACCTGGAGCCATCTATTGCGCCAATCCTGCCTGCCGTGTACGTCGATAGTCGTCAGCTGCCATGGTCGGGCCACCACGGGCTACTACGGGCTGGGATATGGTCTAGCGTGCGTGCAGCCGGATGCCGCCTTGTCGTGCGGCCGTGTAGCTCGCCCTCACCGCCGGCTAGTAGCCCAATGGCCAGAATCGGCAGCCGGTTCCATTCCCCTCCTCTGCAATGTATCGAAGGGAGAAGAAGATGGGTGAGAAGGTGAGAATAAAAACTTTTTCAGGGTTCCCAATGTAAATCTATGATTCATACGAATAGTGCATGCTAGACTGCGGGTTAGATTCGAGAAAGCTCAGGGGCCTCTTCGCATAAGTGTCGCCCCCCTGGTTGGGCCGTTGGCCGCGCGCCCCGCCTGGGCCGGCCTGCTCTCCCGTGCTGGGCTCCCCCACCTAGGCCACGTTGCTAGGCCGACTCGCCGGTCGTGGGCCGTGCTGGAGCCACGCTCGTCGTGGGCCATTTGGGCCGCGATGCTCTTTTCTTTTTCCAATGAATTGGTGAAGATTTTCTAAAATAAATTCTTAGCTGATTTTGTTATTTAAATATAAAATCATTTAGGAGTCCAAAAATTATGAAACCAATTTTGTTAGTCTCCTAAAATCATGATCTATCTGCTAGTATATTTTGTTCACATAGTTTGGTAATATTCTTAGAAGCTATATAATTAATTTGAGATACTTAATATTATAAAAATATAAACTTGTAGAAATTGTTGTGATAAATTGGTAATAGTGTTGGATCTAAAATTTGTACGGTAGGTTCCTAGCAATATTAGGTATTCACTGTAATTTTTGTAGCCCCATAGGGATTAGTTTGTTAAGGTAACTAAATGAACCCTAGTGTGTAAATATATATTTAATCAATCAAATGTCAAAATAATTTGGGGTTTGTAGAACGAAAACATTTCCAAGAACAAGCCTTACTTGATGACGGGGATACGTAGACCCGCGCGTTAGAGCTATCTCGTTAGCTTATGAGGCGTGATCGGATTTCTAAGAATTTTGGCTGTCGTTGATTATTTACATCTATGCATTGCATCCAACCTATCATAATAGGAATGATAGTGGATCGATGGTATCAACTGGAGTAGCTGAAAAGATGGTGCCAGGGATCATGTTGCAGAGATAGAATGCTAACTTTTGGTTATATTTTACCCAGGCAAGCCCCGGTGCATAACCCCTACTTTTCTGCACTTTAAATTATATTTGTGCATTAAGTTTTAAGGAATAGAATGAAACTCACTTGCACACATATATATATATATATTATATATATATATATATCCTATAAGTCTTACTAGTATGACAGGATCGTGTAGATTGCTATGCTACAGGACTCCGATAGAAGTCGAGTGATTGCCTGTCACTCGCGAGAGATACGAAATATATTACTGTATTATTATCACTTGGAATATATAAATGGTGAAAGAGAAAATAGAGACCGGGTAGAGATATGGTTTGGGTATTGGTGGATATGGGCGCAGGAAATACTTGTTACTCTCTTGTCATGGGTTTTGGCTCTTTCCAGACCGACTTTCCTAGTGGTTTTTTGGTGGAGGTCCTTGCACCGCTCTAAGTCCGGGACTCTGGAGCGGGGGCTTGGAGTCCAAGTTTGGACGAGGACCTAGACCCTGTGATAGGAGGGTAGTGGGTTGGTCCAGCTTATGCCTGGGGTACAAGCAGGGCGTGTGTTTCGGGGTAACTAGCTGGGCTCATTGATTCATGAATCGCCGCTATGTCGGTACGACTTATCTAAACTCTAGCATCGTAGTAAGAACTAAAAGATGAAAGATGGTAAAATAATTATGATTGCATACCACCTGCTTGAAAGTAGCACATATGCTTACATAGAATGGTTGTTATTGAACTAATGTTGACTACTAATAAAATTGAATATAAGGATGCACGTTTAGTAATGCTCCTGCAGATGCAATAAACCCACAAACCAGATAGCCTTGCATATCCTTGGAGTCTTTTCTTTTCTCCTGTCGGGTAAGTCTTACTGAGTATAATTGAGTACTCAGGGTTTTATTTCCCCCTTGTTGCAGGTGATAGGCGGATGCTAGAGCTAACCTTGTGTGTGGATTCCTCCTGGTGGGCTCAGAGGGGATTCCTTTATGCTGCGACCATAGTTTTTATTTATAACTCCCACTAAATGTTTTTCTAAATGGAAGTTTTATAATCTGTTGCCATAGTTTATATATCAATGTTTCATCATCTCATAAATAGATATTTATTTCCGCTGTAACTCTGATCACATGTTTATATTCCGCTGTTAAATTAAATTGTTCATAACTTTGATAACATGATTACATTCTGCTGTTATAACAATAAATATTATACTCTGATGTTGCATGAAAAGTGATGTAAAAAATGCCTAAAATATTGTAAGCTTTATTCTCTCATTTGTGATCCTGATGGAAAAATGTGGATTTTCGGGTTCTCCCCTGGGTGTGCCCGACGAACCTACGTAATTTGATGTCCTCCCTTGAGTACTTAGTGTCTAATGGAAGATAAATACTCCTGGAGGCATTAGATTAAGCGGTTCTGCCACATGTCGCACCACTATGTAGATGCTAGCTCCTAGGTCAGGAGAGTAAGAAAGAGATGGAGTTAGAGAATTGGTGACATGCTCTTTGTGGAGAGGAAGGCCAAGTGTTGGGCTTCGTTTTTTTACTAAGAAGCAGAGGAGCCCCTCAAGAGGAGCCGTGCCATCGTGTTTTTTTAGAATTACACAGTACAACATAGACGCCCACACACGCATGCACACTCACCCCTATGAACATACGCACGCAAACCCTACCCCTATGAGCACCTCCGAAAGATTGAGCCGACAGATCTTGAGATTCATGAAGTCACCACGGGCGCCTCTCTATCGACGGGGACATCGCTTACCATTAAAAGTGTAGCATCGTTAAATCCTAGAATAAATCCAGGAAAATACGAGTACCCATGCCAAGTCGATGACTTAAACCTGGGTGGACAGATTCCATCACAAAAAAACCAACGAACTGACCTATGATTAGTTCGCCATGCCGTCATGTTTGGGAGAAGCATACGAGGCTAATACACTGTTATTTGTCATTTTCTTGGCAGGAATCGAAATAAACTTATGTAGACAGTTTGTAATTAATTTGAAAAACACATGTTAATGGGTTCTACTCTATCTGTTCCAAATTATAAGTCGCTTTGACTTTTTTGGTACATCCATTTTGCTATGCATCTAGATATAATAATATGTCTAGATACATATCAAAATAGATGAAAAAAAAGTCAAAGCCAGTAGCGGAACCAGGAATTTTGATTAAGGGGGCCGAGCAAACATGATTACATCTTATAAGTGTGATAAGTATACAACAAATGTATGTCTCAACATCTTTTTCAATGTTTGTACACATTTAGTTAGTATTCATAATAAAAAATCATAATATTATGATAAAAAATCATAGTAAATTGATAATTTACTGCATTGTGTATTAAAATATTACTAGGTATTAATAATTTTTCATTGTGTTAGGGGGGGGGGCACGCCCCTGTCAGCCCCCCTTGTTTCCACCACGGGTGAAAGTGACTTATAATTTGGAACAGAGGAAGTAATAAATTACATGTTTCCATCTTTTTAAAAATGAGATAAATACTTGATAGATAGAATAATGAATTTTCGCAAAATATTTGATGTAGCAGGCTCATACAATTGTTACTGTTTTATATATACAATATGCAATCCAATTTAATTAAGGTATTTTAAACTAATTTACTACTCAATCAACATTCGAAATGAAATAATAAAACAACTTTTAAGACTTGCCGTGACATATACAGGCCTAGTATCAAGTCTCCTTTCATTTCTTGAGAAAGCAGTAAACACTGTCCATTTGCTCATTGTTGGCGAAAATAAAGTAGGAGACCGATGGTAATCAACAAAGCACTTCCGAGGTCACACTCACTCCTCAGCTCTCCAGACCGTGGCCTGTCCTTTTGCTACATAAATTACCATATCCCGGACAAAAAGTCCAGGTATGAGCATGAGAAAGTGGCATTATGATCTCCATATCACGCAAGTTGAAGGCAATAAGAAGTTGATAAGGCCATTACTTAGGACAAAGCACATCTATCAATCAACCCCCACCCAGTGAAAAGCTTCACCTTTTGATTCGGATAGAGTTGGGTGTAAGCCTGGACACTGAGAGTGAATAGGATATGAATCTATCTGATGTCTGGAAGACGACATCTCCCCTATTTCAGAGTGCACCCCATTCCGCATTGGATGGTGGTGGGTGATGGATCGTCCATAAACAATCAGATTCCAGTTTAATGGATCTGATGTTTCCTTTTTGAGGATTGCAGGGACGTGCTAATGCATGGCGCTTTCCAAAAGCGTGCAACTCTTCTAGTTTTCCTTTGCGTTGCTGGCCTGCACTTTCATTGGTTAATCTTGCTTATAGACTATAGACTACTAACACACAGGGAGTCGTCTCCTTCCACCCTTCTTCGGTAGGGGCAAGAATGTCCGGATCTTCTGGGGGCCGTAAGGGCATGTACAACGGACAGACAGCTGTTGTCTGTAAGTTTTTGGGATTTACAACATAGACGGCTAAACAGACAGTTCATACAACCCAAAGACAACTGCTGTCTATTTGGTTACCTACAAATCTGGATCCGAGCACACCCGCAGCAGGATCCGCATCGTCGACTCGAGAGGACGACCCTGTACAACGGTCCTCTAGTTGGCGATTTGGTCTTGGACCACGAGCCCTTGCTGTCGCCTCATGAGACGACGATGGCACCGTCTCCTCACCATACGAGGGTGTTTTATGCAAAAATTACCGGACCCAGATGGCACTCGACGGCCTGTTGTACGTGCCCTAACTCGATGGACCGTCTCCATTGAAACATTCCAGTTGGACTTTTCTGAATGTTCAGACTTCAGAGAAATGTTTCTATAGATATTGCCATGACAACTTTTCTGCAGGGCATATATGAAAAGTAAGCCTTTAGATTGTGGAGGTGGTAAGAATAGCTAAGTCATTGTTGCAAAGAAAAACGTAAGAAGTTAATTTGCTCCACTTTTTTTTCTTTTGGAAAACAGTATGATACGACAAGTAGAGGTAAGAAGAGATCCATACTGGTTCACTAACTGCTTACAATAGAACCATACACAGGATATACGCCATTTTCCTAAGAAAAAAGAAATGACAGAGATACCCATCGAAATAATAATTATGACCCGTTTTGGATCCTTGGAATTGAATTCATTGTAATAATTATAATTTAGACATAAATTAATTAAGCTAATATAGTTATATATGAAATATATTTGTATATTTATTGTTAAGTATATAAGAGACATATTTATATGTTGCATTTCTATTGTAAGAAAGTGAGTTGAAGAGTGTGCTATAAGTTGGAGAGTAGAATTATATCATAATAATCTATAGAATCCATTTCCATCTCCCACCCTATAAATTTGAGATATGCTTATTTGTGAGCTTAGAAAATTATAGAATGTCAAATTTCAAACCAAATAGCCTACTCCATTAAGAAGAATTTAATTTCTCCAAAATGAAGGGATCCAGATGGCTAGCCTTGTCTAGCGCCGTCTAGCCAGGGGCCTCTTTTTCTCCATGTGACAACCCAGTTCAGATCTGGAATGACCGATGGTACGGTGGTTCATTAGTGTTGTGCCCTCCTTGGAGGCAGTGTTTTGGAGGCCCGCCTTGGCCAGTGGTTCCTGTTGCTTCAGAGTTCAGAGTCGGAGCTATTGTGTCTTTGGGCTTGTTGTGCTATGTAGCTTAGCAATGGCAACGATAATGTGCGACAAGCTCTTTCCTGTTAGTTGATCTCCACTGGCCTATTGGGCTCTTCTCTCTGCTCCCTGATCAGGGGAGCCCAACCCTAATACGGTTGGTGGGCCCCTGTCGCACAGCACACATAAAAGGAAGGTGGGGATCAAGGCTCGGACTACGAGGTTCACTTAAGCCGCCATCCCACCCATAGAAAACCCTAATCCGATCCTAAAGAGGTGCTGCCTGTGACGGGATGTGTCCACCGACGACATCGTCGCCCCCTGCAGGTCTACACCGTCCCCTCTGGACCACTGCAGTACCACTACGAACTCCACCGAGCCGGAGCTACCGCGGCACCGGCGTCTACCCGCTGTGGTACATCTACGGAGAAGACAAGGATGAGGTCTTCCCCGGATCTATGGGTTACACAGAGAGGTACACACACCATCGATGCTAACAATGGTACCAGAGCTAGGTTGCCTCTGTGTAACCCTAACCCTAACTGGGTAAAAGCAAAGCGAAAAAGGACCGGGGGTGGCGGACGTCACTGGAACCCCAGTCACCACCGCCACCGCGTGGGGAAAGAAGCCGCACCGTTCGACGGCGCACGGCAAAGAACAGAAAAGATCAAATCCAGTTCGGATCTGACAAGAAAGAGGGTTCTTCCCAAACTCTAACCCTAACTCGCGTGAGAAAGAAGAAGAGTGGGTTCGGATTTGGCCGAACCCTAAGACCTAACCCTAGATCCCCTTTTTCGGGTGAACAAACGAAAAGAAAAAGAACAAAGAAAAGGGGTCGGCACATGAACCCTAACCCCAATCGGTCAAACAAAGAAAAGCAAACAAGATCTAGATCCGATTGGGGAAGAAGAAGAGAAAAGAACAAGGGTCGGAACCCTAACCCTAACCCTAGTTTCCCATTTGGATGAACTCCGAAAAGAAAAGGAAGAACAACACAAATCCGAAGGGGGAAGGGGTGGATCTACCTCGCCGTGCGTCGGGATGTCCCTTCGCCGGCGCGGGAGAAGAAGCCGAGCCAGGGAAGCTGGCTCGTCGGGCTCGGCCAAGGAAGCGCCGCGGCCAGGCCGCTCGACGACGACGTGCTGACCCGTTGGGGAGCACGCGCGCCGACGAGGGGGCCGGCGACGACGCCATGCCTCGCTCCACCGCCCGCTCATTCGCCGTCTCGCTCTCGGTTGTAAACTGCGCTGTGAAGAGAGAGAGAGCGGTGAAGACAGAGAGAGGAGAAGGCCGAATGACCTAGGGTTTCAGGTCGGAGGCCGCGGCCACGGGTTTTGTTGGCGCGAAATCGACGCGTAGCCGTCGATCTCCATCGGACGGCTCAGATTGAGCAGGCAGGCTTTCAGCCTAGGCGGGCGAGCGCGCCGCGGCGCTTTGCTGGCCCAGGCCCACGTTGTGGCCCGGGAAGGCAGCGCGCGCGCGCGAGAAAGATGGGCCGGCCTGAGAGTAAGGCTGGGCCGAACTGTTGCCGGGGTTTTAAGCCCAAAACGAAGGAGTCTTTTTCATTTTTATTTCCCAGAAAAGTTTTTACTTCCTGGAAAATTGAAAATGCAAATTGGCTCAAAAGAAAAATAGAAAAGTAATTTTTCCCTGTGGGTAAAATTCAAGAAATTGAGTATACATTTTCCGCTGCTAAAGAAAAAGTATATTCTCCAGTGATTTTGAACCGACGTGATATTTAACTGGAGAAAAAGAAAGGTTTTCCAATGAAGGTTTATTTCCTAGAAATTGATTAATGGATTAAAGGAAATAGAAAAAGCAATTTTCCATGTGGGTAAAATTCAAGAAAAAGAGAGTTTTTCCACAGCCAAAGAAAAGTTGTTTATACTCCAGTTATTTTGAACCAATGTGGTATTTAATTGGAGAAAAGGAGATTTGGCATGATTATGATGTTATTTTCTGACCAACGTTGTTAATAACAATATCATAATTTTAATGATTTATGCATTAATTCTACTTCTGTCCAACGGTGATGTAGAATTAGTGTATAAGAAGAGTTGTAAATTTTAATGATTTATGCATTAATTCTACTTCTGCCCAACGGTGATGTAGAATTAGTGTATGAGAACAGTTGTAAAAGTTAATGATTTATGCATTAATTCTATTTCTGCCCAACGGTGATGTAGAATTAATGTGTAAGAACAATTGTGAAAGTTAATGATTTATGCATTAATTCTATTTCTGCCCAACGGTAATGTAGAATTAGTGTATAAGAATAGTTGTATGTTTTGATTTTGACCAACGTTGGAATCAAGGCATGCAAATGGTGTTGTTTTTATGATAAGAAAAGTTTTGACTTAGTTTTCATCTTGTCTAAGGTGGACTGGGTAGTCACCTCATCGTGTTCCACTGAGTTTGTGGCACCAGTGAGGGAGACAAAAGAGAATGATGCCACTTGGGCAACTAAAGAGAGGGATTTTGAATCAAAAAAGATAGTCCTATGACTTTTGTGCATAGGAAGTGGGTCACTGCCAACAAAAAATGTTTTGGCTGTGATAAAGAACATGATTGAATCTGCAATTGTGGGCTCAATCCCAGAGTGTGACACAGTCACCGAGTACCTCGATAGAATAAAGAGGTAGTTCACTGGCTCTTCAAAGACATATGCTGCCCAGCTGATAAAGCAGCTGGTGACAGAGTGTTACTCTGGAAATGGTGGCATAAGAGAGCTCACGATGCGTTGTTGAAATTATGGCACTGTCGTTTAGGCCATATTTCGAGGGGAAGAATAGAAAGACAAGTTAAGAATGATATTCTTCCTCTATTAGAGCTCTCAGATTAAGAACAATGCAGGGAATGCATAAAAGAAAAGTATATAAAGAAGATTAAGAAAGATGACAAACGAAGCGCAGGAATTTTATAGATTATTCACATAGACATCTGTGGTCAACTTTCCTATAAAGAGTGTGGATGGTTATGATCCGTTCATAACATTCACAGATGATTACTCCCATTATGGCTATATTTATCCAATCAAAGAAAGAAAAGATGTATTGGATAAATTTAAGATATTAAAGATTAAGATAGTCAGGTCTGACCATGGGGGAGTACTACGGTCGGCATACCCTAAAAGAATGACATAGTAGCCCAGTATTCTATACCGCGCGATCCTCAGCAGAATAGAGTAGCTAAAAGAATCAATCACACCATGATGGATATGGTGGGCAGTATGATAAGTTACTCCACCTTACAGTTGAGCATGTGGATGGAGGCGTTAAAAACCGTCATTCATATTCTCAATAGAGTATCAAAAAAGTTGGTGCCCAAAACACCGTATGAGTTGTGGACAGAAAGAGTACCCTCACTAAACCACTTGCGTGTGTGTGGGGGAGCCCTGCTGAGGCTAAAGTATTTAAGCCAAACATTGGGAAGTTATATCCCAAAACAGTAAGGTGCCATTTCTTTGGCTACCTAGAAAAGTCAAAAGGTTTTCGTTTCTACTATCCAGAGGGACTGACAAAGTTTATGGAAATGAGACATGCTGTCTTCCTAGAGGATGAATTGATGAGGGGGAGCATGCTAGCTCGAGAAATTGTCCTTGAAGTGAAGCGGGTGTATGCGCCCACTCCAATGATTCATGAGACAATTTTCTCACTACATATTGTCGCTGCACCGATAGTGCAAGAGACTATGGTGTCAGCACCTGTTGTTATCCCACCTGTGGCAACAATGAATGATGATGAGGATCCTGTTCTTCAGGATTCTATAGAACCTATTGCCACACATGAGGGGGAGCAACAACAGCCTCAAACAGAAGATGTGCCAAAAGTGGAGGCCCCTAGAAGGTCTCAAAGAGTTAGAAAATTAGCTATTCCTGCTGATTATGAAGTGTACAACACTGAGAAATTTCAAATGGAGGATGATCTCACCTCATTTGAAGAAGCCATGAGAAGTGATCATTCATCAAAGTGGCTTGAGGCCATGGAAGATGAAATGAAATCAATGAATGCCAATAAAGTTTGGGACTTGGAAATAATTCCTAAAGGAGCCAAAACAGTAGGCTGTAAATGGGTCTACAGAACAAAACTTGGCTCTTAAGGGAATATAGAGAAATATAAAGCGCGACTTGTGGCAAAAGGCTATATGCAAAGAGAAAGGATTGATTATAATGAGACATTTTCTCCAGTCTTATGTAAAGTTTCCTTCAGAATCATAATGGCATTAGTGGCACATTACGATTGAGAATTACATCAAATGAATGTAAAGACGACATTTCTCAACGGAGACTTAGAGAAAAATGTTTACATGGCACAACCGAAAGGTTTTGTCATGGAAGGAAAAGAACGAATGTGATGCCACCTAAAGAAATTCATTTATGGATTAAAACAAGCTTCAAGACAGTGGTACTTGAAGTTTGATCAGACAATAAAGAATTTTGGGTTTTAAAGAGAGTGTACAGGACAATTGTGTCTATACAAAGTAAAGAGAATGTAGAGGACAATTGTGTCAATACGAAGTTTAAGAATGGGAAGTTTATCTTCCTTGTCCTGTATGTAGATGATATCTTACTTGCTAGTAGTGATGTCAGTCTACTACTGGAGACAAAGAAATTTGATATGAAAGATCTTGGCGAAGCCTCGTTCGTTCTAGGGATCGAGATTCACCAAGATAGAAGAAAAAAGGATATAAGGACCAAAAGGCATACATGGAAAAGATCTTAAAGAAATTCAGTATGCACAAATGTAGTCCCTCACCTGCTCCTATAGTTAAGGGCGATAGATATGGGCATTTTCAATGCCTAGGAACCAATATGAGCTCAATTGATAAAGTGAAAGTGGTTCCATATGCTTTAGCTGTTGGAAGCTTGCAACATGCTCAAGTATGTACGCGCCCTGACTTGGCATTTGTTACCGGGTTTTACTTGGCAGATTCCAGAGCAATTCTAGAATAGAACACTGAAATTAGTAAAGAAAGTCTTGCATTATTTGCAAGGAACGAAAGGCCTCATGATGACATATAGAAGATCTGATTCATTCCACATAGTGGGATATTCAGATTCTGATTATGCGAGAGTGAATACATATCCAGATGTGGATTTTCTATCATCTCGCAAAGGGGAGCTATTTCATGGAAAAGCTCAAAGCAAACTGTCACTACATCGTCCACAATGTATGACGGTTTGTAGCGTGTTATGAGGCAACGGGCAGGTGAACTGACTAAAGAAGTTTATACCCGGTTTGAAGGTGGTTGACGACATCTATAGACCACTTAAGTTATACTGCGATTATAATCTGGCAGTACAGTATGCTCACAACATAAGTCAGGTGGTGCTGCCAAACACATTGACATAGAGTATTATGTTGTGGAAGATAAAGTCTGGGATCAAGTCATAAGTCTTGAGCATATAAGTACAGAAAGAATGCTCGTGGATCCGCTTACAAAAGGCTTACCACCCACAACATGTTTAGAGAACATGGTATTCAGAGAACATGTAGCTAGCATGGGTTTAAGGGAAAGCCTAAAATTCCTAGACAAAAGAAGGCCAAAAGATAAGTATCTATTTCAGAACAGAGTAGTGTGTTATAGCTGTTAAGTCTATCGACAATGGACCGTGACGATGAGACATGCTCTATGCGTTAATCTGTAATGGAATGAACAAAAGTAGATGATATGAAATTGAAAGATGGAATGAGATAAGGGGGAGAATGTTAGTTGATCTCCACCCCTATTGGGCCCTTCTTTCTGCTCCCTGATCGGGGGAGCCCAACCCTAATATGGTTGGTGGGCCCCTGTCGCATAGCACACATAAAAGGAAGGTGGGGATCAAGGCTCGGACTACGAGGTTCACTGAAGCCGCCATCCCACCCATAGAAAACCCTAATCCGATCCTAAAGAGGTGCTGCCAGTGACAGGATGTGTCCACCGACGACATCGTCGCCCCCTGTAGGTCTACACCGTCCCCTCTGGACCACTGCAGTACCACTACGGACTCCATCGAGCCGGAGCTACCGCGGCACCGGCGTCTACCCGCTGTGGTACATCTACGGAGAAGACAAGGATGAGGTCTTCCCCGGATCTACGGGTTACACAGAGAGGTACACATACCATGGATGCTAACATTTCCCACTTGTGACAGGGTGCGCCTACAAGTGTGGGTGCAGCAACTTGTTGCAAAGGTTGTCGTCCATTGTAGGAAGTTGGAGGTGCTTGTGCCGAGCTGGGGAACGAAGACTTATCATGAATTTTGCCTTCTTATTCGTGTTTGACTTACCGAGGTGTTGACAGTTGACACCGCCTTTTCCTAGTTCGAGCTTGCGGTGTCCATGTTGAAGTTGCTCTTTGATGAGGTGTGATGATACTTGGGCAGGAATGACGCTCTGCAGTTTCTATCTAGGTGTTGGTGGCTTGGTGCTAGTCGTCTTGTGTAGAAGACGGCATGGTGGCTTAGCTGAGGGTTGATCGTGTGAAGTTAGAGCTGCATGCTTACTATTGTGACGAAGCTCTGTAACTAGTTAAACAATGGGCTCTATTGTGTTGTTTTGCTGCTAAGTGTTGGTTGGTGAGCTGCCTGAGCTATTGTGATCAGGACAGGTTTTCCTTTAATTAGTCATGCTGTTGTTTAGTTTCTAGGTTCAATTTTCCTTGTCAACCTGGTTACTCTTTCTTCTTTCTTCTTAAGTGAATTACATTGCATGATTCCTGGCCCTCTTTGAAGGTTCTTCCAAAAGAAAATACTTAGCATGTAGCAATGGATGAGATTCTTTGACACTCATCTCATAAGTAGTCGTATTTCTGAAACTGTCGCTGTTAATCATCGATAGGTGGCCACTGTTTATACCTCAGAGGATCCCCACTACCCATAAAAAGGCGACTCATTGGAGGCTATCGTCATAGGTTAGGCACAACATAACAAAGTGTTAACGCCTTAATGGCCACCCATAAAAAGTATCAAAAGCAATGGAATCCAGTGGCTCAAGGATAAGTGGGTGCAGATATGCGAGAATCCATAACGCAGCTAAAGAACCCCCCTTCACCGTACCAATTAATAATCGCTACAGGCCAATCACTCGCACAGACTTGAGTGATTCAGTTAACGTGAAGATGTCTATAAAAGAAAGGAAGATTGGCCATGGCCAGACCAGTGTTCTCACTCACCGAACTCGTCAAAGCAGAGCTCCTAGCATATGATGTCGAGGAAGAGGAAGAAGAGGGGCAGAGAAGAAGGTGTTGTGAGTGAAGAAGCACTGGTCACACTCACACCGGCAGCGGTGTGAGTAGTGCAAGCAGTGAAGAAGCATGCTTGCCATATATGCCGCGGGTTGGCATGTGAGCAGGGATGCTTCGGCAGCTGTGCACAAGAAAGAAGGCAAGTCTTATCGGCAAGGGAAGGCTAAGCCTTTCTTCCAGGTCTCCCTCTCTCCATCTAAATCCTATTTGTTTGGAGGAGGGGGCAATCGTTACTTACTGGTTTCCTGTCCTTAGCTGTCATGTGTCTCTGTGTGCTCCATCTGTGTTAATTTTCAGCTAGAATAATGGCCAGTTCGCACTGAGTGAGCGTGTGTTCAAGTGTCAGTGAGTGAAGCTTGCGTGAGTTCGTTTATTTATTCAGATGTCTGGTGTGTGGTGTGTGAGTGTCACTGGATAAGAATGTAATGCTATATGTGTGCCGTGGTAATTAACTTGTGTTGATCTTTAATCTGTTCTCGATACACATCTGTGCATATATTTCTCCGGCTTCTAAAAAAACTGGACGATGCGATATTTCTCCGGTAAAGATGTAGTCAGGGCGTCCGTATGCCCCGACGCTTGCTTCGTGGACCTGTGGACCGGCCCAAGCAAACATGCTGTCTTGTACGAAATCAATCGGACCCTTCGACGACTTCTAAAAAATTGGAGGATGCCATATTTCTCCACTCCGTCTCGCGACGTTCTCCACCACAGCACCTACGCGCCTGCTCGCCACAGCCGGCTCCACCGCGCTTCCCGCTCACCGCGGCCGCCTCCACTGAGCCGGTGAGCCTCCTCGTCGCTGCCGGTGTCTGGCCACTCACCGGTGCCACTAGCTGTCCGGGCCAACTCGGAAGTAGCTGTGCAGGCGCCCGAACGTCGTGTGTGGCCAGGCAACAAGGAGAGGGGGCCGTCGTTGGTCGGGCCAGAGCGTAGGCGCAGCAGGCCGCTGCTAGGCTGCGGCACCATCCTCGGCCGCCGGCTGGCCGAAACCGGCCGTTCCCTTCTCACCTCTGCGTCGTGCGGAAGAAGGGTGAAAAATGTCTGTTGCAAGCGTATGTTTCATGTGCTTCAGAGATACGTTGCAAGTGTTTTATATGGATGTTGCAAAAATAGATCGGGATGTTGTATATGTTACAATGGTTTTATACGTATATTGCAAATATCTATTTCCAATGTTTCATCTGTGTTTTCAGACGTATGTTGCAAGTTTCTTTATTTGGATGTTTCATATGTTTCACACAAATGTTACAAATGTCTTATCTGGATGTTGCATATATTTGTAATGGTTTTCAAACATTTTTCATGTGTTTTTTCAAGTGTTTCAAAAGTATGTTTCAAATGTTTCATCTATCTTCAGACGTATATTACAAGTGTTGCATCTTGATATTTCAAAACTAGATCGAGTGTTGCACATGGGATGCGTGTGGAAAGCGGGAGGGGCCGTGAGTGGTCCCCGCGTGGGCGCACAAAACGCAAACACGACGGGCGTGGAGTGCTGGTGTGAGCACGGGCGTGGAGTGCATGTGTGCGCGGGGGAAATAGAGTGCAGCGCAAGCATCCGTCCGAACGTCCGGGTCGTGGTTTCGTCCTAGGCGTTAAGAGGAAAAACCAACTTTATATCCTCGACGATTTGTTTCAGAAAAGCCGGAGAAATAAGTATCCCAACGAGCTTTCTTGCTTTTAGATTTTAGTTAAAAGAGCAGACCCAGTGCCCGAGGCTCCCACATGAGTGGGGTCTGGAGAAGAGATTTTAGTTAAAACACATGATTAATTTAATAAATGTAAAATTTCATGAGTTAAATGCACAATTAGCATAATAAACCTGGCAAGCGGGTGCACTTAGGTGTATCATGTATCATCTATCTAATAATTTGACTCATCGCAACGTCAAGCCAAAAAAAAAAATGAGCCAAGGCGTATGATCTGGCGCAACTTGATTAAGTAGGGGTTTAAGCCGGTCTGTTCCGGTTTTCTTTTTAAAATTTCATGCCTATCTTGCATTTTAGTTCTACAATTCCTTAAAAACCTTGCAGTATCTCTTGTCTCCTTCAACTTCCCCAAATCCCCGAACGAGTCACTCCAAATCCCTGATCCACCGATCGAGCAGCCTTTAAATTGTACACCGCATGCTTCCATCCTAGCACTCACCTTCAACTTGAGGATGAAATAAGACGGCATTTCCATGCATGTACGAGTCTTAGACTCTTTTTTCTCTTCTTGATAACATAATTATCTGTAGTATCCCTTCAACGCGTTTGAGAACAAAAAGATATAGCGCGACGTCGACAAATATATAACACCTAATTTTAAAATGACAAAATCGGCTGCAAACTACATTTATCCCGGGATCAGTTCAATCATGTATGCTGCATTTCGACGGTGCCTCATTACAATGGAATTGCATAATCGATAAACTTATTACAAAATTAGTTAAACTTCAAGAACAATATAAGAAAAATCCTAGGAATAGATTGTAATATGGAGAATCCAAAGAAGTATTTGTTGGAACGCATGAAAAGATTATTAGGAGCTTCCAACAAAAGGACTTAGTTGAGAGAAAAAGGAATGAAATTCTTGAAAAGGTTGAAACAATCCTAGGAAAATATATTCACCTCTTAGACATATTTTTTTTACATATTAAACACCAAATACAATCGGCATGAATACAACACGTCAAACATAAACCTATGTCAAATTAAATTAAAACTCAAAAAACCAATTTTCTTTAATTTTCTCAGAAAGTTGTTTCGTTACTTACTAAATCTTGACAGAATTTAAGAAAACTATAGAAATCATTGATTTTATTAACGTTACTTGTCCATGTTCTAAAATGACAGCCATGAATCATGAACAAGGAGATAGCCACACATGCCGCTGGTCCACACCACGAACAGCAAGTAGAGCTGTGGAGGATCATTTGGGTCTTCACTTCGCTGTATGGGAAAACCAAAAACACTGGTGCCGTGAATGGGACTGTGGTAGTGGGATACTACCAAACCTTGGTGTTCACATTTTTTTTTGGATTTTTTTTTCAGAATTTTCAGGGTAAACGCACGCGAGCGCGTTTCCTGCGCACTAGAGGCTAGAGAGCCTCCCAATCTCTTCTTTGCGTGTGTACGATGTGCATGTTAGTGTACACGTGGTGTGAGTGTGGAGTGTGTGAGTTGTGTGTGTCCAAAGTTGTACCCAATAAAAAAAAACATTGGTGCCAATCCAATCGTGCTCCGCCTCTATATGACATTGATGCGAGGGACATACTCCCTCTGTCCCAAGCTCCAACCCTGTTCCTTGCAATCCCTAAAACCGAGGGACATACTCCCTCTGCTCCAAAATATTGGTCGTTTTAAGATTCAATTGTTGTCTCACAAAGCTTAACGTTTTAGGCCAACATATAAGTCCCACCCTACCCTATCGATGCCATCGGTCATCTGTCTCATCATTGTTTCCATCCACAGAGTTCTGACATCAAATAGAAAATGAAAAAAAGCTTATTACAAAACCGATAAACTTATTACAAAATTACTTAAAGTGGAAGAACAATATGAGAAAAATCTCTGAGATAGATTATAATATGGAGAATCTAAATAAAGTATTTGGAATGCTTGAAAAGATTATTAGGAGCTTCAAACAAAAAGATTTAGTTGAGAGAAAAAGGAATTAAATTCTACAAAAGGTTGGAACAATCCTAGAAAAAGATATTCATCTCTTAGACGTATTTTAAATTTTTTTACATATTAAACACCAAATACAATTCACATGAATGCAAATAAACCTATACCAAATTAAATTAAAATTAAAAAAACAATTCTCTTTTCTCAGAAAATTGTTTCATGACTTACTGAATCTTCACAAAATTTTAAAAATTTATAGAAATCATTGATTTTATTAACGTTGCTTGTCCACGTTCTAAAATGTAAATTTTAGAACATGACAGCGACGAATCATAAACAAGGATATCTAAGGCCTACATGCCGCTGGTTCACACCACGAGCTGCAAGTGGAGCTGTGGAGGTCATTTGGGTCTTCACTTCGTTGTACGGGAAGACAAAAACATGGGTGCCAATCCAATCGTGCTCTGCCTCTATATGACAGTGCTGTGCAGGAGATTTTTTTTTTATTTTTAACACTTTTTGTAAACTAATTTTAAATCTAACATTGTTTTATTTTTTTTTCAAAACTAACACTTTTGACCGCGCCTATTGCCATGGCGTGGCGAAATGCATGTGCCGCGCTATGCATGGTGGCGCGGCGAGAGGGGTGACGTGGCGACGACCGATAACGTGGCAGGGTCTGCCGCGCCAAGTCCCACGGCGCGGAAGGACCTGGACGCAGACAGAAGACCAGCCTCAGCTGCTGTCAGTGAGGATCGGCAGCGACACGACCATGGACCCCGGTTTCGCGTCGCAACTGAACGACACCTGCAGCTCCGACCCCAACACCTTCGTCTTCCTCGACCCTCGCCGGTGGGCTTCGACAACGCCTTCTACCAGAACCTGCAGGTCGGCAAGGGCCTCCTAGGCTCCGACCAGGTGATCTACTCCGATATGAGGTCGCGCAGCACGGTCGACTACTACACGTCCAACCAGGGTGCCTTCTTCGACGATTTCGTGGCGGCGATGACCAAGCTCGGAAGGATTGGGGTCAATACACCGGCCACCGGCAGCGAGATACGCCGGGACTGTCGGTTCCCGAACTAGTTGCTAGCTAATCTCGCCGGCAGTGCTGCCGCGACACATTGAAACGAATATGAAGCAAATAAATGGAGTCCGTGCATAAGTTGATAAGTTGCCACGTAACATTTTCATTGGTTCATGAGTCTGCAAGTTTCGGACGATAATATTTGTTTGACATAACTAAGTCCTAGGAGTGTAAGGGTCCCTCAGACGCCTCTGTCTCTTCGGATTTGTAGGCAACACATTGGGAGTGTAGCCAACATCGGTGTGGTCGCGTTGCCGGTGCGTACAGCTCGTACCCTGCAAGTATATGATATGCACGATTACTTATAATTTTTATGATCGTTATTTCATAGAGCCTACGTATTTAAAGAAACTACATTTGTTACTACCTGTGAGGCTCCTTGGGTACCAAGCGGGGCACCACCTAGCTGACACATGCCGATCTCATACTACGGCCAATTGTCCCACTGGTGGTGCTGTCTGCGGAAGCCTGGGGGTCGTCGTCGTAGTCCTCATCATCCTCATTTGCAGGGTCCTTTTCAACGATATGATGTGGTGGTGTACGCACTACGGAAGTAGCACCTGTCACCGACTGATAAGAGCCGGCTGGTGTCCTCAAAGAGCCAGAAGACGTGCCACCCTACCGCGCCGGGACTGCCGGTTCCACCTAAGGAGTGTCCATGCAGCTCAGCTTCTGAGCTAGCTTCTTGCAGCTCCGCTTCACCTTCTGCATAAATAGACGTTAAAGTTAGTGCATTTCCCAAACGCATATACACTAAAGAAACATTTTCAGAACGAAAAAGTTTATGTTTATCTCCACAAAAGCCTCGAGAATGTCTAGCCCCAGCACTCTAGACTCGTGAAGCCGAAACGCTGCTTCGTTGGACAGCCTTGACAATTATGTCGTCTGGGTACAAAAACATGGTTGGACAGTTTTAGTACACATACTTAATACCAAATGGATAATAAATTGTACCATTAGAGTATCTTACCAGGTATCTTTGAAGCGGGGCTCTCTGTAGTTGTGTGTCGTCCCTAGTGGCAACGTCGTACACATCTTCGATCACATCTTCCTCATCGTCCTCGTCAATCGCCTCCTCAGTGTATGGGTGCTTGATATGTGTTCTCGTAGACATGTGAAGTCACCGTAGGTACTCGTTGAAGGTGTGCTGGTCATGTGCGGGACCTGCATCGACTGGCTGCCGGTCCTTGTTCTACCACAACTGGATGTACGCGTTGTGTGTCACGCGCCAATCCTTGGTCTTGTATCTCTTCCTACGGTCATACCTGCAACAAAACGATTGTTAGTTGTACCATACACACCTCTGAATTGTAGCTTTGTTATTAATTGATAACGCACCCGTGCAATTCTTGGTTGGTGGAGTAAAGCAGTGGGGGGTAGCCTGTCATTCTTCCAAACTGCCTGCAAACCCTGATGGGCAAGTGAATCTCGACCACGTGGAAGAAAATAAGAGGGACGTTGTAGTGATACTCGTCTGAGTCATCCCTAGTGACAGGACTTAGATTGTAGTCGAGCTCCGGAGCATCCCAAGGACACCAATGCACCTGAATATTTCGTAATTGAGTTAGGTTGTGATATAGTGTACATCGAACAAGACACATGTATGATAGTAAAGAGAGCGTAACCTGGTGTTGTGTCAGGACGTCGAGACCGTCCATGTACTCCCTGTACTTGCGCCTCGCATTCTCTCTAACTAACTCTGCTTGCGTCCAGATATACAGAGCTATAGGGAGTGTATCCTGCCTGTTCCAATGCTGCATTGAACACGATAATGAATTAGCCATTAACAATTTAATTATATGTAACTGCCTCGAAGAATATTATGAACCGAAGTACTTACCGATAAACCAGTAGCAAGGGGCCTCCCAACGGGCCATTGTTCCCAACACCAAACCTGGAGTAGGTAGGAGCAACCCCCAAGGTTCGCATACCCTGAGGTGCGACGACAGGCAACGCATAGTTGCCGATACATCCATGCCAGGACTACGCCGCCCCAGCTGTACGCCGCTATGTTATCCCACGGCTGGCGTAGTATGTCAAGGAAGATTCAGCTGATGGTGTTGCCCGAGGCGTCTGGGAAGAGGAAAGCACCAAGGAAGTGCTAGAGCCACACTCTAGCGAATCTGTCGATCTGAGCCTCATCAGCCTGTGGGTCTAAGTAATCAAAGCACTCTGTGATCCATGACGACGAAACACCAGAACGTTTTCTGAAATTCACCAAAGAAAATAAGACCCGATGACTGCAGGAAAGCAATGCAAGTATTAAATAGGCTTGAATTGCTCACTTATTTTTTTTGAAAACCTCGTCATCCGGTGGAAGAAAGCCAGTGAACTGAGCCACCAGCTCCCTCCAGTGATCGTTGTCAACTATAACTGTCACTGAAAGTTCCCCCAACCAAAGGCCAAAGATAGCATTCACGTCGTGCATGGTCAAGGTCATCTCACCGCAAGGTAGGTGGAACGTGTGGGTCTCAGGCCTCCACCTGTTATAAGAATAGAACGACGGTTAGTTGCCTCAAATTTGTTATAAGAATGTTTACATACAATGAAGGCACTCGCACCTGTCTACAGCTACAGTAAGTAGTGCTGAGTCAAGGGGCGGAAGACCGTAGTTGACAACACGGACAAGCTCGAGAAAGCTGGCACGCCGTATGTACAGCGCGTAACGCTCGTCCCACTGGTGTGCCCTGGTGTGCGCGCGGGACCTCAAAGGAGGCAAGGGCACCTCTGCGTCGGTGTCACTTAAGAAGTGTGCTCAGTGCGGCTCGTCGTACTCCACCTTAAGAAGAAGGTACAACGGGTGCTACGTAGGAGGAGCCATCCTGTTATAAATTGATAAACAAAGGGTTAGAGTATTTAAATTAACGATATTCAAATTAACATTATGTAACATTGCAAAATTTAAACTACTTGTTATGCAATAGGAATACAATATGAAAGCACATGTATATATTTAAAAGAACATTAACAGACATATTAAATAACTTCACTAGAAAAATAAGCAACTTCTATATATGGACCTGCTGTGCACCAATGTTTCTGTGAGAAATATGAGATATCTTGGATAATCACAATTTTACCTCCTTGGTCACTAAGTTTTATGATTTGTGTATGCTGATAGCAGTACGATATCGACAATGTTGTACATGATTTTGAAGGTTCTAGTACTTTATATATATGCTTGAGTAAAATGATCATTTGGATTAATGTTTCCATATAAGAAAACAAGCATATAACAATTTAAATCATAAAAACTCAACCAACCAAATTTGTCGCTATATATATGTATGTCTAGTGCACAAAAAACACATAAATAGATTAATATTTCACGTGTCTTTTAATTAGACATTTGTTTTCGCTATAATTAATAATACATTGTAAGAAAATTAACAATTAAAGTATATAAATAATAATACAATGTAAGATAAATTAACGGCTAAAGTATATTTTAAAAGAATCTCTCAATCTAATGGCTAACGATTAATATAAAGGGGTAGTGAAGGTATGAGGGTTTTGATTATGAAGAAATAGGCACCAAATTTCACCTCAGTGAGGGTTGAACTGTAGTGAGGGCGTCCGTGGCACGGCGTGCAGCCGGCGTGCATGGCCGGAGGGGGTGGCGCGCCTTCGTTCGTGGCGAGGCCGGCGCGGCGGCGGCGGCGGCGACCGCCGCGGCGGGCAGGCAGGAGGGCAGGCAGGAGGGAGGGTGGGCGGTTTGCGGGCGATATTTACCTAGGCCTGCCGCGCGCGTGGACTATGGCGTGTCAGTGCCGTGCTAAGATCGGTGGCGCGGCAGACCCTAGCACGTCACCGGTCAGCGCCCCCGTCGTCGCCACGTCACTCCTCTCGCCGCGCCGCCATGCGTGGCGCGACACATGCGTTTCGCCGCGTCATGGCAATAGGCGCGGCCAAAAGTGTTAGCTTTGAAAAAAAAATTAAACAGTGTTAGATTTAAAATTAGTTTAAAAAAATGTTAAAAATAAAAAAAATATCACGCAGGATGCGGCCCAGGTTCCAGCCCTGTTCCTTGCAATCCCTATCCAACGACATACTCATGTTCAGTGTTGCACACTCGGCATCATTATTATTATACGAAAAATGCAAACTTTCATTCAGAACTTTATTCCCTAAGGACAACAATGCGCAGTCACCTGTGAACGAACAATCACGATTTTTTTCTCAAACAAAAAAGGAATTTTGCATGTTTTGTTCTAAAACAAACATAAAAGTACATGGGGGAATATGCAAATTGCTTTCATCCAAACCCAAAGCACACGCCCAATAGATAACTATTTACTCGGGTATAAATCTCTATCTCTTTGATCTATCTACTACACCTAAAAAGACTCTAAAGTTATCGTCCAAATCTTCTCTGCTCGTGCGTCCGCGTCCGATATGAACCATATTCCACTCGAAGCTCACACATCCGCGTCCGGATCCACGTGTCCTCGTCCAATATAAAGTCTTCAGAGCTCACTTGTCCACGTTCGATTACCGAGGTTTAATTAAAAAATTATATATCTAATGGTATATATATATTCTGACGAACAGACCTCTCTCTCCTTTCTCGTCACCCTTTTTAGTCAGGCTAGGAGCTAGGCAGCTAGCCAACAGTTGTCAAGCGACTAAGAGCCTCTTTGGCAGGGCTCCTGCAGGGGCTTCAGCTCCGGCTTCAGCAGCAGCTGTGCCAAACGTCTGTTTTGGAAAGGGCTCGCATGGGGAGTCGGTCAAGAGCCGGAGCCATTTTTTGCCTGCGCAGGAGAAGCCTAAAAAACGAGTTTCGCGCGGCTCCTTGCTGTGGGTTCACGTCGTCTAGTGCGAAGGAGTCATTTTACCAAACGTTTTCCAGAACGGCTTCAGCTCCTCCAGAGGAATTGCTCCTTCAGAGAGAAGCCAAAGCGAAAGCTATTTTCAGAGGAGCCAGAGCCCTGGCAAACAGGCCCTGAGAACGGACACGGCGCTAAGCGACCTGCGGGCGTCGCGGCCTGATGTGGTTGTCCAAACCCAATGCAAGTTGCTGGGCTAAGGCCTTTGCGGGTGCTCGAGGAGAACAAAATGGGCTAAATAGTTGCTGTTAATTTGGAAATCCTGGGCCAACTAATACTAGGCTATATATGTAAAGTTATGGGCTGGAACTAGAATAGATAAATGCTTGGGCTTCATTTCATCCTGTGCCTATTCCTAACGAAATAAACATGCTACAATTTAGATCACTTTCTTCGAGCATCTTCAAGAGTTTTCAAAACCAACTCTCAATCTTAATTTGTTGGCAAGACTGAAAAAAATCATTCTCTGATACTCCTTATCTCAACTTTCAATCTTTTCGTACTTAGGAAATTGATCCTATCGCACAGAAATATACGCGGGTTGTAAGAACGTCGGTAAGAATAAGAAGTAAGAGCAGGGTTTCCAATGTAAATATATAAGAGAGAAAGAAAGTATTAAAGCAATTGGTTGATTTGAAAAATAGTCTAGGATTCTAATTCAAAATTGTCTTCTATCTTTGAGGAGTGAGATTTTGGAAACTGTTGAAGGAAACCAGCAAATGTGCTCCCAACTTTTTTTAGCCACTTGGAAAACTCATTGATTTATCAATTGTTTTTTGTACTATTGGAGATGCTCTTATGTTACAATTTCCACCAATAATGATGAACTTTAATGTTAATTGACCAATATGTTGAACTGCTCCCTAAGTCCTAAAATATAATGTATCCAAGCATTCAAAATTTATCCTAAATTATATGAGTTTCTAAGTGAAAATCCCTCCAACTCACTTTAGAAAGGCAACATTCACATGCATACTTACTATTAATGTCTATCACCAATCCAAATAGAGTAATCAGAGAGGGCAACATGCGTCAGTTTTTCTCACATAATATGTCCTAAATTTGTAGGATATCTTGTATTTCAACACAGAGGAAGTAATTCATATAAGAAATAAACAACTCTACGAGTTTCAAAAGAAAATAGCGCTATAAGTAATATAAATATTTCATCACAGCAACACACGAGCATTGTGCTTGTTTATAGAAAAACAACAACACATCTACGCATTAATTGGTTTTTTGAAACTTTGCTTACTTGAGGCCTTTTTTATATTTTATTTTGTGAAAACATGTTATTTTAGTATGATTTGCGTCTAAAGCCATGATCGTTTATTCTCTTCCTGGTCTATACTTTATTGCCCCTTCATGTAAAGTCCCCAAATTTGAACCTACTCAGCTGGGACATTGTTTTGTGATAGCTCATTACTGACAAAATTTTCAACATAAAAGTGTTAGATCTTAGTCACTTAATCGTTAATTCCATAGGATCACGATTAGCATAATCTTAAGAACACCTAAAGCACTTTGGATTAGCACTTAGTTGCACACTTACTTGTGAGAGTAGGATGCCCCTAGGTAGAGTGTGCATTTCACACTCTAGTTACTTTCATTTCCTATGCAGAAGGCTATTGGTCCGTTCCCGACCTCATAGAGTTTATCATCCAACAAGTAGATCGGTGATCTATACGTAGGGAATTAGAAGGGTAGCACACGAGACATAGATGTATACTGGTTCAAGTATAGGGTATCCTACATATCCAGTGTGGAATGCTCCTTGTATATCGTATGCTCAGGGTTTACAGGGGTGCTGATTAGTCTGTCTAGGGTTGCAAGCTACAAATGTTGAAGGTCTATGAATGGTTCGCCGGCCCCTACCTCCTCTTATATAGTCTGGAGGTAGGGTTACAGATGGAACATCGAATGATATGATCTATGGTTTTCTAGTTTGTTACAAGATGATTCTATCGGATATGATTTGCTTGGCTCCCAAGACTATCTAACCTATATCTTGCTTTCCAAGTAGCCGATGGACCCTGTCATGTCATCATTCCCACTATTACACAAGGAAAAAGAAAACAAAAAAACCAGATTTATATTACACAAGGAATCCTATTTAATTTGCTTGCTCTCCTATCATGTCATCATTCCCACTATTAGCTTGCCCTAGCTTTTACTCTTTATTTAAAAAACAATAGTAAGGATACTGGATAGATAACATCAAACATTTTTCTATTACATATATAGTGTTTTTTATGCATATAGCGGAATACCAAGAAGAGGAAATATCAGGTGCGCAAATGTGTATTGGTGAAAATGTATACAAACACAATCTCATTCCTTGGATCTAATCAACACGCCCCCAGAGTTAGAGTTTTAGGGCGAAATCTTACGGATATTATGGAACAATTTAAAGAAAAATGTGAAAAATGGACTGACCTCTTTTTTTAGAAATGAAAATGGAATAATCTCTCTTTGTTGGAATGGAACGAAACAGAGGGAAATTGCATTGAAGCAAATTAGGAGATTGCACTGAAACACCGGCAACACAGAATACAAGCTGATTGACCTTATATATAATTACATATACCAAACAAACAAGAACGCACAAATTTCCTACTCCCTCTGTTTTAAATTATAAGTCACATTGATTTTTTTGCAGAGGGAAATTGCATTGAAGCAAATTAGGAGATTGCACTGAAACACCAGCAACACAGAATACACGCCGACTCACCTTGTATATAATTACATATACCAAACAAACAAGAACGTACAAATTTCCTACTCCATCTGTTTTAAATTATAAATCGCTTTGATTTTTTTTTTGTACATCTATTTTATTGTGCATCTAGATATATAATAATATGCCTAGATACATAGCGAAATGAATGAACTAAAAAAGTTAAAGTGACTTATAATTTAGAACGGAGAGAGTATAACCAAAACATAAGACAGGCCCACTGGCTCATACCAATACACACGTGATTAAATACCGTACGCAACGAGTCAAACCGGTAGTAGCAAAGTAACAAGCACACCACAAACACAACTCACCACGCCGGAGGCAATGTAGCCCCCTCCTGCGGGCGCCAAGCCGCCGTTACGTTGACGAAAGCAGCAGAGAGACCAAACAATAACACTGCACTATATGGATACGAAGCATCAGCCAGTTCGGTTGGCTGGTTCGTATCGTTGCTGGTTCGTGAAGAAGTACTGCTGGCTGATTTGTGTGAGAGAAAAATACTATTCCGGCTGGAAATTTACGATCGTTTACGACAAGCCACAGCCAAACCTCATCCAATCACCGCGTCTCGGAGTCGTCATCATCAGTAGTAATACGAAGACGACGATGACCCGCCGAGCTGGAACCCATCGACCTCGTCGGCGGCCGGCATCGGTGAAAACATTGGGCTGTGCACGTACCCTTCCTCGAAGTACATCCCGTGCGACGCGTTGGCCGCCGTCGTGTCGTCGTTGTAACCACCGAACTCTAGCTCAGACGCGTCGCACCACGCTCTGTTGTCGTCACCACCGGCGTCGTTGCCGCCTTCGAAGTACATGCCCATATCAGCGTTCCCGCCGTAGGCCATTAACGACGCGTCGGCAGCGCCGTAGGACGGCATCTCCACCGGCACGTGGTGGTACTGGTGATAGGAGGCCTCGTTGCCGGCGGCGCCGCCATGTGCCGACTGATCGCAGAGCGGCGTTGGCTGAGCCGCGGGTGCGGCTACGGGGTCGGCGTAATAGTAGTGCTGGAGCTGGTCGGCGGAGAGGTCCGGGGAGAGGTATGGGGTGACGGAGGAGCCCGGCGGCAGGTCGGGGTAGGCGAAGTTGGTGCGGGCGTTTGCGCCACGGATGTTGCGGGCGGCGCGGTCGTAGGCGATGGCGGCCTCCTCCGCGGTGTCGAACGTGCCGAGCCAGTGCCGCTCCTTGGTGGCCGTGTCCCGGATCTCTGCTGCGTACCGGCCCCATGGCCGCCGCCTCACCCCGAGGTACCTTGTCTCGTTGCCATTGCTGTCCTGTTGCTGCCGCTGCTGCTGCCGGCGCTTCGAGGACTTCTCCGAGGACGAAGACGAGAAGAGGTAGGAGAAGTCCATGCTCCCTCAGCCCTCACAGTCACACAGAACACAGAATACACAGAGAGTTAGTTGTGGTCGTTGTTGATGTGAGAGCTGAGACGGAGAGGAAGGTGGTTGCTGCTGGTGCATGGAGCGGTTGCATGGAGGAGTATATATAGGGGCGGGAAAGCAAAACTATATTATGATGAAGTAAACAATTGAATGGTGTGGTACTGATACTAATGGCCAATCTTAAGAATGATTAGCAGGAGTGAGGTAGGCATGGATGCGCGGGCCCCACATAAAATTTGAGTTGTTGGTGTGGTGTGGGGGCGGCAAAAGTGGTCAACCAATGACTTGGACCGGTGGTGGCATGGGCAGGGTGACTGCACGATGCATGATGGCATCAACGTCACCGACCTTCTCAACTTGCATTGCATCCGGCGCCGGTCTACTCTGAGCATCTACCATTCATTCTAACCGACTAAACCATCTTATTATCAGGAGAAGAAATGGATGTCCAATTATCTGTTTTGTCCAAATTCAAATTATTCGGTAGAATTTAAATATAGATATTTGTGTTCGCGTTCGTTAATTTCTGATATGCATGTATCTGGATATGGCAGGACTAGCGCCCGGACATCTAGACGGACACCCGTGTCCGAACGCTACGTGCACCCCGGGCCACCACCTGCGCGCGCTCGTCCGGCCACCACATCCGCGGGCATCGCGCTTGTCGGGTGTCCGCGTTATCGCGCTCGCTGAGCGTCCGTGTTATCGCGCTTGCCGAGCTCAAACTGCCGTGTCGAGATGGAGGGGAGGGGAGGGAAGGGAAGGGAGGGGAGGGGAGGGAGAGGAGAGGGCGAGGCACGCTGCACGATGAAAGAGTCGAAGCCCAGTGGCAGGACGCTGTCCGCTAGCCCCTGGTGCCATTGCAATATGTGCAACACCTGATGTACTTTTGAAACACTGAGATGGAGCATTTGCAACATACGTTTGAAGATAGATGAAACATGCGTCTGAAACGCTTTAAAAAAACCCTGAAAACACTTGAAAAGCCACTACAAAAATATATGCAACATCCAGATAAAACACTTACAACATATGTATGAAACATATGCAACATTCAGAAAAACACACTTGCAACATACGTCTGAAAAAATAGATGAAATATTTGAAACATACGCTTGCAACATACATGTTAGCCATTGCAACATATGCTACATCACGATCTACTTTTGAAACATGTATCTAAAACACTTGCAACATACCTCTAAAACATCTGAAACACTTGAAACATATACTTGCAACATGTGCTTTCAATAAACCCTGGCGGGTGGGTAGGCGGAGCACTACACAGCGGGATCCGACGCTAGGTCACGATGGAGGAGGATGGAGCCGCGACGACGCAGAGGAAGTTGGGCCTAGGACAGAGATGGCGACATAAAGCGCTTAGGGCCTGCCGCGCAGGCATGGGAGGAGGGCATAGGGGAGGCGGAGAGTGCGGTGCCGGGGAGCAGTGTAGAGAGGAGCAGGAACGGGACGCAGAGGAAGGCCGCCAGGAGCATCGGCTCGGCGGTCGGTGCGGGCATCACGGCTGCGGATGAGGAGAACCATGAAACGACCAATTGGGCGACAAGGAAGAGAAATACGTCCATTCAGTTTTTTAGATGGACCATGGGGGGCAACAGGTTAAGCTGGTCCGCAGGCCCGATCATTATCGATTCGGATATGTTTCTCATAACTTTTCTCTATCTGATTCTAGATCTATATTTGAATCATGTAATATCTGACTGTATCCATGTCCATGAGGATTATGGATATGATGATGAAACTATTTAAAAGTGTATTTTAGGTATTATTATTAAAATGATTGAAAAAAATTAAAATGCCATTGTCGGTGTGACTAAAAGAGTTAGGTCTGAAAGTAGATTTTATCATAGTTTATTATTAAAATATAGGTTAATAGTAAAAAATTCCTTACTAGACAACTCTCTCTCTCTCTCTCTCTCTCTCTCTCCAAAGCAAAGTTCTATTGTTTTCATTGAGGTAGGTACTTCCAGATGTGTTGAACTTCCAACTTGGTATACCTCTTGGAACTTGGTACTTGTTCTTTCACGAATTATGGAAGGTGTAAAAGTCACATATAGGAACTCTAGAATGTAAAATGGGCACCACTCTATCCACACTACTCCCTCTGTCCTAAAATATAGTCACATCTAAGATTTGTATTAAAACATAATGCATTCTATGTAATGAGTAAGCTTTAGATTCTGCAAAGTTTGTTAAAAAGGAAGCCACAATTTGTGAAGAAACTCCTTAATTATGTTTAATCTATGGGTACATGTGACATTTAAGTGTTCATTTAAGTTGTCTTAAATTTTTTAGAATGCAATATATTACAAGACAAGATGGAGGGAGTTGATGGAAACAACCACGTGATGGGAAACATGATAATGGTTAGAATTGCTCTACCTAGAATATGGGAAGTTCGAACCATGCATCTTTAGGATCCCAAGAGAGTTTTTTCTAGTATAAAAATAAAAATATTGCAATATTAAAAAACAAATGAGACATCGTAGTGTATGGGGATCGAGCTTGTGTCACACAAGGCTAATGACAGGGAAGCATGCATGAGGGGTCAAGAATACATGAGTCAATTTTAAATACGCCTTCAAAAATTACAAAAGTATACCTTGAATACACAGAGTTTCATAATTATACCCCTTGTCATTGGTTGGATGGAATTGTGAAGTCTTCCTGGTAGAACAGCCTTTAGAAAAAACATTGTTTGAATGGAACAAAATCAGTTAAAATCGTATAGGACAACATTTCTTTAGATTCTAGAGGAATGATTAGTAATAAATTCATTGGTCTATATGATGAGCTAACAACTCAAATACACATAATATCGGTTCATGGTTACAGTCCAACTATATAGACTCTAGAGAGCATGGCCTTTGTCCCATGTCCTTGAGTGGTTTTGGTGATTTGATATGACATACACGATCAATAATAGGATTAACATGTATGACAAGAACTCAAGAAGTGTTAGATAGGTTTACGTAGATTCTAGGAATGCTAGAAAAACAAGCACAAACAATATCTAAGAAGAAACAAAGTCAAAACAATCGCCAGATGAAGATCATAGAAGTCACCTAACTGTCCGGTGCTGTCTAGAGAACAAGCAATATAGGAGTTTCTATGAACAGGCGGATCATCGGATCGTCGACCGTGTGAAGTCAAATATGCAATGTATCGTCCAATGATGATTAGAAGCATGCAACATTGTTGGATGTAGTCACCTGAGCATGAACACTACCTTCACCGGATCGTCCAGCGATGTGGGACCGGCCTAGTGGCGGTGGCTCAAGTGTCAATGCATGGTCGGCAACAACTGATTATTACCTCACCGGATGATATGGACAGTTACCATAGCGATGTTGGATTATCATGTCGTGTTGTCTATGATATAGAACTTTAGCTCAACGGTTAGTTGTGTTTGGGGGCTATATATGGCCTTGGTTGGATGTTTTAAGTAAGTTGAAGATTTTAGAAGTTAGAAGTACTTGCTACACTTGAAGATACACTCCAATATAAGTGCTTAGTGATCATATCAAAGGCATTGTGAAAGAGATACGAGAGTGATTTGTGCATGTTTAAGCCTTATTTGAGAGAGAGTTGAGTTGATCTCTCGTAAGCTTGGCTTCACAACCATGGGGACTTTCACTACTAGGAATATCCACTTCTATGACGATCAGTTTTCGTCACTGAAAGAGCCAAATTATTCATAATTTCAGTTTTATGACGAATTTATGATGAAAAATGGTTCATCATAGAAGTCGCGTCATTCTTGCAATTTGGATAGATCTATGACAAAAACTTATCATCATAGAACTGCTTTGGCATGCGTGGCAGGGTGGCAGCCACGCTGGCGGGTGCTTTCGTTGGAGATGCTTTCCATGTGTACATGCTATAGCCGGTTGCATTGGAGATGGTTCGGGTACGTGTCACCTTCTTATTGCACAACGTGGCCATCTTTGGTTCTTGCACGTTTTAGGTTCTTACTGGACCACGTGTCGGGACCTTGTTGTTCCATATGTCAGTTTTCTATTGGCACACGTGTCGTGTTGTAGTTGAGTCACATGTCACTTGTTCATTGGACCAAGTGTCGTATTTTTATTAGTCCACGTGGCATGACTACAATACCCCGTGTGTCTTTCTTTTACTCGACCACGTATCTCGATGCTATACGTCCACATGTTAGTATTTTATTAGGTCACGTGTCGTGCCCTAAGCTACCCACGTTTCTTTTTCTGATTCGACCATGTGGTAGGATGAATTTGTACCATGTATTTTGTTTGTATTGGCCCATGTGCCCTATCATGGCTGTTACACATGTCATTCACTGGTTCGTTCACGTGTCAGATTCTTATTTAACAACATGCCTGTGCTGAATCTACCACGTGCACACCAATCATTACATCAGAGAAAATGATTTTAGATATACACTGCTGCACAAAACGACTACATACATAATTATATTGAACCTGAATCAAATAACAGTAGTTCAGCTCAGCAGCAAACCACTGATAGAGTTCACATATCAAGCCGCCAAAATTTCACAATAAAACAACAAACAAACCACATGTTCACTACATCAATAAGACTGAGAGTTACCAGCGCTTAAGAGCATGATATGCTCATGAAGCTTATCGTACTCCTCCTGTTGTCGTTTCTTGAACTTCTCAAACTCCCTATCAGTGTTTTCTACCTTCCTCTTCAGTTGATCCACTTGTTCGGTGAGGATAGCTAAACTTTTCTAATGAGCAGCAAGCTGTTCCCAAAGTCTGGAGCAGCTTGTCCTGATACCAGCATTCTTCAAAGAAAATGTGTTGCAACTGGCCTAGGAGAGGACCATGGAAACAATATCAGCAACAAGTTCTGCTCGTATAGTTTCCATAGCTTCCTACAAAAACCAAGGAGTAAACATTAGGAAGAGGACTTAAATTGCAGAACCAAGAGATTATTTCAGTACAAGTAATGCATATGTCTTCCTCAGCCTACTACCGACAGAGATTCATAAGCATAATGCATAGGTAACATATTAATTATTGTAATATTACAACTTCAAAATGATGGTGCCACTTTAGGCTCCTCCTACTTTTCCTTCTTTTATGCTAATGGCTTCAGCAGATTTCAAGGAAAGCAAATGAAGGTACTTACCACTGCTTCTCTTGCAGCATCGCTCAGTCCCGTGTTGCTACGGGTATGGAAGTTGTTGAAGATTCCCACTACATCAACATCTTCATGAGGTCGATCATGTTCTTCAATGAGTGCTTCTTGATCGTGTCCTACGCCCTTCTTGTTTTTGTCCTTCTATTAAAATTGCACATGCCTTTCTGTTGACACAAAAGGCATTGCGTATTTGATATCAAAATAGTAACACAACCATCACTTACATATGCTTGCAGGTGGGCAATACAGGAGTGAGATCCTATAACTTGGTGACACTTGACTTTTGCATGGTTTCGCTTGTTCTACTCCGAGACTGCCTATAACCACAATTGTGTTAGACTGCAACACAAGCAGACCACATAAAGTCTAGACAAGAAATAAATGAGTTCACACACACACCTTGTTCTTGGAACTTAACCACATGTGAACAAGTGCACACCACTGTGTGTGATTCATGCAAGACACATGAGAGGTCTTTCTGATTTCATCAGCAGGGACGCCATTGAAGTAAGATCGCTTGAACCAGTACTGTGTCTGCTGTACAACAGACTGTAATACACTCATGCATGCTTCTTTTGTTGCTTCATCATTGTCATCAATGGCCAGCCTCAACTGTAGAAGTGTGAATGCAAATTAAATCCATTACTAAGTTGCTCAAGGTAGAGTTAAATGTAAACAGAGGATCTACATACTTCCAGATAGCTTGGCCACAAATCCATTGAGAAATTTGATCCGTTGCTTGTAATGTATCCAGCGTGGGAAAATTGGTACTTGAGACCTGACTACTACACCTGCCTCTGAGGCAAACTTGGCAGCTTGTAATGGATTATGTGGCCTTCTTTTCCCCTTGACAACCAAGATGGGCATCCTTGTTCCCATTGATTGGGTGGTTTTGTGAAGCCCAACCCCCTTAGTTGCTTAACTCGACTTCCTCACTCTTCTCTGCAATGGTACTACATAATTTTTATACATTCAGATTGTTAGAAAAGTAACATGGATATCAAATAGTGTGGCTTGATTTATAGACATGTCTAAGGTAGTACCAACCTTCGCAAGTTTGGTCATTCTACTGGTGGGGAGGTGGAGTCTCCTCTTTGGTATAGCTAAGGTCATCTTCACATGACCAGTCCCTCACAGGGCTTTGTTCGCCTTGTGCGTGCTGAGTTTTGGACCTAGTTAGACCTACAAGATGCTGCAACTCTGCTGGACTAGTTGGCTTCACTCTCTTGGATTGCCATCCCCAAGACCCATATCGGTGCTGCCTTTTGCCCTACTGGCAGGGACTTCCCTACAGCTTGTTCAACCCACAGCCTGAAATTGGAGAAACAAACTTAAGCGACAAGCATGTAAAAATTGTATTGTTATCCACTCAGCAAAGAATTGAATTGCACTGCTACCTAAACCAACCCCCTCCCATCCCAACATGACAAGATAGAACAAGCACCTCAATTGCAAGGGGTACTCACTCTTCTAAATCTATATTTGTATCACCATATCCCTGAACACGCTCCCCTGCTTCAGGGAGATATTCCGAATGTCAACATGTAGATCACAAAGGCATTTATTGAGTTAATCTTGTACCAAATGTCAACAAAACAGAGAAGGAATGTGTAACTTAGGAGCCTAAACTACAGCTTATACGAAAGCCATTACTTGAATAAGGCACATGTGAACTACAGCTTATACGGAAGCTATTATACTCGAATAAAGCACATGTGAACTACAATCAACTAAGAAGCATGTAACCCTATCACTATATATCTACATGTCCCAAGTTCAACCACTAGAGTACAACACGCATCATAAAAGGAATTTGGGTACCTCTTCCTATTCCTGGCTACGCTGCGTCATCAGCATCACCCTCTTGTCATCCTGGTCACGGAAGTGGTGCGGCCGACGTCGACGAAGGGGTAGCAGATCTGGTGTAGCGGTCGTTAATGATGACGCTGGGGCTCGGTCGTGACAAGTGCCAATGTAGGGGGTCCGGATCTAGCATGTACCGCCGCTGACGACGGTCCTTCTACCATCAGCAGACCTACTGTCAACGAAGGGGATCGGATCTGGCTTCGGCTTCGGCTCTGGCTAGGGTTTAGAAAGGTATGAGAGAGGGTGCGGCTGGAGAGTGGAGAAGGAGTCAGGCTACTGTGCCGATGCACCTAGCTAGGGTTCGGACCGAGGTGGCAGAGGGGGCTAGGCTTTGCAGCAGGAGGAGAGACAGTACGGCTGGTCCGGTTGGAGAATGGAGATGGAGGCAGAGACGATGATGCCTTGTGCTTTTATGTGGCCATCACAATACCACAAATACCCTTGTCTAAAATCGATGGCGTGGTAGACCAATTTTCCACGAGGAGGGCAAAAGAGAGAGATCTAATTTGTCGGTTCGTGTTGGCGGCACTGCTGGGCGCGGGGATTTCATTTTCTCCCAAAATCAAAATTTCGCGCGGGCAGATCGCCGCCCCGTCTATCGTCTTGTGAGCAGAGACCGAATTTTATATGACGAATGGTGATGATATATACGGAGTAATACACTAATGTGTATTAACCGTCGGATCACCAATATTAATCCCCCAAGTTTTGGAGGACCCCCAAGTTTCGGTGGACGGCGACTCTTGACAGCATTTATGTGTCTGTGATGCAATTATGCGACACGTGGGACAACCCGCTACTAAAGGCATTCTCTGATCAGTACCTATCTTTTCCTCTTTTGCGTGCCATTTCCGTCACCATTCGCCCCCTCCAGCGCCACCCACCCTGCCCCGCCTCCCCCCTCGCACCTCCCTCCTCCACACCCCTGCACACCGAAACCTCTTACCTAGATCCTTCCATGCCACGGGGATCTACTGCATCATGGAGATCTACCGCGCCACCGTCTGTCAGCGTGCCACTCCTCCAGCGAGGAAGCGGTCGAGATCGCCTTCTCATCTTGGCACGGTGAGGCCATTTGTGATATGCTCTTTTTTTTCTTCATGAATTTATGGTGTTTGATAAAACACATGTGTACTTTTTTCTAATTGTTGTAGATGGCCCAAGTTAAATCAAAGCGGGTAGAACTACCACATCGTAGAAAGAGCTAGAGGTAGGCAACCATTCTCCGAGAAGTAGAGGAACATGCACCACCATAGCCCGGAATAAGGTAGAGGAAGGCTTGCAGTGTCCCAGAAGTAGAGGAACAAGCACCACCACAGCCCAGGAAGAGGCAGAGGAAGGCAGATGGTATCCGAGAGGCAGAGGAAGAAGCAACTAAATCTATGCTAGTCCTGGAGTCCGGGAATTCTCGCAGGCGGACTCGGACAGCCCATCGACAGCAACAACATGAGGAGAGTGCTGAAATGGGACTCAGGGAGGAGGATCTCATTGAGGAACAACTCAACAAATGACCGAGTTCCACTCCAAAAATCAGACCAGTCACTTTGCACCTTCCTGGATCAAATCTACAGCTACTCATGGGGGTGCGAGCGCTCACACTCATGGAGGTTCGATGTGTGCCACAATTGGTGTTACAAGGAGCAGTCGAGGAGGTAATTTTATGTGTGACACAATTGGTGGTACGAGGAGTAGTCGAGGAGGTAATTTGATGTCTGCCAATGGTGGTACGAGGAGCAGTCGAGGAGGTTTGGTGTCTGCCAATGGTGCTATGAGGAGCAGTAATATTGAGAGAAAGAAAGAGGTGGTTCAGTTCTATGACTTTCAGTATTACAACTCAAAGAAGATACAGAGCATTAGGTTCTACGATATTGAGTTCTGGTTTCCACTCCTCAAAGAGATTGGCACAAAATCACAGTTCTGGACTATGACTCAGGAGAGTTTCTTTTGGAGCTACCGTGCTAGAGGGACAGCACTAGCAGACCAAAGGATACTTGGTTGGGATGAGCTTAAGAGAGCAGTTGGTATACCCATCCAGCCCCTCTTTGAGCAGTTCTCGAGCTTCATTCACCTTTTTAGTGAGGTTGATCGAATTGTGATAAGCTAGGTGTGTCAGTTCTATGCAACAGTGTGGATTCATCTAGAGCATGACTTCATTTGTTTTATGCTGGATGGTCGGCTAGATCGAATGTCCTATAACCACCTACAGCAACTCCTCGAGGTTGACACTTTAGATAGGAAGCTCCACCACATATTCTATGGAGATGCTCTTCCTCCGTGTCATAGCAGGGCTGGAGGTAGTTTTCCTATAGACCAGGAGATTTGGCCACTCTTCATGGAGCCCTTCATCAATGGCTCCTTGTGTACACTGGACAGACTATGTCTAGAGGCTTATGTTCTACACATGGCTCTAAGGAAGACAGTCCTGCCTCATGGCGGCAATAGGGAGTCGTTGACCAGCTTGCAGCAGTGGCTACTACTATCAATATGGAGAGACGAGTAGTTTGACTTCTTACACTTTTTCCTATCTAAGATTGAGGATGTGATAGCTGATGCTATCAGTACTTGTTGGCAGCACATGTACCCTCACATCATCAGCTATCTGCTATGCACGATTGACTCTGAAAAGAATGGGCCACTGCACAACAAGTTGACCTACGAGGTTATGATCTACATGCCAGCAAGTCTAGAAATCATCGTCGTGGACAGCGTGCCCTTAGGTCCATTCAAGAGCTGTTACCTAGACAGGACAGAGAAAGACACGAAACGGTGGGTGTAGCCCTAGAACAGGCAGAGCACCAGTCTTGGATTGGAGGAATCTTCAATGTACAAATGCAAGATTCAGACTCCAATGACAGTGACTACCGTGATGCTACGTTAGACGACCATGATGAGGGAGGGTCGTCCTTTGGTGATGTGGCTAACAAAGAGATGGATGATGTTCCACCTACTACAGAGACGTTAGTCAAGCAGGCACTGCCTCCAGTGTTTGTTCAGCAACCGTCGGAGCTTGGACAGATACTTGCTAGGCTAGTTGTCGGCCAGGAAGAAAACCGAAAGTGTATGGAATGGCAAGGGAGGTGCTTGAAAGCACGTATTGATAAGCAAGTGGAGAGTGTGGTCCTTCTCAAAGAGCAGATGAGCCAGCAATCATCTACTTTTTGTGAGGCCAGCAACCAATGAGGCCAAAAAATGATTTGATGTGTAATATGTTCACCGATTGCTTTAATCAACTGTATAGTGTCACAGGGATTAAGGCCCCTGACTTTTAGATGCTTCAGTTGTAATGTGGTAGTCAGGTCAACCCCATTGCTGATTATCTGACTGGTCCTGATAATACAACTATCCACACAAAGTTACCCATTGTGATGACGCTACATATGCAGAGTTCAGCTTTAGGTCCTGATCAGGCTGGTGATCCACCTTCTTCACCCCCTCAGGTTGAGGTGCAAGTCACCACGGAGGCACATACAGAGCCTCTCAGGGCTTCTCCAATGCCCAAGATACCTGAGCCAGCTTCAGGTTCTGAGGAGGTAGGTGATCCACGTTCTTCGCCCCCTCAGGTCAAGGTGCAAGCTACAACGGGAACACATACAGAGCTTCTTGGGGCTTCTCGAATGAACGAGATGCCTGAACCTGCTAATGCTAGTAATACTACAGTCGAACATAAGTAGAGTTTAGCTTTAGCTCATGAGACAGCTGATCAACCTTCTCCACCCAATCAGGTTGAGGGGCTAGATACTACATGCGACGCCACAGTGGCACATACAAAGCCTCTCAGGGCTTCCCCAACAATCGTGATGCCTGATGCAACCACCGAGCCTACTAATCCTACCATTAATAGATCTAAGTCGACCTAGGGTCTAACACTACTACTTCAATTCAATAGACTGGAGAGTCCACCATTTGTCCAGGTAACCACTTCACTGAGCATGATGAGACATCGAATTCGGACGATGAGATTTTAGTGTACTCACCACGCGAGATGCACTCACCAGGCGAGTTCGACCTCAACAGCACCATCATGACTTCAATGCCTACTTTGTCGTCATCACCACATCCTTTGGATGCGTAGTCACCTTGATTCCTTCACGAGGAAGGGACGTACAAGAGATTGGTGATAGTTCAACAGTCGAAGGTAGGGATGCAGTAGAAGGTGAGGGAACGGAGGCATCGAATTTGGATTTAGAATGATTCTTGATGTAATAATTGAAGTCTTGCTTATGACACAATGTCTATTTTATGGTTCTATAATAAGTTATATATGTTGAACCATTTTTATCACTATGTTTCCACATAGGCATCAAAATTTGGATTTAAAATGATTCTTGATATAATAATTGAAGTCTTGCTTAGGACACAATGTCTATATTATTGTTCTGTAATAAGTTGTATATGTTGAACCATTTTTATCACTATGTTGCCACTATAAATTAAACCTAACATCTAAGTGCGATATGAGCGACATCTATCTAGTCTGACTACCTCGTTGCAAGTCAAGCCGTTCCTCTTAAGAGAGAACTACAGGGTCGAACAACCCCATTGCAAGTCAAGGAGTCGCCTGGACACAAAATCTATTGTCCAACACGTTACAATCATAGAGTAGGGGACTTTCTTTTGTGCACATTCAAATCTTGCATGCGCATTCAGAAAAGAGTAATAGATATTGTTCAGCACGTTACAATCGCATAGCGTCGGACTTTCTCATGTGTGCATTCAGAAAAAGAGTAATACACATTGTGCTGACGATTAAGATTTACATTGCCTGACGTTGGTGGAAGCATTCAGAACATAAATATGCGAAGTTACTAAGTTACCTACGGTGTTTCATAAGAGGGAAGGAAGCTTCCCTAAAACCTAACTCCCTTTCGAGAGGGGAGGCAGGATCCAGCCCATGACCTCCTAATCACCTCATCCAAGCATGTGAGCCACACAAGCCTTTTGAATCCAAGCACAAGAAGTAAACACCGTGAAACACAAAGCGACACACATAAGTTGCTCTTCAAATAAAAGTAACAAACTAAACTTTCATTAAGATTGGAATGACCCTAGATATAATCTATGGCTCAAAGAAGGTAGCGAGGACGACATCTTCGGCATGCGTGGCCACCATGATGGCCTCTGTGGTGGTGGTAAATTCGCCAGTGAGCTCCTCCTTCTCCTCCTCATCGGCGCCAACTGGAAAGCTAGGTTCAAGCAGGCGAAGATCATGGCGGGAATGAAGTTGCGACGTGATCATGGCTAAGGCAGCCCCATGGTGCACCCCGTGAAGGGCCACCGTCCTAACCTGAGCTAGCATGGCCCATAGGCGGTCCTCAAATAGGACACCCCCTGCATTCACGTCGTTGATGGCGATGAGGGCTGCCTCTCGATGAGCGATCAACTCCTCCTCCAGAGCTAACAACACTAAGAACTATCAAAACAAGGCCAAGGACATTTGGACAGAGCTTCTTGACAAAGGAAACCATACCGATCATCATGGCCTAAGCATCGACAGCTGCCGCTCGGGCATTAGCTGTCTCCTACTCCGAGGCGGCAAGGGCAGTCTAGACGGTGTTGAGGCAGAGCGTGAGCCAACTAACCTTGTCCATAGGGTCAAAGCGTAGGTCATGAGCCACATCCCGATTATGGAGGGGCTCATGGACTTCCCGATGGATGGGGGGAGAAGACCCCTCTGGTTCTGCAGGGCGCATGTTCAGAGAGCAGGCGACACCGAATAACTGCTCGACCTCAAGCGTCGCGGCATGAGAAATGACCCTAAAAAAATTAAGGAGATCAGAATGGAATGACCCTGGGAACTAAGAACAAGACCACCTTACCCAAGGTGTCACAAATGGGAGCGGAGATGCGGCGGAGGCCTGCTCGTCTCTGGAGGGTTCTCTGCCAGGCGCTTCCCATGGTCCATCACTCTGGCCGAAGATGCAACTCACTCGAGGCTAGAGAGAAGGCGAAGGAGTGCCACAGGAAGACAGAGAAGAGTGGTTGCCTCGCTCTTACCTCTCTCATAGATTTATGGCTAAACTAGGCACACTGGGCTCTCTAGGTTTCGTGCAAATTTAATACAGATTTAATTGCTATTGATTTCCAAGCAACTGGTTGCAGCAGGTGCAGTCAGAAAAAGAGTAATATATATTGTCCGGCATGTTACAATCACATAGTATTGGACTTTCTCGCATGTACATTCAGAAAAGAGTAATACACATTGTGCCAACGATTAACATTTATACAATGCCTAACGCAGGTGAAAGCATTAAGTCATTGTCCGACATGTTACAATCATATACTATCGCACCTTCTAGCGTTTGCGTTCAGAAAAGAGTAGTACACATTGTGCCAACGATTAACATTTAATATACAATGCCTGACGCAGGTGAAAGCATTCAATCATTGTCTGGCGCATTACAATCGCGTAGCGTTAGACTTTCTCGCGTGTGCATTTAGAAAAGGGTAATACACATTGTGCCAACGATTAACATTTACAATGCCTGATGTAGGTGCAATCATTCAGAACAAAAATACACTAATAAGTTACTAAGTTACCTATGGTATTTCATATGTTTCATGGATTAGTTGGAGGCCATTGTGCATTTCGCTGTCAATGGCAAGCAGATATGATGTTAGGATCCACACCCACTCCTGTCACTAGGCCACGGCCTCCTCCTTTGTGGGTTGTGTATCAAACAACTAGCGGCATAGCCCATCGGTCCATTTCTCCATGAAGCACTTCAGGACCTTATTCATCATCAACTCCGATGACACGACCGACTTCCACCTAGTGAGGAGCATGTGGAACATGTCGTACCCTTATTCGGTGGGACGACACTAATGGCAATGAACCAAGATGCCAAGCTCGGTACAACAAGCTTCTCGATGAATGGCGTCCACCAATCAGTCCCACCAAAAGCGAGATCATACTATAGCACCATCTTGTCGTTGCAATCTGCCATGAAGAACCACCTACACAGAGCACCCTGCCAATCTTTTCTAGGGAACTCACCCTATAGGAGGTCAAGCATTTTCTAGGGCAAAATCTCGGATGCCCACTGTAACACCCTAGGTGTTTGGCTTCCACTAATTGCATTTTATTTCATAAACATGTGCATCATCTATCTCAGCATGTCATTATTACTGAAACATGCATATGCAACATTTTCAATTGTATGTGTTTCATGCTTGATTGCTTAGAATGGTAGTAGTGCAACATGCGAATGTAACATGAAATTCTCATACTTTGAAACATGGCAATATGATAGTAATGTGGCAATTATAAAATGACAACAAAGTCATGAAACATGTGAAACATTGCATTGCAACATTTGGGTGAATTGCTTGTTTTGTTGTTTCATCACATGTGATCATTTGACATGGGTATAGCACTTGTGTAAAGTGGTTGATTATAGTCTAATACACCTTAACTACACTTAGGAAATTGTTTGGACACTGTTCATGTGGACCAAAATGACCAAATTGCCCTTTTGGAGAGGTTTGACTTGAATTGACCCTTAGAGTGCCACAGTTTGATTGATTCAAAAGACCAACTTAGAGACTTTGCATGGCTGTGCACTCTTTACCAAAGTTGTAGCTAATTTATCAAGGAACAAAAGTTGTTTTATGATCATCTCATGAAAATGGCTAGAACATGCTCAAACATGGCCCACAAGTCAGAAGTTCATGCTGATTTCAGACTTAGAAATTTTTCTAAGTCCTTAAGTGTTTTGCAGTTTCATGTACCCAACTTTTTCACCTTGTATCTCCCTAACAAAGCCAAACCAGCTCGAGCTCCAATGGTAAGAGTTGTAGTTCACATATAGATGATCAACTTTGTTAACTATGGCATGATCTAAATCATCGCGGATTAGGAGCTAATCACCGTCAAACTTGCTCTGTCAGTCACCATCGGTGATCCCTGAATCGCCATTTTCAGAAAAGCGTCAGCGAACATCATGGCCGACCGGCGCAGGAGCCGCTCGCCACGTGGCGTTCATGCCCAGCCGAAGCCTCCACATCGCGTGTCCGCGCTCTAGAAGAGGGCCAGTGCCTGCCCGACGCACTCGCCAGCCCCATTCGCTTCTCTCTCGCCTCCACCGCGCGCAGCGCCGAGCCGTAGCGGCTTCCCCGTTTCTGACCGAGCGTCGCCATCGTCGTGCACGCTCGCCACCACGAAAACGAGTTGCCCAGTCCGTCAGTAGCCTCGCCGTGATCTCCTCTACCTCCTCCACCCCATCATCGGTCCATTTGAGCTTTGATAAGGGAGGAATCGCCGTTTTCTTCCTCCGCCGCCATGGCTGACCTCGCCGGAGATGGTGCTCCACGCGGCCAGCTATCCTCGTGTCCTTGCCATCCCTCCTCTGCCTTGCGCTAGGTCCAGTGCATGCCACTGATGCTCGTAGGGTCATCCTTTAGGTCTGCGACGCCGTCGTCTCGCCGAAGTCGGCTATACCGTGGCCGCGCGCCGTCGTGCTCGTCGCCAACCCCGGTAGCCGCGACAATGGCATTGATTGAGGACACTGCTAGATGCGCACTGATGTGGTGAATGCTGTAGCACCGTCGGGTTCACCGGAAGAGTCACCGGTGATGAGCTTCGCCGCCGCCCTGTTCTCCTCCCATGTCTGTCTCGCTGACCGTCGGGCCCCGCTCGTCAGTCGCTGACGCACGCAGGCGGGAGCCTGGCTAGGCCGCGCCGTTGCTGGGCTGCACTCGCGCACGCGTCATGGGTTGCCGTTTCTTCGGGCCGGCCCACCAGTAGTTGAATTGGTTTCCTTAATTTGTTTTGTTTATTCTTTTTCACAGATTTGTGTACAATTTCAAAAATGTGTATCTCCTAGTTGGTAGATCCAAATGATGTGGTTCCAATTTTGTTGAGTGCATGATAATGTCTAGTTTATATTAAAAATATAATACATGTCATGTTCTGTTATGAAAATGGGAGTTTCTATTTATCTCTTTTAATCATGCAAGAAATAGGGGTATATATATCTTTTACTAGGTAGCTCCAAATGGCATGAATTTTTTATGGTGTACTGCTCATATCATGAATAGCTTGTAGTTAAATTTTCATAAATTTTGGGCACTGTTTGTAGGAGATAGAAAATTATCTTGTTTGCATGGATGGATCTTGTGTGAATTTTCATAATTTTTCTATAGATCCAGTTAGGGTAAAAATTGGTGAGTACTGTTCTTATGCTAGAATGATGCTAGGAAAAATTAGAAATCTGTTGTTTGACACTTTTCAATAGGGTTTCCTAATTATGCTAAAAATAGACATGCTACCTGTTATTTTGGATACAGCAAGTTCTGCTTACCCAATGGCTTTGAAATTTTTATGGTAGTCTATGTGAAGCCTGAGATAGCTACTGTAATTTTTGTAGATTTTTCTGAATAGTTTTACTATATATTGCTTTAATCACCTAATTAACTAAAGAAATTAGAAAAGGGCATTAAATAAATTGTTTAGAAGTTGGCACTAGACTTTCTGATGTTTCTTTGGTGTGAAAAACATGTTGGTAAACTTGGTTTGGTCCAATTATGCTTTTGCATCATCATTAAATAATTAATTTAGTAACCCTGTCATTTATGGACAGATTCTATGTTTACTGGAATTCGATTTGGTTAACGTAAGAATCATGCTTTGATGTTTACAAATGATTTGTATAGAATTTCATAAGCTTTCCATAATGTCCTCATGCAAGTCATTTGGATTTGTAGAACTCTTGTTGTGGTTGAATTAAGGAACTACCTGTGTGCATATAAAACTTTAACTGTTGTTTAAAGTATGCCTTTACTATTTCTAAGTTGGGGTAATGTTCCTAGGTGTTAGGCCTTTAACTGAGAATGAGCATCTTTATCTTAGGCTATGCAAGTTAGGTAAGTTGATCTTGTTCTTCAAGTTAAGTTAGATACCTATTTTAAAATGATTTGAATAGAGCTATTCTTAATCGGTAAACGAGTGTCCAGTAATGTTTTCGTTAAACACTTACTGTGATTCAATCATCATGAGCATCATGTCAATCCTTATGCATCCATGATATTTATCTTGTGCATCGGTATGCAATAGGTGTACCAGAAGGAGTGACCCTGCTGGAATTCGAGGAACCGAGCGAGCAGCAGCAGCTCACACCAGAAGTTCAGGAGGTGCAGCCTTCAGAAGAAGTGCCAGACGAGGTCGCCGTTGAGTGCCCGGATCACCGTCCGTGCAACTTTGTGAAAGGCAAGCCCCGGAGCATATTAAGCCTCCTAATTTCCGAAATGCAGTTACAGTATTATTGTTTCATATATATATTGTTGCATTAAGTTTAGATGTTGGATGCAAACACTTGCTGCATTGGTTATCCAATCCTTGTCCAGATATTGATACCCTGAATCCTATGTAGCTCAGGCTCGTGTAGTGCTTAGCCCTGCTTAAACACGGTAGAAGTCAGGTGATTTCCTGTCACCTGCGAGATATAGGAAGATACATATGGCACGGTTGGCTATATTTGCTATCGTGGAAAAGAACCAGTCTTAATTTGAAATGAAGACCGGACGGAGGCTTGCCGGTTTGCAGTGACTCCGTCTGTGTCGATTAAGGACTGAATCTTGGAGCCTTTCCTGTTCATGTTGAACGCATGCCTCTCTCTTAGTTGGCCATGTCCGAAGACCGACCACGAAGCCGAGTAGCTCACCTCAGGCCGGGAGTCGATAAGTATAAAGTGCGCCTCGGAAGGGAGCCATAGACGTGAGTCCAAGGGCAGGTGATTTAAAAGTCCTGATCGTCCTGGCAGAAGGGTAATCCCTGAGAGTGCTGGCGCTGATCGAACCCACGAATTTGGTTCCTGAGTTGTTCCAAAGGTGACCCACGACTACCCTTGATAAGTATGCCAGGGTGAGAGTCAGGAATACCCCCTCAGCTGAGTTGTAATTCGATTCGAGTCGCCGTCTCTCCCGGTTAGTGAGAACTTGACGGGCTTATCTCCAATGTAGACGCACTAAATAACATAATGGTTCAGAAAGGATGATAAGATGATGACAGCCTTATTATACCTGCTGTGGTTAATATTGTTTGCTCCTAATAAGTGAGTGCTCTAGTACAGGTGCTAATCTAGTGGACAGGTAAATGATGATAAGCTTGATGCTAAGTTTAAATTGGTCACTATATTCATAAGCTCTTTTATGCAACTGTGTCAAGCTAGCCCACCTCATAAGCCTTGCATGATCCTTGGTATCTTTTATTTCTGGTTTTGTCGGGTAAGTCTAGCTGAGTACCTTCTCGTACTCAGGGTTTATCTCCCACCTGTTGCAGATGACCAGTTCTACTTTGGTTGCTGCAAGTATTGCCTTCTCCCGGCTGGGGATGAAGACTAGACCGTTGGGCGCGGTCTCTACTAGTTCTCGTACCTAATGATGCTTTTGTGGGACATGACTAAGATCTGGCAATGTATTTGGAACTATGAAGTTATGTACTAAACTATGTTTCTTCCGCACGTTTGAACTTGGTTTGTAATATTTTACATTTGAACTCTGATGGATGTAATCTGAATGCTACTTATGAAATGTTGTAACGGATGATGTGTTGTGTTGAATCACTACGGTCTTGGTTGTATGTCGAGAGTTGGTTGAAATCCTTCGTGATTTCCGGACTACCGGGATTATGGGAGCTTAAGTACAGGAATTTGATCGCTTCGGTGATTGTTTTTGTACTTACGTTCTTATGATTTGGTCGGTTCTGTTACACCCACCTCATTAGGTGGTCAACCCACGCGTCCGTAGCTGCCATTCATCCTGGTGGCAGCTTGTTGTGGACATTTCCAAGTCCATGCTTTAGGTAAGGAATGATGACACCATCGACAAACCCGTTCCAAATGTCAGGCCAAGCCGCTTGCTTCCATGACAGCACAATGTTGTAATTTTTGTGCGTGTTTTCACCAGTACACTTCAACAGTAACTTCTAGACCATGGTCAACACCTTGGTGAGCATCGCCTATAGTAAGTCATGATCGATGGTCGACATCCACGGATGCAGTAATACATTAACCGGAATAATATCCCAGGAAGCGTCATACCTATCGGCAGCGCCGAACAGTCCGGGCAACACTAGATCATGCAGGAATTCCCTAGCATGAGGGAACTCAGGTGGTAGGTTGTGCAAGAACTATACTAGTTGTTCCTACTGCAGGAACCTGGTGGGAGTCCATGTCTCCTTCAACCATTTCATAATGGGGTCGACCACCAGTTCAATGAGCAGCTCGGCATATGATGAGGAGGTAGACCCATCGTCCAAGAGTATGTACTTGAGCTTGCTCACCGCCTCCATCTTCCTTTTCGGCTGCTCTAGCGGATCATACCATGTAAACTGCTTGAATATCTCCTGCACGATAGGGTCCAACATCTTTTGTGCTGTGTTCGATAGGGACATCTCCTTGTAATAGGAGGGATACTCAGTTAGCAGCTTCATGAACTCACTGATAACTGTATCCAAGATGACCTCAGTGTGGCTCTCCTATGGGCTTGGTGGTTGCACGACCTCATCATCATGAGGACTAAAATTGCTTGCACCCTCATCATCATATGAGGTTGAATCATTGGAGGGATTATTGGCTATAGGGATGATGTAGGAGGCGTCGACGCGATCGGTGCCGAGACCCGAGTACCTATGGCGTAGTCACACCTGGATGAGGTTGGCATCCCCTTGGTGGTGCAGTCCGAGGCCATGGCTAGCACTATAGACCATGCGTTCCATTTTTCGGTGAACCGCTAAGTTGTTCATAGCGGTCGTCGTCGGTGCCGTCAGACAGTGCAACGCTCGATGCACGCCCAGTGGAGAGGAATGGACGAACCATGATGCTAGGCCCCCAGAGACAAACATCATGGGTCACATGTAATCGATGGTAGCTATGGGCATGGCATCCTCGTCGGCAACCGTGACACCATCAGCATCGACAACCGCGGCGCCACCAGCATCAGCAACCGCTACGCCATCAGCATCGACAACCGTTGCGCCAGGGACAACACCAGTGTTGTGCTTTGCTAGCACCGTATGCTGGATGTTGCCGTCGGTGGGCTTGTCGGAGGCCATGGGAAGCGATGGCAGTCGTGTGGATGGATGTCACAACAAAGTGGGAGGTGAAAGAAATTGTGCATTACTAACTTTTTCCCTTAAGTATGGGAATGTGTTGCGGCAGTTCCAAACACTAGATGGAGGATGATCAGTAACTGCTGCATCAATGCGATTGAATTGAGATTGGATCGCGTCCATCGCACCGCCATGGGCATCACAACTGTCAAAGTTCACCCGTTTTGATTGGAGGATGTGGGTGTATAGCTGTTGAGATTATCCGAACCCTAAGAAAGTCCGATCCTATGAAATATAGATGCTCCGGATCACTATGAGTCGATGACCAACAAAATACAGTCCTAGCAACTATCAGGGGCTATCCAACTAGTCCATTGAAGCCAACTATTAGTTCACTTTTTTTAGCCCTAGTGAACTAGTCATAGTCCATCAAAATAGGGCGTAAGACAGTTCGATACTAAGAAATCTAGATAGGCTGAATAATAGTTCTGATGAAACAACAAAATACAGATCATGTCAACTCTTGCGCCGAGTTCACCGCAACCATCTGCCATTCATCTTGCACACCTCCACCTTGAGCTTAGCTTCATCGTATTCTTGCTCCTCCTCCCATTCCTCGTCCTCATCATTGCTATAGGTGGCCTCGTGGATCACACTGAAGAAGTAGGTGTCACTGACGTTGAGGTGGTTGCTTACGCAGAACTCGTCCCACCCGTACTTGAATGACGTGTGCACTTTGTTGTTCATGCAGGTCCTCTCCAAGCCCATGAATCAGGACTGCCCAGCCATCTGCAGCTCAACAGCTTCCTGCTGCTGGTAGCCGTGCACTACCTCAAAGTCCACTGGCACGTTCCTCGCCTTGCACAAAAAAGATTGATGAGAAAGACGACACTAGTAACTTGCGACATCAGTACGTTCTGCGTCTCATGCGAGTGCTCACCAGATACTTCACTTTGAGGTGGTACTTCCTTAGGATCACTACAAAACTCCTCGGCTCCACGATGGACAGGTAGAGCTGACTATCACCGGCCTCAAAGTCGTGCGGGTACTGCTTGCGGCAGGTGGTAAGATCAAACACCTTGACGTTAATCTATGGCCAGCTGTCATACTGCAATACAAGAGAGAATCTGTCTTGAAGGTCGAGGGTGCAGGCGAAGTGCTTCCATCCCCGACAGAGGTACAAGTGACCACTGTCATGGGAACACCTCCACCTTCCATCCGAGCTAGGCTCTGCTCATCGTCTAGACAAAGCTTGAGTTTTCGGCGACCTCTGACGGCCGGTGCCATTGCAGCCGGTAGTTTCTACGTGCACAACGATCAACATAGCCAGATAGAGGGACAAGTTCATTCGCAAAGGCAAACCCCAGCAGATCAGATTCAGCACATAGAAAACGAGCAATTACCAATGTTTCTGCATACAATCTTGGAAGAAGGATCTTCATGCACTCCAGGTCACTCTGGCTCGATCCTGCCATGTCTTCTTGCAGCCCCACCGTGCCAACTAGGGAACTTGATAGTCTTGAGGAATCCTTGCTAGTATGTCTCTATTCTCGTTTTCCTCTCGTGGGGGGCTTTCTTTTTGTGGTTCTGGTGTTGTCACAAATGCAAGGAGTGCACACAGTGTTGGGGCATCAATGGAGGAGCTAATATGTACAGTAAAAACCAGTGTTGAGACTGATGCTGTCTCATCGGTGTAAATGGAGGTGACATGCTCTGTTTTCATTAGTGTATGCTTGGGAATGTCAATACTCCTGCATCTCTAGTCGAACACGCCTTCTATGATATGACTGGTTGAGGTTCCCGAGGGAGTGCGACAGCCCACGAGGGGTGAAAAGTCCTATCACCACCGCACCAGGCTTTCAAGTCTCAATTGTGTCATGGTGGTCAATTCACTCTTGTCTAGCTTTCATCCTATATTCACATTATTCTTAGCAACCACACAAGGTTTCTTTGAGAGGAGCAAGTCTCGGCAATCGGAAAGCCCTGCCACCGTATATTTGAACGCATCGGATAGTATTCGTGTCATATGCATTTGTGCAAACATTTTCATTCAGAAAGGAACATTTACCATTATATCATTGAACACATGATAATCCGAGCATTGTAAATTAGACTGGGCCAGACACATCTCACTCTTGCCAACCACGCAATGGTTGCTTTATGCCTCAGTTTGGTGAACCAAACACGTATTAGTAGTGGTAGTAGTCCTGAGTCACTCTGATCATGCACAAAATGAGTGGCTCTAATCCGTCGTGAACCCAACTCGTCTTATTTGCATGTGTCTAATAAAAATTATTGAACTTGTAACACCATGCAGTCAGGAGTTCATCTAAACAAGTCTTGGCTCGATCTAATGCACAACAGAGGAGGCATAGATGTTGAATTTTTACTGCACATGCCAAAAAGGCCCCGCTGTCCATTGGATCCCTCATCGGATAGTAAGTGTACCCATCTCTAGCTAGCCGCTGCATGTCTCTTCAAAAGAGAAATTGCTTACCAAAGCAACTCCTCTTCACTCTTTCTGTCTGCCCCTCTACTGTTGTGACTGCTTGGATAGGAGTGAAAAGACCTATCACAACCGCACCAGGCTTTCAAGTCTCAACTGTGTCATGGTGGTCAAAATCTCTTAACTTTTCACGCCTATCTAGCTTTCATCATGCATTCACTTCGCTCTTGGCAACCGCACAAAGTTTCTTTGAGAGGAGCATGCCTAGCCTAATGCAAAACAAATGAGCCATAGGTGTTGAAAATTCTACTGCACATGCAAGGAAGTCCTACCGCCTTATATTTGAACGCGTTAGATAGTATACGTGTCATTCGTATTTGTGCAAATGTACTCCCGGCCCTGTGTCATAGATTATGAAAACTGTTACTTTCTTTTAGGAATTATTAAATTAAAAGCCAAGGAGGACACGGTCATGTGACCACACCCCTACTACTAGTAATAATAATATTGGATGAAATGACAAATGAGTGTAGTCGATCACAAACTATGAATTTTTACTGCGCACGCCAGAAAGTCTGCCAGCCGCACAATTGATGTTGTCGTACCAAGACTCATGCTGTCTCATCAGCATAAATGGAGGAGACATGCTCTGTTTTTGCAACCACTGGTGTAAATACGGTTGCAATTCCTGAGGGAGCACGATGGCACCCACCTTCAGGAAAGATAAATCTTCACGGAGTATCTTGCCTTAGAAGCCTTAGCATCCCTTTGTATAAATAAATCTTTATGGAGTATCTTGCCTTAGAAGCCCTAGCGTCCCTATGTATACATAAAGCTTGGCCTCACCCCAATTCATATTGTTTACCATTCCACCTTCCATTGTGCAAAAGCCCTCTCCTCGCCGCCCACCTCCGCCACCCCGTTGGTTATCATGAAGGCCGTCGGTGGCCCAGCTGCAGTCCCTGCTTCCTCCAGTGGTTTAGCGGAGGCAGGGCCGATGGCACACCCCAGGTTGGTGTCGGCAGAGGCGACGACGATGTCCAGTACTCATAGATTGGCGTTCCCATCACCAAGACTCATGCCATCTCCTAGGTTGCTGCTCTCCCCGTTGCCCTCGGCGACAAGGTTGACGCCACTGGCACCGGTGGTTTGCTCACCACCGCCGGCTCCACTGCGGTCCGGCTTGCCATCACCGGGTCTGCTCACCATCGCCGGATCCGCTCCTCGTGTGGGTGGGTCACTTGCACAATCATGGCCCCGCTCGCCATCCATCGAGGCCAACGACGAGGCCAACATCTTGGCCAAGGCTGAGGCCATGGCCGACATCTTGGCCGACGCTGAGGTCAAGTCCGTGGCTCTCTGGGCTATGTCACAACGGACTCAGAGGATGATCATGTACATGGCTACATAGTGCTTGTTCTCTCGGCCTGAATCTATTCTTGCGCGTCAGCACATATGGTGGCCTAGTGTGCCCCATGTGCCCCAACCATAAGGCCCATGGTTGGATCGAGGCCGATGTTAGGGCGCATGTGCCGGCGAGGGTACACCAATGACAAGAACGTTGCCCACCATTGCGCCCTAGCAAGGAACTAGGGCTGGATGGCCTGAAGGGATCATCCAACCATGCCGGTTCACCATGGTGGAGAGGTTTGCTGGCTTCAACCAAGGCCGGTTTACCTGCAGGCGTTGGATTTTGTTCGCACCTGTTGGTGCCCTTGTTGCATGACTTGCGTAGAGGTGTGGGATAGCACTCCTCATTAGTAGAATCAAGTCATGTCAATATATGTAGTTAGGACTAGTTTGCTGCCAGGTGCTATTAGAATTATTATGAAGTCATGTTAATCATCTGTAGTTAGAAATAGTACATCTAGGTAGTAGTTGGATGACTTTGAGTAGTGGAATGGCACTGCTCTCCTCTTATTATTATGGTAGATGAATGCATGGTTATGTAGGCTGAACTCATATCATTGCTGTAATCTACATATATATGAAGTCTGGTTTGCCATTATCTTTCTATCTAGTAGCATTGATATCCTCTTATTATACATGTAATGTGTGCATTTGTGCAAACATTTTGGTTCAGAAAGTATCATTTACCATTATCTTTGTGCGCACGTGATGGTCCGAGCAGTGTAAACCTGAACGAGCTGGACATATCTCAATCCAACCGTGCAAGGGTTGTTTTGTGCCTCAGTTTGGTATACCAAACATGTATCAATAGTGGTAGTAGTAATCATGAGTGCCTTTGATCTGTGTTTAACACAACTTGTCAGTTCGCTCTCGGCAACCGCGTATGGTTTCTTTGAGAGGAGCAAGCCTAGCCTAAATGTAGAACAGAGTAGCCATAGGTGTTGTAATTCTACTGCGCATGTATCTGTGGTGAACCCAACTCGTCTTGTTTGCATGTATCTGATAAAATTTGTTGAACTTGCAACAACCATGCCATGAGGTGTTCATCTGAACAAGTCTCGCCTAGACATAAAGTCTGATGGCCATACATTTGGTATCGTAGTGCTGGTTCACCATGGAGGAGAGGTCTAGTATGCTGCCTCATGTGAAGTCATGTTAATCATCTATAGCTAGAACTAGTATGTCTAGGTAATAGCTAGATGCCTTTGACTAGTGGGATGGCACCGCTCTCCTCTTATGGTCAGATGGCACTACGCATTTCTGCAAATATTTTGGTTCACATAGTAATGTTTACCATTATCTTTGTGCGCACTTGATGGTCCAACCATCGTCCGCCTGACCGGGCCGGACACTTCTCACTCTTGCCAACCGCGCAAGGATACCTTTGTGCCTCGGTTTGGTGAACAAAAAACATATCAATAGTGGTAATAGTTATGAGTGGCTTTGATCTATGGTCAACCCAACTCATGTCTTTGATAAAATTTGTTGAATTTACAAGAACCATGCAGCGAGGAGTTCATCTGAACAAGTGTCGCCTCGATCTAATGCACAACAGAGGAGGCATAACTATTGCATTTTTACTACACACGCTAGAAAGTCCACCACTGTCCATTTGATCTCTTGTTAGATAATAAAAGTGTAGCCATCTCTAGCTAGCTGCTGCATGCCTCTGCAAAACCAAACACGAGAAATTGCTTATGAAAGCAACTCCTCTTCACTCTTTAGTCTGCCCCTCGACTGTTGTGACTATGTTTTTGGAGTGAAATAGCTACAGAGGCTTTCCTCCTGCATCCAATTCACTATTGGCAACCGCACAAGGGTTGCTTTGTGCCTTGGATTAGTAAACCAGACACGTATTAGTATACGTACTTGGCATGTTGGTCGAACTGATTAATGATCTCACCATAGTGGTTGAAGCATGCTGTGTGAAAGGAATGCTTTATGTCAATGGCTTATGTAGTGTATATGAACCTATAACAAGTACTAGTTGTAGTTGAATGGAATAGTCATGTACACAACAAACAGTCCACATGGTGCAGTACTGACACCGGCGGACAAAGCCTATGTGTCCACTGAAGCACAAGTTTACAACAACTAAACATACCAAACATGTTCAGAATACAAAGCCAGAAATCCAAAGCAAAGTGCAGTTTTAGAATACATGTTCTCCCAAAGATTATACAAGAAATCTTCTACATGTCGTCGTCATCTCCAGACATGTGATCTCTATCGCCACAGTTATTGTCGTCACTTCAATACTGGTTTCTAGTATCATCTTCATCCTCACTGCCTTCAAGTATGCTAACTGCTTCCCTCTTATCTCTTAGAAGATGTTCTAAGTTGGCTAGAATGATAGTGCCTTCTCCACCATGCCTAGGTTCATGCATAACCTGATCACCATCACTCAGCAGGACTTCATGCTTGTTGTCAGAACAGTGATCATCTTGGTGCACTATAGGCTCAATTTCATTCACGTCATACATATCCCTATGTTCAAACTTCTGCACGACCCACCAATCTTTGCCCAAGGAGGTGTCCTATAGATAAAAAATCTTCCTTGCCTATGTCACGAGAATTAAAAGGGTCATCCTTGTACCATAATGATTTAATGTTGATGGATCTGTAATGTCCATCATCGCCAATGCCTGTAGACATCATAGTGCCATCTAGATTGTACCAGTCACAGTGTAGAACAACCACCATCCTATGGCTTTGTACGCTGGAGTTATACATCAACTAGATAATTTCTCTAAGGACACCATAAAATTCCACTAATTGGCCTTCATTTGTGACAGCGGTCATGACACCACTATTCTGTGTACGCAGGGATTTCTCATGGTCAACAGTGCTATACCTGACTCCATTAATACTGAAAGCTGCATAGACCCGGACTTGGGTATCATGACCACAAGATAGTGCATACAAACCTTCACTGACCTTTGTTGGTTTGTCTCTACGTAGCTCCTCGATCTGCACACAAACATGAAACCATTGTCACCACTAAGTTGTCATATAATTCTGCCAATGATCGGCCTAACAAAACTAAAATATGCTAATCATGTACATGAGAATTAAGCCATGCTGGAAACTCTGCTGCTAGCCTACTATCAACATCATCACTTGCCCCTTGTTCCTCTAAAATTTGTATGTATATTTTGTAGCATATATAAGCATTATTATAGGTAACATTTCATACGTAATATAGGAAACAACAAATCAGCAAATAAAAAATCATACTTACTGCACATATGGTCCAACCTCGTCACAGTTATTAAGCACATACCAAGCTAGCTTATTGATTTTGGCTTTGTCCTTGATGTCCTTTACCCTAATTTGGCCAATGGGCTTGACACCATGCATGAAAATAGAGGTCTCACCAGGTGTTGGCCCATCATGTGACATATTGTCATCTCGTTATATCTTGTTTTAACATCGTCCATGAACTTCTCCCAAAATGCTAATGTCTCACTTTCTAAGTAAGCCTCCGCAATTGATCCTTCAAGCCTAGCCCTATTCCTTAATAAATTCTTCAACGTGCCCAGTCACCGTTCTATTGGGTACATCCATCCATGCTGTACGGTCCCTTTAAGAAGTGCCTCGCTAGGTACATGGACAGCGAAGTGTACCATAACATCGAAAAAGGCCAGTGGAAAAATCTTCTCAAGCTTGCATAAGATGAGTGGGATGTCCTGTTTCAGGTTTCCATGACTTCTTTCCTCAAAGTTCTACTGCATAGTTGCCTGAAGAAGTTCCCAAGTTCGGAAACAACTTCGTATACATCTTTGGGAACAAAACCTCTTAAGCCTGTAGGTATGACCCTCTAGAGAAGGACATGGCAAGTATGCATTTTTAGCTTGCTACCATCTGCACTTATGGATTTTGCTAGGTTGGCTGCATAACCATCTAGAAACTTGACACCTTTAAGGAACTTGCAAAATTCTGCTCTGTGTTTTTTCGTCATGACATAATGAGCTTCCAGGAAATTAAGCGAGGTGCCTTGCTGCACGCCATGATATTGAAGCCTTATCTTCATATCATGCAAATCTAGCCTAGCGTTTGTTGTGTCCTTTGTCTTGTCCTCCACTTTCAGCAATGTCCAAAGAATGTTTTCACATATGTTCTTCTCAATGTGCATGACATCAAGATTGTGTGGTAGCAACATGTCCTTCCAGTACGGTAGCCCCCACCAAGTAGATTTTCGATTATAAATCACTGGCTCTTCTCCATGCTTCTGCTTCCTTTTTCCACCGTGCTTACTTGGGCAGATATCTTTCACCTTCTCGAGTTCCTCAAGGATCTCCTGTTAGGTGAACTTTTCTGGCGCATCTCGGTCCTTAGATTTTCCATCAAAATCCAAGCTCTTCCTCCAAGGGTGATCCCTAGGAAGGTAATGATGGTGTCCAAGGTAGCCTAGCTTCTTTCTTAGGCTCCTTGATAATGGATTTTTGTCGCAATAAATACATGCATAATAACCTTTTGTAGTTTGGCCTAACAAGGTGCTCAATGCTGGAAAATCGTGTATGCACCAAAGCACGGCAACACGTAGAGTGAAGCCATTCTTATTATCATGATGTAGTACATGAAAAGTGCTGAAACCCTTCCATAGTTCTTTTAGTTCTTCTATAAGAGGCTCCAAGAATACATCAAAATCATTTCCTAGAGAGGTTGGGCCCGGGATCAGTAGAGACATAAAGCAATTCGATGGGTTCACACATTTCCATGGTGGCAGGTTCAGAGGTGTTAAAGACCAGGCCACATACAATATGTCGAGCTAATGTTGCCAAATGGATTGAAACCATCTGTGGTGATGGCAAGCCTCAAGTTCCTTGGATCATATGCAAAAGTTGGGTGCTTTCTATTAATCATTTGTGTTGTTGAAGATTCATGGATAGGACTGGGCGGTTTACTTTTTGGCAATCTAGTTAGAGGAGTGGCCAAGGGCACGCTCAGCCAAGCAGTCCCTAGCATCAGCCGAGCACTGATGTGGACGAGGAGGGCTCGGAGAGCCAAGAAGCTGGAGGTAATGACACATGAACGGAGTATGTCAGTGAAAAGCTTCGTGGGAAGCGACTGGCTGATGAGGGGCCATCCATGAAGTAGAGAAAAACATCTAGGCCTTCTCAAGGCAAGGAGGGCCTAGTGAACATCGAGGCCTCAAATTAGCCTCGGAGGCGACAGGTAGTTCTGTTGAACACTTCCTCTAAAGATGAGCAGGCGGTTCAAACACCTCCGAGCGCCGCGACACCTCGACCGTCAGCCCTAGCCATGGCGGAGACCTGGGAGAGCCGACGAGCTTAGGATGCAGTAGCGATAGTCCTCGAGAGTGCCCGGAGGACCACGACGGCTACGACTGGGGCTAGCAGGAAAGTCCCCAAGAGGGCGCGAGAGGCTCCGACCATGGCCCCCAAGCCTACCCGGGTGGCGACACTAGCGGCAGTGGAGATGGGAAGCCCGAAGATGGTGGATGTACTAGGTGGCTCTGCCATGGGTCAGGGGGTTTGGGGAGGGCACGCCGGTATAGGACCGCATGGCGGGAGTCCCAATTGTAAGTTCCTTCGTCATTTGCGGTATTCTATCAGTACGTAGTCTTGATTTTGACGAGTTGTTTCTTTGCGGTAGTGCGGAGGCAACTGAAAATCTATAGCCATCGACCATTGATGATAGGCAGCAGGCACCTACCATACCACTTGAGGGAATGGGGGAAGGTCCGACCATTCCCACCGAGGGGGGCTAACGGCTTCAGTGCCAACTGCTCCTGTTGTCGAGGAGCCGCTAGTCACCGGGCCAACCTCTCCTGGCGGTGGGGCACATGATGTAGGCGATCTAGGCATGGAGGAAGAATGGATTGTGATGACATCATCTAGAGAGGCCACCCAAGTAGGAGCAGAGACCGCGAGGGGTGCGCCGAGCGGCGCGATGCAGAACCCACCCGCGGTTGCTAAGCTAGTGACATCCGCAACAGGGGCGACAGCAGAGGTGGGGCTTGAATGCCCTGTAAGAACACGACAATGTCTGAGGAGATCACCTCCTCAGGGAGCTACTGAAAAGGTCGAAGAAATTGAGCGAGAGCCCGCTCAGCCCCCCCGCTCCTCCATACAGTTATCCAGTGCAGCGATGAGTTTAAAATGCTGTAGGAGGGGGAGGCGAGCGTGGAGACGAAGAGGCTTAAGGCCAACCTGTTAGTGATGATCGGCCAGATCGAGGTAAGCCACAGGAGATTTTGTGTTTTGTTCCTTCGTTAGACGCGGTGCTTGACCCTTGTGCTTTTGCAGAATGTGATGAAAGTGTTTGAACAGCACCGGCATTAGTTGGAAAAGATGGTCCCGGTTCTAGAAGAGAACAAAGAGCTTCAGGCATCGATGACCGACCTCTAGGTGCGCCTCACCCAAGAGTGCCATCGTAAGGAGGACTTGGAAGTGAAGGTGTTGGCGCTAGAGAAGGAGAAGCAACTGCTGGAAGCGGATAGCTAGTCACTAAGGGAACAACTTGGTTTAGTGGTGGCCAATAGAAAGGTATGACTCTGGGTCTTGCTTTGTTGGTGCTCAGCATTTTAAGATGTCTGACTGTGATGTACAGCACTAGAGATGGAGGTCGGCCTTTCCCATGAGAATGTCAGGCAGCTCATTGCGGGGAAGGAGGCAGCAGAGGAGAAGACCGAGAAGGCCATCGCTGATCTTGAACGTAAGTGGATCTTTCTTTATTTTGGTTCATGGCGTTAATAGGAGCATACTCAGTCTGTTGATGTTGGTGTATTGCAAAATACTGAAACCAGGCGTTAATAGGAGCATACTCAGTGTTGGGTGATCAAGTGAAGGCTCGGGATGACAAGCTAGAGGCGGTAATTGTAGGGATCAAACTTGTGCTTGACTGCATCGGCTTTGAGCCACTCGAGGCGTCGTCATGGCTGCCTGGTGACTTGCCGCATCGGTCAATCGTCGACCATTGCCAGATGGCGTGGGAGGACATCAAGGAGTTCACATGCAGCGCTACCCATGGGGCCATTGTAACAGAATCGACCAAATCATAAGAACGTAGGTACAAAAACAATCACCGAAGTGATCAAATTCCTGTACTTAAGCTCCCATAATCCCGGTAGTCCGGAAATCACAAAGGATTTCAACCAACTCTCGACATTCAAACCAAGACCGTAGTGATTCAACACAACACATCATTCGTTACAACATTTCACAAGTAGCATTCAGATTACATCCATCAGAGTTCAAATAAAATATTACAAACCAAGTTCAAATCTACGGAAGCAACATAGTTTAGTACATAACTTCATAGTTTTAAATACATTGCCAGGTCTTAGTCATGTCCCACAAAAGCATCTTCAGGTACGAGAACTAGGAGAGACCGCACCCAACGGTCTAGTCTTCATCCCTAGCCAGGAGAAGGCAATACTTGCAGCAACCAAAGTAGAACTGGTCATCTGCAACAGGTGGGAGATAAACCCTGAGTACGAGAAGGTACTTAGCTAGACTTACCCATCAAAACCAGAAATAAAAGACACCAAGGGTCATGCAAGGCTTATGAGGTGGGCTAGCTGGACACAGTTGCATAAAAGAGCTTATGAATATAGTAACCAATTTAAACTTCGCATCAAGTTTATCATCATTTACCTGTCCACTAGATTTGCACCTGTACTAGAGCACTCACTTATTAGGAGCAATCAATATTAACCATAGCAGGTATAATAAGGCTGTCATTATCATATCATCGTTTCTGAACCATTATGTTATTTAGTGTATCTACTTTGGAGATAAGCCCGTCAAGTTCTCACTAACCGGGAGAGACGGCGACTCGAATCGAATTACAACTCAGCTGAGGGGGTATTCCTAACTCTCACCCTGGCATACATTGCAAGGGTAGCCATGGGTCACCTTTGGGACAACTCAGGAACCAAATTCGCGGGTTCGTTCAGCTCCAGCACTCTCAGGGATTACCCTTCTGCCAGGACGATCAGGACTTTTAAATCACCTGCCCTTGGACTCACGCCTACGGCTCCCTTCCGAGACGCACTTTATACTTATCGACTCCCGGCCTGAGGTGAGCTACTCGGCTTCGTGGTCGGTCTTCGGACATGGCCAACTAAGAGAGAGGCATGCATTCAACATGAACAGGAAAGGCTCTAAGATTCAGTCCTTAAGCGACATAGATGGAGTCACTACAAACCGGCAAGCCTCCGCTCGGTCTTCATTTCAAATTAAGACAGGTTCTTTTCCACGATAGCAAATATAGCCAACCGTGCCATATGTATCTTCCTATATCTCGCAGGTGATAGGAAATCACCTGACTTCTACCGCGTTAAAGCAGGGCTAAGCACTACACGAGCCTGAGCTACATAGGATTCAGGGTATCAATATCTGGACAAGGATTGGATAAGCAATGCTGCAAGTGTTTGCATCCAACACCTAAACTTAATGCAACAATATATATATATGTAATAATAATACTTTAACTGCATTTCAGAAATTAGGAGGCTTAATATGCTCTGGGGCTTGCCTTTCACAAAGTTGCATGGATGGTGATCTGGGCACTCAACGGTGACCTCGTCTGGCACTTCTCCTGAGAGCTGCACCTCCTGAACCTCCGGTGTTGGCTGCTGCTGCTCGCTCGGTTCCTTGAATTCCAGCAGTGTCACACCTTCCGGTACACCTATTGCATGCCGATGCACAAGATAAATATCATGGATGCATAGGGAATGACATGATGCTCATGATGAATGGATCACAGTAAGTGTTTAACGAATATCACTGGACACTCGTTTACCGATTAAGAATAGCTCTATTCAAATCACTTTAAAACATGTATCTAACTTAACTTGAAGAATGAGATCAACTTACCTAACTTGCATAACCTAAGATAAAGATGCTCATCTTCAGTTAAAGGCCTAACACCTAGGAACATTACCACAAGCTTAGGAAATAGTAAAGGCATACTTAAATCAGCAGTTAAAGTTTCATAAGCACACGAGTAGTTCCTTAATTCAATCACAACAAGAGTTCTACAAATCCAAATGACTTCCATGAGGACATTCTGGAAAGCTTATGAAATTCTCTACAAATCATTTGTAAACATCAAAGCATGATTCTTACGTTAACCAAATCGAATTTAAGTAAACCTAGAATCTGACCAGAAATGACAGGTTTACTAAATTAATTATTTAGTGATGATGCAAAAGCATAATTGGACCAAACCAAGTTTACCAACTTGTTGTACATAGCATAGGAACATTAGAAAGTATAGTGCCAACTTCTAAATAAATTATTTAATGTCCTTTTCTAATTTATTTAGTTAATTAGGTGATTAAAGCAATATATAGTAAAACTGTTCAAATAAATCTACAAAAATTAAAGTAGCTATCTCATGCTTCACATAGACTACCATAAAAATTTCAAAGCCATTGGGCAAGCAGAACTTGTTGTATCCAAAATAACAGGTGGCATGTCTATTTCTAGCATAATTAGGAAATCCTAATGAGAAGTGTCAAGCAATAGATTTCACATTTTTCCTAACATTATTCTAGCATAAGAATAGCACTCACCAAATTTTACCTTTACTAGATCTTTAGAAAAATTATGAAAATTCACACAAGATCCATCCATGCAAACAAGAGAATTTTCTATCTCCTACATACAGTGTCCAAAATATATGAAAATTTAACTACAAGCTATTCATGATATGAGCAGTAAACCATAAAAATTTAATGCCATTTGGAGCTACATAGAAAAAGATATAATTACCCCTATTTCCTTCATGATTAAAAGAGACAATTAGCAACTCCATTTTCATAACAGAACAAGGCATAAATTATATTTTTAATATAAACTAGACATTATCATGAACTCAACAAAATTAGAACCACATCATTTGAATCTACCAACAAGGAGATACATATTTTTGAAAATGTACACAAATCTGTGAAAGAGGATAAACAAACAAAAATGAAAACCTAACCCTACTGCTGGGCCGGCCCGAAAGCACACGGCGGCCCACGACGCACACGCAAGCGCAGCCCAGACACGACGCGGCCCAGGACTCGCTCCCACCTCTGCTTCAGCGACTGACAATGGGCCCCGCGAGTCAGTGAGTTAGATAGGGGAGGAAGAAGAGACGACGGCGCAACTCGTCGCCGGTGGCAACTCCGACGAGGTCCGCGGTGCTACGGTGTTTGCCTCACCCATGCGCATCTAATGGTGCCATCAATTGAAGCTATTTCCGTGGCTAAAGGGGGTGGCGACGGCCATGGCGGCGCACGGCCACGGCTTGGCCGGCTCTGGCGAGGCCCGACCCCGTAGGGCGCGGCTAGGCTCGGTACGAGCTTTCGGAGTTCACTACCGACCTAAATAAGCAAGGAAGAGGGGATGGGAAGGCCACGGTGGCAGTTGGCCACGTGGAGCGCCAACTCCGGCGAGGTCCCGCCATGGCGGTGGTGGAAGAAATGGTGAATATGCCCTTACCAAGCCTCAAACGACCCGACAGAAAGGTGGAGGAGGGAGAGGAGATCACGGCGAAGCTAGGGGCAAGATGGCCAACGCGTTTTTGCAGTGGCGAGCGCGCAAGGCGATGGCGATGCTCGGTCGGAAATGGAGAAGCTACTATGTCTTGTCGCTGCGCGCAGTGGAGGCGAAGGAGTGCAAATGGAGCTGACGGCCCGTTCGGGCAGGCGCGTGGGGTGCTCATGTCGTGGCCAGCAGCGCCAGGATGCCCGCGGCATGTGGCAGCGCGGTTAGGCGGCCGATGACTGGTGGCAAACACGTGGCGTTCATTTTCTGAATGCTGTCAGTTACTGTAGTTCCCATTCTGACGACTTGAACCGCCTGACAGCGCGACTTCAACGTGTCAATACGGCTAAACCGTTGATCCATTGCAAAAACCATGTACATGAAAATTGTAGACCTACCATCCATCTCCAACTTCTATTCAAGGATCATCGTCTAATTCTCCATGGATCAGAAGTTACATCAAGCCTAAGTTGGCTTGATCCAACTGAAACTGGATTATGACTTATCAAATTTTCTAAGTGTGAATTCAGCATGGAAATATGACTTGTGGGCCTTGTTTGAACATGTTCTAGCCATTTTCATGAGATGGTCATATTGAGACTTTTGTTCCTTGATAAATTGGCTACAACTTTGGTAAAGAGTGCACAACCATGCAAGATCTCTAAGTTGGTCTTTTGATTCAATCAAACAGTGGCACTCTATAGGTCATTCTAAGTCAAACCTCCACTTGAGGGCATTTTTGTCATTTTGATCCACATGAACAATGTCCCATCAATTACCCAAGGTGTAGTAAAGGTGTATTAGACCATAATCAACCACTTTACACAAGTGCTATACCAATTTCTAATGATCACATGTGATGAAGCAACAAATAATCCATTTCACTCTAATGTTCCAAATCCATGTTTCACATGTTTCATTACTTTTGTTGCAATTTTAACTTGCCACATTCCTACCATGTTGCCATGTTTCAAGGTATGAGAAACTCATGTTGCATTCACATGTTGCACTACTACCATTCACAAGCAAATCAAGTATGAAACAAACAGAATTGCGAATGTTGCATATGTATGGTTCAGTGACAATGGCATGATGAGATAGATGATGCACATGTTTATGAAATGAAATGCACTTTTGTAGAAGCCAAACAACTAGGGTGTTACAACCATCGTCCACGCACTAGCCATGCTGTGGTCACACTACCTGTCGGTACAGAAAGTGACCAACTAGTGAATATTTCTAGTTTTGTTGTACGTTGTGATCGGAGGTGGCCTGGCACTCAATGACATAGGATTTATACTGGTTCAGGCAACGTGCCCTATGTACAGTTTGGGTCGGTCGGTGACTTTATTCCTGAGCCCACGTGCTCAAAGTCTGTAGTGGGGTTACAAACGAGAAGGAGAAAGGAAGGGTGTACGAGAGGCCCGGTCGGGTCCGACCGGAAGGGCCGAGAGCGACCGGAACTTCGCTATGAGCTAGGTGTTTAAGCATGTGCTTGAGGGGTTGTGAGCTATCGATCTAGTGAATCTCAACTTTAGGAGGTCGCCCTCTTCGTTGGAGGGAGCGCATCCGCTTTTATAGATGAAGAGGATGGCTTTACAGGTGAGAGGGAGAGAGTACGGATGTTACTAAGCCTTGTTGCCCACGCCGATGAGGACAGTGATGATGGTAGGCGCCCAAAATACTGTTGATGTCACTGTATAATGTCAGATGCACATGGGAGGTTGCGTTGTCTTCTTCAGGAAGGGTAGATGTCGGTACCTGCAAAATACTGTTGGTATATGAGGAGCCCTACCATGTGTACCAGGTATGGTGAATCCTGGTGCCTACAGTACTATCGATGCCTAGAGGCATGTGGGGGGCTTTTCGCCGTATGGGAGTCCAACGGCGCCTACAATATGGTTTGTGTCAGGGCGGTTGTGGAGCACTGTTCCCGCAGGCGTACAGGGTATGGTCCTAGTATCATGCTTTGACTTGAGAGTTGCCTTCTTCGTTTGCCCCTGGTCCCTTCCGAGCGGGCGTCCCCGGTCGGATGGCCCCAGTCGGCCCTAGGCGCGCCAGTCGGAGAAGAGCGATAAGCAGGCTTCCTACGGGGTCCCCGGTCGAAGACGCGGGGTCGGAGTAGGAAGCAGCATTTTGGGCCAGGCCTTCCGATCAGAGAGACCGCTCGGAGAGTGCTCTGGTAGGAGAGGTGGGCCAAAGAAGTTGACAAGCGGGTGTTTGTTCCTTTGGGTAGACCTTCCGGTCGGCGACCGGACTGTCCTTCCGGCCCGTTGTGTTTTAGACTCTTGGGCCAGCCCATGAACTACATGCTGTTTTCTTGGACCGAGCCCTGGCGTGGAAGTCGGCCCCCGAGGGACCCCGGGTTCATGAACCCAACAGGAGCCCCCGAGCCCCCGGGCGATTTGAGCAGAATCGTCCGGGGGATTTTTTGTCTTGCCAGCGGGTGTACCCCTCGAGCCCCCGGGCGATTCGGGCAAAACCATCTGGGGGTGTTGTTTCAGCGGGCGTGCGTGTTTTTAGTTTGAGACGGAATTTTGTTAACCACGGCGTCGTTGCGAAGCCGAGGCGATTTTAGGCGTGGGGATGAGACAGAACTTACTGATCTCGGCATCGGTGCGTGCCATGGATCGGGTGAGAAGGTTAGTTCAGGACAAACCTTGGTGTCGGTGCGTGCCACGGATGGAGATAGCTCGGTTCGAATGCGACAGAGCTCACTAATCTTTGGCGTCGATGCGCGCCATGGAATCGGTCGAGGCGGAGTCGCGAGCGAACCCAGGCGTCGGTGCACGCCGTGGATCGAAAGTTAGTTTAGTTAGTTTAGGAATCGGTCGAGCAGGAGCTCTGTAGCCATATGACGCGAGTTCAGGGTTGCGGTCCCAGGAGTTACGCGAGTTCAAAGTCACGGTCCTAGGATTATTGGAGCGTAGTCGGAAGTGAAGCCATTACGCGAGTTCGGAGTCGCGGTCCTAGGATTATTGGAGCGCAGTCGGAAGTGAAGCCGTTACGTGAGTTCGGAGTCATGGTCCCAGGATTATTGGAGCGTAGTCGGAAGTGAAGCCGTTATGCGAGTTCGGAGTCACGGTCCTAGGATTATTGGAGCGCTTGATGGAAGTGAAGCCGTTCTACGCGAGTTGAGTCGCGGTCGTGGATTTATTGGAGTGCGATCGAAAGTGAAGCCGTTCGCTGAGTTGAGTCGCGGTCCTAGGATTATTGGAGCGCTTGATGAAGTGAAGCCGTTATGCGAGTTCGGAGTCGCGGTCCCAGGATTATTGGAGCACTGTCGAAAGTGAAGCCGGTTGAAGCCGAAGCATAGTTAGTTAGTTAAAGATCAGACGAGGCAATGCTCGCGGATCCTGGCGTCGGTGCGCGCCGTGGGATCGGGCGAGTCGGAGTCGTGGATCTGGCGAGTTCGAGGTCGTTGTCCTTGGTGTTCGTCTTGAGCCCCCGAGCCCTATCGGGCCTTCGTAGGGGTCAATGTGAGTTGTGTGCGTTACCCCATCCTCGATTCCTCACAAACTAGAGGGGCTGACTTTCATCGCCTGTCCTGATCGCTCGGGCTCGAAGACTAGCTCGGTGAGTTCGCTAATGGGTGTGATCTAGTGAATCCGGGTCCGTCGTTCGTGACGGGGTCGGCATAGCCCTCTTGTGACATTCCACTACTCCTTTACCTGCAACTCGACAGATGCCTAGGACGTTTCGGAGACCGACCGGGGTGGCCTAACGGCCTCCCCTCAATGGAGATTTTGTGGGCCTAGCGAGAGGTTTAGGATCGTATGAGAATGTTGAGATGACTTGGTCTGCTAGACCAGGCGAGGGCCGCACAGGGCTCATCTGCGGTTTTCTCCCCTAGCTCTATTGGTTGCCCATGTCGAATGAGGCAATCGCCGCTTCGTGATACAACACGGAGCGTTCTGGTGCATCTCGCTGCACGTGCGATGCTTAGTTCCTGAGCCCCCAGGCGGTTCAGGGCCTGAATCATCCGGGAGGCGCGGGCGTATGAAATGGATGCGCGTATGGATGTATGAATGATTTATAAAGAAAATAGAGGGGGTTTTGGTAGTGTTTACCTTGACGACTGGAGTGACGGGGCTCGGAGAGCTTTAGTCAGAAACGTCCGACCGGGACCCATGCTCGTCGTTTGTGATGGAGTCGGCATGGCCTACATGGGGCATCCCTTCACTTCCTACCTGTGTCTCGGTGTTTATCCTGAGCGATTCGATCGGCTCAGGGGATCGGTTGGTCTCCCGGTGGAGATTTCATTTTTGGTCTCCCCAGGCCTGGCCTAGGGAAGTGGGGATCCTCCCGCGTGCGGTGGTGCTTTGGTTCCTATGCCCGTCGTGTGGTAGTGGTTGATCATGCTGTAGTGGTGGGCCATGGCTAGGCGACGTCCCTTCTGATTAGGAGCCGTTCCGTCGGGCAGAGCACGTCTCATCGGTCAGGGCACATCTCATCTGCATTAAATGGAGAGTGAGAGGGTTTCCTCCTTCCGCCGTTCTGCCTTCCCCGATCGGCGCATCCTTCCCTAACTGTTGTTTCCTTTTCCTTAAGTAGGAGAAGTGAGAGGGTTTTTGTCCTGTTCTTTTGCCTGTTCCTCCTCTGCCACCGCCTTCCCTTCTCCTTCTTGCTGTGAGAGTTCCTGAGAGCTACGGTGGTTTCTAGTAAACAAAGAGGGGAGAGAGAGGGAGGAGAGAAGAAACTCACTGATCCTTTTGCGATCCGGAGCGAAATGTCGGACTAGAGGTCATCCAACATGAGGCAGTCGGTGCTGGAGGCTTTCGTCAAGAAGGGGTTTCTGCCACCACAGGAGGTGGCACACTGGAGGGTCCTTGGGAGAGAGGAGTCCCCGCAACCTCGTCCCGACGAGGTGGTTTCTTTCCTTACCTTCCATGAGCACGGATTAGGGTACCCCGCGCACTGGTTCCTGCACGGGCTCCTCAACCAGTGGGGTCTGGAGCTGTAGCACCTTAATCTGATAGGGGTGTTGCACATTACCGGCTTTGTCACCGTCTACGAGGCTTTCCTCGGGATGGAGCCGCACGTGGATTTCTTCCGGCGGCTGTTCTCTGGGAGGACCCTGACGGCGGGGAGTTCGGCCGAGACCGTGTTGGTGGGTGGTTTTGCCCTGCAGAGGAAGCCAAGCATGATATGTTCATACCCCGCATACTCCCCCTGTGACTCCAACTGGGGTTGGCATGGGGAGTGGTTTTACATCCGGAATCCGGCGGAGGCACCGTTTTCGGCGTTCATCGGTGGGAGGCCAGAGAAGCAGAAAAGCTGGTCGTGGGGTTGCTCCCGCATGGAGAGGCACAAGGTGGAGGTCATAAAGGAGGAGCTGTGGAAGCTCATAAGGAGCGGCCTTGACGGGGTGTGGGTGTTCCACACCCTCTTCCGCCGTCGGGTTGCGCTGTTGGCGGAGAGGACGCGGCCGATGTGGATGTACGGTGGCCGGTCGGACCCAGACCGTGCGTCGTCGGAGGACCAGCCAGACGACGAGGTCTGGAGTCGCCTTGGCCGGGTGCTGCAGCTGAGGCCCAAGGATACGGTTGTGGGGAAACCCATACAGTTCAATGCCTCGGTCATGTCCAACCTGGTATGATCCCTTATTTTGTTCGTGTTTCTTCCTCTGCTTTTCTTGTTTCCTGATCCCGGGCCATCCATTCCGTAGGGGCTTGAAAGGTACAAGTCCCGGCCACACCTTCCTAAGGGACCGGAGGGCAGGGCCCGGCAGGCCGCCTAGAAGGAGGCGACAGACGCCCGGAAGAAGGAGAGAACCAGGGAGGTCCGACGAAAGCAGGAGAAGGAGCAGTAGGTCGCCCGATGCATGAAGGCCGGGGAACATAGGAGCGACGTCAAGTCAGATGATCCTATGGATTTGGATGACATGGTCTTCTCCGACGAGGAGGAGAGTCGGGAGGTTGTTGTGACCTTGGCAGAGCGTCGCGACCCTACGACGATGTTCGCTGGTGAGGAGCAAGACGTCGCGCGGCGTGCGGAGGTTTCTGCGTTGAAGAAGCGTGCGGCGAGCGCGGACGCCGTCAGTGGATGGGCGGCAAAGGGGACATGGTCACCATGCTCCTCGGTGGTGTCACCGGTCCCATCGTCGCCTATGGCGGACGCGGCTGAGCAAGCCAAGCGGTCCGAGGAGAGGATTGGCGCCTGTGCGGTGATAGGGCCGGTGCCAACACTTGAGCCACAGCCGGAGGAGGCCCTGCCTGCTGTGGGTGCGGTCGAGCAGTCCGGGCGGTCTAAGGGGCAGACTGGCACCCGGATGACGCGCAACCTACAGTCGGAGGATGCTCCGCCCGCTGCTCCGGTCGGGGAGTCCCGAGCCGGAGGTCGTAGTGACCTGTAGGCTGGGCAGGAGCCGGTCAGGATGACTCTGCCCCCGTCTGAAGTGAGGGGGTGGGGGTCATAGCCTGGGAGGGGTCCTCGTCCCATAGGTCCATTGTTGTCGGATCCTGCCTTCAAAGTCGTGCCGCTCACCTCCCGGTATGTTTTCCTTTGTTGCTCTTTGGTCTTTTGCTGGTCGAGTCTTTTTGGAGTGTGACTCACCTGTAATTTCCATCAGCGGCCGGGGGATGCCGGGGTTGAGCGTCGCCACGACCCCCATGCAGGAGACTTGGAGGCCCACCTTGCAGCATGTTCCGGCGAGCGAAGAGGGCAGTAGGGTGGCGGTGGCAAGGCCTTCCCTCCCGGGGGTGGTGCCCCCTGGGGCAGCTGCTGATAAGGCAGCAGCGGCGGCGTTGGTGTTGGAGGCGATCCCGGTGCCAATGGCGGGAGTTGCGTCGGAGGTAACTCTCGTGGCCCCTCCTCCGCCGGTCGCGCTCTTATCCCTACCATCGGAGCCGAAGGCGCCGGAGGGAAGTTTGGCCGGGACGGAGTTGGGACGTCCGGCGGTGTCCCGTGCGAATGAGGTGGTGGAGATCTCGTCTGACGATGAGGCGGATATCGTGGCGGGGCCACCGGTGTCGCCGCGGGAGCTAGCGGTGTCGCTGCGGGAGCTGACGGTGGTCCAGTCGGAGGCTGGGCCCTCCGGCGGTTTGCCGTAGGGTGACCTAGAGTGGCTTTGCCCTGAGGACCCAGCGAAGGCATGGTTTGTCCTCCGGGATTCCCGGGAGTGTCAGCTCTGGGATATCTTTGGGGGTCAAGGGCATGCCGCGGTGTCCGAACTCACCAAGCTGTCCGCGAAGCTCGTGAATGCCCGAAAGCAGGCTCAGTTCACTCGGCAGTTGGTTGAGGTTGACCTGTAGCACGCCGTGGAGGTGAGTTTCTGGTACTTGTCGTTGCCCTTTGAATCTTTCATCGGTTGTTTTTAGCATGCTTGTTTTTCACAGGAAATAAGGAAGATGTCGTCCCGCAAGTCTTACTTCCTCTAGATGGAACACGCCTGGATGGCCGAGCTTGAGCGTCGGGTGGAGTGCGCTTGCCGCGTGTCCCAGGTCCGGGCGGCCGAGGCGGTCGCGGTGCGGGTGGAGGGGCAGCGTGCGGCGGAACGGGCGACTACTACCGAGCAAGGGCTCAAGGCGGTGAAGGTCTGCCAGGAGGAGACTGAGGCGGGGCTGCGGGCGTCCCTAGCGAACACCGAGGCGGTGCATCAAGAGGCCTTGGTGGCCCTTGAGCCAGAGCGGGCCGCCCTGGAGTCGGCACAGAAGGCCTTGGAGGCAGAGCAGAGGGCCCAATCAGAGGCGGATCAGGAGGTGCTCGCGCTTCTGGGCCAGGTGATGGGGATGGAGGATGCGAGTGCCCGACTGCGCGAGCAAATGGCTCGGCAGGCAAAGGATCTTTCCACCCTTGAGGCCTCTCGCATTGGTGCATACCTTTTTTGTTTTCTCATGGTGTTGATTTTTCCCTCAGCCTGTTTCTGAGCTTGTCGCCCTTCTTCCAAAGCTAGGTGAAAAGGTGAAGGCGCTGGGGCGAGACCTGGAGATGACCAAGGTGAGCTTTAGTCGGAATGTTGAGGAGCTGGCCAAGTCCCATGAAGAGCGACATGCTCTCGAAGGGGATCTTGACCAGATCTGCAATGTTGCCCAGCTCGTCGTCTCGGAAGTCTTTGGGTCGGCGCCAAGTACCAGCGCGCCCGTAGTCCAGCTAGCGGAGGTTTTGGATGCGGTCCGGGACCTTGTCAAGAGCGGGCTATTCTATAGAGCGTCGGGGGTGCTGACCTCGGTGGTGATGCACCACCCAAACCTGGACTTTGCTGCTATCTGCAGTGGGTATGCTGAAGGTCTGAGCATGGAGGGCATCCAATCAATCGGGGAGAGCTTGCTGCCACACGCGCGGTCGGTGTCAGAGCAAGCCTCCGCTGAGTGGGTGATGGACGTTCGCCATGAAGACATGGCCCAAAGCATGCATGGAGAGGACGCTTCCAAGCCTGTGGATAGCCTGGAGCCTGGTTTGGGGGGGGGGGGGAATGTCGCCTCGGCCCCCATCGAGCCGAACGTCGTGCCGCCAGGGAGTGAGCAGCCTACGCCTTCATCGATCGCGCCGCCAGCAGATGCCGCCAGGCCGGTTTAATAGCTTGCAGAATATAAGTAGTTAGTAAACGTAAAAAGTTTAAGTTGGTGGGGGATCCCCTGTGTAAAATGTTCGTGTATGTTTAACGGTTATAATGGTATTTTGTTTTCTGTGATGGAGTCACTCCATTCAGGGAAGCTTGTTCCCTTTCGTTCCTTAGCTTTCCCTTAGCATAACTTTGTTTTTTATTTCTTTCTTTCTCGTACCTGCCCGTTTGTCCCATAGGCTGCAACCTTGGGAGCCTAGGGCATGGCCCACGAGGCTCAGATGACTGTAACCGTAGGAAAAGGTGGTGTGCGATCGGTCGGAATTTTTAAAGCAAAGCTGCATAAGGTAAATTAAAGGAATGAACCACCCCTTTGTTAGGGTAGGAAGGAATTTCTCCACATGACAGTAAACAAAACAGAGGGGTAGTAGAGCCCCCTAGTGGAGCCCCCGAGTGCCTCGAGCCGAAAAGTGTTCAGGTCGGGGTGCTCTTACAGGAGCGTACGCTAAGTAAATAACGGTAAGACTAAAACTTTAGGGAAAGAAAAAATGACATAGCTATTCCAGGGTGCTCGGAGAGAGCATCGTCATTGTTGTCCTTCAGTTGGTAGGCGTCCGGTCACATCACTTCATCCTCGGTCGTCTAGATCCTTGCTTGCTACACCCCTTTCTTCGTTTGCTGCCTCTTCACCTTTTTCTTTCCTTGGCCTGCCAGTCTACCTCGGCAGGCGCTTGAGGAGTTGGTAGTCCTTGTAGAGATGGTTGACGGGATAGTTGTGGTTGGTGCACGGGCTCTCCATGAGCTCGTGAAAGTGGCCCAAATGTTCTTGCTGGGGCTAAGTGCCCGCGTGATCCGCCGCGGCGACCAACGCGGAGTTGGCCGATCGGCGGCGATTCTTTCTGTTCTTTTTTCCCCTCTACGTGGAGGGGCCCTCGTCTTGATCCTGGTGCTTGGCCTTACCTTTGTCATGGCCTCCGTTGAGGCACGGTGAGAACAACGCTTGCTGGGGGAGTTGGGCAAAGGTTGGTGGTCCCAGGCCGTCAGTGCTGGGACTCCGGTCGCTGCTACATGTGCCTTGGTTTGGTCCGAGCCGCGCGTAGATAGGCGGTTGGTGCGGAGCGGTCGTCAGGTCAAGATGAGGTGCCATTGCGGCCTCATGTGTCGCGCTCAGCGGTTGTTGCGGTGATAGGGTGTAGTGCCCCATCTGCTGCGTCCCTATTCCCCGGACGGGGAGCGAGGTTGAGAGTCGGCGTCATGATACATAGCACTCCGCTTGTTGAACGGCGCGGTCTCCAGCAGTGCTCGGAGGTTCCGGTGGATCGCCCGTTCGCGAGGGTCGTTCGGCTCGGATAGGCCGTGTAGGAGCATTGCCGCGGCGGCAATGTTTTGACTGGCCCGAGCGAACTGCGGGGGATCGGTCCCCCTAACCGGGGTGTTGCACTGGACCTGACGGGCATGACCCTGAGTGCCGTTCGCCGGTCTATGCGCACGGGGCGCAGTGTGGTGCGTCGAGCGCGCTGGTGCAGTCGGTGGCTGATGCAGCCACTATCGTCGTAGATCCTCCCCATGCTCACATGTGAGCTCGGGGGTCTCCGCATGAGGGCCCAGAGGTGCGTGAGTCTGTGAGGACCCCGTTACCCTAGGTGGCTGCTCCGGAGCGTCCGCCATAGTGCACTCACGGGATGGACGGTGGCTAGGTGCCACGTCACCGATGCTGGAGCCGTCACTCCCGGCGTCATCATCCATGATGTCGAGGAAACAGGTGGGAGCAAGTGAATCTCAACTTTAGGAGGTCGCCCTCTTCATTGGAGGGAGCGCATCCCCTTTTATAGATGAAGGGGATGGCTTTACAGGTGAGAGGGAGAGAGTACGAATGTTACTAAGCCTTGTTGCCCACGCCGATGAGGACAGTGATGATGGTAGGCGCCCACAATACTATTGATGTCACTGTAGAATGTCAGGTGCACATGGGAGGTTGCGTTGTCTTCTTCAGGAAGGGTAGATGTCGGTACCTACAAAATACTGTTGGTATGTGAGGAGCCCTACCACGTGTACCAGGTATGGTGAATCCTGGTGCCCACAATACTATCGATGACCAGAGGCATGTGGGGGGATTTTCACTGTATGGGAGTCCAACGGCGCCTACAATACTGTTTGTGTCAGGGTGGTTGCGGAGCACTGTTCCCGCAGGCGTGCAGGGTATGGTCCTGGTATCATGGTTTGACTTGTGCGCTGCCTTCTCCGTTCGCCCCTGGTCCCTTCCGGCGGGTGTCCCCGGTCGGTTGGCCCTAGTCGGCCCTGGCTGCGCCAGTCGGAGAAGAGCGGTAAGCAGGCTTCCTACGGGGTCCCCGGTCAGAGACACGGGGTCAGAGTAGGAAGCAACATTTTGGGCCAGGCCTTTCGATTGGAGAGACCGCCCAGAGGTGGCTAGTGTCTGAAGCGAGTGCTCCAGCCAGAGAGGTGGGCCAAAGAAGTTGACGAGCGAGTGTTTGTTCCTTTGGGTAGACCTTCCGATCGACGACCGGACTGTCCTTCCAGCCCGTTGTGTTTTAGACTCTTGGGCTGGCCCATGAACTACATGCTGTTTTCTTGGGCCGAGCCTTGGCGTGGAAGCCAGCCCCCGAGGGACCCCGGGTTCATGAACCCGACACTACCCCTCGATAGATCTCGAGCGGATGGTGACCAGCTATGCTCGGGGGATGGATGCGGCCAAGATCGCCAAACTGGAAGATGAAGCCAAAGAACCAGGGAAGAAATTAGCTAGTGACGTCGACCTGTTCAGTGAAGGGGGGAGCGGTGCTCTATAGATTTTAGAAGAAACTCATGTTAAATCATTGTACAATAGCAACTTTTGTTGAACGCTTGTTGTTATGGTGTGTTTGTGTTTATATTTGATATAAACCATCCGATCAGTAGTGTATAGCTGAGTCCCCAGCCCTAGCGATCCTGTTAACCGTAACATGAGGCGCATGGGCCGTATGCGTGTGGGAAGAATAGGGCGTCACTAAGGAACCATTGCCGACCACCTATCACGTAGAGGGCGGACACTCATGAACGTGTAGGGAGAAGTTGGAGATAGGGTCATCTCTGGAGGCGTCCGAGCATCAACATGTTTGTTCGGGTATTTGCCTTATGCGTAGTTGGCGTGTCATCTTTAATATGTTGTACACAGAATCTGAATCGCTTAGCAAAAAAGCATGGGGAAAACAATATGGAGAAACATCAGTGTAAAAAACTTTATTGAATACTCAAATATGAAAGGTACATATCTTTGAAATGAACGCTTCAAGGGTAGAAACATCTAAGCAGATCGATGTGCCAAGAGTTTGGGACATCTCTTTCATCCATGTGGCATAGTGTGTAGGACCCTGGTTGGGTGACCGCCTTGACGATGAAAGGGCCCTCCCAAGGTGAGGAGAGCTTGTGCATCCCATCTATCTTTTGTTTCCTATGGAGTACTAAGTCTCTGACCATAAAGAATCGATCATCTACATTACGGTTGTAGTATCTTCAAAAGCCTTCGAGGTATTTTGCCATCCGAATATAGGTGACCAGACGTTCCTCTTCTAAGCTGTCCACTTCAATGAGCCGAGCCTGGTCAGAGTTCTTCTCGTTGTCATTCTCCACCCTGGATGCTCGAAAGGCGACATCAGCAGGCAATACGGCCTCAGAGCAGAAAACCATGAAATACAGGGAGACACTGGTGTTATGACTAGGCTGGGTCCTTAGTCCCTAGACCATAGTTGGTAGTTCCTTGAGCCATTTGCCCGTGTGTTTCTGTTCCCTCCTATAGAGTTGTTTTTCAATGCGTCTAGGATCGTACCATTGACACGCTCGACTTGGCCATTGGCCCTTGGGTGTGCCATGGAGACATTTGACTAAAATACATCTTTTATCGTAGAAATCCCAAAAGTCACAACCAGTGAAAGTGGACCCTAGGTCAGTGATTATGCTGTTCGGCAGGCCGAACTGGTGAATGATGTCGTTAAGCAGCTCGACTGCTTTCTTCACTGTAGCTTGGACCAGGGGTTTGTATTCAATCCACTTGGAGAATTTATTGATGCAGACGTAGACCCAACAGAAATCTCCTGGCGTGGGCTTGATTGGCCAGATCATATCTAGTCCCCAGCATACAAAGGGCCATGATGCAATAATCGTTTGCAAGGCCTGAAATGGGACGTGGATTTGTTTGGCGAAAAACTAGCAGTTCTCACATCAGCGAACGAGTGCTTCAGCATCAGCTACGGCTGAGGGCCAATAGAAACCAGCTTGGAAAGCCTTTTTGACTAGTATTCTAGAGGCCGCATGGTAGCCACAGGTGCTTGCATGGATCTCCTTGAGTATCTTCTCGCCTTCTTGCATGGAGACACACTTCTAGAGTAGCTCCCCTTTGGCATTTTTGCGGTACAACTTCCCTTCAACTAGGATGTAATGCTTACCATGGCAGGTAAGGCATTCTCTCTCTATGTTGCCAGCTAGGACGTCTATAGTGGTGAGGTATTTGATGAAAGGTTCCCTCCAATCGCTGCTCAGCCCAGGGATCATTGCGACTATCTGCTCGACAGGTGGTTTTTCTTCAATGCCTTCTTGTTCCTGCTTGACGGAAGGGGCCACAAGGTCCTGGATGAACACTTCGGCTAGAACGTCAGCCTAGGTTGATCCTATCTTTGACAGCTCATTAGCTGCTTGATTATTGGCCCAGACCACATGGTGGTATTCGATGCCATAGAATTTGTCTTCTAACTTTCTTATCACGGCGCAATAAGCGTTCATCTTCTCGTTGGTGCAATTCCAATCCTTGTTGAGCTGATTCATCATGAGTGTAGAATTGTTGTACACCTAGAGGTGTTTGACGCCAAGCTTGACAGCTATACTACGACCATGAAGTGTCGCCTCGTATTCAGTGGTATTATTGGATGCTCAGAAGTGTAGGTGGAGGACATAGCGAAGCTTATCCCCTGATGGCGAGATGAAATATACGCCTACCCTAGCACCATCGAGATTGAGAGACCCATTGAAGTACTTGGTCTAGTGCTCGGGGTGGTCGACCAAGACAGGAGTCTGCATATCCGTCCACTCGGCGATGAAGTCGGTGAGCGCCTGTGACTTGATCGTGTAACGTGGCCTAAAGTCGATGGTATTGGTGCTGAGCTTGACCGCCCATTTAATGATGTGGCCGCTGGCTTCCTTGTTGTGGAGGATGTCGCTGATCGGGTACTCGGTGACTACTGCTATGTGGTAGGCATCAAAGTAGTGGCGTAGCTTCTAGGATGTGATCAGGATGGAGAATAGCAGCTTCTGGACCTATGGGTAGCGAGTCTTAAACTCATTTAGGACCTTGCTGATGAAGTAGACTGGGTGCTAGACTTTGTATGCGTGTCTAGCCTCTTCTCCTTTAACAACGATGGCGGTGCTGACTACTCGGTTGGTCGCTGCGATATAGATTAGCAGGGTTTCATCCTTTTGGGGGGTGGTCATGATTGGAGGTGTGGTGAGGAACCACTTGAGCTTGGTGAATGCCTTGTCAGTGTCCTCTGACCAGACAAATTTCTCTTGAGCCATGAGTAGCTTGAAGAAGGGGAGTCCCTTTTCACCCAGACGAGATATGAAATGACTTAAAGCTGCCATGCACCCCGTTAGCTTCTAGACGTGCTTGACGTAGGTTGATAGCTTCAAGTTGGTCACTGCCGCTATCTTCTCTAGGTTGGCTTCGATGCCACGATGACTGATGATGTTGGCTAGCAGGATTCCGGATGGAACACCGAAAATGCACTTAGTGGGATTCAGCTTGCGTCGGTATACTTTTAGGGCTTTGAAAACTTTGGTGAGGTCGGTGATGAAAGTGTCAGCAGTCCTAGACTTGACCACCACATCATCGACATAAGCCTTGACGTTCTTCCTGATCTGGTCCTTGAGGCAGCGCTGGATGGCTCTTTGATAGGTCGCACCTGCATTCTTGAGCCCGAAGGACATTGTTGTGTAGCAGTAGGCACCGAAGGGCGTGATGAATGATGTCTTGATCTGGTCTTCTTCCTTTAACGCAATCTAGTGATAACTTGAGTAGCAATCTAGATAGCGCAAGAGCTCGTAGCCGGCCGTGGAGTCTATGACCTATCAATGCAAGGTAGGCCGAAGGGGTCCTTAGGGCAGTGTTTGTTGAGATCGGTGTAATCAATGCACATTCTCCATTCTTTATTCTTTTTTCTTACAAAAATCGATGGCTAAGAGGTGGGTTATCTCAACCCTAATGGCCTCCTTTTTGTCCTGCGTGAATCATCGAAGCTTCTGCTCGATTGGCTTGGTGGTCGCCGAGATGTTTAAGGAGTGCTCGATCAGCTCCCGAGGCACACCGGGCATGTCCGTAGGTTTCCACGCGAACACATCAACATGCTCCCTTAGGAAGCTAATGAGCGCGTCTTCCTATTTAGGTTCGAGGCTGGCCCCAATCCGAGCAGTCATGCACATTCTCGGGTGGCCTCTAGGGTTGGGATCTCTAGGTCATTCGGAGAGATTAGATGCGAAGTTGCAATGCAGTCCTGCATGCGAATGGAGATGCCAGTTGCCTCGGCGAGCATGAAGCTTTCCTTCTCATAGTTGTAAGCGACATTGAGGTTGGCGCATGGAGAGGACCGCCTGCCCCGTTAGCATTTTTAGCACCAGGTACATATAGTGTGACATGGCTATGAACTTGGCAAGAGCTGGTCGGCTGAGGATGGCATGGCTATGAAGTTGACGTAATCGACGCGAAAATGCTTGGCGGTGCCAAACTGAACTGGTAGTGTAATCTGTCCCAAGGGTAGGGGCGCCTTCTAGGGAATGATTCCCTAGAATAGAGAGTCCACGGGGGTGAGGTCTTCCTTCTTGAGCCCTAGCTCCTCCATAGATCTAGCGAAGAGGATATTGAGGGCGCTCTCTCCGTCGATGAGGACCTTCTGGAAGCGCATGTCCTTGATTATGGGATCTCGGACGAGTGGGAAATGCCCTGGGTATGGGATGTCAGACCACTGATCGGATCTTGGAGAAGGTGATCGGGTGCTCCGACTAGTGGAGGTACTTGGGATTAGCGACGGGGCCATCATATGTAGCGACCGACATGATGTGTTGGGCTACAAGCTTCTGCTCCCGCTTGTCTTTAAAAATAGCTCTCCCACCAAAGATGGTGGTGATGGTCTTGGTGGGGTCCTAGTAGGTTGGGCCCTTGTTCTTGCCTCGTTCTCCACCCTGACCGTCTTTGGTCTCATCGTCATCATGCTGTGGTTTCTTCGATGATTCGCCACCGAGCGCTATCTTTAGGCCTCTTCACTCTCGCCTGGTGTGCTTGGCATCCTTATGCATAAGGCTTGGGCCATCCAGCAGCTTGCCGAAGTTAGCATCGTAGGTGCACTTGGCCTGGTATTGGCGGTGTTGATCGAGTTATCAAGTCGGCGATGGCAGCCTTGTCTGCCCCTCGAGCTCTCTGGGTGTTTGTCATGCTGGGGCTCGTGATCATCTTGGTAGTGGTCGTAGTCATTGCGGTGGTCTTGATTGTCATGGCGGCGGTCACGGTCGTCATAGCACCTGTCTTCATGTCGGTCATCGTTGCTGCACTAGTGGTGGGTGGTGCGGCAGCCCGTTCAGCTTCTTCGGTGTCGGTGTATCCGTTTACTATTTGTATCAGTTCGCCAATGGTTGTGGGCCTCTTGCGGTATATCTTTCCATGGAGCTGCTCATGCCGGAGCCCTTTGGTGAAAGCGGTGATGGCCTTAGCTTCAGTGATGTTAGGAACGGAGTTTCTTATCTCTGAGAAGCGCCTGATGAAGTCATGCAGGGACTCCTCGGAGGACTGATGAAGCTTCCCCAGGTCATACTTGGTGCTAGGTTGCTCGCACGTAGCCATGTAATTGTTAGTGAAGACTTTCTTGAGGTCGTCCCAAGATCAAATGGAGTTCTCCCGCAAACTGAGGAGCCAGTTATTTGTAGACTGGTTAAGCATGATGGGAAGATAGTTCACCATGACGTCTTCATCTCCGCCCATGGCTTTCACAGCGATCTCATATAGAGTTAGCCACTGAACGGGGTTGGCCTTTCCGTCATAGGTGTTAACACAAATGACCTTGAAACCCACAGGCCACTAGATGGCTCAGAGCCTTTCAGTGAAGGGGCAAAATCCTGATGCACCGGCAGGGAGTGGTGCTTGACGGGTAGCCCTCATGTTCGGCATTGAATTGTCGGTGACGTTCCATCTCTGCTTCATAGCGTGCGGACCTGCTACTTTTGATGCGGCCATAGACATCTGCGCCAACATTGATGTGGTCGCAAAGGTCGCTGGGGAGGGGTTGATTGACCTCCTGGTTCTGGTTGCCGCCCCAACCTCCCTGGGAGCTTGGTGGGCGGGCATCATGGCGTGAATGAGCTTCATAGTTGCCTCTAGATCCTCTAAAGAGGTAGGGACCTCTGGCCAGAGGTCAAGGGTCATCAGCACCGTGATGCTAGCCTCCTCCATCACAGCGAGAGTGACGGCTATGAGCTGATGCAGTGGAATAAGACAGAGCGTTGTTTCGGAACTCATTAAGTTGGACTTGCGCAACTATGATGTGTGCTCGAACCTTCTTGACCTCTAGAGTGTGAGGGAGTTTGTCGAGCTCTTTGAAAGCGACGGCTAGATTGGCGCTCGGAGTCTTGTAATTTGGCTGGTCGTCCACCATGTCGAATGCTTCTTCTAGATTACGTTGATGGCAGTGCGGGCCGTGACCATCCTCGTCGGTAGCTTGGGCTACTTCTGCATCTCGCCCACATTGGCGATCGTCATTCTTCGCTAGACGAGCTTCATGCTCTTCAATGGTTTTGCCATCCTTGGTGACACTGTCGTGGCTGATGTAACACCCCGGTGTTATGCCTACATTTAGGCACTGCTAATCATACATATCATGCATCATCAAGCATCCTAATCATACATGCCTAATCATGTAAATAACAATTGAAACACTGCTTCGAAACATTTAAAACATGTGTGAAACACTGAATGTTGCATACACATTTAAGAGTTGTTCGTCTGATTTTGCTTGCTAGGTTAGTGAAACATGTTTGGCTACTATTGTAAATCATCTAGCAATGTTTAGTTCAATTTTTGGAGCAAAGTTTGTATTCAAATTAATTCAAAATTTGGCTTCAAAAATAAATTCCAAAAATTAGGGTTTTGAGTTAAACGTGGACTTTGACCTTGCAATTCAAAAAATCTAGAAAGAATTTGGCTGTGGTCATAAAAGCAAAGTTGTAGAAAATTAAATTCTAAGCAACTTTCATTTTGGTACATTTTCAAAAGATGTCATTTTCTTGCTCAAAATAATATTTGAAAGATGGCATTTAAAAAATTCCTTGAAAATGCAAATGAAAAAGGCTTTTTTCCTCCTTCAAGGGTCATTGCCTCACTTTTGGCCCACTTACCGAAGCTTGCCCAATGAAGCCCCTGCGTGCCTCACCTCGCCTCGCCTCAGCCTAGCCCAAGTCTGTTGGCTCCTTCTCCCCTTGCATTGGCCGTCGCCAGCGCCACGCCCCGACCAGCGTCGAGGCTTTACTGCAGCGTGGCACCACCACCGTCGGCGGTGGCTCGGCACACTGCGTCCACGCGCTGTGGCAACTCGCACTCGCTGGCTATGACTTGAACTTGAATCCCCACCGCATTCTAGCGCTCCTCACTTCTCCTCTCCCGCGTTGCCTCTCTGTCTCTCACCGCGCGCCATGCCTCGCCGGAGCTCGCTCGCCCGGTCGTCCTAGCTCGCCATTGAACCCTCCATCTCGCCCGCATCTCTGAGTCATCATCGCGCACCTCATGCTCGCCTCGGTAAGCCGTGAGAAGCTCCCTCTCCCTGGGAATCTCTCACCGGAGTTGTGGCCGAGCTCATCGAAGCGCTCCGCTCCGCGGACCTCGCCCTCCGTCCTTCTTCTAGCTACCTTCTCGCACGCACGACCACCGCACGAGCTCGGTGAAGCTCCCGCACCACCTTTCGCGCCCCTGCCCGACCGGAGATGGCCGGCCGTCGGGAGCAGCGTCGCCGCTCCGCCATGCGCGCCGTCGAGCCCTATCCTGAGCTCCTCCTGTGCCTTCTCTTGGTGCACCGTGTTTGCCTCGTCGCGGGTGAGCTACTGGTGGTGTCCACACCGCCGGCTAGCTCGCCATCAGCGAGAGCTGGCCGGTCAGCGCCGCCCCTGTCTCGGTCTGACCGACAGGTGGGGGCCGTTGACCGTGGGGGCCCGCTTGTCAGTGCCCTGGATCGAATCTGGGTGCACAGCACCGGGTGCACCCAGCAGTTTTGTCAGCTGATTTCTTTAAAAGAGTTTAAGAAATGATTTTTCAGATTTCTGTGAAATGCTTTGGAAAATGGTTGTATGTTCAAATTTGCTCCAAATTTGTTGAAATTTTTTTTGCTAGGTTCCTTATCAGCAGATCTACTTGGGAAAATTATTGCATGTCATTTTTTAGATACTTTGCTGTAGAATTTTTTTAATCATGTATATTGCTGATAACTTGAAAAATATGTAGAAAAATCTATAGGCTTCAGAAAAAATATGGTTCCAAGTTTGTTAATCTTCTTATGTCATGTACTTCCTAGGAAAAATAGGTTTCATGCATGTGCTGTGGGAAAATTTTGAGGTGTAGTTCAAGTGCCTTTAATGGCTAATTTTTGTTATTTTTGTTAGAGAGCAAACTTTGTATAAAACATGCATGTGATAAATTTTGTACAGTCATTGTATGCTATGAAGAACCTAGGAAAAATACTAACTCTGTTGTTTGACACTTTTCACAGTTCAAAGTATTTTTATGTTCATAATCCTGCCGTGCCTTGTCATTTTTGTGTAGACTATTTTACTTATCCAAACGCCATGAAAATTTTATGGTAGTCTACTTAGAGTAGTACTATGCTACTGTAATTTTCTTAGATTTTTATAAGCACCAGAAATATAGGTTGCTGTTGTAGCCCTAGTTTAAAATGAAATAAAATAATCCTCTTTAATGCAAGTTAGTTAATAATGTTAACTTTGGTGTATCTTTGAAGCATTTAATAAGATGTGTTGGCTTAACATATTAGTAGTAGAAGAGAATGCAGTAGATGACATGTGCTTGTAGTATATTTTCTTGGATGATGTTGACTACCTTGCATTCAAACATATCCATTGTATTCATCTCATCCGTTGCACCGATTGCATAAGCACTTACACGCATTGCATCATACAGGATCACAAACCGAGAACCCAGTCGTCATACCCGAGGAGCCCGAGGAGCAGTTCGAGGTGCAGCTTGGATGACTATGAAGTCATGGTATAACTAAGTGTTAAATGAAGTTGAGACCGGACGGAGACTTGCAGAGTTTTGGACTGTAGTGTTTCCGTCTGTGTCGATTAAGGACCGACCGTTGTTGGGCCTCGAGTCATGTTGAACGCATGCCTTACATTTAGCTGGCCGGATAAAGTACCTTCCGACCGCGAAGCTGGGAGATTTTTCGGGCTGAGTAGATTGCCCGCAGCGCACTGTGCCGGAGCAGGTGTGGTAGGACACGGGGGCGAGATGATAAGACCAAAGTGCAGTCGGTCGGCCCCCGGGTACATGTGGTTCCTGGCAAACTCGAGATACCTGGAAAGTTGACTCGGTGATCAATATCTCACTTTAGCGGGTGAGTAAGGTTTGTGTAAGGAATAAATCACCAGCTGGTTAGGAATGGATTCGAATCTCCATCGCTCCTGGATAGTGAGCACTTGACTTGAGTTACTTCATCGTAGTAAATGTTTATGGAACACTTGGATAGTTATAATGAATATGACAGTTTGGAAGTTGTTTAATGATCATTGGTTATCATTATCTGCTTAATCACATGTTTGCTCTAGTATAGGTGCAAATCTAGTCGATGAGTTAATAATAATTAACTTGACAATAATGCTTTTAGAAGGGTTCTTGAAATGCTAAAAATGCTTCTTTTGCAAATGAGTCACTACCCTACTATAAAGCCCTTCATAATCCTTGGTGTCATTTATTTTCGGTTATGTCGGGTAAGTCTAGTGAGTACCTTCTCGTACTCGTGGTTTTATTCCACTTGTTGCGAGATGGGCGAGATGTATTACGGCTCATTGTATCAAGCGCCTCGTGTATCCTGCGATGGGTGATGCTTAGGACCATGGGCATGGTCATTCCTTACGTCTCGTCTAATGCTTTTGTTGGAGATGATCATTCGCTGGCACTATATTTGAACTCCGCGTGAGTGTGTGTGTGGTTTGAACAAATGGCTTCCGCTACTTTTATTCGAACTGGTTTTGTAATAACTATGTTTAAACTCTGATGTATCTGAGATTGCGAACTTTTATGTAATATGTGATGGTGACCGCTAAACTTATTACGATCTTGGCTGGAATGGAAGTTGGTTTGAAATCCTTCGTGATTTCACGGACTACCGGGTTATACGGGCTTAAGTTTGCTCAATCGTCTGCTCTGGCGGATGATTTTCTTACTTAATTTCGTATAATTGGTCGGTTCTGTTACAGCTGGTATCAGAGCATGGTTTAGCGTGTTACTGTTCACAAGTGTATTTAAAACAAAAAGGCATTTGGGAAAACGTGATTTTCAAAATCTAAAGTGTGCCAGTGATCATATCCTTTATGCCCAGTTAAGGACTTTAGGTGGCTTAATTAAGTACTGACTGGGGTTCTTGCATCATATTTCTCTTTCGTCGCTCATACGGCGTGCTATTGTATGAGTGCCACTTGTTTGAGTGGTAATGTATGGATCATTTGCCTCTACGCCTCGGTAAGTGTGAGTTGTGAGAGCATGATCGGATACACCGCCGATCTAGGGTGAATGCTTATATGATGCTGGAGTAATTACATGTTCTACGCATGTTTTACAAAGGTATCTCATGTATGGGTCTTCCGTCTGTTGAGGCGATGCCGTCAATAGGACGATGGTTCGGGTAGTTACTACCGTTGTACACGTATCTGGGGATTCGTGTAGAGCGTGTAGATAAAACTTTACTGCTTTTATGCATTCATTGGGAATTGGGCTGAAATGAATCTTCTGCAGGTACATAACAACGCTATCGTGTAGAACGTATTAGCTACGTATTGAGAGATCGTTGTATGCCACCGAATTCGTCGTTAGAAATTATTTATTTCCTAAGTTTGGGAGAACGTACGGTACGTACATACATCATGTTACTTGTGCATCTCATTCATCTCATGCATTCCTCCCCTTATAAATTGATTATCTCATTTTGATAAAAGACGTATCACCAAAAGTATGTTTCCCCGCCGAAGTAATAAGAGAACTTTTGCTACAGATGGCCCGCACGAAGCAGACCGCCCGTAAGTCCACCGGAGGAAGAGCACCCCGACGCCCGTTGGCACTGAGGGAGCACCGCACCACGGACACCTTCTTGAGCGAGTTTGGCATGCCAACTTTGCTTTGGAGAGTGCTCCATGATGTGGGGTACCCAGAGGGTCAAGAGCCGGTGTACTCTTGGAATGAGAGCCAGTTGGCGATGATGATGGACTTGCGGTGGTGGAGATCACGGTTCTGCTCTCGGTGATGCTCCAGATTGGGATGGTTGGCATTTGAGTTTGAGGGTCGCACTCTAGGTGAGGGTGCAGAGGGAGCACCTTCCGTGTCATCGAGGGACATTATGAGCAGATTTCGGTGAGCTTGAGCAGCTCTAGTCTGGTACTTTTCCTAGGGATGATCCTCGTGATGCCATTTGGGTTCGACCTCGGGAGTGCATTGGTCGAGGTCCGGTGAGGGACAAAGCTAGCGACAACTGTGCAATGAGTGCTATGTTCGCCGCCATTAGAGCGTATGAGGGTCTCGAGAGTACCTACTGGACTTTGACTGGCTTGCGTAGTGAGGATAAGCTCAAAGGGAAGAAGCAGAAGAAGAGACAAGCACGAGCCATAGCTAGCTTGCAGGAGCAGTTGGCTGATATGAACTTACAGCGAGATCAGGCGGTTGAGAGAGGTGATAGAGCTATGCAGCGAGTGCATACGTTGACTCAAGCCAACAACAATGCAGACCGCATGATTGGACAATTGGTTCAAGAAAGGAATGAAGCCTGGAACGCAAGAAACCTTCTGCTGCAGAGAGTCGATGAGCTAGAGGAATACAACGGCAACCTGCACGAGGAGTTTCACGCGCTCTACAATGGGGTTGGCCCATATGCTCCAGCAAATGCCGCTGGCATGGACATCGACGACGACAACCAGAACGAGCCTGTAGTTTCACCAGGAGGCGATGGTGACGTCTCCGATCCCGACGATGGCCCCGAGGAATAGGCTAGTTGCCTTGCGCTAGTATCTAGGTCCTGTCGCGAAGACCTTTCTTTTGTTGGCATGTAACCTATCGTATGTTGTTTCGAACGTATGAGACTTGGCATGTGGTTGGAACTTGATGTTCAAATGCGAGATCTGAACGCATAAAAAGTCCAGTGTATGTATGCTGGCAATGTGACTGTATGGATGCGATGTTGGCCATTGAAGTAATTCGATTAAGTGTTGTTGTCTTAATTGGGATGAGATTGTTGTGCCTCTATTTTATTGCATGAATTTATTCTCTCCAGTAAAATCAGTACGGCATAATTTTTCTTCACTCGCAATCATTACAGCTTCACTCAATCGTTACTTGTTGCTGAAATATGCAGATGACAAACACTCGCCGAACCACGTATGAAGCCGCTGAGACCGGTGCTAACGGTGCGGGGACCGGTGGTGGTGGTGATGGTGGAAACCACGGCAACAACAATGAACCTCCCCATGAACCACATTTGCCACCTCCTCCCCCGTTTACCCCCGAGATGTTTCTCGCACAGCTGCTCGGGAGTCAGCGCAGCACGGAACAATCCCAGAAGAACATGGAGGATTTTCTGCGCACCATCGCCAACAACGTTCAACGTGGTAACAATCAAGGTGGTGGCATGGGAGTGAACCAATATAGTAGCTTCAAGGATTTCATGGACACCAGGCCACCCGTATTCAAGGAAGCCACAGAGCCACTTGATGCTGAGGAATGGATCAACACAATGGAAGATAAATTCCGTGTGTTGAGAATGACTGAGGTTCTAAAAACGGAGTATGCTGCACTTCAATTGCAGGGACCGGCGGGAATGTGGTGGAAGCACCATCGCACCACCTTCCCTCCAAATGCTCAGATTTCTTGGAGAGAGTTTGCTGAGGCTTTTCGTGGAGTCTATATTCCACCAGGGCTGACCGAAATGAAGTTGGGAGAGTTTCTGGCGTTGAACCAGGGCACCAAAACCGTGACGCAATACCTGCATGCCTTCAACAACTTGTGTCGCTATGCTCCCGACATGGTTGACACAGATGCTAAAAGAATAGCCAGTTTCAAGAGAGGACTCAATCCAAAAATGATGAAGCATGTCGGTACCAACAACCGTGTCAGATTCAATGACTTCATCAGCGACTGTCTGAAGCAGGAGAAGAATAACAACGCCAGCACTGCAGCCAAGACACGCAAGAGAGCCTTTGAAGGTGGGCCGTCTCAAGCTAGAGCACCTATGGGAGGTCGTCCTCCATATCGCCCATCGGCACCTGGCGCTAGATTCAGGCCACCTCAGCCAAGAAGTCAGAATTTCCGTGGACCTCAAAAGCCGTACAAGATGGCCAGAACGGACAAACCAGCCAAGCGACACTCGGTACAAGGCGTTTCAAAGGAACTGTGGGATCTCGGCCGGGGACAGTAAGAGGACCTGCTATAACTGTGATCAACCCGGTCATTTCTCGAGGTTTTGTCCGTACCCACCCAAGAAAAGCAGCAGACTTATAATGCTAGAGTGCACAAGACAACCAGTGGATGAAATTCGGAGGAGAGCCGGCTTTCTTTGGTAAGTTTCATCAACGAAAACCCTACAGGTTGTTCTATTTGATTCGGATCATCGCATTCTTTTTATGAGTCAAGCATTTGCACAGAAACATGGACAACTATGCACAGAATTGGGATATGGGTACCGTATAAGTTCAGCAGGGGCTGATGTTTTGACTAACCGGATGGTTCGAGGGGCAACCCTTGAATTAGGTAGCAGGAGGTTCCGAGTGAACTTGATAGTTATGCCTGGATTAGTCTTGGATGTCATTATAGGGATGAATTGGATGAAAGATTGGGGAGCGGTCATAGATACTGGAAGTCGAGTACTTACCCTTAAGGATCCCCTGGGTGAGGGTACTTTCCAAGTACCATTGCCTCGGAGAACAGACCTTATAAGTGTTACATGTGCTACGGCAGTCATTCCTATTCATCAGATTCCAATAGTGTGTGAATTTCCGGATGTATTCCCGGATGAGCTACCTGGTCTTCCGCCAGATAGGGAGATTGAGTTTGGAATTGAGTTAATCCCCGGAACAGCTCCGATTTCAAGGAGACCATATCGGATGCCTCCAGATGAGTTAGCAGAGCTGAAGAAGCAATTAGAAGATTTGTCAAAAAAGGGGTTTATTCGGCCAAGCAAGTCTGAGTGGGGATGTCCCGCTTTGTTTGTGAAAAAGAAGAAAGAGGGCACGTTGAGAATGTGCGTAGATTACATGTGCCACTTAATGTCGTGGACCGTCAAGAATAAATATCCTTGCCACATATTGATGTTCTGTTTGACCAATTATCCAAGGCCAAGGTGTTCTCAAAAATAGATTTGAGATCCGGTTATCATCAGATTAAGATTAGGCCACAGGATATACCAAAAACTGCATTTTCCACCAGATATGGGTTGTATGAGTATCTTGTCATGTCTTTTGGCTTGACAAATGCTCCTGCATACTTTATGTTCTTAATGAATACAGTTTTCATGCCAGAATTAGATAAGTTTGTGGTAGTATTCATCGATGACATTCTGGTGTACTCTGAGAACGAGAAAGATCACGAAGAGCATCTGAGAACTGTCTTGACCAGACTTAGAGATCATCAATTGTATGCTAAGTTTAGCAAATGCGATTCGGTTGAAGGAAGTTCCTTTCCTTGGTCACATTCTCGCCGGAGAATGGAGTTTTAGTCGATCCAAGTAAGGTGCAAGAAGTTATGAATTGAAAGCACCGACCTCGTTCTCGAGATTAGAAGTTTCTTAGGACTAGCGGGTTATTACCGTCGCTTTATACAGATTTCTCAAGATTGCCAAGCCGATGACAAGTCTCCTTCGGAAGGATCATAAATTTGTGTGGACTGAAGAGTGTGAAGCAGCTTTCCACACTTTGCGGAAACTGTTAACCACTGCTCCTGTTCTAGCACAACCAGATATTGAGAAACCATTTGATGTGTTTTGCGACGCATCAAAGACTGGATTAGGATGTGTTCTTATGCAAGAAAGGAGAGTCATTGCTTATGCATCACGTCAATTGAGGAAGCACGAGGTCAACTATCCAACCCATGATCTTGAACTTGTTTGCCAGTTACGCCCTAAAAATTTGGAGACATTATCTTCGGGTAATGTGTGCAATATTTTCACGGATCACAAGAGTCTTAAGTATATCTTTACCCAACCGAGCTAAACATGAGACAGCGTAGATGGTTGGAATTGAACAAGGATTATAACTTGAATGTGCAATATCATCCTGGTAAAGCCAATGTAGTGGCGAGATGCTTTGAGCGTAAAGTCACATTACTTGAATGTGCAGCCATTACTTGAAGATGGGTTCGATCTAATGCATCCTCTTTGTGTTACATAGTATTCAGATTAGTTGCTCGTTGGAGAGTAAGATAATAGAAGGTCGAAAACCGACAAGGGATATTCCACATCAAAGAGAAAATAAAAGAAAAGCCGTCTCAACACTTTAAAATAGATGAAGCAGGCGTGTTGTGGTTTGACAACCGTCTTGTGGTTCCCAAGGATCGAGAGCTTAGAAATAAACTCATGGATGAAGCTCACCTTTCTAAGCTATCTATCCATCCCGGAAGTAGTAAGATGTATCAAGAACTAAGATCTCATTATTGGTGGACCAAAATGAAGAAAGAAATTACAGCATATGTTGTCGATGTGACACATGTTGTCGAGTGAAAGCAATTCACATGAAACCCGGCCAGGTATGTTGCAACCCTTATCGGTCCCGAGTTGGAAGTGGGACGATATCAAGTATGGATTTTATCACGGGTTTGCCCACTACTCAAAAAAGGACATGATTCGATTTGGGTGATTGTGGATCGTCTTACCAAGACCGCTCATTTCCTACCTGGCAAAACCACTTATCGACCACCTCAATATGCTGAGAAGTATATCGCAGAAATTGTGAGGTTGCATGGTATACCAAAGACAATAGTGTCTGATAGAGGCTCACAGTTCACGGCTCATTTTTGGGAACATTTACACAAAGGTTTAGGAACTAGTTTGATTAAGTAGTACCGCTTATCATCCTCAGATGGATGGTCGACCGAACGAGTGAATGCTGTTTTGGAAGATATGTTAAGAGCACGTGTATTGTCTTCTAAGGGATCATGGGAGTCATGGTTACCGTTATTAATGAGTTTTCTTATAATAATAGCTATCAAGAAAGCATCAAGATGGCCCCATTCAAGCTTTATATGGCAGAAAATGTAGAACACCATTGAATTGGGTCGAACACGGAGATAGAAGGTATTATGGCATTGACTTTGTAGAAGAAGTTGAGAAGAAAGTTCATATTATTCAAGCAAAATATGAAAGCTGCCCAATCACGTCGGAAAAGCTATGCGCATACAAAGAAGGAGACCCTTAGTTTTGAAGTTGGTGACTATGTTTATCCGAAAGTCACGCCAATGAAGAAGAAAAGGTTTGAGTCCAAGAAAGCTTGCCATGAGATTCAGAGGACCATACAAGATCTTGGAACAAAGAGGTCCGGTAGCCTACAAGTTAGAGTTACGAGACAATGAGTACAGATTTTCCCGGTTTTCCATGTATCACATCTCAAGAAATGTTTGCGTGTTAGGAGGAAAGAATAGAACCTCGAGGTATTCAACTCAAATCAGATTTGGTGTATCGTGAACAACCATCCCGTGTTAGACACTAAGGAACGTGCTACTCGGAATAGTGTGGTAAAAACATACAAGATACAAATTGGGATCATCATGATGAGGGAGATGCAACTTGGGAAACAGGAGAGTATCTACAAAAAGCTTATGAAGATTTTTATAACAAATGGTTCAGAACCCAAATCTCTGGGACGAGATTTTTATAAGGGGAGGGGTCAGTAACACCCGGTGTTATGCCTACATTTAGGCATTGCAAATCATGCATATCATGCATCATCAAGCATCCTAATCATACATGCATAATCTTGCATATAATAACTGAAACATTCCTTGAAACATATCTGAAACATGTTTGTGAAAAGTAAATGATGCATACACTTATTAGAGTTGTTTTTGCTCGATTCTTGCTTGCTAGCTGAATAGAAACTGTTGGTTATGCTTGAAAATCATCTAGAATTGTTTATCACAATTTTTGGAGCAAGGTTTGTATTCAAATTAATTCAAAATTTTGCTTCCAAAGTGATTTCCCAAAATTAGGGTTTTGAGTTAAAAATTTAACTTTGATTCTATAATCTAAAATCTAGATAGAATTGGACTTTGGTCATAAAAGCAAAGTTGTAGGGAATTTAATTCTAAGCAACTTTCATTTTTGGTACATTTTCAAAAGAGGTCATTTCCTTGCTCAAAATAATGTTTGAAAGATGGCAATTTAAAATTTTCTTGAAAATCAATTGAAAAATTCCATTTTCTATTTCAGGGGCCGCCTGCTGGCTCCAGCCGCCTGGTAAGCCAGCCCAATGAGCTCAGCTCCAGCGCCCGGCTCGCCTCGGCCCAGCCAAACCGCGCCTGGCCCGGCCCTGCCTGCCAGCACGCCTTTCTTTCTTCAGCGCTGCGTGCCGTCGCCGCGCCACGTCCCGACCTCGTCGAGCGACGCCACAGGTGTCGCCACGCGCCCGGCTAGTTTCGACGACCACGCAGTTGTTGGCTGGCGGGCTTGAAGAGGAGCGCGCCCTGCTGCCAGCCGCACGCGCTCTGCCTTCACTCCTCCCGCGCTGCCCTTCACTCCGCCCTCGCCGCGAGCCCCGAGCTCCGCCCTCGCCGCGCTCGAGCTCCGCCGACGCCAAGCTCTCACACCGCCGCATCATTTTCCGATTGCTCGCGCCCACAGCCGCGCCTCGCCTTCCTTTGGCTCACGCTCGCGCTTGCGCCGCCTTCCGAGCCCTGGGTAAGCTTTCCCCGCGCCTCGCCACCGGCGTCCATGGCGCCGCCGTACCCGGCCGCCGTGGAGCGCCCTCTTCCTCCCCTTCCCAGCCGTGCGTAGCTGCCTGCTTGCTTTCGCCATGGCCTCGCACACCTATTGCGCTCGGCGGCTTTATTTTGCCATGGCGGAGATTTCGCGCTGTCATTGGTCGAAGCAGCGCCCGTCGCAATAACAGCAGCGCCCGGCGTGTCATCGTGCCTCGGTGACCAGGCGAAGCCGAAGCCAAAGCATGGTCGACGCATACCGATTGGGCCGTCTTCCCCTCTCAAGCGCTCGGGCGGGCGCAGGCAGTTTAGGATGATGGCCATGGGCCATTTGTTCTCTTCGGGCCGCCCAAACATTTACGAAATGAATTGATTTCCATTTATTATTTGTTATTTGAAATCAAAATGGTTTGAAAAATGTTTGGATGGTCAAACTTGCTCCAAATTTGTTGAAACAAAATTTGCTAGGTTCCTTATCACCAGATCTACTTGGGAAAAATAGTGCATGTCATTTTTGATATACTTTTCTATAGGATTTTATTTAATCTTGAATATTGTTGATAACTTGAAAATATGTAGAAAAATATCTAGGCTTCAGAAAAATATGATTCCAAGTTTGTTAATCTTCTTATGTCATGTACTTCCTAGGAAAAATATATTTCATGCATGTGCTGTGGAAAACTTTAGAGGTGTAGTTCAAGTACCTTAAATGGCTGATTTTTGTTATTTTTGCTAGAGAGCAAACTTTGTATAAAACATGCATGTGATAATTTTTGTACAGTCATTATATGCTATGAAGAACCCAGGAAAATATTAATTCTATTGTTTGACACTTTTCATAGTACAAAGTAATTTCATGCTCATTTTTATGCAATAACTTGTCATTTTTGTGTAGGATAGTTTACTTATCCAAATGCCATGAAATTTTTATGGTAGTCTGTTTAGGGTAGTATTATGCTACTGTAATTTTCAGATTTTAGGAGCATCAGAAATATAGGTTGCTATTCAAACCTATTATTAATTAAGGTTTAAGCAAGTGTTGCCTTAAGTGTGATTAAGAAATTAGTAAAGCTTTGGTGTATCTTTGAAGCATTTCACAAGATAGGTTAACTTAACATATTAGTAGTAGAAGAGAATGCAGTAGATGACATGTGCTTGTAGCCTAGTTTCTTGGATGATGTTGTCTACCTTGCCTTTCAACATATTCATTGCATTCATCTCCTTCGATGCACCGATTGCATAGGCACTTACACGCATTGCATCATACTGGGATCGCAAACCGAGAACCCAGCCGTCATTCCCGAGGAGCCGAGGAGCAGTTCGAGTGCAAAGCAGCAGGAAGTGCCGAAGCCGACGAGGAGGACGTTGAGGAACTTCCGAGTGCCCGATCACCGCCTCGAAGCTCCTTCGAGAGAGGCAAGCCCCGAGCATCTTTTTCTCCGGTTTGCAATGATTTCGTTAAATGCTTTATTTTAAATTGATGCATTACGTTCAGGAGTTGTTTGCAACCGTTCTGTTGCATTATACCTTGTTTACCTTTGTTATACTATATCCTTGTTACCCCGGTATCCGCAATGAGTCAATGCTTAGTTGGCTTAGACCGGTAGAAGTCGGGTGATTTCTGTCACCGCGAGCTATAGGTGGTTACCGGATCTGTTTGGATGGCTATGAAGTCATGGTATAACTAAGTGTTAAATGAAGTTGAGATTGAGGGCGAGGCGGAGACTTGCGGTGGTTTTGGACTGTAGTGTTTCCGCCTCAGGTCGATTAAGGACCGACCGTTGTTGGGCCTCGAGTCATGTTGAACGATGCCTTACATTTAGTCGGCCGGATAAAGTACCTTCCGACCGCTGAAAGCCGGGAGATTTTTCGGGCCGAGTAGATTGCCCATGCACAAGACTGTGTCGAAGCGGTGTGGTAGGACACGGGCGGGATGATAAGACCAAAGTGCAATCGGTCGGCCCCGGTACATGTGGTTCTGGCAAACTCGAGATACCGGAAAGTTGACTCGGTGATCAATATCTCACTTTAGCGGGTGAGTGAGATTTGTGTAAGGAATAAATCACCATTGGTTAGGAATCGATTCGAATCGCCATCGCCCCTGGATAGTGAGCACTTGACTTGAGTGACTTCATCGTAGTAAATGTTTATGGAACACTTGGGCGGTTATAGTGAATATGACAAGATGGAAGTTGTTTAATGATCAGTGGTTATCATTAATTGCTTAATCACATGTTTACTCTAGTATAGGTGCAAATCTAGTCGAAAAAGTTAATAATAATTAACTTGACAATAATGCTTTTAGAAAGGTTCTTGAAATGCTAAAAATGCTTCTTTTCATAAATGAGTCACCTACCCTACTATAATGCCCGCATAATCCTTGGTGTCATTTATTTTCGGTTATGTATGTCAGGTAAGTCCAATTGAGTACCTTCTCGCACTCGGGGTTTTATTCCCACTTGTTGTAGATAAGGAGATGTACTATGGTTATTGTATCAACTGCTGTATCCTCGCGATGGTGATGCTTAGGACCATGGGCATGGTCATTCCTTACGTCTCGTCTAATGCTTTTGTTGGAGATGATCATTCATTTGGCACTATATTTGAACTCCGTGTGAGTGTGTGTGTGGTTTTAAACAAATGACTTCCGCTACTTTTATTCGAACTTGTTTTGTAATAACTATGTGTAAACTCGATGTATCTGTTATGCAAACTTTTATGTAATATGTGATTGGTGACCGCTAAACTTATTACGATCATGGTTGGGACACGAGTTGGTTTGAAATCCTTCGTGATTTCACGGACTACCGGGTTATACGGGCTTAAGTTTGCTCAATAAATGCCTCTGGTGGATGATTTTCTTACTTAATTTCGTATAATTGGTCGGTTACATATGGTGGCATCGAGCATGGTTTAGCGTGTTCATCGTTCACAAGTGTATTTAAAAAAAGGCATTTGGAAAACGTGATTTTAAACCTATAAAGTGTGCCGGTGATCATATCCTTTATGCCCGATTAAGGACTTTAGGTGGCTTAATTTGGCATCCGGCGGGGTTCTTGCATCATATTTCTCTTCGTCGCTCATACTGGCGTGCTATTGTATGAGTGCCACTTGGTTGAGTGGTAATGAATGGATCAATTGCCTCTACGCCTCGGTAAGTGTGAGTTGTGAGAGCATGATCGGATACACCGCTGATCTAGGGTGAATGCTTATATGATCTTTGGAGTAATTACATGTTCTACGATGTTTTACAAAGGTATCTCATGTATGGGTCTTCCATCCGTGGAGGCGATGCCGTCAATAGGACGATGGTTCGGGTAGTTGCTACCGTTGTACACGATCCGGGGATTCGTGTAGAGCGTGTAGATAAAACTTTACTGCTTTTATGCATTCATTGGGAATTGGGCTGAAATGAATCTTCTGCAGGTACATAACAACGCTATCGTGTAGAACGTATTAGTAACGTATTTGAGAGATCGTTTGTATGCCACCAAATTAGTCGTTAGAAATTATTTATTCCTAAGTTTGTGAGAACGTCTGGCGCATACATACATCATGTTACTTGTGCATTTCATTCATGTCATGCATTCCTCCCCTTATAAATTGATTATCTCATTTTGATAAAAGTTGTATCACCTAAAATATGTTTCCCCGGGGTAATGAAAGAACTTTTGCTACAGATGGCCCGCACGAAGCGGACCGCCCGTAAGTCCACCGGAGGAAGAGCACCTCGACGTCCGTTGGCCCTAAGGGGAGCACCGCACCACGGACACCTTCTTGAGCGAGTTTGGCATGCCGACTTTGCTTTGGAGAGTGCTCCATGATGTGGGGTACCCAGAGGGTCAAGAGCCGGTGTACTCTTGGAATGAGAGCCACTTAGCAGAGGATGGACTTGCAGTGGTGGAGATCACGGTTCCTGCCTCGGTGATGCTCCAGATTGGGATGGTTGGCATTTGAGTTTGAGGTCGCGACTCAATTTGAGGGTGCAGAGGGAGCAGACCTTCCGTGTCATCGAGGGACATTATGAGCAGATTTCCCGGTGAGCTTGCAAGCAGCTCTAGGCGGCACTTTTCCTAGGGATGATCCTCGTGATGCCATTTGGGTTCAGCCTCAGGGAAGTGCCCTGGTGAGAGGTCCAGCTGAAGGACAGGCTAGCGACAACCAGGCAATGAGTGCTATGTTCGCCGCCATCAGAGCATATGAGGGTCTCGAGAGTACCTACTAGACTTTGACTGGCTTGCGTGGTGAGGATAAGCTCAAGGGGAGAAAGCAGAAGAAGAGATAGGCACGTGCTATAGCTAGCTTGCAGGAGCAGTTGGCTGATATGAACTTACAGCAAGATCAGGCGGTTGAGAGAGGCGATAGAGCTATGCAGCAAGTGCATACGTTGACTCAAGCCAACAACAATGCAGACCGCATGATTGGACAGTTGGTGCAGGAAAGGAATGAAGCCTGGGACGAGAGAAACCTTCTGCGACAGAGGGTCGATGAGCTAGAGGAATACAATGGCAACCTGCATGAGGAGTTTCACGCGCTCTACAATGGGGTTGGCCCATATGCTCCACCAGACGCCGCTGGCATGGATATCGACGACGACAATGAGGATGAGCCTGTACTTGCACCTGGGGGCGATGGTGACGTCTCCGATCCCGACGATGGCCCCGAGGAGTAGGCTAGTTGCCTTGCGCTAGTATCTAGGTCCTGTCGCAATGACCTTTCTTTTGTTGGCATGTAACCTATTGTATGCTGCTTTGAACGTATGAGACTTGGCATGTGGTTGGAACTTGATTTTTGAATGCGATATCTGAACGCATAAAAAGTCCAGTGTATGTATGCTGGCAAATTGGATTGTATGGACGCGATGTTTGCCGTTGAAGTAATTTGATTAAGTGTTGTTGTTTTAATTGGGATGCGATTGTTGTGCCTCTATTTTATTGTATGAATTTATTCTCTCCAGTAAATTCAGTACGGCATAATTTTTCCTTCACTCGCAATTATTACAGCTTCACTCAATCATTACTTGTTGCTGAAATATGCAGATGACAAACACTCACCGAACCACGTATGAGGCCGCTGAGACCGGTGCTAACGGTGCGGGGACCGGTGGGGTGGTGATGGTGGAAACCGCGGCAACAACAATGAACCTCCCCATGAACCGCATTTGCCACCTCCTCCCCCATTTACCCCTGAGATGTTCCTCGCATAGCTGCTCGGGAGTCAGCGCAACGCAGAACAATCCCAGAAGAACATGGAAGATTTTCTGCGCACCATCGCCAACAACGTTCAACGTGGTAACAATCAAGGTGGTGGCATGGGAGTGAACCAATATAGCAGCTTCAAAGATTTCATGGACACCAGGCCGCCAGTATTTAAGGAAGCAACAGAGCCACTCGATGCTGAGGAATGGATCAACACGATGGAAGATAAATTCTGTGTGTTGAGGATGACTGAGGTGTTGAAAACGGAGTATGCTGCACTTCAATTGCAAGGACCGGCGGGAATGTGGTGGAAGCACCATCGCACCACCTTCCCTCCAAATGCCTAGATTTCTTGGAGAGAGTTTGCTGAGGCCTTCCGTGGAGTCTATATTCCACCCGGGCTGACCGAGATGAAGTTGGGAGAGTTTCTGGCATTGAATCAGGGCACCAAAACTGTGACGCAATACCTGTATGCCTTCAACAAATTGTGTCGCTATGCTCCCGACATGGTTGACACAGATGCTAAAAGAATAGCCAGTTTCAAGAGGGGACTCAATCCAAAAATGATGAAGCATGTTGGTACCAACAACCGCGTCAGATTCAGTGACTTCATCAGCGACTGTCTGAAGTAGGAGAAGAATAACAACGCCACCACCTCAGCCAAGAAGTCAGAATTTCTGTGGACCTCAAAAGCCGTACAAGATGGCAGTACAGCCCAACAAAGCAGCCGCAACTGCGGTACAAGGCAGTTCCAAGGGAACTGTGGGATCTACTGGGACAGTGAGGGGACCCTGCTATAACTGTGATCAACCCGGCCATTTTTCGAGATTTTGTCCGTACCCGCCCAAGAAGAAGCAGCAGACTTATAATGCTAGAGTGCATAGTACAACAGTGGATGAAATTCCTAAGGGAGAGCCCGTCACTGCTGGTAAGTTTCCTGTCAACGAAAACCCTGCAGTTGTTCTATTTGATTCTGGATCATCGCATTCTTTTTATGAGTCAAGCATTTGCACGTAAACATGAATAACTATGCATGTAATTGGGTTATGGTTACAGTATAAGTTCAAAGAGGGCTGATGTTTTGACTAACCGGATGGTTCGAGGGCAACCCTTGAATTAGGTAGCAGGAAGTTCGAGTGAACTTGATAGTTATGCCTGGATTAGTTTTGGATGTCATTATAGGGATGAATTGGATGAAGGATTGGGGAGCGATCATAGATATCTTTGGAAGTCGAGTACTTACCCTTAAGGATCCCTCGGGTGAGGGTACTTTCCAAGTACCATTGCCTCGGAGAACAGACCTTATAAGTGTTACATGTGCTACGGCGAGTCATTCCTATTCATCGATTCCGGTAGTGTGTGAATTTCCGGATGTATTCCGGATGAGCTACCCGGTCTTCTCGCCGGATAGGGAGATTGAGTTTGGAATTGAGTTAGTCCCGGAACAGCTCGATTTCAAGGAGACCCTATCGGATGCCGCAGATGAGTTAGTCGAATGTGAAGAAGCAATTAGAAGATTTGTCAAAAAGGGTTTATTCGCCAAGCAAGTCCGAATGGGGATGTCCCGCTTGTTTGTGAAGAAAAGAAAGAGGGCACGTTGAGAATGTGCGTAGATTACGTGCCACTCAACGCTGTGACCATAAAGAATAAGTACCCTTGCCTCATATTGATGTTCTGTTTAACCAATTATCCAAGGCCAAGGTGTTCTCAAAAATAGATTTGAGATCCGGTTATCATCAGATCAAGATAAGGCCACAGGATATACCGAAAACTGCATTTTCCACCAGATACGGGTTGTATGAGTATCTTGTCATGTCCTTTGGCTTGACAAATGCTCCTGCATACTTTATGTTTTTGATGAATATAGTTTTCATGCCAGAATTGGATAAGTTTGTGGTAGTGTTCATCGATGACATTCTGGTGTACTCTGAGAATGGAAAGATCATGAAGAGCATCTGAGAACTGTCTTGACTAGACTTAGGGATCATCAACTGTATGCTAAGTTTAGCAAATGCGAATTCTGGTTGAATGAAGTTCCTTTCCTTGGTCACATTCTGTCAGAAAATGGGGTTTCAGTCGATCCAAGTAAGGTGCAAGAAGTTATGAATTGGAAAGCACCGACCACAGTTCCTGAGATTAGAAGTTTCCTAGGACTAGCCGGTTATTACCGTCGCTTTATACCAGACTTTTCGAAGATTGCCAAACCGATGACAAGCCTCCTACAGAAGGATCACAAGTTTGTGTGGACAGAGGAGTGTGAAGCAGCTTTCCACACTTTGCAGAAACTGTTGACCACTGCTCCTGTTCTAGCACAACCAGATATCGAGAAACCATTTGATGTGTTTTGCGACGCATCGAAGACTAGATTGGGCTGTGTTCTTATGCAAGAAAGAAGAGTCATTGCTTATGCATCACGTCAATTGAGAAAGCACAAGGTCAACTATCCAACACATGATCTTGAACTTGCTGCAGTTGTGCACGCCCTAAAAATTTGGAGACATTATCTACTTGGCAATGTGTGCAACATTTTCACGGATCACAAGAGTCTTAAGTACATCTTTAGCCAACCAGAGCTAAACATGAGACAACGCAGATGGTTGGAATTGATCAAGGATTACAACTTGAATGTGCAATATCATCCTGGAAAAGCCAATGTAGTGGCAGATGCTTTAAGCAGAAAGTCACACTACTTAAATGTGCAGCCATTACTTGAAGATGGGTGCGATCTAATGCATCCTGCTGTGTTACATAGTATTTAGATTAGTTGCTCTTTGGAGAGTAAGATAATAGAAGGCCAGAAAACCAACAAGGGGATATTCCACATCAAAGAGAAAATAAAAGAAAAGCCGTCTCAACACTTTAAAGTGGATGAACAGGGCGTGTTGTGGTTTGACGACCGTCTTGTGGTTCCCAAGGATCGAGAGCTTAGGAATAAACTCATGGATGAAGCTCACCTTTCTAAGCTCTCTATCCATCCCAGAAGTAGTAAGATGTATCAAGAACTAAGATCTCGTTATTGGTGGACCAAAATGAAGAAAGAAATTACAGCATATGTTGTCAGATGTGACACATGTTGTCGAGTGAAAGCCATTCACATGAAATCTGCTGGTATGTTGCAACCCTTGTCCGTCCCTAGTTGGAAGTGGGATGATATAAGTATGGATTTTATCACAGGTTTGCCCACTACTCAAAAAGGACATGATTCGATTTGGGTAATTGTGGACCGTCTTACCAAGACCGCTCATTTCTTACCTATCAAAATAGAGTATCGACCACCTCAATATGCCGAGAAGTATATCGCAGAAATTGTGAGGTTGCATGGTATACCAAAGACCATAGTATCTGATAGAGGCTCACAGTTCACGGCTCACTTTTGGGAACATTTACACAAAGGCTTAGGAACTAGTTTGATTCGCAGTACCGCTTATCATCCTCAGACAGATGGTCAGACTGAACGAGTGAATGCTGTTTTGGAGGATATGTTAAGAGCCTGTGTATTGTCTTCTAAGGGATCATGGGAGTCATGGTTACCGTTAGCTGAGTTTTCTTATAATAATAGTTATCAAGAAAGCATCAAGATGGCCCCATTCGAAGCTTTATATGGCAGAAAATGTAGAACACCATTGAATTGGGTCGAACCTGGAGATAGAAGGTATTATGGCATTGACTTTGTAGAAGAAGCCGAGAAGAGAGTTCAGCTTATTCAGCAGAATATGAAAGCGGCCCAATCACGTCAGAAAAGTTATGCAGACAGAAGAAGGAGACCCCTTATGTTTGAAGTTGGTGACTATGTTTATCTGAAAGTCACGCCGATGAAGAAGAAAAGGTTTGGAGTCCGAAGAAAGCTTGCCGCGAGATTCGTAGGACCATACAAGATCTTGGAACAAAGAGGTCCGGTAGCCTACAAGTTAGAGTTACCTGAGACAATGAGTACCGTTTTCCCAGTTTTCCATGTATCACATCTCAAGAAATGTTTGCGTGTTCCGGAGGAAAGAATAGAACCTCGAGGTATCCAACTCAAATCAGATTTGGTGTATCGTGAGCAACCAGTCCGGGTGTTAGACACTAAGGAACGTGCTACTCGGAATAGTGTGGTGAAAACATACAAGATACAGTGGGATCATCATGATGAGGGAGATGCAACTTGGGAAACGGGAGAGTATCTACAAAAAGCTTATGAAGATTTTTATAACAAATGGTTCGTAACCCAAATCTCGGGACGAGATTTTTATAAGGGGGGAGGGCTGTAACACCCCGGTGTTATGCCTGCATTTAGGCACTGCTAATCATACATATCATGCATCATCAAGCATCCTAATCATACATGCCTAATCATGTAAATAACAATTGAAACACTGCTTCGAAACATTTAAAACATGTGTGAAACCTGAATGTTGCATACACCTGTTTAAGAGTTGTTCTGTCCTGATTTTGCTTGCTAGGTTAGTGAAACATGTTTGGCTACTATTGTAAATCATCTAGCAATGTTTAGTTCGATTTTTGGAGCAAAGTTTGTATTCAAATTAATCCAAAATTTGGCTTCAAAAATTAGGGTTTTGAGTTAAACGTGGACTTTGACCTTGCAATTCAAAATCTAGAAAGAATTTAGCTGTGGTCATAAAAGCAAAGTTGTAGAAAATTAAATTCTAAGCAACTTTCATTTTTGGTACATTTTCAAAAGATGTCATTTTCTTGCTCAAAATAATATTTGAAAGATGACATTTAAAAATTCCTTGAAAATGCAAATGAAAAAGGCTTTTTCCTCCTTCGCGGGCCGCCACCTCACTTCTGGCCCACTGCCGAAGCCGGCCCAGCGAAGCCCCCGCGCGCGCCTCACCTCGCGTCGGCCCAGCCCAGCGCGCTGGCTCCTTCTCCCGCGCGCCGCGCTCATCGCCGCGCCACGCCCCCGACCGCGTCAGGGCTTGCCTGCCGCGTGGCGCCACCCATCGACGGTGGCCTGGCACTGCTGGCCATGACTTGAATCCCCGCGCGCCCACGGCATTCCAGCGCTCCTCACTTCTCCTCTCCCGCGCTTCCATATGTGCTAACACCAATGTGTCCCAACATATGTGCATGTGTGTTAGCATTTTTCAAAGCATTTGTCAAGGGTCAAGTTAGCACACACTAGGTCCTAATGTATATGCATGAAATGACATCACCTAGTGGCACTTGATAATCGCTTTTACCATGATTTTTCCTCTTCATAGTATGGCTATCTGTCGAGGACCTAATACCGGGGTACCCAATGAGGTGGAGCTAATAACCATCGAACGTTGATGCTTCCGGTCAGACAAGAACGCTACTACACTTCTTGTCCGAATGACGGAAGATTGGTTCCGCCTAGCGCCGACCCCCGAGGGCTAGACTCTGCCTCACCTGACAGCTGAGGGCGGGCTCCGCCTCGCCCGACGCCTGAGGGCTAGACTCTGCCTCGCCCGACGGCTGGCTCCGCCTCGCCCGACGCACGAGGGCTAGACCCCGCCTTGCTCGACGGCTAAGGGCGGGCTTCGCCTCGCCCGACGCCCGAGGGCTAGACTCTGCCTCGCCTGATGGCTGAGGGCTGGCTCCGCCTCGCCCGACATCCGAGGGCAGGCTCCGCCCCGCCTGATATCTGTGGACAGGCTCTGCCTCGCCCGACGGCTAAGGGCTGGCTCCATCTCGCCCGACGACTGCGCCCTGCTCCTTCATGATGACAAGCATGAGGTAAGACAGGACATTTGAGTCAACCGCAGTACCGAGGACCATACCCTGCACGCCTATAGAAAAGTACCGTTAGGATACGACGGGACGGGCACGTTAAGCCCTTTAGGGCACGGCAAAGCCCGAACAGTGTTGTAGGCGCTGACTTTGGTCTTACAGTGTTGTGGGCGCCGCCATTAGCCCTTGGACACGGATCCTGACACAAGCATACGACAACCACTACAATCCAAGAGAGAACTCACGTCATCAATAGTAACAAGCGTATAGTCACTTCCCCATCTACTCCCCGTGGAGTCACGGCTCGGCGCCCTGACACACCGCACCGTCCGTCGGGAGGGATGGGACGTGACCACTCGCTGAAATGAGGCCAGGGCTCGGCCCTATCAGAATCAGCATGACATACTATCACTGGCGTGGTCTGCCTTGTCAGCAGGGCAGGCTCAAGGGAAAAAGAAGACCCGGCACCTTCGAAGGACCTTCTCTACCTTTGGTTTTTTCCTCTTTCCCCCATCTGTAGCCCCTGCTCCCCCCTTGGTCTATCAAAGGGAGGGCAGGACACCCCGCTAAGGGGACGGATTGATTCCACACACAACACACAGCCAAGCAGCAACCGAGCTCTTGGCATCCTTTTGACCTTTCCATCAGAGACTTGGGACCTGTCCCTCTCTCGAACATTTGTACCCCCTACTACGAACCTTTTTTGATAGTAATAACACGAGCAGGAGCAAACTGGACATAGGGACATTCTGTCCGAACCAGTATAAACCTTGTGTCCTTTAGTATACCATCCGAGCCTAACGCGCAACAAATATAAATTTACTAGTTGGTGTTTGTTCGAAACACCGACAGTTGGCGCGCTAACTAGGGGACTTTTGTGTGTTCCATATCAGGTCGCGGATGGCTAGCCATGCAATCAGTTGGGTCCTGGGCGCACACGTGTGTTTCGGTGACCAGGACTTCATCGTCACGGTGGGAGGAGAGTTGGCATTGGCCCACGCGGTCATCCAATCTCCCCCCTCCATCGGCTTCAACTACGGGAGGCTTGAGCGCTAGCCCGGTGTCTTCCTTGGACCCCGGTCGTCCAGGGAGGACCCACGCCACCTCACCCTCTCTCTAGAACACTCCGCACGGAGCGCCTCGATGGCGTTTCTGTTCGGTCTCCGCAACGCCGTGGTGACCTTCGGCCACCATGTGGCACAGCGCACAATCCCTTTCCCTACGAACAACAAGTTCGTGGGGATGATCAAAAGCGTCATGGAATCCCTCCATGGCCTCCTCGTAGAGGAGCCAGGGTTGGACTCTAGCTCTAACTCTAGCAGGGGGAGCCATCACCCCTCCCAGGAATGTTTCATGGCTGGTACCCCTGAGGGACACGTCGAAAGCATCTCTGCGGAGGAGGCTACCCCAACAGGCAACCTCGGCGACGGAACCAAAGGGGGGACAGCGGCCCACCTCATGTAGGGGTGGAGCAGCTAAGAGCCCAAAAGCGAGAGATCGATGAAGCCAGACTCTAGCTTATACGGGAATACGCGGAGGTCGATTAGGAGATCGAACGCCATGGAGATGGTGGGCGCGCACGTGCCGTGGCCCGTGATGTGAATCGAAGGATCATCGCCGACGATGAAACCCTTCCTCATTTCTCTCAGGCAAGCCAGAACATCGCCACTGCAACAGCCTTGCTCCATGGCCTCCCAGAGGCCACGACGCCTGAGGATCATCGGGCCCACCGCGAGATTTGCACGCTGCTCGAGCGTGCGGCGGCGCAGCAGGCAGAAAGCTTGTTGTCTCGGTGACACAAGCTCGACACCAGCTAGCGCACGCCCTCGGTGTGCCCCGCCAGGGATGCATCAGGGCACTAGGCACCACAAGGTGGTAGGCAGCGCGCTGCGATCCTGATACATCAACGTCTCGGCCACAACCGTGACGCATGCAACACCCTCGATGCCCGCAGACGCACCTACAGCGACCCAAGAGAAGGAGCCCACCGCAGCTATCATCCTCGTCGCGGTGGTCGCTACGACAATAGCGAGGACCAGAGCCTGACCCCCGGCCTGCCGGGCCCTCTGGCCTTCGGCCGGCACATCCTCAACGCCGCTTTCTCGCCAAGGTACCGACCACCTACCAATATCCCTAAGTACTCTGGGGAGACAAACCCCAAACTTTGGCTTGAAGACTATCGGCTTGCCTGTCAAGCCGGTGGTGCGGATAATGATGACTTCATTATCCGCAACCTTCCACTATTCTTGGCCGATTCGGCACGAGCGTGGTTGGAACACCTGTCGTCCAACGCAATCCAAAGTTGGGCGGATCTGAAGGAGATCTTTGTGGGAAACTTCTAGGGCACATACAAGCGACCTGGGAACCCATGGGACCTCAAGAATTGCCATCAGAAGGCCGGTGAGACCTTCCATGGGTACATCCGGTGCTTCTCCCGATAGTGCAACGAGCTCCCTAACGTCACCGATGTCGAAGTGATAGGAGCCTTCCTGTCTGGGATGACCTACGAGTCCTTGGTTCATAAGCTGGGATGCAAGGGCCCGCGAACCACCAAGGAACTCCTAGACATCGCCACCAGCCATGCCTCAGGAGAAGAGGCGATCAGAGCGATCTTCGATCACCTCGAGGGCAAGGCAAGGCGGGATGAGGGTGCCCGCGAAGGCACCTCCAATCGTTCTGCCAAAAGGAAGAATAAAAAGCAACGGTGCGAGGACTCGCTCGTGGCCGCTGCTGACCATAAGGGTGGTCGGAAGCCCGTGGAGGGCACTCCGAACCACTTTGAAAAATTACTCGAGGGGCCGTGCCCGAACCACGCCTTTCCTGTTAAGCATCTGCTCAAAGACTGTGGCCTCATGCGGCGGTTCTTCTCTGGAGGCTCCAACAAAGGGGAGCAGGGGATGGACCCTGCCCCCGCTGCGGACGACGCCGAGGAGAAGGGCGATGGCTTTCCAACACCGGACAGCTGCCTTATGATCTTCGGAGGATCAGCGGACTACGACTCCAAACATCGTCAGAAGCTCGCACGCCGCGAAGTCTACATGGCCCAACCGGCCACACCTCCCTTCCTCCGGTGGTCGGAGTCCACCATAACCTTCGATCGGACCGACCATCCGGATACCATCTCGCACCTGGGAAGATATCCGCTGGTGGTTGACCCAATTGTCAGCCCAAAGCGACTCACCAAAGTACTGATGGACGGATGCAGCGGCCTCAACATCGTGTACGCCAAGACGCTCGATGAGATGGGCATCGACCGGACGCGCCTCCACCCAACCCAAGCGCCTTTTCACGGCATCGTGCCGGGGAAGAAGGCCATGCCACTTGGGCAGATCGATCTACCCGTTACCTTTGGCGATCAGTTCAATTATAGGACTGAGACCCTCACCTTTGAGGTGGTTGGGTTCCTCGAAACCTTCCACGCTATCCTAGGACATCCATGCTACGCAAAGTTCATGGCCGTCCCCAAAGACAAATACCTCAAGCTGAAGATGCTAGGCCCCCATGGGGTCATCACCATCGGCATCTCCTTCCAGCGCACCTACGAGTGCGAGGTCGAGTGCTGTGGCCACACCACAGCAATCGTCGCCTCTGGAGAACTCACCGCCCTCAAGGAGGAGGTGGCCGAAGAGGCGCCCGACGCCAAGAAATTGACCGCATCATTCGAGTCGGCTGAGGGCTCTAAAAAAGTCCTCGTGGATCCCAGCAGCTCCGAGGGCAAAATGGTACGCATTGGTACCATGCTTTCCTCCGAATAGGAAAGCGCGCTCATCGACTTCCTCCGCGGCAACAAAGACATCTTTGCGTGGAAACCCTCGGATATGCCGGGCATTCTGAGGGAGGTCGCCGAGCATACCTTGAAAATCCATCTAGACTCTAGGCCGGTGAGGCAATGCCTACGTCGCGTCGACGATGAGAAACATAGGGCCATCGGCGAGGAGATAGCCAAACTTTTGGTGGCCAGATTCATCAAGGAAGTATACCACACAGAGTGGTTAGCTAATCCCATTCTTGAACGAAAGAAGAGCGGGAAATGGAGGATGTGTGTGGACTATATGGGTCTCAACAAAGCATGCCCAAAGGATCCATTTCCTTTGCCGCGCATAGACCAAATAGTCGACTCTACCTCGGGGTGTGAAACCCTCTGCTTCCTTGATGCGTAGTCCGGCTACCATCAAATCACGATTAAAGAGTCTGACCAGCTTGTGACGTCTTTCATCACCCCCTTCATATCGTTCTGCTATGTTTCTATGCCGTTCGGACTGAAGAACGTTGGGGCTACGTACCAGCGTTGTATGCCCAAACGCTTCGGGGACCTCATCGGGCGGACCGTTGAGGCCTACGTCGATGACATCATAGTTAAGTCCAAACGGGCTGACCACCTCATTATCGATCTTGAGCAGACCTTTGCAAAACTCTGAGCCAATGGCATCAAACTCAATCCTAACAAGTGTGTTTTTGGGGTCCCGATGGGCATGCTGCTCAGCTTCATCATCTCTGAGCGTGGCATCAAAGCCAACCCAGAGAAAATCTCAGCCATCACAAGGATGAGCCCAATTCAGAACATAAAGAGGGTTCAGCGAGTCACAGGGTGCCTCGTTGCACTCAGCCAATTCATCTCGCGCCTCGGTGAACGAGGTCTCCCCTTTTATCGACTCTTGAAGAAAGTCGACTGCTTCGAGTGGACATCCGAGGCCCAGGAGGCACTTGACATGGTCAAACTACTTCTAACAAGGGCCCCGATCCTAGTTCCTCCAAGCAACAGAGAATCTCTCCTACTATAAATAGCGGCCACCACGCAGTGGTCAGCGCCGCCCTGGTAGTAGAGCGAGAGGAAGAGGGGCACGCCCTCAAGGTCCAGCGCTCTGTGTACTTCATCAACGAGGTGCTATCTGACTCTAAGACTCGCTACTCCCAAATCTAGAAGCTCCTATATGCTGTCCTCATCACCAAGAGAAAGCTACGCCACTACTTCGAGTCACACTCCATGATGGTCGTGACGTCGTTCCCCCTTAGCGAGGTCATCTAGAGCCAGGATACCACGAGAAGAACTGCAAAGTGGGCACTCGAGTTGATGGATCAAGGCATCACGTATGCCTCCCGAACGGTGATCAAGTCCTAGGTGTTGGCTGACTTCATCACGGAATGGACCGAGGTCCAAACACCACTGACAGTCGTCGATCAAGAGTACTGGACGATGTACTTTGATAGATCCCTGATGAAAAAAGGCGCCAGTGCGAGGCTAGTCTTCGTATCACCCCTCGGGGTTCGCATAAGGTACATGGTTCGTCTCCATTTCCCCTCATCCAATAATGTGGCTGAGTATGAAGCACTCATCAACGGCCTACACATCGCCATCGAGTTAGGCATCCGACGCCTCGACATCCGAGGCGACTCCTAGCTGGTCGTCCACCAAGTCATGAAGGAGTCGTGCTGCCATGACGCCAAGATGACTGTGTACTGCCAAGAAATCCGAGGGCTAGAGGACAAGTTTGATGGCCTCAAACTCAATCACATCCCAAGGCGCCTCAACGAGGCGGCCGACACGCATGCAAAAGCGATGTCTGGTCGAGAGCCGGTGCCAATGGGTGTCTTCGTCAGTGACCAACACAAACCCTCGGTGTGCTACGAAGGGTTGGAACGGGCCGATGATGGCCCGTCTGATCCAACCTCAAGGGCTAACCAACTGATGGCTCCATCCGGCCCCAAGGTCATGGAGCTTGAAGAGGATCCAGCGACAGAGCCCGATCCTCTGGACGACTGGAGAACACTCTACCTCAACTACCTCCTCCGTGACACGCTGTCGACACGGACAAAATGGAAGCTCAATGGCTCGCACGTCGCGCCAAGTCCTTCGTTCTTGTAGAGGGCGAACTCTACAAACGAAGCCACACCGGGATCCTACAGCTCTGCATCCCCATCAAACAGGGGAAGCTTCTGCTGAGTGATATCCACGGTGGGGTCTGCGGTCACCCCGCCACACCTAGAACCTTGGTTGGGAACGCATTCCGACAGGGCTTCTACTGGCCCACTGTAGTAGCCAACACCGAGCAGATCGTACGCACCTGCGAAGGGTGCCTATACTACGCTCGGTAAACTCACCTCCCGACCCAGGCACTCTAGATGATCCCCATCACATGGCCCTTCATGGTCTAGGGGCTCGATCTAGTTGGGCCTCTCAACAAGGCGCCCGGGGGCTACACCCACTTACTTGTCACCATAGACAAGTTCACAAAATGGATCAAAGCTCGACTGATCTCCGCGATCAAGTCCAAGCAAGCTGTGCTGTTCTTCCTCGACGTCATCCATCACTTTGGAGTACCGAACTCTATCATCATGGACAACGGCACACAGTTCACCGATAAGAAGTTACTTCGATTCTACGATGAACAACACATCCGGGTCGATTGGGCCATCGTCACGCACCCCCGAACAAACAGACAGGTCGAGCGCGCAAACGGCATGCTCCTACAGGGCCTCAAGCCTAGGATCTTCAACCGGTTGAACAAGTTTGGCACACGCTGGGTCGCCGAGCTCCCTACGGTGCTCTGGAGCCTAAGGACGACTCCCAACCAGGCCACCGGCTACACGCCCTTCTTCATGGTCTATGGTTCCAAGGCCGTTCTCCCAACCGACCTCAACTATAGAGCGCCAAGAATCAGAGCATACGACGAGTAGGGAGCCGAGGCATCCCACGAAGATGCCATGGACCAACTAGACAAAGCCCGTGATGTCGCCCTCCTCCGTTTGGCCAAGTACCAGCAGGCACTACGACAGTACCATAGCTGACAGGTGTGGGACCGAGCCTTCAGCGTCGGGGACCTAGTTCTCTGCCTCATGCAGAGCAACAAGGACTACCACAAGCTCTCCCCATCCTAGGAGGGGCCATACGTTGTCGTGGAAGTACTCCGGCCAAGCGCCTACAAATTGAAAACCATCGACGGCGAGGTCTTCACCAACACCAAGAACATTGAGCAGCTACGTCGTTTTTACCCTTAAATAAATGCATACTTTCTTTTATCAGTCTTTGCCATAAAAAATCCCCGGTCTTTTCATGACATCCGACCCCTACAAAGTGTGAGGGGTCAGACCTCACTCGGGGGCTGGTATGAGCACGTTTACCTTGCAAAAACATTCTCTGTGTTATCTTTCAAACATTCTCGGTGTTTTTCCTCTTTCCTCATGGTAAGTCCTAAGGGCTAGGATTTCGGGGACAAGATCTGAGTATAATTGGTAGGACTACGGGAAACCCACGCCCCAGCGGCTACGGTCTCTTTGCTCACCAGCGTGATCAGAATTGACTCTCCCGCACTCTGAGTCTTTTGCGACCGTAACTATGGGAAAGGCCGGAAGGCATTAAACCTCTTTTGCCAAAGAGAGGGAGAAAAGCTGAAAAGTTGTTTGCCATAATGAAATTTGAGAACATGTTCATTTTTGCACAAATTCATCGCTTACAAAGTGATTTCATTATGAAAAGGGACTGATGTATTCATGAATACGTAAAACTGTTCACACGGGGGCTCCCTCACAACTTATTCGATTATAGTTTTTGACCATTTCTACTCTAAAGTACTACTATAGTCGCGGCGCCACGCTCTCCATCGGCAACGTCCTACCGCTCCGAGGGATCCCTGAGGGAGCTGTCGTCTGCAACATCGAGCACCATGTCGGTGACTGTGGCACCTTCGCCAGGGCATCCAGGGACCACGCCATCGTGAGCAGCTGCAACCCTGACAATGGCACCTGGATGGGGGGTGCTTCCCACTAAAGAAAGGCCGCCATGGCTGATGGATGCCTCTGACATCCCATCAAGCTTCATGAACTGGCCGATCTGAGCGGCTGCAAGGGCGAAACCCCCCATCGACGTAGTCCTGGGTGACTTCCCCACCAACAAGACTCGCCTGGAGAAGATTCGCCGAAAGAGCTTCTCGTACAGCTCCATCCCGACGAAGGCCTCACGGACGACGACAAAACCGACGACGCTCAGCACCCTCCAGTGCGCCTCCTCCTTCGGCGGAAGCAGCCCATTCTCGGCGAAGGCGGCTAGCACCATCTCATCTATGTTGGATGACCTCCAGCTAATGTTTTCCTAAACGGTAAACAGTCTTTACATGATCACCCTTCGTTTAGCATTTAGGCTATTTACACGGTGCTTAAACGAAGTTAAATGGTCTAAATGGTTTTGTACTTTTAAAAAAATACATATAATTATATATGTGCATGTAAAAAACATAGTATTCTAGCATTTATACATATTTATCCGAGTAAAAATCAATTATTTTGGTATGTATATATATTTATGCATGTGAAAAGAACCAAATATAGATATTTATGCATGTAACATATCAAGTGTACACATTTATAAATATAATAAACTTAAGTATACAAATTTATCCATACAAAACTGAACTAGATTTACCTCGTGTTCGTCTAAACAGTTGTTTAGCCCGTTTAATATGCTGTTTATCTCCATTCCGTTTAGGCCGTTTAGACCGTTTTTCCCATTTTTGACCGTTTAAACGGTCAACCGTTTAATTTCCGTTTACCCCCTAAACAAAACAATTTACCACCGTTTACCATTTACTGCCCGTTTAAACGGCCGTTTAGGCAAACACTGCCTCCAGCTCGACATCACGCTCTGGATTCACAAACGGATCTGTAAGTTCTCCACTCCCTCGCATTACCCTCCCTCACTTAGGAACCGCCGCAACATTCGAACGCGCATAGTGGAAAGGAAGGAGAGAAGGTAGCAGCTCAGGAATAGGCGAAGGAATGGGGATGAGAACCCCCTCCCTCCCCCTATTTAAGGAGGAGACACATCAGTGGAGAAAAGGCGAAAGGTTGGGATGAAAAGCCCTCTCCCTTCCCCTATTCAATGCAGATGAGAAATCGAGGCCGACGGGAATTCGAGGGGACGCGCCTGGACCGACGGGATGCGCTCTGATCGACAAGACGGCCCCAAGTCAAATAGGACGTAGCCTGGGCATGGCCCACCACTACCGCACGCCGGGCGCGAGAATCAGGGCGCACCCGCATGTAGGAGACTCTCCGCTTCCCCAGGTAGGACCTAGAAGGACCCGACGACGGAACTCCGTCAAGGGGGGCCCAACGGGCCTCCTAGGTCGATCGGATGGCCTAGGTAAAATGATGAACAAACGGCCGCCGAAAGATAAGAACATCTGTTTACTTACTTTGCGTGTTAAATTCATTACCGAGCCTCCGACCCCAACAACGACAGGGGCACGGACATCGCTCGGAGGCTACTGAGAGTGTCTACTTGTTTAGACATCCTCTTCGCTCGACCCCTCCTTACGTTTGAAACTGGAGTCGCGGTGTGCGGGTGTAAAACTTTGGGTAAAACTGGACGAACCGCTAGACCCTACGCCCCGACGGCTACGGTGTTTTTGTTCACCAGCATAATTGAATTCACAGTTCCCCGCATCCCAAGCTTCAGCATCCGCCTTCTCGAGAAGGATTCAGAAGGGACCGCCTGCAAAATCTCCTTCAAGGAGAAGATGTCAGGCCACCTAAGTCAATCGAACGGCTCGGATCGCCGCTGTAACACCCCGGGTGTTTTAAATACTAAAACAGGACATGTCATCATATGCATTGCAAGGCTTTTGGTCATATTGAAAACTTTGATATGCATTCACTAAAACAAGTTTACATTTATGTTATGAGTGTTGCCTTGTATGGGTTGAATTGAGTTCAAAGTTTTGTTTGGATTTTAAATTTTCGAAAACCCTGATTTTCAGCATTTAAGTTTGCCCTGGAAAACCCATTTCAAAATCTGAGCATATTTTGGGTTGAGACTTAAAGCAAAAATGTAGAGCTTATTGAGTTGTACAAAGTTTGTTTTTGGAGTTTTCAAAGTTGTTTAGAAAAATTTGAAGTAATTTGAAAAGGCGAAATGTACTCAAAGTGTCCCCTTTTGATTTCAAATTTGCATTTCAAAATGTATACCGAATTTGGGTATGGTTATAAAAGTAAAGTTGTAGAACTTTGAATTTTGAACAACTTTTGTTTTTGGAGATTTTTGAGTTGTTATGTAAATTTGGGAGTAATTTGTTAAATTTGGCGAATGTCAATTCTGTAAATACGTTGAACAGTAGCCGCGGGCAGCTGTCACCGCCGGCGTGCTTCTCCGGGCTTCCAGTCGCACCTGTGGCCGCCCTCGGCTTCACGCTGGCATAGAATAGGCATCGTCGTGGCTTCCTCTTGCTTCCTGGCCGTCGTTTAAAGGCCAAGACGCCGTCGCCGTCGTTCTTTTCTCCTCCTCTGTTTTTCGGTCACCGCCGCCGCTGCTCCGTTGAGCCCTCACCGTCGATTTAGCGCCTGTGCCGTCACAGCAAAGCATTCAACAGCTTCGCTTACTCCTTGCGCACCTAGCCAACCAACTGTGGTCACTTGATTTCACTAGGAACCTGCTGTGCGCGCCTTTCTTCCTCGCGGCCGGCAACCTCACCATCGCGAGCGCGTCACCGTGTCTAGCATTCTCTGGTGAGCCATTGCTCTTGCTCAGTGCACCTACAGCTTCGCCTTGTTCCTGAGACACTCTGTGACCGGTTAATTGCTCCTTTTGTCCACCACAGTCACCGGAAAATCACCGTCACAGTCGATTGCTCTGTCGTGATCGCTGCGACCGTCGACCCGCCTATCCGTTGTTCCTCCGGCTCGTCCATCGCCTTCAATGTATTCGGGGTGAGCATATGGTTCTTCCCGAGCTGTTTGTTTAACCGTTACCGCACTTGTTTTGCCGACGTAGCGCCGCCGAGCCACCGTGTCCGCCATGGCCGGCGTCAAGCTCGTAACTCACTGTAATTGCTTAAGCTAGTGTCGTCAATTGATGCGGGGTGGTGTGGGGAGTGTTTTGATACCTTAGCCGTCGCCGTTGGTCTCACCGTCGGCAAGTTTTTGCCGGTCAGCGCCGTCATTGCCGTGGTCAGCGCCGAAGGTTGTAGATGACATGTGGGGTCGGGTGTCAGTGACTCAGCAGTTTGAAAATGATTTTTCCTTTTTCAGAAATGAATGAATAGTGTATGTTTTTGTTATTTTTGTGTAGATTTATTTAGAGCTCCAAAAATTATGAAAATTTTTGTGTGACTTCTCTGTGATGTATATTATTTAGGAAAAATATGAAATGTTGTTTTTCAGTACTTTTTTAATGTGATAAAAATTGTTCAATTAATTAATCAATAAGTTTCCATGATTTTTCTAGATTTATTTATTTATCCAAAAATTATGAAAATTGTTTTGCCACTTAGTTATCATGTGACGAACCTTTATCAAAATTTTGAAGTTAATTGGAATAAGTTGATTTATTTCATAATTTTGGATTTAATAATTAATTCATAAAGCAAATAGTAATCTTTAATGATTTAGGTTTTGATTGAATTTTGGATTGTGTGATGACCTTGGGTCATTAGTTGGTAATGATCTTTGGCAATTGATTTTAGTAGTACGGAAAGGTTTAGTTAGTTTGACTTGTAACTGTACCGCGAAGGAAAGTTGTATTCAAGTTATTACTTTTGCATCCATCGTCGAGCATCATATTTTGCATCTCGCATCATGTTAAACATGGCATTGTTACTACGTGTAGTGAACGAAGGTGAGCACGTGCTAGTTAATCAAGTAGTTGAGGAGGTTAATCCGTCTGTTGAGGTCGGGTTGGATAATTGTGGTGCAACTCCGGAACCGGACTTTTCCGTCAACGAAGGCAAGCCCCGGATGCATTTAAACCTACCTTGTGTTTTACAAAATTATTTCACTTTTGCTTTTATATATTGCATTAAGTGATTAGAAGTCTAGTGGAAACCTAATTGATGCATTACCAACCTTATTTTTCCATATCTACCTTGTTAACAGTTTTAATTCGTATATGCCTTGTTTTGCTTAGCTATGCTGAGAATTATGAAAGTCGGGTGATATATGTAAGTCGGGGACCTACATATGTCGTGTGGTCTGGAATCCCCAGCTGAGTTTAATCGGTTCGAATTGTTGTTGCTCCTCGGTTATGGAGACTCAACTCACTGTTCATCATCGTAGTATTAAACTGGAACTTGAGGCTGGTTTGAGAAAGTGTTGGATATGAAGTTTCATGATCTCAATGCGGATCGTGTCAGCTTTGTATATGATCTTATGAAGTTTTAAATGTTGATATAAATAATTTTGTTAAAGAGCTTTTACGCAAAAGAACTTTGATTATTATTAAAGCCATACCTAGAATCCCATGAGCCTGCATTCATGTGTTCTATTAATTCTTATTTCGGTTAAGTCTTGTTGAGTACTTTTGTACTCAAGGTTCGTTGACCCTTGTTGCAGGTGAGGTTCATGAGCAGATCTGTTTTGGATCATGCTGCATGACTGTTGTTTAGTGCGATGATAATAAGTAAATGTGTGGCCCTTGGGTAGGGCAACTTATTTGTGTGTTCTGTAATATGTTATAATGTCACTCCACTACTACGTTTTGTAATATTAACCGAACTTAGTTGTATGGTTCAAAACAAATGGTTTGTAAACTATGTTATTGTAAGTCTTCCACTAATCTTTACTCTGATGTATATATTTGAATAAACTATTGTATATTGCAATGACTCTGTAATGGGATCCTGCTCAAAAATCGTGGATGATTCGGGGTTCCCCGAGGACACCCGACAGTCTTCTTAAGTGTCCAGGAATATATGCATAGATGTCAAAGGTCGTTGGACAGTGACAGGTGCATGTGGGCCCTATAATTTAGGAGGTTCTGCCACAGAATGGTATCAGAGCGATCGTTACAAAGTCTTTGTTGTATTGTTTTACAAAAACTTCAAAATGATTTGGGATGACTAAATTTAACTTGTTAATTTGGTCCAAATTACTTCTGACTTATCTAATTTCTTTCTCACCATTCCTTATTTGATAAAAAAAGGTTTTGTGTGGTGGAGTAGTAATCTTACTATGCCCTATATAAAAACAAATGTTGTTCTTGTGCATTATAAGCTTTGATGATTTTGTTCGTAAGAACGATTCATGCATCATGATTAATTCACTCGTTACTTCCTTCACCTCTGAGTCTGGGTGGGTAGTGTGTATGGGTTGAGTTGTGTAGTCCACCCTTGCTGCTCTTGAGACTGTTGTCAGATTGTCTTACTGGGATTAATCTTGCTTCCTACAGTATGGCTCGTACCAAGAAGACACCCTGTAAGTCCACTGGACCCAAAGGAGTTCCTCATCACCAACTTGCCCCTAGGAATGATGGTGCTAGCAGTAGCAGCTCTAGGCCTGATCCCCAGGCAGAGGTACAGAGAATTTCTGCAGAGTTAGCACAGGCTACTAGAGATAGGGCCTTGGATGCCATGCAGGTAGGAGAACTACAGGGTCAATTGAGGCGTCTCACCACCGCTCACAGGAATTGCGAACGTATGTTAGTTCGTACGGTGGAAGGAAGAAATGAAGCTTGGCATAGAGAAAATGTAGCTAGAGCTAGAACTCATGAGCTAGAATTCTATGTAGAAGATTTAGAAGAACATAATACTTATCTGCATGAGGAAGTTCATAGGCTAAGCAATCTCCTAGATCCAAATCATGAACCCCAAGCTGATGCAATGGACCCCGGTGTCATCCTTGCCGATGATAGCGAATCGGAAGAGGAAGAAGAAGAAGATCCTGAAGAATTAGTAATGATCGATGAAAGTGATAATGAAGGCGGTAATATTTCTAGAATGGATACCGAGCCTGAAGTTTGAAGTAATCGAGGAAAGGAGTAGAGTTGTATAATAGTTAGTTCTAGTTAAGTTAAGTAGTCTTGTTTAGGTACATGCGGGTTTGTGTTTATATTAGTAAACCCAATGTAATGTGTCTGGAGTAAGCTTTTGTTGCAATTCAATAAAGACTTGTGAGTAAAGTTTGGTTTGTTATGAGCAGATGCGTCGTACGTGGGGTTCGTATATTCCTGGTACTTCATAAGATGAGAACGGTATTCCAGATCCACCACCAGTTCCAACAAATCTGGCTGTGCTATAGCTACACTTGTCAATGTAACGGTTGAAAATTCTCATTTGCTTCATGAGATAGCTCAAAGTAATCAGAATCATATGCAAGGAAACCGTGGTCGCCATCATAACAGGCAGGAGGCTACATATGTTGATTTTATAGACACAAGGCCACCGGTGTTCACCAAGGCAGATGAACCACTAGAGGCTGATGATTGGCTTTGAACCATGGAGCAAAAATTTGATCTCATTCCATGCACGGAGTTTTAGAAACCGGTCTTTGCTGCCTAGCAACTTAGAGGTGCAGTCGGTGCTTGGTATGCGAATCTTATGGCCATGCAACCCGCAGGTGTTCTGTTAACTTGGACAGAGTTCCGTACTGCTTTCAGAGCCCATTATATCCCGAAGGGAGTTATGGCTATGAAGCTGGATGAATTCCTTGCTTTGAAGCAAGGGGATCAGACGGTTATGCAGTATGTGGGAAGATTCAATCATCTGTCATAGTATGCGTCTGAACATGTCAACATAGATGCCCAGAAAAAGAAATGGTTCATGAGAGGTCTGAATACCAAATTGCAGACTATGATGACAACTTGTACCAATGTCACTTATCATGAAGCAGTGAATATTGCAATTGCTTTAGAGGCAAAGTATCGGCAGCATAAGGAGCTCAAGAAGAAAAAGAGTATGCCGTCTAGATCTTTTGGGGGAAATCAAAAGAGGCAGAGGGTGATTTATCATCCAGTAAATCATAATCGTCCTCCTTATCATCCGCCGTAGTTTCAAGCCAGTCAGCAATTAAATGTCTGCCCTGCTACAACTTATCAGAATCCATAATCGACAAATGCTTCTGGGGTTTCTGCTCCAACACCCCAGGGTCATAAGTATCCCTGTTTCAAGTGTAGCAAGCCTGGTCATTTCTCGAGGGAATGTCCGTATCCAAGATAGTCTAATCCAAATTATCAGAAGGCCCCTGTGAATCCACAACAGGGACAGGCACAGAACAAGAATAACAATCAGAATGCTCAGAAAGGCAAAGATGAAACGAAGATAGGATGGGTGTTCTATATTCAAGCTGGGGAAATTCTGAAAGGGGAGCCAGTGATGATGGGTATGTTTCCTGTCGCCAATTATCCTGTAGTTATACTTTTTGATTCGGGTGCATCTCATTCATTCATCAATAGAACATTTGTGGTAAAGCATGAAATTTCAATTGGGCCAACAAAGGAAAATTTCTTTATACAGTCACCCGGGGGACGTCTGTGTACTAAGGAAATGGTATACCAGGTACCCATAAACCTGGGTGGGCATATTTTTTCCACTACCATGATTATCCTAAAGGATCAAGATATAGATGTAATCTTGGGAATGAATTGGATATATCAGCATAAGGCTGTTATAGATGCTTTGAATAGAACAATAAGGGTGAGTTTGTCAGATAGTCATTCTCAACTTCTCATCCAACTTCCAACCTTAAGAAGATCAGTGAGCAAAGTTTGTGCAACTGCCGTCAAAGAGATTAGAGATATCCCAGTAGTGTGTGAATTTCTTGATGTGTTTCCTGAAGATTTACCCGGTCTACCACCTGATAGGGATGTCCAGTTTAACATAGAGTTAAAACCAGAAACAGCTCTGATTTCTCAGAGAGCTTATATGATGCCACCCAAGGAGTTAGCTGAGTTGAAGACTCAGTTGCAAGAATTGATTGATAAGGGGTTTATCCAACCTAGTTCATCACCTTAGGGATGTCCGGCAATTTTTGTGAAAAAGAAAGATGAGACCCTGAGGTTATGTGTCGACTATCATCCGTTGAATGAAGTGACCATCAAGAATAAGTATCCCTTACTTCGGATAGATTTGCTTTTTGATCAATTGGCCAGAGCCAGAGTTTTCTCCAAGATTGATTTGAGGTCAGGCTATCACCAAATCAAGATTAAGCCTGAAGATATTCCCAAAATGGCATTTACCACAAGATATGGATTATATGAATACTTGGTAATGTCTTTTGGTTTGACAAACGCTCCAGCTCATTTCATGTATCTGATGAATTCAGTATTCATGCCTGAGCTAGACAAGTTTGTAGTGGTGTTTATTGATGACATTCTAGTATATTCCAAGAATAAGGAAGAATATGCGGAACATCTCAGAATTGTTCTGACTCGCTTGAGAGAACATCAACTATATGCCAAGTTCAGCAAGTGTGATTTTTGGCTTAAGGAAGTACAATTTCTTAGAAATGTCTTGTCAGCTGAAGGCGTTGCAGTTGATCCAAGCAAAGTGAAGGATGTGCTTGATTGGAAACCGTCAGCCATAGTTCATCAGGTTTGGAGTTTTCTGGGATTAGCGGGGTATTACCGTCGTTTTATTCTAGATTTCTCTAGAGTATCAAAGTCCATCACTGAGTTATTGAAGAACCAAGTCAAGTTTGTCTGGTCATCTGATTGTGAAGAAGCTTTCCAGACTTTGAAGAGACTGTTAACCATTGCGCCAGTATTAGCCCAACCTGATATCGAGAAGCCGTTTGATGTTTATTGTGATGCTTCGGGTATTAGTATTAGATGTGTATTGATGCAAGAAGGCAGAGTCATTGCTTATGCATCCAGGCAACTCAAGCAACATGAAGAACACTATCCGACTCATGATCTAGAATTAGCAGCTGTTGTCCATGCTCTAAAGATTTGGTGGCATTACCTGCTTGGTAATACGTGCCATATTTATACAGACCACAAGAGTTTAAAGTATATCTTTACTCAGTCAGAATTGAACATGCGACAAAGAAGATGGTTAGAACTGATTAAAGATTATGACTTGGAAGTACATTATCACCCTGGTAAAGCCAATGTGGTTGCAGATGCCCTTAGTCGCAAAAGTTATTGCAATTGCCGGACAGTAAGAACAATGGGTCTGACTTTATGTCAAAAGATGGAGAAGTTGAATGTAGAGGTAATTCAACAATGTAGTTTGACCAACATAATTGTTGAAGCCAATATTCGAGACCAGATTATTGCTGCTCAGAAGGAAAACAAGGGTGTAGCCCATGTCAAGGAAAGAGTCAGAAATGGAAAAGCGGAATATTTCACCATAGATGATGAAGGTGTGTTATGGTTTAAGGATTGCCTGGTGGTCCCAAAAGTTCCTGAGTTGCGGTAGTCAATTCTTGAAGAAGCACATGCTACTAGGTTATCTATCCATCCGGGAAGTAACAAGATGTACCATGACTTGAAACAAAAGTTTCGGTGGACTAAAATGAAGATAGAGATTGCTAGATATATAGCAAAGTGTGATACTTGTCAAAAGGTGAAAGCTATACATTTGAGGTCTGCTGGTGAATTATAGCCATTACCTATTCTAGCTTGGAAGTGGGAGGACATTAGTATGGACTTTATTGTTGGTCTACCCAAGACATCAAAAGGATTTGACTCAATATGGGTTATTGTAGATCGACTCACTAAGTCAGCATATTTTCTTCCTGTCAAGACTATATATCCTACGATCCAATATACCAAGATGTATTTAGCAAGAATCATGAGCTTACATGGAGTACCAAAGACCATAGTGTCAGATAGGGGTACACAGTTTGTCTCTAGTTTTTAGAAATAATTGCATTCTTCATTGGGTACCAAGCTCCTGTATAGTATAGCTTATCATCCGCAGACTGATGGACAGACTGAAAGAGTCAATAAAGTACTTGAAGATATGTTAAGGTGTTGTGTCTTTAACTATTCCAATAAGTGGGACGAATGCTTACCTTTGGCTGAGTTCTCATACAACAATAGTTATCAGGAAAGCATTAGAATGGCTCCATTTGAAGCACTCTATGGTCGTCGATGCAGAACATCGCTGAGTTGGTCTGAACCCGGAGAAAGAAGGTTCTTTGGAGTTGACCTTGTGGAAGAAATAGAAGACAAGGTTAGGCAAATACAAAGTAATTTGAAGATAGCTCAGTCCCGACAAAAGAGTTATGTGGATAAACAACATAGACCATTGACGTTTAACAAGGGGGATTTTGTATATCTGAAAGTATCACCAATGAAGGGACTTACCCGTTTTGGTGTTAAAGGCAAGTTGGCACCTCGATATATTGGACCATTTCAAATTTTAGAGAGGTATGGAAAAGTGGCATATCGTTTGAAATTACTAGAACACCTCGCAGCGGTACATGATGTGTTCCATGTTTCTCAATTGAAGAAGTGTCTCCGAGTGCCTGAGCAGAATGTTGAGGTTGAAGGAGTGGAACTTGAACCTGATTTGACCTATTCTGAGTATCCTATCCGAGTCTTGGATCAGAAAGATCATGTTACTCAAAGGAGGACAATCAAGTTCTACAAGATACAATTGAATCAACATTAAGAAGAAGAAGCTACATGGGAATCTAAAGATTACCTGTTAGAAAAGTTTCCAGAGTTTCTTGCGTCAATATAGAAGAATGTTAGTTTTGCTTTGTTGTTACGAACCATGTTTGTAAAGGAACCTTAGCTATTTTATGAACAGGTTTTGGATATTTTTAGATTGACACATTTCCTTTTCAATTACTTACCCTATGACTTTGAATCTCGGGACGAGATTTCTTTTAGGGGGACGGATTGTAACACCCCGGGTGTTTTAAATACTAAAACAGGACATGTCATCATATGCATTGCAAGGCTTTTGGTCATATTGAAAACTTTGATATGCATTCACTAAAACAAGTTTACATTTTATGTTATGAGTGTTGCCTTGTATGGTTTGAATTGAGTTCAAAGTTTTGTTTTGATTTTAAATTTTTGAAAACCCTGATTTTCAGCATTTAAGTTTGCCCTGGAAAACCCATTTCAAAATCTGAGCATATTTTGGGGTTGAGCCTTAAAGCAAAAATGTAGAGCTTGTTGAGTTGTACAAAGTTTATTTTTGGAGTTTTCAAAGTTGTTTAGAAAAATTTGAAGTAATTTGAAAAGGCGAAATGTACTTAAAGTGTCCCCTTTTGAATTCAAATTTGCATTTCAAAATGTAGACCGAATTTGGGTACGGTTATAAAAGCAAAGTTGTAGAACTTTGAATTTTGAACAACTTTTGTTTTTGGAGATTTTTGAGTTGTTATGTAAATTTGGGAGTAATTTGTGAAATTTGGCGAATGGCAATTCTGTAAATACGTTGAACAGTAGCCGCGGGCAGCTGTCACCATCGGCGTGCTTCTCCGAGCTTCCAGTCGCTCCTGTGGCTGCCCTCCGCTTCACGCTGGCATAGAATAGGCATCGTCGTGGCTTCCTCTTGCTTCCTGGCCGTCCTTTAAAGGCCAAGACGCCATCGCCGTCGTTCTTTTCTACTCCTCTGTTTTCCAGTCACCGCCGCCGCTGCTCCGTTGAGCCCTCACCGTCGATTTAGCACCTGTGCCATCGCAGCAAAGTGTTCAATAGCTTCACTTACTCCTTGTGCACCTAGCCAACCAACTGTGGTCACTTGATTTCGCCGGGAACCTGCTGTGCGCGCCATTCTTCCTCGCGGCCGGCAACCTCACCGTCGCGAGTGCGTCACCGTGGCTAGCGTTCTCTGGTGAGTCGTTGCTCTTGCTCAGTGCACCTACAGCTTCGCCTTGTTCCTGTGACACTCTGTGACCAGTTGATTGCTCCTTTTGTCCACCACAGTCACTGGAAAATCGCCGTCACCGTCGATTGCTCCGCCGTGATCGCTGCGACCGTCGACTCGCCTATCCATTGTTCCTCCAGCTCGTCCATCGCCTTCAACGTGTTCGGGGTGAGCTTCTGGTTCTTCCCGAGCTGTTTGTTTAACCGCTACCGCACTTGTTTCGCCGGCGTAGCGCCGTCGAGCCGCCATGTTCGCCATGGCCGGCGTCAAGCTCGTAACTCGCTGTAATTGCTTAAGCTAGTGTCGTCAATCGATGCGGGGTGGTGTGGGGAGTGTTTTGATACCTTGGCCGTCGCCGTTGGTCTCACCGTCGGCAAGTTTTCGCTAGTCAGCGCCGTCGTTGCCGTGGTCAGCGCCGAAGGTTGTAGATGGCATGTGGGGTCGGGTGTCAGTGACTCAGCGGTTTGAAAATGATTTTTCCTTTTTCAGAAATGAATGAATAGTGTCTGTTTTTGTTATTTTTGTGTAGATTTATTTAGACCTCCAAAAATTATGAAAATTTTTGTGTGACTTCTCTGTGATGTATATTATTTAGGAAAAATATGAAATATTGTTTTTCAGTACTTTTTTAATGTGATAAAATTGCTCAATTAATTAATAAATAAGTTTCCATGATTTTTCTAGGCTTGTTTATTTATCCAAAAATTATGAAAATTGTTTTGCCACTTAGTTATCATGTGATGAACCTCTATAAAAATTTTGAAGTCAATTGGAACAAGTTGATTTATTTCATAATTTTGGATTTAATAATTAATTCATAAAGCAAATAGTAATCTTTAATGATTTAGGTTTTGATTGAATTTTGGATTGTGTGATGACCTTGGGTCATTAGTTGGTAATGATCTTTGGCAATTGATGTTAGTAGTATGGAAAGGTTTAGTTAGTTTGACTTGTAACTGTACCGCGAAGGAAAGTTATTTTCAAGTTATTACTTTTGCATCCATCGTCGAGCATCATATTTTGTATCTCACATCATGTTAAACATGGCATTGTTACTACGTGTAGTGAACGAAGGTGAGCACGAGGTAGTTAATCAAGTGGTTGAGGAGGTTAATCCATCTGTTGAGGTCGGGTTGGATAATTGTGGTGCGACTCCGGAACCGGACTTTTCCGTCAACGAAGGCAAGCCTCGGATGCATTTAAACCTATCTTGTGTTTTACAAAATTATTTCGCTTTTGCTTTTATATATTGCATTAAGTGATTAGAAGTCTAGTGGAAACCTAAGTGATGCATTGCCAACCTTATTTTTCCATATCTACCTTGTTACTAGTTTTAATTTGTATATGCCTAGTTTTGCTTAGCTATGCTGAGAATGATGAAAGTCGGGTGATTACCTGTCATCTGCAAAGTTTTAAATGGAACTTTGGTTACTTATGTTATCATGTGATATGAGCATGTGGAGTAATAAATCTAGACCGGACGGACTCGGTGTATGGGAGCCACAAGACACAGAGGTCTTGTGAGCGGGTTCTTTCCGCCTATGTCGATTAAGGCCCGTACTGTTGTTGAATTGCATCAGGTGAGACTTTGTAGTACTAACCACATACTCTGGTAAGCCTTAACTTGGCTATTCTATTACGAGAATGGCTACTCGCGCACTAGGAGTGGAGAGATGGCGGGAATAGCGTGTACCCACGTGGCAATGGGCTGGATTGGTGGAGTACTGTATTCTCGGGTGGTGCGGACCCGTTCTTGTTTTAGAGGATCCGAGGGTAGGTTGATATATGTAAGTCGGGGACCTACATATGTCATGTGGTCTGGAATCCCCAGCTGGGTTTAATCAGTTCGAATTGTCGTTGCTCCTCGGTTATGGAGACTCAACTCACTGTTCATCATCGTAGTATTAATAACTAGAACTTGAGGCTGGTTTGAGAAAGTGTTGGATATGAAGTTTCATGATCTCAATGCGGATCGTGTCAGCTTTGTATATGATCTTATGAAGTTTTAAATGTTGATATAAAGAATTTTGTTAAAGAGCTTTTACGCAAAAGAACTTTGATTATTGCTAAAGCCATACCTAGAATCCCATGAGCCTGCATTCCTGCGTTCTATTAATTCTTATTTCGGTTAAGTATTGTTGAGTACTTTTGAACTCAGGGTTCGTTGACCCTTGTTGCAGGTGAGGTTCATGAGCAGATCTATTTTGGATCATGCTGCATGACTGTTGTTCAGTGCGATGATGATAAGTAAATGTGTGGCCCTTGGGCAGGGCAACTTATTTGTGTGTTCTGTAATATGTTATAATGCCACTCCACTACTATGTTTTGTAATATTAACCGAACTTAGTTGTATGGATCAAAACAAATGGTTTGTAAACTATGTTATTGTAAGTCTTCCGCTAATCTTTACTCTGATGTATATATTTGAATAAACTATTGTATACTGCAATGACTCTGTAATGGGATCCTGCTTAGAAATCGTGGATGATTCGGGGTTCCCCGAGGACACCCGACAGTCTTCTTAAGTTACCGGGAATATATGCATAGATGTCAAAGGTCGTTGGATAGTGACAGGTGCATGTGGGCCCTATAATTTAGGAGGTTCTGCCACAGCCGCCAAGAGACAGAAATAAAAAATTGCGATGCTCGTGCAGGTCACGCCAGCCCCGTCGCAAACGTCGGACCCGAACCCCGCACGGATATGTCCGGTAAGAGCTTCACATCGCTCATGCCACCAAGGTAAAATTACCGACCCCCGCTTTCATTTCAATTAAATCGTACATTAATCCCATACATCCAAAACATTGCATATGCAATCACTGCATCTCAATGCTTCGTGTCGCATCATGAAACGGTAGTCGCCTCATTCGATATGGGCGGCAACTGACCGAGGTTCGAAGGCCGGTCCACGAAGGGCTCGAGGCTGCCTCGTGTCAAACAAAGCCAGGGGATTAAAACCGAGATGAGCCCCAGCGGCCTTGCTCGACCCCGCTCAGAAGCGAACAGGGACACCTCGACCTTTCTTGTTCGATTCTAACCTCGAGACAAACCCACAGAATCTTCATCAAGGAGAGGCCAACGGGCCACCTGAGCCTTTCGAATGGCTCGGGCATCTGCCAGGAGGCGGGTTAAGAAGTAGTGGAATGTCACATGAGGGCTCTACCGACCCCGTCAGCGAATGACGGACCTGGATTCCACACGAACATGCCCATTAGCAAGCTCATTGAGTGCGACACTTGAGCCATTGAGGCAAGTGTCATCAGCTCAGCCCCTCCGGTTGTGGAAATCGAGGGTGACACGAGAAACACGACCGACCCCTATCAGACCCTAAGGGGCTCGAGGGCTCGAGCCGCTCGATCCAAGATCGAGAGACCGAGGTTCAAAGGCAGACCCGCGAAGGGTCCGAGGCCGCCTCGTGTCAAACAAGAGCTAGGGGAGAAAACACAGATGAGCCTCAACGGCTTTTGCCCAACCCGCATTGAGGCGGATAGGGTCATCTCGACCGTCTAGTTCAATCCAACCTTTAGTCGAGCCCATAGAATCCCCATTGAGAGGGAATCTGTTGGAAGGCAGGTCAAGGAGCAACGGAACGCCACCCGAGGGCTTTGCCGACCCTATCGCAAAGCAACGGGATCAGATTCCGTTTGAACATCCACGTTAGCGAGCTCATCAGGCACGTCACTCAAACCGTCGAGGAAAGTGACGTCGCCTCAACCCCTCTAGTTGTGGAAACCGTGGATGGGGCGACAGTCACAAAACGAGCCAACCCTTGATCGAATTGCCGCCATGCGCGAGGGCTCGGGGAAGGTCAGGCCCGCAATGGGACTAAACGCACGGCCATGGAATGATCGTTAAAATCCTAAGTAAGGGGTACATGCGAATACAAGAGTAAGTTCGCTACCCTCACCTCGGTCTCCAGTAACATCTGGCCCCAGTGACCGCAAGGGGTCAGATCTCACTCGGGGGCTGATAAAAGTATAAATACCTCCTTTTTTCAAAACAGTCATTGCATCAGACCTTTTCCTCACGTTAAGATTGACGGCAAGGTCTGTGGGCACTAATAAACGAGCATGCCTGGTAAGACTACAAAAAAACCCACGCGCCCGACGGCTATGGTAACTTTTCTCACCAGCATAATCGAAATTTACCCCTATACACCTCGGGCCCTATGGTCTTAACGAATAGAAGGGTCGGATCGTATGAACCTTTTTTCTTGATTGCAAAAGGGAAGAAAGTAAGATCAAACGAACGAAACAAAATTATGAAATGAAATTATGAAACTGTTTTTAGACACAAAAGTACCGACACTTGTCCATAGATTACAGATAAATGTTTATCAGACTCATTCGACTAACTACTTCCTCGAGGGGAGAACCATGTCTTTTAGCCTGTTCGCCAGGTTTCGCGCAATAGGAGTCACCGCCTTCTCAATCTCATCTAGCTCAGAGTTTTCGTAGCCAGGCGCAAAGCCGAGGCTCATTGCCTCCAAGTTAATTTCCTGATCATAATAAGAGCGGGCAACAACAAAGGTTTGGGTGATCCCAGCGTGAAAGGTGTTCTCCTCAAGCTGGCGCACACGTGCCGTGATATCCACGGCACGGGCCGCAAATGAGTCAGTTTCCTCCGGCCGCACCACCCCCAGGTCATCAAAAACCACCATGACGGTAGTGCGCAGGAGATCATGCTCATCACTCTCAGCCTGAAGAATCCCTCGCACCTTGGCAAGCTCCGTGCCTAGCCTGGCAAAGATGCTCTCGGCCTCTAGCCTTTAGGCCACCGTGGCTCCAAGATCCGCCCGGAGGGAGCTGACCCCCTGACGTGCCTCATCACGCTCTCGGACGGCCTGGTCGCTCTCTGAGAAAAGTCTTTCTATAGTCTAGCACAGCTCGTCTCGCTCCCTGCGTAGCCAGGCAATCACCTCAGCATCCAGATTCTCCCTCTACTGCAGGGCCATGGACCTATCCTCGGCTTCTAGCTTGAGATCCCGCTCCGTCTCCAGCTCAGCCAGGAGGTTGACGGCCCGCTGCAGGCCTCGGCATCCTTCTGGAGCAGCTCATCCTGCTCCTTTTGGACCTTGGCGGCCGCCTCCTTGTCCTGCTGCACCCTCACCGATAGATCCTAGAACATCCCATGGACCTCCTCCGCGTCTCGACGCGCCTCGGCTTCTCGCTGTTGGGCGGCAGCAAGCTGGGCGCTCACATCTCCGCGCAGCTGGGCCTCCTTGGTGAGGCAGTCCCATTCCACCTTATGCTCGTGGAGGAACCAGGATTTCTCCCAGCTACGAGCAATGAGGGACTAAAAAGAAGACCAGTGTCAAAAATACAAAAATACATGAAGAAAGAAAAAAGCGAGAGGGAAGATCAAGCGGATACCCGGCCATTGGGAGTGATGACACCACATAGGATGCCCCTATCCTGGTTTAGTACATCCATCATCGCCGAGATCCCTTCGTTGAGACTCTACCACTCTATGCTCTCGGTAGCATCATCGAGTGAGAAGAGAGTCGACGTTGGGTCTTGGGGATCCATCCACTGGAGCAGCGACTCACCCCGCACGGGCGAGCGGCTACCCCCCGACATCAGGGCCGAGGGCGACCCCCTGCTGGTCCTCTCCACCACTGCCACAACTCCCGAGGACCCTCCGGCTGTATCCCCCTCCATCCGACCTGCCTCGGGCGCCGTCGCCTGGGCCGCCGGCAGCACAGATTACGATGCTCCCTCAGACATGACTGTGGCTGCGTCCGGCGGTGCCTAGCTTGTCACGGTCGTGGCCACCTCCGCTTGCGACGCTGGGGCCTCGGCTTGGGGTGTCGCGCCCACCACGGAGGGCGCCACAAGCGCGAGCGGTGGCTCCGTCCGCTCTGATGTAGGTGGCGGAATCACATCCGCCGCCATGTGCTCGGTGACCCCTGAGGGCACTTCTTCAGCCCCGGCGCCTGCTTGACCCGCCGAGGGCATGGGGGCCACCACAGGCGGCGCCTGACCGGCCGATGAGGCTACAACATCGGCTTCGCTCTAGCCCGAAATAGGAGCGACGTCGGGTGACGGCGCCCGTCCCTTCTAAAGAGCAATGCTCTTCTTGGGCGCCAACGCCAAAGAACGGCCCCGTCTCAAGACTCTGCAAGAGTTAAAAGGCATAGGTCACACAAAAAAATAGAAAAACAGAAAAATAGGAAAAACAGAGTAATCGGTGACTTACGCTGGCGCTGTTGGGCGATAGGAACGTTTTGGGGAGGAACCCCCAGATTCCTGCTCCAACTCATCTGGGCAGGACCGTTTTGAGCCTGCCCCCCTGCTCCCGGGCAGAGGGGCTCATCTCCCTTGCCTCCGAGGACACAGCGGCAGAGCCACCCACCTCTGTCGGCGCCTCGGGCACGGCGGCAGATTCGCCTGCCCCTATCAGCTCGTGGGGTGCGGCAGTGGAGACGCCCCCCTCCACCGGCACCCCGGGCGCGGCGGCAAATCCGCCCACTCCCACCGGTCCTGAGGACGGGCCGATGGTTTGGCCCATCTCTGCCGGCTGCACGGACTCACTTCCCCCCGCATGGAACGGGAAGGGTCCCTATGTGGATGAGGGGGTACCTATCAGTGTATCCTCACCCTCTAGGACACCACACTCAATGTCGGCAACTACCTTGTCAAACTCCTCCTCCTCCTTGTCGTCATCGTTGTCACTGTCTGTCTCCTCTCCTCGCTCCCATGCTTGTTGCTTCTGTAGCATCTTCTTCCTCTTGAGCTCCTTCATCATCCTATCCCACTCGGTCATAGTGCGATTCACCATCACCATGAGCTGATCCTTCGGTAGCGGAGTCGGGCCATCCGCGAAGACGAGTCTCTTCGGCTGGTCCCGCTATCTCGAGGTCAGCATCAAGGGGCTAGGAATTCAAGTAAAAAGAAGGCACGGGGAAAGAGAACCTACGAAATTGATGAACCCTAGTTCCGGCCACATTGGGGGATGCCCCGGCACCAGATACACGAAATCAAGGACAACATTGGCGTTGTCCTTCGAAGGCTCCATCGCCTCCTTGATGCGCTACGCCACTTCAGTGGGGGGAGCGCTTCATCGACAAATGTCGTCCCTTCGAGCGACGCCCCAGGCACCATCAGGTACAGGGGAAGCGCACGGCTCATCAGCGGTGCCACCCTCCGTGTATGGTAGGCGTCGATGATCCCCGATCCCTTCACGCCCCTCTCCTTCAGAATTTGGAGGGTGGCGAGATGGTCCTTGATCTTCTTCTTGTCTTTGTCTGGGACACCCCACTTCCACGACCCTGGGACCTCTTCGATGATGCGCCTGGAGAATGCTGGCAAGGGGGCAGCAACGTCGTCCTTGACGTAAAACCAATGAAAATGCCACCCCTTGTTGGAGCTCGACAGATGCATCGACGGGTATTCATTCACTCGGTTGTTGCAGAGATGAATGCTGGCACATCCCACCGGCATGCTTAGCTCTTGCTTCCCGACCTGCTTCTTCAAAAGGTTGATGGCTAAGAGATACTGCCACAAGTCGAAGTGGGGATTAATCCCCAGGAAGCCCTCACACAGGGCGTTGAACGCCACAATGTGCTGGACCCCATTGGGAGTAAGGTGCTACAACTCCACCTTGTAGTAATCCAACAGCCCCCGAAGGAACTTGTGGATAGGTATGGTGAATCCCCACTCATGGAAGTGAGCGAAGAACATGACATACCCTTTGGGCAGCGACGGCTCATCCTCATTACCGGACAGCCGCCACTCCTCAGCGGCGGTCAGCGGGCAAAGGAGGCCACGGCGAACGAGGCCCTCCAGGCGCTGAGGGGTGATGTCAGATCTACACCACGGTTACATTGAACGATTGGGAGGGGGTGGATGCGAGCTTGACTGTGGCTGTGATGCGGATGCGAGCTTGACGGCGGCTGCGATGTAGGTGCGGGAGGCTCAGGCGATTGGCCGTGGAGGTTGTGGATGCAAAGGCAAGGAGACAAAGTATGGAACCCTAGGGGCGAACCCCTTGGTTTTATAGGGGCGACAGATGCGAGAAGAGCAACCGCCCACCTAGGTCTCTGAGCCTGCCATGATACATCACCACGTCATGTTGTGGGATATGTGCCCGCGATCCCTATCCTTTCCCACCAAAATCATGCCGGACGTTTTGCCTTCCCGAGCAGACCAAGACTCTTTTCCCACAGAGGGGATATGGGTCAAAAAGCATTTCTTTGGCCCGCCTGAGCCCAGGAGTTCGAGGGCTGGCCCAACAGTCTCAATGGTCGTCCCAATGAGGGATGGGCCCGCAAGTGGCTAGAACTCCGGCGCACGAACCTCAAGGGAACCTCGATCCACAATCGAGGCCCAACCGGGCTAACCCTGGATGAATCCCCGCGAATGGGATACTAGGGTTTCCTTTAAGCTATCCAGTTGTCAAAACACCAAATCTCATAGTCATACCTGTGAAGGGTCCAAAATACCCCCCGGGCGATTCTATCCGAATCACCCGGGGGCTCGGGGGCTACACCCTCTGGCAAATCGAAAATACCCCCCAGGCGATTCTATCCGAATCACCCAGGAGCTTAGGGGCTACACCCTATGGGTGCGCTCACGTGCACCCTCTGGCGAATCGAAATACCACCCGGGCGATTCTATCCGAATCACCCAGGGGCTCGAGGGCTACTGTCGGGGACCTAATACCGGGGTACCCAATGAGGTGGAGCTAATAACCATCGAACGTTGACGCTTCCGGTCAGATAAGAATGCTACTACAGTTTTTGCCCAAATGACGGAATATTGGTTCCGCCTCGCCCGACCCCCGAGGGCTAGACTCCGCCTCTCCCGACAGCTGAGGGCTGGCTCCGCCTCGCTCGACGCCCGAGGGCGAGACTCCACCTCGCCCAACTACTGAGGGCGGGCTCCGCCTCGCCCAACGCCTGAGGGCTAGACTCCGCCTCGCCCGATGACTGAGGGCGGGCTCCGTCTCACCCGATGTCTGAGGGCTGGCTCCGCCTCGCCCGACATTCGAGGGTAGGCTCCACCCCGCCCAACGTCCGAGGGCAGGCTCTGCCTCGCCCAACGGCTGAGGGCTAGCTCTGTCTCACTCGACATCTGAGGGCTGGCTCCGCCCCGCCCGGTGGCTGAGGGCAGGCTCCGCCTTGCCCGATGGCTGAGGGCTAGCTCCGTCTCACCCGATGACTGCGCCCTGCTCCTTCATGATGACAAGCACGAGGTAAGACAGGACATTCGAGTCAACCGCAGTACCGAGGACCATACCCTACACGCCTACAGAAAAGTACCATCAGGATACGATGGGATGGGCACGTTAAGCCCTTCAGGGCACGGCAGACCCCGAATAGTGTTGTAGGTGCCGGCTTTGGTCTTACAGTGTTGTGGGTGCCGCCATCAGCCCTCGGACGCATATCTTGACACAAGCATACGACAACCACTACAATCCAAGAGAAAACTCACGTCAGCAACAGTAACAGGCGTATAGTCACTTCCCCGTCTACTCCCCGCGAAGTCATGGCTCGGCGCCTTGACACACCGCACCATCCGCCAGGGGAGGATGGGACGTGACCACTCGCTGAAACGAGATCAAGGCCCGGCCCTATCAGAATCAGCGTGACATACTATCCCTGGCATGGTCTGCCATGTCAACAGGGTAGGCTCAAGGGAAAAGGAAGACCCAGCACCTTCGAAGGACCTTCTCTACCTTTGGTTTTTCCTCTTTCTCCTGTCTGTAACCCCTGCTCCCCTCTTGGTCTATAAAAGGGAGGGCGGGACGCCCCGCTAAGGGGACGGATCGATTCCACACACAACACATAGCCAAGCAGCAACCGAGCTCTTGGCATCCTTTCGACCTTTCCATCAGAGACTTGGTACATGTCCCTCTCTCGACCATTTGTACCCCCCTACTACGAACCTTTTCCGGTACTAATAACACGAGCAGCAGCAAACTGGACGTAGAGACATTCTGCCTGAACCAGTATAAACCTTGTGTCCTTTAGTACACCATCCGAGCCTAACGTGCAACAAATATAAATTTACTAATTGGTGTTTGTTCGAAACACCGACACTATCTATCCTAAACCCGGTCACACTCTCTATAGTGTCTTGACCAGTGAAACAAAAATGGCCCTATTGCATATACCTTTGCCTTGAGCCCATTTTGTTTTTCTCTTTCTTGTTTTCTAAGTTGGAGCACTTGATTCATCATCTTTTGGCCACCTCCATCACCATGAGTGCCATTTATCTCCACCACTTGGAGATGGACATAACTATCTCAAATCCACACTTAGAGCATAGGGTTAGTCCAATAGGTTTCATCAATTATTCAAAACCAAACTTGGGCTTTCACACTCTCTATCCACAAATATCACTACTATAGAATACTCATCACTGCTTATTCAAAAGACCCTATCACCGCCAATTTTCGCCCTTGTTGGTGATATTCAGCAACGATAATCAGGACTATCACCGCTAGTTCAAATTGGCGGTGAAAATTATTATCACCACCAGTGTTATACGAGCTGATGATGATAATCAAGAAGGAAAACATAGCCCTAAGCCTTTGGAGCCCATCGAGCCTACAATCTTAGCAATTGTCACCGTCCTCTGCTGCTCCATTGCCACCATTACCCATCCTCTCGCGCACCGGACCTGCCATTTCCAAGCCTCTCCGCCACCAGATCTACCATGGCTGAGTTTCCTACACCACCAGATTTACCATGGTCAAGCCTGTTCCCCACACGATCTATTGTGGTCGAGTTCCCTACACCAGATCTGCCATGGCCATCGACTACTACAAAAAGGATTTGTAGCAACGCCTCCTTTTTTTGTAGAGGCGGCTCTATACAAATGGCTCCCAAATGTGCCGCCCCTACAAATGGAGTGGCTATATATCCAGCCGCCCCTACAAAATGTCGCAACATGTAAATGGATTTGTAGGGGCTGACCGGTGGGGGGGTCCTGGATTAAAAAATTCCTATTTTTTTGCCTAGATTTGAGAAACTTTGGAAATGGATTTGTAGGGACGGCTCTATATCGAGCCGCCCCTACAATTTGGCAAATCGCCCCCCTACAAATCGGGGATTTGTAACCACAGTTTGGTAGGGGCGACTGGGCAAACCGCCCTTACAAATGCCTTGGAGTCGCCCCTACAAACCCTGCTGTAGTAGTGAGGCCGGCCATGCCGCGCTGCAGGATGAGCCGCACTGTAGATAACCCATCGCGCTTCTCTACCATGGCCTAGTTTAGGACACTCTGCGAGGCCCTGCCGTCGCCACCGCCACGCTCTACCAAGGCTCGCTCTGATCCATGAAGCATCGCCACCACGGGGTAGGATTGGTAGGGGCCTCTCCATGAGCCCCCCGTGTGCCATGCCATGTCGTGCCGCCGTCGTGCAGGTTAGGGTGGTGGGAGTGGCAGTTGGGTTGGGTGGGTGGGGGCGACGGCTAAGAGAAGATAAGGAGGCGGCTAGCTGGTGAGGGAGAAAGAAATGAGAAGGCTAATAGTTTGGGTTCTAGGGGTGGTTTTTATATACAGACCATTATTGGGTTGTCAAATGGGATCGATGGGCTTCTACAGAGGTGGATCTAGTGCAAAATATTCCACCAACAGTTCGTGTAATGAACTAGCAGTGAAAATGGTGATGATTTTCACCGTTGGTTTCACCTATTGTTTGTATTATGATCCGACGGAGAAAATCATCAGGAACGGTTTTTATAAGACTGGCGGTGAAAACGGTGTTAGTAAAAACTATTTTTATAGTAGTACGTAAATATTCCTAGTATTCTTAGGATAAATTCAGTAGTAAGGAAAAATATACTGATACTTTTCATTAAATGGCATGTTTTATTTTGATTTTAATTAGTAGTTCAGCTAACTGAGGCATTAAATGGCAGGTTTTAATCCTAACAGGCGGGTGAAATAAAAAAACTAATTAAATTACATAGGGCTTGGTCTGCTCTTATATTTGTGAACAAATTTCAAATGGCAAATGTCTATGTAATCTTAAACATTAGGGAGTTGCACAAATGGTTAAGTAAGTTCTTGTAAAACCTGTACACCCAGCTTTTAAGTTTTGGACTTAGGGCATGTACAATGCACCGGTGTTTATGGAGATGCTTAAAGAAAAAGAAACATCAAGCATCTGCAAAGGCAGCATAACCTACATGGGAGAATTTCTAGGTGCTTAACAGGTTGGTAAATGATAAGGCCTTGTTTAGATTGAAAGTTTTTTGAACCTGATGAATAGTACCATTTTCGTCTTATTTGATAAATATTGTCCCATCGTGGACTAACTAGGCTCAAAAGATTCATCTCGTGATTTTCAACTAAATTGTGTAATTAGTTATTTTTTTTACCTACATTTAATACTCCATGCAAGCGGCTAAAAATTGATGTGATGGAGAGAGAGTGAAAAAACTTGAAATTTGAAGTTGATCTAAACAAGGCCTAAGAGTCCGAAGCTTTTTTATTGCTACAACGCCCACGGTGCTTATCCTCTCCAACCTCCACTCTTATAGCTTACCTGAGCTCGCTACCGGCCGGCAGTCTCTTCCCCCACTTTTCTGATTCCAATTTCCGTAGGAAGGGGCTCAATCCACTACAAGCACAAGGCGAGGTAACGGATTTATGGGAGGACGTGTTCGATCCAACGTACACTACTAAAAAATGATCTTAATTCAGAGATAGTTCCTTTAACTTCAAAAGCTGGCAAAAGGTATCTCAGACTCATAAGATACATCACGATTTCGAGAGACATTCACACTATTTATAGAGACATTCAATAAATTTCCTCCACCGAAAATCAATTAACAAAGGAAAGCCTTTTAAGAGAACCAGCCAGCCTCTTAAAAGGTCTGCCTTTATAAATTGGAGCCTAGATTATGAAATCGAAGGCAGAGTGCACTTAAACCCAACTAGCCCACATACGTATCCAGCCCTACCTCTCACTCTCCCTCCATTTCCCGATCCACTCACCCCTTTCTCACTCCTATATGCCCTCCCTCTCCCGATCCACCCACCCGCTGCTCTCGATCCACCATCTTCTCTACACCCACCCCTCCCCAGCTTGGTCGCCACCCCCATCCCACCCCGTGTTGTGTTTTTGACAATTGGAAGTTGGGATACTCAATCGACCGTGATCCTCTTATATATATAGAAGGGTCTGGTCTTATCCTAGTAGGAAACAAGTTCTCCAAGTCTCCCATGTCAAAAATAGATTCAAAACCGATTTGGAAACCAAGTCGGCTCGTACACAGCAGAAAAACCCACTAAGTTGATTTTGGACCCAGCTTAAGCCGGTTTCATGTGCTCGAGACACGTGGTCGGGCCAAAACAGGGCAATCACCTTAGCTAACATGGAAGTCGGCTTAGCCGACTCAAGCGCATTTAACCGGTTTAGCCCGGCTTTTGTGAGGCAGGTGACATCTCCTCTCTTCTTTGCTTGTTTGTCGTGCCAAATATTTTCCAACACCTTTTTGATGTTAGACTCTTGATAGTATAGCCCAATTTCCACGTTGGCACATTTTTGGGTGTCAATACAGTCACTAAATGCCTTAGCCTGTTATTTATTAAAACATGGTTTGTGGAATAGAATAGGCTGATGCATCATTACATCATTTCTCATAAGCTAATAATTAGTATTGCGACTAATAGAGTCATCCCACTAAATTTAAGGAATTGACTCATGATGCATCATCTTATCTAGAATTGTTTGATTATTCAAACCAAACACACTATTAAGGTCCCACTAGATCTCTGTCTTCAGGCTTCGTCCTTACTCTTACCACTTGTTGCATTAGAATCAATTCCCATTGGCTTTTGAGGCACCTTGCGTGGCTGCTCGTGCAATTTCATCCACCCCGCCCATTTCAGCAGCGTCTTCTCTGTCTGTGCAAACAAAATAGACCACATATTTAGTAAATAAGTTGTTCCATGTCGCAGAACCGACCAATTTATAAGAATACAAGTACAATGGCAATCCGCAAGCGGTCGCACTGTCATACTTGAACCCATATAAACCCGGTAGTCTGTCGAGTACCACGACGGGTCTCGATAAACGATTTACAACAACCAAGATCGTACAGGATTCAACATACATGCCACATATTACATAAAGTTCACAGATACTTTTCATCATCAGAGTACGAATAAAAGTTATTACAAACCGAGTTTGATAAATAAAGCGGAAGCAAATAAGTTCGAAGATAAAGTTTCCAACATAGTTTGATACAGTGCCAAGCTAGATCACGGTCCACAAAAGCAAGGATAGGGATTACTAAAGAAGCCTGCCCAAGGCTTACTCCTCATCCACAGCGGGATAGAAGCAACTCTTGCAATAACCATGATACACAGTGCCATCTGCAACAATGGGAAAATAAACCCTGAGTACGAGAAGGTACTCAGCTAGACTTACCCGTCATGAACCAGAAATAAAATGACTCCAAGGAGTATGCAAGGCTGTATAAGTGGACGTAACTTGACAACATTTTGCGAAAAAGGCAACTGATCCGTTGTACAATTATGATTCCTTTACCAAGTTAATTATAACTATCCATTTCTAGATTAGCAACTATCCTGTGCCAAACATGTGGTATCATTTAGAAACATACAATAGTAACCATAGCAGGTATTGAAATTCCATTTTCATCCGAACCATCATGTTCCATAATACAGTTACTACGATGTTGGAGCTAGCCAAGTTTCTCACTATCCCGGAGAGAGACGGCGATTGAATCGATTTCAACCAGCTAGAAATTTATTCCTAACACAAACCTGTGTCTACCAAACCCACGATAGCCTTAGGTCACCTTTGGTACAACTCAGTACACATTTCATGCTGGTCTGCATACCACGCCGCACAATCTGGAACACCAGATGCCGGGATGCTCAAAGCCAAGCCTCGCCTTGGGCTCACCGATCGTTTCCGGAAGGAGCGCACAATGTAACGATTCCGGCTACCGAGTTGAATTACTCGGCTTCAGCGGTCGGAACGAATTATCCGCCAGCTAAGTGAGAGGCATGCGCTCAATCTTGTCGAAGTTCCAACAACAGTACGGTCCTTGATCGACATAGACGGGATAGATCCACACCCAAGACCTCCATGCCTTGTTGCTTTTCTATCGACATCCCGCCCGGTCTCCATTTACATTAACCATGGTTCTTTCCACGATAGCAATGATAACCAACCGTGCTCCGGTATCCACCTATATCTCGCAGGTGACAGGAAATCACCCGACTTCTACCGGTCTAAGCATGGCTAAGCATATATTCGATCCTGGACCTATACCGGTTAAAGGGGTAATATCTGGACAAGGAATGTACATGCATCAAGTGGTTTCATTCAACTCTTATAACCTAATGCAGCAATCATAAGTACTTAAGTAAACATTGATAAATTACTGGGAGACTTATAATGCTCCGGGGCTTGCCTCGCAGAAAGGAAGTAGGGCGATGGTCAGGGCACTCCGGAAGCTCTTCAGGGTTCTGCTCCACGCCTTCGGGAGCTGCGGCTTGCGGATCCTCCTGCGGGTTCCCTTCCTCTGCTTCTTCGAATTCCAGCAACGTGATCTCTTCCTCCGATCCTAGATGCATGAGTATGGTATAAGTATTACGAATGCATATATGTTAACAAGTGCATCACGTTGTTTGAGTAGGTGCATATCTCTTCTCGATTATTACTTAACTACTTCTATAATGCATCGACTATGCCACAAACAGTAGCTACTTGTTTCGCTCATAACTGGAGTTCTACAAATCCAAATCCAGTGATCCTGGACTTTCTGGAAAGCTTATCAAATTTTCTACAACTTTGTTATTAACCATTTTTACAGTACACATCAGTTTCAACATGCAAATCCTCACTCTAGAATCAGTCCGGAAATGACTTAACATGCAACATAAAGTAAGAATACTTCTACTTCATGTAATCATTCAAAATTTGACAACCTAGAACCTACCAATAGTTTAAGCATACCAAATACAGTTCAGATGATATAATGGTAAAGCCCAAACTATTTATTAAATTGCCTTTATTATTTTCTTTAGATATCTAGGTTAAATAATAAATATATATCAGATGTGCTTAATAAATTCTCAAAAATTTACAGAGCCTTACTAATGCTATCAAAGGACTGCTATAAAAATTTCAGGTCATTTTACTAAGTAGAACATTCTATACAAAAATGACAAGGCAGCAAGGCTTGAAATAGCATAAATGGAAAATCCTATTGAAAAGTGTCAAGCAACAGATTTCATATTTTTCTTAGCATCCATATGGTACTAGGATTACCTCCAACAAATTTCATGAATTTTGTACTCATACTTAATTTATGAAAATTCATGCAAGGATTAACTAGTCATAAAAGAAAAATCTATAACTTTAAATCTACCCATGCACTGGTCCTCAAATTTTTACCAGAGTTCAAACATGCTAAGATTAGTTCACCACAAAAATTTCATAATTTTTGGAGCACAGGAACTCTAGATATAAAATAAACAAATTTGAATGCATTCAAAAGCACATTTCAAATCCCTATTTAAATCTCCAGAAATTTCTAGTGTTGAACCCAAGAACATATTTTTCTTAAATACTACATTTCCTAAGGAACACAACCATATTTATTTCACAAATTTAGGAGCTACCAAACTGAAGATACAAAATTCACAAAATAATTCAAAACTGGATTCAAAATGAGTTAGCCTTCAATATCATTGTCACGACATGGTGGGACCCGCTGGTCGGGGACCCCACGCGTCAGTGGACATGGGAGTAGCAGTGGCGCTTGTTGGGCAATCGCGCTGTGGCTGCTGGCTCATCGACGGCGAAGCCACGGCGTGGTGAGGTCATCATGGTATGACCTACGTGACACGGGCGAACCTCATCGAGTCACTTGGCGGGGTCCTATTGCCGAACCCTAGAGTCGACCATGTGTCCATGGCGAACGGCGGGTGGACCACGGCAAAACGCCGGTGTGGGCTACGGTGGTGCAAGGTCAAGCTCGGACGAGCGCGATACTACCTAAGACAAACTCAACGCGCTTAGCTAACGCCTGGAGAGGTGGGCGGTGGCGCCCGCCACGGTGTGACGAGGCTCGCGGGGATGCTCCGGCGAGGTCGTACGCGGCACGGTGGCTTACCGGGCGCTGTTGGTGAGCACAGCGTAGTGCGGTGAGACTTGGTGATGTCGGTGGAGTGGCTGCGGTGGCGAATGGCGAGGTGGAGCGAGCCGGTGCGGTAATGGCGACGACGGGTGCTCGGGCGTGGTGGGGTCGCTTGCTGGGGAGAAGAAGGAGGCCGAGGCAAAGCGAAAATGGAGCGCGGCAGGGGTCGGGCGGACGCTGGCGGGGTTAAGGTCGCGCGCCCAGGCGCGTCGTGGCCTTCGCGGACAGAGTGCTGGCGACGCGCGGCCATCGCCGGGGACACGCGGCGGCAATGTTCTGTGCCGGTCGGCCCACCGTGACATTCGCGATTTGGGCTTGATTCGAGACGAAGCGTAGCGATGTCGACAACAGGTTTTCCAATCGATTTAATCGCTAAACCGTGGCTCCAACTCGTAAACCGTCTTAACAAAAAATCCTAGCCCTATGTACCAGCTTCAACTTTCGTTCAAGGATCATGCTCCAATTCTCAATAGAAATGGAGTAAAATCATGATCAAGTTCGGCTTGTCGATCGGTCAATGAACCTAGACTTAGAAAAATTGCTTAAGTGTTGAAAACAAGTGATTCGATGATTTTGAAATCCAAATTCAAGCAGGTTAGAGCTGAATCAGTCAAAGGCCCAAAAATCAAAGTTGTTCCTTATGTCAAACACTACAACATTGCTTTAGTGAACTCCTCCATGCAAGGTCTCTAACACCTAGTTCAACTTTAGTCAAACATGTCACTTTGAAAACATGATACATACACAAACCATGGCTAAATGACCAAACTAGCCTTAGCACTAAATACCAAAGTTGTTCCTAATGATATCCTAAGCATGTTTAAACAATTTGCAAGGTCATTTAAGCATTTCATGTAGTAGTCACTCATATAGCTATTCAGGTCAACACATGAAATATCACTTAAGTGCTTGATCATGAAATGTGGCCTTCATGAACAAGGTTCCTTTTGTTAACCTAAGTGTAGCTAAGGTGTTTTAGTGACTAGCACTACCCACTTGCATTCATTTGCACATGATCATATGCATATGTTCCAAGAAACACGGAATAACAAGCAATGTTTCATATGTTTCGATCAGATGTTTCAATTGTAAATGATGGTTTATGAATGCTTGATGCTCATGCTCATGTTATGCAAGTCAAGTTATGCAAGGCTAACACCCGAGGTGTTACAGCCCCTCCCCCTTATAAAAATCTCGTCCCGAGATTTGCAAGACCTACCATTCTTGGAAAAAGGCGGGATAAACTTCTTGCAGATAATCCTTTCTTTCCCACGTAGCATCTTGTTCACTATGATTGTTCCACACCACCTTATAGAACTTAATAATCTTACTCCTTGTCACTCTCTCCATCTCTTCTAATACCCGAATTGGTTTTTCTTCATAGGTCAAATCCGATTGAAGCTGCACGTTGGTGGGTGCAATAGCTTCTTCCGGTACTCGAAGACATTTCTTTAGCTGAGAAACATGGAACACATCAAAGATTGCACTCATCTCTGGTGGAAGTTGTAACTTATATGCAACCTTCCCTTTTCGTTCCAAAATTTTGTATGGCCCTACATATCTTGGTGAAAGCTTCTTTTTCATCCCAAATCTTTTCACGCCTTTCATGGGTGATACTCTCAAGTATACATAGTCACCCACTTCAAAAGTTAGTGGTCTTCTCCTTCTGTCGGCATAACTTTTCTGTCTTGATTGAGCTGCCTTCATGTGGTGTTGGATGATATGTACTTGCTCTTCGGCTTCATTTACAAAATCAATACCAAAGTATCTCCTTTCACCGGGCTCAATCCAGTTCAAAGGAGTTCTGCACTTTCTGCCATACAAGGCTTCAAATGGAGCCATTTTGATACTCGCTTGATAACTGTTGTTATAGGAGAATTCAGCTAAAGGTAACCATTTCTCCCATGAACCTTTTGAAGATATAACACAAGCTCTAAGTAAATCTTCTAGGATTTGGTTCACTCGCTCTGTCTCATCTGAAGTTTGCGGATGATAAGTTGAACTTCGATTAGCTTGGTTCCCAAGGCTCGTGTAAGTGCTCCCTAAACGAGCTATGAACTGTGGTCCTCTATCGAGATTATGGTCCGGGGTACTCCATGCAATCTCACGATCCGGGAAACATATAACTCGTGGTATTTCCCCACGTGATATGTGGTGTGAATCGGTACAAAATGTGCTGATTTGGTGAGACGATCAATAATAACCCATATTGAATCATGACCTTGTGGTGTCGTTGGAAGGCTCGTGATAAAGTCCATGCTGATTTCTTCCCATTTCCATCCTGGAATAGGCAATGGTGAAGTAATCCAAATAGTTTTCATATGGATGCCTTTTTACTCTCTCTGCAGCTTATCACACCTAGCAACGTAGGGTGCGATCTCTTTCTTCATCTTAGTCCACCAAAACGGGTTCTTAAATCTTGATACATTTTACTACTACCCGGATGGATAGACAATTTTGACGAGTGAGCTTCTTCTAAAATTTGATTCCTTAGCTCACGGTCTTTTGGCACCACTAGTCGGTCCTCGAACCATAATACACCTCTTTCGTCCAATCTAAAATGTTTGGTTTCTTGCTCTTGCATTTTTCTCTTGATGTGACTTATTCCCACATCTGCTCTGTTGTAGCTCTATGATTTTGCCCTCAAGTGAACAACTCGATTGTGATATTGTGTAGTACAAACAGGATGTAACAAGTTGAATCCATCTTCCAAAGCAATGCTTCCACAAAGTGTTACAATGGGACTTCCGACTAAGTGCATCGGCTACTACATTTGCTTTTTACCCGGATGGTAATGCACCTCCAAATTATAGTCCTTAATCAATTCTAACCATCTTCGTTTGTCTCATGTTCAGCTCTGGTGGGTAAAGATATACTTGAGGCTTTTTGTGGTCGGTAAAGATATGACATACATTGCCCAACAAGTAATGTCTCCATATCTTTAGTGCATGGACAACTATTTGCAAGTTCCAAATCATGTGTAGGGTAGTTGACTTCATGTTTTCTCAATTGCCGAGAGGCATATGCAATTACTCTCCTTCTTGCATAAGCACACATCCCAAACCTATTCTCGATGCATCACAAAATACATCAAAAGGCTTTTCAATGTTTGGTTGTGCTAACACAGTGTTTGTAGTCAACAAAGTTCTCGAGGGTGTGAAAAAGTCGTTTCACATTCGGTGTCCATTTGTATTTCTCATCTTTTCAAGTAGTCCGGTCATGGGCTTTGCTATCTTTGAGAAATCTAGAATAAACCGACGATAGTATCCCGCTAACCCTAGAAAACTCCGAACTTCATGAACCGAAGTTGGGGCTTTCCAATCCATGACCTCTTGTACTTTGGATGGGTCTCACTTGAGATTCCATCTCTTGATAAAATGTGACCTAAGAAAGGTACTTTGCTCATCCAAAATTCACATTTGCTAAACTTGGCATATAACTTATGCTCCCTCACCGATAGGACAATCCTCGATGCTCCTCATGATCGGTCTTATTTTCGAATAAATCAATATATCATCAATAAACACGACCACTAACTTGTCAAGTTCGGGCATGAATACCGAGTTCATCGGTACATGAAATAGGTGGAGCATTTGTTAGTCCGAAAGACATAACCAAATACTCAGATAAGCCGCACCTCGTAGAAAGAAAGCGCTTTTAGGTATATCCTCCGGCCCGATCTTTATCTCGATGATAACCTCGATCTCAAATCAATTTTGAGAATACCTTTGCCTTCGCTAGCTGATCGAACAAGATGTCGGCGCGGGCAATGGATATTTGTTTTTGATGGTCACAAGCATTGAGTGGTCTCGTAATCTACACACATTCTCGGTGACTTATCCTTCTTTTTCACAAACAAATTTGGACATCCCCACGGAGATGAGCTAGGTTGGATAAGACCTTTGTCCAATAGATCTTGCAATTGAACCTTAAGTTCGCGCTAACTCATTGGGTGGCATTCTATATGGCCTTCGGATATGGGTGCGAGACTGCACTAATTCAATCTTAAATTCCACGTCCCTATCCGGTGGTAGACCTGGTAATTCCTCTAGAAATACATCCGAAACTCACAAACCACGGGATATCACATATTGTGGTGGTTTGGATAGTACAAAGCTAAATGTTGGGGTTTGAAATCGCGGGAGAGTGGGACTAGAAAAGCATTCCCTCCCGTGGGTTCTCTCAACATAATAGTGCGGGTGCTAGTGTCAATAAGAACACCATGATCCTTCATCCAATTCATGCCTAAGATTACACTTATTGATAACCCGGCAATATTATCAAATCCGTGGTGTACTCCTCCCTTGTATCACGATGAGTACATTTTTGACTATCTTTTGGTAATAACAAGACTACCCCTATTTGAACTTATGTTAAAAACCCTTTGTTTACTTCAATTATTTCTTGACCATGTCTAGATGCAAATGCTTGACTCATAAATGAATGAGAAGCTCCCGAATCAAATAAAACAACAAAGAGGACACTTGTTGACAAGAAACATACCACCAGCCGTGACAACTTCTCCGGCGGGCACCTCTTCTCAATGACGGTATAATGCACTTGTCCCTGACGTGCCACGGCATTCACCGCCTCGATTGTTACGATTTGGGTTGCCATTCCTCTTGGGGTGGGGACATTCTTTGGACCAATGACCCCGCTTGGTTGCAGTTGAAACATGGTTGATTACTTCAATCTGTGGAGCTGTCCCGATTGCCATTTCCTTTTGGTAAGGCAATAGTGAACGCATTTACGGAATGGTTTTCGTGGGCTGTTATTTCGAGCTTTCGGTGGTGGAGGCCTAAACTTGGGTGCAGGTGGACGGAATTGTGGCCTAGCTGCGATAGGCGCTTTTGATCGAAAGATCCGGATGCACCGCCTCATAGGCCCTCTTGCGACCTTTTTTTAGCAACTGCATGCATATTGTTGTGGTTTTCTTGGGTCAAGGCATCACTAATAAACTCGTAATGCGTGGTACATCGAGAATTTGCCATAGTCTTCATCGGTTTGGTACCCAACCTCGCTTGAAACTCTCTATCTTTTTCTCTTCAGTATCCACAAAAACGGGAGCATATCTTGACAAGTTGTTGAATGCGTGCATATACTCGTGAGTGACTTTGTTCCTCGAGTGAGCCTCATAAATTGGCCGCTTTCATGCGCATCGGGCCTGGGGAATATGATGTCCCCTAAAAGCCGGCTTGAATTGTTCCTGTGTCACTCGTGCATTAAAGGTGCAGAGACGACAGAAGTGTGTCCACCAGATCCCTCTTTGGTCCTTGCAATTGATGAGAAGCATACTCGCTTTCAGATGCTCGTGACCCTTAGCAAACGAAAATTTCGCTCAATGGTATTCAACCACTCATCGGACTGCAGTGGTTCCTCACCACCTTGAAGATTGGAGGCTTCGTGTCCGTAAACTCCTTGAATGTCTTGTCTTTGATTTGGCTTGGCCCCTGGTTGTCGTGGGTGGCCACGAGCAAAGTGTTTTTTGCGATAAGGCTAAAGCTTCTTCCATTGTCCTTTGGCTCCCCAAGAATCGAGCAAAGAACTCCCGAAAGCGACGGCGGCGGTGGTGGTGGTAAGTCATCACCATTGCCATCGTGGATCGCTACCTACTCCAAAGACGGGTACGCATCATCTCGAAGTTGCAACAATAAGCGATTATTGGTTGATGTCAAGAGATTGCAGATGAATCATAATCATGCCAAACTGAAATCAATCGGAGAAATTCTCAAATTCACAATAAAAACAGAGGCATAACAATTCATTCTCGCAACATGGCATCCCCAATTTGACCACTTATCGCGCTCATAACGCATGCAAAGTTAAATCGTGATCACCAACAAGGAACGGAATGGCATTGATGTTCAACCCAAGGTGCACTTAATCAACATTACATGATAGTCCGGTTACAAATGCCAAATTCGAGCTCTGTGTCCATTACATGAAGAAAGGTGATACATTAGTCCTTCCACTAAGTGCTAAGCGATCTAATCCTCATCATGGTCACTATCGAGGTCGACGCAAGATCATCTCCTTCCTCGTGTTCTACTTCTTCTTCAGCTCCACTTCTTCTTCTCCTTCCTCGCACCCTTCTAGATCCATTTCTGCGGCTCCGTGTGGGACATAAGGGTGGAGCTGATTGTTCGTAAGATGAACCTCTTCATGCAGATTATCGTTGTATTCTTCCGCATTAGCAATTTCTTGTCCTAGCTCAAACTGTTGAGCTCTTAGGACATCTTCCCTTGTCCAAGCTGCATTTTTGGTGAGTTAACCGAGTCATCTCTTCAGTGAGCCTTTCAATCTCGGCGTCGTGCTCCCTCTGAAGCTGACGTCGGTCCTCCCCGGACATGACCAAGAGCACCAGACACACGTCTGAGGCTACCTTCAACTCCATCCAACACTCTCATCATTGCGAACATGGCGCTCATGGAAGGGTTATCACTGTTCTGCCTTTCCGCTGCACCAATCTCCAAAGATTTTCCTCTTGTCTGCTGCCATGAGTCAGTGGAGGGGTTACCTCTTGGAAAGACTCCAACCAAAGTGGCTGCCAGCTCCTGAGGAAAACGATCCATGATGTCCCTCAGGATCCCAAAGGCTGCCCTGCCAGCTGCTTCTTCAGCAGTCCTGCCAGTTGACTCATAACACCAGCCTGTCCACTCAGAATCGTCACCTCGGGGACGAACAACGGCCTCCACAGTAACTAAGAGACCTTCCCCCAACTGCTCATTCGCCCAGAAATAGCGGGGTTCCATTCCATCAGGATAGCCTACATAACTGAGCACTCTCCACAAGAGTGTAGGCATCCCAAACTCTCCAAGGAACGTGTGACGTTGACGGGTACGTGGAGCAAGCTGACGGCGGGGAGCTCTGCCTCCGGTGGACTTACGAGCGGTCTGCTTGGTGCGTAGCATCTCGCACCATTAACATGTGTACCCTTGGTGAGACAATGCCATAATGGATAAGAGTTACATAACCGAGTAAGAATTTTATAAGGGGAGGAACAATGTAATTATGTGAATGGTAATTATCATGATGCATGCTCGTTCCATGCACGTCCTCACAAACTTAGGAAAAATTTGTTTCTAGCGGTAGACACGGTGGCATACATATGTTCTCTCATAAATAGCGTAACTAGTCGAGCTACATGTTTTCGTTGTTAGTGTACCGCATAAAATTTCATTTCAGCCCTTAAACCCATAATGAATATGCATAATGTAATTGTAAATACTTCCATATATGTATACCCATACATATACTTCCGTATCAATCTACCCGACAATAATTTAAACCCACAATTAAATACGTATACCATATACACATGCAAGCATGCATACATAGCCGTACTAAAGCTACTCTTCCCGACCGCATGCTCACATCTTGCGGTCATACACTCATCTTACCTTGGCGAGAGGCATTTGATCCATACATTACCATTCAAGTGAATGGCATCCATACAATAGCACGCCGTATGGACGATTTAAGTAAAAACCCCATGTTAGTACTAAATAGCCACCTAATAGTCCTTAATTTGGGCATAAGGAAAGTGATCATTGGCACACTTTAGATTTCAAATACCTATTATATAACTATTAGTTGCTAGAAAAGGGTTTTCGGAAAACAAAAACTTTTGTTTTAAATACACTTGTGACAATTAACGTTGAATCTTGCTCTGATGCCAGCTGTCGCAGAACCGACCAATTTATAAGAATACAAGTACAATGGCAATCCGCAAGCGGTCGCACTGTCATACTTGAACCCATATAAACCCGGTAGTCCGTCGAGTACCACGACGGGTCTCGATAAACGATTTACAACAACCAAGATCATACAGATTCAACATACATGCCACATATTACATAAAGTTCATGAGATACTTTTCATCATCGTGAGTATTTAATAAAAGTTATTACAAACCGAGTTTGATAAATAAAGCGGAAGCAAATAAGTTCAAGATAAAGTTTCCAACATAGTTTGATACAAGTGCCAAGCTAGATCACGGTCCACAAAAGCAAGGATAGGGATTACTAAAGAAGCCTGCCCAAGGCTTACTCCTCATCCACAGCGGGATAGAAGCAACTCTTGCAATAACCATGATACACAGTGCCATCTGCAACAATGGGAAAATAAACCCTGAGTACGAGAAGGTACTCAGCTAGACTTACCCGTCATGAACCAGAAATAAAATGACTCCAAGGAGTATGCAAGGCTGTATAAGTGGACGTAACTTGACAACATTTTGCGTAAAAGGCAACCGATCCATGGTACAATTATGATTCCTTTACCAAGTTAATTATAACTATCCATTTCTAGATTAGCAACTATCCTGTGCCAAACATGTGGTATCATTTAGAAACATACAATAGTAACCATAGCAGGTATTGAAATTCCATTTTCATCCGAACCATCATGTTCCATAATACAGTTACTACGATGTTGGAGCTAGCCAAGTTTCTCACTATCCGGGAGAGACGGCGATTCGAATCGATTTCAACGGTTGGGAATTTATTCCTAACACAAACCCAGTCTACCAAACCACGATAGCCTTAGGTCACACATTTGGTACAACTCGGTACACATTTCACGGGTCCGTATCACACCGCTAACTGGAACACCAGATGCCGGGATGCTCGTGCCAAGCCCGCCCTTGGGCTCACCGATCGTTCGTTCGGAAGGAGCGCACAATGTAACGATTCCCTACCGAGTTGAATTACTCGGCTTCGCGGTCGGAACGAATTATCCGCCAGCTAAGTGAGAGGCATGCGCTCAATCTTGTCGGAAGTTCCAACAACGGTACGGTCCTTGATCGACACACAGACGGGATAGATCCACACCCAAGACCTCCATGCCTTGTTGCTTTTCTATCGACATCCCGCCCGGTCTCCATTTACATTAACCATGGTTCTTTCCACGATAGCAATGATAACCAACCGTGCTCGGTATCCACCTATATCTCTCAGTAGTGATGTGAAATCACCCGACTTCTACCGGTCTAAGCATGGCTAAGCATATATTCGATCCTCGGACCTATACCGTTAAAGGGGTAATATCCGGACAAGGAATGTACATGCATCAAGTGGTTTCATTCAACTCTTATAACCTAATGCAGCAATCATAAGTACTTAAGTAAACATTGATAAATTATTGAGAGACTTATAATGCTCCGGGCTTGCCTCGCAGAAAGGAAGTAGGGCGATGGTCGGGGCACTCCGGAAGCTCTTCGTGGTTCTCGCTCCACGCCGGAGCTGTGCTTTGCGGATCCTCCTGCGGGTTCCCTTCCTCTCGCTTCTCGAATTCCAAAGCAACGTGATCTCTTCCTCCGATCCTAGATGCATGAGTATGGTATAAGTATTATTAATGCATATATGTTAACAAGTGCATCACGTTGTTTGAGTAGGTGCATATCTCTTCTCGATTATTACTTAACTACTTCTATAATGCATCGACTATGGCACAAACAAGAGCTACTTGTTTCGCTCATAACTGGAGTTCTACAAATCCAAATCCAGTGATCCTGGACTTTCTGGAAAGCTTATCAAATTTTCTACAACTTTGTTATTAACCATTTTTATAGTACACATCAGTTTCAACATGCAAATCCTCACACTCTAGAATCAGTCCGGAAATGACTTAACATGCAACATAAAGTAAGAATACTTCTACTTCAGGTAATCATTCAAAATTTGACAACCTAGAACCTACCAATAGTTTAAGCATACCAAATACAGTTAAGATGATATAATGGTAAAGCCCAAACTATTTATTAAATTGCCTTTATTATTTTATTTAGATATCTAGGTTAAATAATAAATATATATCAGATGTGCTTAATAAATTCTCAAAATTTACAGAGCCTTACTAATGCTATCAAAGGACTGCTATAAAAATTTCAGGTTATTTTACTAAGTAGAACATTCTATACAAAATGACAAGGCAGCAAGGCTTGAAATAGCATAAATGGAAAATCCTATTGAAAAGTGTCAAGCAACAGATTTCATATTTTTCTTAGCATCCATATGGTACTAGGATTACCTCCAACAAATTTCATGAATTTTGGACTCATACTTAATTTATGAAAATTCATGCAAGGATTAACTAGTCATAAAAGAAAAATCTATAACTTTAAATCTACCCATGCACTGGTCCTCAAATTTTTACCAGAGTTCACACATGCTAAGATTAGTTCACCACAAAAATTTCATATATTTTTGGAGCACAGGAACTCTAGATATAAAATAAACAAATTTGAATGCATTCAAAAGCATATTTCAAATCCCTATTTAAATCTCCAGAAATTTCTACTGTTGAACCCAAGAACATATTTTTCTTAAATACTACATTTTATAAGGAACACAACCATATTTATTTCACAAATTTAGGAGCTACCAAACTGAAGATACAAAATTCACAAAATAAATCAAAACTGGATTCAAAATGAGTTAGCCTTCAATCATCATTGTCACGATGGTGGGACCCGCTGGTCAGGGGACCCCACGCGTCAGGGACACGGAGCAGAGCAGCGGCGCTGCTTGGCACTACGCGGCTGCGGCTCGTCGACGGCATGAAGCCACGGCGGTGAGGTCATCATGGTATGACCCACGTGACTGGCGAAACTCATCGAGCCACTTGGCTTGGGTCCTATTGCCGACCCTAGAGCTGACGGCGGCGGCCATGGCGGAACGGCGGGGCTGGACCACGGCAAAATGCCGGTGTGGGCTACGGTGGCGCAAGGTCAAGCTCGGACGAGCGTATACTACCTAAGACAAACTCAACGCGCTAGCTAACGCCTGGAGAGGTGGACGGTGGCGCCCGGCCACGGGTGACGAGGCTCTCGGGATGCTCGGCGAGGTCGACGCTGCACGGTGGCTTACCGGGCGCTGTTGGTGAGCACAGGTGGGTGCGGTGAGACTCGGTGATGTTAGTGGAGTGGCTGCGGTGGCGAATGGCGAGGTGGAGCGAGCCGGTGCCGGTAATGGCGACGACGGGTGCTCGGGCTGCGGTGGTCGCTATGCGGCGAAGAAGGAGGCCGAGGCGGCGAAAATGGAGCGCTGGCGAGGGTCGTGGTGACGTCGGCGGGGTTAAGGTTGCGCCAGCGCGTCGTGGCTTCTTGCGAGAGAGTGGCGACGACGCGGCCGTCCGCCGGGACACGCTGGCGGCAATGTTCTGTGCCGGTCGGCCATCAGACATTCGCGATTCGCTTGATTCGACGAAGCAAGCGATGTGTCGACAAATGAGGTTTTCAATCGATTTAATCGCTAAACCGTGGCTCCAACTCGTAAACCGTCTTAACAAAAATCCTAGCCCTATGTACCAGCTTCAACTTTCGTTCAAGGATCATGCTCCAATTCTCAACAGAAATGGAGTAAAATCATGATCAAGTTCGGCTTGTCATCGGTCAATGAACCTAGACTTAGAAAAATTGCTTAAGTGTTGAAAACAAAGTGATTCGATGATTTTGAAATCCAAATTCAAGCAGGTTAGGAGCTGAATCAGTCAAAGGCCCAAAAATCAAAGTTGTTCCTTATGTCAAACACTACAACATTGCTTTAGTGAACTCCTCCATGCAAGGTCTCTAACACCTAGTTCAACTTTAGTCAAACATGTCACTTTGAAAACATGATACATACACAAACCATGGCTAAATGACCAAACTAGCCTTAGCACTAAATACCAAAGTTGTTCCTAATGATATCCTAAGCATGTTTAAACAATTTGCAAGGTCATTTAAGCATTTCATGTAGTAGTCACTCATATAGCTATTCGTGTCAACACATGAAATATCACTTAAGTGCTTGATCATGAAATGTGGCCTTCATGAACAAGGTTCCTTTTGTTAACCTAAGTGTAGCTAAGGTGTTTTAGTGACTAGCACTACCCACTTGCATTCATTTGCACATGATCATATGCATATGTTCCAAGAAACACGGAATAACAAGCAATGTTTCATATGTTTCGATCAGATGTTTCAATTGTAAATGATGGTTTATGAATGCTTGATGCTCATGCTCATGTTATGCGAGTCAAGTTATGCAAGGCTAACACCCGAGGTGTTACAGCCCCTCCCCCTTATAAAAAATCTCGTCCCGAGATTTGCAAGACCTACCATTCTTGGAAAAAGGCGGGATAAACTTCTTGCAGATAATCCTTTCTTTCCCACGTAGCATCTTGTTCACTATGATTGTTCCACACCACCTTATAGAACTTAATAATCTTACTCCTTGTCACTCTCTCCATCTCTTCTAATACCCGAATTGGTTTTTCTTCATAGGTCAAATCCGATTGAAGTCGCACGTTGGTGGGTGCAATAGCTTCTTCCGGTACTCAAGACATTTCTTTAGTCGAGAAACATGGAACACATCAAAGATTGCACTCATCTCTGGTGGAAGTTGTAACTTATATGCAACCTTCCTTTTCGTTCCAAAATTTTGTATGGCCCTACATATCTTGGTGAAAGCTTCTTTTTCATCCCAAATCTTTTCACGCCTTTCATGGGTGATACTCTCAAGTATACATAGTCACCCACTTCAAAAGTTAGTGGTCTTCTCCTTCGCTTAAGCATAACTTTTTCTGTCTTGATTGAGCTGCCTTCATGTGGTGTTGGATGATATGTACTTGCTTTGGCTTCATTTACAAAATCAATACCAAAGTATCTCCTTTCACCGGGCTCAATCCAGTTCAAAGGAGTTCTCGCACTTTCTCGCCATACAAGGCTTCAAATGGAGCCATTTTGATACTCGCTGATAAGCTTTGTTGTTATAGGAGAATTCAGCTAAAGGTAACCATTTCTCCCATGAACCTTTTGAAGATATAACACAAGCTCTAAGTAAATCTTCTAGGATTTGGTTCACACTCGCTCTGTCGTCACGAAGTTTGCGGATGATAAGTTGAACTTTCGATTAGCTTGGTTCCCAAGGCCTGGTGTAAGTGCTCCCGTAAACGAGCTATGAACTGTGGTCCTCTATCCGAGATTATGGTCCGGGGTACTCCATGCAATCTCACGATCCGGGAAACATATAACTCGTAGTATTTCCCGTGATATGTGGTGTGAACTGGTACAAAATGTGCTGATTTGGTGAGACGATCAATAATAACCCATATTGAATCATGACCTTGTGGTGTCGTTGGAAGGCTCTGTGATAAAGTCCATCTTTGATTTCTTCCCATTTCCATCCTGGAATAGGCAATGGTGAAGTAATCCAGCAGTTTTCATATGGACAACTTTTTACTCTCATCGCAGCTTATCACACCTAGCAACGAGGGTGCGATCTCTTTCTTCATCTTAGTCCACCAAAAACGGGTTCTTAAATCTTGATACATTTTACTACTACCCGGATGGATAGACAATTTTGATGAGTGAGCTTCTTCTAAAATTTGATTCCTTAGCTCACGGTCTTTTGGCACCACTAGTCGGTCCTCGAACCATAATACACCTCTTTCGTCCAATCTAAAATGTTTGGTTTCTTGCTCTTGCATTTTTCTCTTGATGTGACTTATTCCCACATCATCTGTCTGTTGTAGCTCTATGATTTTGCCCTCAAGTGAACAACTAATTGTGATATTGTGTAGTACAACAGGATGTAACAAGTTGAATCCATCTTCAAAGAATGCTTCCCAAAGTGTTACAATGGGACTTCCGACTAAGTGCATCGGCTACTACATTTGCTTTACCCGGATGGTAATGCACCTCCAAATTATAGTCCTTAATCAATTCTAACCATCTTCGTTGTCTCATGTTGTTCACCGGGTGGGTAAAGATATACTTGAGGCTTTTTGTGGTCAAGTAAAGATATGACATACATTGCCCAACAAGTAATGTCTCCATATCTTTAGTGCATGGACAACTACCGCAAGTTCCAAATCATGTGTAGGGTAGTTGACTTCATGTTTTCTCAATTGCCGAGAGGCATATGCAATTACTCTCTCCTTCTTGCATAAGCACACATCCCAAACCTATTCCTCGATGCATCACAAAATACATCAAAAGGCTTTTCAATGTTTGGTTGTGCTAACACAGTCTTTGTAGTCAACAAAGTTCGAGGGTGTGAAAAGTCGTTTCACATTCTCGTGTCCATTTGTATTTCATCATCTTTCAAGTAGTCCGGTCATGGGCTTTGCTATCTTTGAGAAATCTAGAATAAACCGACGATAGTATCCAGCTAACCCTAGAAAACTCCGAACTTCATGAACCGAAGTTGGGGCTTTCCAATCCATGACCTCTTGTACTTTTGATGGGTCACCGAGATTCCATCTCTTGATAAAATGTGACCTAAGAAAGGTACTTTGCTCATCCAAAATTCACATTTGCTAAACTTGGCATATAACTTATGCTCCCTCACCGATAGGACAATCCTCGATGCTCCTCATGATCGGTCTTATTTTCCGAATAAATCAATATATCATCAATAAACACGACCACTAACTTGTCAAGTTCGGGCATGAATACCGAGTTCATCAGTACATGAAATAGGTCGGAGCATTTGTTAGTCCGAAAGACATAACCAAATACTCGTATAAGCCGTACCTTCGAGAGAGAAAGCAGTTTTAGGTATATCCTCCTATTCCGATCTTTATCTCGATGATAACCTCGATCTCAAATCAATTTTGGAGAATACCTTTGCCTTCGCTAGCTGATCGAACAAGATGTCGATGCGGGGCAATGGATATTTGTTTTTGATGGTCATGACAGATTGAGTGGTCTGTAATCTACACACATTCTCGGTGACTTATCCTTCTTTTTCACAAACAAATTTGGACATCCCCACGGAGATGAGCTAGGTTGGATAAGACCTTTGTCCAATAGATCTTGCAATTGAACCTTAAGTTCCGCTAACTCATTGGGTGGCATTCTATATGGCCTTCGGATATGGGTGCGAGACTCGGCACTAATTCAATCTTAAATTCCACGTCCCTATCCGGTGGTAGACTGGTAATTCCTCTAGAAATACATCCGAAACTCACAAACCATGGGATATCACATATTGTGGTGGTTTGGATAGTACAAAGCTAAATGTTGGGGTTTGAAATCGCGGGAGAGTGGGACTAGAAAAGCATTCCCTCCCGTGGGTTCTCTCAACATAATAGTGCGGGTGCTAGTGTCAATAAGAACACCATGATCCTTCATCCAATTCATGCCTAAGATTACACTTATTGATAACCCGGGCAATATTATCAAATCCGTGGTGTACTCCCTCCCTTGTATCACGATGAGTACATTTTGACTATCTTTTGGTAATAATAAAGACTTCTCTTTGAACTTATGTTAAAACCCCCTTTGTTTACTTCAATTATTTCTTGACCATGTCTAGATGCAAATGCTTGACTCATAAATGAATGAGAAGCTCCCGAATCAAATAAAACAACAGCAGGACACTTGTTGACAAGAAACATACCAGCCGTGACAACTTCTCCGACGGGCACCTCTTCTACAGCGGTATAATGCACTTGTCCCTGACGTGCCCTGGCATTCACCTGCCTCTGATTGTTCTGATTTGGGTTGCCATTCCTCTTGGGGTGGGGACATTCTTTGGACCAATGACCCAGCTTGGTTGCAGTTGAAACATGGTTGATTACTTCAATCCTGTGGAGTCATCCCGATTGCCATTTCCTTTTGGTAAGGCAATAGTGAACGCATTTACGGAATGGTTTCGTGGCTCTGTTATTCGAGCTTTTCGGTGGTGGAGGCCTAAACTTGGGTGCAGTGTGGACGGAATTGTGGCCTAGCTGCGATAGGCGCTTTTGACTGGAAAGATCCGGATGCACCGCCTCATAGGCCCTCTTGCGACCTTTTTAGCAATCTGCATGCATATTGTTGTGGTTTTCTTGGGTCAAGGCATCACTAATAAACTCGTTGTAACGTGGTACATCGAGAATTTGCCATAGTCTTCATCAGTTTGGTACCCAACCTCGCTTGAAACTCTCTATCTTTTCTCTTCAAGATCCACAAAACCGGGAGCATATCTTGACAAGTTGTTGAATGCGTGCATATACTCAGGAGTGACTTTGTTCCTCGAGTGAGCCTCATAAATTTGGCCGCTTTTCGCGCGATCGTGCCCTGTGGGAATATGATGTCCCTAAAAGCCCGCTTTGAATTGTTCCTGTGTCACTCGTGCATTAGCAGCAGAGACGACAGGGAAGTGTGTCCACAGATCCCTCTTTGGTCCTTGCAATTGATGAGAAGCATACTCGCTTTCGGATGATGTCTGTGACCCTTAGCAAACGAAATTTCGCTCAATGGTATTCAACCACTCATCGGCTGCAGTGGTTCCTCACCACCTTGAAGATTGGAGGCTTCGTGTCCGTAAACTCCTTGAATGTCTTGTGTGTTGATTTGGCTCGGCCCTCGGTTGTTGTGGGTGGCCACGAGCGAGTGTTTTTGCGCGATAAATATAAAGCTTCTTCCATTGTCCTTTGGCTCCCCAAGAACTCGAGCAAAGAACTCCCCGAGCAGACGGCGGCGGTGGTGGTGGTAAGTCATCACCATTGCCATCGTGGATCGCTACTACTCCAAAGACGGTACGCGTCATCTGCATGGTTGCAACAAAGCGATTATTGGTTGATGTCAAGAGATTGCAGATGAATCATAATCATGCCAAACTGAAATCACTGGAGAAATTCTCAAATTCACAATAAAAACAGAGGCATAACAATTCATTCTCGCAACATGGCATCCCCAATTTGACCACTTATCGCGCTCATAACGCATGCAAAGTTAAATCGTGATCACCAACAAGGAACGGAATGGCATTGATGTTCAACCCAAGGTGCACTTAATCAACATTACATGATAGTCTGGTTACAAATGCCAAATTCGAGCTACAGGTCCATTACATGAAGAAAGGTGATACATTAGTCCTTCCACTAAGTGCTAAGCGATCTAATCCTCATCATGGTCACTATCGAGGTCAGACGCAAGATCATCTCCTTCCTCAGGTTCTACTTCTTCTTCAGGCTCCACTTCTTCTCCTTCCTCGTACCCTTCTAGATCCATTTCTGCGGCTCCAGGTGGGACATAAGGGTGGAGCTGATTGTTCAGAAGATGAACCTCTTCATGCAGATTATCGTTGTATTCTTCCGCATTAGCCAGCTGCTGTCCTAGCTCAAACTGTTGAGCTCTTAGGACATCTTCCCTTGTCCAAGCTGCATTTCGCTGGTGAGTTAACCGAGTCATCTCTTCAGTGAGCCTTTCAATCTCGGCGTCGTGCTCCCTCTGAAGCTGACGTCGGTCCTCGCGGACATGACCAAGAGCACCAGACACACGTCTGAGGCTACCTTCAACTCCATCCAACACTCTCATCATTGCGAACATGGCGCTCATGGAAGGGTTATCACCGCTCGCCTTTCCGCCGCACCAATCTCCAAAGATTTTCCTCTTGTCCGCCGCCATGAGTCGCTGGAGGGTTACCTCTTGAAAGACTCCAACCAAAGTGGCTGCAGCTCCGAGGAAAACGATCCATGATGTCCCTCAGATCCCAAAGGCTGCCCCGCCACCGCTTCTTCAGTTATCCCGCCATTGACTCATAACACCAGCCTGTTCACTCGTAATCGTCACCTCGGGGACGAACAACGGCCTCCACAAGAATTCAAGAGACCTTCCCCAACTGCTCATTCGCCCGTAAATAGCGGGGTTCCATTCCATCAGGATAGCCTACATAATCGAGCACTCTCCACAAGAGTGTAGGCATCCCAAACTCTCCAAGGAACGTGTGACGTTGACGGCACGTGGAGCAAGTCGACGGCGGGGAGCTCGCCTCCGGTGGACTTGCTATGAGCGGTCTCGCTTGGTGCGTGCCATCGCACCATTAACATGTACCCCTTGGTGAGACAATGCCATAATGGATAAGAGTTACATAACCGAGTAAGAATTTTATAAGGGGAGGAACAATGTAATTATGTGAATGGTAATTATCATGATGCATGCTCGTCCGCACGTCCTCACAAACTTAGGAAAAATTTGTTTCTAGCGGTAGACACGGTGGCATACATATGTTCTCTCATAAATAGCGTAACTAGTCGAGCTACACGTTTCGTTGTTAGTGTACCGCATAAAATTTCATTTCAGCCCTTAAACCCATAATGAATATGCATAATGTAATTGTAAATACTTCCATATATGTATACCCATACATATACTTCCGTATCAATCTACCGACAATAATTTAAACCCACAATTAAATACGTACCATATACACATGCAAGCATGCATACATAGCCGTACTAAAGCTACTCTTCCCGACCGCATGCTCACATCTTGCGGTCATACACTCATCTTACCATGAGAGGCATTTGATCCATACATTACCATTCAAGTGAATGGCATCCATACAATAGCACTGTGTATGGACGATTTAAGTAAAAACCCCATGTTAGTACTTAAATAGCCACCTAATAGTCCTTAATTTGGGCATAAGGAAAGTGATCATTGGCACACTTTAGATTTCAAATACCTATTATATAACTATTAGTTGCTAGAAAAGGGTTTTCGGAAAACAAAAACTTTTGTTTTAAATACACTTGTGACAATTAACGTTGAATCTTGCTCTGATGCCAGCTGTCGCAGAATCCCACCAATTTATAAGAATACAAGTACAATGGCAATCCGCAAGCGGTCGACCGACCTTTGTCATACTTGAACCCATATAAACCCGGTGAGTCCGTCGAAAAGTACCACGACGGGTCTCGATAAACGATTTACAACAACCAAGATCGTACATGTGATTCAACATACATGCCACATATTACATAAAGTTCACAGATACTTTTCATCATCGAGTACGAATAAAAGTTATTACAAACCGAGTTTGATAAATAAAGCGGAAGCAAATAAGTTCAAGATAAAGTTTCCAACATAGTTTGATACAGTGCCAAGCTAGATCACGGTCCACAAAAGCAAGGATAGGAATTACTAAAGAAGCCTGCCCAAGGCTTACTCCTCATCCACAGCGGGATAGAAGCAACTCTTGCAATAACCATGATACACAGTGCCATCTGCAACAATGGGAAAATAAACCCTGAGTACGAGAAGGTACTTAGCTAGACTTACCCGTCATGAACCAGAAATAAAATGACTCCAAGGAGTATGCAAGGTTGTATAAGTGGACGAACTTGACAACATTTTTTTGCGAAAAAAGGCAATTCGATCCGTTGTACAATTATGATTCCTTTACCAAGTTAATTATAACTATCCATTTCTAGATTAGCAACTATCCTGTGCCAAACATGTGGTATCATTTAGAAACATACAATAGTAACCATAGCAGGTATTGAAATTCCATTTTCATCCGAACCATCATGTTCCATAATACAGTTACTACGATGTTGGAGCTAGCCAAGTTTCTCACTATCCGGGAGAGACGGCGATTGAATCGATTTCAACCGGTGGGAATTTATTCCTAACACAAACCTGTGTCTACCAGCCACACGATAGCCTTAGGTCACCTTTTGGTACAACTCAGTACACATTTCACGGGTCCATATCGCGCCGCATTAACTGGAACACCAGATGCCAGGATGCTTCAAAGCCAAGCCCGCCCTTGGGCTCAGGTCGATCGTTCCCGGAAGGAGCGCACAATGTGAACGATTCCCGGCCCGAGTTGAATTACTCGCTTCATGGTCGGAACGAATTATCCGCCAGCTAAGTGAGAGGCATGCGTTCAATCTTGTCGGAAGTTCCAACAACGGACGGTCCTTGATCGACACAGACGGGATAGATCCACACCCAAGACCTCCATGCCTTATTGCTTTTCTATCGACATCCCGCCCGGTCTCCATTTACATTAACCATGGTTCTTTTTCCACGATAGCAATGATAACCAACCGTGCTCCTAGATCCACCTATATCTCGCAGGTGACAGAAATCACCCGACTTCTACCGGTCTAAGCATGGCTAAGCATATATTCGATCCTCGGACCTATACGGTTAAAGGGGTAATATCACGGACAAGGAATGTACATGCATCAAGTGGTTTCATTCAACTCTTATAACCTAATGCAGCAATCATAAGTACTTAAGTAAACATTGATAAATTATGGGAGACTTATAATGCTAAGGGCTTGCCTCAGAGAAAGGAAGTAGGGCGATGGTCGGGGCACTCGGAAGCTCTTGTGGTTCTCGCTCCACGCCTTCGGGAGCGTGGCTTATGGATCCTCCTGCGGGTTCCTTCCTCTCGCTTCTTGAATTCCAGCAACGTGATCTCTTCCTCCGATCCTAGATGCATGAGTATGGTATAAGTATTACGAATGCATATATGTTAACAAGTGCATCACGTTGTTTGAGTAGGTGCATATCTCTTCTCGATTATTACTTAACTACTTCTATAATGCATCGACTATGGCACAAACAGTAGCTACTTGTTTCGCTCATAACTGGAGTTCTACAAATCCAAATCCAGTGATCCTGGACTTTCTGGAAAGCTTATCAAATTTTCTACAACTTTGTTATTAACCATTTTTATAGTACACATCAGTTTCAACATGCAAATCCTCACACTCTAGAATCAGTCCGGAAATGACTTAACATGCAACATAAAGTAAGAATACTTCTACTTCAGGTAATCATTCAAAATTTGACAACCTAGAACCTACCAATAGTTTAAGCATACCAAATACAGTTAAGATGATATAATGGTAAAGCCCAAACTATTTATTAAATTGCCTTTATTATTTTATTTAGATATCTAGGTTAAATAATAAATATATATCAGATGTGCTTAATAAATTCTCAAAAATTTACAGAGCCTTACTAATGCTATCAAAGGACTGCTATAAAAATTTCAGGTTATTTTACTAAGTAGAACATTCTATACAAAAATGACAAGGCAGCAAGGCTTGAAATAGCATAAATGGAAAATCCTATTGAAAAGTGTCAAGCAACAGATTTCATATTTTTCTTAGCATCCATATGGTACTAGGATTACCTCCAACAAATTTCATGAATTTTGGACTCATACTTAATTTATGAAAATTCATGCAAGGATTAACTAGTCATAAAAGAAAAATCTATAACTTTAAATCTACCCATGCACTGGTCCTCAAATTTTTACCAGAGTTCACACATGCTAAGATTAGTTCACCACAAAAATTTCATAATTTTTGGAGCACAGGAACTCTAGATATAAAATAAACAAATTTGAATGCATTCAAAAGCACATTTCAAATCCCTATTTAAATCTCCAGAAATTTCTACTGTTGAACCCAAGAACATATTTTTCTTAAATACTACATTTCCTAAGGAACACAACCATATTTATTTCACAAATTTAGGAGCTACCAAACTGAAGATACAAAATTCACAAAATAAATCAAAACTGGATTCAAAATGAGTTAGCCTTCAATAACACTGCTGTCGCTGACAGGTGGGACCCGCTGGTCAGGGGACCCCACGCGTCAGGGACACGGAGCAGAGCAGCGGCGCTGCTGGGCACTACGCGGCTGCGGCTCGTCGACGGCGAGCTTCGCCGGCGGTGAGGTCATCATGGTATGACCTACGTGACCTGGCGAACCTACTGAGCCACTTGGCCGGTCCTATTGCCGACCCTAGAGCTGACGGCGGCGGCCATGGCGGAACGGCGGGGCTGGACCACGGCAAAACGCCGGTGTGGGCTACGGTGGCGCAAGGTCAAGCTCGGACGAGCGTATACTACCTAAGACAAACTCAACGCGCTAGCTAACGCCTGGAGAGGTGGACGGTGGCGCTCCGGCCACGGTGACGAGGCTCGCGGGGATGCTCCGGCGAGGTCGTACGCGGCACGGTGGCTTACCGGGCGCTGTTGGTGAGCACAGACGGGTGCGGTGAGACTCGGTGATGTCAGTGGAGTGGCTGCGGTGGCGAATGGCGAGGTGGAGCGAGCCGGTGCCGGTAATGGCGACGACGGGTGCTCGGAAGTTTAAAATGGTGGTGCGCTGCTATGGGCGAAGAAGGAGGCCGAGGCGGCGAAAATGGAGCGCCTTGGTAGGGCTCCAGCGCGCTGGCGGGGTTAAGGCGCGCCCAGCGCGTCGTGGCTCGCGCAAGGACAGAGAGTGTGGCGACGCGCTTGCCGTCGCCGGGACACGCTGGCGGCAATGTTTCGTGCCGGTCGGCCACCGACATTCAGCGATTCAGCTTGATTCAGACGAAAAAGCGATGTCCGATAAACGTGTTTTCCAATCGATTTAACTGCTAAACCGTGGCTCCAACTCGTAAACCGTCTTAACAAAAATCCTAGCCTTATGTACCAGCTTCAACTTTCGTTCAAGGATCATGCTCCAATTCTCAACAGAAATGGAGTAAAATCATGATCAAGTTCAGCTTGTCAGTCGGTCAATGAACCTAGACTTAGAAAAATTGCTTAAGTGTTGAAAACAGTGATTCGATGATTTTTGAAATCCAAATTCAAGCAGGTTAGGAGCTGAATCAGTCAAAGGCCCAAAAATCAAAGTTGTTCCTTATGTCAAACACTACAACATTGCTTTAGTGAACTCCTCCATGCAAGGTCTCTAACACCTAGTTCAACTTTAGTCAAACATGTCACTTTGAAAACATGATACATACACAAACCATGGCTAAATGACCAAACTAGCCTTAGCACTAAATACCAAAGTTGTTCCTAATGATATCCTAAGCATGTTTAAACAATTTGCAAGGTCATTTAAGCATTTCATGTAGTAGTCACTCATATAGCTATTCAGGTCAACACATGAAATATCACTTAAGTGCTTGATCATGAAATGTGGCCTTCATGAACAAGGTTCCTTTTGTTAACCTAAGTGTAGCTAAGGTGTTTTAGTGACTAGCACTACCCACTTGCATTCATTTGCACATGATCATATGCATATGTTCCAAGAAACACGGAATAACAAGCAATGTTTCATATGTTTCGATCAGATGTTTCAATTGTAAATGATGGTTTATGAATGCTTGATGCTCATGCTCATGTTATGCAAGTCAAGTTATGCAAGGCTAACACCCGAGGTGTTACATTCCAGATAAGGTATATATCCGATGATAAAAGGCCTTGAATAATCACATGGTTTGAGGTATTCTTGCAATTACAATATGAAACCAAAGTTGCCCCAAATAAATCTCTCTGAAACGAGTGAGAGTAAGGGTTCTATAGCACAAATCTAGCCATATGAGTTAGCAGGAAGTGGAAGAACAACTGGTTTGTCATCTCTTTGCCAAATCAGTACTCAATATTCTTTTCAGGCCTACCTTTGACAAAAGTAAAAGAAAAACATATAAAGCAAAACATCACAAATGATTTTTTAGTAGCAGAATTGAGATCAGACTGACTTGAATTAGCGATAAAGTGAAAATGCTAGTATGCAATACATTTATCAGAGCACAAAGATTTTCAGTAAATTGTCAGCTAAAACTCACATTCACTATGTCCTTATCTAGAACTCTAGAAACAATAATACCATTGTATATATACTATTATCCATTTGCAGCTTAACATGATGAACTGGTTGGTAAGTGCAGCACAAGTTCCGGTGCTACATATAGTAGACTTGTGTACGTACATATGACATAAACAGAACACGCTGACAGACACCACTGAACATTAAACAAGTTGCCATCCTATATTTTTTCTACGCAAGAAATATAATACAGCTACCTTGTGGACTGCTTTAAGTACATAAACTTGGAGATTGTACTTCGAAGGTAGTTGCATTGTACACCCAACGTTCTCTCAGCACTAAACTCAGCCACCCCTTGTAGCGACTGGTTCTTCATATCAATAGAAATAGTCCAACATTGTCATCACTGGAGTCAATCTTGGCCATAAAGTAAACCAAATAATCATCCTCCAAACTCAAAGCAGGCGACGCCACGCGCAGACTCAAGATTGGCTTTGTGTTGTCGTTGCCCTTTGGACTAGTTAGCAATTCAATGTGATTGTTTCTGTCTATGACGACATCAAAAACATCAAAGGTGCACTCCTCATGCCACTTCCATGAGTGTTCTATCCGGGTGCTCCATGTGGTGGCAATCCAACCTCGAGTGCACCGGGTCTCCACGATGATCTTCGGTTTCATCTCAAAGTACCTGACAGTGCCTCTTACAACAACCATGTCTCTGACAATATCCGGAGAACCCATGCCTGGTACATGGCGGACACTGGTGTTGGCAATGGAACATACTGAAGCACAGGGTTCTTGCTGAGCACATCATAGATCAAGATACCACGCCAGAGGTCCACCCAGCCTATCAAACCCCTTTTTGTATCAATGGTGATCACCTTGTCTATACACCAAAATGAGTAGCGCTGTGGCAGCGGCGGATGGCATGACACGACCCTTGAGGTCCAATTGTCCACCGCCTCGGCACTGAACATGTGGAGCTTGTAGACACCAATTTCGCTTTGGGGCTGTAGTGCGGCGAGGACAAAGGTAACTCCTTTGTGGGTGTGGCGGGGCAGGATGCCAATCGCGTCGTCAGCGAATTCCAAAGGGTGAAGATTGGGGAGCAGGAGAAGCAACGGTGGTTTCTGGGAGGGGCGGCAGAGGCTGCTGGCCTGGTAGATGAAGTAATCACTGTGTTCCTGAAACATCTGGCGGGATGGACAGCAGATGGGGACGCGGAGGAGGGCGAAGCGCCCTCGGTGGCAAGGATGCTGGGCTCTGTGCCGAACTTCTCCGGACCCATGCCAGGGTCATGGATGCAGAAATGTGACACCAGCGGAGGCTTCACCAGGCAGAAGGTCACCTTGATAAGCTGGCCGTCTTCCCTCGTCCGGCATTCGACGGTGGTGGCGTTCCCGTGGTCGGAGAAGTAGGCTTGGCTGTCGAGGAGGGCCCAGCTGCCTGGAACCTGGCCTGGAGCATGGCTGGGCGGAGAGAAGGAGGCATGCATCAAGTGGTAAGGGAGGTCCATGGAACATCAGCTTCTCTTCTCACGATCCTAGTCCCGATGTTGTTTAGGGCGACAACGAAATCAATGGCTTGGAGGGGTTGTGATCCTCCATTCGGCTATCGCGGGTGGGGATGGAGTGATTGGAGAGGAGAGGAGAGGAGAGGAGTGGGGACGAGCAGGGGGTGACACGAGAAAATTGCATATTTAGCACTTCAAACATGGCAGCGGGCTGAGCCATATGCACAGATTAATACATAATAAAAATGAACAAAAATGAGCCATATGCTTGGATCAAGATAAAACCATGAATTTAGCACAAATGAGCTCATCTCATAAATACATGAATTTAGCATAAACAAGTTCATCTCACAAAACCGTAATTTTGTTCTAAACGATCCAAGTCATAAGCATGAGTTTACATTTCATCACAGCTAACAAAATTCATCTAATATGTAGCTTTCTCTTTGGAGTCATCTTTTCTGGTGCAGCCACAGTAGACATCCTCACAGGACTAGTGGTGTCGGTTTGTGAAGAGGTGCCCTCTCCTAACGAGAACGCAAGCTTGCTGCACAAAAATACGGTACGGCAATTAGATGTATGAAAAAAATTAGTATATGGTAAATGTGTTAGAATTCCTTACCTTCTTGTGACCCTTCCTAGACTATCCCGTAGTATTTCTTCTTTAGTTGGCATCTGTGGGGTGCTAAGTTCTGTTGACGCAGCTTTTATAACATTCTTACTAGGTTTCCTACGCTTCCTACAAGTATAATAAATAAATTAATAATGACATTTTCATTCAAGTTTTTGATAAAGAAAATAATTACTTACCTCTTTTTTTCTGTTCCATTGAGTGGGCACTTGGCACTAGCTTTCCAGTGACCTTTTTCACCGTATTTTTTACAAGTCATAGGTCCTCTAATCATCTTATTTCCTTTTGCATTGGTTGGAGCAGTAGCGTTGTCATATCCATTGCTGGTACCTTCACCCTCATTGGTACCTTCACCATCTTTGGTACCTTTCTTCTAGTGGCCACCTTCCATCTATCCCTTCCTTCTTAGTTTCCTTTGTCTTTCTACCGGTAATTTAACAAGAGGTACACCAACTAAAAATGGTATTTGTTATTGGCCCAATCTCTCTAGCATAAGCAGCCCTGAATCTATCAACCGAGTAATAGTCATACATAAACTGTTCAAGGTCAACTCCCCGTTCGCGGGTCACAAAGGCCAATACATGTTGATATGGCTTACCAATGTGCTGCCATTCAAGACAAGTACAGGTCCTTTGGTTTAACTTGACAATATGTCTCTCAACTCTGCTGCTATGGCCCACACCTCTGCGCTCCAATTAGCATATGTAACAATTTTGAAGTGGCCCAAAGCTCTAGTATTTGCCTTCAGCTGAAGCATAATAGCCGAAAGTATCTTGCCGACAGGGAGCCTGTATGCAATATTTCTTCTCTTGTTCCATAATACCATGATAATTTTTCTAATCTTGTCAGCAACAGGTAAGTCTTTATGGTCTCTAATCTAGTTATTAAATGACTGCAATATTACTAGTGATGTAGTCACATTTAATTTTTGGATTGAAAGCATACCTATACCATAATAGCTTATGGTTGGTCTGTAACCATTTCACCGCTTCTGGTGATTCACTTACCATTTTTGCTATATTGTCATAGAATATGTCTTCTCTGTAAGCCCTGGCCGAACCCTTTAAACCTCTTCTAAAATTTTCCCACAAGATGATAAAAGCATTCTCTTTGCTCTGCATTTGGGAACACATTCTTCACTGCGTTCTCTAAGCCCTTGCAAGCATCAGAACAAATAGCAAGGAGTGGAGAATTACCTATTGCCTTCTTTAGTTGTTCCATGAACTAAGTTCAGTTGTCTATTGTTCCAGAAGCTATGAAGCCATAAGTGACTGGATACATCCAATTGTGACCATCAACTGCTATAGCTGCAGCCAAGTGACCATTCCACCTTCCATTAAGTGATGTAGCATCTATGCTCAAATGAGGCCTACAACCTTCCAAGAAACCATCAATGCATGGTTTAAGAGCACAGAAAAATGGTGGAAATATACTTGACCATCCACCTCAAGTACCTCAATCTCTACGAGACTCCCGGGGCTCCGCTTCATTACCTCGGCCTTCCACCTAAACAACAGCTCAAAACTCTCTTCCCATTTGCCATAAACATCGGCAAGAGCTCTTTCTTTACCCCGCCATACAGTGTCATATGCAATTATGAGATTGTGATCTGTCTGCAACTTCTTTGGAATTCCTTATCACCAATATTTGGATCATCTCTAAGGATACTCACAACCTTGCTAGCTACCCACTTCTGAGACGAAGTTTTAGTTATCGTCATCATGGTAGACGCACATGTATGGTGATCGACCAAAACCGTTACCTGCAAAACACAAAATCAATGAGATTCATATTAATTTACAGGAAAAGTAGAATCATCCGTAAATTATACAAAGACTCTGAAACTAACAAATGGTGCAGGTCAAGGAAATCTGCTATTAAGTAATTGCAAAGACCACAAAGAGAACTGACATGACCTATTTGAACGAAACTGTTAGCTAGAAAAGGCATTAGCTAAAAGTAGAATTAATGAAAACAAATAAATTTATTCACCTCTACGGTGCTTTGGCCTTTATATTTGGTGCCATTTATTCTCCAAGGGCAATCACCACCGGACCTGCAATAAGCCCTATATCTCGTCTTACATGGCTTATCAGTTCCTAAATCGAACTCCTTATTGATGGCAAATTGTCGCACTGCCATCTTGAACTCCTCCATTGTTGGGTATATTGTACCAATATCCATTGTGGGGTTGTTCTTATCATATGAAATCACCATCTCACTTGGTACAGCATCACTTGTAGGAATGGCGGCACCCTCATTATCAACACCTTGCTTATTATCAACACCCTGATTATTCATTTGGCCTTCATCAACATGTCTCCTCTTCTCTCAAGCCTAGAATTTCACATATCTGGTTTTCACTCACAAGTGCAATACGACCTTCATCATCATATGTCTCCACTATTTGTAAGCTATCCCAATCCACTGTTACCATATTTACTTCGAACCTAAACAAGTGAAATCAATTTAGATACCATGACCCCACTACTGTACAGGTAAAATAACATAAATAATTAACACCATTACCTTTGCACATCAACAGCAGGAAGATTGTAATGTAGTGCCGGAGGAGGAGCAGTGGGCAGCAACGTTCTCGCTAGGATTAGAGCATTGGACATGGCATCGGTACGGGCCTCCACTACTGGTGCAACCAGTCCTTTTGGCGTGGCCAGGCCATCAGCCGGCGGCACAGCTAGGCCATTAGGCGGCACGGCCAGGCGAGAGGCCACCAGGGCTGCGGCTGCTTGGTCATCCATGGAGAGCGGGTGACCATCCTCTTCATCGGGCGCCGACGTTCCATCTATGGACGTCGATGGTTGGGGAGGGAACGGCGGCGGCGGCGTGGGTTAGGGCGCCGGGAGGGAACGACGAAGGAAGTGCGAAATGAAACGTCGGGTAGATGGAACGTCGGGCTCAATCAACTATACGCAAGGCCAGAAGGGCAAAAGGGTCAGTTTAGGAAAGAAATACATGTATTTAGATTAAGAAAGAGATGAAAAATACACCAAATGTTATGAAAATCAAGAAGCCAACGTTTCGATGGGTTATTTCTACGAAGTCGATGTTTGGAATCCTATATCTGCGAAGCGCATTCGGCCTGTTCGCTCATTGGTTTCTGGGCTGATTTGGACTGGTTAGTGCTGATTTGTTGTGAAAAAAAAACACTGTTGACTGGCTAAAACCAACAAACGAACAGACTGATTATACAATTTTCTCGTGCTCGTCGGGGCCGCGGTGGCGGATAGCCATGGGAGAAGGCCAAACTGTTGATCGGCATTCGACAGAAAGAAAGAATGGGAAACGCCGAGACGGAGAAAATCAGAAAACCGGGTGCTCCTCTGTCATTCACCTTCTTTTTTTTTTCTGTGATGTGAACTGCAGGGTACACCACGAGATGGGCCTCTTTCCCTAGTTACGCTTAGGCCTTTTTGCCTCGCTCCGAACAAAGGCCGAAGGGTCCGGTCGGAAATGGTATATATCTTTATTTTTAGAGTAAGTAAAGCGTATTTTTCAATCTTCAACTTATACAGAAGTTCAATTTTCAAGCCTAATTTATGAACCAAGTATTAGACACCCTCAAAATGTCAAAACTTAAAACTAGATAAATTTGATTCTTTAGCTAATTTCAAAGGTGGTTTCCTATTTTTCTAAAATAATAAAAATCCATTTTAATCTCTAAAAATTCATAACTTATTTATTTTTAAAAAAAAGTGAAACTAATACCCTTCTTTTCCAAAAAAATGTTGTTTATCTATTGACACTACATTTAGAGTTATTTGGATCTTACTTTTCATGTTTCCAGTAAACCAGACCACAAACAATAAAAGAATAGGAACAAAAATAAACAAGTTCCAAATAACTGTAAATAGGTTACCAACAATTAGATAACATTTTTAGGAAAAAGAATTAGTTTCATACTTTTCTAATTTAAAATAGAATAGTTATCAATTTTAGAGGTTAAACTAGATTTTTATTAATTTATTAAAATAGAAAATACCTTTGAAACCAGCTAAGGGACCAAATTGTTTGGTTTCAACAGGTAGAGGGTGTCCAATACCTGGTTTTGTACTTTAAGGTTGAAAATCGAACTCATGTGCAAGTTGAGAGTTTGAGAATGCAGTTAACCCTTTTTTTGTGATAAGTATGTGCTTAATGTCTAGCACTTTGGTGTTGCCTGAGTGTTTATTCTTGTCTTTCCATCTTAGCTTCTTGTACTTGATGTCTTGGACTTTTTACTTGTCTTCTAGGATCGTCAAATCAACTCCTTTGTCCTTTTTACTTGAGGTGTTGATCACATGATCACCAGTGCCGCAAGTCCATCCTTGCATTCATACGACTAAAACCTTGTATACTAGCACATAAAATTAGTCCAATCGATAATATTATCACCTAATCATCAAAATTACTTAATGGCCCTAGCTATGTGCTGTTTTCATTACATAGCGGAGTCATCACATTCGTCTCATTTTTTAACAACTGTGAACACCTTCGAAAGATTGAACCGACATATATTGAGATCAGCAGAATCACCACAGTTGTCTCATTGTCAACAAGTATGTTTGAGATGTGTTGATTTAAAAAGTGATAATTGTTAAGTATTCATGGGTTATGTTTTGTTTTCTTGTGGTAGAAACTTTGTGATGTGTGAACTTATTAAATATTGCGGACTATTGTACTTGATGTTTTCTTGTGTACGTGACTATGTGATTTGTGAACTTATTAAATGTTGCTTGGTCATTTCTAATATTTTGTGGTTGGCTGGTAGGCTGGTTAAGGTGCTCTTGAATTCTTGACAATATTTTGTGATTAGCAGTGGCATGCTGGCAGCAGTCAACCAGCGGTGGCATATTGCCTTTTCTAGCAGTGGCAGTAGTGCATTGCACTGCGTTGGTGCTTGACTGGTTGCCACTTGCAGCACTGGTGGCGTACCGTGCAGCATATCGATATGTGATTAAGTATGTGGTATGATATTGATATGTGCAGCAGCTGGTGTTATGATATTGATATGTGATCGTCATTCTGGCTTAAGTTCCTGGTTTCCGCCCGTTCCCGTCATCTTTCCACCCATATTTGTCCGTTTCCGGACACCCGTATTTTCCGCTCCCGCACCTAATCCTGGCCTTTCCGATCCCGATCCCGTTTTCGATGATGAAATGTAGAAATGGAAATGGTAAGGGGGTTTTCCCGTCCGTTTATGTCAGTTTTCAATCTTACTCATATGGATAATAGTTACTAATTACTCTATATACTTTTTTCATTCCTATTCATGGTTTTTCCTTTCATATTGCACCTCTATGCATGTTTGACATGCGTTTAGTGAAACCTTAGTTAGAACTATGTTTGACGCAGAAATAGACATGACCATTTCTAAATATACTTATATATACATGGTGTGAATAGTGACCCATATAACTCATAGCTAGTTTTTCTATATTAACAATGATAGAAATGGAAGGATACATAGAATTACTTTAGGATATTATTTTCTAACATTAGATCTAAGTAATTTAGACGTAGATTTACGCTTAGCTTATGTTACTTTTAATAATCATGGATGTGGGTGGTTTATATTCAAATTTTGAGATTTATTTAGATATTTTGTATAATGGAATATGTTTGATTACTTTAGATTATTTTGTATAATAGTGGAGCTGGGTAATTTAGATGTAAATTAGGAAGTTACTTTATATTTTTTTATAATGGCAAATATAATATGGGTAATCTTGATGAAGATTATGGGCTACTCTAGCTTATTTTTTACAATAGCTGCTATGGTTAATCTGGATATCTACATTTATGCATTATTTAGACTAGTTTAACAATGGAAGAGACATGTATTTTTTTTATACAAAATGAAATATATCCGAAGATATTGGTAGAGGAAAGCCTAGGACCATGTTTTCTATACTGTAGCACATTGTTTGGAAAAGACCCAATCCATTCAGCAAATTTGGCCCATGGAGTGGCCCTAGGTGTTGGGCTAGCCTAGCCTGCAGATGGGCGGGTGTTTGTAAGTGTTGTGAGATTTTCTATGATCCTCTCTATCTAATAAAATCGTCTGTTGTGCAAACGAGTTGCGTTTCACAATCCACATCATTTTCAGCATTCCAAGGAAGTACATGTAAGGGTATTATTGGCATTTACAGACACAGGACATGGGTAAATTCCCATACCATTTTTCACATATTACATTTACACCACAGAAGATGACACGGGAACCCTCACTAATCGCATCCATGATGCAAGGGCCAAGGGGGCAGTTTTGTCCTAATCTCTGAAGCTAGCCAACCAACACCAAATGTTGTGGATGGGAAACGCCTGCAAACTGGGGTGGCGCTCTGCTGAGGCCACACGAGGCAGACAGCTAGTGGGCGCGCGCGCAGCTGTTACTGGACTGACGACACTTGCAGGCATACTGAAGACACATGACTAGCTGAGAATTGAAGGCCTAAAACGAGCGACTAGATAGCGAGGATCTGAATTTCTTGGTTTTATCTTCTGGTTGCCATGCTTTTGCACTTGCTTTGAATTGAACGTGGGGACAGTTCGGACAGTAGTTATCCACAACAGCAACAGCAGCGTGTCCATCAGCTAGCACAGCGCCACCGCGCCGTCCGAGGACGTCTGGAGCATCATGTACATGCCAGCTTGGTCGGTCAACTCCGGTGTGGCCGCCGCCGCGGCCACCGGCTCGAGCACCGACAGCCTCTCCAGCAACGCGGTGAGCGCCTCCCGCATCCAGTCGTACCGGCAGAGCTGGTAGGCTTCGGCGGGAGAGACCTGTTCCAATGGTCCATGGCAGAGTCAGGTGAGTTTTCTGAAGAATTGTGATGGAGATGTAGGCAGGCACACGCTGACTGCTGGCAGAGGGGCGGGGCAACTCAAACTCACCCATCGGCGGTTGTGTGTGTCCTGCTCCGGCCACGTCTCCAGCTCCTCGGTGACCTCCATGGCGAAGATGTAGCCCTTGCAGGCTCCCCTGGGGCTGGTGCTGTTCTGGCTGCTCTTGCTCTTGAACACCCAGTGCCCCAAGGCAGCTATCTGGTCAGTGAAGGAACAGCACGGCACGGCATGCAGATGGGAATAATGATCAGTGAACTGAATATTGCAAGTCAACACGGCGATGTAGAATGCACATTATTATCAGTTGTTGTATATGAAATCATTTCATTTCATATAGTTGAATCGAGGGACAGAATCATATACATATATAATGATATATAAATGCAGAATCATGGCAGAAATTAAACACAGGACTACTGATCAATCGATGGGTGGAGCAGGGGCACTGTAGGACACACAGGAAACACACCACATGCATAGTGGTTGGGCGCAATGCATGGAGCAGATATAAAAATACTAGCAGCTTATTGACTCGGATCCAGAAGGAAATCGATTCCGAGGACGAGCCGGCCAACGGACGACGTACGCAAGAAACAGGGCGAACAATAATACGCTTTGCGCCGAGATCTTGTCAACCAGGAAATCGCAATGATTTAGGGACATCACTTTATAAAACCCTCTCCCTCAAATGCAAATCGTTGCTATAATATTGTTTTAGTTTGGTCGCAAACCACCAAATGAGGTGATGCTGCTCTGCTAGCACCTGCTAGTGCTAATGCTACTCTAGGCAAGGGACTGAATGAATGCGGCGACGCCTGCTCTGAACTCTGAAGAGAAACTTCCCCGTCCCTTTCCCTGTCGTGCATGGTCGCTGTCATCCTATGGTATGGAGCGCTGTCCTTGGGGCTGTTTGCTAGTACTAGGAGTTAATTAAGTAAGTTTGTCTGACTCGGGACGTTAACCTCACCCTGGATTATTACTAGCATTCAGGAGCTTTCGAGGTGACAAATCAAGTGGACCATAATGGCTCCAAACTGCGGCGTTAAATTACTGCGGGGATCAGGATTTTCGCAGAGAAGCGACACCGAATCGCGGTGATCATCCGCATACTTTTCGTGACTAAGACTGCGTTTAGTAATTTTCATTCACAACAGGCATCCTTTTTTTTTGGCGAAAAATTCAACAGGCATCTTTAGCCACGCACGTTCACGGAATAGCAGGGGAGGGACACTATCATATATCATATCAGCCGATAGGTCACGATAGGTCAGCATCATCGTTCGTAAATCGATCTAGTTGCCGGCGTATAAGATAACATAGAGGAGAAGAGGGCAGTGAGTGAAGGAAGGGAAGGCATTGGTGACGTACGTTGATGATGCCCTTGACGCCGGCCTCCTCCATGGCCTCGCGGGACGCCGCCTGGTACACGTCCTCGTCGTCCTCCCACCCGCCCTGATCGATGCCAAATTAAATAAATTAATAATAATTACTCCGATCCAAATCCAACAGGTTACTGTAATTAAGCGGATGGAGCGCCAATCGATCGATATACAGCACTACACTAGCTAGTGTTTCTGTGGGCGCTGCTGGCTGCCGCCGCCGTAGCTTTCTTTCTTCACGTACGTATACGTACCTTGGGGAAGACCATGTCGGTCCGGTGAGGCGTGGAGATCATGAGCACCTCCACCTCCGCCGTGTCGTCGCCGACGCCGAGGCTGCTGCACGGGTTGCCTACCTCGTCGTCCTTCTTGTTCACCCGGTACGGCACGCACCTGCCATCCATCCATGGCATGCATGGCACACGACTCAATGATTCAGCAAACGACGACGATGGATGGCGGAGCAAGAAACTAATCAACGGCATGCATGCAGATGCAGTGCACCAATCCAAGAGCTAGCGAAGAAATCAAGAGGCAGAGATCGAGGGCGCCGACCCTGCGACGAGGCGGAACTCGTTGTCGTAGCGCTGCTTCAGCCGGCCCTTCCTGGCGGCCACCGCGTCGGACGACATGGCCACTGCGCGCTGGCAGGCAACGCCGCCGGCGGCGGACATGTCAGCTTTTCGGGCACGAGAGAGACAGCACAGAGGTCCGGATCGATCGATCGGAGCCACACAAGAAAGAAAAAGAAAGAGCGACACAGGAAAGGGAACCACCACTCACCTTGTTCTGCCTTATATATATATAGACAAGCTAAGCGAGCGATTAACAGGGACAGGGCAACGGATCCAGAGGAGAGGCAGAGCAAGGCAACGCTGTTGCCCCGCCGCTAGCAGCAGCCCGGGATGCTTGGGGTGGTGATGGTGGCAATGACGCCGCGGTCTTATCCCCACCCGACCCGAGCGTGAATGAAAAGGGAAAAAGGCCCCAGCTAGCTGCTGACGCGAGAGGGAAGGGAAGAGACAGGACACAGGCGATTGGCTGCCAAAGGCCAGAGCTTGAAGAGCAGGAGGGCCTGTGGCGAGCGGGCGATGCGCGCCTATAAATGGCGCGCTCTGCGTTCGCGCCCGATTTATAGGCAGGGGCGGGCGCCAGGAGGAGGAGGGAGAGGGAAGTCCATGTGGCTCTATTGCCTTTCCTTGGCCGTCGGCGCTGTCATTGCCTTGCCCACCACCGACCGCCCGCGACCGTCTCCCAGCCCGACATTTGAATAATTCAGAAATGGAACGCCCCATTGCTTTGCTCATAAATTTAGGATAGCAAGTCAGAGGAGGCGACTTCAGGCCTTCAGCTCACCTGCTGTCCGGGCATGTGCCTGGAGCCGACATGAAGTCGAGTATATACTCCAACCAATGCAAAATGTATAGCAACACCACTTCTATCACGTGAAAGGCCGTGGTTGTCCATAGCCTATACCTGGGTGTTTTATCCGCAGATTAAACATTTGTTGAACACATTCCTATACTAGAGTAGCCTGATTTCTGGCGAGATATTAGGCGACAGCTTTCTTCTTCCTCCGCCAGTTCAGGTCTTAGTGGGGGAGGGGATTTGTTGTTTCCAAGCTTAGAAAGAGGGGCCCGGGGAAGACCGGCAAAAACGGCGGTGGTGGCAGGTTGACTAGCGTCTAGTCGGCGGCGGGGGCACCACTGAGTGGGCGGTGCGAGACATTTGGTTGGCAAGAGCCGGTGGCGGGGGCGACGACCGTAGAAGAAGAATATGAGACATATAGATTAGCTCGGCAGCGGTGGAGAGCGGCGGTGGAGGCGGCGGTACGACGCCAGAGCCCGGCAAGTGGTGGATACAGGGGCGCTGATGCTGGATCTGAAGGACAATCTCGATTTAGCGGCGGTCGTGGTCGATGGCGGCGGCGGACGTAACGTGGACGCCGCGCGGAGCCCTGGAGGTGGTGGCGAAGGGGGTGTTCATGCCGGATCTGAAGCATCTCAGTTCAGGCTAGGGTGGCCGTGGTCGAGAGCGGCGGCGGAGGCGGCGTGGACGCTGCTAGAGGTTGGCCGGGTGGGGCAGCGACGGGGGAGCGCGAGGGAGGAAGAATATGGTTGCCTGAGAATTTGGAAAAAAAAAATTCTGGCACAGGGTTATAGCAAACCCCTTTGTTGAACCATTTTATGATTTGAGGAAGTATCTATTTTGAAAGACAGTTTCAGGACAATTGTTAAAGGTTGATGCTTAAGTCAATTGTCTCTAAAAATAATTTCTACAGGCGGTTAGTTTAAGAAACCCACCAATAAAAATAATCTCCACCAATTGTTTCGAAAGGGATGATTATCATGTTATAATCAGCAAAGTTGTGTAATGGGATGGCAAGAAAGAATTGCATATATAAGTGGGAGGCCACGGGTTCGAATTCTAGGAAATATACAAATGTGTATTTTCAAATAATTTTTTTTTAGATTAGAGGCGCATGACACGCTCGGTGGTGTGGCCTACAGTGCCCCTCCTATTTTTTTTCATGCTAATAACCCACTATTCATGACTGTTTAGAAATTCCCCTGCTATTTTTTCCCATTAATTTTTTCAATCAATTTCTATTGTTGGTTACACTATGGGTTGACTTCACAAAACCACCAGGCGGCGCGCGCGGCCAAGCACTAGTAGAAATGGTTTCTGTGATAGTGAATTCTCCTTACACCCATTTCTTATGATGATGGTTCAATACCCAATAATCAAATCGTTTCAGCTACTACAATTCTGCAACCACCACCTCATACGAGTTAGAAGATGCTGAACTCTCAGAAGTATACCACAATTCTTGCCTACTTAGATGCATTATTTTGTGGGCATTGCAGAATAATACAATGGCGTGTAATGGTAACAATGAATCATATGGCAATGCCACATTTTAACGTGGAGTGCTAAATTTACCAAGCTGATTGTGGTTAGATAGGACGGCCAAATAATTTGGAAGAGTTCAAGAGAGGAGAGACAATGCCAGAAGGGTTGGACTGCATAGACCAAACCTAGATTTCCTAGACATATCTCAGTTGATGTTGAAATGTGTGTCCTCTGTCCTGCTGATGTGCTGCCTACCTACCACTAGATACTCGCTCTGCTCGTCACCACGTAGGGATAGGATAGGATAGCAACTCATCAAATTATTGGCGCACAGCAATAAGGATGGCTTATGGCTCCTGTGATTCATGCTTTTTTTTTGTCAATCTCAATAATGGTATAAAGACACTAGTATTACACTGCCGGCTGTTGTAACTATATAAACATATCAGGAACAGAGGATGCCCCTGTTCTAAGAATTTTGACTCATTCTAAGTATTTCTTATTATCGAGCCATAGTAATTGCACCTATTAAAGAAACTAGAAGAATTAGGGAAATGAGTTCAAACGGAAGATAAAAATCGGTTGCTATCCGTCCTTCTATGTTTTGTAGTTATTATTCACTTGAGCAACTATATATATTGTGAAGTCAATCCAGGGCAAGTGTTTGGATACGTGTTTGCTCAAGAATTAACTATTCTTCTTAATCAACGATTTATTATATAGAGAGAATGACCCTCAGAAATTGCAAATACTAATTTGTTAAGAATTAATTAAATTGAAGTCGTAGTGTCATCATTGGTAGGAATCAATATATTCGTAAGATCTAGGTCACAATTTGTATCGACTAATGATGTTAGAAATATTTGTATGCAAAGTTCCCTAAAGTGCAGTCTTTTTTCAATTTAAGAATATTGAAGAAGGGACTTTGCGAAGAAATAGCAATAGAAAGACTCCGTAATTATCATACACTTTATTTACCATACATCTTACTACATACACTTTCATACATCTTATGCTACCTACATATACTAGGGGGCATAGAGTACATATGATGAGTTAAAATAATAGTTGTAGAGCCTAGCATAGCTAGGTTAATAGATAATTGAGCATGCCATGATGTTCTTAGGATTTCATAACACCTTTATGGCCTTGTCTTGTAAATGGGCCCTTGCAAACCTCCAAAATATCTATAAGTCCACGATGACGAGATCCTTGTTGGCATTTCTAAATGCAATCACCAAGTATGGAGTTAGAATCCATCCCGGCAATGGCGCCAGAAATGCTTGTTGGTATTTCTTAACGTTACTACTAAGTACGGGATTTGAATCCATCCTCAGCAGTGGCACCAGAAATACCTTGTTGGTAGTTCTTAGCAACATAACTAATGTGTAGCCATGCTACTAAGAAATAGCCTTAATAGTTTCTTAACAATTTTAGATATTTATCCGCAAGCGCACGGAGCTATCATTGTAGCATTTTACCTGAAAGTATTTAGGGTATCATTATTTATATTTTTCTAAAGGAAGGTATTTGATTAAGAGTCTAGTATGGATATGAACTTGAATAATAATGCTTGCAAGTACACCAATACTTATAACAGGGGTAAGAATAGTAATTCCAAGATAGTGGACACACACTTGGCATTCCTCCAAGGATAAAATAGAAAAAAAAGGATAAAAGAATAATCCTAAGTCGAGCAGGAATTGGTCTAGTGTAGTCATACAAAGATTAGTTGATAATCATACAAATTACATAATTAGTTTTAGGGTTAAGTGTGAAGCAGGTTGACCATACAAAGATTAGTCGGCCGCTCCTAGGGGTCGGCCATCCCTTGACCATGGCCACTCACCACCGCCTTCGCGTGGCAGGCCATGGGCTGGACCAGGATGGCTTCCCCGTGGTGCTTTGCCCCAATTGCATTGATTTGATAGGCGTTTCCCTTGTTCCTTTGCGCAAAATAGCGTCGAAAAAGCGCCTTTTGGTGAATTATTCCATGTATTTGTGTTTGTGACCTACAAAATAATGTTCTCCAAATACATATGGAACTTGGCTAATAGTAAATGCATGTGTTTAAGATTGCTTATTTCTCCTCTTTTTGTGTCTAAATTGACGGTCGGATTTTATCAGTAAAGACCGCCAACAAGCTCCACTAAGCTTAACCTTTCCTCGTCCTGAACAAATAGCTAAGTTATTGGTTGTTGATCAGTAGTTGCTACAATGACGAATAAAATTCACAAGTGCCATGCATATAACAAAGTATTCTTCGTCAATTTAAATAAGTTTGGCATTCTATCCACCCTTTTAACTTAATCCCTATGGGGCTTATTGCTTTTTCAAGTCTTAGGCAGTTACAAGATAGAACGGTTTAACAGAATTACCAATCATTCATTCTTTGATCAACCTTCTGTCCAAAGATTTTATAAGTTTTCCAAAATAAAATATAAGTTCCTCAAATGATTCACTCGATCGCTCAATGTATATGATCCTCACCAAGACATTTAATTATTTTGCCTTTTTTCATCCTATCTCTAAAAGGCTTTGAGTTGGGTTTTAGATAGGTATGAATGAGTGGCATACTAAAATCACATATATTGCTAAGTCAAAAACCGGATCCAAGGAGATGCAAGTCATACACTTTGATCAAGATATGCAAGTGTGTGGAATATTTTTTTTTAATCCTAATATTTTTTATACTCCTTTGATCATGACTTTCTCTCTTTTGAATAATTGCCTTAGAAGTATGAGCTATCTCTCTTTTTTCAATACTTTGGAACCTTTATGTGTTCTATTTTTCTTCTTCTTTTTCTTTTGCTAATTTGAGAACTTCATGTGTCTCTCTCTTTTTAGCATAGCCCCATACTTATTTTTGGCATATGAAAACTTTGGAGAGAAAGACTCATGATAAATGAATAGAGTTTTTCTTTTTAGGTGGACGAAAAACATGTTTTTGCGTAACTCTCAGTATAAGAGTCAGCATTTATTTGTGGGTGTACGTGAATCTTGATCATGGGTGCATGACTAGAATCTCTACAAGGGTTACAACAATTTGATAAAACTAAATATGAATATAAGTAGCATATGACTAAGGTTTTGAATTTGAATCATATCATATGGTAGTGGTAGGAATTCATAATCATAGAGGAGGTTTTGATTTTAGCATTTTTTAAAAGAAAACTCCGGATGTCAAGTTTCTTTTAGAACAAAGTCATAGCATATCCTATTTACCATATCATAACTTGCAACAACTTAGAAAAGGATCATGCTTTTGAAACCCACAAGTGTCAAGCTTTTAGGATGAGACATTTTTAGCCAACAAACTTAAATCTTGGAGAATACTAAGTTACAGCCTAGGCACAGATGAATTATAGACGGAGCAACTATTCATTATTTCAACAAAGGAGAAACTAAACATTCTTAAGTCACATATGAGAGTGAAAATCATCATTTTTTTGTCATATCTCATCATTTTTAAGATAATAAAATAACTAAAAGAAATGTGAGATACAAGTTGCCTCTGTGGGAGTCATCCCCCAAGCTAGCTCCTAACTTACGGTCCGTGGTTCAGCAAGTGTCGACATAGAATTTCGTCCCATGCCGAGGACACACGCAGTAAGCCGAAAGGGTCCGCTCGATGGAGCAGATCCGCCTAGCTTCAGCGCAAGGGTGGTCGATCCTGCGCAATCCTCTCGAGACGTGCCAGTCAATTTGACCCTGCAATTGACAAGGAGAGAAAGCTTATCGGTAATTAAGGGCGGAACGTGCCGGTGTTGCCAGATAGTCCCGAATGTGCGGCTCTGAGAGCCGATATGAGAGGAAATCGACTAAATAGTCGATTCTAGCATATTCATAAGAATAAATCGGTTAAAGCTCATGGGGTTGTGTAAGAAGAATCGGTTATCATTCAGGATAAGCATAATTCGAGCAAAATTAATCAAAGGCGATAAGATATCAATAATGATCGGTTTAAACTGAGCCAATGATTACAAGTAACCGAACCCCTTTTATATAAGGAAACAATTCAACACCACTTAACCATTTAATAAAGGTAAATCTAATGGACATGTTAGATCTCATCTATCGCCATAACCAGTGGGGCATGAGGCAGAATCATGCAGGCCGTAGAAACAACAATAGACTCGACGACCCTAACTCATTACTAATATTAGTGGGGCATGAGGCAGAATCATGTAGGCCGTAATACAATAATAAGATCATGGGGCTAACATATCTTTTAACTTATCCCTACTTCAATGATCTCGTAATATGAACTGTTCGTGAAAGCGCTCGATATCGGCTAAACAGCCGATTCAGGCATAGCGCACAGTTAAGGTCATGCCTTCTCAGGAACGGATCTATCAATTTTCTCACCAGCAACGATACCCTTCTAGTATCGGCTACTAAAACTGACGACTGAGCAAATTGGTTGTTAAGTATCAATCCAAACGCTAGGGTAATATTCCTTCAAATATTTTCCATTTGATTGCTCTGCCAAATTTTCTCCTCCTCCCAGCGTCTCCAAAATGTATCAAGCGCGCAATGCCTGAGCCGATAAGGTTTCCCCTGATTAGGCGACCATACCGGCTGTCTCGCCTTTTGGTCATCACAAGTGTGTCTCTGCAAGCATTCTTAGATCAGTTGGAGAAGTAAATAGCCTGCGGGAACTGATGCCATTTGACTAGAAATACCGAGAGTGACCCATGGTGCCCTAGACTTGAGATCTGCATGCCGTTGTGGATCTTGTGTAGAACCGATCATATTCTCCATTGTTTACTCATGCTTCCTTCTTCGGCTAAAGAGTCGATTTGATATAGCCGATCCAGGCCCTTAGTTTAATCAAGTCTGAAAACATGGCTTTTATTAAGAGAACCCTTCGATTTCCTGTCTTTCAGTTGCTCAGCGCTGTATTCCCATCGGCATTAGTGAAGCAGCACTTCGCCTTCCATTAATTGATGTTGCCTTTTACACGTCCCGAGGCGCCCGTCCCTTCACTTCAGGCCTTCAAATACCGGTTGGTGGTTTCGACCTCGAATACATCCTTACTCGCAACTGTTTCTCCGCTCTTCTCCGCCTGTCGAAACCCTGTAGCAGTTCTCTTTCCCCCTTTCGTAGATCCAATCATTCTCCATGGCCAGCGAAGATAACTGAGGTAAGCGCGCGGTGGAGGAAATCCCGGAGGAGAGTATGCCAATGAACCAGCGTCTCCAACGCATGAGGTGAGATCAACATTTCTTATTCATGATGATGAATAGTTCTGACTCACCTGCAGGTTTGTTGTGAATGACAGCCTTCGTCCTCTCTCAAGGGCCGGCGGGCCTTCTAACACCGCATCTTCCATCCTGGCTTCATCGTCGGATTCTTCCGACTCCTATAATGGAGACGATGCCCGGTGCTACCTTCATGAGTGGAGGATGGCCCAGAATCGTTATTCCGAGGCGACTTGGGAGAACGGCCAATTGGAGATTCGCCTCGGGGTTTCTCAGGCCGCCCTTCATGCAGCCGAGGAGGAGGCCAGCGCCGTCCAAGCGCGACTGGCCGAATCAGACGCCATGGTGGCGAGTAAGATGAATTCCATGAAGGCCTCTTACTCTGATCTTTCATTACTCTTATTTTGATATTTTTCTTGTTTTGTGATTGTCAACCCTGACAACACAGTTGGAATCTCTCCCACTGGCGGCGAACACAGCCGTGGACGCTGTCAATGCCCGGTTCCTTCATTGACATCCGTCTCCAAGATATCCCAGCCTGTATCCAGGAGGTTGCCCTTCACGGCGTTCGCCATGGCGCATCAGTGGCTCTAACTGTAGTGCAAGTCCAGACTGGGCACGATCTTCACACCATGGAGGTTGGTTTCCTGACTGGTGATGGTCCTGACGAGCATGAAGACCTGCTCGAAAAATTCATCATGGCAGCGGAGGCCATAGTGGACATCACATCCGTGCAGGATGTGGTGAACAAGGTATTTGATTAGCTTGTACTTAGGGTAATCCTGATGATCAAAGACTCCTGTTCTTTTCGTGAATGCACCTCGGCACAATGCTCTTGTGTATGACTGTTTCTATCTTTTGTTTTTGCTTTATAGGCGATACATATCGTATCGGCTTTTATTGTCTTTGAAGATTTTCATTTTTGAACTAGAGGCGATACCCTTACGGTACCGGCTATTAGAGCCAAGAATGAATCGGCTATCGAATGTTGCCCGGGTGTCAGGATAATGTACCATAGAAACTTTCACATCAAAAGTCGAATGAGCAATCAACCCAGGTCGAACATCCTGTTAAGTGAAACATAACTTCTTCAAATCCATTAACCTCAAATTCATCGCTTTTACACTTTAACTCAGCCTTCACATACGTCGGCCTAAACCCATCTCTAAGACTTAATACTCATTTTCCTTTGATCCAAAAGCTGACGTGAAGCGGTGACTTTTCTACTAAAACAAACTCTCAGAGCCGATCGCTTGCATCGGCTGTTGGCTTTCATTGCTGATTTTAATGAAGCCTCCTTCCCATGTCTTGCCAGAGAAACATTCGAAATCTCCCAGTTCCCAAAAGACTAGATCGGCTGTTGCAATGCTCATGGATTCATCAGCGCGAACCAATTTGACATCATCTCCATGCCATTGAATCAAACACTGATGCATGGTCGATGGTATACAGCAATTCGCATGAATCCAATCACGATCGAGGAGCAGACTATACGATCCTTTTCCATCAATGACGAAGAATGTGGTGAGCAGAGTTTTGCTTCCAATTGTTAGTTCGACGTTTATTGCCCCCCGAGTCTTAGACATGTTACCTCTGAAGTCCCTAAGCATCATGTTGGTTTCCAACAGATCTTTTGGTCCTTTGCCAAGCTTACGAAAAGTAGTGTAAGGCATAAGATTGACAGAAGCACCCCCGTCTACCAACATCTTGCTCATCGGCTTTCCAATAACAAGACCTTTCATATATAACGCTTTCAAGTGTCGATGCTTGACCGGCTTATCAAATATTGCTTGCTGTACAACCGTTAACTTGGCAACCATCTCTTCATACTCTGATTCATCGAAGTCTGAATAAACTTCCTGATCTATCGGAGCTCTGAATTCGGATAGCAACAGAAAAGCCATTTGGATATTAGCCGATGGTTGCTTTCTATCGGCTGTTTGCTTAGTACGCCACATTTGAGTTTTACCGGATGCCTGAGCCTGTTCCATCTCTTTATTCCTTAGGCGCTGCATCCTTCTCTTTTGGCTTCTTGTCAATTCTCCGGGGCACCATTGGCATTCCTGCCAGACATGCTCCATTTGGTTGCTTCTTCCTTCACGATCAGCCCAGTCTTGGTCAACAACTCTTTTTCCCAGCCGATCATGAATACTTTTATTTTTTAAGCGCCGATCCATGTTATTATGATGATATGCATCCTGGGCATGGATAGACCAGCGGTTGATTTGAGATTGCCTAAACTCCCAATATTGTTTGCTGTATTCTGAACAGTTATGTCTGGTAGGCAATTTCAAACCTTTGTTCTAGCAGTATTTGAAGAAAGGACAATTCCAGTGCGATTCGGCTTGCCTCCTTTCATACCTTTCTTCTTCTAGTTGACGCTGGTATTCTTGATCCTCTAACCATTGCTGATAATTCTTTTCCTTCTGCCGCTGCCACTTATTCAACAAGATTCAAGATATAACTCACGGCTTTGTCGCTCCATCCTTTGACGTTTCCCTCTGTTCATATCGTCTCTTTTGCTGATCACGACGTTTTCTAATCTCTCTGTATTCATTAACCGATATTTGCATCTTGGGATCAACTGTTCCAGCTTCTCTTAATTTGGCTGATGTTAGAACCTTAGTTTTTCCTTTGAATACCCCAACTTCAACCATATTTTGATCTCCTAGGAAAGGATTATCATCAACTTTCATCTTTTGAGGCGTATCAAACTTGAGCCTCCTTTGCTGAATAGCTCTCTGTATGTGCTGCCGGAAAATTCTACATTCATTGGTGGAATGAGAAGTAGCATTATGAAACTTGCAGAACTTCTTATTCTTCAATTGTTCACGGGGCAACATAACATGATTGTCCAGCAATTTGATCTGACCCTTCTCAAGTAAGAAGTCAAAGAGCTTGTCTGATTTTGTGACATCAAGGTCATAGCTCTCCTCAACTCCTCTTCCCCAAGGATTTGGCACCATCACTGTCTTTTCGCCCCAATTCCATTCAGCTACAGCAACCTCTTCCTCTTCATCTTCATAGCCATCGTCAATCGAATATGGATTATAAGCTTCGGCTACTGTGATACTCTTCTGAAATCGGGTATCTCTGCGTATACTTTGGAATTGACTATTGAGCGCTGTTACTCGTTGAGCCAATGGACCCAAGTTGTCAAATTCTTGTCCTAGCAGCTTTTCCTTCCACATTGGCAACATCCCTTGGATAGCTAGAGCAGCTAGCTAATCATCGGCCAAGCTCAATAAGAAGCACAAGTTCCTAGTCTCTCAGAATCTCTAAAGAAACTCAGTGCCCGATTCGTTAGTCCTCTGTCTCATGGTTGTCAAATCGGTTATCTTCTTTTCCCTAGTCCCAGTGTAGAAATATGTATGAAACTTCTTCTCTAGGTCAGCCCAATTGGCAATGGAGTTGACTAGCAGCGACGAAAACCAAGTGAAGGCTGGCCCATACAGGGATAAGGAGAAGAAATGAACTCGATGGGCATCCTCAACTGATGCTTCGCCCAATTGTGTAAGATACCGACTGACATATTCTATTATGCTTGTACTGTCTTGACCAGTGAATTTGGTGAACTCTAGGAGCCTGTAATTTGTAGGAAGAGCGACCAAATCATACCACTCTGGATATGGGCGTTTGTACGAAAAGGTTAGTCCTTTTGGCTTCAGACCGAACTGATTCTTCATCATCTCGGTCACCTTCAGCAGCAACTCGTCAGCTTGTGGATTTGGATTTCTTGGTACTTGCTGACCCATCTGTGGATTGAAATCCCATGTGCCCTGATATCCTTGATTTGGCATCATGTGAAGAGTGTTATAATCTGTGCCATAGTGATACCCTTGTAGAATCTCAATCTGCTGGTTCTTCTGCTGGCTTGCTGCATGAAGTCTCTAATTATAGACATAAGGATCTATATCTCTACGGATCCTTTGAATTGATGGTGCTATCTTTTGAGCCAACAACGGTATATGGCCTGATGTGCCAAAATTGATCATCTGGTTCTGACTTTGCCTCGTCGGCTGTTGCACATGCTGTATCGACGGTCCAGGATTGTATTGTATCTAATTCATAGTAGTACCTGGAGTTTGTTCAGATGAACCTTGAAGTGCCTGGACATCACCATTATCAGCTGATGCTGCTTCTTGATGGCTGGTGCCGACTTGATTAGTTCCTTGGGTCAACGGATCTGGAATGTTGTAACAAGTCAATCCAACCTGACTAATTGGAATTCCATGAATCGCATCTTTCATGGCGTTGTGAAATGCGTCAACGAAAGCTTCATTGCGGCTTGATAGGGCATCACGAATAGATTTGTCTATGGCTTCTGCAAAGAAACACTTGTCTTCAACTTCAATCAGCATGTCATGCGTCGTGTAGCGTAACTCTTGGTAGTGGAAATTTCTGAATAATTGTGCTGTCACGTGTTTTGGTGTAGGACAACAAACACTTCTTCTAAAATTCTTCTGTAGCTTTGTTGATGGTACCCTTATCTTCATCAAGTAGGTCTTCATAATGTACCATAAGGATGTTGTCATTGTTGTGAACCGCCATAACGATTGTGGTGTCCCACCGGGCGTGCTAGAAACGTGTGTCAACACATAATTTCGTCCCGTGCTGAGGACACACGCAGCAAGCCAGAAGGGTCCGCTCGATGGAGCAGGTCTACCTAGCTTCAGCGCAAGGGTGGTCGATCCTGTGCAATCCTCCCGAGACGTGCCAGCCAATTTGACCCTGCAATTGACAAGGAGAGAAAACTTATCAGTAATTAAGGGCGGAACGTGCCGGTGTTGCCAGACAGTCCCGAATGTGTGGCTCTGAGAGCTGATATGAGAGGAAATCGACTAAATAGTCGATTCCAGCATATTCATAAGAATAAATCGGTTAAAGCTCATGGGGTTGTGTAAAAAGAATCGGTTATCATTCAGGATAAGCATAATTCAAGCAAAATTAATCAAAGGCAATAAGATATCAACGATGATTGGTTTAAACTGAGCCAATGATTACAACTAACCGAACCCCTTTTATATAAGGAAATAATTCAACACCACTTAACCATTTAATAAAGGTAAATCTAATGAACATGTTAGATCTCATCTATCGCCATGATCAGTGGGGCATAAGGCAGAATCATGCAGGCCATAGAAACAACAATAGACTCGACGACCCTAACTCATTACTAATATCAGTGGGGCATGAGGCAGAATCATACAGGACGTAATACAATAATAAGATCATGGGGCTAACATATCTTTCAACTTATCCCTACTTCAATGATCTCGTAATGTGAACTGTTCGTGAAAGCGCTCGATATCCGCTAAACAGCTGATTCAGGCATAGCGCACAGTTAAGGTCATGCCTTCTCAGGAACGGATCTATCAATTAACGATCCTCACTCCACGGTGCTAACAGTGGGGTGAGAGGCAGAATCGCACAGGCCATGATAACGGGCCATGGAACGGTTCTCGCTAACCTATAGATCTAGTCAAGATCGAACATGCCTTAACCGCACACTATGCACGATTAAGATTGATATAAAACAGCCGGTAAAAACATAACTCATTGTTTAAGATGTAGATTAGATCAGTTTTAGATTAGCAAACGATGGGTTAAATAAGATATAAGGCCGATCTAGATCAATCTCAATCTTGCAGAGTGATATTGCTATAATTAGATAGATAATGAAAGTAATAAGCAATATCGATAACTTAATAAATCTACCAGAGACTGCCATTCAAAGGTAGAGCCAATAACTTGACCTTGATCTAGTTCAAGCAGTGGGGTGTGAGGCAGAATCACACAGGCCATATTTGAACTAGGCAAGAGTCGATAACTTGCCTATACCAGAGTCGCAGTGGGGTCAACCTGATCGATGCAGCCATATGAACAGAGGTATAAACCATGATGGTACTTACAGACAAGCAGTGGAGGTTGACCGGATCGATGCAGCCGTACTTGCTGAAGAACTCACCGAAATCTAGACTACTCCTACTCCTAAGGGGTGGCCAGTGCCGAAAATGTAAATTGACTTGTATTTGATTGATTGGTTCCTTCTCTTACAATAGCCGGGGTTTGATATTTATACCCGGAGTCTAGACATGAATCCTACTCGAGCATAATTTGTTACAATCTTTGGCATAAAAACAAAAACATTCCTAATTTAAGATAACTTAGACTCTAATCTTTCCCTTTTTGTAGAGTCCAGCATGCCTCGTCCCAGCGCCGATCATAGCTTCTGTCGTTATCCACTAGCGCTATCTGAAGAAAGCCGATTCCAGTGTTGTATCCGAATCAGCTGTTTTCGATCTACACGCAATTGATTCCTCGCTGACATGGTTTTGGGAGTTTTCGAGCCTCTGAAATCCTTCTTTCAAATTATGGTGTAAACAGCAAGGAACGCTGCTAGCTGGTGGACACTGTGGCCTGATTTGTGATTCATGGCCTCCTTTTGAGCGTGCTAGGGGCTCCCCCCAAGCTTGTCTTATGGTGCCATCAAGATAACAAGACAACCATACTTGGGGTCAAAGTTTTTATTATTATTATCATCATCATCATCATCATCATCATTATTATTATTATTATTATTATTATTATTATTTTAATCAAGGTTTACCAAACAAGTTTTCATCTCTATTGTCATCTCAAAGACTTACCCTCATGAAGTTGATAAATTCCTGCAAGGGTCAGTCCATATGATCAACCAAACACTACACTATCAGTTTCGGTTCAATGATCAAATTAGACGCCATGTCTAATTTAATTAAGGCAGCTTATTAACCTAAGCACCATGCTTAATTTAAAAGTTGTATGACCAACCCCCAAACCGAAACATACCAGTGTAGAGAAAGGAAGTATGATAAGATAAAGAAGATTCATCCAACAGAGGCGAAGACATTGAATGGTGAATAAGAGAACCAAAGAATTTTTTAATTATTATTGTAGTTTTATTATCTAATAAGTTTAGGCAACTTTAAATCATAAATACGAAGGATAACTACCAATTTACCTTTGGCAAGGACTCACCATTTTAAAGTCCAATGAGCAGGACTCTTCTCCTTTCACTTTTTGCTTGATGGAGGTACATCCGTGTCCGGAGAAGTAGATGCGGATGTTGATGCTTCTACCTGCCATACCTGTTTGATCCCTTTATGTGGTTGTTTCTTGGGCCAGTTTGTTTTAACATGTTTATGCATTTTAAACCAATTGAATGGGCATCTCATTGTTTGCCCTTGAATATGAAAGCTAACATGCCCTGATCCCACGTGTAAGACTGCATTTGTAGTGTTAAGAAATGGTCTCTCTAAGAGGAGGGGTACTTATTGTGGCCCATGTCTAGAATGATGAAGTCCGTGGGGATGTACGTGTCTCAAATTTTCACCAAGATGTCCATGGCTAATCCCTCTGGATTTCATAAAGTTTCATCTGCCATCTGCAGTCGGGAATGTGCAGTGGACAAAGGTCAGCCTAGTGTTTTATCATATGTTACCTTGGACATGCTGTTGATGCTTGTTCCAAGGTTGTAGAAGGCATTGTGGAAGACATGCGGGGCCAATTGTGCATGTAATTGTCGGGTGGCCAGGACCCTCTTTCTTGGCAATAGATGGTGGGTCTGGTTGGCGAAACCCGTTGTTGATGAAGGCAGCTTCTGTGACAGAACCGCCTAATTTATACAAGATCAAGTATGGCTGTCCCCGTTTAACATGTTGACGCACACATACTTTCATTTATACAAATCCGGTAGTCCACCGAGTGTCACGAAGGACCTCGGTAAATCCACATCACAACCAAGATCGCATGATTAAGAAAATACACATAATATACATAGAGTTGCAGCGAAAATAATGTTTACAATGAGTTCACAATTAATAATACAAGTTTGGGTTTCAAAACCGATTAGTGAAAACAACATAGCTTTCAACTGATTACAATAATATAAGTTCCAAATACAATGCTAGCATACGTGATATCCTCAAACAAAAGCATATAGATAAGAACACTATATAGAGTCACTGAGCCCATCGGCGGTTAGCCACCATTTTCAGCAGGTCGAGAACTTCACCTGCAACATGATGGGATAAACCCTGAGTACTCGAATATACTCAGCTACACTTACCCATCATAAACCAAAAATAAAGTGACACCAAGGATCATGCAAGGCTATATAAGTGGAGCTAGCTTGACAATATTTTGCATAAAAGCCACTAGTTGAGTTATACATTTTATAATTCGGTAACCAAGTTAATTATAGCTATTCATCTCTAGATTAGCAACTAACCTGTGCCAAACGCGTGGTATATCATTTAGTAGCATAACAATAGTAACCATAGCCGGTGTAAGATTTTCATATTCCTCAGAACCATCATATTCCATAATCCAATTACTTTGATGAAGGGGCTCCATCAAGTTTCTCATTGTCCGGGAGAGACGGCGATTCGAATCGATTGCATCCAGCTGGGCAGTTATTCCTAACACAAACTCAGATATACCTACGCCAAGGTAGTCTTAGGTCACCTTTGGTACAACTTAGGTCCAATTCATGGGTTCGATCAGCGCCGCACAACCAGGGACAACAAGCTGCCAGGATATTCAGGCCTGGCCTGCCCTTGGGCTCACATCTGGCTCCCCACACATCCTTACTACCATCCCGAGTGCGCACTCTAATAGAACAAGGCCCAACCTAAGTTGAGCTACTCGGCTTGGCGGTCGGAATGAGTTATCCGGCCAGCTAAGTGAGAGGCATGCGTTCAAAATGACAAGATGGTCTCTAACGATGCGGTCCATAATCGGCATAGATGGAATCACATGAGTTAACCTACACATAGACTTCGTCTAGCCTCCATTTAATCACCACCCCATGGTTCTATTCCACGATAGCAAATATAGCCAACCGTGCTCCGGTATCCACCTATATCTCGCAGGTGACAGGAAATCACCCGACTTCTACCGGTCTAAGCATTTCTAAGCATATATTCGATCCTGGACCCACACAGTGTTTAAGGCATATTTTTGGACAAGGAAGTTATATGCATCAAGTGTTTCCAATCAACTCCTATAACCTAATGTATCAAACATAAAGGACATAAGTGATATTTGTAAAAATATAGGAGGCTTAGAATGCTCCAGGGCTTACCTGGGATCCGACACAAGTTAGTTCAGTTAGCTCGCACCGTCTTGATGACATCTCTAGTCCTAGCACTTGCTAGTCCTTCCATCTTTGGGATAGGTCCACCATACACCATCTTTGGGTTAGGCTCCAACATCACGTCCTTCATGTGGTGCATCTAGCGTACCTAGATGAGATGCAACAATGCAAGTGCATGAATGTGAAGAATGGCAATATGAGATGCCTCACATAAAAGTATTCAAGATGAGCATAGGGTTACACCGAACATATATAAGCACTCCATGTTACTTAATTAAGCATCACACAACCTATCATGCTAGGATAGCAAGGAAGGCAGCACCAAGCATAACACAAGTTTCACAAGGTTTTAGGTATACTAACTTAACACCGTCACAAGCATGAGCCACACTTAGCAACACACAAAGCCAAGCAAGGTGAAGCAAACAATTTTAGAAATAAACACAGATTCTGAACAGCAGCACCACAGTCAATTGTTTTAACCATACCTAGAGTTCTAGGCATGCAAAAAGTGTGATACTAGACTTTCTAGAAATCTAATAAAATTATATAAACCTTTGTTATTAACACCAAAAGCTGTTTCAACAAATAACAAGGTCAAAATACATCATGAAGCAGAGCTTATACAACTAAGGACATAAAATTGATAGTAACTTCAGAAATGCATATCTCAAGTTATATTCATCCAACAAGCATGATCCTTAACTCTATAGAAATCTTATTAAGTTATCTATAACTTTATTATTATCATCTTAAGATGATTCTATAGCTAACAAGGTTAAACAACACCAAGAAGGCATCTCTGTCTAGATTTGGATAGAATCTGACATTCTACTTTGAACAGCAATAACTAGAGTTATAGACCACCAAAATCAATAATCTTAGACATTTTAGAAATCTTATGAAAATCACTACAACTATCCTATTATCACCAAGACATAATTCCATGCTTAAATAAGTCAAACAATACAATTATTCAGATCTATTCAGAGGACATACAAAAGTTGACAGCAAACTTGAAAAATCTATAACTCCTAACCAGCAGGCCTAAAATCATGAAATTTTAAGACAAGAAAGATAAGGAAATTATATACAATTTTGGTATTCAACATATTCATAGAAAACATCATTATCACCATGAAATTAATTGCTTAACCAAAATTGTACATGCAGCCCAAACAGCAGAGGCATACTGCATTCATCTATCATTTAGTTGCTACAAACTAACATATCCTTGACATATATGCTACCCCAAACATCTTGGAATCATATTCAAACAATCATAGCATGTAGGAATAGCTACTAGAAGCGTCACATAACAATAAATACAAGTATATGCTCACAACATTCAGCCTCTACTTTAATAATGCAACATATGTATTATTTTTAGTACTATATGAGAACAAGTAGTTTGGGGCTGAGACTTTTATGAGTGGTAGATGTTATCAAAACATGTCTACTGCACAAATTTCATATGATTAGATTTTATAGATTAATTATTATAAAAAAGACAAATTACTATTGCAAGAAAACATGTGAGAGCAAGATAAATCTAAAACACACTATTTTATGCAAACACATGGCCATATTATGTATCTACATGACAAAACAACATCATACCAAGGTAATAGAACAACATTTTTCATTTTTACACCTTTATAAAAATTATAACTTATTTAAAACCAATTATCAAGCAATAAACAAGTTAAATCAATAAATCAATCATATTGCATCCAATGAACCTGAACTTTTTACGACAACACAAATATACCATATGTAGCCTACCATAAAATTTTTACAGCAATTGGAGTACCACAACTTTATATATGAATTTATTCCTAGAAAACCCTAATTAACATAGATAAATAAAAATAGCAAAAACCTTCTACTAACACATGTCATATTATGACTTCGCTGCATAGATCTCCTCTCATGGATTCCAAAAAATCTTCATTTTCTATTTTACAATTATTCTATGATTTATTATGATTTTTCAAAGTTTCAGCCAAATAAATGCAATAAAAGAAAAACACATTTGTACCGAGGCCCCCTGAACTTGCACGAAAATAAATTCCAGCGAAAAGGTCCTTCTAGGCACTATTCACATGAGGCATAGACTTTGCACTTAGCCCCTGCACTTGTTTCTATTGTTGCGCGAGGTCCTTCGCCTTCTCTACTTCACGGGACAGAGCAGGGGACGGCTTGGGGCCGGCCAGCCTTGGCCTGCAGGGGCCGACAGCGGCGGGGAATGGCGAGGGAGTGTCAGGGGCAGTGGCACGCACCCGTGGGTGGCCTCGGCCCGACCTGAGGCCGACCGTGGCTACCTGGCCATGTGCGCCAGCAGCGGCCGTAGTGACCTCGCAACGGCAACAACGGAGGCATGGCTCCGGCGACCGAGTGGCAACGACGTGGATAGCCCAGGCCCGCACGCGGCTGAGGGAGATGGCTTTGAGAGAGGAGGACATGTGGAGGAGTAGGAGCACTGACGGCAGTGAGCTCTACTCGGCTATGGTGGTGCTCGGCGTCCACGCTTTGGCGTAGAGCGAGGAGGGCAGCGCGAGTGGCAGATAGAGCGAATGAGGGAGGGGAGGAGCTCGGGTGTCCACTTCTAGAGGGCACAGAGGTGTGGCAAGGGAGGTGGGACACGTGTCGGCATGGTGGGCCACGCTCTCATTCATGAAGGCTACGTCGGCATTTCATCGGACACCTGGCTTATTTGGTTTAGCTCAACTTGGAGACCGTTTCTAGGCTAGCTACGGCCCGAACTAGGCTATGGGCCTTGAAACAAAGTTGCTCCATTCGATCTGGTCTACAACTTGTATTTAGGGTGCTCAGCGATTAGAGCAATATATTAGTGGGTAATTAGCGCCCAACATGATAATGTCAATGCGTTGACAGCGATGAGCAAAAATCCAAATTGTTGGTCAAAACAAAGTCAAACTGGTGCCATCTTTTTGCATGCTCTTCTCCAAAACATATAGTCCAACTTTTATATTTGGCTCAACTTGAGTTGCTTAACAAAAATTCGAGAATGCAAAATGCCAATCATCATCAACATTGTAATCTTAGACTTAGCCAAAATTTTGAGATCCAAAACAGCACTGGGTTCAGTTTTGAGGCCTCAGTTTGACTAAGTTAGGGACCAAACTAGCTCTTGACCCTTAAACAAAGTTTGTTGTACACCTCTTGATCTGCAACTTTGCTTAAAGAATCATGGACTGATTTAGCTTGGTTAGGAAGATACAAGCCTCCAAATTAGGGTATACAAAACTAAAAACTGAGATTCAGTTAACTCCTGGAAACAGTTAATCTTTGCTGAATTTGAAACTAACTTCGAAGATCCAAATGAACTCCAAACTTGATGAGACTTGCTTCATTGTTTCTAGCACAATCAACTCCTATTAAGGAATCCAGTTGAGTTACCATATGAATTTGGAAGATAAAAATGTCACAACATGTGAACTCGCTGTTGCTGATCAGGGACAATATTTATGAGAACCCAAAGGAACACTGCATTCAATCTTGAGTCCACTGTTTGAGCCACTTAGGAGTTGAATCAAGGCTTGGTCCTAAAATAAAGGTTGTTGTACTCCATTCAAACTTCAACTCGAAACAGCTGGTCAACACAGGTGAAGACCATACCATAAAAAAGACAATTTTAGCTATTCCCACACTTAGAAGCATTTTCTTGACATGTGCTCAACATGAACCCTTCATAACTTTTGTTCATGAGTTTAAGTAGAGTTGTTTGAGTAGGGTTGCAAGGTTTGGTTGACACCACATGTTCTCATTCACATAATAGTGCACTTCAAGCAAGATTATAACTTATCATTACATGTGACTTCTTGGCTCCAAACTTCATAGAACTTTTCCACTGGTCAAGATGGATGCATGTTGATGTAATGTACATGAAACAAGAATGTTTAACATTACTCTTGCATAATCTTAACAAGGGTCCGCATGTAAGCAAAGTGTATTGTCTGAGTCCAAGTTGGGGCTCATTTTCATAGGTTTGACCTCAATACCTTCATCATTACTTCCAGATTATGAACTAGAGATCATAATCATTGCTTGACATATCCTACTTAAGTCAAATTTCGCTACTTAACTCGTGACTAACACCCAGGGTGTTATAGTTCTTCGTGGGTTTTGGGGCAATCGTTTCTGAATGACCATTGTTCCCATAGATCTCACACGTCATGTGTGAATCCATGGCCTAGATGGTGCCCATCATGGCGTCTTTATCTTGGGCTCGTTCCTCTAGTCTTTTCATCAAAAGATCTATTTTGTGGAAAGCATGTCCATCTCCTTCACGTTATGCATTCCTTTTTGTGTTTCCCTTTCCTCCCCTAGCTTTGATTGACCACCATTTTATTGATGAGAGTCGTAGCTCCATCAGTGGTGAGGGAAAGGAAAGCACCTCAAGCAGTAGCATCGATATGGCCCCTGGACATGGGTATTAATCCATCATAAAAATTTTGGAGCACTAACCAATTTTCAATCCCGTGGTGTGGACATGCTTGGATGTAGTCCTGCAGCCTCTCCCACGCCTCAAGAATGGTTTCCATGGAGCTTTGCTGGAAGTTCCAAATTCATCCCCTTAGGGCATTGGTTTTGCCCATGGGGAAGAACTTGGTGAGGAATGCCATGGAACACTTGTCCCACATCTTGACAGCTTCCTTCTCCTTATAGAACCACTGTTTTGCCTTTCCTAAAAGGGAAAAGGGAAACAAGCGAAGCTTGATGATGCCCGGTGCAACGTCCTTGATGACGATCGTGTCGCATAACTCAAGGAAGTGTTGGAGATGCGTGTTTGCATCCTCGCTTAGCAAACCATGGAATTAATTTGCCTGCACCATCGTGATGAGGCCGGTGCAGAGCTCATAGTTCCTATCCCCAATGTTGACAGCAGGCCCATCGAGCATGTTGGCAATAGCAGGGTGGAGTAGTCGCGGTGGGTCTTGGCCATGATTGGAGTAGCGGATGGTGCGGGGTGACTGGTTTGACTATCAGAGGAGTAGCAGAAGAAGAAGCGGTACGAGACCGTTTCTTCCTTAGGAGTGCCTCCAGATTTTCTATGTAGTTTTTTGGTAGTTTATAACCGGTCATACACTATCATGTTTTCATCCACAACTAGAGAAAAGAAGCAAAGTTATCCTGCATAAACAATGGCACACCTAACGGCATGATGAACCGCCACGATGAACCGCCACCTCAACTTAGCTCTAATTCGATTATATAAGTTATATGATTGTTTAAGCATAAAGTTAAGTGTGCTATTCTCATGACACATAAACTCTGCACTAGTTCATATATCAAGATCATAACACAATAACTATACTCTAGTTCATAAGTATGACTATAATAAAGTGAAGACATGACTTTGGAAGAACCCATATTGATATTCATACCAAGAATCTCTTCTTCCAAGGAGCCAAGCCCTCCAAGGTGGCTATGCCTTGCTCTAATACAACTAAAAGATAAAACTAAAGAGAGTAGAGAGTGAGGTATTGCTCAATGTGGTGTGTGTTTAGAGAGGGGGTACCCCTCTATTTATACAATGCTCAAGGTGGTGCTGGAGGCTATTCTTGGTGCATCCCTTGCTCCCACTGCCTTAGCATGCTTCCATGACACCGCCACAACAAGGGGTGGCTGAGCAGCGTCGGCATGGGGTCGGCCACCCCTTGACCATGGCCACTTGTCACCACCTTCACGTGGCAGGTCGTGGGCTAGACCAGGATGGCTTCCCCATGGTGCTTTGCCCTAGTTGCATTTATTTGATAGGCGTCTCGTTGTTCCTTTGTGCAAATTAGCGTCAGAAAGCGCCTTTTGGTGAATTATTCCATGTATTTGTGTTTATGACCTGCAAAATAATGTTCTCCAAATACATGTAAAACTTGGTTAATAATAAATGCATATGTCTTTAAGATTTCTTATTTCTCCTCTTTTTGTGTCTTAATTGGCGGTTGGATTTGATCGGTCACGATGCCAGCCAAGGCTCGGGCACAAGAAGACAAGCCCCAAGCTACCGATGCTTGGGGGCTCCTCGGCGCTGCTCCCTAGGTGTGGCCCTACCAACTGCTCCTCCAATAGGGTCATGTCTGGGGCGTGACACAAGAAGACAAAGCTTCCCACAGCCACCGGGGGCTCACGGGCTTCCCGGCCCGCGCGTCAGCCCCTAGAGCCAACCTCCTCCGCCACCAAGAAGACTCTAGAAGGTCACACCTAGGGGGAGGCGGTCCAAGCTGACATCGCCTGACACGCAGAGTGTAAGAACAGAGCAGCCAGATGATGCCCAAGGCTTTTTTGGCTCTAAGACACCGCCACGATCCACTACGCATCGCTACAAGACTCTCCTGGACTCCAGCGCATGTAGACCATAGACTAAACCCCCAAACCGCCATGTACCTAACCTATCTCATTATATAATGGATAAGGTCGGACCTAGAGGGGAGAGGATCCCATTTTGATCACCAGACACTCCATTACATCTGCCTCTGCTCTACACAGAGGGCAAGGCAACCCAGAGAGGGGCACCGAGAGCCTCTCCTCCACCACATCCCATCGTCTCTCTCCTCTCCGATGAGGGGGAAGGCTCCATCATCGGCGAGGCAACCTTAGGATTAGCACTGAGCTAACCCTCCTACCAAATCTTCTTCCTTTACACTCTATTGTAACCCCTGATTTTGGGTGCTCTTGAGTATAAGGATCATCAACTACTGGACGAGGGACCGAATTGGCCCAAGCCAGGATAAATCGTTGCATCTCTCCTGTGTGATTCTTGTGTTCCTGACTCCACCCGAGCCACCGGAGACCCATACTCTAACACTAACTCGAACAACATGCTTGCCATGATTTTGACCCCGTGATAGCTGGCGCGCTAGGTAGGGGGCATCACTAAGTGTGATTTACGATGTCTAGAGCGACCTACCTCATCGCCCGAGTAGGCGGCACCACCCCAGATGATGGTGTCTGCTTCCCCGATGAACTCTCCATCATGGCCGACGCCTGAGCTCTAGGCTAGGTCCTCAACTTTGGGAGCTGGCCTACGTCGCCGACTGCTATAGTGAACTTCGTCCACTCCACAGGGCTGCATAGGCATGCAATGAGTCCCCGGCGCCACCTCCTCTGCTAGGACTCTTGGGAGCAAATCTCGAGGTTCTGGCCCGCTAGAACTAGCATGGTCTGGGCCTGAACCCCACTGTGTCAGACCATCACCAGATGTTCTACATGCTGGCCAACATCCACCACCAGATCGCCACCGGTGAGGTGCTCCCGTCGCCTGACCGCTTCTGGTATTACCTCCTAGACCTACCTTTTAGGATACAGAATGGGACGGCGTCCTTCTAGCTGGAGCTAGAGCACCTCACCAGTCGTGAGGCGCCGTGACGCACCATCGTTTCTAGCGTGGTGGGGACTAACGTCCCCTCGCTCCATACCTTCCTTGAGATCCTCTCGGAGAACGGCCCAGAGTAGGACTCTAATGACATCGACTACAACGCTCTTCCACAAATGTGCTACCACATCGATGGTGAGGTTCTGCCTGAGGAGGCGTGGCCTACCTTTAGGAGAAGGTGGACCACTTGTGAGCTCAGTAGGTGGACTTAGAGGCTGCCGAGGAAGAGCTCGAGTGCCAAAGGCGGGACCTTGCGTGGTAGCAAGCCACGCACCCTCTCAGCAACGACGATGATGCCCGCACGGGGGCTCCCAGTAGCCTCTGCTTCTCCCATGCAGCGCACAACATGGCAACCACCGCCTGCCGCCTAGAAAACATCTCCAACACGCCAAAACCCAATGTCCAACGAGTGACTGAATGAGGCAAAGCGAACCCTCCGTGTCGCTCTTCAATAGCAGGCAGAGAGTTTGGCCTCTCGACACTACACTATCTTCTCCTGGCTATCCTAGATGATGGCCACAGCTAATGGGGACCACTCCAATGCTCATGCCCCACCGGCATGGGGAAGCAGCAGCAACACCTCCGGCAATAGCTCTGACCAGTTGTGGACTTGGGGCACCAAGCCTCGACAGGAGCAAAGGCATGACCTTTCTCCTTAGCGTACCCTCACGCGCCATCGGATCAACGATGACCATGATGTCCATGACACCATCGAGGCCAGGTGCCATGCTTAGGCATAGTCTCATACCCCAAAGCGACAGGGCGAGGGCCTCACCCAAGATCACTTTGGCCCCCTAGCATTCGGGGCAACAATCTAGGCGGCCCCCTACCCCAGGCGATTCAGGCCACCGACGTACATCTCCAAGTATGATGGCGAGACCAACCCAAATCATTGGCTAGAGGACTACCGCCTTGCCATGAAGGTTGAGGGTCAGACGATGACTTCGCTATCTAGTACCTTCCTCTGCTTCTATCGAGCTCGACTAGAGCTTGGCTCGAGCAGCTCGAGCCTAGAAGCATTTGCTGATAGGGCGATCTCCGTTTGGTCTTCATCGGCCACTTCTAGGGTACCTAGCCCCACCTAGGGAACTTCTATGATCTCTGCAACTATAGGCAGAGGGCCGATGAGATCCTCTATGGGAGTACATTCAATGCTTCTCTAAGAAGCGCAATGAGCTCCACAACATCATCGACACTGATGTCATCAATGCCTTTATCTATGGCATGACCTACGAGGCCCTCATCCACGCGCGCTCGGCCACGAGACCCCATGCACGATGTGGGAGCTCCTGGATGTCGCCACCTAGTATGCCACCGGCAAGGAGGCGGTCTAGGCCAACTTTAGTGGGAAAGGCAGCGACAGTGCTCGACTGACCGAGCATTGGCGAGGCGCCCAAGGCTTCTAGCGGTAGTGGTGGCTTGGCTAGCCCCTCCATCTAGGCGCTCGACCCCTAGAAGGGGCTGACCCGATCAAGGTGAGTTCGACCTTTCCCCATGAGGGAAGGCCATTGCCGAGCCATCCGCCTAGAAGTGACGCCTCTCAAGCGAAGGCCCGCCTACCGACCTCCTTCGTTGGTCTACCTCTACAACAACAAAAACTAAGATAAGTCCCGTCCTCCCGACCCTCTTGCTTCGTTTGCTTCAGTCATTGTCTTCTTTAAACCAAGCAACCCCAGCAGAAGCATGGCTGCACCATAGGATCGACTAAACTAACCATCTGCTGACCTTTCTAAAGGAGAACCACTATAGAAGGCCCCCGAGCGAGGCAAGGATGGGCGGACAGAGCAGGAGGAGCAGGTGAAAGATCGACAAGGCTCTAACGGAGCGGCCTTAGCCATCACATTACCAGCTATGTCCTCTTTTCCCTCTCTTATGTGTATTCTATTTTCTTTACAGGTATCTGTCTATCTCCCGACCCTTCATCGGATCGTTCCACCCCACCGCACGTCGGTCCAGGGGCCCCCAGAAGGGGCATCACCGAGGGTTCAAGGCTGGCCCACTAGGCTTCAAGGTCGCCCAAAGCAACTAAAAGTGCGAGGGATGCTCAGGAGATGAGCCCACATGGCTGTAGTTGGGGCGCCTAGGAGCATCCCAACCGTCTAGACGAGCGATGTCCGAGTACTGACCTAGAGCTACTTGTGGTGACCCAATGAGGGAGGCAGTGAGCCCCAAAGTACCGACAAACGGGCTCAGGAATTATACGAGTGGCTCGGTCAGGAAGCTGAGGATCTCCCCTCTGTGGGACATGACTGTTGGTATTTCTTAACGCATACAGAAATAATCCGCAAGCGCACGGAATTACCGTTGTAGAACTTCACCCGAAAGTTTTTAGGGTATCATATTTTCCACAAGGAATGGAGGTACTCTTCTAGCTAGTTCATCCATGGACAACACAAGGGTAGAGTTAGCAGAGGTTGAGATGGATTCCCATAGTTTTAGGGTCTTTGGATAGATTTACTTTACTTCTACTCGCTTACTTTGGGCACTGGCTTTTACTTGGTCTGCTAGGTACCTTCGGCCTATAGCCGGCATCGAACCCAGACATGGAGGAATATGAGGGATGAACAGGGCTATCACCACCTACCGCCTACCCCTCAACCATGAGGAACAAAGCAAACAAAGATAGCTTCTAGCCTAGACACCACATCTATGCTTTCGACTATTACTCTAGCGTGCATGCAAGGGTTGTCCGTCTCTATCAGGGCCCTTCTACTAGAGCATCCACCACGGGGATGGACGATGAACCCGCAAACAAGTAAGAGTATAGCTTAACTAATCAAAGACTTTATACTATAGGAAACAAGAACACTCACTTAGCTGGAGAACCCGTTGAAGTAAAGATGCTCATCGAGGTACAAGTTGGGGAGACACCGACAAGCCTAGTGCTTCCCCAAGCTCTCCCTCACATCTCTCCCTTACTACTCTACTAGCTATCTAGGGCCTAAGCCCTTCGAGTGTTGCTCAAAAGTGGAGAAGCTATTTCCCTCACATCTCTCCCTTACTACTCAATTCTTTGCATGCCTCCATGCATTGAGGCGGTGGAGCAAGGTTCGTGGCTATTTTTGTTGGAATACCAACATGCACCGCCTCTGCATGGCTCCTAGACACCGACTTACAAACGAGAGGACGAGCAGCGTAATGTGGGGGGCGGCTGACCCAAGGGGTAGCCAACCCTTTACTGGCTCCAATTGCCACCGCCATCGCATGGTGGGCTCCTGCTGGACCTAGAGTGTGTTCCCATGGTGCTATCAGTCCAGTAGCGTTAGGTACATGTCCTCTGCTCCTTCTTTTGCTTGGGCTAAATTATGTGGGTGTTGTACTTTGGGCACATTTTGATATATTTTCTTGTTGGTCACCTACAAACAAATATATCACCAAAACTTGTGGAAATGATTAGTTGAAAGTCCTATTTATAGCTTTGTTGATTGCTTTTTGATGAATTTTATATAAGTGTTGGCGATATAAAATATGAGTTAAGGACCGCCAACAAGCTCCCCCACACTTAGCCATTTGCTTGTCCTTGAGCAAAGCTTAGAGATAAAGGTAATCATGAGCACAACATCCTAAGATATATGGCTTGCATGAAAGTTATTCCAACACATTCTTTATACAAGTGGGATTTATGGTGTTGGCTAACATGTTTCCTTAGGTTGTTAAAAAGTGAAACAGTTCTAAAAACAAAGTCATCTTCACAATTTTACATCTTAGCAACTTGGAGTTTTTGAAGTTTTCTCCAGAAAAAGCATAGTTCACTTTATACTCCTCAAATGGCACTCTCAAATCACTTAATGGTGTATAAATCCTTACCAAGGCATAGTAATGTTTTGCCTTCTTTTGTTTTCTCCTATCTCTAAAAAGGTTTATGTGGGGCTTTAAGTAGGGATAAATAATATAGCATACTTGTATTGCATATGTTGTAAAGTCAAACTGAGGATCCAAGTAGACAAGTGTCATACTCTTAGATCAAGATGTGCATGTCTGGAAAAAGAGAAACTAAAACTATACTCATTTTTTTAGATATGATCTCTCTATAACTTATTATTTTGAAACATGGCTATCTTTCTTCTTTTCAATATATGAGCCTTCATGTGCTCATCATTTTTTTCTTTTGTACTTGGACCTTCATATGTCCATATATTTTTTAAGCTTCTTTTTTGCATAGCCCATGTTTCTTCTTCTAAACCACCTATTTAGAGAGAGATCTTTATGTTTTTAGAACATGGAGTATTTGCCTAACAAACATATTTTTGTCTACCCCTAGTGTAGGAGCAGAATTTTTAGTGGATCTGGATGGAAGCTTAGTTTTTGCGTACTCCTAGTGTAGGAGCAGCATGTATATATGGAGTGTACGTGATCTTGATCTTGGGAGCATTATACATCTCTCAACAGGGGTCAATAAGACTTGACCAAACTCAATACAATAACAAGCAGCTTACGTAGAAGCCTTGAATTTTGCAAGATATCATATTTGGCTTTGATAGGAATTGCTCACCAATTGAGGAGTATGTGATATTATGGTTTTATATTTTTATCAAAACAAATTCTCCAAGTACTTTGAATAGAAATGGTAGGATTTCTAAGCCAGAACTTTATCACACCTCATAATAACTTAGTCAACATGATTGTCCTATTAGAATATTTTTCCACAAGCATAAGTGTATGTATATAGAACAAACTTTATGCAGACTTCTATCTTAGAGATGTTATGAACATGTCACTTTTCACAAAGTTTGTACGAAGTGTGGCTTGTAAAATTGCATAGAAGCATTTGTTGGTTTATTGAGTTTAATTTTAGTGATTAAGATTATGTTTGTTTAAACTCAAGGTTTTGTAGGGAGTTAAGGGTAGTGTTGCACAAACCATCGGTTGAAGAAGGAGCTGAGGAGATCAAAGGTGGTTTGGCTAAACCAGAGGTTCAACCAATCCTCTCTGGAGCCATTTGTCCTGTCCTTCTGTATGTTGGATTGTCCGAGGGTTGTGCAATGTGTTAGTGGGAGATCTCAAATGCATGTTAGTTGTGCTTGAGAGATCTCCCCCACACTTGTTCTTGTACCTATTTTTATTTGACAAAGAAAAACAAAAAGAAACAGACAAGAGCTCTACCGGTTTGAACACCGGGGAGCTTAAATTATTTTATTGTTTATTATTATTATTATTATTTTATATATTTAGTTTTTTTGGCTTATGCATTTGTTACTTTTTATTTATTTATTTATTTATTGGTTCACCAAACTTTTATCTTTTAGAATAACTCAAACAAGGCATATGGCAAAGATGTAGTGGAAATCAAGCCTTGGTTTATCCCCATTCTAGATTACTTCCATTATTTATGAAAATAGTAACTCAAACTACATTAACCAAGATTAAACACCATGTCTAATTTTGATTAAAGGAGGCCATTTTAACCTAAGCATCAAGCTTAATTTAAAGGACCTATGGATGTACCACATGAATACATCCAAACCAGAGCATATGACATAAATGACGGAAGCATGAACTTGTATGAGTAAAATCACATGGAGACAAACATGAGTTAAAGGAGTTGGTAATTATATATATATAGCAAGATGGAGCTAACATCATTTTTTTGGATGGTCTTTTGGTGTATATGGAACTTTTGGACACTCACCATCCTCCCCCACACTTGAACTTTTGTATGAAAGTTAAGTGTGCAGGATCAGGGTCTCCTTTTGAGTGTGTTCCATTACCAAAGATCATCAACATATGTAGTTGATGCAGCTCTCGTGATTTTTAGGCATCGTATGTCCCCTGTTCTTCTTGATCTTTAACCTAAAATGGTTAGTAAACAAGAATACCCAAAGGTGCATACTATCCTGACTACGCATTATTGCTTTTTGTTGAAAAGGAAATTGTGTTTTTATAGTAATACCTTTTTTCTATAATAATCCAGGGTATCTCCCGGCAGTGCTTTGTTTATGGTCATAAGCTTGACCCTAGGAACTACATTGTCGCAGAACCGACCAATTTATAAGAATACAAGTATAATGGCAATCCGCAAGCGGTTGCACTGTCATACTTGAACCCATATAAACCCGGTAGTCCGTCGAGTACCACGACGGGTCTCGATAAACGATTTACAACAACCAAGATCGTACAGGATTCAACATACATGCCACATATTACATAAAGTTCACAGATACTTTTCATCATCAGAGTGCGAATAGAAAGTTATTACAAACCAAGTTTGATAATTAAAGCGGAAGCAAATAAGTTTGAAGATAAGTTTCCAACGTAGTTTGATACAGTGCCAGGCCAGATCACGATCCACAAAAGCAAAGATAGGAATTACTAAGGAAGCCTGCCCAAGGCTTACTCCTCATCCACAGCGGGATAGAAGCAACTCTTGCAATAACCATGATACACAGTGCCATCTGCAACATTGGGAAAATAAACCCTGAGTACGAGAAGGTACTCAGCTAGACTTACCCGTCATGAACCAGAAATAAAATGACTCCAAGGAGTATGCAAGGCTGTATAAGTGGACGTGACTTGACAACATTTTTGCAAAAAGGCAATTAATCTTTGTACCCTTGGGATTCCTTTATCAAGTTAATTATAACTATCCATTTCTAGATTTGCAACTACCCTGTGCCAAACATGTGGTATATTATTTAGAATCATACAATAGTAACCATAGCAGGGAATTGCAATTCCATTTTCATCCGAACCATCATGTTCCATAATACAGTTACTACGATGTTGGAGCTAGCCAAGTTTCTCACTATCCGGGAGAGACGGCGATTCGAATCGATTTTCACCAGCTGGGAATTTATTCCTAACACAAACCCAGATCTACCAAACCACGATAGTCTTAGGTCACCTTTGGTACAACTCCGGTACACATTTGGCGGGTTCAGTCTTTGCGCCGCTAACTGGAACACCAGATGCCGGGATGCTCGAGCCAAGCCTGCGCCCTTTGGCTCGGTCGATCGTTCCCGGAAGGCGCAATGAACGGTTCCCGGCCTGAGTTGAATTACTCGGCCGCGGTCGGAGCGAATTATCCGGCCAGCTAAGTGAGAGGCATGCGTTCAATCTTGTCCGGAAGTTCCAACAATGGTACGGTCCTTGATCGACACAGACGGGATAGATCCACACCCAAGACCTCCATGCCTTGTTGCTTTTCTATCGATATCCCGCCTTGGGTCTCCATTTACATTAACCATGGTTCTTTCCACAATGACAATTATGACCAATCGTGCTCGGTATCCACCTATATCTCGCGCAGGTGACAGAAATCACCCGACTTCTACCGGTCTAAGCATGGCTAAGCATATATTCGATCCACGGACCTATACCGGTTAAAGGTGTAATTTCGGACAAGGAATGTACATGCATCAAGTGGTTTCATTCAACTCTTATAACCTAATGCATCAATCATAAGTACGTAATTAAACATTTGTAAATTACTGGGAGACTTATAATGCTCCGGGGCTTGCCTCGCAGAAAGGAAGTAGGACGGTGGTCGGGGCACTCCGGAAGCTCTTCAGGGGGTTACGCTCACGCCTTCGGAGGCTGCGACTTGCGGATCCTCTGCGGGTTCCTTCCTCTCGCTTCTTGAATTCCAGCAACGTGATCTCTTCCTCCGATCCTAGATGCATGAATATGGTATAAGTATTATGAATGCATATATGTTAACAAGTGCATCACGTTGTTTGAGTAGGTGCATATCTCTTCTCGATTATTACTTAACTACTTCTATAATGCATCGACTATGCCACAAACAGTAGCTACTTGTTTCGCTCATAACTGGAGTTCTACAAATCCAAATCCAGTGATCCTGGACTTTCTGGAAAGCTTATCAAATTCTCTACAACTTTGTTATTAACCATTTTTACAGTACACATCATTTTCAACATGCAAATCCTCACACTCTAGAATCAGTCCGGAAATGATTTAACATGCAATATAAAGTAAGAATACTTCTACTTCCGGTAATCATTCAAAATTTGACAACCTAGAACCTACCAATAGTTTAAGCATACCAAATACAGTTAAGATGATATAATGGTGAAGCCCAAACTATTTATTAAATTGCCTTTATTATTTTATTTAGATATCTAGGTTAAATAATAAATATATATCAGATGTGCTGAATAAATTCTCAAAAATTTACAGAGCCTTAATAATGCTATCAAAGGACTACTATAAAAATTTCATGTCATTTTACCAAGTAGAACATTCTATACAAAAATGACAAGGCAGCAAGGCTTGAAATAGCATAAATGGAAAATCCTATTGAAAAGTGTCAAACAACAGATTTCATATTTTTCTTAGCATCCATATGGTACTAGGATTACCTCCAACAAATTTCATGAATTTTGGACTCATACTTAATTTATGAAAATTCATGCAAGGATTAACTAGTCATAAAAGAAAAATCTATAACTTTAAATCTACCCATGCACTGGTCCTCAAATTTTTACCAGGGCTCACATATGCTAAGATTAGTTCACCACAAAAATTTCATAATTTTTGGAGCACAGGAACTCTAGATATAAAATAAACAAATTTGAATGCATTCAAAAGCACATTTGAAATCCCTATTTAATTCTCCTGAAATTTCTACTGTTGAAACCAAGAACATATTTTTCTTAAATACTACACTTCCTAAGCAACACTAAAAATTTATTTCACAATTTTTGGAGCTACCAAACTAAATATACAAAAATAACAAAACACTTGAAATTAGGGTTTAAATCTGAAAAGAATGAACTAGCCTCCTAATACTAGTCACCGGGCAACGAGGGCCCTTTGGTCAGCCGGACCCACATGTCATCGACTGAAAACAGGAGACGGTGGCGTTCGGCGCGCTGCACGGCCCTAGCTCTCGTCGCCGGTGAACCCGCCGTGAGTAGCGACTACACCACGTGGTCTACCCAATCACCCGCGCACCCGGTGGTGGCCTTCGCATGGATGGAAGGAGCACCGAAGCACTTCACCGCCGACCATGGCGGACGGCACGTGATGGCACGCGGGTGGGCGGAACAATGGCAAACGCCGGTGGCGACCTCGGTGACTCGATCACGAGCTCGGACAAGCACCGGTGTACTACGGCGGTCCTAAGCGCACCAACTATCACGCGGAATGGTGGACTACCACGGCGTGGCCATGACGATGGCCATGGCGGAGCTCTGGCAGAGACACACCCGTGTGGCGCAAAGTGAAGCACGGCTTACCAATGGCGCGGCTGTGGGCGCAGCAAGGTGGGAACGGTGGAGTAGGGTGCGGCGGAGCTGTGAGTGCGACCGATTGGAGGCTGGGGTGGCGGTGAATGCGGGCGAGCTCGATGGGGCGGCTGCGACGGCGATGGCGGCCTTGATGAGCAAAGGAGCGCGAGGAGGCGAGTGGGGAGCGAAAGGCCGGCTCGATGGCGACTTAAGCGCGCCCTGGTGGCTTGTTGGCCGTCGATGCACGATGAGCGGGCTGGGCGGCGGCGCGGCGACCTCCAGATGGTGCGCGTGGCCATTACCGCCACCACGCTGGCGGCGAAGCGGCGCGAACGGTCGGCCATCGAACGCGCGATTCAGCTTTCGCCGAACGTGATGGCGAGCTCGACGGCGAGATTTGCCGCTGATTTTCCCGCTAATCTGCCGCTCCAAAGCATAAGACGTCTAAACGAAATCTATAGCCCTATGTACCAGCTTCAATTGTTGTTCAATCACCTCGTGCTAAATCGCAACATAGACGGAGTAATCTCGTGCCCAACCTTGGCTGTCAGTCGGCCAGTTGATTAAATACTTCGAAAAATTTGTTAAGTGTTGAAAACTGGATTTTGCTGGTTTTTGTGGGACCCATTCAAGCATGTTAGAAGCTAAATCAGTCCATGTCATAAAAATAAAAGTTGTTCCTTATGTCAAACACTACAACTTTGCTTTAGTGAACTCCTCCATGCAAGGTCCCTAACACCTAGTTCAACTTTAGTCAAACATGTCACTTTGAAATTATGATACACATTCAAACTATGGCTAAATGACCAAATTAGCCCTAACCTTAAATACCAAAGTTGTTCCTAATGATATCCTAAGCATGTTTAAACAATTTGCAAGGTCATTTAAGCATTTCATGTAGTAGTCACTCATACAGCTATTCAGGTCAACACATGAAATATCACTTCAGTGCTTGATCATGAAATGTGGCCTTCATGAACAATGTTTCTTTTGTTAACCTAAGTGTAGCTAAAGTGTTATAGTGACCAACATTACACACTAGCATTTATTTGCACATGATCATATGCATATGTTCCAAGAAATACGAGATAACAAGCAATGTTTCATATGTTTCGATCGAATGTTTCAATTGAAATGATGATTTATGAATGCTTGATGCTCATGCTTATGCTATGCAAGTCAAGTTATGCAAGGCTAACACCCGAGGTGTTACAGCCCCTCCCCCTTATAAAAATCTCGTCCCGAGATTTGCAAGACCTACCATTCTTGGAAAAAGGCGGGATAAACTTCTTGCAGATAATCTTCTCTTTCCCAGGTAGCATCTTGTTCACTATGATTGTTCCACACCACCTTATAGAACTTGATAATCTTACTCCTTGTCACTCTCTCCATCTCTTCTAATACCCGAATTGGTTTTTCTTCATAGGTCAAATCCGACTGAAGCTGCACGTTGGTGGGTGCAATAGCTTCTTCCGGTACTCGAAGACATTTCTTTAGCTGAGAAACATGGAACACATCAAAGATTGCACTCATCTCTGGAGGAAGTTGTAACTTATATGCAACCTTCCCTTTTCGTTCCAAAATTTTGTATGGCCCTACATATCTTGGTGAAAGCTTCTTTTTCATCCCAAATCTTTTCACACCTTTCATGGGTGATACTCTCAAGTACACATAGTCACCTACTTCAAAAGTTAGTGGTCTTCTTCTTCTTCTATCGGCATAACTTTTTACGTCTTGATTGAGCTGCCTTCATGTGTTGTTGGATGATACGTACTTGTTCTTCGGCTTCATTGACAAAATCAATACCAAAATATCTCCTTTCACGGGCTCAATCCAATTCAATGGAGTTCTGCACTTTCGCCATACAAGGCTTCAAATGGAGCCATTTTGATACTCGCTTGATAACCTGTTGTTATAGGAGAATTCAGCTAAAGGTAACCATTTTCCCATGAACCTTTTGAAGATATAACACAAGCTCTAAGTAAATCTTCTAGGATTTGGTTCACTCGCTCTCTGTCATCGTCACGAAGTTTGCGGATGATATTTGAACTTCCGATTAGCTTGGTTCCCAAAGCCTGGTGTAAGTGCTCTCGAAACGAGCTATGAACTGTGGTCCTCGATCCGAGATTATAGTCCTGGGTACTCCATGCAATCTCACGATCTGGGCAATATATATTTCAGCGTATTTCCCAACTATATACCGCGTGTTCACGGGTATGAAGTGTCTTGACTTGGTGAGACGATCAACAATGACCCAGATTGAATCGTGACCTTGTGGTGTTGTTGGAAGGCACGTAATAAAGTCCATATTGATCTCTTCCCATTTCCATCCTGGAATAGGCGTTGGCTGAAGTAATCCGGCGGTTTTTCATATGGACGGCTTTCACTCTCTGCAGGTTATCACACCTAGCAACATAGGTCTGCGATCTCTTTCTTCATCTTAGTCCACCAAAAACGGGTTCTTAAATCTTGATACATTTTACTACTACCGGATGGATAGACAATTTGGATGAGTGAGCTTCTTCTAAAATTTGATTTCTTAGCTCACGGTCCTTTGGCACCACTAGTCGGTCCTCGAACCATAATACACCTCTTTCGTCCAATCTAAAATGTTTGGTTTCTTGCTCTTGCATTTTTCTCTTGATGTGACTTATTCCCACATCTCTGCTGTAGTTCTATGATTTTGCCCTCAAGTGAACAACTGATTGTGATATTGTGTAGTACAAATGAGGATGTAACAAGTTGAATCCATCTTCCAAGCAATGCTTCCACAAAGTGTTACAATGGGACTTCCGACTAAGTGCATCGGCTACTACATTTGCTTTACCCGGATGGTAATGCACTTCTAAATTGTAGTCCTTAATCAATTCTAACCATCTTCGTTGTCTCATGTTCAGCTCTGGTGGGTAAAGATATACTTGAGACTTTTGTGGTCGATAAAGATATGACATACATTGCCCAACAAGTAATGTCTCCATATCTTTAGTGCATGGACAACATTTGCAAGTTCCAAATCATGTGTAGGGTAGTTGACTTCATGTTTTCTCAATTGTCGGAGGCATATGCAATTACTCTCTCCTTCTTGCATAAGCACACATCCCAAACCTATTCTCGATGCATCACAAAATACATCAAAAGGCTTTTCAATGTTTGGTTGTGCTAACACAGTCTTTGTAGTCAACAAAGTTCGAGGGTGTGAAAAGTTGTTTCACATTCGGTGTCCATTTGTACTTCTCATCTTTTCTCAAGTAGTCTCGGTCATAGGCTTAGCTATCTTTGAAAAATCTGGAATAAACCGACGATAGTATCCGCTAACCCTAGAAAACTCCGAACTTCATGAACCGAAGTTGGGGCTTTCCAATCCATGACCTCTTGTACTTTTGATGGGTCTCATCGAGATTCCATCTCTTGATAAAATGTGACCTAAGAAAGGTACTTTGCTCATCCAAAATTCACATTTGCTAAACTTGGCATATAGCTTATGCTCCCTCGATGCTGGATAGGACAATCCTCAAATGCCCGATGATCGGTCTCATTTTACGAATAAATCAATATATCATCGATAAACACGACCACACGAACTTATCCAGTTCGGGCATGAATACCGAGTTCATTAGGTACATGAAATAAATTTGGAGCATTCGTTAGTCCAAAAGACATAACCAAATACTCGTATAAGCCGTACCTAGTAGAGAAAGCGGTTTTGGGTATATCCTCCGCCCCGATCTTTATCGATGATAACCTGATCTCAAATCAATTTTGGAGAATACCTTTGCCTTCGCTAACCGATCGAACAAGATGTCGATGCGGGGCAATGGATATTTGTTTTGATGGTCCTGGCATTGAGTGGTGCGTAATCTACACACATTCTCAAAGTGACTTATCCTTCTTTTTCACAAACAAATTTGGACATCCCCACGGAGATGAGCTAGGTTGGATAAGACCCTTGTCCAATAGATCTTGCAATTGGACCTTAAGTTCCGCTAACTCATTGGGTGGCATTCTATAGGGCCTTCTGGATATGGGTGCGGTACCTGGCACTAATTCAATCTTAAATTCCACGTCCCTATCCGGTGGTAGACCTGGTAATTCCTCTGGAAATACATCCGGAAACTCACAAACCACTGGGATATCACATATTGTGGTGGTTTGGATAGCACAGGCTAAATGTTGGGGTTCGAAATCGCGGGAGAGTGGAACTAGAAAAGCATTCCCTCCCGTGGGTTCTCTCAACATAATAGTGCGGGTGCTAGTGTCAATAAGAGCACCATGATACTTCATCCAATTCATGCCTAAGATTACACTTATTGACAACCCCGGCAATATTATCAAATCTGTGGTGTACTCCCTCCCTTGTATCACGATGAGTACATTTTTGACTATCTTTTTGGTAATAACAGTACCCCCTGCTGAACTTATGTTAAAACCCCCTTTGTTTACTTCAATTATTTCTTGACCATGTCTAGATGCAAATGCTTGACTCATAAATGAATGAGAAGCTCCCGAATCAAATAAAACAACAGCGGGATGCTTGTTGACAAGAAACATACCAGCCGTGACAACTTCTCCGGCGGGCACTTCCTCCACAGCGGTGTAATGCACTTGTCCTTGACGTGCCCTGGCATTCACCTGCCTCTGATTGTTCTGATTTGGGTTGCCATTCCTCTTGGGGTGGGGGCACTCCTTGGACCAATGACCCAGTTGGTTGCAGTTGAAACATGGTTGATTACTTGAATCTGTGGAGCTGTCCCTATTACCATTTCCTTTTGGTAAGGCAATAGTGAACGCCTTACGGAACGGTTTCTGTGGCCTGTTATTCTGAGCTTTCGGTGGTGGAGGCCTGAACTTGGGTGCAGGTGGACGGAATTGTGGCCTAGCTGTGATAGGCGCTTTCGACTGGAAAGATCCGGATGCACCGGCCTCATAGGCCCTCTTGCGACCTTTAGCAACTGCATGCATGTTGTTGTGATTTTCTTGGGTCAAGGCATCACTAATGAATTCATTGTACGTGGCACATCGGGAGTTTGCCATCGTCTTCATTAACTTGGTACCCAACCCTCGCTTGAAACTCTCAATCTTTTTCTCTTCAGTATCCACAAAACCGGGAGCATATCTTGACAAGTTGTTGAATGCGTGCATATACTCTGTGAGTGACTTTGTTCCCTGAGTGAGCCTCATAAATTCGGGTTTGCTTTCATGCGCATCGGGCCGGGGAATATGATGTCCTCTAAAAGCCAGCTTGAATTGTTCCTGTGTCACTCGTGCATTAGTAGGCGAGAGATGAAAGAAAGTCGTCCACGGATCCCCTCTTTGGTCCTTGCAATTGATGGGAAGCATACTACGCTTTCGGATGCTCTGTAACCCTTAGCAAACGAAATTTCGCTCGATGGTATTCAACCACTCCATCGGCTGCAGAGTGGTTCCTCACCACCTTGAAGATCGGAGGCTTCGTGTCTAGAAACTCCTTGAATGTACTATGCTGATTTGGCTCGCCCCTGTTTTTTTGTGGGTGGCCCCGAAGCGGTGTTTTTTGTGATAAGGCGCAAAGCTTCTTCCATTGTCCTTTGGCTCCCCAAGAACCGAGCAAAGAACTCCGAGCGGGCAATGGCGGTGGTGGTGGTAAGTCATCACCATTGCCATCGTGGATCGCTACCAACTCCAAAGACGGGTGGTGCGCGTCATCTGCGAAGTTGCAACAATAAGCGATTATTGGTTGATGTCAAGAGATTGCGGATGAATCATAATCATGCGACTGGAATTCTTTGGAGAAATTCTCAAATTCACAATAAAAACAGAGGCATAACAATTCATTCTCGCAACATGGCATCCCCAATTTGACCACTTATCGCGCTCATAACGTATGCAAAGTTAAATCGTGATTACCAACAACAAACGGAATTGCATTGGTGTTCATCCCAACATGCGATTGACATTACATGATAGTCTGGTTACTAATGCCAATTTCAAACTGCAGGTCCATTACATAAATAAAGGTGATACATGAGTCCTTCCACTAAGTGCTAAGCGATCTAATCCTCATTATGATCACTATCGAGGTCAGACGCAAGATCATCTCCTTCCTCAGGTTCTACTTCTTCTTCAGGCTCCACTTCTTCTTCTCCTTCCTCGTACCCTTCTAGATCCATTTCTGCGGCTCCAGGTGGAACATAAGGGTGGAGCTGATTGTTCAGAAGATGAACCTCTTCATGCAGATTATCATTGTATTCTTCCGCATTGGCCAGCTGCTGTCCTAGCTCAAACTGTCGAGCTCTTAGGACATTTTCCCTTGTCCAAGCTGCATTTCGCTGGTGAGTTAACCGAGTCATCTCTTCAGTGAGCCTTTCAATCTCGGCGTCGTGCTCCCTCTGAAGCTGACGTCGGTCCTCGCGGGCATGACCAAGAGCACCAGACACACGTCTGAGGCTACCTTCAACTCCATCCAACACTCTCATCATTGCGAACGTAGCGCTCATGGAAGGGTTATCACTGTTCTGCCTCTCCGCTGCACCAATCTCCAAAGATTTTCCTCTTGTCTGCTGCCATGAGTCAGTGGAGGGGTTACCTCTTGGAAAGACTCCAACCAAAGCGGCTGCCAGCTCCTGAGGAAAACGCTCCATGATGTCTCTCAGGATCCCAAAGGCTGCCCTGCTAGCTGCTTCTTCAGCAGTCCTACCAGTTGACTCATAACACCAGCCTGTCCACTCAGAATCGTCACCTCGGGGACGAACAACGGCCTCCACAGTAACTAAGAGACCTTCTCCCAACTGCTCATTCGCCCAGAAGTAGCGGGGTTCCATTCCATCAGGATAGCCTACATAACTAAGTACTCTCCACAAGAGTGTAGGCATCCCAAACTCTCCAAGGAACGTGTGACGTTGACGGGTACGTGGAGCAAGCTGACGGCGGGGAGCTCTGCCTCCGGTGGACTTGCGAGCGGTCTGCTTTGTGCGTGCCATCTGCACCATTAACATGCACCCCTTGGTGAGACAATGCCATAATGGATAAGAGTTACATAACCGAGTAAGAATCTTTATAAGGGGAGGAACAATATAATTATGTGAATGGTATTTTAACATGATGCATGCTCGTACCGTACGTCCTCACAAACTTAGGAAAAATTTGTTTCTAACGGTAGACACGGTGGCATACATACGTTCTCTCATAAATAGCGTAACTAATCGAGCTACACGTTTCGTTGTTAGTGTACCTGCATAAAATTTCATTTCAGCCCTAAACCCATAATGAATATGCAGAATGTAATTGTAAATACTTCCATATATGTATACCCATACATATATTTCCATATCAATCTACCCGACAAGAATTTAAACCCACAATTAAATACGTACCATATACACATGCGAGCATGTATACATAGCCGTACCAAAGCTAACTCTTCCCGACCGCACGCTCACATCTTGCGGTCATATACTCATCTTACCTTGGCGTAGAGGCATTTGATCCATACATTACCATTCAAGTGAATGGCATCCATACAATAGCACGCCGTATGGACGACGAAGTAAAAACCCCCATGTTAGTACTTAAATAGCCACCTAATAGTCCTTAATTTGGGCGTAAGGAAAGTGATCATTGGCACACTTTAGATTTCAAATACCTATTATATAACTATTAGTTGCTAGAGAAGGGTTTTCGGAAAACAAAAACTTTTGTTTTAAATACACTTGTGACAATTAACGTTGAATCTTGCTCTGATGCCAGCTGTCGCAGAACCGACCAATTTATAAGAATACAAGTATAATGGCAATCCGCAAGCGGTTGCACTGTCATACTTGAACCCATATAAACCCGGTAGTCCGTCGAGTACCACGACGGGTCTCGATAAACGATTTACAACAACCAAGATCGTACAGGATTCAACATACATGCCACATATTACATAAAGTTCACAGATACTTTTCATCATCAGAGTGCGAATAGAAAGTTATTACAAACCAAGTTTGATAATTAAAGCGGAAGCAAATAAGTTTGAAGATAAGTTTCCAACGTAGTTTGATACAGTGCCAGGCCAGATCACGATCCACAAAAGCAAAGATAGGAATTACTAAGGAAGCCTGCCCAAGGCTTACTCCTCATCCACAGTGGGATAGAAGCAACTCTTGCAATAACCATGATACACAGTGCCATCTGCAACATTGGGAAAATAAACCCTGAGTACGAGAAGGTACTCAGCTAGACTTACCCGTCATGAACCAGAAATAAAATGACTCCAAGGAGTATGCAAGGCTGTATAAGTGGACGTGACTTGACAACATTTTTGCAAAAAGGCAATTAATCTTTGTACCCTTGGGATTCCTTTATCAAGTTAATTATAACTATCCATTTCTAGATTTGCAACTACCCTGTGCCAAACATGTGGTATATTATTTAGAATCATACAATAGTAACCATAGCAGGGAATTGCAATTCTATTTTCATCCGAACCATCATGTTCCATAATACAGTTACTACGATGTTGGAGCTAGCCAAGTTTCTCACTATCCGGGAGAGACGGCGATTCGAATCGATTTTCACCAGCTGGGAATTTATTCCTAACACAAACCCAGATCTACCAGCCACGATAGTCTTAGGTCACCTTTGGTACAACTCCGGTACACATTTCGCGGGTTCGTACTGCGCCGCACAATCTGGAACACTAGATGCCAGGATGCTCAGGCCAAGCCTGCCCTTGGGCTCAGTCTGATCGTTCCCCGGAAGGAGCGCACTGTGAAGCGGTTCCGGCCTGAGTTGAATTACTCGGCCCAGCGGTCGGAACGAATTATCCGCCAGCCAGCTAAGTGAGAGGCATGCGTTCAATCTTGTCGAAGTTCCAACAACAGTACGGTCCTTGATCGACACACAGACGGGGATAGATCCACACCCAAGACCTCCATGCCTTGTTGCTTTTCTATCGATATCCCGCTTGGGTCTCCATTTACATTAACCATGGTTCTTTCCACAATGACAATTATGACCAATCGTGCTCGGTATCCACCTATATCTCGCGGTGGTGAAATCACCCGACTTCTACCGGTCTAAGCATGGCTAAGCATATATTCGATCCACGGACCTATCTGGGTTAAAGGTGTAATTTACGGACAAGGAATGTACATGCATCAAGTGGTTTCATTCAACTCTTATAACCTAATGCATCAATCATAAGTACGTAATTAAACATTTGTAAATTCTTTGGGAGACTTATAATGCTCGGGGCTTGCCTCGCAGAAAGGAAGTGGGGACGGTGGTCGGGGCACTCGGAAGCTCTTGAGGTTACGCTCACGCCTTGAGGCTGCTGACTTGCGGATCCTCCTGCGGGTTCCCTTCCTCTGCTTCTTCGAATTCCAGCAATGTGATCTCTTCCTCCGATCCTAGATGCATGAATATGGTATAAGTATTATGAATGCATATATGTTAACAAGTGCATCACGTTGTTTGAGTAGGTGCATATCTCTTCTCGATTATTACTTAACTACTTCTATAATGCATCGACTATGCCACAAACAGTAGCTACTTGTTTCGCTCATAACTGGAGTTCTACAAATCCAAATCCAGTGATCCTGGACTTTCTGGAAAGCTTATCAAATTCTCTACAACTTTGTTATTAACCATTTTTATAGTACACATCATTTTCAACATGCAAATCCTCACACACTAGAATCAGTCCGGAAATGATTTAACATGCAATATAAAGTAAGAATACTTCTACTTCCGGTAATCATTCAAAATTTGACAACCTAGAACCTACCAATAGTTTAAGCATACCAAATACAGTTAAGATGATATAATGGTGAAGCCCAAACTATTTATTAAATTGCCTTTATTATTTTATTTAGATATCTAGGTTAAATAATAAATATATATCAGATGTGCTGAATAAATTCTCAAAAATTTACAGAGCCTTAATAATGCTATCAAAGGACTACTATAAAAATTTCATGTCATTTTACCAAGTAGAACATTCTATACAAAAATGACAAGGCAGCAAGGCTTGAAATAGCATAAATGGAAAATCCTATTGAAAAGTGTCAAACAACAGATTTCATATTTTCTTAGCATCCATATGGTACTAGGATTACCTCCAACAAATTTCATGAATTTTGGACTCATACTTAATTTATGAAAATTCATGCAAGGATTAACTAGTCATAAAAGAAAAATCTATAACTTTAAATCTACCCATGCACTGGTCCTCAAATTTTACCAGGGCTCACATATGCTAAGATTAGTTCACCACAAAAATTTCATAATTTTTGGAGCACAGGAACTCTAGATATAAAATAAACAAATTTGAATGCATTCAAAAGCACATTTGAAATCCCTATTTAATTCTCCTGAAATTTCTACTGTTGAAACCAAGAACATATTTTTCTTAAATACTACACTTCCTAAGCAACACTAAAAATTTATTTCACAATTTTGGAGCTACCAAACTAAATATACAAAAATAACAAAACACTTGAAATTAGGGTTTAAATCTGAAAAGAATGAACTAGCCTCCTAATACTAGTCACTTTGCAGCAGGGCCCACCGGTCAGCCGGACCCACATGTCATCGACTGAAAACAGGGGAGACGGTGGCGTTCAACGCAAGCACGGCCCTAGCTCGTCGCCGGTGAACCAGCCGTGCGGTAGCGACTACACCCTCGTGGTCTACCCAATCACCCGCACCCGGTGGTGGCCTTCGCTGGATGGAAGGAGCACTGAAGCACTTCACCGCCGACCATGGCGGGCGATTTATGATGGCACGGCGGGCGGAACAATGGCAAACGCAGTGGCGACCTCGGTGACTCGATCACAGGCTCGGACAAGCACCGGTGTACTACTGGCGGTCCTAGCGCACCAACTATCACGCGGAATGGTGGACTATTACGCGGCGTGGCCATGGCGATGGCCATGCGCGGAGCTCTGGAGAGACACACCCGCATGGCGCAGCGGCCACGGCTTACCAATGGCGCGGCGTGGGCGCAGCAAGGTGGGAACGGTGGAGTAGGGTGCGGCGGAGCTGTGAGTGCTGGCCCGATTGGAAATTTGGGTGGCGGTGAATGCGGCGAAGCTCGACGCTCGGCAGCGACGGCTGCGGCGGCGATGGCGGCTTGATGAGCAAAGGAGGCGAGGAGGCGAGTGGGAGCGAAGCCCGGCTCGATGGCGACTTAAAAGCGCGCCCCGGTGGCTTCTTGGCCGTCGATGCACGACGAAGCAGCCAGCTGGGCACGCGTCGGCCTCCAGATGGTGCGTGTGGCCATTACCAAGCCACCACGCGCGGCGGGCGGCGCTGCTGACGGTCGGCCAGCTGAGCAGCGATTCAGCCGTCGAACGTGATGGCGAGCGACGGCGAGATTTGCCGCTGATTTTCCCGCTAATCCGTCGCTCCAAAGCATAAGACGTCTAAACGAAATCTATAGCCCTATGTACCAGCTTCAATTGTTGTTCAATCACCTCGTGCTAAATCGCAACATAGACGGAGTAATCTCGTGCCCAACCTTGGGCTGTCGGTCGGCCGGTTGATTAAATACTTGAAAAATTTGTTAAGTGTTGAAAAGCTGGATTTTCTTTGGTTTTGTGGGACCCATTCAAGCATGTTAGAAGCTAAATCAGTCCATGTCATAAAAATAAAAGTTGTTCCTTATGTCAAACACTACAACTTTGCTTTAGTGAACTCCTCCATGCAAGGTCCCTAACACCTAGTTCAACTTTAGTCAAACATGTCACTTTGAAATTATGATACACATTCAAACTATGGCTAAATGACCAAATTAGCCCTAACCTTAAATACCAAAGTTGTTCCTAATGATATCCTAAGCATGTTTAAACAATTTGCAAGGTCATTTAAGCATTTCATGTAGTAGTCACTCATACAGCTATTCAGGTCAACACATGAAATATCACTTCAGTGCTTGATCATGAAATGTGGCCTTCATGAACAATGTTTCTTTTGTTAACCTAAGTGTAGCTAAAGTGTTATAGTGACCAACATTACACACTAGCATTTATTTGCACATGATCATATGCATATGTTCCAAGAAATACGAGATAACAAGCAATGTTTCATATGTTTCGATCGAATGTTTCAATTGAAATGATGATTTATGAATGCTTGATGCTCATGCTTATGCTATGCAAGTCAAGTTATGCAAGGCTAACACCCGAGGTGTTACATACATCTTGCAGCTAACAATGGTGGTTTAACTCCCAGCTTTAGCACTTTCGTTCAATCTGCAAGGTTAGTACCACAGTGAATGTACGAGATTTGCAATGTTTATGATAAATATATGCATCGACAACCATCCTTCCAAAAAGTTTGTAAATGAGGAGTGATAGGTGGTTGTGTTCCTCATAGGAGCTCGGGGTACTAAGCAACATGTCCATGGCACAAGAGTTTTCATTCTTAATGGATTTGTCGTGCAGGATTAATGTTGAATTTCAACTATTATTGAGAACAACATTTGGATGGCCAGAGGGACATGGCTTGGGTTTGAGTAAGGGTGATGGTGAAATGAATGAGGTTACGAACTTCACCTTCTCAAATGGGTCTTTGTTGGGATGATGCTCCGCCATTAGGATATCTAAGTGAGTGGCGGAAGCAATTTTCCCAAACTCTTCGCTAAGGCTCCCATGGGAAGATTTTTCTTGGAAAAGTTTTTCTAGAGGGTAGCCTATGAGAAGATCAAAATCGAGGATGGCATAGATGTGGAAATCTAAGTGAACCTCGGTTTCATTAATTTCAATTGACATGTCCCTAACAATCCCACTACACTCAAAGATGAGTCCTGAGGGACTTTTGAAAAGTTTGTTGGTCGGGATTAGCGGCATGTTGCCTAAAAGTTTTTTTGCTAGAAATTCTGACATGATGCTAGTCCCGACTATGGGGTTGTGTAGGGCTTCTATGTTTGTTCCCCTTAATGAACAAGGCATGGTTGTGGAAGGTGAAAGAATCCGAATTGCTTTGGAAGAACGTTTCACTTCCAACAACCATTACATCGATGGCTCTATTTTAAGGGAAACTTGCTCTAAAGAACGTATAAGCTTTTCATGCCCAAAATATTTTGAGGTATTGCTGAAATCCCCAAATTTGATAGGGAACTCTGAAGGATAAATCACTCTTTCCTTTGGTGTTCGTTGTTCGGGTAAGGGCTTATTAGTCGAACGTAGGGATGGTACAAGTTTGGATTCGACTGATGAGGACTCCTCAATGCTCGACATAACTTTTGCCTAGAGGATTCTATTTCTCATGATGGGGGAAGTGTAACTTTCTAGGAAGTTTTCAAGGAATCTCACTTGTTCCGTCATGGGTTTGTGTGTAAACCGGCCTCTGGCAGTCATGTCTAGGCATAGGTCAGCATGCATGTCAATACCCAAACAAAAGAGTCGCCACAATATGTTGTCGAGTTAGACAAGTCTAGGCCGACATGTATTAATTCTAAAAATCTAGCCTAGGCTGCACCTATAGACTCCTTCTCATGTTGCTCCAAGTCAAAGATTGCCTTTGGTAGAGAGCCGATACGGGACATCGGGAAAAATGCAAGACAAAATTTATCTTTAAGTTCATCCCAGTCCCCATTCATACTTTCTATGGCTTCAGTGTACCACTGCTTCGCCTTCTCTGTGAGAGAAAAGGGAAACAATGTCCACCTTAGTGTTTCTAGTGTCATGCCTGAGATGCTCAGGCACGAACACATTTTCTTGAACTCGTGCAAGTGATGGCAGGGGTTTTTTTATTATAATGCCCTAAGAAGGGTTATGCCCGAACCATGGCTATTAAGCTAGGGCAGAGTTCACAGCCAGATAAAAACTTTGGTTTTGAAAGTGGATTGAGGAACTCCCCCTTTGAAGCAGACTGGTATGGGATAGGAGTTGATGTCATGGTAAAAATATTTTTGTGTGTTTTTTATAAAAAGAAAAGATACAAATACGAGGACGGACTAGGTTCGAAGAAAATATGGCAATCATTCCCCGGCAATGGTACGAGAAATGCTTGTTGGTATTTCTTAATGTATACAGAAATAATCCGCAAGCACACGAAATTACCATTGTAGCACTTTACCCGGAAGTATTCAGGGTATCATATTTTCCATAGGGAATGGAGGTAATCTTCTAGCTAGTTCATCCAAGGATAGCACAAGGGTAGAGTTAGCAGAGGTTGAGATGGATTCCTATAGTTTTAGGGTCTTTGGATAGATTAACTTTACTTCTACTCGCTTACTTCGGGCAACGACTTATACCTAGTCTACCAGGTACCTTTGGCCTGTAGCCAGCGTCAAACCTGGATGTGGGGGAATACGAGGGATGGTCTGTTAGGTACCACCTGCTGCCTACCCCTCAACTATGGGGAACGAAGCAAATGAAGATAGCTTCTAGCCAAAACACCATGTCTATGATTTTGACTATTAATCTAGCGTGCATGCAAGGGTTATCCATCTCTATTAGGGCCCTTCTACTAGAGCATCTACCACGGGGATGGACGACGAAGACGCAAATAAGTAAGACTATAGCTTAACTAATAAAAGACTTTATACTATAGGAAACATGAACACTCACATAGCGGGAGAACCCGTTGAAGTAAATATGCTTGTCGAGGTACAAGTTAGGGAGACACCGACAAGCTCGACGCTTCCCCAAGCTCTCCCTCACATCTCTCCCTTACTACTCTACTAGCTATCTAGGGCCTAAGCTCTTGGAGTGTTGCTCAAAAGTGGAGAAGCTCTTTCCTTGTGGTGTGGTGTGTGAAAAGAGGAGGAGGGTGGCCTCCTGTTGTAGGTGGAGAGGAGGAATGGAGGCCACTCAATTCTTTGCATGCCTCCATGTGTTGAGGCGATGTAGCAAGGTTCGTGGCAATTTTTGTCAGAATACCAACATGCACCGCCTCTGCATGGCTCCTGGACACCGCCTTACGAAGGAGAGGACGAGCGGCAGCCGACCCTTGACCGGCTCCAATCGCCACCGCCTTTGCACGGTGGGCTCCTGCTGGACCTAGAGCGCATTCCCATGGTGCTTTCAGTCCAGTAGCATTAGGTACATTCCTTTGCTCCTTCTTTTGCTTGGGCTGAATTACGTCGGTGTTGTAGTTTGGGCTCATTTTGATATATTTCATGTTGGTCACCTAAAAACAAATATTTCACCAAAACTTGTGGAAATGATTAGTTGAAAGTCCTATTTCTAGTTTTGTTGATTGCTTTTGATGAATTTTGTATAACTGTTGGTGGTATAAAATATGAGTTAAGGACCGCCAACAATGACCGGGGCACAGAATGACCATAAATCTAGGGGTTCTCATTGACTTACCCATTAGTAGCATAGAGGTGGCTATCTTGGCCAACAAGGCCATCGTCGTTACAGCCCAGCCCAATGAGGGATTAAGTCTCTGAGCACAACTCAAGAGCAAAATGGGATTACAAACGAAAGTAATTTCATTTCATCAATTGGGAACGACCTGATTACAATATACGTCGGTAGAAACCGTGATCTATTGCTGCCTATACGGCGACAAAGACCGCAGGGCGCACCCAACCTATGGGTTGGGGCCCTATGGTGTGCATTGCTCGAGCATGAGGGGGTCACCCTTGGGGCTCCTCCCCAAGGCCTGAGGTCAGGCGACGTAGACCGTCGCACCATCAGCAAGGCCAGACCTCCTTCACCATCGCCGGGACGGAGGGGCAGCGATCAATGCGCCGCAATCCCCCTCCCCATGAGAGGGTACAAGGACTCTAGCGACATCGCTAGAGCCCTTACACCTTCTAGGGAGGGGCATGACAGACACCTCTAGCGTTGGGTCACCACCCCTCCTTCGCTAGAGTCCTTCCACCCTTGAAGAAGCAGTCGCCTGGCGGACAACACCAAGCTCACTCGGAGGGAAGCATCGCACTTCATTGCCACCGCCATCACCACTAAAGAAGATGGATCTAAGGAAGAAGAAGAGATGTGGCAGAAGGAAGGGATTGAAGGCATCACATCCCCCGAGGGCTCCCCTTTATAGCCCAGACAATGTGCTATGAGCAGCCCTGGCCCCTCCAATCAGCCATCAATGGTAAAAAAAAGGGCCCCTGGGAACCGTCTAGGCATCCCCTCAATCCCTTTAGCATGCCTCTGGGTGGTTCCATAATGGTGGTCGCGTAGTAAAGGCGGAGTCAGAGAACCATTGATAATGAGTCAAGTCCCCGCTCCGCTTTTCACCATGCATGCCACCCACTCCATGCATGCCTCTCTCAGGACTTAGGGGGATCTGGATCCCCCCGGACCCACTAGCCATCATTGATGCCTTGGATCCATGTGCAACAAGTGCCATGTCTCCTCCTCCACCAGATCTACTCCACATGGCCCGACGTCTAATCTCCCAGACAAGGCGGGACGGCATAGGGCTACACGCCATAACTCCTCCATGAGGCAATACCGCCCAGACGCCATCAACTGCCTATGCAAGGTGTTAGTGGATGGGACACGCCCAAAAGCCACCCCTTCTGTTGGCAAGGAGGCCCCACAATGGCCTCAGGGGCTGCGTCGGCTCCTCAGATGGAGCATCCTGACCCCCAATCGATGGGCGCTTGGGTGACGCATCCCCCAAAAACCAACCAACTCCCTAGAGTTGGGTCGGGAGCCACTGAGTAGTGGGCCCAACAAGGGCCTCCACCCAAGCCTCAGTGTGCTCCCATCTCCCCGACCTATGGCTGTAGAGGGTCAGCCCTAGAAGGATGGCTCGAGAAGGTCGGGACCTGTTACCACAACCCCTAGAAGGGCATGGTGCTCTAGAGGATCAGATGGCCCCAAGCCAGAGCCCAGCGCTCTTGATCACCCAGCCCACGGTAGGCTCTGATAAAAAAGGAGGGCAACCTAGGCCTACAGTCGGCAACTCCCAAACGAGTTCACCAAACTCTCGCTCGAGTCAAAGACCCATGCGACATAGGCTCATGAAGGGATCAACACCACCTTCGCTCAGCCCTGATAGCCAAGCAACACCCATCACTTTGGAGAAGAAGGTCCCAAGCAGGGCACAGCTCTCTCGCTAGCGGAAGACGTCCCCGCCAAGGAGGGTTCGATCACCAGATGATCAAATTTGTCCCTTCATCGCCATCGCGCTAGGTAAGGCCACGAAGTGCTCAAGGGCTCCTAACAAGATCCTAACATACAGGTATGTTAAGCCTCGGGTCCAATGGCTCCCGAATGAAGAAGATCCCCCAACCGACACCTTCAGGATCGCCTGGGGGCTCGGGGGCTATGCCCATCGGGAACGCTCACGCGCACCCTCTGGCAAAGAGATCCGACCAAGCCTGACTTGACTGTAGCCTCTTCCTAGGGCTCGGGGGCTATGACATAGGGGAAGGTGCCCCACCAATCAGTATCAAGGTCAAAGATCCTATATGTTGTATCTCAAGAGCTATACAAGTGGTGTAATTCCAATTTTTGGAAGTGTCCATAAAAAATGCAAGATTCAAGCCTCAACCATTTACCCCAATGCAAGCCTTTGCATCAATGAGAAACACACTTTTTATGGAAATTGATGACAAAGGGGGAGAGATTGTATAAAGATATGAAAACTTTAGGAGAGATTGAGATAAAGATATTACAATTGGGGTTTTGGACATGGACAATGGACAAAGAGGGAACAACATTGAAGAATAGAGAAGGATAAAAATTCTTGGACAAGAAAAGCACACAAGTAGGAGGAGCAAGCTCATGAACTTTGATTAATTGCATTTAATATGTGCATATTCATGTGCTTGCTTGCATTGCATAAGTTTTTAATTTTGATATGCATGCTTGTGTGGTGTATGCTAGTTATAGAACTTGAATGATAAAATGATAACTAGCATGCATAGGATGGTAGCTAGACTTGTGTTTTTACAAGTGGTACTAGAACCTTTCTTATAATGTTGATCTCATGGGGTTTCTAGTGTTTTTGTTGTCTAGCTACTCATGGTGCTAAGGATGAACTTAAAGGTGCAACTCCGATTAGTATCATGCTTCAAAGGTTTATTCTATACTCCTTAGCATCATTTGGTAGTAATTACTCTCCCACAATTCCAATCTATACATATGTGCAAGCTTTCAAATCCAAACTCTTAGCACATACGTAGGGGGAGCTAATGCTACCAATTCGGGTTTATGTTGTCCATATCCTTTACACATGGTAAAATTGCTTGGGCAAGCAACATGAATCCATTTGAGCTTAATTTCTATATCTTTGTAGAGTTGTCATCAATTACCAAAAAGGGGGAGATTGAAAGGTCCTTGTTTGGTTTTGGTAATTGAGTGACAACCTAGGTGGACTAATTATGTTTAATGTGAGATACAAAGGTGATTAGTCCATAGGTTCATGTGTGTGAGCAACATATGCCATGGAGGTGAAAATGGCTCGGAGATGTTGCAAAGCTCACACATGTGATGAAGGAGCTCATTGCATATGAAACATGACATTGAGTCATGTGACTAAGGTGGAGAAGATCAAGACAAGACTTGGCTTGATGGACCGGTTGCAAGCGTGAAGGGCAAGTTGGAGGCTTTGGAGCAATGGACCGCTTGGCAGTGAAGCTTGAGCAAGACTTGGCACTGATAGATGAAGGAAACCGTGAAGAGCAAGTGAGGTCAAGATCGATGAACCAATAAGGTCATATGATGATATGAAGTGGATCATATCATTTGTGATTGGTTGGTGCATGTGTTGCATCAACATTGGAGCAGGTGGAATGGAATGCGCAAGGCAAAGGTATAACCTAGGGCATTTTATTTCACTAGTCAAAGGTTGTGTAGAGAGGTGTATGACTAGGTTTAGGATTAGATGGCCGTACTATCAAGAGGGGCAAACTTGTTTGCATATCGGTCATCTAGTGTCACTCGAGTGATCTAACTTTGCATCATTGCTAGGATCAAGGGGCGTGGTGATTTGAGTGGCTAATCCTTTGAAAAATGATTGTAAAAATGCTAACACACTTGCACATGATGGTGAAACACTTGTGGTGTTGGCACATTTGTAAAGGAGTTGAAGGAGGCAAAGTAGGGGATGAGGTGCTGCCTCTGGGGGCACCGTCACCCCCTGTTAGGTGCACCGCCACCCCTATGGCGGTGACCACTTTGCCTTGGTCGAGTAGCTAGTGTTGGTGCTGGCACCGCCACTAGCGATGCGCACCGCCATGGGCACGACGATGCACCATCCTAGCCTATCCGGTGCCACCACCACATTTTTTCAGAGGTGAGGGAAAACGAGGGTGGGCACCACCATGGGCACCACCACCCTAGGCGATGCACCGCCCTATTGTTCTAGAGAAGAGGGTTTTTAGGGTGTTTGCCAGGGTGGCACCACCACCCCTTGTCTGGTGCCACCGCCGCCTGTCCGGTGCCCCTGTTGGATGACCGTTGGAGGGGCAACGTCACCCTTTGTCCGGTGACCGCCCCACCATGTCCAGTGCCCTCGTAGAAACGAGCAGCTTTGGTCCAATGGCTCTATTTGGCTTGAGGGATATAAGTAGAGATGGAACTCAGGTTTGGGCTAGTTGCTGAGCACCCTTAAGCCTTGGTGGCTTATGTAGGTGTGCTTGGATGCCCTCTAACTCACTTGTGCTTGCAAGAGTGTGATTCAATTCTAGTGCGTTGCATCGTGAGGTTGCATTGAGTGGCATTAGGTGATCAAATTGCAAGCCGGTGGTGCTTGTTACTCTTGGAGGTTGCCACCTCCTAGATGGCTTGGTGGTGGTCTCCATCGAAGCATGCAAAGAAGATTGTGTGGTGCTCCAGAGAAGTGATTGTGAGGGGGATTGTGCTCACCCCACGGTAGCTGCAAAGAGCAATTCTAGTAGAGAAAGATGCGAAGGGCGACAAGTGGTCTGGCCATGTCAAGTGCTAGAGCTTGTGGTAAGCACTCCATGTGGGAGAGTGTGACTTGCGGGTCACCACTAGCAAGAGCACCAGGGGCAACCTTGGAGCTTGTCTCAATGGGGACTAGCTTGGTGGCAACCAAGTGAACCTCAGGATAAAAATCATCATGTCATCCTTGTCTTCCTATTGGCTTGCATTCCCCTTTACACAAGCTTGTATTTACATTTTATATATTGAGCGTGTGTAGTTGCTCTTGTAATTAGTTAGCTTGTGTAGCTTGCTAGTTACCTTCTTGCTCGTGTAGCATAGAAGTAGCTCCCTTGTGTAACTAGTTTACTTTTGTAGTAAATTAGTTGCCTTGCTTAGTTTGTGTAGCTAAGTATTTTGCGCTCTCTAATTTGGCTTGTGAAGCCTTATTATTGAGCATTGCTAGTGAGCTTAGGCTTTGTGTGCTTTGCATCACTAGATTGTGTAGGTGCTTCCCGGTTTGCTTGAAGTACTAGTTGCATAGGTTTGTGTGACCTTGCAAGCTAGAATTGATTAGGTGAGCACTAGCTAGCCTGACACCTTTGTTACCTAATTAGGATCTTTATAAGGTGCTTGTGAACTTAGAGGGGTGTAGTCTTGGCTAGATCGATAGTTTTAATTCCGCACTTATCTTGGTTAGTCAACGTGATTAATTTTAGAAAGGACTAATCACCCCCCTCTAGTTCGCTATCTCGACCCTACATGTGGTATCGGAGCTAGGTCTCTTATTTGTGGTCTTCACAAACCCGAGAGGATGGAGACTTATGGGCTGGATGTTGATTGTCCACACATTTTGATGGCACACACTTTGCACAATGAAAAAATTGGATGATATATAATTTTAAGTTTATTTGCCCTCAAATGTGGTGGATGGTAGATGTAGGGTTTCTCATGTGTTGGATGAAGAGAATCTAACTCAAGCACAAGAGAAATGCATTGATCTCGACATCCAAGCTACTAACATCATGTATAGATCTTTGGATGATTGCATATTTGGAGAGATCATTAACATGAAGACCGCTCATGAGATTTGGATTCATCTCAATGAGACGTATGGGATGGTCTCCGATGATGATGATGATGATGAGCCCAAGGAGGAGGCACATGAGGATGTTGAGCATAGCCACAATTCGATGATTGCGGAAGATTGCTCCACCTCATGGTCAAGTGTTGATGATGATGATGATCATACCAGAAGATCACTTGACAAGATTGATGATGATTCCACAAGTGATGCCAATGATGATGCTACTCCATGCACACTTGATGGTGATGGTGATGGATCATGTTCAGACTATGAGAGTGATGTATCTACAAGCTCATCCACTACATCACATTGCTTCATGTCACAAGGTGACACCAAGGTATCTAATGCAAATATGATTGATCTTGATTCATATGAGGAGTTTCTAGATAGATATGGTTGCATGATCAAAGCTTTAGAAAAAGACATGGCTAAAACCGAGAAATTAAAAAATGAAAATTCTTTTCTAAAGAACACATGTGAACAACAAAAGCATCTACTTTATGTTGCTACTTGTTCACATGAGGAACTTACTGTTGCTAATGATAACTTGGTACAAGACCATACTTTTCTCATTAAAAGGCTTTCTAATGAAGAAATTAAAACTAGTGAGAGCTCTTCACATGGGTCAAATGATCAATCACATAATATGGCTAACCCTTGTGATGTAGGCAAGAAGCATGTATCCACCTCTTGCTATGATTTATTAGCTATGACATGTTCTTCACATTTAGATTCTTGTTCATAAGTATGACTATAATAAAGCGAAGACATGACTTTGGAAGAACCCATATTGATATTCATACCAAGAATCTCTTCTTCCATAGAGCCAAGCTCTCCAAGGTGGCTTTGCCTTGCTCTAATACAACTAAAAGGTAAAACTAAAGAGAGTAGAGAGTGAGGTGTTGCTCAATCTGGTGTGTGTTTAGAGAGGGGGGTACCCCTCTATTTATATAGTGCACAAGGTGATGCTGGAGGCTATTCTTGGCGCGTCCCTGGCTCCCACTGCCTTAGCATGCTTCCATGCCACCGCCATAGCAAGGGTTGGCTGAGCAGCGCCAGTAGGGGTTCGGCCGCCCCTCGGGATCGGCCGCACCTTGACCATGGCCACTCGCCATCGCCTTCACGTGGTAGGCCATGGGCTGGACCAGGATGGCTTCCCCATGGTGCTTTGCCCCAGTTGCATTGATTTGATAGGCGTCTCCCTTGTTCCTTTGCGCAAATTAGCGTCGAAAAAGCGCCTTTTGGTGAATTATTCCATGTATTTGTGTTTGTGACCTACAAAATAATGTTCTCCAAATACATGTGGAACTTGGCTAATAGTAAATGCATGTGTTTAAGATTGCTTATTTCTCCTCTTTTTGTGTCTTAATTGACGGTCAGATTTGATCGGTAAAGACCGCCAACAAGCTCCCCTAACTTAACCTTTCCTCATCCTGAGCAAATAGCTAAGTTATTGGTTGTTGATCAGTAGTTGCTACAATGACCAATAAAATTCACAAGTGCCATGCGTATAACAAAGTATTCTTCCTCAATTTAAATAAGTTTAGCATTCTATCCACCCTTTTAACTTAATCCCTGTGGGGCTTATTACTTTTCCAAGTCTTAGGTAGTTGCAAGATAGAACGGTTTAATAGAATTACTAATCATTCATTCTTTGATCAACCTTCTGTATGGAGATTTTATAAGTTTTCTAAAATAAAATGTAAGTTCCTCAAATGATTCACTCGATCGCTCAATGTATATGATCCTCACCAAGACATTTAATTATTTTGCCTTTTTCATCCTATCTCTAAAAGGCTTTGAGTTGGGTTTTAGATAGGTATGAATGAGTGGCATACTAAAATCACATATATTGCTAAGTCAAAAACCGGATCCAAGGAAATGCAAGTCATACACTTTGATCAAGATGTGCAAGTGTGTGGAATATTTTTTTCTAATCCTAATATTTTTTATACTCCTTTGATCATGACTTTCTCTCTTTTGAATAAATGCCTTAGAAGTATGGGCTATCTCTCTTTTTTCAATACTTTGGAACCTTCATGTGTTCCATTTTCTTCTTCTTCTTTTTTGCTAATTTGAGAGCTTCATGTGTCTCTCTCTTTTTAGCATAGCCCCATACTTATTTTTGGCATATGAAAACTTTGGAGAGAAAGACTCATGATAAATGAATGGAGTTTTTATTTTAGGTGGACAAAAAACATGTTTTTGCGTAACTCTTAGTGTAAGAGTCAGCATTTATTTGTGGATGTACGTGAATCTTGATCATGGGTGCATGACTAGAATCTCTACAAGGGTTACAACAATTTGACAAAACTAAATATGAATATAAGTAGCATATGACTAAGGTTTTAAATTTGAATCATGTCATATGGTCGTGGTAGGAATTCATAATCATAGAGGAGGTTTTGATTTTAGCATTTTTTAAAAGAAAACTCTGGATGTCAAGTTTCTCTTAGAATCAAAGTCAAAGCATATCCTATTTACCATATCATAACTTGCAACAACTTAGAAAAGGATCATACTTTTGCAACCCACAAGTGTCAAGCTTTTAGGATGAGACATTTTTACCAACAAACTTAAATCTTGGAGAATACTAAGTTACATCCTAGGCACAGATGAATTATAGACAGAGCAACTATTCATCATTTCAACAAGAGAGAAACAATTCTTAAATCACATATAAGAGTGGAAATCATCACTTTTTAGTCATATCTCATCATTTTTTAAGATAATAAAATAACTAAAAGAAATGTGAGATACAAGTTACCTCTGTGGGAGTCCTCCCCCAAGCTAGCTCCTGACTTGCGGTCCGTGATTCAGCAAGGAACGCTGCTAGCTGGTGGACGCTGTGGCCTGATTTGTGATTCATGGCCTCCTTTTGAGCGTGCTAGGAGGCTCCCCCTAAGCTTGTCTTATGGTGCCATCAAGATAACAAGACAACCATACTTAGGGTCGAAAGTTATTATTATTATTATTATTATTATTATTATTATTATTATTATTATTATTATTTTAGTCACGATTTACCAAACAAGTTTTCATCTCTGTTGTCATCTCAAAGACTTACCCTCATGAAGTTGATAAATTCCTACAAGGGTCAGTTCATATGATCAACCAAACTCTACACTAGCAGTTTCGGTTCAATGATCAAACTAGACACCATGTCTAATTTGATTAAGGTAGGCTTATTAACCTAAGCACCATGCTTAATTCAAAAAGCCTATGGAAGTATGATCAATACATCTAAACTAAGCACCATGCTTAATTTAAAAGATGTATAGCCAACCCCCAAACCAAAACATACCAGCGTAGAGAAAGGAAGCATGAAAAGATAAACAAGTTTCATCCAACGGAGGCGAAGACATTGAATGGTGAATAAGAGAACCAAAGATTTTATTATTATTATTATTATTATTATTATTATTATTATATTTTTTAATTATAGTTTTATTATCTACTAATTTTAGGCAACTTTAAATCATGAATACGAAGGATAACTACTGATTTACCTTCGGTAAGGACTCACCATTTTTAAAGTCCAATGAGCAGAACTCTTCTCTTTTCATTTTTTGCTTGATGGAGGTACATCTGTGTCCGGAGAAGTAGATGCGGATGTTGATGCTTCTACTTGCCATACCTGTTTGATCTCTTTACGTGGTTGTTTCTTGGGCTGGTTTGTTTTAATATGTTTATGCATTTTAAACCCATTAAATGGGTATCTCATTGTTTGCCCTTGCATATAAAAGCTAACATGCCCTGATCCCACATGTAAGACTGCATTTGTAGGGTTAAGAAATGGTCTCCCTAAGAGGAGGGGTACTTCCTCATTGTGGCCCATGTCTAGACCGACGAAGTCCGGGGGGGATGTACGTGTCTCAAATTTTCACCAAGATGTCCATGGCTAATCCCTCCGAATTTTGTAAAGTTTGATCTGCCATCTGTAGTCAGAAATGTGCAGTGGACAAAGGTCCACCTAGTGTTTTATCATATGTTACCTTGGACATGATGTTGATGCTTGCTCCAAGGTCACAGAAGGCGTTGTGGAAGACATGCGGGCCAATTGAGAATGTAATTGTTGGGCGGCCAGGATCTTCTTTCTTGGCAATGAATGGTGGATCTACAAAATAAATGTGGTTTCCCTAACATAGAGGCTTATCGAACCTTGTTGAGACCATTTTAATAGATTTGAGAGAAGTTTCAGGTTGTCCTGGACTCTTTCTTGAATCAGAATAGATATAGTGGCAGCAAGTTGAGCCATTTGAGTTTCAATCATTTTATTAAAGCTCATTTGGTTACTGATAGAAAAAGTTAAGCCTTCAATTTTAGTATTTATGTTTTCAAGCATTTTGTCATTATGCATTAACTTTTTATTGATATTTTCATTAATTTTTGCTTGGCTTAATACCAAGTCTTTGAAAGAAGGTTGATTCGAATTGTAATTGAAATTGTAGTTTGAATTACCTTGCGGGTGGGACTAGTTGTTTCACCCGTTATTACCTGGTTGGCAAACCCCGTTGTTGATGAAGGTAGCTTCTTCGTGGGTTTCGGGGCAATCGTTCCCCGAATGACCAACGTTTCCATAGATCTCACACGTCATGTGTGAGTCCATGCCCTGGATGGTGCCCATCATGGTGTCTTTATCTTGGGCTCGTTCCTCGAGTCTTTTCATCAAAAGATCTATTTTCGTGGAAAGCTTGTCCGTCTCCTCAAGGTATGCATTCCTTTTTGTGTTTTTCTTTCCTCCCCCCAGCTTTGATTGGCCACCATTTTATTGATGAGATCCATAGCTCCATCAATGGTGAGGGAAAGGAAAGCACCTCCAGCAGTAGCATCGATATGGCCCCTAGACATGGGTATTAATCCATCATAAAAATTTTGGAGCACTAACCAATTTTAAATCCCATGGTGTGGGCATTCTTGGATGTAGTCCTGCAGCCTCTCCCACGCCTCGGGAATGGTTTCCATGGCGATCTACTAGAAGATGGAGATTCGTCTCCTCAGGGCATTGGTTTTGCCCATGGGGAAGAATTTGGCGAGGAACGCCATGGAACACTTGTCCCACGTCTTGACAGCTTTCTTTTCCTTGTAGAACCACTGTTTTGCCTTTCCTAAAAGGGAAAGGGGAAACAAGCGAAGCCTGATGCTCTCCGGTGTGACGTCCTTGATGACGATCATGTCGCACAACTCGATGAAGTGTTGGAGATATGCGTTCACGTCCTCACTTGGCAAACCATGGAATTGGTTTGCCTGCACCATCGTGCTGAGGTTGGTGCGAAGCTTGAAGTTCCCATCCCCAACGTTGACAGTGGGCCCAACGGGCACGTTGGCAACAGTGGGGGTGGAGTAGTCACGGAGGGTCTTGGCCATGATTGGAGTAGCAGATGGTGTGGGGTGACTAGTTTGACTGTCGGAGGAGTAGCAGAAGATGAAGTGGTCGATACCGTTTCTTCCTTAGGAGTGCATCCGGATTTTTGATATAGTTTTTTGGTAGTTTGTAACCGGTCATACACTATCCTATTTTCATCCACAACAGGAGAAAACAAGTAAAGTTATCATGTATAAACAATGGCTACCTTACATGAATATTATCATGAACATGTCCTACTAGATTCTTTAATCAAAATGCTTTCCCTAGCAACAGCGCCAGAAATGCTTGTTGGTATTTCTTAACGCCACTATTAAGTACGGGGTTTGAATCCAACCTCAGCAATGGTGCCAGAAATATCATGTTGGTACTTCTTAGCAACATAACTAATGTGTAGCCATGCTACTAAGAAATAGCCTTGATAGTTCCTTAACAATTTTAGATATTTATCCGCAAGCGCATGGTGCTATCATTGCAGCATTTCACCCGAAAGAATTTAGGGTATCGTTATTTATATTTTCCCAAAGCAAGGTATTTGATTAAGAGTCCAGTATGTATATGAACTTAAATAATAATGCTTGCAAGTACACCAATGCTTATCACTGGGGTAAGAATAGTAATTCCAAGATAGTGGACACACACTTGGCATTCCTCAAAGGATAAAAGAATAATCCTAAGTCGAGCAGGCATTGGTCTAGTGTAGTCATACAAACATTAGTTGATAATCATACAAATTACATAATTAGTTTTAGGGCTAAGTGTGAAGCAGGTCGAGAGGCCACCGAGTACTGGTCTGCCAGCAATCTCATGTGACAATTTAGACTACTACACCCTAAACGAACATGGGGGATTATGAAGGACGGACAGGGCTATCACCACCTATCGTCTACCCCTCAATCGGAGAGAAGGAAATGCATTCACCTGTCTCTCCATACACAAGCACCACGCTTGCATATACAAAAACTACTCAAATCCCCTCGAGTCCCCTACCCTATAGATCGACAGGTAAAGAACTTGGGCACACCTAACGACACGATGAACCGCCTCCTCAACTTAGCTCTAATTTCGATTATATAAGTTATATGATTGTTTAAGCATAAAGTTAAGTGTGCTATTCTCATGACACATAAACTCTGCACTAGTTCATATATCAAGATCATAACACAATAACTATACTCTAGTTCATAAGTATGACTATAATAAAGTGAAGACATGATTTTGGAAGAACCCATATTGATTTCATACCAAGAATCTCTTCTTCCAAGGAGCCAAGCCCTCCAAGGTGGCTTTGCCTTGCTCTAATACAACTAAAAGGTAAAACTAAAGAGAGTAGAGAGTGAGGTGTTGCACAATGTGGTGTGTGTTCAGATAGGGGGTATCCCTCTTTTTATACAATGCTCAAGGCGGTGCTAGAGGCTATTCTTGGCACGATGAACAACCACCTCAACTTAGCTCTAATTCTAATTATATAAGTAATATGATTGTTTAAGCATAAAGTTAAGTGTGCTATTCTCATGAAACAAACTCTGCACTAGTTCATAAGTATGACTAATAAAGTGAAGACATGACTTTGGAAGAACCCATATTGATATTCATACCAAGAATCTCTTCTTTCAATGAGCCAAGCCCTCCAAGGTGGCTTTGTCTTGCTCTAATACAACTAAAAGGTAAAACTAAAGAGAGTAGAGAGTGAGGTGTTGCTCAATGTGGTGTGTGTTTAGAGAGGGGGGGTACCCCTCTATTTATACAGTGCTCAAGGCGGTGCTAGAGGATATTCTTGGCGCGTCCGTGGCTCCCACCACCTTAGCATGCTTCCATGCCACCGCCACAGCAAGGGGTGGCTTAGCGGCGCCGGCAGGGGGTCGGCCACCCCTAGGAGTTGGTCGCCCCTTGACCATGGCCACTCACCACCGCCTTCGCATGGCAGGATGTGGGCTGGACCAGGATGGCTTCCCCATGTTGCTTTGCCCTAGTTGTATTGATTTGATATGCGTCTCCCTTGTTCCTTTGCACAAATCAACATTGAAAAGCGCCTTTTGGTGAATTATTTCATGAATTTGTGTTTGTGACCTACAAAATAATGTTCTCCAAATACATGTGGAACTTGTTTAATAGTAAATCCATGTGTGCTTAAGATTTTTTATTTCTCCTCTTTTTGTGTCTTAATTGATGGTCAAATTTGATCGGTAAAGACCGCCAACACGCACGTAGACCATAGACTAAACCCCCAAACCACCATGTACCCGACCTTTCTTGTTATATAGGCGATAAGGTCAGGCCTAGAGGGGAGAGGATCCCATTTTTAATCACTAGACACTCCATTCCATCCGCCTCTACTCTGCACAGAGGGCAAGGCAACCAGGAGAGGGGCAACGAGAGCCTCTCCTCCACCGCATCTCGCTGTCTCCCTCCTCTCCAATGAGGGGGAAGGCTCCACCAGCGGTGAGGAAACCTTAGGATTAGCACCGAGCTAACCCCCTACCAAATCTTCTTCCTTTACACTTTGTTGTAACCCCCCCCAATTTTGGGTGCTCTTGAGTATAAGGATCATCAGCTGCCGGATGTAGGGAACGAATTGGCCCAAACCAGGTTAAACTGTTGTGTCTCCCCTGCGTGATTCTTGTGTTCCTGAGTCCACCGGAGCCACAAGAGACTCGTACTCTGACACCGACTCGAACAACATGCTTGCCACGATTTTGACCCCGCGACACACAACCAATACCCAAGTTGGTCCTATACATATGATCAATGCCATGAAAAGAATTAAAGAATAGCAACATGTAAATGATGATGTGCAATATTGCTCACCCATAGACCACCGGTTATTGGATCTAGTCATCCACAAAAACAAAAAAATATGCATATTTGGACCAATTCAAGGTAAAGAAGAGGGTTGCTCCTTTGACAAAACTAAGATACAGTTGAGCCAAAGGGTTGCGATTCAAGATAAGTTCATGAGGAAGTGGTATCTCTTTAGGATCAACCTCAGTGCTAAGAAATTGGTTTATTGAATCACATGAAATTCTAGGGAACTCCACATACATAATATAGAGATAATTTCGATGAAAGTTCAAGTTTAGCATGGGTAGGAATGGAATAAAAATGAATAGATAAAACAATCCAAGGAAAATTATGCCACTTAAAATTTATGATAGTCTCAAAAAATTGGATGGCAAAGATTTCTCGTTTTATCTCATTCTATGAAAGGGGCAAAACTAGTGAATCAAGGGGCATTACTTGAATGTGACTGCATGTACATGCAAAAAGAATGATTAAGAGAGACGTACTTGCAAGAGAATTAGGGATTCCTATTGTAATGCTAGGGGTGTTTAAAATAGAATGGATAGATGCACTTTAGACCCTGTTTGGATGCAAAGTATTTTTGAAGTATTGGAGAAATACTATGGTTTTATGAAATACTTTGGTTTTTAGAAGCTACTAGGTGTTTGGATGCAACAAATCTTGCAGTTTCTAAAACCATGGTTTTGTCAAAATTGTAGTCTTTTTGGAGTTTTACAAACTCCACTCATGACCTCTTTTTTCTAAACCATGGTTTTGTGTCTCTTTGGGTTGTAAAACCACATATTTGTGATACTATAGTTTTCAAAAACTGCATCATCCAAACAGGCCCGAACCTTATCTCCTCTCACATGCTAATAATTAGTATAAGCATGAAGAATATGGTCATTCTACCACAATTCATAGGATGAACTCATAATGCACCACCAGTTTTGAGATGTGATGGTTCCTTCAAACCCCACCCCCCTAACTTCATGGTAGGTAGAGTCAATTCATTCATTTTTATGCACCAATATTTTCACGAAAAGAACTTAAGATGCCAAGTCTTTTCATGGTACTTGGGAGGTACCACAAGGTATCCCCAAGGGCCATAAATTCAGCCTAGTTAAGCTTCTCGTCCCTCCTAAATCCTGAAATAAGTGCAATTATTTTGCCAAAACTAAGAATATCACTCCCATGAAAACAACAACATCTGAATATCTACACACATTCTTCCTTTTACGTCTCTCAACATAAGCTTATGAACAATTTTAGAACTATCTAAATGCATTAATAGAGATGGGTTCTCTCGAAGATTAATGATGTTTTGTCTTACAATTGGGGAAATGGTATTTATGGTTGAAGTAAAGCATATATACAAGCATTTAAGAACCACATAGATATATATATATATAAGGTCCTTAAATGGCTATAGGATTGTTTCCACTAGCTTAAATTTAAGGTTTTATTTTGACACATTTTAAACGTAGGGGACATTTCAAGAAGGAAGACGTTGAATCTAAAAAGTTACAACTCTTGGTTGATTGGATTCTTTGCAGCACCCAAGTTGAGGGTCAAGCTTGAGAGGCTTGTTAGCACGCAAATCGATCATCAAAAGACTCACCTTAATGAGGATGTAGGTTGTCAGCAAGAAACTAATCCTCAGGGATAAATCTTGTGTCATCTCTTGCTCCCGGTGGTTTGCTTACTACACTTGTGCTTTACATTTGTGTACTATGCTTGTGTAGTAGTTGCTTGGTAGAGTAGCTCTTTAATTGTAGTTGTAGCTCTAGTTAGTAAAGTAGCTAGTTTTAGTTGCTTTACTAGTTTAGTTCAACTAGAGTAGTTGCTAGCCTCTTGCTTTGTTGATGCTTAGTAGGTAGTGATAGTCTTGCTACTAGAATTGTGTAGGAGGCTTGCATTGGCGAGGGATCTGGCGTGCGCACCCATGACATGTAGCATCATGCCTCGGGTGTGACCCTTGCTGAAATGGGCAAGCAACCATGCACCAAAATGGCAGACAACCTTCTGCATGCTCCATTGTGTGGATGTCGGATGGTAGTCCCATGATGTGCTCCTGACGGGCGATTCTAGATATTTCCTCGGGCCACGAAGATTCCTCTGAGGATTCATTGCCCATCTTGGTGCCCTTACGCAATGTCCTAAGCGATAAGCTCGATCAGGACCCCTAAGTAACCATAGTCAAATGGGCCTAGTAAAAGGAACCCGACAAAGGGGGCGAGCCGTCCGTCTCTGTCTCTTAGAGGTATATAGGCCTCGATTTAACCTAGCTTCAGTCATTATCTAATGCGGTCAAGCGAGCACACCTGCTAGGTGTAGCCCCGAGCCTTTGGCTGTCAGGAGGTTAATCTCAAGGTAAGAGTATTTAGCAATCGGTTTAAGTGACCAAGGTCTTAAGGTATTCATCAGGGACATATGAAGAGAAGCGATGCAATAAAACAAACAAATAAAATAATTTACAAAAATATATCTTAATTAAAAGATTCAAATATTATAAAGAAAAAAGCAAGCTACCCACACCATTTGTGCAAGTCATCTTGCTAGTTTAAATCGATTTAAATTTAGAAAAGTGTCTAATCAATTGGAGACGCATAAATTAAAGGTGGGTAGGAGATCCTAGCATGAGGATTATTTCTTAATTCTTTTGTTCGTCTTTTATAGTATAAAAAGATAGAAGACTGATACGTTACAAGTTTCTTTCTTACTTTTTACTTTTTTTTAAATAGCAATAAGAAACTTAGCCTCAGTATCCCGAACGTATTGGTATTAGAATTGTTGATTTAAAAATTTGTGAACTTGTACTTGGATTCTGAGGGCCTCTTCGGCTGGTATTAAAGCCGGCTGATAAACTGACTGAAGCTGTTTTGTTGTGAGAGAAAAATATTATATATTCTAGCTGATAAGCCGACTGATAAGTTCAAGCGAACAGGCCATTAGCTTATTATATTCAAAACACAGGTTGACAAGAATCTCATCCTCCCCTGATCAGTTGTAGGAATCTTCTCATGAAAGGTTGCTCATAGTTGGGTTCCAAGAAGTAATGTACATCCTGAATAACAGATTAACTTGAAACTGTCCCCAGTCCATATCATGTATTTCTAGGTATTTTATTGAAAGATCGCTACTCTACATGGTAGTACGTATTTCGGCCTACTTGAGCATTCCAGATAATTTTAAATAAATAGTATGATTATATATTGACAGGCGAATTACTACCAAAATATGATGAAACAACAAAAAAAATTGTCTTATATAGTACTCCATTCTAACACTATGTAAAAAAATAAGCATCATCACAGACGCGCGTCGAACATCACAGACACGCCGTCTGCCATAACGCGTTTGTAATAAGGCTTATTAATAAGCACGTACTACATACGCGTGTTATCAATACGCGACTATGACAAAAATGAACACACGCGTCTGTGGTAAGCCCTTAACAGAGACCGGTGAGAATCTACACGCATCTGTAGTAAGCTCTTACTGGAGACGTGTGTTGCCAACACGCGTCCGCGATAAGATTAAGACGTGTCTGTGTGAAGAACCATATCTCAGACACGTGTCTGTTATATGCGTCTGTAGTAAGAATCCTATTATAGACGACATTTGTAAATGCGTCTGTGTGAAGAAACATAGTGCCGATGCGTGTGCAGTACACGTGTCTATAGTAAAAATCCTACTACAGACAATGTTTGTAAACGTGTCTGTGTAAAGAAACATAGTGTCGAAGCGTGTACATTATACGTGTCTATAGTAAGAATCCTACAACAGACGATGTTTGTAAACGCGTTTGTAATAAGTAGCATACTATAGACTCGTATTCTCTACACGCGTCTATAGTATTTTCCTTAACACAGACGGGTCTAGGCTATAGACGCGTCTGTAATAAGAAAAATGCTACAGACGCGTCTGTAGCCAAGACCCGTATGTAGCCCACAGCACAGCCCAATAACACAGATATACACAGATCACAGATACATATACACAGATCTCACATAAATGACATATATATATATATAAGATCATAGTTGTTCATCTTAAAACCTAATTTATTCACAGTACACACATATCACACACAGTTCACAGATTGATTGTTCATCACTAGGTTATTCTCACATGTATATATCTCACAGCTCCAATTGTATCTCATTGGCTCCAAACACAGTTCACAGATCAAATGAACATATATACCAGGAACTTCATCATGGTTTTATATGTGAACAATGAAACTTGCATGTTTCATCGAGGATCTGCGACACAATAAACGAGGCAAGCTTCTCTCTAATGTCCGCAAAGTTGATTGGAGTGGACTGCACTTCAAAATCCTAAGACAAAGAAAGGTAGTCATAAGATGAAGTTGCACATGTATAGCCATCATCCATAAAATGAAGCTGCACAACAAGAGATGACAATATATATATGACAGCAATAGTACAAAAATTACAAGTAAATATATATAAGCCAGCCATAGTCTACAAAAGGGTCATAGCAGCAGATTACAGCAGCAACTTCATCTTGCTCTAGATCACAGCAGTAGTTTCAAAAATTGACAGCAGCAGTATATATGACAATAAGAGGGGATCAAAGCATTCTAAGTAGATTAAAGCAGCTGAGCAGTAATAAATAAATATATATTTGTAGTTGTACCAGAGGATCAGTCAGATTGGCATATGCCATCGCCAGCATCAAGTGGTGGCCCGCAAAGAACCCACATGTGTGGTCCAGACCTTGCTGCTGGCACTGTAAACATAGAAAACACATGGTTAATAATTGAATGGACAAAACGATTTCATAACTAGAAGTGAAGCACTATTACTTACTGGAATTTTGAATGCATGGGTCAACTTCAATTTTCTCGGCCCTTTCTTCAGCTTGGGTTGGCAATTGTCAAAAGCCCTACACATACATGAGTTGTTATCAAATTTTTTTGACTTCCACTAACATAATTAAGAAAGAAATACATGGGTCAATAGTAGGTTAGACAATACTCACTCGTCTATCATAGATTTGATAGGAGTCAAATCTGACTTCTTGTCTCTATTAGAGTCGAGATATATCACCTTCTGCCACATTCGAACGATGATGACAGCAATCCAGTGCCCACCACATTTATGTGCAAACATTACAAACTCTTTCTTGGCATATTTACTTAGGCAATATTCCAGATAATCCACGCTATAGCCTCTATCAGTGTTAATAGTCTTTATTAACACTAGATCTAGATCAATAATGCCAACAGGCACATCTTTGGCCCCAGCTTCTATAATCAGACATTTAGGAACTAAGAAGCACACAAAAGCAATTTGGCAAGCAAATATATGAAGAGCATCCCTAGCTAAAAATGAACAGGCCCAGAAAATAGATGAAATTGTACTTACAGTGTCAACATGCGAAGAAGTCCTACATCTAATCCATCAAGTTTGAAGAGGTCAAACAAGTCTTCTAATCCCACAGCAAAAAACTTAGTGTCTGCCTCACGCAAAAAATGTTGTTTCTTGAACACAGCAACCATCTCAGTTGTCCTCTTCTCTTCACATTCTTTCATGTACCAAGCATGAAGAGCAACACACCTAGGTCTTGCCTTCTCAAGCTCTGTTTCTGATAGGAATCGCTCTCTAAATTTGAACTTGGCGTTGGCCCTATTCCATACAGAACCCCTAGGGTCACTCTTAGACGATTTGGTGGGTTTCTCCACCTTTTGTTGTTGCTCTAGTTTGGTGTCACTCTTGACTACTGCAGGCTATTTCGGTGGGTTAGCTGGAGCAGTTGTGGACTTAGCCTTCTTCGGCTTTGTTAGTGGGTCAGCTGGAGCAGTTGTGGACTTAGGCTGCTTCGGCACTACATCAGTCTTCTTTGAAGCACTCTTTTCTATAGTAGTGCCACTCTTTGGCTTGTCAATAGTTGCACTCTTAGAGGCACTACTCTTCACCTTCTCATTGCCTATCACAAAGTCTTTTAGATTGCTTTTGGAGCTCACAGGCAGTGGAGGTCTTGATAACTTTGGAGAAGAGAGCACCTTTGGTGATACCACAATATGGCCTCTCCTCCACTGGACCCTCTTACCATTCTGATAGGGACTATCACAGTAGTCAATAGCTAGCAGTGCAGACACCTTTCACAGCACCACAGAGCCATGTTTGACACATGTGCAGTGAAAACAACAGCAAAGTAGAGTATGAGCAAGCATAAGTATGACCCACATAACCAGATCAATAGTTTAGGAAGCAACAGAAAATACAACATTATGTAATACTAACTGAACTTCTCAACTAAGTATGAACCACAAGAGTTTATACTGATCAACAAGTATAAGTAGAGTATGAGCAAGTGTTCAGTAATATAGCAAAGCTAATTGTCCAGATCAATATTTACTACCTATTGTACAACATCTACATGATAAGACTAAAATTAATGTACAAGTTTAGGCTCTAGAAACCAATGCTACTAGTCTAGTATTTCATTCATGTCATAGGCACAAGAACATCTCAATCCACTCAACCAGAACAAAACTGCTAGGTTCCATCATATAAGCATAATTAGACATTCTAATTTTCAAATATCCATCTACTGCTCCTTATCTATCTACTATACTTGACAACTATCCATCAAAAATCCCTCAACCAGAAACAAATAGAGACTCGATAATAGCCTTTCCTACTATAAATCCTTGGCTATTGCAAAATCACTAAGTTGTTACATCTAACTGAAGAAAATCCATGTTAGAACTCACTAGGTGGGGTCAAAGGAGGAGGCTAGCACTATCGGAGAGGACGAAGGTGTCGCTAGAAGCGAAAGATGCCATCGACATGCGGCCTCTGCTCCACTCATAGTGCCTCTAGAACGGCCACCGCCACGCCCGACCGCTTTGGAGATGGTGCGTCATGCCCTGCTGGATGGAGTTGGAGACAATGGGGGAGGACAACCTCAAAGACGGTGATTGTCGGACCTCGGCAAACGGCGTCGGATATGAAGGTGGGTGAATGGTGGTGCGTGGATGCAGACGGTGGGTAGATGCGGCAGCTGTAGAACCCTAGAATGTGGGGAGCGGACGAGGCGAAGACGGCGGAGGCAAGGCGCGGATGCGGCGGCGGCGGCGGGGAGCGAATAGCAGAACCCTAGAATGCGAGAAGTTGGATGTGAATGGACTTGGGGAATGCGAGAAGGCTAAGAAATTTGGAAAAAAAGGGTGGGCAAAAGGAAATTTCTTACTACAGACATGTGTGGCCAAGACGTTTCTATACCAAAAAAAAGCAGGTCAAAAAATTGTGTCCCACCCAGGAATCAAACCTGAGACCTGCAGGCCCAAAAGCAAGTATCTTTCCATTGCGCTATGTAAGGAGTTTGAACATAAAGTGGTTTGAATAATTTAAATAGGGTATGTGATAATTTCTATTGGTTCAAAGATTGATGAACAAGTGTGATTTTTCTTTTTAATCTTGGCTAAAACTTGTAACTAGTCTTTCTCCCTCGTACTAACTTCAAATTTGATAATTTTTCCTAAATTTTTGTAAAATCATGCTCTACCCATTCATTGTGTTGTTACAACTATTATTTTTGTCATTTTTTTATGTGACTGTATTTTATCAATTCAAAATTTGAATTTCAAGAAATGGCAACTTCAAACAACATTTTGAAGTAGTAAATGGTTTCAGCTGAAAAAGTTATCAACAACAAAGTTGTAGAACTAATCAAGATCTACAAGTTTTATTTTGATCATTTTCTTTATCCAAGAAAGTGGTAGTAACATTATTCACAAAATCTACATATCTCTCTTATAGTTTATGAAACCTTATAAGAGAAATGTAAAATTTGTGAACAACATTATTATCACTTTCTCAAATGAAAAATGACCAAAATAAAAGTTGTACATCTTGATGAGTTGTACAACTTTCATGTTCATGACTTTTTTATATGAATTCATTTGCTATTTTAAAATGTTGTTTGAATTTGCCTTTTTTATATTCAAAATTTGAATGGTTCAAACAGAGTCACATGAAAAGTTTTCCAAAACAAAAGTTGTAGATCTTGTTGAGATTTACAACTTTTATGTTAATGACTTTTCATCTGACATCATTTGGTGTTTGAAAATCTTATTTGAACTTCCCATTTTTTGAAATTCAAATTTTGAATTGTACAAACAAAGTCACATGAAAAGTTTTCCAAAATAAAAGTTGTAGATCTTGATGAGTTCTATAACTTTTATGTTTACAATATTTCCATTTTAGATCATTTACTGCACTAAAATTGTATTTAAAAATTTGAAATTGAAATTATCAATTTAACTATTGCAGACGCGTGTTGGGAACATGCGTCGGCAGTAATTAATTACTACATACACATGTAGTAAAGTCATGTCTGGAGTAGTTGTTACTTCTGACACGTGTAGTCAAGGTGCGTCTGTTCTACTACGTCCCTTCCATATTATAAAATAACTACTGCCACCCCGTCCCTTCACATTCACATTGCCTCGCTCACTTCGCCACCCTCACACTCCATGTGATGCGCATCCATTTGCCTCCCACACCACTGCCACCCTCCACCCCTCTTGTCTCCTCTCCGTCGCCAAAGTCGTCGCTGCCCTTGGAGATGATGAAGCCCGCGAGGCGCCACAAATGAAGGGACCCAGGGACTAGACGTTTTGCCCATTCCTCCGCAACTGCACCCTCGTCGTCAATGGCCATCCTGGTGGTGGACGTGAAGGTGGAGGTGGAGGACGTCCTGGTGTGCCCACCGGGGTTCAAGAAGCAGAAGGTTGTACCAGCCTCATCGATGGTGGTGAAGAAGAAGGGCACGCACTCTTCCTCGGTGGCGGGGCCCTCTTCTTCCTCGTCGGCGGTGAGGACGGCGGTTTCAAAGCTAGAGGAGGAGGGCGGAGAAGGAGCCAGCGCCGGTCGTGTTAGAGGTGGGCATGTCATCAGATAGCATTATAGTTTCAGTTAGCTGAATGTTTCAGTTAGCTCTTTCAGTTAACAGAATATTAGTTTAGGCTTCAGTTATCTTATTCTGAATGTTAGTTAGTTGTAATTTAGTGTAAGTTAGTGTTTGCCATATGTTCAGGCTTCAGTTACCTTAGTTCAGAAAATAGCATTGTCAAGAATTTACTGGCTTTAGTTTCAGTTTTAGCATTGTCAAGAATTTAACTGAACTATTTCTGTGAAATATATGTAGGCTCCTGATTTTAGGCTCCCTCCAGATACCATGCATGAGGCCCTGCTGGCAATGGTTCTAAAACCACTACAAGAAAAAGCTCTTGGCTATTCACTGGACGCTTGACGATGTCAAAGAGTTGCTGAACAATCAAGCTGTGGAAATACAAGAGTTGAAGAAGATGTGTGCTGAGAAGGAGTAGAAGGGACCTACTAAGGAGATGGTGGACACCAAGGGTGCCTAGCTGGTGGCCGTGACTCAAAAGTTGGAGGGCCTAACCAAGGAGGTGGACGACATCCTGGCTAAGAAGCCGAAATGATCATGCCACTAAAACAGTGATGACCTTAAGTTACCTTAATTAATATATGTATTGTGTGGTGATATGTTGTATGGACACCAGCTCATCTATGTGTGGTCATATGTTGTATGGACACGTTAAATTAATTAGCTATGTATGTGCTAGATGCTCATGTATGGACACCTTAAATTAATTAGCTATATATATATATATATTATATGTGGTGCATATTTGTGTTGCTGTGATGACCATAGCAGCCACTAGATGTTGTTGGTTTCATGTATGTGATGTGTGCTCAAATACTAGATGCTCATGTACTAGATGCTCATGAGTTGAAGAAGATGTTGGCTGAGAAGGAGGACAAGAGAGCTATCTATGTGTATATATGTTATGTGTGTTGCTGTTATGACTGTAGCAGTGACTGGATGCTGCTGGGATATGTATGACCACACCACTACGACGTTCGCCATTCCCACGGCCACACAGAAACTTCAAGAACTGAGTGTGCTCATAAAATCCCACCTCTCCACCTTGCATTGCTGCCCACCTTCATTCAAGAAACTTCCACCGCTCCACCTCTCCACCTTCATTCAAGACACTCACCTTTTGCATTGCTCCCCAGCGACCCACCTCTCCCCAGTGTGCTCAGCTCTCTGCCTTCACGTTGCTCCCCCAAGCCACCAACGCCACCGCCGCCATGGAGAAGCTTCCACCGAAGTTGGCTACTGAGGTTGTGAGCCATGTCGCCAAGGCCGCAGCGGATCCCATGGAGGACCTCAGCAGCCTGTGGGCATCATGTTCACAGATGCGAAAGGCGTGCAGCGATGCCTACATGGGATGGAGCATACCCTGGAGTCGGTGCTGCAGCGTGCGAGCTCGGCGCCCTTCTACTCGCGCGAGTATCACGCGAACGTCATCACTAATCTCGCCAGTGTTAGCCACCCGGAGGCCTGCTTCAAAGCTGGGATGTCTGCCGTCTTCGTGGAAGACCGTGGCACCGTCACGCCATGGCTTGACATGCTGGAGCGCGCCGCCGTGTCAGGGCATGAACTAGCTACGTATGTTCCCTCTCTTGTGCTCCACAGGTCCAATAGTGGTGCCGCCAACGATGCCACTGCCCGACGGTTGTTGTGGAAGGTTGAATGTGACAAAGCGGGCCCAACGGTGAAGAATGTGATGTAGAAGAACAAGAACTGTGCACGGTGCCGCCAACAGGCAAGGGTGGTGTTGCAGGACGACTTGGTGGTTCCACGTCGTGCAGCGAGGCCTGATCTGCCTCCTCTGGCCAATTTGGTGCCTCGCCAGGATGGGCATCAGTGCTGAGGCGGAGGCTACGGCGACATCGCTGGATGGGTAATGGGAGCAGTGGGCCCTGTTCTACAGCGAAGAGTGTAGGATCCACAATGAGTGTTGTAGGTTCTTCCTTGATTGCCAGTGGGCATGAGTATTGATATGTATATATATATATCTGGATGACATGATTGAAACTTTTGCTTTTGGTGATGGTTGATATTCGATCTTGAGTAGCAGTGATGAAAACTGAGATGTTTTAGTTGTAATACATGTTATATTGCTGTTTGTGATAGTGTTTGTGATGTTCCACACTACTCTATTGAGCCGCCTCTACAAATAGACGTCAAATTTTAAAAATTAACTACTAAAATTTAAATTTTTCAAACGACCTCGGATGGAGAAAGATCCAAAATAAAAGTTGTAGATCTCAAAAATCCATGAAACTTTGTAGTTGATAACTTTTTCATTTGAAATCATCTTGTCATGGAAAACTAAGTTTAGATTTCCAAAATTTTGAAATTTAAAATTTGAATTTTTTAAATGACCTCGGATGGAGAAACTACCAAACTAAAAGTTGTAGATCTCGAAAAGATATGAAACTTTGTTGTTGACAACTTTTTGATTTGAAATTATCTTGTCAACCAAACTAAGCATTCATCTACAAAAGATTTTATAGTACAAACGTGTGTTGTAAAAACGCGTCTGTAGTAGTAAAATAAAAGGCAAAAAATTTGTACCCCCGTGGGATCGATCCCAAGACCTTTAGGCCCACAACACCGTGAGTTAACCATTGTGCTACGTTCGTAAGTTCAAACAGGGAGCGGTGTTTATTTTTTAAAAGGTTTCCAATACATTAAAATAGGGTGGCGGTGGAGCCATCCTGTCAGGGTCCAACTTCAGACCCGTGTTATTAACAATCGTCTATAGTAAGCCAATTGAGGAACTAGCCATAGCTGTCTGCATCCAAGGGTGTCCCTTCACCACTCCAACAGAGAGAGGAGTGGCAGTTCAAAGCATTAGAACTGCCACTCCTTTCACTCGCATTCACTCCGGCCTCTCGTCTCTCCACTCCTCTCTTGCCTTAACCGCCACACGCATAGCCCTCGCATTCACTCCGGCCTCTCATCTCTCCACTCCTCTCTCGCCTTCCCCACCGTGCTGCGCAGCCGCCTCCACTCCTCTCGCCTCCCCGGCCCGCCGCTGCAACCGTACCCATAGCCACCACCGTCGAAGATGACGAGGCCAGAGAGATGGCACAACCTGAGGGATGAGAAGACGGGGAGGTTCGCCCATCGTTCCTTGTCCTCGGTGGTGATGAAGGAGGAGGTGAGCCCCCACCGGGGTTTGAGAAGACGCCGGCCTTCAAGTAGAAGGCCGTCCCGGCCGCCCCACAGGGGTTAAAGAAGAAGATCATCATCATCACTAGGAAGGAGAAGCACCTGGCGGCATTGATGAAGGAGAAGCAGCTAAGGGTGGTGAAGAACAAGGCCAGGCAAGACATGCCCTCTTCCTTGGCCACGGCGCTCTCGTCCTCGGGCGGCGTCGAGGGCAGCGGTCAAGAAGATGGCGGTGGTGCTCGCGCTGGACTCGGATAGCGAGGAGGAAGGAGAACCTATGGAGGCAAGGAGGAAGAGAGGAAGGCCACACAAGTGGCGGTGGTGGCGCCTTCTTCCTCGGCCACGGCGCCGAGGGCAGCGGCCACCAAGATGTGCGACCACTACTTTGAGGGAGGAGCCAAGACATGCCATTTATGGCTCCACGGTGGTGTCAACTATGGCGAAGTCGACGGTTCAAGCTCCACCCATGGCCAGGTAATGCACACTCTTTAGATTACAACTGCTTATATGTAGGTTTTCTTTCTTAATTTCATGACAGTTTTGTTGGTAGCCTCTGAATTAGATGAGTTTGTTGCTAAAATAATTTGGCTCATGCCATTCTCTCATCTCGGACCTAGATGGAGCAGAGAAAACAACATAGTGTATAATAAATGCAGATGCAACTCAAGTTTTTATACAAGCAATGTAAATTGTCATATATTGTATTTTGCAGCAGCATTGTGATTTGAGTAGATTGCTTTATCTAGATGTTTATCATAGATCAATGATTTTAATCTTGTGAATAATTTTGATGGTGCCACTTCAATATTTCAGCATTGTGATTTGAGTATATTGGGTTTCATCTCTCTGGGGCAGCTCTAAGTCTTTATGTGCATTGTTAGCAGCAGCTAGATGTTTTATTTTTCTAATTTGCTATGATTCTGGTGTTCACAAGGTCATGGATTTTGTAGCCTATAATTGATTATATGAAACTTATATGATACTGATTTGTATGCTGGCTAATGAAACTTATATGAATGCAAATGAAACTTATATGTAGGTTTTTTGTCACAGTATCTAGATTTATGCTAGATTTTCATGTATGTTCCTATGACTATTTCTGTGCACATAAGTTCGATCTTATCAGCTCCCTCTAAGTACCATGCACGAGGCCCTGCAGGTAGTGGTTCTGAAACCCATCATGAAGAGCATAGGCGATCTTCAGCGAAGTGTTGATGAACTCAAGAAAGAGAAGGCTGAGAACGAAGAGAAGGAGAAGAGTCTCAAGAAGAACCTAGACGACTTTGGTGACCACCTGGCGTCCATGGTTCAGAATGTGCATAACCACCAGAGCAAGTTGCAGGGTGCCATGCCTCCGCTGCAGGCAAACAACTAATGATGATGTGATGTTGTGTTAACTTTTGCTGATGAAACTATGTGAATGTAAACTCTATGATGACATACTTTTGGTGATGATCTAATTAATGTGATGAAGTAGTAAAACTCTATGATGCAAACTCTGTCACATACTTTGGCGAGAAATGCATCTATCTATGTATTATTACATATATATTGTTGCTGGTTTGTCAATGCCTGGAGTGAAAATGGAAGAATATAAGCAAATTCATCAATGCCTTAGTAATAAAAATCATATTTTTTCAGTAGACATAGTTCACATTGCAAGTTTCACACAAGCAACTTCATCACAGTTTCACACAAGCTCACCACTATTCATAGAGAAGCACACGCCAAAGAACAGGAGGCCGAAGATGATAGCAGGGAGGACCAGGGAGGAGAGCTGAGCACGCCGGCGATCCCCTGCAGCTCGAGATGGTGAAGCATGGTCGGAGCACACCTGATCGAGTACACTGCAGAGAGGAATGAGTTAGAGTCAGACTCGAGCTCGACCACAGCCATGGTGGTACGACGGACACAGAACGGTAGCGTGGCGGTGCTCCGGTAGATACCGCACAATATAGGTCAATCTAAGAGCTCAGAAGCATCAGCAGCTCACTGCGATGTCGATGTGCTGCTTGGTTGAACCGAGGATGAGGCGGAGCTAGATGGTGGCGGTGATGGTGCATGCGGTGGCGTGAACTGGTGGCGAGGTCATCGTTCCGCCGCAACCTACGTGGTAGAGGTAAAAGAATGGAGCCGATGAGCATCACGGAGTTGTAGGAGAGCTAAAACAATAAACGGGATCACTAGAGGAGCGCCGGAATGAGCTGGCCACGGTGAGCTACCCATGGCAGCAATGGTGGCACGACCGTGGCGGCAACTAATGCCGAAGGCCATTGCGGTGGCGAGAGGTGGCTACAACGGCGCTAGGAGCGCGGGAAATTGGGAGAAGATGGAACAACGGCGACGAATTTCGCTGTCGAGCGACGCGGCGGTGCTCCGGTAGAGAAGAAGGAAAGAGAGGAGCTTCACCGCTCGAGCTTGACACTTGCTCACCTATGCCTGGCCGCCTATACGCGGCGCTGCCGCCCACTACAGCAGCAAGCCCCTCCGGCCTACCGCCCACCACAGTAGCGCACCCCACCGGCTACCACGCGCCCATCCTTCCGTCGCCCGCCTACGGTCGCGCTGTGCAACTCCGGTCGCCGCCCGCCAACTCCGCCCACGCTCCTCAAAGCCGCACATGAGCCACTGCCCGCTATGTTCAGTATGCGCCAAGTACCTCCCTCTGCCCATTAGCACGTGCCAACGGCTAAGTATGGAGGCCAAGTACTACAAAGGTGCGTATGGAACACACATCTGCCACAAAGTACAGACGCATATAGGCAAGACGTGTTTGCTACAAGTAGGATTACTCAAGACTCGTGTTGGAAACATGCGTCTGCAACAACATACGCGTCTGCAATAAGAGATCTTACTACAGACGCGTGTCACGTACGCGCGTCAGTAGAGTTTGATCCCGTTATCCGAGACTCAAAAATCACAACACGCGTCTGTAATAACTGCTGCAGATACATACGTGTTTTATATACACGTCTGTAGATTTAGCTCAGACTCGTTTTATCAACACGTGTCTGCAGTAAGCGCTTATTACAGACGCGTGTTGACCTCGCCGGACCGACGACCCCCGCCGACGACTTACTACAGACGCGCGTCAGGAAGGCACTTCTATACGCTTTATTGGTCGCGTCTGTGATGAGGTGGTGGATATGTGGCTTTTTTATATAGTGTAAAATATAAGTCATTTTAACTTTTCTACATACATAGATCATGCTACGTATACATTATGTCTAGATATATAGTAAAATCTATGCATCTAAAAGACTAAAACTCTAGAATGACTTACCATTTGGAACGAATGGAGTAGCATATTAGAGATACGATGAATTCTCAAATCATGACCGAATGAGAAATAAACGAAGTGTTAGGTTAAACCCTTCATCACTTTTCATTATAAAATAATTGAACCAATTAACATAAATGATATTCTCTTCATTCAAAATGATAAGACGTTTTGTCTTTCTCTAACAGTACTTTTACTATGTGTGTAAACATAGTGTTCATCTAAATGCATAACAAAACTTATATATCTAGAAAAATTAAAACGTCTTATAATTTAGAACGATAGTACGCTATAGGCGATCAGTAGACATCGATACAACCTCACATCAACTGATACCCATTTTTCAGAAGAGAAAAACTGAAACGCCCATGATGGATTTAGGTGCCAACCAAAGTAGTTTAACTTTATTTAAGCTCCCAGAGAAAGAATGCGTGCGTAGAATATCTTTCTCTGTTCCGCTATTACACTTATAATATATTAATCGGGAACTAAATGTAGTTGATCTACCTAGAAGTTACGTGCTTTTATTTTACTTTTTTAAGATTACATAGTACAACGATCTATGGGAAGTCGAACTTTGGCCCTGACGTAATACTGAGGGCATCCTCGATGGCAAATTACAAATAGCTAGCTAGATAAGGTTTATAAATAATAAATAAATAACACTATAGTGGAGAGTTATGTCAGCAGTGTAAGAGTTGTTTATGAAAAACCGTGCTACACTAACTATTTGGGAGTCGCTGGCTATTTAATTTCTCTCCTTGATGTTCGTGCTTTCAGCTTGGCAGCTTGCAGCGGATTGCAGTGGCTAGCCTTGCACGGCAATGGTTAGTCCGGTGCGGGACAGCGTCGACAGACGGCGCAAGCGGAGCCGATGGCAAGATGGCTACATGGCTTGCTGCAGATCATGGCAGTTAGCCCTGCATGCCAGCGGTTGATTTGGTGTGGTACATCGTCGGTTAACGACGGCGCAGGCGGTGACGATGGTGTATCATCATGTCGCTTTGTTGCCCTTTGTTGATGTTGCATCGGGGCGGCCAATCATGGTTTTTAGTGGTGTTGCTCGTCGCATGTGTTGAGGTCTCAATCCAACCGGACGTTGTCGATAGTTGAGCTAGTTGCTTACTGTTGTTTTTTAGGTTTCATTGCTTTCAGTCGTCGTCGTCGTTGTAGCTCTGTTGTATTGCCCAATCTGAGTTCTTCTTTTTTAATATATAATCGGCAGCTCTTCTGCCTGATTCGTTTAAAAAAATTAAATTAAGAGTAAGAAAAACACATGGAGAGCTGATCAATTGGCATATGGCCTTTCGATCCTGCTAATGATCTGATCTGCAACAATATTCTCTGATCGCAAAACTACCGCGCATTCGGCTAGCTGGCCACGTTCGGCTGGGCTGGCCAGCGCTCTCAGAAAACACTGTTTACATGAACAATGTTTTCAGCTGAAACAGTATTTCCTCCTCACACCAATTAAGTGAAACAATATTTTAACTTATTTTTCAGTACCGAGGAACAGGCTTGGGGTGAGAACCGAAGATGCTTACGGGCGTCAGTACTTGCGTTAACTTTTTTATTTGCGAAAAGCCGAACAACTACCTGCGTCAATTTGACCAGCTGAGTCTCCTTCATTTTCCTGTTTGCATCGGAACCTGAGCCAGGCAGCTTATCCTTATCCAGCCGCAGGCAGTGAAAATTGAACCCCTGAGCAGCTGCCTGGACCGGATAGCGCTGGTGAGGAACCAATCAAATAGACCCTTAGTCTCCTGTATTCATTCTTTGTGATCATTTATGCTTTTTTGCAGAACTTGTCACACCACCAAACTTAAGGGACCATGAGAGTTTGAAGGCCAAGAATAACTGCTAAAAAGGATTTTAAAAGATAGGCATCCCAATCAACACAAACAGATATTTTGAGGAGCCGTCTAGCGAATGTGTCTCTGTTAATCATTTATAGAGACGGGACCATTGTCGTCTTAGTCTCTTAGAATGTCGGCCTTATAACGAAAATTAGTATAGTTATTATAAAACTGGTAATGAATCTGGCATTGGCATTGCTGAACATGTGTTGTGAATGTTTATAAAATTGGGCATGTATTGGTAATCAAAGTTATATAAGTTTGATTGGTTTAAAATAAATCTGATGAATTTATGTTTTTCCATTCCATAGGAGGTCGGAGAAAGTAACAAGTAGATTGAAAGACAAGGGAAGCAATTAAAATAGTTGAATAAAGAACAGTTATTGAGAGTCTGCCAAGGACTTTGAAGTTGGAAACATACCGCAGCCGTAGCACTTTGTAAGGACGGATTTTGTCAATGTGCGTAACGGAGGTACTATGTATATGTGAATTTGTGACTTCCGGGAGCACAGGGGGATTGGAGATGCAGGATGCCTCCTAATACCAACTCTCCACGAAATTGTTTCGTGTGGCAGGACGTAAAACAACGTAGGCGTGTGCGTAGGTTTGTGCGTAATCAATCTTGTGTGTGTGTAGGGCCAGGGTAGAACGGATGCATGGGCCAGTGTGGCAGTGCAGGCTGCCCATGCATCTTCAGCATGCCGACATGCCGCAGCAATCAAGTCAAGGCCCGGCAAGTAGTCCGATGGATCGCCGTCGGCGGCAAGTCTACGCGCGGCTAGCGTGCCTGCTGGATACTGGAATACTAGGGATCCTGGGTGCGGTAGGCGGCCGGAACGTACGAAATCGATGCGACGAGATGCCGAGATGGATACGTACGATCGATAATTCGGTACAATTTGGGGGTGTTCCTCCTCTTAAACTTAAACTTTAGCCGCTATCCGATCGAATATTGGATACATGCATGGAGTATTAAATAAAGACTAATTATAAACTAAATACACAGATTGAAACAATTTTGCGAGATGAATTTTTAAGCTAAATTAGTCCATAATTTAAAAATATGGTGCTGCAGTAAACATGTGCTAATTACGGGTTAATTAGGTTTAATAAATTCGTCTCACGAATTACTAATGGATTCTGTAATTTATTTTTTTATTAGTATCCAGACACCCCATATAACACCTCTAAACTTTAGTCATATGTCAAACACCCCCTTGGTCGCCGCGCGCGTCAAGCACTGCATGCCAGCGAACCGAAGGACGAAGCTTCCGCGCCGCCAGCCGGGCGATCGATCGATCGATCGACGTCGGCTAGCTCTGATTCGCCCCCAGCCGGCACAGCCGCACAGGACCGAGACTCAGTCGTTCAACGCGTACGTTCTTTTATTTTCAGTACTGTTACGTTTCACGATCCACGTACGCCAGTACGACAACATCCATGATCCATGCATCTCCATGCAGTCCCGTGTCCCGATCCGTCGTGCAGTTCAAGTCCGGTTGAGAACGATGGAACTAGCCGTCTGTCCCTGTACTCCCATCCATCGCTACTACCGTCAGTATTTATAGCGTCCCGCAAAAACAAATTGAAATTTGAAAATTCAAATCTGACCATCCCCGCCAAAAAAATTTGAAATTTGAAAATCCAAATCACAAGAACAAATATAATTCATCGTTACATTCACATAATCCATAAGTCCGACCGTTCCACAAGTCCGATAACATTACCAATATCACATTCCATTCACAAGTCTAATCAACAGCCTAAGCCTAGCCTTTCTCACTCATGAAGATGTTGGTACTAAGCATTCCTACCTAATTTGATCGCTCGGTCATGGTAAATGCCTCTGACATGTACAATCTGGTCCATTATGAAGTTGCAAAGGTCGCCGACGAGCTCCAAGAGGTTGTCATCTTTGTGTGGATCCATTCTAACACCTTTCTCATCTTGCCACTACAAGAAAACAAGTTTAGATATATCTTAAAAACAGAGGGCATATCTAAAGATAGTAGGCATATCTAAACACAGCGGGCATTTATGAAAACAGCGAGCATATATAAAAACAGTGAGCATATAAAGAGGTTGAAGAGGTTCAAACTTACCCAAACAACAAGCATATATAGAAATAGTGAGCATATAAAGAGGTTGAAGAGGTTCAAACTTACCCTATAGGGGTGTCTCCTATAGGTAGTGGTGTTACTCATCATACTACATACGTAGAATCCACAATGTAAACTCCCGGGCTTCTGCTTAGGGCACTGTGTGTTTCGCATATAAACATGTTAAGTAATGCTTTTGACAGCAACGTAATAGAGTACTTAAATAAGTTACACTTATTGCATATAGTGTTTTGACACAAGTTATGCTTCCTTTCTAGATCATGCCTCCCTTTGTGAGTTTTAACATAGTACATGTACGCTTTGTTTGAATGAATTTAACAAATGCAACTTGTTAGTATCCAAAAGTGAACGTTACATGGTATATGAAAGGATTGTCGATATGTATGTCTTGAGAATCGATATGAAGTCTTTGTATGTCGTCGGGTCCTTATCTATTGAATCAAAGACCCACGCCATGCCCATCCAGACATCGATGCATATACAAATCCAGTGACGGCTTCATGAATTTAATCATAGAAACCGATAAGCTCTTTTGCATCGAACAAAACAATGTATATTGTTCAAGCTTTAAGTATATAGTTGGACTTACTCGAAGTTGTATGGCAGCCATATAACTTGGTTATTTTGGAGATATTTAAAAGCTAAGTCTATGTACGCCACTATCTTAAGGGTCATCGCCCTTATTTTCTTGTTCTGGATTTCCTCTTTCTCCTCAACGGTCTTTCCAGCAGCTAGCTCATTGCAATCCAGTGACCATTGTTTGGCGTAATTGAAGTTTGGTTGTGCTATACATTGAGGGTCTATGTACCCTGATCGCACACTTGGCATTTGCTTTGAAATGTGCACTTGCATTCTACAAATCACGTCGTGGGTTAGTTACAACAAAATCCAAAGATTTGAATCATATTATATCAAGAGGGCAAGGACTTACAGGAACCACGTGCGGACTAGATTCATTTCCATTTCTTCGAGGTGAAACATTGTCTGGACGTCATTGAAGTCAAATGCAATTACCCCTTATAGGCCTCCAAATGTGTTGGTGGGGAAACGTGCTTGTATGATTTGTATTTTCGTCAGGAGAGCATGCAAGTACCATTCATAGAACCTTTTTATTCCAAGTGGTAGGCGCTGGATGTCCTAGTTTGGTAGGAAGGGCTTGCCTCTTTCATAGGTTTTTGGGCAATCCTTTGACCATTTGGTGGCATCAACATTTGGATACCTCTTTGTCGGTATCCGAATGCGGCTGAGGGCCTCCTCAGATGGTGGGACTTCTTTGACTTGATTCTTAGGCTTGAACTAGTCATGGGTATAGCACTTACACGTCGACGAGATGTCTTTTATCGACTTATAAATTGGCCTTATGGTGATTGGAATCCATTGCCGAATTTCTGGCTCCTTACGGGCACCCTCTTTTGCATGAACTTATTCTGGAGGCATGTGCTCGCTAGGAGGCCCTTGCTCCTTACGAGGCGGAGAAGGCTGTGACATCTCAGGCATGTTCTCGCTAGGAGGCCCTTGCTCCTTATGAGGCAGACAAGGTTGTGACATCTCAGGCATGTGCTCGCTAGGAGGCGGGGAACACTATGGCATAGGTTGTGGCATCTCATGCACGTGCTCGCTAGGAGGTGGGGAAGAATGTGGCATCTCAAGCAAGTGGTGGTCATGAGACGATGAAAGTATCTCCCCCTCCTCAAAAAGTCCCTCCAAACATTGAATAGGCGGCGAAGAAGCAGTCAATACAATGTCCCGTTTGTGCCAGAGGATAAACTGGTTCATTACTTCTCTGAGTAACGTTAGTACCTCGGGAGTTGGGTGGTCTATCTTCCACTACATGAACTCGGGCTTCACGGAATGCACCTCGACCCTAGTATAGTCTGGCGGGATCTTATTATTGTGATACAAGCCGCCAGGAGGATGTGCCACACCCTTTGCCACCTCCATCATAGTGTTCTGTCTACTGATGAGAACCACCAAGGTGCAACTAGTTGGTTCCCTTATGCGATCGACTGAGGTAGTGGCTATAGTGGAACCTTGGTTACTAGGAACATCCGGAGGGTTGCTAACTAATGCCAGTTCTCCCAGGGGCACCATTACTATCCTTGGCTCTAAAGACAGTCCTTGCTCCTCCAGCGTCTTCGCAACTAGAGCCTTCACGGTGAGCTCAAGATTATCCTCTCGGTCTCTATCATGTTTCTTGTACATGTTGAAAGGATCAAGATGCCCAAGAGGGGGGTGAATTGGGCTAATTCTAAATTTTCTTGCAATAATCAAATCCTATGGATAGCCCAATTAACCCCTTGTGCCTAGAAAAGTGTTTCTATCAAACTAACGCACAAAAGACTTGCAACCTATGTTCCAAACTTACTCTAGCATGGCAATTCTATGAATGTAAAGATAAGTATTGAATTGCTTAAAGTAAATACTCAAAGTAAATGCTCGAAGTAAAGAGAGAGAAGAATGCGGCGATGTTTTGCCGAGGTATCAGAGAGTCGCCACTCCCCACTAGTCCTCGTTGGAGCACCCGCGTAAGGGTGTAGCTCCCCCTTGATCCACGTAAGGATCAAGTGCTCTCTATGGGTTGATTCTTCGACACTCCGTCGCGGCGAATCACCCAAAGCCGCTCACAATTTGAGTTGGGTCACCCACAAGCTCCACCGGGTGATCACCAAGCTCCCAATCACCACCAAGCCGTCTAGGTGATGGCGATCACCAAGAGTAACAAGCATGAACTCTCACTTGACCACCTGAAGCCTAATGAGAACATGGATGCACACTTGACTACTCTTGATTCACTAATGAGGTTTCACTCTTGGATTCTCAAATCACAAACACCTCACTAGGACCTTGCTCTTCTTGGCACTCACAAACGTGTTTTTCAACTGTTGGAATGAGTAAAAGTGACTCCACACACGAGTGGAGCTTCTATTTATAAGGCAGCCTGAAAAACGAACCGTTATGTGCCTCTGCGGGGTGACCGGACGCTCCGGTCATGTTGACCGGACGCTCCGGTCAGTTCAACCCGCGAACCAGTGAAAATGAGTTGACCGAACGCGGACAGGGTCCGGTCACCACTGACCAGACGCATCCGGTCGCATTAAACCCTTACTGGAACCTTACTGTACTCGACCGGACGCTGAACCCCCAGGGTTCGGTCAGTACTAACCGGACACGTCCGGTCACAGATTCTCTTCTCTGGAACCTTACTGGAGTCGACCGGATGCTGCCTCTCAGTGTCTGGTCACTTGACCACTCCAGCGTCCGGTCGCACCGAACGCAGTCCCTTGATCAAATGAACTGACCGGACCCTGCGGCCAGCGTCCGGTCGCACCGGGGCCAGCGTCCGGTCAGTATTTGACCCTCCATTCACCTTCAACTCTTGATCATGTGTGAATGAAGTTTGCTCCATTGGATCTTAGGCATATGTAGGAGCTACCTAGAGCTACTTTAAACAAGTGTGCACCACACCTAACTCACTAGACTCACCTAGGTCAAGCTACCCATCCATACCCCCTTAATAGTATGGCCAAAGAAAAAACAAAGTCCTAAACTACTTCCAAGTGTCACTCTAACTCCAATCGACACTTAGAAACTAGTCATCCTTAACCTTGTTGTCCATCCTTTGAAAACCGAAACAATTTCCATCGTAGGGGCATGACCACCTCGATTGCCCAATCGATCACCATTACCATGACCTAACTTAATTGCCTCTGCAAAACACACGTTAGTCATAGTAATCTTGTATTGTCATTAATCACCGAAACCCAACAAGGGGCCTAGATGCTTTCAATCTCCCCCTTTTTGGTGATTGATGACAATACCACCTCGAGTATGTGAAAGAGTGAGGTTTTTGACGGACTTGGTTCATATAAGCTTTTGTCGATAAGAACAAAAGTGTTAGACAAGCTTATATGACCCAAGCCAACACAATGTACTCAAAAGATATGAAGTATGCATGAGTACAAGAAACAAAACTCATTTGCATCGGAGTATAAACGCGGAAGCAAAGGCAAATGAGCATAGCACAAGTGATATGACATATAAATAATGTAAAGTAGAGAGCACACATGTCATATATCACAATTACGTAGATATCACTATCACATAGATATAATAATATGCATGAAAGTAAACACACAAATGCATAATAGTAAAAGTGTATCACACATAGAAACTCCAAATGTATATAATAAGCTAATACTAGATAACAAGCTCCCCCTGAGTCTACATACTCGAACCCTCTCCCCCTTTGGCGTCAAACACCAAAACCTAAGGGTCGGTCGGTGGGGCTGCAGCGGACGAGTCGGGCGCTGAAGTACGTGTAGCAATGTGGAACTAGGCGCCATCATCATCTGACCCTGAGCTCTGAACTGACTGACCCTCGGAAGCAGGAAGTGTCACTAAAGCGGTCTGGGTCTGAGCTAGGGCAGGTGCTGCCTGTGAAGCTGCTGGTACATCTATCGGGTCTGAGGAAGCAACTAAGCTGGGAAGCCTCTGTGTCGTCACGGCGACTGGAGCTGTAGTAGAAGGACCTGGGGCATGCATATGCGGTGGTGTAGGCATGCCGGTCAACTCGCTGAAGGATGCTCCAAGACTCCTAGAGACTGACGTGTCAGGCACAAATAGCGAGGATGACTGATCCAGAGTGAAGCCTGTCTGTAATGGAGTGAACTACGGGGCTACCACTGGTGAAGACAACCACTAGGACACCTGAACTGGAGGTGAAGCAAACTGCACTGGAGGTTGTCCCTGACTCTAAAGCCCACTGGGCTGTACAACTGGAGTCGTCGTAGTGGTGGTAGGCTGAGCAAGATGGGGCGAAGGCTGTGGCTGTGGAGCCCCAAGAGCTGTCACTACATGCTGCATGAATCCCATGAGCTGCTGCTGCATAAGTAACTGCTGCTGATGCATCTACTGCTGCTGCTGGAGAAGCTGCTGCTGCCTCTGGAACTCATCCTGTGCCTGTCGTGCCTGATCCTGCTGCATCCGCTCAAGAATGGCAATCAATGCAGGGTCTGTCTGCTGTGCTAGTGGAGCTGAGCTGGAACTGCCAGCCTCTGCATCATGTCTGTGTGGAGGCATCTGAGGAATCGGCAGATAGTCATCATTCGAACTATCACTAGACTCGGTCACCCCCTGCTGTGCCTCAAGCTGCTCCTTCTCTATAGCGGCTATGCCTCTAATGATCTCATCCTGCTGAGCTGCTGACTCTGGAACATCTGAATGACGACTAGGCCTAGTAGGTGCCTGTGGTGTGCTGTGCCAGATCCTCTATGCCATGTTATAAGCTGGAAACTCAGTAGTGGCACCCTTGTACTCTGCAACCATCTTAGGGGTCCTGACCTGCACAAACTTGAGCATCAAGAATGTGACCCAATGTGCATAAGGAAGCTGTATGCGACCCTTGAAGCCCTCAGCAATAGTATCCTCCATCTCTGATAGAAGGAGGTCCCAAATGTCGAACACGGTCTGCTGCAATAGGGAATTAAGGAGCCAGAGTTGTAGGCGAGTCAGACCCTCTCTGTATCCCAACCTGGGAAGTAGTGTCCTCCTGATAATGGCCTCTAGCACTCGAGCTGTAGGTGTCAGGTCACTGGGGTTCCTGCTCGACCCCTCACCAAAGGGCTCCTTGAAGCAATGTCGCACCAGATCTGTAGGGGGCACCAACCCACCATGAGGACGCCTGGGTGGCTCCTGCTGTCCATAACATACCTCATGCAGTTTGACAGGCTGATCCTGTAGTCTTAGTATCTCCTGGGCCCTGAAACTCATCACCCTATAATCTCTGCCGTTGAATGCAAAGTGAATGAAGTTGTGATGCGGATCAACATAGAGTGAAGCATAAAACTGCCAAACCCAAGATGGTACATATACTCCTGTCCGCCCAATCAGATCTGTGAGCCCCCGCAAATATGACAAGTAGGGGCGGATGTGCTCTCCAGCTGCTGCCACAATAGACTCTAAACTGCAGACTCTCTAAGATCTGAACACAACCCCACTGTTGAGATAGGCATTATAGAAATCCTCCTAGAGCGGCGTGTAGAACCCTTCTGCTGCTCTCTCATCCCTCCTCGGAGGAAACCACACATCAAACTCAACAAACCTCAACTGGCGAACCTGTCTGGCTGTGGCGGCCCTCAAGTCAAGGTGTACCACTGGAGGTGGACCCTGTGGTCTGGGCGGTGGGCGTGAACCTCTGCGCTGAGTAGCTAGCCTTGGTGGTACTGTAGCATGGGTTCGACCAGAGCGGCGAAGCTGGGGTTGTGGTGCCTGCTCTGTCTCCTCTGCCTCCTCGACCTGCTGGCCCTCCTGAGTCTCCTGAGCTGGCTGAGGCTCTGTTGGTGGGGGCTGCTGCTGTGAAGTCCCTTGAGGCTGACCCTCACCAATAGTATACTGCCCTCCTTCAACAGTGACAGTCCCTGGTGGACTACCAAGAAGGCGCTGAACTCTCGCTGTCACAGTCCTTGCATCTGATGAAACTGGCGGATCTGCAATCATAACTCCGCTGCGAGCACCTCCTCCCTCGGCACGTTCTGCGGCCTCTACAACTGCTGCTACTCTGGTGGTCTCAGCATTTGGATACTTGAGCTTCTTGGATGCAATCTTCTTCGTCACCTTGCCTTTTGGATCTATGGGCAGGCGAGGCGGGGGCCTCCGATCATCATCCCCTGGACCACCTCTAACGTTCTTGGTGCGAGCCATCTGATCTGACAAGAAGATGAACTGTCGCTGACAAGATCAACTACCACTGACACTTTCGAGGCTTGGCCTCAATCCTTACTCGCGAGCTTGGCTCCGAGTTGACTGACAACTACCACACAATACTCAACGACACCGACTCACTGCACGATGGAATAGATAGATATACAAATAAATACGATATTTCTAATAGATGCGAAAACCTATTAGAGCAAGCAATGAAGGTACGAAATTGAAGCGACTGGCTTGCTACCTGACGATCGGCGATCCGAGAAAAGACGAGATGACACGCGGGAATCCTCGGAATCGGGTTAGGGTTAGGGTTTAATGGTGATTCGGCGACCCTGGAAGCAATTGAAAACAAAGCTTTGAAATTGATCTAGGTTGTTGGCAAAGTTCAGTCGATGCTAGGGCACGGCCTTACCGGTGAAGCTAGGGCACGGTGGAGCAGGGCAGTGGAACTTGGTGTGGTGGCTCTGTGGTGCAAGAAACCGGTGAGGAGGACCGGCAGGCACTGCGGCGCTGGTGAGGAGGAGGTGATCGGGCGCGGCTGTGGCGATACGTGGGAACACGGGTGGCGCGTGGGCACGGGAGTAAAAGTGCAAGACTGCGGCGGCAGTGAGGCTGAAGGCGTGTGGAGTCGCCCGAGCATGGCACGGCAGCGCGGCGTCTCGGCGCAATGCGGCGGTGTGCGGTGACTGGGGCAGACGGTGGCTAGGGTTAGGCAAGGAAACGGATACGGCCGAATCGATTATAAGGTACCCCGACACGACAAAGAAGGAAACGGAAAAGGAGTCTTGAAGCCGCGCGAGATCCCCAGACCGGACGCTTCGGTGGTAGCGACCGGACGCTCTGGTGGTAGCGACCGGACGCTACCACCCAGCGTCCGGTCAATTCCAGTAAGGTCCAAAACCCCTGGAATCATGACCAGACGCGTCCGGTGGACCATGACCGGATGCAGGCAGGGTCCGGTCAACACTTCTTCGTCTTCATCACACGACCGGACGCTGAACGTCTTCTGATCGGACGCTGAAACGCAGAGTCCGGTCACTCCTTCAGCAGCAGTTCACTTCCTGTGAACTTGACCGGACGCTGGACAGAAGCGTCCGGAGCAGCGTCCGGTGGACTTTTCCAGCAGGTCTTCAAAGTTCCTTCGCGCTGCCTGTTCCCAACCAAGTCCCAACATGAATAAGATCCAAATAAACACCAATTGGGACTGATGTGAGAGACCTCTCTCAAACCCTCATATTTTTCAAAATATTTTGCCTTAGGCTATAATTCTTTTTAAGAAAATAGGCAATAAGAAGGTAAATGGAACAAAATGATAAAACAACATTCATGCATATGCAATACTTGTAAGTAAATCTAGTTGTTTGTCAAGTTTGATCCAAGGTTAAGCTTCTTCACACGCTTTTTGGCGGTTATCTTAACCATGTTAGGCAAGCCCTACATGCATTACCAAGAATTAACCATGTAGTATGTTACAATGAATGCAAGGGACAACACAAGCTCATCTTTTAGTGAAGTTACTAAAATCAAGTACATTGAGCTCATTCCGCAAATGACAAAAGGTTGCCTCATCTAGCGGTTTAGTAAAGATATCCGCTAATTGATCTTCGGTCCTTACACCTTCTAGTGATATATCATTTTTAGCAACATGATCTCTTAGAAAGTGATGGCGGATATCTATGTGCTTGGTGCGAGAGTGTTGAACCAGGTTATTTGCAAGTTTTACGGCGCTTTCATTGTCGCACAAAAGAGGTACTTTTTCTAGAACTACACCATAGTCTAGCAAAGTTTGTTTCATGTATAATATTTGTGCACAACAAGCACCCGCGACAATGTATTCCGCTTTGGCGGTGGACAAGGCCACACTATTTTGTTTCTTGGAGGACCAAGACACAAGAGATCTACCAAGCAAATGGCACCCTTCGGATGTGCTTTTTCTATCAACTTTGCAACCGGCATAATTCGAATCGGAATAGCCCACTAATTCAAATATAGCTCCTTTGGGATACCAAAGGCCAATGCTTGGTGTGTGCTTGAGATACCTAAGGATTCTTTTTACGACAATTAAATGTGTTTTCTTAGGATTAGCTTGGAATCTAGCACACATACACACACTAAACATGATGTCGGGCCTAGATGCGGTTAAATATAACAAGCTACCAATCATAGAACGGTAGAGAGTTTGATCAACCGGGTTACCTCACTCATCTAGGTCGAGATGTCCATTGGTAGGCATTGGTGTCTTGATTGGCTTACATTCATCCATCTTGAATCTCTTGAGAAGATCTTTTGTGTATTTCTCTTGAGAGATGAAGATGCCTTCTTTCATTTGCTTGACTTGAAAACCAAGAAAGAATGTAAGCTCATCAATCATGGACATCTTGAACTCCTTCGACATCAATTCACCAAATTCTTTGCATGAGTCTTCATTTGATGATCCAAAGATAATATCATCAACATATACTTGACAAATGAAGATGTGCCCATCAAGCTTCTTGGTGAATAGAGTGGTGTCGACCTTCCCAATGGTGAAGCCCTTCTCAATGAGGAAGTTCCAAAGACGCTCATACCAAGCTCTTAGGGCTTGCTTAAGCCCATATAGTGCCTTGGACAACCTATAAACATGATTAGGATTTTTAGGGTCTTCAAACCCGGGAGGTTGATCAACATAGACTAGTTCATTAATAAAGCCATTTAAAAATACACTTTTCACATCCATTTGATATAGTTTCATTTCTTGATGTGATGCATATGTAAGAAGGATACGGATGGCTTCTAATCTTACAACCGGTGCAAAGGTCTCTCCAAAATCCAAGCCTTCAACTTGAGAGAACCCCTTTGCAACTAGTCTTGCCTTGTTCCTTACAACAACACCTTGATCATCTTGCTTGTTGCGGAACACCCACTTTGTTCAAATGACTCTTGCACCTTTTGGTCGCTCTTCAAGAGTCCAAACTTCATTGTGAGTGAAGTTGTTCAACTCTTCATGCATGGCATTGATCCAATCCGGATCTTTGAGAGCTTCTTCTACCTTGGTAGGCTCATAGCAAGAGACAAAAGAGTGATAAGCAATAAATGAAGCAAGTTTTTTAGATCGAGTCATTACACCCTTTGATGGACTCCCTATGATGAGATCTTGTGGATGATCTTGTAGGAGAGGTGTATTTCTTCTATTGACCACTTGAGGAGGAGGTTGTGGAGCATCAACATCTTGTGCTTGTACCACCATTTGCTTATGGGAGATATGAGTATCTTCATTTTCTACTCTCCCATCTTTTTCACCATCTTGTGGCACACTTGATGAAGAAGGTTGATCAATGACTTGTACATCATCTTCATCATCTTTTGGCTTGATGTCTCCAACCAGAATGTTCTTCATAGCCTCCCACAATGGTTCATCACTTACATCATCAAGATTCTCATGTGCTCCTTGGGAGCCGTTAGATTCATCAAATTCCACATCATATGTTTCTTCAACCAAGCCAGTGGCATGATTAAATACTCTATATGCTTTGGACTTTGATGAGTAACCAACAAGAAAACTAATATCACAACGTCTTTGGAACTTCCCTAGGTGTTGCCGCTTCTTGTAGATGTAGCATTTACAACCAAACACCCTAAAGAAGGAGACGTCCGGCTTCTTCCCATTGAGCAACTCATAAGGTGTCTTGCCAAAGAACTTTTGAAGGAATAGGCGGTTCGATGCATAACATGCGGTGTTGATTGCTTCCGCCCATAGAGCTTCAGGTGTGTTGTACTCATCTAGCATTGTCCTTACAAGAGTGATCAAAGTCCGGTTCTTCCTCTCAACTACACCATTTTGTTGAGGAGTATAAGTTGCGGAGACTTCATGCTTGATCCCAACTTCATCACAGTAAGCTTCAATGTTTGTGTTGTCAAATTCTTTGCCATTGTCACTTCTTATTTTCTTGAGCTTCACTTCAAATTCATTTTGAGCTCTCTTGGCAAACTTCTTAAAGCAAGATGCAACTTTGGATTTGTCATGAAGGAAGAATACCCATGTATACCTTGAATAGTCATCAACAATCACAAGACAATAGAGATTCCCTCCCAAACTCTTGTATGTTGTTGGTCCAAATAAATCCATGTGTAGGAGTTCTAGCACTCTTGTGGTTGACATGAAAGCTTTGGTTGGATGAGTATTTGCAACTTGCTTGCCGGCTTGACATGCACTACAAAGCTTGTCCTTCTCAAACTTCACATCCTTCAACTCTCTCACCAAATCATTCTTCATAAGCTTCTTGAGTGAGCTCATCCCAACATGAGCAAGTCTTCTATGCCATAGCCACCCAAGTGTTGTTTTGGTGAATAGGCAATTCTTCAAATTTGCATCTTCGAAGGTGAAGTCCACTAGATATAAGTTGTTGTATCTAAATCCATTGAATATCACTTGATTGTCATCAACCTTGGATACAACAACCTCCTTCTCGGTGAACAAGCATTGGAAGCCAAGATCACACAATTGTCCAACGGATAGCAAGTTGAAACTCAATGAAGTAACATAGAGCACATTTGAGATGGAATGATCATTTGATATTGCCACTTTGCCCAATCCTTTAACCTTGCCCTTTGAGTTATCTCCAAATGTTATTTTCTCTTGTCCATCTACCTCTTCATCTAGTGAGGTGAACATACGAGGATCACCGGTCATATATTGAGTGCAACCACTATCAATAACCCAATGACTTCCATCGGTCTTGTAGTTCACCTACACACAAGAGATTCAAGCTTTAGGAATCCAAACTTATTGAGGGCCCTTCACCTTCTCAACAAGTAACTTAGCCACCCAAATCTTCTTAGGCATATTCTTGTTAGGGGGACCTAAGAACATGACTTTCATCTTTCCACTAGAGTCCTTTCTAAGCATGTAGTGAGCATTGAAGACAAAGGGTCTAGCATGCTTGGGCAAGGGTTGTGGCGGTGGAGTTTGACACTCATGAGCAAAGTGGCCTTCTTGTCCACACTCAAAACATCTCTTTGGCTTTGATTGTTGTTGTTGAACTTGAGCCTTCTTCTTCTCTATACTTGCCACATATCCAATGCCACTTCTATCCATCTTCATGACGGTGTTCATGAGTAGCTCACTTTGAAGGTGCTTGCCTCTAGCAAACTTGCTCAATCCAATCTTGAGATACTCCTTCTCCAACTTGAGCTTCTTATTTTCTTCCTTAAGAGCATCATCTTTCTTCTCTTCCTTGAGCTTCTTGTTTTCTTCTTTGAGCTTCTCATTCTCAAGAATCAACTCTTTGTCATGATCAAGAGTTTCTAGCACAATAGTGTTGTGGCTTTTCATTTCTTCAAGATCTTTCATGAGCTTCTCATTTGTGTTCTTGAGCTTGACATATTTATCATAGTCATTGCACTCAACCACTTGCTTGCCTTTGCCACTAGATCCTTGCTCAATGCTTTCATCAATCAAATCATCATATGATGTAGCTATATCAATCTTAACAACATGGTTAGTAGCATCATGTGGCTCATTTGGTAGGAATTCTTGAGCAATGACAAGAGTATCATGATTGATCTTAAGAGTTGTATACTCATCTTTTAGTTTGTTGTGACTAGTGATGAGCTCATTGTGCACCCACTCAAGTTTATCATGTTTATCTTTAGCTCTTTCTTAGAAGATTTGAGCTCCTTGAGTTTGGATGATATAGCATTGTTAGTTTCTCTAAGCTCATCATTAGCCTTTTCCAATGTATCGCACTTAGCTAAGAGTGAATCATTTTTAGCATCAAGCTTTTCATTTGTAGCTCTACTCTTTCTAATGATCTTCGTGTATTTTCTTAGTATTTTGACAAGATCATCATATGTAGGTGAATCATCATCATCACTATCGCTATCATCATCACTAGCATGCTCATCATCACTACTATCATCATTCTTAGTTACCTTGTGTTCACCCTTGGCCATAAGGCATAGGTGTGTAGAGGATGATGGCGATGGTGGCGGTGAAGATGCAAGATCAATAGCAATGGCAGCCACCTTCTCATTGTCACTATCATCATCGGATGATCCACTTGATGAATCAATGTCCGTGAGCCAATCACCGACAATGTAGGCCTTTCCACTCTTCTTTTTCTTGTAGAAGTCCCTCTTCTTGCCATCTCTCTTCTTGTATGGCTTGTTCTTTTTCTTCTCATCTTCATCTTCATTGCTTGAGTCATCTTTCTTGCCCTTGTTCTTATTCTTGAACTTGTCTTTCTTGGGCTTTGTGCATTGATGAGCTAGATGGCCAAGTTCACCACAATTGTAGCAATCCATCTCGGAGATTGGCTTTCTTCTTGAGCTAGTGAAGAACTTCTTCTTCTTGCCGTCAAACTTGATGCCACTCTTGTTTAGCTTCTTTAGCATCTTGGAGGTCTTCTTCACCATGAGAGCAAGACTTTCTTCATCAACTTCATCTTCACTTGAGCTTTCATACTCAAGTCTTGCCTTGCCCTTCTCTTGGCTAGCTTTGAATGCTAAGTCTTTGTCTTTCTTCTTGTTTGAGGATGAGCCATCTTGTGGCGTGATGTGCATGTACATCTCATGAGCATTAATCTTTCCCAAGATTTGTGTCGGTGTAGCGGTGGAAAGATCACCTTGGTGTAGCACGGTCACAATATGCCCATATTTATTAATGGGGAGGACACTCAAGATCTTTCTCACAACGTCGGATGGTGACATTTGAGTAAGTCCAAGCCCATTGACTTCCTCTACAAGAACATTCAAACGTGAATACATCTCATTAGCACATTCTTTGGGAAGCATCTCAAATGAATTTAGCTTTTTAATCACAAGATGATAGCGTTCCTCATGCTCACTCTTGGTTCCCTCATGGAGCGCACAAACATCCGACCTTAGAGCATGGGCGTCTTTGTGGTTCCTTACGCGGTTGAACACATCTTTGCAAAGGCCTCTAAAGATGGTGTTTCGAGCCTTTGCATTCCATTTTTCATAGTTCACTTCATCACCTTGAAGTTGTGCGGGATTCCTAGGTCTTGGGAACCCATGAGAGGCGGCTCTAAGTATTACAACGTCTAGAGCTTCTAGGTGCGCCTCCATGCGAATTTTCCAATATGGAAAATCATCCCCCTCGAAGATAGGAGGAGGTCCATCCCCGTGAGACATCTTGCTCTAAGCGATTAAGCTTAAAAACGTGAGCACGAGGCTCCAATACCAATTGAAAGGATCAAGATGCCCAAGAGGGGGGGTGAATTGGGCTAATTCTAAATTTTCTTGCAATAATCAAATCCTACGGATAGCCCAATTAACCCCTTGTGCCTAGAAAAGTGTTTCTATCAAACTAACGCACAAAAGACTTGCAACCTATGTTCCAAACTTACTCTAGCTTGGCAATTCTAAGAATGTAAAGACAAGTATTGAATTGCTTAAAGTAAATACTCAAAGTAAATGCTCGAAGTAAAGAGAGAAAAGAACACGGCGATGTTTTGCCGAGGTATCGAAGAGTCACCACTCCCCACTAGTCCTCGTTGGAGCACTCGCGCAAGGGTATAGCTCCCCCTTGATCCACGCAAGGATCAAGTGCTCTCTATGGGTTGATTCTTCGACACTCCGTCACGGCGAATCACCCAAAGCCGCTCACAATTTGAGTTGGGTCACCCACAAGCTCCGTCGGGTGATCACCAAGCTCCCAATCACCACCAAGCCGTCTAGGTGATGGCGATCACCAAGAGTAACAAGCACGAACTCTCACTTGACCACGCGAAGCCTAATGAGAAGATGGATGCACACTTGACTACTCTTGATTCACTAATGAGGTTTCACTCTTGGATTCTCAAATCACAAACACCTCACTAGGACCTTGCTCTTCTTGGCACTCACAAACGTGTTTCTCAGCTGTTGGAATGAGCAAAAGTGACTCCACACACGAGTGGAGCCTCTATTTATAAGGCAGCCTGAAAAACGAACCGTTATGTGCCTCTACGGGGTGACCGGACGCTCCGGTCATGTTGACCGGACGCTCCGGTCAGTTCAACCCGTGAACTAGTGAAAATGAGTTGACCGGACGCGGACAGGGTCCGGTCACCACTGACCGGACGCGTCCGGTCGCATTAAACCCTTACTGGAACCTTACTGTACTCGACCAGACGCTGAACCCCCAGGGTCCGGTCAGTACTTACCGGACGCGTCCGGTCGTAGATTCTCTTCTCTGGAACCTTACTGGAGTCGACCAGACGCTGCCTCTTAGCGTTCGGTCACTTGACCACTCCAGCGTCCGGTCGCACCGAACACAGTCCCTTGATCAAATGAACTGACCGGACCCTGTGGCCAGCGTCCGGTCGCACCAGGGCCAGCGTTCGGTCAGTATTTGACTCTCCATTCACCTTCAACTCTCGATCATGTGTGAATAAAGTTTGCTCCATTGGATCTTAGGCATATGTAGGAGCTACCTAGAGCTAGTTTAAACAAGTGTGCACCACACCTAACTCACTAGACTCACCTAGGTCAAGCTACCCGTCCATACCCCCTTAATAGTACGGCCAAAGAAAAAACAAAGTCCTAAACTACTTCCAAGTGTCACTCCAACTCCAATCGACACTTAGAACTAGTCATCCTTAACCTTGTTGTCCATCCTTTGAAAACCGAAATGATTTCCATCATAGGGGCATGACCACCTCGATTGCCCAATCGATCACCATTACCATGACCTAACTTAATTGCCTCTGCAAAACACACATCAGTCATAGTAATCTTGTATTGTCATTAATCATCGAAACCCAATAAGGGGCCTAGATGCTTTCACATGTGTTGGTCCTCTTCGAATCCATGCTTTCTGATTGTTCTTTTCTCTAGCCCCCTGGTGTGGCCTATTTGCTCGGGGTTTCCCAAGGCAAGGCTAAGCTTGTCTCTCTCTGGAAGGCTTAAATGATCCCTTCTCCTTGTCTTCAGTATATTTTAGTGTCTTTGATACTGCCTATTCCATCTTCGGGTTATTAAACTTAAGCCCACTGGATGCTTTTGTACTAATACTCCTCCCAAGGATCCAGTTCCTTGAGCGTACCTTCAACCCACTCAAGGAGAATGACCTAGATGCGGTGGCCCCTTCCTCCATCTTCCTAAACTACTCTTCCTTGCCATAGTAGCCACCGGGACCTAGACGATGGTAGTGTTTGTTCTTCGCTAGCTCGGTGTTACGGACGCTGAGGGCCAATGCTTCCGGTGAAGTCTTCTGAGCCACAAGGTCCACCCATTGACTAGGAGTTATGTGGCCAAACTCATTGAAGGGAGTTAACCCCTTTTGGATATAGTTCTTGTTGAGGTCCGACCTCTAATGTTGGAATGACTCCCATTATCTTTAGAGCTTGACGTTTTACCAGATGATGGCTTCCCTCTGAAAACTGGAAATTGACCATCAGGAACTTCCCCCATAGATATCTCTCTATCTCCTCTAGTACTTTTTTCCAGTTGCTGATAGCTAGGTTCAATTGATCTCTTACTAGGGCCCCGATCGTATTATGGAATTGTCCTTTGAGACGCTTCGGCTAATGGATCTCCCCTGCTAGCCCGACCTCTGTGATCACATAGCATGCCTTATCTGGATATTGGTTATTTTTTCTATCCCCCTGTTTCCTCTTTGGCTTGGTACCCGAGTTCATGGCCATGGCTTGGGGTTGTGGAGTAGAGGCGGCAATGTCCAACTCCATGAATGTTGCCTCTGATCTCCCTCCCTCTGCTATGTCTTGTCCGGCAAGATGTCACGGACGTCGATGTCGTATTTTTGAAGTTTTAGGAGGGGCCTATATATACGGGAGGTCAAAGTGTTAGTAATTGTAACACGATCAAAGCATTAGCAAAATTTGCAAACTAAGGTTGTATCCCTACCTCCTCATTCGGGTCAAAATCCTTGTCCAACTCCTCCATTGCCTTCCTTCTGACTTCACATGGGAAATGATCCTCGGAACTTTCATATGCCTCTTCTTCATCCTCGTCATTGTTGTCTTTATCATCATCATCTTCTTCGTCATCGCCTCTAGTAGCCTCTCCTGCTCTTCCCTCTTCTTCCTCTTCCTCGTTGGACTGATCATGAGTAAGCATCTCTACTAGACCCCTGTCTAGCTCACCGTTGAACTGCTCCTGAGTAATGTGCTCTGATTCTGGCTCTTCAAAGATTGGCCCATGCTCAGAGCTTGGAGTTGCACTATCTCTTGTCCACAATATTTCATGTTTTGTTCTAATAGAACCAAGAAAGTTGACTTTAGATACGCGAGAAGATAAAAAACTGCAATAGATAAAAAACGAGTAGTAGCAATAGTGGATGCCTCGAAACATATCAATCATCATTTGATCATGAACTTAGAGCATCATGGCATCATAAACACAGTGAGCATATATATAAAAATAGTGAGCATATAGAAAAAGACAGTAGGGGCGGCTGATAATAATGTTAAGTTTCTCACAAGTTCATGATCATCAGCTCATATTCTAGACAATTTCTAGAGTTAGACAATTTCATCATTGGCAAAAGAGAGAGGAGAGGAGAGGAAAGGAGAGTTGACAAAAATAGGCTGCTGCTTTCCAAACATAGAGGAGAGGAAAAGGTGGCAAAAAAAGCAGTTGCTACTTCCCAAACATAGAGGATATGAAAGGTGGCCAAAAGATGAGAGTGCAGTACAAGTAGTAGGAGAAGTAGAAGAGAGAAGATAGAAGAGAGGAGCTTAAGAAAAACATCAACTATGGTCAACAACAGATAAGAGAGGAGAGCAGAGAGAGGAGAGCAGAGGAGAGGAGAGAAGAGCCATGGTTAGCACACTGCACTGCATATATATAATCTTGAGCAACTATGGAATAGCAGGCATAAACAACAACTATGCAATGAGTATATATCTCTACAGTGAGCATATGTAAAGACAGTAAGCATATATCTCTATAGGGAGCATATATAAAGACTAGTGAGGATATATCTCTACAGTGAGCATATGTGAAGAAATATGTAAGAAATTCAATTCATGAAAAATCATAAGGGAACCATGCTGCCATAGATTACACTCATCTAGAAATACATTTCAACCAGCATGTTGCCCAAGCTAACCACCTTAACACACATGAAGATTGCGCTGTTGTTCCCTGATCCCCTGCTATCTTTTCAAGCTCCAAATTAATCCCCTGGAGCTCTCTCCCATCTCCAAACTTGATATATCTGTATATACTAATTCCAAATCATGTGTCCTTAGCCCTTGCACAACATATCACCAAGCTCTATTGAAACTAAATTCAGTATCTGAACTGAAATCAGAAATCTATTTACTAAAAGTTAAACTGCAATTAAACAATTCCAATAAAGAGAGTTATTTCTGTATTTTTAGAGCAATCGTGCAATTCACTCGGTTAATTTTGTTCCCAAGCCTTAGCATCACAAGCCTCACTGAAAATGCAGCTTTGTCATCAACGAATACAAGCTCAACCAGATACAAAAAAGGACACAAAATTTCATAGACATGCAAGCTGCTTTTATAGAAAATATAGCATCAATGTTCACCAAACAAAAATGCTCCCCCAACCCACCCACCTCCATCATTTTTTGGTATACCAATTCTCTGATTCCAGCACACAAGCATTATTACTGCACAAGGATCTAAATTCATAACCAATTCAATCCCTCTAAGTGTTGAGGTACCACAAATAATCTATCTACCAGCTATCAGTTCATCACAAAGAGCTAGCTCACAGCTTTCCGCCTCATTTGAACAACATAAACAGATGGTGTTCTCATATCATATCGATAGGACAAGAAAAGAGGGAAAGAAGTCTGGTACCTATGACGGTGGCGTGGCGCGCGAACGCTGGAGGAGGCATGTGGATGGTGGTGAAGGCGCGTGGACGCCGGAGCGCACGAGCACCGGGGCCGCAGGAGGGTGGCACCTCAAGGTCGGAAGATGGAGAGGGTGGGTGGAGCTCGAGGTCAGAGATGGGAAGGTGGTGGCGGACCAGATCTTGGATGTGGACGGTGTGGTCGCAAACCCTAACTTGCTTGGTACCCCTTGCTCCTAGAGCGGGTTGGCGGAGCTCGAGGTCGGAGATGAGGAGGCGGGGTCGGCCGCCGGGGGCTCTATAACCCTAGCGGTCGTGGAGATGGGTCACGCGGTGTCGTGGTGGCCCGAGAGGTCGTGCTGTGGCCCGGGGGTGCGGAGAGGGGGCGTCGGTGTCGAGAGAAGTCTGGGAGGCGGCGGCGCGCGAGAAAAAATTTGGCAGCCTGACGACGTCGTGGAGGAGAAGTGAGCGCCCAATACTTAGAAAATTTTCGCCCCGACACGCTATTGCTTATATACCTAAGACGATTTGTAGGGGCGGTTTAAAATACCAGCCACCCCTATAAATCTATTTGTAGAGGCAGTTCCTGATCTAGCCGCCCCTATAAATTGATTTCCATTTATATAAATTGTTAAATATGTATATATTATCGTTTCAAAAAAATATGTATATATTATATCTGTATTTTAAATATAAAATTATTTGGATTACTCTATATATGTAAAATATATATAATTAAAACAAATTGCTGATATGTATATATATAATTCTATTTTTCTTCTTTAAAAAACATATATAAAAAATTAAAAAATTAAATTTCAAAATTTCTAATAGAATTTAAGGACACTAAATGACCTTAAATAAAAATATTGTAAATATAAAAAGTTGTATAACTCAACAAGATGTGCAACTTTTATTTTGGTCATCTATTCATGTGACTAAGTTTTGATAATTCAAATTTTGAATTTGAAAAAATTACAACTTAAAACCATATTTTGTTCATATATGAGAGATTTATGAATTAGTGAACAATGTTTACTATCACTTTGTCGGATGAAGAGTTGACTAAAATAAAAGTTGTAGATCTTGATGAGTTATACAACTTTGGTATCCATCACTTTTTCAGATTAAATCATTTGGTGTTTCAAAATCTGGTTTGAACTTGTCATTTTATAAAATTCAAAATTTGAATTGCTCAAACTTTCTCACACGAAAAGATTGACAAAACCAACACAATAACTTGATAGAGTATGATTTTAAAAATTTTAGAAAAAAAATCATTACATTTGGAGTTAGTTTGAGGAGAAAGACTAGTTACAAGTTTTAGCTAAAATTTTCTAAAATCATGTTCTATCAAGTTCTCGTGGTCATTTTCTCATGTGGCCTTGTTTGAAAAAAAAATCAAATTTTAAATTTCAAAAAAATGGAAACATGGAACAATATATTGAAGGAGGATATGGTTTTAAATGAAAAAGTTATAAACATAAAAGTTGTAGAACTCATCAATCTGTACAACTTTTGTTTTTGTCATATTTTCATGTGACTAAAGTTGAATAATTGAAATTTTGAATTTCAATAAATGATACATTCAATCAACATTTTGAGACATCAAATGATTTGAACTCAAAAAGTCATGAACATAAAAGTTGTAGAACACATTAATCTATACAACTTTTATTTTGGTCATATTTTCACGTGACTAAGGTTGAACAATTCAAATTTTGAATTTCAATAAATTATACATTCAAACAAAATTTTGAGACTCCATATGATTTGAACTTAAAAAGTCATGAACATAAAAGTTATAGAACTCATGAAGACCTTCAACTTTTATTTTGATCATTTTTTCATTCGACAAAGTGATAGTAACATTATTCACAAAACTTACATATCTCTCATATAGTTTATGAAACCATATGAGAGATATATAAAATTTGTGAATAATGTTCTTACCACTTTGTCTGATAAATAAATGACAAAAATAAAAGTTTTATATCTTGATGAGTTATACAACTTTTATATTCATGACTTTTCCGGTTGAAATCATTTACTCTCTGAAAATGTTGTTTGAAGTTGTCATTTTATGAAATTCAAAATTTGAACTTTTCAAATTAAGTCACATGAAAAGATGATCAAAATAAAAGTTGTCAATCTTGATGAGTTTTACAACTTTTATGTTTACAACATTTTAATTTTAGGTCATTTTCTGACTTAAAATTTAATTCGAAGTTCACAAATTCAAAATTTCAATTTTTGAATATAATTTTTAATTTTAAAAAAAGAAAATGTATCATTATATATATATCTGCAGGTTGTTTTTTATGAGTTCGAAAAAATATAGCAAAATGTTTTTAATATATTTATAAAAAAAATATGTAGAATTAACATTTAAAAAATACGAAAATATTTGAGACGGCCGGTGATTGAGCCGCCTCTACAAATCGAATTTATAGGAGCAACTGATAATTAAGCCATCCTTATAAATCGACCCATTTATAAAGGTGACTGGCCTGGTAAGTCCCGAGCCACCACACTACAGGGACAGCTCTATCATATGTCGCCCCTACCAAACAAAATGTCCCTTTGCTACAAACTCCTTTTTAAAAGTGCATGCAAGGTAAAGCAGCAGATATGAATGGACAGAGACGCGTGCCCACCACCTACGCTGCCCGCTGTACCGACGTACACGGTACACATGCTGCAGCTGCACACCACAGTGAACTGTAACTTTACTGCGGTCCAGTAGGCAGATTATTATTAAGAAAATTTTCAATGAGCCATTATAAAAGATGTATCTTTTTTTTTAGCCACCGAAAAAGTTTATCTTATGGCTTGTTTAGATTGCAAATTTTTGCAACATGGACACTGTAGTACGTTTCGTTTGTATTTGATAAACTTTGTCTGATCATGGACTAACTAGGATCAAAAGATCCGTCTCGTGATTTACAACCAAACTATGTATTTAGTTATTTTTTTTATCTACATTTAATGCTCCTTGCATGTGTCTAAAAATTGATGTAATGAAAAAAGAATAAAAAAACTTGGAATTTAGAGGTGATATAAACAAGGCCTCGTTTCTTAGCCACCGGGTTTTTTTTTACCCCTGTACGTCCGTCAAAACGGTAGCTAACTGGAGCATGAAATGTCCCTTTTGCCCCTCCTCCATGTGGGCCCCACGCGTCATCTTCCTCCTCGTCTTCCAGGCTCTCCACCCCGCCGCCGAGCGCCCCTCGCCGGCCCGACGCTGCTACTGCATGCCTCCACCCCAGCTCTCGAGGCAGAAGGCCGTGTTGCCGAGCTACAAGAGCGGACGATGGCGGCGGGCGGCGCCCTGCCTCGTGGGCGCGCCGAGATCGCACTGCAGGCCGCCATGGCGCAGCTCGAGGTGAGTTCCACCACCTGCTCGTCGCGGGGTGCCTCCGCTCGCCGCCGAGGACGTCCAGGCGTGTGCGGGCACCGTCGCCACACCACCACCCCTGCACTGCTGTAGGCTGCAGAATCTGTCAATCCCCGTCCCGTGGTGTCGTGTGGTGTGGTAGCTACTAGGACTATAGGGGATCGGAGGAAGGCTAGCTAGGCCGAATCCCCGCGCGCGTCCTACTAGCGAGTAGCGTGCACAGTCCCGCGGGGGTGGAGCGGGCGGCCAGGGCCAAATGCCTCCTGCTGCGTGCTCCTGGCGGCGGCGCAACACGAACAACTCGATCCGCGCCGCGCTACGGGTGTCCCTGCTTTGGTGGTACACGGTGCGTCTGGCGATTCCATCGCGCGCGTGGCCGTCTCGCTCGCTTGCTTCCTCCCAGCCCCGCCCGCGTGCGCGCGTCCGTTTGCTTTGACCATCCAGGAAACACGGGTGGGATTCCGGCCGCCACGGCCGCCGGCCTGCCGTGGTGGTGACGGGCGGCGCAACCGAGCAGCCATGGTGGCGCAAGAGGAAAGGATGAAGAAGATGATATGTGGGGCCCACTTGTAAGAGGGGCAAAAGCGGCATTTTGAGTTCCTGTTAGCTGCCATTACCACAGAGTTGACGGCAGCGGTGGCGTATATGGATCGAAAAAACCAAACGATGATTGAGATGGAAGATAAACTTTTCCGGTGGCCGAGAAGGAAGATACATCTTTTATAATGACTTAGAATTGTCTCCCAAATCGATCCACGCCAGGTCGCCAGCCCAGCCTCAGGAGGACCCTGCGGAGCGGCGGGCCTTCGGCACAACTACATCGACGCCACGCAGGAACACAACTGTAACATTGTACACTTAAGTTCAAAAAAAAAACATAGTACACTTGAGAATTGTTATATAGCTGTCGACAGAATTAGATGGCATATATCATTGTTCATATTAATTTTTTTGTGACTTCATTGTTCATATTAATTGAATTCATATAATTAGCTATATTAAATTAATGTCATTTTATATTAAAATTAATATTACTAGTCATGCTTTTTAAATAGTTTTTAATTACACACTAGTAATATTGCAAAATCAATACTATTAGTCATAAGTCATAGGAATAACTTGTAGATAGTTTCACTTTCACCTACTATTATATTGTTCATGGATACGTATGATATTAGATATTTTTTATTATGGATCTATAATAGGATAGAGAAAATAACAAAAAAGATTAGAATACATCTATTTAGTATCTATATTAGAAACGAATACAAATATCTATATTATAAATTTATTGGATACGGATTCCGATGATTCCATATTGAATTCTCTATGATAAGCCTCGACATGAATTTCATCTAAGTTTTTGAAATGTTACTCCGCTACGTTTCATAAAATAGTTGGCACTAATGAACACATCAAGCCTATCAAATCGATGAAACCAGCTTTGTACAGACTATGATCATTGTGCTAGAGAAGCGATGGTGCCGTAGGTGTTTCCAGAAAATTATGGCTGGCTTTTGGATTCCTGCTTTTATATGTCAAAAAAAAAGTACCAAGTTCTTCTACCGTTGAAGAATAAAAGGGAAAAAGTGGCATTTTATCAGGATAGGATCAAGTTTTGCATCTTTTATATATGAACACCTTGTCAAATTACAAGTATGTTTTTCTACGTTGTATTGTGTAATTCTAAAAAAAAATTACAAGTATGCTTAGAATATAAAAATTATACAGGTAGATTTCTATTTCTAAATGTTTTCACATAAACTAATTGTTAAAGATGTATTGACAGATAGCGCAGCGTTCTATTGCAATGCACGTACGTGTCTACTAGTCTTTTATAAAGAGAGCGAAAAAAGGTCTTGTATTGGGAAGAAACATTTTAAGATAATAGGAGTACTTTATATACTATTAGTTTCTCCATGATGGATCTACTTGATAAAATGCACTGCCTTTTTTTTATTATAGCACCTCTCTTTTTTATTTCTAAAAATTACGTGCTTGACTTTTTTCTACTAGGTCTGTGTAATCCAAGTTCTTAGCTCCAGCATTGCCTAGACTCTAGAGCAAAATTACCATAGTTTAATTCACATCATAGAGAGGGCATGCGGCCAGTCAACGCGCCCTACATTAGAAGCTTGGGGCCCCTAGAAGCTTTGAACGTAATCCGGATGATATCGAAATAAAACAAATCGTTGACATTAGTTAATGCATGCAAAGTTATATATACCAAAAAATTTACAATAAGAATTAAAAAAAGCTGATGACAGCAGGTTTATTACATAAAAAGTACAGTGAGAATTAAAAATAAAGCTGATGACATCAGGTTTGCAATGAGAAAACAAAAAAAAAAAAAAACTGATGACAGCAGGTTTATTACAATAAAAATTACAGTGAGAATTAAAAATAAAGCTGATGACAGCAGGTTTACAGTGAGAAAAAAAAACAAAAAAAAATAGCGGATGAGAGCAGGTTTATGGCAATAAAAACTACAGTGAGAATTAAAAATAAAGCTGATGACAGCAGGTTTACAATGAGAAAACAAAAACAAAAAAAAAAAAGATAAGCTGATGAGAGTGGGATTTGAACCCACGCCCTTTCGGACCAGAACCTTAATCTGGCGCCTTAGACCAACTCGGCCATCTCATCAGTTGTGCCTTTAACTGTAGGTTACATGTATTTATTATTTACTATGCTATCTTATATAATAATTCTAAAGTCACGCTTTGCTCGTGATTGAGCACCCGTATCGTGTGTGCGCGTGCGCGGAAAAGCAACCTCAAAACACACCAAAAACGCGATCGTCGCGGTATCATACGCCACGCCCAAATCTAAGTCCCTTCTCCTATATAAACTCTCCCAACAACACGTCGTAACAGCCCACACTGCACAAACCCACAGCATCAGTAAGCTCGCTCACCGTCACACGACGACGCACGCACAAGATCATGGTGGCCACAGCAATGACCGGCAGTACTCGCGCCAGCGCCGGCTCCTTCTTCCTCGTGCTTCTCTTCGTCGCGCTGACCGGCGTCGCCGACCTCGCGTCCGCCGCCACCGGAGCGGGTGCCACTGTTGCCTTCAGCGGCGACGACAACAACAACGTGGCGGCCCTTCTGACGACGCCGGCGTCGGCGTCCCCGGTCGAGCTGAACGGCTTCATGCAGTGCCTGCTGGGCTGCTTCACGCAGGTGTTCGGCTGCTCGTTCGGGTGCATGGGCAAGAAGGGCGCGGACCTGCCGCTCTGCATCATCAGCTGCGACCAGAAGAGCGTCGTCTGCATGATCCGCTGCGGGCTCTCGCCGTCGCCGCCGTCGCCGCCCAAGCCCTCGCCGCCGGGGCCCAAGCCGCCGTCGCCCAAGCCACCGTCGCCCAAACCACCCAAGCCGCCCACGCCCAAGCCACCCACGCCCAAGCCGCCCACACCCAAGCCCTCGCCACCAACTCCCGCGCCACCCGGCCCGCCCTACCCCGACCCGCCGACGCCTGCGCCACCCGGCCCGCCCTACACCCCGCCGTACGCCGTCACCGGACGCAAGACCGCGGCCTCTGCCAAATATGCCTGCCGACATGTGCTATCTCTCGATCAATCCATTGTACCAGTGAATATATACACCATAAAATGAGCATATATATTTATATCCATTAAGTTAAAAAAAAAAGATACTGATCTCATGCTATATCTTATTATTAATTAACCTGGTCAATGTGTGCTACACTCTGTTAGTATGTTCAGGGTGAAGGCCAAATTATGTCATCAAATGAGTAGTATATGTACACAACATGATCAATGTATCTTGATCTTTCAATATGATGAATGTACTTTGCTCTTTTTATTCAAATGTAATGCTATTTGTAATTAAGTATGTAATGCAAGAACCATTATACTATTTATGCTTGAGCATGGAATTTTTTCATATCCCTTTATCTCAAAAAAGTATACTCCCGATTTATGCAACCGTGAATGCATCGCTCATTCGCTCTCCGTCTCCCCGAACTTACACAACTTCTCTAATAAACTCACATTTCTTCAATAACCTCCTCCCAAATCCCAATACCTTAAAAAAATGAATCACCTCACTTTCATCGGTGAAAGAAAATAGTATACAGGGAGCTGGAACCAAGCCATATATAGCCACCATCCTCGCAATATCACTTCCCGGTCCCGGGGCTCTTGCTGTCATCTTTATACCTGTATGTATCGTCATCTGTGCAAATGCAACCTGTACCAGCAGTTCTCCAGATTATGATGGAATGCATTTGCCGTGACAGTGTCACCAAGGCCAAGGGTGCATCTTACTGTAGAGGATTTCAGAGGTGAAGCCTCTGACTTCTGCATGTGCAAGGGTCAGGCTGGAGTAGTCCAGGCACTTCCGCACCAGCAACATATGAACCTAACCTGCAAAACCTGTTCTTGTTTGTAGCCTTATTTGTTCCAATCACTTGCAAAAGTATGCACTACAGAGTAAACACAATCAGGAATCAGTGACACAAATTTACCAACTTCACACAAGAACACATGCATTTCATTCCTTTATAAGCATCTGTACAATTACAAAGTTACAACCCGGTCCACAGGATCAGCATTCAGATTTCTGTGGCATGAAAACAGTGTAACACTCTCAGTTAATATATATCAACAGATCTTTGCTGGAACTCCTCCACGGAGACGTCAGAAACTTATATTAATAATACAATCAGCAGGGGAAGACTGATCTTGTAGTGAAGTTTTCCTGCTACCAAGGCTTCAGATCTCCAGCAGGCCCAGCAGTCCAGTTGAGGTGCTTCTCTCTTGGTTGCAAGTATACACTCTGCATGTGTGGCAACTTGCGAGCAAGGCCGTTTAGGATCTGATGGAATGCGTCCCTAGGTTGGGCTGGCTGTGGGAACAGCATGGCCTTCTTCATAGATGGATTGGCGAGCAATCTTTGCTTCCGTAGAATATTTTCGATTGGAATGGAAGTGAGGATTGAATCTAGCTTCGGAACATCCTCTTCGTCGACAAAAACACCAATCTCCTCCCATGGGATAGCATCAGCAAATGGTAGAACAATGTCATCAGCTATGATGACTGGAATGCAGCCGAAAACCACGGCCTCCACCAGCCTTGGGCTCCATGGTGCCCATCCCAGTGGGCACAAGCAGAAGACTGCGCGCTGCATATCTTCATAGTAAGTGATAGGGTGATCTTTGGAGATATCAAAGAGAGGATTGTTCTTGAAGTTCTCCCACAGTGATGCTCGGGCACCTCTGTTTCACATCCCAACAAAATGAGTAATTAGGATCCAGACATCATGTTTTGAGAGTATAGGATAGAAAATTCTACACATATGGCATGTCCTTACCTCGCATAATACCCACCCTCAGGGTCATTACCATTGTCATAAAACAGTCCCCTGAAGTAAACAAAGATTGAACGGGGAGTTTCAGGGGGAACCAAGTGAGCCTGCATTTTCTGTGGAGGTGCATATGGCGGTATAATGATAGAACCCTCTTTCAGGCAGACATGGTTCTTCTGTCCAAATGTTTGGACCAATGTAGCACGGCGGAGCATTGGAAGAATTCCACGTTCGGTAGCTTTTTCTTCCTATAAATAAGTCAGGTGAAAATTGCCAATATAACTTCAGAGTTATGGCTGCTAAAGGCAGGAACATTCCTGAAAAGGGAAAACCTTATATCTGATAGAACTCCATTTAATGGGGAACTGAAATAGTGGGCAGTGATGTCCTCACCTGATAGTGAAAGCATGCACCAAAATCATGTGGAACAACAAAGAAGTGATCAGCTCCATCAGTTCTGTTCCAGAAAGGCCACTTGTTTGAAATAAACTGGATTGCACTTCTCATCATCCTTGGGGATTTGAACGGCAGTGGAAGTCCAGCAGGAGTAAGATCACATGTAGTGTAAACTGGCGTGTAGAACCAATCAGCTTCTTCTGGATTGAGTGTTCGCACCGCACTAGAGAGCAAGAAACGATGCATGAATATCTCAGCAGCAAACATGTGATGGAGGCATCGTGGATCCTTGGTGACAATCCTCTTGTTGTACTTGCTTGGCAAGTCATAGATGTAAACCTTCAACCTTCCAATAGGATTGTCCTCTAGCACATCACCAGCACTTCCTGCATGTGAATACTCTTGGCTAAGAAACAGCTAATGAACGCCAAAAAAAAACAGCTAATGAACGGAGGAATAGCCTCCATATAAACCAAGTACACAGAAAGCTGACGGATAAATTGTAAAGCAAGCCAATCATGCAGCTATATTAAGACGGACATGGTAATTAGGTATATCTAGAATGTTAAAGAGGGGAAAAAGGTTGCAACATAACATAGGTCTAGGAAGTTCAATTTCGACAAACCACTATGTAATCTAGAGATGGTGTGTGTGTGCTGTTGTATGGCTATATAAGCCTTTTATCCCCTTTCTTAATGCAATGATACGCAGCTCTCCTGCGTATTCCAGAAAAAAAAATGATCGAATCATACCAAATTAATGATGTTGTGCATCTTTCTGCCATACTATGTTTCCCTTGGTCTTTGTCATCTCTTTTTGACAGATTCAGAATTTATGGGCTAACTTCCTGTCTCTGTCCTACAACTGCCTTTTAATTGTAGACACATAATGGTGCAGGCATCACTAGCCTTGGTTTGTTGCAGCAGAAATTGTCAATGGCATTACTCTGCAAGCAGTGAAGGCAGGCAGGTATGGTTGGCTAAACTACCAACAATCATCAACCGCGGAGCACTTGGAGGAGAAGCCAAAGGCTATTCTGATGGTAGCTTTATATTTGTCATTAATGTTTTTTTTTTACCGTGGAGATTATATGCCTCACAAAAATACACTCAGAATGATCCACGGACCAATTAAGGGGCAGTACAGAACTGGCGCCAATTTGATCTTTTTTGTTAGGAGGGGGCACAATGTTGTTGAAAGATCGAATTTTGCATATGATGGCACCTATGGCAACCGCATATCTGTAGTAATAAGGGATGTCGACTGGAAGGAAGCAAAGGAAAAGTTTTAAGAATCTGCCGGTGAACTGCATTCGAACAGCCAATTCAGAAAGTCCCAAAGCTCGCTGACGATTCCACCAGACAAAAGCTGAGCTATTCTACAACTAATAATCACAACCCACGATCAATCCATCCATAGGATAAATGTACAACTAATCACAACCCACGATCAATCCATCCATAGGATAAATGAAAAAAAAGTGTTCCTACGAGGAAGTCGGGAGCGCCAGACAGAGCGAGAAGGGAGTCACCTGCGATGCGCTCGGTGTTCCGACGAGCCACCCCGCCGGCCACCTCTGCCCCCGCAGCTGCGGAGACCCGCGGCGGCGAGAGGACACAAGAGAGGGAAGCGACCGCAAGGAGGAGGACCGCGGTGGGGCGCCACACCACCCTCGCCCGCGTCATGGCCGCCACTCCCAACAACCAACCCGGTGAAGAGATTCAGCCGCGAGATGGTGGGAGGCAAGAGAGAGATGCGCAGAAGCTTCTCGGAGAAATGATCAGCGGAGAGTGGAAGAGAAGATAGAGATTGCCTTGGGATGGGAGAAGAACGAGCCAAACCCAAACGGGGGTTTGTTAGTTGCTTGTGAGGATAAATTTGCACAGAGGAGGGAAGGATTGGGAATGGTCGAATGGGTCATGCAAGGTTATGGAAGCACGGGAAACACCATCGACCATTGTGAGCAAAGGCTATATTTATTGTTTAGCAATTAGCAGATTGTATTTTGATTCTTGGTGTGGAAAAGGTAAAACTAATTGGTAGTACTATGGTAGGTAAGCACCTTGATTTGTGCTGAGTTTGTTTTCCGGTGGTTGGTCCTAGACTCCTAGGACAAAAGGGTGTCATGGGCTTGCTCGGGAGGGCTCTTCCTCAGTGAACGAGCTTGTGTAAAAAGCAACTCTCTGTAATTTGTCAAATTACAGAGCTGCGCGTGCTTCCTTCTCTCTTGGATTCTTCAGAGATTAGTTTTCAGTTTGAAGAGCAGACCGTGTTGCCCTCGCTTGTCTGGCAGGTTCACAAATCTTTGATCTTTCGTTGGTGAGGAAATCGAAATCACCAATGTTAGGTGAATGCGCAATATATATTGCTCCCAACTAACCTGATCAACTACTAATCAGGGTCAGGGAACCTACTCGATGCACTCGTCGTGTCCTACTACTATCCTGTCAGCGGGTTCCCATCAAATCTGCTTCCAACGTGTACTTGGAAACACAACATTAATTGATGGGTAGCAAAGTCGCCCAACCAAGATCCGAATAAAATGGGCACGCGAATGAGACGTCCCGCAATTGCGCTAATTGGCAGCTTCACTCTACCTTGGAGAAAGATAGGCCCCCATCTGGAATTCACTTGAACTCTTGCGGTAATTGTTGCTGTTTTTTCGTGAAACAAAAAACACACTATGGAATTGTCATGGCTTCACTCTCGCAGAGCTTCCAAACCAAAACTACGGCCCTGTTTGGACCCATGGTATAAAGTTTAGTATACCATTTTCGTTCTTAAGGCTCCAAAGAGGAGGTCTAAAATATTCTCTAGAGTTTAGATCATCTCACGGAACTGTGGACTACAAAAGTGATCTAAAGTTTTTAGTCTTTAATTTCAATCACTGACTTTAGGGCCCGCTCCTCCAAAAATAGCTCCGGTTCCGACTCTTATAAAGGAGCATATTCTTTTAGAGGGTTGAAGCCGTTTTTTTTTATTGTTTAACAAAACAGCTTCTTCGGATGGCAAAATGAGTGAAAAGTCCATAATACCCTTTTTTCTATTTTCTCTTTTCTTTTCTTTTTACTTTTCCTACCTTATCCAATCGCTTGCGGTTGCAACCACACGCCCGTAACGTGAGTACGCACGCGTCTTCAACCTCTGGAGCGACCGAGCGACTGGAGTCCGCACGCTCATCCCGCCGTCGCCGGCGCATGGGAGTACGCCCGGCCATGGGCCACCAGCGCCGCGCTGCCCTCCCCCACGCTCGCTCCTCCTCCTCGCGCCCTCTGTCCCGTGCGCCTTGCGCTCCTCCGCCCCTGGCCACCTACAGAACTCGGTGTCCCGGCCCTCACGCTGGCCGCGCCGCCCCGTCCGATCCTGGTCACTCCCGTCTTCGCCACGAGCGTCGCCGCCCACGCAGGGGGCAAATTCGCCCATGGCCCCACGATCTGAGCACGGAGCCGGGTGAAGCTCGATTTTTTTGGCTCCCATCGACCAATTTCGCACCAGAGAGCGCAATATGCGGGGCTCCTTCGTCGGAGCACCTGCCTCTATACCTGTTTGGCCGTGGGAGCTAAAAAACTGCTCCAGGAGCTGGTTGAGAATCCCTACCAAATGAGCTCTTAGACTAGAGAATCCAGACAAGCCCTGACCCATCCTGTTACCCTCCTGCAGCGAACTAGGTCTCGACTCATCGAGAAAAATATGGCGGTGCAGGATCCGAGACCCGTCAGTTGAGTTGTGGGCGGGCATGGGCACAACGCTATGTACGCGTAGCGCGCACATCCGGTCTCGTCCGGAGACGGTTTAGTAGTCCGGCACGACAGGACTATCCCCTACAACTTTCTGGCCTCTTGATCCACCAAATTGGCAAACATCACAAAGCTCTGCTAAGTTCCATTTAAAAAAATAATTATCATAGGTGTATAGTTTTCTTTCTCAAACTTCAAAATAAAATTCTTATCCCCTGAACTCTCATAAACCATTTAAAATACCTACTTGGTTAGTTACTTTAAAGATGGTTTCAATCTTTGTAAACAACAACAACAACAACAACCTGTCTATCCCAAGCAAGTTGGGGTAGGCAATGGTTTCAATCTTTGTAGTTAAATAAAATTAGGTAAATGTCTTATAGTTTTTAAACCCCAAAAATATCTCCAAGCTTCTGAAAATTCTAAAAAAAAATCATTAGGATACCAAAAATAAATAAATATTTAGAACTTATGAAAATATCTTTAGAATCTTCTCAAAACATAGATCTAGCTCTAGGAAAAATATCTAGAAAGATCTTTTAAAAAAAATCCCAAAACATTCTAATCGATTTCTAACTTGTTTTGAAAACTTTCCACAACATGAATGCATTGAACATTTATGCATGTTGCATTCACGCTTGATGCATCTCATATTTTGTCGTGTAAAGTTTTTTAAACATGATCAGATATCAATTATAATGATTATGGAATGCTTCATATTTTTCTAAATATTTTTTCCATTTTCTTAGAGCTAAATATAACCATTCCCATTCTACTATAAATACTTAATCTCTGATTATCTGGTGATTTATCGTTTTCACACGACTATATATCATGACGGCTTAAAGGACACAACGTCCTTTTCTTCCAACCAAGTAATACAAGAGTTGCTAACAGATGGGATAAAAAAATGGACTGTACCAGCTAAATGTGTTACATAATCAATCCCTCTTGAGATCAGAAAAAAAACAGAACCAATCTTGACAACAATTAACAGTATCCTTTAAGTAGCAGCAGGTTATTCATTACTGTCAGGTGCTAGCAACAACACTGCACTCAGATAACAGTCCACCAAAGGTATACCCTAAACCAGGCAAGAGAAAAGGTAAAGTTGTCGATCCACACAAACGACAGGGCCATAGGAACAGCACTAACAGAAATCTCAGCCGATGAGAAGCTTGTTCTCTTCCAAGAAGCTGTATGTCGGCACTTCCAGGTTGAAGGGTGCCGGGCCCTTGCGGATCCTACCAGAGATGTCATAGTGCGAGCCGTGGCACGGGCAGAACCAGCCACCAAAGTCTCCTGCATTGGGGAGCGGGATGCAGCCCAGGTGAGTGCAGACCCCAATGACGACCAGCCATTCGGGGTTCTTGACGCGCTCTGCATCCTGCTCTGGGTGGCGGAGGGACGCAACATCGACACTGTTGGCCAACTTGATATCATCCTCTGTCCTCCGCCTGATGAAGACCGGCTTGCCACGCCACTTCACAGTTACCGTGGTGCCAGGCTCAATGCTTGAGAGGTCAACCTCAAGTGAGGCAAGTGCGAGAACATCCTTACTTGCTGACATGCTCAGGACAAATTTCAAGATGAGAAGTCGCAGCAAAGATGCGTAAACGAACCTCCCACCACTCAGCACAAAGTAGGCAAATGCACGCTTGCTGGGGTCCCCAGGCTGGTAGCGCTCATGGTTATACTCATCATACACGATTTTTCCAGTTGGATTCTTCACAGCTGCCACAGTTGCTGGGAGCTCAGCTAAGCCCACATCCTGGTTCCTTGGAACAAGAGTTTCCGCTGAAAACCCTGCATGGGAGAGTCATTACATCTTATCATTAGAACAATAAAAGCAGTACCAGAAGAACAGTAGCACTATAATGTCAGAATTAACATTAAAAAATAGCACACAAAGAACAGTTAATGGAGGACCAACGAGTCAGCAGGCCAGTTATTCATAGCAGCAGAGTAGACTAAAGCTAAAGCTTTCACAAGTGTCAGAAAATTACAAAAAAACAGCCATTTTCATAGTTAATTTGACGTTTTCTTGTGCCAAGTGTTAAACTTTTACTGTTGCCGATTCTGTGTACTTGTCACTGCTCACTAGCTACATGTTATATGGACTAACAGTTTTCAATTTCTTTTATTTTGCGTCTAGTCAATAAAGTATTCTATATAGGGAGAAGCATGGCATGCTTCTACTCATTCCGTTAACATCTAAAGTATCATTTTTGCCAAAACTTAACAGCTTGTTCAATGATCAACATATCATAAAATAGATCAAAATTTGTGATTTGTGAAACCTATAACGTGAATGATCTGTGCATTGAGAAAATAGAATGATGAGAGTGCTCAACAAGTGAACTACACATCTGCCAACTAACGATTTATGAAATTCCTTTTGCAGTAAACCACAAGTTAGGTTACCCAGAATCATTGTCTAGATCACACAACAAAAAGAAATGGGTTCATGTTGGAACTATCAATTTGGTTATATAGACCAAAAGATCTAAGTGTGTGAGAAAAAAAGAACAGTTTCTAAGCTTAACAGGTTTCCAATGGTTAAAAATTTATGCTGACTAGTGGAGAGAATCAAATAAAAGCAGACAAGAACTATCTCACATGCAGTAGTGTAGCAATGGGATAATTTGAAACAACACTTGCCAAATTTAAATGCACACTAGTTTACCAACAAATCGGCCATGATAGCAGTAACAATGCAAGTAGATAATCCTACAAGATATATGAAAAAACAGTTAATTTACAGGAATTGATAACCATGAAAGCACATGTTTGCCTATATTTGAGCATGATGGTCTTCTGCCCTTAAACTTTCAGTTATTTTATAACGACACAATCTAACATGACAATTAGGTAACATTTGTACTCAATTGCCTTAGCAACTTCTTCAGACGAAATTAATCTGAAAATGTTAGCTAGAAATTAGACTGACCATTCCAGTAGAAGAAACTAAATAACTCAAGAACACATTAAAAGAACAGATTTTCTTCAAAGATTTTTGAGATGTCAAGCAATACAGCCTCAGCTTGCAAGATAGACATAATCAGCGGAAACAGTTGCATTTGAGATTGTCTTATAAAGCCAAATTAAGGTTGGACTTATCACCAAGTCAACCAATATACCATGAGAAAATAACTGTTGGTTATAATTTTGTTATTAATTGGACTCCACTATATTTTGAATGTAGGGTCGCTTACAGGTAAGAGAGAATTAGTTGATACCGCGACTAGGAGGCGTGTAAATATATTATGCGTTCAAGAGACTAAATGGAAGGGTCAGAAGGCGAAGGAGGTGGACAATACAGGTTTCAAGCTTTGGTACAAAGGGACAGTCGTGACTAGAAATGGAGGAGTTTTGATTGATAAGAGCCTCAAGAATGGTGTGGTGGGAGTGAGAAGGCAAGGAGATAGGATTATCTTAGTCAAGCTTGTCGTTGGTGATATGGTCTTGAATGTAATTAGTGCGTATGCCTCCTAAGTAGGCCTCGACGAGAGTGCTAAGAGACAGTTCTGGAAAGACTTAGATGGCCTGATTAGAGCTGTACCTAGTAGTGAGAAGCTTTTTATAGGAGGAGATCTTAATGGCCATGTAGGTACTACAAGCGTAGGTTTCGAGACAGCTCAAGGAGGTTTTGGGTATGGTAGTAGGAATCAGGAGGGGGAGGAAGTTCTGGACTTCGCGGTAGCTTGCGACCTGATGATAGCAACACTTTCTTTAGAAAGAGAGAATCTCATCTAAGGACCTTCAGTAGCGGACAACACTCTAGCCAGATTGACTTTGTCATCGCAAGAAGAAAGGACAAACGAGCATGCTTGGGTTGTAAGGTGATACCAGGGGAGTGTGTTTTTTCTCAACATAAGCTTTTGGTGACAGACTTTCGTTTTTAGGTGCGCGCCCGTAGGGATAAACAAGCTAAGATTGAAAGCACAAAGTGGTGGAAACTGAAAGAGGAGACGTCAGAGGTATTCAGAGAAAGGGTTATCAAAGAGGGCTCTTGAAAGGAAGAAGAGGACATAAACAACATGTGGGAGAAGATGGCAACCAACATTCAGAAGGTGGCCTCAGAGGTGTGTGGAGTAACCAAAGTAAGTGGAGGCGAGGCTAAAAATACTTGGTGGTGGAACGGGGAAGTCCAAAGGGCTATTAAGGAGAAGAAAGAATGCTATAGACGCTTGTACCATGACAGGAATGTGGACAACATAGAGAAGTACAAGGTGGCAAAGAAGACTACAAAGCGATCTGTAAGTGTGGCAAAGGGTAGAGCGTACGAGGATCTTTACCAACATTTGAGTACGAAGGAAGGAGAGAAGGACATTTATAGGATGGCTAGGGTTCGTGAGAAAAAGACAAGGGACTTCAACCAAGTTAAGTGCATTAAGGATGAAAGAGAGCATCTCTTGGTGAAAGAGGATGAGATCCGACATCGATGGCAAGAGTATTTTGATAAATTGTTCAATGGTGTGAATACGGACACAACCTTTCATTTGGAAGACTCTTTTGATGACACTAATAGGCGCTTTGTGTGGAGAATCAAGAATCTGAGATCAGAGAGGCATTGAAAAGGATAAAAGGAGGTAAGGCGATGGGACCGGATGGTATCCCAATCGAGGTGTGGAGATGCCTCAGGGACATAGCTATAGTATGGCTAACCAAGCTGTTCAACCATATTTTTCGATTGAACAAGATGTCTGACGAGTGGAGGAGAAGTATATTGGTACCGATCTACAAGAATAAAGGAAATATTTAAAGTTGTACTAATTACCGGGAAATTAAGTTGATGAGCCATAATATGAAGCTATGGGAGACAGTTATCGAGCATCGCTTGAGAGCAATAACGCGGGTCTCTATGAACCAATTTGGTTTCATGCCTGGAAGGTCAACTATGGAAGCCATTTTCTTAATAAGACAAGTTATGGAGCGGTATAGGGAGAAGAAGGACCTACACATGGTTTTTATTGACTTGAATAAAGCTTATGATAAAATACCAAGAAATGTTACGTGGTGGGTTTTGGACAAACATAAAGTCCCAACAAAGTACGTCGGGCTCATTAAGGACATGTACAACAATGTTGCGACTAGTGTTCGAACAAGTGATGAAGACACGGATGACTTTTCGATTAGGATAGAACTACATTAAGGGTCAGCTTTGAGCCCTTATCTGTTTATCTTAGTGATGGATGAGGTCACAAGGGACATACAAGGGGACATCCTTTGGTGTATGCTTTTTGCGGACGATGTAGTGCTAGTTGATGAAAACCGAACAAGAGTGAATCAGAAACTGGAGTTATGGCGGGAGCCTTTGGAGTCCAAGGGTTTTAGACTCAGTAGAATTAAAACTAAGTATATGAGATGTGACTTCGGCACTACTACTCGGGAGGTGGAAGATATTAGTTTGGAAGGTCAAGTAGTGTCTAGGAAGGATACCTTTCGATATTTAGGATCAATGCTACAGAGAGACGGGGATATTGATGAAGATGTTAGCCATAGAATCAAAGCAGGGTGGATAAAGTGACGCCAAGCACCTAGTGTCCTATGTGACAAAAGGGTACCACAGAAGCTAAAAGGCAAGTTTTATAGGACGGCGATTAGACCTGCTATGTTGTATGGTGCAGAATGTTGGCCTACGAAAAGACGACATGTTCAACAGATAAGTGTCGCGGAAATGCGTATGTTGCGTTGGATTTGCGGTCATACAAGAAGGGATCGAGTTCGGGACGATGATATACGTGATAGATTAGGGGTAGCACCGATTGAAGAAAAGCTTGTCCAACACCGGTTGAGATGGTTTGGACATGTCCAACAGAGACCTCTAGAGGCACCGATGCATAGTGGAATCATAAGCCAGGATAGTAACATGAAGAGAGGCAGAGGAAGACCGAAGTTGACTTGGGTAGAAGCAATAAAAGGAGACTTGAAAGGATGAAATATACCCAAAGACTTAGCCTTAGATAGAAGTGCTTAGAAAATAGCTATTCACGTGCCTGAACCTTGATTGCTTCTGCTATGTTTCAACTGTAGCCTACCCTAACTTGTTTGGGACTTAAAGAATTTGTTGTCGTTGTTGGACTCCACTATATCACAACAATATGTTGTTTGCATGTCGATAATAGCACTAACAGCGTCACTAGAGTTAGGACTAACTAGAGAACAACAATTATCTTGCAGAAACCAACTGCAAATTCTGGCACATGTTACCAGTCATGTTTCATAATTCAGACCAAGCAAACCAAAAGTCATGTTCTTCCATTCCATATACCATCCAGTCCCAACAGATATGACCGAAAACAGAAAATGAAACTGCTTCACGCTAAATGAATGAACCACAACGATCATAACCAGGGAGTTATAAGGCGCGATCTAAGATTACATCAAGTATGCAGGCGGGGATACACAGATCAACGAGCACCCTAAGAGCACATAAGCAAACCGGACCCAGACCGAGATCAGATACCGTGGATCGAACAGCCGCAGCTACCGCGAGCTCCGGAACCCTAGGATCAGGGACAGGATAGCATCCCGCCCGAATCTAGCCGTCAATCAAAGGGAGAGCAGACCGGAGCGACGATGAGAAGACCGACCGCAGCACATACCTCTGGCGGCGGCGAAGAAGGGAGAGTCGATGGCGAAACGCGCCCTGCGGTCGCGTGTGTCGTCGTCGTCGCGGCCGGGTAGTGTACCGGCGAGAGGGCCCCGGTTGCCGGCGGCGGCGGCGGCGGCGGGGCGCCAGGCGAGAGCGGACGAGAGGCGCCTGCCCGCGACCCTGAGCATGGTGGATGGAGAGGGGACGTGAGCTCGCAGCGGTCGCTCGCTTCTCGCCGGGTCCGACCTCCGAGGATCGGGCGTTTGGTGGGGGAGATCGATTCGGGGCCTCAGGGAGGACGGAGGAGACGCGGAGGCAGGGGCCGCGTGCTTGTAGCTGACGAGGAATCTGATTGGGAGAAGAAAAAAAAAAGAGGAAATTAGCTCGGTAGCATTAAAAGACTACATGTTTGATACGTACCATTAAAAGAATAAACTTATGCTACGTACCGTTAAAAGATTATATCTCTTTGGATTTTAGCAATTCCGTGAAGTCTCTGTTAACATGGACATATATATACCCCTGTCTCTTCCAATACATGAGCCCAACATGAATATATATGCTTATATAAAAGTGACATATTATAACACCTCAAAAAATTAGCATGAGCTCAACATCACCTTTAGAATATTATATTACTAAGATATGGCATAAGTACATAACATTGTTCACATCTGGATGATTAACTGGGTTCTCTAGGTCACATATAGCACCATAGTTAACAACACATTGGTTTAGAACAGAACACATACCAAGTTACACATGCTTAGACTAAGATAACTATTCAATTATAAGTCTACGGTTGATTCCTCCAGGTGAGATTGATGCCATCCTCCTTTGTTGTCACACCTGGGCTTGTTGGAGAAAGGGAAGCCATCCTCCTTGTGGTCATACCTATTGGACTTGCTGAAGAAAGAGATGCCACACCCCTTTTTATCACACCTAGGCTTGATGTTACTTTTGGATCATCAATAATGTTCAATGGCTCAGTAACTTTGGTGGAGGCTTCAACAGCTTCGAATTTTATTTTCCTGTAAGGCATAAGTCGGGTTAGTGAAAGAACATATTCCATCACATATAAGATATGAAACGTTAGCATATCAAACATAGGCATGGTAAATTACTTTTTCTATTTTTTTGGACGAGGGGGTGGAAGTTCTTGTTCTAGTTCAGCTTGAATTGCATAACAACCCTTCTCTATATGTCCAAATTGGAAGCACCTTTTGCATTGATATGGACCTCTTTTTTCTGGCTCTCCACTAGCCTTGATTCTTTGCTTCCTTGTCTACCAACAGGCCTTTCTAATGGTGGAGGAACCACTTCAAAACCAGGGTCATTTTTGGGCCATTGAGATTTGTCACCCATTGGAGTGATCTCGAACTGATAAGCTACCTTGAACCTCTCTACTGAATAATAGTCATCCACATTGTCCTCTACTTTTAGTTGTCTAACTTTTCCAAATAAAAAGATAGCATGAGTGCATGGTTTTTCAGACACCTTCCATTGTCCACAACCACATGTTCTTTTTGCAAGGTCAACACCATACCTTCAAGTCTTTCCTTCATTTGTTGTTCTAGATATCTCAGCTGACAGTGAGCCACTTTTGCAAAAATCATAGTGTAGCCCTCGACTCTTCATGTTCAGTTCATATAGCACACTAGGGAGGATATGACCTTCAAGTCTCTTGGTTATTTCCTGCCTTGTGGAAATCTTCTCCATGATCTTCTCTCTAATCTTATCCATCAAATCAACAACTGGAAGGTCTTTGTAATCCTTAATCCAATTATTGAAACATTCAGAGATATTATTGTTAACATAATCAACTTTACATTCTTTAGAGAATTTTGATCTGCTCCATATCAGATTGTGATGCTTGTTTAACCAAGGAATTGCTTTAGGACAAGCAGCTGCAATTTTCTCCATTAGATAATCATGCCTACGAGTTGTGCATGCTCATGCACAAGGCCACATAAATTTCAACACATCACCTTTGAACTTCTTCCTAAAATTGGCCATGAGGTGTCTAAAACACTCTCTATGCTCAACTTCACCATTGTAAGCTTTTTGGACACCATATTCTAGTCCCTTACAAGCATCACTGTGAATTGTCAACCCAGGTGGAGTCCCAATAGCCTTTTTCAGATTGGTCATGAACCATGCCCAATTGGCATTTGTTTCTTTGAAGAAAATGCCATACGCAACTGGATACATCCAGTTGTGTCCATCAATTGCAGTTGCTGCAGCTAATTGCCCTTTATACTTTCTAGTAAGGTGGGTGGAATCAACACCAAGATATGGTCTACACCCAGCCAAAAAGCCATCAACACATGCTCTAATGCACACAAACATCCTTGAAAAGTGCATTTTCCCTTTGATCTTCTTACAACCAATCTCGACAATGCTTCCTGGGCAGGATTCTTCTAGTGCTGCTTTTAATCTCCATAGCATTGTGAAGCTCTCCTCCCAAGTACCATGAAGATCATTCATTGCTAACTTTTTTGCCGACCACACTTTCCAATATGACAAGCCAATGTTATACTATTTCTCTAACCTTTTCTGTAACTTCTTTGAACTAAGAGTGGGATCATCCTTCACTATATCTTTAGATCTGTGTGATAACCAATTTATTGTAGCCTCGCGTCCCTTTGACGTGGCTGAGCTACGACATGTGTGCACACTTGAAATTTTGACCACCTACAGATAAAATGTAATAAAAAAATGTATTCAGATCAAGTAAAATATACAAAGTGGAAGGTACAAAGTGTATATTCTATAATAGTTTAAATAATAATAACCATTATACAATATACACTTAAAAATTTCGATGAATGTACAATAATTTCAATTGACACCAAGAGGGTAGAAGTAAAACCATGAATGTGTTGCCGCCATGCAGTTTCTTGGCAAATACTTTCCACTCGCAATTAGGATCTTTGCACCTTGCCCTGTACCGTTCTTTGTCACTATGTTCAATTCTACTCTCAAACTCATTTCTTATGGCATATGTCCTAATTGTTTCAAGAAAATCAGCCTTATCTTCAAAAGTGTCTCCCTCCTTGATTACTGGATTCTCTCTGTCATATGTTGTGTGAGGCACAACATTATCATCCACCAAAGCAGCCTCATCATCAGGAACATTTTAGTATCAAAGTCTAGAATAGGACATGTCCTCTTCCTTTTATGCACCACCATTGGTTGCACATTCCCCACTGGTTGCATAGGTTTGAAGTACCTCCACTCTTCATCTGCTCCTATTGCCTCATCTCCATCAGGATCACACAGAACAGTCATAAAGTGTTCATTTTCCTCTTCTTCAGCCATTGGTGCCCCTACAGCTGTCTGACCATATTCAGGTATTTCTCTCCATTCGGCTCTTTTTCTATATCAGCAAGCATCTCATCATCTCCATCATCCACTACCATGGGTATCTCTTTGCCCGCCACACCTACGACATCATGCATCTCTTTGTCCACCGGATCTGTTGTAATAGGCATTTCCTTGCACACCATATCTGCTGCAGCAGATGCCTCCTTGTCCATCACATCTATTGCAGCAGGCATGTCCTTGTTCACTCCATCAGCTGCAGCAGGAAACTCTTTCCCCTTTTCATGTCCACCCACTACCATAAACATCTTCACCTGATTTGATGACCTTAACAGGTCAAGAAGCTGAGCATTTGAACTTAATTTGGAGTCCAAACCACTTTTCTAAACAACCCAAAAAGTCGCCTTTTGGTTGCTGCCCCATTAAAAATATGGATCCATATCTTTCTCCAGATCGATGAGTGCATATTCTTTTGGATCCACATTCCATTTTATGGTCCTACCCCGATTATAAAACTTTTTACCCTCATGAACAGTGAAGTAAGAGTTGACAGTAACCTCTAATCTACACTGATTCTTTGGATTTTTCCTACAATAAATCACACAAGCATCGAAAATATATAGAACAAATGTAAGGAGCTGTTGACAATAATCTTAGGTCCCATTTATTCACTTCACCCAGGATTGGTCCAATTTGCACTTCACACATCCATGTAGGAATTTAAGAGATGGTCAAAGATTACCCTTTCGAACCCCCAGCAAGATCCATCTACCTCAATCCCCCTCCAATTTCACTTCAATGTTCTCTAAAAATCATTCAAAAAAACTAGGGTTAGAAGCGATGAACTTGGTGATGGGGAGGGAGAGAGAGGAGAGAGGAGGAGCGCACACCATGGATGAGAGGAGGAGGAGGAGCAATAGCCACCGAGGAAGAAGTGGGAGGCGCCTCCGGCCGCCGGTCACCGGTCGTTGAGGCCTAGAGCCTCCTACCTGCTACTGTGGGTGTGCATGAGGAAGTGGTGTGCCTGTTGATTGCTGTGTGCATGATGAGCAGGTTGAGGTGTGTGTGATGGAAAGGACAAGGACAAAAAGGACCATTCATAAATCCTTTGTTCACAAAAAAAAATAAAACTCTAAACTGATGTAACAGAAGTTGACGCAATGCTAAAAATAAATAACGTTGCAACCTTTCAATGGTATATAGCTAAGACTAAATCTTTTAATGGTACATATCCAAACATGCAATCTTTTAATGGTACATAGCTAATTTTCCCAAAAAAGAAGGTAAGAAGCAAGACAGAGTCAGGGGAAGGAAGATGGAACACGGGAGATGATGGCCTAGTAGTAGTTAAGTGTTCTATGAGGTTGGGGCCTTTTCACAAGTAGAGCTGTTGCTAGGTAGCGGCTTTAGGCTTAGCCACCTCTCAAATAACTATACGCATCTTGTTTTTATAAATCTCACTTTTTAAGTAATCATTTTTTATAAGAAAATATCAAATGTGTAATAATATCGTTAAGTTGATAGTGAGAAATATTTTGTTAGTAAACATTAGGAGACACAAGTGTTAATAATATTTTTCTAAGCTATAGTATTAAATTTATAGGACCACAAGTGCATTGTATGTGTGTTTTTCTGTCGAAGGGACAATGTAGCTAAAGAAACAGTGAAAATATGGTGGATGTGGATCCATCAATCCATGATGCAGCCTTAAGCAAAAGTTGCTTATAAAATACTATAGCGCGTGTGCATTTCAAAAGCACCGGAAAAGGAGATAAACACATTCACCAATAGTCATTAAAAATATCCATGAGATTCCTCTTAATCCACCTCCAATTTGAATGATACTAAGATTCCTCTTCTAATTTGAACAAGTTTGCACACTGTTGTTCGGTTTCAATATATAAGTCTAATTGGTGCTGCTTCTGGAAGAACTTTTTTTTTAAATGAACTAGTTTTTGTTGGAAGGTGATCTCGATTAATCTCGAGATTATTCACTCGTTCACATGTCGGTTTCCTATCCAACTAGATAAGCTTTGCCATGATCGGCGGTGTTGACGCCAACTTAGATCCCACATCAACAAGGGCTAGCATGCTGAAAGTCCTATGTTTCGTTTGTTAATTGAGACAACTAGTTGACTAACCTTTTGCTAAGTGTATAATTAAACAAGGTTAAATCCACACAAAGGTGGTGAGCAAGGCTTGGAAATGGATGAAGGCTGGTCAATCAAATTGGAGCAAGCTCGCACTTGGAAAAGAAGAAAGGGGGAAATCCCTATGGTGATCAAGGCAAAAGGTATAAGATAGATATTTTGTTTTGTCGGTGAAGACACAGTAGAGTGTGTGGTCTGGTTTAAGATAGATAGTCATACTATTAAGAGAGAAATTCAAAATAGCAAATACGTTTATCTAGTGCCACTAGGTGTTAATTTACATGCATTTGCATTAGACCTAGTGAAGATGTGAATAGCAAGTGAAAATGTCTTTGAAAACACTTTGACAAAAATGCTAACTCAAGGGCTTAGATGTTTGGAAAAACATTTGAGAGTTGTCACGCTTGCAAAGTGGGAGAAGAGAGTTGTCGGTTGAGCTATTCTGCACACACCGAAGCTCTCGGTCAGTACTTGACTTGAGTGAGTTTTTCAGTCGAGCATGTTGCCTTCCGGTGTGCACTAGTCTTGCACCACCAGAGGCGTCCACTGTAGTCCTAGCTGAACGCATGAGATTCAAATGGGCCACCAGAGGTGTACGGTGCGAGCACCAGAGCTCGCACCACACCATTCTACCAGAGAGCACTGAAATCAAGCACACATGGGAGCTAACATACACCGGAGGCATCTAGTGTGCACCAGACCTCTGATAGGGGCAACGTGAAAACTCTATGTTTGGTTTTGGTAATTAAGAAAACTAGTGGACTAACCTTTATCCTAAGTGTTGTGTTTGAGATAGGTTATGTTCACACCAAGGTTGAGCAAGGATGGCAATCACGAAGGAGATGATGGTGGCCACATGTGATCAAGTGCTCAATTCTTAAAAAAGAAGAGAAAAACAAAACCCTATGGATCAAGGCAAAGTTAGCCTGCTTGGTGTACACCATCCTACTTGGGCCGTTGTCCATGCGATGAGGTACCACAAGTACATATCTCTGATAGACTCTCACTGTTGTTGTCCGTAGTGTGCAAGTTCACATCTTTCAGTGGCACATTTTGCACTCTACTTGTTTCTTAGCCTTGCTTTGTCATACCTCACATGGTTAAGCGTCAAACAAGGTAACCAGATCTGATACCACTTGTAAGGATCCTTGCTAAGACTAGAGGGGGTGAATAGGCCTATTTAAAACAAACTCAAACTTTTGTTAGAAGTCTATACAGGGCACTGTCGCTCAGTGTGCGACACTGCTGGCCTATGAGCAGCACTATCGCTCCACCTGACAAGTTTGAAATCACAGTTCAAATTCTACCCAAGGACATTTAGACGAGTAATATATTGAGCTTCTAGGGGTAGTGTAGATCCTAGTCCACCACTTGAATGTAGCCAAAAGTGCACACACGAGTAGATCGAGACCAAACCCTAAATCACCGACAAACAAGTATAGCACAATCCAAAGCAAGAACACAAGAGAGACAAGGTATTTATCCCATGGTTTAGCTCGCCACAAAGGCTTGCCTACCTCCATGTTGTTGAGGAAGCCACCAAGGCATGGGTTTCTAGAACTCTATCCTCTTTCTCAAGTCAAGAGAGCAAATCTCTTGATATGAGATTGAGGTCCTTACTCGATTAGATGGTGATTACAAATGTCCCAGAGCTGCCACACAAGTTGGAAGCTTCAATGGGCTATGCCTAGCTGGCTAGGAGCCTTGCTCGAAGAGTAACAAACATAATCCACTGGCTTAAACATGAACCAAGTGCTCTAGGAGTTGAAGAATAGGTTGGAGTGCTCTCTATTGCAGTTTGGAAGCTCAATCTCTCAAGAATTTGAGTGGAAATCGAATGGAGAACCTTGAGGTGCTCCAATGGAGTTAGAGAAAGGAAGAGATATTTCTCTAGTCAAGTTGAGCAGAAGAATGGTCTAGGTGACCATTGGGGAAGAAGGGAGAGACATAGAAATATCTCCCCTTTCTCTTTAATGGTCAATTAAGTCACGATAGTGCCGCTCAAGCTAGGTAGACTCAAAGAGAAAGAGTGAAAGCTTGCTGCAATGGCTGATGGTCTGAGGATATTTGGTGGATGTTTTGAGCACTTGGTTGCATATTGAAGCTTGTGTACCACATCCCCTTTATAGTATGACTTTTCCTAAACTCAAATTAGAAATAGAAAATAAATTAAATTCCTTTGAGTCGGTTGTCACGTCCTTTTGTAATTGGGAGATCCACCATCACATGTATTATCCTCCTTTTCATTTTACCTTCTTGTCATCTCAATTAATCTCATTAGTCCTTTAGTTGTGTGGTCATTATCACCAAAATCCATAATGTCATGTCTCATGCAATGAGCTCCTTTGTCACAACTAGTTGAAAACTATATATCAACATGAACAAGCCCCCTCTCTACCATGGCTTTAAGTGTTACTCACACTAGTGTACCTGTGGACTAAGCACCTGTGTATCTCACATTAAACACATATTAGTCCACTTAGGTTGTCACTCAATTACCAAAACCAAATTATAGGCTTTGACATATGCGCTTGGCAAAGTATATGGTGGAGATGCCCACTTGCTCAAGTGCTTGAATAGCCAAAGGCTCTCTCTTAACAAAGAGGGCTTAAGCTATGTCCCAAAGAGTGGCAAGAAGGCCTTTGTACCCCACAATAATCAATTTGTGTGGGAAAATGGGACCTAGTGCAACAAAAGCAAGCAAGTGGGGCACATGGAGAAGAATTGCAAGAATAACGACAATGCTATAATTCTCAATTAAGTTTGATTCTTTTTATTTGCTTTCCAAGGGTGCTAGTGGTGTTCATGCTAAGTTCATTGATGCACCCATTGTGAGCTCAAAGAAGAAAGCTATTGTCATGATCCTGCTCGGGGTGGCTAGCTAGAGGGAGGTCACGCGGTGGCACTGTGGCAGCGCCGACTACTAGGGACAGCACGTCTAGGGCTGGGGGCATAGGTGGCAGCGGTACGACTAGGGCAGGGGGTGCGGGCGTAGGAGGACATCGAGGGAGAGACAATGGTAGAGAGAGAGGGATAGGGGAACAATTGTTTAGTCCTTACTTATGATTGAAAGGTTACATTGCCCCTCTTTTTATAGTCCTCGGAGACTTGGTCCCTAAGCAGTCTAAACTTATCCTCTAAGAAATTAATGAAAGAGTCCTTATAGATTTGGACCGCTTTCTTACAAGCAAACTATTTATTTTCTAACAAATCATGATCTGTTCTATCTAAGCAAATCTCTTATTCATTTTCCTACTTTTTTTTTACTTTCCTCTTTTATTTTGAATCTCCTCAGGTATTGTAAGGTTTGAGGAGCGTCAGTGGTGCACCCTCCTAGATGATCGCCCCTGCTACCATGCACCGGAGGGTCTAGGGGTCAGCTAGGGTTGGGTCATAGGCACCTCCTGGCCCACTTAGCCTAGCATTGGGCCTCTGATCTAGGCGCATGATAGTTATTTGGGTGCCCAAAAGCTTAGTCACTAACCTTGGAGGACCCAAACAGCAAGTTTGAGTACCCAAAAAGAATTGATCTCTTTTTAGGTAAATTACAAAGCTAGAGAAATGCATTGGGTACTTGATAGTGGGTGCACTCAACATCAAGTAACTCAATTGCAATATCCAATGACTTGAACATATCAAATGTGTTGCTAGTAGAGAGTTTTAACTTTAACTTATTGTCGGTGGTTCAATTGTGTGATCTTGGATTCAAGTGCATATTTGGAGTTGATGATGTGGAGATTGTTAGTGTGGATGGATCAAATCTCATATTCAAGTGCTTTAGATATGCAAATCTCTTTTTGGTGGATTTCAACTCAAATAATGAAGCAAAGCTATCAACTCGACTAGCGCGAGTGAGATAACACGCCACCACCACTAATCGATCACCCTCTCCACTGGCACCTCTGCTACTTCTCCTCTGTTGACTCCACCGACACCACCTCGCCTAAACCTCCACCTCAAGTGATTCCACCTCTACCGCATCTCCTAGCACCCAATAGGGTTTCTCCTCTCCTCTCTCTCCTCTCACCTTTTCCTTGTAGATCAGAGAAGAAGAGCTGCAACCACTAACGGAGGAAGATTCTGGGTGTGGGCTTGACACGGCGAGCTGACCATCTAAAACACACGCACTCCTCTTTTCGGACCTCTCCTAGGTCGAGCTCTAGCTCTAGGTATGGTTATGCCCCTGTCGCCACTCATCTTCTGGTTCATACAGTTTGTCCATGTTTGTCTGCCTTAGATTCGGTTAATGCAAAGCCTAATCAAACTGTGATGTACCATGGATGGTCCCATGTTTATGTATAAAACTACAACAAAGTTTGAGGTCAAAATAGTCATGTATTATTAGAACCTGTCTTCCGGGTGAAGAATTATCTCCAAAATTCACTAGTATTCAAAATTGGTTTTTATCTGCATGTATTCATTTGGTTTATGCATCGGTATAATGTCTACCACTAGGTTGCACCATCAATGAATTTTGATTATTATTAATAGTATAATTTCATTGATGACTTCTCCATTAGATTAACTCTCACTGTTAAATGAATCTATGCTTTGAATCTTAACATTGCCTCTCTGATCTCTAGTTACCATGTTCAGTCAGATTAGAGTTTAGAAAATAGTTGGCCTCTACGAATTTTGATATGCCTTAAGAGTAATAATTTTAATCATGCTTGTTGATGTTTGGTCATCCACTGATGAGCAATTATCTAAAGATGTAGTGTATCCTTTTGTCTTGTTCCTCTAGCTATCCTTTTGTTTCCCTTTTTCTTTTGAATATGTTGTGCTAGTTTTAATGTTGATGGATGATTCTATGACCTAAGAGCCTCTTGTCCTTATTGTTTGGCTATAGGTTAGTTTTGGTAGCAATAGTATGAACCCAAGAGGTCTATTGACTTGTTTCTTGAATTAGACGAAAGTGGAACCAGTTTGTCTATTCAGGTGCAACTAGCTGGTGTTGTAGGCATATAAGCTTCCACATTTATACCCTAAGAAAAAAGATAATTCCCTTTCTATTAGGATTATGTATAGGTATGCAATCTGAGCCAACAATATACAACAAACAACTTGTTTTCATCAATCAGTTTTGAGGATCAAGTAAAGCGTTGTCAAGGCCAACGATATGCTCAATGGACTAGAACGTTCATAATGGCGAATTTTATGAAATTATAGCTTTTTCTTCGAGTAAGCTGATATGAACATTCGGGTGTAAGGGGAAGACTTGGAAAATGCTGGTACCACTACAATTTACTAAATTTGACCCTCATGTTCATTTTCCCCTCAATTCTAGCTTATTATTATTCCTTCTCCTGTACACATTGAACAAAAATCCATCTAGTATGTGGAGAGTAAATGTCTTGAAGTGGAGTCCTAAAGGCTGCTCGCTACCGGTGATGGGCATCGTGTGACCTTTGACTTTCTAGATTTTAAAGGTTGACACTTTAAAAAGGTGAAGAGATTTGAGAGGAGACCTTCTACACTAATTTGTGTAATTTAATATTTTATACAATTAAATAAAGTCTATTATATGTGTGCATAGGTGCCCCAAGTAGATAGTGTTTCTTGCCTATCATGGAGCTGTTGTGGTAAATACTTGGTAGCAGCCATGACAAGAGATGTTCACCGACCTGATGTTCAGATGGTTGTCATCAAGAGACAAGACAGAGATATAAAGAGAAGACCATTGATTGCAGGTATCAAAGTGAATTTAGTGATGTATTTCATCTAGCCTTAGCATTCATTCTATCATCCTCTGCCAGATCAACTAATATACTTCTATGTGTCGTGGGCATTGAGATATATAGTGAGATAGGACCAAAGGAGTATTAAGATTATCGTAGAAAGCATATATAGAGAGTATTAGTCTATGACCGAACTGAAAGGATCAAGATACCCAAGAGAAGGGGTGAATTGGGCTAATTAAAAATTTCTTTGCAATAATTAAGTCCTATGGTTAGCCCAATTAACCCCTTATGCCTAGAAAGTGTTCCTAGTTGTTCTACCGCACAAAAGACTTGCAACTTAAGTTCCAATCCTACTCTAGCATGGCAATTCTATGAATGTAAGAACAAGAATTGAATTGCTCAAAGTAAATGCTCAAAGTAAATAGAGAGGAGAGGAAATGCGGCGATGTTTTGCCAAGGTATCGGAGAGTCGCCACTCCCCACTAGTCCTTGTTGGAGCACCCGCGCAAGGGTGTAGCTCCCCCTTGATCCGCGCAAGGATCAAGTGCTCTCTACGGGTTGATTCTTCGACACTCCATCACGGTGAATCACCCACAACTGCTCACAATGTGAGTTGGGTCATCCACAATCTCTCCGGATGATCACCAAGCTCCCAATCACCACCAATCCGTCTAGGTGATGGCGATCACCAAGAGTAACAAGCATGAACTCTCACTTGACCACGACAAGCCTAATGAGATGGGTGGATGCACACTTTGCTACTCTTGATCTCACTAATGAGGGCTCTCTTTGGGATTCTCAAATCTCAATCACCTCACTAGGACCTTGCTCTTCTTGGCACTCTCAAACGTGTTTCTTAGCTGTTGGAATGAGCAAAAGTACCCCCACACATGAGTGGAGGTGGTATTTATAACAAGGGCTGAAAAACGAACCGTTATGTGCCTCTGTGGGGTGACCGGATGCTCCAGTCAGTATACCCCGAATTCTAGTGTTTACAGTGTGACCGCCAGCGTCCGGTCAGCACTGATCGAACGCGTCTGGTCGTGATTTTCCCTCTCTGGAACCTTATTGGAGTCGACCGAACGCTGCCTTCCAGCGTCCGGTCACATGACCCCTCAGCGTCCGGTCATGCTAGACGCAATCACCTTGGTCAAATGAACTGACCGGGCCCTGAGCCAGCGTCCAGTCAAATCGGAGCCAGCGTCCGGTCTGTATTTGACCCTCCATTCACTTCGAACTCTCGATCATATGTGAATGAAGTTTGCTCCATTGGATCTAAGGGCTATTTTGGAGCTACCTAGTGCTAGTTTTAACAAGTGTGCACCACACCTAACTCACTAGACTCACCTAGGTCAAGCTACCCGTCCATACCCTTCTTAATAGTACGGCCAAAGGAAAAACAAAGTCCTAAACTACTCTAAGTGTCTCTCCAACTCCAATCGACACTTAGAACTAGTCATCCTTAACCTTGTCGTCTATCCTTTGAAATCCGAAACGATTTCCATCGTAGGGGCATGACCACCATGATTGCCCAATCGATCTCCATTACCATGACCTAACTTAATTGCCTCTGCAAAACACATGTTAGTCATAGTAATCTTGTATTGTTATTAATCACCAAAACCCAACTAGGGGCCTAGATGCTTTCAATCTCCCCCTTTTTGGTGATTGATGACAATACCACCTCGAGTATGTGAAAGAGTTAAGGTTTTTAACATGCTTGGATCATATAAGCTTTTGTCAATAAGAACAAAGGTGTTAGTCAAGCTTATATGAACCAAGCCAACATGATGTACTCAAAAGATATGAAATAAGCATGAGTACAAGTAATAAAGCTCATTTGCATCGGAGTAAAACACGGAAGCAAAGGCAAATGAGCATAACACAAGTGATATGACATATAAATAATTCAAAGTAGAGAGCACACATGTCATATATCACGGTCACGTAGATATCACTATCACATATATATAGTTCAATGCATAAAGGTAAACACACGATAAATGCATAATAGTGTATCACACATAAAAACTCCAAATGTAAATAGATAAGCTAATATAATAACTAAGCTACCCCTAAATACGTCGCTTCCCCTAAATCTATCATACTCGATCCATCTCCCCCTTTGGCATCAAACTCCAATACCTAAGGGTCGGTCGGCGGGGCTGCAGTGGACGAGCCGGGCGCTGAGGTACGAGGAGCGAGCTAGAACTGGTTGGCATCATCATCTGATCCGGAGCTCTGAGCTGTCTGACCCTCTAAAGCTGGAAGTGATGCTAAAGCAGTCTGGGTCGAATCAAGGACTGGAGCTACTGTAGGCTATGCTGGTATGACTGAAGCAGCTGGCTCTGATGATGCCACTGAGGAAGGGAGCATCTCTATAGTCTCGGTAACAGGTGCAACTGTAGAAGGACCTGGGACATGTAGATATGGAGTGGGCATCCCTGTCAACTCACTGAATGAAGCACCAAGGCTCCTGGACATGGTGGTCTCTGGCACAAGCAGCGAAGACGTCCCAGCCGGTGTGAAGCCCGTCTGAAAAGGTGTGAACTGCGGGGCTAGCGCTGGTGAAGCAAAAGTACTAGGACACCTACTCTGTAGGAGAAGCAAATGGCGCTGGTGGTTGTCCCTGACTCTGAAGCCCACTGGGCTGTAGTGCTGGAGTCATTGAAGTAGTGGCTGCCTAACTAAGCTAGGGTGAATGCTATGTCGGTGGAGCCCCAATGGCTGTCACTACATGCTGCATAAATCCAAGGAGCTGCTGCGGATGCATGGCCTACTACTGCTGCTGTAGAGCCTGAGTCTGCTACTGAATAGCTAGCTGCTGCTGCTGGATCGCCTGCTGCTGCTGCTGGAACTCATCCTGCCGAGTCTGGAACTGTGCAAACATGGCAGCTGTCTCCTGAGCCTGACGTGCCTGGTCCTACCTCATCCACTCAAGTATAACAAGGAGAGCGGGGTCTGTCTACGGGGCAGGTGGTGCTGAACTAGAGCTGCCGACCTCATGATCATGTCGCTGAGGAGGCATCCGAGGGACGGGCTGGTAGTCATCATCAGAACTGTCACTGGGGTCGCTCACGACCACACCCTCCTGCTGAGCAAGCTCCTCCTCCTCAGTAGCTGCTATCCCTCTGATGATCTCATCTTGCTAGGCTACAGACTCTGGCACCTCAGGACATCGGCGTGGCTGACTAGGTGCTATAGGTGTACTATGCCTGATCATCTGTGTCATGTTATAGGCTGGAAACTCTGTGGTGGCACCACTATACTCAGCAAGCATCTCTGGCGGCCTCACTGTGACTGCCCTGTGGATAAGCCATGTGATCCAATGAGCATAAGGTAGCTGCCTGTGTCCTCTGAAGCCCTCAGCTATAGTGTCCTCCATCTCTGACAGAATAAGATCCCAGATATCAAAAACTATCTACTGCATCAGAGAGTTGATAAGCCATAGCTGTATACGTGTCAAGCCCTCTCTATATCCCATCCTAGGAAGCAATGTCCTCCTCATAATAGCCTGAAGCACGCGAGCAGTGGGATTGAGATCACTGGGGTTCCTCCTCGACCCTTCGCCAAAAGGCTCTGTGAAACAGTGACGGACCAAGTCAGTAGGGGGCACATTTCCACCATGCGGGCGTCTGGGAGGTGCAGTCTGTCCATAGCAAACCTCATGAAGCCTGACAGGCTGCTCCTGAAGTCTGAGTATCTCTCTGGCCCTAGTGCTCGTCAACCGGTAATCTCTGCATCTGAATGCAAAGTGAATAAAGTTATGGTGCGGGTCAATAAAGAGAGAGGCATAGAACTGATGAACCCAAGATGACACATATAAACCAGTCCGTCCAATCAAATCTATCAGCCCCGACAGATATGCAAGGTAGGGGCGAATACTCTCTCCAGCTGCTACAACTATAGAATCAATGTGGCAGACTCTCTGAGATCTGAAAACTGCCCCACTGTTGAGATAAGCATTGTAGAAGTCCTCCTGTAGAGGAGTGTAGAAACCCTCAGATGCTCTGTCATCTCTCCTCGGTGGGAACCATACCTCAAAATTCATGAACCTCAGCTGCGCTATTGCACCTGCTTGGCCGTGGCGGCCCTCAAGTCAAGATGGGTCACTGGAGGTGGACCCTATGGTCTAGGAGGAGGATGAGAACCCCTCTGCTGAGTGTTCGACCTAGGTGTAACTGGAGCAGTGCGGCGGGCGGCGTACTTGCGTGGACTGTGGTGCTCGCTCTATCTCTCTCTCTGCTGCTCTCTTGGCGGTGCTCTGCTTCTTGTGACTCCCCCTAAGGCAGAACCTCATCAATAACATGATGCCGTCGGCAACCATGACAGTCCCAGGTGGACCATCATGAAGGCGCTCAACACGCTCAATTCCCTCCATAGCTCCTGGTGGAAGCGGATCTACAATAACAACTCCACTATGAGCACCTCATCTCTCGACACGCTCTATGGCCTCAGCAACTGCAGCTGCTCTCACTGTCTCTGCATCTAGATACTTGCGCTTTCTGGTTGCTAGCTTCTTCGTTGCCTTACCTTTAGGATCTATAGGCTGGCGAGGCGGGGGCCTCCGATCCTCATCACTGGGACCACCTCTGACATTCTTCGTGTGAGCCATCTGATGAATCTGAAGAGAATCAACTGCCGCTGACAAGAGACAACTGCCTCTGACACTTTCGAGGCTTGGCCTCGATCCGTACTCGTGAGCTTGGCCCTGAGTTAACTGACAACTGCCACTGACACCTCAACGGCACCGACTCGCTACACGATGGAATTGATAGGATATACAAATAAATACAATATATCTAATAGATGCGAAACCCTAGGAAGCAAGCAATTTAGATACAAAATTGAAGCGACTAGCTTGCTACCTGATGAACCAGCGATCCGAAGAAAAGAGAAGCGACACGCGGGGAACCACCGAATCGACTAGGGTTAGGGTTAGCGGTGAGCAGTGAATCGATAGCCCTGAATGCAATTGAAATCAAAGCTGTGATGAATAGCTAGGTCATGGTGAGGTTGCGATATGGATTGCTAGGGCACGACGGCAAGGCCTTACCCGCTGGGCGTGGATGGCTCTGCTGCTGTGGAGGCACTATTGGCGGTGTTGTCGATGCTGCCGGTGCTAGGACGGCGTGCTGGAGCAGGGGCTTGGCGGCGTGCTGGAGTAGGGGCTTGGTGGTGGTGGAGGCACGGCAACGCAAGCCATGGCCCTCGGCGTGGGTAGATCTTCGGCGCAGGCGCAGGCGAAGCTGCGGTGGCATGCGGGAACGGCGGTGCAGGCAAGTGGCTCGGGAGCGCGGGGAGGAGCAGCGCTAGGGCAGGCGTGGCGGAGCTGGGCAGTACGGCGGCACTTGCGGCGGCTAGGGCATGGGACGGTGATGATGGTGCGATAAGGATTAAGTTAGGCACGCGCGTGACGTTATATGGGGTCCCCTGTGAGATAGAAACGGAAACGGAGATAAGAGACCTGATGTCGCACGAAATCTACTGACCGGACGCTCCGGTAGCAGCGACCGGACGCTGCCACCCAGCGTCGGTCGATTCTCGTAAGGTCCAAAACCTCTGGAATCATGACCGGATGCGTCTAGTGGACACCGACCGGACATAGCCAGGGTCCGGTCACCTAGCCTTGATGTCTTCATGATCGATCGGACGCTGAAGCTCCTCCTAATCGGATCGCTGGGAAAACACTATTTTAGCGTTCGGTCACTCCTGCTGGTAGCTATTCACCTCCTATGAACTGACCGGATACTGGATATTAGAGTCCGGTGCAGCGTCCGATCACTCCTTCTTCAGCGAATCTTTAAATTTGTTCGTGCTGCCTGTTCCCAATCAAGTCCCAACTCAAATAAGATCCAAATAAACACCAATTGAGACTGATGTGAGTGACCTCTCTCAAACCCTCATGTTTTTCAAAAAATATTTTGCCTTAAGCTATAATTCTTTTTAAGAAAATAGGCAACAAGAGGGCAAATTAAGATAAACGACAAAACAACATTCATGCATATGCAATACTTGTAAGTAAATCTAGTTGCTTGTCAAGTTTGATCCAAGGTTAAGCTTCTTCACACGCTTTTTGGCGGTTATCTTAACCATGGTAGACAAGCCCTATATGTATTGCTAAAAATTAAACATGTTATATATTATAATGCAATGCAAGGGACAACACAAGCTCATCTTTTAGTGAAGTTACTAAAATCAAGCACATTGAGCTCATTCCGCAATCTACAAAATGTAGCCTCATCTAGCGGTTTAGTGAAGATATCCGCCAATTGATCCTCGGTCCTTACACCTTATAATGATATATCATTTTTACCAATATGATCTCTAAGAAAGTAATGGCGGATATCTATGTGCTTGGTGCGAGAGTGTTGAACCGGATTATTTGCAAGTTTTACCACACTTTCATTGTCGCACAAAAGAGGTACCTTTTCTAGAACTACACCATAGTCTAGCAAAGTTTGTTTCATGTAAAGTATTTGTGCACAACAAGCACCCGCGGCAATGTATTCCGCTTTGGCGGTGGACAAGGCCACACTATTTTGTTTCTTAGAGGACCAAGACACAAGTGATCTACCAAGCAAATGGCACCCTCCGGATGTGCTTTTTCTATCAACTTTTCATCCGGCATAATCCGAATCGGAATAGCCAATTAATTCAAATCTAGCTCCTTTAGGATACCAAAGGTTAATGCTTGGTGTGTCCTTAAGATACCTAAGGATTCTTTTTACGGCAATTAAATGAGTTTCCTTAGGATTAGCTTGAAATCTAGCACACATACACACACCAAACATGATGTCGGACCTAGATGCGGTTAAATATAATAAGCTACCAATCATAGAATGGTAGAGAGTTTGATCAACCTTGTTACCTCCCTCATCTAGGTCGAGATGTCCATTAGTAGGCATTGGTGTCTTGATTGGCTTACATTCATCCATCTTGAATCTTTTGAGAAGATCATTTGTATATTTTTCTTGAGAGATGAAAATCTCTTCTCTCATTTGCTTGACTTGAAAACCAAGAAAGAATGTAAGCTCTCCAATCATTGACATCTTGAACTCCTTCGACATCAATTCCCCAAACTCTTTGCAAGAATCTTCATTTGATGATCCAAAGATGATATCATCAACATACACTTGACAAATGAAGATATGCCCATCAAGCTTCTTGGTGAATAGTGTGGTGTCAACCTTCCCAATGGTGAAGCCCTTCTCAATAAGAAAGTCCTGAAGGCGCTCATACCAAGCTCTTAGGGCTTGCTTAAGCCCATATAATGCCTTGGATAACCTATAAACATGATTAGGATATCTAGGGTCTTCAAACCCGGGAGGTTGATCAACATAGACTAGTTCATTAATAAAGCCATTTAAAAATACACTTTTCACATCCATTTGATATAATTTAATTTCATGATGTGATGCATAAGCAAGGAGGATACGGATGGCTTCTAGTCTTGCAACCGGTGCAAAGGTCTCTCCAAAATCCAAACCTTCAACTTGAGAGAACCCCTTTGTAACTAGTCTTGCCTTGTTCCTCACAACAACACCTTGATCATCTTGCTTGTTTTGGAACACCCACTTTGTTCCAATGACTCTTGCACCTTTTGGCCGTTCTTCAAGAGTCCAAACTTCATTGCGTGTGAAGTTGTTCAACTCTTTATGCATGGCATTTATCCAATCTGAATCTTGAAGAGCTTCTTCAACCTTAGTAGGCTTAAAGCAAGAGACAAAAGAGTGATGAGCAATAAATAAAGCAAGTTTTTGTGAACGAGTCATTACACCCTTTGATGGACTCCCTATGATGAGATCTTGTGGATGATATTGTAGTAGAGGTGTATTTCTTCTATTGACCACTTGAGGAGGAGGTTGTGGAGCATCAACATCTTGTGCTTGTACCACCATTTGCTCATGGGAGACATGAATGTCTTCATTCTCTACTCTCCCATCTTTTTCCCCATCTTGTGGCATATTTGATGAAGAGGGTGGATCAATCACTTGTACATCATCTTCATCATCTTTAGGCTTGATGTCTCCAACCGGAATATTCTTCATGGCCTCCCTCAATGGTTCATCACCTACATCATCAAGATTCTCATGTGCTCCTTGGGAGCCGTTAGATTCATCAAATTCCACATCATATGTTTCTTCAACCAAGCCGGTGACATGATTAAATACTCTATGATTTGGACTTTGATGAGTAACCAACAAAAAAACCAATATCACAACGTCTTTGAAACTTCCCTAGGTGTTGCCGCTTCTTATAGATGTAGCATTTGCAACCAAACACCCTAAAGAAGGAGACGTCCGGTTTCTTCCCATTGAGCAACTAATAAGGTGTCTTACCAAGGAACTTTTGAAGGAATAGGTGGTTGGATGCATAAGCATGCGGTGTTGATAGCTTCCACCCATAGAGCTTCGGGGGTGTTGTACTCATCAAGCATAGTTCTTGCAAGAGTGATCAATGTATGGTTCTTTCTCTCAACTATACCATTTTGTTGAGGAGTATATGTTGCGGAGACCTCATGTTTGATTCCAACTTCATCACAATAGGCTTCTATGTTTGTGTTGTCAAATTCTTTGTCGTTGTCACTTCTTATCTTCTTGAGCTTCACTTTAAATTCATTTTGTGCTCTCTTGGCAAACTTCTTAAAGCAAGATGCAACTTCAGATTTGTCATGAAGGAAGAATACCCATGTATACCTTGAATAATCATCAACTATCACAAGACAATAAAGATTTTCTCCCAAACTCTTGTATGTTGTTGGTCCAAATAAATCCATGTGAAGGAGTTCTAGCACTCTTGTGGATGACATGAAAGCTTTGGTTGGATGAGTATTTGCAACTTGCTTGCCGGCTTGACATGCACTATAAAGCTTGTCCTTCTCAAACTTCACATCCTTCAACCCTCTCACCAAATCATTCTTCATTAGCTTCTTGAGTGAGCTCATCCCAACATGAGTAAGTCTTCTATGCCATAGCCACCCAAGTGTTGTTTTGGTGAATATGTAAGTCTTCAAGTTTGCATCTTCGGAGGTGAAGTCCACTAGATATAGGTTGTTGTATCTAAATCCTTTGAATATCACTTGTTCATCATCCTTCTTAGATACAACAACTTCCTTCTCAATAAACAAGCATTGGAAGCCAAGATCACACAATTGTCCAACGGATAGCAAGTTGAAGTTCAATGAAGCAACATATAACACATTTGAGATTGAATGATCATTTGATATTGCCACTTTGCCCAATCCTTTAACCTTGCCCTTTGAATTATCCCCAAATGTGATTCTTTCTTGTCCATCTACTTCTTTATCTAATGAGGTGAACATACGAGGATCACCGGTCATATATTGTGTGCAACCACTATCAATAACCCAATGACTTCCACCGGTCTTGTAGTTCACCTACACACAAGAGATCAAGCTTTAGGAACCCAAACTTGTTGAGGACCCTTCACCTTCTCAACAAGTGACTTTGCCACCCAAATCTTCTTAGGCCTATTCTTGTTGAGAGGTCCTAAGAACATGACTTTTATCTTTTCACTAGAATCCTTTCTAAGCATGTAATGAGCATTGAAGGCAAAGGGTCTAGCATGCTTGGGCAAGGGTTGTGGTGGAGTTTGGCACTCATGAGCAAAATGGCCTTCTTGTCCACACTCAAAGCATCTCTTTGGCTTTGGCTTTGGCTTTGATTGTTGTTATTGAGCTTGAGCCTTCTTCTTCTCTACATTTGCCACATATCCAATGCCACTTCTATCCATCTTCATGATGGTATTCATCAATAGCTCACTTTGAAGATGCTTGCCTCTTGTGAACTTGCTCAATCCAATTTTAAGATGCTTTTTTTCCAACTTGAGCTTCTTGTTTTCTTCCTTGAGTGCATTATCATTTTTCTCTTCCTTGAGTCTCTTGTTTTCTTCTTTTAGCTTCTCATTTTCAAGGACCAAGTCACCATCATGATCAAGTGTTTCTAGCACAATGGTGTTGTGGGTCTTGAACACTTCAAACTCTTTCTTAAGCTTTTCATTCTCTAGCTTGAGCTTGACATACTCATCATAATCATTGCACTCAACCACTTGCTTGCCTTTGTCACTAGATCCTTGCTCAATGCTCTCATCAATTAAGTCATCACATGATGTAGCATCATGTGGCTCATTGGGTAAAAATTCTTGAGCAATGATAAGACTATCATGATTAATCTTAAGGGTAGTATATTCTTCTTTTAGCTTGTTGTGGCTAGTGATGAGCTCTTTGTGCACCCACTCAAGTTTATCATGTTTATCTTTAAGCTCTTTCTTAGAAGATTTGAGCTCCTTGAGTTTGGATGATATAGCTTCATTTGTTTCTCTAAGCTCAACACTAGATTTTTTGGCTATGTCACATTTAGCTAAGAGAGAATCATTCTTAATCTCAAGCTTTTCATTTTTAGCTCTAGTCTTTATAATGATATTAGTGTATTTCTTTAGCAATTTAGCAAGATCATCATAAGAAGGTGATTCATATTCATCATCATCGCTATCACTATCACTATCACTATCATCATTATGAGCATGATCATCACCACTACTATCATCATCATATGATACCTTTCGTTCACCTTTGGCCATAAGGCATAGGTGTGTAGAGGATGATGGCGGTGGTGGCGGTGAAGATGATGAAGAATCAATAACAATAGCGGCCACCTTCTCGTCATCGCTATCATCATCGGATGATCCACTAGATGAATCAATGTCCATGAGCCAATCACCGACGATGTAAGCCTTTCCACTCTTCTTCTTCTTGTGGAAGTCCTTCTTGCCATCTCTCTTCTTGTATGGCTTGTTCTTTTTCTTCTCATCTTCATCTTCATTGCTTGAGTCATCTTTCTTGCCCTTGTTCTTGTTCTTGAACTTGTCTTTCTTGGGCTTTGTGCATTGATGAGCTAGATGACCAAGTTTGCCACAATTGTAGCAATCCATCTTGGAGATTGGCTTTCTTCTTGAGCTTGTGAAGAACTTCTTATTCTTGCCATTGAACTTGATGCCACTCTTGTTGAGCTTCTTTAGCATCTTGGCGGTTTTCTTCACCATGAGAGCAAGGCTTTCATCATCAACTTCATCATCACTTGAGCTCTCATACTCAAGCCTTGCTTTGCCCTTCTCTTGGCTAGCTTTGAATGCTAAATCTTTTTCTTTCTTCTTTGTAGAGGATGAGCCATCTTGAGGTGTGATGTGCATGTACATCTCATGAGCATTGATTTTTCCCAAGATTTGTGTCGGTGTAGTGGTGGAAAGATCACCTTGATGTAGCACGGTCACAATATGCCCATATTTGTCAATGGGGAGGACACTCAAGATCTTTCTTATAACATCGGATGGTTGCATTTGAGTGAGTCCAAGCCCATTAACTTCCTCTATAAGAACATTCAAACGTGAATACATTTCATTAGCACATTCTTTAGGAAGCATTTCAAAAGAATTGAGCTTTTTAATGACAAGATGATAGCGTTCCTCACACTCACTCTTTGTTCCCTCATGGAGCGCACAAACGTCCGACCATAGTGCATGGGCGTCTTTGTGGTTCCTCACCCAGTTGAACATATCTTTACAAAGGCCTCTAAATATGGTGTTTCTAGCCTTTGCATTCCATTTTTCATAGTTCAACTCATTGCCTTGCGGGTGTGCGGCATCCCTAGGTTTTGGGAAACCTTGTGAGGTGGCTCTAAGTATTCCAACATCTAGAGCTTCTAGATATGCCTCCATGTGAATTTTCCAATATGGAAAATCGTTCCCCTCAAAGATAGGAGGAGGTCCATCCCGTGATACATCTTTCACTAGGTGGTTAAGCCTAAATATGTGAGCATGAGACTCGATACCAATTGAAAGGATCAAGATGCCCAAGAGGGGGGGTGAATTGGGCTAATTAAAAATTTCTTTGCAATAATTAAGTCCTATGGTTAGCCCAATTAACCCCTTGTGCCTAGAAAGTGTTCCTAGTTGTTCTACCACACAAAAGACTTGCAACTTAAGTTCCAATCCTACTCTAGCATGGCAATTCTATGAATGTAAGAACAAGAATTGAATTGCTCAAAGTAAATGCTCAAAGTAAATGCTCAAAGTAAATAGAGAGGAGAGAAAACACGGCGATGTTTTGCCGAGGTATCGGAGAGTCGCCACTCCCCACTAGTCCTCATTAGAGCACCCACGCAAGGGTGTAGCTCCCCCTTGATCCGTGCAAGGATCAAGTGCTCTCTACGGGTTGATTCTTCGACACTTCGTCGCGGTGAATCACCCACAACAGCTCATAATGTGAGTTGGGTCATCCACAAGCTCTCCGGATGATCACCAAGCTCCCAATCACCACCAAGCCGTCTAGGTGATGGCGATCACCAAGAGTAACAAGCACGAACTCTCACTTAACCACGACAAGCCTAATGAGATGGGTGGATGCACACTTTGCTACTCTTGATCTCACTAATGAGGGCTTTCTTTGGAATTCTCAAATCTCAATCACCTCACTAGGACCTTGCTCTTCTTGGCACTCTCAAACGTGTTTCTCAGCTCTTGGAATGAGCAAAAGTACCCCCACACACAAGTGGAGGTGGTATTTATAACAAGGGCTGAAAAATGAACCGTTATGTGCCTCTGTGGGGTGACTGGACGCTCCGGTCATGTTGACCGGACGCTCCGGTCAGTATACCCCAAACTCCAGTGTTTATGGTGTGACCGGACGCTCAGCACTGACCGGACGCGTCTGGTCGTGATTTTCCCTCTCTAGAACCTTACTGGAGTCGACCGGACGCTGCCTTCTAGCGTCCGGTCACATGACCTCTCAGCGTTCGGTCATGCCAGACGCAATCACCTTGGTCAAATGAACTGACCGGACCCTGAGCCAGTGTCCGGTCAAACCAGAGCCAGCGTCCGGTCAGTATTTGACCCTCCATTCACTTCCAACTCTCGATCATATGTGAATGAAGTTTGCTCCATTGGATCTAAGGGCTATTTTGGAGCTACCTAGTGCTAGTTTTAACAAGTGTGCACCACACCTAACTCACTAGACTCACCTAGGTCAAGCTACCCGTCCATACCCCCCTTAATAGTACGACCAAAGGAAAAACAAAGTCCTAAACTACTCTAAGTGTCTCTCCAACTCTAATCGACACTTAGAACTAGTCATCCTTAACCTTGTCGTCCATCCTTTGAAAACCGAAACGATTTCCATCATAGGGGCATGACCACCATGATTGCCCAATCGATCTCCATTACCATGACCTAACTTAATTGCCTCTGCAAAACACACGTTAGTCATAGTAATCTTGTATTGTCATTAATCACCGAAACCCAACAAGGGGCCTAGATGCTTTCACGAACTATAAGAGGTAGGAGTAGAGAGAGAAAGTAAGAGACTGGCAAATGAATCCAAGGGAAAGGTTCCCTTCCACCTTTCCTCTCTCTCCCCCTTTTATATGGGAGGTGGAAGGAGAGGTTTTCATTATTTTCCCTGGTGGGGTTTGTTTTATAAAAGAGCTAATAGGGACTATAAACAGGCCCTAAACATTATCTATCAAACCCCTAGGGTATGTAATTGGGCCTTGAACACACTAATGGGGTCTCTAACATATAATACACCCCAAATAGTAGCCCCTTAGCTATTTAGTTTTGATCAAAAGTACAAGACCAAATAGCTGAATACAACTAAGTGTGGCCCAATTACAACTCAGACTCAGCTATGAGGATCGTCCTTCGCAACCCATACATGTGTGTCTCACTAAAAACTCCCCAAAAAACCTAGTGGAAAAAAGGGTATGGAGAAAAGAGCATGCACACAATACTTGTCTATACAAAGATCATCTAGATATGCTTTTATCATTGGTGAGACTTTGCTCGAACCTCTGAGATGGCAGCTTGCTCCTTTGCCTAGCTTTGAATCCTTGATAGCATCTCTTTGTAATTGAGCCTTCTCCAAAGCAATTGATGTAGTCAATCAATGTAGGTGACGTAGTTGTAGACAGTTATGACACATCTTCAAGCTTTCACTCATGGCTAGAGGAGGTGAATAGCTTATAAAAAAACTCAAATTTAATAGAGCAAAATGGTTAGTATGACAAATGGCAATAGCAAGTTTTGCTTTAGCATTACTTTGGGTTGCAAGCCTCCTATCCAATAATTTCTAGTCAATTATGAACTCTAGGCACACAAATGGCTAAGTCACTACTACTACCACTAGAGAGCTAACTAGCACAAGTAAATAACTAATTACTCTAGTTACTCACTAAGCTACTCTACCAAGCTACATCTACCACTACAAAAGCGTATACGAAAGTAAGTACAAGAGAGTGGTAGAGGGGTTATACCGCCATGGTAAGTGACAATCAATCAATCAATAATGAATACCAAATCAAGTCTAAGGAGACAATTGACACAATTTTTCTCCCAAGGTTCACGTGCTTGCTGGCACGCTAGTCCCCATTGTGTCAACCATTGACTTGCTGGATCACGAGCTAATAGGCATCACAAGCCTAGCCCTACACAAGGGCACCACAAGAACCTACACAAATGAGGGTACTCAACGACACGAGCAATCCACTAGAGTATCTTTTGGCTCACCATCGGGGAAAAGGTCAAGAACCCCTCACAACATCACCGGAGATGGCCATGAACAATCACCAACTCATGCCAATCCTCCTTTGCTCCTCCAAGAGGTCTAGGTGGCGACAACCACCAAGAGTAAACAAGCAATCCCACAGCTCACACGATCACTAGTGCCACTAGATGCTCAAACTCTAAGCAAATGTACTAAGATCACTCCCAATCTCAACTTAGATGAACAAATCAAGAGCTAGATGAGTCGGAGATGTTTTATGCTCACAAGGTGTATCAATGAGTTACAGAGCCAAGAGAATGAGCCCAAGCTAGCCAACACCAATTTATAGAACCCAGAGGTCACATACCCGTTGGCCCTCTCATCCTGATTTCTACGCACTGACCAGACTCTCCTAGGGTCTGGTCGCTCTCAAGCCGCCACTTGTACTAAGCATTTTAAAGGAGCCGTTGGCACCCAACGGCTACCCCTGCATGCGCTTTTCACCTTTGGACCGAACGCACCAATCACTTGACCAGACTCATCAGCCCCTGGAATTCGGTCCTATCCAGAGAGCTCCTAAAGCTAGTTTTTACCGATCGGACACGTCTGGTCACCCCTGACCCGACTCGCCAAGCGTTCAGTCAACCACAGCTCATGGTTGTCAGTCGATGAACAGTGTGAGGGCGCGTCCAGTCGTGCCCCTGAGCCAGGGTTCGGTCGCTGTGGCTGCCCTACCCGTAGCTAGGGTTAAGTACCAGACACGACTGGTATTGACATTCCTTAGCGTCGCTACTAAGAACAGAGTTTTAAGTCTAGTCCCTAGCAACAGCATCAGAAAATGCTTGTTGGTATTTATTAACGTGTAACTTATTTTTAAATAGCCACCTATTATAAACCTATATCTCCTAATTTTACTAGGTTGCATCCCTAGTGATGATATCAGAGATACTTGTTGGTACTACATAGCATTACTACTAGAATAATACTAAGTAGTTCTTTAATAATTATGTGACTAGAAAGAATAAATAAATATATGAATAAAAAGGATCTGCAAGCGCACAGATAATATACCATTGTAGCATTTTACCCGAGAGTATTCTAGGTATCCTTGTTTATATTTTTACCACAGGGAAGGTCTAGCATGGATATGTATTGATAACTTATACTATTGAAGGAGAAGTAAACCATAACCAATATTCTACTCATAACAGGGGTAAGTCATAGGATAAGATATATATATATATATGATAAGTATTGATCAATGATAATGATAAATCACTCAGAGTACTCCTTTCTATGGCATTAGCATGGTTAGGTAGAATATTAGAGGAATCATTCCTAGGTCATTCTTAGTTACAAGTCAAAGCATACATTGATTAGTGCAATTATACCTAGTAATCATTGCTAAGATCATCGTCATATCTACACATAAGGGATATTACTAAGGAAGATTAAGAACAGAACTTGCTCTTCCTTTGTAACCGAACCCTACGTGCACCTATATTCGGGGAGTGGACTACAAAGGACTCAACGAGAGTGTCACATCCGCGATCTAACACATGACCTAGAATATAGTGTGTATCCACAGGTAAACAACGTATAAGCACCATGCTTACACAATGTCGATGACCCACCCATGGATCCTTAAAGTGAGCGCTATACGAACTTATGTATGAACATAATGATAATCCAACTATACTAAGCATATAATCAAAGTAGACCATGAACATTATAACAAAGAACATGAATAAGATGAATATTGATATTGTCATAACAATTATAACTAACATATAAAAGTAATGGAGATACAAAAGAGAGAGGGGTACAAAGATTATACCAAACCACGCTCTTGGCAAGTTCGGGAATCCAATGGAAGCCTGCATACCTCCCTCTAGACCTAGCCTAACTAGCTATGCCCTAGAATATGGTGGAGCTCTGAGGATGATTAGGGTTTCTGTCTTCTCAAATGACTTATGTCTTCTCAAGGGGGCAGGGGCTAATATATATAGGCCAGAGCGTCCAACGTGAGCCCTTGGATCAAACTAACTTAAAGGACAGCGTAGATACAACCTAGGAGATGGTGGAGAACCTACATAACAATGAGGGGCTGACAGGTGGGACCTAGGGACCGGGCGCTTACAGGTGGTGGCGTCTCGCCCTCTGCTTCGGTGCGGAGTCCTCCCAAGTCTTCTAGATTCTTCTGGTGTCCGTTTCGCTGTGGATAAGCGCAATTAAATTTGACATGTAGGTCCACCTTAACGGTTTTTTGGATAAACCCTGCAGAAAATATAGATTCACCAAAACTCATGGAATTTGTTAGTTTAAACCCCTAAACCTTCATTGGTGATTATATTTATGCCTTTATACATGTTATATTCACAGTTTATAATGGTTGTTAACTACAGTCAACAACCGACCACCCCGAGACAGCGTCCGATCACCCTATGACCCTTCTTCTCTTCTTCCTTTTCATCCCTTGTGTAAATGTGTTAACTCCACCAAGTTTCCATACTTGTGCATATGAGTTAGCATTTCACAAACATGTTTTCCAAGGGATGTTAGCACTCACTAGGTCCTAATGCAAATGTATGGAGTTAAATCACCTAGTGGCACTTAGATAACTGCAATCACTTTGAGATTACCCCTCTTAATAGTACGGTTATCTATCTTAAACCCAATCACACCCTCTATGGTGTCTTGATTGGCAAAACAAAATAGCCCTATCAATTATACATTTGCCTTGAGCCCATCTTGTTTTTCTCTTTCTTCTTTTCCATGTTTAGAGCACTTGATCTCCACTTTGGCCATCACCATAATCATGACCATCATCTTCTAGCTCCATCACTTGGCTTGGACCACCCTTACTCATCTTCACACTTAGACAATAGGTTAGTCCAATAGGTTTCATCAATTAGCCAAAGCCAAACTAGGGCTTTCACCCACTTAGCTGATGCTTCTGAGAAATTCTTTCGCGTGTGTGAAGTAGACAACGTAGGTGTGGTTGTTATCACATATGTCGTAGATGGCGGCCTTCCTGCTCCAACTGATGGCAAAGGCAAAGTCGAAGATGCTGATGGCGATCCCCTCACTCCAAATTGATGGCGAAGGTGAAGTCGAAGATGCCAATAGCAATCCCCCCACTCAAATTGACAGTGAAGGTGAAGCCAAAGATGCTAATGGAAATCCTCCTGCTCTGACTTGATGGCAAAGGAGAAGCCAGAGACACTGATAGCAATCCCCTAGCTCCAAATTGATGGAGAAGGCGATGTCGAGCTAATGGCAAAGCCCCTCGCTAGAATGTTAACAAATATGTAGCCAATGACACCAAAGTCAAAGTCGAAACCCCTCGCTGAAATGTTGGCAAAGACATTATCCATGAAGTCAAAGTCAATGGTGAAGCACCTCGCCGAAATGTTTGCAAAAGCATAGTTGATGACGCCAAAGTCGATGGCGAATCCCCTTAACAAAATGTTGGTGAACACATAGTTGATGACGCTGAAGTCAAAGCCCCTCATCAAAACTTTGGCAACATTGTTTTCAATGACGACGAAGTAGTTAGTGAAGTCCCTCACCGTAATGTTGGTGAAGGCGGTGTCGAGTTCACCGAAGTAGGTGGAGAAGCCCCTCATAGAAATATTGGTATAAGCGGTTGAAAGCCCTAGTTTGGTTTTGGATAATTGATGAAACTTAGGCACTAATCCTTGTACTAAGTGTGTAGACATGAAAGGATGACCCTATGCCAAGTGGTGGAGCCAGATGATGGTCATGGTGATGGTGAAGACCAAACTTGAAGATCAAGTGCTCCAACTTTGAAAAGAAGAAAGAGAAAAACAAAAACAAGGTTGATCAAGGCAAAGGTATCAAATAGGTTTTTATTTTGGCACTCAAGACACCATAGAGGGTGTGAGTGTGTTTAGGATCGATAGTCGTACTATAAAGATGAGAATTCTTTGGCTAAGCGATTTATCAAGTGCCACTAGGTGACATGATTCTTACATATGCATTAGGGACCTAGTGCGCTAACAATTAACCCTTGAAAAATGCTTGAAAAAATGCTAACACATGAGCACACAAGTTACACACTTTGTGGTTAGCAACTTGGAAGCAAGGGTGAAGTGTTTAAGGAGTTAGAAAATAAAAAGGAGGCAAAGGGTGCTGACTGGACGCAGGGGACCTACGCGTCCGGTGCTAAACCCTAGCTGTCGGGTTGCTACGGTACGTTGATCGGACGCTGCACCGGACGCAAGCCTGGCATCCGATCAGTGTTTCTAGAGAAGGTGCAAGGCTGCGATGCGACCGGACTCAGGAGGTGGCGCAGACCGGACGCGCAGGGGGTGCGTTAGGTTAGCGCTGACGTACGCTGGTGTCATCCCCTGTGCATAGCCATGTGAGGACCAGACTCGGTGGTGCGTCCGGTCAGCTAGGACCTGACGCGTCTGATCTCGAAAACCACACTCTAGGAGCTCTCTGTTGTTGACCGGACGTTGAGGTGCACTGTGTCTGATCATTTGTAGAGGCCTATCCAGTGAGTGGTTGACTAGCGTGCGCATTGGCGCCTAACGGCTATATTTGAATCGCATGATGTGGCGGACGCTGGTTGGCTCCGAGGAGCGACCGGACTCAGCGACCGGACACAGGGGCAGTGTCCGGTCAGTGCGTCTAGTGCCCCTTCAACAGCCCAATGGCTCTTTGAGCTTTGGGACTCTATAAATAGGTGGTGGCTGGCTTTGGGCTCTCTCACTTAGCACTTTGACATACTTGACATCCTTGTGAGACTAGGAAAACACCTCCCACTCATCTCCTTCATTGATTCATACACATAGTGAGATTGGGAGTGATTCCTAATGTATTTGCTTGAGTAATTACATCTAGTGGCACTTGGGGATCGTTGTGGCTATGGATTTCTTGTTACTCTTGGTGGTTGCCGCCACCTAGATGGCTTGGAGTAGAGAAGGAGCTTCGACATGTGTTGGTGATTGTTTGTGGCTAGCTCCAGTGATTGTGAGGGGTCTTGTACCTTCCCCAGCGGAGAGCCAAAAGGTAACTCTAGTGGATTGCTCGTGTCATTGAGTTACCTCACTTGTGGGTAGGTTCTTGCGGTGCCATTTGTTGGCTAGGTGTGTGATATCTATTAGCTGCTGAACCACCAAGTGTTGGTCGACACAACAGGGACTAGCGTCTCAACAAGCACATGAACCTCGGAAGAAAAATCATGTGTCATCTTGTGATTGGATTTCTCCCAGTGACTGATTGGTATTCATATTGTGATTGGTTCATTCCTCGATACGGTGGTATAATCACCCTACTCACTCCCTTACATTCTTGCAAACTAGTTGTGTAGCAAGCTCTTTGGTGTAGCTAGTTTTGAGAGCTTGCTTGCTAGTTTAGTTTCACCTAGTGGAGCTCTTTAGTGTAGCCTTGTTGAGAGCTCTTAGTGAGTAGGAACTTAGCCTCTTGAGTGCTTAGTGATCATAGAAACTAGAATTGTTGGATATGTGGCTTGTAACCTTTGTAGAACTAGAGCAAAATTACATTACGCCATTTAGTGTACTAACCACTTGCTCTAGTGTATTTGTAGAAAATTTTTGTAGGCTATTCACCCCCCCTCTAGCCATTTAGGACCTTTTAGCGGTGTCATTCATGCCGAATTTGATGGTGAAGCCACTCAGTGATATGTTGGCAAAGTCTTAGTTGATGACGACGAAGTAGGTGGGAAAGCCCATCGCCGATATGTTGGCGAACGTGTTGTCCATCATTCCGTAGTCGTTGGTGAAGCCCTCGCCAAAATGTTGACAAAAGCGTAGTCGATGAAATCGAAATTGGTGGCGAAGCTCCTTGCCGAAACATTGGCGAAGGCGGTGTCAAGTCGATGGTGCAGTGGATTCCCTCACCAAAATGTTAGTGAAGGCAATGCCGATGTCGCCAAAGTTGTATGGTGAAATTAAAACAATAAACAAAATTTGTAAAACATAGATTCACATTTTGCTTTGGTTGCCCATTTTTTAGCGGGCAACACTAAGTCTCTGAGCTCATCATTGTGCTTTGGTTGCACGTATTTTTAGCAATGTGAAGTCACTGAGCTCTTTTCATATTATTGTGCTTTGCTTGTATGTATTTTTGGCAACACGAAGTCACTGAACTCTTTTTGTATCATTTTGCTTTGGTTGCGTGTATTTTTGGCAATGTGAAGTCACTGAGTTTTTATCATTTCACTATGCTTCGGTTGCTCGTATTTTTGGCAACACGAAGTCACTAAACTCTTTGTCATTTCATTGTGCTTTAGTTGCTCATATTTTTGGCAACAAAAATCACTTAGCTCTTTATCATTTCACTATGCTTTTGTTGCTCGTATTTTTGGCAACACGAAGTCACTGAGCTCTTTATCATTTCACTATGCTTCAGTTGCTCGTGTTTTTGGCAACACAAAGTCACTGAGTTCTTTATCATTTCACTGTGTCTCGGTTGCCCGTATTTTTTAGCAACACGAAGTCACTGAGCTCTTTCATTTCATTTGTATATTAAGAGATCAAAATGGATGCAGGTGGTGTTTTACGGCCATTGACTAGTTTTGATCTCATCAATTATATTTTGCCAATATTAGGAAGCCTTACGATGCTAAGGCATCCTTTTCGGCTCATGCAAAGTGCTCATGCGATGAATGGATATGTTATGGATGAATGTGATGATTCATATGATGGATGCACTTAGGTGAAAAAGAAATGTGAAGTGGTATATATATATATATATAACTACTACCCTGTAGCTGGCTACAAAATAACTTATTTTGTAGCTGAGTTACGATAATTACTATGTTAATTTATGAGATTATAGTAACTCCTTCCTAAGTGGTTTACTATAACGTTATGGTAAATATTCCTATGTGTTATAGTAACCCAACTATCGTAAATATGTATTGATATTATTATATAATTATCGTAAATGAGGTTAGTATATAAATTTTATAGTGGTAAAAATATATATATATATATATATATATATATATTATATATATATATATATATATATATATATGATAAACAAATCCTGCAGAAAATAGGCCTTGCCTAAAAAGAATTGCTAGCTTTCGCGTTATTTGCGAATATCAGGCTATTCTTTAGCCTTTGGAACATACATATTGCATAGTGCCTAAGATGGTAATTCAGTTATGCAAAAACAAGTACAAGTGCTTCGAGTTTACGAAATGTAAGTCCTCAAGATGGTTACGATAACAACCGCAAGATGAAGGGGTGCATTGGAAACTGACTGAACGAGAAATGTAAAGAGTGCAAAAGTTGAGGTTATCGATACTTGTGCCTACTTCATCCGTCCCAAAATATCTATCGTTTTCGTTTTTTGAGAAATAACTTTGATAAAGTATATATTAAAAATATTAATATTTATGATACATAATTGGTATCGTTGGAAAGTTTTTTGAATCTAGTTTTTTAATAAATTTATTTAGAGATATAAATGTTGTACGTATTTTCTATAAATCGAGTCAAACTTGTGGCACGGAAACCAAAAGCAACATATAATCTGGGACAAAGGGAGTATATTTGTAGTAGGGGGAATGGTGCTTTGTGAATGTTGGTGGTCAATAAAATTGATTGGATGATGAAGGCCAATGGATTCGAATACCAATGCACTAAGTACCAATACATACCGAAAGCCAATGGTCATAGTAATCCCTCTTTTGGATGGAATCCAATGTTTTCAAGACCAATATTTGAAAATCAATGTCTGATAAAACTCAGTATTCGACAAAGGCTAATGACTGAATGAAACACCATACTAGTTGAAAGCCAATATAGCTTGGGTACGATTTTGCATTTGGGAATCAAATTAATGCGCTATATAACTGGGTTAGCTGAGTAGGCACGGGAGGTACTCACAGTGATGGGTTCTGCATGTTAGAGATAGAAAATTTTAAAACAAGAGATGATCATTTCGGGATAGTCATTTGGGCTAAACGTGAAAGCCACTTTGGGTGATCTTATAAAATTCATTTGAGTGCACACAGAATGTAACGTGGAAATAGTTAATAGAAAAATGTCATGTCTAGGTGGATCCAGAAGCTTGTATATGAAATAGTTTAGTATTATTAGGCCTTGTTTAGTTTCTCACCTAAAATTTATTTTCTATCCCATCGAATATTTGAATACATGCATAGAGTATTAAATATAAACTAAAAAATAACTAATTGCATAATTTACGACTAATTTACTAGACGAATCTTTTAAACCTAATTATTCATGAACTAACGTCAAATTAGGTAAAAAGGAGCTATGACCCCGTTTGGATACGGTCTTGCCCACCGCGCTGTGTGATATGAGAGCCGTGGTCAGGGAGCTGCGATACGTAAAATCGAAATCCCCGTTGAAGCTCGCGGTGGCTGAGTCACGGGTGGCTCGTCAACACCGCGAAGCGTTTGGCGCGGTTATACGTGATTCTCGTGGCCAGCCATCGGATTCTAATCGTATTCAAACAAGCCCTATAGGGCCTAATATAGTGAACATTTGCTAGATAGAATGGTGCCTCAATATAATTGATTCCAATTCGAATGATATGGAGATTCCTCCTCTAATTGGAACAAGTTTGCACACAGTTGTTAGATTTTAATATAATGTCTCGAAGAACCTTAAAAGAGAACTGGTTTTGATCCTCTAGCTTTTCGGAGAATCAAAGAAATGGTTCTGATCCTAACCCTGAATCCTAGAAACATTTGTTAGAGACTAGCTATCATGTAATTTTCTGGAACCAATTCCCATTTATTAACTGTGGACAGAAAACAGTCTATTGAATCCCTACCAAATGCGACCTTAAATCAAGAACCAAGCTTGGCACCCCGGTCAGTAATTAAGGCAGGCGGGCATGCTTGGCAAAATTAAATCAGTCAGGCGGAGCAGCGCCACTCTCCTCGCCTACTCCGCTATTCCTGGCCTCGACGTGAGGCACCGACATGCTGGTCGAAGAAGACGCGGTGGTGGACGACATCGATGCCGATGTCAGCATCGGCGGTCGGCCGAACGTTGCAGGCTGCCGTGAGCCCCAGAGGAGTTGCCGCGTCGAGAAGTCCAGAATCTGCACCGACGACGATGCCTGTGCCAACGACGATGGCGCCGGCGCCACGAGATCACCGATGCTGCTGGCCACGACGTTGCCGCTGTGAAGCAGCTGCGCGTACCGCGTCAGGTCCGGGAACAGCACAGGAGAAGGTGGCACTGGCAGTGGCAATAATGGAGAAGCTGATACTGGCGGCGGCGGCTGGGGGATGCCAGGGGAGACGAGGAAGGCGCCCTGGCCGGTGCGTCCCCGGACGCGCTCGGGGAAGTTGAGCTTGGCCTTGGCGCCCCTGAACCGCAGCGCGGCGTCGTCGTAGGCGGCCGCGGCGGCCTCCGCGGTGTCGAAGGTGCCCAGCCAGACGCGCGCCGCTTTGGCCGGGTCGCGGATCTCCGCCGCCCACTTGCCCCATGGCCGCCGCCGGACGCCACGGTAGTGCCGCATCGTCGTCGGGGTACCTGCATATATATGCATCGATATCATATCACCGCCGGACTCAAAAGGAATGGAAACTTGCATTCATATATCTTGTCTTGATGAGTTTGGCAAATCAACCGTACCAACTTATTATCCGAAAGATCAAGCTTGAGCTTTTTTAGGGGACTATGCAATTCCACAAAGCCCCGCTAGCTCCCTAAACCAATCGAGGCACTATTGACTGAGATCTGCCGATCGGCACAATGCAATTTCGGGAGAAATTAGGCGCAAGGTTTTTATTTTCAGAAATTAAAATTTATCGGAGGTCACAGATAAAGAGGATAAACAGGATATATCGAAAATATCAAACCAAATTCAAATAAAATTTAATTTCAATTTAAGTACATTTAAATAAATTTAAATAAAATTTGTAGAAAAAATAGATATTTTTTATCGACGCCTATGGATAAAAAGGATATATCGAAAATATCATGATATTTCGGCCGAAAAAGGAAACCATGACCAGGCGACGACAGGCACCTCTGAGGTGTGGAGTAAGAAACATGCATAGTGATCGATCCTAGTAATCAGGCCTAGCGCCTAGCTAGCTATAACTGATCGATCGATGATATGGTAGTAGCTAGCAGTTGGCAAGGCCTATCCATAGCTTGCAGCAGCATGGGTTGGTTGTTTAGTTGTACCATAGTACAGTGAATGAATTAGTATATGCATGCATGTTTTCATGGATTGGATTAGCGGGGGAGCAGTACCTTCTTGAACCTCCACGGCTTGCCCGGCCGCGGAGGAACCAGCAGCCCCCGCTTCCAGCGGAACCCGCTGATGAGGAGACCCAGTGGCCACCGGCACGGCCGCGGCGGCCATGTCGCCCGGCTGAAGCGATGAGGCGGCGGAGGAGCGTGTGCCCACGTCGTAGTACGCCATGGTGCTGGAGCTGTACACACCTTGCTGTGCGGCCTGCTCGTGGTACCGCGCCGGTGCCGGCGCAGCAGGCGAGTAGTAGTGGTCATCGTGACCACCGCCACGCCTGCCCCCTCCGAGCTCTATCTGCTGCTGCTGCCGCCGCTGGAAGTGGCGCTCTTGACTCGAGCTCGGCGCCGACGACGCCAGCGACTGCGACGCCGAAGATTGATGAGTCGCCTCCTCCTCGCCGCCGTCGGGCTCAGGCAGGGGTCGCTTGCTGCCATGCCTCCGATGATCCACCTTCGATCACGTACGATGCTTTTTTCCCTCGCTCTGATCTTGGTATTGACCACCACCACCACCTTGCGTATTTGACTGACCTAATCGGGAGCGAGGAGAGAGAGACTGATGGCGCCTGTGACTGTGATTACGGTATACTAGAGGTTTGCTTGCCTTGAGGAGGAAGCAAAAAGCATCGATGCGTTGAAAAGGTCTTTCTGCCCCTTCTTATTTTATTTTATTTCAAATAATCAATCAAATCAGACACGTCTACGAACATCTATTTGGTACTGAAGCGGATCTGAAGGGGCAGCGGATCTGAAGCGGGAAGTTCGGATACGAACGCCGAAAACAAAGCTGGTGCGAGCCGCGCTCGAATCCGAGCAGACGGGGCTGGAGGAGCAGCCATGGGCGTCCAGACGGACGCAGGTGTCCGGACATCCGGGGCCAGTGCTGTCCCCGTTCTAAAATATATAGCTCCACTGTTTGTTTGCATGAATTTTAAATTGTGCGTTACTTGGTTTACGGAGAATAAGCAATTAAGCATGCATGCTGCATGCATGCCTCACAAGCTTTGAATTTTGGTCTTCATATATTATGCTAGAGGGTGAACAAAACCCCGTGGTAGTTTCCTCCTTTGCATATATCCATGTGTGTCTGCTTCAATACTTGTTTATTTGAAACTTTACGTTACTCTAGGTCGTGTTGAATTGAAACCCATGTGACCTAACGTTATAGTCTAGGTTTAGACTTGTAACCTCTATTATTCTATTAGCTGCTATATTTTTTATTCACATCTTATATATGTTGAAACTATACGATACGTTTATTGTAGCTTTTATTCAATACTCTTGTTTCTACATTTTATTTAAAAAAGAGAGGATTCTGGGTCCTAGACTACAACTTAAGTTACTACTACGGCGCTAATATTCGTTTCAACCTGCAACACAACAAAATTGTGAGTGTGGTAGTATTTATTAAAAAAACAGAGTTCTTACAGTTGATCAGTGAATATAGACATGTTATGAATAGTAAAAATGTATAAATTGTAAATAATTTGTTACCTTGAAGTGTTACATAACTAAAATAAAATTCTAGTGGTATTGATATGTGATTGATTAAGGGCAATTTTTTGTGATTATTAACTATAGAAACATATAATTATCTTAAATTAAATGCACCAAGAGCCCTCAGACTTATAAGAGTGTGTCACTTGGGTCCATGAACTTTGAAAAAATATTCCTACGTCCCAAAACTGGTATGGACCTACGGTGCACCACTTAACAAGTTTAGGGATGCAGAAATGTATTTTTAAAGTTCGTGGACCTAAGTGACACGCTCTGGCAGGTTTGAGGTCCGCTAGTACATTTAACTCAATTATCTTTTATGTATCCATATGTAATTGTGCATGAGTCACAAGTATATATGTTTACTTTGAATTAGTTTTAGACGATGCTGGCCGCTAGGGATTTTTTTTTGACTTTGCTGGCCGCTAGGGATACGGCGTTGGTCTCGCCATCGCTTGGAGCTGCAGCAAGGTCTGTCTCGGTGGCTTTCGGTGGAAACCAGTAGTGTTATTCGTAGAATGACGTACTCTTTCCATTTCAAATGATAAGACGTTTTAATATTTTTAGTTATATAGTTTTTTCTGCTAAGTACTTAGATGTAGATTATATCTTGATATATAATAAAAACAATATAGAGAGAGAGGAAAGCCAAGACGTCTTAAAATTTAGAATGGAAATAACTCATTCTAATGGCGGGCGTCAGTAGCATAGACGGTATGAAGATTGAAGCGGCTGGAGCTTGCTTCAAGTTTGTCATATACTCTATGTGTCACGTAGAGAAGGGAGGTCTCTCAGAACAGGGAAAGACCAGTCTATGAGACTATGCTTGCACTCCCGACCATATCTCGCAGTTTGATGGTCAAACGGATCACGATGACGTGTTATGCATGGCATTGTCCTAGCTAGCTCGAGTGCAATTGTGTCACGTGCGCACGCGCGGTAATCATATTTATTTATTTATTTATCTCAAAAAGCGAGTCGTCAGATACAGTGATAAGGCCGAGCCCTGGATGATGATGGAGTTCTGGTCAGGATGGCAGCAGCCATCGAGAGGAAAAAAAAACCCGATCTCATCTGATCTGACCAAAGGGGTCTCCGGTCGAAGTTGAACGGGCGGCGCAGCCCATAGCACCAACGCCGTACCTCCATCAGCAGCAGCCAGCAGGGGATGTATATGTGTGTGTGTGTGCAAGGCATGCAGGCTTAGTCAAAGATGGTGTGCCCAGATTCAGCAACGATAATGCACCAGCATGAGCATCCACGGACTTAACAGGACTTTGATCTCCCCTTCCGGATGCAGCATCTGACGGTACGGTAGTCCCTTTCTCTTTTTTCTTTCAACTGCATTGGATGGAGTCAATGGTTACGGTACTAGGCACTGGACGTGACAGCTAGCTCCAAGTTCAACGCCGTACCCTTTGATTTGAAGCCTACTACCAGTAACCTGTCCGTGTCCAGTGTTAGTTTGTTTAGCTGGCCCGTTCGCTTCGCTGAAAAAACAAACCGAAACACTGTTCCAGCTGATTTGTTGTGAGAGAAAAACATTGTCCCGACTGAAAAAACAAGCTGAAAAATACAAACTACCCTCAAATTTGTAGGTCGTTAGATTCGCATCTTGCAGCTACATTGGTATCACTCGCCTAGTGATTTTGCAAAATGGCTCACGAAGTGCTATAAAATCAAACCACAGTCTACACATTCTGGTTATTTTGCCACAAGAAAAGATTGTTGTGCTCCTGTTGTGTGGAGTCAATTTGTATTCCAACCTAGTTACCTAGACCATGGTAATTTCGCAAAAAGACACCCATATAACTAACTAACTTGGACCCAGTGGCGGATGCAGCAGTTGATGAAAAGAAGAAAGAAAGGCGGGGGGGGGTTGCTTCTTCCTCTCCATATGAGTGGACCTGCTTTGGAGGAAGATCCTCTTGTTTCCACGGAATTAAACAACAATCGATGCGTGATGGGTCCTTTTATAAGAAGACCCTCTTGCTTCTATGAAATCAGCCCATAACCACTTTGCGCTTTACTTTCTTATTATATGGAAAACCCCCTCAAGTCACTGTCCTCTACTGTCTCGATCTCTCTACCTATTGTTTGATATTGTGCTGCTCACCGCTCTATCCTCATGAGTCTTTTGATATAACGTTATATATTGTCTCTCACTAGTCTAGTTTAGAATCTTTGGATATATAGGTTACAAGAATATAGATAAATTTGTATTAGGATCCATGGCTAATCAAAATTAATTATCACTACTATCTCTTTTGTTCATTTTGTAATAGAATACCCACTATGGCACTATGTAATCTCGACCTAGTTGGACAAACTTCCAATACTAGTGATATATGGTATTGATCCATATTATTCATGATTTTCCTCCATCATACTAATGCATGTCTTTAATAAGTTTAGTTGGAACCTTACCTTGAGTAATGTTAGACCTTGTTCTAACCCATGTATCATGACTTTGTGAATATAGATTTTAGATTTCCACTTCCAATCTTGTTAGTTGATGCACTTTTTTCTCTCCACATGTTCAGTTAAAACTCTAGTGCTGATTAGAAATCCAAATGCTCATCGCTTTCTAGATACAAATAGACATGGTCTGGATAGTGACGCACATCGTTAATGTGCACCTTGAATTATTTTTTCTATAGCATCAATGGTAGAACTAGGTGGAGCATATTTAGGAGTATTTTGGGATATTTTTTCTTAATGATAGGTGTAGGTAATTTAAATGCGTATTTAGATGTTACTTTACATTATTCTAATAATAATTGTGGTAAGTTATTTGTATGTAACTTTAGGTACTTTAGATTATTGTTCATAATGGCATAAGTAAGCAATTTAGACTAAGGATAGGGGTTACTTTTAAGTCATTTTCATATAATGCTAAAATGAAGTAATTTAGATAAAGATATTACGGTTACTTTAGGCTTATTTCTTAATTGGTTGTGTGTGTTTTTTTAGAAAACAAAAATAGATCCAATGACTGTTATTATCAATGAGGATTATAATATATCGAATTGATAGACAAATGTTTTATGATTTTTGTGAGAAATTCTTTTTTTTTTGCCTTTTCTAGTGGAGGCAAAAAAAAAAACAGTTTGTACTTGTACCATACCATTTATTTATATTTGTACTAGTGGCAACGATATGATTCATCGTGCCATCGGTGATCCTATTACAGCTAATGAAGCCAAAGCCCATACAGCAAAGTGCGGTACATAGAAGTAAAGGTGCTACGCCCGCACAAGCCACTAGTGAAACATAACTAGGGACGTTGGGTGGACACAAAAAATGTGCGAGTGAGACCGTACCCGGTGGCCTTATTGGCTTATTGCCATGTTTGTCCACATATGATCTTCGGAAAGTTGCTCGTACATACTCCAAGCGTGTTAGCACTGGGATTCTGGGAATTAGTCTGTTATCTCCAGATCGAGCGTATCGAAATGGAGACACGAGATTTCCTTCCACTGCCCGATTAGATTGTGCACTGAACGTCAGAACCAAATTAATTACTCTGCTGGGGCTTTCACCCAGATTACTCGTGGAACATCGATCCATCTCTCACCTAGACATGCACTCCATCTCCATGTCATTCATCATTCGGGGGTGACCATGCAACGCTTCATTTTCGAGTTTTTATGCTTGTTCCTTGTCCCTTCCCGCACCTTGAGATTTCTCCAGGGGACCAGGATGGCGAGAGATCCAGCACTAACGCGACCAAGATCATCCCTGTTCCAGGGGATTTCATGGTGTCGGGGACCAATACTAGGGTATCCGAAGAGGAGCTAATAACCATCAACGTTGATTCATCCGAGCGGTCAAGAACATGACTACAGCTCCAACCGACCCCTAGGTGCACAAACTCCGCCTCGCCCGACACCGAGGCGGCGGGCTCCGCCTCGCCCGACCCCTGAGGGTGGCTCCGCCTCGCTCGACACCGAGGCCGCGGGCTCCGCCTCGCTCGACTCCGAGGCCGCGGGCTCCGCCTCACCCAGCCCCTGAGGGTTGGGTCCGTCTCGCCCGACACCGAGGCCGCAGGCTCCGCCTTGCCCGACCCCTGAGGGTTGGCTCCGCCTCGCCCGATACCGAGGCCGCGGGCACCGCCTAGCCCGACCCCTGAGTGTCACTCCGCCTCGCTCGACACCGAGGCCATGGGCTCCGCCTCGCCCGAACCCTGAGGGTGGCTCTGCCTCTCCCGACACCGAGGCCGCGGGCTCCGCCTCGCCCGACCCCTGAGGGTGGCTCCGCCTCGCCCGACACTGAGGCCACGGGCTCCGCCTCGCCCGACTCTTGGGTTTGAGTTCCGCGTCGTCCGACCCTGAGGCCGGGGGCTCTGTCTCGCCCGACGGAGACCCATACCGCCGCCAACCACTCCAAGTCCAAGCGTATGGGCCTGTGTCAAAGCTCTGACACCAGGGAGGCGACTACCATGCCTCGATGTAACCCGCGACCATGATGGGCCATACCTGAGGTTCACATCAGGAACAACGTCGGGCGTACCGGTGCTATTCTGCCTAACCCTCGTACGAACACTGACGGGCGTGTCGGTTCACCACGACGTCCGCTAGGATGGGGTGGAGCGCCATGACCGGCGGACGACGCCTGTGCATGGCGCCAGTGACGGGACAGGGCCGTGGCATGAAGCTATCCCTGTTGACGTCTACAGGGTTGGTGGGACCTGCATAGAAGAGAAGGACCCGGCGATCCTATAGGACTTCTTCTCCTTCTGATTCTCCTCTTTTTATCCGCTGTAACCCCTGCTTTCCCTTGGCCTATAAAAGGGAAAGCAGAGCATCCCATTATAGGGCATCGGGCAAAAGCATCGAACCAACAATCACAACACATCGCATAAATCCATTGGACTCGAATCCGATCGATCCAAAAAACCCCGAACATACAACCGAGTAGCGACCGAGCTCTCGGCACCTGTTCGCCCTTTCCATCAGAGACTTGGGACCTATCCCTCTCTCGCCCATTTGTAACCCCTACTATGAACTTTCAGTGCTAGCAACATGAGCGGTAGCAACGAACTGGATGTAGGGACATTCTGCCCGAACCAGTATAAACCTCGTGTCCTCTTAGCACACCATCCGAGCTAGACGCGTAATATTAGAAATTTATTTGTTGGTGGCAACTCAAAACACCGACAGTTGGCATGCCAGGTAGGGGACTTTTGCGCGTCTTGACATCCACAGCTGGCCTCGGATCGCTAGTCACAATGTCAGCTGGGTCCCAGGCGCGCACGTGCGCTTCGGGGACCTAGACTTCATCATCACGGTGGAGGGAGAGCTGGTGCTGGCTCCCACAGCCACCCAACCACTCCACTTTGCCTGCCTCGACACGATCGCCGAGGCGCTTGAGGAGCTGCGGCTGCATGCGCCAGAGGCCCGTGCCCCCAGGAGCGGCTAGCTCCTCGGCTTCGACTACGGGAGGTTGGAGCGCTAGCTCAACGCCTTTCTAGGACCCTAACCATCCTGGGAGGACCTACATCACCTTACCTTCTCATTCGCCAACGTCATGGCGCAGCTTTCCGGGGGAGAACCTCTCTCCCCGAAATACCTCATCCGGAGCGCCCCGACAGCGCTCCTGTTCGGTCTGCGCAACACTGCAGAGACCATTGGCCACTTTGTGGCGCAACACATTCCTCGGTCCCCTACGAACAACGAGTTCGTGGGGATGACCAAATATGTCATGGAATCTTTCCACGGCCTCCTCGCTGAAGAGTCAGAGTCACCCTCTGGCTCTGACTCTAGCAGGGAGAGTCATCACCCCTCTCGTGAGTGTTTCATGGCAGGTACCCCTGAGGGACACGTCAAAAGCATCCACGAAGAGGAGGCTACCCCGACGAACAACCTTGATGACGAGATCGAGGGGGAGATAGGGCCCCCGCCCCGCCTGCGGGTGGAGCAGCTGAAGGCCCGGCACTTAGATCTCGAGGAAGCATGACTCTAGCTCGAGCAGGAACATACGGAGCTCGATCGGGAGATCGTGCTCCACGGAGACGGTGGGCGCGCGTGTGCCATGGCCCACGACGTGAACTAGAGGATCAACGCGGACCATGAAACCCTCCCACTTCGCCCGGGTGAGCCAAAACATCGCTGCTATGGTGGCCTTGCTCCGTGGGCTTCCAGGGCCCACGACGCCTGAGGATCATCAGGTCCACCGTGAGATTCGCACGCTGCTCGAGCGTGCGGTAGTGCAACAGGCCGAGAGTTCACTGTCTCGGCGACACGAGCGCGACGCCAGCCAGCGCACGCCCTCAGAGCGACCCAATAAGGACGTGTTAGTACACCAGGCATCACAAGGCGGCAGGCAGCGCACCGCGGTCCTAGTGCGTGAGCGTCTCGGCAGCAACCGTGACGCAGACGACACCCTTGACGCCTGCAGACGTACCCACAATGATCTGAGAGAGGGAGCTAGCCGCGGCTATCACCCTCGTCATGGCAGATGCTACGACAACGGCGAGGACCAAAGCCCGAGCCCCGGCCTGCCGGGACCTCAGGCCTTCGGCCGACACATCCTCAACGCCGCCTTCCCGCCAAGGTACCGACCACCAACCAACATCCTGAAAAATACTCTGGGGAAACGAACCCTGGACTGTGGCTCGAGGATTATCGGCTTGCCTGCCAAGCCGATGGAGTGGATAATGACAATTTCATTATCCGCAACCATCCATTGTTCCTGGCCGATTCGACGCGAACATGTTGGAACACCTTTCGCCCAACAGAATCCGAAGTTGGGGCAGACCTAAAAGAGATCTTCATGGGGAACTTCCAGGGCACGTACAAGCACCCTGAGAACCCATGGGATCTCAAGAACTGCCAATAGAAGGCCGGAGAAACCCTTCGTGGGTATATCCGATGCTTCTCCCAGCAGTGCAACGAGCTACCTAACGTTGCTGACGTCGACGTTATAGGAGCTTTCCTGTCTAGGACCAGCTGTGAGTCGTTGGTTCACAAGCTGGGACATAAGGGCCCGTGAACCACCAAGGAGCTCCTCGACATCGCCACCAGCCACGCCACGGGCGAGGAGGCGGTTGGAGCGATCTTTGACCACCTCAAGGGCAAAGCGAAACAGGACGAGGACGCCAACGAAGGCGCCTCCAACCGTCCCATCAAGAAGAAGAACAAGCAGTGGCGCGAGGGCTCGCTCGTGGCTACTGCCGACCGTAGGGGGGTCGAAAGCCCATAGAGGGCACCCTGAACCACTTCGAGAAGCTACTCATGGGGCCATGCCCGAACCATGCCTTTCTCGTCAAGCATATGTACAAGGACTGCGGCCTCATGAAGTGGTTCTTGTCCGGAGACTCCAACAAAGGGGAGCATGGGAAGGACCCTGACCCGACCACGGACGACGCCGAGGGGAAGGATGGCGGCTTTCTGATGCCGGATGGCTGCCTCATGATCTTCGAAGGGTTGGCAGCATACAACTCCAAGCGTTGTTAGAAGCTCGAGCTCTGCGAGGTCTATACAGTCAAGCCAGCCACACCTACCTTCCTCCGGTGGTCAGAGTCCGCCATAACCTTTGATCGGACCGACCACCCAGGGAGCGTCCCACAACCGGGGAGGTATCCGCTCATGGTCGACCCAATATCGGCACAAAGTGGCTCTCCAAGGTACTGATGGACAGAGGTAGCGGCCTCAACATCATGTACGCCAAGACGCTCGATGACATGGGCATCAGCCGATCCCGCATCCGATCGATCGGAGCACCTTTCCACGGCATCATGCCTGGAAAGTAGGCCGTGCCACTTGGGCAGATCGATCTGCCCGTCATCTTCAGGGGTCCATCCAACTATAGGATGGAGACCCTCACCTTCGAAGTGGTTGGGTTCTACGGAACCTACCACGCCATCCTGGGACGACCGTGCTACGCGAAGTTCATGGCCGTCCCCATCTACACCTACCTAAAGCTAAAGATGCCAGGCCCAGGTGGGGTCATTACCATCGGCACCTCCTTCCAGCGTGCCTATGAGTGCGAGGTCGAGTGCTGCGATCACACCACGGCAATCATCGCCTCCAAAGAGCTCGCGGCCATCAGGAAGGAAGTTGTCGAAGAAGTGCCCAACCATAAGCGGTCGCCTGGGTCATTCGAGCCAGTGGAGGGCACCAAGGAGCTCCTCATAGACCTCAGCAGCCCCGAGGGTAAGATGGTGCGTATTGGCACCACACTTTCCTCCAAATAGGAAAGCACGCTCGTCGGCTTCCTCCGCGCCTACAGAGACATCTTTGCTTGGAAACCCTCGGACATGCCAGGCATTCCAAGGGAAGTCGCAGTGCATGCCTTGAAGATCCGGCCAGGCTCCAAGCCAGTGAAGCAACACCTACGTCGCTTTCGAAGAGGGGAAACGTAGGGCCATCGTTGAGGAGATCGTGAAGCTTTTGGTGGCCAGGTTCATCAAGGAAGTGTACCACCCCGAGTGGTTAGCCAATCCCATTCTTGTACAAAAGAAGAGTGGGAACTGGAGGATGTGTGTTGACTACACAAGTCTCAACAAAGCATGCCCAAAGGATCTGTTTCCTTTATCGTGCATAGACCAAGTGGTCGACTCTACCTCAGGGTGCGAAACCCTTTGCTTCCTTGATGCGTACTCTGGATACCATCAAATCACGATGAAAGAGTCCGACCAGCTCATGACATCTTTCATCACCCCATTCGGATCGTTCTACTACGTCATAATGTCGTTCGGTCTAAAGAACGTTGGGGCAACGTACCAGCGTTATATGCTCAAGTGTTTTGGGGACCTCATCGGGTGGACCGTTGAGGCCTACGTGGACGACATCATGGTCAAGTCCAAACAGGCTAACTAGGTCATAGCCGACCTTGAGTTGGACTTCACAAAACTCCGAGCAAATAGCATTAAGCTTAACCCTGAGAAGTGTGTTTTTGGGGTCCCAAGGGGTATGCTGCTTGGTTTCATCGTGTCTGAGTGTGGCATCAAAGCCAACCCAGAGAAGATCTCGCCCATCACAAGGATGGGCCCGATTCAGAACATAAAGGGGGTACAACAAGTTACAGGGTGCCTCGCCGCACTTAGACGCTTCATCTCATGCCTCGGTGAATGAGGTCTCCCCCTTTATCGACTTCTGAAGAAGGCCAACCACTTCGAATGGACGTCTAAGGCCCAGGAGGCACTTGACACAGTCAAGTAGCTTCTGACGAAGGCCCCGATCCTGGTTTCTCCGACCGATGGAGAACCCCTTCTTCTCTACATTGTGGGCACCACACAAGTGGTTAGTGCCACCTTGGTAGTGGAGCGAGAAGAAGAGGGGCACGCCCTCAAAGTACAGTGTCCCGTGTAGTTCATTAGCAAGGTCCTATCCAATTCTAAGACCCGCTACCCCCAAATCTAGAAGCTCATGTACGCCATCCTCATCGCCAAGAGAAAGTTGTGCCATTACTTTGAGTCACATCTGGTGATGGTCGTGACGTCCTTCACCCTTGGCATGGTCATCCAAAACCAGGATGCCACGGGAAGAATCACAAAGTGGGCACTCGAGCTGATGGGTTAGGGCATTGCGTACGCTTCTCGGACGGCCATCAAGTCCCAAGTGTTGGCTAATTTCGATGTAGAGTGGACCGAGGTCCAAATGCCACCAGCGGTCGTCGACCAAGAGTACTGGATGATGTACTTCGATGGATCGCTGATGAAGAAATGCGGCGGCATGGGGCTGGTCTTCGTTTCCGCCCCTGGGGTACGCATGAGGTACATGGTCCGCCTCCATTTCCCCTCATCCAATAATGTGGCCAAATATGAAGCGCTCATCAACGGCCTGTGCATCACCATCGAGTTGGGCATCCGACGCCTCGACTTCTGGGGCAACTCCTAGATAGTCATCGACCAAGTCTTGAAGGAGTTGAGCTGCCACAACGCTAAGATGGCTGCATATTGCCGAGAAGTCCGCCAGCTGGAGAACAAGTTCGATGGCCTCGAGCTCAACCATATTCTGAGGCGTCTCAACGAGGTGGCCGACGTGGTTGACAAAGTGGTGTCCAGCCAAGAGCTGGTGCCAATGGTCATCTTCGCCAGCGATCAGCACAAGTCCTTGGTTCACTACGAGTGGTCAAAACAAGCCAGTGATGGGCCGTCCGCCCTAGGCTCGGGGGTTGACCAACCGTTGGCTCCATCCGGCCCTAAAGTCATGGAGCTCGAAGAGGGCCCAACGATAGAGCCTAACCCTCTGGTCAACTAGAGGACGCTCTACCTCTACTACCTCCTCCGTGAGGCACAGCCGATGGACAAGACGAAGGCTCGATGGCTCATGCGTTGCGCCAAGTCCTTTGTCCTTGTTGAAGGCGAACTCTACAAGCGAATCCACACCGTGATCCTACAGCGCTGCATCCCCATTGAATAGGGGAAGCGTCTGCTGAGCGATATCCATGATGGGGTCTGCAGTCACCATACCACAACTATAACCCTAGTCAGAAACGCGTTTCGACAAGGCTTCTACTGGCCTACCGCAGTAGCCGACGCCGAGCAGATTGTGCGCACCTGCGGAGGGTGTCAGTACTATGTTCGGTAGACTCACCTACTAGCCCAAGCGCTCCAGACGATCCCCATCACGTGGATATTCGTGGTCTGGGGGCTCAATCTGGTCAGACCTCTCAAAAGGGCGCCCGGGGGCTACACCCACTTGTTTGTCATCATAGACAAGTTTACAAAGTGGATAGAGGCTCGGCCGATCTCCGTGACCAAGTCCGAGCAAGTTGTGCTATTCTTCCTCGACATCGTCCATCGCTTTGGAGTCCCGAACTCCATCATCATAAACAACGGCACGTAGTTCACCAGAAAGAAGTTCCTTCGATTTTGCGATGAATACCACATCTGGGTCGATTGGGCCGCGTGGCGCAACCCCGCACGAACGGGCAGGTCGAGCGCACAAACGACATGGTCCTATAGGGCCTCAATCCTAGGATCTTCAACCGGTTGAACAAGTTTGGTAGACGATGGGTCGTAGAGCTTCCAGTGGTACTCTAGAGCCTAAGGACGACCCCCAGCCGGGCCACCGGCTACACACCATTCTTCATGGTCTACGGTTCTGAGGCTACCCTCCCAATCGACCTCGATTATGGAATGCCAAGGGTCAGGGTGTACGATGAATAGGGAGCCAAGGCGTCCCTCGAGGATGCGATGAATAGGGAGCCAAGGCGTTGTCCCTCGAGGATGCCATGGACTAGCTAGATGAAGCATAGCGTTGCCCTTCTCTCTCATCAAGCAAAGTACCAACCAGCGTTGCGCCGCTTACACTAGGCGCCTACAAGCTTAAAGACCGTCGATGGTCATCGAATGCCTAAGTGCGGGTCGGGCCTTCAACGTCGAAGACCTAGTTCTCTATCTCGTTGTTTGTAACCGAGCAACAAGGACCGCCACAAGCTTTTTCTCCAAGTGTTGAGGGATTCACTAAAACCGTATGTCATCACGTGAGGTGTATTGAGTGAATTTTGAATCTGATGTATCATTTTGAAATTCCGAAAACCTTAATTTAGGTATTTAAATTCTACCACGCGCTCATTTCAAAATCTAAGCATATTTTGGGGTTGAAGGCTTAAAAGCAATACATGTGGGGTGTAGACTAGGCGCCTACAAGCTTAAGACCGTCGATGGCGAAGTCTTCATCAATGCCTAGAACATCGAGCAACTACGTCGCTTTTACCCTTAATAAACACACACTTTCTCTTATTAGTTTCATTATTGAACTCTCCGATCTTTTGTGACACCTGACCCAGCAACGGCAAGGGGTCGGGCCTCACTCAGGGGCTAATAAGAGCATATCTATCCGTTGTAGACCACGATACGGCCACCCTTTGATGACATGTGGGGTCTCTATGTTTGACCCTTTCTCATGATTAAGACCCAGCAGCAATGTTTGCGGAAACAAACACTGAGTAAAACTAGTCGGACTACGAGAAACCCACGCATCGGCGGCTATGGCGCCTTTGCTCACCAACGTGGTTAGAGTTTTTTCTGCACCCCAGGCTTTTTGGCCTTAATCATGAAAAGTGTTGGTGCACATTTAAGAGTATGTCCACCTGGCAAAACACTTCTCTGTGCTCGACCCCTTCTCATGTTGAGACCTAGAAGCTATGTTTTGAATTTTGGTTTTCATGGGAACAAACTCGAGTAAAACTGGTATATGAGTTTGTGAGAGACCTAGTTAATCAAGCCTCGCTGATTACTCGACGTTATATCTTTGCTCACCAAACAAATTGCGTGATTAGAGTTTGTTCGCCCCAAGCTTTGTGGCCTCAATGACAAAAAAGGTCAGAATGGACTAATCTTTCTATACAAAGGGGGGGGGGGAACGGCTAAAGCAAACTGTTTTGCCATAACGAAATCGAAGAGCTTGTCTATTTATTACAAGTCTTTGTTTATAATCGGTTCGCCTAGCTTATCTCGCCTAACTAAGTTTACCCGTTATATACAAAGTTTTATTAAATAGTCTTGTATTGATTATTGCGGACCCGTTCTTGAGTAGAAGATTTGAGATGTTCTCATCCCATATCTCCGTTTAGGTGTTTCATGAGTCGTCTTGGATCGTGGATGACACAAGTCGACGTAGTTTAGTAGACGACTTGGGATCAGTCGATGTCGCCGAGAAACGAGTAGTAGGAGTGTAACTAAAGCATCTTTTGCATTAGCCCCCCGCGGGTTATCATCTGACCCGTCTGCATTAGCTTGGATGCCTCAATGTTAATAAGAAATGTTTGATTATCATGATTAAGACTCACCTTGATTCCACTCGATCATATCCGGTGAGAGCTCCTGAACCCATCACTCATACCATCGAGGTAAATTTATCATATGCCCAAGTCGATCGAAGCGGCTCAAAGCCAAGTGATTAGAATTTGTTCGCTATATTTTTGTCGAGAGATGGGTCACCCATAACGAAATCTTAACGCACACGACTTCTATCTATTAATTTTGCTATCGAGCCTCTAACCCTATAAAGACGGACGACGATGACCCGAGAAACGGTAGGGGTCGGGCCTCGCCCCACGGCTTCGAAATCATTTGGCAAGAGTGTCTATTTGGTAGACATTCTCTATGCTCAAAGCCCGAGAGATGGGTCACGCCACTTCTAAATAATTTTGGAGGCAAGGGTACGGAGACACATTCTCATTTGAAAGTAAAGCTAGCGGAGACAAGGGACTAAACGAGAAACCTACGCCCCGACGGCTACGGCGTCTTTGCTCACCAGCGTGATCAGAGCTTTTGTCCTCGCACCCCGAGCTTTATCCTCTGCCTTCTTAGGAAGGGTTTGGAGGGGCCCACCTATGGAATCTCCATTGAGGAGAGGCCGGTAGGTCGCCCGAATCGATCAAACGGCTTGGGCCACTATAGAGAGATGGATAGGGAGTAGTGGGATGCCCCATGCAGGTTATGCCAGCCCCGTCCCGAACGATGGACCCATACCCCATATAGACATATCCGGTAAGAGCTCCCCGAACCCGTCACTCGAGGCATCAAGGTAACTTTACCGACCCCCACTTTTCTTTTCCAGTACATGAACATTCATTCATCCATTCATTCATACATTCACTCAAACATTCATCCATACATTCATCCCATACTTCCAAGCATCGCATATGCAATTGCTGCATCACAATGCTTCACGTCACATCATGAAGCAGTAGTCGTCTCATTCGACATGAGTGGCAACCGACCGAGGTTTGAAGGCTGGCCCACGAAGGGCTTGAGGCCGCCTCGCATCAAACAGAGCCAGGGGAGAAAAACCAAGATGATCCCTAGTGGCCCTTGCCTAACCCCGCTCAGAAGTGGACAGGGACATCTTGACCTTTCTCATTCGATCCTAACCTCGAGCCAAGCCCACAGAATCCCCATTGAGGAGAGGCCAGTGGGCCACCCAAGCCAATCGAACGGCTCGGGTATCTATCGGGAGGCGGGTTAAGGAGCAGTGGAATGTCACATGAGGGCTATGCCGACCCCATCAACAAATGACAGACCCAGATTCCACTCGGACGTGCCCGTTAGTGAGCTCACCGAGCGCGACACTCGAGCCATCGAGGCAAGTGTCGTTAGCTCAGCCCCTCCGGTTGCGAAAACCGAGGACAGGGTGACGCATGAAATCTGGCCGACCCCTACTGACCCCCATGGGGCTCGGGGGCTCGAGCCACCCAACCCAAACTCGGGAGTCCAACTGATCGGGGTTCGAAGGCTGGCCCGTGAAGGGCCCGAGGCCACCTCACGTCGAACAGAGCCAGGGGAGAAAATGCAGATGGGCCCCAGTGGCCTTCGCCCTACCTACTTAGAAGCGGATAGGGTCATCTCAACCTTCTCGTTCGATCCTAACCTCGAGCCGAGCTCACAGAATCCCCATTGAGGGGAGGCCATCGGGCCACCTGAGTCACCCTCCGGAACGGCTCGGGCATCTACCGGGAGGCGGGTTAAGGAGCAGTGGAATGCCACATGAGGGCTATGCCGACCCCATCACAAACGATGGACCCGGATTCCACTTGAACATGCTCGTTAGCGAGCTCATCGAGCGCATCACTCGAGCCATCGAGGCAAGTGACGTTAGCTCAACCCCCCCCACCGGTTGCGGAAGACCACGGATGGGGCGATGATCGCAAAGACAAGTAGACCCTCGACCGGGCCCCTGCTATGCGTGGGGGTCTAAGGAAAGTCGGACTCGCAAAGAGACTAAATGCACGGTCGTAGAATGATGGCTCAGATCCTAGGGAGGGGGTACGTGCGAAAACAAGAGACGCTTTTGCCTACTAGTTTCGCTATCCTCTCCTTGATCTTCAGTGACACCCGACCCCAGCAACGGCAAGGGATCGGGTCTCACTCGGGGGCTGATAAGGGCATATATACACCCTTTTTGAAATGGTCGCCGCACCCGACCCCTTCCTCATGTTAAAAAACCTAGTAGCAAGGTCTGCGGAAACGAACAACTAAGCAAGGCTGCTAGGACTGCAAGAAACCTACACCCCAACGACTATGGCTTGGGCTCTATGGTCTTAACAAATGGCAGGGTCGGAACACATGAACCCCTTTTCACACATAAAAAGCGAGGAAAAACAAATTCGATCAAACCAAACAAAATGATAAGTTTGTTCGGATAGTACAAAGGGTCGGAGCTTGTCCGCTTATTACATGAATGATTACCCGACCTATCTGGCTAACTAACACCTCCAGGGGAGAACTATGCTCTCTATTCTATCCGCCAGGTCCTTTGAAAGGGGAGCCACCGCCGTCTCCATCTCCTCCAGCTCGTGGGCTTCATAGCCAGGCGCGAAGCCATGTCTCATCGTCTCTAGGTCGATGATGTCCCCATAGTGAGAACGAGCAATCATGAAGGATTGATTAACCCCGGCGCGAAAGGCATTCCTCTCGAGCTGGCGCACCCAAGCCATGATCTTGACGACACGGGCCATGAGTGGGCTGGTCCCCTATGACCGCACCACCTCAAGGTTGTCACAGACCACTTCGAGGGCGGCGCTCAGGATACCGAGCTCGTCCCTCTCCGCCTAAAGATTCCTCCTTGCCTCGGTGAGGTCCATGGCCAGCCCGACAGAGATGCTCTTGGCCTCTAGCTTCTGGGTCATCATGTTTTCGAGCTCGGCCTGGAGGGAGCCAACCTTCTGCTGTACGTCGTCGCGCTCTTGGCGGGCCTAGTCACGCTCTTGGAGGGCCTAGTCGCGCTCCTCGCGAACCATGCCATGCTCCAAGCGAAGCCTCTCTGCGGTTTGGAGCAGCTCATCTTGCTCCTTGCGTAGCCGGGCGACCGTCGTGGCATCCAGACTTGCCCTCTTCTCCAAGGCCGCAAGCTTCTCCTCGGCTCCCAGCTTCAGCTCCCTTTCCTTCTTAACCTCAGCCAGAAGGTCGAGGATCCGCTGGCGGGTGTCGGCGTCCTTCTGGAGCAGCTCATCCCGCTCCTTCCTGACCTTAGCGGCCTCCTCATCGTCCCTCCATGATCTCACCGACAGGGCCTCGAACGCCCTCTCGGCCTCGTCGGCATGCCGACGGGCCTTGGCCACCCACGACCGAAGATTGTCCGCCTCCTCGGTGAGGGGAGTCAACTCAACCACCCTCTACTAGGCGGCAACAAGCTGAGCAGTCACATCCTGGCGTAGCCACGCCTCCTCGATGAGGCGGTCCTAGGTTTCCTTCTGCTCACAAAGGAACCGAGACTTCCCCCGGCTGTGAGCGATAAGGGACTGAAAGGAGATTATGGTCAGAATACAAAAAATATAAAGAGAAAGAAAAGGGCGAGAAGCAGGGTCAAGCGAAAACCCAGCCAGAGGGAATGACAACATCGTGCAAGGCACCTCGGGCGTGGTCTAGGGCTTCGAGCACGGACATGGCCCCCACGTCGAGGCTCTCCCGCCCCATGCTCTCTGCGGCATCATCGACAGTGAAGAGCGTCAATGTCGGATCCTCCGGGCTCGCCCACCAGAGCAAGGGCTCACCCCGCATAGGCGAGTCGCTACCCACCAACGTCAGGGCCAGGGATGGCTCCTTGCCGACTCCGATCGCCGCCGACCCTTCTCGCCGTGATGTCCCTACCAGGACACTCCCTCCGGCGATGGAAGGGGTCAGCGGTACGGACGCTGACTCCTCTCCCAGCACCATGACCTCTGGGGACCCCTCGGTCATGTCCTCCTCTGTCCGGCCCACGCCAGACACCGTCACCTGGGCCATCGATGGCACGGGTCACGCCGGTTCTTTAGGCGCCGCCACGATAGCGCCCGGCTATGACCCGCCCGTCACAGCCGCCACCACCTCCACCTACGTTGAAGGAGTCCTGACCGGCTACGTTGCGCCTACCATGGTCAGCGCCGCGAGCACAGTCGGCAGCCCCGTCTGCCCCGTCGTTGGGAGCGGTATCGCCGCCATCTCCGGTTGTTCCCTTGAGCCACCGCGTCCGCCCGTCCTACCGAGGGCACGGGCATCACCATGGACGGTGGATGACTGGTCGACGACGCAGTCACACTGGCGCCACTCCCACCTGAAATGGGCGTGACGCCAGCCGACGGCTGCGGCCTCGCTTGAAGGGTGACACTATTCTTTGGCGCCAGCACCAAAGGATTACGCTGCCTCCTGACACTGCAAGAGACAAAAAGCATAAGTCACGATGGAATCCGACCAAAACAGGGAAAACACAGAGGAGCTGATGACTCACCTCACCGTCGTCGGGCGGCAGATATATTTGGGGGGTGAACCCCCCCCTAGACATCTGCTCTGCCTCATCGGGGCGGGGCCGTTTCGAGCACGTCCCCTGCTCCTAGGTAGAGGGGCTCGCTCCCCTTGGATCTTGGGGCACGACGATGGAGCCACCCACCTCCGCCGGTACCTTAGGCACGATGGCAGAGCCGCCCACCCCTGGTGACTCCTGGGGGAGGCCGATGGTACGGCCCATCTCCGCCGACTCCTCGGACGTGCCCTCTCCTCCGTGGAACAGGAAGGGTCCCGACTCCTGCAAGGATGAACCGATACCTGTCAGCACATCCTCGTTCTCTAGGTCGTCCCACTCAATGTCGTCAACTACCTCATCGTCGTCTCGTCGTCATCATCATCGCCACTGTTGGTGTCCCCCCTCGCTCCCGCACCTGCATTTTCCACTGCTTCTTCTTCCTCTTGTCCTCCTTCGCCTTCCTCAGTCGCTCGCCCTCGGCGTGATTCACCGCCCTCACGGATGAATCCTCGGCAATGGCGCCAGGTGATCTGTGAAGATGAGGTCCCTCAGCTGGTCCCATCCCTCTCAAAGTTAGTGTCAAGAGGTCGGGAAATCGATTGAAGAGGAGGCATGAGGAAGGGAAACTTACGAAGACGACATGGCCTAGATCTGGCCGCATCGGAGGATGTCCCGGCACTGGGTAGATGAAATCGAGGAGGGCGCCCGGGTCATCCTGCAAAGGCTCCATCGCCTGCTTAATGCGTTGTGTGACCTCGGAGTGGGGGAGCGCTCCCTCGGCAAGCGTCGTTCTATCGAATGACGCCTCGGCCGCCATCGCGTACAACGGGAGCACACGCATCATCAACGGCACCACCCTCCATGCGTGGTAGGCCCCGATGACTCCCGACCCCTTCAGGCTGCTCTCCTTCAGGATCTGGATGGCGGCGATGTGGTCCTAGATCTTCTTCTTGTCCTTCTCCGGAACGCCCCACTTCCTCCACGATTCTAGGGCCTCTTCGATCAGGCGTTTGGTGAACTTCAGCACAGGGGCGGCGGCGTCGTTCTTCAGGTAGAACCACTGTGAATGCCACCCCTTGTTTGACGTCAACAGCCACATCGACCGGTACTCGCCGACCCAGTTGTTCTGGAGTTGGATGCCGACGCACCCCATCGGCATGTGCAGTTCCTGCCTGCCGCTCTTCTCCCTCTTCTTCTGGAGGGTGATGGAGAAGAAGTACCTCCACAGATCGATGTCGGGACTGATCCCCAGGAATCCCTCGCACAGGGCGATGAACGCCGCTGTAAGGAAAATGGACCCTAGGCCCATTTACTTTGGATTTTGGTGTTTGATGACCAACACAACCAAGTTGGACTAATGAATTTGCAAGTGATTGTTTTGTAGTTCAATAGGGTGCAAGACGTGACTTGGACAAAGGCGACGTGATGATCCGATGATCAACACCATAAGCAAGACCCTAGAAGCACAAGAGAAGACCCAATATATCAAGCAAAGTCCAAGCATGAAGATAGGAACCAAGCCGAACGCAAGATCGCGAAGATACGAGCTCACAGAGGTGACCGGACGCTGGACCAGACGCTAGAAGGCGATTGGCCGGACGCTTTGATCAGTGACTTGACTACAGCAGGCGTCAGCAGCAGCGACCGGACGCTGGACCGGACGCTGGCAGCAAATCGACCGGACGCAGAACTGTAGCGTCCGATCGAGTATAGAAAGATTCCAGAGCAGCAAAATTGCGACCGGATGCGTCCGGTGGCATGTGACAGGACGCTGGCGTAGCGTCTGATCAGTTGATCGTGGCTCTAACGGTCGCGATGACCGGACGCGTCCGGTCAGGACGTGATCAGCGTCCGGTCAGTAGCAGAAAAGCGGGATTTCGTCCCCAACGGCTACTTTCTCAGTGGGGCTTATAAATACAACCCCCAACCGGCCAAATGAGGTGTGTGGAGCTGAGGAAACATATCAAGGGTGTTGATACACCATTTTAGTGATCTCTACTTGCATAGTGCTTAGTGATTCATTAGGTGATTAGCGTAGGTGCTTTGCGAAGTGCTTAGGTTGATTAGACCACCGCTTATGCGCTTGCTCTAGGTTTAGGCCTAGTGTTTAGTAAGGTTTGCATACCTCTTACCACTCGGTGCTTGCGCGCACCATTCTTGTACATCGGAGGGGCTTATAGTCTTGCGAGATCACACCAACCGCGTTTTTTGTGTGGCCGCCATCATGTACCAAAGGGAACAAGGCCCGCGACATTTTGGCCGGAAGCTTGATAGTAAAGACGGTGGGGAGCATCCGGGAGAGGCTTGCCGGAAGGCACATCACAGACCCACTTGCGCGTGGGGAAGGCCCAAGGCTATCCACGGAGTTACCCGACCGGGAGCTTGGCCCTTGCGATGGATTCCTTGTGAGGGGCTCCAACGAGGACTAGGGGAAGCTTGTATGCTTCTCGATACCTCGGTAAAAATACCAGAGTCGTCGACGGGAGTTTGCATATCTCTACTTTGCTCTTTAGCTTCCGCATTTATATTGATTGTATTACTCCTTTTGTGGTAGAGATAGCAACACACTAGCAAAACCATAGTTGCACATTTAGATAGTTTATCTTTTGCATAGGTTTTGCTAAGGTTAGAAAAAGAGGTCATAGTTTAGAGTTAGAATTTTAAGTTGCCTAATTCACCCCCCCCCCACTCTTAGGCGTCACGGTCCCCTACAAGTGGTATCGGAGCCGGTCGGCTCAATTTGGACCTTTGGCTTAACTGCCGTTGAGCCGACGCTTTTTAGAGTGGTTGGGATGGATACCTCTAGGCCTCCACACTTTGACGGCACTAACTTCCTCTATTATAAAGCTAGAATGGCTTGTCACCTTGAGGCGGTTGATTTGGGTGTTTGGAGAGTCACTTGTGACGGGATGAAACCCATTAAGAATCCTAATAAACCCATAAAGAGTGAAGAAAAGGAAATTCATTTCAATGCTAGAGCTAAAAATTGCTTATTTGAATCATTTAGTATGAATGTGTTTAACTAAGTGTTCACTTTAAATATGACACATAAAATTTGGTTAAAACTTCAAGAGCTCCATGACGGCACATCTAATGTCTATGAGCAAAAACATTGTCTAGCTAAACAAAATTATGATTCCTTTATAATGAATGATGATGAGCTTGTTCGTGATATGTATTCTCGTTTGAATCTAATTATCAATGAGCTCCATTCAATAGGATTAACAAAGCTAGATGATGTGGACACCGTGAGGAAGATCATCTCCGTGCTACCACAAAAGAAATATGCAAGCATCATCACCATCCTTCACAACATGGAGAACTTGAGCACCATGACCCCGGGCATAGTCATTGGCAAGATAGTGGCATTTGAAATATCATGTAAGATGGGTCAAGACAAAGCCTCTTCATCGAGCAAAGGCAAAACTCTTGTATGTAGCAAGAAAAAGAAGATGAAGGGCAAGCAAGTTGAGACAAGCTCAAGCTCAAGCTCCTCAAGTGAAGATGAAGAAGAAGATGAGGATGATGATGATGAAGATTCAAGTGATGATGATCAATCTTCCTCCTCCACCTCCGACCTTGATGAAGAATCAATCAAACTTATCAACAAGGTGGAGAAGATGATCCAAAGGCTCAATGTCAAGGGTGTGCCCATCCAAATTCAAGATCTCATTTTCACCAATCAAAGAAATGAGCAAAGGAAGAGAGGATGCTATGGATGTGGCGAGTTGGGGCACTTTGTGGAAGTTTGTCCAAACCAGCCCACACCCAAGGCAAAGAAGAAGGCATGCAAGAACCAAGACCTCACATCAATAAGCCCATGGGATGATTCTTCAAGTGAAGAAGAACACCATCACAAGAGGCGAGGGCGCAAGCACTCATCATCAAGCTCTTCTCGTATGTGCCTTATGGCACGAGGTAACGAAAGCTCATCCTCTAGTGAGAGTGATAGTGATGATGAAATGCCTTCTTATGATGAAATTGTGCAATAAAATCTTAATTATGCTAAAGTTTACACTAGTCAACAAAAGAAGCTCGAAAAATTAAAAGAAAAGCTAGATAGTTCATAAGAAGCATACAAAACTTTGCTTGAACAATATGAGAACTTTGCTAATCTCAATGTTGAACTATCTACTAAAATTGAGCAACTTAAGGCTAGTGCAACAACAAATGCATACACAATCAAAGATGAGCAACTTGTAAAGAAAAATGAAAAATTAAAAGAAAAGTTAGCTAGCTCACAAGATGCTTATAAAAGTTTGCTTGCTAAAATGGAAACCATGTGCAAACATTGTGATGAGCTAACAAATAAAGTTGCTAATCTTGAAGCCGTTAGTTCAACCCCCACCAAGGCATCTAAAAAGAAAAGTTCTATCTTTAACATATCTAAAAAGGATGCCTTTACTTCTTGTAATGATTTATGTTTAGACTCATCTTTGTGCAACCAAGTTTGTGTTGAGAAAGTTGTTGTAGATACATGAACACAGGAGGTTGCAACAAGCAAGAAGTAGCTCGCCTCACTAAGGACTTGACTCAAGTGAAAGGCAAGGCGAAGCAAGCCCAACTTCATCAAGATAACACCATCAAGGGAGTGAAGAAGCTTGATGAAGGACAAACCGTGGTTTGCTACGTGTGCCACAAGGAAGGTCACAAGTCCTATGAGTGCAAGGTGAAGAATGGGGGAGGAGCAAAGAAGAAAGAGAAGAAGCAAACAAGCAAGCTCTCCAACAACTACACCAACAAGGTGGACAAGAAGGCCTCCACACCATACTTGTTAAAGAAGAAGAAAAATAACAAGGTGGTGGCCATCAAGGTGAACAAGCAAGCCAACAATGGGGTCAAACGCTTTTGGGTGCCAAAGGAAATCATTTCCAACATGAAGAGCACCAAGAAGGTTTGGATCCCGAAAGAGAAGTGAGAAGTCCGATGGACTTCGGGGAATTTGAAGACTTGGCAAAGTATGGGTGCATTTCATGGGGTGCATCATGATGGACAAAATCATTGCCAAGTGGGTTAGTGAATACTATGGACCCAAATTCCCTTTTCCATGTTAGGTAACTAGATTCAGTTTTCTTCAAGTGGTACTAGATTTAATTTCCTACCAGTGGTATCTTTAAGCATCTAGTTACTTTTCATGCCTAGGTTTGCGTTTGTATGGTTATATCTTTTGTTATGCATACACTAGGTATATCTTATGGTAGGCTTGCTCAGTTTCATTCTTAACCCTTGGAGCAAATCTATATGGTTTAAAATTGCTTAGGAGCACGGCACATAGCTTGTCTTTTGATTGTTCATCTAATATATGCCAAAGTCCAAATTGTAGATAATTTCTCCTGAATATCGCCTTCGAAAATGACTCACATTCATGTAATATCATCTTTCAAGTGATATTTTTTATTCTAAAAATCAATGTGCAAGTTTCCTACAAGTATTCCATACTTGTGTGCACAAATTTAGGGGGAGGTTACTCTACAAGTTGGATGCTTTGAGACTAACACCTTTTCAAGCTTATCATGTGTGTAGTAGTCTCATTGCAAGGAAAATGGAGTCCCCAGAGTTAAGCATCATACTTCAAATATCCATCACCTATTGCAAGTGGTAGAAATCAAATTGGTTTCCACATGTGGTATTTCTAAACCGATATCATCATGTTGATTTCATTTTGATACTTATATGCTTTCTCCATGCATTATATAGATTAAATTCCCTTGAGCAATAATTTGCCAATTATGTATATGCTTTGCCTTCTACCATATGTATGCATACATTTAGGGGGAGCTTAATCTATATAATGTGAGAGTCAAATTTTGTGACCTATTCCACTCTACACACAAAGGATCACAAAGTTTGACCCTCCCTTGTGCTACTAATGTCTTCCTTTTCGGTGTTTGATTCCAAAGGGGGAGAATTTAGAGGATCAAAAGCAAGCATCAATTTGTAGGACCAAAAGCTTGATCATAATAATTTACAAGTGGTAATGGGCTACAAGTGGTAATGGTCCAAGAAAGGGAGGATAGTGAGGATAGTGGATTATGGATTAGTCTATGTAATGGAAAAATTTGTAGGAAGCAAGGCTTAAATCCATAATGCCACATGGGGACAATTGCAAGGGCAAGGTAAGTTTTTATGTAGTATCTTTTAGTCTTACAAGTAGTATCTTTTAGCATCATATAACCTTGCCCCTTGCATTGCATCCTAGCAAGTAGGCAGTCTTCAAATTTCAAAATTCTATTATTTGCTTGCTTTGGTCGTGTTGTCATCAATCACCAAAAAGAGGGAGATTGTAAGGAAAATGGACCCTAGGCCCATTTACTTTGGATTTTGGTGTTTGATGACCAACGCAACAAAGTTGGACTAATGAATTTACAAGTGATTATTTTGTAGGTCAATAGGGTGCAAGACGTGACTTGGGCGAAGGCGACGTGATGATCCGATGATCAACACCATAAGCAAGACTCTAGAAGCACAAGAGAAGACCCAAGATATCAAGCAAAGTCTAAGCATGAAGATAGGAACCAAGCCGAACGCAAGATCACGAAGATACGAGCTCACAGAGGTGACCGGACGCTGGACCGGACGCTGGAAGGCGATTGACTGGACGCTCCGATCAGTGACTCGACTACAGCAGGCATCAGCAGCAGCGACCGGACGCTGGCGGCAAATCGACTGGACGCAGAACTACAGTGTCCGGTCGAGTACAGAAAGGTTCCAGAGCGGCGAAATTGCGACCGGATGCGTCCGGTGGCATGTGACCGGACGCTGGCAGCGTCCGATCAGTTGATCGCGGCTCTAACGGTCAGGACGACCAAATGCGTCCAGTCAAAACGTGATCAGCGTCCGGTCAGTAGCAGAAAAGCGGGATTTCATCCCCAACGGCTACTTTCTCAGTGGGGCTTATAAATACAACCCCCAACTGGTCAAATGAGGTGTGTGGAGCTGAGGAAACACATCAAGGGTGTTGATACACCATTTTAGTGATCTCCACTTGCATAGTGCTTAGTGATTCATTAGGTGATTAGCGTAGATGCTTTGCGAAGTGCTTAGGTTGATTAGACCACCGCTTATGCGCTTGCTCTAGGTTTAGGACTAGTGTTTAGTGAGGTTTGCATACCTCTTACCACTCGGTGCTTGCGCGCACCATTGTTGTACATCGAAGGGGCTTGTAGTCTTGCGAGATCACACCAACCGCGTTTGTGGTGTGGCCGCCACCGTGTACTGGAGGGAACAAGGCCCACGGCGTTTCGGCCGGAAGCTTGATAGTGAAGACAGCGGTGAGCATCCGGGAGAGGCTTGCCGGAAGGCACGTCAGAGACCCACTTACGCGTGGGGAAGGCCCGGGGCTATCCACGGAGTTACCTGACCAGGAGCTTGGCCCTTGTGAGGGATTCCTTGCGAGGGGCTCCAACGAGGACTAGAGGGAAGCTTGCGTGCTTCTCGATACCTCGATAAAAATACCTGAGTCGTCGACGGGAGTTTGCATATCTCTACTTTGCTCTTTAGCTTCCGCATTTATATTGATTGTATTACTCCTTTTACGGTAGAGATAGCAACACACTAGCAAAACCGTAGTTACACATTTAGATAATTTATCTTTTGCATAAGTTTTGCTAAGGTTAGAAAAAGATGCCATAGTTTAGAGTTAGAATTTTAAGTTGCCTAATTCACCCCCCCCCTCTTAGGCGTCACGGTCCCCTACAGCCACCATGTGCTGGATCCCATTGGGATTGAGGTGCTATAGCTTGATCTTGTAGTAGTGCAGCAGCCCCCGAAGAAATCTGTGGGCAGGGGTCGCGAACCCACGCTCATGGAAGTGGGCGAACGACACCACATAGCCATCGGGCGGCGACGGCCAATCCTCCTCGTCAAGCAACAGCCACTCCTCGGCCAAGGTTCGTGCACGGAGAAGACCGCAACGGATGAGACCTTCCATGCGTTGGAAGGTGATGTCGGAGCGGCACCACAGATCCATTGGAGGTGGGAGCGGACGGATGCGAGCTCGACGATGTTGGAGATGCAGAGGCAAGAGACCTAAGCGATTGGCGGCGGCGGTCGTGGCTGCGGAGGCAAGGATGCAAGGTATGGAACCCAGGGGGCAAACCCTTTGGTTTTACAGGGGCGATGGGTGCGAGGAAACCAACCGTCCGCCTAGATCCCCGCGCCTACCACGATCAGCCACAACGTCTCGCCGTGGGAAGTGCGCACATAATCTCTGTCCGTTCTCTCGAAAAACTCGCCAGACGTTTCGCCTCTCCGGACGGGCCACGACTCGTCACGAGTAAGAGGAATACAGATCATAAAACACCTCTACGGCTCGCCTAGGCCTAGGAGTTCGAAGGTTGGCCCATCGACGGGATCAACAACCGCTCCGGGCACCCTTAGAATAAGGGATGGGCCCGCAAGCAGCCAGTACCTAGGCACACAAAGCCACGGGCATCCCGGCCCATGATCGAGTCTCGGCTGGGAACGATCCATGGTTTCTCCCTAGAGAAAGGTAGAGAGCCCTCGGGACCGATCGAACGGACCCGAGAACTATATGGATTGACCGCTGAGAATCTAAAGTCGGTCACCAAGCTGACCCTAGCCGACTCCGCATGAATAGGATGCAGAGACCCCACTCGAACTAGCTAGCTAACAACCCACCAAGTCTCATGGCCATAGGCCATACCCACGAAGGGTCCGACCTCGATGAGAGGGAATCACCGTCCCCGGGACATACTATGGGCAGCAAAAGAAGGCCAGGGCCCTTAGAGTCCTCCCGTTCAGAAAAACCTCCGAATGAGTATTCTACTCCTTCGCATGCTCTAGGGCTACTATCGGGGACCAATACGAGGGTATTCGAAGAGGAGGAGCTAATAACCATCAACGTTAATTTATCCGAGCGGTCAAGAGCACGACTACAGCTTCAACCGACCCCTAGGTGCGCAAACTCCACCTCGCCCGACCCCTGAGGGTTGGCTCCGCCTCGCCCGACACCGAGGCGTGGGCGCCTGCCTTGGAGCCCACGAGGTTGGCTCCGCCCGCCTGGCTCCACATCGCCTGACACCGACACGGGCTCCGCCTCGCCCGACCCCCGAGGGTGGCTGGCTCCGCCTCGCACGACACCGAGGGGCCTCACCTGACACCTTGAGGGTGGCTCCGCCTGACACCGAGGTGTGCCTCGCCCACCGACCTCTAGGGGCTGGCTCCGCCTCGCCCACGCCTGAACCTTAGGTTTGGGTTCCGCCTCGTCAGACCTCGAGGTAGGGGCTCCGGCTCGCCTGACGAGAGACCATATACTGGCCAACCCCAGTCCAGCGATGGGCACTGGTCATAGCTCGACACGAGGGAGGCCGGCACGCCTCGATGTAACCCCTGAACCACGACAGGCCATACACGAGGGTGGGCGCCTCCCGACACACCAGAGGCTGCGGGCTCCGCCTCGCCCGACCCCTGAGGGTGGCTCCACATCGCACGACACCGAGGCCGCGGGCTCCGCCTCACCCGACCCTTGAGGGTGGCTCCGCCTCGCCCGACACCAAGGCCACGGGCTCCGCCTCGCCCGACCCCTGAGGGTGTCTCCGCCTCTCCCGACCTCTAAGGGCTGGCTCCGCCTCGCCCGACCCTTAGGTTTGGGTTCCGCCTCGTCCGACCCTGAGGCCGGGGGCTCCGTCTCGCCCGACGAAGACCCATACCGCTGTCAACCACTCTAGGTCCAAGCGTATGGGCCTGGGTCATAGCTCTGACACCAGGGAGGCGACTGGCACGCCTCGATGTAACCCGCAACCACGACAGGCCATACCTGGGGGTTCACATCAGGAACAAAGTCGAGCGTACCGGTGCTGTTCTGCCTAACCCTTGTACGAACACTGATGGGCGCGTCGGTTCACCACGACGTCCGCCAGGAGAGGGTGGAGCGCCATGACCGGCGGATGACGCCTGCGCATGGTGCCAGTGATGGACAAGGCCACGACGTGAATCTATCCCTGTTGACGTCTACAGGGTCGGGGGGACCCGCATAGAAGAGAAGGACTCGACGATCCTAGAGGACTTCTTCTGATTCTCCTCTTTTCCTCGCTGTAACCCCTGCTTTCCCTTACCTATAAAAGAAAAAGCAAGACGTCCTATTATAGGGCATCGGGCAAACGCGTCGAAGCATCGAACCAACAATCACAACACATCACATAAAACCATCGGACTCGAATCCGATCGATCAAAAAACCCCTAACATACAACCGAGTAGCGACCAAGGTCTCGGCACCTGTTCGTCATTTCCATCAAAGACTTGGGACATGTCCCTCTCTCGCCCATTTATAACCTCTACTACGAACTTTCAGTGCTATCAACACAAACAGCAGCAACGAACTGAACATAGAGACATTCTACTCGAACCAGTATAAACCTCGTGTCCTCTTAGCACACCATCCGAGCCAGACACGTAATATTAAAAATTTACTTGGTGGCAACTTGAAACACCGCCAGATGGAGGGGTGGCTCCGAAGAGATGCAAATTTTAGGGGATTTTATTTTACCACGAGGCTAGGAGTAGAAATTACATCTAACAATTTCTCTTCTGGATACTGTCCGGGAACAGACACTGCCAATTTCGAGTTCACACCACTGCAGCCTCCTCCAGCCTCCATCGCTGCACGGGTTACCCTAGCATATACACAACTTAAAAAGTCCAACTGACATCTTAACCAACGTGCTGGTCATACATAGTTAAAAGAGAAACAATACAAAAAACATATTGCAACCCGATGCCTAAAATCTTCTCTGAGATTGTCACATATGGCTTACCACAAATGCTCTATATTCCAGTCTGCCCTATTCGCTTGGTACAGTGTTTTTCTCTCACAACAAAACAACATACTTATCAGCCGTAGAAACCATCAGCCGAACAGCTTGGTCACAAGTCACCACCATATATGAACTCAACAGCCATGCAGAATATCGTGAATACTTGAAAAATTGAATGTGCAATGCCAAAATAGTTCCTATTCTAGTGTACCTAATAAGGATAATAAAGGCGCAAACCCTAAAATCGTATTTTACAAACAGGTACAGAGAGTTCAGCCTAGGAATCCAACTCCAACCAGAATAAACCTTGGTAAAAAAATGGCATAGAATTAAGGTGGAGGTCCTCATTTCTCTTCCCAGGCAGCATTTTTTTTATGCCAGCCTTTTTAAGAAAGCTCAACTCACCAATTTGATGTTGGCATCTCCAGGAGGTCAATCTTTCACCTACACTTGACTCCTCCATATTACCTACCTCATATCCATGACTTAAAACTTGCACCACTATGTAATGGAAAGGCCGAAAATAATATTGACAAAGAATATTCGAGGGCGCATCTTGTACTGATTGAAGGCATCATGTACTAACTAATTGTTTGAGTTTCTCTTGTCCTCATATACGTCATGAATTGCCCTGGTATCTCAGCAAGAAGTGACTGAAGTGTAGATACCCCAGTGCCTGCAAATAAGGATGCACCAATTATAAGACCGCTTGTTCCAGCAAAGATGCAGAATGTGGGATTATATATGAAAATAATACATGTGGCTATATATGCAAACAGTTCCTGTTGTTTTATACTGACTAAAAAGATTAATCTATTGCCTCTGAACCAAAATTAAGTCAATTTAGTATGTTTGTCCTAAGTGAAATATATTTAGCTTCGGCCATCAAAAACCTAAAAATCATATAGATCAACAACACAAGTTGATGTGACTAGATTCATCATAAAAAATACTATTTGAAACAATATATTATTTGAAACAATATATTATTAGTCAAAGTACCATATTGGAGATTATCAGATATCGATTCAATACTCCACTTACATTTGGAATCAGAGGGAGTACTTTATATTACACTCGAATCATCTATTTTTCATCTTTTCAGGGAGGAAACTGAAAAAGAAAAGAGAGATTGAATTCTGTGCTATATGCATACCGTGCATATCCTTCATCGGGGCAAACTGTATCATATCCCTTGATGCAACCCTCCCGGTTGAGCTTTCCAGTTTCTCTCCTTTATTTGGATCTAGAAACTACACTACACAAAATTTAATATCAAACTATGTTGACACCATTTATCTTATGCTTAAACATCAGAAACCAAATCTTGTTACTATCACTCGATATATAAAGTACATGGGTGCTGATTCTATGAAACTGAGGAAGTAACAGCTAGAGAGAAGTAGAACTGGAAAAAAATTGAAACATTGAATCATTAACTTCTATTCCTGGAGCTCCAATTGTTGCTGGGAAGGAAATTTTTTATATCCCATGTTCCTACAGCGCTGCATCTATGCAGCCAATAACATTTCAATTTTATATCCCAAAGAAAATACTAATAACAAATGAATTATAAAACTGTAACAACTTATCTGGTTCTTACATTACCTCCATTTCCTTGAAATCAGCCCCTCCAACTCCAACAACAATGATGGATATAGGAAAATCTGATGCCTTTATGATGGCATCAATAGTCTCTTGAAAATCAGTCACCACGCCATCCTGGAAAATAGTTTGATGTCTAAGAAGAAAAACATGAACAATATTTTTTGATGATGTTTTCAGTTATACATACAGTGACTATTAACAAAATGAAGTATTTCTGTTGATTGTCAGCAAGAGATTGGCTAGCTATCGCCATGGCGGTGCTTATCAACTGACCAAAGAGGGTAGGACCAGCCAATGATACATTACGAAGAGCACTGATATAAGCTGACATAATTCCTTGTATTCCATCAACCTGAGGAAGTGTGATAAGATCAGTTTATGAGTAAATAGCTCCAATGAGAATAAGAATCCTCCAGAACATGAAATGTGCTTTACTTTGTGTTCGAGAAATGTCTTTTACTTTTACGAAATAAATATAGCAGCCAATCTACTGTCAAAGTCAGCTTTCGAGAAGCGACATTTGAAATTATTCTGGAGAAAACAAGCATTTGAATAACAACAACAACAACAAAGCCTTTTAGTCCCAAGCAAGTTGGGGTAGGCTAGAGTTGAAACCCAACATGTAGCAAAAAAAAATTATAATACCTCAGGTTGATAAGCGCTGCCATTCAAGTTGAAACAATGAGAACAAGGACCGTCAATAGGTCTTGCTCCAAAGCCCCAAGCGGGGAAACGCTTCGCTGGGTCATAATATTGTAGAACATCACCAACTTCCAGTATTACCTTCCACAAAACAGAAACAGAAGAATTCAAAATCAGTATATGTTCAGAACCTCAAAAGGCCATCACTCATCAGAACATAAGAATAAATGGGTAAGCAATCAGTGGCTCACCTTCTGATATACATTTGGCCGACCTGAGGGGTCAATATAATGCAAAGAATCTGGAAGCCGTGGATTTCCATTTGAAGCTAGAACGGATAAACATCAACAATAACATATTAAGCATGAGTTCATGAATCATGACTAGAAACAGTAATGAGGAAAGGACAATTTGCACTACCATGTCTGTTGCATACCTGTGAAATCTACGCCTACCATAAAATTCAGTTGGCACCCAACAGAAATATAATCTAGGAAAGTATGCCTGTTGCTCTCAACATATTTCTCTACATATAGCTGACTCTTCAATACCTGCATATCAGAATGAAAAACAATATACACAATGCAACAGTTGAAGACATTCCAAAGTAAAAATTTTACCTCCTTACTGTGACATTCATGTGCATTGCTGGCAGGAACAAAGAAATTTTCACCATTCTTCTTATGGCACATATTTTCCATTTCTGCGACTGACTTGACTATCTTGCTGTCGAATTACAAAAGGGTATCTAATCAGAAAACAAATTGGAATTCAAGTATTAATGGCCCAGGATCTAAGGCACCATGGAACATACTTAATTACTTATGAACAGACTAAAATGGAAAAGAAGCAAATAGCAAACAGATATATCAAGTGCAGGCAGTGAAATGAGTTAAACAGAGGACAATTACCCGACTAGGTCATGTTTGCCATTGCTACTGAAGTTAAAGCACTCTATAATTAGAGGGTTCTCCTGCAACACAATATAACCGTAATGACTAGATTAAAAAAATATTTCATCAATAGCCAACAAAAGTAATCGATTTGGATCTCACATGACACGCAATAGTTGGCGCTTACACAATCAAAGGCATGGTGTTGCCTAGGAGTGTCAGGGTTAAATATAGTCAGATAATAGATGGTTTTTATAGCAAACATCAACAAAAGTACAAATGTAAAAAGGAAGAAGATAGTCTCATGCCTTACTTCCGATCTGTTGCAGATTCAGAATCACTGGCCTCCACCTAGGATTGAGATCATTCTTTCTTACTTCTGTCTTGCAAATTGGAACAGGCATTCCACTATCTGATATTCCAGATATTAGCAAGAAAGTATCCTGTCACAAAGCATGTTTAGAAATCAGGATGGTATGCAACACAAGTGAACAAGAAGGTAGGCTGTCAGAATGGTGAAATATGACACGAGAAAAAGATAGGCATAGCCAAACAGCAATCGCAAATATGTACCAAGGAAAAAGGAACGGAAGACCTAAAAACATAAGACCGTAAGCTTACACTCTTTGTTAGAAGATCCTTGATTTCAAGATCCGAACAGCGGAATATCATCTCCATTATTGCTTTTGAACCTGAACTTTCCTCAGCCTGAACAGTTAGCTCACCAAATTTATTAGGATTCAGCAAGTTATGTTCAGAGACACCAAGCTTCAGAGTCAGCAGTCTGTCCCGTTTGGTGATAACCTGCAAAAACAGTCTTTGTCTTCAACGAAGTAAAAAATAGTATTAATCTAAAATTAGGATGGTCTTGAAACATTTTAACATTAAGAAATTCTGGAATCGCAACAATCTTTCAGGTGATGCAACATGCAAGTACTGCCTTGCAGTTATTTTTTTCTCGAAAAACGCAGGAAAGCTGCGCTTCATTATATTAAGAACCCTTTACAACACACACACCACACCACAGTTTGACTGATTACATTTGCGCCCGTGAACTAGCTATCGAGGCGACCAGACAGCTAACCATCAGGGAGTGGGGCAGTCAGGAAGGACAGCCCCCGAGCACCTGCCATGCACCATAACCAGCACTGACGTAGACACAGCTACCAATGTCTCGTACGTGGCAGACATGTTCCCTTGATGTTGCTCGCCATAGATCTGCGGAGCGGAGCTGGCGCGCTGCACATGCCGCTACCGCTTTCACCTCCGCCCAGACACCTCCCATTCCCCGCCTATGCCTCTTCCCTCTATGGAGCTGTGCACCGCCGTCACCTCGACCCGACAGCTCCCATTCCCCGCCTGAAATTTTTCCCTCTGTGGAGCTGCGCCCGCCGCCGATGCCTCTCCGCCTCCGCCCGGCCACCTCACGTTACCTGCAGTGCCTCTTCCCTCTTCCCTTTGGATCACATCGCCCATTCCGCCTCCATGCACGCTACCAGCGATTGCTGTTCCTTCCCCTTTTGTGTGGTGAGTCCACCATCTCTCAGTTTGGTCCTTCCCTTGTCCTTCTCACTTTCCCAGTCTCCTCATGTGCTGATTCATACATTCCTCTGATTCTCCTTGGTTAAAAGTCCTCTAATTCTCCTTTGTTAAAAGTTACTATTTTGGGGGCGAAGTTTTGTAAAGTGGTGACTGTTCATGTTCTTTTTTAAAATATATATATAGTATAGTACAGCAAGGAAAGCCCCCACTATAAGATTTTATTAATAAAAAGAAAAGAAGTTGTACAAGGGACTATTCATGTTCTTGAACAACTGCAAGCTGAAATTGCTGCTGGCAGGTCAGTTCCTAGAGATATTTCACTTCCGAAAGAGAGCAATGAGAAGACGAGGATGTTTCAGCTATTGAATCTAGCTTCAATTTAGAAGTCCATAGCTTACTTGATGAACTGATAGCTATTTTTTTAAAAATTATAACAGCATATCCCTGTATCCATGTTTTGGGAGAAATGAAGGGCATATTTGGTTGCCCTGCTGCCCCAGCCTGCATGACCGGAGCCGTATAAAGATCCCTGAGCAGTCTGTTTGGTTGCTTGTATGCGCTATCTAGCCTGCACGAGTGGATTCAATTTCATGGGCGGATGCAGGATGCAGGATGAAGATTGCGGACCCACACGTCAGTCTCACAGGACAGACAGGCGCATCCGCTCATGCAGTCAACCAAACATCATCTCAGCTTTCTTGCATCCGCTCATGCAACTTCACCAAACACATTCTTTTCTGAAATACGGTTCCACCCAGCCTGCGTCCGCTCATGCAGGATATACGATGCAATCCCAATCTGGCAACCAAACACACCCGAAGCATCAGAGTATCACCGTATAGCATACCAGTATCCGTATCCACGTACTCGGGCATCATAGATTTGAATTGTGAAAGCAAACAAATAAAAATGGATGGAAGTTTGACTTCACAGGTTCAGCTTAAGAGCTTACCTGCTATTTATTGATCACTAAAAATCACCACATGACTCCACACTAGCCAAGTTGCACAGCAAGCAAACATGACAAATATTAGAATGCACATGCATTATGCACTGTCGTAGTGCCTTCTAGTCTCTTTACATTGTTCTTTCCCCTTCCCTTTTATGTTAAACTATTTGAAGTTCTGTTCATATTACGACAGAAAAATTATTCTCACTAGAAAATAAAGTATTTTAAAGTCTTCACCAAAGTCAATATAACCAGAAAAAAAAACATAATAATTCCATTAGCCAATACCTCTGACAAAAGACAGGTAGCCTCTCCAAGAAACTCTTGCTCCTCCAGTTTAAGCATCTGCATTGTAGAGCAGATTAGCGTATGAATTACAAAGCAGCTGCAAAAATCAATACGAATGTATGCTTAATGGATCAAATCATGCTTCAAACAGGCAGGAACTCCCAGTTCTCAAGCGTCAAGACCAAGAATATGCATTTGATTCTTTTCTGTTTGGAAATTCTACGAAGGGCCAAACGGGCCAGAGAGGCCCGAGACCCAGCCCTGGCCGGCGCCAGGGACTCCTCCCGCGCGGCATGGGGGCGCGTGGCCAGGGGGGTGGGCCACCATCGCCCCATCAAATCCACGAATATCCGGGAGATCCAAAATAAAGGAAAGTTAAGAATAAAAATAGGGAAAATAATTAGAGATTTGTTTAGGAAATCAAATTGAGATTTATTAGGAAATAAAATAGTTTTGCTTGTAAAAGGAGAGTCCAAATCTATAAGGACTCTTCTTATAGTTTCTTGGAGGGTAAGTCAGATTGCTTAGGGGTCAAGTCTCCCAAGACTATAAATAGAGGGGCGATGTAACCTTTCAATCTTAAGCAAGGAATAGAACCTTTCCCCTTTACCTCTTCCTCTCTCTCTCTCTCTCTCTCTCTCTCTCTCTCTCTCTGCAGCGCCGCCCCCTCTCCTCTCATGCCACCGCCTACCCTAGCGCCACTCCCCCGCCCCCCACGCATCCCCATGCTGCCGCTCCCTGCCCTAGCCGCCCCTCAACCGATCACCCCCGAGCAGGACCGTGACAAATACTAGACATTTTAAGATAAAAATAGGTGTATATTATATATTTGAAATAACTAAATACTTTTTAAGCAACAAACCAAATCTAAATGTGGCATATAAGGTATAAAAGTATCAGTGAAAAATAAAAATAAAAATATCTGAATCTGATTCTACATAATTCCATTTTGAACCCAAGTAAAACAGTAAATAGATCACAAGGTCCTGAAGATTAAAACATGCCAGCTTTTTTCAGCTTGGAACATGCCAATTAACAGTATCAAGCGTGCTTGACCATTAGCAATTAGCAGACTCAGTGGCCGAAGCAAATACTTCATCCCAAAATATAAGATATGGTTTGACTTAAGAGTCTTTAAGATCATAATTTGACCACTAATTTCTCTTATAACATATTATTCATGGAAACAAAGTTTGATTATTAGAAAGTATTCTAAATACAAATCCAATGCAGGCCCATCCCTGTAGGTGTGTGTGAGGCATGTGTGACATACAGGTGTGCAGCATGTGTGAGTTGACCGCACAGGCCCCCCAATCTTCTTTGCTACGACCCAATAGCACATCAGGTTTACCCTCTACTCCTTGACCCAATTTCTAGAGCTGCAACATGCAAGCCCAACCGTGCATATGATAGGACTAGTCAACCACAGAATAAGTACAAGCTTGTTTATTGTTTGATATATGATGTATATCCCTAAATTTTGTTCTTTTCATCTTTTGTATACATGTGCATCGATTGGTCAAGACGTCTAGTGTTCCCAAGATCCAAGCCATGTCTTTTGCAAATCGGTCTAGAAATTATGAATCAGGTTACCAAAAGCTTTTCTAAATTGAAGTTATTGAAGTCATACTTGCATTCTAAAATGAATCAACAAAGGATTAATGATTTGCACAATAGCGCTTGAGAGTGACGTATTGGAGAAGATTGATTATGAGTATATAATTGAAGAGAATTTCATTTCAACAAACTCCAAAAGAATGTTGTTCAAGTAAAGATTATGCAACCAAGGGTTGAATAGGTACAATTCTTGATATATCCCATTGCAATGTAATACATTTTCATCCATATATTATTATATCATTCTCTTTTGCAGTTTGCTAGCCTGCTAGGCCCCATTTTAGACTTCAGCACTGGGTCCCGATTTATGCCAAGACGGCCCTGATCCAATGTAACCACTTTTATATCACAAACTTTTCATAATGTTAGACTAATTGTGGGTCAAATATCACTTAGTTTAAATCTTAAAATATGTGCACGCCATGTATTTTGGATAGAGGGAGTACAACAGAAGAAGTAATAAAGAATTGCAACAGTAGTCACCTTTTCACTGACATCATGGAACTGCTGCTGGATGTCAAAGACCTGAAACCTGCAAATAAAATTATCAGTTAAAGCAATAAGATAATTAAGAGGCAACACGTTAAAGCAATAAGATAATTAAGAGGCAACACCCACTCTTAACGAATATATAAGATACAACATTGGAGAAGTTTAAAGTATACATTGACAGAATCTTACACCAATGGCTGAAGAACCTCAAACTGGTACTGCACACTGATTTTGGTCGTCCAAAATGGGTTCAATGAATTTAAAATTACTTCACTACGCCCAATTTCTTCAAGTGCCCCATCTCTCCTTTTGGAATACACAACCACCATGGGATTACTCTGAGGGAAAAGAGAAAGCCATTAACAAAGGGAGGCAACATAAGAACTCGACAAATATTCAGAGGTAACATGGATGCAGAGAGAAAGGTAGCTGCAGCTATTTTCCTTGAAGCAGTGAGCAAGGAAAGGTGCTAGAAAGGAAACAAAATCTATCAACTCAAAGTGCCAGTTCTATGACGTATTTCGAAATTCACTTTCAATAAAGGCCTTGGAAACAACGATGAAATTGGAGCTTGAGAAGGGGTGGTACATGTGAGGAGGAAGCTATAGAAGGTGGAAGCAGAAAAAGGGAAGACTTTGGTAGTAACTAGTTGTGTGTATGGTAGAACAAGTGAGGAAGTGGGTGTATAGGACATGGCACCCGCCTGTGACTGCAAGTGTGTCAAGCTTAGTGATGAGAAGAAAGAGAGGGAAGAGAAAAGAGAAAAAGGAAGGGTTTAACTTCTCTCTAGAGTGTGTTTAGAGTCTGCGGGTTTGTAAGGGTTCTCCCCTTTTTATCTTAATATAATGATACGCAACTCTCCTGCATGTTTGAGAAAAAAAAAGGAAGGGTAAAAGGTAGAGCTGACAGCTGACCCAGTGTATACTGCTGTGAGAATATGACTGGACAGCCACATAGGACAAAACCAGGTGATTAGGCACAGAATTCATGTGCACTGGCTTTAAGATTTGTGGGATGCAAATTAAATGATAGTAAGAGTCCCAGGGGAACTAAAGTGGATTTCTTCCTTATAGTTTTTATTGTCTTGCTTTAACATTGGGAGCATAAGAATATGCCACAAAATTTGGTGATATAGGTAAAATAGTAAATGGTAAAGTATCATCTGAAACACGAGCTAGCTTCTCAAGTTTCTATTACAAGTTTACTGGGACATAATCAAATGTTAACCAAACAGAATTAAATCGTGCAGAGTCCTTAAAAATAAATGACTTCACCATAAGAATGTTCTTGCCAGTACCAACCTATACTTATGCAGCATATTAAGGTGCCATTTGGATGATCCGGGATTCTAAAATCTGGATTATCTAGCATGAAGGTGATTCTGAGATTTTGAAAATTTGTGTGATAAGACTTTGAGAAATTGCCTTACTATCTCCACCATTTGGATGGCGTACGGATTTCTCAGAATCCCAATAACCTATTCAAATGGGGCTATGTTACAATAGCTGATTAACACTGTGCACTATGAGATAAGGAAGTCTATTGTTTCTGTTATAATTAGCCTGCTACTTCCTTTTTAAGCTTTGCATTCTTAGAAATTAATGATAACTGCTCAATTAAACACTTTAGGCTTTTAAACAAAAAAGACGATTCAACATGCACTAACAAATCCATTCAATAGTGACATGACAGGGCAGTATATATAGATTCCAGTGAAGATACGAAGCAGAATTTAACACAATAAGTAGTTCTTTTGCTTGTCTTTTTAAAGGAGATGCAAGGAAATGAAAAATAGCAAGTCACAAATGCAAGAGGTGCAACAAGGAGCATACCTTGGGAAAATATTCTTGATCACCCAAATTTGATGCTGAGAGAGATAACTGCAACATGTTATACTGGCAGAATCAAAATACTACACAACTAAACAAGCCTGATCAATTCAGTAACTAAAATTCTACTACTACAAATGACAGATGACGCAATAGAATCAAAGTAACACATGACATAAAATCACATATATGACCACAGTCCTCACATGGAGCAAAATTGGAGTACCAAACCCTTAGGAATCAGTACCACATAACACTAAAACAGCAATATGAAATGCCCAGGTACCCAAATCAAATAATTCCAAGTAACTGTACCGCAGAACATAGCATTAATGAAGAAGTTGCTACGGTCATACTGCTTAATTACAGCTTAAAGCATGCTACTCACAAAATCAGCGAAGAGCCGCAGACTAGATACCCAAAACAGGTTGTGAACAAATCAATAGAGATATCATAAAACATATGACTCAACCATCATAACCATCTTCAATCACAGCTCAATGGCAACACAAAAGCCACTGACCACAATCAGCAAGATTGTTGGAAAAGCACCAAACCAGTGGCCAGCGTAGTCAAATCAGCCTAGTGCCCAATCATCACAGCATATATGTCCTCCCTCCTAATAAGTAATAATAAGTGCACTTCTAGTTCTATCATTTAAATTTTGCCCCACGATAAATGGACTTAACCACCTAGCACTAGAACGCTTGGCTACTTTCTCTATTTCAAAAGTGCAACTATTGTATGTTATGACAACTTTTGACAGGGGTACCAATGTCATTTCGTAAAAACACTAATCTGCAAAGAATCTTAGAAACCCATTTATAGCAGCACGAGGGAATAACGTAGTAACATGAGTACATGACAGTGTCCTATCCCAGCCTAAGCCCACGGGTCATTTTCCCGCGCTGCCACTTTTAGATCGCGTGAACCAAATGGTAACACATCGAATCCTCACAGAAAGGGTAATCCGCAGCCTAAAAGGCGTGACGGGGGACCAGATAGCTAGTAGTATCAGCCGAAAATACTGAGAATTCCCATCACTCCAATCACAAACAAACTAGTCCCCGCTACCCCCGGTGTGTCCTCCGCGAACGCCACAAAACCAGAGCACCGATCCGCAAACAAGCAAAGGGACAACACGCGGTGGGGCCGAGCCGTCGCCAGAGCCGGGCGCAATGCCGGTGGCCGAGCTGCTGGCTGCTGGCGCCCGCGCCGCGTACCACTGACCCAACGCTGGAGATAGGTAGAACCTTGAGGATGCTGGGGGGCTCCGTACCTCGATCTGCGTGCACGCGCCGGCGCCACGGGAGCGGAGGAAGCGGTCGGCCGCGGCGGAGGCTGCGGAGGCGGCTTTGGCGGCGGTGGCGCCGACGTGGTGAGCGCCGGCGTGGCTCACCTCGTCGGAGCAGCAGTTCCCCATAGCCGGAGGGACCGTCCGCCCGTCAGCCGCTCGCCGGAGAGGCGGGTGAGATCTCAGATATCGGATGGGAGCGAGCGCGTGGGGATGGGAGTTGCCGCAAGTAGCCAGAGCCAGCAAAGAGCAGCAAGTGGAGTCGTGAGACGACACGGAGACTTGGACCCAACCCACGCAGCAGCACAGTGCGCGCAGAAAGGGAGAAACAGGGTGGGGCCGGCACGGGGAAACGTGGCGGAATTTACGGCTTTGTCCCTGGAACGGCTGGAGTGAGGTTTGACTCTGGCCCGTTGCCCTTGCCCTTTTTTTTTTTTTTTTTTTTTTTTTTATGCAGTGCCCGTTTGGTAGAGAACCTGCAGCGAGCGAGGCCGCGTTTTCATTAAATGAGGTAAAATAAAACGGCTCCACCGATGAAAACCCTAAAAACGTGTTCTCACAGAGCTTTAGGGTGGGAAGAAGCCAAAAATAGTGGCTTCTCTCGGCTTCACCTCATTCTACATGGCGTTCTCTAAGAACATATTTTAAGAAAAACTATATGTGAAGCTGTTTTGCCAAACGATTTATCAAAACGGCTACAGCTCCACACATAAAGCTGTTCATAGAGCTGAAGCCCCAAAAAAGGAATTCATGGGTGAAGTGGAGCGGTGCCAAACGGGACTGTAGAGTAAGCCCGTGTTTAGTTCCCAAGCCAAATTTCCAAAAAAGTGCTACAGTACTCATCACATCGAATCTTACGATACGTGCATGGAGCATTAAATATAGACGAAAAAAAACTAATTGCACAGTTTGGTTGGAAATCGCGAGACGAACGTTTTGAGTCTAATTAGACCATGATTGAACACTAATTGCCAAATAAAAACGAAAGTGCTATAATAGCCCAAATTCTAAAATTCACCCAACTAAACACGCCGTAAAATTAGGTGGTGTTCCCTACTAAATTTTAGTCGTTGTCCCATCGAATATTTGGACACATATATGGAGTATTAAATATAGACTAATTACAAAACTAATTGTATAGTTTGCGACTAATTTGCGAGATGAATCTTTTAAGCCTAATTAGTCCATGATTTGACAATGTGGTGCTATAGTAAATATGTGCTGATGATAGATTAATTAGGCTTAAAAAATTCATCTCGTGGAGTGCTGTCGGATTATATAATTTATTTATTTTATTAGTATCCAAACACCCCATGCATCATCTCCCGACACACCTCCTAAATTTTAGTCGCTGGATCCAAACACCACCTTAGTTCACTCTGCAGGATCATCTACCCTTATTTGAGCCTCAATAGCCGAGGCCCCGTTCTTTTCTCTGATCATAGGACTAGAGACTAAGACAGAAAATAAACTTTAGTCTTCAACCCTATTTTGTTTCAGAAACTAGAGAAGACTAAAGGACATTAAAGCTACTGAACAAAAACTAAAATACCCTTAAGGGGTGGGGACCGATGAGGAGCATGGGGGTGTCAATTTAGCCCCATACAATAAGCCTTTTATGGTGGGCACCCAAAGGAATTTATGCCTTTTAGTCTCTAGTCACTGTTTTAGTCCCTCCTGTTTGGTTAAAAGGAATTAAAATTTAGTCTCTAGTCCCTATTCCCATGGAAACAAACAGGCCCTAAATATGGTGCCTAGTCCAAAAACGTAGCTCTAGCAGGACCATGCTTAAGCCCCAATTTATGGTGGGCACCCAAATTCATCCTCCAGACCCCATTCGTGCGGGAGAATGGGGCTCACCCCTCGGCCCCCATCCGGCTGTTGCTACAGTTCCCCCCGCGCGAGTGTAGCCGCCCGCCTCCACCTCCATCGTGCCGCCCTCCACTCCAGGCTCCGGTGAGCGCCAATCCTCCCCTCCCGGCGAGCACGAGTCCCCTCCCCTGCCCGGCGTGAGTGTTCCAGCGCGGCCCCGCCCCTGCTCGACACGGCCTGACGGCACGGCCACCTCCTAGCGCGGCCTCCTGCCGGCACGGCGCGCCCCTCGCCGATGCTTCCCGATGTTCCTGCTCCACCTCTTGCGATCCGCTCGACCTCCTGTGCTCCCCCACGCCCGACAAGCTACGGGCGCAATGTCGCCGATCTGGCGCTGCTCGCCGCTTCCCCTCTACCCGTGTGTATAGCTCAATAGATAGAGCGTGAGGATGATGAACGGGTCCCTTTCATCAGTGTCTACCTAAATAGATTTGGGGGCCTAAATTTGGATGTTGCCGCTGGAGTGAAAGAAAAAAATTAGGCCAACAAAAATAGGGGAGAGCACCCAAATCAAAAATAGGGGCTCTGATTTGGATGCCACTGGAGTTGCTAGGATCATGTCATTACGACTTTCATTTCAATATAAATATGCATCTCATATTATATTTATTTGGCATCATAAATATTAGTGTTATATATATATAAATTTGAAGCTAATAGACACCTTAAAATACGAAAATTTAAGACGAAGGGGTAAGTAATCTCTAATTTTTAAAATTGTATATTTAAATCTATAAAGTTACTAAGTCACATTAGTATCTAAAATTATTGTTATTTACAGTAAAGCTTGTGTAGAGCCCACATGTCCCTTTCTCGATCTTCTAGTGTCTTCGTTAATAGATGGTGGTTGTTACTTGGAGGTACTTGACCTCTCGTGCGACCATAAGAATGGAGAAGCGAAGCTTGAGGGGTGGCCCTAGCAAGGAGACGGGCGGGAGAGAGCATGTGGGCTCTACCTGTCAGGTGCATAGTTTGCAGCCATGTAGACGGTTTGTCAAGAATAACACTAATTTGAACCTAATGTCAAACTTGTCAATACCATTTTGATTGCTATTTCAGTTTGCTCATTGGAATGAAACGTTTCGGTACCAACGATATCGATGTACCATCATAATATTGATAAATAGAATAATTATAGGTAACAGCACAAACAAATATGAAGTGGCATTTATACATCATAACTTTAATAAGGTAACGCTGACTATATGACTATTAGTGGGCAAAAAAAGGCCATACATGTCTCGAGGGATGTGCGGTGGATAGAAGGCAATAAGCTAAAGACACTAGCTTCCTTTTCCATTCAAGGGGGAAACTCAGGAAAAGAATTAGAAAGCTTCCTATTGTGGCCTTACCCATTGCATGTGGCTCCACACACACAGTGCAGGCATAGGTGTTAGTGGTTCTAAAAATACCTTTCCAGCATCGACAACTGTGCTAAGAGTATGTGGTACAAGGAAGTCTGCAAGCATTGGGGTGGCAATACCTATATCGATGGAGTCGAAAAACGCTTGGAATTGACCAGAATTGGTCAGAATTGTGCTGGTGTGAGATTTATCTCATGTTGTGCTAGTCTATGTGGCAATACGAGGCATTTTGGTTGTTCTGATTATGAGCTTATAGTCCTCTCAGGTAAGTGCTTTCGGTGGTTAATGACAACTTTGTTGTGTGAATAACATGTGTGTTTTGGAGAAACATGTTTTATGTTAGGTCACAAAACATGAAGATGAAAATGTTCTCAAATGATGATGACAAAAAAATTAAGGATAAGCTGGCATATGTGGCTAACGTATGCTTTGGATAATTAAGTGTAACATTAGGCCACCATACATGAAGGTGAAGACAACCTTAAGAGTTGATAACAAGACAATAAAAGGACTCAAGATTGAAGATGAATATCAATCAAGAGTCAAGCATAATAGTAGAGGACAAGGTCATAGATCTCAAAAGAGTCAAGTATTGCAAGTGAGGACTTAGGATTGAAGACCTTTCAAGAGTTAGGCATCGTAAATAAGGATATGAATGTGAGAAGCTCGACCAAATATTCAGTGTGCATGATGGTGCATTCTTGGTAAACAAATGGTTTAGGAAGCTTGGGTATGTAGTAAGGAATCCAAAAAAACAAGTTTCACTTTGATAGAGTTCATATGGAGAAATTAGAAATGAAACTAGACACCTTGAGAAAAAGGAACACACCCGACAATTTAAAATTTGGGTTTATTACCACTAGAAAAGTATAAACTACTCTAGCAAACTGTGCACTTAAGGTTCTTCTAGTGTGCTCTAACTTATCCTTAACCCACAAAGAGTTTTGCAACCTACAGTCAATCCTATTAACTAGCCTAAATCTAATCTAGGAAGGTAAATGACACATAAGCAAAGTACAAGCGGAAGCTATAAACATGAGAAGTAAAGGGATAGTGATAGAGAGAGCAAACATCTAGACACATGACGATATATATATATCATGGTACCAGTTGCCAAATCACAACCCTTACTACACGTCCGAGTTCCACTGAGGTATGCTCCTAGTCACCAAGTCTCTTCTGGTCACGGTGTTAAATTCGCCATACAAGGCCTCAAGGCTAATATGTGAGTCACGCAGTCCCACCACTACCAAACATAGAGGTGTCAATGGGCCCCGTTCCCTGTTTCCCCGTGGAGAATTCCTTTATTAGGGCTTGTTTGGATACCCATGTATTGACTTCAATCCATGTGTGTTAGAGTGGTATGTTGTGGAATTAAACTAAATTCAACACCAAACCACTCCAATACACATGGATTGAGATGGATACATGGGTATCCAAACAAGGCAGACGAGGATGGGACAATTTTTACCTCCATGGGAATCTTAACAAGGAGAAATTGTCCCCTATCGAGGGTGGCAGGGACGGGGATGGGAAACCATCACCCATCCTTGTTCCCCGCAAGGCCCCACGTACATAGCTAGTGTACAGGTCCAAAATGTCAAGAACATCCCCATTGCCATACCTAACCACATGACTCTTCCATTCTCCTTGAGTTGTGTTCACTATGGAGCTTCTCCACACAAGGGGTGGGGTCTCCTCATCCCCACACTAATATGGCTTTGTTCCACATGAAGAACGTAGGGTTGTCACCTCAAATCTCACCACGCCTTCATTGGAAGCTCACAACAACCTAAGGCGCTCTAGATCGCCACGGCAACACAACCCAATCACTCAAAGATCTCAAGTTGAAAGGCCTAAACCTCATAAGGATGCAATATAGTGTCTGTCCTAACCTTCAATGAGATTTAAAACACTTGAGAGGGTAAATGGATTGTAGAAACACTTGTTGTAACTTGTAACAGTCTTAGGGCACTCCAACACACTCAAACGACTAAAGCAACCTCATATATATATATATATATATATATATCCACATCGCCCTTAACTAGCAGTTGAAAAAAGTTTGCTAGAAAAATATAAACATTAGGTAATCCACTACCTTCAAAATATTCATCGTCGAATCAGGCAGTGCTACTAGTCGTTGAACTAGCCACAATTTTTCAACCACCGGATGGTCCAATATTGTCTTTTTCTTCAGTCGGGCCGTTTAGTGCATGCAATCTTTTCTGTCCACCTTCTCTAGTATACACCGGATGATCTATTGTTGTGTACATGCTTTCGTTGGATTGTCTGGCGCACACCATTGCACAATGTCACATAGTGTCCAGGCCTCTAGACACTGCTAGCCTTCTTGAAAGCCCTAGTTTGGTTTTGGCTAATTGATGAAACCTAAGTACTAACCTATGTCATTAAGTGTGAATATGAGCTAGGTTGGTACATCCAAGCAATGGAGCTAGATGATGGTGATCAAGGTGATGGTGGTAACCAAAAGAGATGATCAAGTGCTCCAATTTGGAAAAGAAGAAAAACAAAAACAAAAAACAAGTGTTGATCAAGGCAAAGGTATCAAATATGTTTTGTTTTGGCACTCAAGACACCATAAAGGGTGTGAGTGTGTTTAGGATCGATAGACGTACTATTAAGAGGGGAAAACCTTGGCTAAGAGGTTATCGAGTGCCACTAGGTGAAATGATTCTTGCATATGCATTAGGACCTAGTGTGCTAACAATTGACCCTTGAAAAATGCTTGGAAAAATGCTGACACATGTGCACATGGGTTATACACATTGTAGTTAGCAACTTGGAAGCAAGGGTAAAGTGTTTGAGGAGATAGAAAAAGAAAAGGAGGAAACTGTTAGGACCAGACCCTAGCTTTGCCAGTGACCGAACCCTGACAGGCTGAGTCCGTTTAGTGTTTGGTCTATGGCCAAGGGGCTGACAAACAACCAAACCTGACATGGTCGAGTGACCAGACCCAATGCTCAGGGTCTGGTTGTGCGGTGCTGTAACACCCTATGTTTTTCATCATGTTAAAACTCCCTAAAAATTTAAACTTTTTAAAACTTTACAACAAATTAAATCCTGGACTATTTATTTTCTGCAAAACTATTTTGAAAATATATTTTCGAAAACCCTGCATCAAAATCCACCATATGCATTTTTGCGTCACGTAGGATTTAATTGTAGCACTAGAGATATTTTCTAGGATTAGAAAATCGCTTCGTATTTAAATCATCTGAAAGTGCAATCAAGCCCTAATCGTGGGTTTTAGTGATAATGACCACGCAATTAGAGAACTAATGAGATTTATCGAGATGACAAGCAGAGAATTCATGTTCGAGGATGCTATATGAAATGGAGGAGCCCCCAATTATAAATGTAGATGGCTTCAAACTCAAAAGAGGTTTAAATTCTTTTATATTTTAAATTTGAGTATAGAAAAAGTCGTACTATAAAGAGGGACACAATGCTTAAGCTAATATGTACTACTAAGTGCTCAAATATACACATGCATCCTCATATTTATAGCCAAGACAGCCTAAACTTCACTCTTACCCTTGCTATCTTGACTAGTGCGGCACTGCCGCACTTGAAGAGAGGCACTACCGTAGTGCGGCACTGCCGCACTTAAGTTGTGGCACTGCCATGACTTAAGTGACCATTGGGGCTGAGGGGGTATTTATACCCATCCTCTTTCTCCCCAATGGCTATCTTCTTCCTCCTGCTCATTCCAGCACGCCCAAAACAGAAAAGCAGCTCTCTCTCTCTCTCCATTAGTGACCTTGAGCCCTTAATCCATTGATTTCTCCATCAATCCTTGAGAGAAAAGGGTCCAAAACTCGATTAGAGAGCAGCTCCATTGATTCCTCAACTCAAAAGAGCACTTGGTTCATGTTTTGCCCGGTGGTTGTGTTTGTTACTCTTGGAGCTTAGCTCCTAGCCAGCTAGAGCATTGCCCGTGGAGCTTGACAACTTGTGTGGCAACCTTGGGAGGTTTGTAACCATCTCTTGAAGCTAGTAAACTCACCTCTCATCTCAAGAGTTAAGTCTCTTGACTTGAGAACGAGGAAGGGTTAGAAAGCCCTAAGCCTTAGTGGCTAACCTCAACGACGTGGAGGTAGGCAAGCTTTGATGGCGAGCCGAACTATGGGATAAATCATTGTGTCACTTGTGCTTGATTTACATTACATGCATTTCATATTGTTGGTTGATGTGATTTCTAGGGTTTCTTGTCGATCTACTTATGTGTGGTGTTCTTATAACTTCTAGCTCTTGATCTGTGACTACCATACCTGCAGTAGGCTGAGAAATTTCTCCGATCTAAGTTTTCATTCACTTATTTTGAACTGTGACTCGAAGTTATCTGCAGGTGCGGTAGTGCCATTGTTCTAGTATGGCAGTGCCGTAGTCTGGCAGTGCCATAGTTCGACAGTGCCGTCGTCCATAGCGGCAGTGGCGCAGGGTGAATTTGACAAAAATTTGAGTGTTTGTTTTGACAGGATTATTCACCCCCCTTAAGGACAACCAGAGATCCTACAAGTGGTATCAGAGAGGGTTACCTCATATATGCTTCACCGCGTGAGGTATGGAGCCCGGAGGAGGAACTAGTGGTGTGAAGCGGGTGGATGTCGACACGGACAACAATGAGCTGAGCGCGTCGACACCAAGCAACACCACGCTATCACATCTTGAGGCTACCGATGCCAAAAGAGCTCTCAATGAGAATGAGAGAAGAAGAAGGAAGGAGGCAAGAAAGCTAAAAAGAGAAGCAAGAGAGAAGAAGGAGGAGGAACGACGGTTAGAGGACAAGAAGCAAAGAAAAGAAGAAAGAAGGCTCAAGCGAGAAGCAAGAAGAAAAAGAAGAGAAGCTAGGAAGAAGAAGAGAAGGCAACAAGTACATCATCAAGCATATCAAGTAGTTCCAAAGATGAAGATGATGATGAGTCATACCAAGTGTTGAAGGTGAACAAGAAGGAGAAGAATGAAAAGGGCAAGTCCGACAACAACAAATATGTCGCCGTATCCTTTAACTATTCTTCTATTCCTATGACTAACCATGATCGGAGGTCTTTCATCAATGTGCCGTGCAAGTAAGTTACTTTATTTTAATGGGACTAACTTTGCCAAGTAGAAGCACTTGATGAGAGCCTATCTTATAGGTCTTCACCCCGGTATTTAGGAGATTGTTTGTAATGGATTTGAGCCACCGGTTGATCCTAAGAACCCAACGCTAGAAGAGATGAGAATTATTCACCTCAATGGTCAAGCCACAAATGTGTTGCTTAGTGCCTTGGATGGTGATGAGTACAATAGAGTGATTGGAGTTGATGTTGCCAAGCAAATATGGGACACTTTGCACCTTGTACATGAAGGGGTTGATAAAGTGAGAAAAGCAAGAATTAACTTGTTGATGTCAAAGCTCAACTAATTTGTAATCTTGGATGGAGAGGGGCCACAAGAGATGTTTGATAGGTTGATGACAATGGTGGGCAAGATTAGAGGCTATGGTTGTGATGAGCTAGATGATCACAAAGTTGTCAAGATTATGTTGAAAGCTTATTCACCTAGAAATAAGACTATAGTCACTCTAATTAGAGACAAGAAGAAGTTTGAGTACTTCACACCAAATGATGTACTTGGAAGGATCTTGACCTTTGACATGCAAAGAGAAGAAGCAAATGAGAGGAAGAAACTTGGAGAATTGCAAGCAAAGCTAGAGGGCATCAAGATCAAAGATGTAGCTCTCAAGGCCAACAAATCAAGCAAGGCTCTACAAGCAAGTCCAAGATCAACCAACAAGCTTCAACTAGCAAACCCAAAGCAAGCAAGCAAGTTCAAGAAAGAGTAGAGACTACATTAACTTTAAGTGAAAGTGAAAATGATGATGATCAATATGAGAAGATTGATGATGTTGCTCTCTTTATGAAGAGGTTTCACAAGGGGCTAAAGAAGCAAGGCTACAAGGTAGTGAAGAGAAACTTTCCAAACAAGAAAAAGAGAACATGCTACAATTGTGGTAGCACCGATCACTTCATTGCCAAGTGTCCATATGAGATCAAGGACAACAAATACAAGAAGAACATGGGAGAGACTCACATTGGTCATGAATGAGACTCAACCAAAGAGAGCACAAGTGAAGAGGATGAGAAGGTTGCAACCATTGCTATTCACAAATCATCCCCTACACCAAGGCTCTTCAACAACATGTCCGATGATGACTACTACTCCCCTCACATTTGTCTCATGGCAAAGGGTGAGAAGATAAAATCCAAATCAAAGGCCAAATCTCCTCCACCTCCTAGTGATATCTCTAGTAGTGATATTAGTGATAGCTCTAGTGATGATGAATCTAATGATGAAGAAATAAACATGATAACTAAAAATTTGGATGGCAAAACCAAATTATTCATCACTTAGCTAATAGAGGATTTAGAGAGTGTCCAAGCCGAGCTAGAATCTAGAGAAGAGACTCTTATTCAACAAGAGGATCTCTATATTGCTAGCAAAGAAGCTCTTGCATTAGCGAGAGGTGAGGTGGAATCCTTGCGCAAGGCTTTGGACAAAGAGCAAGAGGACCATGCTATTGCAAAGAAAGCAAATAAAGCTATCAAGAAAAAGTATTGTGACTTGGATGAAAAGCACAAAGAACTTGAGATGCAATATAACATTCTTTGGGATAGCAATTCACGTCTCCCTAAGGCAAAGAAAACCTCTACTCCCTCCACTAGTCAATGTTGTGAAAAATGTTTTAATCTTGATTTGAACGCCTATTCCACTAACCTTACAAACATAGAGGCTATAAGAAAGGAGATTGCTAGGCTCAATGAAATCATTGAAAAATGATGGATGGGTGAGACCCAATCAAATGACAAGAAGACTGATGAATCAAAAGGGCCACAATTCAAGTAAGGAAGGCATCCCTCAATTAAGCATGGGCTCGGCCACACGAAAGGAGCCAAGACAAATGGAAGAAGGATAGTGAATGGCTTTGAGTGTGTGCAGTTTGAGAGGAAGGGCAAAATTGGTACAGATCAGCCTGCATAGACCGCGATAGTGCAGCATCTTCGAGCGGCAGTGCCGCGCAGCGGCTGTGCTGCGGTGAAGGGCGGTAGTGCCGCACCCCACAAAAATGGGAAGGCTACCAATTCTGTTCCTGATCAAACTAAGCCCAAGAAGAAGGTGTTTTAGCAGAAACAAGTTTTTCAGAAGCCTAAGGAATCTTTGTGGGCCACCAAGAACAAATATTTCTATCAACCAAAGACTTACGCACTTCGACAAAGCTTGACATCTTGCTTTGTTTTAAAGAACAACAACAGTGGGAAAGTGGTTACAAAATATGTTGGAAAGGAGACCAATATATATAGGAATACTTCTATTTGGGTGCCTAATATTCTTATGACTAACATGCAAGGCCCCAAGTCAAATTAGGGACCTAAATCTAGCAACTAAACTTGTTTTGTAGGCATACTCCTCCGGTGGATCAAGTTGGGTGCTTGATAGTGGATGTACAAATCATATGACCAGAGAAAGGAGTATATTCACCGATGAAAATATTGTCTTTGGAGACAATTCAAAGGGGGATGTGATTGGTCTCGGTAAAGTTGCTATAACTCTTGAGCATGCAATTACAAATGTATTGCATGTTGATTCGTTGAGTTACAATTTATTGTCCATTTCTTAATTGTGTGAGATGGGCTACAATTGTCTCTTTACAGATAAGGGCATGGAAGTCTTTAGAAGGGAGGATTCCTCTATTGTCTTTACGGGTCAATTAAAGAACAAGCTTTACTTAGTTGATTTCAATAAAAGTAAAGCTAAGCTTGAGACTTGTTTAGTGGTAAAATCTAGCATGGGTTGGCTTTGGCATCACCGACTAGCCTATGTTGGGATGAGAAACTTGGCCAAACTTCTAAAAGACGAATATATCCTTGGACTAACAAATGTTCACTTTGAGAAAGATAGGATTTGTAGCGCTTGTCAAGCTAGAAAGCAAGTTGGCGTACCTCACCCACCAAAGAGCATCATGACCACCAAGCAACGATTGGAGCTAATACATATGGATCTCTTTGGACCGGTCGCCTACCTAAGTATCGAGAGTAACAAATATGGTCTTGTTATTGTAGATGACTATTCCCGTTTTATTTGGGTATTTTTCTTGCATAACAAGTGCCAAGTTTAAGAGAAGGTGAGGATATTTGTTAGAAGAGCTCAAAAGGAGTTCGGTCTTTCCATCAAGAAAGTGAGAAGTGATAATGGGACCGAATTCAAAAATACTCTAGTTGAGGAGTTTCTTGATGAAGAGGGCATCAAGCATGAGTTTTCAACTCCATACACCCCTCAACAGAATGGTGTAGTAGAGAGGAAGAACCGTACACTCATTGATATGGAAAGGACAATGCTAGATGAGTACAAGACGACATACATCTTTTGGTGTGACGCCATCAATACCGCTTGCCATGCCATCAACCACATGTACCTACACAAGAAGTTGAAGAAAACTTCATATGAGCTTCTAACCTGTAACAAGCCTAAGGTGTCTTACTTTAGAGTGTTTGGGTGCATGTGTTTCATACTTAACAAGAAATCCAAAACCTCTAAGTTTGCACCTAAAGTTGATGAAGGTTTTCTTCTTGGTTATGGATCAAATGAACATGCCTACCGTGTCTTCAACAAAACCTCTGGGAGAGTTGAGATTGCGGTAGACGTGATATTTGATGAATCTAATGGCTCTCAAGTGGGGCAAGTTGATTCAAGTATTATAGGAAAGGAGGATCCACCATATGAAGCAATCAAGCAATTGGATATTGGTGATATTAGACCACAAGAGGATGAAGTCACTGAAGTGGTGGTTCCTCAAGTTGCTGCTGCACCAATTTCTGCTGACGTACCTGATGATACACTACAGCAAACACCTGCAGCAACTCTAGAGAGCGACAGTGCTGCACCTACACAATCAACAGTAGCTGATTCGACTCTAGCTCGTGGACAAAACCTACAACCCATATTTAAACAAGAGGATGATAAAGATCTAGAAGATGAACAAGAGGCCATTGTGCATCCAAAGCTAAGGCAAATAATTCAACGGGATCATCCCGTTGACAACATCCTTGGGAGTCTTCGAAAGGAGGTAATAACTCATTCACATTTAGCTAACTTTTGCCAATTTTACTCGTTTGTTTCCTCTTTGGAGTCTCTTAAGGTAGAACAAGCACTTGGAGACCTAGATTGGGTGATAGCCACGCAAGAAGAGCTCAACAACTTCGAAAGAAACCAAGTGTGGACTTTTGTGGAACAACCCAATACCAAAGTCATTGGCACCAAGTGGGTCTTTCGCAACAAGCAAGATGAGAATGGAGTGGTGACAAGGAATAAGACAAGGTTGGTTGCTCAAGGTTTCACTCAAGTAGAGGGCTTGGACTTTGAAGAAGCATATGCACCGGTGGTAAGACTTAAAGCAATTCAAATGCTTCTAGCCTATGCCACTCATCACAACTTCAAGCTATATCAAATGGATGTGAAGAGTGCATTTCTCAATGGCCATATTCAAGAACTTGTCTATGTTGAGCAACCACCGGGCTTTGAAGATCATAAGTTTCCTAACCATGTCTACAAACTCCAAAAGGTGCTCTTTGGGCTTAAGCAAGCACCAAGAGCATGGTATGAATGCCTTAAGAAATTCTTGCTTAAACAAAGCTTTGAAATAAGCAAAGCCGATCCTACACTTTTCAGTCACAAAGTTGGTAAAGATATATTTGTGTGCCAAATATATGTCGATGACATAATATTTGGTAGTACTAATCATTCTTTTTATAAGGAATTTAGTTGGATCATGACCAAGAGATTTGAGATGTCCATGATGGGTGAATTGAAGTTCTTCCTTAGATTTCAGATCAAGCAAGTGAAGGATGAAACTTTTATTAGCCAAACGAAGTACACCCATGATATGCTCAAGAAGTTCGACATGGTGAATGCCAAGCCTATCAAAACTCCCATGCTAACCAATGGACATCTAAATCTCAATGATGAAGGGAAAGCCGTGGATACTAAGGTATATCGCTCTATGATCGGCTCTCTACTTTATTTATGCGCATCTAGGCCTGATATTTTGCTTAGTGTGTGCATGTGTGCTAGATTTCAAGCTAACCTGAAAGAGTGTCACTTAGTGCCCGTTAAGAGAATCTTGAGATATTTAGTACATACTCCTAACCTTGGCTTATGGTATCCTAAGGGCTCTAAGTTTGATCTACTTAGGTATTCGGATTCCGATTACGCCGGTTGCAAAGTAGATCAAAAAAGCACTTTGGGGACATGTCAATTCCTTAGACGGTCTCTAGTGTTTTGGAGTTCTAAAAAGCAAAATTGTGTAGCCCTTTCCACCATCGAGGCCGAGTATGTTGCAGCTGGTGCATGTTATGCTCAACTACTTTGGATGAGGCAAACCCTTCAAGATTTTAGATGTCACTTCACTAAAATCCCACTCTTGTGTGACAACAAAAGAGCCATAAAGTTAGCCAACAGTCCCGTAAGCCACTCAAGAACTAAACACTTAGACATCTGACATCATTTCTTGAGAGATCACGAAGCCAAAGGAGATATCAAAATTTGCCATGTGAGCACCGAAAAGCAACTAGCCGATATCTTCACTAAGCCTCTTGATGAGTCAAGGTTTTGTACTTTGCATGGTGAGTTAAATATACTTGATTCTCATAACATGATTTGAACTATATCACACCTTGATTGATGAACTAGCGTGGATAGGAGAAATGAATTGCAAAAGTTTAAATATTGTGCTTAAAAATGTTTATCATAAGAAACAAGTGCATTATGATCATTGTTTGTATTGATTATTTGTTGTTGATCATAGTGTGCTTAAGATATGTGTCCATATCCTATATATATAGAGGTATTTAGTTAGTAGCTAAAATTGTTGTACCAGGGAGTGCGGCAGTGCCGCGCCTGCCCTACGGTAGTGCCGCGTGTGGCGAGCGGCAGTGTCGCACTTTGAATTTCAACTAGAAATTCGGCCCATATCAGCTATTACCGTAGGGGCCCATCTTACCTCTTATTTCTACTAGCCCCCAAGGTAACTCTCCCTTATTCACCACAGCTACCGCTGCCCCCTCTCTTCACCGCATGCATAGGTAGCCACCGACACCGCCCGTCCTACCATGCCGACGCCTGTGGCACTGCTGAGCCCGCTGCTGCTCTTCCCCCCCTCACTGCTAGCAGCTGGAGTAGCTCGTGGACGAAGCTGATTTATTCTTTTCCTCCTCAATCTGTGTAAATCAAGGTGAAACCCTAACCTAATCCCGATCTATGCCATGGAGTTCTATATTTGTTGGAAGATGGTTTCTAGTGACTGCATGATTAGGGTAGAAACTAGTTTGATGGATGAATTTAATCAAAACAATGATTCATTGGTTGAGCCTCATTTGTACCTGCGGCAGTGCCACACTCAACAGAATGAATATGTAAATACAGATGTTGTTCCATCGATGACTCTCTGTTTTGGTTGGATTTGTGCACCAGTTGTATTTCTATCTTAAACATGTAGCTACTTTACCTACATTGTAGACAACTCCATGTATTTGTTTAGGTCTACTCATTCTGAGATTGTCTAGTGGTTTAGGGGAATAGTTGAGAAATAGTCTGAATAATTGAGAAGAAATGAATCGTGGGAGAGATGAAGCACTAGGTGCGGCAGTGCCGCTCCTAGGGTGCGGCAGTGCTGTACCCTCTGACCAGATTGGTTTAGGGTGCTTTTCTAACCTAAGATTTGAATCATCTCATCTATCCAGAGTGTTTTACAAGTGTTCTTCTATACCCCTTATGTATAGTTTCTCATTTGGACCTATATTTGTTTGCATAGATGGCCTCTGGAGGTGATGATGACCGAAGGGGGAAGAGGAAGATGACCGAGCCTTAGGATAAGAAGATGCCTCGTTGTGGTAGTGGTAGGACCACAGGGGGCAGCAGCAGTGCATCAGGCAGAGATGTTGCCAGAGATAGGGGGAGGAGAGATCAAATGATCCAGGATGAGGAGAACCTAGATAGGGCTAGCCGCACCATTCCTCTAGGTGCTTGCTCAGATACTCCACCTCATCTTGAGGAGTTTGACAGGAGCTACATCAGAGAGTATTCTAAGGATGTAGTTATGAGGCATCCTATTGACACACGTCCTCATCCCGTGCTCAATTATGCAGGAAAGCTAAAGATGGTGGAAGAAGCATGGGGAAAACAATCCCTATGAGCAGCCAAAGGATTTGGAGATTGACTACCGGTTTTGGAATGAGTTTCATTCTAACTTCTATGCATATGTGAACTTCAACTCCAAGAAATCTATGGTTGTCAAAATGCAGTATGTTGATTGGGAGGAGATAAAAGGAAAAAATGAGCCTGAGTTCAATAAGGTGATCAAGGCTTGTGAGTTGTTTGACCTCACTGATATTATGAGCTTCAGATATAATTAGAATGAAGAAGTGCTAGCCCAGTTCCATGCCACTTTCTTCTATAGCATCTACACTGATAAGATTCACTGGATGATTGAGGGACGACATTATAGAGTTGATTTTGTGACTTTCAGCCGGATCCTTGGTTTTAGAGAAGAGGAGCGGGGTTTCACTTACATTCATGATGAGGCTAGAGCTGAGATTCATGATATTGCCTATATGTGGATTGACAAGAGAAGTGCAGATAGGAAGGTCAGTATCCTGAAGAGCTATTATTACATTCTGAACAATTTGATCAGGCACACTATCAATGCCAAGGATGGAGCAGCTTCTGATCTTAATGGATATGTGAGGAATGTGCTTGCTAGATTTGCTCCTGGAGGTGATAGGTTTAATGTCCCTTGCTTCATGTGGCATTGACCTAGCTGGTCTGGCATGAGCATGCCCTTAAGCGCCGTGCACCCACCATGCTCACTCACTCTTAGTCTCTCGCCCTCTCTATGCCTCGCCTTCGCTGTGCCCATGCGGAACTGCAGCGCCGCCATCACCACCGCACCTCTACCGAGCTCACACACAACCGCAACCACACCACTGTCCAATCCATCTCACTCACAACTCTGCCACCACCTCCTCCACCTTGCTGACTCACTAGCACCATCATTCGAGCAAGGGTAAGGTTGCATTTCACCTCGTCGTGGCCGCCGCCATCACCGGAGCGCCACCGCGCTCGCAGCTCACCGTGGCCCCATCGTTCCGCCGCACCATGTGCCTTCGTTTTCTTTGGTCTAGCACCGCACTAGAGTCAAGCAGCTTAGGCCAGAGTTAGGGATGACACCACCACATGACGGTGCTAGAACGAGTCACCGCCCCATGCGCGCTCGCCATGGCCGCATGGCACTCGAGCTCACCGCCGTTGAGTGGGTTCACCATCTCCCTCCTTTTTTGTGTGCCTTAGGTCGAGTAACCCTAGGCCATGTTAATGGCATGATGGAGACCCACCTTTCGCCGCCATTTAGCCAGAACAGCGTGAGCACCACCGTGCTCCGTGTGCCGCCACACGGCCATGCACGTGGCTGAGCTCACCGACGCCACCCCGTGCCCTCACCTGCGCCGTATAGCTCGATAGGTCACCAGGATGGAGTAGTCGTCCTCGCCTGAGTTTGCCATAGATGGAGATGGCCGACGTATTGCCGCCGACCTCTACCGTCTGCCCTGGCCGCAATCCAGCTTGCTTCGGTGAGTCACCGGGCCAACTAAGCCTACCAGTCAATGTGCGTGGATGAGATGAGTCCAGTGGTGAAGATGCTACCGCCGAAGACCTTGCCGTCGGTGAGTTCTTGCCAGTCAGTGTCGTCCTCTGCTTTAGTGTCGCTGACGCGTGGGTCCCCATTGACTGCGGGGCCCGGCTGTCAGTGTGTATAATATCTGATTTTCTAGATTTATTTCACAGATTTGAATGCATGTTTCAAAAATTCATATCTCAAGCTAGGAGTGTCCAATTTTGGTGAACCAAATTTTGTTAGTTTCATCTTGAAGTGTAGTATTTGATAAAAAATATGAGATGCACTATTTCTGGTATTTTTTAAGGAGAATAAAATGTAGCTCGATAAATGCTTTTTAAATGGTTTCTATCTTGTTAAATGCATAACTTGAGCTAGAATGGTGATAAAATTGTGATTATAATTTTGCTGGTCTTGTGTTGACATGCTTTAGCTAAAAAAATACTAAACTTGCAGTGGTCATACTTTGGACATGGTCTTCATATTTAATCCTAATTAAATGTTAGTTTCTAGTGAAATTAATTAGGGTAAAAATACATAACATATGATCATGTAAATTTTTACACAACATTATTATGCTTGGAGGACTATAAGAAAAATATTAAATCTATTGTTTGACACTTTTCACTATGCTAAACTATTTTTGCTAAAATAAGCCTGTGTAATTTGTCATTTTTGTAGATGTAGTTGTACTTATCCAAATGGTATAAATTTGTACAGTAGACTAATGAGGGCGTTTGTAGGCTACTGTAATTTTATCAGAATTTATTGAGCTTTGGAAATATTTATCCCTTAAATCACCCTATTTTCTAAGGAAATTAATAAATGGATATAAATAATTTAGTTATGTTTAACCATGATGTTTTCTATGGTTCTTGTGATGCATATGATATGTTTATGTTATTAGTTAGTGTGGGTGATATGATCCCCGATATCCATAAGACAAGACATGGGCCGCACCATCAGAGGTGGTCCAGCCCACAAGATCAAGACGTGCACGGCACTGGTTGACGTGCACCGTAAGATATTATATAGTACAAAATAGGATACTTTTCTTATAACCCTACCCCTCTAGAGTATATAAGGAAAGACAGGGGTTCCCTAGTCGACATCTACATACATCCTATATTCAATACAATACACCAAAGACACAGGACGTAGGGTATTACGTCAATTAGACAGCCCGAACCTATCTAAATCGTTGTCTCTGCGCCTTGTGTCACCATCCGGTTTCTATCATGCGCACCTCCACTGATCAATCTACCTTCGTGTGATACCCCTCGGAGGACTGCCGAGCATCTTTTGTCGACAGTTGACGCCCACCGTGGGGCTCGTGTGCGTTGATCCCTAGAGAACCAGATGGCGGAACTCAAGATCAACATCCTTCGCGGCAACGCGGTGGATCACGTCGACATCCTTCGACAACCACGGCGCACGTCTTTGTACATGGATTGACACTGCCAAGCTCCGACTATGTCTGTCCTACTGCAACACGAGATAAACTTCGTTCCAGCCATCAAGCAAGCCGCTAAGCGAGCTACCCGCGTCGCCGACCAGATAACGCCATACACCGCCGACCAGGCATTCTGTCTAAAGCTAAGTCACACTTTAATATTTTTTCTAAATATTATCCAATCTTCATATATCGCCATAATGTCTCTCCGAGCTGTTTTCTCCATGTTTGCTCTTCAAATGATTTTCTTTCATGTATACCATCTTAAAGATGACATGCAGCTAAGTCTAAGGCGAACCCTTGAACAATCATGTTGATGCTCGGATGTCCCTAGAGACGGACCTGTCTCTGGCTCCTCCCTACACGTGCACGAGTGTCTACCCTCTGCGTTATGGGTGGTCGACAGTGGCTCCTTAGCGTTGCTTTGTTCTTCCTACACGCACACGGGCTCCACGCTCCGCGTTATGGTTAATAGGCTAGCTAGGGCTAGAGACTCAGCTACACACTAACTGGTCGGGAGGGTTTGTATTAAATATAAATACATCTTCACACCAACTGATCGTCGAGCTGCATATGCTATTTCATCACCATTGCTGATTTTTCTCCAGAGTTCATATATTTTTACATCATGTACTACCCGTTCTACATATTTGTATTGCAGGATCATCGTCTAGGTGATTGAACCACCTCGTGCTCGGACTTCTCCACCGATCAACTGGTCAAACTGCTAGGTTCATGGACTTCATCGCCGACCAGTTAATTGGACCGTTCGCCAGTCGCTTCTACTCAATGCTCACTTCACCACCGACCAGTTGACCTGACTGTTCGTCACTCATGCTTCATTATCAGCTACGCTGGGTACTCCTCAGTGCTCGGACATCGCCAGCTATGCTGGGGACTCCTCGGTGCTCGGACATCGCCGGCTACGCCGAGGACTCCTCGGTGCTCGGATTCTTCGTGCAAGCATCGCCAGCTAAGCTGAGGACTTCCTTGGTGGTCAGATCTTGCTACGTCTCATCGGTGTGGTATCAAGCTGCTCCATGCTGTTTGGATCAAGGTGCTGATCTTGGGCAGCACATCTAGGGTCTTGATACGCGCATGTCAGATGGCGTCGGCAAGCTTTCAGACTTCTTTTCTTTGACCTTGCTACAAGATTCATTCTTCATCTTTCAGTAGGCTTGGGGACTAAGTGGCTACACTTCACCTAGCGGTGAATGTAGTGCTTATTTCTTAATTTACCCTCCTTATTGACGGAGTCTCAGTGGCTACACTTCTCCAAAGTGGAAGAATTTTCAAATTTTATCTTGAGCCCCTTACATCCTTCTAGCAAGCCTTACTTGGCTAAGTCCGAGGTCTTATAACCAGTTAAACTGGTTGACATCGATCTTCACCACCCAGGTCACTAGTTAAACTGGTCGGTTTTGACTTCCACTGCTCGGATCACCAGTTAAACTGATCGGCTTCACGTCAAAGTGCTCGGACTTGTTCAAGACAACGTTGCTCAAAGGATACAAGGCACTCAGGGACTAGCTATGGGGGATATGACCCCCGGTATCCATAAGACAAGACATGGGCCGCACCATCAAAGGTGGCCCAGCCCACAAGATCAAGGCGTGCACGGCACTGGTCGACATGCACCGCAAGATATTGTATAGTACCAAATAGGATACTTTCCTTATAACCCTACCCCTCTAGAGTATATAAGGAGAGGCAGGGGTCCCCTAGTCGACATCTACATACATCCCATATTCAATACAATACACCAAAGACACATGACATAGGGTATTACATCGATCAGACGGCCGGAACCTGTCTAAATCGCTGTCTCTACGCCTTGTGTCACCATCCGGTTCCTATCACGCGCACCTCCACCGATCAATCTACCTTCATGGGATACCCCTCGGAGGACTACCGAGCATCTTTTGTCGACAGTTAGGATTAAAAGTAATTGGTTACATGCAACTAGTTAATTATTGCTTTATAATTCAACTAGATGGCTGCATGTATAGTTTTGGTTGAGTTGATAATTTCATGATGATAATTGTCTTTTCTGTAAAACTTGTTAATAACAAAGTTGTAGATAACTTACTGATCTACCTTGTGTTAAATTTTCATAGTCATAGGCCTTATGGTTTAGGAATTATGGCTGTTAGAAATCTACTGTTAGAAATGCTTGCTCTCTAGACAATTTAAATGATCGAATTGTTAGAACTGCTGAATCACACTAAGTGTATTAAAATAAAGTTGTAGGCAATTTCATAAGATTTCCAGAATATCCACAATCATATAATTTTGAGGTGTATAACTCCAGTTATGCTCAAAACAAGTGGCTGCTGTCTTATAGTCCAGAAAATGATTTACATAAGTGTTTGTCTAGTTATTAGAAAAGAGATATGCACCTACTCAGTAAAATAAGATGCAACTTGTTATTACTTGATGCAAATACATTGAAAACACTTATGAGGATGCATTCATTACATCATACCATATTATACATATCATCATATATGCATTCATGATATCTTAATTCATGCTCATGCATATAGGATCGTCCAAAGTAATAACTCTATTAGAGTTCAATGAAGAAGTGGAGGAGGATCAGTAGGAGATGCCTTAGGCCGTAGCTCTAGGAGAAGAGGAGCAGACTTTCGAAGATCTCCCTAAGTGTCTAGATCACCGACCAACCTCTTTCCTCAAAGACAAGCCCTGGAGCATTCTAAGTCTCCCAAGTTTTTTTCGAAACAATTACTTGAGTCCTTTATGTTTGATGCATTAGGTTATAAGAGTTGATTGGAAACACTTGATGCATAGAACTACCTTGTCCAGATACATATACCTATAACCCTGTGTAGGTCTAGGATCGAATATATGCTTATCCATGCTTAAATCGGTAGAAGTTGGGTGATTTCCTGTCATCTGTGAGATATAGGTGAATACCGAAGCACGGTTTGCTATATTTGCTATCGTGGAAAAGAATAATGAGGTAATGTAAATGGAGGCTAGATAGAGTCTATGTGTAGGTTGACTCATGTGATTCCATCTGTGCTGATTAAGGACCGTACCATTGTTGGCCCTTTTGACAAGATTGAACGTATGCCTATCACTTAGCTGGTCGGATGACTCGTTCTGACCGTGAAGCCGAGTAGCTCAACTCAGACCGAGCCCCATTCTATAAAAGTGTACACTCTGGATGGTAGTAAGGATGTGCGAGGAGCCAGGCATGAGCCCAAGGGCAGGGTAGTCCTGATCGTCCTGGCAGCTGGTTGTCCCTGATTGTGCGGCGCTGGTCGAACCCATGAAATATGTACCTGAGTTCTACCAAAGGTGACCTAAGGTGACCATTGATCTAGTCTGCTTGGGTTTGTGTTAGGAATAAATTTCTAGCTGGTTGAAATTGATTCGAATCGCCATCTCTCCCGGACAGTGAGAAACTTAGCTAGTACCAACATCATAGTAATTGTGTTATGGACTGTGAGGATTCGGATGAACATGGAATTACTACACCGGCTATGGTTACTATTGTATGCTCCTAAATGATATACTACATGTTTGGCATAGATTAGTTGCTAATCTAGAGATGAATAGCTATAATTAACTTGATGACCAAATTATAATTGTACAACTGAGTTAGTCACTTTTATGCAAAATGTTGTCAAGCTACCTCCACTTATAAGGCTTTGCATAATTCTTGGAGTCACTTTATTTTTGGTTTATGACGGCTAAGTCTAGCTGAGTACCTTCTTGTACTCAGGGTTTTATTCCCATTATTGCAGATGGTACAGTTTATCACGGCTATTGCAAGAACTGCTTCTGTCCCACCGTGGATGAGGAGTGAGCCCTGGGCAGGCATCTCTTATTAATCCTTCTTATATGCTTTTGTGGAAGTTTGATCATGAACTGGCACTATGTATTTGAACTATGATGGTAGATGTTAGTTTCAAACTTTAAATTTGCTTCCGCTACTATCTACTGAACTTGGTTTGTAATAACCTTAATTCGTGCTCTGATGAATGAACTATATTTTTGAACCTTATGTAACATGTGACATGTATGTTGAATCACGTACGATCTTGGTTGTATGTTGATGGTTAATCGAGGCCCGTCGTGGTACTTGATGGACTACCAGGTTTATATGGGCTCAAGTATGACAGTGCGACCGCTTGCAGGCTGCCATTATACTTGTGCTCTTATAAATTGGTCGGTTCTGCTACATTTGATGACCACCCTAGCCTTTCTGAGATAGATTCGAAGGAGGAGGAGGAGCAGGAGCAACCAGAGCTTGATCCTCACACAAGTTTGAGGTCCACCTTGCAGCCCATGTCGCCTCGTCCTGGCTCTCCACGTCCGCCGCGCGACATAGGTGCTCCCTTCGGCAACCCCGGCCGTGACATGGCCCCTACTCCTAGCGCACCGCGACCTCGCCGTCGATCCCGTCCTCCGTGTCCCCATCCTACTCTGGTCCCAGCATCCATGTCCACGTTGCATCATTGCATTGACTTGGACAGGTAAATTTTTTGAATATGCAATGTAGGTACTTAGTTAGCTTGAATTGTAGTGCTACTTTGATTATTTGGTAGTTTCTAATAAATTTGATGATGTAGGTAGTTGATTTAGTTAGTGAGATAGATATAGTTAGATAAATATAGTTAGATAGCTAGTGACATAGGTACATAGATATAGTTATTAGATAGCTAGTTGATTTAGTTAGTTAGATAAATATAGTTAGATAGCTAGTGACATAGTTATTTAGGGTGTAGTTGGTTAGTATCTATTAGAGAGGTACTATATAGCAGCTACTTTGGACTAAATGAACTATATTTCAATTTTTGTTTGAACTACTAGATGGACAACCTAGTGAGCATATATCATGGAGGCACCGTGGAAAGAGACCGCTATGGATATGTTGAGTTTGTTGAGATGCAAAGTGTGCCTGTGTTATTCAATGAGAAGCCTTCATTTAGTGAGTTGGTTGCAAGGGCTTGGGAGGAGCTACATTGCCATGGAGCTGATGATGATGATGGCATCGCAGTGGAGGGTGTACTTCACCTAGATTCCCCTCCCAACATCCTAAGGAAGATGATCCCAATTGGGTGTGAAAACCAGTGGGAGAACTATGTGAGATCGGCTATGAAGTGCCAGTTCCAAAGTTTGGACGTGATTGTGCGTCGGGTGTTAGTTGATCCCATCCTTCATGGGTTTTCCCCACCAATGGGTCAGCAGGCACACTTCGACCCTCCCATCCCGGAACCTGATATGGATGTGGAGGTTGCACCTATGGTTCCCGATGCTCAATCTGCCCTAATGAGCTAGTTGGAGATGCTTGTCAGACTCATGATGTTATGGCAGATCCTCCTCATGAGATCCCTTTAACACAGAATCATCTAAGTAAGTGTCTTATCCGCATGGTTATTGGGAGCTTACCCCTTCCTTGCATCCATTTTTTTTCATTCTTTCATCATTTTTCTACTTATGTTGCATGAGACATTCCTAACAATGTGGATGTGCCCACTGTTGCTATGCAAGTGCACTATGGAGATGGATTCCATGGCTCCAATAGTGTTAAAATTATGAATGATTCGGAGCCACATATGAGATGGCAAGGGCTCTTGATTCTAATGACGATCGTCCTATTGGAGAGCTGACAGAGAGTGGTGTTGAGATGCTGAGGCATATCTTTCCCGGTCACCGTGATCCAAGAGTTCACAAGTTCAGCGATCTTGCTCATTCTAATCAGGCATGTGCAGAAGGATGTGATGATGAGCTCCTAGAAGCTCCTAAGGCCGACCCTAACATGGTAATTGAGAAGGGTAGGGTATTCAAGGACCTCCCTACATTAAAGAGGTGGTTGCAGGCATTTGCAGTGATACGAAAGAGACCTTACAAGGTCTTACATTCATATGCGGAGCGCCGTTACACAATTGTGTGTGACCAGGAACGCTGCCCATGGAGGGTTTGTGCAAGGAAGCAAAGGTCACCGAAAAGTGGAAGATCACAAAAGTTGTCGGGCCACACAATTGTGCTGACCATGTGCTGACACTGAAGCATCGGCAGTTAACATCTACCCTCATTGCCAAGCGATTGATGGGAATATTGCAGGGAGAACCCAACATGAAGGTTAGGACAATTATCAGGACCGTTGAAGCGTTGTATGGAGGTTATGTGATAACTTATGGTAAAGCTTGGAGGCCTAAGCAGCGAGCGTGGAAGATGATATATGGAGACTGAGAGGATGGGTATGAGCAGCTGCCAGTACTTTTCAATGTAATCAAAGCGGTGAATCTAGGCATGTATTATGATTACATCCCAAAACCAAATGCATGGAAGGATGGGAGGTAGTTATTCTTCCATGCTTTCTAGTGCTTCCCTTAGTGTGTCGAGGCCTTTAGGCACTATCGTTTCGTCTTCTCCATTGATGGTACGTTCTTGATTGGCAAATACCAGGGCACACTTCTTATAGCCATATCCTGTGATGCAAATGACAAGTTGGTTCCTTTGGCATTTGCTTTCGTTGAGAAGGAGAACAATGACAGTTGGGGATGGTTCTTGAGGCTAGTCTGGATACATGTGGTTGGGCCTGGCAGGGAGGTTGGTGTCATATTTGATAGGCACTAGGGCATACTTAATGCCATGCGAGAGCAGATAGAGGGGTATGCACCTTTGCACCATCGTTGGTGTACTCGGCACCTTGCTGAGAATCTACTCTAGAAGGATGGTGTGAAGGATAACTTTGATCTATTCTAGGAGGCTGCTCGATAGCTTGAGGACAAGTACTTTTAGAAAAAGTTGGAGCAGGTCAGAACCGCATCAAATGCAGAAGGTAGACAATGGCTCACAGGTTTGATGAGGGATTTGGAGAAATGAACAAGAGCTCACGACGCCGATGGATGGAGGTATGAGTTTCAGTGCAGCAACATGGCAGAGTCATTCAATAAGTTGCTATTGGGGATACGTGGTATGTCTGTGAATGCAATCATTCAATTCACCTTCTACAAGCTTGTTGCCTGGTTCAACGATAGACACGCCCATGCATTGAAGTTGCGGAGTGATGGAGAGATATGGGCTCCAAAACCAAAGGCACACCTAGAGAAGGCAGATGAAAGGGCTGGCACACATGAAGTTACATGTTTTGACCATGCCACAGGGACTTATCAGGTTGAGCATAGGGGTGATACAACGTCCGACGGTGAGGTCCGAGAGTCAAGGATGCATGTGGTAATCCTCCAAGATTTCACATGCACTTGTGGTAAACCAAGGCAGTACCACTTTCTATATTCTCATTTGGTGGCAGTAGCTAGGCATCGCAACTTTAATATCAAGAGTAGGATACCTCATGAGTTCGGTGTTGGCATCGCAACTATTGTGGACTGTATGGACTATTATTATTATTGAATATGAACTACTATAGACTATAATTATGGACTGTGTGGACTATTAATATGCTCATGTATATGGTTTCAAATGAATGTGGTATATATTTGTATGTTTGTACATGTTGTATTGAGGTTAAACATTCATCTCATATTTGTGTATGGATGGCATAAAAAAATAGGGGAAATTATGGTGAAGTTTTCTGTCTAAAGTACATATTAATTAGCGACATCAGTTTTTTTGGTTCAAAATAGTGATTGAAGTCTGAAATTGAATAGGCTTCTCAGTCATGGAATCTAGGGGAAATAGCCTTTATAGTGATTTGTTATGTCACCGTCGAATATACTTTTCAGTGTCCTTCGAAATAGTGATTGAAGTCTGAAATCAAATAGGCTTTTCAGTTATGAAATCTAGGCTCTCTAGTGTCCTACGATGTAGGCTTTTTAGTGATTCTAAGTATACTTTCCAGGAGCATTTACAACACATTACAACGGCTAGCAAACCTGCCTCTGCCTATATATATGTGTGTTCTAGGATGCATTGCTAACCAAAAGGAAAACCAAACTAGTATTCGGTTTCATTGGAGTAGGAATTTCTGGAGGGTCATCTAGAGGAAAGGGTTTCAGGAGTGGGAGAGGAAAGGAGGGGATGATGGGAACTCCCATTGTGTGGGAAGGGTCTCTTGGGCCTGATTTCTTTGAGGAACCAGTGTATCAGTTTTCCCCCGAGAGCAAGAGTGATTTCACTAAAGAGTGCCCTCTCAGAGGATACGATAACAGGAAGGAAGATTGGCCAAAATGCATGTATGGTGAGGACTGCTTAGTGTAGATGTTCACTAAGGGGATCAACAGAGGTCGTTGCTTCTTCAAATGCCCGTGAGCATGGGTAATTGCTATTACATTTCGTTTGTTAAATATGTTTCTCGAATACCCTTACAACTCACAGGACATACTTATTGTAGTCTTCTGAGTCCGAAGAAAACTATGGGTTCACTAGGTGGGTCGATCCTCAACCAATTTATTCGCATCAGCAGTACATCTACTACCTGTAGGACCAAATCTTTGATCTACAAAGGAAAGTTAGCAGTGGGTATAAGGAAGACGAAGATAATGACAACAACAATGGTGCAAGTTCATAGGAGGCACTCTGCAATGATCCATATTGCACCTGCCCTAATCACAAGAACAAGGGGCCTCCGTCGTCACCCTGCCACCACCACCAACAACAATAGGAGGCTACTGTGGAGAAGATGCAACACAATTTGCTATGTGGCCACACTACTAGGATGACCCTATCTTATTCACATGGCACATCCATGTGTTTGTTGTTTGGTTTAATTACCTAAGGCATGTTAGGTTTAGTTGAAGGAACTATGTACCCTTGTTTGGTACATGTTCTCACATGCCATTTCTTGTGCTTGTTGTTCGCTTCAATTACATAAGGCATGTTAGGTTTAGTTCAGGACCTCTGTACCCTAGTTCCGTACATGTTCTCATATGCCATTTTATGTGTTTTGTGTGTTGAATTATATAATGCCTTACTTCGTTAGGTTTTGTTTGCAGCACGTGATCATATTTCACTACGTCTATAATATTAAACTAAATAGTATGACCACAAATAATAAAAACAACTACATAATGAAAAGTCCAATACTATGACACATTAAATAACACAATAATACTAGAAGTATGTGTCGACAAACTAAATAACGCAGTACATGACCTAAGCATGCCCATAGTTAAAGTGCATTATATGGCAACACAATGAAAAGTCCAACAGTAGACAACATTGTTCATGAATAAACCATAGAACTAGCAAGTAATGGAGACTATTGAGTGCAACGAGGCCACTTTCTCTTCCTCAGGGCATCGGGATTCTCATCCATCGCTGCTTTCGCTCGATGTGCACGCTCAAGCTTCTTCTCCCTCTCCTCCCTATACACAGCAACACGCCTCCTTTCCTCCTCTTCCTTGTGCTTCTTTTTTGCAGCCTCCTCTCGCGTCTCTTCTCCATCATCTCCTTGTCCTCTACCTCCCATCGCAGCAGTTTCTACATCCATTCCTTGTCTTCAGCTTGATCTCTGTGTTGATCCACTGCTCAAAATCACAGAGCGGTGGAGGGGTCTGCAAAAAATGCAATTGTTACAAAACAAAAAAAATCATGCAAGATGTCATATGACACAAACATCAATTCCTCACCATCTTATTAATGCGACGCTGACAAAGTGCAGGCTCAAACGCAAAATTGGAACACATCCAATACCTCTGCCTATACGTGTCCTCTTCATCGGACTTGGCTACTTTGCAAGGATCACCGCAAAAGCACATGGGCACTAGAACACCACTAGGCAGAGGCAATGGGTTGAAGGCATTTTCGGTCGTCCTCGCCATAACTACAATTTAGCCATTTTCGTTCTAAGAACCGAAAGCAATTAACCCATATCATAACAACGTGCGCTGAGGTTACCTTGGTTTGGTACCTTTTCCATGCCTTGGCATTCTATGGTTGTATAGTATAAATATTAAAATTGCATGAAACCCTAAGTAATGACGATTCTTAAGTTGAAAAATCCGACTAATATATACCGAATCGATTTGAAAAAAACTAGGAGGGAGCGAGGATACCTTGCTCTCGAAGATCTATGGATCAAATCAAAGTTTCCAAGGTCTAATATGCAAATTCGTGAGGTAGGGCGAAGTGGGGAGAGAAAAAACCCGAGAGGGAGGAGAAAGAAGAGAAAGAAGGCTCGGGCAGGAAGGTTGGGCGCCGGGTTAAAACACCACCTTGGCGCTATAGATCTTGGTGCTGTTCTCAGCGCCAATAACCACGGCACCAAGCTCGGCGCCAAGATCTATGGCGCTAAGCTCGACGCCAAGATCTACGGCACTAAGGTGCCTGCCAAGTCACCGCCATGTCTACACCGAGCCCAAGACCTAGGCGCCAAAATCTATGGTGCCGAGACGTGTAATCTCGGAGCCACCAACGATGGCACCGAGCTAAGGGTCCAAATTTTGAAAGCATGCCTCTAGGGGCATATTTGTGAAAAATTCAAAAAAGGGCTAAAAAACAAAAAAAAACCACTGCGCGGCTGCGCCAGGCGCTCAGGCATCCAATTTTTTGCGCACACCCTGGTTTCTTATACTACTATAAAATACTGCTTTTTTATTACAAACTAATAAATAATGGTACAATTGATAAGACATGTTTAATTGATAGGACAAAAAATCATTGTGCCCAATGAAAGTCATATTAGGAACAAAAACATGATTAGTTGTTTCCAACTGATTGTGGAATCAATTGTGTATACTACCCTTTCTCACTAGAAACTATTCGTAAAGTCCATGGAGAGAAAAATAAGAGTACTACTTGGAAAAGAACCGTGACGTGTCCGATCACATAGTAGTACTACTACTCAGACAAAAATTGAGACATTGTCCGATCACATGCTCAAGATTTCCCCTGTTGCAATGCCCCTACAATGAGCCGCCCCTATAAATTGATGTCGAATAGTAAAAATTAAGCACTAAAATTTAATTTTTTTTAAACAACCTCGGATAGAGAAATGACCAAAATAAAAGTTGTAGATCTCGAAAAGTTATGAAATTTTGTTTATTACAACTTTCCATGCCTCGCCATCAGCTGGATGGCTAAGCTCATTCTCCACTAGCTTCCTTTTCAACTTGTGACATCGCACCTCCTCTGCCATTCTTTTGGAAGAAAAGATTCTCTTCAGCCTAGGAATCAACGGAAAATATCGCAAAACCTTCTCAGGAACCTTCTTTCTTCCACCATTGTCTTTCCATCTTGATGCACCACAAACCATACAAACATCATTTTTTTCTAGATTCTTCCGAAATAGAACACAATTATTCAGAAACACATGGATTGAATTGTATCCGAGCCCCAATGCACGGATAAATCTCTTTGCTTCCTCATATGATGCAGGAATAGAGCAATTTGGGAATGATGATGACAACAAATTCAGTATCACTGTGAATGCAACATTAGAAATTCGATAAAATGACTTGATATGAAGTAACTTCACCACAAAAGAAAACCTTGTGCAAGGACCACCGGGGTACAATTCTTGCTTCATCTCTTCCAATAGAATTGCAAACATAGATTTTTTCCCTTTACCTTCCTCTTCAGTTGTGTACAACTCCTTTACCATACAACGAATTCCATAGTCAGGGTCATCTTCTTTATCCACATTCATGCCAAAATCCTCATTCAGACTAGTATGTTCATCAACATGGTCATCAATTTCATGTGGTACAACCTCCAATGGTTCTCCATGATGTACCCATCTAGTGTAAGTGGTAGCCATCCCATATATATACAAGTGATCCTACACCTGTCCTTTAGGTTTGCGAACCCGATTCAAACATTGACGACATGGACAGAGCATCTCTTCATCATCATTGAATCTCTCAGAAACAAAGGTCATGAATTCATTCACCCCATTCATGTGTTCCCTGCTGAACATCCTACTCTTGATCCAAGATCTATCCATCTGCACCAAATCATGAGATACACTTGCTCAAACAAATAACATATATATGATATTTGACCAAAATTATCAAACATGTGACATGTCCTTATTTATATGCAATCGATACACAATAGTTGAGCATTGCTTTATCTCCAATAATGGGTTAAATAAATCTGCACAGATCTTTTTTATCCAAGTAACCACATACTCTTTATATATATTTCTTGCTAACAAACAAACACTAAGATACAAAATTGTATTACATGAACTATTGTCCTACAATAGGCTCAAAGCAGTAAGCAGCTACTAAGCACTAAGATGCAAGACTGTACCTTTCTTGTAGGCTAGCACTCTGAGGAGATCAGGAGACCAAATCAAGGGTGCTCCGCTGCTTGACGGAGATCAGCTCCAGCCACGTTGCTGGCAACACCGGTCAGCCTGCTCGCCAAGCCGCTGCACTACCGCGTGCTGCTCCGCTCGACGCTGGCCTCGGGTAGCACCGTCGGCCACTGGACGCCGCGCCACGCACCACCGGCCACGCCCCTGGCCTCGCCGCGCCATGCACCTCGCCGGCCGTTCGACGCAGCAGCTCCCATCACCGCTGGATCCGCCGCTGCTGGCCGCACCTACAGTACACTCGAACCAAAGTCCATGAACACTGGTTCGTTCACATATGGTACATTACCTGCTATAGATATGATATATAAAATAAAATGCGTTTCATAACAAAACCACTTTCACAGCTCAATGGTTTGCTTGCCACTTGTGAACCACGGGATCATGGGTTCGAGACCCAGCACCCACTATTTTGCAGCCTTTAGGCTGTGTTACGGCCAGCTGAAAGCTCTAGTTTGGTTTTGGTTAATTGATGAAACCCTAAGTGCTAACCTAGTTTATCAAGATGATTATGAGATAGGTAGCACTACTCCAAGTGATGAAGCAATGACGAAGATCATGACAATGGTGATAGCATGGTGATGATCAAATGCTTGAACTTGGAAAAGAAGAAAGAGAAAAACAAAAGGCTCAAGGCAAAGGTATAAAATGTAGGAGCCATTTTGTTTTAGTGATCAAGACACTTAGTGAGTGTGATCACATTTAGGATAGATAGCCGTACTATTAAGAGGAGTGTAACTCGTATCGAAATGCGGTTATCAAAGTGCCACTAGATGCTCTAACTCATTGCATATGCATTTAGGATCTAGTGGAGTGCTAACACTCTTGAAAATATTTGTGAAAATATGCTAACACATGTGCACAAGGTGTTTGCAGGGTTGAGATGGGTTTGGGTCCCTCTCTCCCTCCCGCCGAGCTTGCGCGGCGGGATTCGGCGCTTTTGGAAAAATGAAATGTCTATTTTCTATTGCGCCGGATGCAAAATTCTTGGTGGTTGGCACATTTGAGCAAGGGTGAAGAAGTTAGAGTTGAAATGGAGTTGGTCGAAATGATGTTTGGCGTCGGTCTCTTGACCGGACATTTGAGTCACTCAATGACCGGACGACTGAAAAAAATGTGTCCGTCGATTGTCGACGACGACCTGATGGGTAGGGTTGAGCACCGGACGCCGGTCTGCTGCCCGGTCAAGGTGGACGGACGCGTCCGGTCGAAAAAACACGCCTCGGGAGCTTCTATCGAAACGGCCGGACGCTGGGGCTTTCAGCGTCCGGTCGTTTTTGACCGGAGCGTCCGGGTAAACTTTCAGTAGCCATTGAAATCGACGAACAACGTTTGAAGTGGTGACGCGTGGCGTCCAGCCAGGCTACCGACAGACGCCGAGGGCTGTCGTCCGATCAAGATGACCGGGCGTCTGGTCGAGCGTGTTTTGCTTGATGAAAGGGTACAACGACTCTATTTGATGGGGGCTCTATTTATAGCCCCATGGTGGCGGCTCAAGGGCTCACTCTTGGACATTTTCATTGACATAGCAACCTTGTGAGTTTAGCCAAAGCCCTCCCACTCATCTCCATCATTGATCCATCATCATTGTGAGATTGGGAGAGAATCCAAGTGCATTGCTTGAGTGATTGCATCTAGAGGCACTTGGTATTCGTGTGTTCTTATTTGTGGATTTCGCTTGTTTCTCTTGGTGGTTGCCACCACCTAGACAGTTGGAGCAGCGGTGAAGGATCGGCACGAGTTGGTGATTGTTCGTGGCCGCCTTTGGTGATTGTGAGGGGAGTTGTACCTTCCCGTGAGTGCCGAAAGGTAACTCTAGTAAATTGCTCGTGTCATTGAGTTACCTCACTTGTGGGTCGGTTCTTGCGGTGTCCTATCGTGTGGGACGAGGTTTGTGAAACACATCTTAGTCATTTGAACCACCAAGTGTTGGTCGACACAACGGGGGACGTAGCATGTTGGCAAGCATGTGAACCTCAGGAGAAAATCGATTGTCTCTCTTCTTTGTCATTCTCCGGTGATTGGCTATATATTCATCTTGTGATTGGTTCATCCCTACACGCGTCGGTATAATCACTCTACTCACTCATTTACATTCTTGCAAACTAGTTGATACAAGCTCTTTAGTGTAATTAGAATTGAGAGCTTGCTTTATTATTTACATTCATCTAGTTGAGCTCTTTAGAGTAGCAAGGTTGAGAGCTCTTAGTGAGTAATTACATAGCTAGTTTGTGTGCCTAAGTATTCATTGCAACTAGAATTGTTGGATAGGTGGCTTGCAACCCTTGTAGAGCTAGAGCAAGTTTGCATTACGCTATTTGTCATACTAATCAAATTGCTCTAGTTGATTTGTAGATTTTTAAATAGGCTATTCACCCCCCTCTAGCCATATTAGGACCTTTCACCAACGGGCTTTCTGGGGCGTGGCTCTCGGGCCTGGTGCAAGCAGGCTTTTCTAGGCGCGGTTGTTCGGCCTAGCGCGCTAGATTGGCCCATTTAAGTGCCCATTTTAGCTTCCACGAACAAGTGGCCCAATGACGTGGCAATAGGCCTTGCCAACTTGGACAACAATATTTAAAATAATTCAATAAATATTTTGTGACACATAAATAAGCCTTATGACATAGCAAATATCATCACTAGACCTAGTAGGACTAGTTGTATGACATTTGTTGTGACATACAACTTTTTATAGTCACTATTGGCATACTAAATACGTCAAAAAGCCACACATTTCTTGTAGCAGTTAATTAACCCAGTGTAGCATACTAGCATACTACACATGCAAGCATGAGTTTCCTTCTCATACTTGACTTCTACCGTTACTAAGCACGTAAGTAATTAAACGTTACCAACCCATTGATTAAAGAAGGCTCTAATCAATTAGTGAGTAGTTCTAACTTAGTGAAGCAATATTAAATTATTACTCATATTCAAATGAAACGCATACTCATAATGAGACAAGTACTAAGTATCCAAAATAGGGTTCATAGTAGTGGGGTGCCTGCCTGTTGAATGAACAAGGTTCCTATAGTTTGCCGACGTCCTCCAGCAGCAAGGGGTAGGCTCCATCCTCCTCTCCTCTTCATCCTCTTCCTTTCTCTCCTCTCTTCTTCTTCTTCTCCCTTCCTTCTCCTTTCTCTTCTCCTCTCCTTTCTCCGTCTCCTGGTTGTTCACGTGAATGAGAGTGGATGGGGGGAGGGAGAGAGGCCTGGTGCCTTTGTGAGTATAGATGGCTGATGAGTGGGCCCATGTTGGATGTGGGGTGGACCGCACAACAAATTGCATGGGACAGATGTCACTCGATTCTGACGGACAGTCCACCGTGAGTGACAGACACTTCGTCAACGCACAAGCGCGTGTGTGACAGTTGGGCACATGCATGAGACACGTGTCGACTGGTTTTAATGGATAGTCCGCCACGAGTGACGGATGATCTAGTGGCGTGTTTGATAGGCTGACTGACTGTGCATAGGTTTTGACGGGCAGTCCGCTAGTGGCTCCGGACACTCCGTTAGTGCACGTGCTGGCTAGAATTATTCTATGTCTATGAGATGTCTTGACGGATGGTCTGGTGGTGAGGTCGGACGATTCGTCAAAATGTGCAGTGCTCGGGTCTTGGCTAGGCTAAGCACATGTTGATTTCTAATTTGAATTATAAATGCACCTGATGCTCAGAAGGTCTAGAATTAAGCATCAATTTATTTTGGAAATGTAGATTTTTAGATGCAGTATATGCTCATGATGCTTGTGAACTATTATAGTGATTTTCAGGTCATTACATGCCCTCTATACACTATAAAAGGGGCTATGGTTCTCAGTGGAGATCATCACTCAAGCATACAAAGCATTCCAAGCTCTCCAGAAGCTCTCCAGAGTAGTAGCTTTAGAAGTAGTAGCTAGCTAGTAGTGATAGAGTAGAGCGAAGCTCGCCTCGGAGTCTGAAAGAGTCTTCTGGTCTGGTATAGCTCCTTTATAATCTTTCTTTTAGCATTTACTTTATTTAGTACTTTACTTTGTCAAGTACTTTATTCAGTAATATAGCTTTGCTTATTTCAAGTCATGTCTCGCTCTTGTCTATCATTAGTGAGCCTAGGTGCTTGTTCTCTGGCATTTGCATCATAGTTATCTTAGTGTTTAGTCCGCTCATCATTAGTACTTGTTCTACCGTCTGGTTAGGGTGTTTTGATCTTATTTCACCGGAGCTCGGATCGAAACAACGAGTTTATAGATTATGCGTGGTGCTTAGGCTATATCTTGCCTGTAGGTACGACTACATCCCCGGATAGATTGTGGTAGTTGGCAGGTGGTGACGGCCATGTTCTTCCTCTGTATTCCACCATGTTGGGTCTAGTTATTAAAACGTAGGGCTCGTAGTGCTTTGTGCCCGATTGAATTCATAGCAAGTACACACCTTGTACTAAGGACATTCATACTATCATTAATTTACTTTTATTGCTTAACATTACATACTCTATCTCTTACACTCAGCTACACTACACTTCTAACTACCTCTGTTTGTGTGATCAAACTCTTTTTTATCTTTTCCTTTCCACCATCCATCACCCTATGTTGCTAAACCTACCAACCTAGCTTACCTAATCGTAGTTCCCAAACACGCCCATTCGCCTTCCTTTGGGAAAATATAAATTCGATACTTGGTTCTCACCAAGCGAAGTGCTACACGATAGTTATGTGCGCTTGTGGAATCCCCTTTCCTATATACACACATACGAACCGTCAACATTGATCATCTCACTCGCCACGTGCGGTATACCTCTCTCTACCTCTTGCATTTACATTAGAGATATCTTGTGCAGAGGTAGTTGAGTAGCTAGAGTAGTTTAGCTTAGTTGGTAAACTAGTTGTCTAGCTTGCTCACTAGTGTAGCTGTCGACAGAATATCGTTGGCAGTCCTCCGAGGGGTATCCCATGAAGGTAGATTGATTGGCAGAGGTACGCGTAATCAAGAATAAGAAGGCAATAGAGACATAAGAGTTAGACAGGTTCGGGCCGTCTACACGACGTAATACCCTACTCCTGTGGTCTGTTGGTTTGTATTGGCTATCGTATGATATTGCGTGTGTTTTGAGGGGTCCCCTACCTGCCTTATATAGCCGGGGGTAGGGTTACAAGTCGGTTAGATCTAGGAGCTAACCAATAAGTAATAATAGGTTACAGGAATCATGGGATCATAACATATCCTAACAGATTATGTCGTATCTTCAAGATATATTCCTGATGTCTTGCGGGGCGCGCCGAGCAGTGCCGTGCCCCGCAAGGCTTTGTCTTGTGGGCTGGGTCGTCCCTAGTGATGCGACCCATGTCTTGTGCCATGGGTATCCGAGGTCATACCCCCACAACTAGTCCCTAAGTGCCTTGTATCCATCTGGTAATGCTGTCTTGAGCTTGTCCGAGCAGGTGAATCTGACACCGAGCAGCAAGGACTGAGCTTCGACCAGTGTTATTGATGATCCAAGCAGCATTAAATGTGGCCAACCAGTATAGCAGACCAACAGTGCTCAGACTCAACCAAGCACGGCTTGCCAGAAGGATGTAAGGAGCTCAAGTTAAAATTTTGAAAATTCTTCACTTTGAACTAAGTGTACCCATTTAGACTTCGTTCGACAAGGAGTGGATGGGGGCCATCTAGGTGCTCGGAGACATGGAGACATTCATCAGACATGAAGATCAATACACGCATCGCAAGGTGTAGTGTATACACTGTAGTCCCCGAGCCTAGTAGTAGGTGATGTAGTCACGTGGTGCCAGGGTTAAATTTTGAGAGCCTGAAAGACTAGCCGAGTGGGCAACCAGTTCTTGGGCGTAGCTTTGCAACACTAGCCACACGTTCACCGCAAGGTAAAGTGTACCCACTTAGTCCCTGAGCCTGGTGGCAGGTGACGTAGTCACGTGGTGCCAGGGTCCAAAGTAGTAGTCTTCAGGTGCTGGCCCAGTCCCCAATGTCGCTAGAAACCAGTGTAGAAATAAATACAATCATCATGAAATGACATGTACACACGTTGTCCCCGAGCCTGTTGGAAGATTTTGAAGATATCTTGTAGCAGGGTCAAAGAATTTTTAATGAAAGCTTGCCAATGTCATCTACCATGCACTTCACAAGACCCCGGACGTGCTGCCTAAGATCAGTACCCTGATCCGAACAGCATGGAGCAACTTGATAGCACACCGATGAGACGTAGCAAGATCCAACCACCTAGGGAGTCCCCAACTTAGCTAGCGGCGCTTGCACGAAGAATCCAAACACCAAGGAGTCCCCAGCGTAGCTGACGAGCCCCCAGCGTAGCTGACGATCACTACTAGAAATGTGTTCATCAATGACGATTCAGTCATGATGCTTACAAATTTCATCACAGAACAAGCGCTTTCTATGACGAAATTTCCAGCTTCGTCATAAGTAACAAGTGACGGAGCTTTGGCACGAAGAATAATGACAAAAACAAAAGAACCGTCATAAAACAACAAAACTAAATCATCATAGATCGTTTGGCTCGTGTACCACCTCGAGGACGTGGCGCCGTGGTCCCACTAGCAGGTCCCACCTCGAGGACGTGGCGATGTGGTCCCACCATTGGGTCCCAACCTCGAAGAAGTGGCGATGCGGTCCCACCTGCGAGTCTCAGCCTGAGGACGTGGCGGCGAACAAGTGGGGCAGCGTGGCCCACATGGTCTAGGTGGACCTGCATCCTTCCGCCTCCCTTTTTTTGCTAAAAAATAGCGCACGCAAGGAGATTCGAACCCGCGACCTGCTGCTAGACATGTTGGTGCGTTACCACTGGAGCACTCGCCGTTTTGTGATAAAGGCATGCATGTTTTTCTATTTGTAAACATATAACATGATAATTGATGATTTTTTTCCTAAATTTTTCTAAAATCATTCTCTATCAATTTATTTTGTTGGTTTTGTCAATATATACATATGAAAAGTTTGAGCAATTTAAATTTTGAATTTCAAAAAAATGCAACTTCAGACAAGATTTTGGTTCCCCAAATGATTTCAGCTGAAAAAGTGATAAATACCAAAGTTGAAAAACTCATCAAGATCTACAACTTTTGTATTGGTCATTTCTTCATATGATAAAGTGGTAACGACATTGTTCACAAATGTGACACATCTCTCACGGGGTTTTATAAACTATATGAGACATGTGTAAGATTAGTGAACAATGTGTGCTAAGAATTTGTCAAATGAAAAAATGACCAAATAAAAGTTGTATATATTCATGAGTTGAACAACTTTGGTATTCATCGCTTTTTATGTTGAAATCAATTTGGGTCTCAAATTTTGGTTCAAACTTGTCGTTTTTCAAACTTTCAAATTTGAAAGGTTCAAATTTTGTCAAATGACAAGATGACTAAAATAAAAGTTGTAGATATTAATTAGTTGAACAACTTTGGTATTCATCACTTTTTATGTTGAAATCATTTTGAGTCTCAAATTTTGGTTCGAACTTGTTGTTTTCAAAAATTCCAATTTGACAGGTTCAAATTTTGTCAAATGATAAGATGACTAAAATAAAAGTTGTAGATATTAATGAGTTGAACAACTTTGGTATTCATCACTTTTTATGTTGAAATCATTTTGGGTCTCAAATTTTGGTTCGAACTTGTCATTTTTTAAAATTTCAAATTTGAAAGGTTCAAATTTTGTCAAATGACAACATGATCAAAATAAAAGTTATAGATCTTGATGAGTTGAACAACTTTTGTATTCATCACTTTTGCATATGAAATCATTTAGGGTTTGAAAATTTGGTTTGAACTTGTCAAATTTTTAATTTTAAAATGTGTAAAACATTGTCACATCCAAGTTTGATCAAACTTAAATGCTGAAGCATGATTTTAGAAATTTTTAGAAAAAAAAACCATCACATTTGGAGTTAGTATGAGGGAGAACAACTAGTTACAAAGTTTACCCACAGATTAAAAAGAGAAATCACACTGTTCTAGATGATCCTTACATGATTATAGTGAATAGTGTGATTTCTTTTTTTAATCTGTGGGTAACTTTGTAACTAGTTTTTCTTCCTCGTACTAACTCCAAATCTGATGATTTTTTTCCTAAAATTTTCTAAAATCATTCTCTATCAATTTATTTTGTTTGTTTTGTCAATATATACATATGAAAAGTTTGAACAATTTAAATTTTGAATTTAAAAAAATGCAACTTTCAGACAAGATTTTGGTACCTTAAATGATTTCAGCTGAAAAAGTGATAAATACCAAAGTTGAATAACTCATCAAGATCTACAACTTTTGTATTGGTTATTTCTTAATAAGACAAAGTGGTAATGACATTGTTCAGAAATGTGACACATCTCTCATAAGGTTTTATAAACTATATGTGACATTTTTAAGATTAGTGAACAATGTGTGCTAAGAATTTGTCAAATGAATAAATGACCAAAATAAAAGTTGTAGATATTCATGAGTTGAACAACTTTGGTATTCATCACTTTTTATGTTGAAATCAATTTGGGTCTCAAATTTTGGTTCCAACTTGTCATTTTTCAAAATTTCAAATTTGAAAGGTTCAAATTTTGTCAAATGAAGAAATGATCAAAATAAAAGTTGTAGATATTCATGAGTTGAACAACTTTGATATTCATCACTTTTTATGTTGAAATCAATTTGGGTCTCAAATTTTGGTTCGAACTTGTCGTTTTTCAAAATTTTAAATTTGAAAGGTTCAAATTTTGTCAAATGACAAGATGACCAAAATAAAAGTTGTAGATAATAATGAGTTGAACAACTTTGGTATTCATCACTTTTTATGTTGAAATCATTTTGGGTAGTGGAGTATCTATTCCGGCCGTGGGCACGGCAGATCTGGAGGCGGCGCAACCCTGCTAATGCTCGTCCATGCGATGCGACTCGAGTCGTGGCGCCGCCGACCTTCCTCCTGACGTCAATGCGTCTCTCAGCGGTGAGGCAGGCTGCTGCTCATTCCAAAGCTGGCTGATGCCCCTTGCCCAGCAACCACAAAGTGCGCTGCTTGCCTTTGCCCACCTACCCTGGTCCATCTCACGCTTCATTGCTCCTTTTCTGTTGGTTCCTCTGCGCAGGCTGCTCGATGTGCTTGGGCTCGAGGATTTCTTACACTCGCGTTGCCTATCTCTGCACCCAGGTTACTTGTGGTGATGCCCTACTTCAGGTTACTTTGCTTTAGATTCGATAATATTAAAAACATGCTTTGTTCTGATGCAGAGCAAGACTGACAGAGTGGCGCTACACTGGGTGACGGCAAGCACAGGCACATCAGGACGTATGTTGTAAAAAGGTACAGAAAACATGTGTAGTCCCTACATTCAGTTGCTATTTGCTATCCGATTTATTGAATACTTGAATTATATTGTGTTGGAAAAAGTGGGTGCAAAACGTTAGATTGCTCATCGGCCAATTGCGCATAATTTCTGACTGCATTAGATAAACATGATGGAAATAATTCTTGGTCGCAGCCAATATTCACTACGTGAAAAATGGTTTCTAGCAACGGAGCAAATTTTTTGTAGGGGCGGCTGGTGATGGAGCCGCCCCTACAGTGACGTGCTGAGAAGCCTAGAGACTAGCCGCCCCTACAAATAGAATAGCAGGGGCGGCTGGTAATACGAGCCGCCTCTACAAATAGGTCTAATTTATAGGGGCGACTCACTCACCAGCCACCCCCGGTGTAAGTATTTGTAGGGGCGGCTGGTGATTCAACCACCCCTACAAATGCCCGACGCCCAAACCAAAATATCATCTACCCTCCCCTCTCTCTCTCCGTCTCAACTCTTCCTTCCCCTCCCTCTCTCTCTCCCTCGCGCCGCACCCTCCCTCTCCTCCGAGCCCCTCCTCCATCTCTCCCCCATGCCGCCCCTCCCTCTCCCCCATGCGGTGAACCTCCCTCTCCAGCGGAGGCGCACGGCGTCGCACCCCCCCCCTCCTCCGGCGCCGGCAGTCGCGCTGGATCCGAGGCGCATCGCGGCATCGGCATCGCCATAAAAGCCCATCTCACGCTCCCGTACCCTCTCCTCCTACCCCATTCCTTTCGCCTCCCTCCCCGCGCTACCGCTCGCCGGAGCCCCGCGTCTCCGCCCGCGCCGCGCCCTGCAGGTAACTGCTCCGTACCCCTGATCTGGTTTCCGTTGGTTCGTCCCCTTCCCAGGCATCTGGGGTCTCCGATCTGGTGATCTACTCTAGCCTCCGGTAGTTGCAGATGACTCCTGGGTCGGGTATTGGCCTCTTGGGGCCATTGGAATCGGGCGGCTGGATCTGTGCGAATCATATCGTGGGCATCCGACACTTCATCTCGCGTGCTTCACCGAAGTCATCGTTGTCGTCCCTCTGCATTTCACTGGGCTGGAGATCCCTCCATTCCAACCTAAGTCGATTTCTGTTTGTTTCCTTTTGTTTTGCTTGTTACGACGCGCTAAGTTGCTAGTTGTGTTCTGCAGAACCATTTCCTCGTTGTCTATGATCCCTAGAATGCAAAATCTAGCCTTATTAATCTGTTGCGGGTTTGGGTATTATACTGAAGAAATTAGCAACAAAGCCTCCTGATTTTGTTCTCGTAATAATGTGATTCTGCTTCAAGTGAATTCACTAGATTGGTCGACTATTGTCACTTCGTCAGTGGGATTGAAACGTGCTCCTGGTAATTGTTGAATCAGAACCATTTGTTATGTAACTAAGTCGTCATACTGGAATTTGCAGAATCCTCGATGGCTGCCGCAAGGGGCATTAACCAGCTTCTGAAGAGAACTCTCCACAACCAGGTCTGTTGTAAGTATTTTGGTGAACTCTTTGTTTGTTTGCTAGTTTCTTTAAATTGTATCCATATTCAATCTTCTTATCATGTGATTTTTATTTCCACATATTCATCTTGGGTGCACCATCACAATATGGAATCTGACTGGAATCTATTGCTCATGCTTAAAAACAAATCATAGTAAACATGCTTAGCCTGTTGGAATCTACATTATCTCCATCAAGTGATGCTTAAAAACAAATCATTTTTAAATGTAACTACGCGTTGTAATGCATATGCTCCTGTATCTAGGTTGCTTCAAAAAGTACAACAGTCTTTGCTTTGCTTACTGAGTTGGTTTTTTTCTTTTGCAGGCTAGACGTCTAAAGGTGGGAGACAAGCCACTCCTCACAGTATCAATATTTATGCAGGTAATATGACTTGCAAGACTGAAACTATGCCATGTTTATAGTTTGGATAAGATCAGTTCCTTCCTGATTTATATCTTGAGTATATGTGCACTTAAATGCCTGCAAATATGCAAATGTTAGGACATGGGCATATGACTTGCCAATTGTAGTAATTGGTACTTGACAATTTGTATCTCTAACATATAGGAATCTCTGAGTGTACTATATTTTAGCGACTTCAAGAACCTATTTTTAGTTGACATCATGCTTTTATATATTGACAGTGGGAGGCCCTTGCCCTTTTATTAATCGGAATATCTGTTAATCAGCTGAAATCATTGCCAGAAGGTTCTAGTGCACTAGGTCTTCCTGTTGCAGCTGGAGCCTACCTATATACACTATTTTTTTAAGTTCTGATTTTCTCATAATTATGGTAATGCACATGTTGATGCAATGTAAAACACATCTCCCATGAAATTTGGAATGCTAGTTTAATTTCTATGCACTCAATTTTTCTTGGTGAGCTCTTTTTCTTCCGTGTACAGATTACAGAATAGGCATGGTGCTCTTGCAGTCAGTGGACTGCAGCACAATGTTTGCATCTGCATTGGACATTAGCTGTAGTAATAATATTAATAAATTATGCAACCATCCAGAAGGCTCTAAACGACATCAGTACCTAAAGGAGGTCCATTGCTCCCAATGCATGAGGGAATAAATATACAGGAGGGTGATATCTTCTAACTACTGTTTATCTTTGACATTCTTCATACTTGTGCAGCCAATGTTGTATGTTCTAGGTGCTCCTCTAGGTTCAACTATGATCCCAATGGTTCTACCAGATGGTCGTCTTGTATACATGTAAGTATTTCTTCTATCCTAAGTATTATTCTATAAAGCTTATACAGCATACATTACATTACATTGATTTGCTAGCGTAAGCACAACACCCGCTACATCTGCTCCCCAATGTTGTCGTTGTAAACCATTTGGTGGGAGTCCATTGATAAACATATGGTGGTTTGTCGTTAATACATCTGTTTACGGAGAAGAAATGGTTTGATCAATGTGTGCTTATAACATAAAGTCATAAAGTTATCCAAAGAGTAATGGCGAGGGATGTAAAAAGTGTGGCACACCTACCAAATGCCTTGTCTCTGTTAAAACACATGTAATTTATTTAGTATCCGTGGCTCTTAAATTTGATAAGAGGCAGACCTAGAGAATCTAGGTGAAAAGAGTATCTCTGTTGTAGAAGTAGTTTTGTGAAATTTTCTTTGGTCCTTGCATCATTTTTTTTCTTCGTCTCATCTTAGATCTTAAGAGCAGTTCTATGAACCAACTGTTGCGTTGATATTACCCTGTTGATTCCTTCATATTTTCCTTGGTCTATGGCGGACCACTGCTACCTGCAGGCAGCAGCACTGTGCCTATGACTTCGCCTCCGCCACGTAAAGGGGTCGTCATAATGGTGGCGGTGGTGGTGGTGGATCCAGCTCTGTAGAAGGCATCGAGAGAGGAGATGAAAGTGGTAGTAGTAACAACAACAACCGTGAGGGGTCGGCACCGTCCCTATTGATGTTTGTAGTGTCACTGTTAGCGCTTAGAAATTAGAACCTAATATACATTTAGAGTATCTCTACTGCAAGAGTACAACCATGCAGGCTACCAACTAATGCTGGAAACCGTACTTTCTAGTAGTTATTTTCGCCGTGTATCTCGTGTCTGTAACACTTGTAGATTGTCAAGATGCTTAATTTGAATTATATATATATATATGTTTTGGTCGAATTTGAATTGTAAATTTGATTTTTTTAGCGAAAAAAAATGTACCGTAGGGGCGTTTGGTATCAGAGTCGCTTTACAAATCGATTTGCAGAGCGGTTGGTGTTATCATTTGCCTACAAATCGATTTTGTAAAGCTACAAGACTAACCGCCCCTACAAATCGATTTGTAGGGGCGGCTAGTAACACCAGCCGCCCCTACAAATGTATGATTTGTAGCCACCCTTTCATAGGGGCGGTTGGCTGAGCCGCCTCTACAAACGATCTGTAGCTGCCCCTAAAAAGTGTTTTTCACGTAGTGATTTCTCATATTGGATAAATTTCATTTTTGTTGCATCTCACCAATCTTGTGGAAATTTAAATATTTGTGATACAGAATCATTGTACGCATGTGTCTATAATAGTTTATAAATAAAAAGTAAATCTACTACTAGTAGTACCTATATATTTTACTAATGTATTAAATATTTAACTGAGCCATAGCTCAAGCACTAGTTATGTAGTTTTGATCAGTTTTGATGTTCTGAAGCATTGCACACATATATGTGATTCTGCATGTCACACTATCCTGCATGTTTACTTGTTTTTCAGTACATCAGCTAGTTTGTTCCTTATGCACATGTCCTTATGTGTTCTTGTGCTATTATAATAAGACTTAGAGAACGTGGACCTAGTATCTAAAGAAATTTGTTTAGTCGGATAACAATCCGTTTTCTTGCTATTGCCAAGAGAATTGACAATTCTACTTATTCATGCTCATATGTGTAGTGGAGGAAGCAAGCATGGCTTGAGCAGCAGCATGGACATGGAGACCCTGTCGAAAAATTGAGAATGGGTCAGTTCCCTTTCTATTTGATTGTTGTTTTCTATTCGATCAATGTGAACCTGCACACTTAATCCTCTGTTCTGCCCCTTTTCAGTACTTCATTATATTTGCCTGAAACCTTAACTATTGATTTTGATTTAGAATCATTGTATGAATGTGCCTGAAACCTTAACTATTGATGCTGAGGAAAAGCTGGCGAGGACACAAAAGGAGATGGAGGAGTACTAAGAAGCTGACAGAAATAAGCAACAAGGCAATGGAGGAGAACAATGTGCTGCTCAAGCGTATCTTGGCCATCAACAATGCTTCTTCGACATGAGCGCTGCTCGTAGCTACTGGTTCATTAAGCAAGGGGTCTGCTGATGATTCTGTTTATGTAGTAACTTATGTTGCTAGTGGTTGGCAACTTTTTATTATTTCCTGTGATGTTAATGTGAACTGAGATGAAACTAGTAGTTTAAATGTGATGTCTAGTGAGTTATGTGAACCGAGTTTAGAATTGTTGATTAAGTTGTTGGTCATTGGAATACTAGATCTGTTAATTTATGGAAGCTTTTGGTCATTCCAGTATTATTTGCATTCTGTAATGAAATCAGCATGTGCACTTGTGATGAATTATCTGACCTTTCTGTGACGATTTGGTAATTGATTCTGTGACGAATTTCTATTTACTTCAGTGACGAAAATGAGAACCTATCACAGCAAGCCTTGTGGCCCAATAAAAATTGGACATGTGGACCATCCACATCATTGGCCACGTCAGCTGCCACGTGGTCGGACACGTCACCTGCAATGTGGACGCGCCACGTGGACAAGACACGTCAGCTGCCAGCGTGGCAGACGTCGTCTGGCCGCCTAACAGACGGCAAGTCATGACGAAAAAGGGGCTATATCAATGACGAAAATAGATCGTCATAGAAAGAATACACTTCTATGACGACGGCCATTTCGTCATAGAACAAATGCACATCTATGATGAAAATAGACGTTTCGTCACGGTAGGTAAAATATGACGCGCATTCAATGACGAATACCATATCGTCACAAATTCGTCATAAAATAATATATGTGACGATTTTGGAGTCTTCAGTGACGAAAGAAGAGCATCATTGATGTACACATCCCTAGTAGTGGATGAAGCCCATGCGATGAGTAGTCCAACCAACTGGTCGACGGTGAAGTGAATGCCGAGCAGGAGTGAGTGCCGAGCAGTCTTAGCAGTTGGTTGGCGGTGAAGTCCGTCCGATAGGTGGTTCGACCACCCGCACGATGATCATCTTGTCCAATCCCTGAGCGTAAGCTCGTTGACCGAACCGTGCCCCTACGAAACAAATGTGTAGAATGGGTAGTACATGATGTAAAAATAAAATATATGAACTCCGGAGAAGAATCAGCAACGGTGATGAAATAGCGTATGCAGCTAGGCGATCAGTTGGTGTGAACACTTAGTGTTATTCTGAAGATGTGTTTATATTTAATATAAACCGTCCGACTAGTTAGTGTGTGGCTGAGTCTCCAGCCCTAGCTAGCCTGTTAACCATAACACAGAGCGCGGAGCCCGTGTGCGTGTAGGAAGAGCAGGGCGTCGCTAAGGAGGCGCTGCCGACCACCCCTAACGCAGAGGGCAGGCGTTCATGCACGTGTAGGGAGAAGCCGAAGACATGGCCGTCTCTGAGAACATCCGAGCATCAACATGACTGTTCGGGGATTTACTGAGTCGAAAACGTGTGTCATCTTCAAGATGGTATACACGAAGAAAAAAGCCATTTGGAGAATAATTATGGAGAAAACAATTCGAAGAAACATCATGGCGATACATGAAGATTGGAGAATATTTAGAAGAATATTAAAGCGTGACTTAACTTTAGACAGAACGTCTGGTCGTCATCGACGAAATTGCCCGACTCTCGAGCTTTCCGGCTTGTCGTCACGGCGACGGTCATGGCTATCACGGTGCCGTCCTTTGCGGCGATCATCATTATGACGTGGCAGGTGGTCGGATTAAGTAGTCCGGACGGCTCGCTTAGCGGCTCGCTCGATGGAGGACCGACGCTGCATCCATGCCTCGGAAGGCGATCATGTCAACGTCGGAAAAGCTTTGTCATCACGTACTCGGCTCCAATACTCGCTGTAGTATTCGGCTCGAATGTGGAGACTATGCATGATGCATGCACACATTTGTTGTACGTGTGTGTGTCATGGCTCTGTAGATGTATATGCATGAATACATGCAATCATTTTCTTGATCATCGAAGATTAGCTAGCATGCTCGATAGATGCATCCGTGCATGTATACATGCATACAAGCCTTAATATTTAATTAGCTTGCATGCCATGTTGATCGGATCTTGGTATCACACGACCCTCGTTGATTGGCCTGTTGCTGCATGGTGGCGTTGCCGACGGCATCTGTGCCTCTCAGGATCGCCAAATCGAGATCGCCTGAGGACACCCTGATGGATCAAGTCTTGGCTATTGAGCGTGATGAGTGGTGTATGTAGTTTGCATCGCCTGGCTCGTCAGCTTGAATACGCGCGTCTGGCGAGCTCGGGGAGTTGTACGTCGCTTCCTCGGCCGACGCTTGCCGATCTGCCCGGACGACTTGCGCGTTAAGCACGGCGAGTCCTACGGTAGGTCGTAGTCGTTGTTGTCGAAGGATGTTGCCACCGCCGCCACAAACTGAGTTGCCACGGATGGCGTTGATTTTGAGATGCCATCTGGTTCGTTATGGATTCAGCATGCACATCTCCTACCTGGCGCGTTAACTGTCGATAGAATATCAACGGCAGTCCTCCGAGGGATATCCCATGAAGTCAAGGTAGATTGATCGGCAGAGGTGCACGTAATCAAGAACAAGAAAGCAACAGAGACACAAGAGTTAAACGGGTTCAGGCCGTCTGCACAACGTAATACCCTATTCCTGTGGTCTGTTGGTCTGTATTGGCTATCATATGATATTGCGTGTGTTTTGATGGATCCCCTACCCGCCTTATATAGCCGGAGGTAGGGTTACAAGTCGGTTAGATCTAGAAGATAACCGGTAAGTAATAACAGGTTATAGGAATCACGGGATTGTAACATATCCTAACAGATTACGCCGTATCTTCAGGATATCTTTCTGGTGTCTTGCGGGGCGCGCCGAGCAGCGCCGTGCCCCGCAAGGCTTCGTCTTGTGGGTCTGGGCCGTCCCTGGCGACGCGGCCCATGTCTTGTGTCGTGGGTATCCGGGGTCGTACCCCCCACAGTAGCTAAGTAATGACATAGCAAATTGTGTGCATAGTGATCATAGCAACTAGAATTATTGGTATAGGTGGCTTGCAACCTTTGTAGAGTTAGCAAAATTGCATTTCGCCATTTGGTGAACTAACCATTTGCTCTAGTGAATTTGTAGAGCATTTTTATAGGATATTCACCCTACTCTAGCTATTTAGGACCTTTCACTTCTTCCTTCACCTCGGTGAGTGCTTCGATGCATATTTTGGTGTGGAATATTCCCTTGGACGCTTCTATTCTTCAATTGTCGGACGCTTCATTTTTCTTCTGGCCGGAGTATCCATCATGTGTACTTTAACAATGCCTTTGCACTGGGTCTCACCAGACCTCACACATAGTTGTACCATGTGTTTGGTTCATTTAGCCTGTTCGCTTGTTGGTTTCAGTCAGGGCTTATCAGTCAGCCAATAGTGTTTTTCTTTCACAGCAAACCAGCACCAGCCGGGCTTATCAGTCCAGAAACCAACCAGCGAACATTAGCTGCTAGATCATCTGGTGAGTGCATCTTCGTCCTTTTTTACTATGTTTCATTGCTGGTCTTTGGCGTTATTTCTATTCTTGCATCCTTAACATGTCTAGCTATTGAACTAGGGAGAGGTCATGGAGATGTCTATTGCCTTGATGATCAAGTGAGCAAAGTACTCTGGTGGTAGATGACGCGGACTCCGTGGAAGATGATGCTCGATGGCTGCTTGTGGGCGACATAGTAGATGAAGTTGTCCATGATGGATTATGTGTAGTACAACCTGTTTGGGGGTTGGTGGCTATTATTTGTGGGCAATGCAATTGATTAAGTTGTCCATGGCAAGAGATATGACGCCTATTCCCTCGCCATGGACATCTTCATCAATTGGCCATCACAAAAAATATGAAAACAATAGTTAGCTAGTTCGTGAATGTGAATGATTGCTTGTTTGCTTGCTTCCTTGTTTTCCGTTGGACATATTGGTTGTTTCCTTCTTGTTGTGAGGATGAATATGGAAGGAGATTTCCGTGCCATGTGGCCTGGTGTAATCCAGGTCGTCTTGCTTATTTCCTTATTGCGATGAGAATAAAGATGGAAAGAGACTTGGTGCGTCGTGGACTAGTGTACGTACTTGTTTGAAAGAATATCGGGTCACATAAGTTACGACATGCGTGTTGCAAGAAACAACGTGCATGGGTATCATCGGTGGGTACAAATTTTTTTTGTTGAAAAAAATGCAGGAGGGGGAGGTGAGTGGTAGAATGATTGGCAGGAACAAGTAAGTTATCGTAGCTTTACTATATATTCATGACTCGCATGACATAGTTTTGATTTCATTCATACCAAAATTAGTACTTGTGGGCAGTGGCCGAGCGTGGCACCAAAACAGGACATTTTCAATTACTACCTGGGCATAGAGAATGCAACTAGGCCACATAAGGCATAGCCTATTTAGCAATATCTCTTCAACATTACATCCATAGACTCTGATGCCTTCTCTCTTCTCCAATAGTCCAATGGCAACAACCATCACATACTGAGCTCAATGGAACTGCACAGATCAAGGAGGGGTGGGAGCCTAGTTTCGCCTCTACTAGGCTCTGCCCCTACTTGTAGCAGCTATATTGGTGTTGTGTCATAGTGGCTTGGTGAATTTTCTTCTAAGCTACGCTTACATGTTCAAGAGCATGATAAAATTGTCTAGTTTGGAAACCAGGGTTATGATTATTCAGCCAAAAATCATTGCATCATCAAAACTCCTTTGTAAAGCAAAGAAAAAAGGGAACATTTGTATGGCAAGGTTACGCACACTACAATTTAGCCCAAATATAGTAAACTCCATATAGCTCCTAGGATCTGCGCGGTGAGAGCTCTCTGGTTACTGTTTTGTTACTATTCACCAATCGTGTGCAGCCATGTGGGCTCATGCGTGTGAGCCTCGGTTTGGTCTCGCTTCATCTTGGGAGTGTTTGGTTCCACATCCTAAACTTTAGGCGTTGTCCTATCGGATGTTTGACACATGCATGGAGTATTAAAGCCCCCTTTGGCACAGCTCATCCAAAACGGCTTCACCGGTGAAGCCAAAGCCGGTGAAGCCAGAAAAACTGGTTTTTCCCGGCTTCTAGTTTATTTTAACCCCGGTTTACAAAACGGCTTCACGCTATAGTGCCTCGATTTACGCAAAATAGATGAAGCCGAAGCCGGCATAAGCCGTGCCAAAGAGGCCCTAAATATGGACTAATTATGAAACTAAATGTACAGATTGAGACTAATTTACGAGACGAATTTATTAAGTCTAATTAGTCCATGATTTGACAATGTGGTGCTATAATAAACATGTGCTAATGACGGATTAATTAGGCTTAATAAATTTATATCGTGGATTATCAATAGATTGTGCAATTTTTTAATTACTATCCGAACATCAATACGATATTTCGACACCTTTTAAACTTGAGTACTGCATCAAACATCCCTAGTTGGGACCTCCTGCTAATCCTCGCTCTCTTCGTCCTCACCCGAACTGGCGCCTCGCCGTCTCCGTCCGTGCTTCTTCCTCTTCCTCTCCCCTAGCTGTGGCGCTTCCTCCCTCCCAGCGGATGCGGCGGCGGACGCGGACGCGACGACGGTTGGGGATGCAACGTCCTTCTTTGACGGAGGCTGCACGCATGGACCGCTTCAGCGCTTCTTCCTCTCCCCTAGCTGTGGTGGCCAGCCATGCCAGGGGTTGCGCGCCGGACCAGCCAAGGAGCGGCTTCCCACCCCAAGCTTGCAACCATGGTGAGCGACGCCACCCATCTAGTGTTCCTCCCTACTGCTTAGCGCTCGCTTGCTTTCGTGCAGATCTGGGCTAACGACGCGCTGTTTTTGCTTGGCCCAGCGTAGCGCCGCAGCTCTAGGTGCCTCTTGCTCCTCGGTTCTTCTAGCTCCGGTAGGGTTGCCTTTTTGCTCCGGTTTGTGCCTAGGTTCGTGACTCCGCCGTTCGTTCTGTCCTGCTCAGGTCGATCTGCAGCATTTTTTGGTGCTACGCGCTATGAAGGTTGGCTCATCATCTCTATCCTACGACCTTCTGTCGTCGTCGCTTTGTACCCTACGTATGTCTCCTCCGACCATGGCGACCTCCGTCCACGAGCACTCCGCCGCCACGACCTCGAGATCTCCACGAACCGCGCTGCCTACAACAGCAGGCACGAACCAGCGCCGGTGTTGGCTGCGTCCTCCTCTGTGAGAACCCTCGCCATTTGGTATGTACTCTCGAACAACCAAAGACTCAAGGAATTAAATAATCAGTACAATCGCTATGAAATAGAAATTCTAGGCATGGAATGACTCAATCATGTGAGGATTAGTTAGCATCGTTGGTGATACGAGTATGTGAAGTGGATTTTAGTAGATTTATTCTAGAAAATTTATCCATAGAATGCTATTATCTCCATATTCTTTTCGTTCAGCGACCAAGATTAGAATGGATTTTTCAAGGTGCTAGAAACATCTCTTTTAGGATTGCTGCTCGCCTGCTCCTACTGTTCACCCAATGAGGCCTTCCGGTCCTCTCCAAGAAGGTGACGTTCTTATCTGATAGGCTATTATAGCCTTATTATTAGGCCAAACATTCATCTTAATTTGGAGATTTGCCAATAACTTCGGTCCAATAATATTTTGCTTCACTAGGATCTGCAGAATGGAATGTGTGGCCTAAAATCAGGGCGTACTCAGTGCAGAGAGCTCCCGCTCTGTGCGGGGTCTGGGGAAGGGTGTTAATGGCAAGCCTTACCCTCGCCTGTGCAATGCGAGGAGACCGTGACTCAAACCCGGGACCTTCCGGTCACAGACGGTAAGACTCTACCACTTGCACCAAGCCCTTCAGGCGGTAAAATCAGGGCTCAATTTTTTTTTGCATATTGTGCATCCTGTTTTTAGCAATAATTCATCATCATTGCTATTTTTTATGCAGCACGTTACTATGGCTTGCTTTGTGTAAATAACTAATTCACATTACTAATGGAGGATGCAGCGTGTGTTACACGATCACAAAATAAACGAAAGATGAGGACATAGGTTAGGTTCTCGCGTGTCATTTTGCATGGAAGGAATTGACAGCTTGATTTCTCCTTTCAGGTTTAATCGCAGAGAGATCAGAACAAATCTCAGAGATGGGAATGCTGGCATATGTAAATTTAGTTGTGACATTGAACTAGAAAATTTATGTTCAGGATGCAAGACTTTTTATTATCATGAACTTGTGGTTCGGTTTAGCCTCAGATTCCCAGGTTCCATCACCTAGATTGGCTCTATGAAGCCTGGATTGAACACTCAAACTGACAAATATGTGTCATGTTCAAGCAATTATATGCCAATGGAATTGCAGTGAAGGAAAACTCCATTTGCGGAGTGTCACAATGATTTCATGTGAGTAGCTGCGGTACCATCTCTTCATGGTTGTATGCAGGGACCCTGATTTCAATGCCTTCGGTCTCAAGGTTCAAACATGGTGTTACCGTTGGTTTGTGCATATTTATTTTGAGTTCATACCAAACATTGCTAACTGATTTGTTTCAGGACCCAATGGCCCAACGAATTGCTAATGTTCATGCTGAGTTTTCTATATACTCCTACTTCATATGGTTAGGCCCTTTCACTTCTCAAGTTCGTGCAATGAGTTTTAGTATTTTTGTGTGTCAAGGTTGTGATAGAGTCCCAACTGCATACGGTCCTAATAAATTGGCGGATCAACCAAGCGAATGAAACATCAAAGAAAAAATAAAAAATAAAAATACTTAGGTGTTCACGAGGATTACATTGAAAAGTAGATTTCCAAGCATAGGTCCATAGTCCTATCACCATGTTTAAACTGATTTACATGACAATACCGGTCAATGTCTCATATTAAGGTGCATGAATTATATGCCAAACTTACTGCAACTTAGCTTCATCATGTCACCATGTTCATTTCAGTACTTGCCGGTAATCTCATATTTTTAATATTGATCTATCCTTACGTACTGAGAAATGCTATGTGCCATTATTTGTTGATAGTGCAGTACATTGTTTACTTGCTTTTAATATTTTTAGGATTTATCTGTATCCAGCTATCTAACAGTGAAGGATACAAATTCTTACAGCCTTATAGGGTTTTCAGATGAATCATCTTTTGCAGACTATAGCAAATACCCATGAGGCTACGACGGTCATGTCGTCACCAGGTACTCAGCTGAACAGCACTTAGAACTGTGAAGATCACTACTTTTCATCTTTGTCCTATGAGCATGTGTACTGCTTTTGTTTTCCCTTCCCATTTTAGCTTTAGTTAGTGCTTCCATAAAGGCTTGCAGTTGTTCAGTGTCCATAGCTAACAGACCTAGAGATTGCTGAATTCTATATATAATGATACTCCTGTTAGCGAGTAAAAACAATATACAAAGGAACTGCTCATAGTACAGGCGGTTAAGCCCCCAAGGGTGGGAGTTGGCCCGCTAGGGATCGATCCCTGATTCCTACAATGGTTTCCAAACAAGGCCGGGTCAAGTGTCCCTTTCAAAAATAAAAGTAAAAACAATATATATCTGATCAAGTTTGGTGTTTTATCATTGATTCAAAAATCAACGGATATATGTTTGGTGCTACTTCTTCAACATTTTCTGCAACGAACAGGTTAATGATCGATCTTACAGCTGGGAGGTATACATTTTGCATACTGATCAAACTGTAGTACAATTTTTTTTTAAAAAAACTTACAGAATCTTAATTAAGTTAGATGAGTAGAAAGCGGGATGCAAATTGAAAGCAAATTTAACTGGAACAGTTTTTCTTCTTTTGTAATTTTGGTTCTTATAGAGTTTTATTGTACACAATATGCCAAGATAACTCTCCTCCTTTGGATGATAAATTGATTTATTCGTCTTTGCTGAAAAGTGTCATGTGAAGTTTGAACATGAATCCATTGCCCTACTACTCATCATAAGGGGAAATAATTAACTACTCACAAAGTTCTCTTGAGATACTTTTTGTTTGGGTAATATGAGCTCCCATCTAAAATATGCTTGGTACACAATAAATAGATACTTTTTTTTGAACGAAAACAATAAGCAGATACTTGATCTCCTCCATTAGGTGATAGATTATTTTATTCTTATTTCCTAAGATGTTCCATGTAGTAGTTTGATCAATCCTGTTGATGATGAGAATTCCTTTGCTCTTATCATCAACCCTATACATACTGAAATTATTGCCAACGAGCTTGAGCTGTTCATTTGAACTTTGAATGACCAAGAATGTTTGGTTGTTTCAAAATCCTATTCTCAGGTGTAGCTGAATATGCTGATGGAAAAATGTAACATCCCAGATGTTAAAAGCAATTAAAATTTGATCATGAGCATCATCAAGCATAATCACCAAGTATCATGTCATGTATGCACTCCATGTTTCAATTATAGCATGACTATGTTGCATATATAGTGTTTCATATGTGATGAAATGTTAATAACAATAATGTTTAAAGTTCTTTGTGATTTTATATATGTGAATTTGTTTAAACAAATAAAATTTAGTTAATATAAACTTTGTTGTTCAGAGTGAACTCTATAATGTGGGATCAAAATGTAGTAATGTTTCTAAGCTAAACATGCTGTAATTGGACTCCAAAGATTTAATTTAATGCTGTTTTTTCCTCCCTTGTCATTTTTGGCTGTCATGGAAATTAGGGTTAAGTTCAATTTTGGGAGAATTAATAAATCAATTTTCATAAATAAAATTTGTCCAAACTTTGCTTCATTGATTGATATGATGTTTAAGCTTAGTTGTTGAGTATTTGGTTGATATGTTTGATTCATGGTTAATCACTAATGAATTCACCTAAGATAGCTAATCTAACTATTTTCCAAAACTTTAACTGAAGCTCTGTGGATCAGTTTCAATGTACTGATGTTCTTGGCCTTGGATCTCTCTAACAGATTAGAATTAGGAAGTGGTGTTTAAAGCAAAGATGGAGAGCAGATCAAGATGAACAACTTTGCTTTTTGGAGATTTTCATGTTGCTACATGGATTTGCGAGAAAATGGAGGTAGAAGTAAAGCTGTCAGGCTGCTACAGTGTTTTCGTCAAGCAGGTGATGCAGCGGCTTCGCCGGTGAGCTGTCGACCTCGCCCAACGCCTAACGTGCGCGACGCGCAGCTGCTTCCACGAACATGTTGCAAGCAGGTGCTATCTTCTCGACGCTTCACCCCGCCTTATGTCGCCAAGCCGGCCGTCATCCTTGCCTTTTCCTCTATTCCGTCGCCGTGCGCCTTCGCTTCGCCGGTGCAGTTTGTCGTGCCTGCTCTGCCCCAACCAAATAGCTCTCGCCTGTAGCTTTGCATCTCCCTTGCGCATCCGCTGAGCCCGCTCGCGCCGTCTGTCTCGGCTAGAATCGGTTGTGCACCGGAATCCCGCCGCGGCGACACGCCATGGCCGCCGAGGCTAGCTCCACCGTGTCTAGCCCACTCTGGAGCCGCTCTTGCTTCCCGTTTGTCGTTTTGGCTTCCTCGCTATGCCTTGATGCTCACCGGCTTGCCTGTTTGTCCTTTTATCTCCAGGACGCGTCGGAACGGCACCCTCGCCGTCGGTTCGCGCCGTCGTGGCCGCCATCGACGACAGCGATGCATCTCTGTTCCCTTTCCGCCTCAACCGTCACACCGATCGTGCTCGCGGTGAGATCCTAGCGCTAATCGTGCCCTTCGTTTTATCGCTACCGGCTGCTAGTGGCCAACGCGTCGCTCGTCGCGCCGCCGTGGCTGCCAAGCCGGTGTCACACTCGCCGTGAAGCCTCGCTCGTTCAACCGTCACCATAGCTAGGTCTGTTAGGTTGTGCGGAGCACGTTGGTGGCCTCCCTATCGTCGATGGTCGCACCGGCAATCGCCTCCGTCACGCCGGAGTATCGTCGGACTGCATCGTCGACGACGAGCTTGCTGTGAAGCCCTAGATGTTCAACCACCACCACCGTTTGATGCGCCTAATCACTGTGGTCACGTTGGTGTCGGTCCGGTCATCGGGGACCTCGCTGTCGGTCCGGTCATCGGGGACCTCGCTGTCGGTCGGGTCATCGGGGACCTCGTTGTCGGTGAGTACCCGCCGGTCAAAGGCGGCGCCGCCGTGGTCAATGCGGGCGCGCTGCGCTGTTGATCGGGTCCCGCGTGTCAGTGACCGTGGCTGGCTGAGGACCGAGTGGAAAATGTTTTCCTCGGTTTTATCTTTTTACAGAAAATGTTAAATTATGTAGTTTATTGTAAAATTCATAACTAAATAATTTGAGCTGATAAAATTATGAAACTTTTTATGTAGCCTTTCATGATGTGCTCTACCATGGAAAAATATGATTTAGCCATAATAAGTAGTTTTGGTATGCTTAAAAATTACCTCTTTTAATTAATAAATGGACCTTGCATGATTTTATAGATAAAAATGTAAATCCTTTAATCATGAAACTTTGTGTAAATGTTATATGCTTATTCCTGCCTTCACAAAAAGTTTGGTATTGTTTTGATAATTTGAAATTATCTACTTAATTATATGCTTTAATTATTAATTAATAATAACCAAAATGATTAAGATAAATCATAAAATGACTTTGGTGTATTTTGGAGTTGAATGTAGACCTTGGGACACCAAACCCCTGCTGGTCCTTGGCAACTTAATCCTTTTCATATTATGCTTATAATTAACTTGTTAGTTAATAAATAAAATAATTTACTCAAATGACTAGTTAGCAAATACATGTGTTTAGGTCATGTAATGATCCTTGCTTCCCCTCATGGTTGATCTTGGGTAATGTTAGTTAAATGTCTTGCCTTGCTTGACTAGTATAATGTGATGAATGTTGCTTTCTTAATAACCACATAATTAACTTGTTTATACAATTATTAAAATGGTAATTAGTTTAGTTTTATAAGTTCCTTATAATGATCATGGGTCAAGATGAATGTTAATCACTTCTTGCTGGTCCATGTTAAGTTATGCTTTTCAAGATAAACAACTAATTAACTTGATAGTTAATTAACTAAGATGTTTTATGCTAATAACCCTAGTTCTTTGGTGAAGGAAAGTTGTACTCAACTTTTTTAACTTTGTTTAACTTCTACCATGCACTTGTATGCCTGTCATCATGCATCATGGCATGTAGTCCATCATGTTAAGCGAAGCATCATTTATTATGTGTAGTGTACGAGAGTGTAACACCTCTGGTGTTTTGACCTAGCACTAAAATTTGACATGTCATCATATGCATTGCAAAGCATTCATGGAGTAGAAAATTTTGAATGTATTCACTAAGTAAGCTTTATTTCATAATGTGGTTATTTCATGTGATGTGTTTCAAAACCCTAAATAAAGATCATGACCACAAGGGTCAAATTTCATGTGATCATGTGAGGCCATGTGTCTTTTGACTCAAATAACCCTAATGGGCCATGTTATTGGTCAAAAATCAAAGTTAAAGTAAAAGAAAGACAAATCAAATTTGAATTCAAATTCAAATTATAAAAGTCCTTTTTTGCCCCTTTTGACTAATTCAAAATCCATGTGGAATTTGGGGTTGAGGCAAAAAGCAAAGTTGAAGATTATATTATGTGGATCAACTTTGGTATTCAAAGTTTTTCAAGTTTACATATAAAATTTGGAGTAATTTTGAAATGATTCAAATACTCAAATGCACCCCAAATTCAAATTTCAAAATGGAGGCAGAATTTAAAAATGTTCCTTGAAGCAAAGTTGTAGAATTTAAAAAGTTGAGCAACTTTCAATTTTGGAGATTTTCAACTTCTTTAGAAAATTTGGGAGTAATTTGAAAAATAGACTCAGTGGCAGTTCTGTAAATAATTCAAAAATCAAGATTTACATCACCGCTTACCGCCGGCACCACGCCACTGCCGCCGTCGAGCGTTTTGCGCCGCTTCCTCGCGCCCTGGCACGTCATCATCGCTGTGGCATCTTCGCCGTGTGCTGTCGAAGCCAGACGAGCTCCTCCCGGCTATAAATAGTCGTACCGTCGTCGTCCCTCTCCTCCTTTCCTGCCTCTGCTCGCCGCCGACGACCTCACTGCGCTCAGGAAATTTGCCGTCGTCGTAGCATCCTAAGTCATTAGCATCCGCCAGTAGCTCCACCTCGTCTTTCTGCTCCTCCCAAGCCTGATCGTGTCACCCCTGGAAGTCCAGCGCCACCGCGCGACGTCGTCTTCCTCAAGACCGGCCGAAGCTCCGCCACCGTCAACCTCACCGTGGCCAGGTCATTCCAGAGCATCTCCGTCTTCACCGAGCACATCAACGTGTTGGTGGTGAGTCCCTGATCGTGTTAATCCCTTCGCTTTAGACGCTACCGTGTTGTAGTCGGTGTTCCACCGTGCACCGCCGCGAGTTCACCGCCGTGGCCGCCATGGCCGGCGAGATACCTTCTCCGGTGTGCCCGCGACTGGTATGAGTGTCGAGATAGGTCCGCCGTGTGGTGTTGATCGTGTTGATGCCAACCGTATCGTCGGAGCACTCGCCGACGGCGCGAATTGGTCGGTCGGAGTCGGGCAGCGCCGCCGAGCTCGTGTATGAGTCACTGACGGGTGGGGCCGACCTGTCAGCGATAGAGAGAGAGAGAATAGGGAGTTTTTCTAATTTCTGAGTTTTGAATAGTGCAGCAATTTTTCAATTTTGTAGGAATTTATTTACACATCCAAAAATTCTCAAAATTTTGTGTAGCTTCTGTACATGCTCTAGTATGGTTTAAAAATTTGAAACTTGAAATTTGAATAAATTTTTAATGTTCAAATATTCAGTCCATTAATTAATAAATGCAATTTCTATGATTTTTTAGGCCACTGTATAGCTCCAAAAATTATAAAATTTATTTTGGTACACTAATTTGTTATGAGGAAGCTTACATAAAATTTTGAGGTCATTTGGAACAAGTTTATTTTTGGGCTTATTTCAAATTAATTAAAAATTGAATAAAAGCAACCCTAATTGTTAGGGTTAGGGTTTAATTTTTGTTTGGGTCATGTTGTGTGACCAGTAGGGTTTCAAGATTAGTTTGGTCAAGTCACATGTGTGATCCTTGACGGTAGATTTACAAGTTGGTTTTGTTGGCTTGCAATCTGCACTCAAGTGAAGGAAAATCGATTATTAGGTGTTGTTACATTTCATGTACCATGAAAGCATCATGTTTGCATTATCATCATGTTAAAGCATATGTTATCATTTCGTGTAGAACCCGAGAGTGAAACGATTCTAGTTGAGCAAGTCCTGGAAGAATCCTCGGTTGTCGCGGGATTTGATAATTATGGTACTGATCCGGAACCTGAGATCGTCAACGAAGGCAAGCCCCGGTTTATGCATTAAACCATTACCTTGTTTACTTTGAAAAGTTTATCACTTATGTTACTTATTGCATTAAGTTGATTTACTTCAAATGTTACCTACTTGATGCATTGCCTACCTTGTTGATTGTTTACCATCCTTGACAATGATTTCTTTTACAAAGGCGTAGAATTGCTTAGTATGCCTTATGGTAGGTTTGCACAGTAAAAGTTTAGATACAATCAAAGATGGCATACTGGCCAAAAAAAGAAAGAAAGAAGATAGAATGAATTAGAGACTAGTTGGGTGGGTTATCTTGAATGTTGGGTAATGTTGCCGACTATGTCGCTTAAAGGCCACTCATTGGGGATCTTCTGAACGAGACACTTTGTAGTACTAGTCACATACTCCGGTAAGCCTACTTCGGCTAATCCGATACTAAGACGAATGCCCACGCACTAGGAGTGGTGAGATGGCAGGAGTAGCGTGTACCCTCGTGGCTTGAATGTGGCCGAATTTGAGGTGTGCTGTGCTCTCGGGTGGCGTGGAGACGGCTTAGTACGGGAGGATCTGGTAGCGAGGTTGATATATGCAAGATTAAGTTCTACATATGTCGTGTGATAAGGAATCCCCAGCTGGGACGTGAATCAATTCGAATTGTCGGTGCTCCACGGATATGGAGACTCGATTCATTACAGAAGCAATGCAGGACTGGTGAATTACTAAAACATGAGAAAAAGAATGGAATGAGAAGGATTGGAACATGGGATATGAACACTTGGTTGGAGATAATGAACTAAAGTACTTAGGGGTAAAACTTGAAACTAGGATCAAGAATAGTAAGCTTTTGGCAAAGAACTTTTGAATCTTTCTACATCCTTACCTTGACCCAACACCTGCATCCCTAAGACCTTCGCCCTTTTTGGTCGGGTCAGTCTTGTTGAGTACTTTTGTACTCAGGGTTTGTTAACCCTTGTTGCAGGTGAGTCGCATGAGCAGGCTTGTTTTGGTCCCTGCTGCATGTCAGTGTTTGAAGTCGATGACGATGAGGAATGATGAATGGCCTTTGGACAAGGCACTAGTTTGTGTGAAATAAATAATGTTAATGTAATATTATCCCGCTAATATGGTTGTATGACACTTATGGTTTTGTAAGTTTGAAACAACTGGTTTGTAATATCAAAACTTAAGTCTTTCGCTTTATAATCTCTGGTATGTATATTGAAAACTGTTGTAATCTGCAATGACTGTGATTGGGATCCTGTTTGGAAAAGATTCGTGGATGATTCGGGTTTCCCGAGGACACCCAACAGACCTGTTAAGTTGTCGGGAACTTGTGTACTCTATCGGAGGTCTGTTGAGACATCAATAGGTGCACGTGGGCCCGATTTCTTAGGAGGTTCTGCCACAGCTAGTATCAGAGCAGGTCCTATCTAAGATCATTGTAGGTTACTTTGGAAAACCTTCAAATTGATTTGGATCAAAGAAAGTAAACTTGATATTTTAAAGTTCAAATTTCTTTCTTCTTTCCTCTAATCTTGCCTCAATCCTATCTTATTTGAAAGTTTGTGGCGGATAATATGATTAGGTTTGTCCTATGTATTAAAAATCTAGTACTTTTGATTGTATAAATCTTTTGTACTCGGATTCGTAAGATCAATTCATGCATCATGCTTGAACACCTTGCATAATAATTCCCCTTAAAAGTGGTTGGGTAAGTAATGTTAGTCCCATTCTTGCTAACCTCCATTATCCTCAAGCTATCCTTATAGTCCTATCCTAAATTCTACAGGCTATGGCAAAGACCAAGATAACCGCACGCAAGTCCACTGGACCTCACGGAGTCCCTCGTCACCAGTTAGCACCGCGTAACCGTGAGCTTGGTGAAGGAAGTTCCACGACCCTAGGAGATGAAGGATCTTCAGGTAATCCCACCAACATTGAGAACCTTACCAAGGAGCTCAACACTCTTCATCGAGCTCATGCCAAAGATCAAGAGAAGCTGACAGAAATGGAAAGGGACATCACCAAGAATACCGAGTTACGGAATGAAGCCTAGACACGAGAGGATGCGGCCAATGAACGCATCCATGAGTTGGAGTTCTACGTAGAGGACCTGGAGATGGACAATGCCATTCTTCATGAGAATGTCCACCTGCTGTACGCTCAACTTCATCCTCCTCATGGGGATGGTGAAGTTACAGATGAAGAAATGATTGTAGATCCGGGAGAAGTCAAGAATGAAGAAGAGGAGGAGGACCCCGAGGAGTTAGTGTACTTCTCCGATGAAGATGAGGTTTCGTCCGATATGGGCACGGATGCCGATGACTAAAAGCTCGGAGTAGTAATAGTTCCTTTACTGCTTTCCTAGTAAACCAGGGTTGTCTTGTGGGATACAAGACATGTAACATAAATAAGAAACCCTTTGTAGCATGAAACCTTTTAACTGCTTTCAATAAAAATAATAATGTAAATAAACATGTCTCTCTGACAGATGCCTCGTATTAACACCCAAACTAGTGCTGGTACTTTGCAAGACAATGATGAAGTCCCAAATCCTCCACCAATGCCTCCGAGTATGGCAGATGCCATAACTGCACTCGTCTATGCAACGGCCAAAAATGCTAGGTTGTTAAGGAAATGGCTCAGAACCAACAAGCACCCCACCCTAATCATGGCCGCCGTAATAATGGAAATAACGAGACAACCTATATTGATTTCACTGACACACGTTCGCCTGTGTTCTCTAAGGCAGAAGAGCCTTTAGAAACTGACGATTGGCTCCGGACAATGGAGCAAAAGTTTGAGCTGATTCATTGCATCGAGATTGAAACCAGGTTTTATGACAAACATCTCCGAGGAGTCTTTGGTGCACGGTGGGCAAATTTGGTAGTCAGACAAGCCACCACCTGGTCACCAAATCACCTGGATGGAGTTTAAGGATGCCTTCAGGGCACACTATATTCCAGATGGTGTGATGACCATGAAGTTAGAAGAGTTCCTGGCTCTTAAGCAAGGGAGCACCCGGTGATGCACTATGTTGGGCATTTCAATCACCTGTCGTAGTATGCTATAGAGTATGTGAATACAGACAGGAAGAAGAAGAATCATTTCATGAGAGGTCTGAACACCAAACTTCAGACCATGATGGCAACTTGTGGCAATGCAACTTATCATGAGATTGTCAACATTGCTATCGCTTCAGAGGAGAATTACCGCCGACACAAGGAGGCAAAGAAAAAGAGAGCATTCGCTTCTGGATCGTCGAGTGGAAAGTGTCAAAAGGTGGTTTACCATCCTCAGAATCATGGCCATGCACCATTCCGCCCACAACAAAGCCAAAGCAGGCAGCAAATCTTTATTCGCCCTGCAACTAATACGCCTTATACTCATCAAGCGTCGCAGCAGCAAAACAATACAAATAATGCAAACCGCAATGCTACTCCCCAGAATCACAATTATCCATGCTATAATTGTGGTAAACCCGGACACTTTTCCCGAGAATGTCCGTATCCTAGGAAGAACAATCCTGATGCACCCAAAGCCCCTGTTACTCAAGCTCAGAATCAGTACAAGGGCAATGCTCAGAATAGTCAGAAAGGTCAGGCTGAGAAGAAATCTGGAAGGGTATTCTATACTCAGGTGGAATCTATTCCATAAGGAGAACCGGTAATGATTGGTATGTTTCTCGTTGCTAAGCACCCTGCAATTACCTTATTTGATTCCGGTGCATCCCATACATTCATCAATCGTACATTCGTTGTGAAGCATGGGATAACTATTGGGGAAACAAAAGAACCATATCATATACAGTCACCCGGGGGACAACTCTGTACAAGGGAGATAGTTCAGCATGTACCTATTGATTTGGGAGGACATGAGTTCCCTACCAGCATGCTGATATTAAAGGATCAAGATATAGATGTGATCCTTGGTATGAACTGGTTAACTCAACACGGGGCTGTCATAGATGTCCTACGTAGAACCACAAGAGTAAATGTACCTAGCAGCAAAATCCAACTTCTCATCCAACTTCCCTTTCCTAAGAGTACAGTTGGAACAGTCTGTGCAACTACTGTTGAAGAAGCCGAGAACATTCCTGTGGTATGTGAATTTACGGATGTTTTTCCCAATGATCTGCCTGGACTACCACCAGACCGAGATGTGGAGTTTAGAATTGACCTGAAACTAGGAACGGCACCTATGTCCAGAAGAGCATATAGGATGCCACCCAAAGAACTAGCAGAATTGAAAATGCAACTACAAGAGTTGTTAGACAAGGGTTTCATTCAACCCAGTTCATCACCTTGGGGATGCCCTGCTATCTTCGTGAAAAAGAAGGACCAAACCTTAAGGTTATGTGTTGACTATCGACCGTTAAATGAAGTCACCATAAAGAACAAATACCCCTTACCCCGAATTGATTTGCTTTTTGATCAACTTGCAGGAGCTAAGGTGTTCTCGAAGACAGACTTGAGATCAGGCTATCACCAGATTAAGATCAGACGAGAAGATGTGCCGAAGACAACATTTACTACCCGATATGGTCTATATGAGTATTTAGTCATGTCTTTTGGGCTGACCAATGCCCCGGCTCATTTCATGTACCTAATGAACTCAGTTTTCATGCCCGAGTTGGATAAGTTTGTAGTGGTATTCATTGATGACATTCTTATCTATTCTAAGAGCAAAGAAGAACATGCGGAACATCTCCACATTGTTCTACAATGATTAAGAGATCACCAATTATATGCCAAATTCAGTAAATGTGAATTCTGGTTAGAGAAAATACAATTTCTAGGTCATGTGTTATCTGCTGAAGGTATAGCTGTTGATCCAAGCAAGGTAGAAAAAGTCCTTAACTAGAAAGCACCTACAACTGTTCATCAAGTTCGTAGTTTTCTGGGGTTGGTAGGTTATTACCGTCGGTTCATCCCTGACTTCTCCAGAATTGCGAAGCCATTACTGGACTGCAGAAAAATCAAACTAAGTTTGTATGGTCAAGAGAATGTGAGGAGGCCTTTCAGACATTGAAGAACTTGCTGACAACTGCACCAGTATTAGCACAACCTGATATCGAGAGGCCATTTGATATCTATTGTGATGCATCTGGAATTGGTATTGGATGTGTTCTTATGCAAGAAGGCAGAGTCATAGCATATGCTTCCAGACAACTCAAGAAGCATGAAGAACATTATCCCACCCATGATCTTGAATTAGTCCTTGTTGTTCATGCACTCAAGATTTGGCGACATTATTTATTGGGCAATATATGTCATATCTATACGGATCACAAAAGTTTGAAATATATATTTACTCAGTCAGAGTTGAATATGAGGCAAAGAAGATGGTTAGAACTTATCAAAGATTATGACTTAGAAGTGCATTATCATCCGGGCAAGGCTAATGTGGTTGCCGATGCCCTGAGTCGCAAGAGTCATTGCCATTGTCTGACTGTGAAACCTATGCAACGAACATTGTGTCAAGAGATGGAGCATCTGAATTTACAAATCATAGAACAAGGTTCCCTGTCCAATATTGCAGTTGAGTCCACTATCAAAGATCAGATCATTGTTGCTCAATAGAAAAGTAAGGGCATAGCCCATATCAAGGATAAAGTCAGATCTAGAAGATCAACATGTTTCAAGATTGATGAATCAGATGTCGTATGGTTCAAGGATAGATTGGTAGTACCCAAAAATCCGGAGCTGCGAAAGCAGATTCTTGATGAAGCTCATTCTACAAGATACTCCATTCATCCAGGTAGCAACAAAATGTATCATGATCTGAGAACGAGATATTGGTGGACCAAAATGAAAATAGAAATAGCTCAATATGTGGCCAAATGTGATACTTGTCAAAGAGTCAAAGCGATTCACATAAAGATTGCGGGTCCATTACATTCCTTGCCAGTTCCATCTTGGAAGTGGGAAGATATCTGTATGGACTTCATAGTAGGGTTGCCTAGGACATCTACAGGCTACAATTCAATATGGGTTATTGTTGATCGCCTAACCAAGATAGCTCATTTCTTACCAGTCAGAGATAAATATCGAGCGGAGCAGTATGCAAAGCTTTATCTGGATAGAATCTTCAGTCTGCATGGGGCACCCAAGACCATTGTCTCTGACAGAGGGTCATTGTTCATATCTAAGTTTTGGAAAAGTCTACATGAGTCTTTGGGAACTAAACTTATCCGTAGTTCTGCTTATCATCCATAAACAGATGGACAGATGGAAAGGGTGAATCAAATTCTTGAAGATATGTTAAGAGCATGTGTTCTCTCCTATGGTGCTATATGGGATGAATGCCTTCCCTTAGCTAAATTCTCATATAACAATAGCTATCAAGAGAGCATTAAAATGGCACCATTTGAAGCATTATATGGTCGTAGGTGCCAGACACCTTTACATTGGTTAGATGTTGGAGAACGTTGGTTCTTTGGACCGAATGTGGTCAAGGAAGCAGAAGAGAAGGTTAAACTCATACAAGCTAATATGAAGGTAGCTCAATCCCGACAGAAAAGCTATGCTGATAAGAGGAGACGACCGCTAGAATTTATAGTGGGAGATCATGTCTACCTCAAGGTATCGCCAATGAATGGAGTTTATCGTTTTGGGATACGGGAAAAGTTGGCGCCCCGTTATGTCGGTCCTTTTCAAATCCAACAACGATGTGGACCAGTCGCCTATCGTGTCAAGCTACCAAATCACATGTCAGCTGTGCATGATATTTTCCATGTATCCCAGTTGAAAAAGTGTCTTCAAGTACCTGACCAAGTGATCGACTTTGGTGATGTAGAACTAGCACCTGATTTGACTTATGCTGAGTACCCCATTAGAGTCTTAGATCAGAAAGATCGAGTCACTCGAAGGCGTACAATCACGTTCTACAAAGTACAATGGAACCAATACACTGAAGAAGAAGCTACTTGGGAGTCCGAGGATTACTTAGAAGAAAACTTTCCTGACTTCTTTGCTTCTCTCTAGTTGCAATACCTTGTCTATATCGTAACTTATCTCTATGGTCAAAAGAATGGAAAACCCCCTCACTAGTCTTTTGAATAAAGTTATGATGTGTTAGCTTGACATATTTCCTTTTCCATTACTTAATTCTAAGTTTTAAATCTCGGGACGAGATTTCTTTAAGGGGGAAGGGTTGTAACACCTCTAGTGTTTTGACCTAGCACTAAAATTTGACATGTCATCATATGCATTGCAAAGCATTCATGGAGTAGAAAATTTTGAATGTATTCACTAAGTAAGCTTTATTTCATCATGTGGTTATTTCATGTGATGTGTTTCAAAACCCTAAATAAAGATCATGACCACAAGGGTCAAATTTCATGTGATCATGTGAGGCCATGTGTCTTTTGACTCAAATAACCCTAATGGGCCATGTTATTGGTCAAAAATCAAAGTTAAAGTAAAAGAAAGACAAATCAAATTTGAATTCAAATTCAAATTATAAAAGTCCTTTTTTGCCCCTTTTGACTAATTCAAAATCCATGTGGAATTTGGGGTTGAGGCAAAAAGCAAAGTTGAAGATTATATTATGTGGATCAACTTTGGTATTCAAAGTTTTTCAAGTTTACATATAAAATTTGGAGTAATTTTGAAATGATTCAAATACTCAAATGCACCCCAAATTCAAATTTCAAAATGGAGGTAGAATTTAAAAATGTTCCTTGAAGCAAAGTTGTAGAGTTTAAAAAGTTGAGCAACTTTCATTTTCGGAGATTTTCAACTTCTTTAGAAAATTTGGGAGTAATTTGAAAAATAGACTCAGTGGTAGTTCTGTAAATAATTCAAAAATCAAGATTTACATCACCGCTTACCGCCGGCGCCACGCCACTGCCGCCGCCGAGCGTTTTGCGCCGCTTCCTCGGGCCCTAGCACGTCATCATCGCCGTGGCATCTTCGTCGTGTGCTGTCGAAGCCAGACGAGCTCCTCCTGGCTATAAATAGCCATACCGTCGTAAATCCCCTCTCCTCCTTTCACCGCTCGCTGCGCCACCGATGACTCTCACTCGCTTTCATGAAATTCGCCGCCGTCGTAGCATCCTAAGTCGAGTAGCATCCGCCCGATAGCTCCGCCTCGCCTTTCTGCTCCTCCCAAGCCTCGATCGTGTCGCCTCGAAGTCAACGCCACGCCACCGCGACGTCGTCTTCCTCAGGACCGGCCGAAGCTCTGCCACCGTCAACCTCACCGTGGCCAGGTCATTCCAGAGCATCTCCGTCTTCACCGAGCACATCAACGTGTTGGTGGTGAGTCCCTGATCGTGTTAATCCCTTCGCTTTAGACGCTACCGTGTTGTAGTCGGTGTTCCACCGTGCACCGCCGCGAGTTCACTGCCGTAGCCGCCATGGCCGGTGAGATACCTTCTCTGGTGTGCCCGTGACTGGTATGAGTGTCGAGATAGGTCCGCCGTGTGGTGTTGATCGTGTTGTTGCCAACCGTATCGCCGGAGCACTCGCCGACGGCGCGAATTGGTCGGTCGGAGTCGGGCAGCGCCGCCGAGCTCGTCTATGAGTCACTGACGGGTGGGGCCGACCTGTCAGCGACAGAGAGAGAGAGAACAGGGAGTTTTTCTAATTTCTGAGTTTTGAATAGTGCAGCAATTTTTCAATTTTGTAGGAATTTATTTACACATCCAAAAATTCTGAAAAATTTTGTGTAGCTTCTGTACATACTCTAGTATGGTTTAAAAATTTGAAACTTGAAATTTGAATAAATTTTTAATGTTCAAATATTCAGTCCATTAATTAATAAATATAATTTCCATGATTTTTTTAGGCCACTGTATAGCTCCAAAAATTATGAAATTTATTTTGGTACACTAATTTGTTATGAGGAAGCTTACATAAAATTTTGAGGTCATTTGGAACAAGTTTATTTTTGGGCTTATTTCAAATTAATTAAAAATTGAATAAAAGCAACCCTAATTGTTAGGGTTAGGGTTTAATTTTTGTTTGGGTCATGTTGTGTGACCAGTAGGGTTTCAAGATTAGTTTGGTCAAGTCACATGTGTGATCCTTGATGGTAGATTTACAAGTTGGTTTTGTTGGCTTGCAACTGTACCGTGAAGGAAAATCATATTCGGGGTGTTGTTACATTTCATGTACCATGAAAGCATCATGTTTGCATTATCATCATGTTAAAGCATATGTTATCATTTCGTGTAGAACCCGAGAGTGAAACGATTCTAGTTGAGCAAGTCCTAGAAGAATCCTCGGTTGTCGCGGGATTTGATAATTGTGGTACTGATCCGGAACCTGAGATCGTCAACGAAGGCAAGCCCCGATTTATGCATTAAACCATTACCTTGTTTACTTTGAAAAGTTTATCACTTATGTTACTTATTGCATTAAGTTGATTTACTTCAAATGTTACCTACTTGATGCATTGCCTACCTTGTTGATTGTTTACCATCCTTGACGATGATTTCTTTACAAAGGCGTAGAATTGCTTAGTATGCCTTATGGTAGGTTTGCACAGTAAAAGTTTAGATACAATCAAAGATGGCATACTGGCCAAAGAAAGAAAGAAAGAAGATAGAATGAACTAGAGACTAGTTGGGTGGATTATCTTGAATGTTGGGTAATGTTGCCGACTATGTCGCTTAAAGGCCACTCATTGTGGATCTTCTGAACAAGACACTTTGTAGTACTGGTCACATACTCCGGTAAGCCTACTTCGGCTAATCCGATACTAAGACGAATGCCCACGCACTAGGAGTGGTGAGATGGTGGGAGTAGCGTGTACCCTCATGGCTTGAATGTGGCCGGATTTGAGGTGTGTTGTGCTCTCGAGTGGCGTGGAGACGGCTTAGTATGGGAGGATCCGGTAGCGAGGTTGATATATGCAAGATTAAGTTCTACATATGTCGTGTGATAAGGTATCCCCAGTTGGGACTTGAATCAATTCGAATTGCCGGTGCTCCACGGATATGGAGACTCGATTCATTACAGAAGCAATGCAGGACTGGTGAATTACTAAAACATGAGAAAAAGAATGGAATGAGAAGGATTGGAACATGGGATATGAACACTTGGTTGGAGATAATGAACTAAAGTACTTAGGGGTAAAACTTGAAACTAGGATCAAGAATAGTAAGCTTTTGGCAAAGAACTTTTGAATCTTTCTACATCCTTACCTTGACCCAACACCTGCATCCCTAAGACCTTCGCCCTTTTTGGTCGGGTCAGTCATGTTGAGTACTTTTGTACTCAGGGTTTGTTAACCCTTGTTGCAGGTGAGTTGCATGCGCAGGCTTGTTTTGGTCCCTACTGCATGTCAGTGTTTGAAGTCGATGACGATGAGGAATGATGAATGGCCTTTGGACAAGGCACTAGTTTGTGTGAAATAAATAATGTTAATGTAATATTATCCCGCTAATATGGTTTGTATGACACTTATGGGTTTGTAAGTTTGAAACAACTGGTTTGTAATATAAAAACTTAAGTCTTTCGCTTTATAATCTCTGGTATGTATATTGAAAACTGTTGTAATCTGCAATGACTGTGATTGAGATCCTGTTTGGAAAAGATTCGTGGATGATTCGGGTTTCCCGAGGACACCCGACAGACCTGTTAAGTTGTCGGGAACTTGTGTACTCTATCTGAGGTCTGTTGAGACATCAATAGGTGCATGTGGGCCCAATTTCTTAGGAGGTTCTGCCATAGAGAGTGAGAAGGCTCATGTTGATAAGTTTCGGAGAAGGTCCATCCATCAGTGGTGTTGGTGCCAAATCTAACTTCTAGATCCTTCTGTGGAATCTAACTTTCTCTACAACGTAGGCAAGCCCCGGAGCATAAACCTTTCTCTAGTATTTATAAATCTTTATTACACTTTAAGTCTTGTGAGATGTGCATTAAGTGATTAGGAGTTGGTCGAATACCGTTACTGCGTCACCTTGATATTCAAGTATTCTTAGTTCTACCCTGTTAGTATGGATAGGTCGATATTTCTAATGCTTAGTAATGCTTAGACTACGATAAAAGTTGAATGATGGTTTCATCATTCACGAGATATAGGTTTTACCTTGGTTCTTCTCGGCTTCATTTTTGGATCGTAAGAATACCATGATAATGATAATGTTAAATTGAGATCGAGCGAGACTTGTTGTTATGGGTTCTTGGGCAGATAGGTTTGCCTGGTCATACCTGTCCCGTTTGTGTCGATTGAGGACCGTTCGTTGTAGGCTTGCTTGTTCGAGACCTTGCAGTACTGGCCACATACTTCGGTAAGCCTCGGCTATTCCATTATGTGAAAAGACAACTGCGCACTGGGTGTGGGAGATGGTGAGAGTAGCGTGTACACATCCTGTGAATCCACCAGGAGTGGTGTAGGGAGGTGGAGTACTGTGCTCTTAGGTAGCATAGACCGGTTTGTTTTGGAGGATCCGAGTGAAGGTTGATATATATAAGTTCGAGACCAGACCTAGACCTGCATATGTCGTGTGGTAAGTGTCGATGAAATTTAGTCGGTAGTCTACCAAAAGGTATGCCCATGGTAGTAGTTGAATCGGTGGAGGTACACGTGAAGGAGCTAGATGGTGACACAGAACGCGAGAGACATCGATTAGGCAGGTTCAAGCCATCAGCTTGACGTAATACCTTACGTCCTGTGTCTTTGGTGGATTGTATTATGAGATATTGGATGAAAACGAGGGAGGTCCCTACCCGCCTTATATAGCTCGGGAGTAGGGTTACAGGTCGGTTGCATCTATCCTGATCGATTACATGATATGTGTCTACAAGTAATACGATATCAAGTATATCCGATCAGATTCTCCTTTATCATCAAGGAAGCTTCAGGCAATCTTGTAGCGTACGTCGACCTGTGCCGTGCCCCGTGTGGCTTGATCTTATGGGCTGGGTCTTCCCTTACGGCTCAGCCCATGTACAACCTAGTGGGTATCGGGGGTTATACCCTCACAACTAGTCCCCGAGCGCCTTGTATCCATTGAGCAACACTGTCTTGAGCTTGTTCGAGCTATCCAAATTGCTACTGATCACCAGGAGTAGGCTTCCGACTAGTTTAACTAGGAGCTGAGCAGTAGAGGCAAGCATCCGAGCAGTTTGAATGAGCGTCCGAGCTGTTGAGACCAGCGCTCAAGCAGTTTAACTAGGAGCTGAGCTCGAACTCACTCGAAAGCAAGGTTTGCCAAAAGGATGTAAGGAGCTCAAGTAAAAAAAATTGAAGCCTTCACCTTAGGTTCCGAGTGGTGAAGTTATGTACCTAATCGATTCGAATCGTCGTGCTCCTCGGTTATGGAGACTCGATCAACTGCCCTGCATCGTAGTTAATAATGGAACATGGTTACTTATGGATATGATATAAGATGAGATGAGATGTTTAATAAAGTGATTGAATTAGATCAGGTGCAAACTAGATACCGATGATAACTTAATACGAAGCTAAAACACTGAAAGTAAGGATCTACTTATAGTAAGATTTGCTGCAAAAGCTATTCTTGTTTCTAACTTTTCTTTAAAGCCAACATGCTCTTAGAGTCTTTTCTTTTAGTCGGGTAAGACTTTTTGAGTACCCTCAAGTACTCAGGGTTTGTTAACCCCTGTTGTGGGTTCTAACTTGAGCTGCTAATCAAGGTCATGTCGGTGGGCTCGATATGATCTGGTTGTCTCTCGAAATACTTTACCTAAGTTGCTTCCGCAGTTCTACTCACCTTTTGGTACTTAAGTTAAGTTTGACTTAAACATGCTTTGTAATCTAATTCAGTAAATATTCCGTACTCTGATGTATGATATTTTTGTACCAACTATTGTAATATTGTGGTAACTCTATGTTGATCCTGTATGAGTTGTAAAATATGGATGATTCGGAGTTTCCCATGGACACCCGACAAACTATCGGAGTTATCTAGCTCTCATGTGCGGCAGTCAGAGGTCCTTAGAACAATGATAGGTGCACGTGGGCCATATAATTTGGGTGGTTCTACCACAAAAAAGAATAACCAAGAATGTTTGGTTGTTTCAAAATCCTATTCTCAGGTGTACTTTAATATGCTGATGGAAGCATTGTGGAGAGAACACTGGAAGAGCAAAAAGAGAATGTAATAGGCCAATAGTTGTGGTTCCATTCTTTCCGCTATAGTTGTACTTTTCTATGCCTGTTTTGAATGTTCTTGTGTCTATTGACGTTGGATGTGGTTTAAATCACACATCAGCAAGGGCATTGGATGCCCAGGCCACCATGGATCAAAGAACGCAGCAATGATGTCACTCTTTCGTGGTGAAGAACCGAGAGGTTTACAAGTAAACCACCAAAGGATAATCAACATGCTTGCGTGATGAAGAATCGGCTAGTTTTCAGGCAAACTAGCAAAGAAACTATCGAAGCTCTCACTCGGGAGAGACCCTGTCAGGGCAAGGACGTCGTCGGGTTGCCTTAGGTCACCCGGCAAGCCTAGGACGCCATCTTTGGTCATGGATCAAGGGATAAACAACATGGAGGTTGGAGAAGAAGGTAAAAGGGTTGGAGTAGATTGGTTTTTGATCATCTTGACGAGAGGAACACAATGTGAAGTCCATTCTTGCATTTGAGAAAGTTGGTCTTAGGGAGTCGGCTAAGCCGACTCTGGCTCTCGTAAAGTTGTTTTCTTCGCCCAAGCGCCAAATGCGATGATCCAAGTATGTTCTCTGGCCGTCTTGATGACATAAACATGATGATGAAGTCCATTATGCATTCTGGATAATTTTGGGTGTCAATGTATGCCCCCCTGCTTTTTAGTAAAGCTTGCTTACTAAAAAGCATCTTCAAAGCCAAAATAATCTTTTTACTACAGTCTTGTGTAGAAAAATTCAATAATGCTTTCTGTTTGCTGTCTCGAACTTATCTAGAGTAATATCCTCAGCGTTTCCATCATCTTCTCATATATGCATAATCAAAGTACTAAATAGCAGTGATACCCAACTCATCGGCTATCTAGTATCTAAGGGCGATGTATACATCGGCCATATTTGTTCTAAGGGCGATACATGTATCGGTCATTGTTTGGAGAGCACTCTAGGCTTCTTGTCAAACATAAGAAAAGTACCTTTGCCAGCACCTCCCGTTAATTGCTCTTGGGAGATTGTCATCTTGGAACATCTCGAGCAGATAAGAATTGCCAAATATCACTTTGATCACTCTATAAAGACCTCAACTTGGTGACCTCTTGCCTGTTGCTCCTCATCCACTTGGCGGCATGGTTTTATACACCTAGCACCATTCCTAAATATGCAATATGCCCATAGAGCTTCAAACAAAACTTTAGGCCACCTCCTTGGATTGTCCCCAATCTTCTTCTTGATGAGCTTGATCAAAGTCCATAGACTTCTCCCATAACAATCTGTGCTTGATCAAATCCTAAACACCTCAGCAACAGGTCTTCGGCATTTTTTTTGGTATAACTCATGGTGCAAAACAAACTCTGCACTCCGTTGAACATTTATCAACTTTGGTGTTTGGATATGTGAATACCACAATATGGGAGTTCTCCAATCATCCAAATCGTCCGTGTCATTCCTAAAAATCAAGTTGGGCCGATTTGGTAATTCCTCGGCAAGCTGACCCGGCGAGTTAGAGGAGAGTCGGCTGCTGCTCCTGCACACAAAACAGCAAAGTTTTCTTGCATCGGTCTTTTTTTATGTGAAAATTAGGTCCACCGACGTCAAAGCCAAATGCTTAATAAACTAACATGTTGATCTTAAAATTCTCATACCTTAAAATATGCCAAATTCGAAATTTGGCAAAAGAAGCAATTATATGAAGGCACATATCAAGATGAGCATCAAGTGATCCTTCTAGCCATTGAAACTCATCAACTACTTGCTGTGCCACTAGTAAGGAATCACCAAAAGCTTCAACATGTCATACTCCATGGATTGCAATATGGCCAAGCCGAATAAGAAAACTTCACATTCGGCTCAAATATTGGTGCAAATATAATTTTAATCGGCTTGATGTCTCAAACAGCACTATTGTGAGAAATAATGATTATGCCAAAACCTTGGCCTTATTTGCAAGCCGATTAATCATATTGTCACATCCATGATGTAAAACAAAATGCATATATCATGCCCCCCGAGCCTAAAAGCCATCAAAGTGAGTTCTATGGGGGCTCTTCTAATAGCACGATGGTTGCAAACATTCATCGGCTATATTTTACACTAAGGGTGATATCAAAATATCGGCCATAGGAATTCATCCATAAAAGTATGCATAACCAAAATAAATATTTCAGCTCTTGATCATTGGTATGGAAAATAATTTAATAACCCTTCATAACATAAAGATCCATACCAAGAATCAAAATAAGGAGCTGAGGGATAACCATGCATACCAGGGGATGAATTCCACATAGGAATAGGCAGAGAGTATGGATGATGCCATGACCAATGATTTTGATGATTTGGTGCAAACCTCTAACTTAGCAATTGTTTCTTGAATCTCCTTCTCTCCTTTGTCTTTGTTGCACCACTTGAGAATCATCCTTCTGAGATTGAATACTTCCTTTAGGAACCCACGCCAAGGCCTTTTATTTTAACTTCTCCGCACTAAGCTTCTATAACTTCTTTTCTTACCACTTTGTTAAACCGATTGAGCATATCTATTTTATTTCTGTTTTGGGCAGCGGCAAATCTTTCTTGATTTTGGACACTCACCTTCTTTTGTTCAGATTTGACACCTAGAATATCAATAGATGATTTCCCCGCTTCTTTGCCATCAATAGCCGCAAACCAGCAGCAAGATCAATAAGTATGAAAATAGGCGTGATGTGGTCCATATGACATGGAAATTGGCTGCTCAAAAGGAGAATATGTTGCTGCTGTTGATGGTCGTTAACATCATTCATAAACCGTCGATATAACCTGCATATGCACCTAATTCCATCACCAAACATAGGTCTAGGAGTTTAAACTAATAAATTCTACAAGTTTGGTGAATCTGTGTTTTGAGTAGGGTTTATTCAGAAAACCGTCAAGGTGGACCCCAACGTCAGACTTAATCGTGCTTAACTGCGGCGTAAATAACTTTAGAAGGTCCAGAGGACACCAGAGGGCACCACACCAAAAAAGAATGCGAGAGGCTTCCACGCAGGCCGGCCGGCCTATGGGGCCACCTGTCAGCCTCCGCCTCGCTACGTCGGTTCTCTACCACCTTAAAGATCTCATCTACGTCGTTTATTCAAGTCGTTTGATCCGAGGGTTGTTGACGGTAGTGAACAAACATTATAAACCGTCAATGTAACATGTATAAGGGCATGAATATAATCACCAACAAAGATTTAGGGGTTTAAACTAATAAATTCCATGAGTTTTGGTAAATCTGTATTTTCTGCATGGTTTATCCAGAAAACTATCAAGGTGGGCCTAGATGTCAGAATTAATCATGATTATCCGCGGGGTAAACAACACCAGAAGGTTCTAGAGGACTTCAAAGGACACCACACCGAAGCGGAGGGCAAGAGGTCGCCAGGTGGGGATGCCCGATCCCACTCTCAGACCGGCCGGTCTGGGGCCCCACCTGTCAGCCTTCGCGTCGCTATGTAGGTTCTCCACCGCCTTAAGGATTGTATCTATGCCATTTATTCAAGTTGGTTTGATCCGAGGGCTCAGAATTGACGCTCCAGCCTATATATACCAGCCACTGCCACCCCCTGGGGAATAAGTCATTTGAGAAGACAGAAATCCTAATCATTCTCAGAGCTCCATATTCTAGGGCATAGCTAGCTAGGCTAGGTCTAGAGGGAGGCAAGCAAGCTTCGCTTGGATTCCTGATCGTGCCAAGAGCGTGGCTTGGTATAGCTTTTGTACCCCTCTCTCTTTGTATCTCTCATTACTTTTATATGCTTGCTATAATTGTTATGACATTGTTCTTAATATCATTCATGTTCCTAGTTATAATGTTCATAGTCTACTTTGATTATATGCTTACTATAGTTAGATTATTATCATGTTCAAGCATAAGTTCATATAGCGCTCACTCTAAGGTACCATGGGTGAGTGGTTGACATTGTCTAAGCGCTGTGCTTAAACGTTGTTTACCTGTGGATGCACCCTATATTTCGGGTCATGTGGTAGATCGCGGATGTGACACTCCCGTATTTGTAGATATGAAGTTGATCTTAACCATGATTATTAAGTGTAATTGCACTAATCAGCGTATGCTTTGACTTATAATTAAGAATGACTTAGGAATTATTCCTCTAATATTCTACTTAGCCATGCTAATGCCATACAAAGGAGTACTCTAAGTAATTAATTATCATTTATCATTACTTATCATATACATTTATCTCTTGATTTACCCCTGTTATGAGTAGAAGTTTGGTTATGCTTTATTTCTCCATCATACATATAAGTTATCAATATATTCCAACTGTCCGTCTTTTCCTATGGTAAAAATATAAATAATAATACCTAAAATACTCCCGGGTAAAGTGCTACAATGGTATATTATCTGTGTGCTTGCAGATTCTTTTCATTTATATATATTCTTTCTAGTCACATGCAATATTAAAGTACTTCTTAGTGTCATTTTAGAAGTGGCACTAGGTAGTATCAGTAAGCATTTTTGGCACCATCGCTAGGGATGACAACTTAGTAAAAGTGATGCTAAGGAATGTCAACCACATAGGGTGACTACTTAAAATAAGTGACATGTTAATAAATACCAACAAGCATTTTTGACGTCGTTACCGGGGAAGGTAGCTAGGCAAGAAGGAAATATTGATAAACTTGTACTTACTGATGTGATCGAGATAAACCATTGACCTCTGCTCAAACAGGCTTACCCTTATTCTATCTATTTGTGTATCTTATACAGGGTAATGTATGACCGGTTTTGACCTTTCGATAAACTATGTCGACGATCTAGAAACATTACTTAAGAGAACTAAAGCTAAACTTAAGAAAGTTTCAGCTTTAGAGTCAGAAGACAACCAGATAAGGCGAAGCTTAACACTAGAATTTGAAGCTATAGCTGACAAGACTCTCCGTGAATTCTCTGCTTCAACTACGACCAACATCCGTACTGGACCAACAGTCAATGTTGGAGGCAATGGATTTGAGCTCAAGCCAGCTCTTATTAAAATGGTGCAAGCATGCCAGTTTTGTGGGAATGCACATGAAGATGCGATTGCTTATCTCCAACACTTCCTGAAGATCTGTAGCACTTTTACCATCAAAGGAGTGACCAGAGACGTCATACTACTTCGCCTCTTCCCATTCTCACTCTTGGAGAAGGCGAAGCAATGGTTCTATGCTAACAAAGATAGAAACACTACATGGGATAACTGATCCACTGCCTTACTAGCAAAGTTTTTTCCCACAGGCAAGACCAATCCTCTGCGTGGGAAAATTTCAAGCTTTTAGCAGCAGTATGATGAATCTGTCCCTGAGGCATGGGAATGCTTCCAAGACTACGTATCAGAATGTCCTCATCACGGAATGAAGAATTGGCTACTCATGCAGACTTTCTACCACGGGTTGACCAACAGTACCCATGAGATAATGGATGCTACTGCTGGAGGTGTATTCCTATCATTCACAATTCTAGCTGCAACAACTCTCATGGAGAAGATGGTCTCCAATCAAGGCTGGAATGAAGAACGCCTTCAGACCCACAAGAGAGGTGGAGGTATGCATCAACTCAAGGAGGTAGACATGTTGTCTGCCAAGATGGACTTCTTATGAACAAGTTCGAGGACCGAGCTCATGAGAAGCAAGAAGTCATGCACATTCATGATTCCCGCATGATATGTGAAGAGTGTGGAAACACTGGACATTTAGGAAACAACTGCCCAGAAAGTCATGAGGATCTGAACTTCATCAATAACAATAATTTTCGTTCTCAATAGAATCAAGGATGGAATCAGCAACAGACGTTGAACTACCAAAGTAACTATCAAGGTAATAATAATTTCAATAATCAACCACCTTTGAGAAAATTAATTTCTGGCCGACTAAAATTATGGAGGGTTTGCCTAGAAAACTAGATTCCAATGATAAGATCTTAGAAAATATAAACAATAGAATAGATAGATTCTCCTCTACCATTAAGAACTAGCATAGCTTTAATAAAATGATAGAATCATAAATAGCTCAGCTGGCGGCTGCTGTTTCTCCGACCGACAAAGGTAAGATTCTGAGGCAACTGGAAGATCTAGAAACTACAAATCTTGTCGATATTCACAATGCAGCTTACTACTACACGGAGCCATCAACGGGAAGGTGGATACATTATTCCTTGCTTGAGAAGAAGAGCGATCTAGAAGACCTGTCATCCCCATCGCCATTGGATGTCACATATTCCAAGAAGCTATCTTTGACTTCGAAGCAAGTGTCAACATCATGCCTAAGGTAATATATGATAAAATTAATGGAGATACTTTGTTGTACACAAATATGTGTTTGTAGCTTGCAGATCAGTCACTGTGCTATCCTAAGGGAGTTCTTGAAGATGCCATTGTTCGAGTGGGACAATCATATGTTCCCGTAGACTTTGTGGTTTTAGAAACAAGTGTAGATGCAAGGGCACCCATTATCCTGGGCCGACCCTTCCTAAGCACCGCAAAAGCCATCATCTACGCAGACAGTGCCAAGATCTACTTCACAATCAAGGATAAAAAGGAGAAATTTACTTTCAGGAATCGTATCTTGCAATCCCCTAGTCATTCACAAAAGGCGTACATGCCCAAAGACACCTCAGTGAGCAAAAAGAAGAAGAATGGGAGGAGAAAGAAGAACAGGACCAAGCAGCCACAAGATGAAGCGGTCAATATGATCAACACACTCCGATCAGAGTACGACCACCTACTCACTTCACCATATCTTACCAAGAAGGATGATCTAAGCATATCCACGATCGAATGTACCATTGGACAAAGAATCTTCCACAAGATCTTCTATGATATTGGATCGGGTGTCAATATAATGTCCAAGGTAATGTATGAATACTTATTCGGTGATGAACCTTTGTTGCCTACATATATGCAATTGCAAATGGCAGACCAATCAATTCAATTTCCGGATGGAATAGCTAAAGATGTCATAATAAGAATACATGATCAATATACCCCTACCAACTTCATGGTTTTGGACATGGGAGAAGAAGACGATACACCCATCATCCTTGAAAAGCCATTCCATAACACCACCAACGCGATCATCTATGTAGGATCTAGACAAGTCCACTTCCAATTCCCTGGAGAAAAGGTACGTTGCTATTTTAATAGTTATACTACTTATGAGCAGCCAAAGAAAACTCACTCTAAGAGGAGACATCGACCATCCCAACGCCAAAAGAATCAACCCCCAAAGAATGGATGGGAGGAAGATGAAGAGCCTATAAAAGATTGATCTACTCTGCCTGAGTCAAATCCACAGACCAAGCAGGTGTAGAAAGAAAAGGTGACATCAAAATCACCATCACAAGAGGTGCAACCATCAAGGTCTCCATCTTCGAGACCGACAGATGCACCCAAGGTATGAACAAGATAGAAAAAAAGTCCTGTCCAGAGGACTTAAAATTTCGAACCCTCACCGTGAGGTAATAACGGTAGTTATCCATATTTACTTCCTAGCATTGTATGAATTCTTTTCACTTTAGCATACTTACTTTTCTACATTAGCATTACATTTAGAAAAGAAAGATAAAAAGTTTCATGACTACATTTCCTCATCACATTATAAAATCCTAGGCCCCATGTGAATAAATCTACGGTGTAAATACCCATGGGAATATTCATCGTGGTGGCATAAAAATAAAAATAAATACCATGCATACAATTATATAAGATAAATTCAAAAAAATATTAGACAGACATCCTGCTAAAATTATGTCAATTCAAAAATCTTTTAAAACTTCAAGAATGACTAATCTTCGAACGGCTGACCGCTAACCCTTTATCATAATTCGTTCCATGAGTTTTGTTGTTCTTGTTAAAGTTTTTGCAGATTGATGACGAGCAAGTTCACCCGGTCGATTTTATCTTGATCCACTAGGAGTTTCCTATGGACAAGAAGGATAACCGTTGGCAACACCACTCTAAGAAAGACTATGATAACATCTAGCTTGGGGAAGAGCATCCTGTAACACCCTAAAATTTGCATTCTTTTAAAATAGTTAAATTTGATTTATTTATGTAATTATGTGTGCATTCAAATATAGGAAAATAATATTTTTTGTGAAATTAAAATCAATCATAAGGATATATACATGTTGATGCACTCATGTTGTAGCATTGTATTTAATATGTTGAGTGGTTTTGATTTAAACTCAAAAGGATTCAAAAATCATTTGGAAATGAATTTGGAAATTTGATTTGGAAAAAGAAAAAAAAGAAATAATTTTCCCTCCCCTTACCTTCCGTTTTCTTCTTTGGCTGGCCTGACTTGGTCTTGGGCAACCGCTGTCGCCGCCTCCCTCTTTCTTCCCCACTAACGGCTGGGCCCACATTCTCTTGTTGTCACCCACCTCCCGTGCCTCAGGCCTATTGTCAAGCCCGCCCACTTTCAGCGTCGTGGAGCGCCTTCCTCCCTCTTCTTTATTCTCGTTTCCCTCGCTTCTTCTTCTTGCGTTAAGCCCATGCATGAGGAACTGCAATCGCCACGCCTAGATCCGCCATCCGTCCCTCTTGGGCAGCCGCTGTCTCCGATCTTCACCGTGGTGAGATTCGCCGTGCTCCCCTCCTTCTCCCCGTGCCTTTAATTTCGTGTTTCTCTCCCACTAACGGCCATGGGGCCCACATGTCCTCCGGCCGCATTCTGTCACCCACCTCCCGGTGTTCGTCAACTGCGGCCTCAGAGACCCCGAACTACATGCGCCAAGCCGCAAACCGAGTCACCCTTTTTGAGCTTTCATAATCCCATGTTATCTTGTTAACGCAAATAGCAGTGGCAAAGTTGCTAAAGAGTCCCTCGGTTTTGGGCAATTTATGCCCGCCATCCCTCGGTCGATTAAATCTGAATATCCTTTCAAGTTCATTCTAATTACGTAAATGCCACTTACGCTTGTTTAGTTTCTCGCATATCTACGGATAAAAATCAACTAGATGGGTAACTATAGATGTCAACTTTCGTGTTTTAGTATGAGGAGTTAGAAGCGAGACATAGAGGTACTGTTCTTTTAGGCTTGTGGTCAACTAGTTGACCGTCCTTGTGTTGGAGCTACCATGAGAGAGCTACTTTCTATTTTTATTTTACTCATTTGCATGTGTTGTGTAAGACTATGTGATGGTATTAATCGTGATGTAAGTAAAAACATCTACGTGTTGATACTTTTATGTAATTTGTCAACTTATGATGTGTGACTGATCCCAGGCACACATGAGTTTTATGCATTCAATTTTATCCTTAAAATTGGGTGTGACAAATTGGTATCAAAGCCGTATTGACTGTAGGACGCAAGCCTAGTTAGAGATGGTCGTTTTAGCATCTTTGCTCCCCTGGTTTCATGCTTACTGTCTCATTCTTGTTATTTTATTAAAATATTTATGCTTTTCATACCTTAATCTATTATATAAAATTATTGATTCTAATTCTATCTTACTCTAAATCTATAGATTCCTCAGAAAACTCACAGAATAAATGGTTACTTATTGTTGTTCATTTATGATGTTCTACGATGATAATATGATCCAAGTGATTCGAGATATCCGATCATGTGGTTTTAATTGGAGCTTAAGCATAACTTGTGCCATAAAATTCACCCCGTGCTCCACATTTGGAAAAGGAGATTGTGGTCATCTCCGATGATGAGGTGGAACCCTTGATGGAGGAAGATGAGGAGTGGATGAACTAGTTGACCGTCCTTGTGTTGGACGATATTTTCTCATGTTGTGTTGTGTAAGACTATGTGATGGTATTAATCGTGATGTAAGAAACACCGTGTTGATACTCCTAATTTGTCAACCAGATCCTTTTTACTGTCGCATCTTTCTAGTTAGAGATGGTCGTTTTAGCATCTTTGCTCCCCCGGTTACCAACTGTCTCATTCTTGTTATTTTATTAAAATATCACTACTTTTCATACCTTAATCTATTATATAAAATTATTGATTCTAATTCTATCTTACTCTAAATCCCCCAAGACGGCCTACCCGCTACCGTGCCATGTTCCGTGTGATTGTGGTGGATGAGGAGATGAGGAAGATGAGGAGTTGGACATGCAAATACTACTTCTAAGCGAGCCCTGTGAGATCGGCTACTCACTACCACACCCTCCTTAGTCTGTGGTGGATGAGGAGATTGGATGACTACTTCAGGCCTTGAGGCGACCTACCACACACGCCTTAGTCCATCAACTATCGACACGCCTGCAAATCAACTATCACTGCAAAGCAGCACCTTTGGAGGCAACTTTTTGGAAGGTAGAGCTGGTTGTCACCGCTTGGAACGACATAAAGAATGCACATGAGGTGGAGACTATCCACAGTGCCACTGCCAAATGAGCTCATGCATTGGATGGTATGGAAGATGTAGCGCAGGACGCTTACATCTACTACCATGGTCGTCGTTTTGAGGCCATGAAGGAGGATTGTTTTAGGTTCCTTCCTCGCAATGATCCTGAGGGTAATTGGTAGGTTCTGGCACCACCAGAAAGTGATCCAACTCTGGAAGCAACAGTGCAACATGTCCATGCCATGCAGGGGGTAGATGAAGAAGTCAAGGGAGAGCTGCGTGCATCGCAGAGGGCCGAGAGGCGTCTCTAGAAGCAAGTTGACGAACTGTGTGCTCAACTTGGGCTGCCACCGATCTACAAGAAGAAGCCCCGGTCATTCACCATGGTTGACACCGCCCCATATGTGTTAGGTGCCTTGTTTAAAGCTACGACGTTGTTAGTTCGTGTGTCATATCTAGTCTTGTCTTGTCTTATGAACTTTAGTGATCAGATGTTTTTAATTGTAAACTTGGATGATTTGGAGTTTGTTTGATTGCTGGAGGTTTGTGGGCATGTTCACAAATTCCATAGATTTGAACCTTAAGTTTAGATGAGGTCTTAATACAGATGGGTTGCTTTATCATATCTCTGCTGTGCTGTTTTCTGGAGCAGCATGTGTTCTTTACCTTGTATCTTGAAATCTAGGCTACCAAAAATTCTGAAATTTTTGTGGAGATATCTAGACTTCTGTATCTTTAAAATGTCTCTGAAATCACATCAATATCTATTCAGGTTTGTGAGATCTAGCTGTCACAAGTTGATATTTCTGCGCAGACTGGAACCCAAAACAGATTCGGTTTAGCTCTGTGTTTGACCTTGTATATATCAGAATCCGTAAAAGTGTTCTAAATAAAAGTTGTAGCTGATCTCCTAAGCTTTCTAATAATTCTTGGTACGCCTCTGTTGGGTCTCTGAAACTCAAGTTATGACAGATTTACCGAACTGCTGTATTTGAATCTTGTCCAAAAAATCCTCAGCGTTGTTCCTTATCTTTTATAACTTCTCTATAATTCAGAAATCTCTAAAATTTTGCGCATTTGTTTGGAAAACAGATGGCCACAAGAGGAGGAAGAAGCAGAGGCCATGGTCATGGTCGTGGTGCTCCCATGAATCCACCACCACCGCCACCAATGACTATGGAACAATTGATGGGAATGCAAGCACAGTTGATGCAAGCCATGATGCAACGTTTGGATAACGAACCTGCAAGAGGGCCACCACCTGTTTAGGTCAGAGATAAATGTGGAGAATTCATGAAGGGTCGCCCTCTGGTGTTCACCCATGCCTCAGACCCCTTGGAGGCAGATGATTGGTTGCGTGCTGTGGAAAACAACTTAACATAGCACAATGCAATGATCTTGAGAAGGTGTTGTATGCTTCTGGTCAACTCCAGGGAGAAGCTCAGGATTGGTGGGAGTCTTTTCAATATGGACACCCCAATAATGCTCCTGTTATCACCTGGCAGGAATTCAAGGACAATTTCCGGTCTTATCATATCCCCGATGGACTAGTGGAGTTGAAGCAGGAGGAATTCAGATCCCTTAAGCAAGGATCCATGACTGTGGTGGAGTATCATGACAAGTTTGCTCAACTATCACACTATGCTCCAAATGATGTAGCTGAGGATAGGGAGAAGCAATGCCGCTTCCTCAAGGGACTTTATGATGGCCTGCAGCTCCAGCTTATGTCCAACACGTACCCTAACTTTCAGTCATTGGTGAACCACGCTATTGTGATTGACGATAAGCGCAAAGAGATGGAAGCCAAGAAGAGGAGGCTTCAAGGGCAAGCTTCTGGAAGCAACACCCACCCGTGCCTATCCCCAGCAGGGTTTTCAGCAGAGGAATCAAGGACCATCTAACCAGGGAAACCGTGGTCAGTATCCTTAGCGTAACCAGTTCCAGCAACACCCTCAGTACCAGCAACAGTTTGGTAATCAGCGTCCCCAGCAACAGACCCACAATCCGGCATCACACCAGGGAATGCCCAACAATGTTCCTACGAAGAGTGGTGCACCCAATAATCCCAACGCATGCTACCGCTGTGGAGACGTAGGTCACTATGCTCATCAGTGTCCCAAGAAGCAGAACCAGCAAGCTCCACAGAACCAGAATGGCAATCCAAAGTTCAATGCCCGACCACCTCACACTGCAAAAGTCAACTATGTGTCATCTGATGCAGCTCAGGAGACGCCTGAGGTCATGTTGGGTACGTTCAGTGTCAACTCTATCTCTGCTACAGTACTTTTTGATTCAAGTGTTTCGCATTCATTTATTTCCCAAGCTTTTGTTAGAATGCATAGTATACCTTTATGTGCCATGAAAAACCCCATACTAGTAAATTCACCGGGAGGTAGCATGCCAGCTTCTTATTGGAGTCCCTCAGGTAGCATTTCCTTAAGGGGGGTAGACTTCAAAGTGAAACCTATTGTGTGGAGAACAGCAGGAATTGATCTTATTCTAGGAATGGATTGGATGAAACAACACCAAGTAGTGATTCAGTGTCAGGAGAGATCTGTTGTTGTGACATCACCCAATGGAGATAGAATCTATGTAGAAGTGGTAGTGCAAGCTTAGCCAACAGCCACTGTGAACCAGCTAGATGGTGATGCCATTAAACAAGATCGTGTTGTGGAGGGGTTCCCGGATGTATTCCCCGATGACTTACCAGGTATGCCACCTGACCGTGACATTGAATTCATTATTGAATTATTACCTAGAACTGCACCAATAGCTAAACGTCCATATAGAATGGGGGTTAATGAATTAGAAGAGCTTAAGAAACAACTAAAAGAGTTGCAAGAAAAAGGTTTCATACGCCCCAGTTCTTCCCCATGGGGGGTACCTGTGATCTTTGTGGATAAGAAGGATGGTACCCAACGGATGTGTGTGGATTACCGTTCACTTAATGAGGTTACTATCAAGAATAAATACCCTTTTCCAAGGATTGATGATTTGTTTGATCAGTTGAGAGGAGCCTATGTGTTCTCCAAGATTGATCTCCGCTCAGGTTACCATCAGCTAAAGATTCAAAACTCGAACATACCCAAGACAACATTCACTACACGGTATGGCTTGTATGAGTATACCGTTATGTCCTTTGGATTGACCAATGCACCTGCATACTTTATGTATCTGATGAATAAGGTGTTCATGGAGTTTCTTGATAAATTTGTGGTGGCATTCATTGATGACATACTGATATTCTCCAAGACTGAAGAAGAACATGCTGAACATATAAGGTCGGTCTTGCAAAAGCTTAGAGAACATAAGTTGTACGCTAAGCGGAGCAAGTGTGAGTTTTGGTTGAAGGAGGTCTCTTTTCTGGGTCATGTTGTCTCCAATGGTGGAATAGCAGTGGATCTAGGCAAAGTGCAAGATGTATTGAATTGGAAACCACCAACCAATGTAAGTGAGATTCGTAGTTTTTTGGGATTGGTTGGATACTATAGGAGGTTCATTGAAGGTTTTTCCAAGCTTGCTAAGCCTATGACAGCTCTATTGGAAAAGAATGCTAAATTTGTATAGTCTGATAAATGCCAGTCAAATTTTGATGAGCTAAAGAAGAGATTGATTACAGCTCCAGTGTTGATTTTGCTAGATTTAAGCAAGAACTTCTCTATATATTGTGATGCATCTCGTCTGGGCCTCGGATGTGTTCTTATGCAAGAAGGAAGAGTGGTGGCATATGCATCTAGACAATTGAGGAAGCATGAGTTGAACTACCCTACTCATGACTTGGAATTGGTAGCTGTGGTTCATGCTTTAAAAATCTAGAGACATTATCTAATTGGTCATAAGAGTGATATCTATACAGATCATAAGAGTTTGAAGTATATCTTTACCCAGTCAGATCTGAATCTAAGACAACGTCGTTGGTTAGAGTTGATCAAAGACTATGATTTGGAAGTGCATTATCATCCGGGAAAAGCAAATGTCATAGCTGATGCACTTAACAGGAAGAGTTATGCCAATGGACTTCGGATGACATTTATGCCAGCAGAGTTGTGTGCTGAAATAGAGTATCTCAACTTGAGCTTTGTCACTAATGCAATGGAATTAGTGATAGAGCCTACCTTGGAGCAAGAGATACGCAAAGGTCAGTTGGAGGATGAAAAACTTAAGGAGATAGCGAAGAATATAGTGCTTGGAAAGGCACCAGGATTCAAGATGGATGAGAATGGTACTCTTTGGTTCAGGAAAATGATATGTGTACCTGAAGTGAAGGCTATCCATGATGCAGTTCTACAAGAGGCACATGAGTCTGCTTATTCTATACATCCCGGAAGTACCAAGATATATTTGGATCTCAAAGAGAAGTATTGGTGGTATGGTTTGAAGAGAGATGTGGCGAAGTATGTGGCTTTGTGTGACACTTGTCAAAGAGTGAAAGCTAAGCATCAAAGACCTGCAGGGTTGCTACAACCAATGAAGATTCCTGAATGGAAATGGGAAGAAGTTGGTATGGATTTTATCATAGGTTTGCCCCGTACTCAAAGAAGTTATGATTCAATATGGGTAATAGTGGATCGACTCAACAAGGTTGCTCACTTTCTGCCGGTCAAGACTACCTATACAGGTGCAAGGCTAGCAAAGTTGTACATGGAAAGGATAGTGTGCTTACACGGTGTTCCCAAGAAAATTGTGTCTGATAGAGGCACTCAGTTTACGTCGCAATTCTGGAAGAAAGTACATAGATCTTTGTGGACAAAGTTGAATTTCAGCTCTGCTTACCACCCACAAACTGATGGACAGACTAAAAGGATCAACCAAATTTTGGAAGATATGTTGAGAGCTTGTGCACTACAATATGGTACAAGCTGGGATAAGAGTCTATCGTATGCTGAGTTCTCGTACAACAACAGTTACCAGAAGAGCTCAAGATGGCATCTTTTGAGGCGATGTATGGGCGTAAATGTAGAACGCCTTTGTTCTAGAATCAGACTGGTGAAACTCAAGTGTTTGGACCCGATGTCCTTAGAGACGTAGAAGAACAAGTGAGAATGATTAGAGACAACTTGAGAGTGGCTCAGTCCCGACAGAAGTTGGAGATTATGTGTACTTGAAGGTGTCACCAATGAGAAGTGTGAAAAGATTTAATATGAAGAGAAAGTTGGCACCGAGGTATATTGGACCTTTCAAGATCCTAGAGAGGCGTGGAGAAGTAGCCTATCAATTAGAACTGCCTGAGAGTTTGTCAGGGGTGCACGATGTGTTTCATGTTTCCCAATTAAAGAAGTGTTTGCGAGTACCAGAAGAGCAGATTCCTTTAGAAGAACTTGCCGTTAAGGAAGATCTCACATATGAAGAGTATTCGATAAAGATCTTACAGACAGCAAAAAGAGTTACAAGGAGCCAAGTTATAAAAATGTGCAAGGTACAGTGGAATCGGCATACAGAGGATGAGGCTACTTGGAAAAGAGAAGGGGATTTGCGAAAGTCTTATCCACAACTGTTTGAGTAAGCAATCATCCGAATCTCGAGGACAAGATTCATCTTAAGGGGGGTAGAATTGTAACACCCTAAAATTTGCATTCTTTTAAAATAATTAAATTTGATTTATTTATGTAATTATGTGTGCATTCAAATATAGGAAAATAATAATTTTTGTGAAATTAAAATCAATCATAAGGATATATACATGTTGATGCACTCATGTTGTAGCATTGTATTTAATATGTTGAGTGGTTTTCATTTAAACTCAAAAAGATTCAAAAATCATTTGGAAATGAATTTGGAAATTTGATTTGGAAAAAGAAAAAAAAGAAATATTTTTCCCTCCCCCTCCCTTCCACATTTTGGCTTTCTTGCCCAACTCGCCCATTTGCCCGCCGCGCCCTTCTCCCGTTTTCTTCTTGGGCTGGCCCGACTCGGTCTTGGGCAACCGTTGCCGCCGCGCCCTCCCTCTTTCTCTCCCCGCTGATGGCCTAGGCCCACGTGTTGGCGCCGTCACCCACCTCCCGCGCCCCGCGCCCGGTCAAGCCGCAACCGCCGTGTCGCCCACTTCGCGTCGTGGGAGCGTCTTCCCCCGCGCCCCGGCCTTTATAAAGGAGTCGAGCCCATCGCCGCACTCCCTGATGTCTCCCCCGCTCCACTCTCGCGTTCGCCCATGCACGAGGAAGTCACAACTGTTGCGCTGAGGCTCGCCGTCATTCCCTCCGCGCGGTTCGCCATCCCCGAGCTGCCATCATCTCCGATTTTCACCGTGGTAAGATTCGCCGTGCTCCCCTCCTTCTCCCCGTGCCTTTAATTTCGTGTTTCATGGCCTCTAGGTCCCAATCCGCGAGCACCATGGACCTCAGTGTCGCCGGCCATGGCGACCACCCCGCCGACAGTGTCCTCCGGCCGCATTCTCGTCCTGGGCGAGGTCACCTGCACCTCCTCTCTCCCCCGGTGCCCTCGGTTCGTCGAACCGTGGCCCATAGACCCTGAACCGTGTGCGCCGACGAGTTTCTCGCCGCCGGCAATGGCTGTGTCGCCGTGCCAGCACTGTTCCAACCACCGGCCTTCTCTCTCCCCCCCCAAGCTCTAATCTGAGCCGTCCAACGCTTGATCAACGGCCCAGGGTGGCTGATACCCCTTCGCCGTGGCAAAGTTGCTAAAGAGTCCCTCGGTTTTCGGCAATTTATGCCCGCCGTCCCTCAGTCGATTAAATCCGAATATCCTTTTCATTTATTTTAAATCTAAAAATAGTTCATTCTAATTACAGAAATGCCACTCGATTTGTTTTGCTCATAAAAACTTCGTTTTAACTCCGATTTGACCCATTCCACTTGCGTTAGTTTCGTAATCGCATAATCTACGTGTTAATACCACTGTTAACCATGTTTGCAACTTTTAAATTTCATAGTTAGGTTTACTTAATTAATTTGCTATAGGAAATCTTGTTTAAATCATAACTTTCGTGTTTTAGCTCTGATTTTCGTGAACTTCGCGTTGACGTGATCGTAGCGAGACATAGATTCTTTTCATAAACATTTTATCCTATTTTCTATACTGCTGGTGTACTGTTCTAACTATAGGTTTGTTTGCTTTGCATGAATGTTCCTAAAATGTTGTATGTTGTCGTGTTGGTCGTGTTCAGACGGTGAGAACGTTGGAGACCAAGAGTCCTTTGACGACTAGCAGGACCAGCAGGAGTTTGCTAACCAAGGCAAGTATAGCATGGGATCTACCTTGATGTCCTATTCACCATTTATTAATTACTCATTTGCATGTGTCTAACTTTGATACCCGTAAGGACATCCTAGTGGTTGATTATCATGTTCCCTTGTCTCCTACGGGTTATATGCATATGGGTAGTTTGCTAGCGCTCAATGTAAATATACATGATCTACATAATGAATCATGGTTCTATGGAACAAAAAGGTAAAAGTTGCTTTTAAACAACTGAATTATAGGGCGAAGGAGCAAATGACTTTTGATCATGATGCTCCCGGCCCTCCATAAGGACTTATCTGTCAGTAAAAGCTAGGACTGACAGTGCAACCGTGAGGGTCACATGGCTCTGACTTTAGCTCAGTAATAGGACCTTTTCTAGCTTGTTAGAGGTTACCTTTATGGCGCAAAAGGGGCTTGCCACGTTGGGTATAGGACTGCCCCTGTTCTTATGTGTATAGCCACGAAGGATTTGTGCCATAGGAAAGGGGGGTTCCTACATCTGCCTGTCGAGGAAACCTAGCGGCCCTAACTTGTTAGAGAAACCTATAAAATGGCTTCATAGTGTACCCCGCCCGCTCACCTTGGCAATGTTATGGGAGTAATTAACCCAGGCATATGGGAATCACGACTCACGGTGAATGTGCACAACCTCTGCAGAGTGTTACAAACTGTTATAACAGCCGTGCTCACAGTCACGGGCGGCCTGAAAAACTCACAGAATAAATGGTTACTTATTGTTGTTCATTTATGATGTTCTACGATGATAATATGATCCAAGTGATTCTGATATCTGATCATGTGGGTTTAATTGGAGCTTAAGCATAACTTGATAATAGTTGATGATAAAATCTTGACCTACTAAAAGTGCTAATCGCGGTAAACCAGAGTCACCCTTTTTGAGCTTTCATAATCCCATGTTATCTTGTTAAGTACGGGAAGTACTTACGCTTATTTACTTTCTATATTTGGATAAAAATCCCAGATGGGAAACAGATGTCAACGAGTATGAGGAGTTCCCAGAGGACTTTTAGGCTTGTGGTCAACTAGTTGACCGTCCCTGTGTTGGAGCTACCACGAGAGAGCTACTTTCTTTTATTTTCCGCTGTGTTGTGTAAGACTATATGATGGTATTAATCATGATTTAAGAAACACCGTGATGATACTTTATGTAATTTGTCAACTTATGTGTGTGACTGATCCCTGGGCACACATGAGTTTTATGCATTCAATTTTATCCTTAAAATTGGGTGTGACACATCCCCATGTATCTAGATAAGTGTTTCTTTCCCTATGGTTTTACTATTTCTCAGTTTGTTATATAGTTTGCTTTATAAAAACATGCATAACTAAAAACAAAATAAAAAATTATCTTTATAGTAGATTTCTATATTAGTAAGGTGTGATCTTAAAAATGAAAATAAAATAAAAAGTATGTGTGTCTAGATTGATTTTGTTTTAAGAGCTAAATAAAAAGACTCTGAAGATAATCTCCTGAAATGAAAATGATGAAGAGTTGCTCTATTGTAATTCCATTCAAGTATCTAGTTTTCAGCCTTGAATTCTTCTGAGTTTTGGATAAGACTGTTTTGATATAAGAATTTACTCTAGACTTGAAACTCGTGGCTAACATATGCTTTATCTAAGTCTAAGTAATTGGCGGATATGATATGAGAAGGTCTGAGCTATTGTTTATCTTGTTCCAAGTGATACTAAGTTCTGGAGATTTATCTTTTGAAAAACATAAAAATGTTACATGATGAGCCCATGTATGACAAAGCTCGAATCCCTACCAGAGCCATATATGATATTTAGGCTAGGAAAACTTCCACTCTTATATGCTGCTTGTTTTATATTAAATTTAGTCAAGCTTGTTGACCCATATGAGAGATTTGTCATGCTCTTAAAATCAAGATCACGCACACACCACCCACATATGCACTACTCCAACATTGGAGGTAGGTGCAAAAACATGTCATTCCATCTAGATCCACCCAAAAATGTTATACTCCTACACTAGGAGTAAGCACCAATTTGTTGCCATCTCTCAAAAATTTTATTGCAGAAAAGAAGCATTGGGCTATGCAAAAGTTATTCATAAAAAAAGAAAGTTATAAAAAAATGAACAAATGTTCGAGATATCTAAAACAATGGGTACTCAGATGTCTACCTAAAAAAAGAGATGAATAAGACATCTCATGTTTTCTAGCAAAGATGTTTCTAAGTTCTAAAAGAGATATATGTTTTCAAGGAGCATAGTAGAATTAGGTTAGCCACCATGTATATCCACCATATATCCACACACATGTGCATCTTGATTTGATTGTATGACTTAACTCTCTTTGGATCTGAGGTTTGACTTTACAATATATGTATTGCAAGTATGCTCTTTTATGCTATTTCCACTCCTATGAGCTCCACATCAGCCTTCGTTGTAGGAAGAGAAAGGCATAACGTCACTATTGTCTTAGTGAGGATCCACAAATACCACATATATTGAGACACTTGAGAGTGTCATACAATGGAAGCTCTGAGTTTTATTTTGAAAACCCATAAAAACTCTAGAATAATGGTTGAGCAAGGAACTCGAGATATAGTGCTTGACTTGATCTTTCTGTCTTTCAATTGCTCAAGACCCAAGTGAAGGCTAAGAAGCCCCATGGTTGAAGGTAATATGGGTAAGTTTGAAAGTCAAAATAGTTTATTCTAATCCGAAGGAGAATTCTTGTTTAACGCATGTGTACTTTTGAGGAGCGAAAATATTGAAGCAACTCATGATCCATTTGCTGAGATTAGCTTTGCTCAGGGACGGGAAAAGGTTAAGCTTGGGGGAGTTTGTGATGGTTGTGAACAAACATTATAAACCATCAATGTAACATGTATAAGGGCATGAATATAATCCCCAACAAAGGTTTAGGGGTTTAAACAAACAAATTCCATGAGTTTTGGTGAATCTGTAGTTTCTGTAGGGTTTATCCAGAAAATCGTCAAGGTGGACCTAGATGTCAGACTTAATCATGACTATCAGTAGGATAAACAACACCAGATGGTTCTAGAGGACTACAGAGGACACTACACCAAAACAAAGGGCGAGAGGCCGCCAGGTGGATCGGCCGGTCTCACCCTTAGACCGGTCGGTCTGGGGACCCACCTATCAGCCTCCGCCTCGCAACGTCGGTTCTCCACCGCCTTAAGGATTGCATCTACGCCATTTATTCATGTCGGTTTGATCCAAGGGCTCAGGATTGATGCTCTGGTCTATATATACCAGCCCCTGCCACCCCTTGGAGAATAAGTCATTTGAGAAGACAGAAACCCTAATCATCCTCAGAGCTCCATATTCTAGGGTATAGCTAGCTAGGCTAGGTCTAGAGGGAGGCAAGCAAGCTTCACTTGAATTCCAAATCGTGTCAAGAGCGTGGCTTGGTATAGCTTTTGTACCCCTCTCTCTTTATATATCTCAATACTTTTATATGTTTGCTATAATTGTTATGACATTGTTCTTAATATCATTCATGTTCCTAGTTATAATGTTCATCATCTACTTTGATTATATACTTAGTATAGTTAGATTATCATCTTGTTCAAGCATAATTTCGTATAGCGCTCACTCTTAGGTACCATGGGTGAGTGGTCGACATTGTGTAAGCATGGTGCTTATACATTGTTTACCTGCGAATGCACTCTATATTTTGGGCCATATGGTAGATCGCGGATGTGACACTCCCGTTGAGTCCTTTGTAGTCGACTCCCCGAATATAGGAGAAGTAGGATCTAGTTACGAAGGAAGTCAAGCTCTGCTCTTAATCTTCCTTAGTAATATCCCTTATGTGTAGATATGAAGTTGATCTCAACCATGATTATTATGTGTAATTGCACTAATCAACGTATGCTTTGACTTATAATTAAGAATGGCTTAGGAATTATTCCTCTAATTTTCTACTTAGTCATGCTAATGCCATACAAAGGAGTACTCTGAGTAATTAATTATCATTTATCATTACTTATCATATATATTTATCTCTTGATTTACCCCTGTTATGAGTAGAAGTTTGGTTATGGTTTATTTCTCCATCATACATATAAGTTATCAATATATTTCAACTGCCCGTTCTTCACTGTGGTAAAAATATAAATAACGATATTTAGAATACACCTGGGTAAAGTGCTACAATCGTATATTATCTGTGTGCTTGCAGATTCTTTTTATTTATATATATTCTTTCTAGTCATATGCAATATTAAAGTACTTCTTAGTATCATTCTAGAAGTGGCACTAGGTAGTATCAACAAGCATTTCTGGTATCATCGGATGACAACTTAGTAAAAGTGATGCTAAGGAATGTCAACAACATAGTGTGACTATTTAAAACAAGTGACACGTTAATAAATACCAACAAGGGTCCAGAATTGACGCTACCCTCTATATATATAACCCTGTACCCACCTCCCTAGAGACATCTTAGAAACCCTAATTCAAATATCTCATTTTAATCAACAGACACCAGGAGGATTAGTTCTAGAACTCTTCAATGTAGTAGATTAGTAGCTTAGGAGTGAGGGTCGAGTTGGGCTCATGCTCAAGTTTCGGATCTAGTCTTGGAGGCTCGACAAAGCCTTGTATCTTCACTTCTACATCTCTTAAGACTTATTATCAATTCGTCATATTCCTATCTACATGGCTATGCTTACTTTTAATATGTATCTTGCTTAGTTGAGGTTATCATTACTTTTGTGTACGTGTTCATAGAGCGCTTAGCATGCTAGTTTACCATGGTTGGGCTAAGTAGCCGAGCCACGTGTAAGCATGGTGCTTATACGATTCTCTGCTTGTGAGCACACCCTGTTCTCTGGTTATATGGTAGCAGTGGGAGGTGACAGCCCCGTCTATCCTTCATAGTCCATACCGAATTGAGCAGATTCTTAAATTGTAGGACTGTAGTCACGTCAGTAGAGTTATCCTTTTGTGGTGCTCTAATTTCTAAGTGGCATCTCAAAGTGCACAAGAGTAGAGTTAGTCTTAGCTATAGTTGGGTGTATATATACTTTGACCATGAATATCATAGCAATCTACCTCACCCTTTGTTCTCCTGAGTTGACTAGTTTACATTATCTTAGTGATTTATCCCCTGAGTGTTATTATGCTTACTTCCTATCATTACCTTTACCCATTGCTCTAGCTATGATGGTATGTTGATTGATAGATATTCCTTTATTACTCAATAAGTCTTTACTCCATTGTTTTCCTATGATAAAATATAAATAATGATATCTAAAATACTCCCGTTAAAATGCTACAATGGTATTCTGTGCACTTATGGAATCCTTCATAATCTATTTACGTCTATAAATACCAACAAGCATTTTTTACGTTGTTGCCAAGAAAATAATTGTTGTAAAAATTTAGATCATTAACATACCACTAGCTTTAGGGCTACTTTGGGAACAGGTGACAGATTTGCCCTGGGTAGTTAGCCCCCCACGGGGATTTATGCGGCTTGCTATTTCCCTGGGGCCGTTCCCCCTCCCCGTTCCCCCTTCCCTGACACCGTTTGGAAGCAAGATCAAAAGAGGCCAGGGTGTGTTACGTACTTACGTCCGCGTGTCTGTGTCAATCTCAAGCCGCTTGTGCTTATGTGTCAGGCTAACATAGTAGAACTATATTGATTGAGTTTGCTTGTTGTAATCTATAAATTGCACAATGTTCTGAACTCCGAATAAAAACTTAGTAAGTTCACAAAAATATTCTAAAAAGAAAAAGAAAGAAACATACAAAATATGCTGATATTTTAAATCATCTTTCCTTAATCAAATTTCATACATTCTATGAGATACAAACGTCCATATAACTATTAAAAATACTCCCTCATCCTAAATACATCAATTCCTAGAATTGTCTTAAGTTAAAAAAAATTTAATATTTGACTGAATTTATAGAAAAAAATTATAAAACCAAACGAGCACATTATAAAAAATATATTTCATAGTGTAACTAATAATACTAATTCAGTGTCATAATTCTTAACACTCTTTTATATAAATTTGATCAAATTTAAAAAAGTTACTTAAAGACAACTCTAGGAATTGATTTATTCATGGACAGAGAGAGTAGCTCCAGATGAATTGATGAGTAACATCTCAACCGAATAAATACAACTTAGTTCCTAATTTAGTTCTAATGCTAACTTAAGAAGGCAGCACAAACTTTAATAACTTATGAATAAATTTGCAAGTTATTTTCAACAATTGCACGTGTCTTTAGCTTTTAGGTTGACCTCCAGTTTCAAATACTAAGATGTTGCCGACCTTCTGGTGCTCCCTGTTGGCTGTTGCGAACCAAAAAAATTTGTTAGTGAAATAATCATTAATTTGTCATGTATAATCTATCACGTCAGACCCGCTGGACAAAGCATGTGTAAACAAAACAAGAAACCATACTAACATCATGTACCAATGAGATATTCCCCAGATCGATGAAAGCATCCTCACAAGAAAAAAAATAGAAACATATGTCTTGCAGGTCATGGACTCATGATAAAGTGCAAATTAAACAGGCTTTGGAAAGCAAAAAAAAGAACATAAAGATGCTAACAAAAATCAGGAATACATGACTCTTCACACCACTGTTATCTTGTCAGAATCTTACCCAAGCAAAATTGTGGTCCCTTTATTATCAATGTACTCTCTTTTCACATGCATCTCTTCTATTCTGCTACCTGATTCAAAAGTGATGATTACTAGAAAAAACTAAAGACTGAAGACTACTATTAAAAAGCAAAACTTACAACTGAATTTAAGTTTAGTCAGCATCCTTGATCCTTCTATTGGTGATCGTCAACAGTTGTGCTATATACATATGATGTACACTACAAGGGAATAAACCAATCATGATGGTCTACCATGTATAGAAAATGATTAAAAATAATTTTTGAACAACCCAGTCTCTAGAAATATCAAGCCAAACACATTGTTGACTAGTAACTGACAGCCAATCGATAGAGCAAGTATTGCCAAAAGGGAAAAATTGACCAGTTAACAGTTTGATGCCTAAACTGTCACAGTCTAGAAAAATTGATCAATTCATAGAGTTTAATTAAATAATGCTATACTAATGGTGACCGACTAATGCGCAATCTGAAAGGATATGCACATAATGGACTCCTTAAAAATTCATTAACATTAAGGTAAAGGTTTTCTGGGTGGTGATGTCAATGCCATAATGAAAGGCTGTGAACACTGGCTCTGTATAAACTGCTGGAAACACCAATGACAAATGGATGAGATTGCTATGGAGAAATTGAAGGGGCTAAATTAAATTCGAAAGCAATCTAAAATGAAACAGTAAGATTCATAAAGCAAGAAGGGGCTAAGAGGAATGGACCAGCTTACCAATTGATAGATCATGTTGTTTTCTGGAATTGAAAACTGAAGCAGTAATAGGAAATTCTTCTTAGCCCCTTCCTACGAAAACCAAGGATAAGAATTGGTATATGGTTCCAGAATACTTGAAGGGCTTGTAACACTAGTTTTAAACTTGGTATATGATTCACAAAGAATTCACAAAGAAAACGTGAGAATTGGTATATGATTCATAAAGAATTCCCATTGGCATATCTGAAAACTTTAAACATCTCATAGCTACCAATTCATGACTGCTCATAAATGTCCTCTATCTCTATCTACCCGTCCATCCCTCCTACTCATATATGCCAATTCATGATTTACAAAAAAAATGGGAAAACACAAAGGATAAGCAGACAAGTTTTCTGCTACAGATATGTTAATTATCCACACATATAGAAGCAGCAGTAGCATACTACGCAGAACAGGTAATTCCTAGGCTAATAAAAAATAAGATCAATCGGCAGTCATAACTGTTGGCAAGTGCAAGCTGTTGTTCAAATAATATACCTGCATACAATGACTGCAGCTGCGTTTTTCTTCTCAATTCAAACATTGCCTCCACCAGCAATGCCTCCACTGATACCACTTCAAGTAAGCACAAGGAAAAGCATTAGCTGCCAAGGCATACCAAAGTAAACTAATCCAGTGGCAGCTAAGCATTACCTAATCTGCTTACCAGAGGAAACATCCAAGCAAAGGATTGAAGCTAACCTGACCCTGAGGATGAGGTAACTATTGCTCAGGAAATTGACAATTTTCCCTACAAACCAGAGGCGATGTTGATGACACAGAACTGCAGAAGTACCAATAGAATCACACAAAGGCCAATTTGCCTCCTTTCGACAATAGTGCATCTCTACCTACTAGCGCTAGTAAGATGGAACAGCAATCACCATTACTACCCTTTCCCTAATTAGTGCCTAGCTACTTTGGGAAAATTAAGCAGAGATTATGCCAAGCGCTGACGTTTCCAATTTTCAATTGCTAGTACAACATATCCAATTATTGCCGCATTCAACACCATAAGTGCCTGTAATATTTATATAAGAGTCTACTACTAAAGAAATGAGCTGAATGCATTGCAACAGATAGCAAACACCAAACATTGAACAAAGATTGAACCTTAAGTAGCTAAATCTTCAGTATGTGCTGGCAAGCAAACACAATAGACCATTGACCTAAATTTTTAGGCACCGCAGGCATTTTCTAGCTACGGGGCTTACTCGATCTCTGCTTTCCCCTACTATGAGTCCTGAACAACTAGCTAGTATGGGCTTTTTCAATCTCTGCTTCCTCCATTTACAACAGAAGCAGTACCGTTGCTTCATAAAAAAGGAGCACAGATATGCAAAGTTGCGGATGAAACCCTAGCGGATCAAGAAACGGGGAAGGAGATGCGTTTGGAGGAGAACTCACCTGCGAAGGCGGAAGCAGAGCTGCTGGTGCCACTATCCGAGGCGACGGTGATGGAAACGCAGAGGATCAGCGGGGAAGGGTGGCGGAGGTGAAGCGAGGCGGTGGTGGCCTGTGGAATCCCTGCCACGAGGAGTCGCCAGACGCGAGAGGTTGTCGAAGGGATGGCGCGGCGGAGACCTGTGGCGGACGGTGGCGGCGTAGTGCCTCCTCGCGTCGAAGGGATGACGGGCGGCGGCGGCGCAGCGCCTCCTTGGTCCTCGCCTCCTCGCGTCGAACGATAGACAGAGTGACCCACGAGCAGACAGGGAACCGTGCCCGGTGTCTCGAGACGTGGGGCGGCGCCCCGGGGAAAACGCGTGGGTTGGGCTACCCTCCCCCTCCGCGTAGACTTCCAAACGGCGCCATAATCTGGCCCGTGGCCAGTTTCCGCGCGGGCTTCTTGCCCCGGGAAAACGCCGGGATCCCAGAGGGATTCCCTGCTGCCAAAGTAGGCCTTAGTAGGATTACCCATATTCTGTTGAATTGTGGAATAAGATAGGACTGCAGACGCCGTTTTGACCTTTCGGCAAGCTTCCACAAGAAAAGAAGAAACATTGAAGAACCCTAGGGTGCCTAGACATTCAATATCCATCAACACTGGAACCCTACCATCTCACAGGTTTGTATAGACATATATATATTCTCTAACCATGTGTAGATTGGAGAAAAAGGTCGACGTCACAAGAATTCAAATCACATCTCAAGTGACGAACATAGAAGTTGCACTACTCACAAATTTCATCATGTGAGTCATGGTAAGTATGATCCAAAAAGGTGAGATAGTGTTGCTCATGTACTTTAAACTTGATGAGTAGTTATCTTTTCATTATTGTATTCCATTGCATGTTTACTTTGAATAACGCACGCATACACTTCCGCTTAGTTTAAGTTTTCTCATTTCAAATCCACAGCATGTTTAGTTTCTTGCATACATCCATATTGCTTGCATCTTTATTAAAAATAATGCATTACTCACCATGATTATGTTTTTTTCATCTCTATTTGAATAAATCTCTATAGTGCTTTCATGCTACCTTTGTCTACTATAGTATTCTTTGGTTTGGAAGTACTCGACATACTTCCATTGGCTTTTAAATTAAGCCTGGTGCTTAGGTTGAAACGCCTTTCTTAATCAAAATTAGACATGGAGTCTAGTTTGGTTATTGAACTAAAAGTTGCTTGTGTAGACACTGGATATTTTGTTGGACTAACCCCTGTAGAAAACTCCCAAATTTAATCTGGGTAAGTCAAGAGATAAATTCACATCAAAGATGAATCAAGGCATGTGATGAACTCCAATAATTTTACACAAAGAACACCTAGCTCATTCTTCACGAATGAAAAAATGTGAGTATCAAGGTTTATTCACTTATCTTTTGTTGCAAGTTATCTTTGCCTTGAACCATGCTAGAATGTAGCAAACACATAAAAATTGCTATAAGACATGATAAACAAAATCAATGCTAAGGTATTTTAAAAACCATCCTTTCATTAGCATAAAGGAAAAATCACAAAAAAAATTATGGACAACAACCCATGCTTAAAATTTGTTATATTCCCTCGGGTATGTGTCCAATAACATTTTGCAGGAAGAATAATAGAAGCTATGCCTATTCATAGTTTGGTATGAATCTGTGAACTTAAGTCAAACTACCACTTCAGCGACGGAACAAAGAAGAAGGAGATGAGTGCCATAAAATGGATCTACAATAAAAGCACTCACTCATAGGAAGTGGACGAACAAATCGACAGGCTATGAGCAACATGAAACACAACCTAGCTTTGAGCCTTTCCAAGACTCTAAGCTAGAATGCTGATCAAAAGCAGGATGCAACCCACCTTGTTTTAGCCAGAATATGCTTGCTTTCATCATTTTTGAAAAGACCATCTCGCACGTCGACAACAAGGACTAGGATGACAAATGCCACTACATCAGGGCATGCATCCTCGTATCAACAAACATCAATAATCAATGGAAGTCTATCAACGGTGTCTCGTAAGGCCACGACCATGGTCGTAAGACAACATCCCTAAGTCATTGAGATGAAGCTTTCATACAAGTACCAATGAGGTTCCTTCTTTGACCATCAAGACGGCTGGCGTATCGCTAATAAACAAAGAAGAACAAGTCTTTGCCATGCCGTTAGAGGACAAAGACAATCAAGGAGGAACTTGAGTTCGCATCCCCAAAGAACACCAACCCGTCAACCAAGAATCAACAAAAATCAAGAAGGGTTGATGGGAGAAGAACATGCAACTGTCTGAATGGTACAAGAAAAAGCTTAATACAAGAAAAGGTCATGCTCAATGGACTATGAGCTCTCACTCAGGTAAATCAAATAAGCCTCTTTTAGGTATGTTTGTCACAAATCATTTCAATAAAAAGAAGGAAAACATAAGGTATATCTAACCAAGCATTATACAACATAGAATCATATTCATAGGAGAATTCTATCATCCAAACTTGATTCTGCATTTCACAAAATTTAAGTATGGGGGATGGAGTTCTTCAAAACATCTCATGCCATGTTACTAGGTTGTCTTGGTCATCCCTACCTTTATAATGTGCTCAACTTGTTAAATCTCTAACAAGTAAAAATTTAAATAATCATGCTCCTTTGGATCACCATACATATTCTTGTGTCTACTTGAATAAATCTCTTGAGCCTTTCAAGTTTCCTTGTTTTGTTATAAGTATGCTTTGGAATACTAATCGAACATAATCATTGGATCAAAATATACTTGTATAGAATTTGGTTGTATAGATAGGGAATGTTAGGAGATCGTTTATAGAAACAAACCAAGGTTTAAGGAATTCTTCAAAACAATTTCACACATCTTTGCCTTGACCTTGTTGAAAATTTGAAGTAGTGGTGAACAATAAAGGAACATTATTTAAAACATGTGATAAAGATTCTATGCTAATTAAAATGTTAAAACCAACTCTGTTATAGCATAGAGGATGACCTTCAGCTCTATGACAACACTATCCTTGCTTTGAATCATTTGTATATTCCTTCGGGTATGTGTTGTCTACTAATCCTTTTTAGAGAAGAAACAATAAAAAGAGCAGAAGGTCCAAACAAAGTGCCGAGATCCACAAAAGAAAGGACAAAAGGATGGTATGATAAAAAGGATGAGAAAGAAATACAATATAGGAGACAAGATGTTCATGAATAGCTCAAGCAAGAAAAGCTTCAAGCAGAAAGAAAAGACCACCACAAGTCATCTACCCTTCATCACATGGTGCCATCATACTCCAATGATGAAGATGTCGCCAGCTTCTACTACTAACACTACACAAAGAGGAAGAACAAGTCAAGAATAATGAACCTGTCAAACCAAGATCAAACTCAAAATCAAGACGAATTTGACAGAGGAAGGTGGCACCACCATTGGAAGCACCACTAATGGAGGCGCCACTACAAGAATCCACATCTTCAAGAGTGAATCGAGGTAAGGTGGGACACGAGACGGCTAGCCTCCAGCAACAACAAAAATCAAAATTGGGAGGCTCTATTCTAGCACCTCCACATCCGATCACCTCGTTGAGCAACCACGACAACAACCAGCTTAGGAGAGAAGGCATCCCTCGTGTAGCTAGATAAGTATTTCTTTTCCTTTTATTATTCTTAGTTTGCTTTATATATATATTAGAAAAAAATGATGAACTAAAAATAAAATAAAAAGTCATCTTTATAGAAATATATATATTTGTTTTTAAGAGCTAAATAAAATAAAAAGAACTCTGAAGATAATCTCTTAATATGGAAATGATGAATAGTTGCTATGTTGTAATTCCTTTCAAGTACATAGTTTTTAGCCTTGGATTCTCTCGAGTTTTGGATAAAATTGTTTTGATATGAGGATTTAATCTAAACTTGAAACTCGTGGGTAGCATATGCTTGATCTAAGTCTAGGTAATTGATAGATATGATATAAAAAGGTCTAAGCTGTTGTTTATCTTGTTCCAAGTAACATTAAAATTTTAGAGATTTATCTTTTGAAAAAATACAAAAATACTACATGATGAGTTCCTGTATGAAAGCTTGAATTCCTACCAGAGCCATACATGTTATTTAGGCTATGAAAACTTCCACATATATGCTACTTGTTTTTCATTGAGTTTTGTCAAGTTTTATTGACCCTTATGAGAGGTTTGTCATGCTCTTAAAATCAACATCACGTACACACCACCCAAATATGCACTACTCCTACACTAGGAGTAGGTGCAAAAACATGCTTTCCATTTAGATCCACCCAAAATGTTTTACTCCAACAATAGGAGTGAACACTAAAAATATGCTTGATAGGTTCTTCCATCCACCAAATAAATACTCCAAAGTTCTTGTTGCCATCTCTCAAAAGTTTTGTTGCAAAGAAGAGGCATGGGCTATGCAAAAGTTATTCATATAAAAATTAAAAAAAAAGGAGAGTTGAAAAAATGGGCAAGTGTCTGAGATATCTAAAACAATGGGTACTCAGATGCCCGCCTGAAAAAAAAAAAGAAGAAAAAATAGATGAATAAGATAGCTCATGTTCTCTAGCAAATATTTTTAAGAGAGAGATATATTTTTAAGGAGCATACTAGAATTAGGATAGCCACCATATATGTCCACCATATATCCACACACATGCACATCTTAATTTGATTTTATGACTCAACTCTCTTTGGATCCGTTGTTTAACTTTACAATATATGCATTGCAAGTAAGCTCTAGCTTTCTCCCTACCTATGAACTCCACATAAGCTTTAGTGGTAGGAAAAGATAAGGCATAATATCATTTTATGCCTTGGTGAGGATCCACAAAAACCACATATATTGAGAGACTTAAGAGTGTCATACAATGAAATCTCTGAGTTTTATTTTGAAAACTTATAAAAACTCCAGAACAATGGTGAAACAATGAACTTGAGACATAGTGCTTGACTTGATCGTTCTGTCTTTCAATTACTCAAGACCCAAGTGAAGGCTAAGAAGCCCCATGGTTGAAGGTAATATGGGTAAGTTTGAAAGTTAGATCAGTTTATTTTAAGCCAGAGGAGAATTTTTTATTGAACACCTATGTACTTTTGAGGAGTGAAAGCATTGTAGCAACTACTGATCCATTACTGAGTTTAGCTTTACTCGGGGACTAGCAAAGGTTAAGTGTGGGGGGGAGCTTGTTGATGGTCGTTAACATCATTCATAAACCATCGATATAACCTATGTATGTACCTAATTCCATCACCAAACATAGGTCTAGGGGTTTAAACTAATAAATTCCACAAGTTTTGGTGAATCTATGTTTTCAGCAGGGTTTATCTAGAAAACCATCAAGGTGGACCTAAATGTCAGACTTAATCGCACTTAACCACGGCATAAACAACTCCAGAAGGTTCCATAGGACACCACACCAAAGAAGACTGCGATAGGCCTCCAGATGGGGCCGGCCAGCCTCACCTGCAGGTCGGTCGGCCTATGGGGCCACCTGTCAGCCTCCATCTCGCTATGTCGGTTCTCCACCACCTTAAAGATCACATCTACGTTGTTTATTCAAGTCGGTTTGATCCGAGGGTCCAAAATTAACTCTACCCCTATATATATAGCCTTGTACCCCCTCCCTAGAGACATGTTGGAAACCCTAATTCATATCTCTCATTCAGATCAACACAGACTAGGAGGATTAGGTTTAGAACTCTCCAATGTAGTAGATTAGTAGCTCAGAAGTGAGGGTCGAGTTGGGCTCATGCTCATGTTCCGGATCTAGTCTTGGAGGCTCGGCAAAGCCTTGTATCTTCACTTCTATATCTTGTAAGACTTATTATCAATTCATCATATTCCTATCTACATGGCTATGCTTACTTTTAATATGTATCTTGCTTAGTTGAGGTTATCATTACTTTTGTGTGTGGGTTCATAGAGCGCTTGCTTGCTAGTTTACCATGGATGGGCTAAGTAGTCGAGCCATGTGTAAGCATGGTGCTTATACGATGCTCTGCTTGTGAGTACACCATGTTCTCTGGTTGTATGGTAGCAGTGGGAGGTGACAGCCCCATCTATCCTTCGTAGTCCATACCGAATTAAGCAGGTTCTTAAATTGTAGGACTATAGTCGCGTCAGTAGAGTTATCCTTTTGTGGTGCTCTACTGTCTAAGCGGTGTCCTGAAGTGCATAAGAGTAGAATTAGTCTTAGCTATAGTTGGGTGTATAAATACTTTGACCATGAATATCATAGGAATCTACCTCACCCGTTGTTCTCCTGAGTTGACTAGTTTACATTATCTTAGTGATCTATCCCCTGAGTGTCATTATGCTTACTTTCTATCATTACCTTTACCCCTTGCTCTAGCTATGATGGTATGTTGATTGGTAGATATTCTTTTATTACTCAATAAGTCTTTAATCTATTGTTTCCCTATGGTAAATATAAATAACGATACCTAGAATACTCCCGGTAATATGCTATAATGATATTCTATGCGCTTGCAAAATCCTTTATATTCTATTTGCGCCTATAAATACCAACAGCTGCTGCGTGAGATCTATCTCCTTGCCAATTCCACGCTTGAGACTTACACTTTGGAGGCAATTTTGATGATTGGACTTTCTCTGGCCGAATAGTGACATTTGCTTCTACTATCTTCTTGTATTTAGCTAGAAGTTCCTCGAAGCTGAGCTCCAGCCTTATACTCTTTTGCTTGTCACGGCCTTTACCTCCAATAGCTTTGTGAGCGTCCTCCTTCTCTTCCCCATTTTGACAGACATGCTCCAAAGGAGGATCCTTAGCCAATTCCCCTTGCTTTGGCTGGAGATATTTCACTTGCCCCCCAGTGTCTTCTAGAACTATGATAACTTTATTGTCCCCTAGAATATCTTCTATTTGTAGTTCATGAACAATAACCTTGTCTCTACTTGAGAGATCTACATCTCTTTCTTGGGCATTTGAGCCTTGAGCTTTGAGTGAATCAGCTAATGTAAGCCGATCCAAAACATGTTTGCCATCAAGACCAATTGAATCCAATTGGTCCAATTGTTCAGCTTCAGAAAATCTCAATCGTCCTTTATCAATGGGCGATTGGATCAATTGATGAAACATATTGCAATTAGAAGTATTATGATCAGAAGAATTGTGCCATTTGCAATATGTAAGCTCTTTTAAATTTTGAATAGATGTCAAAGCATTATGATCAATGATTCTAATAAAATTATTCTTGAGCAAGATATCAAAGACATGATCACAAAAAGTAAAGTCAAAGGTGTACTTTGATTTCTTCAGTCGATTATTTTGGGGAGTCGGCCTTAAAGCTAGGTCAACGAATGGATCAGATTTGATATCAATCCATTTAGCCACACCTTTGCAATTGCTTTGGGGAAGCTTCAATTTTGATAAACTAGCACTATCGGCCTTGCCATATGACACAATGTGTTGGCCGATAGAATCTGAATTTATTTTATCATCTACAAATAAAATGTCATTCTCAATTGGTCTTTTACAACTACTTCCAAGGATATCATCAATAGATGCGGAGATTGAAATAGTATGTCTAGATTGGAATTTGAGTAAAATACTTGTATTTTGTGCCTTGTTGGTCATATTGGAGAAGTGCACGTCTTTGATCTGAATGATGTTGCTCTTCATCCCTAGAGAACGATCAATAATAGGTGTCGAATCATCTGAAGATGCATCGGCGGCTACCGGAACCAAGAAAGTTGGCTTAGCCGACTGGGAAGTCGGCCTAGCCGACTCACGGCCGGCGGCAGAGATAGTCGGCTTGGCCGACTGGGAAGTTGGCATAGCCAACTCAAGGCAGGCAGCAATCGGCTCAATCGATTCTAAGCAGGCAGGCTCCCTCCTTTGTTGCTTGTAGGGGCTTGATCTCCATCAATGATACGATAATCACTGGATAAGTGTACAACCCCTTTAGCTCCTGAAAAATCAAGTCTAGTTATTTTCTGGCGCTTTCTATTCTTTTGTGTAGCAAGACTTGTTTTTTGAGATGTAATTGATTCAGAAAGGATATTGTGCTGTTCGGCTTTTGTAGCCGAACCTTTGCTTACATCCGAATCAATTCTTTCTTTCATACCCACTAGCAATCCTCTTTTAGCTGATGACTCAACTGCAATCGGCCTTTTCTCATTAGTCTTTCCAAAATATTCATAGAATTGCTCCTCTAATTGAGACCATGAACCAATAGTACATCGGGGCAAAGATGTAAACCATGCAAAGGCAATACCGGTGAGGGATAAAGGAAAATTCTGTATTCTCATATAGTCTTCTTTACCGGTAAAACCTAGCTATGAGAGATATATACTAATGTGTTCCATAGCAGTCATATCATCTTCACCACTAAATTCATTAAAAACCATTAGGAGTTTTCAAGTAATCAATGTGTAACGGGTACGGTCTATGATACGCGGGCACCTTTCATTTAGAGGAGCCATATGAATTTCTAGTATGGGCTAAATCTTCATCGATTCGGCTTGATTTGATATCAACATATAAAGCCAAATCATGATTGTTTGCATATACACACATTGCTGAATTTTCATTGATTCGGCCGTAATTATTAGCAATATGTGGAGCCGAATCATAAGTTTCAGCACTTAAATGACTTGCTAAAATTTCACTAATTCGGCTATGATCATGAGCAAAATACAAAGCCGAATTATGGGCATTGATCCTTGCATAAGGTGCTGAATTTTCATTGATTCGGCTATGCTTACTAGTAACACGTGAAGCCGAATCATGAGTATTAGCACTTAAATACCTTGCTGAATTTTTATTAATTCGGCTCGAGTTGGGAGTAACATGTGAAAGGTCCTTGTTTGGTTTTGGTAATTGAGTGACAATCTTAGGTGGACTAATATGTGTTTGAGTGAGATACACAGGTGATTAGTCCATAGGTACATGTGTGTGAGCAACATATGCCATGACGGTGAAGATGGCTCAAAGATGTTGCAAAGCTCACACATGTGATGATGAAGGAGCTCATTTCACATAAGACATGACATTGAGTTATGTGATCAAGGTGGAGAAGATCAAGACATGACTTGGCCCGACGGACCGGTTGCAAGTGTGAAGGGCAAGTTGAGTGATGACTTGGCACTGATGGACCGAAGCAACAGTGAAGAACAAGTAAAGTCAAGATCGATGAACCAATATGGTCACATGAAGATATAAAGTGGATCATATCATTGTTGATCATGTTGGTGCATGTGTTGCATCGATATTGGAGGAGATGAAATAGAATGCACAAGTCAAAGGTATAACCTAGGGCATTTTATTTCACTGGTCATAGGTGTGTAGAGAAGTTGATGACCAGGTTTAGGATAGATGGTCGTACTATTAAGAGGGCAAACTTGTTTGCATATCGGTCATCTAGTGCCACTTGAGTGATCTAACTTTGCATACACATTAGGATCGAGTGGCATGGTAAAAAGAGTGCTAATCCTTTCGAAAAGTGTTTGTAAAAAGTTAACACACATCCACAAGGTGTTGTTCACTTGGTGGTGTTGGCATATTTGCAAAGGAGAAGTTGAAAGGTGAAGAAAGGAGGCAAAACTAGGCTTAGGCTGCTGCCCTGGGGGCACCACCCCTAGCTGTCCGGTGCACCGCCACCCTAGTGATGGTGATCGGTTGGAAGGCCGAGAGCAGCGTGTTGCCCTGAGGGCACCGCCACTAGTTGTCCGGTGGCACCACCACCCCTAAGGCGGTGCCCATCTAGACTTGGCCAAGTGCAGCAGGAGCCAGAGTGGTCACCAGAAGTGACAGTGTACACCGCCATGGTGAGGGTGGTGCACCGCCAGGTGTTGTCCGGTGCCGCCGCCGCTTTTCAACAGAAAGCGAGGGAGTAGGGCTTGGTCACCGCCTAGACACCGCCGTGACTAGGGTGGTGCATCGCCCTTTATTCCCGAAGGCAAGGGTTTCATGGGATTGGCCTAGGTGGTCACCGCCACCCCTAGGGTGGTGCCACCGCCACCCCCGTCTGGTGCCTAGGATTGATCCAACTAGCCGTTGAAGTGACCGTTGGAGCGGGGCACCGCCCTATCCGGTGCTAGGCACCGACTTGTCCAGTGCCCTCGCAAAGAAGGGAATCTTTAGAGCAATGGCTCTATTTTGTGTGGGGGCTTATAAATACCCCTTTGGCTAGCCTTGGGCTAGGAGCTGATGTAACACCCCGGGTGTTATAAATACTAAAACTGTAATGTCAGCATATGCATTGCAAAGCATTTGGTCATATTGAGAACTTTGATATGCATTCACTAAAACAAGTTTATATTTGTGTTATAAGTGTTGCCTTGTAGTGTTTGAATTGTGTTCCAAGTTTTGTTTGGATTGGGATTTTCGAAAACCCTAATTTCGGCCTTTAAATTTTGACCTAGAAAATCCATTTCAAAATCGAAGCAGATTTTGGGGTTGAGACTTAAAGCAAAAATGTAGAGCTTGCTGAGTTGTACAAAGTTTGTTTTTGGAGTTTTCAAAGTTATTTAGAAAAATTTGAAGTAAATTGAAAAGGCGAAATTCTTTAAATGTCCCCTATTTGAATTCAAATTTGCATTTCAAAATGTAGACCGAATTTGGGTATAGTTATAAAAGCAAAGTTGTAGAACTTTGAATTTTGAGCAACTTTTATTTTTGGAGATTTTTGAGTTGTTACACAAAATTGGGAGTAATTTGGCTTTGAAAATGAATGGCAATTTTGTAATTTAGTGGAACAGTGTTCACCGCTCTTGCTACATTGTCGGTGGCTTTCTTCGGCGTTCCAAGCGCGGTTGTGGCTGCTCTTGGCTTTGCGCTGGCATGGGAAAGACTTCTCCGTGGCTTCTCCTTGCTTCCTTGGCCGTCCTATAAAGCTCTGGAGCCGTCGCCGTTCTTCCTTCCTCGTCCTCTGCTTTTCCCGTCGCCCTTGCTCATCTCCGGCGAGCTCGCACCATCGCTGTAGTGTCTCCACCGTCGCAGCAAAGCACTCAATAGCTTCACCTACTCCTTGCGCACCCAGCTAGCTAGCTCTGGTCGCCTGATTTCGCCGAGAACTCGCGGTGCATCGCTTTCTTCTCCGCGACCGGTAACCTCTCTATTGTGCTTGCGCCGTCGTGGCCAGTGCCCTCCGGTGAGCCGTTGTCCTTGATTAGTGTACCTACGGCTTCGTCTCAATGCCGTGGTGCTTAATCCATTGTTGCTTGGTCGTTTCGCCCACTGCAGTCGCTGGAACTCCGACACCGACGATGTTTTGCTCCGCCGTGTTTGCTCAGCTCGTCGAACCACCTTGTTGTTGCTCCTTCAGCTCGGCTTTTGACTCCAACGCGTTCGGGGTGAGCTTCTGGTGCTTCCTGTGCTGTTTATTTAATCGCTACCGATCTCTTGTCGCCGGCATAGCGCAGCCGCGCCGTCGTGGCCGCCATGGCCGGTGTCATGCTCGGTCCTGGCCGTGGTTGGTCCCGTTTGTGCCACCAATCGACGCGTAGGGATGTAGGGGTCATTTTGCTACCTTGGCCGTCGCCGTTGAACTTGTCGTCGACGAGTTTTCGCCGGTCAGCGCGCGTGTCGCCGTGGTCAAGCGCGAGGTTAGGGATGATAGGTGGGGCCCGATGTCAGTGATTGTGTAGTTCTAAATGGAATTTTTCTATTTTCAGAAATGGATGAATAGTAATATTTTTTGTTATTCTTGTGTAGATTTATTTAGAGTTCCAAAAATTATGAAAATTTTTGTGTGACCTCTCTATGATGTATATTATTTAAGAAAAATATGAAATGTTGTTTGTTAGTACTTTTTGAATGTGATAAAAATTGCTCAATTAATTAATAAATGAGTTTCCATGATTTTTCTAGGCTTATTTATGTATCCAAAAATTATGAAAATTGTTTTGCCACTTATTTATCATGTGATGAATATTTACAAAAATTTTGAACTCAATTGGAACAACTTGATTTATTTCATAATTCTTAATTAAATAATTAATTCATAAAAACAAATAGTAACCTTTAATGATTTATGTTTTGATTGAATTTTTTATTGAGTGATGTCCTTGGGTCATTAGTTGGTAATGATCCTTGGCAATTGAATTAGGTGTTACGAAAAAGGTTTAGTTGGTTTGACTTGTAACTGAACCGCGAAGGAAACTTGTATTCAAAATTATTAGTTTTGCATCCATCATCGAGCATCATATTTTATATCTCGCATCATGTTAAATATGGCATTGTTACTATGTGTAGTGAACGAAGGTGAGCACGTGGTAGTTAATCAAGTAGTTGAGGAGGTTGATCCATCTGTGGAGGTTGGTGTTGATATCGGTGGAACGACTCCGGACCCAGATTTTTCCGTCAACAAAGGCAAGCCCCAGAAGCATTTAACCCTACCTTGTGTTTTACCAATTGATTTCACTTTTGTTTTTCTATACTACATTAAGTGATTAGAAGTTAAGTGAAAACCTAATTGGTGCATTACCGACCTTGTTCTTCCATATCTACTCTGTTATTAGTTTTAATTCGTATATGCCTAGTTTTGCTTAGCTATGCTTAGAATGATGAAAGTCGGGTGATTACCTGTCATCTGCAAGTGTCAAATGGAACTCTGGTTACTTATGTTATCATGTGATATGAGCATGTGAAGTAATAAATCTGGACCAGGCGGACTCGGTGTGTGTGAGCCATAAGACATGGAGGTCTTGTGAGCGAGTTCTTTCCGCCTGTGTCGGTTAAGGTCCGTACCGTTGTTGAACTGTGTGCGGTGAGACTTTGTAGTACTAACCACATACTCCGGTAAGCCTTAACTTGGTTATTCTATTACGAGAATGGCTACTCACGCACTAGGAGTGGAGAGATGGCGGGAATAGCGTGTACCCACGTGGCAATGGGCTGGATTGGTGGAGTACTGTATTCTCGGGTGGCGCAGACCCGTTCTTGTTTAGAGGATCCGAGGGTAGGTTGGTATATGTAGGTCGGGGACCTGCATATGTCGTGTGGTCTAGAATTCCCAGCTAGGTTTTTAATCGGTTCGAATCGCCGTTGCTCCTCGGTTATGGAGACTCACTTCTCTGTTCATCATCGTAGTTTAAATAACTGGAATTTGAGGTTGGTTTGAGAAAGTGTTGGATATGAAGTTTCATGATCTCAATGCGGGTCATGTCAGCTTTGTATATGATCTTTATGAAGTTTTAAATGTTGATATAAGAATTTTGTTAAAAAGCTTTTACGTAAAAGAACTTTGATTATTGCTACAGCCATACCTTGAATCCCCTGAGTCTGCATTCCTATGTTCTATTAATTCTTATTTCGGTTAAGTCTTGTTGAGTACTTTTGTACTCAGGGTTCGTTGACCCTTGTTGTAGGTGAGGCTCATGAACAGATATGTTTTGGATCGTGCTGTATGACTGTTGTTCCATGTGATGACGATAAGTAAATGTGTGGCTCTTGGGCAGGGCAGCTTATTTGTGTGTTTTGTAATATGTTATAATGTCACTCCACTACTTTGGTTTGTATTATTTATCGAACTTAGTTGTATGGTTTGAAACAAATGGTTTGTAAACTATGTTATTGTAAGACTTCCGCTGATTTACTCTAGTGTAGATATTTGAATAAATGTTGTAATACTGCAATGACTCTGTAATGTGATCCTGCTCGGAAATCATGGATGATTCGGGGTTCTCCGAGGACACCCGACAGTCTTCTTAAGTTACCGGGAACATATGCATAGTTGTCAAAGGTCGTCGGACAGTGATAGGTGCATGTGGGCCCTATAATTTAGGAGGTTCTGCCACAGCTGAGCACCCTTAAGCCTTGGTGGCTTTGTGTAGGTGTGCTTGGATGCCCTCTAACTCACTTGTGCTTGCAAGAGTGCGATCCGATTGCGAGTGAGTGTGATTCTAGTGCGTTGCATCGTGAGGTTGCATTGAGTGGCACTAGGTGATCGTGTTGCAAGCCAGTGATGCTTGTTACTCTTGGAGGTTGCCACCTCCTAGATGGCTTGGTGGCTTGCGACTCCGTTGAAGCACGCAAGAAGATTGTGTAGTGCTTCGGAGGATGATTTGTGCGGGGGATTGTGCTCACCCCATGGGGATCGCGAAAAGCAACTCTAGTCGAGCGTGTCATTGAGCTACCCTCATTTTTGAGGTAGGTTCTTGCGGTGCTCGACGTGCGGGCTTAGCGGGTGATGCCAATTAGCCGTTGAACCACCAATTGAGCGGTTGACACAACGGAGACATAGCTTGGTGGTAACCAAGTGAATCTCAGGAGAAAATCACCGTGTCAACATTGTCTTCATTATCTTCTTGGTGGTTTGCTTTCCGCGAAACACAAGCTTGTATTACTTTCATTTATATTGTGCTTGTGTAGTTGCTCTTGTGACTAGTTTAGCTTTAGTAGCTTGCTAGTTGCCTTCTTGCTTGTGTAGCATAGAAGTAGCTCCCTTACGTGGCTAATTTGATTTTAGTAACCTTGTTAGTCACATTGCTTAGTTTGTATAGCTAAGTATTTTGCGCTCTATAATTTGGCTTGTGTAACCTTGTTATTAAGCTTTGCTAGTGAACTTAGGAGCTTTGTGCTTTTTTGCTTACTAGACTGTGTAGGAGCTCTCCCGGTTGCCAAAGTATTAGTGCATAGGTTTGTGTGACTTTGCTCTAAAATTGATTAGGTGAGATCTAACTAGTCCGGCACCTTTGTTGCCTAATTAGGATCTTTATAAGATGCTTGTGAACTTAGATAGAGGGGTGTAGTCTTGGTTAGACCAATGGTTTTAATTTTGCATTTGTTTCGGTTAGTCCGGCGTGATTAAATTTTAGAAAGGACTATTCACCCCCCCTCTAGTCCGTCATCTCGACCCTACAACATGTGAAGCCGAATTATGAATAGAAGCATTGGCATATGATGCTAAATTTTTAGAGCAATTGGCTAAATAATTAGCATTGTCATAGCCAATTCTCTCATTCATCGGCATGTTTTGTGGTAGAACCACATATTTTGAACTTATAGCCGATGAATAAAGATTTACATGTTGTATGTTGCTAGTAGCATCAAAACTTAAAGAAATTACAATTGACATCGGCTCTTGACCATAATATTCATAATCATGATGTGTATTATGAGGAGCATTAACAAAAGTATTAGCCGATGTAGCATATCTAGCATTATTATGACTAGCAACATCAACATGAGAGTTCATAAAACTTGCAAAATAACTATTAGAATCATAAGATGGATTTGCAAGCTGTACCTCAGGGTGATTGTAGTAGTTTCGTGATGCAACACCTTGGTACTCCATGATTTAGAACTTGATCGCCTTGCTGAATTTTCTAATAAGCAGCACAATTTGTTGCAAAATTGCAAACAAAATCACAAGGGGTCAAAACCAGATGCGATCGGCCTTTTAGGACAGATGCAACGGTAATGGCAAGCATAAGAAGATAAATCAGTGAGTAGTAGGGCTAGGGCAAGAAGATTCGGCTACAATGTAGAGCCGAAGCAAATTTCCCCCAGTGAAGTCGCCAAAAAGTGTGTTGATGTTGAATATGGTCCAAATCACACACTAGCAAGGGCATTGGACGCCCGGGCCACCACGGACCGAAGAACGCAACAAGGCTATCACTCTTTCATGGTGAAAAATAGAGAGGTTTACAAGCAAACCACCAAAGGATAACCAACGTGCTTACGTGACGAAGAACCGGCTAGTTTTCTGGCAAATTAGCAAACAAACCGTCGAAGCTCTCGCCCAGGAGGGACCCCGTCGGGGCAAGGATGTCGTCGGGTTGCCCTAGGTTGACCGGCAAGCCTAGGACGCCATCCTTGGTCATGGATCAAGGGATGAACAACATGAAGATTGGAGAAGAAGGTAAAAGGGTTGGAGTAGATTGGTATGTTTGACGATTGGATAGTTTGAAACTCAATCGGCCATAATCCTCTCGTATATATAGAGGGGTGGTCCTATCCCAGTAGAAAACAGATCCCAAACATAATCTCTAAGTTTCCCACGTCCAAAACCAACTTGGGGGTCAAACCGGCTCAAAAACAGCAGAAAAGTCGGCTTAGCTGACTCCTAGGTCAGCTTAGCCGAGTCCACGGGTCCGTGACGCTGTTTCTAGGCTGAAAACAGGGGGAGTCGGCTTAGTAGACTGGGGACTCGGCTAAGCCGACGGGCTGCTGGAAATTCCGGGTGAAAAACTTCCAAAATTCATAATTAATTCATCCGGACTCCAAACGAGATGATCCATATATGTTTTTCGGTCATCTCGACGAGAGAAACGTAATGTGAAGTCCATTCTTGCATTTGAGGAAGTTGGTCTAGTCAGTTTAGCCGACTTAGGGAGTCGGCTAAGCCGACTCTAGCTCCCAAAAAGTCGTTTTCTTCGTCCAAGCACCAAATGCAATGATCTAAGCTGACCGTCTTGATGATAGAAACATGATGATGAAGTCCATTATGCACTCCGGACAATTTTGGGTGTCAACAATGTCACAACAAAATGACTACCTCTCTTTCCATAATGTTTATAACTATTTTCCTCTCCTCTAAAAGCATGTACATTTGTGTGGCAATGTCTGACTTAACAAATGTATGTACATTTGAGTTGATATAAAGCATCACTTCACTCTATTGTTTACATTTAAGTTGAATAGCTTAGCTCTACTGAACAGTTTGCCACCGTGCATGGGCGCGGCGAATCGTGCCTACTTGCCTCATGCGCATTAAGAATCCGGGCGCGGCGAAGCGCGCCTACTGACCTAGTGTCTAATATCTCAGAAGCACAAAACTATACGAGGACCAATTACCAAGCCATCGTTTATAAAAAAAAACATAGTATCGGGAAAAAAAACCAAACCATCGCAATTCAAAAACCATATCACCTGTCTCCCCCTCCTCCAAGGCCCCCAACATTTCATAAATAACCTCTTCCGTCCTTCCAGATCTAACAACGACACCCTCAGTGCTTTTCTCCTCCTCCCCTCGTGTTCTCTCAGAATTCACGAATCAATCCCCGCCGATCCCCTTCCCATCAGGCTTTTCCCGCCAGGATGGCCTCCGGTCCAGGAAGGGCCCCAGGCGGCATCCGAATCCGGGAACCGGGCGATAGGCACCGCGATGAGTCCAACACCGCCGCCGCAGCTGCAGCTGCAGAGGCGCCTCCACCCGCTTCGCCCTCCAACGTTCCCCAAGAACAGCCCCATGGTCCATCGGGAGCCCAAGGCGGGAGCCCCTCTGCCGCCGCCGCCGCCGCACGGAAGGGGAAGGGGGTCTTGGCTCCATCCCCGCTACCTTCCCCGACGCGCTCCGAGTCCGAGGGCGCCAGCTCCCCGGCATCGTTCGACATCGTCTCCGACAAGGTTGCCGGAGAGTCGAGCTCCTCCAACACGCTAGCGGACGGCGACAGGAGGTTGGGGGTGTCGTGGAAGGACCCGCTGGTGGAGTCGACGATGGAGGTGCCGAAGGTGACGAGGCCTATGGATGTGAAGTCGGCGTTCGACAACTTGTCGCTGGAGCAGCAATGGGCCCTGGCGGAGGAGATGGAAATGCAACAGTGGCAACTGGTAAGGTTTCTTGGATCTTTGGAGCGCATTTTTGAGTCGAAACTGCTTTCTTGTGATTTGGGAGCTGGAATCCTATCGTTCTTGTGGGTTACTGGGGACGATTTAGGGTACCGGAAGCAAGAAATTGTGCGGCGTCCTATTGTAGGTGCAGAATCCGTGGGGAAATTTGTCTTTCTGTTTTTCAACGATCTTGCAGCAGTTTAGATGCTTGCATTTTATCTTGATTGTGATTGCATGTTTTACAATTTACTGTTGAATTCGTATAAATATTGGGATCATGTTTTGATGAGCGATTCCTTTCTCATTTTTGTATGTTGGTGGTTGCTGCTCCTTGTTTGAATATTTGGCTTTGATGTTAATTCTGTGTAGGTGCAGCAGAGGAAATCTCTCTGGAGCAAATTCAAAGGTGGCATGGCAAACGTGGTATGTCCTGAATATTCCTTTGTTTCTTACTTGTGATTGGTGGCTAGTGTGGGCATTCTTGTGCCAACTTTTGTGTTTGACATGTGGTATTGGGATCTCTGTGCTTTTGTTTGCTCATATGAGGTCTTGAGATGACTAAGTGTAAGTATGGCAACAAATCTTGTTAAAAATGGTGTAGCATGGCATCCAAGACTAGAGATGAAAGTATTGGAAAATGTTATAGAAACTCAGTTATTGGCAATTGTTATGGAAACTTGGTTTCTGTTTTTGCCTAGATTAGATGGTTCCGGATCACTTATAAGTCCAACTGTGATAAGATGTATGGTATTCTGTGAAAAGTAATGTTGTCGTCGTCATGCGTTGAATTTTTTTAAAATGTGAGAGGTAGCTGTTTCCATTGATTTTATTATTTGGTTTTCACTGTGATGGTTTATTCTTCACTGTACTGTAAAATACTGATATAATGAAGGCTTTAGTGTTGGTAAGAAATCCTGAAGCCAAATGTGCAGGGGTTTAGCATTGATGGATGGCCTAATAGGAGATGTTACTATATTATTGGAAGCAAAGACAATACATAGGTCCTTTGATATTTCCGTACTATTGTTTTAACAAGCTCTGTTATCTTTTCCATTATTTCCTTGTATATTTGACCTTGGTGTTAATTCATTGGTGCTAATTCTTGCAAAAAATGTGAAATTTTAACCCATTTTCTATGGAAATAGTTTTTGGAGAGGATAGGAAGGCAAATGTACAACTACAATCCAGAATCTACAGTAATCATACCCCATGTGAATCATCAGGTTTGACTCCATATACTATTTATGTGCCTTTTTCTAATTGATACAGTCAGATTGTGATGGGACCTTATCAGCCTTAATTTCTTATTTCACTGAATAACAACCACTAAATATCAGCTGAGAAACAAGTGGTATAGTCATTTTCTTAAAATGTGGAAACCTGAAAAGCATAACTAACATACCAATCCATTTTTAGTTCTGCTGCTCTCTGGTTCAGATCATTATGGTTTGAATTCCTTTGCGCTTGTGTTTCATGCAGACAATTCCTATGACCGGGATCATTGAGCATTACAACCTCATCGAAATGGGTGCTGGACGAGGAGAAATATTTCATTCAAATGCACTGAACCTTCGTCGTGCCTATTCTGAATTTAGGCCAGTGCATGGAGATGGAGAGTGTTTCTACAGGAGCTTCATATTTTCCTACCTCGTAAGTGTCCTCCCTTTTCCTTAGAACAACCTTCATGTTTAGGGGGTTAACACCCTAGTTTGTGCAACTGTAAAACAGGAGCAAGTTCTTGATAGGCAGGATACACACGAGGAACACCGTCTTCTTGCTGCTGTTAGAGGAGTGGCTAGGCATCATGCACGCCTTGGTTGGACCTCTGAATTTTCCTGGAGATACAAAGTAAGCTCACACCTTATCAACATTTGGCATTTCTGAGATAAACATGCTTGAGGGATGATTTTCTTCAAGTTACATCAAGTTGCAATCTGGATCTGGCATCTCACTGTCCTTTTTCTTTTATCATTTGCAGGATATGCACATTGTTTCACATTGGTGGCATATTGGCATGCCATCACAATTTTACCTCTTGACATGGATTCAAATTTGAATTTATTGAAAATATAACAGATCAATACATGTTGAAATAAGATCACTTTCATATAACAGCACTGATGAGTAATATTTACAGTTATAGTAATAAATAACTCATGCTTCTACTTCCCCGAGATAATGCACCCAAGTTGCTTTGTGTGGTCATCTGATTCAATCACAAATGTTTTCTTTGGTGCTTCTCTATCAAAAACATTTTCTTTCTTAAGTACTTATCTTGTAATCGGTGTACTCTGTCTGAAGGTTCTCAGACAAGTGTTATCATGATCATACTTGTTCATACCTTTGTTATAAATGGTCAGTATTGTGTAAGCATTATTGCAGTATATAGTAATAATCTGATTCTTTCAGGCATTTAAGACACTGATAAAGAAAGTAATGAGATGGAAAAGACACAACAGATGGAAGAATGTACCAACAACCGACAGGTTTCTGATATATTTGATTTTCTGTGATTCCATTGATGTGTTGCTGGCAATGCATTTTCAGTATTTTATTGAACATGTGTCATTTTCCAGCTACCGCAAACAGAAACTTCTCAAGTTCTTCAGCGGTTATGGCAGGACAGACAACAGTGAGTGAAACACCCCTCTTGAACCAAGCATTCCTTCCTCCACTTCGTCCTAATACATTGTTCCAATACATTTTGTTGGTCAGTTTTTGCTTTCCTCAGATTGGTAGCAGCTATCTGGATATGTTCACACAGTGAAGAGTTTGAACCACGTATACCTGAGCTTAATGAATATGGCACTCTCAGAGAAGTAAATATCTCTGTCGCTTTCCCTTGGACCCTTGCATTATTTAGTTCTGAACTGCCAATAATGCATCTGTTCCAGAAAATCTAACACTCATTCTACCTGCTCTTCTCTCTTTAAAAACAGTGGTGCCTTCACAAAGTTATCAGGTATAAGGTTTTCACAGATCATGTTCAGATGACAGCATTAGTCACCGCTCTTGGGGTGCCGCTGCGAGTGGAGTACCTCTTACAAGGAGATGGTCAAGACCTCTACACTCGCCAGGAGGATTCCCAAGACGATACGCCAAGAAGTACATGTTGGCCTAGTCATCGTCGTCAACTACCCCATGCTCATGTAGTCCCCCATGTGACCGTGCTCTACACAAACATTCACTATAACATCATCTACCCCCACCGTCGCGATGGTCCTGTTCCTTCTATTGGGGAGAGCTGTAGTCAGCAGACTGCGCAGGTACAGCGGCCAACTGCTGAGAGTTCAGGTCAACAAATTGCCCAGAGAGATAGCTGCAGTGGTGAGAGTTCAAGTCAACAAATTGCCCAGAGAGATAGCTGCAGTGGTGAGAGTTCAAGTCCACATATTGCCCAGGAGGAGATCTCCACTGGTGAGAATCCAGATCAACATGTAGGGCTAAAGTTAACTTCTACTGGTGCCCATGAGTATGATGAGCATAAGAGCATTGCTGAGTGAAGCAATGGGTAGAGAATTAGGCATACACTGATGAGATAGATAATATTCTGGACTTTTTTTCTTACGTTGGTACAAGCTGCTGGTGCAAATTGGATGATCAGTCGGTCAGTTAATCTGATATGTTGATTCATTTGCGAATTGTTATCATATCTCTGAAATATCCTCATAATATTTTGGTGTATATAGAAGGAAAATCATTCTTGTGCATTCTCTTACGGTTATTCTTTCTGACGAGCTTGCATTTTCTATCTCATTTGTAAATCTTTTTTCTGTATTCTCTAGCTATCAGCTTATGATGTCGTCTGCCTGAACTTGTATGGCAACCTCAGAATCTCATATGTCGTTTGGCCTGATGAGATGATAACAGAACACAAATATTAGATGAACTTGTATGGTTCTGATAAAAGATACTTGCCTTGCATGAACTTATTGGTGCAGTATTCATTCATATATAATCGGTGCGAAACAAAATAGCTAGCATGTCCCGCCCATGTTGCTCTGCATCCAGGCCATCGCAGCCAGAACCAAAGGCAGAGGGAGAGGGGTCGTTAAGTTGATAAAACTTTCACTGAAATTTTTAAAATTCTACTTAACAAATTAGATGTTTGGGTAGCAGGAACGAGGTGACCACTTGTGCCTCCTTTGCCCCTATCACTATAGAACAAGCAACTCTAACCATATCCGCCATATATATGATGTTAAAAATAACAAAGAAAACTTTGCAGATAAACAACTGGACAGGTGCAAGTTCTAGCTTTGGTATATTAAATGACAATACAATTAAGAGACTAACATGTTTTGATGATATATGATCATGTGTTTACTCCCATGATGATTTATGTATATGGACTTGTGAGAAGAAAATGTCATTCAAATGAGATAAGTCCAAAAGATTCAATGATTAGGTGACAAGCAAAGTTTAAAAATTAATTAAAAGAAGACATGAATCAAGATAAGTTTGTCTCACATGAATGGCTAGCTTGTCCATCAAATAAGGAGCATTGGTATTTGGGTTTCAAATTTGGTCAAATGATTGGTCCTAACAAGATGTGTTATAAATAATCAAATGACAAGTATAAAGTCAGTGGCAGAGGACTCAATATGGCTAGGGAGGACCTCTGCCATACCTTTTTCTTCATCATCTTCTCCTCTTTTATATCTTAGTTTTTTCTGGGTTTTTTTCCTATGTCTTTACTATAAATTGAGCCATGGAACTTTATTGGTATAGTTGTGCCACACCTCAATTTATATCCGTCCTCTACCACTGTATAGAGTTGAAAAGAGAGAAGAGACACCATATGTATTTCCCTGGCCTCATTAGTTGGAAGCTCATTTACAAGATGGTTGGATAATTAAGATTATATCACCTAGCAAATGAATGAAGATTGTAGCTCATGCATAATCATCGTTATTGATGATTTGCATAAATTGGATATAGGAAAAATGGATTTCAAGTTGAATGTTGTTGATGATACAAAATAGGGTGAATGGTTAAATCAAGCTATGTCTTTAAGGTACAAAGCAAAGGTAGAGGGCAAGCAATGGCTTGAGAACCAACGAACCAATGCAAGGCTAGGTGCAGAAGCAAGTACATGTGTTAACTCCGAGGAACTAATCAATCCATGATGAGCCTTGCAGTGTGAAGTAGCAAGTAATTGTTGAATCATATGTTGTGGTGACTTGTACGGATGAAAGTGAAGTCTTGATCACATGGTGTGCAAGTCATTAGTTCAAGGGAGATTTACCCACATGCTATGTTGAAAGCCCTCAGGTTCAGATTGACCAAGTGGTGGCATCGATTGAACATATAGAAAGCTCAAGAGACGACTTATTGTATACCTTTGATTGTGGTGGTATCGATTGAATATATAGAAGCTCAAGAGGCGACTTATATATTGTATATCTTTGATTGAGCATATGTATGTATTACTATTAAGAGGGGGTGCAACATTGGTCAAAATACAAGGTCTAAAGTGCTCAAGGAAAACTTGGTGAAAAGCTAATAGAAACACTAACATAATAAAGAACAAAACATACAATACTTTTAGGAGAGTATGCAAGAACACAGAGTATGTACATAACTTAAATCTAGTTTCTCCTCTGATATAACAGCAAGAAAATCATCCAAGAACCAAACTGCCCAAATCCCTCGTGCCCCCCCGTTACCGTATCTCCTCCAGGGCACCGACCATTACGGCCTTTATAAATATCCCCCATCATCTCTACCATTAACAACGACGCCCTCCACGTATTTCCCCTCCGCCCCCTCGCTCTCCCAGATTTCGCGAAGCAGACCCTCCGCACCCCCTTCCCTTCAGGCTTTTCTTCCCGCCACGATGGCCTCCGGTTCAGGAAAGAACCAATACGACAACGAAACCAAAGAACCGGTCTATTCGCTGCGCCAGCGCGAGGAGTCCAACGCCGCCGCCGCTACAGAGCCGCCGCCCTCCGCTCCGCGGTTAGAGATCATCGAAGAAGAGGAAGAGGTCCATGGGCCACCGGCAGCCGGAGGCCAGAACCCCTCCGCCGCCGCCGCCACCGCCACAGCTGCGGCGGCCGAGCAGAAGGGCGAGGAGACCGTGTCTCTTTTCTGGGCGGCCTGGGGCTCCGCTGGCGGCAAGCCCCCTGTTCCTCCACGCCCTCCCTCCTTCTCGAGAGCGGGCCCTCCCTCCTTCTCGAGAGCCGGAGGTCCGAGCGCCGCGTTCGATTTGAAGAACGTGTTCGATGAACTGATGCTGGAGTGCCAGAGGGAGAGGAGCGGGGAAACGGACCAGAAAGCCGAGGCTGAGGGAACGCCGAGGCAACAGAATGAGCAGGTGTTGTTTCCTGGATATTTCGACTACGTTCTTGAGCGATTCCTGTTTGCTTGTGATTTGGCCTTTGGGATATCGAATCCTGCCGTTCTTGGGGATCTTGGGGGAGGATTTTGGATACTGGAGTCTGGACCTAAGAAATTGTACGGCATCCTAGAGTAGGGGTGGAATCCTTCGGCAGATGTTGTGGGCCAATTTCTCTTTCTTGGTTTCTTAGAGTGGCAAGCCAACGATCTTGCAGAGACTTTTGTAGGTGCATGTTCTTGCGCTGTTATGATCGATATTTCTGTTCAGTTTGATGTCATGCTTTCATTTCACCGTCAAATGTCAGGGCCAATCTCTATGTTTATTTGAGATAGCATAAACCAATGTGGTTTCTTTAGATCATTGGCGGATTACATGCATTGCTGGTTTTAGCCCTTGCCTGGCTGATTTCTTGCCTAAAGCATAATCATATTTTGAATAGCTGAGAAGAGACTCGATAAGTGTCGATTTTGTTATCACTGCTCCCTTGTTTGAATATTTGACTTTCGACGTTAATTTTGGAACAGGTGGACTCACCAGCACTTTGGCCCCAAAAAGGCAAGAAACCGCTCTGGAGAAAGGTACAATATGACCTGAATATTTCTTACATCTTTGGTTGTGATTGGTAACTGGTGTGAGCACTCTTGTGCCAATTTTTGTGTTTGAGATGTTGGATCAGGATTGTTCAGTCTTTGTTCTCTCCATGCTTATATGAAATATTGAGATCATAAAATTTATTCTGGCAGGAGATCATGTTCAAATGGGTGTAGCATAGAGATGAAAGCAATGGCAAATGTTATAGTTTCTGTTCTGCCAAGATTAGATGATTCTTGATTACTATTGTGATCTGATATGGAATTTCAAGGGGAAAAAACAATGCTGCTGTGATGTTTTCATAATTTTAAAAACTGTAAAAAGTGTTATTTCTTACACTGATATTATTAACGGTCAGTATTTATGTCTTACTCTTCATCGTACCACAAATTGTCCTTGTTGACGTGTTTCCAAGGAATTCTGAAGACAAACATACAGGTATCTGATGTTGATGAATGGTCTAATAGTTGAAGTTATTATATGATTAGCAAAAGAGACAATTGTCAGATACATAAGATCTTGGATATTTCTGTAGTAATATTTTAAAAAGTTCCATTGCCTTCTTCATTGTTTCCTTCTGTGAACTATTGGATGGATCTTGGCATTAATTATTTACAATTGCTTCTTATTCTGGCAAAAATTGTGGAATTTTTAACCCATTTTATGTGGAATAGTTTTTGGACAGGATAGGAATCTCCAACCGAAATTACACAGTACCTCATGTGAGCTACCAGGTTTGACTCCATACACTGTTTACGTGCCTCTTCTAATTGATATTATTGGTTTGTGATGGGACCTTAATCGGCTTTGAGTTTGTATTGAATTCAAGAAATGCAGTATATGCTCTTTCTTTCTTTATTCATCGAACAAATCAATATCAGCAAAAACATTGCATTTATTAGTGGCTTAAGGTTTTCTTATAATGTGGAAACCTGAAAACTTAACAAATTATAATCCCATATTAGAACTGCTGCTTCCTGGTTCAGATCATTTTGATTTGAATTCCTTTGCTCTTGTTTTTGTGCAGAAACTCCACATAACCGAGCTCATTAGGCATTACAATCTCCTTGAAATGGTTGCTGGACAAGGAGTGTTATTTCATTCACATGCTCTGAACCTTCGCAATGCCTATTCTGAATTTAGGCCAGTGCATGGAGATGGAGAGTGTTTCTACAGGAGCTTCATATTTTCCTACCTCGTAAGTGTCCTCCCTTTTCCTTTGAATAAGATTTACGTTTTGTGGTTAACACCCTAGTATGCGCCACTCTAAAACAGGAGCAAGTCCTTCATAGGCAGGATACACATGAGGAACACCGTCTTCTTGCTGCTATTAAAGGAGTGGCTAGGCAACATGCACGCCTTGGGTGGGCCTCCGAATTTTCCAGGAGCCACAAAGTAAGCTCACCTCCAAGTTTACCATTTCTGAGATAAACATGTTTAATTAATAGATCATTTCTTCAACTAACATCAAGGTGCAAGCTGGATCTGGCATCTCACTTTCCTTTTTTTTCTTTTATCGTTTGCAGGATATGCACCATTGTTTCACTGTAGTGGCATAGGGGCATGCCATCACAACATTACAACCTGTTGACATGGGTTCAAATTTGATTTTATTTGAAACGTAACAATCTAATGCTAATAAAAAATACATGTTCACATAAGTTCACTTTCACAGAACAGCAATAATGAGATATCATTGTAGAGAGATAAAAGAGATCATGCTTCTTCCTTACACCAAGATAATGCGCCCATGCTGCTTTGTGTGGTCATCTGATCAAATCACTAATGTTTTGTTTCTCCTACTTGCTTATAAAATATTTTCTTTCTCAACTACTATCTTATAGTTGTTGTTTACTGGTAGAAGCTGCGCAGGCAAATCTTATGTTGCTTATATCTTTTCGTACCTTGTTATAATAGTCAGTGTGTAAGCCTTATTGCAAGAAAATATAGTGATTATCTGATTCATTTAGGCATTTAAGAAGCTGATAAAGAAAGTAATGAGATGGAAGACACACGGACGGTGGAAGCATGTACCAACAATTAACAGGTTTCTAATATGTTTCTTCCCAGCAATTCCATCATAGTGTTGCTGCCAATGCATTTCACATGATGTATTGAATATGTGCCATTTTTCAGCTACCGCATAGGGAAACTTCTTGAGTTCTTCAACGATTATAAGGGGACAGACGACAGTGAGTAATACACCCCCCTGAACCAAGCTACCCTTCCTCCACTTGTATCCTAATTCCTAGTTCATCGTTAACACATTTTGTTGGTCAGTTTTTGCTTTCCTCAGATTGGTAGCAGCTATCTGGATATGCTCGCACAGTGAAGAGTTTGTACCACTTATACCTGAGCTCAATGAAGGTCGCACTCTCACCGAAGTAAGTATCACCGCCAGTTTACCTTGGGTTCTTGGATTACTTAGTTCTGAACCACCCAGTGCATCTTTTTCCAGAAAACATGACACTCATTCTATCCTCACACCTTTCTTTATTGAAAACAGTGGTGCTTTCAAGAAGTTATCCAGCGTAGGGTCTTTACAGATCATATTCAGATAACAGCACTAGTCAGGGCGCTTCGGGTGCCTCTGCGAGTGGAGTACCTCTTTCAAGAAGCTGGTCAAGACCTCTACATTGGCCAAGATCCCCAAGATGATATGCCAAGAAGCACGTGTTGGCCACGTCATCATCATCAAGTACCCCCTGATCATGAAGTTCCCCGTGTGACCGTGCTACACACGCAGGAGCACTATGACATCATATACCCATACCATCCTGATGGTCCTGTGACTTCTGGTGAGAGCTCTGGTCAGCGGTCTGACAAGACAGAGAGCCAGGCCGCTAAGAGTCCAAGTCAACACCAGACGGGTAGCTGCAGTGGTGAGACATCAAATCAACAGATTGACCGGGTAGAGGGCTCCACCTCCACTGGTGAGAAATCAGAATCAGATTAACACACTGCGGAGCTGGAAAGTTGAGTTCGTCTCTGACCATGAGTATGATGAGCATTTGTTGAGAGAAGCTATAGATCGAGAATTATGCATACACTGACGAGAGATAGATAGGCATATACTTCTGGATTCTTTATCCTGTTGGCACAAACTGCTGGCGCCAATAGGATTGTGGATGATCAGTAGTTGCTCCTCCTTTGTCTCTGACGGCTGAAAACTTTGTTCTGTAGCTCGGTTAAAGTCTCGACTTGGTACATTGATTTTGATTCTTTTTGTGAATTGTGATCACGTTTTCTTAACTAGGTTCCTGTGGTAACTTTGCCTCATAATCATTTGGTATGTGTACAGACTAAATCTTTCTTGTGCATTTTCCTTTTCGTGATTAGTTCTGTTCTGAGTTATGACGAGCTTGCATTTGTTAGTTCTTTTTTTATTCACTTTGTAATTATTTTTCTATCTTCTCTAGCTATCAGCCTATCATTGTGTTTTCTGGTGAATTTGTATGACAACCTCAGATGTTTGGTTGGTAAACTGTAGTTGCAGTCAGTTCCTATGATGTCACAGCCTCAGCCTTTTTGGCATTTTTTGGTATGCTTGCGAGTGGTGCTGACTGCTGAGGACGCCGGGTAACTTTCGGCAGCTCCTGTATGCTGGGTCTTTTCAGCTTTCCTGACAGGGCCTTATCTGGTTTGGTGTGAGAGAAAAATATTGTTCTAGCTTCAAAAGTTGAAGCAAAATATTCAAAGAGATATTGATTGACAAATTTAAGGATATTGACTGCACTCAACCTTAAATGACACGCTTTCAGCTTTTCTAACCAAGGAGCGTCCAATATGAGTCATGTGTCCACTTTGGCATTCTTCCTCTTTTTCTCTTGAACTTTTCTAAGTTTGGTCAAATTGGAAATACAACAATACCACAATATCAAAGTATTTTTTACTAAATTCACCACAAAATATATAATGATTTTCCATTTATTTAAACTAGTAAAATTTAGTCTAAGTTGAATAAGTTTGACTTGGAGCAAGATTAAAATGGTATATAATTTTATTTGACTTAGAACAAAATTAAAGTGATAATTCCTACATTTCAAATTACAAGACGTTTTGGCTCTTGTAGATACATTGTTTTAATACGTATCTAGACATTGTGTATATCTAAGTGCATAGTAAAAACTAGGTATCTAATAAACCAAAATGTCTTATAATTTTAGAATGAATGGGGTATATAATCTAAAAAGACATGGTACGATCGGATGTGTTGTTAAAATAAATAGAGATCCTTGTTTCACTTTCTACTTATCACAATATAAAACGCTCACGTACATGTACACTTACCTTCTATACATATATCTACACACATGCTATTTTATGAGCACTTATGTGAGACTGGATCGTGAGTTTTTGAGATTGGTGAGTCACTATATACACCTCTCTATGGATAGCACGCACTTCCTGCTACTATAAGAATTTATGAAATATTGAGCTGGACAAAAGTCTAGATACACCTCAATGTACCAAAGTTAAAGCAAATTAGAGGATAACACATTTGCCTGGTAGGTGTATGGATATATGCCACAAGGATGCATATACAATGAAATTTTAGATATAATCACTATTTCTATAAAAAAGTACATTTGTACTATCTAATCTCTATGTAGCTTCGTTGATTGCCTTAACCTTTGATTAAAGGGCCCTGTTCGCTTGTCTTATAATCCGTACTTTTCAGCTTGTTTTTTTAGTCGAAACAGTGTTTTTCTCTCACAATAAATCAGCCGGAATAGTGTTTCGGCTTGTTTTTTCAGCAAAGCGAACGGAGCCTAAGATGTAGGTATCTGAACTCACGCACTAGCTCACGCCACACACATACACCCTAACATACTCACACACACCTCTAGTGCGCAAACTAGACCTACAACCTATATCTAAGGCTAAGAGAACACGGCGGAAAGATATGACAGTGGTAGCACATCCGTACGAGACCACTAGAATTATTAAGGAAAACACTATTCCCGGTGAAACACCCGTACTCACATATGCCCCTAGTGCGTAAGCTAGACCTACCATCTATATCTAAGCCTAAGAGAACACGATTAAAAAATATGGCACGTCAGTGCGAGGCAACTGAAATTATTAAAGAAAATACTATTCCCGATGAGACAGCCGGTGCCGATACTAGGCATCAATTACATATGGAGAAGAACACTCTCCTTGTCCTTGAGCTTGGAGATTTCAATTTACCAAGATACTTGACCACTCGTTAAATAAATAAATAAAAAGGCAGTACACTGTGTGTAGTGGCACTGTCCAAAGATACCAGTGGCGTACCCGCCTACTCACGTGCGCGCTCTGTGAGATTGTGACTCTGTCTCTAGCGGCGGCGCCGCCGACGCCAGGTGCCCACGGCCAGGCCTTCATCTTCGGCGCCTTCGCCGGCGACGAGCACCACCAGGTACGCCCACCCCTTCTCTCCCGTTCCTTCTGTACGAACCTGAGCACCCAAACCCTAGCCTAAGCTGTTTGTATTCGGATCTTATCTGATCTGATCCAATCACTAGTGTAATATACACATGTTATGCCTACAATTCGATCTGATCTGATCCAATCACAAGTGTAATATGCACATGTTATGCCTACAATTCGATTCTCTGTTTTTTAACAAAAAATATCGGGTGTACGCCCGTCCTGGAATACAGGACATCATGACTTATAAAACTTGTACTGAAATATAAGACATTCTATGTGGTGCCTATGTGCTCAGATTGTTAAAAAGGAAACCATAATTTGACGAGAAACTATTTAATTGGATTTAATCCATGAGTAGGGCAAAATTGCACGTTCACGAAAAAAAATCCATGAGTAGGCCATTTGATTAGTCCCTTAAGTTGTCTTACATTTTTGGAAATGCATTGTGTTACAGGATGAAGGAAGTATATGTGTACACGGTACACCCATGTTCTTTACTGGGTCAGCCCTGAACCCCGTGTTCCGTTGTCTGATTTGCAGGTACACATGTTATGGCTGGCCTGATCAGGTTGCGTGCCAGTCTGAGGAGTTTGCCGTCAGTTCCTCGGTCGTCGTTCGCTCGGACACCTCCGGCTTTACAAGTGGCGGCTTGGTTTCCAAGCCCGCTATTTCATTCTGCTAACATTCGTGAGAGCCGTGCTTTACTGGTAGCAGCACTGGATGTATCCAAGGATGGGTCCTCGGTGGTTCTGGCGAATAGCCAGCCTCCCAAAGGTTCTTTAATTTTCTTATTGGAAGCCTTCTAGAGGCTGTTTAGGTCAGTCTACTATGCGGCTGATCAATGTCCGTGTCAGAGTCCTTGACTGCGCTGTAAGTTGGGAGTAACTTGCACGTTGCTTGCCTGCATGTTTACAGGGGTTATTGAGACATTGCGCAATGCTGATGCAGTATGTTTCGACGTCGATAGCACCGTCATCCTGGATGAGGGTATTGACGAGCTTGCTGATTTCTGTGGGGCAGGGAAAGCTGTTGCTGAATGGACATCAAAGTAAATGCTCCGTTGTGTAGATTGGTTCATCTGGACTGTGGATTTTGCGGGAAGAACTAACCATGGCTTAATATTCTTAGAGCCATGACTGGGACTGTTCCATTTGAGGAGGCGCTGTCAGCTAGGCTGTCTTTAATCAAGCCATCTCTCTCCCAGGTGGAGGAGTGCCTGAAGAAGAGGCCACCAAGGTAACCTCGCCTATTCTAAACTTCATGTTAATATATATGGTAGCTGGTATTTTGGTGTCCTTGGTTTCCATCCCTTTTTTTAGGTAACCTCGCCTTATTCTAAACCTCATGTTAATCTATATGGTAGCTGGTATTTTAGTGTCCTTGGTTTCCATCCTTTTTTAACTATTTGGATTCAGCACCACTGCTATTTACCTTTTGGAAATAATGGGTATGGGTGTTTATCCCTTGTCTGTTCCCCCCTTATATGTAACTCTGTATAGAACAGAAAGTGCTTAGTAATGATAATTGATTGACCGGGTTTCTCTTTTCACAGCAAGAAAAAAAATGTGTAGTTATATTTAAAATCTGTACAGACAACCACATCATTATCGTTTTGGCAAGTTTGCCTTATGCCTTTCGTAGCAGTGCTCTAAGATTTCTTTAAATACAGTATAAAACAAAGAGAGAAATCACTCAGCATTGTTTTCCCCGCACTGCAACAGAATTAAGCACTGTGTTTCAACTTACAAACAAGGATTGTTCATTTTCTTGGTCCAATTTAAAGGATTATCAATAGCAGTGCTTTTTTTGTTTGCAGGATTTCTCCTGGAATGGCTGATTTGGTTAAGAAGCTAAAAGCTAATAATATTGATGTATTCCTTGTGTCAGGAGGCTTCCGACAAATGATCAAGGTAGGTCCTGTAATATCATACCATGGTTCGTTTCGGCTGTCTCTACTCAAATTTGTATGTTCATTATATTCCAGTTGTTGGAGCAAACTAAAAGGTACAATTTATTTTAACTACACTTTAGTTCAGTTGTAAATTTGCTTTATATATACGGTACGAAAGTGGTTGCTCACATATATATAATGGGTTATCATTTATTGGCTCAAAATCATCACTTAAATGTTTTCCTTGTTTCCAGCCTGTGGCATTTGAGCTTGGTATTCCTCCTGAAAACATCATTGCAAACCATCTGCTCTTTGGCACTTTGGGGGAGTACGCTGGATTTGATCCCACAGAGCCCACTTCACGCAGTGGGGGTAAAGCAAAAGCGGTGCTGCAAATAAAACAGGTCTAGTTAAACTGTATATCTTTTGGTTGCACTCTTTACTTCTGACCATTGTGCTGACCTTTCTTTGTGTTCAGGACCATGGCTACAAGGCAGTCGTTATGATTGGTGATGGCGCAACTGATCTTGAGGTATATGACTGGATAACGCCTTTGAAACTTCTATCCTGAATTCCTGACAATAGATATGCACAAGGATGATATGTCTTATTGGGTAAAGGGCAGTTATCGATACTGACTTGATTTTTGTAATGATATGGTCATGCTTCCTGGCTGATTTGATTGTTGAGTCATGCAAACCTTTCTCACTGTTTGTGTTCCACTCAAATCTTGTAACTTTGTTTCTCTTGTTCATGTAGCATGAGATAGAAATAATAGGTGACTGAACTTCAGCAAAAATATAATTTAGCATTATGTAACAAAGAGTGGGTCAAAGAGTTTGTTTTGCTTAAGGCCTGTTGAAAGAAATTGGTTTAAGGCTATTGACATATCGCTGCTATTCTTTAGTTAGTGAATAGTTCAGAGAGATATAACTAACTGAGTGTATGCAGTGCAGCTTAATGGTACCAGACTTTTCTGATATATCAGTTTATAGCAATTTAACAATAATGCTGTAGCACAATAAAATGTTATACAGCTAGATTAATTAGCCCATGTCTTTGCAGGCTCGGCAACCTGGCGGGGCAGACTTGTTCATCTGTTATGCCGGTGTTCAAATGAGGGAGCCAGTCGCAGTAGAAGCTGACTGGGTGGTTTTTGATTTTCAAGAGCTGATCACCAAGTTGTCATAATGATTACTTACCGTGATTTCTGAATCTTGCATTGCACATTTGAAGCTGAAGATTTAACTAGCAATTCTTGGACTTCAGTGAATTATCTGGTTGTAAAGTATTTCTTTTTATTTTTTCCACTTTATTTCATGATCCTGATCCACAAATTTTGGAGGTGGTGTTCTAAGCAATTGTTGAGTATGTGTGTAATGAATTCCATCACAGTTAAGTGCTGAATCGCACCTTTGTTTTTGCAAGCATTGTGGACTTGTATGTCAAAATAGTGCACAGCTTAAAATAAAACCAACAATTCTGACATACTGTGCCTGTCGCAATTTTTAACCTTCATTGGTTCTCATGTACTCTACGTCTCAGCTACATATCTGTTAGGAAGCAAATTATAGACTTTTGAAATTAATTCCTTCAGGACAGCAACTACTTACAAACAAGTTGTAAGCTTTTGTGCAACCGTTATTTAGTAAGTTCATGTTGACCAGTAGACTGTCAGCGTTCGCTGGTTGGTGCTGGTGCTGGGTTTTTTTAAGAGGAAAACATTGTTGGCTGGTTGAATAAGCCTGGCTGAAATCAACAAGCAAACCGGGTGTGTATTGGTTAATTTCCATGAAGACTTGTTCATGTGTATCTCTATAATTTCAAATTTGGTCGTGTCTTCAGTATCCTTGTGTGAGCGGCGAGTACTTGACTCTACTTATAAATTTGACTTGTGCTGCTTGTTCCTTGTGTTTTGTTCATCAGAACATGGGTTAAAGGGTTCTTAATACTAATGCATGGTCTAGCTGCTTCAGTTCTGTTGACGCTTGAAATTTGGCTCATATGTCCATGCATCTGTTACCTGCACAAATGGATGGACCATTTCAGGTTAAAAAGGATGAAGCAACTTAAGGACTGCATTTTTTTAAATACTTGAGGACTATGAAAGCATCTAGGCCCCTAATTGAGTTTCGGTGATTAATGACAATACGTGATTATTATGACTAATGTGTGTTTTGTAGAGGCAATTAAGTTAGGTCATGTTAATGGCAATTGATTGGGCAATCATGGTTGTCATGTCCCTACGATGGAAATCGTTTCGGTTTTCAAAGGATAGACGACAAGGTTAAGGATGGACTAGTTCTAAGTGTCGTTTGGTGTTGAAAAGACACTTAGAGTAGTTTATGACTTTGTTTTTTCTTTGGTCGTACTATTAAGGGGGGTATGGACTAGTAGCTTGACCTAAGTGAGTCTAGTGGGTTAGGTGTGGTGCACACTTGTCAAATCTAGCACTAGATAGCTCATGAATAGCCCTAAGATCAATTGGAGCAAACTTTATTCATATATGATTTCGAGTTGGAAGTGAATGGAGGGTCAAATGACTGACCGGACGTTGATCTGGTTGTGATCGGACGCTGAAGGGTGAGTCCGGTCAGTTCATTTGATCAATTGGAGCCGTCTGGTTGCGACCGGACGCTGAGTGAAAAGTGACCAGACGTTGGGTGCCAGAGTCCGGTCAATTCCAGAGAGGTTCCAGAGAGGGAGTTTCCTGATCAGACGCGTCCGGTCAGTGCTGACCGGACGCTGGTCAGGATCCGGTTACTGACCGGACGCTAAACAACAAAGTGACCGGACTCTGGGCGCCAGCATCCGGTCAACATCAGTAAGGTTCCAAAGAGCAATTTTCGTGACCGGACGCGTCCGGTTAGTGCTGACCGGACGTAGGTCTATGTCCGGTCACAACTTAATGGCTCTATGGCGGGGATAACTGACCGGAACGTTCGGTCACCTTGACCATAGCGTCCGGTCACCCCGCAGAACGTTGACGCAACCTCCTATTGGTTCGTTTTGAATGAGGGGGTATAAATACTTCCTCTATTCATCCAAAGGAGGTCTCTTGCCCATTTGATCAGCTGAGAAACACCCTTGAGAGTGCTTTGGAGAGCAAGAGCCTAGTGATGTGATTGAGATTTGAGAATCCAAGATTAAGACCTCGTTAGTGCAAGGAGAGTAGCAAGTGTGCATCCACCCTTCTCATTAGGCTTGTTGTGGTCAAGTGAGAGTTCGTGCTTGTTACTCTTGGTGATCGCCATCACCTAGATGGCTTGGTGGTGATCAAGAGTTTGGTGATCATCCGGCGGAGCTTATGGTTGACCCAACTCAAGTTGTGAGCGGTTGTGGCCGATTCACCTGCGACGGAGTGTCGAAGAATCAGCCCGTAGAGAGCACTTGATCCTTGCGCGGATCAAGGGGGAGCTACACCCTTGCGCGGGTGCTCCAACGAGGACTAGTGGGGAGTGGCGACTCTCCGATACCTCGGTAAAACATCGTCGTGTTCCTTCTCCTCTCTTTACTTTAAGCATTTACATTTGAGCAATTCAATTCTTATCTTTATATTCTTAGAATTGTCATGCTAGAATAGAATTGGAACCTAGGGTGTAAAACTTTTGTACGGTAGATCAATAGGAACACATTCTAGGCACAAGGGGTGAAGTAGGCTAAGTGTAGGGTTTAATTATTGCAAAGAATTTTAGAATTAGCCCAATTCATCCCCTGCTCTTGGGCATCTTGATCCTTTCAATTGGTATCAGAGCCTTGTGCTCACGTATTTAGGCTTAACCGCCTAGAGAAAGATGTCCCACGGGGATGGACCTCCTCCTATCTTTGAGGGAGATGATTTTTCTTATTGGAAAATATGCATGGAGGCTTATTTAGAAGCTCTAGATGTTGGAATTCTTAGAGCCGCCTCTCAAGGCTTCCCAAAACCTAGGGATCCCACACACCTTCAAGGCGATGAAGTCAATTATGAGAAATGGAATGTAAAGGCTAGAAACACCATCTTTAGAGGTCTTTGCAAAGATGTGTTTAACCGTGTGTGGAACCACAAGGACGCCCATGCACTATGGTCGGATATTTGTGCACTCCATGAGGGAACAAAGAGCGAGCGTGAGAAACGCTATCATCTTGTCATGAAAAAGCTTAATTCTTTCGAGATGCTTCCTAAAGAAAGTGCAAATAAAATGTACTCACGCTTAAATGTTCTTGTAGAGGAAGTCAATGGACTTGGACTTACACAAATACAATCATCCGATATTATAAGAAAGATCTTGAGTGTCCTCCCCATTGACAAATATGGACACATTGTGATCGTGCTTCATCAAGGTGATCTTTCCACCGCTACACCAACTCAAATATTGGGAAAGATCAACGCTCATGAGATGTATATGCATATCACACCACAAGATGGCTCTTCTTCTACCAAGAAGAAAGACAAAGACTTGACATTCAAGGCTAGCCAAGAGAAGGGCAAAGCAAGAATTGAGTATGAGAGCTCAAGTGATGATGAAATTGATGATGCAAGTCTTGCTCTCATGGTGAGAAGAACCATCAAGATGCTAAAGAAGCTCAACAAGAACGGTGTCAAGTTTGATGGCAAAAAAATAAGTTCTTCACTAGCAATAGAAGGAAGCCAATCTCCGAGATAGATTACTATAATTGTGGAGAACTTGGTCATCTAGCTCATCAATGCCTCAAGTCAAAGAATGACGAATATAAGAAGTAAAAGAGCAAGAAAGATGACTCAAGTAACGAAGATGAAGATGAGAAGAAGAAAAATAAGCCATACAAGAAGAAGGATGGCAAGGAGAAGGATTTTTACAAGAAGAAGAAAAATGGCAAGGCATACATCATCGGTGATTGGCTCACGGATATTGATTCATCAAATTGCTCATTCGATGATGATAGTGAGAATGAGAAGGTGGCCGCTATTGTGATTGACTCCTCATCATCTTCACCGACACCACCGCCATCATCCTCTACACACCTATGCCTTATGTCCAAGGGTGAACGAAAGGTATCAAATGATGATGAAAGTAGTGGTGATGAACATGCTAGCAATGATGATAGTGATAGTGATGATGATGAATTTGAATCACATTCATATGATGATCTTGTTAAATTGCTAAATCAATACACTAAGATCATTAGAAAGTCAAGAGCTAAGAATGAAAAGCTAGAACTTAAAAATGACTCTCTTTTAGCTAAATGTGACATAGCGGAAAAGGCTAGTGTTGAGCTTAGAGAAGCAAATGATGCTATGTCATCCAAACTCAAGGAGCTCAAATCTTCTAAGAAAGAGCTTAAAGAAAAATATGATAAACTTGAGGGGATGCATAATGAGCTCATCACTAGCTACAACATGCTAAAAGAAGAATATACAAATCTCAAGATCAATCATGATAATCTTGTTGTCTCTAATGAGCTATTATCCAATGAGCCGCATAATGCTACTAACCATGTTGTTAAGATTGATATAGCTACATCATGTGATGATTTGATCATTAAGAGCATTGAGCAAGGTTCTAGTAGCAAAGGCAAACAAGTGGTTGAGTCCGACAACTATGATGAGTATGTCAAGATCAAGAACGAGAATGAGGAGCTTAAGAAAGATCTTGAAAAGCTATCAACCACCAACACTATTGTGATGGAGAACCTTGACCATGATAGTGATTTAATTCTTGAGAATGAGAAGCTCAAAGAAGAGAACAAGAGACTCAAGAAGAAAAAAATCATGATGAGCTCAAAGAAGAGAACAAGAAGCTCAAGCTAGAAAAAGAACATCTCAAGACCGGGTTGAGCAAATTCACAAGAGGTCAACATCTTCAAAGTGAGTTACTCATGAACACCGTCATGAAGATGGATAGAAGTGGAATTAGATACTTGGCACATCAAGAGGAGAAAGCAAAAGCTCAACACCAACAACAACATAAGTCAAAGCCAAAGCCAAAGAGGTGTTTTGAGTGTGGACAAGGTCACTTTGTCTATGAGTGTCAAACTCCTCCACCACAATCCTTGCCAAGCATGCTAGACCTTTTGCTTTCAATGCTCATTACATGCTTAGAAAGAATTCTAGTGGTAAAATAAAAGTCATGTTCTTAGGACCTCCCAACAAGAATAGGCTTAAGAAAATTTAGGTTGTAAAGTCACTTGTTGAGAAAGTCAAGGGCCCTCAATAAGTTTGGGTCCCTAAACAAGCTTGACTTGTGTGTAGGTGAACTACAAGACCGGTGGAAGTCATTGGGTAATTGATAGTGGTTGCACTCAACATATGACCAGTGATCGTCGTATGTTCACCTCACTAGATGAAGAAGTTGATGGTCAAGAAAGAATTATATTTGGTGACAATTTAAAGGGCAAAGTCAAAGGATTAGGCAAAGTGGCAATATCAAATGATCATTCAATCTCAAATGTGTTATATGTTGCTTCTTTGAGTTTCAACTTGCTATCTGTTAGACAATTGTGTGATCTTGGCTTTCAATGCTTGTTTACCGAGAAGAAAGTGGTTGTACCTAAGAAAGATGATGATCAAGTTATATTCAAGGGATTTAGATACAACAACCTATATCTAGTGGATTTTACCTCCGAAGATGCTAACTTGAAGACATGCCTATTCACCAAAACATCATTTGGGTGGCTATAGCATAGAAGACTTGCTCATGTTGGGATGAGTTCACTCAAGAAGCTTATGAAGAATGAATTCATGAGAGGGTTGAAGGATATGAAATTTGAGAAGGACAAGCTTTGTAGTGCATGTCAAGCCGGCAAACAAATTGCAAACACTCATCCTACAAAAAATTTTATGTCAACAACAAGAGTGCTAGAGCTCCTTCACATGGACTTATCTGGACCAACAACTTACAAGAGTTTGAGAGAAAATCTCTATTGTCTTGTGATTGTTGATGACTACTCTAGATATACATGGGTGTTCTTCCTTCATGACAAGATCGAAGTTGCTTCATGTTTCAAGAAGTTTGCCAAGAGAGCACAAAATTAGTTTGAAGTGAAGCTCAAGAAGATAAGAAGTGATAATAGAAAAGAATTTGACAACACAAACATTGAAGCTTATTGTGATGAAGTTGGGATCAAGCATGAGGTCTCCGCAACATATATTCCTCAACAAAATGGTGTAGTTGAGAAAAAGAACCGAACACTTATCACACTTGCAAGAACAATGCTTGATGAGTACAACACACCCAAAGCTCTATGGGCGGAAGCTATCAACACCGCATGTTATGCATCCAACCGCCTATTTCTTCAAAAGTTTCTTGACAAGACACCCTATGAGTTGCTTAATGGGAAGAAGCCGGACGTCTCATTCTTCCGGGTGTTTAGTTGCAAATGCTACATCTACAAGAAGCGGCAACATCTAAGAAAGTTTCAAAGACGTTGTGATATTGGCTTTCTTGTTAGTTACTCATCAAAGTCCAAAGCATATAGAGTATTTAATCATGCCACCGGCTTGGTTGAAGAAATATATGATGTGGAATTTGATGAATCTAAAGGCTCCCAAGGAGCACATGAGAATCTTGATGATACAGGTGATGAACCATTGAGAGAGGCTATGAAGAATATTTCGGTTGGAGACATCAAGCCTAAAGATGATGTACAAGTGATTGATCCACCTTCTTCATTAAATGTGCCACAAGATGATGATAAAGATGGTAGAGTAAAAAATAAAGATACTTATGTCCCTCATGATCAAATGGTGGCACAAGCACAAGATGTTGATGCTCCACAACCTTCGCCTCAAGTGATTGATAGAAGAAATCCACCTCTACTATAAGCTCATCCACAAGATCTCATCATAGGGAATTCTTCAAATGGTGTAATGACTCGATCTCAAAAACTTGATTCATTTATTGAACATCACTCTTTTGTCTCTTGTGTTGAACCTAAGAATGTAGAAGAAGATCTTCAAGATTTGAATTGGATAAATGTCATGCATGAAGAGTTGAACAACTTCTCTCGCAATGAAGTTTGGACTCTTGAAGAGCGACCACAAGGTGCAAGAGTCATTGGAACAAAGTGGGTGTTCCACAACAAGCAAGATGATCAAGGCATTGTAGTGAGAAATAAGTCAAGACTAGTTGCAAAGGGGTTCTCTCAAGTTGAAGGATTGGATTTTGGAGAGACCATTTGCACCGGTTGCAAGACTTGAAGCCATTCGTATCCTCCTTGCATATGCATCGTATCATGAAATAAAATTATATCAAATGGATGTTAAAAGTGCATTTTTAATTGGCTTCATAAATGAGCTAATCTATGTTGATCAACCTCCCGGGTTTGAAGACCCTAGATATCCTAATCATGTTTATAGGTTGTCCAAGGCGCTATATGGGCTTGAGCAAACTCCAAGAGCATGGTATGAGCGTCTTTGGGATTTCCTTATTAAGAAGGGCTTCACCATTGGGAAGGTCGACATCACACTATTCACCAAAAAGCTTGATGGAGAAATCTTCATTTGTCAAGTATATGTTGATGATATCATCTTTGGATCATCAAATGAAGATTATTACAAAGAGGTTGGTGAATTGATGTCGAAGGAGTTCGAGATGTCTATGATTGGAGAGCTTACATTCTTCCTTGGTTTTCAAGTCAAACAAATGAGAGAAGGGATTTTCATCTCTCAAGAAAGGTATACCAATGATCTTCTCAAGATGTTCAATATGGATGAATGTAAGCTAATCAAGACACCAATGTCATCTAATGGACATCTCGACCTAGATGAGGGAGGTAAAACGGTTGATCAAACTCTCTAGCGCTCTATGATTGGTAGCTTATTATATTTGACCGCATCTAGGCCCGACATTATGTTTAGTGTGTGTATATGTGCTAGATTTCAAGCTAATCCTAAGAAAGCTCATTTGGTAGCCGTTAAAAGAATCCTTAGGTACCTTAAGCACACACCAAGCATTGGTCTTTGATGTTCCAAAGGAGCTAGATTTCAATTAGTTGGCTATTCCGATTTGGATTATGCCGGTTGCAAAGTTGATAGGAAAAGCATATCCAAAGGGTGCCATTTGCTTGGTAGATCACTTGTGTCTTGGTCCTCCAAGAAATAAAATAGTGTGGCTTTGTCCATCGCCGGAGCGAAATACATTGCCACGGGTGCTTGTTGTGCATAAATACTTTACATGAAGCAAACTTTGCTAGACTATGGTATAGCTCTAAAAAAGGTACCACTTTTGTGTGACAATGAGAGTGCGGTAAAGCTTACTAATAATCTGGGTCAATACTCGCGCACCAAGCACATAGATATCCGCCATCACTTTCTTAGAGATCACGTTGCTAAAAATGGTATATCACTAGAAGGTGTAAGGACCGAGGATCAATTGGCGGATATCTTCACTAAACCGCTAGATGAGGCAACATTTTGTCGGTTGAGGAATGAGCTCAATGTGTTTGATTTTAGTAACTTCACTAGAAAATGAGCTTGTGTTGTCCCTTGCATTGCATTGTAATATACAACATGTTTAATTTTTGGTAATGCATTTAGGGCTTGTCTACCATGGTTAAGATAACCGCCGAAAAGCGTGTGGAGAAGCTTAACCTTGGATCAAACTTGACAAGCAACTAGAATTACTTTCAAGTATTGCATTGCATATGCATGTGTGTTGTTTTGTCGTTTCCTTTCGATTACCCTTTTATTGCCTATTTTCTTAAAAAGAAGTATAGCCAAAGGAAAAATATTTTGAAAAATTTGAGGGTTTGAGAGAGGGCACTCACATCAGTCTTAATTGGTGTTTATTTGGGTCTTATTAAAGTTGGAACTTGATTGGGAACAGGCAGCGCGAAGGAACATTGAAGATTTGCTGAAAAAGGACGACCGGACGCTGCACCGGACTCTGGATTCCAGCGTCCAGTCAATTCACAGGAGGTGAACAGAAGCGCAAAGGAGTGACCGGACGCTGAAACAGTGTTCTTCCTGTGTCCAGTCAGAAGGTGGTCTTGCGTCTGGTCAAGCGAAGAAGATGAATACAGGATCGACCGGACTTTGGCTGCGTCCAGTCAAGGACAACCGGACGCATCTAGTCATGACTTAAGGGGATTTGGACCTCTCTGTTGTCGACCGGACTCTGGGTGGCAATGTCCGGTCGGTGCCACCAGAGCGTCCGGTCAGTTGGAATCGTGCGGATCCAGAACTCTCTCTCCTTTCCTTATCCGTCACGTTGGGGGGCCACCATATAACCCAAATCGCCACCTGCCCACGCCACACCCCGTGCCTGCCTTACGTAGCCGTGCCCGCGCTAGCGCCGCCGTGCTCGCACTCGCGCCGTCGTGCTCCCGTTGCCGCGCGCCGTGCCCTAGCCGTGTTTCGCCGCCGCGCTGCTCTGCCCCGCGAACCCGCGCCATCTCGCCGTATCGCGCTGCGCCTGCTTTGATCTCGCCATGTCATCACAGTGCCATCGCCTACACCCCCATTGCCGCGCCTGCATCTCCACGGACCGTTCAGCGCCGCATTGCCTCACAACCCTAACCCTAGCCGATTCCCGGTGGTTTCCCATGATTCGTTCCTCTGCTGTTGGATCGTCGATTCGTCGGTTCGTCAGGTAGCAAGCCATCGCCTCTAATTTTGTATCTATTGCTTGCTTCTTAGGGTTTCGTATCTCTAGATGTATATTGTAATTATTCATATATTCGATCTATTCTATCGTGCAACGAGTCGATGCTTTTGAGGTCACTTTGGCAGTTGTCAGTCAACTCGGGGCCAAGCCCACGAGTACGGATCGAGGCCAAGCCTCAAAAGTGTCAGTTGGCAGTCGGTTCTTGTTAGTGGCAGTACTTCTCTACAGCTCCATCAATGGCACGTGTGAAGAATGCCGGAGGTGGTCCCGGTGATGAGGATCTAAGGCATCCGCCTCGTCTGTCTGCTGAGGTGAAAGGCAAGGCGAAGAAGCTTATGACGAAGAAGCAGAAGTTTGTAGATGCTGATACTAAGAGAGCAGCAGTAGTGGCAGCTATCGCAGAGCGTGCAGAGAGAGGAGGGGCTTGCAGTGGTGTCCGCATTGCAGATCAACTTTCTCCAACATAGAGGGCCGCCGTCGAGAGGGTTGAGAGTCTTCATGGTAGTCCAGCTGGGACTGTCATGCTTGGAGGACGGCGTGGTTCTATAGATGAGAGTCAGCCTCAGGGGGAGACTGTTGAGCATTAGGCATAGCCAGCAGAGTAGTCCGAAGGTACCCAGCCGACAGAGCAGACTCTGGAGGCAGAGCAGACCGAGGAGACAGACCAGGCACCTCAGCCACAATTACGACGCTCTGGTCGTACTCGTGCTCAAGTGACACCGAGGCCAGAGACACAGCGGAGGGGTTCTCGTTCGCCTCCCAGACCACAGGGTCTGCCCCCAGTGACTCACCTTGATCTGAGGGCAGCCACAGCCTAGCAGGTGCAGCAGCTCAGGTTCGTGTAGTTCGAGGACTTGTTTTCGCCGAGGCGGGATGAGCGTTCTTCAGAGGGTTTCTATACACCATTGTAGGAGGACTTCTACAATGCTTATCTGAACAGTGGTGTGGCTTTCAGATCTCAGAGAGTTTGCTCCATTAAATCAGTCATTGCAGCAGCAGGAGAGCAGATCCGCCCTCACCTCTCTTACTTGCCAGGGTTGACAGACCTACTTGGACGGACTGGCCAGTATGTTCCATCATGGGTCCGTGAGTTCTACTCTTCACTTTAGATTGACCCAGGCCACAGGTTCATACACTTTGCATTCAGAGGTCATGACAATAGGCTAATGAGCTTTAGGGTTAGAGAGATACTTAGGATTCTAGAGTCACCCATCCGCCTTCACGAGGTGTGCCATGGTCAGACAGAGCCTCCTAGATGCCCTCACGGCGGTCTAGTGCCTCCTACAGATCTGGTCCGACCTTGCTTCATAGAGCCTTTTGGTGAGGGGTCGAGCAGGACACCTAGAGACCTTACTCCTATAGCTAGACTGCTTGATGCTATCATGAGAAGGACCCTGCTCTCGAGGATGGGTTATCGTGAGGGATTGACTTGCATTCAGTTATGATTGGTGAACTCTCTGATTCAGCAGATAGTTTTTGACATTTGGGATGTTATTCTATTAGAGATGGAGGACACTCTTACAGAGGGGTTCAGAGGCCACCGTCAGCTACCTTATGCTCACTAGATCACATTCTTGATTTGCAAGGCAGTTACAGTGAAGTCCCCAGAGACAATGGTAGAGTATATTGGTGCCACTACTAAATTTCCACCTTACAACATGACCCAGATGCTCCGTCACAGCAGAGTGAGGACACCTAGCTAGCCGCACCGTCGCCCAGAGGTGCTAGAGACTGCACTGCAACCCAGCAGGATGAGATCATCAGAGGCGTTGCAGCGATAGAGGAGGAGCAACTAGATGCTCAGCAGGAGGGTATGGTCGAGAGCGACCCCAGTGACAATTCAGATGATGACTACCAGGCTATCCCTCACATGCCTCCTCGACGACATGACAGTGAGGCCGGTGGCTCTAGCTCAGCTCTAGCATAGCCACCACAGACAAACCCCGCTCTCCTTGCTATTCTTGAGCGGATGAGGCAGGATTAGGCACGCCAGGCCCAGGAGAACACAGCTGCCCTTGCACAGGTTCAGGCCAGACAGGATGAGTTCTAGAGACAAGCAGCAGGCCATACAGCAGCAGCAGCAGCTCCTAATCCAGCAGCAGCTTGGTTTTATGCAGCATGTCGTTACTGCTATTGGATTTGCACCGCCTCAGTTTGCACCTTAGATCGGGCAGCCTGTTACCACTACAGTGACTCCAGCTTTACAACCCAGTGGGCTTTAGAGTTAGGGACAGCTAGCTACATAGTTTGCTTCACCGACAGAGCAGGTGTTCTAGTGGTTTGCTTCACCAGTGACAGCCTAGGGTCCTTCCTTCACACCTATTGTCACAGGCTTTGCACCGGCTCAGAGCTCCTCAGTGCTTGTGACTGACACCCCAGTTTCTAGGAGCCTTGGTGCCACATTCAGTGAGTTGACAGGGCAGCCTACACCGCTAGAGCTACGTGTCCCTGCTCCTTCCAGAGTCGCTCCAGTTACTAGGACTACAGAGACGCTCCCTTCTTATGTCGCATCATCAGAGCCAGCTGCTACAGTTGTACCTGCAGAGTCACAGGCCACACCAGTCCCACAGCAGACCCAAAACCGCTTTAGCTTTACTTCTAGCGACAGAGGGTTAGACAGCTCAGAACTCCGGATCAGAGGATGATGCTACACAGTTTTAGATCGCTCACCGCACCTCAGCGCCCGACTCGTCTGATCCTACCCCGCCGACCAACCCTTAGGTTTTGGTGCTTGACGCCAAAGGGGGAGAGGGATCGAGTATGTTAGACCTAGGGGGAGCAATATATCTTGGGGAGCTTATGATTTATTACTTTTGGCTTTTTATGTGTGATACATTACTATGCATTCATGTTTATTTTCATGCATTGAACTACATACGTGTGATTGTGATATTTATGTGATATGTGTGATACTTATGTGATATGTGACATGTGTGCTCTCTACTTTGATCTTTATATATGTCATGTCACTTCATTATGCTCATTTGGTTTGCTTCCGCGTTTTACTTCGATTCAAATGAGATTTATTTCTTGTACTCATGCTTATTTCATATCTATTGAGTACATCATGTTGGCTTGGGTCATATAAGCATGCCTAACTCTTTTGTTCTTATTGTCAAAAGCTTATATGAACCAAGCATGTTGAAAACCTCATCTCTTTTACATACTCAAGGTTGTATTGTCATCAATCACCAAAAAGGGGAGATTAAAAGCATCTAGGCCCCTAGTTGGGTTTCGGTGATTAATGACAATACGTGATTACTATGACTAATGTGTGTTTTGCAGAGACAATTAAGTTAGGTCATGGTAATGGCAATTGATTGGGCAATCATGGTTGTCATGCCTCTACGATGGAAATCGTTTCGGTTTTCAAAGGATAGACGACAAGGTTAAGGATGGACTAGTTCTAAGTGTCATTTGGTGTTGAAGAGACACTTAGAGTAGTTTAGGACTTTGTTTTTCCTTTGACCGTACTATTAAGGGGGTATGGACTAGTAGCTTGACCTAGGTGAGTCTATTGGGTTAGGTGTGCTTCACACTTGTCAAATCTAGCACTAGGTAGCTCAGGAGTAGCCCTAAGATCAATTAGAGCAAACTTCATTCACATATAATTTCGAGTTGAAAGTGAATAGAGGGTCAAATGACTGACCGGACGCTGATCTGGTTGTGACCGGACGCTGAAGGGTGAGTCCGGTCAGTTTATTTGATCAACTGGAGCCGTCTGGTTGCGACCGGACGCTGAGTGAAAGGTGACCGGACGCTGGGTGCTATAGTTCGGTCAACTCTAGAGAGGTTCCAGAGAGAGGGAGTTTCCTGATCGGACGTGTCCGGTCAGTGCTGACCGGATGCTAGTCAGGATCCGGTTACTGGCCGGATGCTAAACAGTGAAGTGACCGGACTCTGGACGCCAGCGTTCGATCAACATCAGTAAGGTTCCAGAGAGCAGTTTTCGTGACCGGATGCGTCCGGTCAATGCTGACCGGACGCAGGTTTGTGTTCGGTCACAACTTAACGGCTCTATGGCGGGGATAACTGACCGGAGCGTCCAGTCACCTTGAACGCTGATGCAACCTCCTAACGGTTCGTTTTGAATGAGGGGATATAAATACTTTCTCTATTCATCCAAAGGAGGTTTCTTGCCCATTTGATCAGCTGAGAAACATCCTTGAGAGTGCTTTGGAGAGCAAGAGCCTAGTGAGGTGATTGAGATTTGAGAATCCAAGATTAAGGTCTCATTAGTGCAAGGAGAGTAGCAAGTGTACATCCACCCTTCTCATTAGGCTTGTTGTGGTCAAGTGAGAGTTCGTGCTTATTACTCTTGGTGATCGCCATCACCTAGACGGCTTGATGGTGATCAGGAGTTTGGTGATCATCCGGCGGAGCTTGTGCCTGACCCAACTCAAATTGTGAGCGGTTGTGGCCGATTTACCGCGACGGAGTGTCGAAGAATCAGTCCGTAGAGAGCACTTGATCCTTGCACAGATTAAGGGAGAGTTACACCCTTGCGCTGGTGCTCCAACGAGGACTAGTGGGGAGTGGCGACTCTCTGATACCTCGGCAAAACATCACCGCGTTCCTTCTCCTCTCTTTATTTTAAGCATTTACATTTGAGCAATTCAATTCTTGTCTTTACATTCTTAGAATTGTCATGATAGAGTAGGATTGGAACCTAGGGTGTAAAACTTTTGAGCGGTAGATCAATAGGAACACATTCTAGCAGTGGCGTAGCTAGGGTTTAATGCAAGGGTGGTCCAACTAAATATAATGAGCCAAATAATAGTGTTCTAAATACAATATTCATTATATTATAGAACATATATACTGTAGTTTTAACATTAATCCATATTCTATGGTGGTCCATGGCACAACGTGCCACCTAGCTAGCTCCGCCTATGCATTCTAGGCAAAAGGGGTGAAGTGGGATAAGTGTAGGGTTTAATTATTGCAAAGAATTTTAGAATTAGTTCAATTCATCTTTTCTCTTAAGCATCTTGATCCTTTCGGACTGCATTTGCTTACAAACAACGCACAGCACCCATGGACTTAAACAAACATGGGAAGAGTATCAAAGTGCAGTAACTCTTGATGATCCATCAACACTAGTCACAGTTAGCGGCGCCACAGAAGCAAACACGTCGAGTCAAGAGTTGGATGCGACGAACACCGCTGCAATGCCAGCATTTCATTCTCTTGTTAGCCCGTGAGCATCCATATTTATCCAACTTGTTAGCCCGTGAGCATGTGAAAAGTCAGGCTCAAAAGTACCATTGGCTGATTTGTTGTGAGAGAAAAATAATGTACCATGGCTGATAAGCTGATTTGTTGTGAGAGAAAAATACTGTACCATGACTGATAAGCCAGGCTGATAAGTTCAAGCGAACAGGATGGGTGCCCAGCTTCGGTGAATTTCCTGGAGCATTACTGTCATGAACTGCTTATTACAGCCTAACCGAGAGAGGGGAACGGGAAGAAACCTATTGTCAGATCATCCTTGGCTATGAGGTGAAACCTACTGTTCAGCTGCTAGTCTTTACAGTGCTGCTGACGATGAATCTCACAAAACACCGTACTAACAGTGAAAATATGCAGCTGCATGGCTGTCTGAAAAAGCAGCCCGAACAGGCTGGGTTAAGGTAAATACTGATGGTGCTTTCGAGCAAGAGTCAAGGTGAGTAGGGATTAGCGTGATCATCAGGGATGATATTGGACATGTCGTTGCCACGAACGCAGAAGGGGTTGAGCTTTGGCTTGCAGGAGGGATTGGGCTTAGCAAAAGACTGCGCAAGGCAATTGTGAAGCCGGACTACATATAACTCATACGCGCTCAAAACTCATACAACAGAGATCCCGTCTTATGTATCTGTTGAAGGGGTGTTGCGAGCTTAGTGAGCGTTGTCGGATGTGAAATTCTAGACTATATAGGGAGAGGACAAAATAAGGTCGCTGACGAGCTGCAATGGCAAAACATACATCTAGTGACGGAGCTTGGTGACTAATGTAGAAGGGGGCCAAGATAAACTCAAAAAGTACGGAGATTGAGGGGCCATGTCCTCTTTGGCCTAGCTGAAGCTCAGCCCCTGCATACTCAATATTGCAATTCTATTCCTCGGTGATAAATAAAGTTCTCTCTTTGACGATCGCAAAAAAAAGAGGATAAAATAGTATTGTGAAAGTTTTTTTTTTAAACTAGTATTGTGAAAGTATTGCCCCGAGGCGTGGTCAAATATGGTAAAACAGGAGTATATTAGGAACAATAGAGAATTACCCTCGGTTATGGGTCCATTGGCAGCCAGACGAACAGACCCATCACGTGGAGAAAGAAAACAGTCAAACACTTATATTCTACTATACTCTTGAAAGGATTTGAACAAGGATTACGCACTCAAAGAGCTTGCATTCATGCTTACATAGTAAGCAACCAAGCACAAGGTTCATAAAGGTTTTACACACACCGCAAGCATAACAGACGCGTTGATATAGATAAATAACCTTGTGAGACGAAAGCCACAAAATAGATAGACATCAAAATTCATACTATATATAGATGGAGATGTACATAAGGTTGATAAATACGGCGACAGTGCCCTGAAAACAAGACCGGGGTTGATCCAGAAGCAAATGCGCCTTGTTCCGGTTAATAAAATCGAGCCCCTCTGCACACAATTTAAGAGAAGCCCTCGACTCAAAATGCAACACAGGTGAAGGCACAAGAGAAGGTTCCAAAAGAAAATGCAGGCAAGACTCTTCTTCTCCACACACACCACCACTAAAAACTGATGACAATGACTCCTTCACTCTCCCCTCAGCACAAGTTACTGGGACCTGCTGTACAACATGGGGTTAATTCTTACAGCGACCAAAATCTGGAGGCTCTCCCTGCGCCTTTCACCTTTCTCGGCCTTCAGGTTAACAAGCACATAGATTCTGGGGAACTCGGTAGCACCCTCTTGCATATAGCTTCTCGCCAGAGACAAAAATTTTGCAGCAACCTAAGTCTTCGGTGACCCGCATCATGGAAGTTAATAAATACAGATCGGGAGACTTACCAAACAAAACCAAAATGGGAAAGGGGGGAAAACTAGGACTGAAAATGGGTTTGCAAAAAGTTATAGCTTGGGCCTTTGTGGTTAGCGATGCAGCAAGCTACTCAGTGTCCTTGGTAGGACCTGAAGCGTCAGCTCCATTGGAAGAAGTGTCACCGTTGGTCAAGACTGTCAGGATATCATGGTGATTTTCTTCACCGGAGGAAGTCCGGGATCTCCCAGACCTGGCTCGGATGTTTGTACCCATAGGGAAAGGTTCCTGAGAAAGATCACAACAAAATGTCAAAATTGCAACCATATGCTTAAAAACACTGCAGGCACAATAATAGAGCAAGTTCTGAAATTATTAAGCAGACACTGGGACCATATAAGTATGGTACGATTGCAAACTATGTACCAAACTTGCTTTGAAAACAGTGAGAATGATACAGTGTTCAAAGAATGTTACCCCACTTGTGAAATGTATGTATCTTAGTTCATTGGTGCACAGTATGAAAGTGCAGATGAAAAAAGGTATCCACAGACGTTACATTTTCTATAATTGTGGACTCATTACTAGTTAGGCAGTTAAGCAGCAAAAATGGCAGGTGGGCATTTAACTCCCACCTTTTTATTTGCACAAAACCTATGTTTTTAGCTGCCATCAGCCCATCAAGGATTCAAGGAATATATGGATGACTATAGGAAGACTTGTCACAGGGCAGTTAATGCAGCAAAAATGGCAGGTGTAAATTTACCTCACACCTGTTTTTTGCACAAAGACTAAGATGATATAGAGAAGACTTGTCACAGGGCAGCGATACATAATGTAACTGGACTACTGGAGAACAAGATAGCAGGGAAACTACCCAGGGAAAAAAAAAAAGACAAGCATACCTGATCTCCTGCATTAGGACCTTCTGAGTGGAAGAGTATGGGGCGGCAGCGTTTGTCCTCATTCATCAAACTAGAGTTCTGGAAATGAGCAATCAGGGCTGTTTTCCCTTGGATTCTGGCATAAGCAAGTGATGCCACCTTCTCACTGTTAAACTTCTCCCACTTTTTACCATTAAAAGTCTGAAAAGGATGACAAAATGGTTCAGGATAGCACATCAATGTTCAAGCTGGATAGTTTATCAAAGTACGAATTTGGCAAGCCATACAAGTTGATCAAAGGCCAAAATAGCCATAATTGCATCAATGCAGTAGCACTTCGTCAACTGAATAATTTTCTCACCTGATAAAACGGGATGATATGCTGAGGATTGGTCATGTTGATGAAAGCATAGCCAACATTACATTTATTCTGAAAAGGAGATTGATTTCATTTAGTAACATGAACAGACAAGTACAGTCCCAACAAATACGAGGCACCGGTCGCTTACGAGTTAAATTCAAACTACCTTAAAATCAATCGGCAAGTAAATAAAATCATAAGTGCCCTTATGACTTTCATCAATAGCAGCCAAGAGCATCTTGGAGGTATACCTGGAACCAGAAAGAGACAACCAGAACAAAAAAAATATATATTATTGAGACAGAACATAAATGTAGCATAAAATTGGGTGATCTCAAAACATACTTATTTGGGATATTCTTTATCATCAGTGTAGTTCGTGAGTCTTCCCCCCGCATTATGCGGTCAACATCAAGCTCGTACTGCCGTTTATTATCAGATTGGTTAGCACCTGAGTCATTTCTCCGGCTTCTCATCCGCTCACCAGGTGAATCAAATGATGAAAGGGGAACCATAGGATTCCTTCCATGGAACATAGGACCTCTTTGTTGAGGAGATGGTGCGCTGATCTGAGCTGAAGACACGGTTGGATCCATGCGATTCCCACCAGTGTGAGAAAATATGCTATTTAGCTCCAAACCATGAAGCTGAGGGCTACCAGGAAATCCCATGCTCCCAACACTGCCAGGATGAAAACTTGATGCTTCTGTCAATTCCCCTGCATAGCCATGCCGCCTGTCCCAAAGTGACGGATTGATTGTTGGCGCAGAGCCCACGTGATGATGATGCATTGGAAGAACATTCTCAATCATGTGTGATGGTGCTCTTGGAACTCCATGCATTTGTGCTGGGGAGCGAGACGGTACATTATTTACAAATGATCCCGGATTTTGCCACAGCACAGGGGAATTGGGAGGACGGTGGAAGTTATTTGAATTATTCCACATTAACTGGTGACCACGGACAGGACCGCTTCCACTTCTTGAAAATCCCATAGCTGCAAAAATTGGTACACATGAAGTCATGCAGGGAACAGTTAAATAACATACATTAATTGATCAACTTTTGACAGTTAGCTGTCACAATCCTGATAAACCAAACAGCTTTATTAGAAAACACATGCTTAAGGAATGGAAATGAGAGAGAATAGGGTCAAAAATAAAAATGGAGATTAGGATGTCCAAATTTACAAACTAACCTCCTTCACCGGCACGATCAAATGAGTGCCCAATGAGGTTACCAGAACCCACTTTATGAAGATGTCTGCTGTCAACTGCTTCAGCTGTTCTCGAGTTGCTATTGACACCAACTGGTGCCATCGTGTTAAGATTGTAAGGGGTGCCGTTATTTGCTCCATTGTGAACTTCAGGAAGGGAATGCGGATGAAGAGTGCCCATGCCTTGAAAACCATAATTCATATGCCCATTCATCCGACTAAGTGAGTGGCTGAGCTCACCAAGGGAAGCCTGATTACTATGAGTTGCAGCAGATGCAATTCCAATGGGAGAGGACAGGCTCTGTGGTATGGTAGACGATAGACCCGGAAAAGAAGCCTCTCTGAACGGGGTCATTGATGTGAGAAGTCCAGAATGCAAACCATGAATACTCCCATTTTCACGGCCAGAAGATGTCATTGCTGCCATATTAGATGAACCTTAAAGAATAATCCTCCATGTCAGGAAATGCAGCTATTGACATGACATACAATAAAGATGAAAAAATAAACATCATACCCAATGAAGCCAATGGAGGGCTATTTGTGCTTGGACTGCCCAGTTTGCATACACCAAATTCTTCCTGCCCCAACTCTTTGGACATGTGCTGTGTTAAACTGTTATAAAACAACATTAAAATCAATGTTAGAGCAGTGAATAAAACCTATGTGTTTACACCACCACGTTCAAAAGTTTGTACCATAGAATCAAAATCAGAAGGATGCATCACATAATAATTGCTCTTTTTCTGGATGAATTAAATAACTAACATACTAAGTATATATCAATACACCTAAATACGATACAAAGAATTAGGAATACCATATGAAAGAACAAACAAAAATATGTTTTGTTTAGGACATGAGAGCCCATACACAGAAATAAACAAACAAAGATTAAGTAACTATCTATACATGACAAATAAAAACAGTGCAATGTTTACAGCTCCAGGAAGAGATTTTCCACTTGAGAAAAGAATATAAAAATCCAGAGCATATAACTAATGTGCATACTATCCACAGGTACCGTCATATAGAATAAGTGATGCCACTATATACCAGTGATGCCTAAGCAAGAATCATTCAGCTTGCTAAAGAATAGCCTAAGGTTCACTAAAGCTGTGATCAAATGATCAACGATTAACAGCCTGTTCGGTTGGCTGGTTCGTTTCGTTGCTGGTTCGTGAAGAAGTATTGCTGGCTGGTTTGTGTGAGAGAAAAATACTGTTCCGGCTGGAAATTTACGATCGTTTACGATAAGCCACAGCCAAACGAACAGGCTGTAAATACGGAGTGTCCAAAAGTAATGAAGGAAGTATTGCTGATGAAATACGAGAATGGACAGCAAGATTAACATTTGAAATACATACCGTCTAGCAGCACTCAGACGGCCAGTCTCCAATTTTATTTTCTTGCCAGCAAGATCACTCCTGTTTAAAGCACGAACTGCACCTTCGGCTGCTCTGACATCATAAAATTCTATAATTTTGAGATGGCCCTTTTGCGGTGCATCACGAATCTGCAATTAATTTAAGACATTATAGTCCTAGTTATAATGGAGTAGTAGGTAGTTAATGTAAGAGCATAGCATACCTCTTTTATTTCACCATAGTCGCTAAATATCTGATGGATATCATTATTTGTTACAGACGGGTCAACATTAAATACAACAAGCATCCCCTGGTTAATATCCTTCTCCGAAGGATTGTCCTAAAGGGAAAAAAGGTGACAATTAGCACAAGCACTACACAAGACTAAAAACTGCAAACTACATACACACTGGCATCCTTGGGCAAAACATGTCTACAAATCAAGCCAGTAAGACATAGAGTTGTGAATACCTTCGGAATGGAGTAATGTATGTCAAGTTTTCTACGTCTGAGTGGCTTGTTTTGAAGTGCCCTCATGGCATTCCATGCTGATCTTATGTCATAGTAAGATATCATCACAAAACCACGATGTTTGCAGGCAGTGTAAAGGTTGCTGATTTCTCCATAATGCTGTGGGTAAAGAGTAAATGATTTTCAGAAACAAATGTTCTGTACAAAAACAATAGGTTTGAGCAGAAAACGGTAAAAAGCAACATGCCTCAAATAGGAGCCTTAATTCAGAATCCTCAACATTGCTATTAATGTTTCGGACGAAAAGAGTTCTTGAAGGGTGTTCCCCATATGGATGTTCACCATTCATTGTGCCATTAAGCGACCCAAGACCATCATTAGCTCCACCATTAGTTTCTGTATTTTTTTTATTTTCATCGGTTTCCAGTTCCATCCCGCCTCCAGTGTAGAATATATCATCATCGACATCATCACCATTGTTAGCATGGGCTGTGTACCCAACATCAAGAACACCTGATAGTAGGTCATCATCATCAGGAAGTATGTTTCCTATTATTTGCGCTTCGATTTCCTCCGTTAACTCAAAGGGTTCATCATCTACATGAGTTGGAACAACCTTTTCAACTGGCTGACGAAGAAGCACATCCTTGGATCTCAGTCCCACTACAGATTGAAGCATAAAACTGGTTAGGAAGCAATAAATAGGAACAATATATTGCTTACTACAATAGCAATGATTTAATTGGAGTGTCTGACTGCACAAATCTTGCAAAAGATGTGACTGAAAATAAAAGGATAACGATACCAAACTAAAGTGAAAGGATTCTTAGGCCAAAGAAAATTAAAGCAGGTAGATTCCTTCGAAAATACGATGCAAAAATGCTAAAAAAAAAGATGAAAGTTTTTTTATTTGTTCTTCCTTTCAAACTCACTGATATCCTTTGTTGTACTTTTTATTCCTTTCTATTGATTTCAAGGTGCACCCATACTCAATACATGCTATGGAATATGTGATACAGTTCAATGCATTTTCTATGATGAAGAGAATGGTTCACATGGTTCAGGCTCACTGTACAGTACAATCAATTGCTCTAATTAAGATGATGAAAGTGCCAGAGTAAACTGTCTCACATTTTCTGTCAAAAATTTCTGACAGGGAGCTTGAGAAAAGCCCATTCTCATTGTAGGCCTCATTTGGATTAGTCCTTCCATCGGGAAATAAAGATGAATCAGATTGGAGGTTACGGTCTTGATCAGCTCTCCACAGTGATGATGGCAAGTTAACATGTCTCTCTTGACCAAAAGTCTTGTGCTCAAGGCTAAATGCAGTCTTCTGGTCTCTCAGCTTGTATGGTTGTGGATCTATCCGAGCCACAGTTTTTGTCCCAATGGGTTGGGGCTTTTCAATTGGAGAAGATGCAACTGACTTGCTTCCTGACAACAATAGAAACATCTTGTTTTGAGAAGACATCTTGATAATGAACAACAAAATGCATGAGGCATTGTGATAACAAAGAGAGAGTATGACACGAGCACCAAAGAAATAAAAAGTAATAAGGTAGAAACTAGCAGCAACCGATTGTTTATCAAAGGATAATCTGGACATCAAATATGTCAAAAATCCTTTGCAAAACAAGGTGAACACAAAACAATGGCTTCACCTAACTACAGAAACAACAAATGAAAAGTGCAATAAATCATGTCCACCACCACGACAACAAATACAAAGCCTTGAAGTTAGGGTAAGCTAAAATCATATTCATCCCATGAAAACAAATTATTTATGTTATTTAGGCCCTGTTCGCTTGTCTTCTGAGCCGTACTATTTCAGCGAACGAACAGTGTTTTTCTCTCGCAACAAATCAGCGACCAGTACTTTCAGCCATGGCTTTTCAGCAAAGCGAACAGGGCCTAGTCATGCATAAAATGTTGTGACTCATTAAATGCACAAAATGCCCCCCAATAACACATGAATTTTTGCAGCCAAAAGGCATCCTTTGCATGGAAATGAGCAAAAAGCTAAGGGAGATTGAATCAAATTCGGTACTCACCAATGTGATGCAACGACTCCTGCTTCCAAAATCCGACCTGCCTCTGCAAAGATATAAAAAAAATAGTGCATGCCATAGTCAAGACTCAAGAAAGATGATCAAGTGACAAATGATAGGTGTCAAACATGGACTAAAACAATAAAGACATCACTGGCCTTCGCATAAATAAACTAAAAAAAACAGAAAAACAATAACTGGGGCAACAGTTCTGCAATTGCAGATTATTACCTCTGTGGGAAGGCGAAGCTGCTCCTCAGAGAAGGAGGACGCAGCCACGGTTGGATTGCTGAACTGGGGGTGGTGGCTCCTCGGATCCATGACTTGAGATGGCATCCTGCAGGCGTCCAGACCAAATAACGTGTTAGGCACAAACCTTGACAACAGCACCGTACCTCAACTGCCCGGGATCAAGGCAAAATTGAGAATTTTGCGGAAAAAATGAAGCGTCGAGGGGGTAAACATGACGAATCAGAGCAATTTTACGCGCAGAAATCTGTGCATCCATGACAACCGAGCCAAGGGGCGGCAGAGAAAAAAGCGGAATTTAGTTCGTGTGAGCTTCCAAAGTCAACATTTCTGAATCAGAACCAGTAGATTTGACAAACCGAGTGCGAATCCCACAAAACTTGTGAGAGAAATGTTTAATTCCCCCAATAAAACAGCACAGAAGATGTGGAATTTAATGCGCCTCGGGCTCTACGAGCTCCAAACAAGCAAGTCCCTTGTGATCAAAGGTAACCATCAAAACAAAACGAGGAATTCCGCGGAGCACAGCCGAAATTAATTGTCAGCCCCCGAATTCAAGCTCAGATCACATACAGCATGCAAAGGACACCCACAAAACAAAACAAGCAAGGATACGAGGAGAGCTTCCAAAAATTCCCGAAATTGAAACATCCCCGAGAAAAAAAAAACCAGCAACGGGAAGCGAGTGGGGGCTCACCAGATCGGCGCCTGCTGACACCTCCTCCTCCTCAGAGCTCAAAAACGGTGCCGAATTCGCGGGCAGCGGCAGCAGGCGGAAGAGATGCCCCCATGCCACGCAACCGGGACCCTCGCGGAGCTCGAGCACGGGTGGATCACACGGCCTGACGGTCGGCAGGGGACCCCAATGCGACGCCGGGGCTGCGCAGCCCTGGCCGCGGGAGCGAAGGAGAAAGCTACGGACACCTACCTAACCCTAGAGCGACGCGACACCAGCGACGACGACGGCGAGACCCGGCCGCTGGCCCCCATTCCGGCGCTCGCCCCCGTCCCCTTGCTCCGCCCCCTTGTGGTGTGCCCGCCGGATTTCTTCGCCGGAAGCTTTGCTGGCTCCGGCGAGGGGTCCCCGGCGAGGAGGAGGTGGTGGGTGATGAGACGAAGCGGAGACGCGGGCCTCAGGGACAGGGGAGAACAGCAACTACCTACCCAAATGCGGGCGGCGAGACTCGGGGGGAACGCCCTTTATACCGGACCCCGCGGTGACGCCCGGTGACCGCAACCGCGGAGCACGGGACCGCGGCGCGTGCGGCGGCCCCGGGGCATGGTGCTACCACCTGAAACTGACGAGATGTGACCCACGTCTATGCGGGCTTCCCTGTCAGTTACTGAAGACACGGGTGGGACCAGCACCGCAGTGGGATCCAGGGGAGAGAGCGGTGCACTGGTGGGAGGTGGGTTTAAATTTGGGCGGTGGGAGTTGGGGGAGGCGACGGCTTTGGGCTGAGTTGGTTAGGACAAGGCATCGATCCATCGGCGGCCTCGGGCGTGGGCTTGTTTGCGTTGCGCCGGAGAGATAGCTGCAGCTATAGATGGATGGTTCATCTTCTCTGAGTCGCTGCTTGCATTAGGATGCTTTTCTCATTTTAATTGCTGTCTTTGGCTGACAACAGCACTTTCAACCCATGCTTTATTTGCTCAGTCTCTGTGCACCAGTATGGAAGATTCGTATGTTCCTCTAACAGTTCAGGATTGACCGTTCGGTTTTTATTGCAAATTGGAGTATTAAAAGTCGATATTCAGAGCATCTTCTTTTGTGACCATTGGTAGTGGCTGGACTACTATTTTTTTTTCTCTGGAACTGGTACCTACTGGGCTCCTTCGTATGTGAAAGGAAATGCACAGCCTGTTCGCTCGGTTGTATTCGGCTTATAAGCCATGGCTTATCAGCCAACGAACAGTATTTTTCTCTCACACCAAATCAGCCAACAAGTACTTTCAGTTATGGCTTATAAGCCAAACAAGCCCAAACGAGCAGGGCGGCAGACTACTCATCAACCGCAAGTCTTGCGGAGCACTCATTGTAGATGTGGATAAAAATAGGAATGCACACCTATGTTTATTTACCGTCTTGTTACCGGAGCTCTAGCTTCTTTCATCTAAAAATTGCCTAGAATACGGGATAAGTTTCGTGGTGCATAAGTTTCATGAGTTTTCCTAAATTATTGTGTGTAATAAGCATGCTGCCTAAAATGGACGGTGGCCCTGTCTTTTTTGTTGTTATTACCAAATTCCAGAGTTATTATCCCTTATCTTTTGGCAACTTATCTCCCACGCTTTAGTTTTTCATGTGTTAATTGCGGTCTCTTGTCTCACGTTATTTTAAAAAATACGAATTAACAACCGTCGACGTTCTCCCCTTCGACTCGATGTCAAAGACACAAGTGATCTACCAACATGCTATCTATCACATTTGGAATGGTTGAACATTAACATATTTTATTCCATTTAGTAGTCACAAGGTGATTATATTTCACGTATAATACCTAACAAATGTGGATTAGTGTCATCAGTTGATGGCGCCAAAAGATGACGCCTTGCGTTTCAAATCTTGGCCTTTGGTGGCGACAGCTAAAATCGCTCATGAAATAGATAGCTATTTTATCAAACACAGATCGAGAAACTTGTTCCCTCTTCTTAAAAAGTATATCATAGTAGCATTAAATTTTGCCCCATAAAACGTAACGTTGTATCTTATGGGTGGGATATTAGCATTAGTTATGTCCCTCATGCATGCATGTAATCCGAAATTATCATGTGCGCTTGCCGTTATCTAGGGAAGGTTGCATCCTTTCTCATTGATTAGTACCAAAGGAATCACTAAAAATGTTAGGTGCATCTAGGTAAATTAACTTGAGAATTGATATATGTCCTAGAATTGATAGATTTGCATGGTGGGGGGGGAGGAGCAATCACTTAACTAGAATATTTGTGGAGCATGCGTCTTTGCCTGCTGTGACTCAACATGGAAATATGTAGCTATAATTGCCTTGAGTACTAAATGAAATACTAGGTAACTTGGTGTGGAAGTTTTGCATGACAAGCATTTCCGAGAATAAACCATGGTCCTATAATTGATATAATTTATGAAATTTAGGCATTGTACCCCATCTTATCTTCTGGTAGTTTCTTCTACCATACTTTGCTATAATCGGTACTAGTTACCTTTTTCTGATATGTGTTGGTGCACCTATGCCATGAGTACAAGAGAAAACTAGCTAAAGTGTTTTCTTTGTATACTTCTCTTGCTCTAATGATTTATAGAAACAATAAGCACTATATCTAGAGATGCTATATAGAATATGATATCTACAAGTAACGTATGGTTTCGACATCACGAATGTTAGAGCTAAATGTTAAGCATGTAGACAGCGAATGCAACTGTTTAACCCATGATAATGCATAAGAGATGAGCCAAAATTACGAATAGTATATATACTAGTGGTCTATAAGTGCTGTAGTGCACTAGCACGAAGCAACACGACTGGACACAGAGAGCAACTCGGCGCAGAGGATCCCCGGAGGGACCCAACAATTCACCGCGCCTCAGTTCGAACGGCCGGGGGGGCCGCGGACCCGGACCTGTCCCTTGCCGCGGGGCCCACCTCCGTCCCAGGATAAGACCCGTCCCCGCAGGTCGCAGCTCCTGTCCCTACTGGCCCCCACCTCTTCGGGCCCCGCCGCGCAGCGAAGTGGATAGCGATGCCGCGCGTGGAGAAAGCAGAGGAGGGCTCGCACGGAAGATTCGGAGGGATCAAAAAGCCTGGGTGCGGTGCAGCGGCGGGAAATCCTCGGGTCACCGGATTTCACACCCGCCTCTCGTCCCGGCTGGGATGCGTGTTTTTCTGCACCAAAGGGCACGATAGTACTCCTACTACCCGCCAGTAGCCTAGTAGCCTAGTAGCCAACAGCTTGTTCGGGAGCCCTCGTGAATTATTTACTATTGGTTGATTTGGTGTGAAAGAAAAATATCATTCCTAACGAAAATTTACGATCGTTTACGAGCAAGCGACCAGCGAACAGGCTACTAGTAGCCTGCCCCCGCGTATACGTATGCCTCCGAGATGACTTTGGTAATCAACCGTACGCAACCTTTGCTCTGCGGCGTTTGTTTGAAAGACCGTGTTGTAGTACTTCCTCTGTTTTTTAACGTTCATTCTACAGTAAATAGTTCTGCTTTAATCATCATCGTAACATTTATATTTTTACATTTACTAGAAAAATAATTTTATAATATATAGTTAGTATATGTTGTGAAACAATATAGAATTTTTTTAAATTGATGGTTAAGTTAGGAATGTTGGACTTAAAACAAACCTTATAATATAACAACAACATGTAAAAAAAACGGAGAAGGCTACCAATCACATCGGATGGGACGGATCTTGTGAAGTGGACCACTTGCTAGGTAGAGGTAGGCACGTGGATAATGTAATCGGAGCAAGTATATAGTATAAGGTTGTAAGTGAATTTTTATGTTGTGGTGGGAGAGAGAGGTGACGAGAGTGAAGAGAAACGAGTTATAAGTTTACTAGTTAACTTACGCCACAAGAGCAAATAAAATTTGTAAGACAAACAAAGGGGTCATAGACGAACTCATTAATTATATGAGTGGGCTAATAGGTGGGACTGTAAATTTACATACAATCAACAATGGGTTGTATTATTAGTCTCTGGCGCACGCCTTCCGTTCATGTATTATTGTAACTATAACGTTTATGTTTTGTCCACCCGTTACTTTGCATTTATTGGAGTACCTCCAACAGTACCAAAAAAAAACAATCTAAAAATCTAGTTTATAATGTTTATTACAATAAATATTAGGAAAAAAACTTAGTCACTAAAAGTTTATAATAGTTTACTCCTAAAACTAAAAAAAGACCACTTCCAAGATTCTGTCACCACCTAATGTCATATCGACGTTGACACGATAGCCATTACTGCCAACAATCACCCCACCAGCCACAACCAACCAACTTGGCACTTAACACACACCCGGAACCTCTTAAGTGGAAACTAATAAATTTTATAAGACAAACAAAGGGGTGATAGATGAACTCATTAATTATATGAGTGAGCTAATAGGTGGACTATAAATTTACGTACATCCAACAATGAGTTGTATTATTAGTCTTCTCTGACGCACGCCTTCTGTTCATGTATTATTGTAACTGTAACGTTTCGTTTTGTCCATCCGTTACTCTGCACTTATGGGTGTACCTCCAAAGATACCAAAAAATAATCTAAAATTTAGTTTTATAATGTTTACAATAAATATTAGAAAGAAAAAATAACTTAGTCACCAATAGTTTTTAATAAATTACTCCTAAAACTAAAAAAGACCCACTTTCAAGATTTTTTTCACCACCTAGGGTCGTTCGCTGGTCTGGAAAGACCAGCCAGCCGACTGCTCCCCCTCTCAATCTTACTGTTCACCAAACCCGGTCGAACAGTGTTTTTCTCCCACAACAATTCAGCCGGAACAGTGTTTTTCAGCCAAGTTTCAGACCAGCGAACGGGGCCCTAATGTCATACCGATGCTGACACAATCGCCATTGCCGCCAACAATCACCCCGTAAGCCACAACTTACTAACTTGGCACTTAACACACACGCGAAACCTCTAAAGTGGAAACTCCATTGATGACTCTACCTCCTAGTATTCCTAGAGCTTGTTTGGATCCTAGAACTAATAGTTAGCTGCTAATTATTAGTTAAGGGCTTGTTTTGATCCTCAGCTAACAAGCTCAGCTAGTGTCTTACTTACCACTTAGCTATATATTATCTGGCGTCTCCTAACTAACACAGCTAATAGTTAGCTGGGTAAATCCAAATAGGGCATTGGTTTCTCCTAGCTGGCTAGCTAACATAGCTAATAGTTAGTTGGGTAAATCCAAACAAGACCTTAGATATGAAATTAGTGGCTCCAGATCCAATTCTGGTGAATCACCCACGCAGTGGTGAAGCACCTAACTCATAGGTAGAATTTATAATTTTTTTTGCCATTGTCTGTTCTACTTTTTATTATTCTCACATCTAAAAGTAGTGGTAGAAGATTCAATTCATATAAACCTCCAGGCGATGGCGCCTGGAACGATGAAATGTCGAAGAAAAAAATCACCGCTCCATTAATAGAGAGTAGCAATCCTTTGTGTATCTTTGCATGTGGATGTCTCCGGTTTTCCAGGATTAGAAAGACTGGGAGTTAGAATAAAGAGCTGTTGGATGAAGATTTTTTAATCATGCCAACTAATGTAGATGATCTAAAGCATGATGACCTGCAATGTAAACAAACACATCATACTGTAGCAGTCTTCCATATTTTCCTTTATCCCTATAAAATTGTGGTAACTATCTTTTTTTTCTTTACTCCGGTTGCGCGCCAACATTTCATCTGTTTTTTGGCCACCACCATGTCCCTCGACTCTACTCAAATAAAAGGGGAGTTGCATCTCCCTAATACCACGGGCCAGCCCAATCATCACTTTTAACCATATTTGCTCTACACATCTATAGGACCCACTTTTTATGTCAGTATTAAGGAGGATATATTAGCTATTGTTGTAGGAACTTCCCAGATATCCAAAAATAATAATGTTGGGCAACCCTAAAAACTACATATTAGAAGATAGATTATTGAGAGACCGCTGGAGATGCTCTTAGATTAACTCCGGCTCCTCCGGTGAAGTGCTATAGCAACACTGTTTACTATTGTAGTAAGAAGCCATTTCACAAACTTGAAAAATAAATAACTAGAAAGAGAAAAGGCCAACAAAAAAAACCACGAATTTGGTTCACTAGCTCTAGCTCCATTGTGCTACAGTACCCAGAGCAGAGCTGACGTAAGCCGCGCGCCCGCACCAAATGGGTACTAAGAATATTTTAACTTATGGTTTGTTTGGATACGTATAACTAATAGTTAGCTGTTAAAAATTAGTCGAGGACCTGTTTTGATCCTCGGCTAATAAGCCAGCTTATATTTTTACCTACCACCAACAATTAGCTATTAGCTGAGTGGATTCACCTAAGGCCCTGAGATGAACTTATTAGCCTGTGAAGGGATGGCCGAGGGGTACTAGAATACCAACATTCCATTCCTTCTAGGGTCACAAGCTAGTGAAGGTACCTGAAAGAAAAAACTGTCAACTGTTGGAGGAAGGTACCTAGTTTGGTATGAGAGAAAAACTGTAACGAAATTACTCCATCGCGTACGGTGGCTGTGTAACGATTACTCCATCGCGTACGGTGGTACATTGGTACACACTTTTGTTCGTCCTTTTTTACCAACATTGAAATGTTGCTAGTAGTATTTTGGCTCAGTCCACGTAGAGCTGCCGCACAGTTTACAGCTAACGGCTGCCTGGACTTGGCTTCTACCAGACTACCCCACCCTTAGCTATAGCTAGGCCTTGTTTAAATTGCAAGTTTTTTATTATCTCTCATCATATTAAATTTTTAGACATATGTATGGAGTATTAAATGTAGATAAAAAAATAACTAATTACACAGTTTGATTGTAAATTACGAGACGAATCTTTTGAGCCTAGTTAGGCCATGATTGGACAATAATTGTCAAATACAAATGAAGTGCTACAGTGCCAAATACTGATTCCTAACCCCAATCTAAATAAGGCCCTAGACGGTTACAATAAAATCCGATTTGCTAATGTCAACACCTCTCTCTGTTTCTTTCTGTACTATAATCTGATTTCCGTTGATTTTTTTTTCATAAAGTGTCCATAATGTGTACTCCACAAGTGGTGCTCACTCCCTCCAGGAAATAATGCAACTATAAGAACCGTGCCGATCAAACTGACTTAAGTTTGATCAAATTTATAATAAATATTATAAGCATTTATGTTTCAAATAAATTTATTATAAAAATATATTCTATAACTAGTATAATGGTATTTTTTGTCTCATATATGTTAGTATTTTTTATATAATTTTAGTTAAAATTTAAACTCTTTGACTTCTCAAAATATGAGAATTGCATTCTTTTATGCACCCTAGTGTGCCAATGTCACAAGCAACCATGTAGCCAAATTGACCAATGGAAGAGCTCAGTAGTAATTGTAGCTATTGCTCAACATGACAACATGGCTTGTTGATGGCTCTCCGTACTGCCTAGCCTGGACTTTTTGCGTGGTGCAGGTGAGGTCTCAACTCACAACCAAACAGGTTCAATTAAGCCGTCCGCCCGAAACAGAAGCAGCCCACTCCATCTCCCCTGATGCTAAACCAACTGATGTGAGACCGAGCGCAAGCTCGGACGGTTTGTTCGCTGGTGTGGGAACCCACCGGACGCGACTTCGATCCCGTTTTTCACCGGGCAGGTCCCAAAATCATTCCTGTTGCCTCGCGCGGGCGTGCCTCAACTGTGTGGCAATAAAAATACAACCAACTGTTACCTGTAGCTCTTCGTCCTTTCTTCCTTCTTTCCTCCCCTCCGATTGGCTTCATGAATTTTCTTTCAAACCAGCCTGTTCACTCGGCCCCATCTTATAGAAAAACAAAAAACAAAATACCAACCCCATTCCCATCGACCCGCACCTCGCTCCCTCCGCCAGCACCGCCCTTATCCATCGCCTGTGGACGACCCCCAACGCTCGGGAGGCCTAGCCGTGTCTTCGTCTTCCTCGCCAACGCCCGCGTCCATCCTGCTGGCGTTACAATTATTTCTGTTAAATGCTAGCTGGGCGAGGCGATCACTGTTACAGTGCTACTGCTACTCACTTGCTACCACTGTAGATCCATGGCCTTCTCCCCTGTCCAGTTTGCGCAGCCTGAAACCTTTTTTTTTTGCGTTTGATTTGCTTTAAGAAAGCACGCAACCTTTTGTTATGTCACCACCGTGGTTTCTATAGACATTAATTGTACTGTCACTTAAACGTTTTGCTGATGTGGCAATGTAGTTATTGAAGAGAGAGAGCAAAAATCATGGGAATCAGATCTAAGTTAGAAACCATGTATACACGAGAACGAAGACATGAAGCGATGTGATCGGTAGAGAATGAAGAGAGAATATATGTGATTGATAAAAAATAGTTACGTAGAAATTATCCATTGGGACTATGGTTTATATACGTAGTGTCTATAAAAATTAATAGGTGGCATTGAGACCGCTCTCGTGCTTAGTGCGAAGGGATGTCATGTCATGTTGGGCCAGCGGGACTAGAGAGCAGGCATCCTATAGAGAAATCGGCCCTATTCGTAAGAGCTTATTCAAAACTACTTTTCAGTCATGTAACAGTATTTTCTTTTCACAATATTTAAGCATAAGCATCGGCATAAACTAAATTTTAGCATCAACGAATAGGGCGATCACCATTGGCGGCTCATTTCTTCTGTTGCAAGCCCAGAAGGAGCCGGCCAGCCCTGCCCTGCTCTGCAACAATGCTGAAGGAGTATAGGAGTACTGGAGAAATATAGAGAGTACTCCGTATATAACTGTAGGCGGAGTATGTTGTACAAGTAGTTTTGTACTGGTATAGTAGTAGTAGTAGTATAAAAGAAAGAGGAATCTGCTTGGAGCTGCAGCGTGAAGCTACTGTATGTCAGGTAATAATTTCGCCCCCGCATTGCACATTGCAGTGTGGAGCCCAGAGAAAGGGATCTGACACCACATGTCTTTCTGAAAGAGACCCGGTGTAAATTGAGGGTACGTGGATCGTAGGGGTGTTTGATAGTAATATAAAAATAAATTATAGAATTAATCAGTAATCCATGAAATAAAATTATTAAATCTAATTAATTTATCATTAGCATATGTGTTACCGTAACACCATATTATCAAATCATAGACTAATTAGGCTTAAAAGATTCATCTCGTAAATTAACCGTAAAATATACAATTAATTATTTTTAATCTATATTTAATACTTTCATACATGTGTCAAACATTCGATAAGATAGAACTTCAGTGGAGAAACAAAACAAGGCCTTGTTTAGATTCCAAGTTTTTTCACTCTCTCCATCACATCAAATCTTTGAACACATGCATAGAATATTAAATGTAGATAAAAAAATAACTAATTACACAGTTTGATTGTAAATTACGAGACGAATCTTTTAAGCCTAGTTAGACTATAATTAAACAATAATTATTAAATATAAACAAAAATGCTACAATACCCAATACTAATTTCTAACCCCCATCAAAACAAGGCCCAAGCCTGAAACGAGCGCGAGCGCGCGCACGCTCTCTCCCCATCACTGCCTGTGCATGAGCAGCATGGGGCATGCAGGGAGGTGGCCCCCGCGCAAACCTAAAGATCGAAGATGCTGCTTCTATCCGGTATCCACGGCCTCGTTGTTGGTGTGGCGTCGCACACAACTGTCATTCAACCGGATTTTCTAGCATTCCCTATCCATCATGTTTGATTGTCATCTTCCATCCACCACCCATCCGACTTGGACAGACTCACCCATCCGACTTGGACAGACTCTTTCTTGCGTTGGACCAACAAGTTGATCCCACAGATGTTTCCCTTCTACTTCTAGTGCAAAGAATTTCATTCGGATCTATTAGCTCAGTGATATTTTAGTACTAATTATATGTACTCTTAGTCGCAAAAAAAAACGAGTAAATTGACAGCAGAGGTGACCTTAATTTTTGCTAAACACCGTACAGACGGAGACGCCCATGTGCACTTGCAAGCACACACACTATCATAGAGGCTCACGGAATCGTGGCATACAGCTTCGCTCCACGTCTGTTATCGCAGAAACATATCCAGATGGCCAGTATCTCGATCAGATCGAGCCTAACCAATGGAGCACACAAACAAAAACCTTTGTTTCGATTACGAGCAGTATATTATTATTACTAGTACTGCCTTTCGCTATGATTTGCTCCTGGGCCCGGGATGTGAAGAATGAAATTTCCGGTTGGAATTAAAATTTATATAGAAAAGAAAAACACAACTTTGTTAATAAGACAGGTTGTCTCCTAAAATTATTTTTATGGCAGTGATATTCTATCTAGATTCTTTCATTGCCTTCTTCTCTGGTGCCTTTACTTGATGCAGACGATGCTCTAGATAAACATAGCCTTGTTAAACATAGAACTAGAGTGCAATCTTTATGCCGAATTTAATGATCCATCCAAAAACATTGGATATGCCGCAAAACCCAACGTCCCAGAAGAAGTCTAAAACGCATCCGGAGCGATGAATTAAACCATCGGGTAGAAAGTAGGCTACATATTCATTACCTCTAACCCTTGTTTCACCATGTTAGATGGCTAATTTCCTCTCCATGACGACAATCGGCGATGAGATTGGCAATAACATGGGATTACAACCCCTCCTTAGAGCCCAAGAGCACATCTTCCCTTGTAGATAATGATCACAAATTGACCTTCTGCTGATGAAACTGATGCTTACAAAGTTCACCTCATCATAGCCATCACATACTGAATCATCATTTGTAACAAACCCCCACCAAAAGTCATAGATTTTGATGACCGACCAAAAATCATCTGACTTTGATGATAGATCTATTTACATTAAAGAAAAGCAAACTAGATTTAAAAACTATTGCAAACAAGAGATGAGTTTTCTCTCTGTTTTTTATTGCCAGTGGATTTGTCGGAGAGGGGGAAGGAGAGAGAGAGAGGGTGGGTTTGAAGGGTCAGAAGGCGGCGACAGCTTATGACAAAGTAAATTGGTCCTTTCTCCAGCAAACACTAAGGATGAAAGGTTTCTTTGAAAAATGATGCCAATGGATAAACCAGTTTGTAAGTAAGGGAAGCGTTGGTATAAAAGTGAATGACGATGTGGGTAGGTACTTCCAGACTAACAAAGGTCTACGATATGGATCGAGATCCCCTGTCTCCACTGCTTTTTAATCTTGTAGCTGATATGTTGGCTTCACTAATATCAAGAGCGAAAGAAGATGGGCAGATAACTGGTTTAGTACCACACCTAGTTGATGGAGGCTTCTCTATTTTGCAATATGCAGATGACACCATACTTTTTATGGAACATGATTTCGAATAGGCAAAAAACATGAAGCTTTTACTCTGTACTTTTGAAAATTTAGCGAGTTTGAAAATTAATTTCCATAAGAGTGAGTTATTCTGCTATGGGGAAGCAAAAGATTGGGAGGATCAATACACGTAACTTTTTAGCTGTGAAATGGGGGTAGTATCCTTTTCGTTATCTTGGTATTCCAATGCATCATAGTAAGATTACCAATGCTGACTGGAAGATAATAAAAGATAAGTTTGAAAAAAGACTTAGCTGTTGGAAAGGCAAGCTTTTATCGTATGGCGGTCCTTTAGTTTTAATAAACTCTGTTCTATCTAGCCTGGCTATTTTTATGTTGTCCTTTTTTGAAATACCTAAGGGCATTCTTTACAAGCTGAACTTCTATAGATCAAGATTATTTTTTTGGCAAGGGGATGATCATAAAAAGAAGTACAGGCTAACAAAATGGAGTATCATTTGCAGACCTAAGGAACAAGGGGGGCTAGGTATTCTTGATTTGGAAATCTAGAATAAATGTTTGCTCAGTAAGTGACTATACAAGTTAGTAAATGAGGATGGAGCTTGGCAACAGTTGCTTAGAAATAAATATCTTAGTACTAAATCAATTACTCAAGTGGATAAAAAGCCAGGTGACTCTCAATTCTAGAGAGGACTAATGAATGTCAAAAATCAATTTCTATCTTTTGGGAAATTTCAGATTGCTAAATGGCATGCAAATTAGGTTGTGGGAGGACATTTGGTTTGGCTCGTCCACTTTAAGAGAGCAATATCCTAACATGTATAATATTGTTAGGAGGAAGATTGATACAGGGATTTGATATCCTACGCACTACACATCTAAACATCTCCTTTCAGAGATCACTAGTAGACCGAAATCTAAATGATTGGAACAGTTTAGTGCTACGAATTGTGGATATACATTTAAATGATCAACCTGATGTTTTCAGATGGTCACTGAATACAACTGGACAATTCTCGGTTAGATCCACGTACAACGCAATGATAGATGTAGACACCATGCCTCATAACAGATTCCTATGGAAAATTAAAATTCCTTTAAAGGTAAATGTTTACTTTTAGTTTCTGTATAGAGGAGTACGTAACACTCACTAAAGACAACTTAGCTAAAAGAAATTGGCATAGAAGTGAAAAGTGTTGTTTCTGTAACGATTTAGAGACTACAACATCTTTTCTTTGATTGTGTGCTTGCTAAGCTTGTCTGGCGTCTAATAGAGATAACTTTCGGCCTAAAACTACCCCTAAGTGTTGCTCATATGTTTAGTACCTGGCTACAGAATATAACGACACACAATATTTATCTAGTCCTCGTGGGAGCAGGTGCCATGTGTTGGGCCATATGGTTAAGCCGGGAACGATGTTGTTTTTGACAAAACACCGATTTGTTCTTTAATACAGGTCATTTACAGGGTTACACACTGGACAAGACTGTGGTCGCTGTTCCAAAAGGAAGAGGAGCAAAACTCCCTGCGAAATGCATGCCGTCTTTTGGAAACCTTCCATCTTCGCCAAGCATGGTTGGAGGTTTAGCAATAGGTTAAATGTACGAGAAACTTTTTGCTTTATTTACCTCTGCCATTTAATCTGGCGTTTGGGCTTGCTTACTTTGCGGGAGACAGAGTCTACCCCAGACTACTTTTGAAATAATTTTTGGCCACATACATCGTTTGATGTAGAGGCCGGAACTTTTTCATTTGCTTAGTGAAATAAACTCCCTTTATCTGAAAAAAGAAGGCGGCGACAGCTGCTGCTATCTGTTGCTGACTCTGCGAGTTTGGCGACCAGGCATCACCGAGCTTTGACATGCATGTCCAAGTAAACAACTAAACATTACATTGGCCCGTTCGCTTTCGCTGAAAAAACAAGCCGAAACACTATTCCGGTTGATTTGTTGTGAGAGAAAAACACTGTTCTGCCTGAAAAAACAAGCTGAAAAAGATGGATTATAAGAGAAAGCGAACAGCGCCAATGCATGTCAGTCGTCAGGTTAGGAGAGTAGTTGTGAGTTGTGACCAACAACATTCCTGAATTGAAGGTTTGTTTATGTTTGTTTATTATATTTGCTGACCTGTTTATATAACAAGAAAGGAACGCACGGATAAATAAATAAAAAGGGCGAGAAAAGGACGCCACACCCGGCCTCGCCCGAGACTTGGTCATTTGTTTGAAAATTCGTGTATCCTTCCGGTATCGAGTCGAATTTAGATAGCACTATTTACGTTATTTTAATTTAACTTCAAATAGAATATTTGTGGTTGACTAAAAAAAAAGAGTTGTGATGGATGAAATTTCGCTTCACGTTAAAAAGTTAGACTGAAAAGTACTGTTCGTCGACCATAACAGATAAGCCAGCCTAAACATGGCCAGCTGCCGGCACATGCGGCAGAGTTGGCGTGCGAGTGAAACGCTAGCCTTGGCCTCTTCAATCTCCATCTCCTCCCTGGCTGTGGGCCGTGGCTGGCTGCCTTGGCCGGGTTGATTGCAGCGCGCGTAATCCTCATCCGATTCCGATGCTTCACCTTGGCTACATCTAGATTAGCTAATGTGTGTGTCGATGGCCTGCTGCAAGTTTAGCATTTCGTGCGGGGCAATCCAATTCCAGTTCCAGCCAAAGCCAACCGAAGCGCGCGGCGGGCCGTAATAATAATTTGTTACTGCGTGAGCGGGAGCGTGTGCGCCAAGTAACGTGGTCGTCGTCGTGCAAGCGTACGCATGCGCCCTGTGTGTGAGTAGTAGGAGTAGCGTGGAGTTGTGGTCCAGCAGCACCCACCTACAACGCCACCGGACGAGCCTGTTCGTTTGGCTTATGTTTCGTTGTAAACGATCGTAAATTTTTAGTTGGAATCAGTATTTTTCTCTTACATAAACCAGCCAGCAGTACTTCTTCACGAACCAGCAACGAAATGAATCCAGTCAACCGAACAGGCTGCACGATCTCTGATCTCCGCCTCTACGTGCTGTGCTGCTAGCTGGAGTATAAGTATCAACAACATACACGCACGCCTCGTTCTCGTTGTCTGTAGACTCAAAAAAACCATGACATGCCTTGTCCGTGCTTCAAACATGCATGTGTTGTGACTTGTGACTCCTGTGTGGGTTCGTTTTTTTTTTCTTCTTCGTCTTTTGTAGCTTTTCTTAGCAATTCTTTTGAACTAGCTAGTATACGCTATATCCTACGACGTCATGTACTACTACTACGTACTAGAGCAGTCGTTATCGTCATGGATTTCGATCTTTTTTTGTGTGATGAATTTCCGTGCATTTCAGCGCTCTTCTTTTTTGCGACTAGGTGATCGTGCTTGACCGCTGAATTACTACCGATGGTCGCCACAAAAACAATTATCGAGGATACGCTAGTGTCCTAGTTACTGTGGCTCTGTTTGGATCAATCAACTAATAAAAAAATTAAAATGAGTGAATGACCACCAGAGACATAAACAGAAATAACCTCAATTTTCTCTTCAGGGAGGGAGTCCGGGGAGCGGGGGTGCAATCTTAGTAAACTTTTTAAATCTAGTTTATGTTTTTTTTCTCAAACGATGTAAGAGAGTTATATACGTGGCATTTTATATGACAATATTTTCTTTTTTTGAACTTGTATATGACAGTATTGTCGAAACACCTATTTTATACGACTGCATAATGTTGACGACAATCAATCGACATTACGTAACGCCAACCACTCGTAATATGGGTTTATATATATATATATATATATATATATATATATATATATATATATATATATATATATATATATATATATATATATATCAATCGACATAACGTAACGCCACGTAACGCCGACCACTCGTGATATGTGTTTATATATATCGTAACTCAAAGTGGTTACAGAATAAATTATTTTGTAGTCATCTGCAGGGTAGTAGCGCGCGCGCTCTCTCTATATATATATGTCCCAGCCACAATTAAGAGACCGTATGTACACGAACGAGAGCTAGCAGCACACGGTGTCAATCAAAATATATGAGATAAAATCAGACGGCCGGTACGGCGCAATGCGACTGTAGCAGAAAGAGAAATCTGATCGGACTACGACCAACTTTTTACGTGCTCCCTGCTGCTCCATCGTACTGTACGTACCTGCACGTTTCAGGCCTGTACTCCTTCCTACTCCTACTCACGATGCAGCATGGTCAGTCAATTGGTCATCTATCCAGAAAAAGGTGTACGTACCGTGGGATTAGCTATGGCCACTTGGCACTGCTACGGTGTCAGCATCATCTTCTTAAGATGAAAAATGGCCTCAGCTGCTAAATGATGTTGAGAACAACACCTACTTAACGCGTGCACAATGCTTGTCCATTTCTTCCGCCCAAACCTGCTGCCGTCCACTACAGGCAGAGCCCGTTAGCTGCTCCGTGGCTTATTAGGTGGTGTTTGATCCTGTGACTAAAATTTAGGAGATGTGTTGGGAGGATGTTATATAGGGTTTTCGGATACTAATAAAAAAACAAATTACATAATCTGTCAGTACTCCACGAGGCGAATTTTTTAAGCCTAATTAATCCGTCACAAGCACATGTTTACTGTAGCACCACATTGTCAAATCATGAAATAATTAGGCTTAAAAGATTCGTCTCGCAAATTAGTCGCAAACTATGTAATTAGTTTCGTAATTAGTCTATATTTAATACTCTATGTATGTGTCTAAATATTCGATAGGACAACAACTAAAATTTAGAAGGGGCAATCAAACACCACCTTAGTCCAAACAAAACATTTATCCTTCTCTTTCGGCACAATTTCTTTGCCGCCTTTAGAACCCGGGTAGTACCTTTTTTTTCGGGCACAACTATGGGCTTGTTTGGATCAGTTAGTGCTAGTTATTAGTTAGGGTTTAAAATTAACTTAAATTATTTTTATGCAAGGAAAATTTACTTAAATTAGTAACTTGAAGATTTGGCTAAAAAATTAATCCACCTATTAGCATCCCGTTTTGAATACACTACGGCTAAAAGGTTAGCTAACAATTAAGGGGTGTTTGAATCTAGGGACTAAACTTTAGTCATTGTCACATCAAATATTTGGATGTCAATTAAGATGACTAAATATGAGGTAATTATAAGACTAATTACATAATCCATGATTAATTCGTGAGATGAATTTATTAAGTCTAATTAATCCATGATTAGCATATGTTTACGGTAACATCACATTCACGAATCATAGACTAACCAGGCTTAATAGATTCATCTCGTGAATTAGTCACGGCTTATGCAATTAGTTTTATAATTAGTCTATATTTAATACTCATAGTTAGTATCAAACATCCGATGTGACAGGAGACTAGTTTATAGGTACCTAGACATGCCATGCTGTTGCAGTTACGAAGCAATATGATAAGAGAGAAGGAGAAATGAAGCAATGCGATCAGAGACATATAGAGAAAGAGAGAGTAGGAGAAATGATACAATAATAGGACCTGTTTGGCACAGCTCACAACAGCTTCATGAGATGTTGTGAGCTATTTTTTTGTGCGAAACACTCATTTCCAAAATAGCTTCATGGGTGAAGTTGTTTTTCCTCCTCTCACAAAAACATAAGTTGGGATGAAGTTGAAAAAAGTAGCTTATCCCAGCTCTCTCCCTCATTTCTCTTCCTCATCCATGTATGAAGCAGTTGATGATGCTGTTTTACCAAACAATTTTTCTAAAACAGCTTAGCTTCACTTAGAAAGTTGCTCATGAAGCTATTTCTAAAAAAACAACTTTACTAATAAAGCTGAGCTGTACCAAACGGGACCCTATTTGTCTCTAGTCAAACTATCTAAGCTTTGATTGAGTTCATACAAATGGGTATCAATACTTATGACATCATAGATGTATTATGAAAACACATTCCATGGCGATGATAATACTTGTATGATATTATAAATATGATTTTTTAAATGTAGTCAAAATCAAGATAGTTTGACTTAGTAAAAATGCTAAAGTTGTGTTCTTTTTTTGACCGAAGGAGTAGTACCTAAAAAATACTTCTAGCGCATTAATTGGATAAACTTTTAGTTGGGATCCCACAACTAATTATAGTTGGGATCTAAATACACTATCTAATATTTAGCTCCCTAAATTTTAACCAATTAATTTGTACTCCCTCCGCCCAAAAAAAGTGACATTTTTAACTTTCAGACATCGTGTTTGACCGTTCATCTTATTCAACGTTTTTGTGTAAATTATAAAATAAATAAATTATTATTAAAGTATCTTTAATGATAAAATAAGTCATAACAAAATATATGATATTTATATAAAAATTCGAATAAAATGGATGGTTAAACAAGATGTCTGAAAGTAAAAAATGACAATCTTTTTGAGACGGAGGGAGTAGTTTGAACTAACAACTATTTCTATTTCATCCAAACGGTCCCTCCATTTGCATCGCTGAAAGCCTGAATGATTTTCCTAATTATTGCTACTATAATACTAGATATTCCGTGTACGCTAGCTGCCAGGGATACATGACAAGTTCATTCCAGCATTATTGATTGATTTGCCATCCCAGCTGATTAACAACGCAGAAGCGCGTCCGTCCGTGCTATGAATAGCCATAAGTGCCGTGATGTATCCTACACCGCACCGCACCTGTCCAACAAACGCTAAATTATCTTAGATTTAAGTAGACTCTATAAAAAACAGTACAAACACTTAGAGCAAGTATAATAACAGGTTGCAAGCGAGCTAAATGCTGATGTGAAGGAGAGAGAAGAGAAGATGTGGGGTGTAAACTTACAACCGGCTTAGACACAAGAACCAAGAAATTCTGTGAGAAAGACAAAGTGGACCATGTATCAATAGAGAAGAGCTAACTACTATATGAGTAGGCTAAGAGAAGGCTGTAAAGAAACCTTACAGCCAGCAGCTGGTTGTATTATTAGCCTCGCTCTTAGAGCACCCGCAATGGTTAATTCATAAGCTAGCTTTAAGTTTTTTTATATTTTAATAGAAGAAAGAAAAATTAACTCTTGATCTAGAGTTAGGCTCATATACACATTCGAACATGTGAAAGTGTCATGTGAGACTATCCATGTGTATGAGATGTATGCTAAAAGTTAGCATTATTAAAGAAAATTAGCTTAGAGGTAGTAGCTAGCTTATACCATTGCGGGTGCCCTTGTAGCACCAATTCGATCTATCATCAAATATTCGATCAGTATTTTTTGAATTAAATTTAAATAGTTTGACTTAGGATAGGTTTAGAAGTTGATTTATTTTAGAACAGACTGAGTATTTCTGATTGAGTGGAGAGCTATAAAATTTCAATATCTGCTGGGCACATTGAACCTAAAGTTTGGAAGGACTAATAAAAGAGATATGCTAATTGTGGTGTTGTCTAAAATTAGCCATTAGCCTATCCAAACATTTGTGACTAATAGTAGATTAATTTTTTACCCAGACAGTATTCTAGCCATTAGCCCACTAGCTGATAAAAAATGGTCTACTAGTTTAGATTAACTTTAGCCAGCAAAAGGAGTCCTAATTACTGCGTGAGCGTGACGGTAAACATTTTACTGCGTGCGACGGTCCCATACTCCTTATCCACTGTCGTTGTAGGACCCGCGCCCGCCATCTCTCACCGGTGCACATGGAAACAAAACTGGCGTCCGAAAAAGGCCTCGCCTTTTGCTCTCTGCATCCACTTTGAGACGAACAGGGATGATTGCGCTCGGCAGCAGGCCAGATTTTAAACCATAATTATGGGTCTGGGAGCACAGCGTGCCTCTGATGATCTGCCGTATGGGAGCATCAGTGGACAATGGTCTACTGGGCCAAATAGCAATAAACAAGCTTGAATCATTGGGAATATAAGTGGCATCTCAACTGACCAGACATCTTATTCTGTCACGAGGACAGGTGTGTGTCTAACTGTCTATGGCATGCGAGTAGTCTCGTTTCTCTTGTAGCCAGGAGTCACATGGATACGGTATCCATCTTTGGTCTCTCTCTCCTATCGTTTACTGAAAGTACTGTTCACTTGGCTGATAAGCCATGACTAATTTGTTCCGAGAGAAAAATAATATTCGTTGGCTGAAAAAATATGGCTTATAAGCCGAGCAATCAGGGCGTACTTGTATAATTGGATTGTTTTTAGATTTTCATAGCGGGGGCAACCGCTGGAAAAAGCAAAACCCCAAACAATTCCTGTGCAGTAGCTTGGCTTTTATGGTTTCGTTGGGAAATCAAATCTGAATTTGTTCAAATAATCGAGTTTTTCACAAGTAAGTTGGATACGTATTCATGTTTTTTTTCCTTTTGCTCAATCACAAGTCAATCATTTGGAACCTAAATTACAAGTTAATATTACATGTGTGGATTTTGGATATTGGAAATATAATATTACTAATTATAAGCCTGTCGCGGGTTGGCGCGTGGGGCAGCGAGGGTACCTGCCGCACCCAAGGGTGTTGGCGGCATGGCCAGGAACAGCCCAAGGTGGTCCAGCCACAAGTGTTGGCGGCCGGCTGGGGCGCACGGCGGCAGCGGACAACGGCGGGGACGCTGCGGGTCGCAGCCTGGCGCGACGGCATTTCCGAGCGGCATGCGGTCCACGGCGAGGTGGTGGTGCGGAGCAAGCAGGGCTTGGGCGCGCAGTGGGGCTACGGTCCAGAGCGGGCCGGGGGGCTCGCGCGCGCTCACGCGGGGAGGACCGGCGACGGGCGGGCGTGGGGCGCAGCGACGGCGGCCTCGGCGCGCAGCGGTGCTAGCCGGGCAGACCCCTCGATACCGGGCGGACCAGGCGCGCACCCGGCTGGGGCGATGCCATGGAGGTGGAGTCCCGCGGCGGCAGCAGCAACAGGGTGGGCCGAGCGAACGACGGTGGGGGCAGCCTTGGCAAGTGCTACGGGGCAGAGGGGATTCGAGTGCGCCTGCGAGGGAAGACCGATGACGGTGGCGCAGCCAAGGCGGGAGCTCGCGCAAGGTGGTCCCAGCAGTGTCGGCGCGGCTACGGGGCACAGCGGCCGACGAGGCAAGCTGGGAGGGAGAGCAGCGCAAGCGCACAAGAGGAAAGGCGAGGTGCCACGCGCGGCTCGGCGTGGATGAGCAGCGCGCTCTCGCGGGGCGCCGGCGCGAGGCAAGCAGAGGAGGGGGCGGCGCCGTGGAGCAGCAGGAACGACGCGGCAGTGGCAGCTCGGCCTTCGGCTTAAGGCGCACGATGGCATTAGCAGCAAGTGCGGCCAGGGTCGGAAGGACAAGAGCGGGACCGACGAGAAAGCAAGCGCACGTGGGCGGCCGGCCAAGGCGCACGCAGGGACAGTGCCAGCGAGGGCAGTGGCCAAGTGCCAGCACAGAAACACACTTGGCCAGGCGTAGGGTAGCAGTGCATGGACGAGATGATTCAACTTGGCGAGACACGACGACAGACAACGGCGCTGCAACAAAGATAATAACGCGATGAGACAACGGAGGTAGACTGCAGTACGGCTCCATCGGTGATATCTAGCAAGCCCTCGTACACGGCGACATGGTCCGACAACGCGACGCGACGCTAATAATTCGGAAGATGGATTGATTCAGAGCAGGGGGAAAGAAGCCTGTGGCTTTCCCGGTGGGCGTTTGGTGGAACAAACAAGGGGAAGGTGTCCACACATTTTAGCCCTTGCAAACACTAGAACAGCTTTGCGAGCATGGAGAGAAGACTCATGTGATATCATAAGAATTCTTCTAACCGCAATAGCTGATCCTCTTGCTCGACAAGGCGCTAGAATGAGCAACACAATCACCCTATGCACAAGAATTCTTCTAACTGCTCAAGATCTTCATAGCAAAAGGATAGACCATGGAGGGTCCGATGGAGTCGGGGGCACTCGAGGAGGCAGATAGAAGAGAAACATGGCTGAATTATTGAGTTGCTCTCGCCAGGGTCGAATAGACATTTTATAGCCGGCTTGGAAGGATGAATCCAAGTGCCCTTGAAGCAATGATACTCTCGTAAAAGTTTTGAAGCATGGGCTCATGAGCTGACAAAGACGACGACAAACAATATACCCCAGATCAAGATTCTTTACCCATGACTGCGGACCTATCAGGGGCACATACGTGATAATTTTGGAATAAAATTACTTTTATCCAAAAATTAGGGGGCATGTGTTTACACCAAAATTTGGAAGAAGAGTCACAGGGACTCAAAATCTCCCAAGATCATGTCATCAAGGAATCAATTACGTGCAGATTGGAACCAGCTGATTCGAATGCAACACTGGAATCGGCTTTCTTCAGGCAGCGCCAGCAGATAACGACAAAGGCTACGATCGGCGCCGGGACAAGACATATCGGACCCTATAAGAAGGGAAAGATTAGAGTCCAAGTTATCAAAAATTAGGAATGTTTTCTCTTAGGGCCAAAGATTGTGACGAGTCATGCTTAGATAGGAGTCATGCGTAGGTCTCGGGTATAAATATCAAACCCCGGCTACTGTAAAACACAACACAATCAATCAAATACAAGTTATTTACTTTTTTTGGCTCCGACCACCCCTTAGGAGTAGGAGTAGAGTAGATCTCGGTGAGTTCTTCAGCAAGTACGGCTGCATCGATCCGGTCAACCTCCACTGCTTGTCTGTAAGTTCCGTCATGGCTTATACCTCTGTTCGTACGGCTGCATCGATCCAGTCGACCTCCACCGCGACTCTGGTATAAGTTAGTTATCGACTCTTGTCTAGTTCAAGTACGACTGCATCGATTCGGTCGACCTCCACTGCTCGAACTAGATTAATGTCAAGTTATCGGCTCTATCTAAGGGTGGTGTTCCTTCGGATAGATTCATTAAGTTACCGATATTGCTTATTGCTTACATTGTTTATTTAATTACAGCAATATCACTTCGCCCGATTGGGATTGATCTAGATCAGCCTTATATCTTGTTTAACCCATCGTTTGTTAATCTAAACTGATCTAATCTGCACTTTAAACGATGAGTTATGTTCTTATTGGCTATTTTATATCAATCTTGATCGTGCATAGTGTGCGGTTAAGGCATGTTTGATCTTGAGTAGATCTATTGGCTAGCGAAAACCGTTCCATGGCCCGTTATCACAGCCTGTGTGATTCTGCCTCACACCCCACTGTTAGCACCGTGGAGTAGGGATCGTTATTTGGTAGATTTGTTCCTGAGAGGGTATGACCTTAACTGTGCACTATGCCTGAATCGGTTGTTTTAGCCGATATCGAGCGCTTTCATGAACAGTTCACATCACGAGATCGTCGAAGTAGCGATAGGTTGAAAGATGTGTTAGCCCCATTGATATTAGTAATAAGTTAGGGTCATTGAGTCTATTGTTGTTTCTACGGCCTGCATGATTCCGCCTCATGCCCCACTGGTCATAGCAATAGATGAGATCTAATATGTTCATTAGATTTATCTTTATTAAATGGTTGAATGATGATGAGCTGTTTCTTTTATATAAAAGGGGTTTGGTTACTTGCAGTCATTGGGTTAGCATGAACTAATTATTGTTGACATCTTATTGCTATTGATCAACATTTGTCTAAAGAATGATATTCATCCTGAACGATAACCGATTCTTCTTACATAATCCTATGAGCTTCAACTGATTTATTCTTATGAATATGCTGGAATTGACTATTTAGTCGATCTCCTTTCATATCGGCTCTAAGAGCCGCACATCCAGGACTGTCTGGCAACACCGACACATTCCGCCCTAAATTACTGATAAACTTTCTCTCCTTGTTAATTACAGGGTCAAATTAATTGGCATGTCTTGGGAGGAGTGCATAGGATCGATCACCCCTGCGCTGAAGCTAGGCGGATCTCCAGCTCCATCGAGCGGACCCTTCCGGCTTGCTCGTGTGTCCTCGACACGAGACGAAAATTTTGTGTCGACACACATTTCTAGCACACCCGGTGGGACCCCACAATCGTCATGGCGGTTCACAACAACAACAATATCCTTATGATACATTATGAAGATCTACCTGATGGAGATAAAGGTGTCATCCACAAAGCTACAGAAGAATTTCAGAGCAAATGTTTGTTGTCCTACACCAAAATACGTGACAACACAATTGTTCAGAAATTTCCACTACCAAGAGTTCTATTACACGGGCAGATAGATACATCTGAAGCTGAAGACAGACATTTCTTTATGGAAGTTGTAGACAAATCTGTTTGTGATGCCATATCAAGCCATAATGAAACTTTCTTGGACATATTCCACAACGCCATGAAAGAAGCGATTCATGGGTTTTTAGTTGGTCAAGGTGGGCTGGCTTATTACAACATTCCAAATTCATCGACCCAAGGGACTAATCAAGTTGGTACCAGCCGTCAGGAAGCAACACCAGCTGCTAATAATGATGTCCAGGCATTTCAGGGTTCATCTGAACAAGGTCAAAGAACTACTACGAATCAAATATAGTATAATCCTGGACCGTTAGTATAGCATGTGCAACAGCCGGCGGGGCAAGGTCAGAACCAGGTGATCAATTTTGGCACATCAGGCCACATACCGTCATCGGCTCAAAAAATAGCACCATCAATTCAAAAGATCCGTAGAGATATAGATCCCCATGTCTACAATCAGAGACTTCAAGCAGCAATCCAGTAAAGGACCTAGCAGATAGAGATCCCACAAGGATATCACTATGTAATAGATTATAACACCCTTCACATGATTCCAAATCTAGGGTATCAAGGCACATGGGATTTCAATCCACAGATGGGTCAGCAGGTGTAGAGAAATCTAAATTCAAATGCTGATGAGTTACTGCTGAAGGTGACCGAGATGATGAGGAATTAGTTCGGTCTAAAGCCAAAAGGGTTGACCTTGTACAAACGCCCATATCTAGAATGGTATGATTTGGTCACTCTTTCCACAAATTACAGGCTCTCAGAGTTTGCGAAGTTTACTAGCCAAGATAGTACAAGCACGATAGAACATGTCAGTCGATATCTTACACAATTGGGTGAAGCATCAGTTGAGGATGTCCATCGAGTTTGTTTCTTCTCCTTGTCCCTGTCAGGACCAGCCTTCACTTGGTTTTTATCGCTACCAGTCAATTCCATTGTCAATTGGGCTAACCTAGAGAAAAAGTTTCATACATATTTTTACACTAGGACTGGAGAAAAGAAGATAACCGATTTGATAACTATAAGGCAGAAGACTAATGAATCGGGCACTGAGTTTCTTCAGAGGTTCCGAGAGACTAGGAACTTGTGCTTTTCATTAAACTTGGCTGATGATCAACTAGCTGCTTTAGCTGTTTAAGGAATGCTACCAATGTGGAAAGTAAAGCTGCTGGGATAAGAATTTGATAACTTGAGTCAATTGGCTCAACGAGTGGCAGTGCTCAATAGCCAATTTTAGAATATGCGTAGAGATACCCGATTTCAGAAGAGTACAACAGTGGCCGAAGCTTACAATCCATACTCAGTCGATGACGGCTATGAAGATGATGAGGAAGAGGTTGCTGCGGCTGAATGGAATTGGGGCAAGAAAACAGTAATGGTGCCAAATCTTTGGGGAAGAGGAGTCGAGGAAAGATATGACTTCGATGTCACTAAATCATACAAGCTCTTCGATTTCTTGCTTGAGAAGGGGCAGATCAAGTTGCTCGATGGTCATGTTATGTTGCCCCCTAATCAGTTGAAAAAAAAGAAGTTCTGCAAGTTCCATAACGCTACTTCTCATTCCACTAATGAATCACAGAATCTTCCGGCAGCATATACAGAGGGCAATTCAGCAAGGAAAGCTCAAATTTGATACGCCTTGGAAAATGAAAGTTGATGATAATCCTTTCCCAGGAGATCTAAACATGGTTGATGCTGGGCTACTCAAAGGAAAGACTAAGATCTTAACATCAACCAAATCAAGAGAAGCTAGAACAGTCGATCCCAAGATGCAAATATCGGCTGACGAGTACGGAGAGGTTAGAAGGCGTCGCGATAAGCAAAAGAGCCGATATGAGCAGGGAGGAACGTCAAAAGCATGGGCGACAAAGCTATGAGTTACATCTTAGATCCTGTTGAATAAGTGGCAGCGACAGAAGAAAAAGGATTATCAGCGTTGGTTAAAGGATCAAGAATACCAGCGTCAATTGGAAAAAAAAGGTACGAAAGGAGACAGGCCGAATCACATTGGAATTGTCCTTTCTTCAGACATTGCTGGAATGAAGGTTTGAAGTTGTCTACCAGACACTACTGTCCAGAATGCAGCAATCAATATTGGGAATTTAGGCAATCTCAGACCAACCGCTGGTCTATCCATGCTCAAGATGCATATCATCATAATAACATGGATCGGCGCTTAAAAAATGGAAGTGTTCATAATCGGCTGGGAAAAAGAGTTGTTGACCAGGACTAGGCTGATTATGAAGAAGAAGGCAATGAGAGAAAATATGTTTGGCAGGAAGACCAATGGTGTCCAGGAGGTTTGATAAGAAGCCAGAAGAGAAGGGTGCAACGCCTAAGGAATAAAGAGTTGGAACAGGCTCAGGCATCTAGTAAACCTCAAGTATGGCGTACTAAGCAAACAACCGATAGAAGGCAACCATCGGCTAATATCCAAATAGCTTTTCTGTTGCCATCAGAATGCAGAGCTCCGGCAGATCAAAAAGTTTATTCGGATTTCGATGAATTGGGGTATGAGGAGATTTTGAATGCTTTTTCAGCAAGTTATGGGAAGGAGGCTTCATTAGAGTCAATGGTGAAAGCCAACAACCGATCCAAGCAGTCGGCTTTAAAAATTTGTCTTAATGGATAATCCAATAGATGATATAGATGGCAAGCTAGGACATGGCTTCATGTCGGCTGATGAATTAGAAGAAGTAGATATTGGTTCTGGAGATAGACCCAGACCGACGTACGTAAGTGCTAAGTTTGATCCAGAGTATAAGCAAGAATTAATTGCTTTATTAAAGGAATTTAAAGACTGCTTTGCTTGGGAATACTATAAGATGCCTGGTCTAGCCCGGTCAATTGTTGAACATCGGCTGCCAATCAAACCTGGATATCGGACGTTTAAACAAGCTCCAAGGAGATTCAATCGAACGTGCTTGATGATATCAAAAAGGAGACTGAAAGGTTACTGGAATAAAAATTTATCCGACCGTGCCGATATGCAGAGTGGATATTGAATGTTGTCCATGTATATAAGAAGAATGGAAAATTAAGAGTTTGCATCGATTTTAGGGATCTGAACAAAGCCACACCCATGGATGGTTATCTAATGCCGATAGCTGATATGTTAGTGGATGCAGCAGCCGGGCACAAGGTTATTAGCTTCATGGACGGCAATGCATGATACAACCAAATTTTCATGGCTGAGGAAGACATAGTAAAGACCGCTTTCAGGTGCCCCGGCGCAATCGGTTTATTCGAGTGGGTTGTGATGACCTTTGGTCTGAAGAATGTCGGTGCTACTTATCAAATGGCGATGAATTACATTTTCCATAAGTTGATCGGCAGGATTATTGAAATCTACATCGATAATGTGATAATAAAATCCAAAGGGTACAAAGAGCACCTAGCTGATTTGCTAGAGACTCTAGAATGCACAAGAAAACATGGTCTAAAGATGAATCCTAATAAGTGTGCTTTTAGGGTGTCAGCTGGACAATTCTTAGGATTTATGGTCCACGAGAGAGGAATCGAAGTTGGTCAAAAAAACGTTAAAGCAATTGATGAAGCAGTTCCCCCGACTACTAAGACAGAGTTGCAATCTCTGCTTGGTAAGATTAATTTCATCAAGAGATTCATTTCCAATTTATCAGAAAGGATCCTGCCGTTTTCTCCCTCGTTGAAGTTGAGAAGTGATCAAGAATTCAAGTGGGGTGACATACAACAAAGGGCGTTTGAAGAGATAAAAGAATACATGAAGTGTCCACCTGTGCTGGTCCCTCCTCAACAAGGTAAGCCTTTTAAGTTGTACATATCGACTAATGACAAGACAATTGGATCGGCCTTGATGCAAGAATTTGAAGGAAAAGAGAGAGTTGTTTTCTATCTGAGTAGAAGACTACTGGATCCAGAGACAAGATATTCTCCCACCGAAAAGTTATACTTGTGCTTATATTTCTCTTGCACTAAGTTATGACACTACTTATTATCGGCCGAGTGTACAGTTGTTTCTAAGGCTGATGTGGTTAAGCACATGTTATCAATGCCAATATTGAATGGAAGAGTGGGAAAGTGGATTCTTGCGTTATCGGAATTTGACTTGAAGTATGAATCGGCTAAAGCAGTCAAAGGACAAGTAATGGCCGATTTTGTCACCCAACATCATAAGCCAAGCATTGGTTATGTAGAGCTAGTGCCTTGGACGTTATTCTTTGATGGATCATCATGCAAGCAACGTGGTGGCATTGGTATTGTTATTATTTCGCCTCGGGGGGGGGGCAAGTTTTGAGCTTGCTCTTCCAACTGAACCAATGATTACTAACAATCAAGCGGAGTATGAAGCTATTCTTAAGGGATTTCAACTTCTTCATGAAGTAAAGGCCGAAGCAATTGAAGTATTTGGAGATTCACAGTTAATTATTAATCAGTTGATTGGCTTATATGGGTGTAAAGAAGAGACTTTGAAAGGATACTATGATGAGTACAAAAAGTTGCTCAAGGAGTTTCTTCATATCTCTTTCCAACATATTCCAAGAGCACAAAACCAAGAGGCTAATCGTCTGGCTCAAAGTGCATCAGGATATCGAGTGTTTCAAGAAGTCTTGAGTAGTGAAACCTCAAGTGATGATTGGAGAGTCGAAATAGCCAATTACCTGAGAGATTCGTCTCAGAAAGTTAAGGTATAAATCGGCTAAGTATGTTTTGTTAGATGATTAGTTATATTATAGAACAGTCGATAGGGTGTTGCTCAAATGCCTAAGCCAAGAAGAAGCTAAGGTATTGATAGGTGAGGTGCATGAAGGGATATGTGGAGCTCATCAATCAGCTTATAAGATGAAATTGATTATTCGCAGAACTAGATATTTTTGGCCAATGATATTGGAAGATTGTTTCAAATATTACAAGGGGTGCCAGGACTGTCAATGTTTTGGTAATGTCTGGAGATCGCCTGCGTCGGCCATGAATCCAATAATCAAGCCATGGCCGTTTCGAGGTTGGAGAATTGGTTTAATTGGCCAGATTTTACGCTTTCAAGCAAAGGACATAAGTTTATATTGGTAGCAACATATTAGTTCACTAAATGGGTTGAGGGAATTCCTTTGAAGACGGTAACCTCAAAGAGCATGATTGATTTTGTTAGGGAACACATTGTGTATCGTTTTGGGATTCCTCAAACTATAACTACCGATCAAGGGACAATGTTCACATCAGAAGAGTTCGGGGATTTTGCTGCAAGTATGGGAATCAAGCTATTGAATTCCTCTCCTTACTATGCTCAGGCTAATAGCCAGGCAGAGGCGTGCAACCAGATTATGATTAAGCTGATCAAGAAAAAGATCGAGGAACAGCCAAGGAATTGGCATTCGACGCTTAATGAGGCACTGTGGGCATATAGGATGGCCTGTCACGAATCAATTAAAACATCGCCTTACGAACTTGTGTATGGCCATAATGCTGTTCTTCCTTGGGAAGTTCGGACTGGATCGATGCGTGTTACACTACAGAATGATTTGTCAGCTGAAGTCTACAAGAATCTTAAGATAGACAATTTGGAGGACTTGAGTTGCCTTCGGCTGCGTGCTCTTGAAAATATTAAAGCCAATAAATCGAGGGTTGCAAAATATTACAATAAAAAGGTCAAGATTATGCAATTCTCTGAAGGAGACTTGGTCTGGAAAGTGAAATTGCCGATCGGGTCAAGGGACAATAAATTTGTCAAATGGTCACCTAACTGGGAAGGACCTTATCGGATCAAACGTTCTACGCCTGATAATACTTATATTTTGGAAACACTAAGAGAAGAGGAAGAATTTGGCCGAGCAATCGATGGGAAATATCTAAAGAAATATTACCCTAGCGTTTGGATTAATACTTAATAACCAATTTGTTTGGTCGTCAGCTTTAATAGCTGATATCAGAAAGGTATCGCCTTTAGTGCAAAAATAAGCCCGAAGGGGTAAAAGCCGGTACGATGTGTATCGCCTATAGAAGCAAAGCAAACACGGACAAAGTGATGTGTATGAAGTACGAAACAAAAGAACATCACTCAAAACGAAGAAGTTGTTTGCTAAATATCACCTATTACAAGCTACGGGCCGGAAAAACACTTTGCTTACTATATCATCGGCCAGGGTGTTAAAGGCAACAGAGTTAGCGGTGCTAGAAAAATCCTCAGCCAAATGCTCATGCTCCCCAGGGTGCGCCGCGTCTGGAAAACCATGGGGAAGAAGACGAAGATTGTGGCCAGAACGGGCTTGTGCAGCAGCCAACGCCATGGCAGCATAATGACGAACACCATGAAAAGCGACCTCCCTAACACGGTTTGGGATGGCATTGACAAATCCCGCCGCGTGATCCGCAGCTAATCGAAGACTTTCCAACTGAGCAGTTAGATCTAAAAAGATTTAAGGAAAGAATAATCAGAAATCTTAAAGGCAAAATTAAGAAGAAGATAGAAAATTGTGGTGGATGTCTCACCCATGATTCTGGCTTCAGTTCTGGCCAACCTTTCCCCCACTAGGCTGGCCTCAAGAGATGATCGGCCTTGAATCATGGCCAAAGCTGATTCTGCAAGGGAGAGGCAGCTGGCCAGATTCTGGGCAGTCCGATCGTTGGAGGCCAGCAGATCGTCATTGCTGATCTGCCTCCTCGGGTAGCGGGGGAGCTGGCGGCGAATTGGTGCTGAAGATGACCCCAAAGGCTGAACAAAGTCAGCCCTCTGCTCCGGAACGATGGGAGCAGCCCAAGTTGCACGCTCTTGCCAATGAAGGCGCTGGCGTGATGATGCAGATCCGTTGAGGGCCTCCTCTGTAGACCTCTTGCTGTTCTCCATGATCTCAAACCTATGGAAAAAGGAGGAACAATACTAAGGATACAGAAGGTTTGAGACGAAGCAGATTGTTGTTCGATCCACAGCAGTGGCCCGTATATATAGCCTGAGAAGGCGAGAAGATAGATTTCGCTGGGGGTGTGAAATTGGAATCAAAAATGGAAGCGGATCAACACTCTAGAAATTCAGGGGACAGATAATGAAGAGATAATAGATTCAAACTTATTGCTTTCCCACATCACAAAATATCATAGGACGGATACGAAGAATTTACATTGACCAGAGATCAACCCATCAAGGCTTCTTTAGATTGAAGGGAGTCCGGGTCCCCACAAGGCCGAAGGTCATCGTGAACCGAATCACATTGGCCCGTTGATAAAAGTGTTCCAGAGAAGGGAAAGGCCGCCCGCCTAACAGATGCCCAGCCAATTTCTCGGTGAACTGAGAAACTGTGGGAAAGAAGCCTATGGCCTTCTCGGTGGGCGTTTGGTGGAACAAACAAGGGAAAGGTGTCCACACATTTTAGCCCTTGCAAACACTAGAACAACTTTGCGAGCATGGAGAGAAGACTCAGGTGATATCATAAGAATTCTTCTAACCGCAATAGCTGATCCTCTTGCTCGACAAGGTGCTAGAATGAGCGACACAATCACCCTATGCATAAGAATTCTTCTAACCGCTCAAGATCTTCATAGAAAAAGGATAGACCATGGAAGGTCCGACGGAGTCAGGGGCACTCGAGGAGGCAGATAGAAGAGAAACATGGCTGAATTATTGAGTTGCTCTCGCCAGGGTCGAATAGACATTTTATAGTCGGCCTGGAAGGATGAATCCAATTGCCCGTGAAGCAATGATGCTCTCATAAAAGTTTTGAAGCATGGGCTCATGAACTGACATAGACGGCGACAAACATTATACCCCAGATTAAGATTCTTTACCCATGATTGCGGACCTATCATGGGCACAGACGTGATAATTTTGGAATAAAATTACTTTTATCCCAAAATTAGAGGGCATGTGTTTACACCAAAATTTGAAAGAAGAGTCACAGGGACTCGAAAGCTCCCAAGATCATGTCATCAAGGAATCAATTACGTGCAGATTGAAACCAGCTGATTTGAATGCAACACTGGAATCGGCTTTCTTCAGGCAGCGCCAGCAGATAACGACAAAGGCTACGATCGACGCTGGGATAAGACATATTAGTCTCTATAAAAAGGGAAAGATTAGAGTCCAAGTTATCTTAAATTAGAAATGTTTTCTCTTAGGGCCAAATATTGTGACGAGTCATGCTTAGATAGGAGTCATGCGTAGGTCCCGGGTATAAATATCAAACCCTGGCTATTGTAAAAAACAACACAATCAATCAAATATAAGTTATTTACTTTTTTCAGCTTCGGCCACTCCTTAGGAGTAGGAGTAGAGTAGATCTCGGTGAGTTCTTCAGCAAGTACGGCTGCATCGATTCGGTCGGCCTCCACTGCTTGTCTGTAAGTTCCGTCATGGCTTATACCTCTGTTCGTACGGCTGTATTGATCCGGTCGACCTCCACTGTGACTCTAGTATGAGTTCATTATCGACTCTTGTCTAGTTCAAGTACGGCTGCATCGATCCGGTCGACCTCCACTACTCAAACTAGATTAAGGTCAAGTTATCGGCTCTATCTAAGGGTGGCGTTCCTTCGAATAGATTCATTAAGTTACCGATATTGCTTATTGCTTCCATTGTTTATTTAATTACAGTAATATCACTTCGCCCGATTGGGATTGATCTAGATCAGTCTTATATCTTGTTTAACCCATCGTTTGTAAATCTAAACTGATCTAATCTGCACTTTAAATGATGAGTTATGTTCTTATCGGCTATTTTATATCAATCTTAATCGTGCATAGCGTGCGGTTAATGCATGTTTGATCTTGAGTAGATCTATTGGCTAGCGAAAACCGTTCCATGGCCCGTTATCACGGCCTGTGTGATTCTGCCTCACACCCCATTGTTAGCACCATGGAGTGGGGATTGTTATTTGGTAGATTTGTTCCTGAGAGGGCATGACCTTAACTGTGCACTATGTCTGAATCGACTGTTTTAGCCGATATCGAGCGCTTTCACGAACAGTTCACATCACGAGATCGTTGAAGTAGCGATAGGTTGAAAGATGTGTTAGCCCCATGATCTTATTATTGTATTACGACCTGCATGATTCTGCCTCATGCCCCACTGATATTAGTAATAAGTTAGGGTCATCGAGTCTATTGTTGTTTCTACGGCCTGCATGATTCTGCCTCATGCCCCACTGATCATAGCGATAGATGAGATCTAATATGTTCATTAGATTTATCTTTATTAAATGGTTGAATAATGATGAGCTGTTTCTTTTACATAAAAGGGGTTCGGTTACTTACAGTCATTGGTTTAGCATGAACTAATTACTGTTGACGTCTTATTGCCATTGACCAACATTTGTCTAAAGAATGATATTCATCCTGAACGATAACCGATTCTTCTTACACAATCCTATGAGCTTTAACTGATTTATTCTTATGAATATGCTGGAATCGACTATTTAGTCGATCTCCTTTCATATCGGCTCTCAGAGCCGCACATCCAGGACTGTCTGGCAACATCGGCACGTTCCGTCCTAAATTACTGATAAACTTTCTCTCCTTGTTAATTGCAGGGTCAAATTGACTGGCACGTCTCGGAAGGAGTGCGCAGGATCGATCACCCCTGCACTGAAACTAGGCGGATCTCTAGCTCCATCGAGTGGACCCTTCCGGCTTGCTCGTGTGTCCTCGGCACGGGACAAAAATTTTGTGTCAACAATTACAATATATGTCTTTTAATTAAATTAGCACTAAACTTTAGCTCAAGATCCAAATAGCTCCATGGTCTAAAGTTTAGTGGCTAGAGTTTAGAGGTCTAAACTTTAGTCCTAAATTTTAGACCTCAAAACTTTAGACATGAGAATCCAAACAAGCCTAGCTTTCGAAGTTGTGATTATCATCACCAATAATATCGAATGAATCAATTTCTTTAAAGAACACCTTTGCCATTATAAAAAGATACATGAAGTAACCGCTAAATTTGCATCTAATTACCTGCCTCCAACATTATGAAAAATACTTTAAAATAACCTCTAAATTTGCATCTAAATTCTCACATTTATTATGATAAAAGATAATTTAAATAACCTCATAAATACCTTTTGCTTCAATGTCGATGATATCTCATGACGGGGATTTTACATTGGGGATAACGTGGGTTCCATGGTTGGCTAAGCATATACAAAGGATATGCCAACCTCGAGATTCCTAGGTTAACGAGCAGCAGGCTTTCCTTCTAGCGAGCCAAGGCTAGGCGAAAAGAAGGGAGACTACGATAAGGAGATTGTTGTAGATAAAGAGAGAACAAAGGGCTGGGCTAGAGATCAAGTCCCAGTTGATTGTGAGATAAGGGAAACCTTTGCTAGGGCAACTCTTGGGGCGTATGCGTATAACTTGATACTCCAAAATGGCCAGCGAGGATCCTAGGAGGTTTTCTAGCAAGTGTAGGCATTATGGGATTGTGAGCAACTTTAAGGTTAACAAGGTAGTTTAAAAGTTTTAGTAGGGCCAAATTTTTGGGTTGTTGCAGTTAAGCTTAGGTTCAAACCAAATACATACCGAAGACCCCACACAGGTGCAACTCAAAGGGTAATACCACATATCTTAATCTTATCCTCAACAATAATCCTAACGAGATGTGTTAGTTAAAAAAGCAAGGGCATGCTTGTTTGATGTCTAGCTTTGCAACAACTAATAAGGTAAAGTGGCAGCCAATAAAAGTGTGGCCAACAAATTGAGCGTTACACTTATGCCAAAGTCTGGCACATCGAAATAAATCTTTGACATGTGGGACATATGAATAAGAAAGTTTGGTGTGCAGTACTTGTGCATGAACCAAACACATGCCTAAAAAATTGTGTCGTGCCTAACTTGTGGCGTGCAATGTGTGAACACGAACCAAACTGGTCCAAAATACTCAAAATGATCATAAAATAATTAGAAATATCTCACCATTATTTCATTCAACTCTGATCTTCACAGAGAACAATATCCATTGGATGTATTATGCTTTCTAGTAAAAGTTCACTTGTGATATTATGAAAAAACAATCCCCTCAATCTACGCAAACTAATTAAATATCTCTCGAATATGGATATAAGTTACCTATGTTTGCCATATAAATATCTATCAAATATGCCTATAAAAATAATCCCCTCAATCTAAACTACCATTTTGTGGCGTTGTGAAAGATATGCATATAAATTATCCATGTTTACCATTATAAAACATAAACTAAAATATCTATCGGATCTATGTCTAAATTATTACCAACTATCACGAAAAAGAAATAAAAATCCATAAAGTACACCATATATTGCTTTCTCTAGAATATCTATTTCTACACTGCTAGGTTCAAAGTAAACAAAAATTCTATGCGTGTATACTTTAAATTATTTTTATTATTTATTGATTATGAAAAAATGATCCTTAACAAGTTGCATACCTATGACATTTGGCAATTGATTTTAAATTTTATTTAAACTTTATGATAATAAAATTTGTAAGTTATTACTTTAGATACGTTTATATATGTTGATTGAAATATTATGCCATATCAATATTAGTAGTTTAATTCTAAGGAGTCTTTTTTTGTGAAAAACCTAAAACTACACATATAATTCCTTGATAGAGTAAATTTAACATCTTAAATGTCGTGGTGCAATTGTTTATGCCATTGTACTAACTGAAAGTTGTGTCTAGAATCTAGAGTCCATTTTTTAATTAATATAAAAAGCAAATTTGAGTTGGAATTCCATACGTGTGTATTATTAAAATTCGGCAACTATAAAATCAAACATATAAATTTATGATGTCACAAAAGGGACACAACAAGAGCTAATATAACTTAAGATAATGCTTCAACTAAATACATATTTGAAACCCAAAGAGGTTGAAACACATATAGAATAAATAGTAAATTTGACACAACCATATGGAGAGTAAAGTTAACAATTTTTTAGTATATTAATATCCATAAAACTTTAGTACTTACATAACATAAGATTTTAGGCCACGCTGGACGGCTTGATGGGCTAGTACAGTATAATGAAGATTGACATTCAAATTGTGCTTATGTGATCATATTACACACACACACACACACACACACACACACACACACACACACACACACACACACACACACACACACACACACACACACACACACACACACACACACACACACATATATATGGATGTCGAAAACATGACCTATATAATCTAAGGTCAGACAGTGTAATTCAGACACAAAGTTGCATAGATTAAACTAAAGAGGTATGTTTTAAAAAAGGATTAAGTCCACTTTTGGCCCCTCAACTCTCATGTCAATCTAATTTTGACCCCAAGTACAAAACCGTCTGGTCCAGGCATTGAAACTTTCAAACCCATTCAGTTTTAGCCCCTCGGCGCGGTTGAGGCGGTTTGCGCTGATGTGTGCCTGATTTTGACTCACCACGCTGACATTAACGGCCACGTACGACGACCGCGGGCATCAACACACGAGCTGGCCCACTCCGCTGTCTCTCCCTCTCAGTTCCTCTCCCCTAAATCCTAGACGCCGCCGCCGCCTCCATCGTCGTAGCCGCTACCGCATCCTCTCCTTCGGTGCCTCCGCGTCCATAGTCTCCCCTCCGCCTAGGAGTCCTCCGCCGCCACCTTCGTAGTCGTATGGGCTTGGAGGATTGAAACGAACACGCTCAGGTACGATTGAATCCATCTGCATTTTTGGATGTATGGATGGAAGTACTCTTAGGTTAGTTACCTTGGATCCATAGTCCTAAGACTCTACTATCTGTTGTAGGAATGGACCCTTTGGAATTTCTTTGTGTTTGATTTCACTTTGGTGGCGAGTTTTTCAATGATGGGAAGAAGCTTCATTATCTAGGTGGAAATGAGGAGATGCCATTCATCGAGCATGACAAAACATCTTTGCCTAAAGTAATTGGACATCTTAAAGACCACTACAATGCTTCAGAGCTTGTTCTTCTCCATTGGTTGTTCCCTAGCAAGGATTTACTGAATGGGCTCAGAGTTTTGGTTGATGACAAGGTTTGTTTGGACATATCTGAATGTGTTACTGATGGAGGGGTTGCAGATGTATTTATTGAGCTTATTGAAGTGAAAGCTTATGGCATGGAGAATGAGGAGGAAGAGGATGGGGAGGACCAGTGTAGTGACTGGGAGGAAGATGCTAAAATGGAGAGTGAAAGAGCAGATAGTGAAAGTACTAGGATGGAAACACCTCATGAAGACAATGTGGTGGTTGAGGATATGGCTATAATGAACATGTCATCACTAGAACAAGTGAAGGACTTAATAGGTGCTACTAAGTATTTGCATTGAGTTAGAGAGAAAGAGGCTCCTGTATAGAAGTTGGTTATGCAAGAAGAAGTGTCTGTTCATGAAGAGGCTCCTGTATAGAAGGAACATAGTTCAAATTTGGATGATTCCAGTGACCAGGATTACTTGCCTGGTGATGATGAGAGCAGTGGAGAGGATGAGGAGGCAATCCAGATTAGAGCTAAGCTAAAGGAGTTAAAGAAGAAATTGAAAGCTGGAGGCATGTTGGTGGTTGATGAGGAAAGGCATGAATTCAATGTGGGATGTGCTAATGAAGAGGATGGCTATGATTCCCATGCTATGGATACTGATGAAGAGGATGATTCATATAATGAAACATCTGATGGAGAGTTGGTTAGGAAGGAGAAGAAATTCCCCAAGTTTGATGCCAATGTTCCAGTGCCAGTATTCACTGTTGGGATGGCTTTTAGTGATAAGTCAACATTCAGGGAGGCTGTCATCAAGTATGGGCTGGCAGAAAGGAAGGTGATTAAGTTTGTGAAGAATGAGAGCACAAAGTGTAGAGCAGTTTGTTCATGACCAATGTGCCCTTGGGTTTTGCATCTGTCAAAGACATCAAGGGCAAGTAGTTGGCTTATAGCCACATGTAAAGATGTGCACACATGCCCACCAAGGAGAGACAACTCTTTAGTGACATCAAGGAGAATAGCAGATAAATATGAGAAGTTGATATTGGCTAACCCACACTGGTCAGTTGAGAGTATGAGAAAAATAATTCAGGAGGAAATGTTTGTAGATGTTAGTATTTCAAAGATTAAGGGAGCCAAATCAAATGTGATGCAAAGGATGTATGATGCAACCAAGGGGGAGTATGCTCTAGTGTTTGACTACCAACTTGAACTACTGAGAAGCAATCCTGGGAGTACAATAGTAGTGAAGCTTGACACTAAAGAACTTGAACCCATATTCATGAGGTTTTATGTCTGCTTTGATGCATGCAAGAAGGGGTTCCTTGCTGGTTGCAGGAAGGTTATTGGACTGGATGGTTGCTTTTTTAAGGGATTAACCAATGGAGAACTGCTTTGTGCACTAGGTAGATATGCCAACAATCAAATGTACCCAATAGCATGGGTAGTTGTAGGGAGGAAGACCAAGGAGTCCTGGGACTTTTTCTTATCTTTGCTGAGCACTGACCTATAGTTTGGTGATGGTGATGGCTGGGTATTCATTTCTGATCAACAGAAGGGGCTCATCAATGCTGTAAACAAGTGGGCACCTAAGGTGGAGCATAGGATGTATGCCAGGCATATCTATGCTAACTGGAGGAAGAAGTTCACTAACAAGATGTATCAGAAGCTTTTTTAGAGATGTGCAAAGTCTTCATCAATGAATCTATTCAACTACCTAGTGTCCTGTAGGTTCTGGTAGTTGTTAGGTTTGCACTGCCCTCATGCTATTTCCTGCATCTACTATGCATCCTGGCCTTTAGAAGAATTCATAGCCAAGTGTTATTCTATTAAGGAGTACAACAAGACATATGCACACTGCCTGCAACCAGTGGAAGGCAAGGCCTTCTGGCCAGTATCAAATAGAGAAAAGCCATTGCCCCCCAGGTATGTAAGGATGCCTGGAAGACCAAAGAAGGAGAGGAAAAGGCAAGATAGGGAGAAGAAGAAGCCACCTAAGGGTAAGCTATCCAAGAAAGGAACAACTATAAGGTGCAGAGTATGTAAAGGGATTGGACATAATAGGACAACTTGTAGCAGGAGGATAGTTCTGGTAATGCAAGTGGTGGTGCATCATAGTCTGCTAAAGGAAATGATGGTGCATCACAGTCTGCTAGAGGAAGCGGTGGTGCATCATAGTCTGCTAAAGGAAGTGGTGGTGCATCATAGTCTGGTAGAGGAACAACTTCAAAAAGGAAGTCATGCCCTTCATCTACTACTGCTAGTAGAAAAAGACATTGCTCTCAATCATTTGTTGACCGCAATGTAAGTTTAACTGCTTATTCCATGTGGTCATCCTTAATAGTAATAAACTTTCTTTGTCTTAGTTACATACTTCCTTTATCTTGCAGGATGGGCAAAAAGCTATGAAGTCATCAGCAAGAGTGAAGACAATGTTGAAGGAAGGGGCTCGGGCTAAGGTCACCCTAGAGGCCACTATACTAGGGATGTCTGGAAAGCACTATAAAGCAACCCTCCAAGTTTCAGGTGCATCTACCTTCAAGGTTGTTGTGTCAGCTGTAGGACCACCCAAGCAGATTTATCCAGAGGAAGGAAGACCAAGTGTAGCTGATCACAAGGGAGCCACTCCTTCTACCTTACTGCTGACAGGCCTAAATCCTTGAGCCCATGTCTGTGTCTGTGTGTTATCTATGCTATCTGGAACTTCATGTATGTGTCCAATTTCATGAGTCTGTGTGTGTGCAACCTGAACTATTGTAATGAACTTGATGTTCTGTGTTTGTGTTTATTATGTGTTAATCACTGAATGACATCCTGTTAATCACTGAACCTAAACTGAATGACATCCTGTTATGATCTGTGATCCTGTTTATTATGTAACTTGAGAATCATCCATATGTTTCTTTGGGGTTAAGAAATCAGAACCAATGAGCAAATCTCGTCCTATACCTAATCCTGACAACCCCAAAACATAGTAGTTTTAGTACCAGGTTTCCATTCAGTAAGTGATTAGCAAGTGAAAATCAGGCACTGCAAATTTTTTAGGAGATGCAGCCTCACAGTAGTGAAAATGTCTAATCAGTGATGCGCTCCTCGGACACCAGGCATAGATTTGGCATTTGCCATTGAGCTACATTCAGTTTCAACAAGTAAACCGAATTCAGAAAACTGAAACCAAACAATTTCATGCAACTGAAACATTAGGATATTAGCATTAACCTAATACTCATACATGGTCCAGAGCATTATGCTCATGTGTTAAGCTGATACACAACCCATAATAGTACCAATAGGTTTCTAGTACCAACATGGATCCTACTAACTACAACTACAACTACAACTACACCAAGGCTAACACCACATTGACTTACATGATCCAAGTCATCCAGGAAGTAGCCACTAATCCTACACACACAAATAGAGCACCAAACAAGAACTTCTTCTCCTTCTCCAATGTCTCTATCCTCACCTCTAACTCAACTCTAGATTCAGCTCCCAACTACAATTCAGCTTGCATAATGGCCACATCTCTCCTGGCTACAACAAACATGGCCCCTCTGTCTTCATTGTACCTGACAGCGCCTTTCAGCTCAAGCTGCAGTCTTTGATTCTCCCTTGTTGTGCCTTCTAGCTAAAGCTGCAGCCTTTGATTCTCCCTTGTTGCACCTTCCAAGAGTCTTGCAGTCTCCATTCTTGCATCTTTCAAACTCTGTTCAACTACTCCAGTTGCACGCTTCTAGTACTTCACTACATCTCGCAAATCAAGCAGAAGTTGCTTCTTGAAACTACTGTTTGGCGGATCCACCCAACTATAAAAGTCGCAACCACCATCCTATGAAACAAACCAATAACCAATAAATCAGAAACAAACTCAATCACTGATACATCTACAGACTATGAATCACGAAGAGAACAACTTACACGAGCCCGTGCACACTTCAGATACCGCAATCCTGGGTTCAAATCACTCCAAGATATGAACCTAGCAGCTTTTCCACCGCATTTGCATAGCACTGCTGGGGTATACTCCAGTGATCCTTCATGATAGGGGATGGGTGAGGACGAATCACCATGGGAATCACCATGGCGACGCCATCGTGATTCTTGGGTCCCCAAACTTCGGCTGGATCCGCTTGAGGTCGCCATATACGACTGCGAAGGCGGCGACGGAGGACTCCCAGGCGGAGGGGAGACTGCGGACGCGGAGGCATCGGAGGAGAGGATGCGGTAGCGGCTATGGCGATGGAGGCAGCGGCGGCGTCTAGGGTTCGGGGGAGAGGAACTAAGAGGGGGAGACACAGCGGAGCGGGCCGGCTCGTGTGTTGACGCCCGTGGCCGTCCTACGTGGCCGTCAATGCTGGCGTGGCGAGTCAAAACCAGGCACATGTCAGCGCAAACCGCCTCAACCGTGTCGAGGGGCTAAAACTGAACGGGTTTGAAAGTTCTAGTGCCTGGACTAGATGGTTTTGTACTTAAGGGTCAAAATTAGACCGACATGACAGTTGAGGGGCAAAAAGTAGACTTAATCTAAAAAAACTTAGGAAGGAAGGGGACAAATCTGAGGCTGCCTTCCACCTAGGAGTCACCCAAAATTCTGGCAGGCCAAGTACTAGACACATCACATATCTGACTTGGAGCACAATATAAAATTAACATACTCCTACTAGCTCTTAGACTGTCTCCAATCACGCGCCCCATACCTAAAAAGACGTCGCGCATAGTACTTTAGCGGCGAGAAACATCCTCCAACCGAGTAGGCAAACACACCACCCATTTTGGGTCGGAGGCGAAGCGAAAGGCAAAAAGCGTCCTCCCTCGGTCTCTTTGCGTCTCTGCCAGGCCCACCACCGAGGGAAGGGGATGACCGGAGCCGGCTCAACACGGCGACCGCGCGGCAGCTCCGCCTCGCCGTGGCCAGCATCGAGGGGGCTCCGCATCGCCGCCTCAGATCCACGCCGCGCCCCCACCGCCGCCCCGAATCTGGGGAGGGCCACCATGGCCGGGTGCCTTGCCCGCTCACAGGTGCGAGATGAGGGAGGCGCGCTGCAGCACCGTCGCCATGTCCGCCGCCGCAGGTGGGGCAGGAGGATGCGCGCCGCCGATGGGGAGAGGAGCCGCCGGCCTTGGCTGCCTTGCCGGACCTGGACCCGCTCCCCCGCCGCCGGAGATAACAAGGAGAGAGAAAAAGACATGGACTGGCAGAGAGCACGGACGTCGGACTCCCGACATCGTCCGCCATGGCTACCTGTCGGAGCTTCGCCCGACGGCGACTCCAGCCTCCATTTCCGGAACCGAGAGCATGGGGAGAGAGAGGAGGGTGAGGGGAAGGTCATGGGCCGCTCACCTCGAGCTATTGCGCCATGGAGGGGGAGATCGATGAGGGCGAGGTGGGTTCTTGCGAGGAACAGAGGGAGCTCAGTTGCTCGGTACAGGGAAGGAGAGGGAGAGGCCGGCCGTAGGAAGCTTCTGGGTCACGCGGTTGGAGAGGGAAAGGTTTGGGTATGCGAATTTTTTACTGTACACGACCTAAATCATGGTATGCGTCTCTGTTTAGGTACCTTCGGTTGGAGATAGTCTTCCTGACTGAGCAATTGCTCATCAACCTCTGACAAATGGACCCCTTTTAGATTTGCCCTGTGGCCAGCTCACCTCGGGTGATAAACTAAAGTACGTGATGTGAATAGAGTAAAGTAGAGTAATATAATTGAAAGGTGAGAAGAGGACCATCCTAAAAGTAGTTTAATCTAATAGCAATCGCTGATCGTACTGTCTTCTTAATGATAGGCTCAAGGGTGTTTTTTCAATTGTAAAAGAACACATTGATAGCCTCAAGGGAAAGATCGCCATCAAAAACTATATATATATATATATATATATATATATATATATATATATATATATATATCATCCATGATGATATGATTGACCTAATCCTTTTTTATTTTTCTTTGTTCGAGGCCCCTGTAACTAAACAAGCAAGTTGATGATGATCTGAGCAACGGTAGGACGAGACAGATCTGCTCATCTTTTCATCGGCTTGTTTAGTTGCTCCCAACCACCAACTTTGACACTATGAAAAAAAAGATTTCCTATCACATCAAATATATGATACATATATGGAGTACTAAATGTAAACGAAATCAAAAACTAATTACATAATTAGGTTGTACTTTGCGAGATGAACGTTTTAAGCATAATTAATCAACGATTAGACAATTATTATCAAATACAAACAAAATGCTTATAGTACGCTACAGTGACGCACAGCGAATCGGCGCCGGCCAACTAAACAAGGCCAAGATAAAACCCTAACAAACCACGCATGGCAGTGACCGATGACACATCAAAATATTTGGGTAGTACGAACACGGAATGATGGACCTGCACTATCTGCTGGACTGCCTTTTCTCTCTCTCTTTTTTTTTTCCATCTTAACTATTCCTCGTCCAATCATTGTCCGGTCAGAATCTGACACCTCTGATATAAAAGTAGAATAAAGGCCTTGTTTAGATAGCGGATAGAATCAGTATTTGACACTGTAGTACATTTTTGTTTGTATTTGATAATTATTATCTAATCATGGTTTAACTAGGCTCAAAAGATTCGTCTCGTAATTTACAATCAAACTATGTAATTAGTTATTTTTTTATCTACATTTAATACTCCATGCATGTATTCAAAAATTTGATGTGATGGAGAGAGAGTGAAAAAACTTGGAATCTAAACGAGGCCAAAGTTTCCTAAAAATTAATTGATCTGATGTGAAGTGTTTGTTCAAAGGGTGTTTGGATCCGGTGACTAAAATCTAAGAGGTGTCACGTGAGGGTGTTCGGATACTAATAAAAAAATAAATTACAGAATCCGTCGGTACTTCACGATCAGCAATACACGATCAGATTTATCATGATAAGTAAGCCTAATTAATCCGTCATTAGTATATATTTACTGTAGCACCACATTGTCAAATTATGGGCTAATTAGGCTTAAAAGATTTATCTCGCAAATTAGTCACAAATTATGTAATTAGTTTCGTAATTAATATATATTTAATACTCCATATGTCAAAAAAAAATTAATGTGACAGTTTAAGAGGAGCAAACAAACAGTCCCTTAGTTGGTTGTGATGTTACCGTTTGCACATTAAATAAATGACTGGTAAATATCTGGCGGATGCCTCGTCAATATCTTGGCAGATGGTCGTCGCGGCTGATACCGCAGCTACCGTACTAGATTTATCATTTCCTGCGTTCGTTTGTGTGTGTTTTTATTCAGTGACGGTACAAGGCTAGGGCCAGTATAGCCATGGCCCTAGGCGTGAGAAAAAACACTAGAGTAATTTCTTTGTTTTTTTCATCTAAATCTATATACTAGTATTATTTTTGTCCATTAGCATATGATCTGGATGTTAGCGGTTCATAATATTGACCTTAGTCATGAAAGTTCCCTAGCTCCGTCACTGTTTTTATTGACCGGCTGCTGGTTATTTTTTCTTTTTAAGATCTTGACTGCTGTTAATTTTGTTCAGGTAAGGTCGTCTTCGGTGCCGCTCCAGCTCTAGTTCCGGCATCACATAAATCGGAACCACAACAAAAGCATCAAAATTGTGACTCTGCATTCATACGCCGTTGTACCATAAAAACTGCTCTAGCTCCTCTAATTAGTACTTCCTCCATATAGGAAATAAAAGTCGTTTAGGACATGATTGTGCTTACCAAGGTGTCATTAATTAAGTGGTATTTTTCCATGTTTACCCTTATTAAATACGTCTGTGGGTGACTTCTAGACGAGAACGATTCGTAGCTGGACTGGTCAGGTGGGTGGGACTTGAGGCTTGCGGGCAGGGTTCGACTCCCTTGGCCGGCGTTTTTTTGTTTTAACAAGATTTTGCATGGGTCTGTGGAAAAATTGCATCTGTGAACGCGTCTGGGTGGGATGGTTTGGCACGTCGGTAGGCTGGTTTGGGTAGCGTTATCTTCGAATCGCTCTCGTTTTCTTTGTTTGTTGCTATTTTTTTTTTGCGTTTGTTACGTTGGCGCTCACGGCATTTCAATTTCGGGCGCCGCACGTAGTACAACGCTTGAGTCCTGCTTATTCTATTTAAGACGCTCGACGCTTGGAGTCCGACGCTTGCATCTACTACTTGCACGCCTAGCTTCTTCCTTGCACGCCTAGCTAGCTTGCACGCTTCTTAGCTTGTTGCTATCCTATACGACGACATGGCTTAGCTCTTGTTCATCTACTTCTTCCACTCTACGGCACAATGGCTAATTTCCTTCCTGCGTTTGATCTCAACGTTCAATTAGAAGACGATGACGGCGACGTTGCATTTGATCTCAACGACCCTCCGTTGGAACATGACAACGGTATTACTTGTTCGTCTCTTGTCCATTTTCTACCGTGCTATCTCTTCCTCTCAATCGTTTCTCATATCAAAAGGACTATTGTTACAGGATTTGATTTAAACTTGCCGCTAGATGAATTTGGTGCGATCGATTTCAATTATCTACAAAATCTCGATGGTACGTTATTTTTCCATATTATTTAAAATATGCACATGCCGTGGGCGTGCGCAGGTTTATCGAGCGACGAAGCGGGCGGCGGCGAAGCTCTTGGAGTTAAGCGGGCGGCGAGCGTGCTAGGCATCGAACGGAGAACCAGCATGGCCTTGAACAAAGCGTCGCCGAGGGCAACAAGCGTCCAAAACCAGCCCCTCAAGCCAGAACGACTTCCTTTTGCATGGATGTAGCGTCGTCCAGAACGACTTTTATTTCCTATATGGAGGGAGTATTAGCCCTTGTTTAGTTCGTGAAATTTGGATCTTGGGGCTACTGTAGCACCTTCGTTTTTATTTGGCAAATAGTGTTTAAACATGGACTAATTAGGCTCAAAACGTTCGTCTCGCAATTTCCCACCAAACTGTGCAATTAGTTTTTCTTTTCATCTACATTTAATGCTCCATGCATGGGCCGCAAACATTCGATGTGACAGGTACTGTAGCAACTTTTTAAAAATTGGGGTGGAACTAAACAAGGGCTTAGTATTAGTATTAGTAGTAGCAGCAGCAGCTCTTCTTTAACGCTGGATAAACTGGAGAGCAACCAGGGCATCCGCGTGGATTTCGCTAATCCCGTTTGGACATCTGGCTATTTTTACCGCTTAGCGTCGGTTCGTTCCGTGATTAGCTACCGGTTTGATCGGTTTTACATGCCTCCTGGTGCAGCTGCGTACCGCGTTAGAAACAGGGAACACCAGCCATCGAGAAAGAAATCGCGTTTGCACCAGCTCTCCACGCACGTCCGCCACGCGTCCCGGCCGATCGGTCACGGGTCCTCATCGTCGGGGCTCACGCACACTACCGTGGCGTAGGCCTCCATGGTTTTGCCCCTGGCCCTGTCTATTGGATGTTCCCCGCCTCTGCCTCTACTCCTCCGTCGAACCCCGCGACGCAGGACGACGACAGCGAGGTGCGCCGCCCGCCCGCCACGGCACGAGCAGACCACAGCAGGGCGCGCCGCCGCTGGCGACGGCCACGTCACCAGATGCGGTGCTCAGCTTCCCCATCTGCTCTCCTCTCCGCTGGCCGCGGTGGCCTGGTTCCAGCCATACAGTCCGAGTCGGCGGTGGTGTCCGTCTAAATCTTAGCCGTCGTCATCCTCAGGTCAGCTCCTACATCGTCTCTCTCCTCAGCTTCGTGAGGTTGCAGCTTCCCGGTGTTCGGCAATGCTTTTCTTCAGCAGCATCCCTGTGAGATGAAAAGGTCGGCAGGGACCCCTTATGCTTCACCACACTGGGTCCCCAGTCTAAATCCAAATCCCCTTGTTTGTTTACTTTTCGCTGTGCTGCGTTCGCGACGTCGTGACATTTCTCCATTCCTCTCTCTCTAATTCATGCCTACATATGTATATGAGTAATCGTTTTGAGTAATCGTTTCTGCTGGTTGTTCTAATCTTAGTTTTTTTTACTTCTTCTAAACTTTACTGACTAATCAAGAGTTCCAGACCTTCTACTCAACCATGAAGATCCAATGTTTTTGTTTCCGTATATACAATTGTAATTTCCTCTCCGTGCTCAGCCTATTCGCTTGATCGTATCAGCCATGTTTATCAGCAGTGTTTTTTTTCTCATAATAAAACAGCATCAGCCGGCTTATAAGTCACAGAAACGATAAGCGAACAGGGTATCAGTTAAGGTAGTTCTTCTCATGCAAGGTCATTCAGACGTGTCCATTACAGTTTCCATTCTCACAACAAAACAGTATCAGCCGGTTTATAAGCCACAGAAACGATAAGCGAACAGGGTATCAGTTAGGTAGTTCTTCTCATGCAAGGTCATTTAGACGTGTCCATTACAGTTTCCATTCCAAAATTGATCTCTAAACATCGTCATCAAAGTAAGTGTGTATTGTTGTTTTATCAGACCAAAACTACTCTATTTTTTTGGTTGACCTAATATCTACACTGTATTATGAGGACTTCGCTGCCCGAAATATTCAGAAAAAGGAGAAATGTGGACTTGGAATAGGCTATAGTATTAATGAGAATGTTTAGATTCAAGAACCAGTACAATTCAGAATTGATTCAGACTTCGTACATATACACTGAAATATTCAAGCTTCACATATATTGAAAAGAAACAACATTTATCATTCATGGTCTAATTTTGCTTCATGTAAGATTAAATGTCATGTACATGCCTTTGATGTCCAACGGTTCATGCACAGGACCACAAGCGCACCAGTGGGTTTCCCTTTTTTTTTGCCTGTGATGTGCTCATATTGAAGGTACTGCACTCATCCATTTGTACGTGTATCCTTTGCTGCTATGGTATTTTGTTGGCCTTTTTCTTCATTACGGATTTACAGCATCCGCTTCCATATAACTTGCCGTCTCTTTTGGTCCATCAATATGATGTTGAGTATAAACAAGTCGACGTGGATTCAATACGAGAGCGGCGAAGCGCGCCGATCGTCCTAGTATTACTAGATGCGCTATTTTTCTCGGCCATTTGGTGCACCTCTGGATCCTGCACCAAGCATGCCCTAAGTTTGCATTGGGAGGCTAATTGGTGGCTACTCCCTCCATCTATAAATGAATGAATAGAATTTCAGCATCGTAGTTATATAGGAAAGAGAAAACATAGAGGAACAGTGTCGGATCTTAGCGATGCTACTTGCTTAGCTTAAGAGCCTGTTGACTGACAAACAAGGTGCTAAATAGAGTATAGCGGGTTCGTAGCGGTGAGCTATGGCAACCCTTGGCTTGTTCGGGTAACGGAACCAAACATGCACACCTCAACAGTTGGACACCATGGAGCATTGAACAAAAAGACCTGAAGCAAGTGCATAGAGTTAAGCCAAAGCCATGCTACTCAGTTTGACCAATGGATCCAAACAATGGTGTAATTCATAGTTTAGACCTGATTTTTTTTGTATCCTTCTTTGTTTCTTGAATCTCTCCCTGTAAACTTTTACTCTTTATGTTTTAAACTATCCTATGTGTAGGGGCTTTGGCCCCTTCAGTTTTCTAAAAACAAAAAGACCTGAAGCAAGTGCTATAATCACGAATCCACATTGAACGTTCAGTTGTCGAAAAGAAGCCGAGTTCAGAAATCAGAACCACCCCCTGGTTATGGGCGATTCCTTGCGTGCCATTAAAAAAGATCGCAATGCTCTGTGAGCCCCTGAAAAAGTTCAGCGGTCTTCAGCGTCACTAATCTAACTTTTTTGTGCCCTCCATGCCACTGCCGTCAGTTTAGGTTCTAACGGTGTCAAACTACGGGTGTGATAAGTCAAAAATACTCTTAAGTCTAAATATGTCATTAATTTTTTTTGAGTATCTTAACGACTTCAAATGAAAAAACTTAAAACTAGAAAGTTGTAAATCTCGTCGAGATCTATAATTTCATATAAAAATTATCTTCATTTAATTCCGCAAAAAAGGATTTTTCTAAGATATATTAATCATATCAAATCATATTTTTTTGCGGAATTAAATGAAGATAATTTTTATATGAAAATTATATATCTCGACGAGATCTACAACTTTCTAGTTTTGAGTTTTTTCATTTGAAGTCGTTAAGATGTTAAAAAAAATTAATGACATATTTAGATTTAAGTATATTTTTGACTTTTCACACCTGCAGTTTGACACCGTTAGAGCCCAAACTGACGGCAATGGCATGGAGGACATAAAAAAGTTGAAGCAGTGGCGCTGAAGACCGCTGAACTTTTCCAGAGGCTCACAGGGTATTGTGATCTTTTTTTTTAATGGTTCTCTCGATAGGTTGGACCTGTGCTAATCTCTTTTTACATATAATAACACGGTGACGTTGGTTGGGCTGGACCGGGCTATGCCGAAGCTAAGCTGGAGTTTTACGGAAATAGATTTTGGTCCAATGGAGAATGGACCCGTCTAGCACGCTGCGCGTATGGGTCCTCACGCTCACTGAGCGTTTGTCCGGTGTCCGTCTCTGATGTGGACGTGATGTTCTCTAACTCGAGTGAATGTACAGGGATCATACGTAGGCAAACATTGTTCGTGGATAGAATCTTTGCAAGCACATATGGCGTGATTGGTTGCCCTAAGAGGACCGTCCTCGCACGCTTTGTCTACTTCACCTTATTTCTCTATCGTGTTTGATCTCCCTCCTCACACGTTTTGCTTGCTTCGTCTCATTCATCTGCCCTCCGCCATAACGTACGGCTATGTCTTCTCTATTTCTCTTTCTCTCGAGATGCAGCGCGATGCACGAATGGTGCAGGGGTCTATGTGTCACACTCAAAACTCTGATGCATGCATGCAATCAAATAAGATCTCGTCTCATACTGGACCAACAATAAAGATAACCAAACACGACTGGATGCACGGTTTGAGCATGCATCTCACCAGCCTAGACCGGTTCTCCATCCCGGCTCCCCATCACCACAGCAACCAATCACGCCCATATAACTCGATACTGAAGCTCGCCCCACCTGTACCGTGTAAAGATCAGCATCCAGTTGGTACACCTAGCTAGGTTTTGTAAATACTCCCTCGGTCTTAAAAATATAATTCTCTTTTAGTAGTTTAGCTGTTTTATAAATTTGATCAGATCTATATAAAAAGTACTAACATTTATGATGTTAAATAAGTATTATTGGATTAGTCATGGAATATGTTTTTATAGTATATCTATTTAGAAGTTTTGAATATTTATAATGTTTTCTATAAACTTAATAAAATTTAAAGAAGTTTGACTCAATCCATATGTTAATAATATTTTCTATAACCTCTGGTCAATATTTGATGCACACAGCACGTCTCATGCAATGCAATAAGAGCAACTCCACCAGCTTGAGAAATGCAATCACCTTTTTCAAAAAAAACTGTCATTAAGAGAAATTGGACGAAAAATAAACTCCAGCAGATATGTTTTCTAACCTCCTTTCTCTATTTTTTCTCAATCTCCTAAAATACCTCCACTCCCCTCAAAGAAAGAACAGACTTCTCTGATCCTCTTTTCTCATCAATGGCGGTTTCTTCCTCGCCACCACTAGGCTTCCACGATGTGGCCTTCATCCACCACAATCCGGCCGGCCCTTATCCGTTGCTCTCAGGTGCTCTCGACCTCTGGCCTGCTATTGAAGTTGCTGTGCGGAGTGGGCGAGCTCGTGGACCGACCGCGTTGGGAAGACGCCGTACTGGGTGGGCGAGCTCACGAGCCGACCCGCGCCATGCGGGCGAGATTGTGGGCTGATTGTGCCATTGTGCTGAGGGACAAGCACACAAGGTGGCCATGCTTACTTTTCAAAAAAAAAAAGGTGGCCATGCTAAGCAGGAGAGCCTGCGGACACGCGACAGGTGGCCAGCGTCAAGAGAGAGAGAAGAGGAAGGGGATAAGTTTTGTCATTGTGCTATAAGCAGTCCTTCCCTATAGTCTAAAGTTATACTTCCTCAATATCAATCCTCTTCAAATAGATACAGGAGATTTAGTAGTTTTCTCAATTTAGTGAAGTTGTTGTAGCCCTACAACACGTACTATCCATTTACCGAGCTTGTCATTCCATGGCTAATGGCTTGAGGGCAACACAGGGGCCGCAGCCAATCTGCCAGGCACCCACACTCAATCTGAATCTGTCAATCACGCACGATGCTCCGATCCAGCGGTACGGTGGGATTGGCCGAGTGGCGATCGAGCGAGAGCTAGGCTGTCACTTCAGTTCACCTCGGTGTGCGCAACAGCGCTGGCGACGCTGTTCGTTTGTAACGGATTGCCACTTTCCAAAAGCAGTCCAAAGTCGTTTAATAAAAACAAAAAAAATCATTCTAGAAAGAAAGAGTCAAAGAGTCCAAAGGGGAAACAGCTTGCCCTCTAGCTACCTCTAGGTCTGGTTTGGATGCACATATATCTATCTCAATTCACATGTGTCGAAGTGGATTGAAGTGAAATTAAACTAAGTTCCATTGCAATTCACTCCAATACACGTGGATTAAAGCAGATACACATGTATCTAAATAAGACCTTAAACGGTTTGCCCAAAGTTGGCTCTGGGCTCAATTCAAACCCAAGCCCAACAAAGCCTATGTCTACGCCGGCGCGCGCTCCATTTCTCACGCCGGGGATCCATTTCCTCACGGCGCCGGCGGAGGAGCAGACTGCAGGAGCACCCTCCACAATGGCTTGGCTGGCGCATGATGTTGTCGTTGAACGGTTGAAGGGCTGCGTCGACATCTCCATCTCCATCTCCATCTCCAGGACGACTTCCTTGCCGATCTCGTCAACTCAAAGGTATAGCATGACCATGACCCGTCCTCAATCCTCATTCGTCGTCAAGCAGGTTCACGATGGTTTGAATGCTACGTACTAGGCCTAGGTGCCATCTATCCACGACTCCTCCCATGTCCCGCTCGCAACATGTTCGTTGAAATGATGTAGCGAGCAACACCTGACTGTACTGCGCCCAATCCATTTACCTGCCAACCATGTGTTCACATTCCCTGCGTGCATTTCATAGAGATAGATACTTGTACCTAGACTTTGTTTGTATGTTGTCGGATTCACCTCAATCCATGTGTTGGGGTGGATTAGGGTGGAATTTAGAGTTCCACTCCAATCCATCCCCACACATGTGTATTGATGCGAATTCGACTATATCCAAACAAGACCTTAGGTGTATAAATAAAGCTATGCACTTAGAAAATCAAAACTGACTTATAGTTTAAAACGAAAGGACATATGCACTCATTATATCGCTTTGTTTGATGTGCACATCTGTTGGGACACGGCTGTGAGTCACGGAGGTCAGGGACCAGAGCAGAGACGAGAGCTAACGGTTGACAAATTTTGTGGATGATGTGCAGGGAAAGAGGACGGCAGCCTCCGCCTAATCGGCCGATCAGGGCGGAGGACTGGAGGCCACAACAAAGGAGCCTGGAGGAGGTCCGAGGTGGAGGCTTTGGCGGCCGGAGCTAAGGCGCCTGGAGGCCGGCGGCGGCGAAGGCCCTGGCGGCACCTGCGAAGGCTATGGAGAGCCGGCGTTCAAGTATACTCAAAGGCCGCCCTAGATGAAGGCTCAGAGGGTCGAGGAACTTTCTGAAGGGCGGCGGTGCCGGGCCATGGGCCTAGATGGACTCACGGTTGCGGCCCATCAAGAAAAGGCGGTCGAAGAAGAAGGCACCCAAATTACGCTTAACAGTTTATGTTAGTGTAGGGATATTCCGATGATGTACTGTAGCCGTCAAGGGACATAATTGTAAAGAGTAGCCTTAGCAAGTAATGCTCTATAAAAGGGGAACACAAACTCTGTACAGGGGGCAATTGAATGCATCTGTGAAACCCTAGTTGGTCTAGACCCACTTTTTATCCGACACGCCTTAGCTCGAGGCACCTGTTCGGGAGAAGGCTTCGGCAATCTCCTTCTAGTCCCACCTGCTGGAAACCACCGTTTTCCAATATTAGCGCCCACTAAGGATGGCAATGGGTAAATCCCCATCGGGTATGGCCACCCCAGACCCATCCCCGCCATAAAATTTTGGTACCGCCAGAATACCCATACCCGTCATGGGTGGGGAATTTTCCCTAGACCCATACCCGGCCGGGTAAATCATACCCGCCGGGTCACCCGTACCCGCCAATAATTTATTCACGCACGTGAAAATCAACAATTCAACAGCAACCACCACTAACCAGAGCATATAAAATTAGACAAATAATAGCATATAATAATATCTTCTGCAAATTAAGAGTCCAGAACAAGTGATACACTGCAACACTGAAGAAGAGTGTAGCCATCTTGCAAGTACCCTACCTCCTGTTGAAGCAGCAATGTCTCACTCACCTCTAGACAACAAACAAATGCAAACAATAGTTTCTGTTTTTCACGACAGACTGAGATGAGTAGCAAATTAGCAATGGCAATATGCCATGTTCAGATATCAGAATTTGTAGAGCAAGACATGTTCTAAGGGGAAGCATCAATTACAAAGTACAATAGCAATTACACAGCCAGCTGGAGCAAGTATACATGCAGTTCAAGTGATGAACTTGCAACCACCAGTAACCATGCCTATAAACTTGCTTTGCTCAAAGTTCAAGTTCCTGTAGACCCTCTTGAATGTCTTGGAGGCAAGACCAGAAGGTGGCAGCTTCTTTTTCCTTGTTGTCAACTAAAAAGAAAAACCAGCAATTAGATAAAATCAAAGTAAAGAGAATCAAACTACAAAAGAAGAGAATGGACATACTTTTGTACTTGTTCCGCAACCAATCTTGTGAGCACATAAGAGCCTCTATCATTTTTGAAGTCAGCCTACTGCGATGCTCACTAAGTACTCTCCCACTAGTGCTGAATGCTGATTCAGATGCTACTGTAGTGATAGGAATTGCATAAATATCCTTTGCTATCCTTCTCAAGGTTGGATAACGTACTCCAGCCACCTTCCACCAATCCAGCACCTTGGAAACCCTTAGTTTCCAGAGATACCAGCTCATCTTCTAAGTAGCGATCTAGTTTTGATTTGAATCGCACAACAGATGGCCTTGTACTAGCAACTCTTGCACTAAATGAAGATAAGAACTCCATGTCTTCAGTTGGTGCAGCCGCTGATGATTCGCTATTGTCACAGTCTTCTTCCATATGGTATTCAATCATCAATTCAGTTAATAGATCTATGATTTCAGCAGCCTTATCCTCACAAATGTAACCAGTTGTACCAGTTAGCCACTCAAAACACATCAGTAAGCTCAATTTTTTGAGACGAGGATCTAGAAGTGTTGCAATACCCATCAGTCCTTGGATGTCCGACCAATATTTGTCAAATTTGGCTATCATGCTAACAGACATCTCTTCAATCTTTGTACTACCACAAGTTGACCACTGTCTGATTTTTTTCCTAATCTCACAAATTTTTATGAAGTATATGTTGGCAGTAACATATTCAGTTCTAGAAAACAACAAAGTTATGTCATTGAACACTCGAAGCCGTTCTACAACATCAGCAGCAAAGTTCCATTCCTCCTCACTAGGCAAACATGTATATTACTTATCAACACGACTTGCTCTAATGAAAACAACTTTATAGGGGACTGCAACACTAAGCATCTTAAATATTGAATTCCATCTAGTCTTGCAGTCAAGGTTTATCTTATGATCCAAACTAACCTTAACAAACTTAGCTATCTCCTCAAACTTCTCTATCCTTTTTGGTGTTGCTGTCCAATAAGCCACACTTTCACGGATATTCTCAATAGCAGTTTTAATATGTTCTAGACCATCCTTAACAATCAAATTGAGAATATGAGCACAACAACGCATGTGTAGTAGTTTCCCTTCATTTATAAGCTTACTTTTTCCAATCTTCCTCACCAGATAAGGGATGGCCGCATCGTTAGTTGTGCAGTTGTCAAGGGTAATTGTGGATATCTTCTCATCAAGGTTCCAATCAACCAAGGACTCATATAGTTCTTCACCAATCACTTCAGATGTGTGAGGGGCTGGTACATAGATGAACCTGTACATGTAACAACGTATGTAATCAGATTTTAGATTCCTGTCACTTTGCTCCATATTATCAGTCTATACAACAACTGGGACAGCAACATTCTACATAGATCAGATAGTACAATGTACATAGATCAGATAGTACAATGTTCAACATATCAATCTTAAGCTACATTCTAGTTATCTTGCAAAATAAACTCAGAAGAGCGAAGCTGTAGTGCTACAAATGTAAGAAATAGAAGTCATGTAACTACCCTAACAGGCCCTGTGATGGCAATGCAGCAGCTACTGCACATGTCCGGTCCCTCTCTACAATCAAAACAAGATATATAGAACCATTCATGAGATCTTCATATGTCATGGATGTAGCCATGAGATTATACTTTCACAGCAAGTGTACGTAGAATCTTCTAATTGCAGTTCAGATACAAATAGAGCACTAAAACACTAAAGCTTACGTGCACTTTGTGCAGTGTAGTTTGAAATGCTAAAACAGTCTTGTAGTGTTGTCTGAAACACTAGAACAGTCTAATAAAACATGTATCTAGCACCTCATGTTATAGGGGATGTACCTCATGATAATGTTTCTCAAAGTCCAAGATTAAATCGATGAAATGGGTCATGGATCGCCATATAGCCCCTTTTACGGTTGTCGGGGCGTCCACAAGTCGGTAGTTATGGCCACCCTTGAATCAATACTAGCCATATATTCAATAGCTTTTTTCCTCTCCAGCTCATATTGCATCACAATATCCTTTCTCGAAAATTTTGAAGGAATATTAAAAATGAATCTGAAAATTACAATGGCAAACAAGACCAAACAAGAAGGACTAAGGATTAAGGAACAAACCTTATTGTATTCCTAGTACCCATCTTGAATAGTGGTCAAGCGCACTTGCAAATCTCAGGAAACCAAAGCATGGTCTACCATGCTCAAAGGATACTCATGTAGAATAATCATTGCAAAGCAAGTTCCTTTCTAGCTACTTCTTGGTCAAATGTGTAGTTTTCAACTTGAGCGGTACACTGAATCTGTGGAACCAAACCTCAAGCAGATTGTGACAAAGTCTTGTTCCTATTGTCTTTATCTTTCTAAGTGTACACGACTTCAAATGATCATGTAAGTGCTTAGTTCCATGGTTTGTTTCACCTGATAGCTTCTTGAAACAATACATGCACTTTGCCTTTATTGTGCCCATGTACTTAACTCTCTTGAACTCTTTCCAAACCACTGAGGTGAGCTTCCTCTTTGTACCACTAGCAGGACCATCTTCATCTTCTTCAATAGGATCTTCATCATCTTCTATTTCAATAGGCTCTGAGATTTGAACTGCAGTTTGTGAGCATTCACCTTCACTGCTAGAACTCATTTTTTCGATCTGTACCACATAAAAAAATATGACATGAAATATGAGAAGATTTATTTGCCCTTTCCTATGGTATCATGGAGGAGTAAAAAGTGCCAGCAACCTAGATATTCTCACAGGGTAAGTGTGCTTGCAGTTCTTTTCCCACATGCTTTAGAACTAGATAAAAAAATGCCTCCATGTTTTCGCAGCTAAATCTAATTATTTCTCCCTTATTGTCAATAGTTAATTGTACTTGCTCACATATTTCAATTTCAGTAGATGGCTTGAGTCCTAAATCATGTCGACTACCAAAATGATGCAATCATGCGATTATTAACAAGGTGAAAAATATCCTTATATTGGAATCCAATGAGTGGCATAGATGTGCTACTGAGACCACATGAGCCATACTCATATCTGAACCTTTTGTTACATGGAAGCTAAAAGACAGGCAACTTACCTCATATGGAGGCATTTTTATGTGAGAGTTATATTCTGGAGTTTTGACAATCATGTAAAAAATTTATCAGGCATAACAAACATGGCATGCAGGACATGGGAAACAAGCAATATGTAACTAATTGAATGGCAAGTAGGACATGGCTTACATATGGGCATATGGCAATAGCAGATTCAGTAACTCATAACTCATGTTGCTATGTTTAAATTAGAAGAAGCATATAGTCATAATAAATACAATTCACCACTAGCACTATTACTCTTGGGTTTACTTACATCAGTGGCTGCAGCAACTTGCGGCTAGTACCAGTAGGCCGAGTATTAGTTAGTGCTCCACCTCCACCCGAAGATGTGGCTGCAGAAGAGGGGCGGTGGTCGGAACGAGCAGCATCAGCACCTTCCCGAGATGAAGCCGGAGAAAGAGGGGGTCGGCCGGTCCTTTTCTTCTCCTTGGTGGTGGTGTTCTTGGGCTTGGATGTAGGAGCGGTGCCGTTCCCATTCTTGGGCTTGGATGCAGGAGTACTGCCGGCGCCGGCGCCGTTCTTCGGATCCGCTGCAGGAGCGCCACCGACGACTTCAGCTTGGACCTCCGGATCTAGCAGCTTCGGAGTGTTCACGGCATCGACGAGCTCGGGATCTGGCAGCTTTAGGCGGTCACCATCCTCCAGGACCTCCCCGAAGTGCCTTGACGCTGGAGTGAAGGAGCTGGTTAGTGCAATAGTGTGGGGGAGAAGGAGGCAAAGGCGAGGAGCGCGGCGCGGAGCGCCGAGCGGCGAGCGCCTCTGCTGCGCCTGTGGCCTGCGCTTGCAAGTGCAAAGACTAAAGAAGTGAAGGGGATTAGGGGAAGGGGAATCACTGTTCTTGCTCCGTCGCCGGCATGGCGTGGCGAGTTCTTGATGCTAGGATGCGAATCTGTGATGAGGTCACGTGGGCGGGCGGTGTTGTTTTTTCGGCGGCGGCTTTTTTTTTGGCGAGGAGCGACTGAGCGAGACAGCGAGAGTGAGACTTGCTAGAGGAGCGGCGGCGGGAGGCTAGGGTTTTGCATGGGCTGGTGGGCTTCTTTACTTTTGGGCCGGGTATTTTTCACCCATGGGTAAATGGGTATGGGGACTGCTGGAACATACCCATACCCACGTACCCGATGGGTGAAGGGTTTGGTCCATTTACGTACCCGTTGGTAGTGTGTTTAGTCCATATTTAGACCCTAATGGAGTAAATACCCGTCGGGTATCGGGTCGCGGGTCCCCATTGCCATCTTTAGCGCCCAGCGCGTGTTGGCCGAGCAAGACCCACAATGGCAAGAAAGAGAGCAGCTTCCGCTAGGGTTCCCACGGAGCCCTCGATGAGAGGGCGACCCAGGCGCAATGCCCACAACACTTGTGCCACAGCCTCAGAAAACCAAGCCAAACAACAGAACGCGGTCGAAGATCAGCCTCCGGCGTCCGAGGAGCAGCAAGCCCCAAGTGCCACTTCGGAGCAAGAGCTTCAACAGTTGTAGGCCCACCTGCAGTGCATGCAACAAGAAAGAGATAGGGTCACAACAGCGTTCGCCACAAGTCAACGAGTTGCCCAAGCATCAGCCCAGGCAGCCGAAATCAGGCAGTAGCTAGCCATATTACAGGCTAAAATACAAAGCATGCAGCCTTCGCTACCCAACTTCAACACCTCCAAGCAACTTCACTCAGCAAACCAAAGCCAACCCAACCCCCACCACATTCCATAGTACAACCAACCTTCAACACACCCTACACTTCACCACAAACCCACAGAACCATTGATTCTAAATCACCACTATCCGAAGGTATCCAGAGCTCACCCTGGCCCCCCTCTTAGAAACCCATCACCTTGCCCAAGTTCAATGGAAGATCAGACCCACAACAATTCATCATGAGCTTTGAGGCAGCAGTAGCTTCCGCTGGTGGAAATGAAGCGGTGCTGGCCAAGTCCTTCGTCATTGCAGCAGAAGGCGATGCGCTAGCCTGATATTCAATGCTAAGGCTAAGTTCTGTCTATTCATGGGAATACCTCCATGACAAGATCCTAGCAAATTTCAAGGGGTTCACAAGTGAATCCTTGACTTCCATGGACCTGTTTCAATGCAAGAATCAAGGAGAAGCCCTAAAGGACTACTTCCAGAAATTCATACAAATAAAGGCAAAGGCACAAAATGTCCCAGAGCACGTTGCTATAGAGGCAACAATCAAAGGCCTTTGCATAGGTCCATTCACAGCTCATCTAGCCAGGGAAAAACCTCAGACCATTGAAGACCTCTACAACGAATTTGAGAAGTATTGCAGATTTGACAACAACCTCCGCAGAAGACTAGAAGAACAAAACCAATGCAAGCAGTTCCAGAGCAACAACAGAAACACCCAGAAGGGCAACAACAAGTGCAAAACCAGCAAGTTTTTAATATAGAATAGCAAGGAAGCAGCCAATAGGGGCAACAGCCGGCGAAGGCAGGCCAAAACAACACGCCCCTGAGACAATCCAAAGGCAAGGGAAATAGCAAAGGTAGGAATTGGAACAGAAGCCCAAATCAAAGGCAGCGAAGGCAGTATTGTTTTTTTCATGGAGAAAACAAAGGCACATAACCAGGGACTGCCCAAACGCCAAGGCGACCCAAGAAAGGATCAAAAGCAGAGCAAATTCATAGCCTCCATCACAACAAACTCCTAGAGAGGTGAACCATACCTTTGTAGCATCTCAGCAACAATACTGCCCAATTTACCCAAGCCTTAACTCCACTCAAATTCACCCATCCACTCTAGCCGCCGCCTACTATCCAAACTTCCTACTTGCATGGAGACCAGGCACCCAACAATAGGGTCCGACTAACAACCAACGGGCGGAGGCCAACCTCACTTACATAAACCCAAGGCCTCTGCACATAACAATCATTAAGACCAACCAGCTATCCCAAATACATAATTGACAGCTAGAGGTATTGCCTTCGCCTCCAACAACACAGCTTGCAACACAAAAAACGAACCTAACCTAGAGAACCAAATAAACCCTCACACTCCCCTTCCAACCATCGGCATGATACTGCCTATAGCCGGAGGCTCCTCAATGGAATTCTAGACTAAGAAACAAAAGAAGGATCACCTTAGGTTGGTCAACAACATAGCAGTTCAAGGCCCAGTGCGTTACACAAATTGGTCCAAGACGCCAATCACCTTTTCAGAACAAGATTTGCAGATGGAGAGCTACCCCCATACCGATGCCATGGTAATCAAGGCCAACATTGCAGGATGACAAATCAACAGAGTTCTTATAAATTCCAGAAGCTCCGCAGATATCATCTTTGTAAATGCCTTTGACCAGATGAAGCTGAGCAGGAATCAGTTGCAGCCTTCAGAGGTCAAGAAAATGCAAGAATGGAATATATAACCTTTGACATAGTAGATCTCTACTACCCCATCTTCGAAAGAGGGTTCGCAAACAAATTCAACATAGCCATTCATATGGGTTATCTATGTATGAAAATGCCGGCCTTGCACGGAATCATCACAGTTCATGGTAGTTAGAAGGAAGCAAGAAATGTAGAAAGAGTCATCTACAAATCTCAGCGCAATATCAACTCCATCGAATCAGCTAGAGCTAATTCAACGGAGCCTCCGAACTTGCCGAAGGAGAAAACAGATCTCAAGGACCAAGAAGAAACGAAGACAGTCCCACTAGAAGATGTAGTCCTAGATAGGAAAGTCATGATTGGAGGCAACCTATCAGAAGAACAGGAAGCAGAGGTCTTACAAACCTTAGCCAAAAACAAAGACGTCTTCGCCTGGTCAGCCTCTGACCTAAATGGGGTCAGCAGGGACATTGTACAACACTCCCTTGATATCAACCCTAGAGTAAAACCAAAGAAGCAGAGATAAAGAAAAATGTCAGAGGAGAGGATCCTAGCAGCAAAAACCAAAGTTCAGAGGTTGTTAAACGCAAATGTCATCAGAGAGGTCAAGTACTCAGAATGGCTAGCGAATGTAGTACTGGTGCCAAAGAAAAATGGAAAGATGAGAATGTGCATAGATTTTACAGATCTAAACAAAGCATGCAAGAAAGATCCATTCCAACCACCAAGGATAGACACCTCCGTTGACAAAGTAGCATGATGCAAGCGTTTGTCTCTCCAGGATTGCTTCTCAAGATACCACCAGATCTGGCTCAAAAAAGAAGATGGGGAGAAAACAAGCTTCACTACCCCCTTCAAAACTTATTGTTACACAAGAATGCCTGAAGGACTGAAAAACACTGGATCAACCTTCGCTAGGATGACAAAGGCAGTCCTCGGCCCTCAGCTATAGAAAAACATCATAGCTTATGTTGATGATATTGTAGTGATGAGCAAGAACGAAGGAGACCATATAGCAGATTTAAAGGAAACCTTCGCCAATCTAAGAGGAGCCGGGCTGAAACTCAACCTAGAAAAGTGTATCTTCGGCATAAGTAGAGGTAAAATGCTCAGGTACATCATAGGACCCGAAGGCATAAAAGCTAACCTAGATAAAATAAAGGCCATAATTTCGATGGTGGAACCCTGAACCAAGAAGGAAGTCCAAAAACTCACTGGAAGAAAAGCAGCACTGAACAGATTCATCTCAAAGTCAGCAGAACGTAGCCTCCCATTCTTCGAAGCTTTAAGAGGTGGAGACAATGTAGAATGGGGGCTAGAACAATCAAAGGCTTTCCAGCAACTAAAAAATTATTTGGCTACTAAACTCATGGTAATAGTGCCGAATCTGGAAGCACCACTACTGTTATATGTTGTAGCCTCTGACCATGCGATCAGTGGGGTGCTTGTCCAAGAAAAAGAAGAAGAGTTGAAGGTCATTCAACAACCAGTCTACTACATCTCAGAAGGCCCTATCAGGAGCAAAGCTAAACTACATAAAAATTGAAAAAATATCGTATGCGGTGTTGATCTCCTCTAGGAAATTGAAGCACTACTTCCAAGCACTTGAAATTACAGTACCATCTTTGCAACCGCTAGGGGACATACTCTGTAACAAAGAAGCCTTTGGAAGAATAGGGAAATGGGCAACAGAGTTATCCCAGTTCGAAATCAATTATGTATCAAGAACAACAATCAAGTGGTAGGCATTGGTAGATTTTATGGAAGACTGGACACCTTCGGCACAACAAGCCCTGCTGCCCCAGCCCCAAATCTGGACACTTTACATAGATTGGGCTTGGGGCATCTAGGCGCTGGGGCCTCAACCATTCTGATAGCACCATCTGGCCTCTGCACGAAGTACGCAGCAAGGTTGGAATTTAGGGCAACAAACAATATAGCAGAATACGAAGGCCTTGTATTGGGCCTCAACAAGGCAAAGGCACTAGGAGCAAGAATACTACTAGCAAAAATAGACTCCCAAGTCATAGTAGGGCGAGTTGAAAAAGAATACATGGCATAAGAACCAGAACTTGCCAAGTACCTGGCCGTAGTAAGGGCTCTCGAACGGAGGTTACAGGGATTCACCTTGCAGTACATACCAAGAGCAGAAAATGCAGAAGCAGACGAGCTGGTGAAGGCAGCAGCAAACAACTTGCCCATGCCAAACGGAGCCTTTTAGCAAGTACTGTAAGTACCAGCAACGCAGGCCACAACAAAGGCATTCAAACAATCTTAGTCACTGAATCCGAAGACTGGAGGCAATTGATCATAGACTACATCAATAACATGCATCACATAGTGGATGAAGCGAGCACAACCAGAATGGCAGTGAGAGCAAGAAACTATACATTGGTAGAGGGAATACTATACAAAAAAGGCGTTGTCCAAACGCTGCTCAAGTGCATATCTCAAAGTGAAGGCAAAAACCTCCTACAAGTAATTCACTCAGGCTCTTGCGGCTCACACATCAGTCCAAGGGCACTATCTGCAAAAGCCATCAGACAAGGGTTCTATTGGCCTACCCACATCAGGGATGCAGAAGAGATTGTCAAGACATGCCAAGCATGCCAGAGCACCTCCCCGCACCAGTTAAAACCTTCGACTGCTGTACAACTCACCCCACCCATTTGGCCCTTCCAAAGATTGGGGATTAACCTGGTTGGGCTGCTGCCACTATCGCAAGGGGGAACAAGTTTGCAGTAGTAGCCATAGAATGTTTCACAAGGTGGATTGAGGCCAAACCACTCGCCAAAATCACATAAAAAATAGTAAAGAAGTTCTTCTGGCAGAACGTAATCTGTAGATTTGGAGTACCAAGAACCCTAACAGTTGACATTGGAAAATAGTTTGACTCAGACAACTTCAAAGAATTGTACAAGAGTATAGGCACCAAGGTTGCCTTTGCCTCAGTCTACCACCCAGAATCAAACGGCGCAGTGGGAAGAGCTAACAGGGTAATATTCTCAGCAATAGCAAAGACTCTATTCAATCTTCGCAAAGGCAAATGGGTAGAGGAACTGCCGAAGGTAGTGTGGTCCCATAACACTACAGCCTCTAGAACAACACGCTTCACACCATTCAAACTCTTGTACGGCAAAGAAGCAATGCTGCTCGAAGAAGCCAGGCATCAGAGCCTCTCGTGTCATAAAGTAGGCACTCGTAGAAGATGAAGAATACTCCAAAGAAATGATTGAGGGTACAAGATTGGAAGCAGTTGAAAACATTGCAAAGTATCAAAACCAAACCAGAAATTGGAGAGACAGCAAAGTGATCAGGAAAATCATACAAGATGGCGACCTAGTCCTCAGAAGAAGACCTAATGCTGAAAATATTGAAAAGCTCCAACCAAAATGGGAAGGCAGAACAACAACGCACACATGGAACATCGATAGTTTGTGTAGGTTTCACATCTAAATGTAAAAAGGTGGCCTCCGCGGAACTATAAGCGAAGGTCACCAAGTTTTTTTTATTTTTACATCTTTACTTTTCATGCAAAAGGGCTTGCACTCTTTTCCTCACAAAGGGGATCCTAGCGGAGGTGAGGTTTTTAATGAGGCAAGTTCCATGTAAAAACCTCTAAAATATAAAGAGGAATCCCCCCAAAAAATAAAAATAAAACAACACAAAAGGCGAAGGTCGAAAGTGGCTAGCAATGCAGCCACAATATTCGATGGTAGAATTAAAACAGAGGACCCTCCAAGGCTTTTGATGAGGGCTCTAAAGCATGGAACGACCTCCTTGGCTAAATTAGCCTGCAAGCTTAACAAAGTCTTGTCCGTACTCAGGCTTCAAGGATTTATCAGACCGGCCAAAAAGGCCAAAACTAACCCGACAAAGACCTACCTTCGACGTAGGCATCGGGAGATGCTTATCGCTAGCAAGCTTCAGTTAAATGCCAAAATTAATAGCTAAAGTACAATAACAGTAAAGCCTAGAAGATACGCCAGGTATAGGGGAATCTCAACTTTAAAACATATCCAAGCAATAAGCACCGTCCAACCACCAAGAGATATTAAAAACGTACAATGGGCTGGCTATAAAACCCGCCTCCCCACCGTCACAACAGACCTAGCCAGTTCATCTCCATGCCACTCCCCCAGAAGAGCGCCAGAGGGGAAACCAACCAGCCAAAAGATAGCACACTACAGAGCCAGCATAGAGAAAAGATGGAGGCTGAGGCTGGAGTTTCCTTAGAAACGAGGGACCAGGAGATATCATGCGAAGACTCATAAATCCAGCAGCTCGCGTTGCCCGGCGAAGGCCACGATCAGGTTGAACGCATCGTCCAACCGATGTCATAAAGCCTCCGTATGGCCCTAGTGTAACATGAGTTTGGTAGCAGCTAGTCAGTGTCAGAGGTTGTGGGAGGGTATCGCACGAAGGCTCATAGCATCCCCCGCAATCGAAGACACCATCTGGCGCAACCCAACATCAACCATGTTCGACGGGAGCGTAGTTGCTCCAGCATAGCCGAAGGCAAAAGCAAGAAAATCCAAGTGCAAGAGGGTCCAGCATCCAAGAAATGCTTCTTCGACCTCCGTTGCTTGCCCAAATTGCACTGCGGCCTCTTGAGAAGCAGCAAGAATTTAAGCCAGCATCTCTGATGAATGCTCGAATTGCGCCGAAGCCTTCATAGCATCGGCAAGATCAAACATGAGCACCTAAGTTCCTCTACTGTGACGTGCTAGAACTTCCCTATCAACTCCAAGCAGCAGCAACAACAGAGTCCAGAGCGACAGAACAAGCACCAAAGCCTCCGCAAGGCGCCCAACGTCAAAAACCAACCCACAATATCCTTCACGCCAAAGCATGGACTCGTATTCAACGTCGGTCAGAAAAGAAAGAGGCGGAGGCAAGAAGAGAAATCAAGGCGCAAGAAAATATAACCCTTTGGCCTACTCAAAAATCTTAATAGGAACACCTATAATAAGAAAAACACAGTTAAACAATCAAGGGAAAGTTTATTACAAAACATATATAATTACAACTGTAGCGCATCAGAAGTGCAATAGTACAAAAGCCCGAAGGCAGCAACACAAAAAGAGAAGGTGCTAAGGCCTCCCGAATAAAAATTACAAAGGCGTGAAGGCTGGCCAAACAAGTCAATTAAAAAACTAAGGACGATGCCCTCGCCAAGCCAGTGACTTGGTAAACTCCACATGCTCATTGTCAATATCATACTTTACAAAAGCAAACATATCGTCAACAGAACGATGGGGAAAAGTTTCCCACCAATATCGCCATAATTCACCATTAACATAAATGCCGTCTTGATACATAGTAATAGGAGGCACGTCCTGCACAGTCCCAGCGAAGGAGACCTACGCAGGACAAGTTCACAAATTAGACCTAAATATACACAACTATGGCGTATCGCCTTCGACTAAGCCTAAAAGAAAAATAAAACCTACACTACACCTTTGGATCAGCAGGAGTAGTCACGGGCCCTGAGGGATTCGGGGCCTCAGCAGCCAGAGACGGAGCCTTCGGAGTCGGCGCCTCTGTAGCCGGCGAAGATCGCGCACCAGCAGCTCAACGTGCAGCCTCTTTCTTCTACAACTCTTGCAGAAAAGAACACCAAGTTATAAAACAGCAAGCAAGCAGTAAAGTTATAAACGGAAAAACTAACCTCGGCCCAGCGTGCCTCCGCCATGGAGCGAGCCTCCCCTCGTCCAAATCTCACCCAGAACGACTTCATGAAATGGCGGACCGATCTACAGATTTCACGCGAAGTCGTCCCTAGGTCGGCCGGGCCCTCAAGGTCTCTCTCCTTCATGCCCCTCGTGTGTGGGCAGCCATCTTGCGCCAACATCTTTAAAAGATTTGTTGCGGAGGCCAAAGCTCCAAAATCCACAGCACCCCAACGAAGTCAGGTAGCTTCATGAAGTTGGATTTCAACCATGAGAAGATGCTGAAGGCCAAAGGCTCAGAAGGCAACGGTGGCATGGAGCCTCCGAACTGCTCGAGTGCCCCCACATAAAGCTCAGCCACCGCTAGGCCGATGGACTTGACATCCTCAAGGCGCTTAGATAGCACATCTACTTGCGCCTTTAGAGCAACGCCACTCTCCCTCTCAGCATCCACCTCCCTCTAAACGTTGTCGCCCACCTCAATGGCCTTCAAGGCACATTCAGCAGCTAGTCGCTCCTTAGCCTTTGCCCCTTCAACCTCCCTACTCAGCAAGTCAACCTTCTTCTGGAGTTCTTCCAGTTCAGCACGGGCTGTGCAAAGGCTATGAACCTCCCCCATAAGCCAAGTCTTCTCGGCCTCCAGAGTCTCCACTTCATTCTTCAAGGCCTCATTGGCCAAATTGTGGTCGACCACCTCCCACGTGCCACGCTCTTCAATGGCCTCCAAAAGATAATGGCTTGCCCAAATGAGAGTCAGCCCCAAAAAGAGTAGAGTAACTAGCCGAGAAATTGAAAAAAGAAACATACCACACATTGCTGCTCCAAGTTCATACACAGCAACTTGAAGTAATCCACATTCCTCAGATGGTGGCGAAGGCGGCCTGGCAGCAAATTTAAGTGTAAGAAACGTAAGACAAAAAGTAATGCAATAAGGGACATAGGAAGAACAACCTCCTATATCCTTATAAACAACTTCAAGGACATCCACCCACCCACTTATTGTGCTGTCGGAGGCACCTAGAATAGCGAACAAAATCAGCAAAGACCAAATATAAAAATAATGCAGAAACAAAAAACAAGAAACAAAAAGTAACCTTCGCCACCATCCAAGCCAGCGTCGGATGGATGAGGAGTCGGACCACCAAGCGGAGGCTTCAGAGGGGCTCCCAAGCCAATCCGGGCAAGGTCCACACCCAAAGGGTCATCAGGGTTCTCATCAGTCCTTCCAAGGGCCTCCGTTAAGCCCCCTAGAAAAATAGGAAACAAGTGTCCATAAAATAAGAAAGCTTAACTACTAAAGGAAAAGCAAAGTTGGAAAGTGACCTACCAAGATGCAAAGGACTCGGGACGCCACTGAGCATCTAGCACCCTCAACATGGTGTCTAGTGGCCTCAAACTCTATGCCCTAAGGCGAAGTAACTAGAGAGCTCGCCTCCGCCTCGTCTTCGGACACCTCGTCGAGACCAGCCGTAGGTCGGCGAATGCCAGTACCAGTGGTCTCCCCCTCTCTAGGTGGAGAAGCATCACAATCACCAGCGCCATCGCCCTCAGAGCTGGAGGTTTCAGCACCTAAAATGCCGGGCATAGGCGCCACGGTGGAGGGCTCAGCAGCAAGGGCACTGCATGTAACCTGGAGCGCGGTATCCACCAAATCATTACCGCCAAGATCGAAGGAGGTGGCAGAGCGCTCACCTCCCATCCTGGCAACAGCAGAGCCAGAGCCCCCTCCAACATTCTCAGCAACCTTCTCACCATCATTAGCTAAGGCAGCCGCTGACGCATCGGCAGAGGCGGTAGCAGAAGCGGCCTTGGTCTTCCGCCTCGTGGTAGTGTCCTTGGACATAGTAGCCCCTTTCCTCTTCCTCGCCTCTACTACAGTCAGTTGTATTCTTGGCGATAGCCTTCCTCGCCTTGTCCTCTGTGGACTTGTACACCTTCGCAGGAACTTCATGTTCCTCGTGGTGGATCCTGAATTCTTCAAAGACTCTATTAAGCCGAGGCATCGTACCAGCGATGGCCTGGCATGCCAGATACTCTCTATCAGACATCTCACCCAGTATCTCGTGCGCCCCTACCTCCGCGAACTTCACCAGCTTCTCTGTCAGCATGGCCCTCCGTCTTCTCAAAGTTGAAGCCGCGGGAAAGGGACCTCGATACCTTCACCAAACATAGGCAGGCTAACCATCTCTATGGTCATAGAGGGCCTCTTCCTTCTGAGGGGCTGAAAGGTCGAGATGGCGAATAGAGGGGGGGGGTGAATAGTCCTTTTTAAAACTTAATCGCATCGGCTAACCAAAACAAGTGCGGAATTAAAACTATCGGTCTAGCCAAGACTACACCCCTCTATCTATGTTCTTTAGCACCTTTCAAAATATACTAATTAAGCAATTAAGGTGCCGGGCTAGCTAGAGCTCACCTAAGCAATTCTAGGAGCAAGGTCACACAAACCTATGCCACTAGTACTTTAAGCGACAAGAGAGCTCCTACACATGCTAGTAAGCAAAAGCACAAAGCTACCTAAGCTCACTAGCAATGCTCAATAACAAGGCAACCAATGCCAAATTAGAGAGTGCAAAAACTTAGCTACACAAACTAAGCAATGTGACTAACAAGGTTACTCAAACCAAATTAGCCATGCAATGGAGCTACTTCTATGCTACACAAGCAAGAAGGTACATAATATGCTACACAAGCAAACTAATTACAAGAGCAACTACACAAGCTTAATATATATGAAAGTAAATGAAAGCTTGTGTAATGGGGAAGCAAACCAATGGGAAGAACAAGGTTTACACGATGATTTTTCTCCCGAGGTTCATGTGTTTGCCAACACGCTAGTCCCCGTTGTGTCGACCGCTCACTTGGTGGTTCGGCGGCTAATTAGCATCACCCGCTAAGCCCGCACGTCGGGCGCCGCAAGAACCTACCCCTTGAGTGAGGGTAGCTCAATGACACGCTTTACTAAAGTTGCTCTTCGTGGCTCCCTCGGGACGAGCACAATGCCCCTCACAAAGCTCTTCTCTAGAGCCCCGCACAAGCTTCTTGCGGGCTTCGACGGAGACCACCACCAAGCCGTCTAGGAGGTGGCAACCTCCAAGAGTAACAAGCACCACCGGCTTGCAACTCAATCACCTAGTGCCACTCGATGCAACCTCACGATGAAATCGCACTAGAATAGCTCACTCACATAATCGAATGATCACTATCAAGTATATGTGTGATGGAGGGCTCCCAAGCACTCACAAGCATGGACACTAAGTCCCCTCTGGTGCTCTACTCTCGCCATGGCTGAGGGCCACTTCTATTTATAGCCCTAAGGGCTAAACTAGCCGTTACCCCTTCACTGGGCAAAAGTTGGGCCGACCGGACGCTCCGGTTCGATCGACCGGACGCTGGATCTCAGCGTCCGGTCACGTGATACACGCCACGTGTCCCCTCCTTCAAACACTGTTCACTGGATCTCAACGGTCATCTGTTGACCGGATGCTCCAGCATGAACTGACTGGACGCAGCAACCCCAGCGTCCTGTCGTTTCCAGTAAGGTTCCAGAAACGACATTTTACGACCGGACGTGTCCGGTCGATCACGATCAGACGCAGCACCAGCGTCTGGTCACTCTCCAGCTTCTGCTCTACCTACGTCACCATACGTCAGCTCTGACCGGACGTAGGAACCCAGTGTCCGGTCACTACGTGACCAGCGTCCGGTCCACTCTGTGAGACCCTGTCTTTTCTGTCTAGGGCGTCGGTGGAGTTTCTCCTTTCGCCTCCATTTCTTCACCGAGTTGATCCACATCAACTCCAACTTCATCTCCTTTGTAAATGTGCCAACCTCACCAAGTGTACACCACCATGTGTACACCACCATGTGTATGTGTGTTAGCAATTTCACAATCATTTTTCCAAAGGATTAGCCACTCAACTTGCCACGCCACTCGATCCTAGCAACGATGCAAAGTTAGATCACTCGAGTGGCACTAGTTGACCGATATGCAAACAAGTTTGCCCCTCTTGATAGTACGGCCATCTATCCTAAATCCGGTCATAAACTTCTCTACACACCTATGACCGGTGAAATGAAATGCCCTAGGTTATACCTTTGCCTTGCGCATTCCATTCCATCTCCTCCAATGTCGATGCAACACATGCACCAACATGATCAACAATGATATGATCCACTTCATATCATCACATGATCATGTTGGTTCATCGATCTTGACTTCACTTGCTCTTCACCGTTGCCATCGTCCATCGGTGCCAAGTCTTGCTTAAGCTTCACCGCCACGCGGTCCATCACTCCAAAGCCTCCGACTTGCCCTTCACGCTTGCAATCGGTCCATCAAGCCAAGTCTTGTCTTGATCTTCTCCACCTTGATCACATGACTCAATGTCATGTCTCATTTGCAATAAGCTCCTTCATCATCACATGTGTGAGCTTTGCAACATCTCCAAGCCATTGTCACCTTCATGGCATATGTTGCTCACACACATGTACCTATGGACTAATCACCTGTGTATCTTACATAAACACAATTAGTCCACCTAGGTTGTCACTCAATTACCAAAACCAAACAAGGACCTTTCAGGGGCTAGCAGTTAGCCGCCACCATCTCCTCGACCAAGTCATGACCTCTGGAGCACCGGTAGGCCAAAGCGAAGGCCCCGTCGCATGCTTTGCGACCTTCTTTAGTCCCTGGACCTAGGATTCACTAGGTCAAAGGCCTCATTGGGGTCATTACGGAGGCCAGCAGGTAGCGGGTGTTCTTCCCATCTAAGCCAGCAGATGTCATGCCTCCAGTCCTCACATAGAACCAATATTGCATCCAATCCTTCGACCACTTGTTCTTCTGGGCGAAGGTGATCTCCAACTTTTCGCCCCTCTGGGCCCTTCGTGGCATAAAAGCGTAGCTCCCATACTGCGCCACCAGCTGATCTTCGTCGACTCGCTTGGGCTGGCGCTGGAGCTCGTAGTACTCACAGAAAGTACCAACATTAGGCTCCGCGCCATAAGATAAGCACGCCCAGCAAAACTTGCTCAGGGTAACTATCCCATTAGGCATTAGATGATGAAGTTGTACCTCAAACGCCTCCAACACTTGGCGAAGGAAGCGCGCCACTGGAAAGCGAAGGCTGCAGAGGAAGAAATCCCTAAAAATGATGGTATCAACAACCATCATCTTAGGAATCGTCTCTCCCTCCGGAGGCTTCACCTTAGCATCCCAAAATAGGCCAGCTTCCATAAATCCTCGATCACGTCTTTGGTCATGAGCGAAGGCCTGAAATCCCATGTCTTGGAGGTGTCGGCCATGTCTCCTGCCTCTTCAGCGGTGATCAGGTCTACGACAGAGGCCTCAACTCCAGAAAAGTCCTCTTCAAGCCCTAACGCCTCCGCGCTAGCAATTATGCACTCCTCAAACCACGCGGACCACCCACTAGACCTAACACTAAGAAGGCATTGGTACGGCCCAAAGAAGGAAGTCCAGCACGGAGGAGGGCTGACAGGCGTAGCCACTCCTAAAAAACTCAGAAGTAACCTAGCAGAGGAGCGAAGGCAAAAACCAACTAGGCGAAACACTACTAGAAATGTGTTCATCAATGACGATTCAGTCGTGACGCTTACAAATTTCGTCACAGAACAAGCGCTTTCTATGACGAAATTTCCAGCTTCGTCATAAGTAACAAGTGACGGAGGTTTGGCACGAAGAATAATGACGAAAACAAAAGATTCGTCATAAAACAACAAAACTAAATCGTCATAGATCGTTTGGCTTGTGTACCACCTCGAGGACGTGGCGTCGTGGTCCCACCAGCAGGTCCCACCTCGAGGACGTGGCGATGTGGTCCCACCATTGGGTCCCAACCTCGAAGACGTGGCGATGCGGTCCCACCAGCAGGTCTTAGCCCGAGGACGTGGCGGCGAACAAGTGGGGCAGCGTGGCCCACACGGTCCAGGAGGACCTGCATCCTTCCGCCTCCCTTTTTTTTGCCAAAAAATAGCGCACGCAAGGAGATTCAAACCCGCGACCTGCTGCTAGACATGTTGGTGCGTTACCACTGGAGCACTCGCCGTTTTGTGATAAAGGCATGCATGTTTTTCTATTTGTAAACGTATAACATGATAATTGATGATATTTTTTCCTAAAATTTTATAAAATCATTCTCTATCAATTTATTTTGTTGGTTTTGTCAATATATACATATGAAAAGTTTGAGCAATTTAAATTTTGAATTTCAAAAAAATACAACTTCAGAAAAGATTTTGGTTCCCCAAATGATTTTAGCTAAAAAAGTGATAAATACCAAAGTTGAATAACTCATCAAGATCTACAACTTTTGTATTGGTCATTTCTTCATATGACAAAGTGGTAACGACATTATTCACAAATGTGACACATCTCTCATAAGGTTTTATAAACTATATGAGACATGTGTAAGATTAGTGAACAATGTGTGCTAAGAATTTGTCAAATGAAGAAATGAACAAAATAAAAGTTGTAGATATTCATGAGTTGAACAACTTTGGTATTCATCACTTTTTATGTTGAAATCAATTTGGGTCTCAAATTTTGGTTCGAACTTGTTATTTTTTAAAATTTCAAATTTGAAAGGTTCAAATTTTGTCAAATGCCAAGATGACTAAAATAAAATTGTATATATTAATGAGTTGAACAACTTTGGTATTCATCACTTTTTATGTTGAAATCATTTTGGGTCTCAAATTTTGGTTCAAACTTGTTGTTTTTCAAAAATTCCAATTTGAAAGGTTCAAATTTTGTCAAATGACAAGATGACTAAAATAAAAGTTGTAGATATTAATGAGTGGAACAACTTTAGTATTCATCACTATTTATGTTGAAATCATTTTGGGTCTCCAATTTTGGTTCGAACTTGTCATTTTTTAAAATTTCAAATTTGAAAGGTTCAAATTTTGTCAAATGACAAGATGACCAAAATAAAAATTGTAGATCTTGATGAGTTGAACAACTTTTGTATTCATCACTTTTGCATATGAAATAATTTAGGGTTTGAAAATTTGGTTTGAACTTGTCAAATTTCAAATTTCAAATTTTAAAATGTGTAAAACATTATCACATCCAAGTTTAATCAAACTTAAATGCTGAAGCATGATTTTAGAAATTTTTAGGAAAAAAAACCATCACATTTGGAGTTAGTATGAGGGAGAACAACTAGTTACAATGTTTACCCACAGATTAAAAAGAGAAATCACACTGTTCTAGATGATCCTTACATGATCTTTGTGAACAGTGTGATTTATTTTTTTAATTTGTGGGTTAACTTTGTAACTAGTTTTTCTTCCTCATACTAACTCTAAATCTGATGATTTTTTTCCTAAAATTTTATAAAATCATTCTCTATCAATTTATTTTGTTGGTTTTGTCAATATATACATATGAAAAGTTTGAGCAATTTAAATTTTGAATTTCAAAAAAATACAACTTCAGACAAGATTTTGGTTCCCCAAATGATTTCAGCTGAAAAAGTGATAAATACCAAAGTTGAATAACTCATTAAGATCTACAACTTTTGTATTGGTCATTTCTTCATATGACAAAGTGGTAACGACATTGTTCACAAATGTGACACATCTCTCGTAAGGTTTTATAAACTATATGAGACATGTGTAAGATTAGTGAAGAATGTGTGATAAAATTTATCAAATGAAGAAATGAACAAAATAAAAGTTGTATATATTCATGAGTTGAACAACTTTGGTATTCATCGCTTTTTATGTTGAAATCAATTTGGGTCTCAAATTTTGGTTTGAACTTGTCATTTTCCAAAATTTCAAATTTGAAAGGTTCAAATTTTATCGAATGACAAGTTGACTAAAATAAAAGTTGTAGATATTAATGAGTTGAACAACTTTGGTATTCATCACTTTTTATGTTGAAATTATTTTGGGTCTCAAATTTTGGTTCGAACTTGTCATTTTTTAAATTTCAAATTTTAAAAGGTTCAAATTTTGTCAAATGGCAAGATGACCAAAATAAAAGTTGTAGATCTTCGTGACCTCTACAACTTTGATGTTTATCAAATTTTTATTTGAGATCATTTGGTGTCTCAAAATTATTTTAGTAGTTTTGATTTTAAGAGGGATGCCACATGAAGAAACAAAAGAACTCCTTTTAGCTTCATTGTTAGAGATTTTCCGGACCCTTTGAGTTGAACTCTTCAACACGCTGCTTGTGCATTGTTGTGTCGCAAAGCTATTCTATAGTTATGAGGTTGTGGTGGCCGGTTCCGCGGCCCGGCGTGCCAATTCGACAAGGAGAAGAGAATCTGGGGTGGCGGCGACCGGATCCACAACCTGGCATCCCGATTCCACTCCCTGGCAGGTACGGAATATCTTCTCACATCTGGTGAGGAATTGCGAGCTTTTTCGTTAGCTCTCTTGCAGTATTTAGGCTTAATTGTGGACTTGTTAACTTGATTGGGGGGCTCAATGGATGCAGGGGACCAAACTAATCTGTTTACTCATGCTGCCAGAGTGCCAGTATATTTTATTTAAGTAGCATTTGTATAAGATTTGTTTGAACTATTGTATTGGTCATTTACGACTTACTAGTCACAGTATGCAAATGTGGTCAAAGCAGGGGCTTATCATGGCAACGAAATGTATCCTTAAAGAATTAAATGACCCTTCAATATCATGTAGTGCCGGTATGAGCTCGATTTACCAATTGACTTATAAATGATGCCACATGGTTTGTATCTGTGCATTGATGCATCTATAAAAGACTATAAATCTATAAAAGACTATAAATGTGTGCCGTTTTACTGTTCATTTCGCTGCTCATCCGAGCTCCTCCGGGCTCATTTCGCTGCTCATCCACAGTACACCGCCCCTGTCCGTTCGATCACGCTTGCACGCGCCGGATGCCCGCCACGCCCATGTCCAGAGGGCCACCCTGATAACCCTCCGCATCCTTATCCCCGCGGGCCCGTCGAGGAAAAAAAACTGCCTCGCCCCATCCGTCTCCTCGGCGGCCGCTCCACGCGCGATGCCGCACGCCGCCGCCTCGTAGACTCCGCCGGCTCTTCCTCTCCTCCATCTGCGAGCTCCAAGGCCTGCGACGACACCGCACCAGAGCGTAGCTCCTCCTGCGCCATCCACCGCCTGACGGCGCCCGCAGGCGCGCAGCCGGCGATGCTAGCGGAAGCGCCGCCTCGGTGGTTGTACGCCCAAGGGCCCCACTACAGCGGAGGCGCCGCCCTGGCCGAGGGCGTCGCGTGCGCGACGGCGGCAGGGCCTCCGGGCTCCCCTTCACTGTTGACACTGATTCTGTGCTCCAAGAAACCCTAGCCGCCATTTTCGCCCAGGTTAGTGAGATTTGTCGGCCTACAAATTTATCCTCCGCTCTCCCTTCTCTCCGGCCTCCCTCCCTCCACGTCCTCGCATGCCAGCCTCGCAGTTGTCACCAGATGAGATCAGCCTGTACTATTAGATGTACCCACCCTCGACGGTTTCACTAGCTGATCAGGAATCCCATATCATTTTTGCATTCATTTGTTCATTGTCCTCCTGTGGGTACAGTCTCTATTACTTAATGTTGTTCTCTGTGCTTTTCTGATGAATATGGTTTTCGGTCGCCGTTGCGTTTGGGCCGGATACATCTCTCTTTAGGCAATGGATTCGAATTGTTGCCGTCTTCTCTTTTCTTTCCTTCAATTCACTGCAAATCCTGACCTTATCTGTTTATTTGCTCATGAAATTTTTACAGATCCATTATCCAGGTCTGCTCAAACGACGATCCTCAACGACGATGCTAAGATGAAGGTACAAATAGATTCTTTTTTTTCTACACAATCTCTTTTGCAGTGTCCTATTTTGTTTTCTTCAAAGGAGACAGCCATGTGCTTATTAGACATCTATATGCTATTGCATTATTATGAGGTTTACCAATTCAGGGGACGTCCTTCCTATATATTCATGCTGCATGGATTCAGCTAGGCTAATTGACTCTGAAATCTGGACCCTAAGAGTTATTGCTACAAGTTTTGTTTGCCTGATCACCATGTAACTGCTAAACTCATTTATCTACTACTCACAGCTGACTTTGTTTAACATGTATCCATCTGTGACCTAGGTATAACAGTAAATCTTGACACATTCTACCTGTTCTGTCTCAGCTTTGGACCATGGCATTGGGGCCAAATAATGCAGATGTAGACCCTTACGATGTCTCCACTATGAAACTATCATGTCATATTACAGGTTACAACAAAGGTCTGTTCCTTCTCGCTTCTCAGGGTTGCTGTTGTACTTTCTGGTTTGAGCATCTTATTTTTTAGCGCCCAAAACGATTGTGATTTATCAATGAATTGCGTAGCCACAAAATGTTTCTGTCAAATTGTAAAATGACATTAGAGTCAGAGACTAATTTGTTAGGGTTATAAAAACAAACGGCATTTCAATTACCATGTGGTTTTCCCATTAGCAAACATGATGACTCGGCCACTAATTTGTTTCTGACATGGCAAGGCATAAATAGTACCTGCTTTCCTGGATGAATGCACTGATGAAAGTTTCAAATCCTCAATCTGAACATAAAATACTCCATATGAACATGGCAAGATATATTTTCTTTCCACCACTGAATTTTGTTCCATCTCTAGTTGCAAAGTGGTCTGATCCAAAAAAACATGGTATGTGTATCTTCTCATATATTCTTTCTCATTCAGTTTCCAAAGGATCTTCTCATTTTAAACATATCATCTCATCAATCCTTCTTGTTATACCCAGGCCCTTCAATGAAAAGCAGTGTAACACATAAATATTTTCAAACATAAAGATTCCCTAAACTCCTAAATTGGAGCAATTAGCAGAATGTACTTGGGAAAAAAGGGTTGGTCATATATATCCTGCAAAAAAAAGGATTATAAATATGCCCTTAAATATCAGTCCATTCATCAAAGGATAGAATAACATATTCTAAAGGACAAAATCATGAACAGAACAATAGAAAGGCAGTTCATGGTGAGCATTCAGACAATTTGAGATGTACATTTCATAGAAGTTGTATAGGGGCATAAAAGAGTAGACAACTCTGCAGGAGTTGAAAAATTACCATCTTACTGTTTTTCAGATAAATAGGTATCTTGTCATATATTCTTTCTCAATCAGTTTCTAAAGGATCTTCTCATTTTAAACCTATGATCTCATCTGACATGTTCATTATCTTGTAGGAATCAAGTGAAAAGAACAAGCAGAATCGCCGTAAAGTCAAGTATCATCAAGCTACGGGTTCTCGCAGCTATGTGGCACACTTACATGCATATGTAAGTAAAGAGTACCCTGTACATATTTGCACTAAACAACTTATTTTGCATTTCATCTGAGAAAACTTTGTTGTAATTGGTTATCTATGAAACAGAAGAAGAAAAACAATGCAGAACCAAGCACAGAACAAAATGAAGAACTTGATGCGGTGGAGGCCTTCAAGACCTGCCATACCAGCTCCAAACATGGTCTGACTGAACTAGCAAGAGAAGCAGTTGTAAGTCACGACATCTGTTTCGCTGTGCCAACAAATATTCATTAATTGGATAATATGTCTTGTTTCAAACATTTTGTATTCTGTCTTTTGCTCAAAACTGGTCATAATCCAATATAGCTAGACATACTTGCTAAATAATAATCCTATGTTGTTGACTTCTACTTGTATTCGCCACACGACAACAAATAAATGACTCATGATTGCAAATCACTTTGGCATCATTTTCATCAATGCAAAGCATAGGTTTTATTTTTAAAATACATCTTGTGTGATATTTCCTCCTCAAATTAATGCAATAAGTATGAACTAATGATGGGTTATTCTTTGTTTCGATCAAATATGGAAGCTTTGAGGACAGAACACATTCTTTGAAGGTGAGACAACGGTGTCGATTGTGCGAGTTGTGTCCCTGTGTGCTCTACCGAGCGGCTCAAACCTTTTCACGAAGGGTGTTGGCATCAAACCAGTGCCATCCTCCAAATCATCATCATCAAATGAAAGCGAGCTTGGGGAGCAACTAGCAAATTGAAGCTACTACTTTCTTTGTACAAGGTGAAATCGATGAACTCGGGAAGAGAAGTGAAGAAAGCCGAGGAAAAGATGGCGAGGACACAAAAGGAGATGGAGGAGTACAAGAAGCTAACAGAGATAAACAACAAGGCAATGGAGGAGAACAATGCTACCATTTGCTCAAGCGTATCTTGGCCATCAACAATGCTTCTTCGACATGAGCGCCGCTTGTAGCTGTTGGTTCATTAAGCAAGGGGTCCTTTGGTGATTTTGTTTATGCGATAACTTATGTTCTTTGGTGGTTATCAACTTTTATTATTTCTGTGATGTTAATGTGAACTGAGATGAAACTAGTAGTTCAAATGTGATGTCTAGTGAGTTATGTGAACCGAGTTTAGAATTGTTGATTAAGTTGTTGGTCATTGGAATACTGGATCTGTTAATTTATGGAAGCTTTTGGTCATTCCAGTATTATTTGCATTCTGTAATGAAATCAGCATGTGCACTTGTGATGAATTATCTGACCTTTCTGTGACGATTTGGTAATTGATTCTGTGACGAATTTCTATTTACTTCAGTGACAAAAATGAGAACCTATCACAGCAAGCCTTGTGGCCCAATAAAAAGTGAACACGTGGACCATCCACATCACTGGCCACGTCAGCTGCCACGTGGTCGGACACGTCACCTGCAATGTGGACGCGCCACGTGGACAAGACACGTCAGCTGCCAGCGTGGCAGAGTCGTCTGGCCGCTTAACAGAATGCAAGTCATGACGAAAAAAGGGCTATATCAATGACGAAAATAGATTGTCATAGAAAGAATACACTTCTATGACGACGGCCATTTCGTCATAGAACAAATGCACATCTATGACAAAAATAGATGTTTCGTCACGGTAGATAAAATATGACGCGCATTCAATGACGAATACCATATCGTCACAAATTCGTCATAAAATAATATATGTGACGATTTTGAAGTCTTCAGTGACGAAAGAAGAGCATCATTGATGTACACATCCCTAGTAGTGAAAGCTACAGCGCAGGGGGCCATAGCAGCAAAAGCGATGGCTAGGAAAGGGATAGGGGGGCCTTCACCTACCACCCCTTATATAGCCCCCGTCGTGATGCTTCGAATTATGGGACCAACGGTCACGTCCGTTCAAAGCGCGCCGGTTCCGCAGCCCTCGCACAAAGCAAATAGCGATACGTCGGTGGCGCAACGGTCTGATTCAGGCGTCCCAAGGGGGAGAAGCTTTCGCGTGCCACATGTGCAAGAGCCTCCGCGCCTTAGAACTTGGGGACTAAAAAAGGGGGGAAGACCTCCGCATGCCGCATGTGCAGGAGTCTCCGCGCCTTAGAACCTGAGAACTATGTTTGAGGGAAAGGCCCGCTAGCATCAGACCAAGCCCTCAAGGGGGAACTGTTGGGACACGGTTGTGAGTCGCGAAGGTCAGGGACCGGAGCAGTGATGAGAGCTAATGGTTGAGAAATTTTGTGGATGATGTGCAGGGAAAGAGGCCAGCAGCCTCCGCCTGATCGGCCAATCAAGATGGAGGACCGGAGGCCATGACAAAGGAGCACAGAGGAGGTCCGAGGCGAAGGCTCTGGCGACCGGAGCGAAGGCGCCCGAAGACCGGTGGCGGCGAAGGCCCTGGCGGCACCTGCGAAGGCTACGAAGAGCCAGCGCGCAAGTACGCCCAAAGGCCGCCCCTGACGAAGGCACCGAGGGTCGAGGAACTTCTTGAAGGGCGGCGGTGCCAGGCCGTGGGCCGCAGATGGACTCACGGTTGCGGCCCATCAAGAAAAGACGGTCGAAGAAGAAGGCACCCAAATTACCGTTAACAGTTTATGTTAGTGTAGGGATATTCCAAGGATGTACTGTAGCCGTCAAGGGACATAATTGTAAATAGTAGCCTTAGCAAGCAATGCCCTATAAAAGGGCAACAGAAACTCTATACAGGGGGGGCAATTGAATGCATTTATAAAACCCTAAGTTTGTCTAGACCAACTTTCCACCCGACATGCCTTAGCTCGAGGCACCTGTCCGGGCGAAGGCTTCGGCAATCTCCTTCTAATCCCACTACTGGAAACCACCGTTTTCCAACAACATCTGCAATCATTATTCATTACTGCTAAATCATGGAATTATATACTTATTATTGTCATAGGTGACCAACTTTTAAAGATAGAACAATTGCTATGATTGTCAAGATGAATAGAGTCTACCAAGCGAGTCATATTTTGCGAGAATTTAGATTTATCATTTTTTTTCTAGCGTGTCTTGTGATAATTATTATTCCAATAGTAATACGGGATTTCTTGGAATAAGAACGGTTATCTCATACCCAAATGGTGTTAAAATAGATTAACCAAAGCGATCATGATACTCCAAGTAGGAAACCGGGCTCTGTGATCATACCGGTGGGAGGGAACTTTTTTGAATAAAAAATTCCTTGGTACCCTTTGTGCAATGGTTTCCCCAAATACATCAGGAACTCTTTTCCATGCGTTTTCATTGTTTTCTTTTATATAAAAAAATTGCTACTTTTCATTGAAATGGCACACATGGATGGATACTTAATTTCTCCCTCCAACGTGTTGTGTTGTGGGTGGCTCTAATCCACCTAGTGATAGAACAGAGGACATGCATAATCATTGTTGCCCCTGTGTATGCTTTAATGCTTATTAGGATATCATTGATCCCTAGATCAAGAGCATATAAATATGGGCCCCGTTCACGTGCTCTGGAACCCGGCTTGATCCGTTTATTTTTTTATCCGAAACAATGTTTTTCTCTCACAGATTCCTTGAACCATCCAAATCCATCCGAAATTCAGACAAGCGAACAGGCACATGGTCTCATCCCTTGAGGCATTTGCTTATACTCCTGATTGTGGTGGTGATGACCAGGGCATCATTCAACTCGATCGATCCATACAAAAGTTTGTGAACGAATTGGTGATGTGTGCATATGCCGCACAGCACTACCACTGGTCATACGCCTTCAGGGGCAACAATGATTTTTTCAAAAATATATAATATATATAATACTTTGTTGGTCTGTTGGGCCGATTAGTGAGGCCCCGCCTACGAGAGCTGAGGGCACAGCCCAGCCGTTAGCAGTAGCGTGACACGAGATCAGTAAAGTAGGAAACGTCATCCATACGTATGCTTACGTGTGCATGTACCTACTCTCTTCCTCCTGCTCTGTCCAAAAAAATAAAAAAATAAGGAATCCAGTTTTGTTCTAAGTCAAACTTTATTAATCTTGATCAAGCTTATAGAAAAGAACAATAATATCTATCACATCAAAGAGGTATATTGTAAAAATATATTCCATAATGTATTCAATATTTAATACATTTTTTTCTCCTTTTCTATAAACCTGATCAAATTTACTATAGTTTGATTTAGGAAAAAATTGGATTCCTTGCATTTCATAACAGACGGAGTATATATATTCAATAAACTTGTCGGGAGAGAGAGGCAAAGAAAAATTTAGACCCCACTTTTTACCTACAAAATTTGTAGAAATTCTGCAAGAATTTTCGTAAAGAATCATTGCAAAAATATGTATACCAAACGAGCATATCCTTTATAATCTTATCTGTATACCATAATCAATTTGTTTCTGCTCACGTTTTAACAGCTTTATCTATCACATAGAACAAAAAACCTTCCGGGCAAAATACAAGAGGGTGTTGTGGCAAAATACAAGAGGGTGATTCAAAAAAAAAACCATCAACAATCCAATATGTAAACGAGACCAGAGAAATATAGACTAACATGTGAATTGTGATGCATGCATATGCCGCACTGCACTAACACCGGCGACAGTTCCTCCGATGCCATTTCTTCCCCCACAATGTCGTTCTCCATGGGACACCAATACAAAACACTACAGTATTGGAGTGACTAGGCACTACAACTACAAGCGAGAGCACGGTCTCCTTATAGAGAGAGAGAAAAAAGACTATATTACTTAAATCGCTATCTATTGACGGTGTGTCTATTTCACCTTATATTCTTAAAAGTATTAAAAACTGTCTAAATAAACTCTTGAGCTGTTTTTGAAGGCAGTTTTCTGACAAGGCATATTATGTGGATAATGAAATGGCTATGAGTTACCAAACAATAAAAATCCGCATAACCCTCCCAACTTAAGGCCATATATTGTACTCCTTCCGTTTCAACTTATAAGTCGTTTTGCTGGGGTTGGTGCTCCTTCTTCAAGACTGGGTGCTTTATATTCCATCTTGCAGCTCTCACGGTCAAAAAGCAATCCGGATTTCGATAAAAAAATCATTTAAATAAAAATATGTTGCACTAAATAGGCAAGCGTAGAGGTGGTTTGGATCCAAAGGCGTAGGGGGACCGTACCTTACGCTAAATAGGCAAGCGGTTCGTCACTTCGTCTCCCCCAAAGCACGTGGTTAGCGCTAGAGGGGCCGAGCCGCGTGGTCGAGTCAACTTTCTCCATCCAACCTCCAACACTGTTCCATCACCATTACTTCCGCCAGGAGAAGCGTGCTCCACTAAGATCGTGCGAGACGTGGCTTCGCCATAACTCCTGCTCTCGCTCAGTGCAATCAAAGGGAACTCCAACGGGCGCCTATCTCGCGCATCCTTTCATAAAAGCAGAGTCTAAGCCAGAGAAGAAAGTATACGATTCCTTTCTAAACTCGTTACACACTTACAGCTACGTATCTTCTCGTTCTATCTCCTTCATTCGGCGCTCTACCTCGACACTCCATCTTCCAGATCTCATCCAATGGCGGATCGGGGAACGAAGCACCCAATGGAAGAGTCACCGGAAGTTGTCCTAGCTCATCCCCACATTCTTGTGAGGTTGCAACAGGATGGGGAGGGCAGCTCGGCGGCGCCGCCACCGGAGAGCCGATCCCTCCTTCCGGCTATCTCCTCCGACGACGGGGGGCGGATGATGTCCTCACGTTGGTAGAGCAGCTAGATGTGGCCACCTTCGTCCTCCGCAACGAGAGCCGGGAGGCAGACCGGCTATTCCTCTCTGTTGCCGTCGTGAAGCGGGAAACGTCTGTGACGGAGCTTGCCTCCACCGAGGCCTAGGCGCGCCTTGCTGGTAAGGCATTCGGCAGGATATGATCTTGCTCTTTCATTTCGTGCGACGCCGTGTCTTCAGTTGTAGCGCTTTCTTGTCTCATTTTCAGCCATCCAGGAGCAGCTGATCGCCACGTAGGGCGAGGCGACGAAGGCGATCCGCCTTCACCAGGTAGCCGAGGACAATGCCCGTGTCTCCTCCCGAATGACAGCGGAGAGCAACAGGTGCTACCAGGACCTCCACGTGGCAGCAGGCAAGGCCGTCCGCCTGCTTTCTCCTCCTGTGCCTGCGGGGACGACTCTGGTGGACCGCCTCTATGGGTCGTGGAGGTAGCCACATACTGCATTCGCCTAGGGGCCGCTTTGGCCATGGCTGCTACCCAGCTTTAGCTAGGTGAGGAACTGACCGTGGTGGAGTCGGGGTTCCTGAGAGAGACGAGCAATCGGGATCACGAGAACCTGATCAACGACTTCTCCACCATGGGCGATGGCGTCTTGCCCACGGTGAATGAAGAGGACATCATTTGTATCGCTCCCTACGAGTAGTTCGATTGTAACATAATATTTAGTAGTTATTGAACATCTCTGTTTGCTGTTGACTGGAACGTTCCATTTTTGTGTCTTAGAGTTTGAGACCGTATGACACGTCTGTTGTTAGTACGTATGGAGTAGGTGCTAACATCACCCAATCACCACCGCCGGTAGCCTTCACCACCGCTTTCATCAATTTCCAAGCCTGCGCGTGAGTCATACGCGTCACTCCCACGCATATTTACAAAGTTTTGTAGAGATTTGCATTTCCGTGTCTGATATAGTTTCTTATAAAGGATGCTTCCCACCGTGTCTTTCTCCTTCTTAGTGCTGCTATTCCTCATCACCGCTCCTGCTTCCCTGTGCCAAACTACGTGACCGCCCTGTGCTGCGGCATGCTTGGGAGCTGGTGGCTTGGCCAAGAGCAGTCGGTAGGGGTCCGTCGACACGCGGACATGGCAGAGCGGCCGATAGGGGTGCAGCTACGGTAGGGACGGTAGCGAGCTCGGCACGGCCGGCAATGGAGGTGGCGCCCACGCCTGGTGTGTACGGGCTGGGAGAAGGGAGCAGGGGGCGTGAGCGCAAGTGCTGGGAGGAGTGGAAGATGGGGCTGCTCTCTTTGGGCTGGAGGCTCGGGTGATGTGCGAGGTGGTGAGAACTAGTGGGGGTCACAGAGCTTCAAGCGGCGGTCATGGTGGGCGTGTGTGCAGGCATGATAGTGCAAGCGAGTAGGAATGGGAGTGAAGGCGAGCACGTGGGTCGGCTGGCCTTAAGGCGCGCGGAGCATGAGCGGGCCACGCGAGCAGGCACCACGGCAGGGCGGCATGGGTGGCTTGGGCGCCCCTGTACGCGCACAGAGCAGGGCGTTAGCAATGGCAGAGTATGGTAAGGCCATGGGCAGTGCCAGGTGCTCTGCTTGACCGCAATGTTTCATAATATTCCATCCGGATTTAGAGCCGGCTACTGTGACAAAAGATGTTTGCCTCACGCTGAACTTCCACTCTTATTAAGGGACCAAGGTCATTAGGGTAGTGGATTAGTGGGTAATTAAGACCAAAGTTAGCAGTGTCAGCAAAAACTAAGCACTTAGAAACTTTCTGTCTCCTAGGAAACAACATTTTATTCAAACTTTGAAGCACTAATTAATCTATAAAACAATCAAACTAGGCACGAACATGCACTCCATCACAAGGTACAAAACATAAACTAAGTTTTTCACACCAACATATTTTATAGTTTCTATATAAAATGATTATTTATTTATCCTCCAAAAAGCTATTGAGCAACTAAAACAAGGTAAGGTTTTTGGCATTTTTAATCATTTTCTCCACATTTTTTCCAACAAGAACCCTAAATAACTTTTGTTCGCAAACTCATTTAGAGATGTTTAATTACAACATACGACAAGGTTGGTTGACGTCACACACATTGATTTTTTACCAAAGTGGTTCAAACAAATATGTGCTTATCATTTCATGCAAGAGTTCATCACCAAACCTAGGTAAACTTAGTTACTAGGTTTTATTAAGCCTTAAACCATTGCTAAACAGGTGTGTAACACCAGGGGTGTTACAACGGACATTGAAACATAAAGTGACCACGCTGCAGCTATTTGTACAGAAGAATATTGAAATTGATACCGAGGTTTGCGATGCAGCCTATAGAGTGATTGCAGTTTATCGACAATGGAATTTGATTTTCCTTGTTGGGGAGGACAAAATACTTCTTGCATATGACATGAACCATAGTAAAGTTCATGTCATCCCTACCCAGGCCATCAGCTATCCTAGAAGTAACTAGAAATTATTATGTACGAGCGGTGGACCTCACTATCTTTCTTATGTTCCCTTGTTTATGGAGTCATTAGCAGAGCAGTAAAGACGCATATGCTGTATTTTGCTGTTACGTCATGCCTTTGTTCAGGTAGGTATTTGTTTTGATTCTATATATAGACTATTTTGAGCTTGGTAACTAAAGGAATGTTGTGTTGAATATCATTTATTCTACTACTTTGTGCAGCAGGAGTGGTTTTGAACAATTTTCCTGCATTGGCTAAGGGAGAAAGAAGAGGGGTTCCATGGTGCATCGCCTACCAATTTGAAGGAAGCTTTGTCTTGCAAGCAGAAGTGCCAATCTGAAGGAGCAGAGCACATCTACCTTGTTTTCGTTACGTAAGTCGGTAGGGAGCATGACCTTTATTCTGCTATGTATGTACCGCTTGTGTTAATTCATTCGTTGACATAGTTGTTATTTTAGTGTCGATTGTTATTGTAAAAAGTGTAATGATTATATCTGTATGGTGTGTGTTTAATAAGTTATTAAGGCCCAGCTTAGTTCATAAATAAATTGTGAAAACCAGATGTCATCGCCGTCGCTATTCGTCTGATGCGCCAGGGGTCAATAGTGTATCACCGCCGAATCGTTTAGGAACCTAACACCAACTAAAGGATCATCACGAGTGGATCATACTACAATGCGACGGTGACCATGTCCTATGACCAAACGATTCATACGATGAAGCAACGGTGACATTTACCTCGACACAGGCAGGTCGACGCTCTTCCCACCTCGTGACCGTCAGTGTTCCCTTCCACGCCGCCTCCACTTCAGGTGCGCTACACCCCTACCTCCGTTCGCCACTATAAGAATGCCCTTGGCCTTTGCTCTCCTTCTTCATCCTCATCCCCTCGCATCCGAAGCAGAGCTACGAGATTTAATCGTCGTTCAAGGAACTAGGGTCACCAGTCAGAGGTGATTGGGTATTCTAAGAGGAAGAACGGATCTGGTTTATGTTGAAGAAGATCAAGTCCACCTTTGGTTAGTTGGTCTTAGGGTTCATGATGTTTGAGTTCTTAATCTCCTGTTTCTAGATCTGTTGGACATACGCCATGTTTTGGATAATCATTTTCTTGTTGTTTCTCCATTGTCCTCGTCTATCTTGACTTCTAGATTAAGCCTTAGTTGTACTAGGTTGATCTTAACCATGTATCTCTAAATCTCCATGTGGTTTAGTATTCGAAGTCATGTAATCTTTCTTGTAATTCCAGATCTACGAAGTGTAATCGCATTTCCCTTTCTGATTCTCGTTTCGAATCTCAGGACGAGATTCTTTTAAGGGGGGAAGGTTGTAACACCCCTGGTGTTATGAGCTTGTTTAGCACCAAGATTTAGGCCTAAAAAATCACCGAAACGAGTTTCTCAGATTTTTTATTTAAAACACACTTGAAATGATACACAAATCTTATGTGGCTCACTTCTCTGTGTGTGTGAGAGAGAGAGTCAAATAAATATAGTGAGTTAGTTTACTTAAATGCATATATGTGTTAATAAAAAATCCTAATGTGAAGAGTACAATAAGTAGTTCTAAACATTAGCACGGAAGCAATTTTTATAAACAAAAATTAAATATAATTTGTATGTAGTACTTGAATAAAGTTTAGAGTGTAAGTGTAGTAGATGGAAATGCAACATTAATTTTTGGAGTATAAATACTATTAGTTAGTAATTTGGGAAGTTCAAAAATCAAACTTGGGATTTAAGAAGGGTCATTTCGTTGCCGACAAACACTTGAACTTGTGTTTAAAAGTATCATTCTTTGGCAAACTATATTGGACAAACTAATTAGGAACTGCTTGGATATTTTGGTTCTAAGAGTTAGTATGTAGTATGGGCTAGGTCATGGTACAATTGTTAGTTGAATCCGGCAAGGTTTAGACCTTTTAAAAATTCAATCAAAACTATTAGGGGAGGTTAGTACTAATCGAACATTGAATTCTTGTAAGTCTGAAATGATAATAGACAATGCTATTTTGTCATTTAAATTTTAACAAAAATGCCTAAACATTAGTTTCATGTTTTGGTATCGTTGGTTGCATCAAAGTGAGTGTTCGAGCGTGGTATAAGTGGTTGTGGTGTTGGGTAGTACGTTCTCTCACAAAAATTGCCCAAACTACGTCGGAACGGGCTGTGAACCATGTCGTTAGCTCTCTGTTCATGAACCGGCATTTTAGTGACGAGCTTACCTTGGCACTCGTTTATCTTTCCCCCTAGCTGCTCTGTGATCATAACGATTATTTCGTTAGGAACTAGGTAGTGTTGGCTTTAAACTAGCACAAATGGTTGAACCTTAGACGAGATAATTAGCTGTTTTTGTTTAGCTTTAAAATACGTGCACAACGCAGTTTGCTGCCACTCGGCCTGAGCCGCGGTCACTGCGCGCGTGGGTGCTGCTAGCATCGGGCTCACGTCTTGACCGGGCTATGGCCACTGGCCAGCTTGTGTTGGTTGGCACCGCATAGCCTTGCCCTGGGCGATGGCCGGCCCCAGCTGGCCGCGGCCTGGTCCTGCTGCTGCGTGCGCGCCGTGCTCGCATGACCGGCCGCTGGGCCTTGCCGAGGTTGCAGCTACATCGCTTGGTCGATGTGGCGCTCACCCCACCCCTCATTCTACCAACCGCGCTAGTCTATGCCTTGGAGCCCTACCGCTGTGTCGCAACGGTGGCTCGATCGCAGAAGCGATGGGACGCTTCCTAGCCTTGCCTTGCCCCGCTAGACACCATGGAGAGCTCAGCCCGGGTTTGATCGCGCCAAGTCTCCTATTCATACGTCGCGTGGGCTTGCTTGTGTCATAGGCAGTGACCAAGGTTGGCCATCTTAAGCCTTCCACCCACGCGCGTTTGCTTCTCCATGGCAGGGCACGGCCAGAGCTCGCCTTTTCTGTCCTCCAATTCGCTTAGCTCTGGAACTCCATAGACCGATTCTTTGCACCAGTAAGTGGCACTGGAGGCCAACTAGGTGCTCCATCTTTCCCACCCCCAGCCAAGAGCTATCGATCGTCAATTGGGCATTTTGCTCATCGCGGTTCTTGGTCGCCGCCGTGACCTAGAACTGGGGAGAGAGGTAGGGTTGGAGCGATAGTAGTTCGATTGCTGAAGATCATAAACTCGTCTTGACCCCCTTCACTTGGTGCTCGTGTTGCTTTGTCCAGGAGGCCCACCATCGGTGTGGTGATGCGCCGGTGCCACGCTCGGCACGCCGCCATGAGGAGAATAGTATGTAGGGAGGTTGTGCTATTACGTAGAAGAACATGGTCTCTTTTGCAAGAATGCCACCGCGCGTGGGCGTCCCGGCCTTGGGCCGCATTGGGCCATCACGGTGCACACACACCCGTACCCCGCGCTAGGCCGTCGGGCCGGATTGGGTTAAGGTCAGCCCTTTTTTTTTTTCCAAGTATTTGCTAATTTAGCTTCTAAGCTAAAATTGTAAATTCAATAGAGATTTGTGTAGGAACCCAAAAAATGTGAAACCAATTTTGTTGAGTTCATAAAATCATGATCTATCTTCTAGTGTATTTTATTCACATAGTTTCATAGAATTTTCAAGAGTAATCTAATTAATTTGATATGCTTAATATTGTTAAAACATAAACTTGTAGGAATTGTTGTGATGGATTGGTAGTAGTGTTGGCTCTGAAATTTTTACAGTAGATTCCTAACATTATTTGGTGCTCACTGTAATTTTTGTAGCTCCATAATAATTAGTTTGTTAAGGTAGCTAAATGAGCCCTAGTTTGAAAATATATGTTTAAATCAATAAAATGCCGAAACACCTAGAGATTTTATAACTAAAACATTATGGGAAATTAGCGCCTAGTTTGACAACTTGGATACATGGTCTAGTACGTTAGTCGTTAGAGCTAGCTCATTAGCTTGAGAGGCGTAATCGTATTTTAAGAGTTGTGATCGTCGTTGATTATTTACATCTCTTCGTTGCATCCATGAATATCATAATAGGGACAACAATGGATCGTGGAGTCGACCGAAGTAGCAGAGAAGATGGTGCCTTGACGATCATGTCATCATGATGGAACGTTAACTTTGGTTATATCTTATCTAGGCAAGCCTTGGTGCATAACCCCTATTATTCTGCACTTTATTTTATGCTTGTGCATTAAGTTTAAGGAGTTGAATGAAACCCACTTGCATATATATATATATATATATATATCCTTATCCTATGACTCTTACTAGTATGATAGGATCATGTAGATTGCTATGCTACAGGACTCCGGTAGAAGTCGAGTGATTGTCTGTCACTCGCGAGAGATAGCAAATATATTATTGTTACTATTATCATGTTACTATCACATGGAATATATATGGATAATAATTGGAGATCAGGCGGGACCATACTTTGGATTTGGATTTGGACTTGGTTAGGTAACTGAGCGAGGCTCTGGTTGCATTCGTCCCGCCTATGTCAATTGAGGGCCGCCCGTTGTAGTGGATTCTAGTCAGGTAACAGACTTATTATCCTAAGCACATACTTGCTTATGGGAGCAGGAAGGCTCGTTGCTCTCTTGTCGTGGGTTCTGGCTCTTTCTGGACCGACTAATTAGAGGCAGGGATGGTGGAGGTCTAAGCACCACACTGAGTCCGGGACTCAGGAGTGGGGGCTCGAAGTCCAAGTTTGGACGGGGACCTGGACCCCTTGATAGGAGAGTGGTGGGTTGGTCTTGCTTGTGCCTGGGGTACAAGCAGGACGTGTGTTTTGGGGTACCTAGCTAGGATACATCGGTTCACGAATCGCCGTGTGATATGATATGACTTGGCTACGATCTAGCACCGTAGTAAGAACTGGAATATGAAAGATGGTAAAATAGTTCTGATTGCTTACCACCTGCGTGAAAGTAGCATAGGTGCTTACATAGAATGGTTAGTTAATGAACTAATGATGACTGCTAATAAAATTAAATATAAGGACGCACGTTTAGTAATGCTCCTACAGATGCAATAAATCAACAAGCCAGATAGTCTTGCATATTCTTGGAGTCTTTTCTTTCCCCTGACGAGTAAGCCTTGTGGAGTACAATTGAGTACTCAGGGTTTGTTCTACCCTATTGCAGGTGATAGGAACATGTGGAGCTGACACTTGTGTGTGGAAACCTCCTAGTGGGCTCAGTGAGGATTTCCTTAACGTTGCGGACATAGAGTTTATTTGAAACTTTCACCCAAAATGTTTTACGATAGAAAAACTTATAACTTATTATGATGTATATAACGGATTATCACGTTAATGTTTAACTTGTCATTAAATGATTTTATTTCCACTAAAACTCTGATAACATGGTTATATTCCGCTGTTATAAACAATAAATATTATACTTTGATGTTGCATGGAAAGTGATGTAAGAAATGGCTAAAATATTGTAAGCTTTATTCACCCATTTATGATCCTGTTGAAAAATGTGGATTTTTGGGTTCTCCCATGGGGTGTGCTCGACAGAACTATTTAAATTAGCTCACTTTTGGGGTGTTTAGTGTCTAATGGAAGACAAGCACCTTCGGAAGTGAATTATTTTTTGCGGTTCTGCCACACGGAACCACAAAACCAAGCTTCTCCCGGCTCCTCCTCCGTAAGGGCGTGAAAGGACGTAGTGGTCCTCTGCTCGTTTGAGCAACCGTCACAGCGAGGTCGGCTCGTTTTCACTGCATGTGCGGTACATGTACGTAAAGAAAGTGGAGGACCTGCTAGCAAGAATAGAAGAAAAGATAGGGTTCCCAATGCAAAAATACAAGAGAGAATGAAAAATAAAGAATAGCTCTAATAATTTAAAAATAGACCAGGGTTCTCAATGAAAAAGCAACTATTAGCTTCCTGCTAAAATGGACCAAATCACCTGGTGCTTATAAAATACGTAATAAATCACACAAATATAAAAAAAATAGCAAAACCAATTTTTTCTAGGTTGGGTTTTACTAGATCTGCACCATAGTAAAATAATAGGTAGGGATATTACAGACATTTACCATCTTTCGCCCATTCTAGAGAAATAGGAAGAGTTGTTTTGCTAAACTTTTTTCAGAACGGCTTTAGCTCCTTAGAGGAGCCACTTCTTCGGAGGAGCCAGAGCTGGAGCTGTTTTTAGAGGAGCCAAAGCCCTGTCAAACAGGACCTAAGCCAATACGGCGGTGTTAGTGTATACCCACACAGGCGGGTCGGGCTCCAATGCGAAGGAAGTAAGAAACTTATCACGGACGGATCATAAGTCAATATGGCGGTTTTAGTGTACACCGTAGTCGGTCTCAATGACAGTGAGGGCTATGACCATCACTGCTGACAGCTTACTAACGAGGCCGAAATTAAACTGCGATGTGGGTTACGACATGGCTGTGAAAGATCTGAATGTAGTAGTGGCCATTCGAACCGATAACAATCACACATGACGAAATACATATACAGTCAAAATATACATAACAACCAAATAAATGTTTTGTGTTATAATACAAAAGAAAACTAAAAACTAGAAAAAGAACACAAAATATTTTAGAGAAAAAAGGAACAAAATTAATTAGCCCTAGGTCTCTAACACTCATGTATCAATCTAGTTCTTGGGCTAGAAAAAAAAATCACGGTAGTAACAAGAAGACTAATCCCAAATAATATATGTGTTAATGGATATCGGAGAGTAAACAAGAAAGTACTAATTATTTTTAACTAGAAAGACTACTTTTTTAATTAGAGGGCTATTATGGGAACAAAAGAGATGGAGAAAATAATAGAAAGACTACTTTTTAATTATATAAGATGTTATAAGAGATTAATATGGAAGATGACAAGAAATTAAAGTACAAATAACACATTAACTAGTTAATTAAAGCATCACATATTCAATAAATATATATGGTAAGAATTTTTACTATATATTAATTTCTTCATATAAATAATGAATAAAAGTATATTTTCCCGCTTTGTTAGGGGGGCATGGCCCCCGCCACCCCCCTTGGCTTCGCCAATGATTGGGGGCAGATAAAGTAGCTGCTCTCAATGAGCGTCCACACCTTTCTTTTCTCTCTCTGATCTAATTAGAAGGGGTGGGCATACCTATTGGGTGCCCGATGACAATCTGATGAAGGGACCGATGAAGACCCGAGCGCCGCGATGGTGGTGGCGGAGACCTCAGTGCTGGCGTGACAGAGCAGGGGGCGGTCCGGCAGAGCCTGCTATGTGGCATCGTGGCGCCCTGCGTCGTCGCCGAGCGCGTGGCGTACTGTGGTGGCGGCGGCGGCGGAGACCTCACATGGTGTGACAGAGCAGGGGCGGTCTGGGAGCGTGGCGTCCGGTGTCGTCCACGTGGCGTCCCGCGCAACATTGTCTAGAGCTTGTAGGGTTCGGTGGCTGGCACCATCCATCAATAGACGGAGGGCTGGGAGCGGGGGTGTCGAGGAGCTCTTCGTGCCGGAGCCGAAGGACGGCCGTCAGGGGAGGCCAGGAGCAAGGATGTCGAGGCGCTCTCCGCGGCGGCGGCTAGGTGTGTCAGATCGAGGGGATTGGAGGGAGCAGGGGTCGGATGGAGCTCGTGGCTGGGGAACAGGGGTCAAAGGGAGGTCGGGGTTCAGGACTTAGCAACCGATCGAAGGTAGGCGGCGTGGGTTGGAGTCGTGCGCAGCAGTAGTCCCGTAGTAGATAGAGTGTGGCGTGGCGAAGCACGCCGGGTGGGGTTGTTTAGCGGGGTGAAATCGCGCGGGTTATACCTCGACGCACGGGGCGGGGTTCGTTAGCGAGACGAAAATGATAACACGCGGGTCTTTTTAGTTGTAGAGAGATAGAGATTCTTTTCTATGTTTAGCCAAGCTGGTGGTTTTTAGAGTTCACCCCACCTAAAAAATTATGGGTCCACCACTGACCGCGGCCATTTGCATAGGGCCAGCAGTCGTCCAGCCTAGGCCAGGCGGCCTTAGGGCAGGCCAAAGGCATGAGCAAAGGGGTGCCACTTGTCGCCTCGTCCTTGCACGACTGCGCTGCCATATGGCCGTGTTAGGTCCCCGCTCGTTGCCTCCAGGCTCGCCACTCACCCCTCCTGCAGTCCCACTGCCGATTCACCGCCACCGTGACGGCCACCGGAGGATCCCCCGCCTAGCTCCTCGGCTTCCTGCAACCCTGCCTCTTGAAGTCCGCCCTAGGTCATTTCTTGGGCTGGATTCACCACTGATTATGTGCATTGTGGATAGCATGGACGATGCGTCTCCAAGGACAACCGGATTAATTATGCTAAATTAAGTGCGTATGGATGACAACTCAATTTAGTGTAGTTATTAATTCGAGGGCCCTCGTAGTTGCTTTGCCATTGTGGCCTACCGTGCTCGTTTGATTACCCATGCCGACACATGTTGTAAAATGGGCGTGGGCTAGGAGGCACGAGGGAAGAGGAATTCATTGGTGTGGTAGCCATGGGAGAAAAAGCGAGAGTGAGGGATAACGTGGGAGATAACATTCGGAAGGGCAGGCGTCCATGGATGTGGGAGGGGTCATTTGGTAACACATATATACTTGACTCTTGTGAGTGAACACTCAATATGTTATGTGGCCGTGTAAACTTTTACTTCTTCCATCCTAAATTATAAGTTATTATAACTTTTTTTAGAGTCAAAACATTTAAAGTTTAACCAAGTCTATATAATAAAATAATAATATTTATAATATCAAATAAATATAATTAGATTATGCATTAATTATATTTTCATAGTATACCTATTTAATGTCATAAATCTTTATAATTTTCTCTATAATTTTGGTCAAACATGAGATGTGTTCCAAGAAAGTTTGAATGACTTGCAATTTAAAATAAAGGAAGTACCTATTGTTTGTGACTCACAACAACGTAATATATATGCTAGCAAAACCGCATTCAAAACCATCACAGGAGGTTACATAAACGATTTTCATTATTTTTCTAGGTAAAATACCTCGCTTTCTAGATGATGAGGGAATTAGACGAATGCCAATAGTTACCGGGGTTAAGCATACTTCTTGAGTGCTATGATATTAATTAGCGTCACACATGTTTCAAAAAAAAAGTGTCACACATAAGTACGCTTACACAATGTTGTATTTCTTCAGCAGTAAATTGGAGATTTCCTGACGGGAATGAGAGCAGGCATGCATATGCTAGAACCGTGTCATTCCTTGGTTCCTATCCTATGCTGTTGATAAATCCTCCCTCGGTTCAAAAAGAATGCAATTCTAGAATAGTACCATGTTTTAGTATATCACATGTAACTAATTATAGATTAAAAAGTATAAATGTTTATAATATAAAATAAATATCATTAGATTAATTACAAAATGTATTTTTATAATAAATTAATTTAGAACCATAAATATGAATATCATTTACTAGAAACTTGATCAAATATGAAACACTCAAAGTGACATGTATCTCATAGTTGCATTCTTTTAAGGACAGATGTAGTACAACGCTATGCTATATAGAACAGAGATACTTTATGTTGAGACAGTCAGCTTTGATAGCGTAGAGTTAGTGGTCAGACGCAGCGGCCATGACGTCGCCCGCGACCTGCGTCACGCGCTCACCGCGCGCCCACGCTATGTAACTGCATATACTTGTATTTATACCACCAGTGATGCAATACAAACACTGTTGCCCCAATTGTGTTTCTCTACATGGTATCAGCTTAGCGTAGTGTGATCCTGCCCTCTCTTCTGCAACCGCTGCTCGCGCCGCTCGCTGCTCCCCGCCGCGCGGCACTCACCGTCAAGCCCTCCGTCTTTCACTGTCCGTTCTGTCCCTCCACGCCATGGACATGGAGACCACCCCCTGTTTGGTGTCGATCTCTCTGACGCCAGTTGTTCCTCCTCCTCTACCTCCTCCATCGATCACACCCCACCCACCGCCGTCCCCTCTCTGCCGCCGGCAGTTCTGCAGACGGTGAGCATCAAGGCGCACGTTCCCGTCGAGCTCGATCTCGCTGAGTCCAACTACACCCAGTGGCGCTGCTTCTTTGACGCTTTCATCGGCAAGTTTGGGCTCGGATCTCACCTCTTCTCTCCGACCACCGTCGCCAACCGCCGTGACCTAGAGTGGTCCATGACAGACCGGTGCATCCTCGGCTGGTTGTACAACTCCATGTCCAAGGACGTTCACACCATCGTATGCTCTCCCAAGGCCATAGTGCACACCATCTGGACCGCCATCCACGATCAGTTCAGGGACAAGGAACTCCACCGCGTCGTCTACCTCGAGGCAGAGTTTTGGAGTCTCGTTCAAGGTGACATGGATATCACCACCTACACCGAACGATTGAAGCAGCTTGCCGACGCTCTGTGCGATGTTGGGCAACCTGTTCGCGAGACGAGCCAAGTCCTCAACATGCTTCGTTGGCCTCAACTCGAAGTTTTGGCACGCCGTCCCCGTCGTCACCGCTAAGAACCCGCCCCACTCCTTCCTCTCGGCGCGCTCATACTTGTTGCTGGAGGAGCAATATGACTGCGAGCACGACAAGGCGGCGTAGCACCAGGCTCTCATCGCTACTAGCGGCGGCCGCTCCACAGCTCCTACACCGGGTGATGGCAGTTCCAGCTCCAACGGCACCCTCGAGCGCTATAAAGCACGGTGGGTGGTCAGGGGGTTCACCCAGCGCGCCGGCGTTGATTTCGGGGAGACCTTCACTCCGGTTGTAAAACCTACGACCGTCCGAACTGTGCTCACGATTGCTGCCTCTCGTCGGTGGCCTACCCGGCAACTCGACGTCTCCAACGCGTTCCATGTTCTCTGTCAGCAACTTCTAGGCTTCCTCGACAAGTCACTCTATGGTCTTCGCCAAGCACCACGGGCTTGGTTCACCCGCTTTGCCATGTTCATCGTCAACATTGGCTTCACGCTGATGTGGTCCGATTCATCCCTGTTCGTTCTCCGCCGTGGCAACGATGTCGCCTATCTTCTCCTCTACGTCGACGACATCGTGCTCACCGGATCGAGCACGACGCTGCAGCAGCAGATCGTTGAACGCCTTTGCCGGGAGTTCATAGTCAAAGACCTCGTCGAGCTCAGCTTCTTCCTCAAGATCGATGTCAAGCGCGACGCCACTGGCTTCTACCTGTCCCAGCAACGCTACACCGAGGACATCCTGGAGCGCGCCGGCATGGCCAACTGCAAGCCTATGACGACCCCGATCGATACTATAGGGAAATTGTCCGCTGATGACGGCGCCAAGGTTGACGATGCCAAGTCCTATCGAAGCTTGGCCGGAGCTCTGCAGTACCTGATGGTCACGCGCGCATTTGCGGTGTAGCAGGCGTATCTCCGCATGCACGATCTATGCGGACTGCATCAGGCATTGCTCAAGCGCATCCTTGGTACGTCCTTGGTACTACGCATCTGGGACTTCACCTCCGTGCCTCAGCGGAGCTCTCGGTCACCGCATACTCCGACGCCGACTGGGCGGGCTGCCCAGATACAAGGCAATCCATGTCCGGGTTCTACGTCTTCTTGGGGATACAAGGCAATCCACATCCGAGTTCTACGTCTGGTGTCGTGGTCCTCCAAGCGGCAGCTGACTATCTTCCGTTCCAGTGCGGAGGCAGAGTAACGCACCGTTGCCAATGCTGCCGCCAAATGCATCTGGTTGTGCCAGCTTCTCGGCGAACTCCGCTGCGTCATCTCCAAGGCGACCTTGCATACTGTGACAATGTCTCCGCCGTCTACATGTCCGCGAACTCGGTGCACCACAAGCGAACCAAGCATGTCGAGCTGGACATCCACTTCATCCGTGAACGTGTCCAACTCGGTGATCTCCGTGTTCTTCATGTGCCCACCGGTGAATAGTACGCCGACGTGATGACCTTGGGGCTTCCGACCTCGACGTTCGAAGCCTCTCCCGTCTATGTGTTGTTCCTACACTACAGACCCCATAGACTGCGGGGGGTGTTGAGACAGTCAGTTTTGTTAGCGTAGAGTTAGTGGTCAGACGCGGCGGTCACGACGTCGACCGACCTGTGTCGCGTGCTCACCGCGCTATGTAACTGCACGTACTTGTGTTTATACCACCAGTGATGCAATACAAACACTGTTGACCCAATTGTGTTTATCTACACTTTACCACTTCAAATAATCAGTTGCTATGATGTATCGCCGACTTGTGTCTCGGTACCTGAAGAAGTCATCAAAATATAATCGCCCTTTCATTTGAAATTCATAGGATATGTCGCTAAATATTTTTTTCCTCTTTTCTAAACGATATCATAATCCGAAGAAGGAATTAGGTAATTGTATTGAGAAATATTGTGTCGCATGACCTTTTAGCCATCTTTGGTTAACCATATCTTCCCCAAAAGACAACATCCTCTTTTCAACGCAGAACACATCTCAGAAAATCAAATAAAATTATAAACAAGGGTTTAGTCCCCACATCTTCAATAAGAAAGGATTGCAAAGGCACCAACAAGTGAGGCACTAATCATGCGTCGACCTCTCCTCTCCCACAAGAATTCCCATATTGTTTTTAGGGAAAAAGGGGGGTCCCGGTCCTCACCCACTCATTTTCGCGATTGTGCACTGCACCCTCCCCACACAGGGCACTTGCAGTTTTTGCAAACGGGAATATCTGCGTCCAGGCTATGATCTCAATCTGTATGCGTCCATACCAGGGGTGGCCCTGTGCAGCAGCCTCTTCTCGTGGCTGAAAGGACAAAGGCCCCTTTGGTCACAGAAAAAGCAGAAGTTGACACTGAAAGTTACACTGCAAGGATTGTGTCAACAGGCCAGCTAATGTGAGGAGGCCGATCACTCAGGTCACACCTCTCATTGCCATTGGGACCTGTCTTTGTGGGCTGTCCTTTTAGGATCACGCCCCCATCTCTTCATATCTTATTGGTCCTTGCATTTAGGTCTCCCCTTTTCTGACTTTGGCCATAGTACTACAGAAACTGCCAGTAACCGTCAAGTAGCTGTAGGTGTATCCTTACAAGTTACAAGGACGCAGAAATTGCTGGACTCCAGCTCCAGCGACAACTGATTAAATTATATCTGACTGAAAATTCAGGACTGAAGAAGCTTCAGCAAAGTACTCAAAATCACACTTTGTGCCTGTTTAGTTTCCAAAATTTTGCAAAATTTTTTAAGATTCCCCGTTACATCGAATCTTTGGACGCATGCATAAAGCATTAAATATAAATAAAAAATAAAACTAATTACACAGTTTAGACGAAATTCACGAGACGAATCTTTTAAGCCTAATTAGACTATGATTGGACACTAATTGTCAAATAATAACGAAAGTGCTACAGTACCATTTCCCAAAAAAATTCGTCAGCTAAACAAGGCCTTTGAAGACCGGGAAATCAAGATGGAACAGCTTCAGCACCAATCATCCCTGTGCTGCTGCTAAATATGGTGTACATGCTGCTGCAAGCATATGATGCTGGTGCCAACCAAACTACATATATATCCTTTCTGGATGTAGAGGCATGCACCAGCTGAAGACAGACATATGGTGTAGTTGCTTACAGCCATGTTGAAAGGAACCTGGCAGTAGGTGAGGTCAATTCAGCCCCATATAAGATTGAAATGGACCTCCCAAATTTTTTTAAAGAGGCAGGCCAGGGACAGCTAAACCAATACTGAAGTTGGAGCTCTAACTATATGAATTTGCATAGGTGAGGCCCAACCTTCCTCTAGCAAGCAGGCATCTTGCTTGGCATGAGATGGATGGAGTACACCAAGTCGCCCAAAACAATAATTCCCTCGATTGTGTGTCACCACACGCACCACCACAACAGACCTGCGATTTTGCTTTAAATTTTCGTTGCCAAAAAAAAAACAATTAGTTGTATGCATGAATCCTTTTGCTATTATATTAACAACTTATGAGGCTAGCTGAAAAGGACATCAGTTGATGCACCAATTTCGCTAGGCTTTTCCAGCTACACGTTTCTGATTGTCCCTGTCTGGCAGCACGAATTAATCTAGCCATATGTTTGCATCACAAAGCCAATCTTGTTTGCTATTTTTTGCTCTGAATATATAGTTCAAATGTGCAAAGGTAGACAAGATGTGTATACATCTTTTTTCCCTTTCAAAACTAATAACTGCACTGAAACTTTTGTCATGGGACTGAGGATAGACAAGATGTTTCCAGAACGAAACTACTTAGCTTGGTTTTTTATTTAATAATATATATTTTCAAAAAGTAGAATCGATTTTTATTAAAGAAAAAGATCTAGCATCATATCCCCATGACAGCATCTTTACATGGCCATCCATTTGAGCGAGCACTACTAGGAGAGCAAGCTTGACTGAAGACTGTTCCAGTGGGCCGGGTGCGTGAATGAGGCTAACAGCCACCAAATAAGCTCTGTAACGGCACATCTAATATGCACATAACGAAGCATCTCCGTCTCTCCGATAGACACGCGTCGCCGATAATCAATCATCCCAAAGCAGAGACACAAATAGTCCCGTCAATTCTTTTCAGGTGCTACTATGCTACTGTAAAAAGACCCAAAATCCTTTTGGGGAAAAAAAAGAAAGAGAGAAATGATCGCATCACAGTCCAGAGAGATGGAGACCGTTGGGATCGGAGGCTGGCTAGCCGCCTATTGTTGTGCTCTAATCACTCACAGGTCCTAATCGCACAATGAATTAACCCACCCGCTTAAGGCACCACCACTCCTTGCAATCGCAAGGCCACCCCACCTTTTCTTCTCTTCTCTTCTCTTCTCCCAGCCGAGAAAACCTCTTGGATTGAGGCACCTTTTGCCTGTTACATCGTGGTGGACATAGGAGGACGCATCATGCATGGGCTCTTGCCTCTTGTTGTTGGGCACCGATTCCCTATCCTTTGCTCCAACTAATCCCCTCTCTTCTAGCCTGCCTCTAGCTCTTCTTTTTCTGTTTTTTCCTCTCCTTTCATTGACACTGATGAGGCAGCTCATCATATAGAATTAGTTGATTATGTTTACATAAAAAATAAGCTGAGTATGAGAAATTAAAAGGGGCTAAACTAGAATAAAACTTAGAAGTCATTTATTGGTGTTCTTGAATTCGTGAGATTGTGAGTGTATGAGAAATCAAAAGGGGCTAAACTAGAATAAAATTTAGAAGTCATTAATCGGTGTTTTTGAATTTGTGAGATTGTGAGAGACTATGGGCAGGTTTGGCTGCCGCCAGACTCGCTGTCGCCACAGCTGTGGCCGCGACACCAGCGCGGTGGACAAAACGGCCGCTCGACTATTGGCATGCCGCGGCGCGTGATTTGCACTACCGGCTGCGACGCGTGCCAAAACTGTGACAAACTACGGTGACGGCGTGTCGCATGTGCAGCGTGGCAGCCTGCGGCGTGGTTTGGAAGCCATCCAAACACGCCCTATGTAACACGAGAACAGAGTGGTCGGTCTGTACGAGAGAAATACGGACCACTTGAAATTGGGTACTCCTATCACAAGTCAAGTGCCTAATTAAACGCCATTGCTCCTTAAGCAAGACAACGCAACCCTCACTCACCCTCCTACCCCTTTCTCTCTCCACCTCCCTCTCCTTGCTTTCTCTCCCACCTCCTCCCCCACGCGTCCCGCCCCTTCCCTCCCTCTCATCTCTCTTCCCTTTCTCTCTCCTACCGTCGTTAGCCTTCCGTTACACCACCCGCCTCACGCCGTCACGTCAACTTCCGCCACGAAAGCACACGCGCCCCTGCCCAGCCCCAACCATGTCCACCGCAGGCGACCCCGCCGGCGCAGCAGCAGCTGCTGCTGCCGCGGCGGCGGCGGCCACCCCGTCAGGTCGTGCGCCGAGGCTGCCGCGGTGGACCAGGCAGGAGATACTGGTGCTCATCGAGGGCAAGCGCATGGTGGAGGGCCGCGGCGGGCGCGGCGGGAGGGGCCGCGTGGCAGCGGCGGCGACGGCGGCGGCCGCGTCGGCGTCGGCGTCGGCGGCCGCGTCGGCGGCGTCGGCGGCGCTGGAGCCCAAGTGGGCCGCGGTCGCGGAGTACTGCCGGCGCCACGGCGTCGAGCGGGGCCCCGTGCAGTGCCGGAAGCGCTGGAGCAACCTCGCCGGCGACTACAAGAAGATCAAGGAGTGGGAGCGGGCCGCGGCGGCCTCGCGCGAGCCGTCCTTCTGGGCTATGCGCAACGATGCGCGCAGGGAACGACGCCTCCCGGGCTTCTTCGACCGCGAGGTGTATGACATACTCGAGGGCCGGGGCCGGGCCATCCTCGACGACCGGTCCGCCAGGAATGCCGCGGCGGAGGAGCCGGCGGCGGTGCGCGTCGAGGAGGGCAAGGAGGCGGAGGTGCCGGAGGCCGTCTTTGACAGTGGCCGCCCGGCCACGGAAGAGGCCTTGTTCTCGGAGGATGAGGAGGAGGAAGAAGAGGACGCACCGGCGGTGGCCCCTCCTCCCCCACCACCACCGGTCATCGCCGTGCCTGTATCTGGTGAGCTGCTCGTTGACTTCGGCTTCGCCTTTTTGCTGCCGCTGCCTCCCGGTGCTTGCTTGCACTGTTTGATGTGCTTTCGAGTTCTCTTCATAATTTTTTGGTGCTATATATAAAAAAAACAGAATTTTTTAATTGCGAATTCGTTTTGCTGCTGTTTATGCTGGAGGTAAAAGGTGGGGGGCTTTCTGGTTCTTCTTGTCATGCTAAAGTTGAGGTATTCAGTTTACAGAATTACAGCTCCTAACTTGTAAGCACAACAACTTCCTTCAAATCGGATGCTCTTGATTGGACATCCTACTTAGTATCTTGTTATGAGATGTATCTTGTGTTATTTATTTTGGTGCTTTGACGGGGTGGAAAATTCGAGTTCTTGGTGCTCCTTTTCTTTTCTGCAAGAAACCTTTTTTGATGAAATAATTTAGCGGTCTGATTATCATTTTGGTGTGCTGGAATTTAAATTTGACATTGGAGCTTGAGCGACTTTCTCTGATTCATCTCTTAATTCTGATTGTGTTCATTTGGTGTACTTTCTTCTTGTATTATCGATTTCATTGGTAGGTCCACTGATTTTGTCTTGATTAATGTCTTGAATTCTCCATTTCAGAGAAGCCCGAGGCATCAAGGCAACAACAGAGCGCTGAGCAAGGTACATGGACTTTTAATTCGTTTACTGTTCTCTAGTTTCCTTTATGCTCTTTTTTTTTAACTTACAATTCCAGATCTTTTAGCATCGCTGAAGAACTTTACTGTTCCATTGGATTCATTAGCCTATTGTATGCATATCACTAGTTTGAGTGTTGCATTAGTGATTTATGTGGTATTTCAGCAATTATAATTACACCATACGTCAGATGCACAACTTTTCATTATTGAAATTCACTTTGCACTTGAAGTTTCAAATTTCAGCAAGGCTTCAGTAAAGATAGAACTGTAGAATGTCTTTGTCAGTTTGTCTGCATAACTAGTGTGAACTGTATCATCAGCTATGAGCTATCCATTGTTATAACTTATAATATGCATTATTAAGTCGCATTGTTATGCGGTCGTGGGGTCGCTGAAACCAAACTGATACTGTGCTAGATTGCCAGCTTATACGAAAGTGTAAGCAACCACAAATGGCTGTCTTTGGTGGTTACCATGTCCATCAAACTTTTTCCATATTGGCAGTTTTGGATGGATCACGGTTATCAGTTCCTTTCTGTGTGATACTGTTTCAAAGTTTGAATCTTCCAAGTGATCAGTTTTAGTTTTTTGTTAATAATTGATTAGTACACATAATGAAATGCCTCAATTTTGGTATAACTTATGTGAGATTGGCTTTAAGCTTTGTCATAGACTGTTGAGGAGTCTCGTGGTGTCATATTTCGGTCAATATATTTTCATTAGGCAGAACTAGTTACTGTATTTGCATCAACACTTTAATGCTCACCTTTATGTTGCACAATGCACATACTTTGACACTTCAACTAGATTCTTTCATTTCGGCTCACGGGAGAAAGTTTGCTTTTAGTAGCTATCTACTGACAAAACCTATGTAGCACTGCCTTGAAATGGGTAAAGAGTTTCCATAATGGAAGTTAGAAAAAAAGAGTGAGCACCGAGTAGTAAAAGTAGGGACGAACTGAAAGTCATAGGCCTATGCACTTGAACATTTCAAAGTATTCTTTAAAGGTTTATAAATGCACAATGATGTTAAAATATGAACTTATTTCGTAGTTCTGGTGGTATCTATATTTTAACATGGTATATCCAGGATTTCTTTTGAGAAAATATTTAAATTGTGGAAGTGCATGGATCAGAAATGGGTGTGGCTGATACCATTGTGCTGATTCCGTTTTCTGGTTCTTTTTTGTTTTTGACAAACTGGGATGATGGCTCACCCTGGTACTGCAAATTTGAAATCATGTGAATGGGACTGACCAGTGTTACATCCCTTGGTGTCATATTAGCTAGTGATGAATTATGAAACTGCTGGAGCTTCTCACATGCTTTTTTTTTTCTTTTGGCTGAGCAACTCTGAAATGTCCAATGGCAACAGAATATGTTTGACTGAAACTATCATTTCACTTGCAGATACTGTGCTTTCTTTGAACGTAGTGACTAGGTTGGAATTTGGAAACTTCTCATTGCGCTTAAAAAAGAACTTGACCAATCTATGAGGAACTAAGTCTCATTTTAAATAAAAAGAAATAGGCATTCAAATTCGAGTCGAAGAGGACTCAAACCTAGAAGATAGGGGTGTATACCTAGTTACCCAAACCACCTATCACCAGCTGAGCTAAGGCTAAGTTCCTTTTTTTTATCCGTGGCACCGGCCCACTCATAGGGTAATGGGCCCCTGTGTTCGAGCGAGGTATGAGCTTCAGGGGTTTTCTTGGACTGGGTGAGGAGTCCTCTACCTTAATGCTAAATTATTGCTGTGTTTTCGGAATTATATGAAGCCAGTAAACCCTGCAGTCCGAGCTTTTTTTTTTATTATCTGCAAAGTGCTGCACCAGCTGTGAATACTTATACACACAAGAGATAATGATGTGATCTCTTAAGCAGGCACATCGAAAGACACACAGCCTGAGCAAAGCTCTGAGAGGGATGCACCGGCTCAGCAGGGTGGACAGAAGAGACCGCGGACCGAAGAAGGGGCTGGAGAAGGCACAGCAGACCTGCAGAGCAAGCTGATCGAGATCCTAGACCGGAACAGCCGGTTGGTGGCTGCACAGTTGGAGGCGCAGAACCAAAACTGCGAGCTCGACAGGGAGCAGAGGAAAGACCAAGCTAACAGCCTAGTTCTCGTGCTCGGCAGGCTAGCCGACGCCCTTGGCAGGATCGCCGATAAGCTATAGTCAGTCAGTCACCTAGGTATATATGTGGACAGAAATAATTACAGCAGGAAGAAGATGACATTTGTAACAGATTGGTATAGGGCTATTGGCATTCGATTCTTTTTTGGGCCGATTCTGGAAATTCTGTATTGGGGGGCGGTGTTATATAGGGAAGTCAGGTTCATAGCACTCAAATGATGTGGACTAGCAGAATTCAGTTGTGTGGATGCGGTGCATTCTGGGGCTGTGTTATATAGGGAGGCGAGTAATTATTCTCAGCAGTGCAATTGTGTATAGTTGAGCTTTTGTGATGGCTGTGCGTGTGTGCGTGTGATACTGTGATGTGTACTCGAAATCGAAAACAAAAGTTAGTTGGCAGTGGGCTAATGAGTTCTGGCTATAGCCTGAAGCGAGGAACGCAGGAAACCAAAACATGAGGTTTGAGTGGATGTTTTTTCTTTGGGAATTTGGTGTTTCTATCTTTACTTTGAACTTGATGGTGATTTTACTCTCTTTTTTTAATTTTTTAATTTTATTCTCGGTTTTTTCGAACGAAGCCACCATCTACCACTGGTATCGAACACCGTTGGTACTGATCGGATTGAATGGCCAAAAAAAAAAGAGAAAAAGAAAAGACAGGTGGACAAAAAGACGAAAATGCCCCTGAGAGCCTTTCCTACTCGCGACTCGCTCGAACAGAGGCGCGGTTCGCAAAAATACGTCGGGCGGCTCCCTCTCCCCGTCGCTGCTCCCATGGCGGTGCGGCAACCGGAGGCGGCGCGGCTCCTCTCCCCATCGCTCCCTCCCCCTCTCCCCGTCGCCCTCACCCCTGGCTCAGGGGCGCGGGTTAGGGTTCCGGCTACCGGCGGCGGCGCTCCCACTCGCCGTCGTCCTCAGCCCCCGGCACGCGCGCTGGGCATCACGGTCGCCGCGAGGGTTGTCCACCCCGAGTGCTCCCTCGAGTCGCGCGCCGCGGCGGCGCGGCTGGGGGCTCTCTCGGCGCTTCCCCCCGGCTGCCTGGCGTGGTAGCTACGCCCCTGCCTCCGGATTGCTGGACAGCCAAAGAGGCGAGGTATTTCACCAATTCCTGATATTTGTGTTTCAATGCAATGGAAAATAGCAGAGATTAGTAGATTTGTTGACTTGTTTATTCCCTGCGATTTGTAGGCTAAATCATAGAGGATTGAAACTTGTTGTTAGAGCGCGGTCATTTTTTACTTGCCAGACAGTGGTCTAAAATCATGGTAGAACTTTGCTAACCAAGGTTGTTGACATAAATAGCTTTGGGCTACTGTAGCTAGTTGATTTCTGTCCTGTTCGTTTGGCTGATAAGCTATGGCTGAAAATACCGTTGGCTGATTTGTTGTGAGAGAAAATACTGTTTGTTGACTAAAAAAGTATGGCTTATAAGCCAAGCGAATAGGGCGGTCATTTGTTAAGCATTGTTTGTGGGGTTCTAAGCAATACATAACTTTATGGCGTGATTTGGAGAATGACTCGGTGGAGATAAAATCTGATGAAAATTTGTTAGACTGGTTTCTAATCAATGTAGGGAAGGGATTAGCATGCATCAATGCGATAAACGATTTTGAGGTCCCCCTGCAATTTTCTACAACAAAAAGAAGGTTTTACCCTACTGGGAGGGCCGGTGTGCACCTAATTGAGGATGGCAAGTGCAAGTGCTAGTACAACTGGAAGAGGGAAGAGGAAAGAGGAAGAGGAAGAGGAAGGAGTTCAGTAGAGGACAACAATGAGACAATGTATGTGATTCATGGCTGCTGTTTGTTACTATTTTTCTAGCAAATTTCAGCGTTGCCACCTATATTAACTTGCTTTTACTTTGTTCTTGTGAAGTGCAAGTGGTACAGGAAGGAGAAGGGGAAGAGGGTCAGGAGAGGCCAACAATGAGACAAAGTAAGACAAGCCACCATTGCTTCTCTTTACTACATATTGTACTAACTTTACTAACATAGTTATGCTCTTTCTTCATATAAAGTACGAGTGCTTCAAGAAGGAGAATAGAAAGGAGGGGAATATGAGCAACTTCTGAAGGCTTGCTACTTTGTTGGATTTCAATGCTCGATATGTAGCTCACTATTAGTTGCCTAGAAAACTCACTACTAGTTCCTACTTTTGTTTGACATGTCATTTAGACCTATATGTTGGTGTTTGACATGCATGTTATTTGGACCTCTATGTTGGCATCTAATGTGGTACTATGATGACATGTTATATGGATCTGGTATGTTGTTGTTAATGCAATATGTGTGAAATTAATTTGTTGTATGATATTAAATTCTGTTTATATGGATTGTTAGTTGAAATGTTGTCGAAATTTTCTAAAAATTATGTATACAAAATGTCAACTTGCTGATCTAAAACAGGGGTAAAAACATAAATATCATAATAAAACAGGGGTAAAAACATATGGATAAAGTTGTCATTTTGTCCAAAAGTTAACACCGTTAGAGGGGCTTAACATACCAAGGGTAAAGTCTTTCTTTGTTTTGAAAAAGCAAGGGTAAAATCACAAAGTTAAAAAAACGACGGTAAAATCATAATTTGGCTTCAAAACAGAGGTAGAAATGCTTAAGCCCCTTCTTATTTTGCCTACGAAATCAAATACAAAGGAAAATTTCCTACGTTTTTGTGCAGGCAATTTCTATGAACCAAAGAATGCTACAGTGACTAAATCCATAGGAATGTCAATCCTATATTTTTTCTACAATCCAAAGGAGGCCTCAGAACTGATGAAGCAAACAATAGTTCGTGGAAGTCTTCAAATTTTAATTGTGAGTTATTTGGTTTAGCTGTGGCCAATGAAAAAGCTTGAGCTATGTGCTATTAAAAAATTGTAAGTTGAAACAAATATGAAACATATTCCCTCTCTTTATCTACCTTGAAATTGCTATAAAACATTTCTCTATTTTCATTCGTTTGGAAAAAGCTGAAAGAGAAACATGGTCTAAGATTCTACGAAAATTGTGCTATATGAAATCAGCTACTTCTGGGAAAAAAACAACTTCAAGTTGCACCCATTTGGTGGGTTTTCTGCTTTTTAAGTAGCAGAAACACTTTTTACAAGTTTAACTGAACACAACCTAAGTAGCCCCATAAAAAATTGTTCACAAAAGCACTCAAATTTTTTTACTTATAAGACCATGTAAGCATCGAAATTTTAAGAACATGGTTGCATTTGGTTTGGGGAGACCAAGGTTCACCTGGTCCTCTATCAAGCTTCCAAGCCACAAGCCTGTTTTCAACGTGAGCGCTTGATCTCAAGCCGGCACGAAGACAAGGTGCTCTCAACACCCCGATTCCACTAGAGTCGCTCTTCATTGTTAGGTCGAGATGGCCGACTAGAGGGAGATGAATAGTTGTTTCTACATCTAATCACTATGGCTAGCCGATCAAACACACTAGAATTGAACTCATCGTCTAGCCCTTACTTCACTCTTTATCTATTAACACTAACACCCTACAAAAAGATCCTACAATGTAATTCTAAGATGTCAAGCTAGCGAGAGCTCGCCTAAACAATTTTAGCTTGTAAGGTCACACAAACCTATGCAACTAGTCAAATAAGCACACACAATCTACACTAGTACTACACTAGCACTACTCAACTAGTTACACTACACAAGCTAACTAGTACAAGAGCAATTACACTAGCACAAGTGTGAACAAGTAAAATAAGCTAGTGTAGGAGATGCAAACCGACCAGGATATAAATAGATGACATGATGATTTTTATCCTAAGGTTTAGTGACTTGCCAACGACTTAATCCCCGTTGAGGCAAGCCCCTAAGGTTATTGCCGGTCCTTTTACTAGTGTTCACCCCACGAGGTGTGCACTAGTGAAAGGTCCTAATGGCTAGAGGGGGGTGAATAGCCTAATAAAAATTCTACAACAACACTTAACAACATGGCTAGACAATTAAGAGGCGAAGCAAATGTTGCGCTAGCCTACTCAAAATGCAAGCCACCTATCACAATTCTAGTTTAGATAGTATCTATTCACACAATAGCTATAACACTACCCTATGTTAGTGTGCTCTCAAAAGCTAACTAAAGAGCCACACCAACCAAGCATGGGCGGATACAGAGGGTATTCCCCATATTCCCAGGAATACCCAACTATTTTAGCACACTTCTATGTATATATGTGTATATACTTGTATATGTATATGTATAATGCCATATTTTGTAGTATTTTCACTCATTGAAGCCCAAAACAGTAAAAAAACAGCCTCTCAAATTGGCTCATATTTTGTAGTATTTTCACTCATTGCAGTTAAAAACAACTGATTTTTTTATTGACGTGGAAGTAGGAATACCCAAGTTTGGAATCTTGGCTCCGCCACTGCAAGCAAGCAAGCAAGCTCTCACACCTAACTCCACTAAAGAGCTTGACAACTAGTTTGCGATAATGTAAAGAGAGTGATCAAGAAGGTTATACCGCCGTGTAGATGAAGGAACCAATCAATCACAAGGATGAATAACAATGAAGACCAATCACTTCGGAATCAATGATGAACACAATAATTTTTTACCGAGGTTCACTTGCTTGCCGGCAAGCTAGTCCTCGTTGTGGCGATTCACTCACTTGGAGGTTCACGCGCTAATTGGCTTCACACACCAAACCCTCAATAGGGTGCCGCACAACCAACACAAGATGAGGATCACACAAGCCATGAGCAATCCACTAGAGTACCTTTTGGCGCTCCGCCAGGGGGAAAGGTCAAGAACCCCTCACAATCACCATGATCGGAGCCGGAGACAATCATCACCCTCCGCTCGATGATCCTCGCTGCTCCAAGCCGTCTAGGTGGCAGCAACCATCAAGAGTAACAAGTGAATCCCGCAGCGAAACACGAACACCAAGTGCCTCTAGATACAAACACTCAAGCATCGCACTTGGATTCTCTCCCAATCTCACAAAGATAATGAATCAATGATGGAAATGAGTGGAAGGGCTTTGGCTAAGCTCACAAGGTTGCTATGTCAATGCAAATGGCCAAGAGAGTGAGCTTGAGCCGGCCATGGGGCTTAAATAGAAGCCCCCACGAAATAGAGCCGTTGTACCCCTTCACTGGGCACAACGCGGGGTGATCGGACGCTCTGGTCCGATCGACCGGACGCTGGCCCTCAGTGTCCGGTCACGTGATTCACGCCACGTGTCCCCTGCTTCAAATACTGTTCGTCAGATTTCAATGGTCGTCTGCTGACCGGACGCGTCAGTTAGAAAGTGACCGGACGCTGGACCTTAGCGTCCGGTCGTTTCCAGTAAGGTTCCAAATGCGATTTTTCCCGACTGGACACAGCCAGCGTCCGGTCACACAATGTCTCCTCTGTGTGCCCTATGTCAGCGTACGTCAGCACTGACCGGACGCACCCTGCCAGCGTCCGATCGCTGAGCGACCCAGCGTCTGGTCATGAGACCGAAACGCACGTCCTCTACTGCCACTAACCGGACGCTCCGGTCTAACCGAGGCTAGCATCCGGTCACTCACAGTGACCTCCGTCTTTTCTATCTAGGGCGCCGGTGGCACCGTTGGGCTATCCGCACTCTATGGGTGGACACTCCGCCAGTGGAGTTTCTTACCCTTGCACCCAAACTTCACCACCCTTGATCAAGTGTGCCAACCACCAAGTGTATCACCTTGTGCACATGTGTTAGCGTATTTTCATAAACATTTTCAAGGGTGTTAGCATTCCACTAGATACTAAATGCATATGCAATGAGTTAGAGCATCTAGTGGCACTTTGATAACCGCATTCCGATACGAGTTTCACCCCTCTTAATAGTATGGCTATCAAACCTAAATGTGATCACACTCTCTAAGTGTCTTGATCATCAAAATAAAATGGCTCCTACAATTTATACCTTTTCCTTGAGCTTTTTGTTTTTCTCTTTCTTCTTTCCAAGTCGAAGCACTTGATCATCACCATGCCACCATCTTTATCATGCTATGATCTTTATTTGCTTCACCACTTAGAGTGTGCTACCTATCTCATGATCACTTGATAAACTAGGTTAGCACTTAGGGTTTCATCAATTTACCAAAACCAAACTAAAGCTTTCAACTAGACAAAATCTCTAACACTTTCTCCTTCTCCCACACTCTCACTCAAGCTTGATTCACAAACTTTGGAGTGAGATTTTTTGTGCTTGTGACTCTAGGAGTAAGATCTATCTCTTGAGCACTTATGGCACCCGCCGATGATTTATTTTTTGGTTTATTACTCTCTGGTTCTTAGAACCCTAGCCAGCTAGGTATTGCCCGTTGACGCACTCATCTCTTGTTTATGAGATGCTCCATGAATTTTGTATTGCCCACTTTGTTCTAGTTGAATTCCCGGCTTGATCTTTGTGTTTACTAAGGAAAAAGGGGAGGTGAAAGAGACTCTAAAGAACTTTATGGTTGCCTAAACAATGCAAATGTAGGCACAACTTTATGGTGTGGCCGAACCCCATACAAAATTTGTGTCCCCGTGTGCTTGTGACCTTGTGATTGCATATCGTGTACTCCCTCCATCCAGGAAACAATATAATCATGGGAACCGTATGTGACAGAACCGCCCAATTTATACAAGATCAAGTACGGCTGTCCCCGCTAACACGTTGACCCACGCATACTTTCACTTATATAAACCCGGTAGTCCGCCGAGTGTCACGAAGGACCTCGGTAAATCAACATCACAACCAAGATCACGTGATTAAGCAAATACACATCACATACGTAGAGTTACAGCGAAAATAATATTATAAATGGGTTCACAAATAATAGTACAAGTTTGGGTTTCAAAACCGATTAGTGAAAACAACATAGCTTTCAAAATGATTACATTAATATAAGTTCCAAATGCATTGCTAGCATAAGTGACATCCTCAGAAAAAAGCATATAGATGAGAAATAAATATAGAGTCACCGAGCCCACCGGTGGTTAGCCACCATCTTCAGCAGGCCAAGAACTTCACCTATAACATGGTGGGATAAACCCTGAGTACTCGAATGTACTCAGCTAAACTTACCCGTCATAAACCAGAAATAAAATGATTCCAAGGATTATGCAAGGCTTTATAGGTGGAGGTAGCTGACAACATTTTGCATAAAAAACGATTAACTCAATTATACAATTATACTTTGGTTATCAAGTTAATTATAGCTATCCATCTCTAGATTAGCATCTATCCTGTGCCAAGCATGTGGTATATCATTTTAAGAGCATATAATAGTAACCATAGCCGGTGTAGTAATTCCATCTTTATCCGAACCATCACATTCTATAATAAAATTACTACGATGTTGGAGCTAGCCAAGTTTCTCACTATCCGGGAGAGACGGCGATTCAAATCGATTTTAACCAGCTATGAATTTATTCCTAACACAAACCCACACTTCCCCCGTCGGGGTCGCGTCGGGTCACCTTTGGTATAACTCAGGTACACATTTCGTGGGTTCGTACAACGCCGCACAATCAGGGACTGATGGTAGCCAGGTCGCTCAAGCCATGCCTACCCACGGTACCAGACCAGGTTGCTCAGGTCATGCTTGCTCACGGTTTATTGATCCGCTCCCCACAGAGGGCGCACAATAGAGCGAGGCCCGACCTGAGTTGAGCTACTCAGCTTCCACCTATATCTCGTAGATGACAGGAAATCACCCGACTTCTATCGGTCTAAGCATGGCTAAGCAGATATTCGATCCTAGACCTACACAGGGTTAAAGGTATATGTATCTGGACAAGGTAGCTCCATACATCAAGTGTTTCCAATCAACTCTTATAACCTAATGCATCAAATATAAAGGACTCAAGTAGTATTTTGTAAAACATTGGAAGACTTAAAATGCTTCGGGGCTTGCCTGGAATTCAACACTAGGTTAGTGTTTGTTAGATGACACTCGCTTGGCGAGCATCTCCCGTCCTAGCACTTGTCTAGTCCTTCCACCTTCGGGATAGGTCCACCATACACCGTCTTCGAGTTCGGCTCCAACATCAGGTCCTTCACGTGGTTCATCTAGCGTATCTAGATGAGATGCAAGTACATGAATATAAAGAATGGTAATATGAGATGCATCACATAATAGCATTCAAGGCAAACATAAGATCATGCAAGACATAGGCATCTAGAGTTATTTAACTAAACATCACACAACCTATTATAGAGGGATAGCAAGCATATTAGGCATGGCACATAAGTGAACTTAAGTTTAGATATTGCACACATGCATTGATCAAGAACTAACCAACATGTTTAGCGAAAACAAGAGCAAGCTAAAGCAATCACCTAGCACATGTATAGAAATCTGGACAGCAGCATAGCAATCACTTGTTTTAACCATAACTAGAGACATAAGCATCCAACAAGGGTGACCATAGACTTTCTGGAAGCTAATAAAATTGCCTACAATATTGTTATTATTACCAAAAGCTTATTCCAAAGCCAACCAGATCAAACATGCCAATATTTCCGATCTACACAGAACTAGGACATAAAAGTAGTAGTAGTTTTAAAAAGGTATAACTGGAGTTACATGCATCAAACAAGCATGAACCTTAACTTTTTATAAAGCTTATTAAATTATCTAAAACATAATTATTATCATCATAATGTGATTCCACAATTAACAAGGTCAATCAAGCACAATTGTGCACATCTGTCTAGACTTGGACAGATTCTACCATACAACTTCACAAGCTTATAACTGGAGATTTAGACCACCAAGAGGAGTGATATTTAACAATTTAGAAAACTCATGAAAAGCACTACACTTCTTTTATTATCTCCAAGACATGATTCAAAGCGTAGCTAAGTCCAATTACACAATCATTCAGATCTGTACAGAGAGCATGCAAAATCTGACAATGAACTTACAAAATATATAGCTCCTAATTTATCTGGCCTATGGTCATGAAAATCTATCACAAGCTAGATTATGAAATTATCTAAAACTTTGGTACTCACTACAACCACAACAAACATCATTTACACCATGAAAATAATTGCACAAGCAAAACTGCACAAGCAGCCCAAACAGCAGTGGTACAGAAAACTGATAGAAACTTCAGAGAAGCATAACTAGAGTTCTAGACATCCAACAATCATGAATAAGAACTTTTTGAAAAGCTTATGAAGTTACCTACAACTTTATTATTCTCTTCTTAAGATGATTCTACAGTTAACAAGGTCAATTAATTCAATAAATGCATCTCTATCCAAAACATGGACAGAATCTAACATGCTACTTTAAACAGCTATAACTAAAGTTCTACATGTCCAATAAATGTGGTTCTAGACTTTTTAGAAATCTTAGCAACTTCTAAACAACTTTTTTATAAACACCTAAAGCTAATTATGCTATTAAAAAGGCCCCACAGTACCAGCAAGGCAACCCTATATGGGTTTGGGCAGAAACAACCACAGAAATATAAGCAACTATAACTAAAAATCTACTTAACTAAAAATTATGCTATTTAGCTTTTTGAAAAGATTAAGAAAAGTACTACAACTCATGTATTGACATAAAGTGATGATTCATAACTTAACTGAGCCAATTAATTCAAACATGCAGGCCTATTCAGAATAGGAGCAAAGCAACACATGGCATTTGTTATTTTTACAAATCTTAAACCATAAAAAATTTTACCAGACATCTACCATCACCTGAGTAACACTCCATAAAAATTTCACATTTATTTGAGCACCACAACTGCAGTTATGAAAAAGACAAGACATAACTAGTATTAAGAACCTAACTACATAAATCTATTTTTACAGCAAAATATATAAACTAAAACATGCCACATTATAGATCTACATCATAGATAATTTCACAAGGATTTCAAAAAGTCCTCATTTACTATTTTACGATTTTTCTACTAACTACTATGAATTTTCAAAGTTGATCGTCCAAATCTGCAAAAATCAAAAGAAAAGGAATGTAAATCTTACATCGGGGACCCTGGCATTTTCACAAATTAAAATCGAACGAAAAGATCCTTTCTGGCACTATTTAACTGAGTCACGGCTTCACACTTAGACCCCTTCCTTTACGCTTATTTGAGCACGACGTCCTTTGTCTTCTTCAACACACAGGGAGCAGGGGAGGATGGCGGTGAGGGCCGGCCAGCGGCCAGACGGCGACGAGGAGTGGCGGCGCAGCACACGTGGGCTCGTGCGCACCGGTGCATGGCTTCAGCACGGCCCGTGGTGGCCTGTGGCGGCGCTGCCACTGCAGCAAGCGGCGGCGACGGCAGCGGCTCCGACGGCCGGGCTGCTCCGGTGGTTTCCAGCTCAGCCGAGGTGCGCCGATCTTAGAGGAGGAAGAGGCGGAGGTGGCGGTTCACGCGGTGGGTCGTGAGGGGCTCGGAGGCCAGGGAACGGCAGCGATGGCAAGCTTGGCCCGCCTTGGCCATGGCAGGCACACGCTCAGGCGCGAAGCAGAGCGAGCTAGAGCGAGGAGGAGCGAGAGAGGGAGGCGAGTGAGTGGGAGGGAGAGAGACGTAGCGCCGGTCCACAAATAGAAGAGCAGGGCGAGCTGGCGAGCAGCGTGCGCGCATGGAGGCCACGCGGCGCTCGGCACCCAAAGTCGGTCGGCCATGTCCTGTTCCAAACTGAATGAACGGATCAAAAACCACCTCAAAAATACAAGCTGACACTCAATATTTGTCCCTTCTTAACCCCAAATACGTTTAGTTTTAGCACAAGAGGTAGTAACCAATGTTGTAGAGTTACGTGAGATCTCAAACTTTACTTAAAGTGCAAAAGTCTAATTTGGCCTGGTGGGAGAGATACAAGGCTCCAAAGCGGGGTACACAAAAACTGAAATCACAAATTCAGTCATCCCAGACTTAGCCAAATTTCGAGCTCCCAAAATAGCCATGGATTCCAATTTGAGGACTCGGTTTGACTTGCTTACAAGCTAATCTAGCTCTTGGTCCAAAAACAAAGTTTGTTCTACTCCACTCAAACTTTAACTTTTGTTTAGATTCCACTGCCATGCAAACCATCTAAAGCCACAGTTCAAACCAAGTCAAGGTAGCATCACGATAAAGCTTAAATTACCCTTTTTGATCTATTGGAGCATTTTCTGGCCACTTGCTCAATATGAATCCTTCATAACTTTTGTTCATGAGTGTAAGTAGAGTTGTTTGAGCAAGGTTGCAATGTTTGTTTGTCATCAAATGTTCTCATTCACTTAATAAAGCAATCCAAGAAAGATTTTAACTTATCATTTCATGTGACTTCTTGATTCCAAACTTCATGAAACTTTTCCAGTGACCCATATAGATGGCAGAGGATGTGAGGCACATGGAATAAGCATGTTTAACATTACTCAATCACATGCTCGAAAAGGGCAATCACCATCAAACTAGCTTTGCTCATTGTCTTCCAAATAGTTGAGTTGGGCCTCATTCTTAGAGAGTTGAAGTTAACACCTTGTCACCTCTTGCAAGACTTGAACTAGAGCCCCTGATCATCATTAATATGTCATGTTTGAGTTCAAACCCATTGCTTAACTAGTGACAAACGCCTGTGGTGTTACACCGTGCCAGTCAAACGGGTTTAAGTTTGACCAAATTTATAGTAAATAATATTATCTTTTATGTCTCTAAATAAATTTATTATGAAAATATATTTTATAACTAATCTAATAGTATTTGTTTTGTCAAATGGGTGTAAGTAGTTTTTTATATAATTGTAGTCAAAGTTTAAATGGTTTGACTCCTCGAATTGTGAGAATTGTATTCTTCTGTAGACGGAGGGAGTATTATTTATTGTGGTGGCCCTATCTATATCGTGTGTAGGTGTTGGAGCAAATGACAACATGGAATCACTTTGTATTACTTCCCTACACGTGTGGTAAAACAATTTAGTGTTTGAGCAATTTCAATTCCGTAACCCTAGTTAGCTCATTCCGCTCTTAAGACCTGAAAATTTGATCCTCACTGGAATTTCTAGACAAGTCCGGAAATTCCGACTGGGACTGAAAATTCCGGTACCTGTGATTTAATCCGCTATAAAGTTTTTAAAGTTTTAAATTACGCTTATTCACATGCCCCTCTATGCTTGAGTTATACCTGTATCAAAAGAACTTGAGAATGCTTGGGTTTAAATAAAAAGATGAAAGGAAGAGACAAAGAATGAGCATACAAATTCACGTGTGAGCGGCTTGGCATAGCAGCCGGGACTCACACATTTTCCTATAAAACTAAAACACATTATTACTTTTAAAATATCTTTTTCTAAAAAGGTTATTTGTTTTTTTTAAAAACTTATTAGCGTCTGGACGTTCGATCCGAAGCGCTAGCATCGGACAGTGGCGCGCACGCAAGAGAAGTGGAGCCCGTGACGCCTTTTTTTTGCCCGCCCACTGTGTAGGCCCTCACACCCGCGCTCGATTTCTCACGCGCCTGTCTGTGTCCGTTCGGTGGCATCCTAGCAGCGGGCCCATGCCACCCGGACGCCACCCAGCAACTGCAGCAGGTGGATGTGGCAGGTGGGTCCTATTACAACATGTGCAATACCAGATCTACTTTTGCAACACCCACGTAAAATACTTGAAACATATGTCTGAAACACCTGAAACACTTGCAACATATGTCTTAAAACATTTGCAGAACACTTGAAAAAACACTTGAAAGCCATTGCAAACATATGCAACATCTAGATAAAACACTTGCAACATACATATCAAACACCTGGAATGCTTGAAACATACGCTTGCAGCATGCATGTATATGCAACATCTAGGTCTACTTTTGCAATATCCAGATAGAACACTTGCAACATACATCTGATAAAAATGAAATATTTGGAACATATACTTAAAACATACGTGTATACCTATTACAACATGTGTAACATCCCAATCTACTTTTGTAACATCGATATAAAATACTTACAACATACCTCTCAATCACCTGAAACACTTGAAACATACGTTTGCAACGTGCTCTTTCGGCGCAAACATCTCCTTACTGCTACGAAGGCTCGTCGACGCGTGGAGGTCACTGGTGTGCTCGTGCGGCGGCGCATTAGGGCGAGGTGGGGCGCACGGGTGGCGTTGGCACATAGGGTGGTTGAGTGGCGCGTGGAGGTCACCGTGTGCTCGCCGATGACACAGAGCTGAGCGGCGACGCACAAAGAGTAGGGTGGGGGCGGCACATGTGACGGTGGCGCAGACGGCAGGTGGACGCTCCGGACGATCGGACTGACCCTAGCATTTCTGCTTTTTAAATCTTTGTTTGGACGTTCCGTTTTTTAAATCCATATCGTCGACGCATACTTCGTTACTCAACCCGTCAACCTCATATCCTCCTACTCCCCATCGCATGAACGCAGTCCACAGTATTCCCCAACACCACGCTACTGACGTCAGGGCCTCGCATTTCTCTTCACCCCTTATCACCCCACACGTGGGTTGGTCCACGTGAGCGCGGCCTTGCCTGCCCAACGCCTAACACCCGGCGATCCTACCACGCATCGACCGTATTAATCCCACGCCACCTTGTCCCTTTCCCCGCGCCACCGCCCTCTCCGTCGCCGCCGACCGACCGAGCGCCGCTCACCCACCCCACGAGCTCCCGCCCGGGTTCATGTCCATCTCCCCACGCGAACGCACCGGAGGACACTATTACTCGCGCCCGCACAACCCTAGCCCTAGTCCCCAACATGGCAGCGACAGACGCCGCCACGGCCGCCGCTCCCCTCCGGCATCCGTCTCGCCACCCGGCGCCGCTGCGGCGGCCGGAGACGGTTGTGTCGGCTCGAGCTCCGGTGAGTTTTCCTCCCCAATCGTTCCCCTGCCCCCGTAGATCGATTTAACGCGCCTATTCCCGGTGAGGCTGGATCTAGGTTCGGTTGGTTGTTACTTTGAGAGCTACCAGCTGCTGTGGTGTTGGTTTGATTGCGTGCCGTTGTTTGGCGCCAGCTGGTGCCTTGGCTGAGCACAAGCTTGGATGGAATTTTTTTCCCCTAGCAAGTTTACAGTGTTCTCTTTGCGCATTAGGGACTGAGATTTTCAGCGGCTTAACTCATGTGATTGGCCATGGATTCTAGGTTTTATGCTGAGCTGAGAATGATTTGATAGCCTGGAGCCAAATTTCGCGTGCATAAATGCTCGTGGGCTTGGGGTTGGTCAAGCGGGATGGTTAAGTGTAGTTACTGTATGTTTGCTACTATTAGGTTTGATTGAATTTGGATGCAAAACATTTGCTGAGTTGCTGTTTATTGTGTTGAAGGACGAAAGTATAGTTTAGATTCAGACACCCAGGTGATAGTTTTTTTCATTTGATTCAGTTCTTATCCAGCAGAAAATACAGTAGCAACATAATTTAGATTTCATCATAACCATTGTTTCTCCATATATATTTGATGGCCACACTCTGTTTTTAGTGTACAATATGGTCATGATCTGTGTGCCTAACTCTATGTATGACAATGATTCAATACATTGCATTAAGAATAAGATTGTCTAGTGTACAGGTCGTCTAGATCTAGATGTTTAAATCTGACCATATTTTGTGTATCAGCGCATCGATGGCTGAAATTCATATTGAATGTTTACCTGATCAAGTTACAATTTTTCATAAAAATGAACGTCTTATAGTTAGATCAGCAGTGACCTTTAATTTACAAGTTTTTTACCCTACAGTTGGTTCTTTTAGAGCTAGTGAAAAAAATATGCTACTGAAGCTCTAGTGCTAGCATTTTGAATTTTGAATTTTGAACAACTGGTTTTCATATGGACATCTCCCAGTGTAGTACTAATATTGGAAGTGAATATTCCAATGGCAATGGAGATACTTGCCTTTGATTTGCTTGTTATTTCCAATCAAGCCGCTCTATACATGCTGTTATGGTGTCAATGTGTCATCATACTCATTATTTCACTTTCACAACTTGGTTATTATTAAGATCTTAAGTCAGCTTTTTCATTATGTTCTTGTTAGACTAGTATGCATAACTTCATGTTGCATTCTCATCGTTGATGCCATGCCATTTTTAGCCCTCCTGTTTTCAGATTAATCTTTACAATGCAATTCGTATTTTGCAGACCCAGTGGTTCCAGCTATTAGAGAATCTATTAATGCTCCCGAAAAGGTGAAGTGCTTGAGGAGCTTATTGCCATTTTCATCTTTTCTTTGCACATTAGCGTTAAATACTCCAGTTACTGCTCTTAACATATTGATAAAATGCAATAACTTCCAGGTAGTTGGATTTATAATATCTGGGGAAGAGATATGTACTCAAGAGGTTGGCAATATTGCAGAATGCCACCCTTCAGAACAGGAGAATTCGGGTTTCACTGTAGATAGTTTTGGCTCAGTTGGGTCATATCCCGAGAGACCTAAAATGTTGGGATCCCTTCAGGCTGACCATTTGGCTTCAGGTTCTACTGGACTTCAGCGTAATGGGACTCAGATAGCTGCCAGGAAGAATCAGGCCGTGAATGCCAATCACCTCCTGAATTTCCAGTATGATCCTATTTCTCGGCCACAGCCCAGAGGCCCTAGAACATATCCTCCCAGAAGACAAAGGAAGATCAAACCTTACAACAAGGATCTGTTCCTCCAAGCAAACTATAAGTTTGTTGTGTTGGATACTGGGAATTACCAGATTGAATCAATGGATCCTGATAAGATGCTTCAGTGGGAAGATATTATCTGTGTAAGGTACTATAGCCCTTCTGAGGTACAATGCCCTATTTGTTTGGAAAGCCCATTGTGCCCACAGATCACATCATGCGGACACATATATTGCTTTCCATGCATTTTGCGTTATCTAATGATGGGCAAAGAGGATTATAGAGGTGAGTGCTGGAAGAAGTGTCCTCTGTGTTTCATGATGGTATCAACAAAGGATTTGTATACAATACAAGTTACTCAAGTCCAGAATTTCTGTGCTGGTGACGTTGCCACATTTACACTTCTGAGCCGGTCAAGAAATTCGCTCACTCCTTCCATTAAAATCTCCTCCAGTGAAAGTTCTACAGCAGATGAAGATCCATATAATGTTTTCTCAAAGTTTATTTTGACATCTGACGTGGAGTTGTCTGTTCGAGAGGCAAAATTGGATCTTAGTAATTGGTTGCATATGGCTGACTTAGGCCTTGTTGATGACTTGGAGAAACTTCCATATGTTTCTGCTGCTTTGGAGCAACTGGAAGAAAGGATGAAATATTGGATTGAGTACAGAAACTATGGTGGTAGCCCTCCATCAAAAGATAGCTTCTCTCCTGGATCTAGTTTCAAGTCTAGGAACTCTTTTGACGTGAATACTTCTCACCAGATCAGTGGGCACAAGATCTCCTCTGTTTCAGATAGAGATATGGTCAATGGTATTTCAGAACTCTCCATGTCTCCTGAGTTGAGCACAAGCTCTGGTAAAGGAACAATGTCTAAAGTAAATGAGAAATGTACCACCACCATTGATTCAAATGAACATGATCCATACATATTTTACCAGGTCTGAGATTTTCAGGCTTTTGATACTGATGAATTTTCCAAGTTGTGGTTTCACATATTCTTTAGTTTCCGATGGCTTTAAATATTGTTGCAGGTGTCAGATGGCCAACACCTAATTCTTCATCCACTAAACATGAGATGTCTTCTAAACCATTTCGGAGGTTCTGATATGCTTCCACCTAGGTAATATGATCTTTGCTTATTCCCTGAAAGTTTAGTTCTAGCACCTTTACACACTATTTTGTTGTTGCCGTGCAAGTGCAACTCTAGTATGGTAGTGTAACTTGCATTCTGTTTAAGGAATAAGGACTTCAAGATACTGACTTAAAATGCCCTTATTTGCTTCTAGCACTATTAGAATGCCCTTATTTGCTTCTAGCACTACAATCTACCTGAATGTCCAAGAGCACAGATAGTGCCTACATGCGACGTGTGAGGCATGTTGTACTCTGCAGCTACAGTTGACCTGTGACAATTAGGTTAGTCGGAGGGATTGATGTTTTTGCATATTTATTTGCAGTATTTGGTCCAGTCAAAGATGTTTTGCGCTTGGGGTTCTCACAAATGTGTGTGAATCGTTAAACTGAATGTGCGATTTTAGTCGTCTTAAGCCAATTTATTACTCCCTCTTGTCATAAAAACATGTCGTTTAGGACAATATTTGGTCAAACCTTAATAAAAAGTACAAATACTTAACTTTTCGATTATTGAATTGGAAACATTAAGTGTCGGATCCAGGAATTTCTTGGAGCCTGGTTGATCCTCACTATACAAGAGTATTTACCTACAACATATTATGTTTATCCTTTAGACAAGACACATCTCTTTTGCACTCCGGTAGAGCCCGGGCGACCGGCCCAGGTCGCTGCACGGTGGATCTGGGTGTGGAAACACATAAGATATATGTGTAGTTTTGTATACAAGTAGACTTGCAAAATATCAGACTTGAAGGATTTTAAAAATATTTACTAGAAGAAACTAGTGGTCAAGAAGGGCAGGCCTGGTGCAAGCGGTAGAGTCTTACCGCTTGTGACCAGAAGGTCCCGGGTTTGAGTCGCGGTCTCCTCGCATTGCACAGGCGAGGGCAAGGCTTTTTTAAGGCCACTGACACCCTTCCCCAGACCCCGCACAGAGCGGGAGCTCTCTGCACTGGGTACGCTTTTTTAAGAAACTAGTGGTCAAAGATATGTATCAAAGGCCTTGCAAGGTCAAATGCAACAAGTATTTTTGACTGGAGGTAAGTATCAATTATCTCAATCCATCATCCCTGTTTCAAGTCAATTTTTCTGTAGCCATTGGTTACCATGTAGCTCTAAGATTAGTTTCTGCGCCACACTCTTTGTGGAAAATTATGATTTTTTTTTCCTGTTGCAGCCCCATAATTTTTTTGAATAAAAACTACTTTGAAGTGCTACCACAATGCCAGTATCTTTTGTCACTTTAATACTGTTGCTGTTTTTGATTGGTGCTTGAATCACGTTGATGTTACTGACTTTGCTAATTTGTACACAGAATAACTGCAAAAATATTGGAGCTGGAAACTGTAACACAGTCTGAGGCTATAAGGAAGCGCTATCGGTTTTTGAGTCACTTTTCATTAACAACTACATTCCAGGTAAATTTGGTATTCTTATTAACATCCACATGCAGGTGAAGTTGGTGTGAAGATCAAGTTTTGCTCTTGGCCAATGACCATGCCTCACATCTGTGACACATTATGCAGTTCTGTGAAATTGACCTGAGTGATATAGTATCTCCTAGCTCATTGGCTCCATTCTTGGATGAAATCAAGAAGCGTGAGAAACAAAGAAGACGAGCCGCCAAGAAGGTAACAAGTTTGTTGGCTGCATTGCACATTATTTTGTTGAATCATTCAGAATCAGAACTATCATGTGCATCAGGGTAGTAGAGACTGGGGGTCAAAACCACCAGGTTATTAGCAGGTTACCTGGTGGAGGGCAGCCAATTGCAGATTTAGTTTACAAAAATTGCAAATTAAGTTTCTTGGGGTCTGAAATATGGATTGCCCTAGGAGTCATGATATAAATGCCTTGGAACTGTTTAGTAGTGAAAGTGGCCAGGTTTTTGGAAAACTGGATCTGAAAAATCTGATGATCATTAAGAATGCCACTTTGATTTGCCTGTGCTATGTAGCAGTCAACCCCTTTGGATTTGCCAGATCTAGATTGTGCCCTGAATTGGGTAACTGTTAAAAGAGTTAGTTGATGAATATTAGGTATTTGCATATTGGCTTTCTCATTGCTTAACAATGATGTTTGTACAATGCCTAGATGCAAATTTTGTTCTTGTTACTGCTTGGTTTTGTCTTATATTTGTTGGTTTTTTCCCAAAAGTAGTACTCTCTCCGTTCCAAATTATAAGTCGCTTCGATTTTTTTGGTACATCCATTTTGCTATGCATCTAAATATAATAATATGTCTAGATACATAGCAAAATGGATGAACCAAAAAAGTCAAAGCGACTTATAATTTTGAACGGAGGGAGTATGGAAGAATCCCATCTGGGGGATGGTGAAGCCCTTTACAACTGGTTTTGGCAGCTAGTTTGTTTTTAAAGAGGCACATGAAACCTTGTATATGTCTAGCAAGGATGAGCGCAGAATCATCAGGCATAATATAACTCGCAACTCTTCTTTTTTTCTCGAACACACAGGAGCTGCGTGTCATCTCATTAATAGGTAGAAAAACGGTCTGATTACATGCCGCTTTGCAACTCTAATTCACAATGCTTATCACCTACAAATTGCTTACCTAATTGGTTAATTTGGACCTTGGCCATTTCTGGAAATTTAGATGCAATTGGAATCCAAATACAGTATGAGGAGGTCATCATTCTGTGCAAGGGCCATTAAGTTTCATGGTTTGCTTTCCATGTTGCTTGTGTGTGGCCTGTTTTGTCTCCTTTTCACTTGTTTCCTCTGTTTTTATAGGAAGAAAGTGAGAGAGCAAAGGCGGAAGTTGCTGCTGCTGTGCAGGCATCAGCTATGCGGTTTGAGTATGCAAATTCCTCTCAAAGTCACAACGATGTCATGTTCTCTCTGGATGACTTCGAAGGTAAATTTACTGAACTTTGAATAGAGTTCCATAATTAGTCTGACCCCCCTGCTTGTTGTTGATATCCTTAAAATCACAGTTTTCTGTTTGCATTTGGCTGTTGCCCATTTTCTCATCTGCTTTATTACGCACGCCCGCATTGGGTTCATTCTTGTTGGCGCTGATTTTGATGTCTCTTTCCACTGAAGCTCTGGGAAACAACGCTGGGCCATCCACCAGTCCACCAGTCAGTGAAAGGAAGCTTTTCTCTGACGTAACACGCCTGGGTTTTGCATCTGCTCAAGACTCACCTCCCCTAAGACTCGGAACTGGGGATGCAAATGGCCAAAGTGAAAACTCAAGAGACCAAGGTACGAGATACCTGGTCTGTTTAGGAGTTTGGACACTTATCAGTGTATTACAATTAGAACCTGATTTCCAATGAAGTCCTGGCGGTAACAATATATTTCTGTTATATGCAGGGCCATTAGCGACACCCGCATTATCATTTGCCAGCATCATATCTTCCAGCAGAGCTGTGGCTGCAGCTGACAACTCGGAGATGCAGAAAGCAAATGGCGCTGGGAAGAAGGGTAAGAAAGCAACTAGAGTGCTCTTGTCGACTGGTGGCGGCCGTCGATACTGAAGGACTAGATACATTGGAAACGAACAGTTTGGTTGTTTCCATATAGTACCGTAGCTCAAAGCAATGTGTATAATGCATAACCTGGAATACGCTTGTAAAGTTGTAACACTAAGCGGCAGTTGTGTGCCTTCTGCCCCTCTTTTGTAGGTGTGCTTGCGTTGTACTCACATCCTGTCCCATGCTTACTTGTCTGGAAACGAGCGCAGAGAGCCATATACCGTAATTAATAATGATGGCGCAACACTGTTTTTTCCCCCTGGAACGCCGCTGTTCTGTCCAGTGTCAAGCCTCATCTCCACCTTGGCTGCGTCTTCCTCCTCGTGGCCCTGGGCGCCTGTTTCCGTTCTAAATTGTTAGTCGTCGTTCTTGCTTTTTTAAGTACGTATCTTTTACTGCAGCTAGATAGATATATTTAGGAGTAAATTTTACGCTTGGTCCTCAAATTTGTCTGGCTATGTCATTTTGGTCCTCTAACTTCTGAAGTGTCTATGTTACGCAAATGCTCTTATTAGGGCGTTCGGATGCTCCTGATGTAGTGGGCAGCGATGGCCCAAACAGGCCACTACGTCTCGCCCTCAACAACTCAGACTCCCGAAGTTTGTAAAAAAAAAAATCCACTCGCCCAGACGCGACCTCCACTGTCCGTGCCGTCGCGGATTCCGTCGTGCCCCACAGTGATTGCTGCGGTGTGCCCGGCCGCCTACTTGGCGCCATCTTTCCTCTCCACTGGACCTCCCTTCGCCGCTGCTCCTGCTCCACCACCAACCCTGCCTAACGACGCGGGCACCGCCGCGCCCACGCATGGGGACCACTTCCTTGGCCGCAAGTTGGCCACCCAAGGCTGCCGCTGCGCGTGCTTGCGTCTGATGATGCCGATAGGCGCTGTCGGCGTAAGGAGAAGTGCTGGGCCCTGACACGGAAGCCCTCTGGCCCTGCGATGGCCCCGGCGCCCCGATACAGACGGTGGAGGAAGCCGCACCGGGATACGATGAATGTTGTAAGCGTACATTTCAAATGTTTCAGATGTTTTAGAGGTATGTTGCAAGTGTTTCATACGGATGTTGCAAAAAGTAGATCGGGATGTTGCACATGTTGCAATGATTGTACACGTATGTTGCAAGCGTCTATCCCCAATGTTTCATCTGTTTTTTAGACGTATGTTGTATATGTTTTACACATACGTTGCAAGTGTTTTATCTAGATATTGTGTATGTTTGCAATGATTTTCATGTGTTTCTCAAGTGTTTTTCAAGTGTTTTAGATGCATGTTTCAAGTGTTTCATCTGTCTTCAGATGTATGTTGCAAGCATTGCATCTGGATGTTTTAAAAGTAGATGGGGGTGTTGTACATGATATGCGCGTGGGAATTGAAGCGGGAGGGGTATGCGTGCCCCACGTGGGTGTGCGATATGCAGGCGCGGGCGGGGGCCTGCTGGCACGGTGAAAGGTCCTAAATGGCTAGAAGGGAGGGGGGGTGAATAGCCTATTAAAATCTCTACAAAACACTAGAGCAAGTGGTTAGTAACCTAAAAGGCAAAATGCAATTTTGCTCTAGCTCTACAACGGTTGCAAGCCACCTACACCAACAATTCTAATTGATTATTGTCTCTAGATCACACAAGGCTATGTCACTAATTCTACACTAGTGAGCTAGCTAACTAGAGCAACTAATTACACTAAGCTACACAACTACCTCGCAAGAGAGCTACACTACACTACTACCTCTACAACAAGTATGAAACAAAGTAGTGCAAAGGAGAGTGGTAGGGTGATTATACCGTCCGAGGCAAGCGCTCAATCAATCAATGTGAATACCAATGAACACCGGGAGATAACCAAAGAGACAAGAGACACATGATTTTTCTCCCGATGTTCACGTGCTTGTCGGCACGCTAGTCCCCGTTGTGTCGATCAACACTTGGTGGTTCGGTGGCTAATAGGTATCACACACCTAGCCAACACTTGGTGCCACAAAAACCTATCACAAGTGAGGTAGCTCAATGACACGAGCAATCCAATAGAGTACCTTTTCACTCTCCGCCGGGGAAAGGTCAAGAACCTCTCACAAGCAACCGATTGAAGCCGGAGACAATCACCAACTCCGCTCATAGATCCTCCAATCACCGGGCCATCGAGGTGTCGGCAAACACCAAGAATAATAAGACCACGACCAGCCCAAAGCTTCCACCTAGTGCCACAAGATGATGCAACTCAATGCAATGCACTAGAGGCTCACCAATCTCACTCAAATGATGAAATCAAGTGTGCAAGTGAGTCAGCCTGGGCATTCGGTTAAAACCGACGAATCGGTTCGGTTTGTTCGGCTCCTGTAAACTTCGGTTTGCGAAATCAACAACCGATTGGTTTTCCACATAAACGAAAACCGACGAATTCGGTGTCGGTTTCCTCGGTTCGGTTTTTCGGTTCCACCGAACCAACCGAGGCAAACACCAGAACAAATCAATAGGAAGAATGAAGATCGGCAGAACGAACAAATCGAGCAAGGTACAGTGGTCCGCTGATGCCGCCCGCAGCCGTGATGTCCCACTTCGATGTCCTGCTCAACTCGCGCTCGTAGGTGCTAGTGCTGCTCGCGACGAGTGTCGCAGGCGATTCGCCTTCCAGGTCCCGCCGCGTTGCTCGCGTCGCCGCCGATTTGCCTGGCCAGCAAGCCGTTGCCGTCGGCCTCAACTATCGATTCACCGAAAGCGACCCGCCACTGTCGCCGCTCGCCTAGCATCACGTGCGGCGCCGCCACACCTAAAGTCGCGCGCGCACGCGCCTCGACTCGAGGGCAGGCTAGGGTTACGAGTGCCGCCGACCCATCACCGATGCGCCGCTGCAGCATTACCGCAACTTGCGTGGTGCGTGGATGGATGGATAGGGTTGGGACGAGTGAATGAGTGATACTGGTCACGTCGGCAATTGGGTGGGCTATACTCGTGTAACTTGGAGACTTGGAGTGTGGTGGGCCTTTATTGGGCTGGTTGCCGCTTCTTTGCTCCGTGTCTTTGATTCTTTGGCTCGCTGCTTTTATTTAGCCTGTGTTGCTTGCTATTGAACGTTGCTTGGTTGCTCGGTGTTTCGGTTCGGTGGCACCTAGAAACCGAAACTGAGGCCGAACACCGAAGTTCACTGAACTTAAAACCAAAACCGAAACCGAAGACCGAAAAAACCGAAATTTTGGTTTGGTTCGTTGCGGTTCGGTTCGGTCTTCGGTTTTCGGTGAAAATGTGCCCAGTCTGACAAGTAAGTGGATTGTGTTTGCTTAGCTCCCAAAGGGTGTGCACAAGTGTATGAGGTGCCAAGAGAGAGGCCAAGGCTGGCCACACTCTCTATTTATAGCCACACAAGCAAATAGAGTCGTTGGCCCTTTGGGGCTGTTTCTGCGCGGGCACCGAACAGGGCATTTGTCGGGGACCTAATACCGGGGTACCCAAGGAGGTGGAACTAATAACCATTGAACGTTAAACACTCCCGGACGGACAAGAGCACTACTACGCTTCTTGCCCAAATGACGGGAGTTTGGTTCCACCTCGCCCGACGCCCGTGGGCCAGCTTCGCCTTGCCCAATGGCTGAGGGCCAGCTCCTCCTCACCCGAGGGCTGAGGGCGGGCCCCGCCTCACCCGACGTCGGGCCAGGTTTTGCCTCGCCCGACGGCTAAAAGCAAGACTCCGCCTCGCCCGACGCCCGAGGGCAGGTTCGACCTCACTCGACGACTAAGGGCTAGCTTCGCCTTGCCCCGCGACTGCACTCTGATCCTTCCTAAAGACAAAACACGGGGTACGACAGGACGTACGAGTCAACCATGATGTCGAGGGCCATGCCCTGTGCGACTGTACGAAGGCACCGTCAGAACACGATGGGACGGGTGCTTTAAAGCCCTTTTCCTCATAACAATGCCCAAATAGTGTTGAGGGCACCGGCTTTTGTCCCACAGTGTAGTAGGTGCTGCCTTCAGTCCTCGAGCGCGGATACTAACACTGGCATACGATGACTGCTATGGTCCAAGATAGAACTCACATCATCTACAGTAACGGACGTATGGTCGCTTCACCGATTACTCCCCGAGGGGTCACTGCTCGGCTCTCCGGCACGCCGCACCATCCGCCGGCATGGGATGGGACGCACCCACTTGCTAAATGGGGCCAGGGCATGGCCTACAAAGATCAACAAACATGCCACTTCTGACACGGTCTGCCATGTTAAGCAGGGTAGGCACGAGAAAAAAGGAAGACCCGAATCCTTTGAAGGACCTTCTATACCCTTGGTATTTTCCTCTTTTTCCCATCTATAACCCCTGCTCCTCCCTTAGTCTATAAAAGGGAGGGCAGGGCTCCCCACTAAGGGGACCGACTTTTGACGGACGACTCACACAAAGACTAGTTTGACACAGGCACAACACATCACGCACGCAGCCAAGCAGCGACCAAGCTCTTGGCATCCTTTCAATCTTTTCCATTAGAGACTTGGGACCAGTCCCTCTCTCGACCGTTTGTACCCCCTACTACGAACCTTTTCCGATGCTAATAACACGAGCAGCAACAGACTGGACGTAGGGACATTCAGCCTGAACCAGTATAAACCTTGTGTCCTTTAGCGCACCATCCGGGCCTAACGCGCATCAATTATAAATTTACTAGCCGGTTTTCAAAACATCGACAGTTGGCGCGCCAGGTAGGGGCCTTTACGCGTTCCAAACCAGGCCACGGATGGCTAACCACAACGTCAGCTGGGTCCTAGGTGCACACGTGCGCTTCGGGAGCCTAGATTTCATCATCACGGTAGGAGGAGAGTTGGTACGGGCGCACACCGCCATCCAATCTCTCCCCTCCATCGGCCTCGACCACGAGAGGCTTGGGCGCCAGCTCGGCGTCTCCCTTGGACCCCAGCAGTCCAGGGAGAACCAGTGTCGCCTCACCCTTTCCGACGACAATGACATGGCATGACCTTCCAGAGAGGGGCTTCTCTCTCTGGAACGCCACGTGCGGAGCGCCCCGACAGCATTTCCATTCGGTCTCCGCAACACCGCGGCGACCGCTGGCCACCTTGTGGCACTACGCATGGTTCAGCCGCCCGCGGACAGCGAGTTCGTGGGGGTAATTGAACACGACACGGAGTCTCTCCACAAGCTCCTCACTGAGGAGCCAGGATCGTCCTCTAGCTCTGACTCCAGTAGGGGGAGCCATCACCCTTCCCAGGAATGCTTTATGGTGGAAACCCCCGAAGGGCGCGTCGAAAGCACCTCCGGGGAGGAAGCTACCTTGGCAGGCAACCCCGACGGCAGGACCGGAGGAGAGGTAGCTGCCCCATCTTGCGTAAGGATGGAGCAACTAAGAGCCCGAAAGCGGGAGATCGATGAGGCCGGGCAAGGGCTCGTGCGAGAATACGTGGAGATCGATCGCGAGATCGAACGCCGCGGAAACGGTGGGCGTGCACGCGCCACGGCCCGTGATGTACACCAAAGGATCCTCACCGATGATGGGACCCTCCCTCACTTCGCTCGGGCAAGCTAGAACATCGCCGCTGTGATGGCCTTGCTTCACGGCCTTCTAGAGGCCACGATGTCCGAGGATCGCCATACCCGCCGAGAAATTCGCACGTTGCTCGAGCGTGCGGCGGTGCAGCAGGCGGAAAGCTCGTTGTCTCGGCAACACGAGCTCAACGCCAGCCAACGCACGCCCTCAGTGCGCCCACCAAGGACACGTCGGTTCACCAGACACCGCCAGGCGGCAGGCAGCGCACCGCTATCCCGGTACATCAACGTCTCGGCCACGACCACGATGCACGTAGCACCATCGACGCCCACAGGCGCACCTACGGCGACTCAAGGGAAGGAGCCCACCATGGCTATCATCCTCGATGCGGCGGACGCTACGACAGCGGTGAGGACCGGAGCCTGAGCCCCGACCTGCCAGGCCCTCAGGCCTTCGGCCAGCACATCCTCAACGCTGCGTTCCCACCAAGGTATCGACCGCCTACCAACATCCCTAAGTACTTTAGGGAGACAAACCCTGGGCTTTGGCTTGAAGACTATCGGCTTGCCTGTCAAGCCAGTGGCATGGAGAATGACGACTTCATTATCCGCAACCTTCCACTGTTCCTCGCCGATTCGGCGCGAGCGTGGTTGGAGCACCTTCCGTCCGATGCCATCCAAGGTTAGGCAGACCTAAGGGAGATCTTTGTGGGGAACTTCCAGGGCATGTACAAGGGTCCTAGGAACTCCCAGGACCTCAAGAACTATCGCCAGAAGGCCGGCAAAACCCTCCGCGGGTACATCTGGCGCTTCTCTCGATAGTGTAATGAGCTCCCTAACATCGCCGACGCCGACGTGATAGGAGCCTTCCTGACCGGGACAACCTACGAGTCTTTGGTTCACAAGCTAGGATGCAAGGGCCCACAGACCACGAAGGAACTCCTAGACATCGCCACCAGCCACGCCTTAGGAGAGGAGGCGGTCGGAGCAATCTTCGACCGTTTCGACGGCAAGGCGAGGCAGGATGAGGGTGCCGGCGAAGGCGCCTCCAACCATTCCGCCAAAAGAAAGAATAAGAAGCAACGGCTGACGACTTGCTCGTGGCCACTACCAACCGCAAGGGTGGCCGGAAGCCCACGGAGGGCACTCCGAACCACTTCGAAAAAATGCTCGAGGGGCCATGCCCAAACCATGCTTTCTCGGCCAAGCATCTGTACAAGGATTGTGGCCTCATGCGCAAATTCCTGTCCGAAAGCTCCAACAAAGGGGAGCAGGGGAAGGATCCTCCCCACTACAGACGATGCCGAGGAGAAAGACGACGCCTTCCCAACGCCGAACGACGCCCTTATGATCTTGGGAGGATCAATGGCCTACGACTCTAAACGCCGCCAGAAGGTTGCGCGCCGTGAGGTCTATACGACCGGACCGGCCACGCCTGCCTTCCTCCGGTGGTCAGAATCCACCATAACTTTCGACCGGGCCGACCATCCGGATACCGTCCCGCACCAAGGGAGGTATCCGCTTGTAGTCGACCCGATTGTTGGCCCGAAGCGACTCACAAAAGTATTGATGGATGGAGGCAGCGGCCTCAACATCATGTGTCGACGAAATATGGTCGGCAGTCTACCTAGGGGTATGCCCAAGGTAGTAGATTATCGGCAGACAGGTGCGCAAGTCCCAAACAAGACGGCGACGCAAGACAGACACGAGGTTTTATCCAGGTTCGGCTGCCAAGAAGGCGTAATACCTACGCCCCACGCCCGATTTGTATTCTTTGTATGTCAATGAGAGATGATTTTAGAGGGTCCCCGCCCGCCTTATATAGTCCGGGGCGAGGTTACAGATCTGAAACTAATCCTAGTCGTTACAATTGCCATATGTGGCGGATAAGGATTCCTATTCTAATCGACCAGATCCCGCTTGGTCGCCAAATCCGTCTTGATTCCTTGTGCGGGACTCGATCGGGCTAACTCGGGCAAGACGTCATCTTTCGGGTGGACTGAACCTATCGATCGAGCAACCCAAGCTTAGCCGTAAGGGTATAGGGGTTAATACCCCACGGCTAGTCCCCGAGCATCATGTATTATTTGCGACACGCCATTTTAACCTTCTCCGACAAGCAAAGCTTGAATTCTTGACGCCTCCGACCACCGTCATCACCGGGAGAAGTAGGTTGTCGAAGAATGTATGGTGCTCTTAAGAAAAAAGAAAAAGATTTTGTCACGAGAAGTGTGCCCACTTGTATTTACGAAAAGAAATGTAAGTGGTCTTGAAGCATAGCATCCTTAAACATCGAAGCGTTAGGGGTTCGAAAAATAAACACATTCACCGCAAGGTGAAGTGTGCCCACTTAGTCCCCGAGCTTCTTTGGAAGGCAAAGTATGAGCCTTGTAGCAAGGTCTAAAAGAAAAGTCTCTTAACCGTATGTGAGTACAAATCACATGTAGCCAAGGAGAACCATTATTCAAGCAAAGTGGTGGTGGGCGGTCCCGAGCACGGCCCGGGTCGGAGCGATCCCGAGCACAAAAGTGGTCCAGGCGGTATCCAAGCACAGAGTGGTGGTGCATGCAATCCCCGAGCACATTAGTGGTGCAGGCGCAGATATCAAGCACGATGAGTGGTCAAAACAAATCCACGATCACTTGCCTTTGCTTGTACTATTATTTTGTGTACTTTTCTCTATTCTCTCGCCAAGACCGATCGACACGCTGGTCAAAAAGTCAATAGGTACAAGACGTCATTCTCTTCTTTTTTTTTTTTTTTTTTGCAAGCAATCGGTTGATTTTGTATTGAGGTGTGTCGGTGTGGGCCTCCTTACACCGTCAACGAGGAGGCGCGCGTACATTATTAATAAAGGAGCGTTTATTGGCGCAGAGATTCGAGGTTGTGTGAACAACCATCTGCGGCAGCGCGCACGACTCCCAATATTCTCAAGGACGGACGAAACGAGCGGTGCTCGTTGTTTTATATAATGCAGATCCGTAAGCTACTCATACCGTTCCCCATTGTCATCCGCGCGCAACCTTCTTCTTCCTCCTGCCGAACCCTATTGCCCCAAAAATCATTACCAATCCCCTCGGTCTCCTGCATCCACCCACTTAGTAAGCGCGAACTAATGGCTAAGAGAGACGCCTGTAAGAAAAGCGAGGTCATGGCGAAGGAATGGTGGAAATCGCGAGCAACGAAAGCGCACCATCGAGGACCTCGCCGCCATGGGAGTGCTCCACAACAAGGCACTTATGGGATGGCATGCACCGGTAGGAGAAAGCTTCCCGATCCACAACCAGGTGAGATTGTGGTCTTTGAAGATTTCTTCAAACGGGTTTTGGGATTCCAGTGCACCCTTTCCTTCGTGGTCTCTGCTTGTACTACGAGATTGGGATTTGCAATCTGCATCCCAACTCGATTCTTCTTGTCTCCACCTTCATCCATCTCTGCGAGGCTTATGGTGGCTTCCAGCCCCATTTTTCGACCTCTTTCGCCACCTATTACATCTTCGAAAGAAAGGGAGCGGTGTTTCAAGATCGCCGAGTGGCGTTTACGAACTCGCGTGGACGGCATGAAGGCTCAATACTGCTCGCCCTAGAACACCTCCTTGGACGAGTGGTACAAGAAATGGTTCTACATCCATGAAGAGCCGAACGCCATCACTCTGCATGCGATGTGGGACTGATTCAGAGAGAAGAAAAGCAACTGGTCGGAGAAGCCCGAGAACTTGGAGCAGATCGCCGAACTGCCGGGATCATCCGTGGGGAAGGCTTGACGGCCCGGCGTTGTCGGCAACTTCATCACCAAGAATCTAGCCCCGCCGGAAAGGATTCACCCGGCTTCGAGTACCAAGGAGGCGCTGATCCGGACGAGGACCGGGGAAGGAGCCGCTCGACAAGGTGGAAATCAAGGCGAGGATTGAGAGCTGTTCAACCCTGGCCGATCCCGATTATGTTGCCTTGAACACCATCGAACACGCCTTCAAGTGGCTCGCCCTCCCCAAAGGTAAATGACGCCTCCTTTTAAGCAGAGAGTCATATTGCATCAAGAAAATAATCGTCTTTTACTTCATTTTGTGTCTCAGTGTAATGGCCGTGGACCGGGCGGGGAGTGTTTGTGTCGCCTCCCCGGTGTAGAATGGCCACAAGCTCTTGGACCACCGCATGAACAGCGCCGGACCGACGACGTCATTGGCGGTACTTCGAGACCGTAGAGGCGCCTCGACCGAGAGCGGCGGCAAGCGTCCGGTTGCCAAAGAACGTCAAGCCATCTTCCCTCGCCGGACGACGAAGCGAGAGGATGCGGACATCTTCGGCTCGTCCCCCAAAGAGGAGAAAGCGGTGGGACCGTCGGGGCGGTGGTGGCTCCTCTGTGCAAGAAGTGGTCACAAAGACCGACCATCGCACGCAAACACGAGAGCACGACGAAGGAACATGCCGCATCATGCTCCGACGCCCGTCTGGGAGGTTGAACAAGCCCGAGTGGACACCGCCGAAAGCAAGCGGAGCAGGGCGGTCGAGAGACGTTCTTCGCCACATCCTTTTCGCAAGTCAAAAGCGTAAGTATCTATACTTTTGATGTAAGCTTTGCGTTTTGCATTGGATGCTATTATCTTCTGAATTTATCTCTGAATGTATTAGATCGGCGTCCACCGAAAGCCCCGACCAGCTAGCTGGGTGCGGAACGTCCTTACCAACAACGGCGGGACAAACTGCTCAGCAACCAGCCATGGAGGAGCCCATGGCAGGGACTCCGCCTGGGCCTCAGCAGGTGGACAACCAGACGCCAGTCCCCGAGCAGAATACAAGTGCTCCAAGCACGAACCCTGATGAGGCGGATACCACGGCGCCCAGGGAGCTGGATCTAGCCGAGGGGCAGCAGCCAGAAGTTGCCCGGAACACGGTTGCCGACGCGACGGCTCGTGGGAAAGCCCTGGTGATCGTGGAGTCTACGAATCCCGGACCAGTGCCGCCTCCCGAACAGGAGGCTGAAGAGGATGAAGTGGAAGAAGTCCTGGGCCGTCCCCAAGATAGGCAACAACATGTATATGTGTCGCGCTATCGGAACGACGAATGGGTCATGCACGAGGAAATCCCAGAGGTCGAAGAGACCATAAGAGTCGAACGGGCAGCCAAGCGTCTGGTGACTGAAGTCCGGTATATTTGGCTTTAGTCGTTGACCCTGTTGTGAAGTCGAATCGTCTCGACGTAACTTGTCCGTGTGCGAGGACTTGATGGCGTAAGATACCGAAAAAGGTGCTTCGACTAGATAGAAGGAATCATGATGACCAATAAGGAGCCGACGATCAAGTGGATCGCCACGACGCCAACTTGAAGCCGCCGACCGGAGAGAAAAGACCAAGAAGCCTGAAACAAAGCACTGGTCGGTCGGCTCAAAAAAAAAAACAGAGAGAAAATGGGTAAGCGTCATCGTATCATAGCAAGTGCGGGACTTGTGTTATTTTGTTCTTGCGAAGAATAGTGTAATGCAGGTTTAGAAGTGAAGTGACCCGCCTGGGGGGAGAACGATCGTGCGCTTGCGAGAATGTGGTCGCTGAAGGAGGACAACGAGAAACCGCACGCCGCCCGCGTCGAACTCCAAGACCACACTAAGCGAATGAAGGACAACACGAAAGGTAAGCACTCCAGACCACCTTTCTCATTCAATTGCCCACATTGCCTTGTCGTGTCATCACATTTGATGTCTTGTCTTTGCTTTTCAGTTTTGAAAGTCAATGCCAAGAGGCACCTTGAGGCCGTGATCAAGGAGCGTGACGACCGGAAAGCGCAATGCCTTAAGGCCACCGAGGAGCGGGACATGTGGAGCAAGCGGTGCCAAGAAATGGCAATCGGCATTGTGCCCGTCCTCGACCTTATCGACCAAGCTCCACGGAGGAAGAGCTAAGGACGCCTCGGCTCGGGGACTGGTCGAGAGATGCAAGCAAGCATGGGGATGGTTCCAAGACTTCGTGAAGGAGGCGGGTGAGTACACGGGTGCCCATGTGCTAAGCATGGTGCGTGCTCACTACCCCCGATCAACCTCAAACGCTTGGAGGCTAGGTACCGAAGGAGATAGACCAGCACAAGGCGAAGAGCTTGGACGGCCCGGTGGACTTGTCGTCAAAGATAATTGGCGATATTAACTTTGGCGGAGGTGGGACATCACACATGCAGGGGTATGCCATCGACAAGCCATTTGGAAATGCCATCACCGCAAGCCAACCAACGAAGCTGCGGTCTCGACCACCAGCACGGCGGGGCCATCCCCTTCAGCTTGACCAGCCCTAGAGTCCCCGAGACTCGAGTAGGGTATCAGAGGCGGCGGGCAGTAAATGCCATGCGCCCCGACCAGCCAATGTAATAGGCTTAGAGCTGTAGAAGGAGGACATAGTTGTGTTATTGTAAACTTGAGCCTTTTCAGGCAAGCTTGTAATAACGTAACTGTATATCATTATAAGCTTGTTTGTTTTATACAAAACGCACTTTAAGCTTGAAATTTTTTGTTGGTGTAACTAAGTGGGAACGTGTTAACGTTCTGTTTAGTTGTACCGTTTTGCTCGACACGTCACCCTGAAAAGTTTGTGCGGCCCTAGTCTGGCATGTGGTCGGAGTATGAGGTACTATGACCTGTGCACACGTGGACGCAGACAAGTCAAACCAGGGGGACACGCCGATCACCCATAACGTGAGAACGGATCCGTGCACACGTGTTGTTGGGAGGAACCGGAGACAGGGCCTGCTCCGAAAACCGTAGAAAGAGTGGTGGTCGGCTTGTACTGGCTTAAGTTAGAATGATTATAAAATTTGGAGTGACACATGAGTGGTCGGAGAAATCATAGTTGCTTTAGTAAAGTAAATCGAAAATACAAGTAGAGTACATATCTCAGTGGTTAAGCATAGAAGCGTCTAAGCTTGTCGATGTGCCATGAGTTCGGTACGTCCGTGCCGTCTAGATGAGCTAACTCAGAAGGCGTTGGGCGTGTGACTTCCTTGATCATGAAGGGTCCCTCCCATGGGGTTGCGAGTTTGTGGACACCACCTGGTTCGTCTTCCACTTCGGGACTAAGTCCCGACCACAAAGAAACGCTCTTTAATGTTCTTGTTGTAGTACTGCGCAAAAAACAAAGCAAGGTATTTGGCCGTTAAAGACGCAAGAATCAAGCCTTTTCTCTTCTGCTGTTGTTGACTTCTAGCTCCTGCTTCGTCGACCTTGCCCTCGTCGAAGTTCTCTACCCCGTCTTGATCTGAAAGCTATATCGGTGGGAGGATCGCCTCGGTATTGCCGTAAACCATAAAGTATGGTGAGACGCCGTGATTATTCGGCTGGCCGAGTTCGGAGGCCCCGGACAACTACCGGTAACTCCTTGAGCCATCTTCCAGAGCTTTATCGTTTTCTCTGTACATCCTCTTCTTCAATGCGTCCAAGATCATGCCATTTGCCCGCTCGACTTGTCCATTAGCTCTAGGATGCGCCACCGAGGGCGTATTTTACAACTATGCTCCTTTCATCGCAGAAGTCCCAAAAAGCGTTCCCGGTGAACCGAGTACCCAGATCGTAATGATCTTTGTTGGAGCACGCCGAAAGCGGTGGATGACCCGGTCGAGGAATGTGACAGCTTTCTCTAAGGATGCTGTACTAGAGGCATGTATTCTATCCACTTAGAAAACTTATCAATTAGTACGAAGACGCATGTAAATTTCCGGAGAGCTGGTTTGAAAAGGCCCGATCATGTCCGATCCCGACAGATGCGAAGGGCCAAGAGGTTGGAATCGTCTGGATCTCATGTCTTTGGTACATGGATTCTCTTGGAGAAAACCGACAACCTTCACAGCCGGTGGACTAGCTTTTTCTCGTCGCCAACTGCACGACGGCCAATAAAACCGGCCGGAAAGCCTTACCGACCCGGTGTTCTTGAGGGCGGCGTGGTTGCGCGCAGGAGCAGAGTGGATTTGGTCTAGGAGATGCTTGACTTCCTCACGGGTTATACACTTCATCAAGATTTCCTCCTTAGCGTTTTTGCGCCATAACTTGCCATCGACGAGCGTGAATCGCTTACTACGACGCATCGAGCGTTCATTTTCTATTCGATCGATATAACCGCCACCGTCTGTTAAGTACTTGATAAAGGTGTTCTCGGTCCGGCTCATGAGTGGTCGGAAGCGGCTCGGTTGTGCTCGGGCGGAACCATAGCCACTAATTGCTGGTATGAAACTTTTGTCGGTTGTTGAATCTTTGTCTTCAATGGAAGGCGTGAGCGAGTCTTGACGAATCGCCATGTGGGATTTTGGCTCGGGATGATCCTAACTTTGACAACGCATCCACGCTGGTTCTTGTCCCGGACCACGTGTATGTACGATGCCATAGAAAGCGCCTTCCGACTTTCTTATCGATTTGCAATATCGTCCATCTTTTCTTTGGTCGTGTCCCGATCCTTGTTGAGTTGGTTGATGACCGAGCCGAATCTCCGTGAGACATAGAGGCGTTTAACTCCAAGCTCAACCGCAATGCGTAGACCATGCGAGCATGCTTCATACTCGGCGGCATTATTAGATTTGGGAAATAAATCCGAGGACGTCGGGAGCTGCTCCTTGGATGGTGATACAAAAGAACTCCTGCTCCCGCACCGTTAATGTTGAGAGAATCGTCGAAGTACATCGTCCAATATTCGTCGGATCTCGGGAGGCAAGAGCGTGTTAAGTCATCCACTCGACGATGAAATCAACGAGTGCACGAGACTTTATTGTAGTACGACTTGCAAATTCCAAGGAAAAAGGGCATAGCTCCATTGCCCATTTGACGATCGCGCCGTTCGCATCCTTATTGCGAATGATGTCCCCAAAGGATACTCGGTCATGACCACCACACGATATCCGTCAAGTAATGTCTCAACTTTCGGGATGTTATCGAGTATGGCGAGAGCGGTTTACGAATCTGTGGGTACTGGTCTTGGATTCGTTGAGTACCTCATCGATGAAATAAATTGGTCATTGTACCTTGTAGGCGTGGCCCGACTTCGTCGCGCTCGACCACCATTGTAGTGGAAACCACCCGATCGGTTGCCGCAATGTAAAGTAGGAGAGTTTCGTCTTCTCCGGGAGCGAAGAAAGTACCGGAGGTGACGTGAGGTATTGTTTCAATTGCGTAAAGGCAAGATCCGCTTCCTCCGACCACTCAAACTTCTCGGACGATTTGAGCGGTTTGAAGAACGGTAGTCTTTTTCTCCTAATCTTGATATGAAACGGCTTAGAGCAGCCATGCGGTACCGGTGAGCTTCTGGACATCCTTCACCTTTTTTGGGGGCTTCATGTCTAAGACAGCTTTGACTTTCTCCGGGTTAGGGCGTATGCCGTCGTAACTGACGACGTTGCCGAGCAATATGCCAGAAGGGACACCAAAGATGCACTTCTTTGGGTTTAATTTCCATTGGAACGTATTAAGGGCTGCAAAGGTGCGTTCCAGATTGTCAACAAGGGTATGTGCTTCCTTGTTTTGACAACTACATCGTCGACGTAAGCCTCGACGAGGCCGTCTTTATCTCGTCGTTGAGGCAGCTGTATATAGCGTTGGTAGGTAGCACCGGCGTTTTTGAGCCCCGAACGACATAGTCGTGTAGCAGTAGGCGCCGAAAGGCGTGATGAAAGACGTCTTGATCTGGTCGTCCTTTTTGAGAGCGATCTGGTGATAACCAGAGTAGCAATCGAGAAAGGAAAGCAGCTCACAACCGGCGGTTGAATCTACGACCTCGTCTATGCGAGGTAAGCCAAAGGGGTCCTTAGGGCAGTGTTTGTTGAGATCAGTGTAATCAACGCACATTCTCCATTCATTATTCTTTTTTTGCACAAGAACCGGGTTGGCTAACCATTACGGATGATACACTTCTTTGATAAATCCGGCCGCCAAAAGCCGTGTAACTTCTACCCTAATCGCCTCCTTTTTGTCGGGAGCGAACCGTCGTAGCTTCCGCTTGATTGGTTTGGCTTTGCTTGTTGACATTTAAGGAGTGCTCAATCAAGTCCCGAGGTACACCGGGCATGTCGGAAGGTTTCCATGCAAACACATCCACGTTGCCCCTCAAGAACCTGACGAGCGCGTCTTCCTATTTGGGATCCAGGTTGGCCCCGATGAGGGCGTTGTCTTTGCGGGATCGCCCCGACCACCATTTGGATCGTCTTGTGCTCCTTGGATCTGATGTTCTTGCGCGGAGCCTCGAGCTCTGGGATCTCCAAGTGGTCGGCCGTGGTCTTCTTAGCGTCGAGCATGGTCTCGGCCATGCGAATAGAGAGGTCATGGGCCTCTGCTATTTTGAAGCTATCGTCCTCGCAGGTATAAGCTGCGTATACGTTGCCCCTGAGGGTTAAAACTCCTTTCTCAGTAGGCATTTTGAGCACCAGATACCTGTAATGAGGTATGGCCATGAACTTGGTGAGCGACGGTCGACCAAGAATAGCATGGTAGGTGCCGATGCGACCACGAAGTTGATGTAGTCGGTGCGGAAGTGGTCCGGAGTCCCAAAGCGCACGCGTGTAGCGTGATCTCGCCCGAGAGGTGTGGAGCTCGTCTCGGGAGAACGCCCCGAACTGTGCCTCGTGACGGCTTCAGTCCGCTGGGCTATTTTCAGAGCGGCGGGCTGTTCTTGAACGAGTATATCTATGGAGCGCCACCGTCGATCGAGTACCCTATCGGCCGAACCTTGTTGATACAAGGATCGAGGACCGAGGGAAAAGCGCCCACGGCTCGGGTATGGCGGCCCATTGGTCCTTCCCGCTGAAGTAGATTTCACGGTGAGACCACGGAGGAAGCCGCGGATCGGTAAGAAGGTTGTCGTTCTTTGCCACGTTCAAGCGGCGCGGGCGAAGCGGCTTGCGTTCTCGTTTGGTCTCAATGGACACCTTGCCGCCGATGATGGTGTGCACGCGATCGATCGGCTTGGCGTACTTATGGCGAGGATCGCATCATCATCGTCGTTGTCCTCGCTGCGCTGTTGTTCCCTTACGTCATTAGGCTTGCCGGACATATCCGGAGCTGTTGGCGCGTGTAGATAGTCTTGAGGACGCGACAATTCTCCATGGTATGGTTCGACTTGGGATGGAGTGGCGGGGCCCTTCAATGCTTTGGCGTAGTCGTCCTCGTAGTTACGACGTCCGCCGCCTTTTTTCACCGTATTGACCTCGCCGTCGTCTTCCCGAAAGCACGCTTGCTCTGTAATCGTCACACGGCGGTTGCGCCGCTGATTACGTTGATCACGGTGGTCATTTGGAGTCGTTATGCTGGTTGCGGCGGTCAAAATTGTCGTTCCGACCACGGTTGCCGCGATAATCGTCATGGCGTGGAGGGTGGTCGAGCGGATCCTTGCTTCTTCTTCGACGATTATCTTTTTAGCGTCGTTAGCGCCCGCGTATTTCTTAGCGGTGGCCAAGAGCGCCGTGGATCGACTCGGTCTTTTTCGGAGGAGCTTGTCTCTTAGGGCGTCGTGGAACGGAGGCGGTGACGAAAGCCTCGATTGCTTCGTTGTCGGAGATTGATGGGACCTTGATGCGCATCTCGAGAAACGCCGAACGTATTCGCGCGATGGTTCGCGTCTTTCCGATCTCGGATCGTTGCGGATCGTACTTGTTGCCGGGTTGTTCACAAGTAGCGATGAAATTGTCGATGAAGGCTCGCTTGAGCTCCTCGCCAAGAGTCAAAATAGTTTGCTTAAGCAAGGTGACTAGCCATTGGTGACTGCATGACCAACGGCGACCGGGAAGTAGTTAGACATAACGTGCTCGTCACCATGGCTGATCGGCACGCAGCTGTTTCGAGAGCATGACCCATAATTCGGGGTTTTCCTTGCCGTCGTATACGAAGTTTCTCGAGCTTGAAATTTTTGGGCCATATGACTTGGCGAAGGTGTGGAGTGAATCGCTTCAGGACCGGAGGGCCGTGGGCGGTGTCATACTCCATACGGCGCGATAGCTTTCATGGGATGCACGATCGTTGGCTCTCTCGGTTGATGCGAGCATGCAGATCACGTCCGCCGAGGTAATGGCGAAGATCGTTATTGCCGTCGCGGCGATCTCGATTGCCATCTGGACTAGCTCTGCGACCGTGGTTATCACGGCGATTGTCGCGTTATCTCGGCGGTTGTCACCTCGAACGCGTCGTGGCGGTTATCCTCTCGGCGACGGTTTTCGTCCCGACCACCATCATGACCACCGTTTCCGCCTTGACGATTGTCCGACGGGTCGTTGTTGCGCGAGCCACGTCGGTTGAGCGGCTGTGAGCGACTTGAGTATTAGCGGTGTGGCTTGATTCCACCAAACGGATGGGGCCCGGGCTTGATTCATCTGCGGTGCGAGCCATAGCGGTACCGCCAAATATGCTTGTATGTCATCACGGATCGCTTGGGTTTCGAGTGTTGGGCAGCCATCGCATTGTCGCCATGGCAGCGGCTACGTTGGCGCTTGGGGTCTTGAAGACTTGTTTGTCCCCACCCCGTCGAAAGCATTGTTGAGGTCGCGGTTGGATCCTTGCGCGCCGTGCCTCCCGGTTCCGCTTCCGACGATTTGCCGGCGATTAAACGGTCAATGTTGCGTGCTTCGCGTGCGATCTTTTCTTGTTCTGTTATGGCTCTTTGGCGGCTCATCGTTCTTGACAACATGGATCAAATCCCCTCGTCTTGGCGGGAAAGATGGAAATTGGGGGAAACCCGGGGCGTGGTCTGGTAGATCCAGATCGTATTTGACGCCTTCATCTTCGTGACGCTGAAGCTCGGTGTGGACAGATGCGTTGGATGCGATGCCGGATGAGGAGCTGGAGTCACCCTCTCGGACTGTGTGGACAGATCCTTCTTGATAATCTTCAATCCGGACCATGTTGACGATGTTGCATGGCTTCGGACGAGATCGGTGTATAGGACATAGATCCAAGCGGCGTCGTAGGTTGCACGCGTAGCTGAAGGCGGCGTTTCGTAGGCCGTAGGGCTGGACCTGGTGGTTCTCCGTCGGGACTTCGTACTCGCAGAGTCGGAGGCCCGTCGCGAAGGCTGGCTGGCGACGAGCGGAGCGCCCCTCAGGAGTAGATACGACCACAAGATCTGTTCCAAGCCGTGCAGGACGACTGGCCCGAGCTGGTCGGATAGATCTGTTGTGGGGAGCTGTTACCTGCTCGTTAGGTTGGCTTTGAATCGTACTTACCAGAGCTAGGGTTTCAGCGAGTTTGATGCCAACCCGATCGATGGAGTCGAGCAGGTCGGTGTCGTCGATCTGCTTCCCTCCGTAGCGGGGAAGCGGATGACGGGTTGTCGGCGTGGCTGTAGGCGTGGTCGGAGCCAGATGTACCGTGGTCGGAGCCAGATCCATCGTGGTCGGAGCCGTGTTCGTCGTGGTCGGAGCCGTGTTCACCGTGGTCGGAGCCGTGTTCACCGTGGTCGGAGCCGCGTTCACCGTGGTCGGAGCCGTAGCCGATGCAGGTGAAGTAGTCGTCGGCGCGGGTTGAACACACGCCTCGGTCATGGTGATGGAGACGTCAGGGCCGGTGGTCCAAGTGATCTGGCCGATGGTGAACGTGAGGCCGTTGGGCGTAGCCATGGAGCCGGAGATGATGACCATCTTGTTCGCTTGGAGAGCAGTACGCACACCCCCTACCTGGCGCGCCACTGTCGACGAAATATGGTCGGCAGTCTACCTAGGGGTATGCCCAAGGTAGTAGATTATCGGCAGACAGGTGCGCAAGTCCCAAACAAGACGGCGACGCAAGACAGACACGAGGTTTTATCCAGGTTCGGCCGCCAAGAAGGCGTAATACCTACGTCCTGCGTCTGATTTGTATTGCTGTATGTCAATGAGAGATGATTTTTAGAGGGGTCCCCTGCCCGCCTTATATAGTCCGGGGGGCAGGGTTACAGATCTGGAAACTAATCCTAGTCAGTTACAATTGCCATATGTGGCCGGATAAGGATTCCTATTCTAATCGACCAGGATCCTGCTTGGTCGCCAAATCCGTCTTGATTCCTTGTGCGGGACTCCGATCAGGCTAACTGGGCCGCACGTCATCTTTCGGGTGGACTGAACCTATCGATCCAGGCCAACCCAAGCTTAGCCGTAAGGGTATAGGGGTTAATACCCCCACATCATGTATGCCAAGACGCTCGATGAGATGGGCGTCGATCGGACGAACCTCCGCCTGATCCGAGCGCCTTTCCATGGCGTCGTGCCTGGTAAGTAGGCCGTGCCACTGGGGCAGATCGATCTGCTCGTCACCTTCGGGGATCAGTTCAATTACAGGACTGAGACCCTCACCTTCGACGTGGTGGGGTTCCCTAGAATCTTCCACGCCATCCTAGGACGTCCATGTTACGCGAAGTTCATGGCCGTCCCCAACTACACATACCTCAAGCTGAAGATGCTGGGCCCACACGGGGTCATCACCGTCGGCACCTCCTTCCAGCGGGCCTACGAGTGTGAGGTCGAGTGTTGTGGCCACGCCACCTCAATCGTCGCCTCCGGGGAGCTCGCCACCCTCAAGGAGGAGGTCACCGAAGAAGTGCCCGTTTCCAAGAAATTGACCAGGTCGTTCGAATCGGCAGAGGGCTCCAAGGAGGTCCTCGTAGACCCCAGTAGCTCCAAGGGTAAAAAGGTACGCATTGGTACCGCGCTCTCCTTCGAATAGGAAAGCGCGCTCGTCGACTTCCTCCGCGACGACAAAGACATCTTTGCGTGGAAACCCTCGGATATGCCAGGCATCCCGATGGAGGTCGCCGAGCATACCTTGAAAATCCACCCAGGCTCCAAGCCGGTGAAGCAACGTCTGCGCCGCTTCGACCAGGAAAAGCGCAGGGCCATCGGTGAAGAGATAGCAAAACTGTTGGCCACCGGATTCATCAGGGAAGTACACCACCCAGAGTGGTTAGCAAATCCCGTTCTTGTACGAAAGAAGAGCGGAAATGGAGGATATGTGTCGACTACACGGGTCTCAACAAGGCGTGCCCAAAGGACCCGTTTCCTTTGCCACGCATAGACCAAATAGTCGATTCTACCTCAGGGTGTGAGACCCTCTGCTTCCTTGACGCATACTCCGGCTACCACCAAATCGCGATGAGAGAGTCCGACCAGCTCGCGATGTCTTTTATCACCCCCTTCGGATCGTTCTGCTACATTTCAATGCCGTTCGGTCTAAAAAACGCTGGGGCAACTTACCAGCGCTGTATGCTCAAACGCCGGGGACCTCATCGGGCGAACCGTTGAGGCCTACATCGACGACATCGTAGTTAAGTCCAAACGGGCTGGCCACCTTGTCGCCGATCTTGAACAAACCTTTGCTAAACTCCGGGCAAATGGCATCAAACTCAATCCCAAGAAATGTGTTTTTAGGGTTTCGAGGGGCATGTTGCTCGGCTTCATTGTCTCCGAGCGTTTCATCGAAGCCAACCCAGAGAAAATCTCAGCCATCACAAGGATGGGCCCGATCCAGAACATAAAGGGGGTTCAGTGGATCGTAGGGTGCCTCGCCGCCCTCAGCCAATTCATCTCGCGCCTCGGCGAATGAGGACTCCCCCTTTATCAACTCCTGAAGAAAGCCAACCACTTCGAGTGGACAGTCGAGGCCCAGGAGGCGCTTGACATGGTCAAGCTACTTCTAACAAAACCCCCGGTCCTAGTTCCTCCAAGCGACAGAGAATCCCTCCTGCTATACATAGCGACCACCACGTAAGTGGTCAGTGCCGCCTTAGTAGTAGAGCGGGAAGAAGAGGGGCACGCCTTCAAGGTGCAGTGCCCTATGTACTTCATCTACGAGGTACTGTCCGACTCCAAAACCCACTACTCTCAAATCCAAAAACTCCTATACGCCATCCTCATCACCAAGAGGAAGCTACGCCACTACTTCGAGTCACACCCTGTGACAATCGTGTTGTCGTTCCCCCTCGGTGAGGTCATCCATAGCCAGGATGCCACAGGAAGAACTGCAAAGTGGGCACTCGAGCTAATGGATCAAGGCATCGCATATGCCCCCCGAACGGCGATCAAGTCCCAGGTGTTGGTTGACTTCATCGCAGAGTGGACCGAGGTCCAGATGCCACCGGCGGTCGTCGATCAAGAGTACTGGACGATGTACTTCGATGGGTCCCTGATGGAAAAGGGCGCTGGCACGGGGCTAGTCTTCGTATCACCCCTCGGGGTCCGCATGAGGTACATGGTTCGGCTCTATTTCCCCTCATCAAATAATGTCGCCGAATACGAAGCGCTCATCAATGGCCTATGAATCGCCATCGAGTTGGGCATCTGACGCCTCGACATCTGGGGTGACTCCTAGCTGGTGTGGCAGAACCTCCTAAATTATAGGGCCCACATGCACCTGTCACTGTCCAACGACCTTTGACATTTATGCATATGTTACCGATAACTTAAGAAGATCATCGGGTGTCCTCGGAGAACCCCGAATCATCCACGATTTCCGAAGCAGGATCACATTACGAGTTATTGCAAGATTACAACATTTATCCAAATATCAACACAGAGAGTAAATCAGCGGAAGTCTTACAATAACTTAGTTTACAAAACATTTATTTCAAACCTTACAAACTAAGTTCGATTATTATTACAAAACGTAGTAGTGGAGTGGCATTATAATATATACAAAACACACAAATATCATATCGCACCGCCTAAGGGCCACACATTACTTATCATCAACGCCTTTGAACAACGGTCATGCAAAGACGATCCAAAACAGATCCGCTCATGAGCCTCACCGCAACAAGGGTCAATCGAACCACGAGTACAAAAGTACTCAACAAGACTTAACCGAAATGAAAACCGATAAGACTCGGGGAATGCGAGCTCGTGGATTCAAGGTATGGCTTTAGCAATAATCAAAGTTCTTTTTGCTTAAAAGCACTTTAACAAAATTCTTTGTATCAATATTTAAAATCTCATCGGATCATATACAAAGTCGACACGATCCGTATTAAGATCATGAAACTTCATATCCAACACTTTCTCGAACCATTCTCGAGTTCCGATTATTAATCTCGATGATGATCGAGAATTGAGTCTCCATAACCGAGGAGCAACGACGATTCGAATCGATTATAAACCCAGCTGGGGAATTCCAGACCACACGACATATGCAGGTCCCTGACCTACATATACCAACCTACCCTTGGATCCTCTGAAACAAGAACGGGTCCGCGCCACCCGAGAGCACAGCACACCTCAAATCCGCCACATTCCGACCCACGAGGGTACACGCTACTCTCCGCCATCTCTCCACTCCCAAAGGCGCGAGTAGCCATTCTCGTAATAGAATCGCCAAGTTTAGGCTTACCGGAGTATGTGGTTAGTACTACAAATTCTCAACTCACACAGGTCAACAACGGTACGGACCTTAATCGACACAGGCGGAAAGAACCCGCTCACAAGACCTCCATGTCTTGTGGCTCACACACACCGAGTCCGCCCCGGTCTAGATTTATTACTCCACATTCCCATATCACATGCTAACATAATTAACCAATGTTCCATTTAAAACTTGCGGTGATGGTATCACCCAACTCGATCGGTCTAAGCAGAGCTAAGCATAACTAGGCATATCGATTTTTAAGCGGGTAACAAGGTAGATATGGAACAACAAGGTTGATAATGCAACAATTAGGTTTCCACTTGACTTCTAATCACTTAATGCAATATTGAAAAGCAAAAGCGAAATCAATTTGTAAAATACAAGGTAGGGTTATATGCATCCGGGCTTGCCTTCGTTGACGGAAAAATCGGCTCTGCGCGACGTTTCACACGTCTTCGATCCGACTTCAACAGACAGATCAACCTCCTCCGCAACTTGATTAACTACCATGCGTTCACCTTCGTTTACTACACGTAGTAACATTGCCATGTTTACATGATGGGGAATATGAAACATGATGCTCGATGATGGATACAAAAATAAATAAATTGAATACAATTTTTCTTCGCAGTACAGTTACAAACCAAATTAACCAAACCATATTCGTAACTGATGCGACCACGCTAGCACCGATCACTTTGGTGAACTCTCCGACCACTATGGTGAACCACCCGACCACTATGTTGAGCTATCCGACCACTATGGTGAACCATCCGACCACTATGGTGAGCTATCCGACCACTATGGTGAACTATCCGACCACTATGTTGAGCTATCCGAAGCAAAGATCGTCGGTGAGGGAGAACCGGCGACTGCAGCGATCAAAATGAGTAAACAACAACTGACTAAAGACTACAGCATCAAAACGAAACCGTAAGAACACTGATTACAGACAATGGCTCACCGAAAAGCTCTGGCCACGATGACACGCCCGCAGCGGTGAAGTTGCTGACCTCGAGGAAGAAAAACGTGGACATGAGTTCTCGGCAATTTCAAAGCGATCAAGGCTAGTGGGTTGGATTCGCAAGGAAAAGACGGAACTAGGGACGGCCTTTACCGAGATGGCAACACAGCGCTAGGGAGACGATGCAAGCTTGTTGGAGCGATGACAACGACGGTGGTGAAAACAAAGGAAGAAAAAGCAGCGATGGCGACGTCTTGGTACTTATATAGCGCGCAGAAGCTCAAGGAAGCCACGACGGAGCTATACCTGCGTGCAGTGCAGCGACATCAAAGACGGCCACGACACGCTGGAACGTCAAGAAGAAGGAACGACGGCAATGTAGCTTAGGCGGTGAACACTGTTCACAAAAATTACAAAATTGCCATACGCCAAAAATTCACAATTTACTCTCAAATTTTTCATAACAACTCAAAAATCTCCAAAAACAAAAGTTGTTCAAAATGGAAAGTTCTACAACTTTGCTTCTATAACCATCTCCTAATTACATCTAGATTTTGAAATGGATTTTCGGGGTAGGATTTAAATCTTTCAAAAGCGGGGTTTTCTCGAAAAATTCAAAATCCAAACAAACTTTGAATTAAGTCAAACAATACAATTCAACACATACCACATGAATATAAACTTGTTTTTAGTGTATGCATCTCAAAGTTTTCACCAAATGCCAAATGCTTTGCAATGCATATGATGACATGTCAGGTTTTAGTATTTTAAACACCTGTGGTGTTACAATCCTTCCCCTAAAAGAAAATCTACCGAGATTCAAAGCCATAGAGTAAGTAATGGAAAAGGAAATGTGTTAATCCAAAACATCCCGAACTCTTCCATAAAACAACCTGAGGTTTCTTTACAAAACACTATTTGTAGTAACCGAGCTCAACTAACATTATCTATTCTATATTGACGCTAGAAACTCTGGAAATTTTTCTAACAAGTAATCTTCTGATTCCCGGGTAGCTTCCTCTTCGGAATGTTGATTCCATTGTATTTTATAGAACTTGATTGTCCGTCTTCGAGTAACACGATCTTTCTGATCTAACACTCGGATAGGATATTCTGAATATGTCAAATCTGATTCAAGTCCTACCCTTCAATCTCAACATTACCTTTCAGCACTCGGAGACACTTCTTCAATTGAGAAACATGGAATACATCATGCACTGCTGATAGATGTTCTGGTAATTTCAAGCGATATGCCACTTTTCCATACCTCTCCAAAATTTGAAATGGTCCAATATATCGAGGTGCTAACTTGCCTTTAACACCAAAACGAGTAACTCCCTTCATTGGTGATACTTTAAGATACACAAAATCTCCTTTGTTGAATACCAATGTTCTCCGTCGTCTATCCGCATAACTCTTTTGTCGGGACTGAGCTATCTTCAAATTACTTTGTATTTGCCTAACCTTGTCTTCTGTTTCTTTCACAAGATCAACTCCAAAGAATCTTCTTTCTCCGGGCTCAGACCAACTCAACGATGTTCTGCATCTACGACCATAGAGTGCTTCAAATGGAGCCATTCTAATGCTTTCCTGATAACTATTGTTATATGAGAACTCAGCCAAAGGCAAACACTCATCCCACTTCTTGGAATAGTTAAGGACACAACACCTTAACATATCTTCAAGTACTTGATTGACTCTTTCGATCATCCATCGATGCATGGGTGATAGGTCTGTACTAAATGAAGCTTGGTTCCCAACGAAGAATGTAATTGTTTCCAAAAGTGGAGACAAACTGTGTACCCCTATCGACACTATGGTCCTCGGTACTCCATGCAGACTCACAATCCGCTCTAAGTCTGACTTGGCATATCGCATGATGAGGACATGCATTCGAATCGGAAGAAAATGCGCTGACTTGGTTAGTCGATCTACAATAACCCATATTGAGTCATATCCCTTTGATGTCTTGGGTAGACCAACAATAAAGTCCATACTAATGTCCTCCCATTTCCAAGTGGAATAGGTAATGGTTGTAGTTCTCAATGAGACCTCAAATGTATAGCTTTTACTTTTCGACAAGTATCACACTTTGCTATATATCTTGCAATTTCTATCTTCATTTTAGTCCACCAAAATCTTTGCTTCAAATCATGGTACATCTTGTTGCTTCCCGGATGGATAGATAACCTAGTAGCATGTGCCTCATCTAGAATTGATTGCCAGTAACTTCGGAACTTTTGGTACCACCAAAGCGATCCTTGAACCATAACACATCTTCATCATCTATGTTAAAGCATTCCGCTTTTCCATTCTTGACTTTTTCCTTGATATGGGCTATACCCTTATTTTCCTTTCCGAAAGCAGCAATAACTTGATCTCGAATAGTGGCTTCAACAATTATGTTGGTCAAATTGCCCTGTTGAATTACATCTACATTCAACTTCTCCATCTCTTGACATAAGATCAAACCCATTGTTCTTACTTTCAGGCAATTGCAATAACTTTTGCGACTTAGAGCATCTGCAACCACATTTGCTTTTCCAGGATGATAATGCACTTCTAAGTTATAATCTTTAATCAGCTCTAACCATCTTCTTTGTCGCATATTCAATTCTGACTGAGTAAAGATATACTTTAAGCTCTTATGGTCTGTATATATATGGCATGTATTACCAAGTAGGTAATGCCGCCAAATCTTCAAAGAATGGACCACAACTGCTAACTCCAAATCATGAGTCGGATAGTGCTCTTCATGTTGCTTAAGTTGCCTAGATGCATAAGCAATGACTCGGCCTTCTTGCATTAACACACATCCAATACCAATACCCGACGCATCACAATAGACGTCAAATGACTTCTCGATGTCAGGTTGGGCTAATACTGGTGCAGTGGTCAACAATCTCTTCAAAGTCTGAAAAGCCTTTTCACAGTCAGACGTCCAAACAAACTTGACTTGGTTCTTCAACAACTCAGTAATGGACTTTGACACTTTTTAGAAAATCTGGAATAAACCGACGGTAATACCCCGCCAATCCCAGAAAACTCCTAACTTCATGAACTGTGGTTGGTGGTTTCCAATCAAGAACATCCTTCACTTTGCTTGGATCATGAAACTCCTTCCGGCCGACAAGACATGTCCAAGAAATTGTACTTCCTTAAGCCAAAACTCACACTTGCTGAACTTTGCATATAGTTGATGTCCTCTCAAACGAGTCGAACAATTACGAGATGTTCCGCATGTTCTTCCTTACTCTTGGAATATACTAGAATGTCATCAATAAACACCACAACGAATTTGTCTAGCTCGTGCATGAATCTTGAATTCATCAAATACATGAAATGAGTGGAGCATTGGTCAAACCAAAAGACATGACCAAATATTCATATAATCCATATCTTGTGGTAAATGCCGTTTTGGGAATATCTTGGGCTTTATCTTGATTTGGTGATATCCCCGACCTCAAATCTATCTTGGAGAAAACTTTGGCTCCGGCCATTGATCAAAAAGCAAATCTATCCGAGGTAATGGATACTTATTCTTGATGGTCACTTCATTCAGCGGACGGTAGTCGACACATAACCTCAAGGTCTCATCTTTCTTTTTCACAAAATTGCGGACATCCCAAGGTGATGAACTAGGTTGGATAAATCCCTTATCAATCGGTTCTTGCAACCTGAGTTTTCAACTCGGCCAATTCCTTAGGTGGCATCCTATAAGCTCTCCGAGAAATAGGAGCTGTTCTGAGTTTCAATTCTATGTTAAATGGACATCCCTATCTCGGTGGTAGACCGGGTAATTCTTCAGAAACACATCGGAAATTCACATACTACGGGATATCTCTAATCTCTTTGACGACAGTTGCACAAACTTTGCCCATCGATCTTCTTAAGGTTGGAAGTTGGATAAGAAGTTGAGAATTACTATCCGCAAACTTACCCTTATAGTTCTATTCAAAGCATTTATAATAGCCTTATCTTTGATACATCCAATTCATTCCCAAAATTACATCTATATCCCGGTCCTTTAGGATAATCATGGTAGTGGGAAAATATGCCCACCTGTGTTTATGGGTACTGGTATACCATTTCCTTAGTAATGACGCCCCCAGGCATTGTATAAAGAAATTTTCCTTTGTTGTCCCAATTGAAATTTCATACTTCACAACAAATGCTCTATTGATGAAGGAATGCGATGCGCCGTAATCAAAAGTATAAGCTCATGAGGATGATTGGCAACAGGAAACATACCCATCATCATTGGCTCTCCTTTTGGAATTTCCCGGCTTGAATATAGAAAACCCTTCTGTCTTCCTCTCATCTTTGCCCTTCCGAGCATTCTCGATTGTGGTTCTTGTTTGGTGCTTGACCCGTTGTTGATTGGCGGGGCCTTCCGATAATGTTGATTAGCTTCGCTTAGGATATGGACATTCCTTAGAGAAATGACCAGTCCTTCCACAATTGTAACATGGAAAGTTGTGACCACGGGATGTTGGAGTATTACCACTAGGAACATTGGTTGATTGTGAGTCCGGATAGGTTATAGCAGGACGGACATTTGATCGCTGTGCCCGGCTTGGGCTCATGGGCGGACGATAAGGAGGACGATAATGGTTTCTTGGATGATAAATCACTCTCTGCCTCTTTTGGGTTCCACCAAAAGGTCCAGACGGCACATTCTTTTTCTTCTTGAGCTCCTTATGTCTTGCCGATATTTTGCCTCTGAAGCAAGTGCAATATTTATTGCCTCATGGTAAGTGATATTGGTGCAGTCATCATCATTGTCTGTGATTTGGTATTCGGACCTCTCATGAACCATTTCTTTTTCTTGGCATCCGTATTGACATGTTCGGTGCATATTGTGACGGTGATTGAATCTTCCTACATCTCGCATCACAGTTTGATCTCCTTGCTTCAAGGCAAGGAACTCTTCTAACTTCATAGCCATCACTCCTTGAGGATATAATGGGCTCTAAAAGCGAAGACGAAACTCTATCCAAGTTAATGGAACACCTGCTGGGTTGCATGGCCATAAGGTTTGCATACCAAGCACCGGCCGCACCTCTAAGTTGTTTGGGCGGCAAACACCGCTTCGAAACTCCGTGCAATGAATAAGATCAAATTTCATTCCATGGTCCTAAGCTACCATCGACCTCCAATGGTTCATCACCTTAGTGAACACCGGGGTTTTGTATCTGTGAAGTCAACATATGTAGCCTTATGCCCGTTAGGATTGCGTCCATGATTTCTATGCATCCGATTTTGATTACTTTGAGCCATCTCATGAAGCAAACGAGAATTTTCCACAGTCCACATTGACTAATGCAAATGATAGCATCACCAAATTGGTCGGCATTGGTGGCGGGTTGGGGATATCATCCTCATCTTGTGAAGTACCGGAATCTGCGAACCTCGCGTCTGACGCATCTGTTTATAACAAACCAAACTTTATTCACAAGTCTTTATTCAAAGATCCTAAAGCTTACTACAACGCATTACATCGGTGCCACTTATTTAAACACAAGACCACATCTAAACAAGACTACTTAACTTAACTAGAAGTAATTATTTCACAACTCTACTCCTTTTTATGATTACATCAAACTTGAGCTCGGTATCCATTCCGGAATTATTACCGCCTTCACTATCACTTTCATCAATCATTACTAATTCTTCGGGATCTTCTTCTTCTTCTGATTCACTTTCATCGGCAAGGATGACACCGGGATCCAATGCATCAACTTGGGGTTCATGATTTGGATCTAGGAGATTGCTTAGCCTATGAACTTCCTCATCTTGAGATATGTATTATGCTCTTCTAAGTCTTCTACATAAAATTCTAACTCATGAGTTCTAACTCTAGCTACATTTTCCCTATGCCAAGCTTCATTCCTTCCTTCCACTGTACGAACTAACATACGTTCGCAGTTCCTGTGAGCTGTGGTAAGATGCCTTAATTGTTCCTGTAATCTGCCCACCTGAATGGCGTCCATAGCCCTATCTCTAGTAGCTTGGGCTAACTCTGCAGAAATCCTCTGTATCTCCGCCTGAGGATCAGGCCTAGCGCTGCTACTGCTAGCACCATCATTCCTAGGGGCAAGTTGGTGACGAGGAACTCCTTTGGGTCCAGAGGACTTCACAGGCGTCATCTTGGCACGAGCCATACTGTAGGAAACCAATTTAATCCAAGTAAGACCACTTGATCAAAGTCTAAGGAGCAGCTATGATGGATTACATTCCTCAAATCAGACTCACTACTCAACTCCAGACTAAGAGGTGAAGGAAGTAACGAGTGAATTATGCATGATGCATGAATCGTTCTTACGAACAAAAACATCAAAGTTTATAATGCACAAAAACAACATTTATTTTTATATATAGGGCATAGTAAGATTACTACTCCACCACACAAGACCCTTTTAATCAAATAAGGAATGGTGAGAAAGAAATAAGATAAGTCGAAGCAATTTGGACCAAACTATCAAGTTAAATTTAGTCATCCAAATCATTTTAAAGTTTTTGCAAAACAATACCACAAAAACCTTGTAACGATCGCTTCTCGATACCATTACGTGGCGAGAACCTCCTAAATTATAGGGCCCACATGCACATCTGCCACGTCCAACGACCTTTGACATTTATGCATATGTTACCGATAACTTAAGAAGACTGTCGGGTGTCCTCGGAGAACCCCGAATCATCCACGATTTCCGAAAGCGGGGATCACATTACTGAGTTATTGCAAAAGATTACAACATTTATCCAAATATCAACACGAGTAAATCAGCGGAAGTCTTACAATAACTTAGTTTACAAAACATTTATTTCAAACCTTACAAACTAAGTTCGATTATTATTACAAAACGTAGTAGTGGAGTGGCATTATAATATATACAAAACACACAAATATCGCTTACGCCTTAAGGGCCACACATTACTTATCATCAACGCCTTTGAACAACAGGTCATGCAAAGACGATCCAAAACAGATCGCTCATGAGCCTCACCGCAATAAGGGTCATCGAACCACGAGTACAAAAGTACTCAACAAGACTTAACCGAAATGAAAACCGATAAGACTCGGGAATGCAGCTCGTGGATTCAAGGTATGGCTTTAGCAATAATCAAAGTTCTTTTGCTTAAAAGCACTTTAACAAAATTCTTTGTATCAATATTTAAAATCTCATCGGATCATATACAAAGTCGACACGATCCGTATTAAGATCATGAAACTTCATATCCAACACTTTCTCGAACCATTCTCGAGTTCCAGTTATTAATCTCGATGATGATCGAGAATTGAGTCTCCATAACCGAGGAGCAACGACGATTGAATCGATTATAAACCCGGTGGGAATTCAGACCACCACGACATATGCGGGTCCCCGACCTACATATACCAACCTACCCTTGGATCCTCTCGAAACAAGAACGGGTCCGCGCCACCCGAGAGCACAAAGACACACCTCAAATCCGCCACATTCCAGCCACGAGGGTACACGCTACTCCGCCATCTCTCCACTCCCAAAGGCGCGAGTAGCCATTCTCGTAATAGAATCGCCAAGTTTAGGCTTACCGGAGTATGTGGTTAGTACTACAAATTCTCAACTCACACAGGTCAACAGCAGTGCACGGACCTTAATCGACACAAAGGAAAGAACCCGCTCACAAGACCTCCATGTCTTGTGGCTCACACACACCGAGTCCGCCTTGGGTCTAGATTTATTACTCCACATTCCCATATCACATGCTAACATAATTAACCAATGTTCCATTTAAAACTTGCGGTGTGATGGTATCACCCAACTCGATCGGTCTAAGCAGAGCTAAGCATAACTAGGCATATACGATTTTTAAACGGGTAACAAGGTAGATATGGAACAACAAGGTTGATAATGCAACAATTAGGTTTCCACTTGACTTCTAATCACTTAATGCAATATTGAAAAGCAAAAGCGAAATCAATTTGTAAAATACAAGGTAGGGTTATATGCATCCGGGCTTGCCTTCGTTGACGGAAAAATGCGGCTCTGCGACGTTTCACACGTCTTCGATCCGACTTCAACATGTACAGATCAACCTCCTCCGCAACTTGATTAACTACCATGCGTTCACCTTCGTTTACTACGTAGTAACATTGCCATGTTTACATGATGGGGAATATGAAACATGATGCTCGATGATGGATACAAAATAAATAAATTGAATACAATTTTTTCGATGCGATTACAAACCAAATTAACCAAACCATATTAGAATCGATGCGACCACGCTTAGCACCGATCACTTTGGTGAACTCTCCGACCACTATGGTGAACCACCCGACCACTATGTTGAGCTATCCGACCACTATGGTGAACCATCCGACCACTATGGTGAGCTATCCGACCACTATGGTGAACTATCCGACCACTATGTTGAGCTATCCGAAGCAAAGATCGTCGGTGAGGGAGAACCCGCGATCGAGCGATCAAAATGAGTAAACAACAACCGACTAAAGACTACTGACATCAAAACGAAACCGTAAGAACACCGACATGGACAACGGCTCACCGAAAAGCTCGCCACGATGACACGCTCAAGAGCGGTGAAGTTGTTGACCTCGAGGAAGAAAAACGTGGACAGCGAGTTCTCGGCAATTTCAAAGCGATCAAGGCTAGCCATAATTTGGATTCGCAAGGAAAAGACGGAACTAGGACGGCCTTTACCGAGATGGCAACAGCGCTAGGGAGACGATGCGAGCTTGTTGGAGCGATGACAACGACGGTGGTGAAAACAAAGGAAGAAAAACGACGATGACGACGTCTTGGTACTTATAGCGCGGCGCAGAAGCTCAAGGAAGCCACGACGGAGCTATACCCGTGCCAGCGCGACATCAAAGACGGCCACGACACGCCTGGAACGCCGAAGAAGGAACGACGGCAATGTAGCTTAGGCGGTGAACACTGTTCACAAAAATTACAAAATTGCCATACGCCAAAAATTCACAATTTACTCTCAAATTTTTCATAACAACTCAAAAATCTCCAAAAACAAAAGTTGTTCAAAATGGAAAGTTCTACAACTTTGCTTCTATAACCATCTCCTAATTCTGTCTAGATTTTGAAATGGATTTTCAGGGTAGGATTTAAATGCTGAAAAGCGGGGTTTTCTCGAAAAATTCAAAATCCAAACAAACTTTGAATTAAGTCAAACAATACAATTCAACACATACCACATGAATATAAACTTGTTTTTAGTGTATGCATCTCAAAGTTTTCACCAAATGCCAAATGCTTTGCAATGCATATGATGACATGTCAGGTTTTAGTATTTTAAACACCCAGGGTGTTACAGCTGGTCATCAACCAAGTCATGAAGGAGTCGAGCTGCCATGATGCCAAGATGGCGGCGTACTGCCAAGAAGTCCAACGGCTGGAGGACAGATTCGATGGCCTTGAACTCAATCACATCCCAAGGTGCCTCAACGAAGCGGCCGACGTGCTCGTGAAAGCAGCGTCCAGCTGAGAGCTAGTGCCGATGGGTGTCTTCGCTAGTGATCAACACAAGCCCTCGGTGCACTATGAGGGGTTGGAACGGGCAAACGATGGCCCATCTGATCCGGCCCTGAGGGCTGACCCACCGACTGCTCTATCTGACCCCGAGGTCATGGAGCTTGAAGAGGATCTAGCAGTAGAGCCCGACCCTTGGAACGACTAGAGAATGCTTTACCTCGACTACCTCCTCCACGACACACTACCGACGGACAAGACGGAAGCTCGATGGCTCGCACGTCGCGCCAAGTCCTTCGTTCTTGTAGAGGGCGAACTCTACAAACGGAGCCACACCGGGATCCTGCAGCTCTGTATCCCTAGTGAACAGGGAAGACTTCTGTTGAGCGACATCCGTGGTGGGGTCTGCGATCACCATGCCGCGCCGAGGACCTTGGTTGGAAACACATTCCGACAGGGCTTCTACTAGCCCACTGCAGTAGCCGACGCCGAGCAAATCATACGCACATGCGAAGGGTGTCAGTACTACGGTCAGCAAACTCACCTCCCAGCCCAGGCACTCCATATGATCCCCATCATGTGGCCCTTCGCGGTCTGGGGGCTCGACCTGGTTGGGCCACTCAAAAAGGCGCCCGGGGGCTTCACCCACCTACTTGTCACCATAGACAAGTTTACGAAATGGATCGAAGCTTGACCGATCTCCACGATCAAATCCGAGCAGGCTATGCTGTTCTTCCTCGACTTCATCCATCATTTTGGAGTACCAAACTCCATCATCATAGACAACGGAATGCAGTTCACCAGCCGGAAATTTATTTGATTCTGCGATGAACAACACATCTAGATTGATTGGGTGGCCGTCGCGCACCCCAGGACGAATGGGCAGGCCGAGCGCGCAAATGGCGTGCTCCTACAGGGCCTCAAGCCTAGGATCTTCAACCAGTTGAACAAGTTCGGCGCGCACTGGGTCGCTGAGCTCCCGACGGTGCTTTGGAGCCTAAGGACAACTCCCAGCCGGGCCACAGGCTACACACCTTTCTTCATGGTCTACGGTTCCGAGGTTGTTCTCCCAACGGACCTCGACTATGGAGCGCCAAGAATCAGAGCATATGATGAACAGGGAGCCGAGGCATCCCACCAAGACACCATGGACCAATTAGACGAAGCCCGCGACATCGCCCTCCTCCGTTTGGACAAGTACCAGCAGGCGCTACTGTGGTACCATGGCCGACGGGTGTGGGACCAAGCCTTCAACATCGGGACCTTGTTCTCCACCTCGTACAGAGCAACAAGGACCGCCACAAGCTCTCCCCACCCTAGGAAGGGCCATACGTCATCGTGGAAGTACTCCGTCTAGGTGCCTACAAGTTGAAAACCATCGACGACAAGGTCTTCACCAATGCCTAGAACATCGAACAGCTACGTCGTTTTTACCCTTAAATATACGCATACTTTTCCTTATCAGTTTTTGTCTTTACAAATCCCCAATCTTTAGTGACATCCGACCCCTGCAAATTGCGAGGGGTCAGACCTCACTCGGGGGCTGATACAAATGATACAAGTACGTTTATCTTGCAAACACTTCCTGTGTTATCTTTGCAAACATTCTCTAAGTTTTCCGTTCTTCTTAGAACAAGTCCTAAGGACTAAGATTTCGGGAACAAATTCTGAGTACAACTGGTAGGACTGTGGGAGACCCATGCCCCAGCGGCTACGACCTCTTTGCTCACCAGCGTAATCAGAATTAATTCACCCGCACTACTAGCTTTTTGCAACTTGAACCATGGGAAGGGTCGGAGGGCACCAAAACCTCTTCTACAAAAAGAGAAAGCTGAAAAGCTGTTTGCCGTAACAAAAGATGAAAATTTGTTCATTTTTGCACAAATTCACCACTTACAAAGTTATTTCATCATGAAAAGGACTAATGTACTCTTAAAATTCAAAGGACTGTTCACTCGGGGGCTCCCCCACAAATTTATTCAGTTACAGTCTCTACCTAGCTTTACTATGATTACTACTGCGACCGCCGCGCCACACTCTCCATGGGCAACGTCCGGGCATGTACACGGGCCAATTCATCTCTCTGGCCGTCGCACCACGCTCTCCATCGGCGATGTCTCGCCGCTCTACAAGATCCTTGAAGGCGCCGTCATCTGCAACGTCGAGCACCACGCCGACGACTGTGGTGCCCCTCCGCCGAGGCATCTGGGGACTACACCATCGTCATTAGACATGACCCTAACAACGGCACCTACGCCAGGGCATCCGGGGACTATGCCATCATCATGAGCCGCAACCCCGACAACGGCGTCTGAACGGGGGGCGCTTGCCGCCGAAGGAAGACCGCAACGAACGACGGCGAGGCCAACGACACTTGGCACCCTCCAGTGGCCCTCCTCCTTCGACGGCAGCGACCCCTTCTTGGCAAAGGCGACCCGCACCATCTCATCTACGTTGAGTGACCTCCAGCTCGACATCACGCTCTAGATTCATGAACCGATCAGTGAGTTTCTCTCTCTCTGGCATTATCCTCCCTCACTTAGGAACCACCACGACGCACGGACGCATTCGGTAGAAAGGGAGAAGAAGAAGAGGTAGCGGCTCAGAGGCAGGCTAAGAAGTGGGATGAGAACTCCCCTCCCCCTCCCTATTTAAGGAAGAGGCACAGCGGCTAAGGAAAGGCGAAAGGTGGGGACAAAAAACTCTCTGCCTTCCCCTATTCAATGCAGATGGGAAATCAATGCTGACAGGAACCCAAGGGGATGCACCTGGACCGATGGGATGCACCCTGGTCGATGAGACGCTGCCTGGTCAAGCAAAATGTTGCCCAGGCATGGCCCACCACCACACAGGGCGTGAGAACCGGCGCGCACTCGCACACAGGCGACTCTTCGCTTCCCCAAGCAAGACCACGGAATGACCCGACAACCGAACCCCCGTCCAGGGGAGCCCAACGGGCCTCTTGGGTCGAGCAGACGGCCCAGGAAGAACGACGAACGAACAAACCACTGAAAGATAAGCACCTCTGCCTCCTTACTTTGCGTGTTCATTTCATTACCGAGTTTCTGACCCCAGCAACTGCAGGGGCACGGACATCCCTTGAGTGCTGCCGAGTGTGTCTACCTATTTAGACATCCTCTTCGCCGACCCCTCCTTACGTTTTAAAAGCCAGAAGCACGGCATGTGGGTATAAAACGTTGAATACAACTGGACAAACCACCAGACCCTACGCCCCGACGGCTACGGTGTTTTTGTTCACCAGCATAATCGCATTTACAGTTCCCCACATCACAAGCCTAAGCTCCCGCCTTCCCGTGGGGAGTTTGGTGGGGTCCGCTTGCAGAACCCCCTTCGGGGGGAAGCTGCCAGATCGCTAAAAAATCAATCGTACGGCTCGAATCGCCACCGAGAGACGGAAACAAAAAATCGCGATGCTCATGCAAGTCACGCCGGCCCCGTCATAAACGTCGGACTCGAACCCCACACGGACATATCCGACAAGAGCTTCCCGTCGCTCATACCACCAAGGTAACATAACCGACCCCTGCTTTCATTTCAATTAAATCATACATTAAACTTATGCAGTTGTTGCATCCCAAACGCTTCGTGTCGCGTCACGAAGTGGCAGTTGCCTCATTCGATACGAAACGACAAATGACCGAGGTTCGAAGGCCGCCCATGAAGGGCTCGAGGCTGCCTCGCATCAAACAGAGCCAGGGAGAAATAACTAAGACGAGCCCCAGCGGCCCTGCCCGACCCCGCTCAGAAGCAGACAGGGACATCTCAACCTTTTCTCGTTTGATTCTAACCCCGAGCGATAACCACAGAGTCTCCACCGAGGAGAGGCCAGCGGGCCACCTGAGCCTATCGAACAGCTCGGGCATCTACCAAGAGGTGGGTTAAGAAGTAGTGGAGTGCCATATGAGGGCTCTGCCAACCCCGTCAGCAAATGATGGACCCGGATTCCACACGAACGTACTCGTTAGCGAGCTCATTGAGCGTGGCACTCGAGCCGTTGAGGCAAGTGTCGTCAACTCAGCCCCTTCGGTTGCGAAAACCAAGGACGGGGTAACGCGCAAAACATGGCCGACCCCTATCAGACCCTAACAGGGCTCGGGGGCTCGAAACGCTCGATCCGAGATCGAAAGACCGAGGTTCGAAGGCTGACCCGCAAAAGGGCCAGGGAGAAAACGCAGATGAGCCTCAGCTGCCTTCGCCCATCCCGCATTAAGGCGGATAGGGTCATCTCAACCTTCTAAGTTCAATCCGGCCTCCTACCGAGCCCATAGAATCCCCATTGAGGGGGAATCTGTTGGAAGGCAGGTCAAGGAGTATTGAAACCCCACCCGAGGGCTTTTGCCGACCGCTCGCCAAAGCAGCGGGATCAGGTTTTGCCCGAACACCTCTGTTAGCGAGCTCATCAGGCACGTCATTTGAGCCACCGAGGCAAGTGACACGACCCCAATCCCTCCAAATTATGAAGAATTGCGGACGGGATGAACGTTATGAAATAGGCCGGCCCTCGACCAAATCCCCACCACGCGCGGGGGCTCGGGGAAGGCCGAGCCAGCAGTAAAGACCAAACGCACGATCACACAGCGATCGCCAAAATCCTAAGTAAGGGGTACGAGCGAATATAAACGTAAGTTCGCTTCCCTCGCTTCGGTCTCTAGTAACATCCGACCCCAGCAACCGCAAGGGGTCGGATCTCACTCGGGGGCTGATAAAGGTACGGGCACCTCCTTTCTTTTTTCAAAAAAGTCATTACATCAGACCTCTTCCTTGCATCAAGACTGGCGGCAAGGTTCGGGGGAACATATTGGTAAGATCGCAAAAAGCCCACGCCCAGACGGCTACGGTAATTTTGCTCACCAGCACAATCAAAATTTCCCCTAAACACCTCAGGCCCCATGGTCTTAACAAATGGAAGGGTCGATCGCGTAAATCTTTTTTCATCGCAAAAAGGGAAGAAGGTAAGATCAAACAAACGAAACGAAATGAAATTGCGAAACAAAGCCACGAATCCGTTTTCAGACACAAAAGAACTGACACTTGTTCACATATTACAGATAAATGTTTATCGAACTGATTCAACTAACTACTTCCACAGAGGGAGAACAGTTTCTTTCAGCCAGTTCGCCAGGTTCCGCACAAGGGGAGTCACCGCCTTCTCCATCGTGTCCAGCTCAGCGTCTTCATAGACAGGCGCGAAGCCTTGGCTCATTACCTCCAGGTTGATCACCCGATCATAATGGGAACGAGCGACAGCGAAGGCTTGGGTGATCCCGGCGTGAAAGGCGTCCTCCTCAAGTTGGCCCACCTGCGCCGTGATACCCGTGGCACGAGCCGCGAGTGAGCTGGTTTCCACCGGCTGCACCACCCTCAGGCCATCGATGACCACCCGGACAGCGGCTTGTAGAAGGTCATGCTTGTCACTCTCGGTCTGAAGGATCCCTCGCACTTCGGTGAGTTCCTTGTCTAGCCTGGCAACGACGCTCTCGTCGCGTTCTCGGATGGCCCGGTCATGATCCTCACGGGCTGTGCTGCGCTCCGAGCGAAGTCTTTCCTTGGTCCTACATAGCTCGTCCCGCTCCTCGCGCAACCGGGCAATCACCTCGGTGTCCCGGTCCGCCCTCTGCTACAACGCCGTGGACCTCTCCTCAGCCTTCAGCTTGATGTCCCGCTCCGTCTCCAGCTCTGCTAGGAGCTAGACGGCCTGCTCACTGGCCACAACATGCTTCTGTAGCAGCTTGTCCTGCTCCTTTTGAAGCCTGGCGGCCGCCTCCTCGTCTAGCTTCCTCCTCGCCGACAATCCCCCGAACATCCCATGGATCTCCTCCGCGTCCCGACACGCCTCGTCCTCCCGCTGCTGGGTGGCAGCAAGCTGCGTGCCCATGTCTCCTCGTAGCCGGGCCTCCTCGATAATATGGTCCCACTCCGCCTTTTGCTCGTGGAGGAACCGGCATTTGTTCCAGCTACGAGCAACGATACACTAAAAAGAAGACCGGTATCAAAAATACGAAAACACAAAAATACATGAAGAGAGAAGAAAACAAGGGAGAAGATTAAGCGGGTACCTAGCCAGTAGGAACGAGGATCTCACGCAGGGCACCACTGGCCTCGCTGAAGGCATCCATCACAGCCGAGAACCCGATGTCAAGATTCTCCCACTCCATGCTCTCAGAAGCATCGTCGAGCGAGAAAAGAACCGACGTTGGGTCCTAAGCGGCCATCCACTAGAGCGGCGGTTCGCCCCATGCGGGGGAGCGGCTGTCCCCTGACAACAGGGCCGGGGACGACCTTCTGTGGGTCCTCTCCACCACCGCCACGATGCCTGAAGACCCTCCGGCCGTGGCCTCCTCCATTTGGCCCACCTCAGGCACCGCGGCCTGGGCCGCCGGTGGTGCGGATTGCGCCACTCCCTCGGATGCCACCATGGCAGCATCCGACCCGGGCTTGTCGCAGTCGCGGCTACCTCCGTCTGGGCCTCCGGTGGCACAGACTGCGCTGCTCCCTCGGATGCCACCGCGGCTGCATCCGACTCCGCCCGACCCGCGTCAGGCGCCGTCACTTGGGCCACTAGGGGCACGGATTGCGCCCACCCCTCGGACACCACCACGGGCGACCGCCAGACCGGCCAACGAGGCCGCAATGTCAGCGCCTCTCCTGCCCAAAACAGGTGCGACGTCGGACAGCGCCATCTGTCCCACCTGAAGGGCAAGGCTCTTCTTGGGCGCCGGCCCCAGAGGGTGGCCCCGTCGCAAGAATCTGCAAAAGGGAAAAAGGCATAAGGTCATAACTAGAAAAATAAAAAGGGAAAAAACGAGGGGAATCGGTGACATACTCTGGCGCTTTTGGACGGCGGGTATGTTTTGGGGACGAACCCCTGGACCCCTGCTCCAACTCATGTGGGCGGGACCGTTTCGAGCCTGCCCCCTCTACTGAGGCAGGGGGGCTCGTCTCCCTTGTCTCCGATGGAGGGGAGCGGCCCTGTCTCCCTTGTCTCCGATGTCACCCCTGTTTTGGGCAGGAGCGGTGCTGACGTTGCGGCCTCGTTGGCCGGTCCGGTAGCGCCCGTGGTGGTGTCCGAGGGGGTGGCTCAATCCGTGCCCCCGGCAGCCCAAGTGGCGACGCCTGATGCGGGCCGGGCGGGGTAGGATGCAGCCGCGGTGGCGTCCGAGGGAGCAGTGCAGTCTGTGCCACCGGAGGCCCAGACGGAGGTGGCCACGACCGCGACAAGCCCAGTGGGGTTGGATGCTGCCATGGTGGCATTCGAGGGGGTGGCGCAATCCGCGCCACCGGCGGCCCAGGCCACGGCGCCCGAGGCAGGTCGGATGGAGGAGGACATGGCCGGAGGGTCTCTGGGCATCGTGGCGGTGGTGGAGAGGACCCGCAGATGGTCATCCCCAGCCCTGTTGTCGATGGGCAGCCGCAGCAAGGGGAAAGAAAACTTACGAAGTCAACAAACCCCGGTTCTGGCCGCGTTTCGGGATGCCCCGGCACTAGATACACGTAGTCAAGGACAGCGCCAACGAAGTCCTTCGTAGGCTCCATCGCCTCCTTGATGCGCTGCGCCACTTCAGAGGGAGGGAGCGCTTCGTCGGCAAGCGCCGTCCCTTCGAACGATGCTTCGGGCATCATCTGATACAGGGGAAGCATGCGCGCCATCAGCGGCGCAACCCTCCTCGCATGGTAGGCACCGATAATACCCGATCCCTTCATGCCCCTATCCTTCAGAGTTCAGAGGGCGGCAAGAAGGCCGTTGAGGTGCTTCTTCTCCTTGCCCGTGACACCCCACCCCCACGACCCTGGGGTCTCCACAATGTAGCGCCAGGTAAAAACTAGCAAGGGGGCGGCGATGTCATTCTTGACATAGAACCATTGCGAATGCCACCCCTTGTTGGAGGTGGATAGATGCATTAGCAGGTACGCTCCTGCCCGGTTGTTGCGGAGGTGGATGCCGGCGCACCCCACCAGCGCGTGTAGCTCTTGCTTCCCGACCCGCCTCTTCAGAAGATTGACGGCGAAGAGATACCGCCATAGGTCAAAGTGGGGACTGATCCCTAAGAACCCCTCGCACAGGGCGATGAACACCGCAATGTGCTGGATCCTGTTGGGGGTAAGGTGCTGTAGCTCCATCTGATAGTAGTCCAGCAGTCCCCGAAGGAACTGATGGGCAGGCATGGCGAATCCCCGCTCGTGGAAGTGAGCGAAAGACACGACGTACCCTTCGGGCGGCTGCGGCTCGTCCTCTTCACCGGGCAGCCGCCACTCCTCGATGGCGGTCAACGGGCGAAGGAGGCCTCGGCGGACGAGGCCCTCTAGGCGCTAAGGGAAGATGTTGGATCTGTACCCCAGGTCCATTGCGACGGTGGGAGCAGCACGGGGAAGAAGGCAGTGGCAAGTTTGACGGTAGGAGCAGTACGGGTGCAAGAAGCTCTAGCGATTGACGACGGAGGCTGAGAATGCGAGGGCAAGGAGGCAAAGTACGGAACCCTAGGGGCGAACCCTATGGTTTTATAGGGGCGATGGATGTGAGAAGGGCAATGGTCCACCTAGATCTCTGAGCCCACCATGACACACCGCCGCGTCATGTCATGGGACACGCGCACACGATCCCTATCCCTTCCCGCGAAAGTCATGCTGGGCGGTTCGCCTTCCCCAGGCAGACTAGGACTCTCTTCCCACCGAGGGAACACGGGTCACAAAGCCTTTCTCTCCAGCCCGCCTAGGGCCCCGGAGCCCAAGTGCCGTCCCAATGAAGGTTGGGCCCGCAAACGACCAGGACTCAAGGACGCGAGCAGCACCGGGTCCTCGATCCGCAGTCGAGCCCCAGCTAGGCCGGCCCTGAATGAAATCCCCACGAATGGGATACCATGATTCCCTTAAAAATATCCAGTTGATGAAAAACCAAGTCTTATGGCCTTACCCGCGGAGGGTCCGATACTACCCCCGGGCGATTCTACTCGAATCACACGGGGGCGGGAAACTACACTCTAACCAGCAGAGGCCCGCAAGCACCCCTCCGTGAATTAACTCGACGAAACCAAAACACCCCCAGGCGATTCTCAAGAATCACCTGGGGCTACTCTATAGGGCGCCGCGCGCACCCTCTGGCGAATTAACTCCGACGAAATCAAAACCCCCCCGGGCGATTTTGTCTGAATCACCCGGGGGCTCAGGGGCTACTGTCGGGGACCTCATACTGGGGTACCCAAGGAGGTGGAACTAATAACCATCGAATGTTAAACACTCCCGGACGGACAAGAGCACCACTACGCTTCTTGCCCAAACGACAGGAGTTTGGTTCCACCACGCCCAACGCCCGTGGGCCAGCTTCGCCTCGCCCGACGGCTGAGGGCCAGCTCCGCCTCACCCGACAGCTGAGGGCCGGCTCCGCCTCACCCGAGGGCTGAGGGCTAGTCTCTGCCTTGCTCGAGGGCTAAGGGCGGGGTCTGACTCGCCCGAGGGCTGAGGGCGGTCCCCGCCTCACCCGATGTCCGGGGCCAGGCTTCGCCTCGCCCGATGGCTAAAAGCAAGACTCCACCTCGCCCGACGCCCGAGGGCGGGTTCGACCTCACTCGACGACTAAGGGCTAGCTCGCCTTGCCCCACGACTGCACTCTGATCCTTCCTAAAGATGAAACACGGGGTACAACAGGACATACGAGTCAACCACGATGTCGAGGGCCATGCCCTGTGCGACTGCAGGAAGGCACCGTCAGAACACGATGGGACGGGCGCTTTAAAGCCCTTTTCCTCATAACCGTGCCCAAATAGTGTTGAGGGCGCCGACTTTTGTCCCATAGTGTAGTAGGCGCCGCCTTCAGTCCTCGGGCATGGATACTAACACCGGCATACGACGACCGCTATGATCCAAGACAGAACTCACATCATCTATAGTAATGGACGTATGGTCGCTTCACCGATTACTCCCCGAGGGGTCACTGCTCGGCTCTCCGGCACGCCGCACCGTCCGCCGGCATGGGATGGGACGCATCCACTTGCTAAATGGGGCCAGGACATGGTGTGGCAGAACCTCCTAAATTATAGGGCCCACATACACCTGTCACTGTCCAACGACCTTTGACATCAATGCATATGTTACCTATAACTTAAGAAGACTGTCGGGTGTCCTCGAAGAACCCCGAATCATCCACGATTTCGAAAGGAGGATCACATTACGAGAGTCATTGCGATTATTACAAGCAGTTTATTCAAATAGATACCTCGGAGTAAAAAACAATGGAAGTTTTACAATAACATAATTTACAAACCATTTGTTTCAAACCATACAACTAAGTTCGATTATTAATACAAACCAAAGTAGTGGAGTGGCATTATAATAAATACAAAACACACAATAAAGCGCCTCGCCTAAGGGCCACACATTTACTTCTCGTCATCGATCGAACTATAGTCATGCAAAGACGATCCAAAGCAGATCGACTCATGAGACGCCTTTTTGCAACAAGGGTCACGAACCACGAGTACAAAAGTACTCAACAAGACTTAACCGAAATAGAAACAGAGAAACTCGGGGAATGCGGGCTCATGGGATTCAAGGTATGGCTTTAGCAATAATCAAAGTTCTTTTTGCGTAAAAGCTCTTTTAACAAAATTCTTTATTTCAACATTTAAAACTTCATAAGATCATATACAAAGTGACACGATCCGTATTGAGATCATGAAACTTCATATCCAACACTTTCTCAAACCATACTCAAGTTCCGATTATTAATACTACGATGATGAACAGAGAAGTGAGTCTCCATAACGAGAGGAGCAACGACGATTGAACCGATTATAAACCCAATTGGGAATTCCAGACCACACGACATATGCAGGTCCCGACCTACATATATCAACCTACCCTCGGATCCTCTAAACAAGAACGGGTCCGCGCCACCGAGAATACTGATGACTCCACACTCCAGCCCAATGCCACGTGGGTACACGCTATTCCGCCATCTCTCCACTCCCGGTCTTGTGAGTAGCCATTCTCGTAATAGAATAGCCAAGTTAAGGCTTACCGGAGTATGCGGTTAGTACTACAAAGTCTCACCTCGAGCGGTTCAACAAGCGGTACGGACCTTAATCGACACGCAAGGAAGAACCCGCCACAAGACCTCCATGTCTTGTGGCTCACACACACCGAGTCCGCCCGGTCTAGATTTATTACTTCACATGCTCATATTTCATGATAACATAAGTAACCAAAGTTCCATATAAAACTCGCAGTGATGTAATCACCGACTTTTATTATCTAAGCATGACTAAGCATAACTAGCCATATACAATTAAAAGCGGTTAACAAGGTAGATAAGGAAAACAAGGTTGGTAATGCATCAATTAGGTTTCCACTTGACTTCTAATCACTTAATGCAGTATTGAAAAGCAAAAGCGAAATCAATTTGTAAAACACAAGGTAGGTTTAAATGCATCGGGGCTTGCCTTCGTTGACGGAAAAGTCCGATTCAGGAGTCGGACCACAGATATCAACACCAACCTCCACAGATGGCTCAACCTCCTCAACTACTTGATTAACTACCACGGGTTCACCTTCGTTCACTACACGTAGTAACAATGCCATGTTTAACATGATGCGGAATACAAAACATGATGCTCGATGATGGATACAAAATTAAACAACTTGAATACAACTTTCCTTAGCAGACGATTTACAAGCTAATCTAACTAAATCATTTCAGTAAAACATACATCAATTGCCAAAGATCATTATCCACTAATGACCCAAGGACATCACTCAATCAAAAGTTCAATCAAAACCTAAATCATTAAAGGTTACTATTCACTTTTATGAATTAATTATTTAATTAAAAATTATGAAATAAATCAACTTATTCCAATTGAGCTCAAAATTTTTGTAAATGTTCATTACATGATAACTAAGTGACAAAACAATTTTCATAATTTTTGGATACATAATTAAGCCTAGAAAAATCATGGAAAGTCATTTATTAATTAATTGAGCAATTTTATCATACCCCAAAAATACTGAAAATCAAGATTTCAAATTTTTGTTATATAACATACATCATAGAGAAGTCACACAAAAATTTTCATAATTTTGGAGCTCTAAATAAATCTACACAAAAATAACAAAAGCAGACACTATTCATTCATTCCGAGAAAATAGAAAAATCCATTTGAACGCCGAGTCATCGACAACCCGACCCCACATGTCATCCCTAACCTCCGTCCTTTGACTACGATAACGACGGCGCTGACGCAAAAACTCGCCGACGGTGAGATCACGAGGAGACAGCAAGGGTACTAACATGATCACTACGTCACAACGTATCGATCTATGGCACTAACGCGACCAATTACGGACCGAACCGAGCACTACACCGACCATGGCGGACGCGGTGGCACGGCAGCACTACGCCGGCGACAGGAGCTCGGTAGCGATTAAATAAACGGTACAGAAGCACCAGTAGCTCACCACAAACACGACGGAGGCAGAGAGCAAAGTGGGAGAAGCAACAGGCGTGGGTCGACGACACAAAGAACGGCGGCGGAGCAAGGATCGTCGGTGATGGTGTACGGCGATCGTGGTGATCAAAATGAGCAAGCAACAACGGATTAAGCATCACAAGATCGAGACGAAGCCGAGCTACGCTAATCAAAAGCAACGGCTCACGGAGGAGGACCACGACCACGGTGAAACGGGATCACCGAAGTTGTTGCTTACCGCGAAGCGAAGAAAAAGTACGCTGCTTGCGGCGTCTCTGGTGAAATCAGACTAAATTGAGGAGATAGCTAGACGCGCAAGGAGTAGGCGGAGCTGGAGCTAGCTTATCGGCGATGGCGAGCACGACAATGACGGCACGGGCTCATGGGAGATGAGCAAGGTGACGGGAAGAAAACAGAGCAACGGAAAATGAAGAACGGCAGACGACTCCAGAGCTATAAAGGATGGCCAGAAACTCAAGGAAGCTGCATTGTGGCCTTCATCGCAATATGACGCCAAAACGGCCACGACCGCGCTCGAACGCCAAGAAAGAAACGCAGCAAGCAATGTAGCTAGAGCGGTGAACACTGCTCACACAATTCTGAAATGCCATTCGCCCAAAATTCACAAATTACTCTCAAATTTTCATAACAACTCAAAAATCTCCAAAAACAAAAGTTGTTCAAAATCAAAAGTTCTACAACTTTGCTTTTGAAACCATATCCAAATTCATTCTACATTTTGAAATTCAAATTTAAATTCAAAAAGGGGACACTTTAAAGAATTATGCCTTTTCAAATTACTTCAAATTTTACTAAACAACTTTGAAAACTCCAAAAACCAACTTTGTACAACTTGACAAGATCTACACTTTTGCTTTTAAGCTCAACCCCAAAATATGCTTAGATTTTTAAATGAGTTTTTCGGAGCCAAACTTATTACTGGAAATTCGGGTTTTCGGAAATTCAAATCAATACACGATTTCGAACTTGATTCAAACAATACAATTCAACACATACAACATAAAACAAGGTTCACACCAAGCATTGCAACCAAGATTATAAAACTTTTATTAAGGAAGAATTTGATTTGTTTAAAAGATTCACAAAGTTTCCTAATCATTATTATTAACATTATTTCAGTAATATATAAAACACTTTATAAACAACATTTACATGCTATAAATTAAACATGAAATGCATTAATAACTTGATGCTTGATGATTATGCATAATGATGACATGATCACTTTCTTAATTACTTTTTAACATCTGGGATGTTACAATCCTTCCCCCTTAAAGAAATCTCGTCCCGAGATTTAAAGAGTGTGAAAAGCGTTGGGTTGAGTAGTGGAAAAGGAAATGTGTCAAACACATTAACTTTCAAGTTGTTCGAGAAAACAAGGGTGGGTTTTGAGATTACACGAGATCAAAAGACGGTTGTAAGGACAAAGGATTTAGTAATTTCAATGGAATGATGGAACACGAATTCCAAATGAAAGTTCCAAGATGAGTGAATCACATTAATTGTGGAGCTATAATGGATCATGACCGTGAGACCTCGATACCAATGAGCGCCCAGTGAGATTTCCTTATGGCTGCAAATCCACAGGAGACCCCAGGAGTTTCACGACGCGGCACCATAAATCACGGATCATGGCACCACCATAGGTCACAACTAAAGTAACTCACAAGTAACACTTGTTAAGCTAGCAAGATCAAGGAACTAACATGTGTTGTATTAGGAGAAACCAAGACATAACACATGCATAGGTTGAAGAATTCAAGGATTAGTCCCAAGTTTCAACATTGAGTAGATGGGGAAAAATTAAAGTGCATCAAAAATTCCAAATGATGTAGAACTTATGAGCAAAAATAAGCAAGGAGTGGTTTCTTGGCAAAGCTTGGTACATGACCAATTTTATTGGGACAAAAATAGCTATAACAAGTAATAGCCATTCTCTAAATGGAAGGAGGAAGTTTTAAACATCATTATATTTCAACTTCATATAAATGATTATAAACTGAAATAAGTGCGAGTGTTTCATTAATGACATGATGCATGAATCGTCCTTACTGAAACTTTAAACATCAAATCTCCTAAGGTACATAAACAACAGTTCTAATTATATAGGGCATAATAAGATTACTACTCCACCACACAAAGCCTTTTTAATCAAATAAGGAATGGGAGGAATGAATCGAGATAAGCGGAAGCAATTTGGACCAAATTAACAAGTTAAATAGATTTGTCCCAAATCATTTTGAAGTTTTTGTAAATCAATACAACAAAGACTTTGTAACGATCGCTCGATACCATTACGTGGCGAGAACCTCCTAAATTATAGGGCCCACATACACCACATCACCGTCCAACGACCTTTGACATCAATGCATATGTTACCTATAACTTAAGAAGACGCTATGGTGTCCTCGAAGAACCCCGAATCATCCACGATTTCGAAAGCGGGATCACATTACGAGTCATTGCGGTATTACAACAGTTTATTCAAATAGATACCTCGGAGTAAAAAACAATGGAAGTTTTACAATAACATAATTTACAAACCATTTGTTTCAAACCATACAACTAAGTTCGATTATTAATACAAACCAAAGTAGTGGAGTGGGCATTATAATAAATACAAAACACACAATAAAAGCGCTTACGCTTAAAGGGCCACACATTTACTTCTCGTCATCGATCGAACTATAGTCATGCAAAGACGATCCAAAACAGATCGACTCATGAGACCTTTTTGCAACAAGGGTCAACGAACCCGAGTACAAAAGTACTCAACAAGACTTAACCGAAATAGAAGCAGAGAAACTCAGGAATGCAGGCTCATGGGATTCAAGGTATGGCTTTAGCAATAATCAAAGTTCTTTTGCGTAAAAGCTCTTTTAACAAAATTCTTTATTTCAACATTTAAAACTTCATAAGATCATATACAAAGCTGACACGATCCGTATTGAGATCATGAAACTTCATATCCAACACTTTCTCAAACCATACTCAAGTTCCAGTTATTAATACTACGATGATGAACAGAGAAGTGAGTCTCCATAACCGAGGAGCAACGACGATTGAACCGATTATAAACCCAAATTGGGAATTCCAGACCACACGACATATGCAGGTCCCCGACCTACATATATCAACCTACCTCGGATCCTCTAAACAAGAACGGGTCCGCGCCACCCGAGAATACTGAGACTCCACACTCCGGCCCAATGCCACGTGGGTACACGCTATTCCGCCATCTCACCACCCGAAGGCGCGAGTAGCCATTCTCGTAATAGAATAGCCAAGTTAAGGCTTACCGGAGTATGCGGTTAGTACTACAAAGTCTCACCTCGGCGGTTCAACAACAGACGGACCTTAATCGACACGGGCGGAAAGAACCCGCTCACAAGACCTCCATGTCTTGTGGCTCACACACACCGAGTCCGCCCGGTCTAGATTTATTACTTCACATGCTCATATTTCATGATAACATAAGTAACCAAAGTTCCATATAAAACTCGCAGTGACGTGTAATCACCCGACTTTTATTATCTAAGCATGACTAAGCATAACTAGCCATATCTAATTAAAACGGTTAACAAGGTAGATAAGGAAAACAAGGTTGGTAATGCATCAATTAGGTTTCCACTTGACTTCTAATCACTTAATGCAAGTATTGAAAAGCAAAAGCGAAATCAATTTGTAAAACACAAGGTAGGTTTAAATGCATCAGGGGCTTGCCTTCGTTGACGGAAAAGTCCGATTCGTGAGTCGGACCCTGAGATATCAACACCAACCTCCACAGATGGCTCAACCTCCTCAACTACTTGATTAACTACCACGGGTTCACCTTCGTTCACTACACGTAGTAACAATGCCATGTTTAACATGATGCGGAATACAAAACATGATGCTCGATGATGGATACAAAATTAAACAACTTGAATACAACTTTCCTTAGCGGTACAGTTACAAGCTAATCTAACTAAATCATTTCGTAAAACATACATCAATTGCCAAAGATCATTATCCACTAATGACCCAAGGACATCACTCAATCAAAAGTTCAATCAAAACCTAAATCATTAAAGGTTACTATTCACTTTTATGAATTAATTATTTAATTAAAAATTATGAAATAAATCAACTTATTCCAATTGAGCTCAAAATTTTTGTAAATGTTCATTACATGATAACTAAGTGACAAAACAATTTTCATAATTTTTGGATACATAATTAAGCCTAGAAAAATCATGGAAAGTCATTTATTAATTAATTGAGCAATTTTTATCATACCCCAAAAATACTGAAAATCAAGATTTCAAATTTTTGTTATATAACATACATCATAGAGAAGTCACACAAAAATTTTCATAATTTTTGGAGCTCTAAATAAATCTACACAAAAATAACAAAAACAGACACTATTCATTCATTCCAGAAAATAGAAAAATCCATTTGAACGCTGAGTCACTGACAACCCGACCCCACATGTCATCCCTAACCTCCGTCCTTTGACTACGACAACGACGGCGCTGACCGGCGCAAACTCGCCGACGGTGAGATCACAGGAGACAGCAAGGGTACTAACATGATCACTACGTCACAACGTATCGATCTATGGCACTAACGCGACCAATTACGGACCGAACCGAGCACTACACCGACCATGGCGGACGCGGTGGCACGGCAGCACTACGCCGGCGACAGGAGCTCGGTAGCGATTAAATAAACGGTACAGGAAGCACCAGTAGCTCACCACAAACACGACGGAGCAGAGAGCAAGGCTGGAGAAGCAGCGTAGACGTGGGTCGACGTACACAGCAACGGCGGCGGAGCAAGGATCGTCGGTGATGGTGTACCGGCGACTGTGGTGATCAAAATGAGCAAGCAACAACGGATTAAGCATCACAGCATCGAGACGAAGCCGGAGCTACGCTAATCAAAAGCAACGGCTCACCGGAGGACCCTGACCACGGTGAAACGGGATCACCGAAGTTGTTGCCGGCCGCGAAGAAAAAGTACGTTGCGCGGCGTCTCCGGTGAAATCAGACTAAATTGAGGAGATAGCTAGACGCGCAAGGAGTAGGCGGAGCTGGAGCTAGCTTATCAGCGATGGCGGAGCACGACAGCGACGGCACGGGCTCGCCGGAGATGAGCAAGGTGACGGGAAGAAAAGCGAGCAACGGAAAATGAAGAACGGCGCGACTCTCGAGCTATAAAGGATGGCCAGAAACTCAAGGAAGCTGCGGCTGTGGCCTTCATCAGCGCCAAATATGACGCCTAAAACGGCCACGACCGCTACTGGAACGTCAAGAAAGAAACGCAAGCAATGTAGCTAGAGCGGTGAACACTTTGTTCACACAATTTATGTGAAATGCCATTCGCCCAAAATTCACAAATTACTCTCAAATTTTCATAACAACTCAAAAATCTCCAAAAACAAAAGTTGTTCAAAATCAAAAGTTCTACAACTTTGCTTTTGAAACCATATCCAAATTCATTCTACATTTTGAAATTCAAATTTAAATTCAAAAGGGGACACTTTAAAGAATTATGCCTTTTCAAATTACTTCAAATTTTACTAAACAACTTTGAAAACTCCAAAACCAACTTTGTACAACTTGACAAGATCTACACTTTTGCTTTTAAGCTCAACCCCAAAATATGCTTAGATTTTTAAATGAGTTTTTTGAGCCAAACTTATTCTTTGGAAATTGGGTTTTCGGAAATTCAAATCAATACACGATTTGAACTTGATTCAAACAATACAATTCAACACATACAACATAAAACAAGGTTCACACCAAGCATTGCAACCAAGATTATAAAACTTTTATTAAGGAAGAATTTGATTTGTTTAAAAGATTCACAAAGTTTCCTAATCATTATTATTAACATTATTTCAGTAATATATAAAACACTTTATAAACAACATTTACATGCTATAAATTAAACATGAAATGCATTAATAACTTGATGCTTGATGATTATGCATAATGATGACATGATCACTTTCTTAATTACTTTTTAACATCTGGGATGTTACACATGGCCTACAAAGATCAACAAACACGCCACTTCTGACACGGTCTGCCATGTTAAGCAGGGCAGGCGCAGGAAAAAAGGAAGACCCAGATCCTTCGAAGGACCTTCTGTACCCTTGGTATTTTCCTCTTTCTCCCGTCTGTAACCCCTGCTCCTCCCTCGGTGTATAAGAGGGAGGGCAGGGCTCCCCACTGAGGGGATTGACTTTTGACGGATGACTCACACAAAGACTAGTTCGACACAGGCACAACACATCATGCACGTAGCCAAGCAGCGACCAAGCTCTTGGCATCCTTTCGATCTTTTCCATCAGAGACTTGGGACCAGTTCCTCTCTCGACCGTTTGTACCCCCTACTACGAACCTTTTCCGGTGCTAATAACATGAGCAGCAACAGACTAGACGTAGGGACATTCAGCCCGAACCAGTATAAACCTTGTGTCCTTTAGCGCACCATCCGGGCCTAACGCACATCAATTATAAATTTACTAGCCGGTGTTTGTTTGAAACACCGATAGCATTGTATCACCGCCCTAGGGGTGGCGGTGCCCCTCCAATGGTTGACTCAATGGCCATTTTGACTAACTGTTGGGGCACCGAACAGGTGACGTGGCATTTCCCTATGGGTGGCGGCGACCATCCCTGCCGAGCCCCCGAAAACCAAGTCTTTAGAAAAAAATGACGGTGCACCGCCATCCCCATGGCGGTGACCAGGGCAGTACCCCCACGACCCAAGTTTGGTTTTCGCTGCTCTTGGGAAATAAATGGCGGTGGCACCGGACAACCCATTGTGGTGCACCGTTGTGCCTGAGGCGGTGTACACTGGCGTGTCCGGTGACCACCCTGAAGCTGCCCTTCTCGGCCAAGTCCAGGTGGGCACCGCCACAAGGGTGGAGGTGCACCGGACAATGGGTGGCGATGCCACCTAGACACCACCACTAGCTCGCCAAGTTGCAAACTTTGTCTCGATTCGATCCACGGCAACTCAAGCAACTCCCCGCAAGCGATGCTAACTCTCAAAGTGTTTTCTCAAAACATGTTAGAGCCAAGTTAGTATTTCTCAAAAACATTTTCAATAAATATTTTTGCTTGCTCTCCGATTGCGCACTAGGCCTAAATGCAATGCATGAAGTCCAACACCTAGTAGCACCAGATGACCGAATTGTCTCGTTGAGATCCCCTCTTAATAGTACTTTCATCTATCCTAAACATGATCACACTCTTTATAGTGTCTTGATCACCGAAAGAAAAACCCCTATTTATACCTTTGCCTTGATCTCTGTGACACCGTAAAATTTGGCTCTTTTGAAATAGAGTTAAAATGATTTAAGTTGGAATTTTTGTGCACATGAAATATAGGAAATAAAAATTTTCATTAAATTAAAATACATCATAAGGTAGCAACATGTTTGAGCATACATGCCATTACATTTGATTTTATTGGTTGAGTGGTTGAAAAGTCAAAATGGTTAAAATGCTTTTGAAATGAAATTGAAAAATGGCTTTGAAATAAAAGAAAAGAAAGAAAATAAAATTAGTAAATAAAAGTATTTTTAAAGTTATAAAGTTTATCTTGAAAAGCCTAACAAAATTATCCATTTTTATTTGAATAGGAAAGTATATTTGAAACCATACTCGAATTTGATTTGAATTTGGCTTAGATTTGGAAATTAGAATTGGAAAGAAATTCATTTTGAAAAATCTGCCTTCCTTCCTATTCAGCGCAACTCCAGGAACCGGCCTGGCCTGCCGGTCGGTCCAGCCGCCCCTCCTTTCCCCTCTTTCCCGTTTCCTGGCCTCGGCCCAGCTCATCTCCTGGCCCGCTCCGCTTTTTCCCTTCACCGCAGCACCACGGCCTGCTCGGCTTTCACCGCACGTCCGCTCCTTCTCCCTCACTGCGCTGCTGGCCCCGCACGTCAGCAGCCACGGGTCAACCCACGGTCAGCCGCACCTAGTTTTGCGTAAAAGCCCCCGGATTTCCAGTGAATTAACCCGCAATCCATAACAGTTTAAAATAAATACAAATCAACCCTGTTTTTATTCGTTTAAGTCCCTGTAGTTTCCATAAATAATGTGCGCAGTCCAAAATCCTTGAAAATTCAGATTTTAAATGTTTTAAATTCAATTTTGAGTTCAAGTTATTTACAGAAATGCCACTGAACCTTATTTCATGCGTAACTTTTACGTTTTAAGTCCGATTTGACCCGTTCGAGTTGCGTTAGGACCGTATTTACATTTTCTACATGTTTATAGTACTATTAGGCATGTTTTCAATATTTGAAATTCATAGGTAGATTTAATCTATTATTTAACTATAGGAAAACTTGTTTAAATCATAATTTATTCATTTTAACTCCGAAAAAGTCCGTTCAAGTTACGTTTGTTTCATAACGACGAGATCTATGCATTAGTAATGATGTTTACTATATTACTATTTCATAGAAATCATAGTTTAAATCATATCTTGATTTAAGATTATGCAACTGGATTTTATAAATAAAATATAATTTGATTTACTTTTGTTTTATAATTTAAATCTAAAATTGACTTAATTAATCCATATTATTTATAAAGTATCTTTTATATATGAATTCATATGGTTAACATAAACGAAGCCTATAGCTTTTTTTTCCACATATAAAGCAAATCTCTTGGTAGTTGTAACTTTTTAACCGTAGCTCCGATTAGCGTGCCTCTCGTGACTGTGTGTTCGTAGCGATGCATAGAATCATATATCAATCTCTTTTACTTATTTCTCTATAATTGGTGTACTATTCTGATATAGATGCAATTGTATGCTATGCATGTATGTGTATGGATGTTTGTGGGTGTTCTACGATTACGTCTAGTCGGTGAGATATACGTGGTGATCCAGAAGAAGAAGAAGGACGTGAAGATTAAAGCTTACCGAAGGATCGGTGTGTAAGGCAAGTATAGCATGGGACCATCCTTGTTACCTATTCATATTTAATCACTTAATTCATATTGCATGTGTCTACCTTATTGCCAATAAGGATATCCTAGATATTTGATATCTTGTACCTTGATACCTTTGGGATATTGCATTTGGTAGATTTTGCTAGTGCTTAACAAAACCATGATCTTGTAACTTGACTAATGATATATGCAATACACATTAAGACATGACTTTTTAGCAACATGGAAACAGGGGGTTGGAGTATTTAGCTACTTTCTAAATGCTTCAGATTCCTCTCCATAAGGACTTATCTATAAGCGATCATCCGGGACTTACAGTACAACTGTGAGGGCTATATGGCTCTGGCTTTAGCTCAGTATGAGGACCTTTTCTAGCTTGTTAGTGGTTACCTTTATGGAGCATAAGAGTATGTTTCCTTTTCTGCTAGGTTGTGTGTACCGTGCTGCGATGCCCACGCGTGCCACTCCTAGAGATGGGCCACATACGCCTAGCAGCCCTAACTTGTTAGATGAACCTTTGAAAGGCTTCATAGTGAACCCTGCCGACCTTCCTTGGTAGTGGGTCAAGAGACTGATCACCTCGGATGAAAGGGTAAATCACGACTCACAGTGAAAGTGTACAAACTCTACAGAGTATAAAACTATTATAATAGCCGTGCTCACGGACACGAGCGACCTTAGACCCTTATGGAATAGAGATGATCACTAATGGATAATGGTACTAATGATTAGTTGTTTATGCTATACATTATTCATGTTTACCTGATCATGTGTTTATGGGAATGATAAATTCTTTGATACTCAATTGCTTAAAAAGATGACCTATTAAAGGCTAATCGTAGTTAAACCAGTGTCAGCCTTTTGAGCCTCATAAACCCTATGTTATAATTGTTAAGTATGACATGTACTTATGCTTGCTCTACTTTTCTATACTTTGGATAAAAATCTCGGATGGGTACCAGATTGCTGGTTTGGAGGAGTTAGGCTTGTGGTCAACCAGCCAGTCGTCCCTGTGGATTTGGAGTCTTCGCCTGAAGATTGGAGTCAACTTTCCACTATCTATACTCTGAGGTTACTTTCCTTTTACTAATATGTTATGTAATAAGTATTGTCTCTTGATATTACCCTTATTTGTGGCTATATGTGAGATTTGACTTCCTAGGCTCACATATAGTGTGTATCTAGTTTTGTTTTTAAAACCTGGTGCTACAAAGTGGTATTAGAGCAATGCTGACTGTAGGACGGAAGCCTAGATAGAACTGAATGTTTTAGGATGCTTTATCTTGCTTAGTTCTTGTTTTCCCTCCAACCTTATTATTTGCTAAAATTTATGCTCACTATGTAAAAACTTAGCCACTTTAATGGAGATGAAACCCGAAAGAAAATCGTTGGGGCGTAACCCTCTTAGCGACGCGCCATATCGGAACCTGGGTATGGTGTTAAATGGGCAAGGGCCGGGTCGTCACCCCCGTGATGCGCCATGTCGTGATCTGGGCATGGTGTCAAGTGAGCAAGGATTGGGTCGTCGCTTCCTTAGTGGCGCGCTACATCGGCGCCCGGGTGTAGTGAAAAATGAGCAAGGGTCTTCGCATCTGAGTCGATGGGTGCGAAGGGTAAGGAAGCTAGTCGAACCAACTAGGATCTGTTTAGGTAGTTGAAATGTAGGGTCACTTACAGGTAAGTTAAGAGAATTAGTTGATACCGCGACTAGGAGGCGTGTAAATATATTATGCGTTCAAGAGACTAAATGGAAGGGTCAGAAGGCGAAGGAGGTGGACAATACAGGTTTCAAGCTTTGGTACACAGGGACAGTCGCGAATAGAAATGGAGTAGGAGTTTTGATTGATAAGAGCCTCAAGAATGGTGTGGTGGGAGTGAGAAGGCAAGGAGATAGGATTATCTTAGTCAAGCTTGTCGTTGGTGATATGGTCTTGAACGTAATTAGTGCGTATGCCCCCCAAGTAGGCCTCGACGAGAGTGCTAAGAGACAGTTCTGGGAAGACTTAGATGGCCTGGTTAGAGCTATACCTAGTAGTGAGAAGCTTTTTATAGGAGGAGATCTTAATGGGCATGTAGGTACTACAAGCGCAGGTTTCGAGGCAGTTCATGGAGGTTTTGGGTATGGTAGTAGGAATCAGGAGGGGGAGGAAGTTCTGGACTTCGCGGTAGCTTTTGACCTGATGATAGCCAACACTTTCTTTAGAAAGAGAGAATCTCATCTAGTGACCTTCAGTAGCGGACAACACTGTAGCCAGATTGACTTTGTCCTCGCAAGAAGAAAGGACAAACGAGCATGCTTGGATTGCAAGGTGATACCAGGGGAGTGTGTTGTTTCTCAACATAAGCTTTTGGTGGCAGATTTTCATTTTCAGGTGCGTGCCCGTAGGGATAAACAAGCTAAGATTCAAAGAACAAAGTGGTGGAAACTGAAAGGGGAGACGTCAAAGGTATTTAGGGAAAAGGTTATCAAAGAGGGCTCTTAGAAGGAAGAAGACGACATAAACAACATGTGGGAGAAGATAGCAACCAACATTCGGAAGGTGGCCTCAGAGGTGTGTGGAGTAACCAAAGGAAGTGGAGGCGAGGCTAAAGATACTTGGTGGTGGAACGAGGAAGTCCAAAGGGCTATTAAGGAGAAGAAAGAATGCTATAGACGCTTGTACCATGATAGGAGTGTGGACAACATAGAGAAGTACAAGGTGGCAAAAAAGACTGCAAAGCGAGCTGTAAGTGTGGAAAAGGGTAGAGCGTACGAGGATCTTTACCAACATTTGAGTACGAAGGAAGGAGAGAAGGATATTTATAGGATGGCTAGGGTTCGTGAGAGAAAGACACGGGACTTCAACCAAGTTAAGTGCATTAAGGATGAAAGGGAGCATCTCTTGGTGAAGGAGGATGAGATCCGACTTCGATGGCAAGAGTATTTTGATAAATTGTTCAATGGTGAGAATATGGACACAACCTTTCAGTTGGATGACTCTTTTGATGACACCAATAGGTGCTTTGTGTGGAGAATCCAAGAATCTGAGGTCAGAGAGGCGTTGAAAAGGATGAAAGGAGGTAAGGCGATGGGACCAGATGGTATCCCAATCGAGGTGTGGAGATACCTCGGGGACATAGCTATAGTATGGCTAACCAAGCTGTTCAACCATATTTTTCAATCGAACAAGATGCCTGATGAGTGGAGGAGAAGTATATTGGTACCGATCTACAAGAATAAAGGGGATATTCAAAGTTGTACTTATTATCGGGGAATTAAGTTGATGAGCATACTATGAAGCTATGGGAGAGAGTTATCGAGCATCGCTTGAGAGCAATAACGCGGGTCTCTGTGAACCAATTTGGTTTCATGCCCGAAAGGTCAACCATGGAAGCCATTTTCTTAATAAGACAAGTTATGGAGCGGTATAGGGAGAAGAAGAAGGACATACACATGGTTTTTATTGACTTGGAGAAGGCTTATGATAAAATACCAAGGAATGTTATGTGGTGGGCTTTGGACAAACATAAAGTCCCAACGAAGTACGTCGGGCTCATTAAGGACATGTACAACAATGTTGTGACTAGAGTTCGAACAAGTGATGGAGACACGGATGACTTCCCGATTAGGATAGGACTACATCAAGGGTCAGCTTTGAGCCCTTATTTGTTTGCTTTAGTGATGGATGAGGTCACAAGGGACATACAAGGGGGCATCCCTTGGTGTATGCTTTTCGTGGATGATGTAGTGCTAGTTGATGAAAGTCGGACAGAGTGAATCGTAAGCTGGAGTTATGGCGGGAGACTTTGGAGTCAAAGGTTTTAGACTCGAGAGAACTAAAACCGAGTATATGAGATGTGACTTCGGCACTACTACTCGGGAGGAGAAAGATGTTAGTTTGGAAGGTCAAGTAGTGCCTAGGAAGGATACCTTTCGATATTTAGGATCAATGCTACAGAGGGATGGGGACATTGATGAAGATGTTAGCCATAGAATCAAAGCAGGGTGGATGAAGTGGCGGCAAGCGTCTGGTGTCCTATGTGACAAAAGGGTACCACAGAAGCTAAAAGGCAAGTTTTATAGGACGGCGATTAGACCTGCTATGTTGTATGGTGCAGAATGTTGGCCTACGAAAAGATGACATGTTCAACAGCTAAGTGTCGCAGAAATGCATATGTTGCGTTGGATTTGCGGTCATACAAGAAGGGATCGAGTTCAGAACGATGATATACGTGATAGATTAGGGGTAGCGCCAATTGAAGAAAAGCTTGTCCAACACCGGTTGAGATGGTTTGGACATGTGCAACAGAGACCCCTAGAGGCACCGGTGCGTAGTGGCATCCTAAGCCAGGATAGTAACGAGAAGAGAGGCAGAGGAAGACCGAAGTTGACTTGGGTAGAGGCAATAAAAGGAGACTTGAAAGGATTGAATATACCCAAAGACTTAGCCTTAGATAGGAGTGCTTGGAAGACAGCTATTCACGTGCCTGAACCTTGATTGCTTCTGATGGGTTTCAACTCTAGCCTACCCCAACTTGTTTGGGACTTAAAGGCTTTGTTGTTGTTGTTGTTGTTGTTGTTTAACCTCTGTCTGTTATGAAAACTTTGTCTCTATTCTCAATCCTTTTTCTTTGTCTATATAGATGGATCGTAATGAGGAGACCACCGGTATCAAAGGTTAGGAGGACCAAGCTACGTTGTCTTTAACTGCCTTCGACAAGGAGAAGCTTGTAGCTATGCAACAACAAGCACCAGAAGGAATGACTCAACCTAGGAGTTTTCAACAGTGCTTGCCACAAGGTCAAACAAACATACCAAAGGGACCAGTGAAGAGACAAGTAGCAGAAACTTGGAAGAATATGAAGTCCAACGAAGATGTTGGAAGGACGGCACATGAATGCTAGGATCAACCATAGCCGAAGCTAGAACAGAAGGTCCAGAAGAAACAAGAGCAAGGAAGTAAAGTAAAGAGACATTACATCTAAGGAAGATTGAATAATGTGTATATGACTACCGCTCATGGAGCTAAGGAGGTTGTGTATGGTTTCATTCTAGTAAACTCAACTCCCGCCATAGTGCTGTTTGATCCTAGTGCGTCACATTTGTTTATCTCTAGTGCATACATAAAAGAATATAAGATAACTATGCTTTCAATGAGAAAACCAGTGATAGTTAAGTCCCCAGGAGGAGAAATGAAGGCAAACCACAAATGCCCAAGAGTTGGTCTTAACATCAAAGGGGTAAAGTTTGAAGCAAACCTTATTGTATTAGAGTTAGTGGACATTGATGTCATTCTTGGAATGGGATGGATGTCAGCATGTAAAGGAGTGATCAAGTATGCCCAGCGTTCGGTGCTTCTAACCACACCGTCAGGAGAAAGAATTGAGTATGAAGGTATTCAGCCTGTACCTAAGGATAATGTGGATAAGAAGAGAAAGGAAGTCTCACCAGAGTTAGAATTGGGAAGCAATCAACATTTGAGTTCTATTACATCGTCACATCCAGCTCTAATCCCTGGTCAGACAAACTTAGACTCTAAAGAATTAGAAGTTTCACAAGCTAAGGTTACTCCACTCTTTCCACATGAGGTATGCATAGATGAGTGGACAATCACCTACACGGAGTTTCAACCCTGAAAGATCAAGCGAGCTAAAAAGCGGTCTAGTCAAACAAAGATGAACTTACAAGCTGACAATACTCTACGCAACAATTCTGTGGAGTATGACCTCACAAAAGATCCAGCTAAGAGAAGACATTATGTTAAATCTTGCCCACAAAAGAATCAACAATTACACCAAGGAAGTAGCCCGAGTCAGATCACTACTGGTCTGTCACCAGAAAGTGTCAGTGATAACCAACCTGAAAGAAGCAATTGGTGAGAGTGGTGAATGAATAAGTTATGCTAGACTATCCAAGATCCTTAGTTAAGGATAGGAGTGGTGCCCTTTATGTAATAAAAACGATAGTATCGCAAGTTGAGTCGATGATTGAGTTGTGCATCTTATTGTCTTGTTGAATTATCATTATGCTTATGATTGTTTTGCATCTTTGTAATGATTGCAATGATCTTGTTGGGTGTTCCCACAATTTCATTTAGTTTATAGGCCTAAGGTATAAGGATTAATGAAATAAATAGTTGAGTTATGGTTTTCTTCTGTTCTCCATATCCTGTCTTCGGAGTTGCCTGTCTTTATCGGTTATATCTCTAATTGTGGACGATCAAAAACCCTGAGGAATTTCTGGACAACAGTAGACTTCAATCACAAGACGATGCAAGCTATACTTTGGTATCCCCTACTTTACCTTATCTTAAGGGGGTAGCCAAGTTGAAGAATTTGCAAGATGAAGTGTCCTACGTTCTAGTTTGTGCAGCGAAAGCGTGGTGGTACCCAAAGATTCAAGAGGAACTCAGAGTTTCAATGAGGTTTGGTTAGAAGTCCAAGAAAGGTTTATCCAAGATCAGCAAGATGTTGATAAATCTACCGGAGAAGCTTTTAAGTTAGTTTGGATCAAGAGACCTCAGCCAAGTGTTTGAAGGAGTCTAAGAGGTCAAAGTAAAACCTAAGTATTAGCTTTGTTAGATCAGGACAAGAGCTTTGTATCTACAATAATGCATCTTGTGAAGGTGTGGGATGTGTCCTTATACGAGAAGAAAAGTAGTGGCTTACTCATTAAGTCAGCTAAGGAAGCTTGAGTTGAACTACCTAACAGGTTATCTGGAGTTATCCATTGTGGAGCATGGAAGTACCATCTTCTTGAAAGTAAAAGTGACATCTAGGAGAATCACAAGAATATATAGGCCATCTTCACTAAGTTGGTCTTGAGCTTGTGATAACCTCGTTGGAATGAGATTGATTATGACTTGGAAAAGTGCTATCACTTCAAAAAGCGAAGTCATGGTCGATGCCCTTAGCAACGGAGAATTATGCTAAGAAGGTTCGAGTAACACCAAGGATTAAGAGTTGTATTCCTAATTCGAGCAACTTCACTAGGATCATTAATGTCTTGGAGATTGGTGGTAGATTCCATTTTGGACCAAGAAGATAAGGAAGCTTTGTTGAAAGGTGAACATATGAGGAAAGAGAATTATGGCCTAGTGATTAGGGTTACCTAAGAGTTGTTCAAGGTATCTGTCAAAATTTTGAAATTAGTTAGGCAAATTACTTGGAGTAATGGCAACAGGTATGCGAAGCAAAGTGGATCTTTATCAAGACAATGGAATTGCACGAGTAAGTAAAGAAGAATACAAGGACAGAGTATTCCCATCTCTTAGTCGACGTCTTCCGAATCTTGAGGACGAGATTCATCTTAAGAGGGGTAGAATTGTAACACCCTAAAATTTGCCTCTTTTGAAATAGAGTTAAAATGATTTCAGTTGGAATTTTTGTGCACATGAAATATAGGAAATAAATTTTTCATTAAATTAAAATACATCATAAGGTAGCAACATGTTTGAGCATACATGCCATTGCATTTGATTTTATTGGTTGAGTGGTTGAAAAGTCAAAATGGTTAAAATGCTTTTGAAAATGAAATTGAAAATGGCTTTGAAATAAAAGAAAAGAAAGAAAAGAAAATTAGAAAATAAAAGTATTTTTAAAGTTGTAAAGTTTATCTTGAAAAGCCTAACAAAATTGTCCATTTTTATTTGAATAGGAAAGTATATTTGAAACCATACTCGAATTTGGTTTAGATTTGGAAATTAGAATTGGAAAAGAAATTCATTTTGAAAAATCTCCTTTCCTTCATATTCAGCCCAACTCCAGCAACCGGCTTGGCCTGCTGGTCGGCCCAGCCGCCCCTCCTTTCCCCTCTTTCCCGCTTTCCGCCTCCTCTACATTGACTCATCTCTGCCCGCTCGCTTTGGCCCTTCACGCCAAAGACTGTGGCTTGCTCGGCTTTCACCGCAGACGCTCCGCGCTCCTTCTCCTCTGCTGCTGCTGGCCCCGACGTCGCCACCAATGGTCAACCCACGGTCAGCCGCACCCAGTTTTGCGTAAAAGCCCCCGGAATTCCAGTGAATTAACCCGCAATCTATAACAGTTTAAAATAAATACAAATCTGCCCTGTTTTTATTCGTTTAAGTCCCTGTAGTTTCCATAAATAGTGCGCGCTGTCCAAAATCCTTGAAAATTCAGATTTTAAATATTTTAAATTCAATTTTGAGTTCAAGTTATTTACATAAATGCCACTAAACCTTATTTCATGCGTAACTTTTGCGTTTTAAGTCCGATTTGACCCGTTCGAGTTGCGTTAGGAGCGTATTTACATTTTCTACATGTTTATAGTACTATTAGGCATGTTTTCAATATTTGAAATTTATGAGTAGATTTAATCTATTATTTAACTATAGGAAAACTTGTTTAAATCATAACTTATTCATTTTAACTCCGAAAAAGTCCGTTCAAGTTGTGTTTGTTTCATAACGACAAGATCTACGCATTAGTAATGATGTTTACTATATTACTATTTCATAAAAATCATAGTTTAAATCATATCTTGATTAAAGATTATGTAACTGGATTTTATAAATAAAATATGATTTGATTTACTTTTGTTTTATAATTTAAATCTAAAATTGACTTAATTAATCCATATTATTTATAAAGTATCTTTTATATATGAATTCATATGGTTAACATAAACGAAGCCTATAGCTTTCTTTTCCACGTATAAAGCAAATCTCTCGGTAGTTGTAACTTTTCAACCGTAGCTCCGATTAGTGTGCCTCTCGCGACTGTGTGTTTGTAGCGATGAGTAGAATCGTATATCAATCTCTTTTACTTATTTCTCTATGATTGGTGTACTATTCTGATATAGATGCAATTGTATGCTATGCATGTATGTGTATGGATGTTTGTGTGGTGTTCTACGATTACGTCCAGTCGGTGAGATATACGTGGTGATCCAGAAGAAGAAGAAGGACGTGAAGATTAAAGCTTACCGAAGGATCGGTGTGTAAGGCAAGTATAACATGGGACCATCCTTGTTACCTATTCACATTTAATCACTTAATTCATATTGCATGTGTCTACCTTGTTGCCAATAAGGATATCCTAGATATTTGATATCTTGTACCGTGATACCTTTGGGATATTGCATTAGGTAGATTTTGCTAGTGCTTAACAAAACCATGATCTTGTAACTTGACTAATGATATATGCAATAAACATTAAAACATGACTTTTTAGCAACATGGAAACAGGGGGTTGGAGTATTTAGCTACTTTCTAAATGCTTCAGATTCCTCTCCCTAAGGACTTATCTATAAGCGATCATCCGGGACTTATAGTATAGCTATGAGGGCTATATGGCTCTGGCTTTAGCTCAGTATGAGGACCTTTTCTAGTTTGTTAGTGGTTACCTTTATAGCGCATAAGGGTATGTTTCCTTTTCTGCTAGGTTGTGTGTACTGTGCTGCGATGCCCACGTGTGCCACTCCTAGAGATGGGCCACATACGCCTAGCAGCCCTAACTTGTTAGATGAACCTTTGAAAGGCTTCATAGTGAACCCTGTCGACCTTCCTTGGTAGTGGGTCAAGAGACTGATCACCTCGGACGAAAGGGTAAATCACGACTCACAGTGAAAGTGTACAAACTCTGTAGAGTATAAAACTGTTATAACAGCTGTGCTCACGGACACGAGCGGCCTTAGACCCTTATGGAATAGAGATGATCACTAATGGATAATGGTACTAATGATTAATTGTTTATGCTATACATTATTCATGTTTACCTGATCATGTGTTTATGGGAATGATAAATTCTTTGATACTCAATTGCTTAAAAAGATGACCTATTAAAGGCTAATCGTAGTGTCGGAGTTTCGGAACCGGGGGTCCTTAACCGACTAGTGAATTTGTGCTGCGTGCTCCCAATTCCGGATGGAGATGCAAAGAGACACAAGGTTTATACTGGTTCGGGCAATGGATGCCCTACGTCCAGTCTGAGAATGTGTTCTTGTATTCCTTGCACCGGGGTGCTCGTAGTAGGGGGTTACAAGCTAGGCGAGAGAGAGAGTTCGTCCTAGATCTCTGTGAGGGAGGTGATATCAAATTACGAGCGAGGCGTGTTGTTCGTATGTAGTATCTATGATTCTATCCGTAAATCACCGAAACGGTCCTGGCTGCCTCCTTTTATAGCCGCAGGGAGGAAACTAGGAGTACATAAGAGAGCTACACGTGGAGCAAGGACTATTCGATGACGTATTTACTCCTGGAGCAGCATGGCATTGTCGTGGGAGTTCCCGTAGATGTCCAATCGGTATGGTCTTCACTGCAAGTAACATGCTGCGCATTTATTGACTTGGTGGATTGCAGAGGCTCGGCAGCCTTCGTAGTCGGTCGTGCCGAGGCCTGTCGTGCCGAGGCCTATTGTGCCGAGGCCTGCCGTGCCGAGGCCTACCGCGTGCCGAGGCCCGAGAAGTGACCAGTGTGCGAATGCGGGTCTCAGCAGCCCATCGTGGAATAGTGCGAGAGGCGTGCGCCTATAGGATACGGTACTGTGTTGTCGATGAGGGATGGTAAAAAGGTGATCTCGACCGTTGTCCCATCGCCTGTTGCGACAAGACTTGCCGCCGATCGTGGCTTACGTAGTGGATGAGGCTGAGCGCATTTATCGGATGTGACAGCCTGCCAGATAGACTTTTGAGGCGGAGGCGACGAGGTTGTGGAACGAGCCCGGCCTCGGGCGAGGCGGAGCGCGGCCGATTCGTCCGAGGCCCTTCCGAGGGGGTCTCGGGCGAGGCGGATGGGCGAGGCGTAGTAAGATCAGTGAATCCGATGCCCTGTCGGGGGGCTCGGGCTAGACGGAGTGGTCGGTCCACTGATTCTGAGGCTACAGGAACCCGTTCTAACTCCCCACGTTGCGATGTCATTGGTGCAGGAGTTAGGTAGCACAGTGGTCGGTAACCCCTGCTCTGTGCCGTCTCAGATGGCAGGGGGTTGACGCGACCGGCGTGTAGCCGGTCACTTCACCATTCTGTGCCATCGTGCATCTATTGGAGTGGTTGGGCTCCTGGATGTGATGTTTGGTCAGAGCAGTTTGGTCAAAAAGGCGGTCACGGGGTTGGTGCCGAGCCGGCCTCGCGCGAATCGGAGAATCGGCACTTCTTCTGAGGCCTTGGACGAGGGGGCCTCGACGCGGGGGCCTCGGCGAGGCGGTCTCGGGCAAGTCGGAGAACCGTTTGCTTCCGCTGGGGCTCGGCGACGGGGTCTCGGGCGAATCGGAGATTTCGGCCGTGACCTCGTTTGTTTATTCCGTTGGTTTTGTTTTTAGGGTCTAAGCAGTTTCTCGATCTTTGCTTGGGGTACCCCATTTTTACGGTATCCGCAAGAGCCCCGAGCCTCAAAGGGAGTGTGGGATACTCTCCCGAGGTTTTTTCGAGACTTTTGTTTCTCAAAGTGGCTTTTGTCGGGTTTTGTTTTATACTTGCGATTACGGTGGGTGTGTGGCGCACTCCCTGCCGTGTGTAGCCCCCGAGGCCCTAGAGGAGTGAGTTTTACTCCTTTAGGGGCTTTTTCTTCGTTGAGTAAGGCGCTCTATCGCATTTGCTTGACCCATGAGAGCGAGCTCGGGTCGCTTGTTTGGGGTGCAGGAGGAGCACCCGAGCCTGCCGAGCCATTGCGTGCGATCCTAGGTCGCTGGGTCTCAGCAAGGTTTGCAGGAAGAGCCCTCGAGCCTCCACACAGAGCGAGAGGGCGGTCAAGAGTTCTCCTGGCTTTTTGTACGACCCTCGCGCTTCCTTTTCGCTTGGAAGGAGGGGTTGTTTGCCAAGCCCTTCGCATGCGAGCCTAGGCCGTTGGGTCTCGTCAAGTTTGCAGGAAGAGCCCCCGAGCCTCCGCACGGAGCGAGAGGGCGATCAGGAGTTCCCCTGGCTTTTTGTACGACCCTCGCGCTTCCTTTTTGCTCGGAAGGAGGGGTGGAACATGCCAGGCTACCCTCGGTGGGCGCGAGCGATGACATTTCCGGTGAGCTTTTATCCGGTAAGTCCGAGTGGAGGCCCGTGCCCCATTCGATAGGGGTCGGCTAGTGGTCCAGAGACGCGCTCCAAAAAAGTACCAGAAGGCTTCTCTAGCGGGTGCCAGGGCCGTTCGATTGGCCCTAGGGGCTCGGTGCCTCCCTACGGTGGGATCCCCTTTAGAGAACTCCTGCTGGTCTCGGACATGACTCAGGGCATCCCAAGCAATCGCTTGCCTAGGCCTCGGCCATGTACGGGCTCGCCCATAGTTGTCCCTGACTCTGTCGTCCTGAGGCGGCTGTCGAGACCATAAATGGCCCAGCCTTCGAACCTCTGGACCGTAGCGGGCTCGGTGCCCGGTTCCTTAGCTCGGAAGGAATCGGCTGGGGGGTATTTCCCTTCCATCGGCTAACAACGCCCGGCGCGTCTTTTGAGGCGGTCTTCTCGGGAGCTGCCGTTGCTGCGCGACGTGGTGTTAGTGGATGGGACATAACCGTCTGCGCGATTAAATGTGGAGAAGGTGGGCACGTGGGCGGAGATATCGGATCTGGATTATATGCGCCGGATCTGAGGGAAACTTCCCCGATTTCATCGCCCAGCGGTTTCATCTTACCCCTGCATAAATACGTAAAGAGCCTCGCCCCTCCCCTCCTTACCTTGCCTGCATTTGCTTTTGCCGCTTCCAAACCGTTGCTGAGAGCGTAAAGCGCTGGGGAGAAGAAGGGCGAGAGAGATCGATTGAAAGAGAGAGAGAGAGAGATTTACTGCCGTAGCAGCGTTCTCCACCGCACAATGGCTGGCGGTCCTGTCATTCTCCCGGCGGATCCTTGGGAGCGGTCTGACGTCACCGTGGAGAAGCTGCAGTCGCTGGTGGACGCCGGTCTCCTCCGCCTGATCACCGATTCTGACGAGCCAGAGTGGATTGCTCTGGGGAATGAGTCGGAGCCGAGGCCACGTGATGGCTACGTGGTGAGCTTCGTCGTGTTCCACGAGCGAGGCCTTGGCTTGCCGGTGGACCAGTTTATGCGGGCGCTCCCGCACTACTATGGCGTGGAGCTCCACAACTTCAGCCCCAACTCCATTGCACAGGCAGCCATCTTCGTCGCCGTTTGCGAGGGGTACCTGGGGATCGCTCCCCACTGGGAGCTGTGGCTCCATTTGTTTCGGGCGGTTTTTTCCACCAAGTCGGCGAGAGCGAAGGGGGCTCGGAAGGCGCTGAGGGCCAGCGGCTGCACCCTTCAGGTGCGCCAAGACCGGCAGCACCTCTACATCCTAGCCTAGCTGGCATCATCCAACCGTCGTTGGTATGACAGCTGGTTCTACCTTCGTAACGACGACAACGGGCTTCCCCCTTACACCGGGCGGGTTGTGGAGAGTCAGCCGAAGAAGTGGGGGTACGGCGTCATCAAGCCCGATCAGCCCAGGCTGGAACCGCTCCTGAGGGCCCTGGGGAAGCTGCGTGATTGCGGCCTTACGGTGGCCGTGGTCGTGGTGGCTTTTCACCGCCGGAGGATGTTGCCGCTGATGGCTCGGCGGCGGCGCCTGTTCGAGATGACCCCGCGCAATTCGATCGAAGGCATCAAGATGTCCGCCTTCGCCCTTACTGATGAGGAGATCCTACGTCGGGTAAGGGAGGCGGTGGATGGGAAACCGAAGATTGATGGCTTGCAGCCGTTCCCGATGCGCCCGTCGTGGGGGTACATTTCCCTGGTAAGTTGGGTGTTGCCGAGGCCTTCGCGGCCTTCTTGCTTATTGCTTTTTTCACCCGTTGCCTTATTTTGTCGTATCTGTAGGGGATAAGGGACGTGCGAAGCTCCCCACCGCCCGTTCCTGAGGACGCCCAGCGGCGAGCCGTGAATAGGGCGTACGCCGAGGAGCAGAAGAAGAAGAAAGATGCCAAGGTGGCAAGGCGCACGAAGAGGATCCTTGAGCGTGAAAAGCTGGACGCACGCCGCCGGCAACAGAGGCTCGACGGTCTCCCGTTGGAGTCATCTCCCTCAGTATTGGTGTCGGGTTCCTCCGGCGACGTTGGCGCGGTCGAGGAAGGGAAGGGTACCCTGGACCACCTCCCCGACGTTACGGAGGTGGCGCCCGGGGTGTCTCTGGTAGACACCCGTCTTGTTGTCGAGGACGACACGCCCGAGATGCGTGCTGTCAGCTCGGTGGGCTCGGCGGAGGAGGTGGAGCAAGCGACGTCGGGGGCGGCTCAATCATCTTTGCGGACGGTCGAGGGGGTGCCGGGGTCCGGCGGAGACCAGCCGGTACCGGCGGATACAGAAGCCGTGCTACCACCGCCACCACCGCCATTGCAGAGGAGGGACGCTATGCAGAAGCTATTGCTTCCTCGTTCGCGGTAAGTCTATTTTTTGGTTGAGTTTGTAGTATTTCCTGCTTGCCCCCTGGTCGTACGCTGACCTTTAGGAACGCCTTCGTTTCCAGCCAGAAGCGCCGGGTGGAGGAACCTACCTTGGCGCCCCATAAGGCGCTCAAGGTGAGCACCAGCTCCACCGCTCATCGGGCGGCGGAGGTGTAGGCTGGCGTGCAGCATGGCGCGGTGTCGGGTGGGGCCGGCCCGGAGGAGCCAGCTGCTCGAGGAAAGGGTGCCGAGGTGGCCACGGAACGAGCAAGGGAGGACGAGTCCACGCCCAGCGAGGTCGTGGGTCTTGGGGCGAATGAGGCCGAGGCGTCCACCACTGCTGGGGCCATCGGGGATGAGGCCAGAGCCCCCAAGGCTTCCGAGGCCAGGGCAGTGGATGCCGCCACCGAGGTAGAGATGGCAGAGGCCAGAGCCCCCGGGCCCGTTGAGGTCGAGGCGGTTGGGACAGAGGCGGGGCGGGCTTCGGCACCGCCCCTGGTTCAGACGATCTCGTCTGAGGATTCTTCCCAGGGGAAGGAGGCGGCGGACGCCGAGGCGGCCAGCACCGTGGAGCGGTCGGTCCCGACTCCTGCCGAGGGGAGTTCGGTCCTTGTCTAGGTCCGACTTGAGCCCCGCGGGTGGAATCACCCATGTGTTGCATGGGGAAACCGGGCCGCCCCGAGGGGGGAGCCTGTGTTTGCCCTTGAGGACGTTGCTGCCGAGGGGGGGCTGGGACACCCTCGAGCAATACCATAACTGGCGGTCTGCGATCGATCTGATAAATGATATCTGTTATGCAAAGGACCTACCGGTGTTACCAGTGCACGCACTTCCCTTTCTCGTGTCGCGTTGTTTTTTCTCCGCCCCCCCCTTGCGGTGTTTGACGACGTCTTTGCTGTCTCGGGGAGCTCGAGACTCGGTCCCTTGGGAAATCGTTGTTCCCTCTGAAGGAGATGGGAGTCCGGGAGCAGCTCCGGTGGCAAAAAGGGCCTGCTTGCCGGCGCCAGGAGAGCTATTGTCGGTCTGGGGTGCTAAAGTGGAGGACCTCCGCCATTTGTCGTCGACTGAAAGGCCGAGGTGGCCATGGCTAAGGAGGAGCCTCTGCCTTTGGTGGCGAAGATCAAGGAGCTGGAGGAGGAGCGGGATTCCCTCAAGTCCGGGCCCAAGAAGCAATGGCCTCTGCCAAGGTCACCGCCGGGCAGCTGGGCCAGAGCAGAGTGAACATCAGCTGACGAAAGTCACTTTGGCAGAGGCTACCAAGGTGGCCGAGGCCTCTCGAGTCGAGGCTTTAGCCTGGAAGAACAAAGCCGAGGGTAAGTTCCGCTGAACCGCGCTCCTTGTTCCATTTGCTCTCGTTTTTGCGTTCGACCCACGACTCTTTGTCATGGTGTAGGTATGGAGAAAGAGGCCTCCTAGGTATTTGAGGCCTCCGTCGCAGCCATAAGCGGCATTTGGACGTTGAAGTCCAGGGAGCACGAGGCTCTGCTTGGCCGCCCCGATCCGCTGCAAGGCTCTAGAGGTCGAGGGGTCCAATCACCAGCTCCTTGGGAGCCACGATTGCGTTGATGGCCGTGTCCACGAGAGGCTCCGGGGGCGTTGCACACGGGTGTCAAGCGTGCCACGGCCGTCGTTTCTCGCGACTCACGCCGTCAACCTCGAGGCTCATTAGCGATGGCTACGTCTTCTTGCCGGAAGATGACGAGGAGGCCGATCTGAGAGGTCGTGAAGCTCATGGAGGCGGTGGGCGCTAGCATAGCACTGGTGTTGTGACTGTTTGAAGAAGAGGTGGTCCCTCCCGCGCCAGCCGCCGATCCCTGAATTTTGACCTGGGCCAGCAGGGGCCATGTAAACAGATTGGTTTAATTGTCATACCGTGATGTTTTGTGGCCGTCGAGGCCTTTTAAAGTACTTGCGTATGTGCATTTTTTAACCGCTTTCTTATTCCATTTCCGAGCCTGTGCCCCCTATCTTGTTCTTGGATACCCGCAGAGAACTTCCTCGGAGCCTAAGCCGTCCCTTGGCGAAGGGTGGCAAGGGAGTTGCCATAGCCCGGGGGCGTAGGCTGTTCTCATGGCTCGACCGGCCCTTTGGCCTTAGGACACGCTTTTGGTCCTTAGGTTTCTTGCGACGGTCCTGCCGGAGCGCGAGAGAGTTTGGCGTGGAAATTTTTGAAAGACGGTTAAGAAATGGTGTTCGGGACTTAGGGGGTTCCCCCCTTTTTAGCCCCCAAGGGAGGCTCGGCTCTGCAGAGGCAGAGTCGAGTCTCTCTCGTAGCATTATTGTGACGTTGAGCCCCTATCGATAGACAAGCTCTTTGCAAAGAACTTCCTCGGAGCCTAAGCTGTCTCTTGGGCGATAAGGTGGTGAGGGAGCTGCCGTAGCCCAAAGGCGTAGGTCATTCTCACGGCTCAGCCGGTCTCTTGCCTTTGAGACGAACTTTTGGTCCTTAGGTTCCATACAATCGAGTTGCCTATTAAGGGGGGGCCTCGAAAGATTGTAACAACTTAAAGAACGCTTCTTTATTGTATTTTGAGAAACAATGTAAACAACGTTTGGAAACTTAAGGGTAGAAACGACGTAGCTGTTCTATGTTCCAAGTGTTGGTGAAGATTTCGCCCTTCTCGTTGGCCAGCTTGTAGGTTCCGGGCTTTAGTACTTGGGCGACGATGTACGACCCTTCCCATGGCAGGGTCAGCTTGTGGCGGCCCTTGCTGCTCTGCCTCAGCCTCAGCACCAGGTCGCCCACCTTCAGGTCTCGGCTCCGAATGTGCCAGGCTTGGTAGCGTCGTAGGGCTTGCTGGTATTTGGCCGAGTGTAGCAGGGCAACGTCTCGGGCTTCCTCAAGTTGGTCAAGGGCGTCCTCACGGGCAGTGCGGTTGCTTTGCTCGTTGTAGGCCTGTAGTCTCGGGGAGCCGTACTCCAAGTCGGTGGGGAGGATGGCCTTGGCCCCATAGACCAGGAAGAACGGTGTGAATCCCGTGGCTCGGCTCGGTGTATTCCTTAGGCTCCAAATGACTGAGGGGAGTTCGGCAAGCCATCTCTTGCCAAACTTTTTCAACTGGTTGTAGATTCTTGGCTTGAGGCCTTGTAGGATCATGCCATTGGCACGTTCTACTTGGCCGTTTGTCCTAGGGTGTCCTACGGCCGACCAGACCACACGGATGTGGTGGTTGTCGCAGAATGTCAAGAACTTGTGGCCGGTGAATTGCGTCCCGTTGTCGGTGATGATGGTATTTGGGATTCCGAACCTGTGGATGATATCCATAAAGAACAGCACTGCTTGCTCGGATTTGATTTGGATGATTGGACGAGCCTCGATCCATTTGGAGAATTTGTCGATGGCTACGAGCAGATGGGTATAGCCTCCTGGTGCCTTCTATAGAGGCCCAACCATGTCCAGCCCCCACACGGCGAATGGCCATGTGATAGGGATGGTTTGGAGGGCTTGAGCCGGGAGGTGCGTCTGTCGAGCGTAGTACTGGCATCCTTCGCAGGAGCATACTAGCCCCGTGGCATCAGCCATCGTTGTTGGCCAGTAGAATCCTTGGCGAAAGGCATTTCCCACTAGCGCCCGAGGCGCTGCGTGGTGCCCGTAGGCTCCCGCATGCAAGTCCTAGAGTAGTGATTGGCCAGCCTCGGTGGTGATGCACCGTTGGAGAATACCAGACGGGCTACGCCTATACAACTCGCCGTTGTAGAGGACGTACGTCTTGGCTCGTCGCGCAAGCCATCGGGCCTCGGTCCTATCCGCGGGAAGCTCTCCTCGCACGAGGCGATCAAGAAAAGGGACTCGCCAGTCCATTCCTTGGTCGGCCTCGGGAGGCCCTGTGTCAATTGCCATGGACTCGGGCTCGGGCGACGAGGTCTCGGTGGCAAAGGGGGCCTCGGGACCTGTGGGGGGCTCGGCCGATGGGCCCTCTACCTTCGCCGAGTCATAGTCGACGGATGGCTTGTGGAGGTCTCTGGTGAAGATGTTCGGGGGGACCGGGGTCCGTGCTGACGCCATCTTTGCCAGTTTGTCCGTGGCCTCATTGAACTTTCGTGAGATGTGATTGAGTTCGAGGCCATCGCACTTGTCCTCTAGGCGGCGTACCATCGTGCAGTATGCCTCCATCTTGAGGTCATGGCAGTTTGATTCTTTCATCACTTGGTTGAAGACAAGCTGTGAATCGCCTCGAATGTCGAGACGCCGTACCCCAAGTTCAATGGCGATCTGCAGGCCGTTGACAAGGGCCTCGTATTCGGCCACATTGTTGGAGGCGGCGAAGTGTAGTCGGATTACGTAGCGCATATGGACTCCGAGGGGTGAGATGAAGAGCAGACCCACGCCTGCTCCGGTCTTCATCAGAGACCCGTCGAAGTACATGGTCCAGTACTCCGCCTGGACTTGAATAGGTGGTAGTTGGGTATCGGTCCATTCTGCCACAAAATCGGCCAAGACCTGAGACTTAATGGCTTTTCGGGGTGCGAAAGACAGGGCTTCCCCCATGAGTTCCACGGCCCATTTGGAAATCCTTCCCGAGGCCTCCCGGTTATGGATTATCTCTCCCAAGGGGAAAGATGACACCACGGTCACTGGGTGGGACTCGAAGTAGTGACGCAGCTTGCGTCGAGCCAAGATTATGGCGTAGATTAGTTTCTGGATGTGGGGGTAGCGCGTCTTGGTATCGGAAAGCACCTCGCTGATGAAGTAGATAGGTCGTTGGATGGGTAGAGCGTGCCCTTCTTCCTGCCTCTCGACCACTACGGCCGCGCTGACCACTTGGGTCGTTGCGGCGACGTAGAGTAAGAGGGCCTCGTCTTCGATCGGTGGTACCAGAACGGGGGGGTTGGAGAGCAGTGCTTTGAGTTTGGTGAGTGCTTCCTCGGCCTCGGGGGTCCAGGAAAAGCGCTCAGATTTTCTCAAGAGACGGTACAGAGGTAAGCCTTTTTCGCCGAGGCGCGAGATGAAGCGGCTCAGGGCCGCTAGACATCCCATAACCTTCTGTACTCCCTTGAGGTCTCGGATCGGCCCCATATTGGTCACGGCAGAGACCTTTTCCGGGTTGGCCTCGATGCCGCGCTCTGAGACTATGAATCCTAGGAGCATGCCTCGGGGGACCCCGAAGACACACTTTTCGGGGTTGAGCTTGACGCCCTTCTCCCTAAGGCATTTGAAGGCTACCTCCAGGTCATTGACGAGGTCATTGGCCCGCTTGGATTTGACAATGACGTCGTCCACATAGGCCTCGACGGTTCGTCCGATGTGCTTGCCAAAGACCTGGGTCATACACCGTTGGTACGTGGCCCCCGCATTTCTGAGGCCGAACGGCATAGTCGTATAGCAGTATAGGCCAAATGGGGTGATGAAAGAAGTTGCGAGCTGGTCGGACTCCTTCATTTTGATTTGATGGTAGCCGGAATAGGCATCAAGGAAGGACAGGGTCTCGCATCCCGCAGTGGAGTCAATGATTTGATCGATTCGAGGTAATGGAAACGGGACTTTTGGGCATTGTTTGTTCAGACCGGTGTAGTCCACACACATTCTCCATTTTCCATTTTTCTTCTTAACTAATACGGGATTAGCTAACCACTCCGGATGTGAAACTTCCTTGACGAATCTGGCCGCCAAAAGCTTACATGCCTCCTCGCCGATGGCCCCACGCTTCTCCTCGTCGAATCGGGCGCAGCGTTGCTTCACCGTTCTAGAGCCGGCACGGATGTCGAGGCGTGCTCGGCGACGACCCTCGGTATGCCCGGCATGTCCGAGGGACTCCATCTTGAATATGTCGGCGTTCAGCGTGAAGAAAGTCGACGAGCACGACCCCTATTTCTTGCCGAGGGTCACGCCGACCCTCGGACACTCGGTTGTTTGAGCAAGTAGGGGTCGACGGGACGAGCTTGATGGCCTCCTCATGGGCTCGAACGTCCCGACACGACGCTCGAATCGGGTACCTCCGCCGAGCTGGTTGAGGTTGGGATGAGGGCCTCGGACTCCACTATAGCCTCGGCGTACTCGATGCACTTTCGATGTCGCATCGTATGCATGCTCGACGTGGAGTCAATGGAGTCAATAGTGATGACACCGTTAGGGCCCGGCATCTTGAGCTTGAGGTAGGTGTAGTTCGGGACCGCCATGAACTTGGCATAGCATGGCCGTGCCCAGGATGGCGTGATAAGTCCCCTTGAACCCTACCACCTCAAAGGTGAGGGTCTCCTTGCAGTAGTTGGATGGGGTGCGAAGCAGATGGGTATGGTGAGATCAAATGCTTGAACTTGAAAAGAGGAAAAACAAAAGGCGCGCATCCCCGGCATGATGTCGTGGAAGACAGGCGAGTGTGTGTCATTTAGGAGTTGTGATCGATCGAGCCCTAGGAGCTCCAACGTGTTGGCATACAGGATGATTGAGGCTAACACCCTTGCCTTCGTCCATCAACACCTTGGTGAGTCGAGTGTTCCCGATGATCGGGTCAACGACGAGCGAAATGTAGTATTGCCGGGGTTTGGGACATGATCGGGTGGTCATCCCGATCGAAGGTGATCACCTCCCGAGACGGATCGAGGTACCGAGGAGTGGCCACCTTAATCGAGAAGACCTCTCGGCGTTCCTTTTTTTTGTTCATCGCGCCGTGAGGAGGCACGCCGAGGGCCCACCAAAGATCATGAAGGCATTGTGTACCTCGGGGAACCCGTCGCCCTTGTCGTTGTCTCCACGCCCTGGCCCCTCTTCTTGGCATCATCATTGCGTTGGGGAGCCCTTGAGTGAGCTTGGCATAGTATCGCCCGGAGCATGGTGCACTCCTCGAGGGTGTGCTTTACGGGCCCCGATGGTATGGGTAGGGTCTTTTAAGCATGTTGTCGAAGAGCCATTGAGGGCCTCGGGGATTCTTGCGGTTTCCATGTGTTGTCATTACACCGCTGATGAGCTCGGGAGGCCTCGACAACCTCCTGGCTATATATTTCCTTGTGATTGGCATCCCTTCTTTTTTTTCGGGGGGGCGAGATGTCGAGGCCAGGGGTCTCCTCCCGCCTCTTCCCTTGGAGTCGTTGTTGGGGAAGATGGCTCGACGCTATTTGTCTCTTCGCTCTAGTTGATTTGAGGCGAAGCCATATTAGGTGGTGGCGATGTCGAGGAGTGCGGATGCCGCATGGTCATGGAACGCTCTCGCCTAATTCTCGGACCAGGTCTCGGTGTGTGGTGCCGGAGAGGAATGCTCAACACCTTGGGACGATTTCGAGTCGCCGATCTTTGGGCAACTCGGTGCATTGCTTGAGAACGTTCGGATGAAGTCTCGGAGAGACTTGTCCCGTCTGTCTCTCAAGGGCGGCGAGCTCTTGAGGTCCCAGGAGTTCCTCGGGCGCGTGTAGGTGCCTCGGAAATTCCCGACAAAGACCTTTACCAAGTCGCGCCACCGTGGATTTACATAGGGGAAGGTGTTCGAGCCAAGCTCACTTCGAGTCCGACAGAATAGGGGAGGTTGTGGATGATGAGCAGGTCATCATCCGCACCGCCTAGCTAACTAAAAGTGACGGTAGTTGGCCAACCATAGCTCGGGGTGGTCTCGCCGCTGTACTTGAGAGATTCATTTGGTCGACAAAACCGGGCCGGGAAGCGGCGCTGCGGACGGCCTTATCGAAAACTCTTGGGCGGTGGCCCGGAGAAGGACCGTGGTCCTCCCCATCATCATAGCGACCGCCTCGGTGCACTCGGTAGCCCCCGGAGGCCCCATCGTGGTCGTGGCGGCGCCGCTGCCCGCCGCCCATGTGGTGGTGGCGTGTTGAGCATTCGTCATCGAGGGGGAGGTTGCGGATGGCACCGAGGCGGCCCCGAGGCGGTCGTGGCACCGAGGGTTGTTTTGAGGCGCCCCGCATCGCCGAGACGCAGAACTTTCGACTGCCGGGCTACACCGGCAGTCTTGAGAAGGCCCCGAGTTCGCCGTGGACTCGTTGCCCCTCCGTGGTAGAGGGCGGGCATTGCTCGGACCAAGATGCCGCCCGCATCGTCCGAGACGTAGAACTTTCGGCCGATGTTCGCTCGCTAAGCGCGATTGAAGACAGGGGTTGCTCGCCCCCTTCATCATCATCGCAATGCGACGGTTGACGTCGCGAGCCCCCAGCCGGGCCATTCCGCCATTGCTGCGCCCCCGCTGCTCTTGCTCGAGGGTGGCTCGGAGTTGTTGCAGGAGGAGTCGATCTTGCTCGACCTTGGCTTGAAGCTCACGGAGTTGCTCTAGGTCTATGCGTCGAAGTTGCTCGGGGGTGGGGATACCTGCCGCCGCTGGCGGGGACCCTGTGCGTGGTGGTGTGGCGTTGGCTGCCCTTCCTCCATCGTTGCCCGTGCTCGGTATTCCGAGTCCGACATGGAAACACTCACGAGTCGGGTCGTAAGCGTCCTCGCCGTTGGAATCAGAATGGCCGAAGCAGTAGTCGCTCACGATCATAAAGCGGCGCATTGCCTCAGGGTCACGAATCCCAGAGAAGTCTGCTCCAACCCACGCCTCGTCCTCCTCCGAGGAGTCAGAGTGGGGGTGGATTGGAGTTGTGACTATGGGGTTATGGGCATGACGCTGATGAATGGAGACGAGGGCGGTGGCGTAGGAGGCGGCGACATTGGTCAGCCCGAAAAGGTGCGGGGATGGCGCCGTCGCCATGCTCGCTCCGTCGAGCCTGGCTTCTCGGGAGGAGGTGGGATGAGCTTGATGATGGGGGTGTCGCTGCGGCGCCACCGCCCTTTCCCCTATCGAGGCTTAAGCCGGACAGGTCCCCATCTGAGGACTCTGTGCTGCCAGCTGGGGTATGGGATTCGGTGGAGCACATGATCGGCGTTCTGTGTACATGCGTGGTGTTAGGGTGGACTCGCACGCTTGGCGCCGGGCGAGCTTGACGGGAGCGGCGGTTCGGCGCGCCGCGCGTGGCTGCCGGTGCAAGACGTCATCGTCGGTCGATGGCGCTCTGGGTGAGAGGAGTACCATGTCGTACTCATGCCCTAGAGACATGAATTCTAGGCTCCCGAACCAGACGATCGTCCCAAGATGCAACGATCACACGGGATCTGCCATCCAGAATCTGGTGGGATGACTAAGCTGACACGCAGAGGCCCCTACCTGGCGCGCCAACTGTCGGAGTTTCGGAACCAGGGGTCCTTAACCGACTAGTGAATTTGTGCTGCATGCTCCCAATTCCGGATGGAGATGCAAAGAGACACAAGGTTTATACTAGTTTGGGCAATGGATGCCCTACGTCCAGTCTGAGAAGGTGTTCTTGTATTCCTTGCACCGGGGTGCTCGTAGTAGGGGGTTACAAGCTAGGCGAGAGAGGGAGTTCGTCCTAGATCTCTGTGAGGGGAGGTGATATCAAATTACAGAACAAGGCGTGTTGTTCGTGCGAATATCTGTGATTCTATCCGTCGTCCTGGAAACGGTCCTGGCTGCCTCCTTTTATAGCCGCAGGGAGGAAACCAGGAGTACATAAGAGAGCTACACGTGGAGCAAGGACTATTCGATGACGTATTTACTCCTGGAGCAGCATGGCATTATCGTGGGAGTTCTCATAGATGTCCAATCGGTATGGTCTCCACTGCAAGTAACATGCTGCGCATTTATTGACTTGGTGGATTGCAGAGGCTCGGCGGCCTTCGTAGCCGGTCGTGCCGAGGCCTGTCGTGCCGAGGCCTGTTGTGCCAAGGCCTACCGTGCCGAGGCCTGAGAAGTGACCCAGGTGCAGATGCGGGTCTCAGCAGCCATCAGGCGGAATAGTGCGAGACGTGCGCCTACAGGATACGGTACCTGTGTTGTCAGTAGGGATGGTAAAAAAGGTGATCTGACCGTTGTCCCGTCGCTCCTGTTGCAGCGCACTGCCGATCGTGGCTTACGTAGTGGGTGCGGCCGAGCGCATTAATCGGATGTGACAGCCTGCCAGAGAGACTTTTGAGGCGGAGGCGACGAGGTTGTGGAACGAGCCCGACCTCGGGCGAGGCGGAGCGCGGCCGATTCGTCCGAGGCCCTTCCGAAGGGGTCTCAGGCGAGGCGTAGTAAGATCAGTGAATCCGAGGCCCTGTCGGGGGGCTCGGGCTAGACGGAGTGGTCGGTCCACTGATTCCGAGGCTACAGGAACCCGTTCTGACTCCCCACGTTGCGATGTCCTTGGTGCAGGAGTTAGGCAGCATAGTGGTCGGTAACCCCTGCTCTGTGCCGTCTCAGATGGCAGGGGGTTGACGCGACCGGCGTGTAGCCGGTCACTTCATCGTTCTGTGCCATCGTGCGTCTATCGGAGTGGTTGGGCGCCTGGATGTGACGTTCGGTCAGAGCAGTTTGGTCAAAAAGGCGGTCACGGGGTTGGTGCCGAGCCGGCCTCGTGCGAATCAGAGAATCGGCACTTCTTTCGAGGCCCCGGACGAGGGGGCCTCGATGAGGGGGCCTCGACGTGGGGGCCTCGGCGAGGCGGCCTCGGGCGAGTCGGATATCTGTTTGCTTCCGCTGGGGCTCGGCGACGGGGTCTCGGGCGAATCGGAGATTTCGGCCGAGACATCGTTTGTTTATTCCGTTGGTTCTAGTTTTTAGGGTCTAAGCAGTTTCTCGATCTTTGCTTGGGGTACCCCATTTTCTGGTATTTTCTGAAATTGAAAATGGCTTTGAAATAAAAGAAAAGAAAGAAAAGAAAATTAGAAAATAAAAGTATTTTTAAAGTTGTAAAGTTTATCTTGAAAAGCCTAACAAAATTGTCCATTTTTATTTGAATAGGAAAGTATATTTGAAACCATACTCGACTTTGATTTGAATTTGGTTTAGATTTGGAAATTAGAATTGGAAAAGAAATTCATTTTGAAAAATCTCCCTTCCTTCCTATTCAGCCCAACTCCAGCAACCATCCTGGCCTGCTGGTCGGCCCAGCCGCCCCTCCTTTCCCCTCTTTCCTGTTTCCCGGCCTCGGCCCAGCTCATCTCCTGGCCCGCTCCGCTTTGGCCCTTCACCGCAGCACCGCGGCTTGCTCGGCTTTCACCGCACGCCCGCTCCTTCTCCCTCACTGCGCTGCTGGCCCCGCACGTCAGCAGCCACGGGTCAACCCACGGTCAGCCGCACCCAGTTTTGCGTAAAAGCCCCCGGATTTCCAGTGAATTAACCCGCAATCTATAACAATTTAAAATAAATACAAATCTGCCCTGTTTTTATTCGTTTAAGTCCCTGTAGTTTCCATAAATAGTGCGCGCAGTCCAAAATCCTTGAAAATTTAGATTTTAAATGTTTTAAATTCAATTTTGAGTTCAAGTTATTTACAGAAATGCCACTAAACCTTATTTCATGCGTAACTTTTGCGTTTTAAGTCCGATTTGACCCGTTCGAGTTGCGTTAGGAGCGTATTTACATTTTCTACATGTTTATAGTACTATTAGGCATGTTTTCAATATTTGAAATTCATGAGTAGATTTAATCTATTATTTAACTATAGGAAAACTTGTTTAAATCATAACTTATTCATTTTAACTCCGAAAAAGTCCGTTCAAGTTGCGTTTGTTTCATAACGACGAGATCTACGCATTAGTAATGATGTTTACTATATTACTATTTCATAAAAATCATAGTTTAAATCATATCTTGATTAAAGTTTATGTAACTGGATTTTATAAATAAAATATGATTTGATTTACTTTTGTTTTATAATTTAAATCTAAAATTGACTTAATTAATCCATATTTTTTATAAAGTATCTTTTATATATGAATTCATATGGTTAACATAAACGAAGCCTATAGCTTTCTTTTCCACGTATAAAGCAAATCTCTCGGTAGTTGTAACTTTTCAACCGTAGCTCCGATTAGTGTGCCTCTCGTGACTGTGTGTTTGTAGCGATGAGTAGAATCGTATATCAATCTCTTTTACTTATTTCTTTATGATTGGTGTACTATTCTGATATAGATGCAATTGTATGCTATGCATGTATGTGTAAGGATGTTTGTGTGGTGTTCTACGATTACGTCCAGTCGGTGAGATATACGTGGTGATCCAGAAGAAGAAGAAGGACGTGAAGATTAAAGCTTACCGAAGGATCGGTGTGTAAGGCAAGTATAGCATGGGACCATCCTTGTTACCTATTCACATTTAATCACTTAATTCATATTGCATGTGTCTACCTTGTTGCCAATAAGGATATCCTAGATATTTGATATCTTGTACCTTGATACCTTTGGGATATTGCATTTGGTAGATTTTGCTAGTGCTTAACAAAACCATGATCTTGTAACTTGACTAATGATATATGCAATAAACATTAAAATATGACTTTTTAGCAACATGGAAACAGGGGGTTGGAGTATTTAGCTACTTTCTAAATGCTTCAGATTCCTCTCCCTAAGGACTTATCTATAAGCGATCATCCGGGACTTATAGTACAGCTATGAGGGCTATATGGCTCTGGCTTTAGCTCAGTATGAGGACCTTTTCTTGTTTGTTAGTGGTTACCTTTATAGCGCATAAGGGTATGTTTCCTTTTCTGCTAGGTTGTGTGTACCATGCTGCGATGCCCACGCGTGCCACTCCTAGAGATGGGCCACATACGCCTAGCAGCCCTAACTTGTTAGATGAACCTTTGAAAGGCTTCATAGTGAACCCTGCCGACCTTCCTTAGTAGTGGGTCAAGAGACTGATCACCTCGGATGAAAGGGTAAATCATGACTCACAGTGAAAGTGTACAAACTCTGCAGAGTATAAAACTGTTATAACAGCTGTGCTCACGAACACGAGCGGCCTTGGACCCTTATGGAATATAGATGATCACTAATGGATAATGGTACTAATGATTAATTGTTTATGCTATACATTATTCATGTTTACCTGATCATGTGTTTATGGGAATGATAAATTCTTTGATACTCAATTGCTTAAAAAGATGACCTATTAAAGGCTAATCGTAGTTAAACCAGTGTCAGCCTTTTGAGCCTCCTGAACCCCATGATATAGTTGTTAAGTACAACATGTACTTACGCTTGCTCTACTTTTCTATACTTTGGATAAAAATCCTGGATGGGTACCAGATTGCTGGGTTGGAGGAGTTAGGCTTGTGGTCAACCAGTCAGTCGTCCCTGTGGATTTGGAGTCTTCGCCTGAAGATCGGAGTCGACTTTTCGCTATCTATACTCTGAGGTTAATTTCCTTTTACTAATACGTTATGTAATAAGTATTGTCTCTTGATATTACCCTTATTTGTGGCTATATGTGAGATTTGACTTCCTGGGCTCACATATAGTGTGTATCTGGTTTTGTTTTTAAAACCGGGTGCTACAATCTCCATAGGGTTTTGTTTTTCTCTTTCTCCTTTTCCAAGTTGAGCACTTGACCATCATCACATGTTTCCATCTTCATCATTTCATGTGATCATCACCATCACTTGAGTGCCACCATGCTCCACACTTGGATGTACCAACCTATCTCTCACAACACTTAGATAGCAAGGTTAGTACATAGGTTTCATCAATTATCCAAAACCAAACTAGGGCTTTCAATCTCCCCCTTTGTGGTAATTGATGACAACCTTTTTACAAAGATATTCAATAAAATTTTCTTGGATTCATGTTGCTTGCCCAAGCATTTTACCATGTGTAAAGGATATGGGCAAGTTTCATAAACCCAAATTGGTAGCATTAGCTCCCCCTACATATGTTTTTAGAGTTTGGATTTGAAAGCTTGCACATATGCATAGATTAGGAAGTGTGGGGAAGTATTGTCTATCAAGTGATGCTAAGGTGTAAAGAATAGACCTTTGAAACATGATACCAATCGGAGTTTCCAATAATACCATCCTTAGCACCATGGTTAGTTAGATAGCACTTGCAAAAACACAAACACTAAATACCTCATGAGATCAACATTATGAGCAAGGCTCTAGTACCACTTGAAAAGTGAGCAAGGCGCATCTAACTATCATCCTATGCATGCTAGTTTTGCATTTCATCAATCAATCCTACAACTAGCATACACCACACAAGCATGGATAAGGAATTTAAAGACTTGTGCTATGCAAGCAAACATATGTAGTGCACATACAAATGTATCAAACAAGTTTATGATCTTGCTCCCCTTACTTATGCGCTTCAAATTTTAATTGATCCCCTTACAATGTCATTTCATTTGTTTGCTCCCTGTATCTTACTATCTTTGTTAATTACTTCTCTCCCTTTGGCATCAAATACCACAAAAGGTGAGCTCAAATTTTAGATAGGTTAGGGTGAAACCATGTTAAGTGAGGATCATTTTCCCATAATTGGTTTAATCTAGATCACTTGCAAAAGATATTTAACTCGGTTTGATCCAAGGGCAAGCTTCTTCACACCTCATTTCAAGGGTTATCTTGACCATGTTGAGTTAAACACTTATAGCTTATTTTCTAGATTAAACACTAGGTTCACAAGCCCATAAACATGTCATATGCTACCACTAGATCATTTCAAACATAGAAGCAATAGTGGTACCATACAAGCATCAAATCCATTTGATTTTCATGAATGAGCCTAAGACATGTGAGGAATGATTGGATGCACTAAACAAGTCCTTAGTAATTTATGAATGACATGTCAATCAATTTTACCTTACTTAGCTCGAAGGAGAGGCATGTCATATAATGGGGGTGCATCAACACATATTTGAGAAGTCAAGTACGTTCAATTCATTCCTTAGCTTGCAAAACCTCTTCTCATCAAGTGGCTTGGTGAAAATATCAGCAAGTTGATCATCGGTGCCCACACTCTCAATGCAAATGTCCCCTTTTTGTTGGTGATCTCTAATGAAATGATGGTAGACATCTATGTGTTTTGTTCTTGAATGTTGAACTGGGTTATTGGTGAGCTTCACGGCACTCTCATTGTCACATAGCAATGGAATTTGTTTGAATTTGATTCCAAAGTCACTCAAAGTAGCCTTCATCCAAAGTAATTGGGCACAACAACTATCAGCCAAAATGTAATATGCTTCGATGATTGAAAGTGCTACACTATTTTGCTTCTTTGATGACCAAGACAAGTGATCTTCCCAATAGTTGACATGTGCCCGATGTGCTCTTTCTCTCAACTTTGCATCCCGCATAATCGGAGTCTGAATATCCAATCAACTCAAATCTTGCTCCTTTGGGATACCACAATCCAACCTTTTGTGTATGCTTCAAGTACCTCAATATTCTCATGGGTGCCTTCAAATGACTCTCTCTTGGTGAGGCTTGGAATCTAGCACACATGCATACACTAAACATCACATCCGGCCTTGATGCAGTCACATAGAGTTGGCTTCCAATCATAGACCTATACATCTTTTGATCCACCATGTTGCCACTAGCATCACTATCCAAGTTTCCATTTGTCCCCATTGGTGTACTAATAGCTTTAGCATCATCCATTACAAACTTCTTGAGCATGTCTTTGATGTACTTGCTTTGACTTACAAATGTGCCATTCTTCATTTGCTTGATTTGAAGACCAAGGAAGTAACTAAGCTCTCCAATCATGGACATCTCAAATTCATTTGCCATCATTTTTCCAAACTCCTCACAAAAATCTTGATTGGTTGATCCAAAGATAATGTCATCAACAAAGATTTGCAACACAAACAAGTCATTGCCTATCCTCTTAGTGAAGAGAGTGATGTCAACCTTGCCCATCTTGAATCCCTTAGAGAGTAGGAAATCCCTCAACATCTCATACCATGCTCTTAGTGCTTGCTTCAAGCCATACAAAGCTTTTCTCAACACTACTAGAAATATCCACTTCTGTGATGAATAAATTTCATCATTGAAGGAGCCAAATTCGTCATAATTTTAGTTTTATGATGAATTTATGATGAAAAATAGTTTGTCATAGAAGTCGTGTCACACTTGCACATCTATGATGAATATGCCAAAATCGTCATAGAAGTGTGTTGATCTATGATGAAAAATAGACCATCATAGAACTATTTTTGGCATGCGTGGCAGGGGCTACCATGCTGGTGGGTGCTTCTATTGGAGATGCTTTCCACATGTACATGCTATAGTCCATGTGTACATGCTATAGCCGGTTGCATTGGAGATGGTTTAGGTACATGTCACCTTCTTATTGCACAACGTGGCAATCACTGGTTCTTGCACGTATCAGGTTCTTACTGGACCACGCGTCGGGTCCCTATTGTTCCACATGTCAGTTTTCTATTGGCACACGTGTCATATTGTGATTGGATCGCATGTCACTTCTTCATTGGACCATGTGTCGTATTTTATTGGTCCACGTGGCCGTTTCTTATTCAACCACGAGTCACAACGCTGTCCGTCCATGTTTCATATTTTTATTCAGCCACATGGCTTCACAACTTCCTTCAACGTGTCGGATTTTAATAGCCCACGTGTTGAGTCCTAGCTATTGCAGTGTCATGCAATGGTTCGTCCACGTGTCGCATTTTTATTTGATCACATGGCATGTCCTGGTTCTACCGCATGGAGTACAATCAATTCATCATAAAAGTAATTCGAGATCATCACTACTGCATAGACTGACTACATAACTATTTAGCCTAGTAATCAAATAACAACAATTACATTTCACACGTCAGTAGCAAACCACTGACAGAGTATCACCACATCAAACTGACATATGAATCCACACATCAAACCGACACATGATTTCACACATCAAACCACAAATGTTTACTGCATCATGCCATAGGAGTTGAAGACTGAGAGTTACCAGAAGAGCTAAAGCGCGTGCATAGCTCACGGAGATTGTTGTACTCCTCCTGTTGTCATTTCTTGTATTCCTCAAGCTCCCTTTTAGTCTTTTCTATCTTCCTCTTCAGTTCATCCACTTGATCGATGAGGGTAGCGGAACTTTCTTGTTCAGTAGCAAGTTGTTCCCAAGCATTCTCTCCTTCGATGTCTCTATTCTGGTGGAGCTTGTTTGGATACCAGCATTCTTCAAAAAAAGGTTGTTGCCGCTTCCCTGGGAGGGGGCCTTGCCCTGGTAGACGCAGAGGACCTTGTAAACAACATCAACATTAGTCATTGGTTGCTGCCCATTAGCAATAGGTTCTGCTTGCATAGTTTCCATAGCTTTCTACGAAGTTCAATCAGTAAAACATTAGGTTACAGTTAGTGTAAGAGGACTTCAATTGAAAACCCAAGAGACTAATTCATAACAAGTAATGCATAGGTCTTCCTTACCCTACTGCTGATAGAGATTACATAAGCTTCAGTAGATTTTAGTAGATTTCCATAACACTAGGCTCCTGCTACGTTTTCTTCTTTTATGGCAATGGCTTCAGTAGATTTCAAGGGAAGCAAAAGAAGGTACTTACAACTGCTGTTCTTACAACATCGCTAAGGCCCTTTTTCCTACTGGTATGGAAGTCCCTGAAGACTTCCACAGCATTAACATCTTCATCAGATGGGCTATTACACCTACCTCTAAGGCAAACTTGGCAGCTTGCACTGGATCATGTGGCCTTCTATTCCCCTCAGTAACAGAGATGCCCATCCTCACTCCTCCTAGTGATTTGCCCATTTTGTCAAGCATAATTCCACGAGTTCGAGGCCTCAGCTTTCTCGCTCTTCTCAGCAATGGTACTACATAGTTTTCATACATTTAGATTCTTAGAAAAGGTATATGGATATCAAATAGCTAGTGCAAATTGATTGATAGACATCTAAATGGTAATACCAACCTTGGCAACTTTCATCATTCTATGGGTGGGGGGAGATAGGAGTTTGCTGAGAGGGCTATCATCATCTGGTCATGAGGAGTCTCTCTTAGGGCTAGGTAGGGTGCTGTCCCAACCAATGTCTCTAGTCAATTGATGAACTTGGAATTGATCCCTGGGTTCGGGTGTCAGTCGTGATGGAGAATTATGTTCACCTACTGTTGCTACCTCCACCCTTTTGCCAACAGAAGACCTCCGAGTACAAAATCCATGAGCATCCACTTCTGGTGGTGTTGACCTCACTCGCTTGGAGAGCCTTCGCCTAGGACTCATGACAGCGCTGCCTTTTGTTCTGCTGGCAGAGCTTCCTCTATGGCTTCTTGGACCCAAACACTGAAATTAGAGATACAAACTTAAGCAACAAGTATGTACAAATTCTATTGCTATCCAGACAATAAAGCATTGCTTGGCTATCTACACCCCTCCCCCTCTAAACTAAATACAAGACAGAACAAGCACCTCAATTGATAGGGGCACTGGCTCATCTTCTAAATCTAAATCTGTTTTATTTGTATCATCAAATCCCTCAACTACCTCCCCTGGTTCAGGGATATATTCCAAATCTTCACCATGTCTACCTTTGTGCTTGACTTTTTTTTGCCTTTGGAGACACAGGTTTTGGGCCCACACGTATTCCAAGTTCTTCCATCTTTCTATGATTCCTTGCAATTTGTGCATCCCATGCTCGTTCATAAGAAGTTAGTGGCTGTTCATCTAGATTACAAAGACATTTATTAACTAAAGCTTCTATGGAATGTCAACACAACAGAGCAAGCGTATGCAAATAAGCGCCTAACTAGTAACTATAGCTTATACGGAAGTCATTAATCCAATAAAGCACATGTTAGCTACACTCAACTATAGGAAATATGTAAACCCATCCCTATCTACATATCCTTGGTTTAGCCACTATAGTAGATCACACATCATAAAAGGAATTTGGGTACTTCTTCCTCCGTGTTTGGGCTTTGCTTTGTCGTTGGCACTGCTGTCCTGTCATCATGGTCGCGGAGCTGGTGTGGCCAGCGTTGATGAAGGGGTACCAGATCTCGCTCTGGCTAGTGATCAGATCTAGTCAGTCATGACAGGTGCCGACCTTGGTAGGGGATCTAGATCTAGCTTGTACCATCGTCGAGGTGGTCCTTCCACTGTCAGCTGATCGACCTGCTGTCGATGAATCAAAGGGGATCTGGCTCTAGCTAGGGTTCAAAAATGTATGAGAGAGAGTGAGGCTGGAGAGTGGAGAGGGAGTCGAGCTGCTGTTCCGATGGCGCCTAGGATCTAAAGCGAGGTGGCAGAGGGGACGACTAGAGAGTGGAGAGAGAGGCCATGGGACTACAATTTGAAACTGGAGGAGAGACGGTGCGGCTAGAGAATGGAGATGGAGGCGGATACAGCGACTCTTTGTGCTTTTATGTGGCCATCATATTAGCACAAATGCCCTTGTCTGAAATTGATGGCGTGGTAAACCTATTTTCCATGCAGAGGGCAAAAGAGAGACATCTAATTTTTGGTGCGTATTTGATCTCGTAGGATAGTAGAGTGTCGTAGCAATCAGTCTACCCCTCGATTGCCGTGACTACTTGGATTGGAGTGAAATAAGTACAGAAAAGACCTATCACAACCACACCAGGCATTCAAGTCTCAAGGGTGTCATGGTGGTCGAAAGCTCTTTTTCTCGATTCACTTCTTATGTCTAGCTTTCCTACCACATTCGCTTCATTCTCATATTTTACAACATTTGCAAGAAAGTTCGAATGCGGCACATTTGATCTCGTCGGACACTATACATTACAAAGCTCCTCCATTAGGCATTACATCGACATGAGACTTGATCGAATGAATTACGTTATGCATGTTTACCATACTACAGATCAGAAAGAGTACTAGAAAGAAACTTGCAGGCAAAACCAACCAACAGGGGCTAGAAACCAACTACCAATTGACCAAAGGACCTAATCTCCACCATGCTCAATAGAGTTTAACCCACCTAATACAAAGTTCAACAAAAGTAAATACAAACATGCAAATCAGACTTCACAAATCAAAACCTCTGTACATTTGAACGTGTCTGACATAAAATGCAAGGGAAAATACATAATAAGGAAGAGTAACAACATAAGGAAAGAGTAACAACGTGTATTCCATCCATACTCCCAACATAAGGAAGATACATTAAATGCAATGTGAGATACATCAAATGCAACTTTATTTACTCCTTTACTCGTCGTCGGTATCACTGTCCTCATCCTCATCCTCATCGTTGGTATCAACGTCATCGTCATCCTCCTCTATATCCATGAGGCCCTTTTGCTCGTCAGCACTAATGCGGTTGGCCACCTATTGGTATTTATTAACGTGTCACTTGTTTTAAGTAGTCACCCTATGATGTTGACATTACTTAGCATCTTTTACTAAGTTGTCATCCCTAGTGATGGTGCTAGAAATGCTTGTTTGATACTACCTAATGCCACTTCTAGAATGACACTAAGAAGTACTTTAGTATTTCTTGTGACTAGAAAAGATATATATATATATATATATGAATGAAAGGAATCTGCAAGCGCACAGATAATTATACCATTGTAGCACTTTATCCGAGAGTATTCCAGGTATTGTCATTTATATTTTTACCACAGGGAAGGTCTGGCGAGTGTAAGGGACCATGACGCCTAAGAGGGGGGTGAATTAGGCAACTTAACAATCTACTCTAAACTATGGCCTCTAATTCCATCCTTGCAAAACCTATGCAAGAAAGTAATCTATCTAAATGTGCAACTATGGTTTTGCTATTGTGTTGCTATATCTATCGCAAAAGAGTCTTGCAACCTAGGTTCCAACCCTATCAACTAAGCTAGGAAAGTAAAACACACAACTTAGGTAACAATGTAAATGTAGAATGTAAAGATGAGGTAGAGATGCAAACTCCCATCGACGACTACAGTGTTTTTACTGAGGTATCGAGAAATGCTCAAGCTTCCCCCTAGCCCTCGTTGGAGCCCCTCCCAAGGGCCAAGCTCCCAGTTGGGTAACTCCATGGATAGCCCTAGGCCTTCCCCACACGCAAGTGGGTCTCTGGTGTGCCTTCCGGCAAGCCTCTCCTAGACCGCTTCCCACCGTCTTCACTATCAAGCTTCCGGCCGAACCGCCATGGGTGTTGTTCCCTTTAGTACACGGTGGTGGCCACACCACAAACGCGGTTGGTGTGATCTCGTAAGACTACAAGCCCCTCTGATGTACAACAATGGTGCGCACAAGCACCGAGTGATAAGAGGTGTGAAAACCTCACTAAACACTAGGCCTTAACCTAGACCAAGCGCATAAGTAGTGGTCTAATCAACCTAAGCACTTCGCAAAGCACCTACACTAATCACCTAATGAATCACTAAGAACTATGCAAGTGGAGATCACTAAAATAGTGTATCAATACCCTCGGTATGTTTCCTCAGCTCTCCTGTCTCAAATGGCCGGTTGGGGGTCTATTTATAAGTCCCATAGAGAAAGTAGCCATTGGGGACAAAACCCAGCTTTCTGCCATTGACCAGACACGTAGGTCGTCCTGATCGGACGCGTTCGGTCGTCCCGACCATTGACGCAAGCGTGTATAGATCGGACTCTCTCCTGAGTCTGGTCACTAACGATGGGACGCGTCCGATCGCTATAGCGTGGTTCTGGAACCTATCTGGATTCGATCGGACGCTGCACCTTGTGCGTCCGGTCGTCTACTGCCCAGTGTCCGGTCCTCATCTTGATTAGCGTCTAGTCATGTGTTGATGCTTGCCACTGTCTAGATGGCACATCGGATGCGTCTGGTCCTTACAAGGGCCACGTCCGGTCATTACTGTTTGGCTTGTTTCTTCATGATCTTGCGTCCGGCTTGGTTCCTATCTTTATGCTTGGACTTTGCTTGATATCTTGGGTCTTCTCTTGTGCTTCTAAGGTCTTGCTTAAGGTGTTGATCATCGAATCATCATGTCGCCTTCATCCAAGTTATGTCTTGCACCCTATTGAACTACAAAACAACTACTTTCAAATTTATTAGTCCAATTTGGTTGTGTTGGTCACCAAACACCAAAATCCAAAGTAAACGGGCCTAGGGTCCATTTTCCTTATAGCGAGGACTTGTATTGATAACTTACGCTATTGATGGAGAAGTAAACCATAACCAATATTCTACTCACAACAGGGGTAAGTCAAGAGGTAAATGTATATATGAATAGTGCATAATAATCTATGGCTTTAGCATGGTTAAGTAGAATATTAGAGGAATAATTCCTAAGTCATTCTTAATTACAAGTCAAAGCATACATTGATTAGTGCAATTACAACTTGTAGTCATGGCTAAGATCAACTTCATATCTACACATAAGGGATATTACTAAGGAAGATTAAGAACAGAGCTTGTCTTCCTTCGTAACTAGATCCTACTAGTATACCTATATTCGGGGAGTGGACTACAAAGGTCTCAATAGGAGTGTCACATCCGCAATCTACCACATGACCCGAAATATAGGGTGTATCCGTAGGTAAACAACGTATAAGCACCACTCTTACACAATGTCGACCACTCACCCATGGTACCTTAGAGTGAGTGCTATATGAACTTATGCATAAATATAAGGATAATCTAGCTATACTAAGTATATAATCAAAGTAGACCATAAACATGATAATTAGGAATATAAATGATATGAATAATGTTGTTATAACAATTGTAGGAAACATATAAAAGTAATGAGAGATATAAAAGAGACGGAGTACAAAGATTATATCAAACCACGCTCTTGACATGATCGGGAATCCAAGCGAAGCCTGCTTGCCTCCCTCTAGACCTAGCCTAACTAGCTATGCCCTAGAATATGGTGGAGCTCTAAGGATGATTAAGGTTTCTATCTTCTCAAATGACTTATGTCTAAGAGAGGGGGGTAGGGGCTACATATATTGGCTAGAGCGTCAATCCTGAGCCCTCGGATCAAACTGAATTGAATAAATAGCGTAGATGCAATCTAGGAGGCGATGGAGAATGACATAGCAATGGGGGGTTGACAGGTGGGCCCCAAGGGCCAGTCGGCCAGCAGGTGGGGCCGATGGTGTCTCACCTCTGCTTCGGTGTGGAGTCCTCTCGAGTCTTCTAGAAGTGGAACCTTTTGGTGTCTGTTTTGCTGTGGATAAGCACGATTAAGTCTGACATCTAGGTCCACCTTGACGATTTTTTGGATAAACCCTGCAAAAAATATAGATTCACCAAAAGTCATGGAATTTGTTAGTTTAAACCCCTAGACCTTTGTTGGTGATTATATTTATGCCCTTATACATGTTATATTGATGGTTTATAATGTTTATTAACTACCATTAACAAACTCCCCCAAAGCTTAACCTTTGCTAGTCCCTTAGCAAAGCTAAACTTAGTAAATGGATTAGGAGTTGCATCGATGCTTTCACTCCTCAAAAGTACACATGCGTTCAAACAAGAATTCTTCTCCAGATTAGAATAAATGGATCTAACTTTTCAATTTGGCAACGTATCAGGTGCAAACCAACTAACATGTGCAAACTTGGAAACTACCAATCAGGACCACTAGATGCTGATCCAATGAATGGGGTGAGAGGTGGGATTTTTTTGCGCTTAAGCCGCCCACCCGCTGTCCTTTTTTTTGTGCTTAAGCCCCCTCACTCCATCCATTAGATCAGCATCCAGTAGTCCTGATTGGTAGTTTCCAAGTTTACACAGGTTGATTGGTTTGCACATGATATGTTGCCTTCAAACTTACCCATATTACCTTCAACCATGGGGCTTCTTAGCTTTCACTTGGGTCTTGAGCAATTGAAAGACAGAACGATCAAGTCAAGCACTATGTCTCTAGTTCTTTGCTCAACCATTATTCTAGAGTTTTTATAGGTTTTTAAAATAAAACTTAGAGCTTCCTTTGTATGACACTCTCAAGTCTCTCAATATATGTGGTATTTGTGGATTCTCAACAAGTCAATAGTGATGTTATGCCTTCATCTTCCTACAACTAAGGCTTATGTGGAGCTCATAGGAGTGGAAAAAACATGAAAGAGCATAGTCACAATACACATATTGTAAAGTCAAACCCTGGATCCAAAGAGAGTTGAGTCATACAATCAAATCAAGATGTGCATGTGTGTGGATGTATGGTGGATATATATGTGGCTAACCTAATTCTACTATGCTCATTGAAAACATATCTCTCTTTTGAAATTGGAAATAACTTTTCAAGAAAACATGGGCTATCATATTCATCTTTTTCCTTTTTTTTCAGGCGAGCATCTGAGTACCCATTGTTTTCAATGTCTCAGACACTTGTCCATTTTTTCATCTATTTTTTATGAATAACTTTTGCATAGCCCCATGCTTCTTTTCTGCAACAAAACTTTTGAAAGATGGCAACAAGAACTTGGAGCATTTATTTGGTGGATATCCTATCAAGCATATTTTTGGTGTTCACTCCTAGTGTAGGAGTAAAACATTTTTGGGTGGATCTAGATGGAAGACATGTTTTTGCACCTACCCCCAGTGTAGTAGTAGTGCATATATATGGGTGGTGTGTACGTGATCTTGATTTTAGAGCATGGCAAACCTCTCATAAGGGTCAACAAAGCTTGACTAAACTCAATATAAAACAAGCAACATATATGTGGAAATTTTCTAGTCTAAATATCATATATGGGTAGGAATTCAAGTTTTGTCATACAGGAACTCATCAAGTAGATTTTTTTATGTTTTTCAAAAGATAAATCTCTGGAACTTTAGGATCAAGCATATGCTACCCATGAGTTTCACACTCAGAGTAAATTCTTATATCCAACTAGTCTTATCCAAAACTCGGAAGAATTCAAGGTTAAAAACTAGGTAATTGAAAGGAATTATGACAGAACAACTATTCATCATTTCCATTGCAAGAGATTATCCTCAGAGTCCTTTTATTTAGCTCGTAAAAATGGAAACTAGACACACTTTTTATTTTGTTTTCATTTTTTTAGATCACACCTTACTAATATATATATATATATATAAGACAAAGATAAATTTTTATTTTGTTTATAGTTATGCATCTCTTCTTAGTAACTATGTAGCAAACTTAGAAATAAAAGGGAAACTAATACTTATCATGATACATGGGGGATGCTCCTCCCCCAAGCTGGATGTTGATGTGGTCTTTTTTAGAGCGGTTTTACTAGCGGATGCCCTTCTTGTCCCGGGATGGAATGAGATGAAAAACAACCGAGTGAACTTGCTCTTTGATCTTGGTGCATCATCGTGCAAAATACCAACAAGAATACCAAAACTCGTGGAACGGATTAGGATAAGGAGTTAGCGGTCAGCCGTTTGGAGATTAGTTGTTCTTGTGGTTTAGAAATATTTTTGTATTGGCAGAATTTTAGCAGGATGTTTACCTAATATATTTTGGATTTTCTAGTTTTATGATATGCAGAACAGAAATTATGTATGCATGGTATTTTTAATTTTTATGCCACCATAGTAAATATTCTTATGGGTTTTTACACCGTAGATTTATTCACATGGGGCTTAGGATTTATCATAAATGATGATTTTTTTTATTTTTTCTTTTTCTAGATGCAATGCTAATGTAGAAAAGTAAATATACTAAAGTGAAAAGAATTCATGCAATGCGGTAAAGTAAATATGGATAATTACCAATTTGCCTCCCGGTGAGTGTTCGGAATTTTAAGTCCTCCGGACAGGACTTTACTGGAGTCTTGTTTATTCCTTGGGTGCATCTGTTGGTCTTAGAGATGGAGACCCAAATGGTTGTACCTCTTATGATGGTGACTCTGATGACGATGTTAACTTTTCTTTCCATACTTGCTTGGTCTGTGGATTCGTCTTTAGCGGAGTAGGTTCATCTTTCGTAGGTTCTTCATCTTCCTCCCATTCATTCTTGGGGAGTTGATTCCTTTGGCATTAGGATGATCGACGTCTCCTTCTAGAGTAGAACTTCTTTGGCTATTCATAAGTGGTATAACTATTAAAATAGCAGCGTACATTCTCTCTAGGGAATTGGAAGTGGACTTGTCCAAATCCAACGTAGATGATTGCGCTCATAGTGTTGAGGAACGACCTTCCAAGGATGATGAGTGTGTCATCTTCTTCTTCACCCATGTCTAGAACCATGAAATCAGCAGGGGCATAGTGATTTTGTATTCTTACTATGACATCTTTTCCTATTCCCTCCGGAAATCAGATTGATTGGTCCGCCATCTACAATTGCATATATGTAGGGAACAAAGGTTGATCACTAAATAAGTATTCATACGTTACCTTGGATATTATATTGACACCCGACCTAATGTCACAGAAGGTGTTGTGGAATATCCTTTGTCCAATGGTACACTCGATCGTGGGTACACCTGGATCATCCTTCTTAGCAAGGAATGGAGAAGCGAGGAGGTAGTCGTACTCTAATCTGAGTGTGTTGATCATGTTAACTGATTGCTCTAGTGACTGCCTGACCTTGTTCTTCCTCCTCCGGTTGTTTTTCTTCTTGGTCACTATTGTCTCTTCAGGCAGGTACGATGTTTGTGGATGTCCAGAAGATTGCAAGATACGATTCTTGAAAGAAAACGTCTCCTTTTTATCCTTGATTGTGAAACAGATCTGTGCACTGTCTGCGTAGATGATGGCTTTTATAGTGCTTAGGAAAGGCCAGCCCAAGATAATGGGTGCTTGTTGATGGTCACTAACACCAATTATAAACCATCAACATAACCTGCATTTATATTTAATTCTATCACCAAACATAGGTATAGGGGTTTAAACTAATGAATTCCATGAGCTTTGGTGATTTCATCACTACAGGAGGATTTATCGAGAAAATAACTCCTGGGACCACTATCATACACTCCAAACAAGCAAACCGACGACAACAAGTGATTCAACCCACGAAAACTGTGAAAGACAACTCTAGAAGGTTCTAGAAGACACCACGCTGAAGCTTGGGCCAAACAGCCATGAAAGTGGGCTGGCTTTGTGATCTCCTCTATACTCCTATTATCTTAAGTCTTGTTGCTACTCTAGGTTAATTCAGACGTAGTTACTCTCACACATTTCCCTATGGATACGATACTTGGAATACTTTCAGGTGAAAGCTACAGCGGTATCCTTGAGCTTGCGGATTTATTTGTGTGTGTTAAATATACCAACAAGCTTCTTGGCGCCTTTGCTGGGAAAACGGTTGCTGAGTTAACTTTGAACCTAGCTTAACCTTGTACATTATATCTTTTACTTTCTTTTATTCTTTTTTTTATCATGAATTCCACTCCTATCCACCTATACCTGAACCTACAGGCGCGTACTTAAAGCCGCCAGGCTATGAGCTGCGCCCGTGTTTTATAAAATTGATTTGGGATAAATCCTTCTCGGGAGAAGGCGATGAAAACCTATACTCACACCTATGAGAGTTTGCACAAACCTATGGATGCTTGCATATCGCTGGCATGTGTGACGAGACCTTAAGATGGAAGTTGTTTCCATTCTCTTTGATGAGAAGGGCTAAACAATGGTATAGTCAAACTGTAGGAAGTATGCAAGGAGATTGGGAAATATTATGCTCTAAATTTTATTTACGTTTCTTTACCATCTCTAAGGTGGTTAGCCTTCTAAAAGAGGTTCTAAATTATAGACAACTAGAAGAAGAATCTCTTGCCACATCATGGAATCATTTTAATGACCTCATCATCACTGGCCCTGACCTTGCCATTCAAGACCCGGTGCTTCTTCAACATTTTTACATAGGTCTTAGAAAGGATTCCATGGAAAAGCTTATTCCTTCAAAATCCTTCAAAGGAAGAAGAAATTAGACCTTTGGAAATCCCTTTTAAGGATGATCTTTTTTATGCTGATTTTGGGAAAAGCTTATTGCTACTTAAGAGGCCTTTGAGCGAATATAATTCAAATCCTCTCAAGAAGAGATCTCTTAGGAAGCATCCTTATTCCCATGTAGGACATTGGGAAGAACTCAAGGGTGACATGTCAAGTGATGCTATAGAAGGAGAGCTGAGTCATTTAACCAATCCTATCTTCTCCCCTTATATGCCCACATTAGATGTCTCATCTGAACGCATGTTTATACCCATCCTTGATCCCGATGAGTCCCCTTATGATCTTTCTCCTAAGTGTCATGATGATCCTAGAAATCTATTAAGACAACTGAAGCATAGGAGTCATGAAGACCACAAGGATGATCAAGAAAAGCAACGACAATGGCTGAAATATATTAAGAACTCATTTGCCATTGCTAAAGAATGGATGGACAAGGACAAAACCTTATGGGTAGAATCCAAACTTAATTCAGATCCAAACGGTGAGCTCAAGTCAATCTTCTTAATAAACATGACTCATCCAAGTTTGGAGGAGACCTTAGACAAGATCAACCCGAGAGTCACCAATCCATGGGAAATCTTGGACAATAAAATGTCCAATTAATGTCATAGGCATGGAATGATGGAGACAATGTTTTCGCCTATGGACGTTCATGAAGATTCACCCTTGGAGTTTAAAAAGGAAGATTACATCATCAAGCATGGAAGCCATTTCATTAATACCTCATCGAATCCATGCTCGCTTAAGAAATCTCCTGAATCATTTGGTCTCTCTAACATTGCCACACACAAGATCTTTAGTCCCCTCATACTCCCTATTCATAAAGACTTTGAAAGGATGGTTGTAGATGCATATGTTTATCATAAATATTGCAAATCTCGTTAGCATAAATCTTGAGATAGGCACCCAAAGATTGGTGTTGGAGGGAAAACCACTTCACCAATTAGAAATAATTCAAAGGTTTCCTAAGGACAAGCTTCTGTCCTAAAACAAGCACTTTCAGGAGATAACATGAGCCTTCACCTTTCCCTTGTGAAATGAGCATAGAAATATAATTGTGAAAATATTCCTTTAGGTATTTTTGTAACTAACCATTCTAGGTTTGAACCAAAAAGGATGAAGGATGACGATGCAAGGTATATCCAACCAATTATTATGCAACATTGAATCACATTCACACATGAGAGTTCTATCATCCAAACTTGATTTTGCTACAAAATTCAAGTGCGGAGGATGAACTAAAAAATCTTATGCCATGTTGCTAATTTTTGGTTGTCTCTACCTTTAAGCCATGCTCAATTTGCTAAATAACAATCATGATCTTTCATCTCCAATTGAATAAATCTCTATAATGCTTTCATGCTACCTTTGTTTACTATAGTATGTTCAAGGTTTGGAGTTTGTTCATACATCTCATAAATTAAGCATGGTGCTTAGTTTAGGAGTGTTGATCTTATTTTCAAAGGCTTTTTAAATTAAGCATGGTGCTTAGGTTAAAATACTTTCCTAGATTAAATTAGACATGGTGTCTAGTTTGATTTTTGAACCAAGAATATGCTATAGTAGATACTGGTCATTTTGTTAGACTAACCCCATGCAGAAAACTCTTAATTCAATATTGATAAGTCATGAGATGAATTCAAATTGGAGATGAAGTCAGGCACATAATGAACTCTAATAACATTGCACAAAGAAGACATAGCTCATTCATCATGATGGAAGAACTGTAAGTATCAAATTTCATTCACTTTGTCTTCTACTGCAAGTTACCTTTGCCTTGAGCCATGATTGTATAAAATATGATAAACAAAATCTATGCTAAAGCAATCCCAAAATGATCTTTTTATTAGCATAGATGTAATTCATAAAATTTATGGAAAACAATCCATAGTTCAAATTTATTGTATTCCCTCGGGTATGTCTCCACTAACATTTTGTAGGGATGAATGAATACAAGTGTCGACGAAATATGGTCGGCAGTCCACCGAGGGGGGTGCCCATGGTGGTAGATTATCGGTAGACGATGCGTGTAACCAGGAACCAGATGGTGACACAAGGCGCAGAGACAGCGATTTAGACAGGTTCGGGCCGTCTGATCGACGTAATACCCTACGTCCTGTGTCTTTGGTGTATTGTATTGAGATGTATACAGATTAACATGTCCTCTAGGGGACCCTTGTCTCTCCTTATATACTCCGAAAAGACAAGGTTACAAGTAAAGTATCCAATTTGGTACTATTACAATATCTAGTACAACTTGTAATCTTGATGTGCACGCCTTGATCTTACGGGCCGGGCCACCTCGGATGGTGCGGCCCATATACCATCTTGTGGTACCCGGGGGTATATCCCCCACAGCTAGTCCCCGAGCGCCATGTATTCTGATGCGACACGCCATTTTAACCTTCTCCGAGCAGTGAGGCTTGAGTTCTTGACATCTCCGACCACCGTTATCGCCGGAGAAGTAGGTTGTCTGAAGAATGTATGGTGCTCTTAAGAAGAAAGAAAAAGATTTCCGTCCTGGGAAGTGTGCCCACTTGTATTTCTGAAAAGAAATGTAAGTGCGTCTTGATTGGATCTCGGCGACTAGATGATGATCTAGCTTGCCGAAACTGTTCATGAGAATGTCGAGCGTAGATGCATGTATACACGAAAAACTTGCATGATGATCTAGCTTGCTTGTTTGTCATTGGCTTGCATGTAGATCGGTTCTCCCAATAGATTGCTTGCTTGCATCATCAAGCATGCATGATGCTGTAGATGGCATGGCATGTCTCAGACGTAGCCTTCTTGTGCTTGCTTGTGTGGTGATGTAGATGCATACGTATTCCTTCATGCAAATTTTAGATTGGATCTAGCACGCGTTGTTGATGTCACCGTGACTCATATTAGTCTGGTATTAATCTTGACGGAGTCCATGGACTTAGAGCTTGAATGATCCGGCCGGCCGGGTCACGCTGCTGAACGGCTACTCTAACTGCGGCAAATCGTCCGGAGGCGTTGAGTCCTTTTGTTGACTGGCGCTCGTGCACGAGACGAGTCCGAGTTAGATCGACTTTGTCTGCACCGTTCGTGCAGCCACATGTCTTGCGTGTGGTCGATCGACGTAAGCCTGAGATCGATTGGATCTTTGGCGGAATCAACGTAACGCCCGATGCCAGGCTTGCAGATGTATAGCCCCGTGCAGGATCTGCGACAGTCGACTCGATTGTTGGTGGAGATCTTGAGCATGATCCGGATCATGAATGTGGTGAAACTCCTGTGCAACGTCTTGAGATCGGACGATGCGACGAGCCTGCTGTTGTTCGAGCACCTCCTCAACGACAACCTGTACGAGCGGTTGGAAGCACAGGCCGTCGCCGAGGATGTGTAGATGATCTTGAGGTACGCCATCTGGTTCGCCAGAGATCAGCGCGCACGATCCCCTAAAGGGGACCCCTACCCGGCGCGCCACTGTCGATGAAATATGGTCGGCAGTCCACCGAGGGGGGTGCCCATGGTGGTAGATTATCTTTAGACGGTGCGTGTAACCAGGAACCAGATGGTGACACAAGGCGCAGAGACAGCGATTTAGACAGGTTCGGGCCGTCTGGTCGACGTAATACCCTACGTCCTGTGTCTTTGGTGTATTGTATTGAGATGTATATAGATTAACCTGTCCTCTAGGGGACCCTTGTCTCTCCTTATATACTCCGAAAATACAAGGTTACAAGTAAAGTATCCAATTTGGTACTATTACAATATCTAGTACAACTTGTAATCTTGATGTGCACGCCTTGATCTTATGGGCCGGGCCACCTTGGATGGTGCGGCCCATGTACCATCTTGTGGTACCTGGGGTATATCCCCCACAACAAGCTACGCTTGTCCATGGTTTGGCATGAATCTGCAAACTCAGCCACCACTATAGCTATGGAACAAAGAGGATGAGTGCCATAAAACACGATCAGTAATCAAAGCACTCACTCATAGGAAGTGGATGAGCAAATCAACAGATCTGAGGCATACAACAATGAATGAGTAGAGCAGAAGGTCCAACAAGATGTCAAGATCAAAGAGCAAAAAGATGGCATAACAAGAGGATGAGAAAGAAAGGGTGCAATTTAGGAAACAAAAACCTCATGAACACTCAAGCTGCGAGGCTAGCCGAACAAGGAAAACTTCAAGAAAAAGGGAAAGACCATCACGAGTCACTTACTCTTTGTCACATGGTGTTATCATGCTCCAATGACAAAGGTAACATTCTAAGGTAAATGGTCATTACTTAAAAGGCTTTTCCTTGATTTTGGTATGCACATAAATAAGAAATAAAACATGTTTGAGTTACAACTCCATCACTTAATCCAACCTAACTAACTCAACATGTTCTTTAAGCTTGTTCCTAGCACCACTTTCTTGATCTCATAGTTTTAACCAAATGAGCTAAAACATTGCACATCCTATCTCTGGAAGATGATAGTCATAATCAAGTAAAGATTGATACATTATGCATAGATAGACGATTCTTCCATGAGTTAAGCAATTCAACCCTTTTAGCCAAATGTACTTAAATGCTACATTCGTACTCAATCTTCTAATCTTATCACCCATGTTTTAATTGAACAAAGCACATAAACATCAACTTCATCATATTCAATGTGCCTAAGGTTGGAGAAGAAGAATAAAATTTTGGTTATGTTGGTGTTTTCTCATCAACAGAGCCCATGCACTTGATCTATACCTTGTCTCATGAGCAAGACACACTTCAACCAAAGTATGGGAGAGTTAGTTGATTCTCCAAATTTCTACAAATGTTCTGAACTTGTCAAACCAAAGTCCAAACTCAAAACCAAGACGGGTTTGGTGGAAGGAGGTGACATCACCATTAAAGGCATCATCACAAGAATCCTCCTCTTCAGAGCAAACCGAGGTATTTGGTCAATAAACTTCACAAGGAGAAGTCTGGTTCAAAAAACTTACAACACCGAACCCACACCGAAAGAGCTAGCTTGGGGGAGAAGCACTCCCGTGTATCCAGGTAAGTATTCTTTCCCCTTTTGTTTTAGTTTTAGTTTCTTTTAATAGTTAAAAGAATGATGAATGAAAAACAAAATAAAAATTTATCTTTGCATTAGTCATTTATAGTAATAATGTGTGATCTAGTAAAATTAAAAAAAATAAAAAGAGTGTGTATCTAGGTTGCTTTAATTTGAGAGTTGAATAAAATAAAGAGGATTCTGGATAATCTCTTAAATGGAAATGATAAATAGTTACTCTGTTGTAATTCCTTTCAAGTACCTAGTTTTCAGCCTTGAATTCTCCCGAGTTTTGGATAAAATTGTGTTGATATAAGGAATTACTCTGAACTTGAAACTCGTGGGTGACATATGCTTGATCTAAGTCTAGGTAATTGATGGATATGATATGAGAAGGTCGGAGCTACTGTTTATCTTGTTCCAAGTAACACTAAAGTTCTGGAGATTTACTTTCTGAAAAACACAAAAATGCTATATGATGAGTTCTTGTATGACAAAGCTTGAATTCCTACCAGAGCCATACATGTTATTTAGGCTAGGAAAACTTCCTCATATATGTTGCTTGCTTTTGCATTGAGTTTTGTACAGCTTTGTTGACCCTTATGAGAGATTTGTCATGCTCTTAAAATTAAGATCACATACACACCACCGAGATATGCACTACTCCTACATTGGGGGTAGGCGCAAAAACATGCCTTCCATATAGATCCACCCAAAAAAATGTTTTACTTATACTCTAGGAGTGAATACAAAAACATGTTTGATAGGTTTTCCATCCACTCAAAATAAATGCTCTAAAGTTCTTGTTGATATCTCTCTCAAAGTTTTGTTGCAGAAAAGAGACATGGGCTATGCAAAAGTTATTCATAAAAAAAGAAAAAAAAAGAAGAGAGTTGAGAAAAAAATGGAAAAGTGTCTGATTTATCTAAAACAATGGGTACTTAGATGCCCGCCTGAAAAAAAAGAAAGAGATGAATAAGATAGCCCCGGTTCTCTTACAAAATTATTTCCAAGTTTCAAAAGAGAGATACGTTTTCAAGGAGCAAAGTAGAATTAGGTTAGCCATCATATATATCCACCATTTATCCACACACATACACATCTTGATTTGATTGTATGACTCAACTCTCTTTGGATCCGTTGTTTGACTTTACAATATATTTATTGCAAGTATGCTCTAGCTTTCTCTCTACCTATGAAATTCACATAAGCCTTAGTGGTAGGAAGAAAAAAAGGCATAACATCTTTATTGCCTTGGTGAGGATCCACAAATACCACATATATTGAGAGACTTGAGAGTGTCATACAATGGAATCTCTGAGTTTTATTTTAAAAACTTATAAAAACTCTGAAACAATGGTGAAACAAAGAACTTGAGACATAGTGCTTGACTTGATCATTCTGTCTTTCAATTGCTCAAGACCTAAGTGAAGGCTAAGAAGCCCCATAGTTGAAGGTAATATGGGTAAGTTTGAAAGTCAGATCAGTTTATTCTAATTCAGAGGAGAATTTTTGATTGAATGCATGTGTACTTTTGAGTCATGAAAGTATTGTAGCAAGTCTTGATCCATTGCTGAGTTTAGCTTTGCTTAGGGATCACATCAATAAGTATAAGTTTATCAATACTTCCTTCTTGCCTAGCTACCTTCCTCGGCAACGGTGCCAAAAATACTTGTTGGTATTTATTAACATGTCACTTGTTTTAAGTAGTCCCCCTATGATGTTGACATTCCTTAGCATCTTTTACTAACTTGTCATCCCTAGTGTTGGTGCTAGAAATGCTTGTTTGATACTACCTAATGCCACTTCTAGAATGACACTAAGAAGTACTTTAGTATTTCTTATGACTAGAAAGAATATATAAATGAATGAAAGGAATCTACAAGCGCACAAATAATTATACCATTGTAGCACTTTACCTGAGAGTATTTTAGGTATCATTATTTATATTTTTACCACAGGGAAGGTCTGGTGAGGATATTTATTGATAACTTATGCTATTGATGGAGAAGTAAACTATAACCAATATTCTACTCACAACAGGGGTAGGTCATGTAACAGAACCGACCAAATCATAAGAACGTAAGTACAAAAACAATCACCGAAGCGATCAAATTCCTATACTTAAGCTCCCATAATCCCGGTAGTCCGGAAATCACGAAGGATTTCAACCAACTCTCGACATACAAACCAAGATCGTAATGATTCAACACAACACATCATTCGTTACAACATTTCACAAGTAGCATTCGGATTACATCCATCAGAGTTCAAATAAAATATTACAAACCAAGTTTGAGTGTGCGGAAGCAACATAATTTAGTACAAAACATCATAGTTTTCAAATACATTGCCAAGTCTGAGTCATGTCCCGCAAAAGCATTATCAGGTACGAGAACTAGTAGAGACCGCGCCCAACGGTCTAGTCTTCATCCCCAAAGCAGGAGAAGGCGAGACTTAAGACAACCAAAGTAGGCGGTCATCCGCAATGTGGGAGATAAACCCCGAGTACGAGAAGGTACTCACTAGACTTACCGTCAAAACCAGAAATAAAAGACACCAAGGATCATGCAAGGCTTTTCAGGTGGGCTAGCTTGACACAGTTGCATAAAAGAGCTTATGGTTATAGTAACCAATTTAAACTTAGCATCAAGCTTATCATTAGTTACATGTCCACTAGATTAGCTTTTTGTACTAGAGCACTCACTTATTAGGAGCAAACAATATTAACCATAGTAGGTATAATAAGGTTGTCATCATCATATCATCATTTCCGAACCATTAAGTTATTAAGTGTATCTATATTGGAGATAAGCCCGTCAAGTTCTCACTAACCGAGAGACGGCGACTCGAATCGAATTACAACTCGGAGGGGTATTCCTAACTTTCACCCCGGCATACTTTGCAAGGGTAGCCGTGGGTCACCTTTGGAACATCTCAGAACCAAATTGTGGGTTCGATCAGCGCCAAGACACTCGAGGATTACCTTTCCGCCAGACGATCGGGACTTTTAAATCACCGCCTTGGACTCACGCCACGGCTCCCTTCCAAGCGCACTTTATACTTATCGACTCCCGGCCCGAGGTGAGCTACTCGGGCCATGGTCGGTCATCGGACACGGCCAACTAAGAGAGAGGCATGCGTTCAACATGAACAGAAAGGCTCCAAGAATCAGTCCTTAAGCGACACAGACGGAGTCATCGCAAACCGCAAGCCTCCGTCCGGTCTTCATTTCAATTTAAGACTGATTCTTTTCCACGATAGCAAATATAGCCAACCGTGCCACATGTATCTTCCTATATCTCGCAGGTGACAGGAAATCACCCGACTTCTACCGCGATTAAGCAGGGCTAAGCACTACTCGAGCCTAAGCTACATAGGATTCAGGGTAACAATATCTGGACAAGGATTGGTAACCAATGCAGCAATTGTTTGAATCCAACACCTAAACTTAATGCAACAATATATATATGTAACAATAATACTGTAACTGAATTTCAGAAATTAGGAGGCTTAATATGCTCCGGGGCTTGCCTTTCACAAAGTTGCAAGGACGGTGGTCCGGGCACTCAACGGCGACCTCGTCTGGCACTTCTCCTGAAGGCTGCTCCTCCTGAATCTCCGGTGTCGGCTGCTGCTGCTCACTCAGTTCCTCGAATTCCAGCAGGGTTACTCCTTCCGGTACACCTATTGCATGCCGATGCAAAAGATAAATATCATGGATGCATAAGGAATGACATGATGCTCATGATGAATGAATCACAGTGAGTGTTTACGAAAGCATCACTGGACACTCGTTTACCGAGTAATTAGCTCTATTCAAATCACTTTAAGCATGTATCCAACTTAACTTAAAGAACAAGAGCAACTTACCTAACTTGCATAACCTAAGATAAAGATGCTCATCTTCAGTTAAAGGCCTAACACCTAGGAACATTACCACAAACTTAGAAATAGTAAAGGCATACATAATTCAACATTTAAAGTTTCATATGCACACAATTAGTCCCTTAATTCAATCACAACCAGAGTTCTACAAATCCAAATGACTTGCAAGAGGACATTCTGGAAAGCTCATGAAATTCTCTACAATTCATTTGTAAACATCAAAGCATGATTCTTAAGTTAACCAAATCAAATTCCAGTAAACCTAGAATCTGTCCCGCAATGACAGGGTTGCTAACTTAATTATTTAATGATGATGCAAAAGCATAATTTGATCAATCCAAGTTTACCAACTTGTTTTTCATATCTAAGAAACATCAGAAAGTATAGTGCCAACTTCCAAATAATTTATTTAATATCCTTTTCCAATTTATTTAGTTAATTAGGTGATTTAAGCAATATATAGTAAAACTATTCATAAACATCTACAAAAATTACAGTAGCTATCTCATGCTGCACATAGACTACCATAAAAATTTCAAAGCCATTGGGCAAGTAAAACTTACTGTATCTAAAATAACAGATGACATGTCTATTTCTAGCATAATTAGGAAACCTTATTAACAAGTGTCAAGCAACAGATTTCCCATTTTTCCTAGCATCCTTATAGTATAAGAATAGCACTCACCAAATTTTACCTTTACTGGATCTATAGAAAAATTATGAAAATTTACACAAGATCCATCCATTAATAAAAGGAAATTCTATAACTTAAAAACTACACATGCACTAGCTCTGAAATTTTAACCAGAGCTTCTAATAATCAATAATAGACTACCCACAAAATTTCATAATTTTTGGACCACAGAAACTCAAGACAAAATTCAAACAAGTTTGCATGCATCTAAAAACACATTTCAAAGTTCTATTTAATTCATCAAAAATTTCTAAAACATGTGCTCATATAATATTTTTGTTAAGTACTAGACATGACCAGGAACTCAACAAAATTGGAACCATAATATTTGGATCTACCAAACTTGAGTTACATATTTTGGAAATTGTGCACCAAACTGTGAAAAACAGTTAAACAAAACAAAAATGAAAACCTAACCGCTACTGGGCCAGCCCATAGAAACACGGTGGCCCATGAATACGCGCTGGCGCGGCCCAAGACGCAGCGCAGCCCAGCTTGCTCCCGCCGCGTGCATCAGCGGCTGACAGGGTGGACCCGCGCATCAGCGAGACAGGCAGGGGAGCGGAGGAAGGCGACGGCGCAACTCGCAGCCGGTGGCTCCTCCGGTGAAGGCAACGGTGCCAACAGTTTCGCCTCACCCTAGCGGACCTAGGGGAACCATCTATTGCAGCTAAGGACGCAGCTAGAAGGGGTGGCGATGGCCACGGCGGCGCTCGGCCACGGCACGGCCGGCTCCGGCGAAGCTACGACGTCACGGCCCTAGTGGCTCACTCAATGAGCTTCAGCGTCACATACAGAAGCTAGCGCAAGGGAGAGAAGGGGCGATAAGGGCTCGAGCAGCACGGCCACGTGCGAGCTCGGTCGGCGGCGGTCATGGCGACCTGGTGGAGCCGCGCTCACGGTGAGAGCTACCTGAGGCGAAAATGGAGTGGCGGTGGGGTCGAGGACGTGGAGAGGCTCACGATGGTGCTGTGGTTCAGAGGAATCGGGCAATGGCGCTCGGTTTTGGGTGGAATTGGCTCGGTGGTGCTTCGGCATTCCGGTCGCCGTGCGCGCGGAGGAAGGAGAGGGAATGCAAAATGGAACGGCGACTCGGCGGGCAGGCACAGGGGCTTCAAGACGCGGCTGTCTGCGCCAGGGCGTCCACGGCGCGTGGCCTGCGCGCTCAGGCGAGCGGCGACGGGTGGCGCCACGCGGTGTCGTTTTTCTGAATCGGTCGGCCACGTTCACTGAACATTTTCTGAAAACGCAATTCAGTGTTTGATGACCATGACTGACAGCACGTATTCGACGTTCATTAACTCCTAATCCGTGGCGATCTAGACTATGCCATAGTTAACAAAGTTGCTCATTTATACGTGAACTACAACTCCTTCCACTGGAGCTCAAGCTGGTTTGGCTTGGTTAGGGAGATACAAGGTGACAAAGTTGGGTACAAGAAACTACAACACAGTTAAGGACTTAGAAAAATTCCTAAGTCTGAAATCAGCATGTACTTCTGACTTGTGGGCCATGTTTGAGCATGTTCCACACATTTTCATGAGTTGGTCATAAAACAACTTTTGTTCCTTGATAAATTAGCTACAACTTTGGTAAAGAGTGCACAGCCATGCAAAGTCTCTAAGTTGGACTTTTGAATCAGTCAACGATGACACTCCAAGGGTCAATTCAAGTCAAACTTGCACTTGAGGGCATTTTGGTCATTTTGATCTACATGAACAATGTCCCAACAAGTAACCTAAGTATAGTTAAGGTGTAATAGACCATGATCAACCACTTTACAAAATTGTTATACCACTTCTAATGATCTCATGTGATAAAGAAAGTAAAACAAGCAATTCATTCATATGTTGCAATGCAATGTTTCACATGTTTCAAGACCTTGTTGTCATTTTATAATTGCCACATTACTACCATATTGCCATGTTTCCAAGTATGAGAGTTTCATGTTACATTCACATGTTGCACTACTACCACTCTAAGCAATCAAGCATGAAACACATACAATTTAAAATGTTGCATATGTATGTTTCAATGATAATGACATGATGACATAGATAATGCACATGGTTATGAAATGACATGCAATTTAGTGGAAGCCTAAACACCTAGGGTGTTACAGGTCAAGTGGTAAATGTATATATGAATAGTGCTTAATAATTAATCATTGATCACTCAGAGTACTCCATTCTATGGCATTAGTATGGTTAAGTAGAATATTAGAGGAATAATTCCTAAGTCATTCTTAATTACAAGTCAAAGCATACATTGATTAGTGCAATTACACCTAGTAGTCATGGCTAAGGTCAATTTCATATCTACACATAAGGGATATTACTAAGGAAGATTAAGAACATAGCTTGTATTCCTTCGTAACTAGATCCTACTTGTATACCTATATTCGGGGAGTGGACTACAAAGGTCTCAACGGGAGTGTCACATCCGCGATCTACCACATGACCCAGAATATAGGGTGTATCCGCAGGTAAACAATGTATAAGCACCATGCTTACACAATGTCGACCACTCACCCATGGTACCTTAGAGTGAGCGCTATACGGACTTATGCATAAATATAAGGATAATCTCGCTATACTAAGTATATAATCAAAGTAGACCATGAACATGATAATTAGGAACATAAACGATATGAATAATGTTGTTATAACAATTGTAGCAAACATATAAAAGTAATGAGAGATACAAAAGAGACGGGGTACAAAGATTATACCAAACCATGCTCTTGGCATGATCGGGAATCCAAGCGAAGCCTGCTTGTCTCCCTCTAGACCTAGCCTAACTAGCTATGCCCTAGAATATGGTGGAGCTCTGAGGATGATTAGGGTTTCTATCTTCTCAAATAACTTATGTTTGAGAGAGGGGGTTGGGGCTATATATATAGGCCGGAGCGTCAATCCTGAGCCCTCGGATAAAACTAACTTGAATAAACAGCGTAGATGCAATCTAGGAGGCGGTGGAGAACGACATAGCAATGGGGGGGCTGATAGGTGGGCCCCAAGGGTCAGCCGGCCTATAGGTGGGGTTGGTCGGCGTCTCACCTCCGCTTTAGTGTGGAGTCCTCTCGAGTGTTCTGGAACCTTTTGGTGTCTGTTTCGCTGCGGATAAGCATGATTAAGTCTGACATCTACGTCCACCTTGACGGTTTCTAGACAAACCCTGCAAAAAATATAGATTCGCCAAAACTCATGGAATTTGTTAGTTTAAACCCCTATACCTTTGTTGATGATTATACTTATGCTCTTATACATGTTATATTGATGGTTTATAATGTTTATTAACTACCATCAACACCACCTGCTCAGTATCCACACGAACCAGGTTGCGCTAGTGCTTCTCAGTGTTGTGGGCGGTGCTGATCCCCTATGTCACAACGCTAGTGTCAAAGCCATCTATCCGGCTCCAGTAGTAGGCAAGGATGTACTCTGCATTGTCCCCATGATTCTTGTTCAGGTAGGCTGGCAGTTCTTCTAGGACATCGGCGAGTTGGTGAAAAATGAAGACGTAACTGCTCTCCCTTTTCTCTCGAGGCGGGTTGAGGGTGCCTAGACCAGTGTTCTATAGCACATGCCTGATCTTCAACAAAGCCTTACTCATTATGCCAATGGCCCAATCATCTCTATCTCCAAAGGGATCCACTAGAGCTTGATCTTGATTCACCATGGGCATGACATCATCCTCCTTCACCACGGGCACGACATCATCCTCCTTCACCATGTGCACGACGTCATCCCCCTTCCATGAGTGCTTCATAGAAGGCTCGCCCTTCACCATGGCGGTGGCTAAGAGTGAAGTAGGTTTGGAGAAGGCAACCACACGTTCCTAGCGATTTTAGATCTACAGTGGGAATGGGAGGGCTCGGGGAAGGAAGGAAAACAAGTAGAGTTATGGAAGAGATCACGACGGTCAATATATCACTACTACAAGAGGAGTCATTGGTGTTTTTTTGGGAACAAAGAGGAGCTATTGGTGTTGAAATGTTACTACACACGCAAGAAAGTCCGACCTCTGTAGATTTGAACGCGTCTGACACACTGCACAAACCTTAGATTACATTACAAACAAGTTAAAGTTGATGTAAAATAATGACAACATCCATCCAAGAGGAAATTAACACGTCCATAGACAATCAAACAACATTGATCTATTTAAACATGTCATGACAGAGAGATACATCAAATGCAGGTTTATTTACTACTTTGCTAATGACTCCAACTCCGAGAACAAGGGAACATAGGGAAGATAGTAAGGTCTGCTGATGATTTCTAGCAGGATGTCACGTCTACCATATGAAATGTATAGGGATGACATGAACTTTTCTGCTGTCCATGTTATATGCAATGACGGCTCTTTCCACTCCAACCCCAACAAAGAAAACCAAATTCCATTCTGGGTGAACTATAACCGCTGTGTAGCATGACTCAAAATCAAAGTAACCCATTTGTTTCTTAGTCTTTCCAAACAACTTACACAGGCTGATGGTATGCTTCAATGTCCATTTATTATTAGTACCATAGTCTTCAAGGATCCAGATTGAAAGCTTGGACATATTACGACCACCAACAGTACATTGACACAAGTGACCCTGAGCTTGATGGATGGAACGTGAAAGACCACGTGGCCTATTAGGAATTTTCCTCCATGCCTTTCCCTCTATATCCACAACAAGTATATGACAGTAACCCTCGTAGAACACAATATACTGCAGACAACCATTAAGAAACATAGTTACTTATTTTGAAAATGTCCACTCAGCCTCCTCACCCCATTTAGATTCCTTAAAGATCCATTCTATAGATTTAGATGAGTAGATATCCACACCCACGCACTAACCATCCTCCTCCATATATTCAAACACATAGAAGTGTGAGGGGGCTATCAGAATGAACTCCAATTGAGCCTCACCAATAGAATGGATTCTAGGCGGCAATACCTTCAACTTCTATGTTGCCGGATTACAGACAACATAGTGGTATCCATTAGCCCCAAGGCACCAGCATTGGATGAGGCTGTTGTAGCAATCTGAGTAAGCTACATTGTTCATGGTGAAGGGAAGGATAAGGAGGGGTAAACACCGGTGATGCTGGTGAAGTTTCGTTGGCCATAGATTCCATCGTAGAAGAAGCCAACCACAGTCTGGGGCATCAACTTATGGTTGTCCGAGATGAGGTGTTTCTAGGAGCGACAAACACATTTGCAGCAGAACAAGGAGCGGGCGGGGAGGCGGTGGAGGATCTTTACAAAGACATCATCCATGAGGCTGGCTAGTGCATTTCTCTTGTTGGGGGCCTCCTCTGTTTTGTCAGTGTACATGTAGTAGGATGAGAGCTTGCTCAGTAATGAGATCACTGAGGAGGAAAATAATCCAACAAAGATCCATTAGTAAAGTACACAACTCATACCAAAGTGCAACTTTAACAACCATTAACAATTTTCATGGTACGACCTCATCTAAATTTAGAGTAGCACCACATAGATATATATAACGCAAATTAGAGTAGCAGTTAATGGAGCTATAACCATTATAATTCTAGCTAAATCAAGTCTAACCATCACACTTACAATCAGTACACGAGCTCAGAGCTTCTTCCATAGGAGTCAGATAAAGATTAAGAGGACCACAATTACAACAGTTTTGAAGGACAAAGAGGGTGGAGCAGCTATTGGGTTTTGAAGATAGAAGTCATCATCATGAGCTAAGGCTAGATTTGAGTTGGTTCTTGACTTGAAGGCAACAATTCCTTCTTCATTGGAGCTGTATTTTTTATAACAAGCATCATGAAACCTATGAACTTGTCTATGGCAGTCAGGCCAGTTGTAGTAAACTCCTGGCTCATGTCCATCGAACACAACAAAGGAGGGACAACTCATCTCAAATTTGCACAACCCGAACAGGCTGCCTCAGTTTTCACAAGTAGAATGTTAGTGAACAAGTGGTAGTGATCATAATTGGCATCAGTAGCAACATGTGCAACTTAGACATTAATTAGTGGCCTCAGTCATGTGAATGATTGACACAAAGCATTGATTTGCTTTCGATGCCTTCATCTTGTTTGAAACCAAATGGATAACTTGGTTGTCCACAAGGAGAAGACATAAAAAGCAAACATATGAGCTGCATCCTAATACATCCAATAGCCATGTAGACATCATTGGCACAAAAATGTGGCCTTAGATATGTTACAAGTTCAAAATATCATAAGGACTCACTAGTGGCACTAGAGCATATGAAATAGAAATGTAGAATCAAGCAAGCACTAGACAGAAAAAGAAGTTTAAGGCAGAAGCGAAGGGCCTGTTTGTTTGCCTAGACAGATCTGCAAGTGACGCATCGGTAGAAAACCAACTAGTGCCACCTCCTAGTTCTTTTCATCATCATTGGCCTAACCATATCTGAAATGCTACAATGTTTCTTGTATACCATATGTTCAAGCAAGGACCAAAACAGTGAAGCGAACAAGAAAAAGCTAGAAAGGAGACCTGCGGATTGGATATGTTGCCTTTGCCATGGCACACGATGGACATGGACGCCAATGCCACTATGCTCCACCGAGAAGACCAGCCGCCTAGCCTTCAAAAGGATGCCTGAGCCACCATAGCACATTGGGGATCCTCCGTTGCTGCCGCTGCCATCGCAAGTCCAATGGGCATAGATTTGTTTCCACTTGTAGGGGATATATCCAATATATAAGTCAACCTAACCACATAGATAACATATACTACTCCAAAGACATGTCAACACAACCAGGTGTCTAGCACATGGTGAAGACGGTCTATTCCTTGCTCTGGGTCCTAGGTTCTACTCCTAGGTCTCATGGTTTTTTTTTGAGTTTGAATTTATTAAACCTTGGTGGCAACAAGTGACACACAAGCCATTGGATCCCATAGGTTGGATGGAGATGGAAAAAGGTCCCATAGGTACACGTGATACGTAAGCCATCAGGTCCCAAAGGTTGGATGGTCCCGTAGGTACACATGACATGCAAATCGTCGGGTCCCACATGTTAGATGGAGATGAAAAAAGGTGTCGTCGGGTCCCATAGGTCGGATGGAGATGGAGAAAGGCATTGTTGAGTCCCACAAGTCATATGGAGAAGGGTCCACAACCACAAGTGACATGCAAGCCATCGGGTGCCACATGTCGAATGGAGATAGAGAAAGGCCCCATAGGTACACGTGACACGTAAGCCATCGGGTCCCACAGGTTGGATGGAGAAGGGTCCCACAGGTATAGGTCACATAGAGAAAGGATAGAGCGAAGACTTTTATAATGAATTGCAAGTGTCACGGATGAGTAACTGTAGGTCCCATAGGTACACGTCGGATGGAGAAGGTACCATGTGGAGATCTATGATGAAGCGCCATTGTTATAGATCAAATATTGTTCATCACAGATCAGTAATTAGTTTAATGACAAAGCATGGTTCGTCATAGTTCTAAATAAGATCATCATAAACGGGTAGGAACAGTCGCGCGAGTGATCTATGATGAAACTCTATGCTATTCTGTGATGTTTTTTGTGACGATACCCGTTTTCATCATAGATAAGGGGGTTCGAGGTTCGTCACCGATGATCTATGATGAAACCAAAATTTTCGTCATAAAAAGCTATTTTTATGACAATTTTGGATTTGTCATTAAGATTTTTATTATAGAAGTGGATATTTCTAGTAGTGCAACATATAGACATGGTTGGGCTTCTTCTCATCTTCAAAACTAGGAGGTTGCTCAACATAGACTAGCCCATTGATGTACCCATTGAGAAATACACTCTTCACATCCATTTGGTACAACTTGATGTTGTGGGCACAAGCATAGGCTAACAAGATCCTAATTGCTTCCAATCTTGCAACCGGGGCATATGTTTCTCTAAAGTCAAGACCTTAAACTTGTGTGTAACCTTGAGCCACTAATCTTGCTTTGTTCCTTACAACTATCCCATCTTGATCTTGCTTGTTACGAAAGACCCAGTTAGTTCTAATCACATTATGATCCTTAGGCCTCTCAACTAATTCCCATACTTGATTTCTTGTGAAGAGTCCAAGGGATAACAAAGCTTCATCTATCTTCTTTGGTTCAATGGATGATACAAATGAGAAATGTTCACAAAATGATGCCAATCTTGATCTTGTTTGCACACCTCTTGAGATACCACCAATTAAAGAGTCCAAGGGATGATCTCTTGCTACATTGGTTGGTTGGAGCACTTGAACTTGATTGCTTGCACTTGGTTGATCAATTTGTTGAGATGATGTACTAGCCATTTGTTGTTGATCTTGCTCTTTGTCATCACTTGTACTAACTTGATTTTGATCATGAGAACTACTAGATTGCACATTTGAGTTAAAGAGCACTTGATTCTTGTCATCTTCAACATCAATCACCTCTCTTGGCCTTATATCACCAATGTCCATCTTCTTCATTGCATTGACCAATTGAGTGCCTCTCACATCATCTAGATTCTCGTCTTCCTCTTGGGAGCCATTGGTTTCATCAAATTCAACATCATGCACCTCCTTAGGAGTACCACTAGCCAAATTCCAAACTCTATAAGCCTTGCTAGTAGTAGAGTAACCAAGCAAGAAGCCTTCATCACATTTCTTCTCAAACTTGCTCAATCTAGTGCCTTTCTTCAATATATAGCATTTGCAACCAAAAACTCGAAAGTATGCAATATTGGGCTTTCTTCCATTCAAGAGTTCATATGGTGTCTTATCCACCATTGGGTGACAATAGAGGTAGTTGATATAGTAGCAAGCCGTGTTGATAGCTTCGGTCCAAAATGAATTACTAACATTGTACTCACTCAACATTGAGCTTGCCATGTCAATCAAAGTTATATTGTTTCTCTCAACAAGGCCATTTGATTGTGGAGTATACTTGACCAAGAATTGATGTCTAATTCCAAATTCATCACATAACTCATCAACTCTAGTATTCTCGAATTCACTTCCATTATCACTTCTCACTTTCTTGATGGTTGTTTCAAACTCATTGTGAATTCTCTTGATGAATGTCTTGAAGGGTGCAAACACATCACTCTTATCAACGAGAAAGACCACCTATGTATATCTAGTAAAATTATCTACTATCACAAAGCTATATTTGTTTTCACCAATGCTAGTGTATGTGGTTGGTCCAAACAAGTCCATGTGCAACAACCTAAATGCCTTAGATGTGCTCATCATGCTCTTCTTAGGATGTGTGTTGCCTACTTGCTTTCCGGCTTGACATGCACTACATAGCTTATCTTTCTCAAATGTGACATCTTTCAAGCCCCTTACTAGATCATGCTTAATCAACTTGTTCAATTGTTTCATTCCAATATGACCAAGCCTTCTATGCCATAACCAACCCATGCTAGACTTAGTGAGCAAACATGTTGACAATTGAGCTTTTCTAGCATTGAAATCAACTAAGTATAGGTTCTCATATCTAAATCCTTTGAATATCAAGTTAGAACCATCTACAATTATGATCTCTACATCATCCATACCAAATATGCACTTGAAACCAAGATGACACAATTGAGCTACCGATAATAGGTTGAAGTTCAATCTCTCTACTAGTAGCACATTGGAAATGCTCAAGTCATTGGATATTGCAATCTTACCAAGCCCTTTGACCTTGCCTTTGCCATTATCACTAGATATTATACTATCAACCCCATTGTTATCATTTGTGTTGATTGAATTGAACATTCTTGAATCACCGGTCATATGTTGTGTGCACCCACTATCAAGCATCCAATGCCTTCCTCTGCCTTTGTAATTGACCTACAAAAGAAGATCAATTCTTTTTAGGTACCCACATTTGCTTGGGCCCTTGAAGTTTAGTTACTAAGCTCTTTGATACCCAAATAGCTTTCTTCTTTAAGCCCACAATTGGTGCACCAATGAACTTAGCCTTCACACTATTGGCACCCTTGGTATGCAAATAACAAGAATCAAACTTAATTGAGGATACATTAGTATTCTTGTTCTTGTTTTTGTAATCTTGCTCTATATGCCCAACTTGCTTGCATCTATTGCAAAACCAACCATTGCCCTTCACAAAACTTGTCTTGTGAGTGACAAAGGTTTCCTTACCTTTCTTGGAGGTATAGCCTAATCCCTTTTTGTTGAGAGAAAACCTTTGGATACCAAAGCACTTTAGCAAGCGGGTATCTCCACCATAGGCATTGCCTAAGGCACGAGTGAGCTCATTGACCTCCTTCTTGAGGGTTTTATTCTCAACCATTAGTGAGGCATCACAAGTGAAACCATCACTAGTAGATGAGATAGAAGTGGTAGTACTACAAGAAGGGTTAGTGGGAGCAACAATGATAGGTTCATAGAAAGATTCATTAATTAGATCACAAGTAGAATCCACATCACATGTTAGAACAACCGCCTTCTTGCCTTGATCAAGGAGGGAGGAGTGAGCTTTTTCAAGCTTCGTGTGAGCCTTGCCAAGCTCCTCATGGTCTTCCTTTAGACTCTCATGAGAGGCATTGAGCTCATCAAAGGATTGCTTGAGAGCTTTGAGCTCTTTCCGCAATTCTTTGCACTCCTTCCTCTTCATCTCAAGACATTCATGAGCTTGTTGTAGCATGTCCATGAGATCTACCTCCTCATCACTATCACTATCACTCTCATTCTTTTGTACCTTGGTAGACTTAGCCATGAAGCATGATGGAGTTCAAAGTGAGAAGGCTTGTTGTTGATAGCAATGCTTACAAGTGCTTTCTTCTTGGACTTCTTGTCATCATCACTAGAGTCACTATCCTCCGATGACCATCACTATCCCATGTCACCACATAGCCTCCACCCTTCATCTTCTTTTAGAATGTCATCTTCTTCTCCTTCTTTTCTTTCTTTTCTTTCTTTTCTTTCTTTTCTTTTTTCTTCTCATCCTCATCATTGTCACTATTGTTGGGATAATCCGCTACAACATGATCCTTACTCTTGCAATTGTAGCATCTTCTCACATAATATTTGCTCTTGTTGTTGTCTCTTCTCTTCCTTGCATCATAGCCCTTCTTTTTCATGAACTTGCCAAATTTGCGCACAAAGAGAGCCATGGCCTCATCATCAATGTCACTAGCATCTTCATCCTCACTTGATTCTTCTTTCTTGGACTTGCCCTTGTTCTTGGATGATGAGCTAGCCTTGAATGCTACACTCTTCTTCTTCTTTGTCTTTATCCTTCTTCTCATCTTGATCAACCCCTTTCCTTTCCATACGGTATGTCTCTTGTGTTATTACTTCACCTAGTACTTGGTTGGGGGTTTGTTGCTTCAATCCTCCTCTAATGATGATCAATCTCAATGTCTCAAATCTTGGAGGTAAGCACATCAAGAACCAATGGGAGACATCATCATAATTGTTCTTCTCACCCAATGCCTTCAAGTCATTCACAATCACTTGGAGCCTATAGAACATCTTCAGGATACTCTCATCATCCTTCATCTTGAAGCTTGTCAACTTGTCCTTGAGAATGTATAGCTTGGCACTCTTGACCGCTGATGTGCCCTCATTGGTCTCTTCCAACCTCTTCCATACTTCACTAGCTCTATCAAGATACTTGATTTGCTCAAACACCTTTGAATCAATGGCATTGTAGATGGTGTTGAGTGCCATTATGTTGCATTGCTTGTTCTCTAGCTCTCTTGGGGTAGGATTGGTGGGATCAAGAATCACATAGTCATTTTCAGTCACATCCCACACTTTATCATTGATTGAATCCAAATACATCCTCATCTTTCTCTTCCAATAATCATAGCATGTGCCGTCAAAGTGTGGTTGTTTGCCCCCAACATGGTTGAACACTATTTGTGCTATCTTTTGACACCGATGTTGTTAAGCCTTCAATCAAACGGTGACCACGGTTCTGTTACCACTTGAAAGGTCCTAAATGGCTAGAGGGGGGGTGAATAGCCTATTAAAATCTCTACAAAATACTAGAGCAAGTAGTTCGTAACCTAAAAGGCGAAATCTAATTTTGCTCTAGCTCTACAAGGGTTGCAAGCCACCTACACCAACACTTCTAGTTGATTATCATCGCTAGATCACACAAGGCTATGTCACTAATTCTACACTAGTGAGCTAGCTAACTAGAGCAACTAATTACACTAAGCTACATAAGTAGCTAGCAAGAGAGCTACACTACACTACTACCTCAACAACAAGTATGAAACAAAGTAGTGCCAAGGAGAGAGGTAGGGTGATTATACCGTCTGAGGCAAGCGCACAATCAATCAATGTGAATACCAATGAACACCGGGAGATAACCAAAGAGACAAGAGACACATGATTTTTCTCCCAATGTTCACGTGCTTGCAGACACGCTAGTCCCCGTTGTGTCGACCAACACTTGGTGGTTCGCAGCTAATAGGTATCACACACCTAACCAACACTTGGCACCACAAGAACCTACCACCAGTGAGGTAGCTCAATGACACAAGCAATCCAATAGAGTACCTAGTGCCCAAAGCTTCCACCTAGTGCCACAAGATGATGCAACTCAATGCAATGCACTAGAGGCTCACCAATCTCAATCAAATGATGAAATCAAGTGTGCAAGTGAGTGGATTGTGTTTGCTCAGCTCCTAAAGGGTGTGCACAAGTGTATGAGGTGCCAAGAGAGAGGCCAAGGCCGGCCACACCCTCTATTTATAGCCACACAAGCAAATAGAGTCGTTGGCCCTTTGGGGCTGTTTCTGCACGGGCACCGGACAGGGCGGTGTATCACCACCCTAGGGGTGGCGGTGCCCCTCCAACGGTTGACTCAACGGCTATTTTGACTAGCCGTTGGGGCACCGGACAGGTGATGGTGGAGCCACCCTATGGGTGGCGGTGACCATCCCAGCCGAGCCCCCAAAAACCAAGTCTCTGAAAAAATAGCGGTGCACCGCTGTCCCCATGGCAGTGACCAGGGCGGTGCCCCCTCGGCCCAAGTTCGGTTTTAGTTGCTCTCAGGAAATAAATGGCAGTGGCACCGGACAGCCCATGGCGGTGCACCGCTGTGCCTGAGGCAGTGTACGCCGGCATGTCCGGTGACCACCCCAAAGTTGCCCTTCTCGGGCAAGTCCAGGGGGTGGCGGTGCACCGGATAAGGGGTGGCGGTGCCACCCAGACACCACCACTAGCTCGCCAAGTTGCAAACTTTGTCTCGATTCGATCCATGGCAACTTGAGCAACTCCCCGTATGGGATGCTAACTTTCGAAGTGTTTTCTCAAAACATGTTAGAGACAAGTTAGCATTTCTCAAAAACATTTTTAATAAATATTTTCGCTTGCTCTCCGATTGCGCACTAGGCCTAAATGCAATGCATGAAGTCCAACACCTAGTGGCACTAGATGACTGAATTGTCTAGTAGAGATCCCCTCTTAATAGCACGGTCATCTATCTTAAACGTGATCACACTCTCTATAGTATCTTGATTACCGAAACAAAAACCCCTATTTATACCTTTGCCTTGATCTCCATAGGGTTTTGTTTTTCTTTCTTCTTTTTCAAGTTGAGCACTTGATCATCATCACATGTGGTCATCTTCATCATTTCATGTGATCATCACCATTACTTGAGTGCCACCATGCTCCACACTTGGATGTACCAACCTATCTCTCACAACACTTATATAGCAAGGTTAGTGCATAGGTTTCATCAATTATCCAAAGCCAAACTAGGGCTTTCACACGGACGCGGAGTGTAGGCACGCGTGGGAAACGAATCGGCACGGGCCGCGTATCATCCGACGGATCGGTATTCGATCGGACATCCAGGCTCTAGCAGTTCCGCTATTGTTAGGGTACATTAGGTACATTTGGCAGGGAACAAGATTCTCATACAAAATTCTCTCAAGAAATGTTTCAGATGGTGAATCAGAATCACTTCATAAAATTGTTCGGTTGGTAGGCTAGATTCTGATTCAAAAAGTTATTTTTAATAGAAATCATATAAATCAAAATATGCTTTGGAAAAATATTGACCTTTTTTGGATAAAGAACAACTTAAATACAACCTATTTTAATTGTTGTACTTAAAAAGGATTAACTGAAAAGACCAATCGCTAATGAAAGGAGAGGTAGAAACGGAAACCGTAGAAGCCAAAATGCAGGAAAAGAGAATCGTTTCGGCTTGAATCCGACTTCCCTGGTGCTGTTTGGAACTGATTCAAGCGATTCAAGTGAGAAGTGGAACTGATTCACCTATCCAAACACATGCTTAGTCCGTGAACTTAGCTGGATATGTCACCCCGGTCCTCCAACTTCTAAAATGACTATTTTTGGTCCTTCGAACTTGTTGGCTGTGCATCACGGTCGTCCAACTTTCAAAATATCCACTTTTGGTCACTCAACCTGGCTTTGGGTTTCATCTAGGTAGAAAGATGGTCGCTCCATAGGTTAACATGTTATGCTGATTGTGTGTTGACTGACACATGGGTCTCACCTAGCACCCTACCTGGCAGTTCTAAAACGAGTCGTGGAGGGACACTAGTGGTGGCCTGGCGGGCGACGGTGGGCGGGCCACGGCCACATAGCCACTCGATTTCCTCTAGGAGAACATATGCTGCAACGCCGATGTTCTTTCCTATTGTTGTTTTGCTACTTGTTACTTGCTGCAGTCCTAACTTTACTATAACTTCTTTTTGTTCAGTATTCTTGTGTTGCCTCGGTTTTCTAACATGAAGAATTTTATTGTTAATTTTTTTCGGTGTGCCATATGCTGCAATGCTGATGTCGTTTCCTATTGTTTTTGTCCTTGTTGCTTGCTGCAGTCCTAACTGTTTACTACTGCTTTCTTTTATATATGCTTTCTGTGTTGCTTCGGTTTGTGACAGGAAGAATGTCGTTGTCAATAAGTTCGAAGGCCTACCTTCAGTGCAAGACTGTCAGGTTGGTCGATGTACACAAATCGATTAGATGCTTTCTCTATAGTGTTTCTTGGCTTTGTGTTAGTTTCATATGCCAACGTACAATCTGCTAGGGGTTTCCTTACTAACCATGGAAGCCTATTACGATACTAAATCCATAAAGGTATATCATATTTATGTAGTTATTAGATTGTTGACGGAAGGGTTTTGCCTTTTGTTTCCGTATAAGCAAATGTATCGAACATCATTTGTTTCTGAAAGCAAATGTATATAATATCGTAGCTCTTAGATGTAATTTTTAATTACTATGATTAAACTTAAAATAACTCAATTATATTTTATTTTCAATGATCCCATGAGAGTAGTCATAACAACAAATGAGTTTATGTGCTCACTTTGGTTTTAGGAATTTGTTGTCTCTGTTCTCCTAGAGGAAATTGAGTGGCTACACTCCAGTGCCCCGCGCACCACTCGTGTCCCTCCATGACTCATACAGGAACTGTCAGGTAGGCTGCTAGGTTAGGCCCACGTGTCGGTCAACACACAGTTAACATGACATGTCAGCCTACGAAGCCAGTTAGACCATGTTTTGACCCGGATGAAACCTAAAACCAAGTTCAATGACAAAAATAGACATTTTAGAAGTTTGAAGACCGAGATGGCATATCCACCAAGTTCAAGGACCAAAAGTAGGCATTTTAGAAGTTAGGGAAATGGTATTGGCATAGCCAGCCAAGTTTAGGGATTAAAAGCTGATATTTTATAAGTTAGGGATCGGGATGGCATAGCTAGCCAAGTTTGAAGACTAGATATGAGTTTTATCTATATTTAAGAAATCCAGAACGAGTTATAATTTGGAACGGGGCGAGTAAGTAGAAAGGCTTTGGACACCTCCGCCCACATATATGTTAAGTCTAAGTTTGATGAAGTTTATAAATTAGTACAAATATATGATACTAAATAAACATCACATGATTTATTATGGAATGTATTTTCTATAATGTCTAATTTGTGTCATAAATGTTGACATTCTCTACAACTTGATCAAATTTGAGTGACCTAGACTAGAATGACTTCTCTTTTTAGGATAGAGGTTTTCCGGATGGAGTAGGAAGTAAAATCGCGATGCGCTTAGACCACGCAGCCGAAAGACATGTTATAACAATTCACCAGCTCTTCACTAATTATTAGAAAAAAAATTGTTTGATGGGCTATTTTTAGGCTAATTTCTCCCTCTGTACTCGATGAACGAAGACTGGACATTTTTTGGCCCGTGTTCATTCCAAATTGAAGCTCACTAATCGTCAATGGAATTGCAAGATCTTTCTAGTATACAATTTTTCTCCTGTTTAAATTCTTTTTCCGCATAAATTGCATGATATGTTCAAAGCGTATAATTTTCTCTTGGCACCAAATAAAAATTACTCCATGCTACAAATTTGATTCATCTCTCTCTAGTGATCTTGCATCAAGAGACATGAACTATGCAAAAGAAAAAGAAAGAAAGAAAAAGTATGAGAAAAGAAAGAAAAAGAAAGAAAAAGAAGAAAAATGAAAAAATAGAAAAGCAAAAGAAAGATGAGAAAAGATAGCCATTTTCTCAAATAAATAGACAGAGAGAGAGAGAGATCATGAAAAAGGAGTATAATATCTTCCATCAGGTTCCACACACAAGCACTCTATTTAGTTGTTTTATTTTTCCACCGCTTATGACAAGGAGAAAGCTATAAGCCCTAATGACTAAGGTAATATGGGTGAGTACTAAAAATTGCCAACTTATTCAATTCAAAAGATAAATATTGATTTGTAAGCAAGATACTTGAAATGAGTTAGGCTAGGCAAGTAGTGGCTATTAGGACGGTCTCTTGTACTAATCTTCTTGCCTAGTGTTGTGTCTCTTAAGAAAAAATTGATAGTCCATTCAACCCCCTCTAGTTATTCTAGATCTTTTTTACTAACCTTATTGAGCAACCTCTTTAAAAGAAATGTAGATCCCCTTTGCAATTTGCAACTTCTAGAACTCCAAGGACGCTAATAATGAAAGGTGCACGGTCTATATAGTTCTAGTCGGTAGAGAGAAAAAGGATATTTATAGAGTTTATCTTTATCATACATGTGGTGGATTAAGAAAACTGCTAGTGTAAATGATTACGCAGGGGATGCCCTTAAGAAAAACTTCCTTACACTTGCGGTTCAATTAACACTACCGCTATTATAGAAACTAAAGTCAACCGCTAGTGTAAATATCAGACTTAAACATGAGGTTGACTTAAGTTTGTGTATCTGCACCATAGCCATAGGCCCATAAGTCTGTTTGTACTGGTTTGTACTTTTTATGAATCACCTACGTAAAAAAAACCCTGACTTTAGCAAAAAAAAAAAAAAAAACGTTTCTATACTAGTGAGTGCAGCAGGTCTCAACCTGTAACGATGCAATATAGTGATAGGCATGCTGATAAATGCTGCCACACAATATGCGGTTATGCTCAGATTGGATATCTGCCCAAACATATCGAGCGATAGTGCCAATAATTTTCTAGCCTCACTTTAGGCTATAAACTATAAATATGATGGTAAAACCCCGACCTTTGATAGGATATAATTGTTGGCTCACAATTTTCAGCACCCATTTCCATGCATACTCCTTAAACTAAAGCTATTTAATTCTTTTGTTGATTAAGAGCATATAAAAGCCTTTCTTAAACTCACTCTTTAATTCATCGTTTAGAGAACCATTCGAATAAAAAATGCTCTTTATATCTTTTCACCCCTCAACAACTTTGTATATCTTATACGCACTGAGTCAATCTAACTCTCCATCTTTGACTAGTGATAAATTTTTAATAGAAAATTGTAATAATATTTAGAGATCTAAAAAAAAAGTTATTGGAGGACATTTTTTCTCTATTCCTATCAGAATTTGCTTGAGTTGCTCTAATATTTGATGGAAAAATCTAGAAGTTTTAAAATAAATTGTAATTAGCATTATCTGTAGCAACATACAGGGGTGGACAAAAAAGACCGAGACTGAAAAACCGAGATCAAACCCGAAAATATCAAAGTATCGGTCCACGGTTTCCATCTCGCTTCTCACTTTGCAAAGACAGATGTACAATTTTTTTTATCTCGGTGTGTGCGTCCATTTAAACGAAACACCCCAAGTGCTTATCTACGCCATTGCTCCCTTGTGCAGCTGTGCTAGTGCTTGCTAATCTATCTAGGCTGCAACCAACCAGTGATCAATCCATCAACGTTCGACTACAGACTATGTGCTTATTTGCAGCATTGCTCCCCTGAGCAGTTATGCGCTAATGCTTGCTAATCTATCTAGGCTGCAACTAACCAGTGACCATTCCACCATCGTTCGACTACAGACTACTCCCCTCCCCTGTGCCAACTGCCAAGGACGTCTTCGCGAGGAGACAGGGGAGTCGCGGCTGAAGCCCGACCCCGGTCGTCGGGAGCAACTCGTCGATGGGAAGCCCAAGAAGTGCGAGCTGAGCGCTTCCGAACCCATCTCCTGCTGACGCTCCTCCCGTCCTCCATCTCCAAAGTCAAACTGCCCCAAGGACCGTTGTTACCGCTAACTAACATCCTTCCGTTGCCAGCTGCGGGCGTCGTGCGCGCCTCTCACCATTTTGGCCCCCGTTCACTCCGTCCCGCGACGAGCGCGCCACCACCCCCGCCTCTATTTCTTTAGCCCCCGCCATTTCTCTCCAGCATCGCCCGCCCCCCGCCTCAAGGCTCTCCTCTCGGAGGTACGTGCGTGCGCGCTCCTTTTTCCTCACTTCCCTCCTCGATCCCTAGCTGCGCGCCCCTCCGTATCCTTCCGATCTAGCCATTCTAGGTGCTTGCTCGCCGGGGGAATCACGAGCGTTTTGTTGTTATTGGTACATTGGCGTCACGGCCACTTGCGTGTTCGTCGATCGTCGTTCTTGTGCTCTGTACTATGCACATGTTCTAGTCGGTAGGTATCGGTAACATCGTTGCTAATCATCAGGTATCGATTATCTCCTTAGCACTCCCTCCGATCCAAATTATAAATCGCTTTGAATTTTTTGGGCAAATTGACTTATAATTTAGAACGGGGAGCAGAAGGGAATGTATGTTTTGAAAACGTATCAATTATGAATTATCTAGTCTCAACTGCACACAAAGAGAAAAGTCACCCTAAAAATTAATGTTTTTAATCCTACCACTTGGCATTGAATCAGATTATATCTGGTGTATTATCACCACATTGAAATATTCAGCACATTATTCCTCAAAAATTGGACATGTGTGGCAACATAGCATTTGATTGGTGTAATGGCGATGATGTTTTTTGTTTAGTTTTTATTCAGACTTATTGAAGTATAAGTGAATTGTCCACTTTATCCATCAGCTTAAGCTTTCCGGTTAACTTGGTCGGTGTATGGAACTCAATACTTTCTTTTATCAGGTCCGATAGGGCAACCCAATAATGGCAGAAGTCCTATCAGGATCTCATGAGCACCATCTGAGCTCTGGTGAGTATGCATATAATTAAATGACATAAACATTTTCTTGTTGACTGAGATAGAATATCTTGCAACAGTACTTTCTTTCTTTGTCCTCATCAAAAAGAACTTGTGATATTTCTGTAATGTCTGAATGTGTACATAGTGGGTTTTTTATTGATAAGTTGCACTTATGGCAACACACTTTTGTTTTGCCCAATCAGGGACAATTCAACATAATCCTTACAAGTCAAATTTAGTCCCCGAAATTGAACTTTGCAGAATTGACTTACCTACAAATGATATCTGCAGCCTTAGATGGACACTATGACGAGAAGAGGAAATCCAATGTGGAATACTCAGAGGATGAAAAGAAAGCCAAGATCGCGTCTCTGAAAAAGAAGGCTATGAGCGCCTCACAGAAGTTTAGGCATTCCATGAAGAGGGGGAGGAAGAGCAGCAAGGTCATGTCCATCTCAATTTTGGATGACCGTGAACCTGAGGAGGTGCAGGCTGTGGATGCCTTCCGCCAGCTTCTTGTACTTGAAGAGCTCCTACCATCACAGCATGATGACTACCACATGATGCTAAGGTGTGTGATATAGTAATGATCCATCCTATTGTATGATTTTATTTTCATGTGTGGCAGCATTGCTGAAAGTTGGGATGATGAAGATTTCTGAAGGCAAGGAAGTTTGATATCGAGAAGGCAAAGCAAATGTGGTATGATATGCTCAAGTGGAGAAAGGAGTTTGGTGCAGATACCATTCTCGAGGTAACTATAACTACCCACCAGAGTTTGCTAAAACCAACTTCATTTTCATGAGTACTTTCTCATCGATATTTACAGGCTACTAGTTCATAAACTTTTGTAACATTTTCCTTTTCTCTAATGGAAACTTAGGAATTCGAATTCGAAGAAGCAGATAAGGTGGCAGAATGCTACCCTCAAGGTTACCATGGGGTTGATAAGGAAGGCAGGCCTGTCTACATTGAACGGCTTGGACACATCGATGTGAATAGGCTAATGCAGGTCACTACAATGGATCGCTTTGTCAAGAACCATGTCAAGGAGTTTGAGAAGAACTTTGCTGTCAAGTTCCCAGCTTGCTCAATCGCTGCGAAGCGCCATATTGATCAGAGCACAACAATTCTTGATGTGCAAGGAGTGGTATGTATGTATTTACAAATTGGTGGCTACTCAATGGTTGCAATTTTACAATGAGTAACCAAAGACACATTTTCAGGGGATGAAGCAATTCAACAAAGCTGCAAGGGACCTCATTGGTATGCTTCAGAAGATTGATGGTGACAACTATCCAGAGGTAATCCCTTTGATATGTGTTTTGTATTCAGATATTTGATCTGAATTTTGTAAACAATATTGTTCTTACCATGCCAGTTATCTTCTCTTTTGGTGCTAGACCCTGTGCCGGATGTTCATCATTAATGCAGGCCAGGGATTCCGGCTTCTATGGGGCACAGTGAAGAGCTTTCTTGACCCAAAGACCACTGCAAAGATTCATGTATTTTTTTTCATCTTTTTGTAGTTTTGTTCTTTAGCTATGATTCCAGTGCTCAATTAGAATATCGTCTCCATATTTCTATAGGTTCTGGGCAACAAGTATCAGAGCAAGCTTCTTGAGGTGATTGATGCTAGGTAAGAAACCAGTCCTCTAAGTTATTAGCTTTACTGAACTCGTCAGCTAACTTCTATGGCATTTGCCCACTGAAATATACACGTTTCTATTATTCAGTGAGTTGCCAGAAATTTTTGGTGGAACTTGCCAGTGTGAAGGTGGTTGCATGAAGGCTGACAAAGGCCCTTGGAAGGATCCCGAAATCATGAAGGTGAGGACTAGTCGAATCTGGTCCTTTGACCTCAACCTTGTCACCTTGAATATAAATCACGAAATTTTTAAGGAGAAGGCACTAACTCAATTCCTAATGCCACTTTGATGTGAAGATGGTTCAAAGTGGTGCTGGGAGGTGTGGATCACACAGTATGTCCTCTTTTGAGGCTGAGGAGAAAATGATTTGTGAAGATGACATGTATCCTAAGGTACGGGAAAACAAAGAAAACAACTTTCATGTTTGCATAGTGGTTGTATTTATTCCTATCTATTTTTTAATGTTTTTTAAATCAAGAAACAAGCTTTATTCGATGGGGAAACACAATTAGCTGGAGATGGTCAGCGTTCTCAGTCACAGAAAATTTCCCGCAGCCGAATTGAACATCCTCAGTTGTCACCTGTTCACGAGGAACTTATCCCCACTTCACATCCTGTAAGTCATTCTTGTTATGATTGTTGATCATTCGATAATGAACAAAGACATTAATTAGTGCAAAGTTTATAGTTAGAAACTTAGTGTTGAACCACAACATCCAAACTTAAACGGATTGCTAGCTGAAAACTCAAACTTAATCTCAATAATCCTAACACTTGCGATGTACTCACTTTTTATTTCTGGTGAACTTTTTAAGACCCCTGGATCACCCTATTCTTGTGATGTCCCAATGGTTGAAAAGGCCATACACGCTATCTGCAAGAGCCCGGGGACACCACCAGATGAGAAGATTGCCATCACCAAAGGTTAACACCACCACTACAAGTTTATGAATGAACAAACTTTTGACGAATTAGTGATACTCCCAGTTTCCTTTCACTGATAGACTGACTAAACATTATTCTTTATCAGCTATTATAAATGCCTCTAATGGATCCAAGCCCCCACTCTATGCTGGCATCATAGCACTTGTGATGAGCATTGCAGCCATGGTCCGTGTGACCCGCAACATGCCTGGGAAGGTACTTGGCGCTGCCATAGGTGGAGCTAAGCCTACTACCCTCTCAGAAAGTAAATCAAAAATACAAGAGTGGCAGCGATCCAAGCTATCAGAAGAGGCTGTCAAGGAAGCTGAAGATGCCGTCTCTGCAAAGTGCCTCGCCGAGCTTGAGGAGAAGGTCCTTGCACTCCTGACAAAACCTGCGTCAATGCCTGTTGATAAGGAGGAGATTCTGCAGGCTGCTGTCATCCGCGTTAGTGCACTGGAAGAGGAGCTTGCAGCTACAAAGAAGGTATCATCTGCCCCTCGCTGGAAAACCATGTTTTACCACACCATATACTATGTAATTAGTAATTTTAATCATTATGTTGGTTTCGTATCTTTCTGTATCAAAAACAATAACCTGAAACACTACGAAGTATATGATTATAGCATATTTCTGAACCAATTAGCCTGTTTTAAAACTTGCTTTGACTTGAGTTTTTGCAGACCTTGCAGGAGACTCTTGAGCGTCAAATGGAGATCGTTGCATACATTGAGAAGAAAAAGAAGAAAAGCAAGGTAATCACCTAGAGAGAAAACTCATGACAAAACATTATGTGCCCAAAGCACTTACAGCTGTGATCCCTTCTTCTAAAAACAAAACAACGTTTTTCACTTAAACATAATGGTCTAATACTGTCATCCTAGTTCCATGATTTTACTGGAATTGATATGCAAATCAATCTGGATTGAAGACACTTGATTTATGTGCTCTGAAACTACGTTTCCTGCGCTACTGCAAGTTTCATTATCTCATTTTTCATCAAACTAACACTGCCTTTGAATTGTGCCTGCAGCGTTTGTTTCGTTGGTAGAAGCAAACAACACTGAAGTGTTCACGTCCATGAGAAAAAGGTTTTGCGTGTGATGGAAATGAACTGGTGTTTGCATATGCCAGCAAACTGCGATTCTGGGTGTAACATATAATGTTCTTTTATTCTTCTTTTTGTTCCCTTGTTGCATCAAATTGTGCCTTACCACGTCGATGTGCTGCCAAATTGTCAATCCCATCCCTGATATGGTCAATCATGGATGGACGGACTGCTGAGTATTTGCAATATAAATATATTATTACCACAAACTACGTGCGAACGTGCGGCCTTTGCTACTAACGTGCCGCGTCTGTTCTTTTAATCTCTACTGACTTTTCAAGGTTCGGCGACTGCGAAGTATGAAGCTATGGGCTGAGACGATGCAGTGCCTCATCACGTCTTGTGTGTTCACCCGTGACGCGTTAGGGGTGACGCTCGGTCGTCTCTAATATCGGCTGAAAGTGCTTCGCTGCAGTGTTTAGTAGCATGCAACGACTGTAGGAGGAATATAATTAGGAATGTTTGCATTGAGTCTATCGGGTAGTACAGTATGCATATAAAGTTCGCATGACTTGGGAGTTAAGCTGGTATCATTTCTCCCCCCACTCGCCCAAAACCCTATTGCTCCCTGCTCTGCTCCCGTCCCCCTTCGCCGTGAAGCAAGCGAGGCGAGGCAGAAGCCATGTTGCTCCGCATGCTGAACCCTAACGCCGAGGTGCTCAACAAGTCAGTGGCGCTGCACATGAACATCAACGCCGCCAAGGGCCTCCAAGACGTGCACAAGACCAACCTCTCGGCCCAAGGGAACCATCAAGATGTGACCTTCCGGTCCCTCCTCTTCCCTCTTCTACCGCAGCTGGCCCTTTGGGCGTTATCGCTAGATCACCCTCTGGTAGATTCGATGGGTTTCTTCTATTGTTGGGGGTGAAGCCTCGTGTCCAAAGGCTTACTAACATATAACCAACCTTTGTATGGATTTCATGAGCAGGAACATTGACGAAGGTCCAGCTGGAGGCCAGGAACCAGTACCAACACCGGTACAGACTGCGGAGCAGCGAAGGCCTAGGGGAATCTTCGCTGGAGGTTCCCGAGCTAGGGAATAGCCTTCGGTCGGTTCCTCCGACCTTCGGAACATCGCCAAGCCAGGACAGCGGGCAGATCCTTCGAACGACTGGGTTAGGCATGAGGCGCTAGAATGGTCAAAGGCAATTGGTGGCTGAGGCGGTGGTCAAAGGAGGGTGAAGCCCTGATGGTGGAGAGCCATGGATTCCAGCCCAAGGGGCATGCTGGGCTAGAGGTCCAGCTCGATAGGGGCCCATCAAGAAAGGCGGTTGGGTATGTAAATGGCACTAAGGCCCGAAGGAGATAAACTTAGAATAGAGGAATATACCAAAATATGCCGTAGCTAGCGTAGGGGCATTATTGTACTTAGGAAATTGTGTAACCATACCCTATAAAAAGGAGGGCTCGGCCCCCAATGAAGCAGAGAGTGAATTTGGGCTCAGAACCCTAGCAAGCTCCTTAGTAATCATGTCTCTAACCGTCGAAGGCCTTCGCCCCTCTAGGGAAACCTTCGACGATTAAGGGAAAAGTCGCAACACGCTTGCCTTCATCTTGTCGGATCCCTAGTTTCCCAAATTTGGTGCCCACCGTGCTAGGACACGCACAAACCCACTATGCCAACCAATAAGAAGGCCTCCACATGGGGAAGGCCCAAGCACAACACTCGCAACATGTATGCCAACCTCCCTAATCCCCAAGAAAATGTGAAGGTTGAAGAGGAAGTACCTGCGGCAGACCAGCTAGGAGCCGAGGGGGAGAGTAACCAATCTCTAACCCAACATCAAAGCAATTACTTCAACAATTGCAGGCCAAGCTAACAGAGAGCTCAGCAAGAAAGGGACAGGTTGGTCGCAACCTTCACTGCCAATTAAAGAGCAGCCCTCGCTTCTCATCAAGTAGTGGAGGTGAGACAGCAACTTGCACTCCTACAGGCTGAGATTCAAAGCCTATTGCCAAATCCTCCCCCCATCAACCAATGACTCCAACAACCCTCCACCAGCTACACAAAGCCAAGTCAACCTCCAGCCAAGCCCTCAACCCCAGGAAATCTTTGGCACACCAATCAGCCTCATCCCACTCTCCAAACCAATAGACAACAAGTCTCCCTTGTTTGAAGGTTACAAACCCTAGCCTTGACCATCCACCTACAAAACCATATCCCTACCTAAATTCAACGGGCAAATAGACCCTCATCAGTTCATAATGAGCTTCGAGGCAGCTGTCACCTCCGCCAGAAGAAATGACACAATGCTGGCTAAATCTATCATTCGTCAACACGGCAGAAAGGGACGTTCGCTTGGTATTCCATGCTGAAGACCAAGTCTGTGTACTCATGGGAATACCTTCGAGACAAAATCATGTCAAACTTCAAAGGATTCACAAACGAGTCCTTGACCTCCTTGATCTATTCCAATGCAAACAACAGCAAGGAGAATCCCTTAAGGCTTAAGCATTATTATCAAAGATTCATGCAACTCAAAGCACGAGCACCCAATGTACTCGAAGAAGTAGCAATTGAGGCAGCCATCAAGGGCCTTCGCATTGGACCCTTCGTCGGAGAATTGGCTAGGGAGAAACCTTCTTCCATAGAAGAACTCTACAACGAGTTTGAGAAATACTGCAGGTCTAACAACGACCTTCACAAAAGAATGGAAGAGCAAAACTAGTTCAAGCAGCAAACTCGATCCCAAAACAGAAAGCATCCTCCTAGGAATGGCAGAGGTCAAAACCAACCTCCGCGAGGCCCTAACCAACAACTTTTCAATGTCAACTCCCAACAAAATCAGCAACCGACCCAACACAACTAGAAGCAGCCTAACCAAGATAATAGGCCTCCACACCAACAAGACAACCGCAGAGGCAACCAGAGGAGACCCTCGAACAAAATAAAAAACACAAGCCAGAAACCCCAAAGGCAATACTGCTTCTTCCGTGGGGAGAATAAAGGGCACATCACTAGAGATTGCCTAGATGCCAAAGAAACCCAAGAGAGAATCAATCACATGCAAAGTCAACAACCCTCACAACAACAACCTTTGAGAGGTCACGAAGCATAGGATGACAAACATGTGACAAAGGCTACATACTATAGGTAGCATAGGTGGAGACAGCATCATACCAATCTGCTGGAAAATGTAGGCAATCTAGTAGTTGTTGTGCACTCTGTCCTCTCTCGGCTTCTCAAGCAATGCTACTGGCCTAAAACTAATGAAGCTAGTGCCTCATCGTGCTTCTATTATTTTCTCATCACAGCAACAAACATGTCTTCTTGTGTTTTTCGCATCTGAATTAGTTCATCTTGTAGGGATTGCATCAGCTCAAATTGTGCCCGTGCTATTTTTGGCTCAACCAATGGTCCAAAACTAGATTCCGCTACATGATCATTTATTTGAACCTTGTTGTATGGGAACGGTTGGTTGAGGCGATGTATAATCCTCATTCTTAACTAGCGATACCCAGTAGTGCAACACTGATCAAACCTTGAAATCCAGAGCGTGCCTGTGCCTCTCGCAAAGCTAAGTCAGCTTCCTCATTGCTGGCTAGATCAACTATTGTCATCTAGTCATGTACTGCCCTTAGACCATGAATCCTCTGTGTCTGTCAGTAGGACTAGGAGGTTTATATTGAGGGAACAAACTCTTCGATTCTTTCAGGACCGTCTCCTGTTCTATTTATCTAACAGTCCTAGACTATAGGTAACAAATGACATGAGCATACAACATCCTCCTCTTGCCCTTGAATCTGCAATCCAGTCTTCTCACTCACAAATTAGCAAGTCTACCACATCAATATTAGTATAAATATGCATATCTTTGACGAAAATCCTAATGACGAATCAAAAATTGTCATAGATGATCGATTTCTATGACGGATTTTTTGTTTCATCATGGAACATTGGTGATGGTCCTCTATCCCTGTCTATTTCTGACGAAATCAGATATCATCATTGAACGACATAGGGTTTCATCCAGATCACACGCGCAACTATTGTTGCTCATTTGTGACGATCTGCTTTAGAACTGTGACGACCAGACATGGTAGATCTGGCACAGGCCACAACGTTAAATAAAAGTTTGACATGTGGACAAACTAGTGTTTGACATGTGTAAGAGCCAGGATAGGACATGTGGGCCAATTCAAATCCAAGATGTGGTACAAATCCGTCATGCCACGTGGTTGAATAAAAAAAGACGTATGGGTAGTTTAGGGCGCAACACGTGGTCCACTAAAAACTTATACGCGGACGTACAACATCGTGACATGCGGTCGAGTAAAAAAAGAGCGACACGTGGGATATTGTTGCCACATGGACCAATAAAAATGCGACACATGGTCCAATGCAGAAGTGACATGTGCTCCAACCGCAACACGACACATGTGCCAATAAAAACCTGACAAGTGTGTAAGGAAAATGGACCCTAGGCCCATTTACTTTGGATTTTGGTGTTTGATGACCAACACAACCAAATTGGACTAATGAATTTGCATGTAATTGTTTTGTAGTTCAATAGGGTGCAAGACGTGACTTGGACGAAGGTGACATGATGATCCCACGATCAACACCATAAACAAGACCCTAGAAGCACAAGAGAAGACCCAAGATATCAAGCAAAGTCCAAGCATGAAGATGGGAACCAAGCCGGACGTAAGATCGTGAAGAAACAAGCTCAGCAGAGGTGACCGGACGCGAACCAAATAAGGACCGAACGCGTCCGATCAGTTGCTCGACAACCCCAGGCATCGGCAGCTGTGACCGGACGCTGAGCAGTAGTGACTGGACGCACCGGTGACACTGTTCATCATCACGGCAGTGTTTTCAGCATGACCGGACGCAGAAGACTGGACGACCGGATGCACGAAGTGCAGTGTCGATCGAGTCCAGAGAGGTTCTAGAGCGGCGCCAGCGCGACCGGACGCGTTGAGTCGATGATGACCGGACTCTGAGTCAAGTCCGATCAACGCGCGCGCTCCAACGATCGAGACGACCGGACGCATCCGGTCAGGACGTGATCAGCGTCCGGTCAGTAGCAGAAAACTGGGTTTCATCCCCAACAGCTACTTTCTCAGTGGGGCTTATAAATAGACCCCCAACCGGCCATTTGAGTAAGAGTGGAGCTGAGGAAACATACCAAAGGTGTTGATACACTATTTTAGTGATCTCCACTTGCATAGTGCTTAGTGATTTACTAGATGATTAGCATAGGTACTTTGCGAAGTGCTTAGGTTGATTAGACCACCACTTATGCGCTTGCTCTAGGTTTAGGCCTAGTGTTTAGTGAGGTTTGTATACCTCTTACCACTCAGTACTTGCGCGCACTATTGTTGTACATCGGAGGGACTTGTAGTCTTACGAGATCACACCAACCACGTCTGTGGTGTGGCCACCACCGTGTACCGAAGGGAACAAGGCCTACGGTGGTTCGGCCGGAAGCTTAATAGTGAAGACGGCGGGAGCGGTCCGGGAGAGGCTTGCCGGAAGGCACACCGGAGATCCACTTGCGCGTGGGGAAGGCCCGGGGCTATCCACGGAGTTACCCGACCAGGAGCTTGGCCCTTGCGAGAGATTCCTTGCTAGGGGCTCAACGAGGACTAGGGGAAGCTTGCACGCTTCTCGATACCTCGGTAAAAATATCAGAGTTGTCGATGGGAGTTTGCGTATCTCTACCTCATCTTTACCTTCCACATTTATATTGCTACCTTGGTGTGTACTTTACTTTCCTAGCTTAATTGATAGGATTGGAACCTAGGTTGCATAACTCTTTTGTCGTAGAGATAGCAATACACTTAGCAAAACCATAGTTCCACATTTGGATAGATTACTTTCTTGCATAGGTTTTGCTAAGGTGGAAATTTGAGGCCATAGTTAGAAGTTAAATTTTAAAGTTGCCTAATTCACCCCCTCTTAGGTGTCATGGTCCCTTACAAGTGGTATCAGAGCCAGGTTGGCTCGATTTTGACCTTTGGCTTCACCGCCGTTGAGCCGATGCTATTTAGAGTGGTTGGGATGGATACCTCTAGGCCTTCGCACTTTGACGGCACTAACTTCCCCTACTATAAAGCTAGAATGGCTTGTCACCTTGAGGTGGTAGATTTGGGTGTTTGGAGAGTCACTCATGATGGGATAAAACCCATTAAGAATCCCGATAAACCCACAAAGAATGAAGAAAAAGAAATTCATTTCAAAGCTAGAGCTAAAAATTGCTTATTTGAATCTTTTAGCATGGATGTGTTTAACCAAGTGTTCGCTTTAAAAATTGCACATGAAATTTGGTTAAAACTCCAAGAGCTCCATGATGGCACAACAAATGTCCATGAGCAAAAACATTGTCTAGCTAAACAAAATTATGATTCCTTTAAAATGAATGATGATAAGCTTGTTCATGATATGTATTCTCGTTTGAATCTAATTACCAATGAGCGCCATTCAATAGGATTAACAAAGCTAGGTGACGTGGACATTGTGAGGAAGATCATCTCCATGCTACCACAAAAGAAATATGCAAGTATCATCACCATCCTTCACAACATGGAGGACTTGAGCACCATGACCCCGGCCATAGTCATTGGCAAGATAGTGGAATTTGAAATGTCACGCAAGATGCGTCAAGAAGAAGCCTCTTCATCAAACAAAGGCAAAGCTCTCACATGTAGTGAGAAAAATAAGATGAAGGGCAAGCAAGTTGAGACAAGCTCAAGCTCAAGCTCCTCAAGTGAAGAAGAAGAAGAAGATGATGATGATGAAGATTCAAGTGATGATGATCAATCTTCCTCCTCCACCTCCGACCTTGATGAAGAATCAATCAAACTTATCAACAAGGTGGAGAAGATGATCCAAAGGCTCAATGTCAAGGGTGTGCCCATCCAAATTCAAGATATCATCTTCACCAATCAAAGAAATAAGCAAAGGAAGAAAGGATGCTATGGATGCGGCGAGTTGTGGCACTTTGTGGAAGTTTGTCCATACAAGCCCACACCCAAGACAAAGAAGAAGGCGTGAAAGGACAAAGCCCTCACATCAATAAGGTCATGGGATGATTCTTCAAGTGAAGAAGAAGACCATCACAAGATGCGCGGGCATAAGCACTCATCATCAAGCACTTCACGTGTGTGCCTTATGGCACGAGGTAATAAAAAGCCTATCCCTAGTGATAGTGACAATGATAGTGATAGTGATGATGAGCTACCTTCTTATGATGAAATTGTGCAACAAAATCTTGACTTTCCTAAAGTTTGCACTAGTCAACAAAAGAAGCTTGAAAAATTAAAAGAAAAACTAGATAGCTCACAACAAGCTTATGCTACTTTGCTTGAACAATATGAAACTTTTGCCAATCTTAATGTGGAGCTATCTACTAAAATTGAACAACTTGAGACTAGTGCAAACACAAATAATTGCACAATCAATGATGAACAACTTGTAAAGAAAAATGGAAAATTAAAGGAAATGTTAGCTAGCTCACAAGATGATTATAAAAGTTTGCTCGCTAAAATGGAAACCATGTGCAAACATTGTGATGAGCTAACTAATAAAGTTGCTAATCTTGAAGCCATCGGTACAACCCCCACCGAGGCACCTAAAAAGAAAGGTTCAATTTTTGACATGCCTAAAAGGATGCCTCTACTTCTTGCAATGATTTATGTTTAGACTCACCCTTGTGCAACCAAGTTTATGTTGAGAAAGTTGCTGTAGATACATGCACACAAAAGGTTGCAATGGAGAATGAGAAACTCAAGCAAGAAGTGGCTCGCCTCACCAAGGACTTGACTCAAGTGAAAGGCAAGACGGAGCAAGCCCAACTTCATCAAGATAACACCATCAAGGGAGTGAAGAAGCTTGATGAAGGACAAACCGTGGTTTGCTACGTATGCCACAAGGAAGGCCACAAGTCCTATGAGTGCAAGGTGAAGAATGGGGGGGAGCTAAGAAGAAAGAGAAAACAAAAAGCAAACAAGCAAGCTCTCCAACACCTACACCAACAAGGTGGACAAAAAGGCCTCCACACCTTATCTCTTGAAGAAGAAGAAAAATGACAAGGTGGTGGCCATCAAGGTGAACAAGCAAGCCAACAATGGGGTCAAATGCTTTTGGGTGCCAAAACAGATCATTTCAAATATGAAGAGTACCAAGAAAGTTTGGATCCCGAAAGGGAAGTGAGAAGTCTGATGGACTTCAGGGAATTTGGAGACTTGGCAAAGTATGGGTGCATTTCATGGGGTGCATCATTATGGACAAGGAAATTACCAAGTGGGTTAGTGAATACTATGGACCCAAATTCCCCTTCCCATGTTAGGTAACTAGATTTAATTTCTAGCAATTTCAATGAGCATCTAGTTCCTTTTCATGCCTAGGTTTGCATTTGCATGTTTAATCTTTTGTCTTGCATACACTAGGTATATCTTATGGTAGGCTTGCTCGGTTTCACTCTTAACCCTTGGAGCAAACCTATATGGTTTAAATTGTTTAGGAGCACGACACATAGCTTGTTTTACAATTGTTCATCTAATATGTGCCAAAGTCCAAATTATAGATAATTTCTTCCGAATATCACATTCAAAAATGATTCTCATATTCATGCAATGTCATCTTTCAAGCGGTATTTTTATTCTAAAATCAATGTGCATGTCTCCTACAAGTATTCCATACTTATGTGCACAAATTTAGGGGGAGGTTACTCTACAAGTTGGATGCTTTGAGACTAACACCTTTTCAAGCTTATTATGTGTGTTGTAGTCTCATTGCAAGGAAAATGGAGTCCCTAGAGTTAAGCGTCATACTTCAAATATCCATCACCTATTGCAAGTGGTATAAATCAAATTGGTTTCCACATGTAGTATTTCTAAACCAATATCATCAAGTTGATTTTACTTTGGTATTTATATGCTTTCTCCATGCATTATATAGATTAAACTCCCTTGAGCATTAATTTGTCAATTATGCATAAATCACATTCTCCATCATATGTATGTATATATTTAGGGGGAGCTTAGTCTATGTATTGTGAGAGTCAAATTTTGTGACCTATTCCACTCCATATACAAAGGATCACAAAGTTTGACCCTCCCTTGTGCTACTAATGTCTTCTTTTTCGGTGTTTGATTCCAAAGGGGGAGAATTTGTAGGACCAAAAGCAAGCCCGATCATAATAATTTACAAGTGGCAATGGTCCGAGAGAGGGAGAATAGTGGATTATGGAGTTAGGGGAGGCTTAAATCTATAATGCCACATGGGGACATTTGCAAGAGCAAGATAAGTTCCCAAAGATGTTTACATGTGGTATCTTTTAGCATCATATAACATTGCCCTTTGCATTGCGTCATAGCAAGTAAATAGTTTTTAAATTCCAAATTTTTTATTATTTGCTTGTTTTGGTCATGTTGTCATCAATCACCAAAAAGGGGGAGATTGTAAGAAAAATGGACCCTAGGCCCATTTACTTTGGATTTTTGTGTTTGATGACCAACACAACCAAATTGGACTAATGAATTTGCAAGTAATTATTTTGTAGTTCAATAGGGTGCAAGACATGACTTGGACAAAGGTGACATGATGATCCCATAATCAACACCATAAGCAAGACCCTAGAAGCACAAGAGAAGACCCAAGATATCAAGCAAAGTCCAATCACGAAGATGGGAACCAAGCTGGATGCAAGATCGCGAAGAAATGAGCTCGGCAGAGGTGACCGAACGCGGTCCTAATAAGGACCGGACACATCCGATCAGTTGCTCGGCAACACCAGGCATCGGCAGCTGTGACCAGACGCTGAGCAGCAGTGATCGGACGCTGAGCGAAGCAGTGACCGGACACACCGGCGACACTATTCATCGTCACGGCAGTGTTTTCAGCGTGACTGGATGCAGAAGACTGGATGACTGGACGCACGAAGTGTAGCGTCCGATCGAGTCCAGAGAGGTTCTAGAGCGGCGCCAGCGTGACCGGACGTGTCTAGTCAATGATGACTGGACTCTGAGCCGAGTCCGATCAACGCGCGCGCTCCAACGGTCGGGACGAGCGGACGCGTCCGGTCAGGACGTGATCAGCGTCTGATCAGTAGCAGAAAGCTAGGATTTGTCACCAACGGCTACTTTCTCAGTGTGGCTTATAAATAGACCCTCCAACCGGCCATTTGAGTAAGAGTGGAGCTGAGGAAACATACCAGAGGTGTTGATACACCATTTTAGTGATCTCCACTTGCATAGTACTTAGTGATTTACTAGGTGATTAGCGTAGGTGCTTTGCGAAGTGCTTAGGTTGATTAGACCACCGCTTATGTGCTTGCTCTAGGTTTAGGCTTAGTGTTTAGTGAGGTTTGCATACCTCTTACCACTCGGTGCTTGCGCGCACTATTGTTGTACATCGGAGGGGCTTGTAGTCTTGCGAGATCACACCAACCGCATTTATGGTGTGGCCGCCCCCATGTACCGAAGGGAACAAGGCTCGCGACGGTTCGGCCGGAAGCTTGATAGTGAAGACGGCGGGGAGCGGTCCGGGAGAGGCTTGCCGGAAGGCACACCTGAGACCCACTTGCACATGGGGAAGGCCCGGAGCTATTCACGGAGTTACCCGACCAGGAGCTTGGCCCTTGCGAGGGATTCCTTGCGAGGGGCTCCAACAAGCACTAGGGGGAAGCTTGCGCGTTTCTCGATACATCGGTAAAAATACCGGAGTCATCGACGGGAGTTTGCATATCTCTACCTTACTCTTTAGCTTCCGCATTTACATTGTTTGCATAACTCCTTTTGCGGTAGAGATAGCAACACATTAGCAAAACCGCAGTTGCATATTTAGATAGTTTATCTTTTTGCATAGGTTTTGCTAAGGTTAGAAAAAGAGGCCATAGTTTAGAGTTAGACTTTTAAGTTGCCTAATTCGCTCCCCCCTCTTAGGCATCACGGTCATCATTCAAAGTGGAACAACTCGGACACGACACATGGTCCAGTAAGGACCTCAAACATGCAAGAACAAGAGGGCCACGTTGTTCAATAAGAAGGTGACACGTGACCGGAAGCATCTCCAATGTAACCGGCTGTAGCATCTACACGTGGAAGAATTTGAAATTGAAGCATCAGCCAACGTGGCTGCCCCCTGCCACACATGCGAAAATAGTTCTATAACGGTTAGTTTTTTTTGTCATATATCAAACCACTTCTATGACGAGTTGCTCAGGTTCGTCATGGATGAACAAATATGATGCGTCATTTTTTATGAACGATTTTTATCATAAATTCATTATAAAACTACAATTACAACAAATTTTGCTTCTTCAGTGACAGAAAGCTATTCGTCATGCATGTGTAGATTTCTACTAGTGTCAAACGGAGTGTGCTCCAACACCAAAGAAAGCAACCGCTGTTGCATTACTATGATTGCCTCAACAATTCTAGCTCTTGGGCATAGGGACTTCTTGAAGGCAAGGAGGAGAACAACTACTACTAGTGTGAGCTCTCCTGGTATCCTTAAAGAGTCAGGACTAAACCACTGTCTACAAATATCCGATTTAGTTGTAGCCAGCGGTAGCGTCCCACCTACAAGGAACAAGTTCAGCTATTTCTTCCCGGTATAGGTGGTGGTGATCCCCTCTAAACATAAATTCAATGTATTAACATCCTCATGGTATCCAGAGAGTAGCAAAAAATATTGTCACCTAATCTGGCACATATTCTTGTGATCTAGCCAATAAGTCCAATAGTTCTGGCATGTGTGCCAAATGACCCCTCATCTCTTCCTCGATGATTCCTGCAAATTTTGCCAGGCCTTCAACTGTAGTTCGGCAGTGAGCATAGAAATTCACGCCTCTATCCACTACAAGAAATGTTCCATTCTATGACGTTTATGGTATGACATAAGATCAGAAGGTCACAAATCAATTAGTTTATGACATTTTTTCGAAGGCATCTCAATTTAGTGACATAAGTAAATTCACATCATAAATATAAATATAAGCAGTGTTGAGTGGATCATGCTTTTATGTTTTCGAGTAGAAATAACATTTTTTGCAAAGTGCATGTGTAGATGGAAAGATATCCTGCTATTTCTTGCATGCGCGTGCTCTTTCATATTGCCACTGATTGCCATGCTAAGGAATTCTCATTGAAACTGTTTGCATTTGATGGCAGCAGGACTTGTTTTAGTGAATAAACATGGTGTTGATGTATGCAAATGTATGGTTGCTGGTGAATTTTTATAATCTGTGAACATATATTGATTTATGCAAATGTATGGTTTTTGATGAATTTTATAATTTGTGATCATCCAATCTGCAGTTTAATGCCTTTGTTCTTGAATCCCATGCATAGTAAATTTATTTAAAACCTACAATTATTTTGAAAGCATAGTAATAAATTTATATTTGATCCGTCTTGTTGTCAATTACGTGTACCTGTGTTTGTATTTCCCTGCAGAAAAACCAAGAGTGGAGCCATCCTCCTTGGAGAAGATAAGAAGTGCTGCATGTGTTCAGTAGATGTGCCTAAAACTTGCCAAGAGAAAATTCAAACCAGTGAAGTTTGCATTTGTTCTTATATGTATGTATGATGAGGGTGCTGTCATCTATGCTAGTTATAGATTTGCACACTTTGACTTAAGCATACATTGGATTTGGTCATTAATGAAATTCAACTGTGTATGCAGATTGGTGTATACTCTGACCGATTGATTCAACATTTGATTTGGGACTCTATGTGTTAAATGGGCTAGGCTTATATTTGTTCCGCTTGAGATGTTGCAATGGGCTTTGCCCAATTTGAATCTGTACAATATGCAAATGAATAGATTATAAGCCCGTCAGTGTAACCAGCTATCACCGTCGGTTCAGCGTACGACATGGCAGCGAAACACACCCCAAAGATCTAGGCTGGATCTACTCTGAGCCAACAGTGAATACACTATTCACCGCTGGTTTAATTGGTCTCTACGCCCTATCCCTCAAAGGTGCTACAATAGCAACTTCTAACCGACGGTGAAACTTCTTATCATCATCGGTTTGTAAGTGTATGGTGCAGTCAGTCATAAACCTGTGGTGCTAAATGTTTTCACCCCCGGTTTGGTGTATGACCCAGTAGTGGAGAGCACCACGGTTTTCATTGCCAGATCATATGCCAAACTAGTGGTAAAAACATTTAGCACCACCGATTTTGTCACCCCATGGCGCACCACTTGCCTTTGAACTGGCGGTGAAACTAATCACCACCGACTCTCACAAAATAGGCGGTGAAAGTCCCAACAGTAATAACATAATCTGTAGTAGTGCCATACAAGTAAGTTGGGCAAAAAGTTCAGCCAAAATTATTCACAAAATCGAAGATTAACAAGCATGTCTCTCTCTAGATGGATAAGCATAATTAATCAAAATAGATGTATGAGTAGACTTTTAAAAATACATTTGGATGGCATAATCTTACCTCTTAAAGCCAACTTATTCAATGTTTCAAAGTGCAAAACCTCCCCCTCTATTTTTGCAACATTTATGCCTCCAACTGAGCTCCCAATGGAGTGATACGCTACAGTGCTCTTTGTCCTAGCTAGAGGTGGTTTCTTACGTGTTCCATCTCTAGAAAAAAATTGGAGTCAATTAGTAGTGTCAATTTGTAAAATAAATGTGCAAATGTGAGCACGTCTAGGATTCAAATCCGGGTCACTTCGGGACTTCATTCGCTATACAATTGTCCACGCCAAAATGAAAAATGTAGTCCTGGTATATGTATGAATCCCTATATCCAATACTTTGTTATACTCGTGTGTTAACAGTTGAGAAAGCTACAAATGCAGGACCAGTTCACATAGGGTGGCTGGTGGGAGACCGTTTTGTCCGCCCACAAATAATTCCAGACAACACACAGGTACGTACGTACCAATTGCCATGGACAAGCAGACAGATCGCAGATGAGAGACAGAGGTTCAAGGGTCGATTTTTTTTAACAGTTTTTTAAACTAATTTTAAATCTAATACTGTTTTTTTCTAAAGCTAATACTTTTGCCCGCGCCTATTTCTCTGGCACGGTGAAACGCCTGTACCACGCCATGCATCGTGGCGCGGCGAGACGGATGATGTGGCGACGACCGGGGCGCTGACCGATGACGTAGCATGGTCTGTCGTGCCACCGATCTTGGCGCGGCAGTGACGCGCCCTGATCGGTGGCGTGGCAGAGCCGGCTAAAGGCCCGCGGCCCAGTCCCGCCGCACCCGCCCGCGCCTGCCAGCTGCCGCGCCTTGCCGCCTGCCTACCGCGCCTAGCGCCTAGCCGCTGCAGCTGTGGCTGCGCCTGCCGCGCGCGCGCTGCCGCCGCCGCCCGCCGCGCGCGACCCACGCCGCCGCCCGCCGCGCCATTTAACGCGCGGCGCACCACCGCCGCGCCGCCGCGCCGCCCGCGCCCAGACGTCGGTAGCATAAGCGAGCAAAGATTCTCGCCATAGACATCGCGCGCGCCCTCATCATGAGCGCCCGTGACCCGTGGCATGAATTTTTGCTCCGTTTGCAAAGACCCTGATCACAAGGCTAGCAGATATAGAAGACGAGGGCAGCAGGTCTATACATATAAGTTACTTATTTTTCTAGTGAAGTTGTTTAATATGTTTGTTAATGTTACTTTGATTATATACATGTGCTTTCATATTGTGTTCGTATTGCATAACAAGTAGTTCAAATTTTGTAATGCTACGTAATGTTAATTTGAATATTATTAATTTGAATACTCTAACCCTTTGTTTATCAATTTATAACAGGATGACCCCTCCCACGAAGCACTAGTTGTACCCTCTTCTTGAGGTGGAGTACAACGACCCGCACCGAGCACACTTCTTGACTGACACCAACGCATAGGTGTCCTTGCCTCCTTTGAGGCCCCGCACGCACACCAGAGCGCATCAGTGAGACGAGCGTTACGCGCCGTACATACGGCGTGCCGGCTTCCTCGAGCTTGTCCATGTTGTCAACTACGGTCTTTCACCCCTTGACCCAGCACTACTTACTGCAACTATAGATACGTACGAGTGCCTTCATTGTACGTAAACATTCTTATAACAAATTTGAGGTAACTAACAGTCGTTCTATTCTTATAATAGGAGGAGGCCTGAGACCCACATATTCCACCTACCTTGCGGCGAGATGACCTTGACCATGCAGGATGTGAAGGCTATCTTTGGCCTTTGGTTGGGGGACTTCTAGTGACAGGTATAGTTGACAACGATCACTGGAGAGAGCTGGTGGCTTAGTTCACTGGCTTTCTTCCACTGAACGACGAGGTTTTCAAGAAAAATAAGTGAGCAATTCAAGCCTATTTAATACTTGCATTGCTTTCCAACAGCCATCAGGTCTCATTTTCTTTGGTGAATTTCAAAAAAAGTTCCGGTGTTTCGTCGTTATGGATCACAGAGCGCTTTAATTACTTAGACCCACATACTGTGAGGCTCAGATCGACAGGTTCGCTAGAGTGTGGCTCTGGCACTTCCTTGGTGCTTTCCTATTCCCAGACGCCTCAGGCAACACCATCAGCTGGATCTTTCTTGACATACTACGCCAGCCGTGGGATAACATAGCGGCATACAGCTAGGGCAGCGCAGTCCTGGCATAGACGTATTGACAGCTATGCGTTGCCTGCCGTCGCACCTTAGGGTATGTGAACCTTAGGGGTTGCTCCTACCTACTCCAGGTTTGGTGTTGAGAACGATGGCCCGTTGGGAAGCCCCTTGTTATTGGTTTCCCTGTAAGTACTTTGGTTCACTATATTCTTCAAGACAATTACATATGATGAAATTATTAATGGCTAATTCATTATCGTGTTCAATGCAGCATTGGAATGGGTAGGATACACTGCCTACAGCTCTATATATCTGGATGCAAGCAGAGTTAGTTAGATGGAATGCGAGGCACAAGTACAGGGAGTACATGGACTGTCTCGACGTCCTAACACAGCACCAGGTTACGTTCTCTTTACTATCATACATGTGTCTTGTTCGATGTACACTATATCACAACCGAACTCAATTACGAAATGTTCAGGTGTATTGGTGTCCTTGGGATGCTCTGGAGCTCTAAGACTATCTGAGTCCTGTCACTAGGGATGAGTCAGACAAGTATCGCTGCAACGTCTCTCTTATTTTCTTCCACGTGGTCAAGATTCACTTGCCCATCAGGGTTTGCTGGCAGTTTGAAAGAATGGCAGGCTACCCACCACCGCTTTACTCCACCAACCAAGAATTGCACGTGTGCTTTATCGATTAATAACAAAGCTACAATTCAGAGGTGTGTATGGTACAACTAACAATCGTTTTGTTGCAGGTATGACCATAGAAAGATGTACAAGACAAAGGATTGGCGCGTGACACACAACGCGTACATCCAGTTGTGGCAGACTCAGGGACCGGCAGCTGGTCGATGCGGGACCCCCACATGACCAGCACACCTTCGATGAGTACCTATGATGGCTTCACAGGTCTACGAGGACACATATCAAGCCCCCGTACACTGAGGAGGCAATTGACGAGGATGACAAGGAAGATGTGATCGAAGATGTGTACGATGTTGCCAGTAGGGACGACACACAACTACAGAGAGCCCCGCTTCAAAGATACGTGGTAAGATACTCGAATGGTACAATTTATTATCCATTTGGTATTAAGTGTGTGTACTAAAACTGTCCAACCACGTTTCTATACCCAGGCGACACAATTGTTAAGGTTGTCCAACGAAGCAGCGTTTCTGCTTCACGAGTCTAGAGGGCAGGGGCCAGGCGTTCTTGAGGCTTTTATGGAGGTAAACATAAACTTGTCCATCCCGAAAATGTTTCTTTAGTGTATATGCGTTTGAGAAATGCACTAACTTTAACGTCTATTCATGCAGAAGATGAAGCGGAGCTACAGGCAGTGTTCGCCTAAACGGCCAGTAAACGGTAAACGGTGGTAAACTGTTTTGTTTAGGGGGTAAACGGAAATTAAATGGTTGACCATTTAAACGGTCAAAAAACGGGAAAAACGGTCTAAACGGCCTGAATGGAACGGAGATAAACAGTATTAAACGGGCTAAACAGTTGTTTAAACGGCTGTTTAGGCGAACACGAGGTAAATCAAGTTCAGTTTTGTATGGATAAATTTGTATACTTAAGTTTATTATATTTATAAATGTGTACACTTTATATGTTACATGCATAAATATGTATATTTGGTTCTTTTCACATGCATAAATATATATATACATATCAAAATAATTGATTTTTACTCGGATAAATATGTATAAATACTAGAATACTTGATTTTTTACATGCACATATATAATTATATGTATTTTTTTAAAAGTACAAAACCGTTTAACTTCATTTAAACACCGTGTAAACAGCCTAAACGCTAAACGAAGGGCGACCGTATAAAGACCGTTTACCGTTTAGGAAAACAATGGCTGTAGGAAGCTAGCTCAGAAGTTGAGCTGCATGGACACACCTTGGGTGGAACCCGATTACCCAGCGTGGTCGCGTGCCACGTCTTCTGCCTCTTTGAGGACACCAGCCGGCTCTCTTCTCAGCCTGTGACAGGTGCCGCTTCCGCTATACGTACACCACCACATTATAGTGTTGGGAAGGACCCTACAAACGAGGACGACGACCCCCCGGGCTTCCGCATACAGCACCACCAATGGGACCCTTGGCAACAGGACGAGATCGGCATGTCTTAGTTAGGTGGTGCCCGCTTGATACCCAAGGAGCCTCACAGGTAGTAATAAAGGTAGTTCTTTTAAATACGTAGGCTTCATGAATTAACCATCATAAAGATTATAAGTAATCTTGCATATCATATACTTGCATGGTACGAGCCGTAAGCACCGGCAACGCGACCACACCCATGTTGGCTCACTCCCAATGTATTGCCTACAAATCCGAAGAGACAGAGGCGTACGGGGATCCTTATACTCCTGAGACTTAGTTGGTTATGTCGAACTGATGTTGAACGAATATTGTCGTCGAAACTTGCAGACTCATGAACCAATGAAAATGTTATGTGGCAACTTGTCAACTTACGCACGGACTCCATTTATTTACTTCATATTCGTTTCAATGCGTCGTGGCAGCACTTGTAGTTGTTTACAGCACCGACAGCAGCTCCCGTTCAATTACAATTGAGGTTGGTCGGCTTCTGTCTGCATCCAGGTCCTGCCGCGCCGTGGGCTATGGCGCGGCACAACCTGCTACGTCGCCGGTCAGCGCCTCGTTCGTCGTCACGTCATCCCTCTCTCCGCACCACCATGTATGGCACGGCACAGGCGTTTCGTCGCGCCAGGAAAATAGACACGAACAAAAGTGTTAGTTTTGGAGAAAAAAATAGCATTAGATTTAAAATTAATTTAAAAAAGTGTTAAAAATAAAAAAAATTTCGAAGGGTCCAACCGACGCTACAAATCTCGGGTCAAAAGGGAGCCTTGGAGAATGTAGAGAGAGAGCGAGAGCGTGCGCTCATAGGAGCTGGCAGGTGCGCACTCTGGGCCATGCCACGCAGCCATGCATGGTCCATGCACGCAAGAGACACACAGCGAGAGCTATGGATTCCTTCCTACAGAAGTTGCGAGAGACAAAAGACAGGACAGTGAGAGAAGATGGGCAAACAGTGATGAAGGGGCGTCCACCCTTTTAGAGCTCGTTCGAATCATAAGGCCATCATTCATAGATCCCCATCTCGCGCGCGCCCCTTGTTGAAAGCTGCCCGCAACAAATCCCCGTGCACGTGATTCTATCATTACAGTTTACAGGCTGCTTTCATGCTGTGATTACTACTGTCCGTATGAATTAAGCAGTCACCTATCTAGCTTTTTCTTCAGCTTCCGGTTGATTGACTGTTCCTCTTTAGCTTCTACTTCAGCTCGAGGCAACAAAGAACAGGCAAGTAGGATCATCACTACATCAAGCTGAAAAGTGACCTCCACTGAGCCACCTCCTGCCTAATAATCTGCAATTCTCATCGAATAAATGCTTTATGATCTGACTACGTTCACCTCCTTCCTCTTTAAACCACCCATTATATATATGCACGTAACAAAACCATCACAAATTCAGATTGCCCATTCCCTAGGGCATCATGCACGATGTAACACCTCTCTAGCTATAATCCTTGTCATGTCCGTTTAGGCAAAGACGACGATCTGTAGCTCACGTTGTCCACAAAATTCAGAAAACTAAAGGCAATGGTTTATGTTTCTTTATATCTAATTTCTCGACCGTCACCATTCTTGGAGACTCTGTGGAAATTGACCTTCTCCAATCGGGTTCTCCAATTTCACACCACCCACTTGATGGATTAACATCTTATGTGTTGTAATTTTCTTTGCAGAAATCTACCCACCACCCACCATGCAAAATTTGCCAATACTGAATTTTTTCCAGCGCCACGACCTCCAAATGACTAGGTAACGACCCTCTCTTCTATTCTCTTAATTAAGGTACCCGCCTTTCCTGCATGTACATATTAGTTACTACAGGACATGATCATAATGTAGCACAAAACTAACCTATGTTCTCAGATCATGTGCTCACATGGATGACATCGAATCATACAGGATATATATAACTTCCTCTCAACTATTTCACCCACATCGTTCCGGTGGCTTCTTTTCATGGGAATGCAGCATTTTGCATAAAGCGATTTCTAGATTCAGAAAGTCTCATATTAAGAGTTTGTAACTTCATAATTTATAGCTCCCCAAATAATCACTTTTATCAGTGTATGCACAACCCAACTACTGGTGGATAATTGCTCAATTTATCTGCGCTTAAGTACAGTCCTATAGCTGCATATGCAATTGTTCAGCTAGCGCATGCATGCATGCATGCAGGTGCAGAGGCAGCCATCTGAAACACGTTTCCTCCTCCCTGTAGCCTGCGTGATCTCTGGCTCTCTCGTCTCGACCAGGCCAACAGGGCCCTACCGGCGGAGCCCTCTCCAAAAGTTTGTGGGGCCACCACTGCATGCTGGGCCCACACTAGATCTGTGACGGCAGGGGCGTCCACTACTACACGAACTGGTTTCTATGTGCGGATGGTGAGGCTCTGTAGTGGCAGCTCGGCTAGCCGCCATATCATATCGTCTCTATAAATCATGCATTTATAAGGGTGGTTCATAGATCGTCCTTATAAATCGATTGTAGAGGCGGCTGATGTTATCAGTCGCTCTCTACGAATCGATTTGTAGGGAAACCAGTCGCCCCTACAAAATCGATTTGTAGGGACGGTTATAGTATCAGCCGCCCCTATAATACCTGTTTGTAGGGCGGTTCAGTCTACAACCGTTCTTACAGTATATTTTTTCACCAAAAAAAATTCAAATTTACAATTCAAATTCGACTAGAACACACATATATATATATATATATATATAATTCAAATCTGACCACAAGCATAAGAGCATTATATAAACTAACATTACAAGTTCAATTCAAAAGAATATATACAACCCATCATTAAATAGACATAATTCACAAGTCTAATTCGTTCCACAAGTTCAAACCGTCCCACAAGGTAAGATCGATGTCAAATTTCATACACATTGTTATCAACGGCCTAGAGCTAACCCTTCAGTCTCACGAAGGTGTTGGTACTGGGGATTTCTACCTAAGTCAGAATCTCGGTCATGGTAGGTGCCTTTGACGTGTACAATCTAGTTCAATATGAAGTTGCAAAGATCACCAACGAGCTCTAAGAGTTGGTCATCCTTGTATGGGTCTCTTTTTATTTATTTCTCTTCTTTTCACTATAAGAGAACAAGTTTTGGTTTAGTATTTCATATCATGTGCGAAGTTTTTATACTACGGGTGAAGAGATTCAAACTTACCCTTAAGGGGTGTCTCCTGTAGGCACCGGTGTTACTCATCATAGAACATACATAGTATCGATAATGTACACTCCCAGGCTTCTGCTTGGGGCACTGTGTGTTTTGCATATGGAAATGTTAAATAATGCTTTTGACAGCCATGTAATGGAGTACTAAAGTAAGTTACACTTAGCACACATAGTATTTTTATAGCCAGCCTTTTCTTCCTTACTGGATCATGCCTTCCATGATATTCATTGACATAGAACCTAAATGCCCTGTTCGAATTATTTTAGCAAATGCAACTTGTTAGTATCGAAAAGTAAATGTTACAAGTATGTATACAAACATATAAGCTAATGAGGATTGTCGATATGTATATGTCTTGAGAATCGATATGAAGTCTTTGTATGTCACTAGGTCTCTATCTATTGAATCAAAGACCCATGCCATGCTCCTCCCGACATTGACGCCTATACAAATCCAGTGGTTGCTGCATGAATTTAATCATAGAACTAGATAAGCTCTTTTGCATCGAATAAAATATATCGAATAAAGCTTTAAGTATAGAGTTGAACTTACTCGAAGTTGTAGTGTAGCCATATAGTAGAGTGCTGTTGGAGATTTTTAAAAGCCAGGGCAATGTATGCCGAAACCTTAAGTGACTCTTGCCTTAGTTTCTTCGCACATATGTCCTCTTTCTTCTGAAGGGTCTTTCCAACAGCTAGCTCTTTGGCATCTAGTTTCCATTGTTTAGGGTAATTAAAATTTGTTTGTGCTATAGCTTGAGCGTCTATATACCTAGCTTTCACACTTGCCATTTGTTTTACAATGTGCACCTGCATTCTACAAATCACGGCGTGGGTTAGTTACAACAAAATCCAAAGATTATATTCATATCATATCGGGAGGGCAAGGACTTACAGGCACCACGTGCGAATTAGATTCATTTCCATTGCTCCGAGGTGAAAGCATGTATGCATGTCATTGAAGTCAAAGATAATTTTCTCGGCTGGGCTTCCAAATATGTCAGCGGGGAAGCATGCTTGTATGAGGTCTATGCTCGTTAGGAGAACACGCAAGTACCAATCATGGAACCTTCTCATTCTAAGTGGTAGGCGTTGGATGTCCTGGTTTGGTAGGAAGGGCTTGCCTCTTTTATATGTTTTTGGGCAATCCTTTGACCATTTGATGGCATCAACATTTGGATACTTCTTGCTGTTTGGTGGACTTTGCTAGTGACGGCCTCCTTAGAAGCCCGTGTTGGGACTTTTTTAACTTGGTTCTCAGGCTTGAACTGGTCATGGGCATACCACTTATGCACCGATGAGACATCTTTTATCAGAACATAAATTGGCCTTATGGTGATTGGATGCTTCTTTCAAAGTTCCCATTCAGGCACGTCCTCATCTTCTTGTGCATCACCTTCTTTAGGAGGCACTCGTTGTTCATGTATCGGCTGCGCTTGTTGAGAAGACTATGGTATCTCATCATGCACTTGCTCGGTACGAGCTGGAGAAGGTTGTGGCTTATCAGGCACATGCTCGCTAGGAGGTGAGAAAGAATGTGGCATCTTCCCGTCCTCAACAACTCGCTCCAAATTTGAGAGGGGGAGGCGGCGAAGAAGCGGTTAATATAATGTCCTATTTGTGCCAGAGGATGAACTGCCCCATTACGTCTCCGAGTAACACCAGCCCCTCGGGAGTTGCGTAGTCTATCCTCCACTGTATGAACTTAGGCTTCACGGTATGCACCTCGACCCTAGTGTAGTCCGGTGGTATCTTATTATTATGGTGTAAGCCACTGGGAGGATGTGCCACACCCATTGCCACCTCCATCATAATGTTCTGCCAGCCGCTGAGAAACACTAAGGTGCAACTAGTTGGTTTCCGTATGCGATTGACGGGGGTTGTGGCTGCAGTAGAACCTTGGCTGCTAGGAACTTCTAGAGGGCTGCCAACTAATGCCAGTTCTCTTGGTGGCGCCATTAATGTCCGTGGCTCCATAGATAGTCCTTGCTCCTCCAGCGCCTTCGCAACTAGAGCCTTCACTTGGACCTCAAGATTAGTCTCCGGTATCTGCCATGTTTCTTGTACATGTGCCTATCCTCTTCGAATCCGTGCTTCCAGGCCGTCCTTTTCCCTAGCCCCCTGGTGCGGCCTATGTGCTCATTGTTTCCCAAGCCAAGGCTAAGCTCGTCCCTCTCTCTAGAAGGATTGAATGAGCCGTTCTTCTTGTCTTCAGCATATTTCAGTATCCTTGATACTGCCTCTTGGGTCTCCGGCTTATCAAACTTAAGATTACCGCCGGATGATTATGTACTCCTCGCATATATCCAATTTCTTGAGCGTACCTTCAAATTCTTCACATCGATATTCCTAGAAGCTGCGACCTCTTCGTCCATCTTCCTAAATTGCTCTTACTTGGCATAGTAGCCACCGAGGCCTAGATGATGGTGGTGTTTGTTCCTCTTCGCCAGCTCGGTGTTACGGGCACTGAGCTCCAATGCCTCTGGTGAAGTCTTTTGAGCCACGAGCTCCTCCCATTGACTAGGAGTTATGTTGCCAAACTCGTTGAAGGGAGTTGACCCCTTTTGGATATACTTCTTGTTGAGCTCTAACCTCCAACGTTGGAATGACTCTCCCATGATCTTGAAAGCATTTTTTACCAGTTCTTGCTTACCCTCTGGAAATCTAAAATTGAGCTTCAGATGCTTATCCCATAGTTCATCCTTTTTCTTCTCTGGTACCTCTTTCTAGTTAGGGATTGCTGGGTTCAATTTATCTCTTACTAGGGCCCCAATCGCATTATGGAATCATCCTCTGAATTCCTTCGGCTCAAGGATCTCCCCTACTGGCCTGACCTCCGTGATCATATAGCATGCCTTATCTAGATATTGGTTTGCTTTTTTCTATCCCCTCATTTCCTCTTTGGCTTAGTAGTCGTGTTCGTGGTTGTGTCTTGAGGTTGTGGAGCAGAGGCCTCAATGTCCATCTTTGTGGCTGTTGCCTCTGCTCTCCTTTCCTCTACTCCGTCTTGTCCGGTGAGATGTCACGGACGTCGACGTCGTCTTTTCTGAGTTTCAGGAGGGACGCGTATATACGATAGGTCAAAATATTAGCAGAGGTAACACAGCCAAAGCTTTAGCAAAATTTACAAGCTAATGCTTTATCCCTACCTCCTCGTTCGGATCAAAATCCTTGTCCAAATCTTCCTCCACTGGCCTCCTTCTGGCTTCATGTGGGAAAGGATCCTCGGGACTTACATATCCCTCTTCTGAGTCCTCCTCCTCATCCTCTTCTTCTTCGCCTTCAGCAACCTCTCCTACTCTTCCTTCTGCTCCCCCTTCCTCCTCATCACACTGCTCGTGAGTAAGCATCACTTCTGGATCCTTTTCTAACTCATTATCGAACTGCTCCTGAGTAAGCTGGTCCTCTAGTGCTTACTCCTCATAGGTTGGCTGCTCATCATGCTCGGGGCATCGAGTTACACTGTCTGGTGTCCATGACATTATTTCGCGCTCTGTTCTAATAGATGCAAGAAAGTATGCTTTAGGTACGCAAGAAGGTATAAGAAATCAAAAAGATCTATAAACCAAGGTAGTCCTATCAAACAACAATATATAAAAAAAATGAGTAGTAGCAGTAGTTGAGGCCTCAAAATATGTCAATCATCATTTGATCATGAACTTAGAGCATCAAGGCATCATAACAGAGAAGAGAGGAGAAGGTAATGTTGGGACGGCTAGTAATGATGCCAAGTTCCTTACAAGTTCTTGATCATCACCTCTTCATATCAAAGATAATTTCTGGAGTTGAACAATTTCATCATTGGGCAAAGAGAGAAGAGTTGGGCAAAAATAGTCAAAATGCTGCCTACCAAAAAAAAGAGCAACTGCTGGCAAACATAGAAGTTGTAGGAGAGGAGAGGAGAAGAGTAGTAGAAGTAGTTGGACTAGGCCAAACAAATTAGCTGCTGCCTACCAAAAAACAACAGCTTTGGTCTCATTATTAGCAGAAAATCGATGAACTAGTGACCATATATATTACTGACCATATAACAGACTAGTACAAGTAGGCCAAAAAAGCAACAGTGTAGTAGTATAAACAAAAGCAGCAGTGTAGTAGAATGAATAGAAAATGACATTTCAAATTTACAGTTGCAGTTGCAGTTCCCTCATAATACATGCTTATGGACATTGAACACTGAAAGCACAAATATATAACGATCCATTAATGAGCCTTTAATTTGCTTTCCCTTTAATTTACAGGAAGAAAAAAACAATGAAAATTGGTTTTCGAGTGTCGATACTATTAACAATATAAAATAAGAATGTTATATTGATGTTGTAACATCATTCCTTTAGATGTTCCCTACAATTAGTACATGTCATCAAGAAGTCAAATATAAAAGATATTAAGCTCTAAAATATCCTATTGTTTAAAAAATATTGTTTTGTTTTGAATTTCCAGGCGATAAAGTGCCAAAGAGAGATGAAACCATGCAAGTACAAAATTTTTAGTTTATATTTTTCTGCACCATAAAATTTTCTGTAGAACACATCAATTGTAGCACATATTTATTCTAATTTAGGTGTAAGCTACTCAATTTATATATTTTTTGCATCACAACGACTCCCAAATTCCATCATTGAAAATTTAGTAGGAGCCATGCTAAAAGGGTATAAAAACTACAATACTAACACGAGTGCCCTTGGTGCTTCCAAGAAAACAAACAACAATATGTCAAAGAAAACTTTGTTCTACCCAAGAGTTCATCTGTGTGTCCAGACGAAAATAAACAAAAACAACCAGTGCACCAAAGCTAAAACCAGGGGGACAAACTTTTTTTTAACTAATCCCACAACATTTTGGATGCCTCAAAGTGTGCTACTCCAGACAATGACAGTCCTAGGGCATATTTTGTAGCCCAACACAATGTCCCATCATTCTTGCAGTTGCTAAAATAAGGGTGATTAGGCATCTATTCTTGTCTTGTGTATCTCAGCATCTTCTTTCCTAGCTTACTGTATTGGCTTTGGCTCAGCTTATCATGATCAGTACTGTAACACTAACAGTTGCTGTATCTCTATGGACCATTTGGTCTTTGGATGTGAGATCTCAAGGAAAGCAGTAGCTAAGCTACCCCAATGCGATAGCAACAATTCAGTGAGGTAACATGGCATAGTACTTTCCTATTTCACATTCACAGTACATGCTTTAGTTACACCATGACATTATAAAGTTATCTAGGATACCTTTTCCAGTCACAATAGCAATAAATCAATAAAAACCAGTCAAGCAAATATTATTCATGGCGCATTCCTGAATATTAAACATAGCTTTCTTTGTTTTAAGTGTTTTATCCACATGTAGATAAATAGCATATGCAAGCATAGGTGCATAAGTAGCAGCAAGTCATCTAGAAGCATACCACACAATTAGCATCAGCAAGCATAGCAAGAATTCAAAATATTCTATCTTTTATCTCTGTACAGCACACAGTTGAGAAATGCAGGGCCGGGGAATGGAGGAGAAGGGGTTGGGGAATGGAGGAGAAGGGGTTGGGCTTATCTGCAGAAGACGGTGGCGATGCGCGGGGGCCGGCTGGGGGACGGCAGCTAGAGGAGAGGTTGGAGAGGAGGCGCCTCCGGTGGCGGGGATGACTACCAGAGCACACGGCCGAGCGCGCAAGAGCCGGCGAGGTCAGAGAGGAGGAGCCGCTGGTGGTGGGGATGACTACCAGAGCGCACGGCCGGGCACGCAAGGGCCGGCGAGGACGGAGGTCGAGGTCCAAAATGGACGGGGCAGCGGCAGCCACGCGGCTGTGTGAGCTCTCGCGCAAACCCTAGCCGCCGTGGTGGCCGGCCAAGGGAAAGGCGGCGTTTGGGGGACGAAGCATGGCAGGCGACAGAGGCGGTCATAGGAGGACGACGGAGGTGAGAGAAAGCGGCGCTAGGGCACGGAGACGGTGGCGGCGGCGGGGGGAATATTCGGTAGCCTGACGGTGTCCGCAAGGAAGAAGAGCGCCTAGACTTAGCTAAATTTTGGCCTCCAAGCGCGCCCTATAATTATACTGGGGACTATTTGTAGGGGCGGATGGTGAGTGAGCCGCCCCTACAAATATTTTTCAATTTATTTTTATTACTTGTTCTATATATTCATTTTTCTTTATGTATAACTGTATATATATTTGTTTTCTGATTATTCTATATATATAAATGTATCTATATATACAGTTTTTTGATATAGCAAATATATAATTCTATATTTTGTTCTTTACAAAAAGAATATTTTAAAAATTGAAAATTTGAAATTTAAAACAACTAAAACAATTTTATCTCCACTAAATGATCTCAAATGAAAATTTTGTAAACATCAAAGTTGTAGAACTCATCAAGATGTACAACTTATATTTTGGTCATCTTTTCATTTGATCAAATTTGAATAGTTCAAATTTTAAATTTGAATAAATGTTAACTTCAAATAAGATTTTGAAATCTTAAATGGTTTCAAATAAGAAAGTCATGAACATAAAAATTGTTTAACACATCACTATCTACACCTATTATTTTGGTCATATTTTCATTTGATAAAATTTGAATAGTTCAAATTTTGAATTTTAATAAATGACAACTTCAAACAAGATTTTAAAACCAATGATTTCAACTACAAAAGTCGTGAACATAAAAGTTGTTGAACCCATTACTATCTACAACTTTTATTTTGGTCACTTCTTTATTTGACAAAGTATTAGTAAACATTGTTCACAAATTCATATATCACTCATAGTTTTATGAACTATATAAAAGACATGTTGATTTGTGAACAATATTTACTATCACTTTGTCAGATGAAGAAATAACCAAAATAAAAAGTGGTATATCTTGATGAGTTATACATCTTTGGTATTCATCACTTTTTAGCTTAAATCATTTAGTGTTTCAAAATCTTATTAGAACTTGTCATTTTTTAAATTTGAAAATTTGAATTGCTCAAATTTTGTCAAACAAAAAGAATGACCAAATCAACAGAGTAACTTGATAGGACATGATTTTAGAAAATTTTAGAAAAAAATCATCACATTTGGAGTTAGTATGAGGGAGAAAGACTAGTTACAAATTTTATCCAGAGATTAAAAAGAAAAATGTCAACTGTTCACGATGATGAATAATGAACAAGTGTGATTTCTCTTTTTAATCTGTGGATAAAATTTGTAACTAGTTTTTCTCCCTCATACTACTCCAAATGTGATGGTTTTTTTTCCTAAATTTTTCTAAAATTATGCTCTATCATTTTAGTTTGGTCGTCTATCTTTGTCACTAATTTTGGACAATTCAAATTTTGAATTTCAGAAAATGAGAACTTCAAACCTGATTTTCAACCACTAAATGATTTCAGCTGTAAAGGTGATGAATATAAAAGTTGTATAACTCGTCAAGATATCCAACTTTTATTTTGATAATTTCTTCATTTTATAAAGTGTTAAGTGCTTATTTTAAGTGTTTCAATAGTAGTCCGAACATGTTGTAGTAGTAATAAGTGCATGTTTCAAGTGTCTACGTGTTACAGCTGTTTTAGTAGTAATAGAGTGGATGTTGCAATAGGTTCATCTGGATGTTGCAAAGGGTAGTCTCACACACATGCATAAATATAGTCTCACACACATACATAAAATATAGTCTCACACACATACATAAATATATAGTCTCACACACATGCATAAATGAAGTCTTACAAACACACACACTTACACAAACAATCCACGTTCAACAACTAGCTAGCCCGCTGCAACGACTTTTCCCTTTACACCTTTTCGTTCCCATGGTAATATGTCTTTGGGAAGGTTCTTTTCCATAACACTGATCTTCTTAGAAAAGTCTGTGAATAGTGGCATCTCATCATAGTTATTGTAAGCTTCAACATCGTCCACGCCATCAACTCCGATAATGTGTTGTTTCCCGGAGGCAACCACGTGCTTTGTCTTCTTCTTCGGGGGGAGGTTACTTTGTGGGTTAAGCATATAGAAAACTTGTGCGACACATGAAGCGAGCACCCAAGGGTCATCTTGGTAGCCTGGATTCTCGAGGTCCAGGACTCTTAATCTGATCTCATTCAGTTGGTGTTGTTTGATCCAGCAGCATCGAAACAGGGCCACCGTTATATCTCTTCCATAGTCAAGTTCCCATATCTCTTCAATGATGCCAAAGTATTAGATCTTTCGCCCTACTCCATCGAGAGCTTCTATTCAAACACCGTTGTTTTGGTTCACATATTTACTATCCTTTACGTGGGTATAGTACGTGTACCCATTGATGTCATAAGCTTTCCAAGATGTCATTTGTCTCAATAGCCCTTCCGCCAACCTACTGATGGTAATAGAGTCTATAGTTTCTCCAAGCGGTATGTTTTGGTCCTTCAACCATGTAGTTAGTCGTTGCTTGTGCTATTTCATGGCCCAATTATCTGAACGACTATTTCTCTCCGCCATAATGATAGCCAATTGTTCATCAATGTACGGTTGCATCAGTTGTGTACTCTACAAGACACTGTAATGCGCCCGACTCACTCCTTTGTAATCATAGTTGATGAACACTTTTCTACCACTAGTGCCCTTCCCAGCTAGCCTACCCTTGTGACGAGAATCGGGTTTACCAATCCCTTTCTATACTTTTAGGTACTCTTGACAGCACTCGATGACTTCTTCAGTACTATAACCCTCTATCATGGAGCCCTTTGGGTATGCTCGATTATGCACGTATTGGCTTAGAACCGACATGAACCGCTCGTAGGACCACATTTCATGCAAGTAGCAAGGGCCCAGCGCCTGTATCATGAGATGTGGCATTATATCAAAAAAAGCAGGAGGTAAACACATCTCTAGTTGGTTTTGTGTCTCCACCACAAATTCATGTAGGTCACTCAGCTCTTTCTTGCTAATCGTCTTTTGTGAGATCTTCGAAAAGAAGTAGCACATGCGGGTGATGGCCATTTTCAAGAACTCTGGCTTTATAGCTCTGATTGCAATAGGTAGAAACACTGTCAGCATCACATGACAATCGTGAGCCTTGAAGTGTGTTATTGACAAGTCCTTCATCGATATTAGCTTCTTCACATTCGCTGAAAACCCAGTTGGAACTTTGACCCCCCTTAGGAAAGTGCATATAGCTCTCTTCTCTTCTGGTGTTAGGTTGAAGCACGCCATGGGCAGAGTGTATTTTTCATTAGCCTCAGGTACTGGGTGAAGCTGTGGCATCACGTTTAGCTGCACCATGTCTTTCTGTGATTTTAGACCATCCTTTGACTTGCCTGTGTCTATCAAGGTAGCAATGAGACTCTCAAAGACATTCTTCTGCACATGCATAGCATCAATGGCATTGGGGACCTCCAAGTCTAGCCAATAAGGTAGATACTAAAAGAAGATCGATTGTTTCTTGAAAAGTACGTGTAACAACCCAAAAATCCACACACCAAAAACCCCAGCTACAATTTTTTTTCTTTAAAACCCTATGTGATGTTGAGTGGCACATGTAGAAGCCAAACCCTAGTTATGGATTAGATGTGACCCAACTAGGTTAAAATCATAAGCATAGTTTGGTTTTATGCCACATGTGTAATTAAATCCCTAAATAAATAAATCATGCATGATCCTTAATTCCACTTGTGATTTGGATTCTTTTGCCTTATGTGATGTTTAACTAACTCACTTAATATTTATGATAAACCCTAAGATATGGGATGTATTTTGACCACCATTTGAAACACCTTGTGGGACCCACTACATAACTCGAAGCTCAAGTTTAAACTCTAACTAAATTTGAATCAAAGCAAAAGAAATAACAGAGAAAGAGAAAGGAAAGAAGAGGGAGGCAGCAGCTCAACCCAGCCGAGCCTCGCCTGCCCATTCACGCGCGTAGCCCATGAGGCTGGCCCAACAACACCCTACCACGTCGCGACACGCCTGAGCCGCAGCCGCTGACAAGCTGGACTCGCCCGTCAGCCGTCACGCACCTCATGCCACCGCATCAGGACAAGCTGACAAATGGGCCCCCTCTGTTAGCCGCCCAGCTACAGCATCATCGTCTTCCCCACACTCCCTCCACCATGCGACCAGGAGCCGACCACGGAGCAGATGCGGGCCTAGGGGGTCACGCAAGATGCATGACCCTGTTCCACCTTGCGCCGTGCCTACGCTACCACACGTGGGCCATTGGATGCGCCGCACGCATCACCACCACACGATCGTCATCCGCCATTGGAGCCCTTAGAGCTCGGCTATAAAAGCCAATGCCCGCGAGCCCTAACCCTCAGCCCGTTCGCCCACACCGCGTCGAGCCGAGAGAGAGGGAGGAGGAAGAAGCAAGGAGGAGAAGGAAGCCGCTGCGGAATTGGACCTCGCCGGAGCCAGGAGCGCCGCCCCGATCGGCTACAGTGATGTAGCTGCTCAGCACGGCACTGCATCGCCTCATCACGGCCTCGCCTCGCCACCACACCGCCATCCTACCGCCACGAGCCCTACGGTGAGCCACGATGTTCGCCGCTCACCGCGCTAGCTGTACTCGCCATGAACGCCACCGCGTTCCCGCACCTAGGGGACGCAGAGGCGGAGCATTCCCGCTCCTGAACACGCTGCACACGCACCGCACGCGCACATGCCCAAGGCCTGGCCTCATCGACCCCTAGCGGCTCAAAAACACCGGCATGACCACACCTAGCCTCTCGGACGCCATGAACGGACCATGCCGGAGCATGAGCTCTTGCTATGGCTTAGCCAACCGGTAGCATAGAAGGACCACCATGACCCTCTTGTTGAGCCAAATGGAAACACGAAGCAAAGGGAAGAAAGGGGGCGACGCCGAGCCCTCTGCTTGGGAACGCCAGCGCCGAGCGCTCTGCTCATGCCATGCATACGCATCGCACGTACGCACGCGCTCACCATGGCCAGAGCACAACCATGGCAAGACCACCACGTCTTCTACATCGCGGTAAAGGCGACGTTGTCACCCTGACTGGCTCCACCATGACGAGAGACACACCGCACTCACCTTAGCCAAGGATGAAGACCACCGGAGCCCTGCGTTGCCGCACCGCACCTCGTCGGAGCGCCACCGCCTCCGCCTTGCCCCGACCACCGTGGTTGAGGCGTTGAGAGCTCCCGGAGCCCCTTTGACCTGCTCGCCATGGCCATAGCAGCATCGGAGAGCTCGTGCGCACCACCAATCTCTGGTACCGTCGCCACAGTCACCACACCGCCGCTCGCCGGTGTACGAGGACCGCTGCCACCACGGCCAGCCAACTGGAGCCGCCTGGCCACCACGTTAACTTCACCGGGGCACCCGCCATGGCAAGGCCAAGCTATTGCCTACCCTAATCGTGCACCAGTACCGCCCGAAAGGCTCGCCGGTGAGCTCACCATCGGCGGGAGCACGTCGGAGAAGAAGATGGGGATTTTTCCCTCGCTGGCCACACGTCCAAGCACTTGGTGCACGTGAACCGAACCCTGGGAAGGAGTAAGTGGACCAAGTCCTTCATAGACCGGCTCTGCGGTCTATGAACCAACGTAGGCAGGTTCACCATGAATCGCGCCTCACCTATCAGTCACCATTTGACCCCGAACCCACCTGTCAGTGACCAACCGAGATGAGGACGTCATGCTGACGTCAGCGGGACCCACCTGTCAGCCACGGTTTAGCCCTGATGATGCCATGCTGACATCATGCCGAAGATGAGACCACGCCAGTGTCGGGGACCTTGGCGATCTCTCTGACCACCTCGGCGATCTCTCCAACCACTTCGGCGATCTCTCCGACCACTTCGGCGAGCTCTCTGACCACTTCGGCGAGCTCTCTGACCACTTCGGCGATCTCTCCGACCACCTCGGTGATCTCTTCAACCACTTCGGTGATCTCTCTTACCACTTTGGCGAGCTCTCCGACCACTTCGGCGATCTTGCCAACCACCGCGGCAACCTTTCCGACCACCTTGGCAACCTTTCCGACCACCGCGGCACCCTTTCCGACCACCTCGATGACCTCTCCGACCACCTCACTAGCTGATACACCACTCCAAGTCCCTACATGCCACGTGAACCAGTCACAGTGTGCCACGTATCAGCCCTGAATTAATCAGCCTTTATTATTTTAAGAAATGGATTTAATCTTCGGAAATTCATAACTAATTCATACGACCTCAGAAAAATATGAGACCAGGACCACAATTCATCTAAAATCGAGCTCTACGCAATGAAACCATGTTTGAGTGCATTTGGCTCTTTTGAATTTTCATTGCTTCTTTGTGCTATTTTATAGACGTCGCTAACGTGACTATAATTCGATCGTATGCAGACTCGGAGGAGAACCAGACGGATGAGAACCGAGAGTACCGTGAGGAGTACGGGCACGACTTCACTGAAGGTGCCACATCCCACCCAACCTCGTAGCACCTATTATGCATAGCTAATATAGAACTGCTATTGCTTTACTTTATTTTTATATTCACTCTATGATAGGACTTGCATGGTAGTATGCTTGCTTGATGGCCTTTACCTTGACGCAACCTTACCCCTGCTCACCCTGCTATTAGGCTAAGTCACACACTTGCTGCTATATTTCACTGCTTATTATTTCTACTACGCTTATATATACCATATTGATGCGTGGTGGAAACTGATGTTATCTGGACTATGGGGAGAGTGCTGCGTGTGTGACTTGGGTGTGTGGAGGGTGAGGGTTGTGTCGACCAAGTTGGAGTATACGATGAGCCTGGGGCAAGTCTTGCCGTGGGGTGCTACCTGGGCACCCCTGGAATGGATACCTGTGGTGGGTAAATGGAATATGAGGTGGCCCTGGGTGTGAACCTGTGATGGGAGGAGCCCAGGGTGGAGGTGCTGTGGTGGCACGGTAAATGGAAACCCTGATGGAGACATTCTGGCTTGGTCATCCCTAAGGACTTACTAGTACTCAGATTCACCGGGAAGCCTTACGTACCACTCGCCCTATATGGTGCAGGACGGCCGGACTACTTGGTAGGATATTGCCACTGCTGCTAGGTTGATAGCGGACAGTGCGAGGGAGGTACGGGGCGCGGAGGATTCCCCCCACACCCTTCTGAGACTTCATGGAGACCTTGTGGACCCAGCTCATGACTCACAGTTTCAGCCACCCCAGACTAGACTTGGGGTGTACCAGGGCTGAATGGTAGAGTGGCATTATCCTAGGCTAGCAAGCGGCCGGAATCAGCCCAGTTGACGACGGTCAGAGAGGAAGATGGATCTTGTGGTTATGTAAAGCCTCTGCAGAGTGTATGGTTGATCGATCGATACATATGTCGACTTGTCAGCTATGGACCTTTCCTGGGTTTCGCTTAAACTAGATAGCGAGATGAGTCCTTCTCTTCTTCCCCCATGAGAGAGTGTCGGACGTAGCCAAGGGCTATGGGCCACGAGACAGTGCCAAGAGGGAGTTGGCCTGTCGACTGAGCGATGGTATGGTGGTGATGTGGTGATGATATGGAGATGGTGGTATATCTATCATAGGATCGAAACCTGGCTCTGGACAGAAATGGGGTGGAATGGGTGTGGGATTGGTGTTAAAACTTGACCAACTATTATTATATACTTGATATGCTAATACATAGGAAACCCCAGCCTTATAGGTTCCTTTTGAATATATATCCAACTTGCATCCAATTTCCACAAAGCAATGCTCATAGGATGGGAGTGGCCCGTACAAATCGTACTGATAAATTTTGGCACACAGGTTTTGCTGAAGAGTATAGCTCTGAGGAGTTTGACGATTGAGGGGTTCGTTCCTACGCTCGAGTTTGGCGATCTTATCTTCAAGCTATTCTGATTGAATGCTACTTTTGATTCCGCCAATGCGGCGATGTAATAATTTATGTAATTCCGCACTATTTGTACTCTGATATTACGTTGTATGGATGTGATATTCGACTGGGATTTGGGTAATATGATCTACAACGGTCTTATTACACTTCGACGCTGTGGATTTTCCTTCGTGGAAATTAGGTCGTTTCAGTTGGTATCAGAGCCATACTTGACCCTAGGACGAAACCCTCAGAAATGGACGATAGAATAGGACATGAACAGCCCTTCTTTTGGTTATATACCGACCTTGCATTTACTTTTATGCAAGGCTTATCTATTTATTGACCTTCTAACACCTAGTTCCTTAAAACATGCAGATGGCAACGAACGTCGAATGGCCGCCTCTAGGACCGCTACCTTTGGACCACGCCAAGCTTACCTTTGACCTACGTGAGCTCAGGGGTTTTGCACAGACCCTCTATCGAGTTCTTGTCACGTTAGGAGTCTCTAACGAGCTTGTCAAAGTCACCTGCACCGGGAAGCCAGCTCAGGAAGGAGGAATCAAAGGACAAGTTGTCACCTTAGTCGAGTTCCTAGCTAGCACTACCTTACCTTCTATCCCAGCTTTCACCGAGTTGACTATAGAGGACACAGTTGAGGAGGGATTGCGAGCTGTCTCACACAAGGCACTTCGCAGAGTGATGAGGGACCACTATGAGCACCTGAAGACGATAGAGTTTCGTCTACTTCCCCAGGCCCTCGACCTCAGCCTTACCCCTAGTAAGTGGAGTTTTGCAGCCGGTAGAGTTATCTTTGCCGAGGAGGACAGATGCCTTCGTGTCTCAGCTATCCACCTACTAGAACAGGATAGGTATGTGACCCAGCTTGAGCAGAGGAGATGACAGGACCGGGCCCTTCTGTGGGAGTACCAGGAGCGAGACTCGCAGGGAGCACAAGAGCGAGCTAGTCTGCTTGAGACAGTGGCCAAGCTACAGGATGAGCTCAACTGTCGTGAAGAAGTCCACAGAGCCGAGGTCGCTGACTTATAAGACAAAGCCGCCGACCTAGGCAATAGGAACTGCTACCTCGACAGTAAGGTCTTGGAGTTGTAGAGAGAGTTGGACGACAAGAAGGCTGAGTCCAATCGTAGAGGAGACAGAGAGAGGTCCAAGGGGATTGATATGCTGAAAATCCAATCTCAGAACAAGACCATGACTCAGAAGCTAGACGAGTTCAGGAAGAAGGACGTTCACAACCAGGGTCACCTGATCGAGGCACTCAGGCAGAATGAGTACCTATTGGACAAGTGTGAGAGGACTTGGCAGGCTTGGCAGAAGTCTGACAAAAAGCGCCTCAGGGAGATGAAGGGTATGTGGGATCAGCTACCCAAGGAGATTCACAGCAAGACGAAGCCTAGGATAGAGGAGTTTGAGTTAGCCCCAACTCGCCTCAACCTAGACGCCTGCCCTACCCTACCTAGAGCCAAGCCTACTGAGGAGCTCGCCGAGACCTTGAAGTACGTGTCCCGACTTCACAAGTCTGACGAGGAGATCAAGATCGAGAATAGTCGTATCCCAGCTGCGGTGTATGAGTTAGAGTAGATAACCCTACGTGGTCATGAGTCATGTCAGTGGCTTCCATAAGTTGTACCCCATGATGTACCCCTTATGAGATGTAATATGAGACCCTATGCGTAGTACGATTCTCGCGAGTCTCCAAGTGTAGCTACTAGAGATGATGCTATGTAATAAAACCCATGTAATGAATATTTTGAATCTTATTGCATCTTATGGATCTTATTGCTTCTTTGGAATGAGTGTTGGATAGTATAAATGTTTTTCTTTAAAATGTCAAAATCATGTAATCATACTGAAATATAAGCACTTATGGCACAAATACTAAAATTCCTACGATCCGTGTTGCAAATGCCGAACCGCCGATCTGCTCACCTAATGAACCGTAGACGTGCGCCCACCCTCGAACCAGCCGAACCAAACAGGGGGCGTGGTGGCAACAACCACGGCCGTGGCCATGGCCGTGGATGTGGAGGGATACCCTTCAACCTAGAGAATACCCTGCCGCCTGCTGAGGAGAACATTCCACCGCCACCACCATCGAACCTGGCAGAAGTGATGGTGCAACAGACCTAGCTTCTTGCAGCTCTTGTAGACGGAGCAAACCGTCACTAGGGAGGTCAGCAGAATGACTTCCAAAGGAAGTTGGAGGGATTTTTGAAGCTGAGGCCACCTACCTATGATGGCACCGACCCTGACCCGCTTGTAGCCGATGACTGGCTCAAGGAGGTGGAAAAGAAGCTCGACCTCACCACCTTCACCGACGATGAGTGTGTTGGAGCTGCCACGCACTAGCTCACAGGTGCAGCACGCGCCTGGTGGGACAGTTTTAGTGATTCCCATGAGGACCCTGCCAACATCTCGTGGGATGAGTTTGCCGAAGCATTCACTGAGTATCACATTACCAAGGGTATCATGGAGGCCAAAGCCGAGGAGTTCCACAACATCAAGATGGGAAAGGATAGGGTGACTAAGTACACTACTTGTTTCACCAACCTTCTACGCTATGCACCTTCCTATGTTGTGAACTCTGAGAAGGAGAAGCTGTACTATTACCGCAAGGGACTTAACCCGCACATCAAGCTGAAGTTTGGCGGTATTGAGAGTAGCACACTGCGTGCTCTAGTGGATTGCTGCATCCAGATTGAGAAGGACCATGCTGAAGCTGGAGAGGAGTATAGGGAGAGGAAGCGTAAGCCTGAGGAGTCCTTCCGTGGCCGTGATCGCAAGAGGTTCCACAGGGATGCACCATCCAGGGAACACTCTCGCCACAACAGGGATGATAACCCTAGATCGAGTAGGGGTGGTGGAGGCTACACCACCAAATACTCCCGCCCTGCTCAAGATCATTACACCCGGGACCGTTATGCTCAGGACCGCAACACTCAGGACCGTTTCAACTGTTCCCGCTCTGTGAATGAACGCCCAGCACAGAACCGCTCCACACCAAGCACTAGAAATTGGAAGGCACCCATGCCAACCCCTACAGGCGGTGCGCCTTTCACCTGCTTTGCTTGTGGCCAACCGGGTCACAAAGCCGCTAAGTGCCCTCAGAACTCAGCCGCTCAGAAGTCTCAGTTCAAGGGATCTGCTACTCGTGGATGTCTCAACCATCTGGACGCCGAGGAAGCACAGGCTGCCCCTAACGTTGTGTACGGTATGTTTTTAGTTAATGGCAATACTGCATCAGTTCTATTTGACTCTAGAGTAACTTGTTCTTACATATCATCCAAGTTTGCATGAGAGCATGACCTGCCAGTAACCCCACGTGGAAAGCCTATCATCACCAGCTCACCTTTAGGAGACCTAAAGTGTACCCACATCTGTAAGGAAGTAAGTCTTACCATTGAGGGTCTTATCTTTGAAGCCGACCTAACCCTGTTACCTTCCACAAGCCTAGATGTCATCTTAGGTATGGATTGGCTAACCATTTACCAAGGTATCATATCATGTTCACCTAGATACGTCCAAGTGACCCACCCATCAGGCCAAGTTATTAGATGTGAACCCCAGTCCGGAAAGTCCACTTCTATCCTATGTGCCCTTAAAGCCAGTTTAGAATCACAAAAAGAGGAGAAGACAGTTCATGATGTGCCTATGGTCAGAGACTATCCCGATGTATTCCCTAAAGAATTATCGGGTATGCCACTAGACTGTGATGTAGAGTTCATCATTGATCTTTTGCCGGGAACAGGACCCATTGCCAAGAGACCCTATCGCATGTCAGTTGACGAACTAGCCGAGCTCAAGAAGCAGCTTGATGAGCTCATCTCAAAGGGATATATCAGACCTAGTGCTTCACCCTGGGGATCCCCTGTTCTGTTTGTTAAGAAGAAGGATGGCTCAATGAGAATGTGCATTGATTAACAGAACTTGAACGCAGTCACCATCAAGAACAAGTACCCCCTGCCAAGGATCGATGATTTGCTTGATCATTCGAGGTGCCAAGTATTTATCCAAGATTGATCTTAGATCCGCTATCATCAGATGAAGATTCAAGAGAGTGACATCCCGAAGACAGCCTTTGTGACTAGGTATGGGTAGTTTGAGTTCACTGTGGTGTCCTTTGGACTCATGAATGCTCCCGCATACTTCATGAACATGATGAATAAGGATTTCATGGATGAACTGGATAAGTTCGTGGTAGTATTCATTGATGACATCCTTGTCTATTCACCCACCGCTGAAGAACATGAACATCATTTGAGAACTGTGCTTGAGAAACTAGCCCAACATCAGCTCTACGCAAAGTTCAGGAAATATGAGTTTTGGCTATAGGAAGTTGCCTTCCTAGGACATGTACTATCAGCTGAAGGTGTCGCAGTTGACCCAACCAAGATTGAAGCTATGAAAGAGTGGGATCAACTCAATAATGTGACCAAAATCAGAAGTTTCTTGGGATTGGCTGGATATTTTCGCCGATTCATTGAAAACTCCTCCAAGATAGCCCGTCCGATGACCAACCTTCTGAAGAAGACCAAGGAGTTTGAATGGATGCCTCGAGTGTGAGCAAAGCTTCTAGGAATTGAAACAGAAGCTTACCACAACTCCTGTGCTAGCATTGCCTGATATCAGTAAAGATTTCGTGGTCTATTGTGATACATCCTATCAAGGACTTGGCTGTGTATTGATGCAAGGAGGAAGAGTGATAGCTTATGCTTCTCGACAGTTGAAAGAACACGAGAACCGTTACCCTACTCATGATCTTGAGTTAGCAGCAGTTGTACATGCATTGAAGATCTGGAGGCACTACTTGATAGGCAACAAGTGTGATATCTACACCGATCACAAGAGCTTGAAGTACTTTTTCACTCAAGAAGATTTGAATATGAGGCAACGCCGATGGCTAGAATTGATCAAGGACTATGACCTAGAAATTCACTACCATCCGAGAAAAGCTAATGTAGTCACAGATGCTCGCAGTCACAAGAGTTACTGTCACACTTTGATCACTGAATCTGTACCACCTGAGCTCAAGGAAGAGACTAAAGATTTCCAACTTGAGATACTACCACATGGCTTGTTGAATGAGCTCTGCATATAGTATGATCTCACAGATCGCATCCATCAAGCTCAGAAAAACTCTGAAGAGATTGAACATCTCCGTGGTCTGATGAAACTAGGCTACAAGACCAACCACCATGAAGATGAACAAGGAACCATCTAGTTCAAGGATAGAATCTGTGTACCTTCTGATCCAGCACTACGAGAGGAAATTATGTCAGAAGCTCATGATTCTAAGTACTGTATTCACCCTGGTGGTTCAAAGATGTATCAAGACTTGAAGAAACACTTTTGGTGGAAAGGCATGAAGGCATGTGACATTAATAGAGGGGACATGTGGCATGATGTGAACACCCGAGTGGAAATAGAGTATCCAAGATTTCATGAACATCAAAGGCCTATAGGATTGCTTGACCAAAGCCTCTTGACGATTGCCAAAAGTTAGAGTGGAAATGGGAGAGCATATCCATGGATTTCATAGTCGTAGTGAAGGCTCCTCCTTCACGGGAAAATCATCATCGAATTATAATATGATGAAACCAATAGTTGATTCCATCATAAAATTCCTTCTACAAGAACCAAACTTGAGCGAAGGCACAAGACCTTCTAATCCTTCTAAAGTCATCAGATCTCCGAAAAAGGTGAAATGAGCACACCACAAGATGTGTGCTAAAGCCATGAGAAGTCGAAATCTGCACACCACAAGAGCTTTAGTGGAAAAAGATAAAAGATAAACAAAGGATCTGGCGATCCTAATATTTGGCTGTGGTTTGCATCCTTAGTGCATGAGAAGTAAATAACAATTGTATCATAATAATAATATCCAATTTTTAACACATTCACCACCACACCATGTCCATCCACCAACCAACCATCCCAAACCATCTCCACACCACCACACCTTATCTCATCTCACACACTCAGGTCGACAGGCCAACTCCCTCTCGGCCTTGTCTCAACGGCTCGTAGCCCCCAAGGCTCACGACCGGAAAATACCCCAACCCTGGAGGGAGAAAAGAAGGACTCATCTCCTATCTAGTTTAAGCGAAACCTAGGAAAGGTCCATAGCCGACAAGTCGGCATATGTATCGATCGGTCAACCAAACAATCTGCAGAGGTTTTACATACCCACAAGATAGCCATCCTCGACGGTGCCCCGTCTAGGCAGATTCTTGCCGCTTGCTAGCCTAGAACGATGCCACCCTACCTCTCAGCCCTGGAACATCCCAAGTCTAGTCTGGGATGGCTGATACTGTGAGTCGTAGACAGAGCCAGGGCCCACCGGATGTCAAGAGCCGGTCCACAAGGCCTCCTGAAGTCCCGGAAGGGTGTGGGGGAAAACCGCGCGCCCTGTACCTCCTTGCACACGTTCGCCTAGCAGTAGTGGCATCGCTCTACCAAGTAGTCCAACCGTCCCGCACCATATAGGAAGAGTGGGATGTAAAGGATTCCTGGTGAATCTGAGTACTAGTAAGTCCTTAGGGGTGACCAAGCCAGAATGTCTTCATCAGGGTTTCCATTTACCGTGCCACCACAGCACCTCCACCCCGGGCTCCACCTCTCCGAGGTTCACACCCAAGGCCACCTCCAATTACCATTTACCCGCCACAGGTATTCCATATCCAAGTGCCCAGGTAGCACCACATGGCAAGACTCGCCCTAGGCTCATCGTTACTCCAGCTTGGTCGACACAACCCTCACTCTCCACGCACCCAAGACACACGTAGCACGCTCACACACCATCAAGTCCGGCACCCATAGCCAAACCATTCCCAGGGGGTGCACCACCAGCATCACATCCCCGATATAATGTGAAGTGGAGTTAATAATAAGTATAGTGGTGTAATAAGCATATATAAGCGAGCGAATGCGCAAAGCAGGGTGACGTGGTAGAGTGGGTTGCATCAGGGTAATAATGGCTCAGGTAGTAGCATGCATCAAAGTTCTAGCAAAGGAATAATTATAAAGCGCTAGTAGTTCTAGATATTATGCAATGTCTAATAGGATTCTCTAAAAGAGGGTGCTGCCATGACACCTGCGATGTAGAGGTAGTAGTGGTACAATTCTCCATCTGTTGGTGTTCCATTAGCAGGGTCACCTCCTCCTGCGTCGACTCCATTCCGTAGTCCTTGTCATCGTCCACGTTCTCTTGGTCCGATCGCCAGCTACTCCGCTAAGCGTCACGCAAGGCAAGAGAACACTCGACACCTAAAAAGACAACAAGCCGCAGGAAGATCCAATAACACCAACGAGACAATAAAAGATACATGGCTTGGCCCTCTTGGCGGTTGTCCGATTTCCTCGGGCCAAGAATCACAAGTGGTGGTTTGCTAGGCACAAGCTTAAGTCATGGCCAAGCCGGTATGGCTTTACGATAAACGGTTTAAGCCAAAGCTTATCCAAAACAATACCACGGCTCACGACCTTCGATCCGGGCATCATGGAAAGGACGGAAATCGGGGAACGAGCCCAATGAAGGAAGAACGATGGGGTTCGGCTCTTATAGTCTTATCCCGTAAGTCACTATTGGATACAAGAAGCAGACAAGAACGAATAACACTATTGTGACTTGGCTCCAATGTACTTCGGCTCATCTGCTATGGTAGAAAGCGGTAGCGCAAAGAGATTGGACATCAATGGTTCCCTTCGATCCACACGACTCAATAATGTCGGGAGCCGAGAAGAGAGTCGTTCAACATGGCAAATGATGCAGGGGTTAGCTAGGCACATCCATGTCATGTTCTCAGACACATCTTCAGGAAAGATGGTCTTAGACGGCCGATCGGGTTGACACGCACGGGTCCGAGGTACGACATAGACCATGGCTTCGCTAACCCAAAGGGAATAGTCCGGTCTTGATCCAATCGTCATGGGCAAGACAGAATCGAACAGAGCGGGCTAACGGTGCAACAAGAGCAAGAACAACAAGGGACAAGGTCTACTTCTTCCAACACTCGCACCACTACGAAAGACGGGGCATTGGAAGGAAGCGACAAACACCAAGTGCGCAAACCACTCATAGGGTACCCGACTTAGGTGCACTGGCACTAAGACATCTCTAGGGTTCTTAGCGGTGCGGTTGTCACCGCAAGAACCACAGAAATGCTATGGTCCAAATGGGTACAACCATACAAGAGCTTAAGCACGAAAGAGAGAAACATGGGATTCACATTCATTTGATCCACTTGCCATAGCAACGACGAGAATCGAATGAATGAAATCAAAAGGGCAATAAACACCAATCTTGCAAAAGGCTCAATCCACATCTTTACTGGATCTATGGGGATTGAGAACCAAAGAGAGAGAAGAATGGAATCTGTACTCTTTCGACCAACTTGTCATGGAATGGACGAAGGTTGGAGAGAAGGGGTACAGTCCCACGACCCAAACCAACTCATAGGGCGTCATGACCATGCAACTAAATGGCACAATGCTATTCCCTCGGTTCGCAGCAGTGCGGTTGTCACCGCTTAGGTCCAAAGGAATGCTATGGTCAAGGTGGTGCAATCATATAAGGTGGCTAGGATAAACACAGGCGAAAAGAGGTAGAGCCCGATGGTCATGGCGAGGGGACTCGCGGCCATGAGCTTATCCTACACGAGTTGACATCCGTCTTCTACATTCATCATATCCCGACTCGTCCACTAAGTTAGGCCACAAAGGGCTCATTGTGTGCGGGTGATATCCGCACCAATGTTCAGTCCACAATGTCCAGGTCCTAGGGCCGAATCGGATTACTAATATTTGTAGTACGTCGGAGACAACTAAAAGCGAGGGAGCGAGTTATTCTCGCCATTACGGCCACGGTGGGGCGAACCCACTACCGAAATGGTAGAACGAGGTATGATCCCTCGACCGGCTTGAAGGCACGGTCCTTAGGCAAAAAAGCACAACATAAGAACAAGAATCCCGACAACCCAACATAAGAGCTAAGACACGACCACACGAATGGAGTAGCACATATCCATAGCGAGAAAGGTAGATAGATAGACCTGCATAAGGGCACGGTGTAGGCATTTATAGATAGGTAAAGATCATGTAGAATAAGTGAAAGATCGAGTGTATGAAAGAGCAAAGGGAGGGCTTTCATCGTCATCGGGAATGGCGTCCAACTAGGATTCATCTTTGCGTCAAAGGTGAGGATGGCCAGGGGCGGTTGTAACTTATCCCAAAGGGCTACGGCTTCTTGTGGCCAGCTGCTGTAGGACACAGCTAGGGTTGGTGACGAGGGTATTCGGCCAAGGCGTCGGGGCCATTTGCAAGTCTAAAACAGAGGCAGATCTCGGTCTTCGAGTTTTGCGGCACGAACAGCAAGTGGGGACAAGTCCACCGTGTAGAGCTTGATTTTACAAAAATGTGGGAACTGGTTTCACATTTTTCTGAGGTCGTATGAATTTGTTATGACTTTCCGAAGATTAAATCCATTTCTGATAATAATTAAGGCTGATTTATTCAGGGCTGACACGTGTCACACTGTGACTGGTTCATGTGGCATGAAGGGACTTGGAGTGGTGTACCAGCTGGTGAAGTGGTCGGAGAGGTCGCCACGGTGGTTAGAGAGATTGCGGAGGTGGTCGGAGAGATCGCCGAAGTGGTCGGAGAGCTCGCCGAAGTGGTCGGAGAGCTCGCCGACATGGTCGGTGAGATCGCCGAAGTGGTCGGAGAGCTCGTGGAGGTGGTCGGCGTGGTCGCGGGGGTGGTCGGAGTGGTCGCCGAAGTCCCCGATGCTGGCGCAGTCTCTTCTTCGGCATGACGTTAGCATGGCGTCGTTAGAGCTAAACCGCGGCTGATAGGTGGGCCCTCGGCACTAGTCACTGACATGTGGGTCCGGGGTCAAATGGTGACTGACAGGTGAGGCGCGGTTCATGGTGAACCTGCCTGCGTTGGTCCATAGACCGCAAAGCTAGTCTATGAAGGACTTGGTCCACTTACTCCTTTCCAGGGTTTGGTTCACGTGCACCAAGTGCTCGGACGTGTGGCCGGCGAGGGGAAAATCCGAATCCTCTTTCCCCGTCATGCTCCTGTCGGTGGTGAGCTCACCGGCGAGCCCCTCCAGCGGCGCGGGTGTGCAATTAATGTGGGCAAAAGCTTGGCCATGCCATAGCGGGTGTCCCGGTGAAGTTAACATGGTGGTCAGACGGCTCCAGTTGGCTGGCCAAGGTGAACGGCGGCGTGAGTTTGTCGGCGTGCCTGGATAGGGCTGCAGTGGTAGCAAGAGCCTAGTTGGAGGAGTGTGTGAGCTTCACGGTGCTTCTACGACCATGGTAGGCGTGTTGAAGGAGCTCCTGGTGCTCCTAGTGGCTCCGGACACGGTGGTGGGGGCAAGGCGGAGGCGGTGGCGCTCCGACGAGATGCGGTGCGGCAACGCAGGGCTCCGGTGGGCTTCATCCCTGGCTAAGGTGAGCGCGGTGGTCTCTCGTCATGAAGGAGCTAGTCAGGGTGTCAACGTCGCTTTTACCACGACGTAGAAGATGCGGTGGTCTCACCATGGTTGTGCTCTGGCCATGGTGAGCGCGTGCGTGCGTGCGATGCGTATGCATGGCATAAGCAGAGCGCTTGGCGCTGGCATTCCTGAGCAGAAGGCTCGGCGTCGCCCCCTTTCTTCCCTTTTCTTCGTGTTTCCGTTTGGCTCAACAAGAGGGTCGTGGTGGTCCTTCTATGCTATCGGTTGGCTAAGCCAGAGCAAGAGCTCGTGCTCCGATGTGGTCTGTTTGTGGCGTCCAAGAGGCTAGGAGTGGTGAGCGATGAACGATGTGGCTCACCGTAGGGCTCGTGGCGGTAGGATGGCGGTGCGGTGGCGAGGCGAGGCCGTGATGAGGCGATGCAGTGCCGTGCCGAGCAGCTACATCGCTGTAGCCGATCGGGGCGGTGCTCCTGGCTCCGGCGAGGTCCGGTTCCGTAGCGGCTTCCTTCTCCTCCTTGCTTCTTCCTCCTCTCTCTCTCTCGGCCTGACGCGGTGTGGTGCTGTGCCACCAGCGGCGGCGCCTATCGGGCTGAGGGTTAGGGCTCACGGCCGTTGGATTTTATAGCCGAGCTCCAAGGGCTCCAATGGCGGATGGTGATCGGGCGGTGGTGATGCGTGCGGTGCATCCGACGACCCGCATGCGGTAGCGTAGGCACAGCGCAAGGGGAAACAGGGTCATGCGATGTGCATGACCCTAGGCCCACGTCTGCTCCGTGGTCGGCTCCCGGTCGTGGAAGAGGTTGGCGTGGGGAGGAAGATGATCCTGTTGCTGGGGTGGCTGACGTGTGGGGTCTGGTTTGTTAGCTTGTCCTAATACGGCGGCGTGCGGTGCATGACGGCTGACGGGCGGGTCTGGCTTGTCAGCAGCTTGTGCGCGTGCGGGCGGCGATGCTGGGCTAGCTGCGTGGGAGGCCTGCGAGCGCTACTGAGCTTATGGCCATGCTGGGCCGGTCGATTAATAGTTGGGCCATGCGGCTAGGAGAAGATGATGGCGCGCGAGCTGGGCCAGCTCGAGGAGGCAGGGCGAGCAGGTTGCTGTGCTCCGTCTAGGCCGAAGGCACGTGCGGGGCCAGGAGGAGGGTTGGGCCGGTCGCGCATCTTGGGCTGGCTGGTCATGTGCTTGGGCCAGATTGGCTTTCCTATTTTCTAAATAAACCAAGGCTCCTATATTGAATACATGTGTCGCCAACTTGTACACCTCCTAGTGGGGTCCACTAGAGGTCAACTAGGGGTAGTGGGGTCCATGTCAAGGGTTGGCAATTCATGGGTATTGAGTTGATAAAGATAGTTGGTTGATTATAGGATTTAGGTCAAGGGGTTCATGAGAGATTCCAGAAGGAGTCAAAAGGATTCGCTACGGACTTGTGCTCTCCAACACAAAACCCTAAACCAAATAAGGAACTCTGGCAAGCTCCTACAAGCAACACTATATGTATGCAACAATTTATTTATAAATTATTCTTTGTTTGACCTAGCATCTACATACTTCACACATTGTAGGGAAATTTTTAAAAAGTTCGTATTTTTGGCTTCTCCAAAAACCCGGGTTATTACAGTCCGCCCCCCTTACAAGAATCTCATCCCCGAGATTAAGGTGTTGCTCGGTCGGTGAAGAGGCAGGGTGTTGCTTCTTGATCGGGGTAGTTGTTCCATAGAACCTTGCAAAAGGAATTGTCATCCTTTTGTTTTCTTCGATAACTCAATCCAAATTTGTATGGGGTGTCCAAGGATCTCTAGAGGTTTTGTCTAGTCATATGGTGGTCTTGGTTCGTAGCCTGGAGTCACACGTAGATAAAATAGCTTCTACATTCTTCACTCAAGCAATATAATCACAAGAAGCATAAGAAGCAAAAAGATCCAAGCATTCAAGCAGCATTACAACTCCTATATGCATAGTGTTGACTTAAGGCGACTCCTAAGCCTTTGAGTCTCACACATCTATCGATCTTGCATGGGCGACAAAGGGAATCATTTCCTAGTGGTCGACTTTTCAGATCGGGGAGAGTCAATTAGTAGTAGAACTCAAGGTAGAGACGGGGAATCAAGTGTTAGTAGCTATGACTCCACTACAGATAGAATGGTTGGCTTCTAAACTAGTGTTTGGTACTAAAGGTCTCGTCCTAAGGTCAAGTATGGCTCTGATACCAACTGAAACAACCTCAATTTTCCACGAAGGGAAAATCCACAGAATGAATTATAATATGATGAAACCAATAGTTGATTCCATCATATTATCATATATCAGTCGATAGCACAGTCATACATCGTAAGATTACAAGAATACAAGATATTACATTATTGGGAAAACACACCTATTACAGAGTTAATCTAGTGGAAGACTATCGAGTGAAGGCTCCTCCTTCACGGGCATCATCAGAGTTGGCGTAGTGCAGCGAAAATTCCTTCTCCGAACCAAACTTGAGCGTAGGCACGAGACCTTCTAATCCTTCTAAAGTCAGCATCTCTGAGAAGCAGGAAATCTGCACACCACAAGATGTGTGCAGGCCATGGTCAGCACCGATGAGCTTTAGTGGAAAAAGATAAACAAAGGATCTGGCGATCCTAATATTTGGCTGTGGTTTGCATCCTTAGTGCATGAGAAGTAAATAACAATTGTATCATAATAATAATATCCAATTTTTAACACATTCACCACCACACCATGTTCATCCACCAACCAACCATCCCAAACCATCTCCACACCACCACACCTTATCTCATCTCACACACTCAGGTCGACAGGCCAACTCCCTCTCGGCCTTATCTCAACGGCCCGCAGCCCCCAAGGCCCACGACCGGAAAATACCCCAACCCTGTTGGGAGAAAAGAAGGACTCATCTCCTATCTAGTTTAAGCGAAACCCAGGAAAGGTCCATAGCCGACAAGTCGGCATATGTATCGATCGATCAACCAAACACTCTGCAGAGGTTTTACATACCCACAAGATAGCCATCCTCAACGGTGCCCCGTCTAGGCAGATTCTGGCCGCTTGCTAGCCTAGAACGATGCCACCTTACCTCTCAGCCCTGGAACATCCCAAGTCTAGTCTAGGATGGCTGATACTGTGAGTCGTAGACAGAGCCAGGGCCCACCAGATGTCAAGATCCGGTCCACAAGGCCTCCTGAAGTCTCGGAAGGGTGTGGGGGAAAACCGCACGCCCCGTACCTCCTTGCACACGTTCGCCTAGCAGTAGTGGCATCGCTCTACCAAGTAGTCCGACCATCCCGCACCATATAGGGCGAGTGGGATGTAAAGGATTCCTGGTGAATCTGAGTACTAGTAAGTCCTTAGGGGTGACCAAGCCAGAATGTCTTCATCAGGGTTTCCATTTACCGTGCCACCACAGCACCTCCACCCTGGGCTCCACCTCTCCGAGGTTCACACCCAAGGCCACCTCCAATTACCATTTACCCGCCACAGGTATTCCATATCCAAGTGCCCAGGTAGCACCACATGGCAAGACTCGCCCTAGGCTCATCGTTACTCCAGCTCGGTCGACACAACCCTCACTCTCCACGCACCCAAGACACACGCAGCACGCTCACACACCACCAAGTCTGGCACCCATAGCCAAACCATTCCCAGGGGGTGCACCACCAGCATCACATCCCCGATATAATGCGAAGTGGAGTTAATAATAAGTATAGTGGTGTAATAAGCATATATAAGCGAGCGAATGCGCAAAGTAGGGTGACGTGGTAGAGTGGGTTGCATTAGGGTAATAATGGCTCAGGTAGTAGCATGCATCAAAGTTCTAGCAAAGGAATAATTATAAAGCGCTAGCAGTTCTAGATATTATGCAATGTCTAATAGGATTCTCTAAAAGAGGGTGCTGCCATGACACCTGCGATGTAGAGGTAGTAGTGGTACAATTCTCCATCTGTTGGTGTTCCATTAGCAGGGTCACCTCCTCCTGCGTCGACTCCATTCTGTAGTCCTTGTCGTCGTCCACGTTCTCTTGGTCTGATCGCCAGCTACTCCGCTAAGCGTCACGCAAGGCAAGAGAACACTCGACACCCGAAAAGAGGACAAGGCGCAGGAAGATCCAATAACACCAACGAGACAATAAAAGATACATGGCTTGGCCCTCTCGGCGGTTGTCTGATTTCCTCGGGCCAAGAATCACAAGTTGTGGTTTGCTAAGCACAAGCTTAAGTCATGGCCAAGCCGGTATGGCTTTACGATAAACGGTTTAAGCCAGAGCTTATCCAAAACAATACCATGGCTCACGACCTTCAATCCGGGCATCATGGAAAGGACGAAAATCGGGGAACAAGCCCAACGAAGGAAGAACGATGGGTTTGGCTCTTATAGTCTTATCCCGTAAGTCACTATTGGATACAAGAAGCAGACAAGAATGAATAACACTATTGTGACTTGGCTCCAATGTACTTCGGCTCATCCGCTATGGTAGAAAGTGGTAGCGCAAAGAGATTGGACATCAATGGTTCCCTTCGATCCACACGACTCAATAATGTCGGGAGCCGAGAAGAGAGTCGTTCAACACGGCAAAAGATGCAGGGGTTAGCTAGGCACATCCATGTCATGTTCTTAGACACATCTTCGGGAAAGATGGTCTTAGACGGCCGATCGGGTTGACACGCATGGGTCCGAGGTATGACATAGACCACGGCTTCGCTAACCCAAAGGGAATAGTCCAGTCTTGATCCAATCGTCATGGCAAGACGGAATTGAACAGAGCAGGCTAACGGTGCAACAAGAGCAAGAACAACAAGGGACAAGGTCTACTTCTTCCAACACTCGCGCCATGATGAAAGACGGGGCATCGGAAGGAAGCGACAAACACCAAGTGCGCAAACCACTCATAGGGTACCCGACTTAGGTGCACTGGCACTAAGACATCTCTAGGGTTCTTAGCGGTGCGGTTATCACCGCAAGAACCACAGAAATGCTATGGTCCAAATGGGTACAACCATACAAGAGCTTAAGCACGAAAGAGAGAAACACGGGATTCACATTCATTTGATCCACTTGCCATAGCAACGACGAGAATCGAATGAATGAAATCAAAAGGGCAATAAACAACAATCTTGCAAAAGGCTCAATCCACATCTTTGCTAGATCGATGGGGATTGAGAACTAAAGAGAGAGAAGAATGGAATCTGTACTCTTTCGACCAACTTGTCATGGAACGGACGAAGGTTGGAGAGAAGGGGTACAGTCCCACAACCCAAACCAACTCATAGGGCGTCACGACTGTGCAACTAAATGGCACAATGCTATTCCCTCGGTTCGCAGCAGTGCGGTTGTCACCGCTTAGGTCCGAAGGAATGCTATGGTCAAGGTGGTGCAATCATATAAGGTGGCTAGGATAAACACAGGCGAATAGAGGTAGAGACCGATGGTCATGGCGAGGGGACTCGCAGCCATGAGCTTATCCTACACGAGTTGACATCCGTCTTCTACATTCATCATATCCCGACTCGTCCACTAAGTTAGGCCACAAAGGGCTCATTGTGTGCGGGTGATATCCGCACCAATGTTCAGTCCACAATGTCCATGTCCTAGGGCCGAATCGGATTACTAATATTTGTAGTACGTCGGAGACAACTAAAAGCGAGGGAGCAAGTTATGCTCGCCATTACGACCACGGTGGGGCGAACCCACTACCGAAATGGTCGAACGAGGTACGATCCCTCGACCGGCTTGAAGGCACAGTCCTTAGGCAAACAAGCACAACATAAGAACAAGAATCCTGACAACCCAACATAAGAGCTAAGACACGACCACACGAATGGAGTAGCACATATCCATAGCGAGAAAGGTAGATAGATAGACCTGCATAAGGGCATGGTGTAGGCATTTATAGATAGGTAAAGATCGTGTAGAATAAGTGAAAGATCGAGTGTATGAAAGAGCGAAGGGAGGGCTTTCATCGTCATCAGGAATGGCGTCCAACTAGGATTCGTCTTTGCGTCAAAGGTGAGGATGGCCAGGGGCGGTTGTAACTTATCCCAAAGGGCTGCGGCTTCTTGTGGCCAGCTGCTGTTGGACACAGCTAGGGTTGGTGACGAGGGTATTCGGCCAAGGCGTCGGGGCCATTTGCAAGTCTAAAAGAGAGGCAGATCTCGGTCTTTGAGTTTTGTGGCACGAACAGCAAGTGGGGACAAGTCCACCGCGTAGAGCTTGATTTTAGAAAAATGTGGGAACTGGTTTCACATTTTTCTGAGGTCGTATGAATTTGTTATGACTTTCCAAAGATTAAATCCATTTCTGATAATAATTAAGGCTGATTTATTCAGGGCTGACACGTGTCACACTGTGAGTGGTTCACATGGCATGAAGGGACTTGGAGTGGTGTACCAGCTGGTGAAGTGGTCGGAGAGGTCGCTGTGGTGGTCGGAGAGATTGCGGAGGTGGTCGGAGAGCTCGCCGAAGTGGTCGGAGATCTCGTTGACGTGGTCGGTGAGATCGCCGAAGTGGTCGGAGAGCTCATGGAGGTGGTCGGCGTGGTCGCGGGGGTGGTCGGAGTGGTCGCTGAAGTCCCCGACGCTGGCGCGGTCTCTTCTTCGGCATGACGTTAGCATGGCATCGTCAGAGCTAAACCACGGCTGATTGGTGGGCCCTCGGCACTGGTCACTGACATGTGGGTTCAGGGTCAAATGGTGACTGAAAGGTGAGGCGCAGTTCATGGTGAACCTGCCTGCGTTGGTCCATAGACCGCAGAGCTGGTCTATGAAGGACTTGGTCCACTTACTCCTTTCCATGGTGAGCACGTGCGTGCGTGCAATGCATATGCATGGCATAAGCAGAGCGCTCGGCGCTGGCGTTCCCGAGCAAAAGGCTCAGCATCGCCCCCTTTCTTCCCTTTGCTTCGCGTTTCCATTTGGCTCAACAAGGGGGTCGTGGTGGTCCTTCTATGCTACCGGTTGGCTAAGCCAGAGCAAGAGCTCGTGCTCCGGTGTGGTCCATTCGTGGCATCCAAGAGCCTAGGAGTGGTGAGCGGTGAACGATGTGGCTCACCGTAGGGCTCATGGCGGTAGGATGGCGGTGCGGTGGCGAGGCGAGGCCATGATGAGGCGATGCAGTGCCGTGCCGAGCAGCTACGTCGCTGTAGCCGATCGAGGTGGTGCTCCTAGCTCCGGCGAGGTCCGGTTCCATAGCGGCTTCCTTCTCCTCCTTGCTTCTTCCTCCTCTCTCTCTCTCGGCCTGACGCGGTGTGGTGCTGTGCCACCAGCGGCGGCGGCTATCGGGCTGAGGGTTAGGGCTCGCGGCCGTTGGCTTTTATAGCCAAGCTCCAAGGGCTCCAATGGTGGACGGTGATCGGGCGGTGGTGATGCGTGCGGTGCATCCGACGACCCACGTGCGGTAGCGTAGGCACGGCGCAAGGGGAAATAGGGTCATGTGATGTGCGTGACCCCGGGCCCGCGTCTGCTCCGTGGTCGGCTCCTGGTCGCGGAAGAGGTTGGCGTGGGGAGGAAGATGATCCTGTTGCTGGGGTGGCTGACGCATGGGGTCTGGTTTGTCAGGTTGTCCTGATGCGGCGGCGTGCGGTGCGTGACGGCTGAAGGGCGGGTCCGGCTTGTCAGCGGCTTGTGCGCGTGCGGGCGGTGATGCTGGGCTGGCTGTGTGGGAGGCCTGCGAGCGCTACTGAGCTTATGGCCATGCTGGGCCGGCCGGTTGACAGTTGGGCCATGCGGCTAGGAGAAGATGATGGCACGCGAGCTGGGCCAGCTCGGGGAGGCAAGGCGAGCAGGTTGCTATGCTCCGTCTGGGCCGAAGGCACGTGCGGGGCCAGGAGGAGGGTTGGGCCGGTCGCGCATCTTGGGCTGGCTGGTCATGTGCTTGGGCCAGATTGGCTTTCCTATTTTCTAAATAAACCAAGGCTCCTATATTGAATACATGTGTCGCCAACTTGTACACCTCCTAGTGGGGTCCACTAGAGGTCAACTAGGGGTAGTGGGGTCCATGTCAAGGGTTGGCAATTCATGGGTATTGAGTTGATAAAGATAGTTGGTTGATTATAGAATTTAGGTCAAGGGGTTCATGAGAGATTCCAGAAGGAGTCAAAAGGATTCGCTACGGACTTATGCTCTGCAACACAAAACCCTAAACCAAATAAGGAACTCTGGCAAGCTCCTACAAGCAACACTATATGTATGCAACAATTTATTTATAAATTGTTCTTTGTTTGACCTAGCATCTACATACTTCACACATTGTAGGAAAATTTTTAAAAAGTTCGTATTTTTGGCTTCTCCAAAAACCCGGGTTGTTACAATGTCTAGATTCTGGGAAGCTCTGCACAAGTCCATCGGAACCAAACTTGATTTCAGTACCGCTTACCACCCGCAGACAGATGGATAGACTGAACGAGTGAATCAGATCTTAGAAGACATGCTCCACGCTAGTGTACTGAATTATGGCTCTGATTGGGAGAAATGCCTACCCTATGCAGAGTTCTCTTACGACAACAGCTATCAAGCCAGTATCAAGATGTCGCCGTTTGAAGCTCTGTATGGTAGACCTTGTAAGACACCTTTGATGTGGTCCCAACCGGAAGAAAGATCATTCTTTGATTCCACTAAGATTCAAGATGCCGAAGGAGTTGCAGAAGTAAAGGAGAATTTAAGAATTGCTCAAAGTCGATACAAGAGCTATGCTGACAAAAAAAGAAGAGAACTTGAATTCAATGTGGGAGATTTCATCTATCTCAAGGTATCCCCACTATGTGGAACTGTCAGATTCCATGTGAAAAGAAAGCTTGCCCCTAGATTTGTTGGCCCATACAAGATTTGCAAGAGGATTGGAAAGCTCGCCTACAAACTTGAGCTACCTGAGGAATTGGCGAGTGTACATCCAGTATTCCATGTCTCACAGCTACGCAAGTGTTTGAGAGTGCCCGATGAAGTAGTTCCAACTGATACACTTGACATTCAAGACACTCTCGAGTATAAAGAGCATCCCCTCAGAATTCTTGGTAGAGACACCAAAGAAACCCAAAGCAAAACTATTCCTATGTGCAAGATCCAATGGAGCAATCACACTGAGAGAGAAGCAACATGGGAGAAAGAGTCTAACCTCTGGCTACAATATCCTTATCTCTTCGAAGGGTACGATACGCTTTAATCTCGGGGATGAGATTCTGTTAAGGGGGTAGGACTGTAACAACCCAAAAATCCACACACCAAAAACCCCAGCTACAAATTTTTTTCTTCTTTAAAACCCTATGTGATGTTGAGTGACACATGTAGAAGCCAAACCCTAGTTATGGATTAGATGTGACCCAACTAGGTTAAAATCATAAGCATAGTTTGGTTTTATGCCACATGTGTAATTAAATTCCTAAATAAATAAATCATGCATGCATCCTTAATTCCACTTGTGATTTGGATTCTTTTGCCTTATGTGATGTTTAACTAACTTACTTAATATTTATGATAAACCCTAAGATATGGGATGTATTTTGACCACCATTTGAAACACCTTGTGGGACCCACTACATAACTCGAAGCTCAAGTTTAAACTCTAACTAAATTTGAATCGAAGCAAAAGAAATAACAGAGAAAGAGAAAGGAAAGAAGAGGGAGGCAGCAGCTCAGCCCAGCTGAGCCTCGCCTACCCTTTCACGCGCGTAGCCCACGAGGCTGGCCCAACAACACCCTACCGTGTCGCGACGCGCCTGAGCAACAGCCGCTGACTAGCCAGACCCGCCCGTCAGCCGTCACGCACCGAACACCGCCGCATCAGGACAAGCTAACAAACAGGCCCCCTCTGTCAGCCGCCCAGCTACAACGTCGTCGTCTTCCCCACACTCCCTCCACCACACGACCAGGAGCCGACCACGGAGCAGATGCGGGCCCAGGGGGTCACGCAAGATGCATGACCCTGTTCCCCCTTGCACCGCGCCTACGCTACCACACATGGGCCATTAGATGCGCCGCACGCATCACCACCGCATGATCATCGTCCGCCATTGGAGCCCATGGAGCTCGGCTATAAAAGCCAACGCCCGCGAGCCCTAACCCTCAGCCCGTTCATCGCCGCTGCTGGTGGCATAGCACCACACCGCGTCGAGCCGAGAGAGAGGGAGGAGGAAGAAGCAAGGAGGAGAAGGAATCCGCTGCGGAACCGGACCTCGCCGGAGCCAGGAGCGCCGCCCTGATCGGCTACAGCGACATAGCTGCTCAGCATGGCACTGCATCGCCTCATCACGGCCTCGCCTCGCCACCGCACTGCCATCCTACCGCCACGAGCCCTACGATGAGCCATGACGTTCGCCGCTCACCGCGCTAGCCGTACTCGCCATGAACGCCACCGTGTTCCTGCACCTAGGGGATGCAGAGGCAGAGCATTCCCGCTCTTGGACACGCTGCACACACACACCGCACGCGCACAAGCCCAAGACCTAGCCTCACCGACCCCTAGCGGCTCGGAAACACTGGCACAACCACACCTAGCCTCTCGGACGCCATGAACGAACCACGCCGGAGCATGAGCTCTTGCTCCGGCTTAGCCAACTGGTAGCATAGAAGGACCACCACGACCCTCTTGTTGAGCCAAACGGAAACGTGAAGCAAAGGGAAGAAAGGGGGCGACGCCGAGCCCTCTGCTCAGGAATGACAGTGCTGAGCGCTCTGCTCATGCCATGCATACGCATCGCACGTACGCACACGCTCACCATGGCCAGAGCACAACCATGGCAAGACCACCGCGTCTTCTATGTCGTAGTAAAGGCGACGTTGACACCCTGACTGGCTCTGCCATGACAAGAGACACACCGCGCTCACCTTAGCCGAGGATGAAGCCCACCAGAGCCCTACGTTGCCGCACCGCACCTCGTCGGAGCGCCACCGCCTCCGCTTTGCCCCGACCACCGTGGCCGGAGGCGTTGAGAGCTCTCGGAGCCCCTTCGACCTGCTCGCCATGGCCATAGCAGCGTCGGGGAGCTCGTGCGCACCACCAATCTCTGGTACCGCCGCCACAGTCACCACACCGCCGCTCGCCGGTGTACGAGGACCGCCGCCACCGCAGCTAGCCAACTGGAGCCGCCCGGCCACCATGTTAACTTCACCGGGGCACCTGCCATGGCAAGGCCAAGCTATTGCCTACCCTAATCGCGCACCAGTACCACCGAAAGGCTCGCCGGTGAGCTCACCACCGGCGGGAGCGCGCCGGAGAAGAAGATGGGGATTTTTCCCTCGTCGGCCACACATCCGTGCACTTGGTGCACGTGAACCAAACCCTAGGAAGGAGTAAGTGGACCAAGTCCTTCATAGACCGGCTCTGCGGTCTATGAACCAATGTAGGTGGGTTCACCATGAACTGCGCCTCACCTATCAGTCACCGTTTGACCCCGGACCCACCTGTCAGTGACCAACCAAGATGAGGACGTCATGCTGACGTCAGCGGGACCCACCTGTTAGCCGCGGTTTAGCCCTGATGACGCCATGCTGACATCATGCCGAAGATGAGACCACGCCAGCGTCGGGGACCTCGGCGATCTCTCCGACCACTTCGGCGATCTCTCCGTCCACCTCGGTGATCTCTCCGACCACTTCGGCGATCTCTCTGACCACTTCGGCGAGCTCTCCGACCACTTCGGCGATCTCGCCGACCACCGCAACAACCTTTCCGACCACCAAGGCAACCTTTCCAACCACCACGGCAACCTTTCCGACCACCTCGGCGACCTCTCCGACCACCTCACCAGCTGATACACCACTCCAAGTCCCTACATGCCACGTGAACCAGTCACAGTGTGCCACGTATCAGCCCTGAATTAATCAGCCTTTATTATTTTCAGAAATGGATTTAATCTTTAGAAATTCATAACTAATTCATACGACCTAGAAAAATATGAGACCAGGACCACAATTCATCTAAAATCGAGCTCTATGCAATGAACCCATGTTTGAGTGCATTTGGCTCTTTTGAATTTTCATTGCTTATTTGTGCTATTCTATAGACGTCGCTAACGTGACTAAAATTCGATCGTATGTAGACTCGGAGGAGAACCAGAGGGACGAGGACCGAGAGTACCGTGAGGAGTACGGGGACGACTTCACTGAAGGTGCCACATCGCACCCAACCTCGTAGCACCTATTACACATGGCTAATATAGAACTGCTATTGCTTTACTTTATTGTTATATTCACACTATGATAGGACTTGCATGGTAGTATGCTTGCTTGATGGCCTTTACCTTGACGCAACCTTACCCCTGCTCACCCTGCTGTTAGGCTAAATCACACGCTTGCTATATTTCATCGCTTATTATTTCTACTACGCTTATATATACCATATTGATGCGTATGGAAACCGATGTTATCTCGGACTATGGGAGAGTCTTTGCATGTGTGACTTGGGTGCGAGAGAGTGAGGGTTGTGTCGACCAAGTTGGAGTATACGATGAGCACAGGGCAAGTCTTGGTGCTACAGGCACCCCTGGAATGGATACCTGTGGTGGGTAAATGGAATATGAGGTGGCCCTAGGTGTGAACCTGTGATGGGAGGAGCCCAGGGTGGAGGTGCTATGGTGGCACGGTAAATGGAAACCCTGATGGAGACATTCTAGCTTGGTCATCCCTAAGGACTTACTAGTACACAGATTCACCAGGAAGCCTTACGTACCACTCGCCCTATATGGTGCGGGACGGCCGGACTACTTGGTAGGATATTGCCACTACTGCTAGGTTGATAGCGGATAGTGCGAGGGAGGTACGGGGCGTGGAGGATTCCCCCACACCCTTCTGAGACTTCATGGAGACCTTGTGGACCTGGCTCATGACTCACAGTTTCGGCCACCCTAGACTAGACTTGGGGTGTACCAGGGCTGAATGGTAGAGTGGCATTATCCTAGGCTAGCAAGCGGCCGGAATTAGCCCAGTTGATGATGGTCAGCGAGGAAGATGGATCTTGTGGTTATGTAAAACCTCTGCAGAGTGTATGGTTGATCGATCGATACATATGCCGACTTGTCGGCTATGGACCTTTCCTGGGTTTCGCTTAAACTAGATAGCGAGATGAGTCCTTCTCTTCTTCCCTCGTGAGAGAGTGTCGGACGTAGCCAGGGGCTACGGGCCATGAGACAGTGCCGAGAGGGAGTTGGCCTGTCGACTGAGCGATGGTATGGTGGTGATGTGGAGATGGTGGTATATCGATCATAGGATCGAAACCTGGCTCTGAGACGGAAATGGGGTGGAATGGGTGTGGGATTGGTGTTAAAACTTGACCAACTATTATTATATACTTGATATGCTAATACATAGGAAACCCTAGCCTTATAGGTTCCTTTTGAATATATCCAACTTGCATCCAATTTCCACAAAGCAATGCTCATAGGGTGGGAGTGGCCAGTACAAATCGTACTGATAAATTTTGGCACACAGGTTCTGCTGAGGAGTATAGCTCTGAGGAGTTTGACGGTTGAGGGGTTCGTTCCTACGCTCGAGTTTGGTGATCTTATCTTTAAGCTGTTCTGATTGAATGCTACTTTTGATTCCGCCAATGCGGCGATGTAATAATTTATGTAATTCCGCACTATTTGTACTCTGATATTACGTTGTATGGATGTGATATTCGACTGGGATTTGGGTAATATGATCTACAACGGTTTTATTACACTTCAACGTTGTGGATTTTCCTTCATGGAAATCAGGTCATTTCATTACGCCTTCGACAGGAGGTGTGCTTCTATCTCTATTCGTCCCATCCGGATTCTTTTTTCCATAGACGACGCGTATGTTTTTCACCATTCTGTACATGTGTTCTCTATTATGACGTCTCTCCGAAGGGGGTTCAATCTCTGGGGTGTTGTCATAAAATCTAAAGAACAATTTGTTGTGGTACTTATGACTTGTCTTTAAGAAGCGTCGGTTCCTTAGGTAAACTATCTTCTTGGATGCATCCAGGAACACCCATGTAGTACCATCCAAGCAAAGTAAGCATCCCGTCTTCCCTTTGATCTGTCCAGACAAAGCAAACAACGCGGGGTAATCATTGGTAGTAACAAATATTATTGCTCTACATATGAAGTCCTCCTTTCAGAACGTATCGTGCATCGGCTCCCTATGCCTCCATAGCCTCTCCATTTCTTGCAGCAAAGGCACAAGGAACACGTCTATATCAATGCTTGGTTGTTTAGGGCCAGAAATAAGAATAATGAGGAGAAGGTACTTTCTCTTCTGACACAACCACGTTGGGATGTTGTACATGGTCAAGATCACTAGCCAAGTGTTGTGGTCACTCATCCTCTTATTGAAGGGATTCATTCTATCGGTGCTCAAGACAAACCGTACATTCCTTGGGTCATCGCTGAATTCTTTATGCTTCTCATCGATCCTTTGCCACTAACTATAATTAGCCAGGTGTGCAATCTTATCATCATCCACCTTGTGCTCATCATCCCACCATGTCATAAGTGTGGCTTCTTTAGGGTTTAGGAAGATACGTCTCAAGTGGTCGGTTACTGGCAGGTACCACATTACCAAGGTAGGAATTCTTCTCTGCTTTGCATCGTTGCCTAATGGAGTGTCTTCTGGAGACTGAGATTCTTGTACCACCTTTTTCGTACCCTTCTTATTCATCTTTTTTCCCCATGGAGGCTTCGTCCCCACCGTAAAGGTCATTGTTCTTGTACTGGCTGGCCCCACATCGGGGACATTTATCTAGTGACTTGAACATTTCGCCATGAAAAAGGATACAATGGTTGGGGCATGCATGGATTTTTTTCAACCTCCATTGTCAATGGACTTATAACCTTCTTCGCTTGGTATGTGTTGGTGGGAACTGAGTTTGGTTGTGGCAGCACCCATGACAGGAGACGCAATAGATCATTGAAACTACAGTCTGACCGGCCGTACTTAGCCTTCAGGATGAGTAGCTCAAGCATAAAACGTAGCAATGTCCAATGTGTCGGACATCCCTTTTCAACACCATACACAGTCTTCTTCGATGCTTTTGTCACCCTTTCTAAATTTTCTAGACCTTTCGGGCACTCTAGTAAAATATCTGGCCCAAGGACCCGAATCATTTCCTCTAAATCATCAAAATCATCTTCGTCACCAACATGTGCTCCCTCATCATTATTGACACCACCTTCGTCGTTACCAACCCAACCAAGAAAGGCGGTTGGGTATGTAAATGGCACTAAGGCCCGAAGGAGATGAACTTTGAATAGAGGAATATACCAAAATATGCCGTAGCTGGCGTAGGGGCATTATTGTACTTAGGAAATTATGTAACCATACCCTATAAAAAGGAGGGCTCGGCCCCCAATGAAGCAGAGAGTGAATTTGGGCTCAGAACCCTAGCAAGCTCCTCAGTAATCGTGTCTCTAACCGTCGAAGGCCTTCGCCCCTCTAGGGAAACCTTCGACAATTAAGGGAAAAGTCACAACACGCTTGCCTTCATCTTGTTGGATCCCTAGTTTCCCAAATTTGGTGCTCACCGTGCTAGGACACGCACAAACCCCACAATGCCAACCAATAAGAAGGCCTCCACATGGGGAAGGCCCAAGCGTAACACTCGCAACTTGTATGCCAACCCCCCTAATCCCTAGGAAAATGTGAAGGTTGAAGAGGAAGTACCTGCGACAGACCAGCTAGGAGCCGAGGGGGAGAGTAACCAATCCCTAACCCAACATCAAAGCAATTACTTCAACAATTGTAGGCCAAGCTAACAGAGAGCTCAGCAAGAAAGGGACAGGTTGGTCGCAACCTTCACTGCTAATTAAAGAGCAGCCCCCGCTTCTCATCAAGTAGTGGAGGTGAAACAGCAACTTGCACTCCTACAGGCTGAGATTCAAAGCCTATTGCCAAATCCTCCCCCATCAACCAATGACTCCAACAACCCTCCACCAGCTACACAAAGCCAAGCCAACCTCCAGCCAAGCCCTCAACCCTAGGAAATCTTTGGCACACCAATCAGCCTCATCCCACTCTCCAAACCAATAGACAACAAGTCTCCCTTGTTTGAAGGTTACAAACCCTAGACATGGCCATCCACCTACAAAACCATATCCCTACCTAAATTCAACGGGCAAATAGACCCTCATCAGTTCATAATGAGCTTCGAGGCAGCTGTCACCTCCGCCAGAGGAAATGACACAATGCTAGCTAAATCTATCATTCGTCAACATGGCAGAAAGGGACGTTCACTTGGTATTCCATGCTGAAGACCAAGTCTGTGTACTCATGGGAATACCTTCGAGACAAAATCATGTCAAACTTCAAAGGATTCACAAACGAGTCCTTGACCTCCTTGATCTATTCCAATGCAAACAACAGCAAGGAGAATCCCTTAAGGCTTAAGCATTATTATCAAAGATTCATGCAACTCAAAGCACGAGCACCCAATGTACTCGAAGAAGTAGCAATTGAGGTAGCCATCAAGGGCCTTCGCATTGGACCCTTCGCCGGAGAATTGGCTAGGGAGAAACCTTCTTCCATAGAAGAACTCTACAACGAGTTTGAGAATTACTGCAGGTCTAACAACGACCTTCACAAAAGAATGGAAGAGCAAAACTAGTTCAAGTAGCAAACTTGATCCCAAAACAGAAAGCATCCTCCTAGGAATGGCAGAGGTCAAAACCAACCTCCGCGAGGCCCTAACCAACAAGTTTTCAATGTCAACTCCCAACAAAATCAGCAACCGACCCAACACAACTAGCAGCAGCCTAACCAAGATAATAGGCCTCCACACCAACAAGACAACCGCAAAGGCAACCAGAGGAGACCCTAGAACAAAATCCAAAACACAAGCCAGAAACCCCAAAGGCAATACTGCTTCTTCCGTGGGGAGAATAAAGGGCACATCACAAGAGATTGCCTAGATGCCAAAGAAACCCAAGAGAGAATCAATCACATGCAAAGTCAACAACCCTCACAACAACAACCTTTGAGAGGTCACGAAGCATAGGATGACAAACATGTGACAAAGGCTACATACTATAGGTAGCATAGGTGGAGACAGCATCATACCAATCTGCTAGAAAATGTAGGCAATCTGGTAGTTGTTGTGCACTCTATCCTCTCTCGGCTTCTCAAGCAATGCTACTGGCCTAAAACTAATGAAGCTAGTGCCTCATCGTGCTTCTATTATTTTCTCATCACAGCAACAAACATGTCTTCTTGTGTTTTTCTCATCTGAATTAGTTCATCTTGTAGGGATTGCATCAGCTCAAATTATGCCCGTGCTATTTTTGGCTCAACCAATGGTCCAAAACTAGATTCCACTACATGATCATTTATTTGAACCTTGTTGTATGGGAACGGTTGGTTGAGGCGATGTATAATCCTCATTCTTAACTAGCGATACCCAGTAGTGCAACACTGATCAAACCTTGAAATCCAGAACGTGCTTGTGCTTCTCGCAAAGCTAAGTCAGCTTCCTCATTGCTGGCTAGATTAGCTATTGTCATCTAGTCATGTACTACCCTTAGACCATGAATCCTCTGCGTTTGTCAGTAGGACCAGAAGGTTTATATTGAGGGAACAAACTCTTCGATTCTTTCAGGACCGTCTCCTATTCTATTTATCCAACAGTCCTAGACTATAGGTAACAAATGACATGCGCATACAACATCCTCCTCTTGCCCTTTAATCTGCAATCCAGTCTTCTCACTCACAAATTAGCAAGTCTACCACATCAATATTAGTAGAAATATGCACATCTATGACGAAAATCCTAATGACGAATCAAAAATTGTCATAGATGATCGATTTCTATGATGATTTTTTTGTTTCATCATGGAACATTGGTGATGGTCCTCTATCCCTGTCTATTTCTGACGAAATCAGATATCATCATTGAATGACATAGGGCTTCATCCAGATCACACGTGCAACTGTTGTTGCTCATATGTGACGATCTGCTTTAGAACTATGACGACCAGACGTGGTAGATCTGGCACAGGCCATGACGTTAAATAAAAGTTTGACATGTGGACAAACTAGTGTTTGACATGTGTAAGAGCCAGGATAGGACACGTGGGCCAATTAAAATCCAAGATGTGGTACAAATCTGTCATGCCACGTGGTCAAATAAAAAAAGACGTATGGGTAGTTTATGGCCCAACACGTGGTCCACTAAAAAACTGATACGCGGACGTACAACATCGTGACACGCAGTCGAGTAAAAAAAGAACGACACGTGGGATATTGTTGCCACATGGACCAATAAAAATGCGACACATGGTCCAATGAAGAAGTGACACGTGCTCCAACCGCAACACGACACGTGTGCCAATAAAAACCTGACAAGTGGAACAACTTGGACACGACACGTGGTCTAGTAAGGACCTCAAACATGCAAGAACAAGATAGGGCCATGTTGTTCAATAAGAAGGTGACACGTGACCCAAAGCATCTCCAATGTAACTGGCTGTAGCATCTACACATGGAAGAATCTCCAATTGAAGCATCCAACATCGTGGCTGCCCCCTGCCACACATGCCAAAATAGTTCTATAACGGTCAGTTTTTTGTCATAGATCAAACCACTTCTATGACGAGTTGCTCAGGTTTGTCATGGATGAACAAATATGACGCGTCATTTTTTATGAACGATTTTTTATCATAAATTCGTCATAAAACTACAATTATGATGAATTTTGCTTCTTCATTGACGAAAGCTATTCGTCATGTATGTGCAGATTTCTACTAGTGTCAAAGGGAGTGTGCTCCAACACCAAAGAAAGCAACCGCTATTGCATTACTGTGATTGCCTCAACAATTCTAGTTCTTGGGCATAGGGACTTCTTGAAGGCGAGGAGGAGAACAACTGCTACTGGTGTGAGCTCTCCTGGTATCCTTAAAGAGTCAGGACTAAACCACTGTCTACAAATAACGATTTAGTTCTAGCCAGCAGTAGCGTCCCACCTACAAGGAACAAGTTCAGCTATTTCTTCCCGGTATAGGTGGTCACTACACCACGACACACATTTGCCTACACTTCTCTATTGGCAAATGATTGGTTTTGACAACACACTATGTGTTGGTAATTGTACAACCCTTTTAAGGACACGTAAACTATCGGCAATGATGTTGTATGGCTACAGATTAACTGTCGGCATTCCTCTTAGGACAATGAAACTGTCGGCAAATGTTTTTAGACAGAATAAGTGTCGACGTTTCCTAAACAAGCCAACTGTTTAAGTGTTGGCGAAAGGATATACGGTCTTGCGCAGATTTCGATTTTACATCTTTTCACCATATGCACGCGCAGAGTAGTAGCCCACACAAAGGAAACCCAATCCAACCCGCTCTCTCTCTGCTGCCCGTCGCGTGCTGCCGCCTCCCACGCCAACATCCGCCGCCGCCTCCCACGCCAGCACCAGCGCCTGTGGCCGCCGCCTCCCATGCCAGTGCACACCGCCTCTGCCTCCCACGCCAGCTCCCACCGTCGCTGCCCTGCACAGCACCGCCACCCGCCGGAACCCTAACCACGCCAACCCCTACCGGCTGCCCCCACGCCAACCCCTTCTGCACTAGTGAAGAAAGCTGCATTCGTGGCCGCCCACCGAGGAGGGGCACATGGATCCGCCAACTATAGCTGCATCTCTAGGGAGGGGCGCATAGATTCGACCTCCTTTACCACCAGGTAACCATTACATTTCTCTACTTGCTAGTTGCTGCTACAGGTTGCCAGAGATTTGGAATAGAATTTCATTAACGAATACTTTTGGTCTTAGGAGTTTATTTGGATCAATCCCCATTCAGTTTTCAACCCCAAAATTTCATTCCAAGTCACATGTTTGTGCGTTCTCCTTCGATCTGTGCTTTTCCAACTTCCTCTATCAGAACATGTGGGCAAGGCACTCGATTAAATGACCCTCCTAGATACGGCAGCAGATTTAAGGTACAAAGTGTCTTATTCCATCCTCCAGTTATTTAAATGTTCTATAGAGATTGATCTGCTAGAATGACATCGATTTCAAATAAAATAGGGTATGCATCATTCATTTCAGGGATGTCCTCATATCAGAGCCATGGGAAGATAAAAAACAACTACTGATAAGTCTACAAATAGAGATTCCAATGGAGATTTTTTTAGTGCAGAAATATTAAAACCTCCCCTCAGTTTTTCTTACTTTTTTGTACTCTATAATAACTACTCTATAAACTAGGAGTACAGGCATCCGGTCACCATTCTAGAGGATTTAGATATGATTTAAGTTCATCTTATATAGATAATACACCTCTTTCAGTTAGATTTATGTGAAGCAACTCATGGGACACATTTTAAATTAACTTATGCACCAACATCAGTCTTGCCAAAAAAAATTTCCAATTCATACAAAGACCTATATGTATTAGGGATGAAAACATGACAGATATTTCTCGACATCTGAAAATACTAAGGGAATAATTCATGTTTCCTGCTGCCTATATTTTATAGATTGGGCTAGGTTTCGGTGCTCTTGGTATCCATCTAAAATATGTCACATTACAGTTGGTAATATTTTTGGCTTAAAGCATCTGCAGATAAGTAGGAATTGTTGCTTAGAATTACTCAATGACAAATATATGTACCTTAAGCTTAGATTCCTTGTTATTTCAGGTCAAATAGTTTTTTACATTTATAGGATCCAGACAAGAAAGCAATCTTCACTAACTGATGTTGAAACTCCAAGAGCTGTTTGCTTCTAGCTCAGCCATCCATTTTGTAATTCTCTTGGTTGTCCAACTTCTTTTGCAACATAATTGCTCTCCATTCCTCAGTGTTGTGTCAACTCACCATCCTAGCCTCTTTGAACTTGCTAGCAGCTTTTCCAGCTCGCCCATTGCAAGATCAAATGATTCGATGTCCCTGGCATGACAAAGAATTCTACAAACTAAGGAATAACCATGTATGTGTTGCTTAGATATATTCTATGTTTCTCTACTTATATATGTAGTTAATTTTATTATCCACTGCTATTAGTTCCCAAGTTTTTGTCACATTATCATCAGCGAGGGCTCTCTGTTCTGATTTACTCCCTCTGTGCAAATAAGGAGGGCCCCAAATATGTTTTGCTTTCCGAAGTATGTCAATTATTGTTCTTTAATTGAAACCAATGTGAGAGCAGGAGCAATATTGCACATTTGGAATGCATTATGTGCCTATTTGAGCCATGCGTGATATACTTATTTGTTTAGCAAGCTTTTCAGTAGGTAATGACACTCTTATCTTACAAGGCTTCTGTGTTTCCAGGTGATAGTGAGCATAGTTGGTCTTCTTCTATTTGGGAAGGTGTTGGAGCCTTTATGGGGAGCTAAGGAGTTGCTCAAGTTTATTTTTATTGTTAATCTCTCAACTTCAGCTTGTGTCTTCGTAACTACTATTGTGTTGTACTACATAACACAGGAGGAGAGCTACCTGTAAGTGTCACATTTCATTAATTACTAATCCCTCCATCCTAAAATATAAGGAATCGAATCAATTTTCAGACAAATAAGGAGTCTGACAAAATACCGCATTACCCTTCACTAATTAGGAGAGAATGAGTAGTTCGGTTATTGCTTTCCTAGTTTAAAGGGAATCTTTACATGTTATTATTTCCTACCATGAATTAGAGAGGAAAGGTAAGGTGTACTTAGAAGGAAAGGGGTGTTCGGTTAATAAAGACAGAGCAGGGAGAGGAGCTGAGGACCTAGAATACCTTATATTTTGGTAAAACTTTTGAAATCTCAATTCCTTATATTTCAGGACAGAGGGAGTAGCTTGCTAGCCAAATAGTTTTTTTATCCGATTTACATGGGCACTTTGTTATGGAAATATTAAGTGTCCTTGCAAAAGTATTTCCAGATAGCAACCTGCAGATTTCAATGTCTCCAAGTCTAGTATTGTACTCTAAGAAATGTGCTGAGCTCCCTCTTTTGAAAATTGAAATGATATTTTTGTCTCCAAATTTTGATCATAGGATATCTAACTGATAAGAAAGAACTAGGTTTAGATGGTTTGTTGGGAGATGCAGCAACATGATGTTTTCTGATTCTTTTCAATAGTGGATATTCAAGATTTCAGTTCATAATGATTTGCTTTGATTTGTGGGCAAGCTTGCCTCTCTTCAAAAGCTAGCAACTGCAGATTAAATTATACATATCTCGTGCCAAAAAATTTGAGCAGCCAATGATTATTGTGGGATTATGTATTTAGTGTTGATTGGGTAGAAGTAATATGTGACTACAATATGTACTTTGACTTAGCATTCTGCCATTCAAGTTTGTGTTAGACAGTGATATTCAGTAGTTGTACATGATACAAGTAGCTAGTCAACCTGAAAATCTAAAGTGATCATTGGGTTTGTTGTATGAGATTTTTCTGAAGTGGTTCCTTATCTGGAGGATCATATATTTGAGATTTACTTACTAATTTCTATGAATCACATAATACATTTGACTCAGAAGAAGTTTGTACCATCACAAGACTTTGGGCAGCTGTAAAATGCGTTTTAACGTGAAGCTGCAATTGTCTCTTTTAAAACTGTATTTGGTATTGTAAGGTTGCTGATGGTTAACAATGTGGTCATGCCCTTGATAAGTTACAGGGCAATCTGATTTTATTGTGCTTTGTCCTAAGTTGTTACTATTTCCTAGTTAATTTTACAAAAAGAAAAAACTATCTTATATGGTTGAATTGACATGAGTTGGTTGAGCTGGTTTCTATCAATTGATTGACATGTGTGCCCTACTTGACATGGATAATAATAGTTTTTCTGCTTTTTTCCTTAAGAAGCTGATAAGATAAAATCTATACTTGATAACATTTGATGACTCTGTTAGTTTGAGTTCTCTTTGGACAAAGACAATTCTATGTCCTAGCTAGCTATGATTTCCAACATGTTCTCAGTCGCTATGGCCTTGTTCCATCATTTCCCTGTGAGACAATTTAGCTTTTTATTCAGTTTACATCACTGAACCCTAAATCTGACATGCCTCATGTTGCAGAGAAGAGGCAGTCAGAGGCTAACCGGATCAGAGAGAAGTACCCTGACAGAATTCCAGTAAGCTTCTACCCTCCTGTCTGCACTGCTTCTTTCTTCTTGATCGTTTTGATCCAATTTATGACAATATTTTATAATGCAGGTGATTGTTGAGAAATTCCAGAATTGAAAAATCACAGAAGGAGGTTGGGATTAGACCACAGCTCTGCCATTTCCTTCTTCCTTCCTTCCTGCACCTCCACAGCCTCCAACAGAGCTAAATCCACGATGAATTCTTGTCCGCCACCTCCGTGTCGCCTTGCTAATCCAAGTTGCTAATCCAACAGAGCTAAATCCATTTGACATGCCTTTTGATTTTATAATTGCTTATTTTTAGGTGATTCTGGCTCTTCTCCACCAAGGCAATCTGATGTTGACTCTACTAACAGGACGGTATGGCTCTTCAGTTGTTTTGGTTACCTTAAAGCACATCTGTTTATTGATAACAGTTATACTAGCCTTACTCTATTTTACTTGCTGTTGGACTTGGAATGTTCTCCCATGCATGCCTTTCATCATTAGTTTTTTTTGGTAAAATATGTTTGCAGAAAGATATATCCTCATGCAAAGATAGGTAGCTGAATATTTAGACAACTAGATATTGGACAGGTCAGTAGAGAATTTGTATGTCTTTTCAGAGAATGCTCGTGTGATGGTCTTGGCTGCAACAGTCTCGTTAATTAATTGGTTACACTCAGGTTTGGGGTACTTCCAGTTGCACGATGTCTGCTCTTCCTTATTGGGGAATAGGAGCACTAATAGCAGCATTTAAGTGTAGTACTGGTATCTCAAGCTCACGGTTGGTGCTTTTGGTTTTGTAGGCATCTTCGCGTGCTGGATCTAATTGAAGATTACCTTGAGGATGAAGAGGACGAGCTGGTGGATTGGATCTCCAAGTTCTCAGAGTCCAACACCTCTCTGGAAGGCCATCATAGCTGGAAGGTATTGTTGAAACTTACTTGGAGAGTTCGACTTATATGTGATATAACAGTGTGAATTGCATGGCACAAATTTAAAGCATAGAGCATATTGCGCTGATAGTTCAACTTTTTTTCCATGTTAGGTACTTCAGCTATGAGGTGTTGCAAGTATTTTGGGTTGGCAAACCTTTTGTGAAACAAGCAAGCAACTGCTCTAAGTGTTTTGGAGTGGCAGCCCTTTCAGCCATAACCATTTAGCTCAATGACCGATAGCTAATGCATCAGTCCATAGCATAGTGTTGCTCAACACTTCTGCTTTTGATTTGAATAATTACGTCTATGTTTGCGAATAACTCATCTATATTTTGGACATGTATTTGGTTATATGCCTGTGACCTGTATAGAATATTTAATATACTAGTATGGAAGATCTAATATATTATTTATACAAAAATCAAGTGAATTTGTTCAATGTGATGCCTTCTATATGAGCAAAAGTGAATTTGTCAAATTATTTTAATTGTAATTATATCTATGCAGTGTTTGCCGACAGTTTTTTGGGCAGGGTATGGTTTGTAAAATGCCTTAGAAATAGTTTGGCCAACATACAAACTGTCGGGAAAAGGTCTTAACTGTCGGCGTAGGTCTTAACTGTCGACAAAGGGTTAACTGTCAACAAAGGTTTCAACTGTCGGCGTAGGTAGACCGTTTGCCTACACATAAAGTGTCGGGGATTCTGTTAACTGTTGGTAAAAGTTTCGCCGACGGCTTCTAGCGCGACTGTTTCTAAACTGTCGGCAAAACTTTTCGCGGGAGGTTATCTGTCGGCAAAGGTACCCTTTACCTACAATAGAAAGTGTCGGCAAAAGTATGTTGTGTTATAGTGGGTGGTGATCCCCTCTAAACATAAATTCAATGTATTAACATCCTCATGGTATCCAGAGAGTAGCAAAAAATATTCTCACCTAATCTGGCACATATTCTTGTGATCTAGCCAATAAGTCCAATAGTTCTGGCATGTATGCCAAATAACTCCTCATCTCTTCCTTGGTGATTCATGCAAATTTTGCTAGGCCTTCAACTGTAGTTCGACAGTGAGCATAGAACTTCACGCCTCTATCCACTACAAGAAATGTTCCATTCTATGACGTTTATGGTATGACATATGATTAAAAGGTCACAAAATCAATTAGTTTATGACATTTTTTTGAAGGCATCTCAATTTAGTGACATAAGTAAATGCACATCATAAATATAAATATAAGCAGTGTTGAGTGGATCATGCCTTTATGTTTTCGAGTAGAAATAACATTTTTTGCAAAGTGCATGTGTAGATGGAAAGATATCCTGCTATTTCTTGCATGCGCATGCTCTTTCATATTGCCACCGATTGCCATGCTAAGGAATTCTCATTGAAACTGTTTGCATTTGATGGCAGCAGGACTTGTTTTAGTGAATAAACATGGTGTTGATGTATACAAATGTATGGTTGCTGGTGAATTTTTATAATCTGTGAACATATATTGATGTATGCAAATGTATCGTTTTTGATGAATTTTATAATTTGTGATCATCCAATCTGCAGTTTAATGCCTTTGTTCTTGAATCCCATGCATAGTAAATTTATTTAAAACCTACAATTATTTTGAAAGCATAGTAATAAATTTATATTTTGATCTGTCTTGTTGTTAATTACGTGTACCTGTTTGTATTTCCCTGCAGAAAAACCAAGAGTGGAGCCATCCTCCTTGGAGAAGATAAGAAGTGCTGCATGTGTTCAGTAGATGTGCCTAAAACTTGCCAAGAGAAAATTCAAACCAGTGAAGTTTGCATTTGTTCTTATATGTATGTATGATGAGGGTGCTGTCATCTATGCTAGTTACAGATTTGCACACTTTGACTTAAGCATACATTGGATTTGGTCATTAATGAAATTCAACTGTGTATGCATATTGGTGTATACTCTGACTGATTGATTCAACATTTGATTTGGGCCTCTATGTGTTAAATGGGCTAGGCTTATATGTGTTCCGCATGAGATGTTGCAATGGGCTTTGCCCAATTTGAATCTGTACAATATGCAAATGAATAGATTATAAGCCCGTCGGTGTAACCTGCTATCACCGTCGGTTCAGCATACGATATGGCAGCGAAACACACCCCAAAGATCTAGGCTGGATCTACTCTGAGTCAACAGTGAATACACTATTCACCACTGGTTCAATTGGTCTCTGCGCCCTATCCCTCAAAGGTGCTACAATAGCAACTTCTAACCGACGGTGAAACTTCTTATCATCGTCGGTTTGTAAGTATATGGTGCAGTCGGTCATAAACCTGTGGTGCTAAATGTTTTCACCCCCGGTTTGGTGTATGACCCAGTAGTGGAGAGCACCACAGTTTTCATTGCCAGATCATACGCCGAACCAGTGGTGAAAACATTTAGCACCACCGATTTGTCACCCCATGGCGCACCACCTGCCTTTGAACCGGCGGTGAAACTTATCGCCACCGACTCTCACAATATAGGCGGTGAAAGTCCCGACGGTAATAGCATAATCTGTAGCAGTGCCATACAAGTAAGTTGGGCAAAAAATTCAGCCAAAATTATTCACAAAATCCAAGATTAACAAGCATGTCTCTCTCTAGATGGATAAGCATAATTAATCAAAATAGATGTATGAGTAGACTTTTAAAAATACATTTGGATGGCATAATCTTACCTCTTAAAGCCAACTTATTCAATGTTTCAAAGTGCAAAACCTCCCCCTCTATTTTTCCAACATTTATGCCTCCAACTGAGCTCCCAATGGAGTGATATGCATAGTTGTCATGAGGAAAAAGAAGGCTTTATAAGAAGTTAGTTTTAGGGGCGGTTCACTAAGAGGATTGGCCCTGCAAATTCTTTTTTATAGTTGGTTCTATTAAGGGAACTGCCCGTAGAAACATCCGATTTTTAGAGCCAAGTCTCTCAATAAGACCGACCCTAAAAACCACATTTTTAAAGGTGGAACCATCCTAAAAATGGATATATTTTCAGGGGCAATTTTCTTAACATAACCACCCCCTAAAATTGTTTTCTAGGGGCAGTTCGTGAGCTACAGAGCTCTTTGTCCTAGCTAGAGGTGGTTTCTTACGTGTTCCATCTCTAGAAAAAAAATTGGAGTCAATTAGTAGTGTCAATTTGTAAAATAAATGTGCAAATGTGAGCACGTCTAGGATTCAAATCCGGGTCACTTCGGGACTTCATTCGCTATACAATTGTCCACGCCAAAATGAAAAATGTAGTCCTGGTATATGTATGAATCCCTATGTCCAATACTTTGTTATACTCGTGTGTTAACAGTTGAGAAAGCAACAAATGCAGGACCAGTTCACATAGGGTGGCTGGTGGGAGACCGTTTTGTCCGCCCACAAATAATTCCAGACAACACACAGGTACGTACGTACCAATTGCCATGGACAAGCAGACAGATGACAGATCGCAAATGAGAGACAGAGGTTCAAGGGTCCAACTGACGCTACAACTCTCGGGTCAAAAGGGAGCCTTGGAGAATGTAGAGAGAGAGAGAGAGAGAGAGAGAGAGAGAGAGCGCTCATAGGAGCTGGCAGGTGCGCACTCTGGGCCATGCCATGCAGCCATGCATGGTCCATGCATGCAAGAGACACACAGCGAGAGCTATGGATTCCTTCCTACAGAAGTTGCGAGAGACAAAAGACAGGACAGTGAGAGAAGATGGGCAAACAGTGATGAAGGGGCGTCCACCCTTTTAGAGCTCGTTCGAATCATAAGGCCATCATGCATAGATCCCCATCTCGCGCGCGCCCCTTGTTGAAAGCTGCCCGCAACAAATCCCCGTGCACGTGATTCTATCATTACAGTTTACAGGCTGCTTGCATGCTGTGATTACTACTGTCCGTATGAATTAAGCAGCCACCTATCTTAGCTTTTTTTTCAGCTTCCGGTTGATTGACTGTTCCTCTTTAGCTTCTACTTCAGCTCGAGGCAACAAAGAACAGGCAAGTAGGATCATTACTACATCAAGCTGAAAAGTGACCTCCACCGAGCCACCTCCTGCCTAATAATCTGCAATTCTCATCGAATAAATGCTTTATGATCTGACTACGTTCACCTCCTTCCTCTTTAAACCACCCATTATATATATGCACGTAACAAAACCATCACAAATTAATATTGCCCATTCCCTAGGCCATCATGCACGATGCATGTAACACCTCTCTAGCTATAATTGTCATGTCCGTTTAGGCAAAGACGACGATCTGTAGCTCACGTTGTCCACAAAATTCAGAAAACTAAAGGCAATGGTTTATGTTTCTTTATATCTAATTTCTCGACCGTCACCATTCTTGGAGACTCGAAATTGACCTCCTCCAATCGGGTTCTCCAATTTCACACCACCCACTTGATGGATTAACATCTTATGTGTTGTAATTTTCTTTGCAGAAATCTACCCACCACCCACCATGCAAAATTTGCCAATACTGAATTTTTACCAGCGCCACGACCTCCAAATGACTAGGTAACGACCCTCTCTTCTATTCTCTTAATTAAGGTACCAGCCTTTCCTGCATGTACATATTAGTTACTACAGGACATTATCATAATGTAGCACAAAACTAACCTATGTTCTCAGATCATGTGCTCGCATGGATGACATCGAATCATACAGGATATATATAACTTCCTCTCAACTATTTCACCCACATCGTTCCGGTGGCTTCTTTGCATGGGAATGCAGCATTTTGCATAAAGCGATTTCTAGATTCAGAAAGTCTCATATTAAGAGTTTGTAACTTCATAATTTATAGCTCCCCAAATAATCACTTTTATCAGTGTATGCACAACCCAACTACTGGTGGATAATTGCTCAATTTATCTGCGCTTAAGTACAGTCCTATAGCTGCATATGCAATTGTTCAGCTAGCGCATGCATGCATGCATGCAGGTGCAGAGGCAGCCATCTGAAACACTGTTCCTCCTCCCTGTAGCCTGCGTGATCTCTGGCTCTCGTCTCGACCAGGCCAACAGGGCCCTACCGGCGGAGCCCTCTCCAAAAGTTTGTGGGGCCACCACTGCATGCTGGGCCCACACCAGATCTGTGACGGCAGGGGTGACAAATCCGCGCGCGCGGGTGGGGTGAGGGCGTGAGGGAGGAGAGAGGGAGCCACGCCAGTCTCGATCGCAACTCGCAAAGGACGTTTCTCTCATGAAACAAATATATGCCTAAACGTATTTCTCAACAATTTTTTAATATCTTTACCTATGTAGTTAGTATTTATAAAGGAAAATCACATGATTATCATAAAAATAGCTAATTTGATGCATTGTTATGCTATAAAATGAATATTTTGAGGGGTATTAATATTTTTTGTACTGTGTTGGGGGCCCAATGGCCCCTGCTAGCTCCGCCGGTTTCGTCTCTCTGCCCATATTTAGCTATGGGGCTCAAGTGAAATTTTGTTGGAGTTGCTCTAAATATATTGCATTGGCTGAGAATCGAATTCCGACGACAAATGCTACTAGCTAGCTCTGAGAACAGATAATAGTATATACTAGGAACGCAAACTTCTTATACGTGTATATATACACATATATAGCTAGCTGTGCAGAGATCTGCAGAGGGGAAAAGATGGCTTGCCAGGAGAGACGATATGCATGCATGAGTGTGGGTTATATATTTAGTACACAAAAAGCGCAATTGATGCAGGTATGGTGGGTGGCATGGCTGTACATACCGGCCATGACGGCATACATGCGCATGCACATGTTTAGCGTACGCCGGCGACGATCGAGTATGTGTCACGAGGAACCGGACAAGCGCGCGCCGTGTCTCACAGGCGAGGGCAGCACGATGGGGACGGGGCATGCGCGCGCTGCAGCACTGTTGTTGTCTTGGCGACGTGCATGCATGCGTATCTATCAGCACAGCTAGCGCTAACACTGTTCAAAGCAAAAGGTGCTGCCTGGTGCTGCATGCATCAACAATGGCGTGCTAGGTGTACACTACGCGTGTGTAGTAGGAGGAGAAGAACGACCAAGAGATCCCTCTCCGTCTTCCTCACCACCTCGATTTGTGCGGACCAATTCTTTTGGACGGACGTGCTTGTGATGCCCCGATGTGATCTTTCACGTACTGCAAGGTTGATCGAACGGGCCAGTCTTTGGGCGCAACGACGACGCGTGCATGCGTTCTTTCGATCGGTAGCCGGAGCTCCATTATATTGGTACGTATTTTGGAGGATCCAACGCCTTCCACTGTCGCCCAGCTGGGGTGGACAGCGACGCACGCAATCGATCCACCAGGAAAATACGAGCTCCACATCATTTGATGAATGTACGCACGTTATATCTTTACAAGCACCTCCAAAAAAAAATTAACCGACCAATCTTACAGTTTAAAAAGACCTAGCCACCATACCAAACTTCTTTGGGCATGTCCTTCAAATATTTATCTTAACTGAGAGAGTATTAAGGTTTGGATAATGCGGAGAGGTCGCAGGAGCGAACCGTCTCTTGATACCATGAGAGAGTATTAGGGTTTGGATAATGCTCAATTAACATTGATTTGTGAGAATCATTGAGTACATATAAGCACGATGGGGAGCCGGGATCGGCAGGCCCATGGCCCATGGGTTTACACTCTAACATTAACTATCGAATGTGTTGTTATTCAATTGTTTGATTTATTTGTAGACCAACAAAGAAGCTCAACTCTCTAATCATGTACATCTCAAACTCACTACTAATTATTTCACCAAAATCTTCACAAAATTCTTGATTTGTTGATCCAAAGATGATATCATCCACATAGATTTGGCACACAAATAAAATCTTTGCCAACTCTTAATGAAGAGGGTAGTATCCACACTTTCCCCATCTTGATATCCTTTTGACACTAACAAATGCCTTAGCCACTCGTACCACATGTTCTAGTTTTTGTTTCAAATCATAGAGTCGTGCTCAACTTGTACACATGGTTGGGTCTTTTGTTATATTCAAAGCCGGGGGGTGTTGCTTAACATATACTATTTCATTGATATTTTAATATAAAATGCACTCTTCACATATGTTTGAAACAACTTGATGTTGTGAGAGCAAGTATATGCCAACATGATTCTTATGGCCTCAATACTTGCCGCGGGTGCATAGGTTTCCACAAAGACCAATCCTTCCACTTGTGTAACATTGTGCCTCATTTTGCTTATTCCACAATACCCATTTTGTTCCGATGATATTGTGTCTTTTCGGTCCCTCCACTAGTTCTCCAACTTGATTCCTAGTGTTAAGTTATTGAGTTCTTATGCATGGCATTTTGCCAATCCTGATCTCTCAAAGCCTCATCAATCTTGGATGATTCCATATGATCAGATGAAACAAAGGAATAGTGCTTACAAAAATAAGAAAGCCTTGATGTTGTTTGAACTCCACTACTCAAATCTCCAACAATGTGGCCCAATGGATGGTCGCTTGCAATTAATTGATTCAATAATGGATGCATCAGTTGATCATTTAAGCATGATGGTTTTGCACTTGATAGTTTGCTTGGACTAGGACTTGGCACTTGATCTTCATGAGAGCCGCTTGTACGAGGTTGATCTTGATTTTATACACTAGTTGGAGGCACCACTCCAATAGAATCATCATCCACTTCTTGCACCTCTCTTGGCCTAATATAACCAGTAGCCTTGTACTTCATTGTTTTATCAATCTTAGCACCTCTCACACCTTCCAAGTTTTTGTCCTCTATTTCTGAACCACTTGTCTCATCAAATTCCACATCACGAAGTTCATAAACAATCCCATGATTCTTGCTATTACTCTATATGCCTTGCTATTGGAGGAGTACACAAGTAAAATCCTTCATCACACTTCCTCTCAAATTTTCTCAATCTTGTGCCCTTCTCGAGAGTGTAGCATCTGCCCCGCTGTAAGGATCTAGATTGATAGAGGTGGGTGAATAGTGACAAGGACATCACTCCTTTGGATGCACCCGCTGATCCTCAACCGTTATGCAAGGTCCAATGACCTAAGCTCAAATACAACAATTAAATCTAGAGGTGAGCTTGTTCTTAAGTGAACCTTTTCATAGTTTTGAGAATAGATTGCTACCTAATGATGTTATCTTGCTTAGGAACATTGAAGAAGGTCATAAAGTACTTGAATAGAGGTGTGAAGGAGGAGAAGACTCCAAGCCAAGCCGGTGGCCCAATTCAACTCGAGTTTGAATCTCTCCCACTGTCTTTAGGAGCAGCATGCACTAAAATGAAAGCCCAGGACTCATACACGGACTCTGTTTTCAATGATCCACATATGCATGGAAAGATAATTTCATAAAATAACCAAGGGCTTTGGTTTGAGATCCAAATTCCACTGGAGTCAACATGGATCGTTAAAACAAGTCAGCATCCATAATCTGTCAGGGTGTCGCGTCATCGTCTTTTAGTCTGTTGAGCCGTGTATCATCTTAGAGCCCATTATGGGGCATATCCAGGGGTGTGACGACCCTTAGACCTTATATTGAGTTGTCACCCCGCATGGTTGTGTGTTTTGTTTTGGTTTATCATTGAACGGTCGCCTTTATCACACTACTAGACAACCCCCTGTAGCTACTCTTTTTTAGACAGTAGACGCGCTTTAATTCATCTCTATAGGAATGTAGGCACGCTTTACGAAAATGTGTTAGAAGCGTCTTTGTATATGGACCGTGTCAGGCTCTGTAGATATGATTTTCGTAAGCGTATATATTAGATGAATAGATGTTTCATAGACACGTTAGATGCATGTCTAAACACATTGATACGCTTTTATTGATGCATATATAACATGTGTCTATTAGTGTAGTTATGTCGTATAGTAACATTTCATTACGTGCGAAAAAATGTAGAGACAATATTGTAGATACATTCACAATTCATGTCTATTGCTATAGTTACGTTTTGTAGTGACCCATTATTGCGCATTAAGGAGTATAGAGACTATGTAGTAGGTGACGTGGAAGATGACGTGAAAGGTGACATGGCAGGTGACCTTATATTGAGTCGTCACCATGCATGTTAGTGTGTTTGTGTTTTGGTTTATCATTAAACCGTCGCCTTTATCTAGTTTGTGAAACCCCACACTCAGATGTCTTAATCATATATCCACAATTGTCACTTTAATTGAGTTGCGTTTTATCTTTGTTCTTCCTTGTGTTCTTCCATCCACAACAAGGATTATCCTTCTCAGCGAGGTCAACTAGATTATGACACGGTTGATAACCAGAGGAGATATGGTGTTAAGGTTGCAGGGTTCGGGTCTTTGTATCCGAAGCCAGATCGGCGTGTCGCTCTCCAACCAAATCGATGTTTACCTCAGCTCGACCTGCCAGAAGATCGGGAACCGCATCCCCCTCAAGTGGTAATTAATGCTTCATGTATCAGCTATAGGTTCAACTTTATCCTAGTTTAGTCGTTTTTGCCTTCATCCTAGACATCCAGAAAATTGCCCTGCAAAAGTATTTGTGTTCAGCATTGTTTTCCCCATATCCCATTGCCCGTTCTGCTGCTGTAATTTTTTATTTCAATTTGCTTTATTGAACGGATGTCCCTTGCGTTTTATTGTGTTCAGCTGGTTTAGGTTTTGCTCTTGATCTAGTTTGAGTGAGTTTGCATCATTGTGCTTGGCATCTTTTGTAGCCACATATACCTAGTATAGACCTTGAGTGCACTGCGACATCTCAATTTTATCTCTACGGCTGTTGTTGAACGTTGTTTCTTGCGTAAGTGAGAAAACGGAAAAAATTAATGTGCAGTAGTTGGTTTCCTTTGGAATAAATATATCTTGCCTTCTTTCGTGATAGTTGGATAAGAATATAGTTATTTTTTGTTGTTATTGTAACGATTCAAAAATCATTACAATTTTTCACAAGCATCTGGAGCATAAAATGCATCTAAAAATTTCTAAAATAAAAAACCTTGCATGTTATTTCAAAAAAATTTGCTGAGCATCATGTGCACTTTACTTTCAAATTAGAAATCGACTAACCAAAATCGAGCGCTGCCTGTTTTGGCGGATCGTCCGTCACTATAACATAACATACTTTTGCCGACACTTTATATTGTAGGGAAATGGCACCTTTGCCGACAGATAAGCTCCTGCGAAAAGTTTTGTCGACAGTTTAGAAACAGTCGCGCTAGAAGCCGTCGGTGAAACTTTTGCCGACAGTTAATAGAATCCCCGACACTTTATGTGTAGGCAAACAATCTACCTACGCCGACAGTTAAAACCTTTGCTGACAGTTAACCCTTTGCCGACAGTTAAGACCTACACAGACAGTTAAGACCTTTCCCGACAGTTTGTATGTTGGCGAAACCATTTACAAGCATTTTATGAAACATGCCCTCGTCTGCAAGTAAACCGTTGGCAAAACTATATAGCAAATATCGATATCAATTCAATTTGAATGATTTGACAAATCCACTTTTGTTCATAGAGAAGGCATCACATTGAGCAAATTCACTTGATTTTATAGAAATAATATATTAAATATTCCATACATACATCAAATGGATATTGCAAGTCAAAGTGATGATCATAGTACACAGAGCCATACATATAAAAGTCCAGGATATAGATGAGCCACTAGAAGACATGTATAGACATATACTACAAGTCTTGTGCTAACTGATCATTAGCAGCTCTAAACTTAAAATCAGCCTAGCAGTATGTTCATTAAAATAAAAAGCATTATTATAGAACATTGACACTTGCTATATCAAATGATACCAATAGTATCTTTAGCTTTAGCTTTCAGAGCATATCAATTGCCTCCTTGTCCTGCTCCTTGCATGAATGATTAGCTCATATTTTTTAGCCTGCCTGTTCAACTCGTGCAGCATCTTGCATTTGCATTAAGGAATGTATGTAACACCAGATGTATGTCCTGCATAAACATGAGGAAAAAATCATCACAGTACGTTGCATTAGAATGAAATCATCACAGGTGTTTTGGGCACTACTATACAAATGTCCACCAAAAAGTTAGCTACAGGGATATAATAGATTTCATAACTAAAATTCCTACATAAAGCAAAATGCTAAGTTTAATGCATGTTAGCGGACTGGACTGCCCAAACCTAGGCTCTCATATGTGCTTGTATTTTCTATATTGTAATATTATTGTATTAATTTTGTATGTTAGGAAGAGGAAAAGCCGCCGAGCAGGTGCACCAACTATCTTGCCTCTAGCCTGCTATACACTATCCATTCTAAAACTCCATTCTAACATTTTGAGTTTTGACATGCATCTCAGAACTAAGAAGTTTCACAAGGTAAAATGATTCGATGACCAAAAGAATGGAATAGGTTTGCTATATAGTGATTCACATATTACTCATCAGTCATCAGGACTGCACAAGTTAAAATAGTTGCCAAGTAAGCACCATCTGGTGAAAAGGAAATGCCATTGATTGCACCTGGACAGATGTGCCACCTTGCAATTGGATTACCCTGCAATGTAATTTTAAACCGCAGAATGAATCATAGCAGTCGCAACATTAGGACTTAATGATGTTAAAGAATTTCCAATTAAGGGCATGTTTAATTCTCTTGCCCACCCCTGCCTAGCCTTGCCTAGCAAAGTAGAGGAGAAAAACACATGAAGCTTTGTTTGGTTTGAATTTGGGCAAGGTGGGGATTCCCTTGCTTTTGAGGGAGAGTCAGATTGGCTCTCCTCGCCTAGCAAGGTGTGCCTTACCTAACCTTTGCCAAGCAAGGAAAGTGGGCAAGTTTGTGCAAGACAACCAAACATAACCTAACCCTCATAGGTATTTTGCAAATTTTGTCATAATGACAGCAAGTATGACCCGTTGGAATGGTTTCAGTACTATCTGGTAGTTGGTATTAACTGATATCATAGAAGTAAAGACCACTGATAGAAAGGTCAGGCCAAGGATACATAAGTTTATGCTTTAATGTCAACTACTAAGAGGCAAGAATGCAGCCAACACCAGCACACACTTGTAATTGCGTCAGGTACTTATGATAGATATTTTGGTACATGTCAGCTACGAAGAAAGGGCAATAGAGTGTTGCAGGAAGTCCAGGCACTTGTCTCCATAATAAATTTCCAGAAAAAACATTTTACTAATACCCTGAATTAAATTATGGAACATACACAGCCATCTCAATGCAATTTTTAGTAAAAGAGATATCATGTGGCTTGAGATACCTTACTCGACTTTGCATGTGAAATCAGCACCTGGCTTTGATCCTTCACAGTTGGAAATGTCCAATCAGTATTTCCATCCTTGGACTGAATGTAAAAAAGGAAATTTATCAGCAAAGTAAACTTAACAAAGTTTGATTACTTAATACAAAGTTCCATGAGCATTAAGGGCTCACTTTGTCATACACGTACAGATTCCCATCAGCATGACTAACAACAAAGATTCCTTCACGCTCTGGAACCCATGCAACACAAGTGCACCGACTGCAATAGATTGGTGTCCAAAGATCAATATATATACTTACAATTTAATAACTGTGTAAAGAAAAGCATCCATCTACACCACAGAAATAGTATCTTCTCTTTTAACTGCAGCCTTGTAGTTGCCTTTGAACTAAGAAAATACGTTCAAGTAAACTCTCCCAAAAAAATAATAAGGGAAAAATCCATTCAAATATCCTAGACAGCAGCAGGCCCAGCACATAATTAAGATTATCATCCTTCAGTAGTTCATTCGCCACAGCGATTTCAATCTAGCGGATCGCTATACAAGTATACATGCATGCTAACCATTAGTAATCTTAAACACTACACAACATACATGATTTTGGATACTTAAAACAATTGTCATCAGTGCTGCATTTATTTATAGCTAACCTATCAACTTCATGGCCATATTCGGTCATTTGAAATAATCAGAATCCTGCCGATCTCGGAGGCAAGATGGTATGGTATACAACACGTACTGTCTTACAACATTAACCAAAACTCTAAAGTTAAATAACAGAACCGGAAATTTTATACAAGGATTGAAGATTTGAAGGTCTTACAGTATAAGACTTCTATTTCCACTTAGATCAATATTTTGCCAGATATTAGATGGAACAGAGCTAGTCAAGTTGTTGTAGTCAAGTGACCTGAGCAAAGACAATTTAGTTTCAGTTCAGCCTGATATGACTGATCATTTCAGAGTATAGCTACCATCTGACTGTTTGAGATAAACAAACTATCCTCAGTGAAAGGAAATTATTTTTTGAAAGCATGGGATAGGCCTGCAGAAGGTACTGAAAACACATTGATTTTATCTTGTGGTTAACACTCTATATCTATTAGATTAAATTTATATAAAAGGAGAGCCCTCTATAAGGAAGCATATTGTAACTGTTACTATTAAGAAAGAATTGTGTAAAGGCTTCCACCACAAATGTTATTACCCTCGATATCTAGAAACCTATCCTCTATGCAAAGTATTTTACAAAATGATACAAAGATCTTAACAGTTGTTGCACACACCAACACATAAATAGTGCAAAAAGGGTTAGGTCATACTTACAATCTTTGGAGATTAGTAAGGCCAGAGAAAATTCCTGGAATGGAACCATTAAGATAATTGTGGAAAAGATCACTGCACAATATGAATATGTGAGAATCACTGTCTATGCAATCAGAATGATCAATAAATGATAGATTTTGTCAAATGTTTAGTATAATAAATAAAATACTATTATTTGGCTGTAAGGGTTCTGTTTTATACATTGTAGTTATGTTGCTCGCAAATTGGCTGGCTGGTATTGCACCTCTCAACTAATTCCAGCTAAGATCCCTGAAACACATTGGACAAAGATGAGAACAAAAGATAACTTGCCAAATTCTCATAAACACCATGTGCAAAAAGCCAAAAAACTAATACCTTTTCTCCTAATAACAAAAAAGGGCAATTTCTTTTCCTAAAAGGTGATTATGTAGTATAGAACTTTACACATACAAGTAGCCAAGTTGGGGTATTCCACTGACGTCAGGAACAGATCCTTCCAAGCTGCAGTTCCTCAAACTCCTGATGGTGACAGTATCAATTAGATTAATATAAACTGTAATAAACGCTGCAGGAAAAAAAGAGTGCAGCCACTTTACGATACATCACATGAATCTAATGAACTTGTTTCAAGGCATGCATTACAAGACTTGAAACTAAGCTGACACTGCATGTAAACAAAGCTAAAGACATGAAGAGAAACAAAGACGGTTACACTATAAACTCAATGATATACAATTCTTATTGCTGACTAAGATCAAAATGATATAGTTCACAAGAAATTATGTGATCCACAGACCACAATTACCAAACCAAGTTAGAAACTGTGGACTGCTGTTCTGTTATTGCGACAATTGTGAACCTAGTGTATACTTGTTTAATGATTGGCAAGCGCATACGGTTCATGGACAAATATACAGAAGAAAAATAGAACATATTTTTTTTAAAAAACCATAGCCGGTATAAAACAAACTCCATGTGAGTCAACATACATAAACTCTGCTACTTCACACAAAAAGACACTGTATTTGAAACATTTGTTAGGTTGTCCCACTATGGTACAAAGTATTTAACTATGACACAAGCTCCCGTTCAACAATAACTTACTCTGATGTTGGTGGAAACCGGGAGGAAAGCTTCAAAAGAGAGACAAGACACATAGCCCTAGTAGTAACATCTGTAGAGTAGCGCTGAAGAGCAGCCTCTACGCCATCCACAGCATCAGATTCTGTTACCTGAACAAGATCAGGAATTGACCAAGCCGTTTGACACTAATAAATTTTAGGAGCAATACTCCTAAATGAAATACATAAAGAGAAGGCCAATGAGGGAAGATGCTAGAGTTATAAACTATATACAGGCAGAAATTCTGTAATCAATCATAAATGCAGCCATATGAGTAAATGAATGGTCACATAATTTCTCCCAATGACAGCCATTACAGATAACACAAGTAACCACAATTCACAAGGTGATCACAAGGGAGGCTGTCAAAATTGTATATACACTGATTTGGAGCAGTTTGAACATAGCCTACAAATTATTTGCATGAAGAAAGTAATAAGACTACATAACAATATATGATGGAATCACCGGTGCAGAGTCTTCTCAGTAGAAAGTGTATAACCAAGAGGGGATGGCTGCCAAGAATTTTTAACTCACCGTGATCGGTTCCTCCATGTCCAACATACTAAGATTGTTGACCAGCATTTCTCCATATTCACCGATGCACCAAACAACCACCCTAACTATTTAGATCTAGGGATATTGTAAATCCTAGAATCGGGTGAAAGGGGCCGAATCGAGGAGAGTGCAGCCTCTAGGAGCAAGGGGGGCTCTTACCTGGAACAAAGGAGAGCACCCGGAGTGGAGCCCAGCGCACGAGCAATGGCGGGAGGATTTGGTGCCGGCCGCTAGAACTCCAAACCCTAACGAATCCTGCGCGCAGATCTAGAGCTACAACCGATGGGGAGCGAGGATGGGCCACATCTTGCGTCGACGCGGAACTGTGGCGATGGGGCATCCGTGGTTAGGGTTCCGGCGGGCAGCGGCGCTGTGCAGGAGGGCGGCGGCTGGTGCTGGCATGGTAGGCTGCGGCGGCGAGGCTCAGAATGGGAGGCGACGGCGGCGAGGCTTAGTGTGGGAGGCGGTGAGGCTTGGCGTCCGTGTGAGGGGCGGCGGCGGGCGCACTCGCGGGTCGCACGCGTGTATGGGCCGCGGGGCTTCTTCTTTTCGTGCTGTAGGCGAGAGGGGGAGTATATTCTGAGTTTTTTTTCGTTTCACCTGAAAAGATCGGAAGGCGGAGTGGGCAGGACCGTACACACTTTCGTCGACACTTGAGTTGTTGCCTCGGTTAGGCTACGCTGACACTTATTGTGTCTACAAATGTTTGTCGACAGTTTTAGTGTCCCTAGAGCAATGCCGACAGTTGATTTGTAGCCATACACCATCATTGCCGACAGATTATGACATTAAAAGGTTGTACAATTACCAACAGATAATGTGTAGTTGAAACCACCCCTTTGCCAACACATAAATGTAGGCAATTGTGTGTCATGGTGTAGTGCGTCATCATCATCGGACCGTCCATGAAGACATCTCACGGACTTAGAATAATTTTAGCCAACTATACACCGACGGAGTGTCCATCGCCACTGGAGTAGCCTTGACTTTGTAGAGGGTCCATCAGTTGGCGGATTGTTTTGGTGGATGGTCCGTCACATTTGGCGGTGTGTCTAGTAAACCGCACAGCAGAACAGCCAAAACTTGTAAAATTCATAGAAGATGCATTTAAACTCCAAAAATTATGAAATAAGTTTTGTTGTGTTCCTTAGAATATTATCTATCATCTAAACATAAATTTGACACTAAAAAGTATATTTCAATTTTGATTTAAAATAATGCATTTTTTATTTATAAAATGCATAACTTATTCTCTAGGGTTGTGTTTGGTTCCGAGGACGCGATGGGGCAGGGCGGGGCGGGGCGATCCTAGTTTCTACACTGTTTGGTTAGGAGTTGGAGAGAACGAGGACATCCCACCGACCGAATATTCCTGGCATATTCGTAAAAATTGAGAGCGACCCCATCCCTAGAAAAAAGCACGGGCGGGGACATCCCACTTCGACACTGTGGAGTCACCGTCTCTAGCTAATTCGTCTTCCTCTCCTCCGGTGGGTGCCATGCTTCTTCCTCTCCTCCAGTCGGCGCCATGCTTCTTCTTCCTCTCATCTGTTCTGACCGCGGACAGGCATAGCGACGCGAGCGAATGCGGTCGCGGTGGCCGGGGCGGATGTGGATGCGACGGCGGCGGCCGGATCCGGTGTAGGCGGTCAAGCTCCGCTAGGCTCCTACACGGGCGAGCGAGCTATAAGGTCCTAATGGCTAGAGGGGGGATGAATAGCCTATTAAAAATTTCTACAACAACACTTAACAAACTGGTTAGACAATTATGAGGCGAAGCAAGTGTTGCGCTAGCCTACTAAAATTACAACCCACCTACCATAATTCTAGTTTATATAGTTTCTATCCACACAATAGCTATGTCACTACACTAAGTTAGTGTGCTCTCAAAGGCTAACTAAAGAGCCACACTAACCCAACTAACAAGCTCTCACAACTAGCTACACTAAAGAGCTTGACAACTAGTTTGCGGTAATGTAAAGAGAGTGAGCAATTTGTTTATACCACCGTGTCGAGGAAGGAGCTAATCAATCACAAGAGTGAATACCAATAAAGACCAATCACCTCGGAAACAAATGATGAACACAATGATTTTTTACTGAGGTTCACTTGCTTGCCGGCAAGCTACTCCTTGTTGTGGCGATTCACTCACTTGGAGGTTCACGCGCTAATTGGCATCACACGCCAAACCCTCAATAGGGTGCCGCACAACCAATATAAGATGAGGATCACACAAGCCATGAGCAATCCACTAGAGTACCTTTTGGCTCTCCGCTGGGGAAAGGTCAAAAACCCCTCAGAATCACCATGATCGAAGCCGGAGACAATCACCAACCTCCGCTCAACGATCCTCGCTGCTCCAAGCCATCTAGGTGGCGGCAACCACCAAGAGTAACAAGTGCATCCCGCAGTGAAACACAAACACCAAGTGCCTCTAGATGCAAACACTCAAGAAATGCACTTGGATTCTCTTCCAATCTCACAAAGATGATGAATCAATGATGGAAATGAGTGGGAGGGCTTTGGCTAAGCTCACAAGGTTGCTATGTCAATGCAAATGGCCAAAAGAGTGAGCTTGAGCTGGCCATGGGGCTTAAATAGAGAGCCCCCATGAATAGAACCATTGGGCTCCTCACTGCACTGAACACGGGGCGGACGGACGCTAGACCCCAGCGTCGGTCATGTGATGCACGCCACGTGTCCCCTCTCTTCAAATACTGAGCACTCGATCCCAACGGTCAAGTGATGACCGGACGCGCTGCTGCGAAGTGACCGGACGCTGGACCTCAGCGTCCAGTCATTTCCTATAAGCATCCAGAAACTGTTTTTCATGATAGGACGCATCAGGTCACCCTTGACCGAAATCACCCAACATTCGGTCAGTCACCTTCTTCTCTGTGTGTTGCCACATCAGCAGGACCAGCGCAACCCTCCAGCGTCTGGTCACTAAGTGACCCAGCGTCCGGTCAGAGACCGACACCAGCATCTTCATTGCTTCTTCTGACCGGACACGCTGGTCCTACCGAGACCAGTGTCCGGTCACTTACAGTAACCTCCGTCTTTTCTGTATAGGGCGTCGGTGGCACCGTCGGACTGTCCGCACTCTACAGGCGGACACTCTGTCGGTGAAGTTCCTAACCCTTGCTCAAATGTGCCAACCACCAAGTGTATCACCTTGTGCACATGTGTTAGCATTTTTCACAAACATTTTCAAGGGCGGTGCCGGGGGCCGCAGCGGCATGCTCTCGCTCATTGGGCATGGGGCCATGGCGGCATGCTCCTGCACACTGGCTTGGGGCGTGGTGGCGAGCTCCCCCGCTGGGTCTAGGAGCGGCGACACGTGTGCGTCCAGGCGCTAAGGTGCGTGCGGTGACATGCGCGAGGCCGTGGAAGCTATGATGCCACTCAGCTATTGGCCTGTGGGGAGTTGGGAAGATTTTTATATAATAAAAAAGAATTATTCCTCAAAAAATACAATAAAAATTAACATGTGGGTCCCACTAAACAGTAGCTAGAGGCATCAAATTGACCATCCATCCCATTCCTATTTATCGCTTTAACCAAATACAAAATGGGTCGATCCCATCCCATCTCAACAAAATAGAAAATGGAATCCTCCTATCCCCCTCCCATCCTAGAAATAAGAGACGGAACCATCCCACTCCACATTGACTCCCAACCAAACACTACCTAGCTCCAAAAATTATGAAACTTGGTTTGTTAGCCTTCTTTAAGCATGTGTTGTTTATGAAACATGATTTATGCATCATCTCATTGCATTCATACACTCATGCATATCTTTTATGCTTCATATACTAAACCAAAACTAGAAACATGTTACTTTTTGCACAATGAGCACATGCCCTTGTGTAGATGGACTCTTAAGCATCTAGGTAACACACTAACACGATCTCATGCACATGCAAACACTTTAGCTTAAGATTTAGATTTCGAGATGCATGGACACAACACTGTCCATCATCCGGTGGAGGGTCCATGACATTCAGCGAAGTGTCTACCAAATTATAAAATCGATATCCAGAGAACTTGAGATGTACCCAAATTTCATCGCAGAGTCCGTGGCTTCTCATGGAGAGTCTGCTGAATTATAACCATGAAACTTTAGAGACTCCGAGAACTCCTAGCTCTTATCGAAGAGTCCATCAATTGGCGTGGACTATTCGTTGAGAACTAAACCCTAACTTGACTAAGTTCTAAATCACTGAAATGTTCTTTGGAACATTCCACGGGTAACAGAGCGTCCGTCACCTTCGACGGAGAGTCCGTCAACCTAGGTCAACATCACAATAAGGCTATGTTACACACACCTAGTACCACGTACTTAATAGTTAATCATACACATGTCTAAGCATATAATAGCACGCATGAGCATCATATTTATTGTATCCATATGATGACATGCATGCATGGATATCTCATACATGTGCATACATATAGGTACGCGATATCGGAGAGACATCAAGCGATGTTCCAAGCTATTGGGACATTGTTCTTCCAACAGGCAGGCACCCCACTACTATGAACCCTATTTTGGATACTTATTACTTGTTTCATTATGAGTTATGCATTTTGTGTGAATATGAATAATAACTTAAGATTGCTTCATTAACTTAGAACTACTCATTAACTAATTAGGGCCTTCATTTAATCAATGGGGATTGGGACGCTTAATTGCTTATTTGCTTAGCAACATTAGAAGTTGAGTATGAGAAGGGAACTCACTCTCGCGCGTGTAGGAGCTTCACCAGGATAATTTATCACTTAAAATTTGCAAGGGTTACCTAACGTGCAATAGGTCAATATGACTTAGGATCAAACCCCAATTTGATATAATTAATTTGACGATCAACTTTGGTAATCTCTGCTCATGCGAGGGGTAAGGTCACTACGAGTGTGGGATCTCAAGTGACGTAGCTCGTGGAGCAATTAAGGACCGTTCATAGGGATAAGTGGATCAGAGTAACCACTCATATAGACCATATGCTAGAATGGGGCTGGTAAGCCAAGTAGCTAGTGGTGACCGGTTTTCTTGCAAAATTGGCATGGGGGCAACGCGGTGTAGATGCGACAACGTTACATCGATGCCCTTTAGGTACGCAAGGGGCATGAGGAATCAGTATTCTTCCTAACCATTTGTAAAGCACCCTCGTCCACACTAGTGAAAGGATGGAGACGTGAGGCAACCCTTACTTGGGAATGAGTATGGCGGTTCACCCCGTTCTCCATGTGGGTACAATTTATACACCTCTATAGAGTTCTTGAAAGCCTAAAGTCCTTCAGGATAGAACCGGTTGTCCTTTCTTCTATACCCTCTGTAGCATAATGATGAATTTGATGATGATGCTTGATTATGAGATGAATTATAATGTTGATCACTTTAATTATGTTATTCATTACTACTTGTCATGAGCTTATAATTGCTAATTAAATTGATTATGAATCATGAGCATGTCATTCTTTTAATAAACACCATGCTTTTATGCAAATGTACAAATGCTTATTAATCCCTTTTGCATCCACCAAATATATTTGTTGGATTTAAGTCCCGCGAGTATGCAATGTACTCATGGTGCTGCCATTAAGTTGTTTTGCAGGTAAAGGACCTTGACGACCATCTTACCCCATCGTTGGTGGCAAAGTGGGTGAATGGCAGGAGCTGTCCAAGCTATGGTGGCGATGTCCATGGGCAAGGCGACCACCCGTTACTAGTGAGAGTGTATATCGTAGTGTAGTGATGTTTGGTAAGATATTAGTTGGTTCTCACTACATTTGGTTTCTTGGTGTACAATTAATTTATTAAATTCAACAAGACTTGTAATATATGTTTTCCACTGAATTATTATGTACTCCGATGTTGAGATAAAAACTTGAGTTATGGAGGCTATTGTGGTATGATACTCAACCGGGGTCCTAGTATTGGAGATACGGATTGTATCTCCAGGGGAGTCACCGATGTTGGTTTGCTTAAATTGAGTTGGTCAGCTTAAATTGAGTTGGTCAAGTGGATGACACTCAATCTAGGTAAATTAACATGGTGAGTCCCTATAGTTATCAAGAGATCGACTTTGTTTAAGTTGCGATAATGATATGAAGCGGGCATCCATCCATTCGAATGACCATCCCCCGCTGTAATACCCTAGTGTTAAGCATTGCATTTGGCATTTGCATTTCATGAGCACAAGCATCATCCAAGCATTCATGAGCATGAGCATATGAAGTTTCATTTCATTTACCTTCTCTTTATCACATGGGATGTTGCTCATATACTTAATTATGCTTGTGATCATATGTGACCAATGCATGAGATGGTTGTGAGGTCACCAAAATACCTTAGACACATCTAGAATGATAATTGGAACAATGTTTATATTCATGACTTAGACCAAATTTGCTTCCAAGTGTTGGTTTCATTTGAAATGCCATTTTCATGATACTAGTTTGACCAAAGTTGAACAGTAGCTTAGAGTGTTTGCATGGTTGTGTGACATAAATAAAAGTTGTAGTTCACATCAAGGGTAACAAACTTTATTTAAGGGTCATAAGCTCAATCAGTGCATAACATGGTCAAATAGAGCTCACAAGTTTCAACTCAATGTTGTTTGTAACAGAAAATTTTGCTATCCTAAACCGGTTTACAGTTTCAGAGTACCCCACTTTGGAGCACTGTAGTTTGAAAACTAGCTCGAATTAGGCTATGATCATTATGGCAAAGTTGTAGTACTCACGTAGCTCTACACTTTGTATTACTGAAGTTTTCAAAAAATTTGCCACATATTAGGAGATAGAGGAGAGCAAAGATGGCGGTTTTAGTCGACTGAATCAACTTCACCGATTCAAATTGGCTGGGCCTCGTGGCCGACCACGCCCAGGCCGCGTGCACCGTGTGGCGGTAGCACGCCAGCGTCGGCCCGGCTGGTCGGGCCAACAGGGGAGAAAAGGGAGGTGAAGACACCGCGCTCACTCACTCTCGCTCTCTCGCCCTCTCTCTGCCTCTCCTTCACCCGCCAGAGCAAGCTGAGCACCACGCCATTGCCGCTGCGCCTCTGTCAAGCTCGCTCACTACCACCACTACACCACTGTCCATCATATCTCGCCCACCGCTCAGCCATCACCTCCTCTACCTCGCCGACCACCCATTGCCTTAACTCGAGTCAAGGTAAAGGCCTACAGGCCATCGCTGTCGTCGCGCCATCGCTGAGAGCGCCGCCGCCATGTACGCCGACATGGCTGTGCATGCCCGGTTTCCTTCCTCGCACGCTTCTAGACGTTAGGGTTAGGTTAGAGCTAGGTCTAGCTCGAGGCAAGAGCCTAAGGCCAATGCTGGCCTCATCGGAGCGGAACGCCATCGTGCTACCATTGCGCTCGAGTCACCATGCTGCCATGCACGCGGCCAAGCCTCACCACCGCCCCACCTTAACATAATCCGCGTCGTAGAGCTTTGCTAGAGTTCCTAGGTGCCGTAGCAGTGCTCGCCTAGGCTCATCGTCACCGGAGAGGATGGGCTCACCGCAGCGCACCGTCGCCGAGCCGCCATGCTCACCGGTGAGCTAGCTCTGGTGATCCGCCGAGCCAACCAAGGGTACCAATAGGTGCACAAGGGTGTGGGGAACACGTTGATGGTGACCTCGTCGCCGGTGACCTTGTCGTCGGTGAGTTCTTGCCGGTCAAAGCGCCGCCTCTATTCTGTTTCGCTGTCATGTGGGGCCAGGTTGACTGCGGGACCTATGCGTCAGTCACAGCGGGGTGTATGGATCGGGTGCACCTAGCTGTAGCGCCCGAGTGGAAATTTGTTGTTCTTTATTTATTTTTCACAAATTTTGTTGCTAACTTGCAAAAATTATATCTAGAGCTAGGAGTATCCAAATGAGGTGAACCAAATTTTTTTGATTCATCTTGATGTGTACTATTTGATAAAATATGAAATCTACTGTTTAGGGTATTTTTCTAGTAGAATTAAATTGAGCAAGATAAGTGCTTTTAAAGTAGTTTCTATCTTGTAAATTGCATAACTTGAGCTAGGAAGGTGATAAAATTGTGATTCCAATTTTGCTGATCTTGTGTTGACATGATATAGCTAGGAAAAATATTAACCTCAAGTAATAATAATTGAAATATGGTCTTCCTATTGAATCTTAATTAATTGCTAGTTTCAAGTGAAAATAAATGCGGTAAAAATACATAATATATGATCATGCAAATTTTTACACAGTATTCTTATACTAGGATTGAAGTAAGAAAAATATGAAATCTATTGCTTGACACTTTTCACTATGCTAAACTATTTTTTGCTAAAATAAACATATGTAACTTGTCATTTTTGTAGAGGTGGCTATGCTTATCCAAATGGCATGAACTTTGTACAGTTGACTATTAAGGTCATTTGTAGTCCACTGTAATTTTCTTAGAATTTCTTAGTTACTGGAAATATTTATCCTTTAAATCACCTTATTATATAAAGAAATTGATAAATAAATATAAATAAATTAGTTAGGCATAACCATGAGGTTTTCTGTGGTGCTTGTGATGCATATGATCTATTAATGTTATTAGTTAGGCTTAGAAGTAATTGGTTGTATGAACCTAGTTAATTATTACTTTATAATTCAACTAGATGACTGCATATGTAGTTTCTGTTGTGGTGATGATTTTATGATGATAATGATCTTTTCTGTAAAGATGGTTAATAACAAAGTTGTAGATAACTTACTTATCTACCTTGTGTTAAATTGTCAAAGTCATAGGACTTATAGTTTGAGAATTATAGCTGTTAGAAGTCTGCTATCAGAAATACTTGCTCTCTAGACAGATCTAAAAGATTGAATTGTTTGACTTAGATAACTGCTGAATCACATTAAGATAATTAAAATAAAGTTGTTTGAAATTTCATAAGCTTTCCAGATTGTTTAGAACCCTATTATTTTGATTTGTATAACTCTAGTTATGGTCAAAACAAATGGTTGTTGTCTTGTAGTCTAGAAAATGATTTACATAAGTGTTTGTTAAGTTACTAGAGAAGAGAGATGCACCTACTCAAGAAAAAGAAATGTAACTTGTTATCACCGTAATGCAATGTTGCTGAGAACACTTATGAGGATGCATTCATCACATCATATCATATTATACATGTCATTACATATGCATCCATGATATCTTATTTCCTGCTCATGCATATAGGATCGTCCAAGGGGATAACTCTATTAGAATTCGAAGAAGAGCTGTAGGAACAATAGGAGGCACCTCAGGCCATAGCTCTAGAAGGAGAGGAGCAAACTCTTGAAGACTTACCTGAGTGCCTAGACCACTGGCCAACTTCTTTTATCAAAGGCAAGCCCCGGAGCATTTTAAGCCTCCCATGTTTTACAAAATATCACTTGAGTCCTTTATGTTTGATGCATTAGGTTATAAGAGTTGATTGGAAACACTTGATGCATAGAACTATCTTGTCCATATATATATATATACCTTTAACCCTATGTAGGTCCTGGATCGAATATATGCTTAGCCATGCTTAGACCAGTAGAAGTCGGGTGATTTCCTATCACCTATGAGATATAGGTGGATACCGAAGCACGGTTGGCTATATTTGCTATCGTGGAATAGAACCATGGGGTAATATAACTGTAGGCTGGGCAGAGTCTAACTGTAGGTTGACTCATGTGATTCCGTCCATGCTGGTTAAGGACCGTACAATTGTTGGCACTTCTATCAGGATTGAACACATGCCTCTCACTTAGCTGGCCGGATAACTCGTTCTGACCGCGAAGCCGAGTAGCTCAACTTAGGCATGGCCCTATTCTATAAGAGTGCGCACTCTGGATGGTAGTAAGGATGTGTGGGGAGCCTGATGTGAGCCCAAGGGCAGGCCAGGCTAGAACATCCTGGCAGCTGGTCATTCCTAATTGTGCGGCGCTGATTGAACCCATGAAATGTGGACCTGAGTTGTACCAAAGGTGACCTAAGGTGACCATTGATCTGGTCTGCCTGGGTTTGTGTTAGGAATAAATTCCAAGCTGGTTGAAATCGATTCGAATCGCCGTCTCTCCCAGACAGTGAGAAACTTGACTAGCCCCAACATCGTAGTAACTGTATTATGGAATATGATGGTTATGATGAACATGAATTATTATACTGGCTATGGTTACTACTGCATGCTACTAAATGATATACCACATGTTTGGCACAGGTTAGTTGCTAATCTAGAGATGAATAGCTATAATTAACTTGATGACCGAATTATAACTGTATACTTGAATTGGTAAGCTTTTTATGCAAAATATTGTCAAGCTAGCTCCACTTATACAACCTTGCATAATCCTTGGAGTCACTTTATTTTTGGTTTATGATGGGTAAGTCTAGCTGAGTACCTTCTTGTACTCAGGGTTTATTTCCCATTGTTGCAGATAGTACGATGTATCATGGCTACTGTAAGAACTGCTTCTGTCTCGCTGTGGACGAGGAGTAGGGCCCAGGGCACGGCGTCTCATGACAATTCCTCTCTTATGCTTTTGTGAAAACGTGATCATGAGCTGGCACTGTATTTGAACAGTGATGATAGATGTTGGTTTCAAACTTTATTTGCTTCCGCTACTATTTTACTTGAACTTGGTTTGTAATAACTTTTAATCGTACTCTGATATATGGAACTGTATTTGTGAACTTTATGTAACATGTGACATGTATGTTGAATCATGTATGATCTTGGTTGTATGTTGGTTGAATCGAGGCCCTTCGTGGTACTTGACGGACTACCGGGTTTATATGGGCTCAAGTATGACAGTGCGACGGCTTGTAGGCTGCTATTGTACTTGTGCTCTTATAAATTAGACAGTTCTGCTACACCCGCCACGTGCCCAATGTCGTGTTGTACTGCCTCTGCTCTCCCCATTCTCGCCCTCCCAATCTCTTGTGTGTCCACTAGCAACAGAGCGCCTCCCTAGCCTCTTCACTAACACTAGCGCCACCGAGATGCCTCGCTATTGGTATTTAGTAATGCACATAGAAAAGATCCGCAAGCACACGGATACCACTATAGCTTTCACCTGGAAGTATTCCAAGTATTGTATCCATAGGGAAACATGAGAGATAAACTACATCTAACTTAACTAGGGGTAGCAACAAGGTTAAGGATAAATAGGAGAGTAGAGAGGATTACTAAGGTTCTCTAATCCTGACTTGGGTAAGCTATGTCTTCTACTATTCAACTAGGGACATTACTAAGGGAAGACACCAGCAGAGGATGTTTTCCATTGCAACCACGTCCTACTTGGCCTATAGATGGGAGGTGGACTATAAAGGACTCAACAAGGCTATATAGTGACCCTCATGATCTACCACCGGTCTGGAATGCAGGGTGCATCCACAAGTAACCAGAGTCTAAGCACCATGCTTACACTACAATTAAAACTTTACTCTTCCCAGATAAAGAATAAAGCACTCAAACGAGTTGTGAACCTGATGAACAATATAAACATGTTACTTACTTGAATCAGAAGCTGATTACCAGAGACATCTCAAAAGCAAGCTCAAGTAGAACTTAGATCCACCAAGGTACAAGCTATAGAGAGAGTGCCGACAGGCTGGCACTTCCTCCAAACTCTTCCCTCACTCTTATCTCACTATTTCTATTTACAAAAGCTAGATCCTAACTTGGAGGACTAATCTTCTCTTGATTGCTTCATCTGATCCTGAGATGAGGATATGAATGGCTCTTGGTTTCTGGATTTTAGGATGCCCTGCTGGAGGAGGTATAGGGGTGTATATATAGGGGCAACATCAAATCTAGACCCTCAGATCAAACCGACCTTGAGCAACGGCGTAGATTTGATCTTTAAGGCAGTGAAGAACCGACGTAGCGAGGAGAGGCTAACACAAGGGCCCCATAGGCCGACCAGGCTGCACATGGCAGTGGCTAGCCCCACATAGTAGTGGCTCAGGTTGGGTTGTAGTGGTTTGCCTTCTGGAGTGTTCTAGAGTCTTCCTAAGTCAGTTTCGTCGTGGATAAATGCGATTTATTCTGACAATTGGGTCCACCTTGCTCGTTTTCTGATTAAATGCTCCTACATTCACATATTCACCAAAACTTGTGGAATTCATTAGTTTAAACCCCTATACCTATGTTTGATGATGGAATTAAGTATATATAGGATATGTTGACAGTTTATGATTAACATTAACTACCATCAACAAGCTCTCCCAACCTTACCCTTTGCTAGTTCTTGAGCAAATTTAAACTTGAACAATGGATCAGGAGTTGCTACAATGCTTTCATGCCTTAAAAGTACACGAGTTCAATCAAAATTCTCCTCTAGATTAGAATAAGCTGATCTAACTTTCAAATTGACCCGTATTACCTTCAACCATGGGGCTTCTTAGCCTTTACTTGGGTCTTGAGCAAATTGAAACACAAAATGATCAAGTCAAGACCTATGTCTCAAGTTCTTTGTTCGACCATTGTTCCAAAGTCTTTATAAGTTTTCAAAATAAAACTCAAAGCTTCCAATGTATGACACTCTCAAATCTCTCAATATATGTGGTATTTGTGGATCCTCACCAAGGCAATAAAGATGGTATGCCTTTCTCTTCCTACAACTAAGGCTTTAGTGGAGCTCATAGGAGTGGAAATAGCACGAAAGAGGATACTTGCAATGCATATATTGTAAAGTCAAACCTCAGATCCAAAGAGAGTTGAGTCATACAATCAAATCAAGATATGTATGTGCGTGGAATATGGTGGACATATATATCATGGCTAACCTACGCTACTAGAAATATCCACTTCTATGACAAAAATCTTAATGACAATTTCGAAACCGTCATAGAAGATTGCTTTTTATGATGAATTTTTTTTGTTTCATCATAGATCAGTGGTGACGATCCTTCAACCTTCCCTATCTATGACGAAATCAGGCATCATCACAAAAAACATCATAGAAGAGCATAGGGTTTCATGATAGATCACTCACGTGACTTATCTGTGATGATCTCCTTTAATACTATGACGAATAGGGCTTCATCATTGAACTAATTACACATCTGTGATGAACAATATTCAATCTATAACGAACGGTGCTTCAATATAGATCTCCACATAGTGCTTTCTCCATTCGATGTGTACCTGTGGGACCTGCAGTTACTCATCCGTGATGCATGCAATTCATCATAAAAGTCTCCGCTCAATCCTTTCTCCATGCGATGTGTATCTGTGGGACCCTTCTCCATCTGATATGTACCTATGGGACCTGTAGTTACTCATCCGTGACACTTGCAATTTGTTATAAAAGTATCCGCTCGGTCTATGGGGGTATGACCCCTGGTATCCACGGGACAAGACATGGGTCGCACCATCAGAGGTGGCCCAACACACAAGATCAAGGCGTGTGGCGCACAACACTAGTCGGCGTGCACCGCAAGGCTACAAGAAGATATTATAATACCAAATAGGATATTCTCCTTGTAACCCTACCCCTCCAGAGTATATAAGGAGGGGCAGGGGTCCCCTAGACAGCAAATCAAATCTCATACTCAATCAATACAAAATAATAGAGCACAGGACGTAGGGTTTAACATCATGCTGATGGCCTGAACCCGTATAAATCTTGTGTCTTGTGTCTCTGTTACCATCTAGTTCCTAATCACATGCACCTCTACCGATCAATCTACCATCGTGGGTAGCCCCCTCGGCGGATTGCCAAGCATCTATGGGGGTATAACCCTCGATACCCATAGGGTTGTACATGGGCCGACCCACCAGGGGAGGCCTAGCCCACTAGGCTATGCATGGGTCACGCTACTAGTGGAGGACAAGCTTACAAGACGATGCCGCGTGAGGCACGGTATAGGTCGGCGCGCCTCGCAAGACTATGTGAGGATCCTCAATGATCTAGGGAACCCACTCGGATATGCTAGATCCCATAATATATGTAACTTCCTATCTTGTAAATCGATCAAGATAGAAACAACTGACCTGTAACCCTACCCCCAGGCTATATAAGGCCGGTAGGGACCCTTCCTCATTTTTCATCTGATCATACGCAATACAACCCACCAAAGACACATGATGTAGGGTATTACTCCAAGCTGGTGGTCTAAACCTGCCTAATCGTTGTCTCTTGCGTTCTGTGTCACCGTCCAGTTCCTAGACACACACCTCCACCGATTCATCTACTACCCTGGGCATACCCCCTCAGTAGACTACCTGCTAGATTTCATTGACAGTGGCACGCCAGGTAGGGGTGTGCGCTTGATCCCATGGCAAGCTAGATGGAATTCTACAATCGATAGCTCTATGGACCTCAAGATTAACTTCGCAACCGAGGCAACTCGGGTGATCATAGCGGCGTCCTTTGGCAACACGCGACGACCACAACGACCTATAGTGGGACCTGATGTTGAAACGTATCTCATAGGAGTGCGTTTTGGTGTGCAGAGCCTAGTGGTGGCAGGCGGCCCCATGCTTTGCACGCATACTAGAACACCTAGCTCGATGACGCGCATGTCAAGTGCAGCGACCAACCTGGATTTAATCTACTCGGTCTGATAATGATGACCGAACCTAAATGTGACACAGACATGAACCTATGAAGTGTCGTGAAAATTACGAGTGGTCTACATCACCATGACATGAAGATGATGTAAGCAAGCAAAAGGCTTTCACCAATCTACACGTGACAACGATCATCCCAAAAGCTAACTCAAGTCGCTTTATTATAATTAAATATTGTTATATGAATACTTCTAGATATATCCATATGTCTGCATGATTTTGGTTGGGAGAAACCTAATCGCATCTTGTTGTTGCTCATGATTTCTGATCAGATACGCAAGATCGTTTCCGCGGATCATGACAACCAGCAATCAGGAAAGGCGACCGACGATAACGCGATGTGGAGCAATGTTTCCACCAAAGATGCTGATCGGCCATACAATCTAATTGGAGTAGTTGAAGAGATATACAATGCTTTTTGCTAAAACACTGCATGAACATTTTACTTGTGCGTACATGTATGTAATATAGGGTATAAATCAATATATGGAACTTGAAACGTTCATTTGAAACACGAAATGAATGTTACATTGCATGTCACGTTGTATCACTTGGTGTTCTAAACGAATTTTTATTAAACAAAAAGGCTATAGAATGCACATGAGAAACTTGGATAAAGTTCGTAGTACAAGCTTTGTAAGTGACGGTGAAATACTCGCGGTCAAGAAACGGGTCGACGAAGCCGTGTTCGACAATTTGTGTAGAAAGATTGGGTTAGGTAGCGGCATGGTTTTAGGGTTTCCTTTAGTAGCCTAATATACCAGCTAGAGCATAAAATAGGTGGTGTAGCTACTAGATCATCAAGTTGGCTTTTTGGAACAGCTTTAAAAAGCGTGCAAGACACGTTTCTGGATTGGTGCCAGCGTCTGGCCGCGGTCCCCGTGATGTGGCCAGCGTCGCCGCACGCATCACGCGTGCGCTGGGTCGCATGGGCCTGGCTACTCTGCTGCCTCCATCATGTCCACCTGAGCCCACTGCTCGTCGTCGCGTCGAGCTATACCCCAGTCGCGCTGTGTTACGTCCGGCGCTGTCGCGCGGCTACTGCTCCCGTTGACGTTTCGGCCGCACGCATGTGGGCTTGCCCTCGCTTTCATGTTTGCGCGTGAGGCCACGCCAAGTTTCCTGTCACGTCATCTGGAAGGTCGTTGACCGGCCGAACCACACCAAGGCCAAACCACTGAGCTGGCTCATCCTTGTTACCGCTTATGTTTGGAAGACGGATGGGAGTACAGCTTCGTGCCCAACCCGCCACTATTGCGGTAGTACGATGTCGGGGCATCGATTCAAGTTTTAGCCATCGCCGGCCGCCATAAGTTCCAAACGGCGTCGCCCAAGCAATTGGCCTTATGTACTCCACATCTTTCCAATTAACCATGCACACATCGAGCTCGGGTAGTTAGCTTCCGATCGGAGTCGTCCCGACGAGCGTTCATCCTGCGGTGAGGTTGTGCGGGGCATCGTCCTGCGGTGAGGTTGTGCGGGGCGTTCCCCTCGTGGCTACGGGCGACCTCCAGCGCGGGCTTGGCGGGGTCAGCCGGCTCATCCGCACCCTCGCTCCCTTCTGCGCTGAGCCAGTAGTAGCGCCGCAAACAGCACACTGGCGTGCTCTGTTCGTCGGCGACCACCACCGCACCACGCTTGCGCAAGCAAGCAGAGCAAGCTAGCAGCCGGTGGTGCGTGCCCTCGCTCTTAGCTTGTTGACATCATCCTGGCATCATCCTTACGTCACACCCAATATAGGGCCGCTTTCTTATTGGAAAATAAATCCCTAAATACATTAGAAATACGCCCACCTTAAGTGCTCCATTGGGCCACGGCCTGTGTAGCCGCACTGGGCCAGCTCGCGTCCGCGCCCACCGCACTGGGCCACTCGCGCGTGCTCTCCGCTTGCTGGGCCATGCGCGCCATACGCATGGGCCGCCGGCCTCCTCTATGGCCGCGTGCGTGCCCCGGCCACGTTCGGGCCGTCCGCCCCGCGCTGGACCACCACCTGCTCCCGCCTAGGCCAGTCGTGTGCCGCTCCCGCCTAGGCCGCTCGCGTGTGCGCCCCGCCTTGCTGGGCCGGTCTATGGCTGCCGCGTGGGTCGTGCTGGTGTGCGCGCGCGGGTCGCGGTAGTGGGCCGAGCCGCGTCGCGAGTTGGGCCACGCTGCAGAATACGTTTTCCAATTTTCCAGTGAATTACAAATGTTTATTCAATATAGTTTTTAGCTGCACTTTGATAAATTGTAGTAAATCTTGTAGATGTCCAAAAATAGTAAAACCAAGTTTGTTAGGTTCACAAAAATGCCATCTATCTGTTAGTGTAGTTAGTTTACAATTAGCTATGATAGTGATGGGCTCATAAATCCAAACTAGAGAGCTTAGTATTATGTAGATTAATATTTGTAGGAATTTTTGTGGGAAATTGGTGATAGCTATCGCTATGAAAATTTTACAGTAGGCTCACTAGATTATTATGTACTTGTTGTAAATTTTATAGCCCTAGAGTAAGTTGATAAATAGAGTAGCTATTATCCTTGTTTTATCATATATAGATTAAATCGGTATTAGGAGTAAGAATACATTTAGTTGCTGTGATAATGTATGTCATGCTTTGTACTTGTTAGGGGTAACAGTAGGTAACTTAATACCTTAGCCGGTAACACTAGCTAGTAGTTAGATAGATGCATTTTTATTTTAAGAGTTGCTGTTGCCATATTACTAAGTATTGCATCATCATTTTAAGCATGTAGATCACGAGTTGGTAGAGTTTGTGCCCATGGACGAATAGGAGTACGAGGAAGTTATTGAGGAGTATGAGGAGGAGATCCTCATGTAGGAGAGAGCCCCAGAGCATTTTGGTGCGGACTTTGCTGACCCATCGCCTGCCCAAGGCAAGCTCCAGTGCATAACCTCTATTTTAATGATCACTGAATATATATCTATGATGTGCATTTACGTTATAGGCATTTTATGGAAACTACATGCATGAATATATCTACCTATGAGTCCTACTAGCATAGGTCGAGTAGCTGCTATGCTCAAGATTTTGGTAGCATGGGTAACCTGTCGTTACTCACAAATAGGTGATAATTATGATCACTCATGATAAATGATGGAAAGGAAAAATGGCGACCGGGCAGGGATATGGTTTGGATACTGGTGGGTGTAAGGGTTGTATCCTGCGGCCAATAGGGCATAGCTCGGTTATACTTTTTTCCCTGTCCGTGTCAATTAAGGACCGGTCGTTGCATAAGGCATCATGGGCAAGTCACAGATTTATTATCCCGAGCACATACTTGGGTATGGGCGCAGGGAAGACTCATTGCTCTCTTGTCGTGGATCCGGCTCTTTCCGAACTGACTGATTGGAGGTGGGGATGGTCGAGGTCCTTGCACCGCACTGAGTCTGGGACTCAGAAGTGGGGGCTTGGAGTCCAAGTTTGGACGGGGACCTGGACACCCAGGATAGGAGGGTGATGGGTTAGTCCTGCTTGTGCCTGGGGTGCAAGCGGGGCGTGTGTTTTCATAGTACCCAGCTGGGGGCATTGATTCGAGAATCGCTGGGCGATCCGGAACTGATTGCTCAACTCTTGCTTGAAAGTAGAACAGGTGCTTATATAGACTGGATAGATAATAACTTAATATGGCTGATAATAATAACATAAATAAGGACTCACTATTAGTATTGCTTTCTGTTAAAAGAAAACCAGCAAACCATAAAGCTTACCATATTCCTTGGAGTCGGGAAATTATTCCCACTAGTCAGATAAGTCTTGCGAGTACATTGCGTACTCAGGGTTTATTTACCCCTGTTGCATGTAATGCATGAGAAGTACCTTTGTGTGGAGGATCCTTCTAGTAGGCTCAGACGGATCCTCGTTCTTATCGCTAGATATTTATTTTAAATTCCGCTGTTTATCATTCCCCACTCTGACATTTGGTAATGTAATAATGTAATTTTTAAGAAACTCTGATGTATGAAATAGAAAAGTATTGTAACTCATTCTCATTATTGGATCCTTGGGGAAAATGTGGATCTTTCATGTTCTCCCTTGGGGTGTGCCCAACGGATACCTTCAGCTGTAGCTTGCTTTTGGGGTGTTTAGTGTCTGGCGAAAGACGAGCACCTCTGTAAGCGTGTTATTTCGGGTAGTTCTACCACATACAAGCACATATGCATCTGGATCTACACCACCATGCAAGCAACCTCACATATCTTAGACATGCAAGGAACATCTCGGACTGCGCCCTCACCTTGGTCAGAGACGCCCAAGGGCCTTGCCTCCCCACATGGATTGACTCCGTTAAGCTCCGATTACGCCTGTTCGCCTACGACTCCGCGTACTCATCCAAGCTGTCAAGCGAGCCATCTGAGCTATCAAGCGCGCCGTCCGAGCTGTCAAGTGAGCCATCCAAGCTGTCAAGCGAGCCATCCAAATCACATCCATCTACTCGCACATCATGACTCGTCAGCTCCTCTACTCCACTCGGCGTCAATCAAGCTAAGTCATGCTTCAATATTCTTCTAAATATTCTCTAATCTTCATACGTCTCTGATGTCTCTCCATGCTGTTTTCTCCATAATTATTCTCCAAATGACTTTTTTCTCTGTGTATACCATCTTAAAGATGACACACGCTTTTGACTCAATAAATCCCCAAACAGTCATGTTCACGCTCGGAGGTTCCCAGAGACGGCCCTATCTTCGGCTTCTCCCTACACATGCACGAGCGTCTGCCCTCTGCGTTACGGGTGGTCGGCAGTGGCTCCTTGATGACACTTTGTTCTTCCTACACGCACATGGGCTCCGCGCTCCGCATTATGGTTAACGGGCTAGCTAGGGTTGGAGACTCAGGTACAAACTAATTGTTTGGATGGTTTATATTAAATATAAACACTTCATCTAAAAACGAACATAATATTCATCTACAACTGATCGCCGAGCTGTATACACTATTTCATCACTGCTGATTTTCCTCCGGGTTTCATATATTTTATTTTTACATCATGAACTACCTATTCTACATATTTTTATTTCAGGGGCTAGGTTCAGTCAACGAGCTTACGCTCAGGGACTGGATCTATCAGGAAGGACAAGAAGATCATCGTCTGGGTGGTTGCGCCACCTGGCACTCGGACTTCACCGCCGACCAACTGGTTAGACCGTTCGGTTCATGGACTTCATCGCCGACCAGTTGCTCACTTCCGCTCAACCATTCACTTCACCGCCAATCGTATTGCTCGTCACTTTGACTTCATCAACAGCTACGCTAGGGACTTGCCAGCTATGCTGGGGACCCTCCTCAGTGCTTGGATTCTTCGTGCAAGAGTCGCCAGCTAAGCTGGGGACTCTCTTGGTGTTTGGATTTTGCTATGTCTCATCGATGTGCTTTCAAGTTGCTCCATGCTGTTCGGATCAGGGTGCTGATCTTAGGTAGCACGTCTAGGGTATTGATAAGTACATGACAGATGGCGTTGGCAAGCTTTTAGATTTATTTCCATTGACCCTGCTACAAGATTTATTTCTCCATCTTCTAGGAGGCTCAAGGACTAAGTGGCTACACTTCACCTGATGGTGAATGTAGTGCTTTTTTCTGATTTACCCTCCTTATTGACTACGGAGTCTAAGTGGCTACACTTCACCTAAGGTGAAGAATTTTCAAATTTTATCTTGAGCCCCTTACATCCTTCTGGCAAGCCTTACTCACGCAAGTTTAAGGCCTACCGACCAGTTTCCTTCAATCTTCATCGCTCAGTTTACCAGTCAAACTGGTCGATTTCAGTCTTCACCGCTCAGATTACCAGTCAAACTGGTCGGCTTCAATCTTCACCGCTTGGCTTCATGATGAATTGCTCGGACTTGATCAAGACGGCATCGCCAAGCGGAAAGTGGATACAAGGCGCTCGGGGACTAGCTATGGGGTATGACCCCTGGTTTCCATAGGACAAGACATGGGCTGCACCATCAGAAGTGGACCAACCCACAAGATCAAGGCGTGCGGCGCACGACACTAGTCGGTGTGCACCGCAAGGCTACAAGAAGATATTATAATACCAAATAAGATATTTTTCTTGTAACCCTACCCCTCTAGAGTATATAAGGAAGGGCAGGGGTCCTCTAGACAGCAGATCAAATCTCATACTTAATGAATACAAAATAACATAGCACAAGACGTAGGGTTTTATGTCACGCTGATGGCCCGAACCTATATAAATCTTGTGTCTTGTGTCTCTGTTACCATCTAGTTCCTGATCATGTGCAAATCTATCGATTAATCTACCATCGCCCTCCTGCTGTTGGCTGAGCTTGAAGATCTTGAGCTTGGCCTCCTAGAAGTTGCTGTATTGGTGGCTGTTAAAATTGTCCATCATTCGGCTACTGACTAGAACTACGCACACTGTTTCCCATAGCCGAAGAATTATAGTCATTGAAATATGATGGTCCCACTTGATCAACCAGTGATCTAAAGAAAACTCCTTTCATAATATTGCCAGTCGTGTTGGCTAACACCTGATTGTGATTTGTAAAAACTTTATTAACAGTCTTGTGGGCCATCTGAGCAGCAACTCTAGCTTCAGCCTCCTTGTTCGGATCGCTTTGTCCATGCAGGAGGACTCTTGGCAATGGAGTCTTCTAAACAACTGAATCACGTGTCCTAATGTAAGACAGCAGACACTTCTCTCGGAACTCTTCTGCTGCCTTGTCGATGAGCGTCCTCTGATCGTCGGGCAAGTCCTCAAGGTTGACCTTGAGGATCGTCTGGTTATCCATGTTGACGATTGTGGTCCCACTGGGCGTGCCAAGTCTTTATCGATGGCAAAATGTGATGGGCCAAGCCTCGTCGCCGACACGTGAAGCAAGACGAGAGAAACCGTGTGGAGCAGATCTCGAGCTCTCCTCGGGCTTAGGGAAACACCGGATTGGATGGTCGTGACTTAGGGCGTGCTAGTCAATTTGACCCTGCAATTGACAAGGAGAGAAAATTGATCAGTAATTTAAGGTGGAACATGCCAGTGTTATTCCAGACAGTTCCAAATGTGTCTGAATAGCTAATAAGATAAGGCTATCGACTAGAGAGTCGATATCCAGCATGTTCATGATGCATCATAAGTAAAATAAGCATATCGACAATTATTAGATATTTAAATGTATAGATCTTAACAGTCGATGATCATAAGGACATGTAAAAGTTTGATGGACAAACATGAAAACATCTTTATTAATTGAGAAACATACTAGCTTTTAACCAAGATGAGGACAAGTACAAACATATGAATAGCTAGTATATTCTCAATAAGCGGGCTATCGGCTAAAACAGCCGATTTTCCCGTGAAAATAAGCTCATAACATGCAAATACTCAACCATTAAACCTGGATAGATTCATAAACTTATCAGATCTAACCTATTATCTCTAACAGTGGGGTTCGACCGGATCGATGGCAGCCATAATAAATATAACAGATTAAACCTTCAAAGAATACGAGCCTGTACATACTCAACAGAATCGTGAAAGCCTGCTACAATCGTGAAAGCGTGGGCGATCGACTAAATAGCCGATGCGAACATAGCATGCAGCCAGAGACTATGTTTGACCATAAGCAAGACTTATTAATTGATAATTTCTGATCTATAGTGCTAACAGTGGGGGTCGACCGGATGGATGACAGCCACAATAGCAGTTCTAGACTAGATTTCATCAGCTAACAAGCTTTACTTAGGATCAAACACGCCTTCATCACATGCTATCTTCGATCAAGATTAGAACAAAATGACTAATCTAGCTGAAACCATCATCAAAGTGAGATCTAGACGGTTGAAAGCGACAAGACGATGCTTTAATGAGTTATAAAGCCGTATGTTTCGGTCTTATTCGGGCAAAGGGTGATGTTGTTACAAATAGTAAGAATACTAATTATAACAAGATTGATAACTAGCAAATCTATTAAAAACAACAAGGAAATCCTACCAATCAACCGATAACTAATCCGTACCCAAATTTGTATGAGATCGAGCCGGACCGATGCAACCGTGCAAATTTTGATAAAAATCAAGGGGTAACTTGTATCAAAGATTGTAAGAGATTTGAGCCGGACCAATGCAACCGTTATCTCTCATCCGTTGAAGTCCATCTGAGGGATGACGTCATTATTATTCGGCCGACCTTGATGGCAATTTGGTTAGCCGATTTTGTTGAAATTTTTGGCTTTCTTTGCTAATTCCCGAAACTCAGGGCCTTCTCGTTCCGAACCAAATTTCGGTGTCAACAGAATTACAAAGATTTATGATAGCAAATAGGTATACTGTAAAAATATAATTAATGAAGAATCTAACGATACTTATTTGGTATCATAAATTTTATTATTTTATTATATAAATTTGGTCAAACTTGATATACTTTGACTCTCCAAAAAAGTTAGAATGACTTATAATTTGGGATAGAGGGAGTATCTATTTGGCCATGTCAAGCTAGTAACATGAACCCTTAGTTTTGACCAATTCAAATGGATACACCGTATATGGAGTATGATGAGGTTCCCTTAGAATCACTATCTTTACCTGAGCATTTTGTGGCACACAAAGATGACCTCTGAAGTAAATATATCCATCCTCCTCCATACTGAAGTCAAGGCAGGCTTTGCTTGCCTTAGTGCACCGGTGAACAGTCTGAAGCAATCAATCCTGCAGCTGCACCACTCACGTGGACAAAGATATTGCGCAACTGGGAACCGCGCCACCCCTCTTCCTCCTGGTCAACGCCACCCTAGCTCCTACCCCTGCCCCCCCCAGCTGGCACCCTCCTCCGTCACACCCTCCCTCATGCATCCACCACCCACGGCCTGGCGGCTCCTGCCGTGTCGCCGTCCCACCCATCTCCCACCGCCACTCCTCGACCCCTCCCTCCTCTAATCACAAGGCCACCGGCGTCTACTCCGGCGAGACGCCCCATGCCCAAACGCCATCTTCCACCCCCCCTGGCAGGCTGCGCCCCCGCCACCACCGCCATGTCATGATCACCGCCCCAAACCCTCATCGACACCCGCCGATGAGTACATCCCCTCTCGGAATGCTAACCCCGACACCGGGCGGCTCTTCTTCTCCTTCGGCGAGGCATGGATGGATCGTGCGAGTACACAAATGTGTGACCCATCGCGTGTTTTAGTTTGCAATATCTCATACTGTAGCAGAATGAGGCTACTATAGCAGACTGCAGGTACTGTAGTTTTTTCCCTCCACCTAGCAAAGGACGTAACTCTACGATCAAAAATCTAATTGATGTGTACAAGTAGTCAAATGAAATGTATTCGTTGAGTTCTACGCATCCATCGTCTGCGATCATCTCCAAGTGATGGACATGAAAAAGCATTGTTTTGCTACTTAATAGAACTCCCGGGTAACCTTTTTCCATGTGCACTTTTCTCCTAAACAAAGCATATTTTTCTTTGTGTATTCTGGGTGCTACATAATGAAGTAAAAATTTATGTTGAAGTTTGCACTAAACAAAAACAACTAAAAGAACTAAGATAAAAAAATAGCTAGCTCAACTTCTAGTTATAAAGAAGAGTAAAGTGCACCAGCGGTCCCTAAACTTGTACCGCTATGTCATTCCAGTCCCTAAACTCGCAAATCGACCGTTTATGTCCTCAAACTTGTTCATCTATGTCATCTCAATGCCTAAACTTGTTCGGCTGTGTCATGCCGGTCCCTAAACTTATAAATCGACCGTTTAGGTCCTCAAACTTGTTCAGTTGTGTCATCCTGGTCCATAAACTTGGTTTTGAGTCTCATCTAGGTCAAAACAGGGTGATCTAAAAACTTTATATCAAAAATAATTCATAACTTTTTCATATGAACTCGAATGAAGACAAACTTTATATCAAAATTGAAGCCCTCCACGCGATCTATGACTTTGTAGTTGAAAAGTTTTTGAATTAAAACTGTTTAGGGTCCCAAAATATTATTGTATGTTTATAGATTTTAAAATTTTAAATTTAAAATTAAATTTTGGGACACTAAATGACTTCAAACAAAAAAAATTTCAACTACAAAGTTGTAGATCGTATTGAGAACTATAACTTTCATATAGACCATATCAATATCCAAGATTGTTTGATAATTTTAATATCAGTTGTGTCATCCAAGATTGTTTGATAAAATTATCAAACAATCTTGGATATTGATATGGTCTATATGAAAGTTATAGTCCTCAATACGATCTACAACTTTGTAGTTGAAATTTTTTTTGTTTGAAGTCATTTAGTGTCCCAAAATTTAATTTAAAATTTAAAATTTTAAAATCTATAAACATACAATAATATTTTGGGACCCTAAACAATTTTAATTCAAAAACTTTTCAACTACAAAATCGTAGATCGTGTCGAGGGCTTCAATTTTGATATAAAATTTATCTTCATTCCAGTTCATATGGAAAAGTTATGAATTATTTTTTGATATAAAGTTTTTAGATCACCCTGTTTTGACCCAGATGAGACTCAAAACCAAGTTTTGGGACCGGGATGACACAACTGAACAAGTTTGAGGACCTAAACGGTCGATTTGCAAGTTTAGGGACCGGGATGACACAGCTGAACAAGTTTAGGGACCGAGATGACACAGATGAATAAGTTTGAGGACCTAAACGATCGATTTGCGAGTTTAGGGACCGGAATGACACAGCGGTACAAGTTTAGGGACCGCTGGTGCACTTTACTCTATAAAGAACTAGCAAGAAAATTTGATTCCCTTGCGGATTACAATGTTGAGTTAGCTAACAAAACTGAAAAACTTGGAGCTAGTGCAAACACCCCTAAAAAGGTTTCATTTTATGACATAATTAAAAAGGATGCATCTACTTCTTACATTGATCTTATTGATTTAGACTCACCCCCATTCAACAAGTTATGTTGAGCATGTTGTTGTAGATTCATGCACCAATGAAGTTTCCATGGAGAATGAGATGCTTATAAGCAAGAAGTGGATCACCTCAACAAGGACTTAGATCTTGTTGAAAGGCAAGAGTGAGCAATCATAACCTCATCAAGAGAGTGAAGGAGCTTGATGAAGGAGCAACTATGGTTTGCTACTTGTACCACAAGGAAGGCCACAAGGTGGAAGGGGGAGAAAAGAAGAAAGAGAAAAACAAAAGAAGCAAACTCTTCAACACCTACACCAACAAGGTGAACAAGAAGACCACCACTCCCTTCCTATTGAAGAAAAAGAAGGGCAAGGTGGTGGCCATCAAGGTGTACAAGCAAGCCAACAAGGGGTGAACCAAGTCTATGTGGGTTCCAAAGGAGACTATTTCAACCATGAATGGCACCAAAAAGGTTTAGATCACGAAGGAGAAGTGAGGCAATGTAGTTTGAGCAATTGGAGACTTGGCAAAGTTGAGGTGTATATCCTATGGTGCATCAAGTTGTTCAAGCCATTGCTAAGGGAGTTAGTGAACATCATGGGCCAACTAATATAGGCTACTCATTAGTTGGGGTCTTACATTCACCCCTCCTGCCCCCTTAAGGGCTGACGCCCTTGGCAGCTTACCACATAGGCAGAAGACGACCAGAAGCACCCCTTAATGCATGGTTATGCTATAGCACCTGTCTTACACTTTCGTCATCCATCGTGTAAAAGGGTTAACCCGAAGGTGCTATGTTTGGAGTGACAAGGATTATAAGCTGGCCCTTACCCTCCTAAACTAAGTTAGTATTAAACTCACCAACCACAACCATATATGGGCCACATGGGCCAACTACTACAGGCTATTAATGGGTTAGGATGTTACATCCCTGAGGCCATAACCAACCCCTACGACTAGGGTGAGTTAGACCTACTAGCCAATGGTGGATCTGACCCCAAGGCTGCCTCATCTCTTTGGTGCACAATGCTTATACTGATATGCTTATAAATGGATTAGCTCAGACCTGATTATAACCCATTAGGAAACCAACTCGTCGATTATCATGAGTGGATCCACATGTAAGCCTACCCCTTGTGCTATATAAGGTGAGGGTAGGAAGCCCTGATGATCATCCCCTTACACGTATTACGAACCTTAGCATTAGACACATATATAAGCAACACATGTATCATATCATACACTAGGCGTAGGGCACCCTAACTTGAATCGGTATAATCCATGTGTCCAGAGTGTTACCCCGCTGATCTACTGCACACATAACACATCCTAATTCATTGCCGGTGAGATGAAGACACCGACAATCCAAGACATCATGAGACAAAGCTACACAAGAGGCACTATAATTAAGCTCATGTTTCAACTAAATGCATATTGCTGGTGCCGTATGCAAAGAGAAAAACTATGGGTATGGACAAAAAAAACGTGTAGACCAGTTACTAAAAAGTTTATCACAGATACAAAACAGAGAGAAAAACATATAAACTAATACTAGTGATTTTTGTTAGATGTGGGCATTTGACATTAACATATAATGCTTATGTACTTTAACCCGTGCGAAACATGAATTTATGGACTAGTTAAATCTAAATGGCTACAACAAGGCCCTGAAGATATTAGAGCATAAATACATAATTATTGGCGCTTACAAGTCACAACTTCTAGCTCGCAATAGGGGTTTTGTGCTTTGTTTGGATCGGTTAGAGCTAATTATTATTAGCTAGCAAATGGCTAGAGCTAATTGTTAAATGGCTATTAGTTACCTGGCTCAGATTAGTCTCGTCTTGTTTGAATACAAGAGCAAATGGTTAGGGGGAATCATGCCAAAAAATAGGTTTACCCTTGGAATTGTTCCGTCCCTGCATGCGTGTGCTGTTTTGGTGCCATTAGCGGGGGTAGTATTTTGGTCTTTTCATCATCTGTTGATACTTTTAGCCCAAATTAGCTAAATCTTGTCAACTAATAAACATATAGTTAGGCAAAGACTATTTGTTATTGCAGCTATAAGCCTTCTGTTTAGATGGGATATACAGCTGTCAGTGCAGCTTCTAGCCTGCTAACTAGCTCCTGTGCTGGACCGCAGGAGAGCGTAGATGGTGATGCTGAGCAAGCATACCAACCACTGCCCCTGGGCCCTGAGCCTGGCTTGGCCTGGCCCCCATCCTGCACAGATTCCCCTTCTGCCGAACCGAGGGCGAGGAGGGAGGAAAGGTTCCCTGCTCCGGCTGCTGTGCTGGCCGTGACCAGGCCAGCGCCAGTCCTCTCACTCTATCTTTCTCTCTCCAAAACATGGCGTCGTGACCACTTTCCTCCCTTGCCAGAGACATACGAGACGCAGATGGAAACAACGGCGTCCCAGCTTTCCTGCACCCCGGCGTTTTGTCCTCTTTGCTCTCATTCAGATCATATATATTCCTGTGTCACCGAGATCATATATCTGTGAATCTATCTATGTTTGCGTGGACAGCCATTGTGTGTGCATGCATCTCTCGCTCTTGTTACCTTCCAATATGCTATACGTATAGTATACTGCAGGTTTTTGGATTTGTTCTCTTGTCCAAAGCATACGCTTCGCTGAAAAACAAGCTGAAACACTGTTCCAGCTGATTTGTTGTGAAAGAAAAACACGGTTTCGGCTGAAAAAAACAAGCTGAAAAAGACGGATTATAAGAGAAACGAACATGGCACTATGCTAATATCAAATCAAACTATTTTAAGTGTGAAGAAGTTTATATAGAATATGTTAATGTTTATCATATCAAATAAGTGTATGTCATTTGACTCGTGTGGAGTATATTTTCATAATATTCATATTTTATATCATAAACATTAATATCATTTTCCAACAAACTTGATTCAACTTTAGACATTTTGAGTAATTAAAGATAATACTAAAATTGCATCCTTCTCGGGATAGAAATAGTATATTTGATACCTATTGGTCTCCAACTCAAACACAACGATGGGCCGGATACGCTGCTATGGTACGTACACCATATAAAGCTATCTTCCGAAATATAAGGTCCTCTTTAATAGGGCTTTTCGAGTGGTTCTAATTTTGGTTTCTCCGACTTTCTTAGATGAAACTTTACCAAAGGTTAGCTTATGAAACGATACTACGAGAGAAACTGCAGAGGAGAAACTATTTTTTTTATTAAAAGAGTGAAACTGTCTAAACATGCACTAGTAGAGAACAGATATTTGATCCTCGACTAAAATGGGCTCTAGTCTCGACATTTTTTGCTCCCAGGACTAGAGATACCTTTAGTCCCGTTTGGTGGCTCTAACCGGGACTAAAGGTCCCTACCCAACGGCTACTACGCCAGGCAAAGGTGGCAGGGACCTTTAGTCCCGGTTGGAGCCATCAACCGGGACTAAAGGTATACTTTTACTCCCGGTTGGTGGCTCCAACCGGGAGTAAAGGTCTACTCCCGAGCCGTAGCTGCGCCCGGGGTTGGAAAGTTACCTTTAGTCCCGATTGAAACCACCAACCGGGACTAAAGGTCCCCACTTTATATCTCAGCCGTCTCCTTCTTCCTCCCCGAACCCGAGCTCAGCACATTTTGAAGCTCACTGCACTAGTGTTCTTGCTTTCTCCCTCCCTCCATTGTTTCTCCATCCATTCTTCGATTTCTTCGATTCCTCCGTCGATTCTTCAGTTGTAAAGTTACCAATCTCATACTCTCATTTTTCACCATTGTCTTATCTCATTTTGTTCACTATATATATATGGTTCTTTATTGTGGTTTTTTTTCATTTGTAAGCAATTTGAGCTTAAAATCACTTCAAGCTTGCATATTTACATGAAAGAAGGTTAAAGTAGCTAGTTGAACTTGCGGACCGTGTTCATCTCGACAAGCATGTTCTCTGCCGAGCGGTAACGGATGTCAAGGAGGAGCTTTGATTCTACGAGAGAGAGCGGCAACGATCGTGGAAGACCATGTTCCCTTCCTCATAGAATCGGAGCTCTTCCGTGCCCAAGTACGGTGTCGTCCGGTGGAGAAATGCTCGCCGAGATGATCATGTAAGAAAGGTCAACTAGTACGGATGGTTCTTTATTCACATGTTCCGATATCGTCGTAGTAGTCTGTCAATCACCGTACCCAAACGTAGTATATATATAAATATAAACTTAGAAAATAGTTAGAAAATTATAGAAAATCCGTACTAGTTGAACTTGCGGACCGTGTTTAGCTCGGCGAGCATGTTCTCTGCCGAGCGGTAACGGATATCAAGGAGGAGCTTTGATTCTACGAGGGAGAGCGACAACGGTCGTGGAAGACCGTGTTCCCTTCCTCGTAGAATCGGAGCTCTTCTTTGACCAAGTACGGTGCCGTCCGGTGAAGAAATGCTCGTCGAGATAATCACGTAAGCAAGGTCAACTAGTACGGATGGTTATTTATTAAAACATGTTTTTGAGCTATAATGTATTAAAAAATGAGTATAGAGATATAGATAATTTTATAGTTTCTTAATTTTATTTGTTTATAAAATGAGAAATTTATAGTGTATTAAAAAATGAGTATAGAGATTAGATGACAACTGCTTCATTGTTTAGAGATATAGATAATTTTATAGTTTCTTAATTTTATTTGTTTATAAAATGAGAAATTTATAGTGTATTAAAAATGAGTATAGAGAGTAGATGGCAACTGCTTCCGGGTCCTCGGCCTCTCATGGGTTTCCAAAGCGACTTAGGCCGGGCCTCCCTCTCATTCCATGCGGCAAGTGTCGTGATGAGACGAAGATTGTGATAGAGTACCGAGTGAAGGAGGGTCCCAACAAGGATCGTATCTTCTACAAGTGTCCGGATCGCAATGTGAGTTATTTTATCGTATTTAATGATTATGGTTAGTTTATACCTATTTTCATGATGGTTGTGATTAAAGTTCTAATTTTTGTTTTAATTTCAAGGTGGGATGGCAAGTGGGACGATGTTCAGGCTTCTACTGGGAGGAAGAGTATGTTGAACTCGTGTAAAAATATCTTGCACAACAGTGTAGATACGACGGCTAATGAGGCAGTGATCCAGCCGAAGAAGCCCAAAGATGTTGCATAATCGGGGATCATGTCTTTTAGTTGAGATTGGTTCGTGAAATCCTTGTGCTCCTAAAATGTATTTTAGCTTTGGTTCTTTTAGTGGTAGTTGGGATTGTCTACATTGTAGCGATGCTTTCATAAATTTATACCTTTTATGGTGGCACACATGTCGTATAAATAATTAATTATGATCTAGGTTTTAATATGGTATTTATGTCATGTAATGCAGATGAGCCGGCATTGGATGTACAATGCTGATCGCCGCTCCCAAGAGTTCATTGATGGCGTGCATTCTTTTTGTTTACATGACTGGCCGAGGCAAACAAACGTGATGGTTTCATGTGCTGCCCATGTGCCATATGTAAGAATACGGTGGAATATCCTTGCTCAAGGACTCTTCATTCACACTTGTTCAAGTCGGGTTTCATGCCAAACTAGATTTGTTGGACGAAGCACGAAGAAACCGGCGTTGTAATAGAAGAAGGTGAAGAAGAACAATGGGACGACAATGATATTATTCCCGATGGTGCGTGCTTCAATGATCTTGCAATGGGAGAAGTCAAGAAGAGGTAGCCACGAAAGATGAGCTCATTGATGATCTTTGTCGGTCATTCATGACGCACAAAGAGAATGTGAAAGTGAAAAGGAGAAGATCAAGTTCGAGCGGATGCTAGAAGATCACAACAAATTGTTGTACCCAACTTGTGATGCAGGGCAGAAAAAGTTGGGAACCACACTAGAATTGTTGCAATGGAAGGCAAAGAATGGTGTATCTGACAAGGGATTTGGAGAGTTACTAAAAATGCAAAAGAAGATGCTTTCGAAGGACAATGAATTGCCCACCACTACCTACGAAGCAAAACAAGTTGTATACATCCTATGGGGCTAGAAATCGAGAAGATACATGCATATCCTAATGACTGCATCCTGTACCATGGCAAAGAGTACGAGAAATTGGATGCATGCCCGGTATGCCATGTATCGCGGTATAAGATCAGGTGAGATGACCCTGGTGATGTTGAGGGCGAACGTCCGCGGAAGAAAATCCCTGCCAAGGCTATGTGGTATGCTCCTATAATACCACGCTTGAAACGTCTGTTCAGAAACAAAGAACATGCAAAATTGTTGTGATGGCACAAAGAAGACCGTAAGGTAGACAATATGTTGAGACACCCTGGCGATGGGTCCCAAAGTGGAGAGCAATCGATGAGAGAATTTCTGAGTTTGCAAATGACACAAGAAACTTAAGGTTTGCTTTAAGTATGCGGATGGTATTAATCCTTTTGGAGAGCGAATAGTAGTCATAGCACTTGGCCTCATTACTCTAAGTATCTACAACATTCCTCCTTGGTTATGCATGAAGCGGAAGTTCATTATGATGCATGTGCTCATCCAAGGCCGAAGCAAACGGCAATGACATCGATGTGTACCGAGACCACTTATTGATGAACTTCTCATTTTGTGGAATAAAGAAGGTGTACGTGTGTGGGATGAGTACAAACAGAACACTTTGATCTACGAGCATTGTTGTTCGTAATAATCAATGATTGGTTGTTCTAAGTAATCTTTCGGAGATAGTCAAACAAGGGATATAATGCATGCACACACTTCGCTTCGATGATATTAGAGGTGTATTCTTGAAAAATATGAAAGAAAGGTCATGTACCTTGGCCATCATCGATTTCTTCCCGCAAATCACCCCGTGAAGAAAGAAAGGCAAGCATTTTAAAGGGAAGGCAGACACCGGACCAAGCCTCTAAACCGAACCGGTGAGGATGTACTCGATATGGTCAATGATGTGAAAGTCGTCTTTGGAAAAGGACATGGAAGCCAACATGTTCAACGACGCTAACGGTCATGCACCCATGTGAAGAAGAAGTCCATATTTTGGGACCTACCCTATTGGCAAGTCCTAGAGGTCCGTAGCTTGATCGACGTGATGCACACGATGAAGAATCTTTGTGTGAACTCGCTAGGTTTCATGGGTGTGTATGGAAAGCCTAAGGACACATTTGAAGCACGACAGGGGACTGCGTTGTTTGAGAGAAAGAGACAACCTACATCCGAGAGAAGCGGATGATGGATGCCATTACTTACGTCCTGTCAGCTACACTCTAAGCAAAAAGAGAAGGAAATCATGTTTGAATGCTTAAACAACATCAAGGTACCATCTGGATTCTCCTCGAATATAAAGGGTATTATAAATGTGCCAGAGAAGAAATTCTGTAACTTAAAGTCCCATGACTGTCATGTTCTCATGACGCAATTACTTCTAGTTGCATTAAGAGGAATTCTACCTCCAAATGTACGTCTAGCCACCGTGAAGCTATGTGCATTCCTCAATGCAATTTCTCATAAGGCAATTGATCCAACTGATCTAGCTAAACTATAGAATGATGTGGTTCAATGTCTCGTCAGCTTTGAGTTGGTGTTCCCTCCTTCCTTCTTTGATATCATGACACACCTCCTAGTTCACCTAGTCAAGGAGATTTTCATTCTCGGTCCTATGTTCCTACACAACATGTTCCCCTTAGAGAGATTCATGGGAGTCCTGAAGAAATATGTTCACAACCATGCTCGCTTGAAGGGAAGCATCGCCAAGGGCTATGGAGCAGAAGAGGTCATTGAGTTCGTGTTGACTTTATTCCCGACCTTGACTCGATTGGTGTTCCTAAATCGAGACATGAGGGGAGACTAAGCGGAAAAGGGGGACTAGGAGAAAAACATATATTGGTACGGATGATGATTATTTCAATAAAGCGCACTACTACAGTTCTCTGTAACTCCTCTTTGGTAGATCCGTATATTGAGACACACAAGGATCTCTTACGATCCGAGTTTCAGTGGAAGACTGAAGCTTAGATTACGCGTAAGCACATGAAAACTTTCGGCGGTTGGTTGCGAAAAAAATGTCAAGATGATGAGAGCATCCATGAGCAATCAGATTTATTGGCTATGCAACCATCATGGCATATCATCACATACAAAGGGTACGAGATAAATGGGAACATATTCTACACAAGAGCCCAAGATAAAAGGAGTACCAACCAAAAGCAGTGGTGTATCAGATAGATGCCACAGACCGAATGGGAATAAGCGTACATATTATGGACGATAGATGAAATATGGGAACTAGAATATGCACCTACTTTGAAGATCCCATTGTTCAAGTGCCAATGGGTCAAGGTGACCGAGGCGGGGGGGGTGTGAGAAAGCAGTATGGAATGACAACAGAGAGACCTTAGTAATATTGGGTACAAAGACGAACCATTCGTCCTTGCCAAGGATGTGAATTAGGTGTTCTATGTCAATGATATGTCTACCAAACCAAAAAGAGGGAAAAACAATAATGACTCAACCAAAGAGCCAAAGCGCCACATAGTTCTTTCAGGAGAAAAGAGTCATCGTGGGAATTGAGGACAAGTCGGACATGTCAGAAGATTATGAAAAGGATGACCGAATTCCGCCCTTCAAAATGAACAAAGACCCTAGCATCTTGGTAAATGATGAGGACACTCCATGGTTACGACGCGATCATAACCAAGGGACATACGTAAAGAAGAAGTTCACTGATGTGCCCACTTGATGATATAGTGATTTAATGTAGTGTGTGTTTGAGATATTATGTAATAATTGTGAATTCAAATGTTTATTATGTCATGTTTCAAATTAAATCAATGTTTGATTTGGTGGGATTTCTCTCTCAAAAAGGTAAATTAGGATATTGAGTGATGAAAAATTAAAATATTAATGTTAAAATCATGTGAAAACAAATTTCCTGTCCAAAACCAATAGTTTTAATAATTTTAATTAAACACTACATTTTTGCATTAATGAAATAATAAATATTAGTTACATTATGTTTTATAATTGTAACAAAAAATAAAAAAAAGTTAGGTTATAGATTTTTCCTATGTGCAATAAAGAAAAAGAAAATCCATATTTTTAACAAAATAATTTTATGCCTTTTATTTAATTTACTATGTATTTAACAAGACTATTGCATTTCTATTAAAAAAATTTGCTTAAAACACGCGGGAAACGAAACTGCAGCCCACCTTTACTCTCGGGTTGAAGCCCACCCGGGAGTAAAGGTGGGCTGCGCTTCATTCATCGCCAAAAAACTCTTACCCGGTGCGTGTTACCAACCGGAGAAAAAACTCTACTCTCGGTTGGGATGGCACCGGAGTAAAGGGGCGTGGCATATATATACCACTGCCATCTTCTTCCTTGCGTTCTTCGCCGATTCCTCTCCCCTGCGCCCACGCCACTCGACCCACCACACCGAGGATGCCGCTGCCACCCCGCCCGACGTCGGTCGTTGCCACCGCCTCGCGCGCGTCCGCGGTCCCCACGCCACCCCACGCGCCGATGACCTCGCGGCGCCACTGCTGCCCGGCCGCCCCCGCCAGACACGCGGCCACACCGGTACCATACCCTCGCCGCGTTGACACGGCGCGACGACGAGGCCGCCAACGCGCGCGCGTGGCTTCCTCTCCTCCATTCCCAAGGTACGCTGCTTGCTCCGTTCCATCTCTAGGCTACACCGTGACCAACAGATCGATGATGAGGAGCACACTATGCTTGCTCCGATCCTATTCCATCGATCTCCATGCATGAAACACACTGTTTTAGGCAAGTTCACTCATGGTAACTGTACGTATTGTTGTTCACGTTTTCTTTTCCTACGTGCATGCTCCTCTATCGATACAGTAGCTACTAAAACTTTGGTTGTCACTTTGGTTTGCATACGTACGTACATCAACAAATGTGTGTATCGATCACAAACCCAAACGTATACTTAACTAATTTTCATGGCACGTCGCACACGGCGTTTAGACGGGCATTATTCTCTGTCGCGCTAACTATTATAAGAAAGAAAGCGCCAAAGGAACAGAAAAAAATTCTAGTGTATACGCGCCATCTATAAGCGCCATGCGTTTCTATGTATACGGCGGAGCACCGCCGCCCTCATTCGCCCTAGGGTTTATACGGCGGAGCACCGCCGCCCTCGTTCGCCCTAGGGTTTAGGGTTTATACGGCGGAGCACCGCCGCCCTCATTCACCCTAGGGTTTAGGGTTCTGCTGCCCTCATTCGATCATTTTTGGTGGGTGAAGGTTGGTTTGGCGGTGGTTGTGGATGATATAATGAGTCTATGAAGGGTGTAGCGAGATGAAGTGGTTGAGAGTGTGCTTGAAAATACTGATTATGGAGATGGCGAGGATATGGCATGCGAGGTGTGTTTTGAAGAGGATGCTCCGATGTTTGGGAGTTCAACGCCAAGGGTCGACTTGATGTCTATTTTTTATCGATGTAACGTGTGTTGTTGTATTTGTTGTAAATTTGGCGTGTTGTTGTGAACCTCTTGAGGGTTCCAATCATTGTAAACATTATTTGGAGCATTTACTCAACGAGTCGAGGATGCGAGGCGATTTTGTTATCACTTTGGTTTGCAAAAGAACGCCCCCTTTTCTTTTAGGCGAGGCTCATCGTTTATTGTTCTCGAAACTTGACGTGCAATGATGCCCCCTTTCTTTCAGGTGAGGCTCGCTATTTTACATTTAATAAAACCTAATGCGTAGCGACGCCCCCTTTTGTTTTAGGCGGGACCGCCGCCAAAACCTACTCGCTTCCTGATTCTTCTTATCATACAAACCAACCTTCACCCATCAAAACCTACTCGTTTAGGGTTTAGGGTTATTCTACGATGAGCACCGCCGCCCTAGAATTGGTCCGTGACGAGGGGCAAGATTTAATAATGCATATTGTTCAGAGATTTTACGCATGTAAGCAAAGATTTGACGTACTATATATTGGTTTTGTTTTTGAAGCTAGATGGCCGACCCAAGAAACATGGATGAGGAGGAGTTGATGATGAATTTGATCAACAACGGCACTCAAGTTGCTTGGCGATGATGGTGCTAAAAATAACGTGCAAGAGGATGCAGATGACGGGAGGCAAGATTTAGCTCTTGAACAAAATGAGCAACAACATATTGGCCAAGTATATATTTTTATTATTAGCTATATATATTATCATATGTCTTATGTGTGCTCATGACATTAAAAATAATGTTTATGTTTTGTAGCCCTCTGGATCGACATCAACAACTACAACGAAGAGTAAAAATGTTCGAGGTCCCAAAAAGCCATTGGAGGGCCGCTTCATCATCTCGGAGTTCAATGTGGATACAGGCGAACCGGGGGGGGGCAAATAAAATGAAATTCGTGCACCACTGTGGTTACCTTGTACGAGACCGGCTCCTGATCAATACCCGTGAATGGAAGAAGAAGACCAATGCTCCTCATATCAGTTTTGTCTCCGATCGTGACAAGACATTAATTTGGAAAGATGTCTTGGTACATTTCACTCTCCAAACAGATGGTTATGATGATATAATAGATGGTGATGAATTAAAGGAGCGAGTTAGGGATTAGGCAATGAAGAAGATGGCCACCCAGTTTTAGACTTGGAAGAAACACCTATACACGACGTCTGTCAAGAAGAACATAGCACCAGATTTTACTGTCCCAGGCCCGATCTCAAAGCAGAGGCCCTATTGGGATGAGTTTGTACAGTACAAGACGCGTCGAAGAGGGTGTGAGTCGGGTGATAAAGAACCAATGTAATGCCCAACAGAAGACATACCACCATAACTTGGGATCAGGTGGCTACCCGACTGCCATTAAGAAGTGGAACAAAATGAAAGCAGACCTTCTTACCAAGGGTATCACACCTGAATCACTCGAGTGGGGAGAGCGTGCAAAGAATTGGTTTTTTGCTCATGGGAGAACACTGGACCAGGAGATAGGGAAGTGCGTTTATGGTGCAAGACTGCAAGAAGCAGCAGAAAGATTGTTTTATGCTCAGAGAGCTACTGCTAGTGGTGCGTTCAGGCCCAACAGAGAGAAGGATGAGCTAACATACGCCATCGGGACTATTGAACATGGTGGCCGAACTAGAGGCAAAGGAAGTGTCTCATGGGAGCATGGATTCCCTCAGGACAAACCTTCCTACAGAAGCCGCCAGAGAAAGAAGGAAGAAGAGGCACAGCGGCTCCAGAGGTTGGAGGAAGCGGTGCGTGAAGCACAGGAGCGAGAAAAAAAACTTGAAGCGAGAATGCAGGAGAAAATCAGAAGGCAAGTGCAAATAGCAGTGAGTGCAAGCAAGCAGGCATCAGAGCCAGGAATCAACATTAGCCAATCTGTTCATTTGAAAAGCAGCTGCGCTTCCACGGAGATACCAAATCAAGGGGACACAGGACTGCGCTTCCCTATGGATGACGTCACTGAACCTTGTACATCGTGTGAGCTACACATTCCGAAGGGGAATTCCACAATCAAGGTGGCTATTGGTCTTGTTAATCCTATCAACCGAACCAAGACACCAAGGATTCATGGGAATATAATCCAAGAAGGATATGCTACCATCTCGGTAGATAAAGCTAAAAAAGGTTTTAGTGATTTGCCTCTTGACATTCCTAGAGGTGATGGCGAGAAGACTCTAGGAGAAGTAGAGAAGACATTCATTCTATGGCGCAAGCGCTACATCATCATTCCTGGGATGTCGGCTCCACCTCCTCCTGAACTACCTCACCATAGGTGCGGATGAAAACACTACATCATTAATTTATATTGGCTTAAATAATTAACAATCTGCTCATAATAATATGTCATTCCTTTTTTTATAGCAGATCCTCCCCCAACCTAAATCCAATTGTTCAATCGCTAGATCATCATAGTGCTCTGTACGATGACATTTTGTTGGAAGGCGAGGCTGCATCCACACCATCTCCAAGGAGGTCTCCAATGCCACAGCCACCACCTCCAAGGAGGTCTCCAACGCCGCTGCCACCACCTCCAAGGAGGTCTCCAACGCCTCCCCCACCCCCGCCTACCAAGAAGCCAAGTGCTAGCAAGAGGCCAGCCCCGCAAACGAAGAACCAGTCCCCATCGGCAAAGAAAGCCATCGTGAAACCAAGGGCTATTCCCAAAATAATATCTCAAGAGAAGGAAGAAGGAACTGATGCATATAAAAAAGATATGTCCAGATTCTATGACAAACTTAAAAAGAATCAAGAAGCAAGGAGAAACCCAGAGAAACCGTGCTTCTTTCGTAGCTCCAAATATTCTAAGAAAAAGGTGGCTTCTTACCAAAGCAACAACGGTAGGGAATCTCGTAAGTCGTCCAAATCAACGTTAACAGACTATGACCGCACTCTCACCAAGTCAATTGAGGCGGCATGAGAAAAAGAAGCGGGCGGGGAAAGGAGTTGCCCAACTCGAACAACAATCGCACCAATTAGTCCCCCGCTAGTTGTTGGTAATGAATATGGTTCGAATTTAGGATTAATGCATCGAGGCAAACATATCTCCGGGATGTCGATTTGGATCACCTTGGTGAATTTATTGATGAGACCTGGTCTCGACCTTTACCGAGATGTTTGGTGATGGAAACATTGAGAGTGCGGCGGAGGTTGATATTTGGAAGAAAAAAATTTGTACTAGGGCGAGTCTATACAACCCTCAAGCCTTATCTCGATCTGGGGACGCAAATGTACCTGCTAAACAAGTGGTACATGTAGGCGTCTACCGGTGGACACTTCTGCATTGGTGTCCAAATTAGAGACGAACATTGGTTCCATGGCGATGATGTTATGTATGTTGACTTTGCGTAATTTCATCAACTATGCCACTTGACCTCTCGGACAAAGTTATCATTAGTCGCTATTGCCTCCGTAAGTAATAATTCTTTCGATCTATTATTAAACTCATCATATGTGTGTATATGCATATAAATTATCCTAACAAGTACTATATATATGCAGATTTACAATGATGAGCTCAAAAGGTAGGTGCAATGAAATTGGTTTTGTTGATCCCCATATAGTATTCAAAAACCCAGTTACTCCAAAGACTAATTGGAAATGCGAGTGGAGAGTAACCTCATGAACTTCTTAGTGAACCAACATACAAGAAGGATATACTCTTTCCTACAACTTCAAGTGAGTGTTAATAATGTCGATCATCCTTAATGGCTCATATGTTGATTCTAGTTAATTAATGAGTGTTATGCGTTATATCCTATAAACACATGCAACAATCACCGGATATTGATGAACATCGATCTGGTGAAAAGTCACTTGATAATCTATGACTCGATGAGAAAACCACAACAAGACTACCAAGATATGATAGATATTATCTAGAGGTAATTTCGGTATCTCTAGCAACTATATATACACACAAACATGATGATTAACTATATCTGATGACGTGGCAATTTTTTTATTGGGCAGTGTTTGGAAAACCTTTATTGAGAAGCAACACATGGAAAAATGCAAAGCGCCACTAAATGTAATCCCTTTAAAAGTAAGTCCCCTAAATCGCATCATCTTTATTAATTAAACATATAGCTTTCACCGAATCACCAGATTGGATGACAAATCTTTTTCTTGTAAAGTGGTGTCTAAGGCAGGAACAGGGGAACAACTACTGTAGTTACTATGTTTGCAAGTTTATCAAGGTGGTCTTCCAAAGAACTCCTACAGAGAGACTCAAAATACGTTAAAAATACACTATATATTCATTTAATTATTATTATTGATTGTGTTACTATGTCTTTATATATATATGTACATATATTAATTTATTTTCCTTTAATTCAAACCTGTAGGCTCGATGGTTGGAGGAAAAGGTCATACGGCAAGACTAAATCAAAGCAATTCAACAGTCTATAGTCGGATTTTTTAATGAGCAGGTCATTGATTCCAAGGGCGAGTTCTACTTCGACCCAACACTGCCATGGAAGCCAAGCTAGAGGATGAGAGGAAACTTGTTATATCACAACAACTATAATGCAATCTTTTGTAATATATGCACATGAAATAATATAATGTAAAATATACATATGCATGCATGCATGTAAATATATATATATATATATGCTTGAATTGTGTGATTTAATACGTTCATTGTGCTTGAACCGAAACATACTATACGCGCGTATAAATGTATAATTAGCAGCGTACAATACGACTTCGAAAACCTATTTTGAAAAGAAAAAAAAAAATGAAAAGAAAAGAAAAAAAAAAAAAAAACCTTTAGTCCTGATTCGTATTACCAACCGGGACTAAAGATGCCGACCATCGTGGCATGTCAGGAGGCACCTTTAGCCCCGGTTGGTGTTACCCACCGGGACTAAAGGTCCTCCTTTAATCTCGGTTCCTGACCCGGGACTAAAGGACCCCTTTAGTCCCGGATGCTTGCTCCCGGGTGGGGAACCGGGACTTGAGAGGGTTCCCCACCGGGAGTAAAGCTTTGTTCTCTACCAGTGATGGTTTCTGACTTCTCTAGCTTCTTAGATGAAGTCTAGTGAAACAAATCCTATCAAACAGGAATTAAAAGTATATATGCGAAAGAAAGAATATCGAAGAGACAAGAAGGTTAGGGCGTGTTTAGATGATCGGACTAAAATTTAGTGTGTCATGGGATAATAAGCTAAATATAAACTAGTCAATTTCTTTCTAATGAGTTCTAGACATCAATTAGCCTCTATTAGTTTTTATTAATCTATAATTAATTTATATTTAGTGTTTCTATTTGGCATTCAAAACTAGGACTAAAGTTTAGTTTAGGTGATCCAAACACCCCTTAGTAGTATTAGTATAGAGTGGTGAAGAATCTCCTACCTACTTAGTTACTCCTTGTTTAGTTGTACTTTGCTGTGGACGGCACAGGCCTCTCAAAAGCATACCTCTTTTGTTTGGTGCGTTTGTTTGCTGGTTCGTATGGTTTCAGACTTGTCTGTAGTTTAACCGCGTTTGTCATGTATGGAGGACCTGTCTCCTTCATTCCAAACCACACTTCTCTTCTCCCCATTTCTTTTTCTTAAAATAAAATAGAGGAGCCTTTACAGAATGCTAGCTATCTAGTACTAATAATTCGGAGTTTTCATAGCTAGTGTTATAGTAGTGCCAGCCTCTATCTCATTTTTTAGGTTTCAAAGACTGGATAATGCTTCAACACACCATGACGAAAGATTAAGAAAAGAACAAGTGCTCCTCCTAGAACTTGCCGAATAAAATTAAATAAAAGCAAGGGTGTAAAGAATAATCCACTTTGCAAGTTGCTGATTTTATCATATCCTAATTGACACAGCCCTTGTGCCACTATTATTATATATTATCACTCCCGGTACACCACACTAAACCCAATGCCTGCAAACATTTGTTGAAGAATAAAAAAATAGCATACGAACTACAAAACTCCGTCCTAAAAAAAAGAAAAAAAAACTCACTTACTAAGAAGTTAAACAACTCTAATTTAATTAATTAGATATAGGATATATATTGACATTTATAATCTTTAAATAGATTTATTATAAAACATACTACAAGATTAATCTAGTGCTCCCTCTGGTCCATTTTAAAGGTGCGGTTTTGAGTGACACGCTCTTCTAAATTATATTTTGACCATTTATTTACTTTATATTGTATTAGTTATAATCATAAATTCAAGATTATTAGATAATAGAATCGCTTACAAATCTAACCACATCAAGTTTATATTATAACAGTTAAAAAAACTTAGCCACACTATTAAAATTTGGACGCAGCTATATTACAGCCGGCCCTAATACAGACAGATCGCATGGCCATGCCATTTATAGCAACAATGCTACTGTTCTTCCTCCTCCCGCAGTGCTTCCTCCTCCTAGTTGCTTCTCCCTCTCCGGCGCCCCTCGCCCCCGCCGCGACGATTAGGGTTTTGTCGGAGCTCCATGGCCGCGGCCACCTTCTTCCCCCCCCCCTGGCCTGGCCGCCTCCACTTCCGCCAGGGCCCCTAAACTGCCTGCCGGCCTCCCCATCGCCTGGCCAGCCTTCCTCCCCAAACCCCCTTTCCTTCTAATGCCGCCGGAGTTTGGGAAGAAGGGAGAGGCTCGCAGGAACCCTAACGCAGGAGGAGGAGGAGGAGGAGGAGGAGGAGGAGGAGGAGAAGGAGAAGGCTTACCTCGTCGGATCCGCCATGGTCGGGGCCAGATCCGCCATGGCCAGCGAGCTCAGCGCGGGCACGGGGAGGACGCCCCTGGGGAGGAGCTCGTCGGTCGCCAGGAGAGAGAGAGAGAGAGAGAGAGAGAGAGAGGGAGAGGGAGAGGGCGCGTGAGGGGAGGCAAGCGTGGGTAGTGGCGGTGCAGGTGGATAAAATACAACCATCCGTACCGAAGTCATTACTTAAATTTTTTTAAAGTTTGAATTTTGATATATGTGTGTGTTTTATAAAAGGGAACAGAGGTAATAACACTTATTACGGATCATAAATATTAGTGTTTTTAATATATATTTAACTTTATTTGTGATTATTTGATTTGTCAAGAAACGAATTTCAGTTTTTGAGAAGGGAGTGAGTAGATTCTAAGTGTCGATAACCACAAGAGTAATTAATACGTATAATATAAGTAGTGTGCCAGTTTTGAACGAAGGATAGTACAGTACTATGGTTTGTACGTATAATACAAGACAAACATTCCAGTTCCACTGACGAGAGCATAGCACGCCAGCACAGACGCTGCACGTGGACCAGCTCTGCCTGCACGGCTGCACCTCATCTGTGATCTCACTCGCTGGGTCACTGCATTCCCATACGCAATACTTCTACTCCTACACTACACGATTAAAATATATACTATGAAGAATCTATCTAAGCATATCTAGGGAGTATGTCTCTCCCCTCACAAGCGAGGAATTTTTGGTTGGCAGGAACATGCACGGCATGACAGGCGCAGGCAGGGCCGGCGTCAACAAGCTAGCTATGCTAGAACCGGACCGGAGTGGAGCTGCTCTGAGCACTACTGAGGCTGAGCTGAGCTGAGCTGATGAGACAGAGAGCGTACAGTAGCAGCAAGCAAGCCAGCAATGCAACAGCAGGCCCGGCCAGGGCCAGCCCAGGCGCATCGTCTGTATTCTACTACATGTACATGCACTCGCTTCCAAGACACACACCAAAAGAATATTGCACCGCCAGAAAACAAGCAGCCCGGCCCACCAGACACCAGTGGTTGGGAAACTTGTACGCCACGCGTCCCTGGATCATACTTGCACATTCATAAAAATGCTGGTGTAGTACATGCCACCACCAAGGCAAGAGCATATATATAGAGATAATCAATCCTCCCAGACATACATATGCCAATGCCTAACTAAATTGAGGCACAAATACAAGTGGTTATTCTTGATGAGGGCCAACTAATAATAAGAACAAATATAACGCAAATAAAGAAAAAGGGTTAGCCTGATCTCTCTACCTAGCTGGCTGAATTACACAAGCAGAAACGTAGAGGGAAAACAGTGACATCCAGGGAAGGAAAATACAGGAGGGAATGAAAGAAAGAAAGAAAGAAAAAGAAATCAAGGAATGGTTCCTCTCTGCTCCCATACATTGGCAATTGGCGTACAATGTAGCAGGAAATGAATGGCAAAAGATTGGGTTTGGGGACCTCTCTCCTCCTCTCTCTCTCTCTCTCTGCAACAAAAACTCGTAGTACTCCTAGTTTTTATGGAAGAAGATCTCTAGATGGTCAAGCCAACAGAGGTTGCTTGCACGACTGCCTGCGCGACAGGCGGAGAGGTCCCCCCCTACAATTAGCGAAGCGAACTACGGCGATCTCAGGCGTAGCCGTTGCGGCTGAGGTGCAGGAGGCCGGAGCTGCCGCACTTGGGGCACACGTCGGCGCGCTTCGGCACCATGAAGTACATGAAGCAGGCGCGGCACCCAGCCGCCACGAGCACGTGCCCGGCGCCGCCAAGGCCTCGGCCGCCGTTGTCGCCGGAGCCGGACTCGTCGGTGGGCGAGAAGGACGAGAGCGTGGACGAGACGGCCGACCCCCGGCTGCTGCCCGTGCTGCTGGAGCTGCTGCTGGTGGTGCTGCTGCTCTCGGCCTCGTCCTCCTCATCGTCGTCCTCCTCGTCCCCGTCCTCTTCCTCATCGTCGTTGTCGTAGCCGCTGTCGTTGCCGGCGGCGCCCCGCCACGTGCCGGTGACGTCCGCGCCCACGGACGACGACACGGAGGTGTACCCCGACGACGGTGTGGACGCGCGGCGGGTGCGCCGAGACGCCGACGACGTGGAGCGCGGCGTCGGCGAGGAGAAGGCCGACGTCGTGCGCGGGTCCACCGTCGTTCGGGTGCCGTCCTCCCAGTTGATGTAGTACACTTGCCCCGTCTGCACGGAAATTAGCTCACAAAATGCAATACACCAACTATTAGATTAGATTACATTACAAATCGATGATCGAGAACGCTATATATAGTATCTATTTGCACGTAGACCACTCCTAGAAAAAATCTGCAAAAAGTACTGTACATACTTGGGCAGTCTGCAAGAGCAACTAATGCAGATTCAGATGCTTATATACGTATATTATCAGTGACCAAAACTCTGCATCAAAGAAATGCCATCTACGTACTGTACACAAACTAGTAGTGGCATGTTTTTTTTGGGGGGGGCACTATGCAGGTATCGGGGAACAGGTTGCAGGAAGGGAGCCCGGGCAGGGCTGGAAAGGAGGAAACGCCACCATGACCACACACGCCTTCCCTTCACGAACACCGTCTCTGTCTGCGATGGAATCATGGAAAGGAGCTTTTCAGCAAGAAAAGCCTTGCCGATGGAAAGACTTTTCGCCTATGATGATGTGTTGTGTGTTTAAAAAAAAAGATGCTGCCTTTTGCTTGGGTTCTCTGAATTTCTTGCTGGAGAGAATCAGATGCAAACAATGCAACTTGCATTGGTTCTAGGACGAAAGTAAACGGGGGAACAGCTTCAGTTGCGTATCACAGGCCTTTTCAGTTAATAATAATTACGACGATGATGTGCTTACAGGTTCAGAATAAAGTGGGTGTGGGTCAGATAGTTAGAAAACTCGAAGCAAGGCATGGGCTCCAACTCAAAGATCTCTCTGCATCTGCAGTGGGGGAACACGCGCTAGCATGAACAGAGCAGGTGATTAGGCTGGGTGATTACGGCCCAGGACCAACAACAGAGTGCAGAACGCTGTGGTCCAGAAGAAATCCGCGGCGAAATCTCGAGTTCCAGATAGAGACAGATTTAATAAAAAAGGCCGGGATGTGTCAGGATTGAGAAGACAAGCAGATCTGAACTCGCCTTAATCACATCCCCCCGATATGAAATTGGTATAACAGAACAAGCAGATGGAATGGAACAAGAGTGAGTCTTCTGAGCTCGAACGAGCCAAGATGAAAGACAGGTTTGCTGTTGTTTTTCTTCTTCTTCTCTCTCTGTTTCAGATCCAGAAATGGAAGGAAACAGGGAGATCAATCAAAGGAGAAGAAAGCAATCAAGAAATCCCGGGCCAAAGCCAAACAATCCAAAGAATTCCCAACACAGGGAAGGAAGAACAAAGCTAATCTGAACCGCGTCCAGGAGGCGCAAGACAAGAATCCAAGAGCAAGAGAACAAAAGAGGGGGACAGGCCGGTGGAAGCGAGTTAATGAATGGAAAAATCCCTATCCCCATCCGGCAAGTCTGCTCGGTGCTCGCCACTTTCGCCATTAATGAGTGAATGATTGATCCATCCACTTCCTGAAACGCGCCGGTCGCCGGCATCCACCTACCTCGGACTCGGAGACCGTTGGCCATTTATGGCCAAATGATTGGGAAATCAAATAACCCGCGTGCGCTACCGGCGTTCAGCCGCGAGCCGTGAGCGTGATGTTCCATGAAGGAACCCGTAGCCAGGGTACGATATGCAGCAACGGACGTACCCGGATGTCGAGGCACTGCTCCCAGTGGTACGGCAGCGCGACTTCGGAGTTGAGCTCGACGGTGACGCCCTGGCTGTCGTCGCCGCCCTCGGCGCTGCCGCGGCGCCTGGTGCCTCCCCGGCGCCACCCGCTCCCTCCGCCAGCGCTGGCGCCGGCACCGCCGTTGAGGGAGCAGTGGCGCAGCGAGGAGGCGATCATCTCGATGTTGGGCGCAGTAGTCATCAAGGCCAGGGGGGTGTGGGGCGCCCCGGGCGGCCAGGTGGGTGGGTGGGTGTTTGTGTTTGTGGAGTGGAGTGGAGTGGAGGAAGAAGTGCGCGAGAGAGAGGAACGGAGAGGACAGGGGAGCGGGGAGGTGGGCGAAGGAGAGAAAGGAAGGAGGCAGGCTGCTTTTCGCTGCGGTGGTGTGGCCGTGTGGGGGCAGCGCGACGCCGTTGCTGTTGCTGGTTGCTGCTGCCGGCTGCGCGTCCGCGGCAGCGACGGAGGCCGAATGGATTGCAGCCGCCCACTGTTATATATAACTAGCTTGGCTCATTTCTTGATGAGGTATCTTTGGTCGTTTTCTTCTTTTGTTTGCCCCCTACCCTAGCTTTTGTCACGGGTTTTATTTGGCAGTGCTACGCACTTGGAGGTTCAAATATTGGCGGCTTAACCGCATTTTGGTTGTTGATATATGCTTTGCTTCACTTTTGTTAGACTACTACACAACAGCCCAGCACTATGGCTCCTCAAACCAAGTTCACTGTCAGTTTTTTAACTAGTCAATGTACTCCTTCCATACCTGAATTAGTTATCGTTTAGGACATGATCGTGCTTACCAAGGAGTGATTAATTAGGGAGTATTTTTTCTCCTTTGCCCTTATTAAATAGCGCTGCAGGTGTCACCTTTACAACGATCTTGTGTAGCTCGAGTGGCTAGTCCGCTGTGGCCTGAGGTTGGAGGTCGACGGTTCAAGTCCCCGTAGGCGTGCTTTTTTTATGATGGCCGTAAGACATTTTGCATGGCACTGTGCTGGGGCTTGCTTGCATGGCGCTCGCTGGGTCGGGTGTGGGCGGCGTGCTTTGCTCATCGCGTGTGCGCTTTTTTTCGTTTGTTTGAATGGCTTGCCTACTCGTTTCGTTCTTTGTCGCTTTTTTTTCGTTGGATGGCACCGTGCGCGCTCTCGTTTTCTCTAGGCGTCTGTCCATCTACCCCTTCCTATTTAACCGGTGCTTCATCCTTTCCATCTCAACCTCTTCTATTTCCATCCGTGCCGTGCTCCACTCTTTCCTTCTCCACTTCTTCTCTTTCCATGTACTGCAATGGCTAATCCATTCGATTTGAACATTCGTTTAGAAGAAGATGACGACGACAATCTTTCATTCGATCTCAATGAGGCAATATTGGAGGATCACACCACATATGGTAATGTACTCAGTTTGTTTGTTTTTTTTGATATTCAAAGCAACAACGTGTAGTTTTGTTTCTCATTTTCTTTCTGCTTTTTTGGACAGCATTTGATTTGAACTTGCCACTAGACGAGTTTGGTGCGGTTGATTTTGATTATGTACAAAACCTGCCCGGTAAGTTTTTTTTCCTATAGCTAGTACATGCCGTGGCTAAGTATTGTATGAATGTGCTTGTTTTATTCCTATAGCTACAACATGCCGTGGCTAATTATTACTATGAATGTCAATGCACCACTTCAACCTAGTCTCCATTTCTAAATCTTACCTCACTGATGCTAACAAAAAGACTAGGTTGAAGTGGTGCATTGACATGATTGAGTATGGTTTGGTTGGTGATCCAAAGTTTAAGGATTATTTTGACTTTGTGTTCATTGATGAGAAATGGTTCTACCTCTCTCAAAAATCTGAGAACTACTACTTGCTACCCATGGAAGATGAACCACATCGCACTTGCAAGAACAAGAATTACATTCCTAGGATCATGTTTTTGTGTGTTTGTGCTCGGCCAAGATTTAGAAATGGAGAATGTATTTTTGATGGGAAAATCGGTTGTTTTCCACTTGTCACTTATGAACAAGCTATTAGAAGAAGTCATAACCGTCTTCGTGGTGAAGAAGTTATCAAGCCAATAACTTCAATCACAAGGGATGTGATTAGAGATTTCATGCTAAATCAAGTGTTGCTTGTCATTCGGACCAAATGGCTAAGAGAAGATGTGAACAAGCCAATTTTCATACAACAAGATAATGCACCTTCTCATTTAAAAGTGGATGATCCTATTTTTTGTGAGGCTGCTAAGCAAGATGGGTTTGACATTCGGCTTATTTGTCAACCACCCAATTCTCCGGATTTCAACATTCTAGACTTGGGGTTTTTTCGTGCTATTCAAGCTATTCAGTACAAGAAGGATGCAAAAACAATTAAAGATTTAGTTCTAGCCGTGCAACAGGTAAATTGATAACATGTTCACTTGTTACATTGTTTCTTAAACTACTAAATGGAGTACTCATTGATTCATTTCTTGAACACATGTTTCTGTAGGCATTCCTAGAGTACTCACTACGCAAAGCAAATAGGATCTTTGTGACACTACAAAGTGTTTTAAAGGAAGCCATGAAGATAAAAGGATGCAACAAGATCAAGATTCCTCACATGCAAAAACAGAGACTAGAGAGAGAAGATCGGCTGCCATTGCAAATGTCTTGTGAAGCTTCCTTGCTAGCTGAAGCACTTGCTAGTCTTCCTGCATGAAACCGTTAGAAGAAGCAAGTTAGCTTTTGCACCAAATTGTATGAACAAATTATTTTATGCATGTATGTTAGCTTGTGCACCTTAGTGATCTTGTATGCCGTCGTCCACTCTTGCATGGCACTGTTGCTTCATCTTTGCTTCTTCCAACTTCTTTGTATTGAAGTTCTCCTCCAACTTCTTGACAACGTGCTCAGGAAGAAGTATTGTGTTACCATTCATTTGAAGTTTGTCCACATCGGGAATGTAGACCTCGTAATTAAACTTTTCCATCTTATGCAACCACCTTGCTGGCATATCGTAGTCTTCATGTAAAAGGCCACAACGGGCACACCTGCGAGCTTCGCGGCAAGCTTGGAAGCAGGCTTCGCCGAAGACGCCGCCAACGTGGAACGTGCCGCAGCGAGGACACTGCACCACCTCGATGGAGTCTGGCACCTCATCGACGGAGTCCAGAGCCTCGATGGTGTCCAGCGCAACGGAGTCCGGCACCTCCTGTGGCGCCATCTTGACTTTGTCCAGCGGCTCGACATCCTGCGGCGCAATGGAGTCTGACGAGACGTCCTGCACCACGACGTCCAACGGTGAGCATCCTGAGGGAGATGAAGGAGGCGAGCTTGCTGTGGGAGAGCATGCAGCGGCTGTGGAGAAGAAGGGAGTCACGGGAGGCGCGTGTGCGAGCGATGAATGCGGGCGACGAATGAGGAGAGCACACGTGTGTTGAATGCGGCAGCGGAACAGACGCGCAGCGCAACGGGTGGCTTGGCCAGTGGCAAACGCGTCAAGCATCAACCGCATACTGCAACAGCGACACTCTTTGTGAAAACGGGCCTAGAGCCCATAACGACAACTAATCTAGGTATGGAGGGAGTATAGTAGGCACTCAAGCCAAGTGTTACCATTCTCCGGCTTCCATCCGACAATAAGGGAAAAAATGCTTCTAAAATCTAAACTCAACATTCGTGGTCATCTGATTTACCCCTTTTGCAAGCATCTCGAAGAGCATCCTATTTCCCTTCATAATCCTTGGTTTTTAGCAAGATGAGAAAAAATCAATCTCCAACAACTCCTAATCCTTCCTAAAAAATTCACGTACTTGAAAAATCCTCCCCCATCGCGTGTAACTTTGCACAGAGTTGCGGTCGCACGGATACACGCGTATTCATCGGCCAATTAAAGGTGGAAGGGCGAAAAAAGAATAAATAGTACGAAAGGGTTCTACATGCAAATGTACAAGAGAGAAATAATATATAAAATTGGTTAAAATAATTTAGAAATAGTATAGGATTCCTGATGTAAAATTGTCTTATGTATTTTAGGGTTGGAGATGGCCTTCTTTTTTTCTCCCAATACATTTTTAGGAGTTGGAAAATGTGGGCGATTTGGGAGGAAAATTTAGGATACTCTTGGATATGATGTTAAATGGTTTTGATAGTAGATTTGCTGATGTGGCGCCATGTTAAAATGAGTAAATTAAACTAAGTTAAAATTTTAGGGAGTTAAATCGGACCATAAATATTTTAAAAAATATAAAAAACAAAAAACATCTGAATATTTTGCATGGAAAAATAATAGAACTAAAATCCTAAAATCTGATTTAATCTTAGAAAATTTATAGAAAAAACTATTTAGCTTGAAAATTTATGAAACCAGTTTCAGATTTTCCTCTACAATCATGCTCCAGCACTAGCTCCCTCAGCACTAGCTGTAAAAAACCAGCACTGAGGAAAGAGAGAGAGAGACTGAGATTTTTTTTCCTAAAATATTTTTACATAGAAAAATAATGCATATGTGTGGCAGGGTGCACGCAACCACGTAGGCTAATACAGCTACTTTAAAACTTTATTCAAGGCAGGGGGTGCATGCATCTAACCAAACAAGCTAACACAACTACTTTAAAAAATTATCCAAGGTAGGGGACCGGCGCCAATTATGATCCTAACGACACTCCACTAGCACTTCTACATAGCACGGACAATCAATAATGACTAATTATCATAGATAATAACAACTTCTACTAGAAAATAAGAACCAAAATGAGTCCTGCAAAATTTAAACAGTTTCAAGATATATATACCATAACATAGGGCATGACTTTAGAAGAAAAAAAATTAAAACTAGTTTCATAATTTTCCTAGCTTAAACAAATTTTCTAAGATTAAACCAAATTATAGGATTTTTAAATGCATTATTTTCCCATGTAAAAACATTTCGATAAACTTTTGAAAAAAGTCTAAGAATATTTTATTTTTTAGAAAATATTTCTGTTTTGATTTACCTCCTCAACTTTCAACTTAGTCCGATTTACCCCTCGTGCCACATCAACAAAAAAACCATTATCAAAACTAGCCAAGGTGTAAAAATAAACAGTTTTAAAAGTTAGGGGATCGAAAACACTAGTTTTGTAGATGAGGGGGTAAAAAGGACTTTTCCCCAACAATAATATTGGTTGCTCCAAACAAAAGATAAAAATAATAAATGGATAGGATGGTAGGCCACCCTAGGAAGAATAGAATTTTTAGGGGTCGTAGGAAGAATAGATGAATGGGCTAAATTGGTTTAAATAGAAAAGAAGAAAATAAAGAAAAATCGTGTTGGGCTTTGGAGGTTGTTTCGGCCCAAGACAGGTTTTGACATTTCCTAAATGTAGCAAAATAGGTTTTAAATATGTGTTAAAGCCTTTTTAAACCTTATTTTGCAAACCATTGTAAACTATATTTGAGAAAACCTTTTAAAAATTATTTTAAAGCTATTTTAAGAAATAATACAAACTATTTCTAATTCTTTTTGGAACTTAATTTTGAAACATTATTAATATTTTTTAATATGTTTTTAAAACATTTTTGGAATTTTAAACCACTAAAAACTACTTTATCATTAATTCTAAAAATATTTTTAAGGAATTTTGAACTAAAACTTGAACAATTTTTTCAAACTAATTTTTCAAACAAGCTTCTGAAACTTTATTTTTCTAAATTAAATAAAACCTATTCGAGGCTTAATAGAAATATAAATTCATGTTTTCACTCAAATAAATTAATGCAACTAGCATCAATGTAACATCCCTAGGAAAATTGACATATAAACTTTCATAAACCATTTTTATTTGTCAAAATTGATAAGAAACTAATTAAAGCTTTAGAGAATTTTAGGAAAATATTAAATCATTTCTTTTATTTGTGCTTTCTATTTACATCCTAAAACAAAAAAATTAAGATGTGACATATGTGTATCCCCAAACTGGTATTCTCCATTATTAATAAGATTATATGTTAACCATGAACAAACTTAAACCATATATAGGCCCGACCAAGGTGATAGGGATTAATATCCCTAATCTCTACTAGGAATTCATGGCGATGTCTCTGATAACAAGAAACTATACTTGATTACCTAGCACCGGATCAAAGGTCACAATGGCAAATTTCATCATTACAGGCTCGAGGGTGGACTACTAGTACTCACACAATTGGGCGAGGATAACTTGCTGCATTTGCATCCTTCACGGTAAGAAGGTGATGGGAATGGGACATGATATTCTATTAGGCGGTGATAACTATCGATTTAGCAGAGACTTGGCATATCGATCTAGCTTTAGATTACAAGACCCAAACCCTACAACCATAGCATCATGTCTTATCTGGTTATCAACTATGTCACTACTCGGTTGACCTCACTGAGAAAGCTAATCCTTACCTGCGAATCAGACAACACAAGCAAGGACTCAAAAGAACGCAATCTAATATTACAAATAAGATTAAACTCACAAGTTGGGGCCTCACAAAGCAATGAACGGTAAGACTATTTGATAACATATTAATCTAAGCAATACCAAAACCCTAACATCAAGGGTAGCTACTGATTACAAGATCTTTATAGCATGCATTGGGTCAAAAGATGATACACGACCCAATGGAACAAAAGACGGTGCATTAGCACCCTGACAAATTCTGGAGGTCAATTTGTTTTGATGATTTCCATTGACTTTGAATGAACTTTGATGTGAAGACTGTGCCATTGGAAAGGTTACCCCTTACCTTTCCAGGCATGGGTAGAACGTCAAAAACGGAATACATATGCATTTATGACTAGAATTAGAAAACAAAGTGCTACTAGAATTGAGTAGGAGGCTTTCTTAGGTGAGAGTAGTGCTAGTGCAAGTAGAGGCTATTAGGATTTGTTATTGTACTAATCCCTTTGCATTAGTGTTTGTGAAGTTTGTAGGAAAATTTTTATCGGCTATTCAGCTCCCTCTAGCCATCTAGATCCCATCAAACATCGAGTTATCCACCAAACAAAGTTACCATACCTATTGAAAGATCGGGACATGTCTACATCATAGATGATTGGGGTTTTCTTGCAGCTACACTGTTGCAAGGAGTGAGAGAATGTGAAGGGGCAGCATGTTTTGGTGAAGGAAAGTTACTTAGGCACATAGCATGGAAGTCTCTAGAAGACTAGAACACTGGAGATCGATTGAAGCTAGGCCCTAAGATTATGAACACCAAAGGTTTAACCATTCTGATACAAGAGACAACACAAGAAAATCATCATCCTACATACCAAACATATGGGAATAAAAACTTTCCTTCTTAGTCACATAGAGCTCTGTCACATGACACAACTTGAGATAATCTCTCCAATTTATTTTACTAATGCCAAATTGCCTTACGTGAGAGTGGTAGAGAAGCACTAGTTGCATGCATGTTTCTGAGTAATAATGGATGATGACTAAAAAAGGCAACATTAACCTCCTCGGGAATGCCCAAATTATGGACTAAATCAATCCCATTAAACACATTTGAATCTAAAATGGGGGTCGTGTTCCTTGATGTATCCATGTTCTCCACTTATTAGAGGCCAACTTGTGAATTACCCAAGTCCAATTACCCACTAGGAAGTCCTCTTGAGGTAAAATTCGGCCCTAAATCCCCATGGGTAAGTGTTATTGATCTTCCTTATTATGTATCTCAAAGTATAATCTCGATCTTCAGAGCATTCCACCTAGAATGACACCCACTTTTTTCCAACCCTAGGTGGTCTAGTTTGCTCTATTGTCTTAGCGTCGGAATCCAAATTCTTGACCTGGTCACTAGTGATAGATGCAAGCATCAACATCAAACCCTAACCCATCCTCCTTGGAAAGGTTGGAATGCCAAGCTTAGCCAACATGTTGCTGAACAGGTAGATCATCTGACATACCACTTGGATTGTCCGATAGCACAAGCACTTGTCGGCACAACACCCTATGAAAGTGCATCAAGCCCTTTAGTGGGTTTTGGATGATTGAATGAAAACATGATTAAAGGTCTAACCTATGTGCTAAGTGTTGGATAGAAAATGGGTTATCTCATAGGTACTTGATGAAAGCCAAAATGATGTATTGTTGTATAAACAACATAATTCAAACACAAGGCAACAATGCAAAAGATATTCATGCAAGGCTTACTCATTGTGGGATTTCTACGAATAATGTGAAAGCAAGCATATTGATGACTTTGATTGATGAGACATGAGGGATTGCATATGAAATTGTCTCACCTTTTAGATCTTGCTATATTAAAAGACAATTATACAAATGATCTTAATGAATGATTCAACACCAAGTGTGACTTAATGGCTTGAGACGGTGAAGATAGCAAGGAAAGGCTTCAAGGTACTAAGCAAGGGTGAAGGGCAAGCGATGGCTTGGTGACCGAGGAACCTAGCTAGGTGAAGAAGTAAGTACTTGCATTTAGTCAAAGTACTAATCAAACCATGAAGGTCATATTGAAGTGGAGGATAAAATCTTGGATGAATTATTGAAGTGACTTGATACATTTGAAGTCAACTCACATTTGTTGTTTGGAATCAAGTCACATGCTTAAGATGGCTATGCTCAAGGAGAAAATCAAGATCAACATGATTGACACCCTCACTTGATGAAGATCAAAAGCTATGGCATTCGGTTTGAGGGAAATCAACTCAAGCGGTTCAAATTCTGTTTTCATTTGATCTTGGATTATTAGGTATGTCGTACTATTAAGAGGGATGCATCATGTTGATAAATACTTATTCATAAGTGCTCAAGCTAACCTATGTGAAGTTCGAGTGTTTGAGAGCCAAAAGAGCTAACATGCGCTTGCTGAGACAGGCAATACCGGATGTGTCCGGTATTTGCCCAGCCACAGTAATCTTCTTGGTGTTTTGGTTTAGTTCGTCGGGAGTTCCGACAAATGTTGAGAGTTTTGGGAATCAGAAGTTTCGACAATCATCAGAAGTCAGACGCCTCACACGCACCACTAACTTAGTGACCATTGGCGGTGTGTAGGCAATACCGGACGTGTCTAGTATTCCAATGGCTAGAAAATGGCTAGTTTTTGAGTGGGGTCTATAAATACCCCCAAGCCTCCACCTTTGGAGGCTGCTAATTTTGCGGACTTCTATACACATTTTTTAGCCTCAAGAACACTCTTCAACCCTCTCTTAGTGAGTTATTGATCCAAATTGCAAAATCCATCTTGTGGGTTGAGTGAGATTCAAATAGAGAGCAAGCCACCCTTGAGCACTTGTGCATATTTGTCGATCTTGTGATTTGCATTTATTACTCTTGGACTCTTCAGTCCTAGATGGCTAGGCGTCGCCGGAGAGCACCCAAGAGCTTGTGGTGTGTCTCGGAAAGTTTGTAATGGTTCGATTCCACCGCCATAAGGGAAGGAATCAACTAGTAGAAGGAGGGAAATGAGTTGGAAAAGACTCCGGCTAGAGTGACCTTCGTGGTCCTCTAGAGCTAGCCTTCGCTGGGTCGCTCACAGCCCCCTCATCGGAGAGTAGGACTCGACGGAGTTCGAACTTTCGGTAAAACAAATACCATGTCTCGATCTCTCTTTACATTTGGTATTTCTGATCTTTGTGTGTTGCTTGAGCTTGTGATTAGGTTACTAGTGGGTGCCTTGAACTTGGTGTGGGGGGAGGAAATAAGAGGAGCAAGTTCTGCCGTCGTGGGCAGAACTCATGTATACCGGACACGTCCGGTATTAGCCTCCAGCGCTGAATTTATTTGATCTCTGTTCTAATCTCTATGTTGCAGGGTTATAGCTCTTGAATATATTCTTTGCACCTTGTTTACTCTGTGACTAACACATGAGGGGTTTATTTCTCTGATTTGGAGTTTCCAATCACTTGAAAACTTCAACACTAATCGTTTCCGCATTCTAAAGTGTTGAATTTTCAGAAACACCTATTGACCCCCTCTAGGCGGCATCCTCGGTCCTTTCAATTGGTATCAGAGCAAGGACTTACTAAAAGCTTTACCGCCGTGAGAAAAGAATGTCGACACCTAACAAGTTAGAGCCCATGCTTTTCCAAAATGATGGTTCAAACTTTCTATCTTGGTCAATTCATGTACTCAATGCTTTTAGGGCTATTAGTACTGTTGTTGAGCATATTATGGATGTAAGCATCCCTCTTCCTATAGTTGATTGGAGCAACTATAGAAATATTCTAAAAGAGGAAGAGAGATGCATGGTACTCAATGCTCAAGCAATTAATGTCATGTTGAGTACATTGAGTGTAGTGGTTCTAGATGAGGCAATCTTCAATGGACAAACACCTTCGGAGAGTGCTCATCTCATTTGGACTAGACTTGTTGATTTGTATAGAAAGTCCAAATGTGATGAGGCATATGAGTATGAGACAATGGAAGACATGTCCATTGAATCTTCATATAGTGGAGAAACCTCAAGGAACCAACGAAGCATCGAGCCAAAGCAAGAAGTGCAAGCTGCAAGTGATGCGCTATCAAGCTACTCATACCGGATGTGTCCAGTATCTCTACCGGACGTGTTCGGTATTGCTGAGTTAGCAAGACAGCAAGCTGGCATCTACGACGATGTTGAAGCTCGGTGGCAGCCAAGTGATGAATCATGTTCTGTACCTCAAGATACTCATCACTTGTGTCTCATGGCCAAGAAAAACAAGAAGAAAGCTTCCAAGAAAGATCAAGTAAAGGAGATAGCACAAGTGGATGATCAAGATGAAAGTGAGGTTGAAGTTGAAGGCAACTACAACCTTGATCATCTCAACCGCAAAGACAAGTTTATCATCATGAAGATAGTTGAAAAGAATGATGAGCTTGAAGAAGAGAATGAGAAACAAGAACAATCACTTCAAAAGCAAAAAAAGTTTCTCATGTCCAAGTTGGAAGAACTAAAGGAATTCAATGAAAGGTACGAAAAATTGTCGATTGAGCATGCTTTAGTTACTAACTCCTCTTCTAGTGTGTCACAACTAGAAAAGGACAACATTGAGCTCAAGGCAAGATTAGATGAACTATCAAGCAAATACAATGTTCTCCAAGCTAACCATGTTCATCTCAAGTGCTCACATGAAAAGTTAGTAGAATCACATATCATGCTTGAGGTAGCTCATGAGGTTGTGATCACATCGATAAAATCATCTCAACCTCTCACACACACACTCTCACTTGTACACCATCTCAATTAAATATTACTTGAACTAATGAGTGTGCTTCTCAAGCAAACCAATCTTCGATTGAGCAAAATCTATTAGAAAGTTATGAGCTCAAAGAAGAAGTAGAAAGGCTAAGAAAGGATGTGATTTAGTTGAAGGGTAAGGAGGAAGCACAACCTTCTCAAGATAACCGTGATAGCATGGTGATGAAGCTTGAGAAGCGTTCAAACCTTGCTCCCTCTAAAACCTAATAAAAGAATCACAACTCAAGCAATGTCAAAGCAACCAAGAGCAACAAACATAGAAAAATATTGTGCTATGGTTGTGAATTGTATGGACATGAGTGGGTTATGTGTCCACACAAGAGTTGGGTCGACAAGGTTGAATCCGCCGAACAAAAAGCTTCTACCAAGATGGCCAAGCAAGTGAAGAGTGATGAGCCAATTGTTTATCTCATGTGCAAGAAGTTGGGCCATCATACCAAGAATTGCTCCTCGTACAAGGAGGCAAGAAAGAGGGCCCAAGTTACAACAAGAAGATGGTATGGATGCAATGAGATGGGGCACATGGTCGATGGGTGTCCCAACAAGCAAAGCAAGCATAGAGCAAATCAAGGACGTATATGCTATGCTTGTAGGAGAAAGGGGCATCTAAGCTATGATTGCCCAAATGGTGAAATTCCTAAGCCGAACACATTTGTTTATGATTATATGCTTAGGAAGGCCACAAATGGAGTTAGCACTAGCAAGGTGATAAGTTCACTGCAAACTAGTGATAAAGCTATTTGGGTGCTGTTGACGGTAGTTAACAATCGTCACAAACCATCAATATAACTTGCATAAATGGATAAAATGGATCACCAACATAGACTTAGGGGTTTTAACTGACAAATTCCATGAATTTTGGTGAATCTATATTTCTAGCAGGATTTAATCAGAAACTAGCCAGGCAGGACCTATTCGTCAACGGAAATTATGAAATTCCACCGCGTAAACGACGTGGGAAGACTCTAGAAGACTCCAGAAGGTGAATCACCAAAGCGGAGACCAAGCCACTGACATGTGGGGCCAGCTGACCCCACATGTAGGCCACCTGGCCCCTGTGGGTCCCACCTGTCAGCCTCCTTGTTATGTCAATTCTCCACCGCCATAAGGATTGTATCTCCATTGTTTATTCAAGTCGGTTTGATCTGAGGGCTGAGGATTAATGCTCCAGCCTATATATATATATCTACCTGCACCCTCTCTCCTAGGCATGCCTCATTTGATCCTAAGAGCTAAGAAGATAGAAACCCTAATTTATATGTCCACCAAGATCATAGCTAGCAATCAAGAGAAGGTTAGTCCTCGATAGGATCTAGTCTTGTATTAGAGATAGAGAGATAGAGTGAGAGGGAAGAGTTTCGGAGGAGTCCTGGCCTGTCGGTGCTCCCTCTATGGCTTGTCCCCTAGTGGAATCAAGTTCTTCTTAAGCTTGCTTCTGAGATTTCTCTAGTAATCGACTTCTAATTCAAGTAAGCATCTTGTTCATATTATTCTTCAAGTTTGTGACTCTCTTTTGAGTACTTTAATCCTTGTAGCTCCTGGGTTAAAGTAGCATTCGTAGTGTAAGCGTGGTGCTTAGACTCGGTTACTCGTGGATGTACCCTATTTTCCACATCGGTGGTAGCTCACGAGGGTGACTCTTATAGCCTCATTGAATCCTTTGTAGTCCACCTCCTGTTAGTAGGCTTAGCAGGACTTTGTTACTATAGGAAACATGCTCTACCTATATTTTCTCTAGTAATAACCCTAGAATTAAATAATAGAAGACAAAGCTTACCGAAGTTAGAACTAAAAGACCTTAGTAGTCTCCTCTATGCTCCTATTATCTAGCCTTGATTGTGAAGTTGGGTTAAGTTAGATTTGGTTATTCTCACACACATTTCCTTGAGTTCGATATAAAACTGGGTACTTCCGGTGAAGTGCTACATTGGTATAATATCCGTGCAGCTTGCGGATTATTCTATGTGTATTAATTTATACCAACAAGCATGTATGACGCCGTTGCTGGGGAAACGGTTGCTGAATTAACTTCGAACCTAGCTTATCCTTGTATAATTATTCTTTTATCTTTTACCTTTTTATCCTTTCTTTTTTCCATGGATTTAGAATGCACCCCTATGTACCAAATATGGTGCACCCACGAGCGCATGCCTATAACCACAGGAGTCTTCAAAGCCTATCCTAATACCTGGCTATGAGTTGTGCCCGTGTTTAATCAACATGGTTCAGGATCAATCCTTTTCAGGCGAAGATGATGAAGACCCCTATTCCCACCTAAATGAGTTTGAGCAAACCTATGCATGCTTACGCATTGTAGGCATGTCAGACGAAACCTTATGATGGAAGCTTTTTTCTTTCTCTTTGACTAGAAAAGCTAAACATTGGTATAATCTCACCATAGGGAGCAGACAAGGAGATTAGGAAGCCTTATGCTCTAGATTTTTGCTTACAATTCTTTCCCATCTCTAGAGTGGCCAGCCTTTGTTCTGAGGTTCTATCTTTTAAACAAAAAGGAAAAGAATATCTAGACATGGCTTGGGAACGCTTTAATGCTCTCATTCATACTAGCCCTGACCTTGCCATTCAAGACCCCATCCTTCTTCAACACTTTTATATGGGTCTTGATAGGAAAACCTTGAGGCGTCTTAATACGGCCTCAGGAGGTTCATTCTTGCATGTCTCCGCCAATTTGGGGAGAAGCATTCTTACCAAAATCTTAGAGAACACCCTTGAAGAAGTAGAGAAGAAGCCACTAGAGGAGGAATCCCAGATAGCTAAACCCAAATCCTTACTAGACCCATCACCAACTTCAGCTGTCCCAGATCCCAAACCATCGAAAAAGGAGAAAACTCTGATTTTGGATTTTATGCTTGAATTCAAGGATGAACTTTTTGACGAATATGGAAATACCTCAAATTACCATACGATGAGGAGACCCCAGAAGTCTAGGAAAACATCGTTTTATGAACCTTTAGATCCTTCTAAGTAAGCTTTCCTTAAAAAGACTATGAAAGAGCTAGTATCTATTATAAGTAATGAATGGTTAGAAGAATCAAAGCTTTCCTCTGATGTAATTTGTTTAGATTCACCTTTTATATCCATTCGTTGTCAAATTAATAAAGCTCCTTTTGATGCTCTTTACAATCCATCTGTGGGTGTTAATATCATGTCTGTATCTTTTGCTCATGGTTTATTGAAACACATACCATTAACACCAACAACAAAGTTATTGAGAAGTCTTTCGGGACACATTCTCCCAAGTTTAGGGATTCTATATGTCCTACCTATCTAGGTAAAAGGAACTAAGGTTCATTTGAGCTTTTACATCTATGATATCATAGAGTTCAACCTGTTGATAGGACAACCAATCGAAAGACTTATCTAAGAAGGACAAACGGGAAAGTTAAATATAAGACTTGGGAAAACTTTAAACTTCCTATATCCATTACTCATTCTCTAAATACTGAGACTGAGCCAATTCCCAAGGAAGACCCAATGGAAGTGGTTAAGGTTGCATCCTTTGATGACTTGATTGAACCCAACCTTGAAGATGATGCACAGTTCTTTATCGAGGAGGAAGAAGAAAATCCTATGGAGTCTGAACCTCTAGATGAATTGCTAGAACCACCTAAGCCCACTATTGAGCTTAAACCCCTACCTTCTGGTCTTTCATATGCTTTTATCAATAATGATCAGGATTCTCCTATGATCATAAGTGATAAACTCTCTCAGGAAGAATCCCTATGCTTGATAACTATCTTAGAAAAGCATCGTTCTGCTTTTGGCTACTCGCTCTAAGACCTTAATGGAATCAACCCGGCTCTTTGCACCCATCGCATCCCTACAGATCCTAACTCTATACTTTCTACTCTATACCTACTAGGGAGACCCAATGTAGGCTTAATAATGCGATGAGAGAGGTTGTTAAGAAAGAGGTTTTGAAACTCTTGCATGCGGGATCATCTATCCTGTACCGCATAGTGAGTGGGTTAGCCCTGTTCAAGTTGTGCCTAAAAAGGAAGGCAAGACTGTTGTTAAAAAACAAAAGAATGAATTAATCCCCCAAAGAACTATCACTGGATGGAAGATGTGCATAGATTACTGAAAACTTAACAAGGCAACAAAGAAAGATCACTTTCTGTTGCCCTTCATTGATGAAATGTTAGAGTGACTGGTGAATCACTCTTTCTTCTATTTCCTTGATAGGTATTCAGGTTATCAGCAGATTTTGATCCATCCAGACGACCAAAGCAAAACCACCTTTACATGTCCATATGAAACTTATGCTTACCAAGAATGTCTTTTGGATTATGTAATGCTCCAGCTTCTTTCCAAAGATGCGTGATGTCTATATTTTCTGATATGATTGAAGAAATCATGGAAGCTTTTATGGATGACTTTTTTTGTTAATGGAAAAACTTTTGATCATTGTATTGAAAATTTAGACAAGGTTTTGCAAAGATGTGAAGAAAAGCACTTAGTCCTTAATTGGAAAAAATGCTATTTCATGGTTAGAGAAGGAATAGTGCTTGGACACTTGGTGTCCAAACAAGGGATAGAGGTAGATAGAGTTAAAATTGAAGTAATTGAACAGTTACCTCTTCCCATAAATATCAGAGGGATCCACAGTTTTCTTGGTCATGCTAGTTTTTACTGCCACTATATAAAAGATTTTTCACATATTGCTAGACCACTTAAAATCTTTTGGCTAAGGATGTTTCTTTTGAATTTGATGATGTATGCTTGAAATCTTTTAACATTCTTAAGAAAGCACTCATCTCTGCACCAATCATTCAACCCCCTGATTGGTCGCTACCTTTTGAATCATGTGCGATGCTAGTGATTATGTTGTGGGGGCAGTTTTGGGACAAACAAAAGATAAAAAGCATCATGCAATTGCTTATGCTAGCAAAACTCTGATAGGACATCAACTTAATTATGCAACAACTGAAAAAGAACTCCTGTCTGTTGTTTTTGCTATTGATAAGTTTAGATCTTACTTAGTAGGAGCTAAGGTGATTGTTTGTACTGATCATGCTGCCTTAAAATACTTGCTCACTAAGAAAGATGCTAAACCTCGACTTATAAGATGGATTTTGCTACTCTAAGAATTTAACTTAGAAATAAAAGATAAAAAAGGAGTAGAAAATTCTGTTGCCGATCACTTGTCCAGAATGCAGTTTGAGAATTTACAGGAACTGCCCATCAATGATTCGCTGCGGGACGACATGCTCTTCAACATCACAAAATCTAACCCCTGGTATGTAAATATTGTTACTTTTATTGTAGCAGGTTATGTATCACCAGGGGAGAACAAAAGGAAACTTAGCTATGAAAGTCATCTCCACATATGGGATGAGCCGTACCTCTTTAGAGTCTGCTCTGATGGCCTTCTCGGAAGATGTGTACCGATGGAAGAAGACATCAAGATGATCGAACGATGCCACTCATCACCGTATGGAGGACATTATGGTGCATTCCGTACTCATTCAAAGATCTGGCAAAGTGGATTCTTCTAGCCAACCATGTATGAAGACATGAAAGACTTCATCAGGAGGTGTGGAGCGTGTTAGAGGCACGGGAACATTAATTCAAGAGATGCCATGCCACTCACTAACAACCTTCAGATCAAGCTCTTCGATGTCTAGGGAATCAAGTACATAGGACATTTTCTGAAGTCAAAGAACTATGAATACATCTTAGTGGCAGTTGACTATGTCTCCAAGTGGGTTGAAGCCATGCCATGCAGAGCTGCTTGATGCTAAGAACTCCAAGAAAATGTTTGAAGAGACAATATTTCCAAGATTCGAAGTTCCGAGAATGGTGATAAGTGATGGAGGCACTCACTTCACTGATAAGAATTTTCACAATTACTTGTCAAAACATGGGATCCATCACAACATCGCTACTCCATATCACCCTCAGACAAGTGGCCAAGCAGAAACATCAAAGAAATAAATCAAGAACATTTTGCAAAAGAGGGTCAACGAGATGGGGATTGCATGGAATGATAGACTACCTAATGCATTACGGGCTTACAGAATGGCCTCAAAAATACCATTTATGTCACCATACCAACTTGTCTATGGAAAGACCTGTCATCTACCTATCAAACTAGAATTCAAGGCTCACTAGGCCATCAAATGATGGAACATGGACTTTGAAGTCGCAGGAACCAAGAGGAAGATGCAACTCTCTAAGCTTGATGAATGACATGAGAAAGCATATCGCAATGCCAAGATATACAAGGAGAGAACCAAAACATGGCACGACAAGAGGATCAAGAAGGAGTTTGCCCTCGGAGATAAAGTATTGCTTTTTAATTCTAGGGTGAAATTATTCGAGCATGGAAAACTTTGGAGCAAATGGGAAGGCCCATTCAAGGTGATAAGCACATCATCGCATGGAGCGGTAACACTTCAAAATGATGAAGGTACGTTATTCAAGGTAAATGGCCACCGTCTCAAGGTCTTTCTAGAACCTAAAAAACCACATGATGATTTGGATGAGGTAGATTTTTTTATTTTACCTTAGATTTACACGTTTCGCAACGCAAAAATCTACTTTTTGGGATTAGATAGGGATAAGTAATCACCATGAGAAAAGCTCATGCAAGATGATGACATGTGGGGCCAACCGGTCCCACCTACAGGATGGCTGGCCCACATGTCAGTCCCCTCGCACTCGATCAATTCTCTCGTGTCTTCTAGATCCTTCCTCTCCGTAATCCTGTAGATTTTCGATGCATTTGGTTTTTTCCTCGTTACAAGACCTCTAATGGATAGATCATGACCCCTACTACAAGTTTCCCCCCCTATATAAGCGAGCCCATGCCTGCCTCCATAGCCATCTCATCAAAGCCATCTCTCTCCAACAGTAGCAAAGCTCTCCTCTTCTCTAGTTCCCATGGCCAACAAAGAGATCGTCCCCTACGGTTTTGATCTTAGCAAGAAGCCCGATGCGCTTGTGCTGACCGCCATTCCTCCAGAAGTTACCCCTATTCACTCAAACCAATCTTACTTCGCCCAAGCCATCTATCATTTGGTGATCACTCCACCACCGCCATGTCCACTTCTTGAAGGCAAGCCACGCCAACAAGAGCCTCATCTAGACGTCCAAAAGCTGATCAAGGTGACGAAGGAGATCAACCTCCTTCCTCCAAAGGGACATGAGGTGCTGACTGGAGTCAAAACCAACAAATTTGGAGATGTCACATGTGCGAAGTACAAGTCGGTCACCCCACGCACCACCATTGACGGAGTTCGGGCTATGCTAGATCAAATCAAGGTTGTTCCCCCGAAGGAGAAGAAGAGGAAGTCACCATAAATTATCCTAGAAAATAATGAGAAGCATCCACGGATGACCATTGCCCTCTTAGAGAAGAAGATTGAAGATCTATGCGATGTTATCTATACCTTATAGCAAAGGATCAACGAAGAACATGTTTATCGCAAGAGTCTGCAACACGATTTAAACGCTTTGAATCATTTTGTTGCTAAGATGAGGAAGTGAGAATTAGGTAGTTGATAATAAGGCATGAGTGGTTAGGTTAAGTGTTTAAAGATAGTATGTTTAGGTTACTCGCTTAGCATAGATTGTTAGAGTGGTTGAAGTTTGTCTTTAGGTTGGTTTGTGTAATAAAGTGCCTTATGATATTAATGGAGTCTTATTATTATTGTCTGCTTTCTATTTCTTTTGGATATATGTTTTGTCTCCACATGTTGTGCATAAAGGTATATAGAAAAACAAGTGTGGGGGAAACACACCACGGCGATAGAATGGAATTCAATCGCGTAAATCACAGAATTCAAAAACCAATGGACCAAATCCACGCTAGCCAAAGTTGAACCCGAACGGGCCCGAGGGTGGGCCGCCCGACCTCCTACATGGGTCGGCCAGTCCACCATAGCATCTCCTCGCCTCGTGCTTTGTTTATGGTCAGGTTTGCGGCCCATTCACTCTATTTCACATGTTATGCTTTCCATTTCGAACCAAAGTGAAAATCCTTTGATAAACAACTTTAAAACATGAGGAAAGATTATTTTAGTCATGACTAAAGGATAGACTCACATAGTACTTTTCCTAGAAGTCTTGCTACCTTTTAGAACTTATTATTAGGGACCCCATGTTACTTAAGTTGTTGTAGAATGAGATATAGTAGAATAATGAGAACTTAATTCTTGATGTCTCGTTAATTGGATAATTTTATTTCAAAAAGTAAAAATAATAGCTACACCTCTGCTTTATGGTAAGCAATATCCCACCAAAGCCAAATATAGACTAGAGAAACCTTCTACATATACTACTTGTCATTGTGTTGAGTTTGGTCAAAACCTTATGACCGTTGTTGAGAAACATATCATGCTTTCAAGATCAACATCATGTACACTCCACATATATCTGCTTCTCCTACACTAGGAGTACACAAAAACATGTTTTCCATCCACCCAAAAATGTTCTACTCCTACACTAGGAATAGACACAAAAATATGATTGATAGGATAAATGCTCCAAGTTCTTTTAAATGTCTCTCTCAAAAAGTTTCAATTGCAGAAAAAAGAGGCATGGGCTATGCAAAAGTTATTCATAAAGAAAAAAAGGAAAGTATTGAAAAAATGGATAAGTGTTCGAGATATTGAAAACAATGGGTACTCAGATGCCCGTTAAAAAAAAGAAACAAAAAGAGAGAGATGAATAAGATAGCCCATGTTTTCTTGTAAAGTATTTTTAAGTTTCAAACAAGAGAGATATGTTTCAATGAGCATAGTAGAATTAGGTTAGCCACCATATACATATCCACACACATGCACATCTTGATCTAAGAGTATGACATTTTTCTCCTTGATCCTTGTTTTGACTTTACAATATATACAATGCAAGTATGTTTTCATATTCATCCCTACCTTAAGCTTTAAAAAGCAGGTAAAAAGAAGGCAAAATTATCATTTCCTTGGTGAGGATCCAGAAATACCATAAATATAGAGTGATTTGAGAGTACTACAAATGGAGAAGGTAAGCTATGTTTTGTTTTCAAAATTCTCAAAATGTTTCTCCAATTGACTTGACTAAAGGAAAAAGGTGATCTATTTCAAGTTGTTCCATTCTTCAACCGCCTAAAGTTTCATGGTTGATGTTGACATTTCATAGCGTTACTACTAAGAATAGAGTTTTAAATCTAGTCCCCATCGACAATGCCAGAAATGCTTGTTGGTATTTATTAACTTGTCACTTGTTTTAATAGCCACCTATTATAAACCTATATCTCCTAACATTAATTTACTAGGTTGTCATCCCTAGAGATGATGCCAGAGATGCTTGTTGGCATTACCTAGCAATACTACTAGAATAATACTAAGCAGTTCTTTATTAATTTATGTGACTAGGAAGAATAGATATGAATATATATATATATATATATGAAAGGAATCTGCAAGCGCATAGATAATTATACCATTGTAGCACTTCACCGGGAATATTCTAGGTATCGTTATTTATATTTTTACCACAAGGTAGGTCTGGCACGGACATGTATTGATAACTTATGCTATTGATGGAGAAATAAACCATAACCAATGTTCTACTCATAACAGGGGTAAGTCATAGGATAAGATATATGATAAGTATTGATCAATGATAATGATAAATCACTCAAAGTACTCCTTTCTATGGCACTAGCATGGTCAAGTAGAATATTAGAGGAATAATTCCTAAGTTATTCTTAATTATAAGTTAAGGCATACATTGATTAGTGAAATTATACCTAGTAATCATTGCTAAGATCATCTTCATATCTACACATAAGGGATATTACTAAGGAAGATTAAGAACAGAGCTTGTTCTTCCTTCGTAATCGGACCCTACGTGCGTTTATATACGGGGAGTGGACTACAAAGGACTCAATGGGAGTGTCACATCCGTGATCTACCACATGACCCAGAATATAGGGTGTATCCATAGGTAAACAACGTATAAGCACCACGCTTACACAATGTCGACCACTCACCCATGGTACCTTAGAGTGAGCGCTATACGAACTTATGTATAAACATGATGATAATCTAACTATACTTAGCATATAATCAAAGTAGACGATGAACATTATAACGAAAAACATGAATAAAGTGAATACTTATATTGTCATAACAATTGTAATTAGCATATAAAAATAATGGAGGTATAAAAAAGAGGGGGTACAAAGATTATACCAAACCACGGTCTTGACAAGATCTGGAATCCAAGTGAAGCCTACTTGCCTCCCTCTAGACCTTGCCTAACTAGCTATGCCCTAGAATATGGTGGAGCTCTGAAGATGATTAGGGTTTCTATCTTCTCAAATGACCTGATAACTGGAGTTATTATGCCTGGGGGTGGCAGGGGCTAGTATATATAGCCCGGAGCATTCAACATGAGCACTTGGATCAAACCAACTTAAAGGATGGCGTAGATGCAACTTAGGAGGCGGTGGAGAACCGACATTCAAAGGAGGGGATGACATGTGGGCCTAGGGGGTTGGGTAGCCTACAGGTGGGGCTGGCCTAGCAGCCTCTGCCCCTCTGCCTCGACGCAGAGTCCTCTCGAGTCTTCTAGAGTCTTCTAGTGTCCGTTTCACTATGAATAAGCACGATTAAATCTGACATGTAGGTCCACCTTAACGGTTTTCTGAATAAACCCTATAGAAAATGCAGATTCACCAAAACTCATGGAATTTGTTAGTTTAATCCCCTAGACCTTTGTTGGTGATTATATTTATGCCCTTATACATATTATATTGACGGTTTATAATAGTTGTTAACTACCATCAACAAACTCTCACAAGCTTAACCTTTGCTAGTCCCTTGGCAAAGCTAAACTTAGTAAATGATCAGGAGTTTAAGGATTTTGAAAACATCAATGCAACTCCTCAAAAGTACACATGCGTTCAAACAAGAATTCTCCTCCGGATTAGAATGAACCGATCTGACTTTCAAACTTACCCATATTACTTCCAACCATGGGGCTTCTCAGCTTTCACTTGATTCTTGAGCAATTGAAAGGCAAAACGATCAAGTCAAGCACTATGTCTCAAGTTCTTTGCTCAACCATTATTCTAGAATTTTTATAAGTTTTCCAAAATAAAACTTAGAGCTTCCATTGTATGACACTCTCAAGTCTCTCAATATATGTGGTATTTGTGGATCCTCACCAAGGCAAAAGTGATATTATGCCTTTCTTTCTTCCTACAACTACAACTTATGTGGAGCTTATAGGAGTGGAGAAAGCATAAAAGAGCATACTCGTAATACATATATTGTAAAGTCAAACCTCGGATCTAAAGAGAGTTGAGTCATACAATCAAATCAAGATATGCATGTGTGTGGATGTATGTGGTGGATATATATGGTGGCTATCCTATTTCTACTATGCTCCTTGAAAACATATCTCTCTCTTGAAACTTGAAAACAACTTTGCAAGAAAACATGGGCTATCTTATTCATCTTTTCTTTTTTTCAGGCGGGCATCTAAGTACCCATTGTTTTCAATATCTTGAACACTTGTCCATTTTTTTCTCATATCTTTTTTTCTCTCTTTTTTATGAATAACTTTAGCATAGCCACATGCTTCTTTTATGCACCAAAACTTTTGAGAGATAGCAACAAGAACTTTGAAGCATTTATTTGGTGGATATCCTATCAAGAATATTTTTGGTGTTTCCTCCCAGTATAGGAGTAAAACATTTTTGGGTGGATCTAGATGGAATGGCATATTGTTGTGCCTACCCCCAGTGTAGGAGTAGTGCATATTTGGGTGGTGTGTACATGATCTTGATATTAGGAGCATGACAAACCTCTCGTAAGGGTCAACAAAGCTTGACTAAACTCAATACAATGCAAACAACATATATGTGGAACTTTTGTAATCTAAATATCATATATGGCTCTGGTAGGAATTCAAGCTTTATCAATCATGTAAGATTTTTATGTTTTTCAAAAGATAAATCTCCAGAACTTTAGTGTCACTTAGAACAAGATAAACAACAGCTCAAACCTTCTCATATCATATCCGTCAATTACCTAGACTTAGATCAAGCATATACTACCCATAAGTTTCAAGTTCAGAGTAAATTCTTATATCAAAATAGTCGTATCCAAAACTCGGGAGAATACAAGGCTAAAAACTGGGTACTTAAAGGAATTATGACAGAGCAATTATTTATTATTTCTATTGCAAGAGATTATCCTCAGAGTTCATTTATTCAATTCCTAAAATAGAAAACTAGATACACACTTTTTATTTTTTTCAAAATTTAAGATCACACCTTAATATATATATAACTAGCTAAGATAAATTTTTATTTTGCTTTTAGTTTGTTTTGCATCTTTTTTATTTCTTTAGCAACTATGAAGCAAACTTAAAATAGTAAAAATAAAAGGGAAAGAAATACTTAGCTAGATACATGGGGATGCTCCTCCCCTAAGCTGGATGTTATCGTGGTCTTTCTCATCCATCCAGATGTTGTATTCCTGGTGCAGCGGGTGTAGCAGTGGTTCGGAAAAATGTACTTCAGAGGATAGCTTTACTCTTGATCATCCTGCAAAATACTCCAACAAGAACACCAAAACTTGTGACACAGATTAGGATAAGGGGTTAACGGTCAACCATTCAGAGATTTGTTGTCCTTGGGGGTTTAGACAGATTTCCTAATTGGCAGAGTTCTAGCAGGATATCTATTAATATTTTTTTGGATTTTCTTATTCATATAATGCAGAAAGAAAATATGCATACATGATATATATTATAATTTTTTTATGCCACCACAGTGAATACTACCTTAGGATTTTACACACCGAGAAAAATTTTCACATGGGGCTTAGGCTTTATGATGAAATGATGTAATGCAGAAAAATGAATATGCTTAAAGTGAAAAGAATGCATGCAATGCTAGAAAGTAAATATGGATGACTACCGATGTTACCTCATGGCCAGGGTTCGGATTTTTAAGTCCTCTGGATAGGACTTGGCTAGAGAAAAGTTCTTCACTCTTCAGGTGCATTATCCGGTCTCAACAATGGAGACCTAGATGGCTACACATCTTGTGACGGTGTCTCTAATGGTGATGTCACATTCGCTTTCCATACTTGTTGGTCTGTGGACTTGACTTAGGCGGAATATATTCATTTTTTACAACTTCTTCAGGTTCCTCATTTTCTTCCCATCCATTCTTTGGGGATTGATTCTTTTGGTGTTAGGATGATTGACATCTCCTCCTAGAGCAGGTCTTCTTTGGCTGCTCATAAGTGGTATAACTATTTAAATAACAGCTTACCTTTTCTCTAGGGAATTAGAAGTGGATGTGTCCAGATCCAGCGTAGATGATTGCGTTAGTTGTGTTGAGGAACGGCCTTCCCAAGATGATGGGCATATCATCTTCTTCTTTACCCATGTCTAGAACCATGAAATCGGCATGGGTAAACTGATCGTGTATTCTTACCATAACATCTTTCGCTATTCCCTCTAGAAATTGGATTGATTGGTCCGCCATTTGTAATTGCATATATGTAGGGAACAAAGGTTTATCACCAAATAAGTATTCATATGTTACCTTGGACATATATTGATACTCGATCCAATGTCACAGAAGATTTTGTGGAATATTCTTTGTCCAATGGTACACTCGATCGTGGGTACTCCTGGATCATACTTCTTAGCAAGGAATGGTGAAGAGAAGAGGTGGTCGTACTCTAATCAAAGTGTCTTGATCATGTTAACTGATTCTTCTTGAGGCTATATGGCCTTGTTCTTCCTCCTTCTCCTATTGTTCTTCTTCTTGGTCACTGTTGTCTCTTTGGGTAGGTACAACGTTTGTGGATGTCCGGGAGATCACAAGATGCAGTTCTTGAAAGAAAACTTTTCCTTCCTATCTTTAATTATCACGCAGATCTTGGCACTGTTCACGTAGAAGATGGTTTTTGCGGTGCTTAGGAAAGATTGGCCCAAAATAATGGGTGCCCTTACATCTCCTCCTGATTCCAAAACCACAAAGTCTACAGGAACATATGATTGTCCCACTCGAACAATGTCATCTTCAAGAACTCCCTTGGGGTAACAGAGTGACAGATCTGCAAGCTACAAACGCATATTTGTGTACAACAAAGTATCTCCATTAATTTGATCATAAATTACTTTAGGCATGATGTTGACACTTGCTCTAAAGTCACAGACAGCTTCTTAGAAAATATGAGGTCCAATGACGATGGGGATGATAGGTCTCCCAAGTTCGCTCTTCTTTTTTGGCAAGGTATAATCTATCCACCTTCCCGTCGATGGTTGTATACAGTAATATGTTGTATTGTGAATATCGACAAGATTTGCAGTTTCTAGATCTTCCGGTTGCCCTAAAATCTTACCTTTGTTGGACGGAGGAACAACAACTATCAACTTGATAGTTACCTTGGTAGTTTGGTCTCTGTTGCTGATTCCATCCTTGATTCTGCTGAGGACGAAAGTAGTTGTTGTTGTTCACAAAGTTCACATCCTCATGGGTTTTAGGACAGTTGCTCCCTAAATGCCTAGTATTTCCACACACTTCACATATCATGCGAGAATCATGAATGTGCATGACTTCTTGCATCTCATTGGCTCGATCTTCAAGCTTCTTCATCAGCATGCCCATCTTAACATATAGCATGTCTACCTCCTTGAGTTGATGCATACCTCCACCTCTCTTGCGGGTTTGAACACGTTCTTCATTCCAACCATGGTTGGAGGCCATCTTCTCCACAAGAGTTGTTGTTGCTAGTATGGTGAGTGATAGGAATGCACCTTCAGCAGCAGTGTCCATAGTCTCATGGGTATTGTTGGTCAACCCATGGTAGACAGTCTGCATGAGTAGCCAATTCTCCATCCCAAGATGAGGACATTCCACAATGTAATATTGGAAGCGTTCCCATGCCTCAGGGACAGATTCATCATGTTGTTGCTGAAAGCTTGAAATTCTCCCACGCAGAGCATTGGTTTTGCCTGTGGGAAAGAACTTTTGCTAGAAAGGTAGTCGTGCAGTTATCACATGTAGTATTTCTATCTTTGTTGGCATAGAACCATTGCTTTGCCTTTCCCAAGAGTGAGAATGGGAAGAGACGAAGTAATATGGCATCTTGGGTTACTCCTTTGAGGGTGAAAGTGCTACAGATCTCTAGGAAGTGTAAGAGATGTGCACTCGCATCTTCATGTGCCATTCCACAAAACTGGCTTGCTTGCACCATGTTGATGAGGGCTAGCTTGAGCTAAAATCCATTATCACCAACATTGACTATCGGTACAGTACGAATGTTGGCTGTAGTTGGAGCAGAGAATTCACGAAGAGTCTTGTTAGCTATGGCTTCAAATTCAGGTGTTAAGCTTCACCTTATATGGTTGTCTTCTAACTTTAAAGATGAAACTTTCTTTAGTTTGGCTCTAGTCCTCCTAATTAATGCTTTTGGATCTTCAACATAGTTTGCCGGAAGGTCAAAACCGGTCATTCATTACCCTGCATAAGATACATAAGTAGACAAAACAAGGGTAAGCCTGTTTGAGTAGAGGTCAATAGTTTTCGTCGATCACATCAATAAGTATAAGTTTATCAATACTTCCTTTGCCTAGCTACCTTCCCCGACAACAACGGCGCTAGAAATGCTTGTTGACATTTCTTCACCACAAAAGTTGTTGCAGCTGGTATGGTGAGTGATAGGAATGCACCTTCAGCAGCAGCATCCATAGTCTCACGGGTGTAACAACCCAAAAATCCATACACTAAAAATACCGACTACAAATTTTTTTCAAAACTCCCATGTGATGATGAGTGTTATGTATAGAAACCCAACCTAAGGGATGCATTAGGTCTAACCCCAACCTAAGTCAAGACACAAGCATGGCATGCCATTGTTAAATTATGCATATTTAAATACTAACAAATGAAACATGACATATATTGTTAACTCAACTTGTGATTTGGATTTCTAATTGCTTTCTATTATGCTTAACAACTTCTTTAAAGAAATACACCATAAAGTAATTAATATTCAAACCAAGGAATAAAGGTTTAAAGAGAAAAACTAATTCTACTTTTGTATAACAAAAACCACACCTAGTTTTGTTATACAAAATAGCTAAATAAATTCCTAGTATTTGTATAAGTATGTTGTGGGCCTCATATCAAAATTGAATTCAAATAAAGAAGAAGGAAAATAAAATAGAAAAAGAAAAAGGGAAGAAGAAGGCCTCGTAGGCTCGGCCTGCTCGGCCCGCGCCAGCCAGCCCAACCGGCCTGCCAAGCCACCCCCTTTTCCAGTCTTCCTAGCACACGTGCTCGGCCCACTAGCCAGCCCAGCATGTCCGCGCGCCCTCCGCTCGCCTGCTGCCGCCGCCACACGGACTCCGCATGTCAGACCTCCTGTTCATCTTCTCCATGCCACGCCCCCGGCCGATCACACCGATTCCCCTCTCCGACCGAGCCCCGACAGCACTGGCAGGGGCGGGCCAGGGGGTCACGCTCGGGGCATGCCCCTGTCTCCTTGGCGCTGCGCCCACGCAACCTCGCACCACCGTAGGATGCCTCGCCCGCCTCTCCATAGATCGATCACCGTCCGCCATGGAAGCTTGGTGCTCGGCTATAAAAGCCCGGCCTCGATTGCCCTAGCACCCCAAGCTCTCAACGCCCTGCCACCACCTTGTGGCTACCCTCTACACACCCGAGCCAAGAGAGAGCCAAGAGAGGAAGAAGGAAGGGAGCGGGAGAAAGAAGAAGGAGCCGCCGACGGAGCACCTCCGAAGCCACCGGAGCAAGAACGACGCCACAACGCTGCACGGCACTGCACAGCATCCGGAGCTACACAGCCACAACCCACCACTGCACCGCAATCCATTCGACTCCAACACCAACGGTGAGCCCCGGTTCTTCCTCTGCTCGCCGTCGGACCTCACTGTTCGGCCATGGCGCTCCACACCGGGAGCGTGTAGGCCAAGGCCATCTCCGGCCGCTGGAAACACACGCACCCATGCACACACCCGCGACCACGCCGTGACCACCCCGCTGGAGCCCCATGGTTCACCCGCGCGCCTCGCCATCGTCACTATGTCGCCGTGGCCACCGGGATGTCCCTACCGGCCACCTGGGAACCCGTAGCCTCGCGTTGAGCCCTAGACGCCTTCGCCGTGCACCCACGGAACCACAGAAGCCCTCATCTGCCTAGCTTAGCCACTGGAGAACCTACGTACGTGACCTTGCCACCAGGCGAGCACTGCCGAGCCACCGTGGCCAACGCCCTAGAAGGCCCCGACCACCACTTAGACCCCAGAATCATGATCGTCGTGGCCCGGGGAAGCCTTTCCCCTCCCCAATTGGACACCAGCACTGCCACGGAGGCTCACAGCGAGCTCGCCGCCGGTAGGAGCACCGCCACGGGAGAAACAGGGGAACACCCCCCTCGCTGGTCACCCGCGAGTGCACCCGAAGTACAAGAACCGTGCCTGAAAGAAGAAGGGTGGACTCGGTCCACTGTAGACCTGTCTATAGTCCATGGACCAGCACCTCCTAGTCCATCGTGAGTGTGGGGGTATTAACCCCTATACCCTTACGGCTAAGCTTGGGTTGGCCTGGATCGATAGGTTCATCCACACGAAAGATGACGTATGCCCGATTAACTTTGATCGAGTCCCGCACAAGGAATCAAGGCGGATTTGGCGACCAAGCAGATCTGGTCGATTAGAATAGGAATCCTTATCCGCCACATATGGCAATTGTAACCGACTAGGATTAGTTTCAGATCGTAACCCGCCCCGGACTATATAAGGCGGGCGGGGACCCTCTAAAAATCATCTCTCATTGACATACAAACAATACAAATCGACGCAGGACGTAGGTATTACGCCTTCTTGGCGGCCGAACTCGGATAAAACCTCGGTATGCATCTTGCGCCACCGTCTTGTTTGGGACTTGCGCACTGTCTGCCGATAATCTACTACCTTGGGCATACCCCTAGGTAGAGCGCCACCATATTTCGTCGACGAACATGGCGCCGAGCGGGGAGGCGATCGCTGCTCCAAGCGAACAAGATGGTCATCATCTTCGCTCCATGGCTACGCCCGACGGCCTCACGTTCACCATCGGCCAGATCACTTGGACCACCGTACGACGTCTCCATCACCATGACCGAGGGCGTGTATTCAACCCGCGCCGACGACTACTTCACCTGCATCGGCTACGGTTCCGACCACGGTGAATACGGCTCCGACCACGGTGAATACGGCTCCGACCACGGTGAACACGGCTCTGACCACGACGAACACGGCCTCGACCACGATGGATCTGGCTCCGACCACGGTACATCGGGCTCCGACCACGCCTACAGCCACGCCGACAACCCGTCATCCGCTTCCCCGCTACGGAGGGAAGCAGATCGACGACACCGACCCGCTCGACTCCATCGATCGGGTAACAGCTCCCCAACAGATCTATCCGACCCGGCTCGGGCGATCGTCCCTGCGGCTTGGAACAGATCTTGTGGTCGTATCTACTCCTGAGGGGCGCTCCGCTCGTCGCCAGCCAGCCTTCGCGACGGGCCTCCGACTCTGCGAGTACGAAGTCCCGACGGAGAACCACCAGGTCCAGCCCTACGGCCTGCGAAACGCCGCCTTCAGCTACGCGTGCAACCTACGACGCCGTTTGGATCTATGTCCTACACACCGATCTCGTCCGAAGCCATGCAACATCGTCAACATGGTCCGGATTGAAGATTATCAAGAAGGGTCATCGCCCCACGGTCCGAGAGGGTGACTCGGCTCCTCATCCCGGCATCGCATCCAACGATCCGTCCACACCGAAGTTTCACGTCCACGAAGATGAAGGCGTCAAATACGATCTGGATCTACCAGACCACGCCCCGGGTTTCCCCCAATTTCCATCTTTCCCGCCAAGACGAGGGGATTTGATCCATGTCGTCAGCAACGACGAGCCGCCAGCAGTTGGCGAAACAGAACAAGAAAAGACTGCACGCGAAGCACGCAACATTGACCGGTTTAATCGCCGGCAAATCGAAGCTGAAGCAGACCAGGAGGCACGGCGCATAAGGATCCAACCGCGCGACCTCAACAATGCTTTCGACAGGGTGGGGGACAAACAAGTCTTCAAGACCCCAAGCGCCAACGTAGCCGTTGCCATGGCGACAATGCAGCGGCTGCCCAACACTCCAGAAACCCAAGCAGTCCGTGATGAAATACAAGCATATCTGACGGCTGCTATGGCCTGCATCACCGAGATGAATCAAGCCCGGGCCCCATCCGTTTCGGTGGAATCAAGCCACAGCCGCCAATACTCAAGTCGCTCACAGCCGCTCAACCGACGTGGCTCGCGCAACAACGACCCGTCGGACAATCGTCAAGGCGGAAGCGGCGGTGGTCGGGACGAAAACCGTCGCCGAGAGGATATCCGTCACGACGTTCGAGGTGACAACCGCCGGGATAACCGCGACAATCGCCGTGATAACCGCGGTGGTCGTGATGGCTATCGGGATCGCCGCGACGGCAATGACGATCTTCGCCATTACCTCGGCGGACGTGATCTGCGTGCTCGCATCAACCAGAGAGCCAACGATCGTGCATCCCATGAAAGCTATCGCCGTATGGAGTATGACACCGCCCACGGCCCTCCGGTCTGAGGCAGTTCACTCCACACCTTCGCCAAGTCATATGGCCCAAGAATTTCAAGCTCGAGAAACTTCAGAAGTACGACGGCAAGGAAAACCCCGAATTATGGGTCATGCTCTATGAAACCGCGTGCCGATCAGCCATGGCTGATGAGCATGTTATGTCTAACTACTTCCCAGTTGCCGTTGGTCACGCAGGTCACCAATGGCTAGTCAGCTTGCCGGCAAACTGTTTTGACTCTTGGCAGGAGCTCAAGCAGGCCTTCATCGACAATTTCATCGCTACTTGTGAACAACCCGGCAACAAGTACGATGCACAACGGATCCGAGATCGGAAAGACGAACCATCTGCGCGAAATCGTTCGGCGCGCTCGGAGGAGATGCGCATCAAGGTCCCATCAATCTCCGACAACGAAGCAATCGAGGCTTTCGTCACCGGCCTCCGTTTCCACGACGCCCTAAGGGACAAGCTCCTCCGGAAAAGACCTGAGTCAGTCACAGTGCTCTTGGCCACCGCTAAGAAATACGCGGACGCTGATGACGCTAAAAAGATAATCGTCGAAGAAGAAGCAAGGATCCCGCGCTCCGACCACCCTCCACGCCGCGACGATTACGCGGCAACCGTAGTCGAACGACAATTTTGACCGCCGCAACCCGGCAAGAACGACTCCGGCGACCACCGTGATCAACGTAATCGCGCGCGCAACCGCCGTGGCGATTACAGAGAAGCAAGCGTGCTCGGGAAGACAACGGCGAGGTCAATACGGTGAAAAAAGGCGGCGGACGTCGTAATTCACGAGGACGACTACGCCAAAGCATTGAAGGGCCCCTGCCCACTCCATCCCAAGTCGAACCATACCATGGAGAATTGTCGCGTCCTCAAGACTATCTACACGCGCCAACAGGCTCCGGATATTTCCGACAAGCCTAATGACGTAAGGGAACAGCGCAACGAGGACAACGACGACGATGATGCAGATCCTCGTCATAAATACGTCAAGCCGACTGATCGCGTGCACACCATCATCGGCGGCAAGGTGTCCATCGAGACCAAACGAGAGCGCAAAGCTGCCGCCCGCTACCGCTTGAACGTGGCGAAGAACGACAACCTTCTCACCGATCCGCGGCTTCCTCCGTGGTCTCACCGTGAAATCTACTTCAGCAGGAAGGACCAATGGGCCGCCATACCCAAGCAGGCGTATTTCCCCGGTCCTCGATCCTTGTATCAACAAGGTTCGATTCGACAGAAGTGATTGATTGGCGGCGGCAGCTCCATTGATATATTGTTCAAGAAACAGCACGCCCGCTCTTAAAATAGCCCAGCGGACTGAAAGCCACGACGAGGCGATTCGGGGCGTTCTCCCCGATGAGCTCCACACCTCTCGGGCGAGATCACGCTACTGTGCAGATTTGGGACCTGAGACCACTTCCGCACCGACCACGTCAACTTCGTGGTCGCCGATTTCGACGGCACCTACCATGCTATTCTTGGTCGACCGTCGCTCACCAAGTTCATGGCCATACCTCATTTGGTGTATCCGGTGCTCAAAATGCCCTCCGAGAAAGGAGTTTTAACCCTCGGGGGCAATGTATACGCAGCTTATACCCACGAGGACGACTGACTTCAAAATAGCAGAGGCCCATGACCTCTCTCTATTCGCATGGCCGAGACCATGCTCGACTTTCGAAGACCACGGCCGACCACTTGGAGATCCCAGAGCTCGAGGGCTCGCGCAAGAACATCAGATCCAAGGAGCACAAGACGATCCACTGGTCGAGGGCGATCCCAAAGACAACGGCCCTCATCGGGGCCAACACGGATCCCAAATAGGAAGACGCGCTCGTCGGGTTCTTGAGGGCAACGTGGGCGTGTTCGCATGGAAACCTTCCGACATGCCCGGTGTACCTCGGGACTTGATTGAGCACTCCTTAAATGTCAGCAACAAAGCCAAACCAATCAAGCGAAGTTCTGACGGTTCGCTTCGCGACAAAAGAGGCGATTAGGGTAGAAGTTACACGGCTTTTGGCGGCCGGATTTATCAAAGAAGTGTATCATCCGGAATGGTTAGCCAACCCGGTTCTTGTACGCAAAAAGAATAATGAATGGAGAATGTGCGTTGATTACACTGATCTCAACAAACACTGCCCTAAGGACCCCTTTGGCTTACCTCGCATAGACGAAGTCGTAGATTCAACCGCCGGTTGTGAGTCGCTTTCCTTTCTCGATTGCTACTCCGGTTATCACCAGATCGCTCTCAAAAGGACGACCAGATCAAGACGTCTTTCATCACGCCTTTCGGCGCCTCATCGCTACGACTATGTCGTTCGGGCTCAAAAACGCCGGTGCTACCTACCAACGTGCTATACAGGCCTGCCTCAACGACGAGATAAAAGACGGCCTCATCGAGGCTTACGTCGACGATGTAGTCGTCAAAACCAAGGAAGCACATACCCTTGTTGACAACTGGAACGCACCTTTGCAGCCCTTAATACGCTCCAATGGAAATTAAACCCAAAGAAGTGCATCTTTGGTGTCCCTTCGGCATATTGCTCCAGCAAGCGTGGGCCACGACGGCAGATACGCCCTAACCCGGAGAAAGTCAAAGCCGTCTTAGACATGAAGCCCCCAAAAAGGTGAAGGATGTCCGAAGCTCACCGTACGCATGGCTGCTCTCTAAGCCGTTTCATATCAAGATTAGGGAGAAAAAGGACTACCGTTCTTCAAACCGCTCAAATCGTCCGAGAAGTTTGAGTGGTCGGAGGAAGCAGATCTTGCCTTTACGCAGCTAAAACAATACCTCACGTCACCTCCGGTGCTTCATCGCTCCGGAGAGAAGGCGAAACTCTCCTACTTTACATTGCGGCAACCGATCGGGTGGTTTCCACTACAATGGTGGTCGAGAGCGACGAGTCGGGCCACGCCTACAAGGTACAATGGCCAATTTATTTCATCGGTGAGGTACTCAACGAATCCAAGACCGGTACCCACTGATTCGTAAACCGCTCTCACGCCATACCGATAACATCCCGAAAGTTGAGACATTACTTCGACGGATATCGTGGTGGTGGTCATGACCGAGTATCCTTTAGGGGACATCATTCGCAATAAGGATGCGAACGGGCGATCGTCAAATGGGCAATGGAGCTATGCCCCTTTTCCTGGAATTTGCAAGTCGTACTACAATAAAGTCTCGTGCACTCGTTGATTTCATCGTCGAGGACGGACTTAAGCACACCCGCCTCTCCGAGATCCGACGAATATTGGACGATGTACTTCGACGGTTCTCTCAACATTGACGGCAAAGGGAGCAGGGTTCTTTTGTATCACCATCCAAGGAGCAGCTCCGATACGTCCTCGTGGATTTATTTCCCAAAGCATCTAATAATGCCGCCGAGTATGAAGCATGCTCGCATGGCCTACGATTGCGGTTGAGCTTGGAGTTAAACGTCTCTATGTCTCACGGAGATTCGCTCGGTCATCAACCAACTCAACAAGGATGGGACACGACCAAAGTGAAAAGATGGACGATATTGCAAATCGATAAGAAAGTGGAAGGCGATTCTATGGCATCGAGTACATACACGTGGTCGGGACAAGAACCAGCGGCGGATGCGTTGTCAAAGTTAGGATCATCCCGAGCCAAAATCCCACATGGCGTATTCGCTCCAAGACACGCTCACGCCTTCCATTGAAGACAAAGATTCAACAACCGACAAAGTTTCGGACCAGCAATTAGTGCTTACGGTTCGGGCGCCGCGCACAACCGAGCCGCTTCCGACCACTCATGAGCCGGACCGAGAACACCTTTTATCAAGTACTTAACAGACGGTAGCGGTTATATCGATCGAACAGAAAATGAACGCCTGATGCGTCGTAAGTAAGCGATTCGCTCGTCGATGGCAAGTTGTGGCGCAAAAAACGCTAAGGAGGAAATCTTGATGAAGTGTATAACCCGGGAGGAAGGCAAGCATCTCCTAGACCAAATCCACTCTGCGGCTCTGCGGCAACCACGCGGCCTCAAGAACACCTGGTCGGTAAGGCTTTCGGGCCGGGTTTTATTGCCGTCGGCATGAGGGCCGACGCAGAAAAGCTAGTCCGTTGTGAAGGTTGTCGGTTCTTCTCCAAGAGAATCCATGTACCAAAGACATGAGATCCAGACGATTCTAAAACCTCTTGGCCCTTCGCATCTTTGGGGACCTGGACATGATCGGGCCTTTCAAACCAGCTCTGGAAATTTACATGTGTCTTCGTACTAATTGATAAGTTTTCTAAGTGGATAGAATACATGCCTCCGTACAGTGCATCCTCAGAGAAAGCTGTCACATTCCTCGACCAGGTCATCCACCGTTTCGGCGTGCCCAACAGCATCATTACTGATCTGGGTACTCAGTTCACCGGGAACGCTTTTTGGGACTTCTGCGATGAAAGGAGCATAGTTGTAAAATACGTCTCGGTGGCGCACCTAGAGCTAATGGGATGGTCGAGCGGGCAAATGGGATGATCTTGGACGCATTGAAGAAGAGGATGTATAGAGAAAACGATAAAGCTCCGGAAGATGGCTCAAGGAGTTACTACCGTTATGCTGGGCCTCCGAACTCAGCCCAGTCGTAACACCGGCGTCTCACCATACTTTATGGTTTACGGTGCTGAGGCAGTCCTCCCACCAGAGATAGCTTTCAGATCAGCACGGGTAGAGAACTTCGACGAAGGCAAGGCCGACGAAGTACGGGAGCTAGAAGTCAATAGCGCAGAAGAGAAAAGGCTTGATTCTTGCGTACGAACGGCCAAATACCTTGCTGTTTTGCGCAGGTACTACAACAAGAACGTTAAAGAGCGTTTCTTTGTGGTCGAAGACTTAGTCCTGAAGTGGAAGACGAACCAGGCTGGTGTCCACAAACTCGCAACCCCATGGGAGGGACCCTTCATGATCAAGGAAGTCACACGCCCAACGTCTTACAGGTTAGCTCATCTAGACGGCACGGACGTACCGAACTCATGGCACATCGACAAGCTTAGACGCTTCTATGCTTAACCACCGAGATATGTACTCCACTTGTATTTTCGATTTACTTTACTAAAGCAACTATGATTTCTCACCACCACTCATGTGTCACTCCAATTTTATAATTATTCTAACTTAAGCCGGTATGTTTCGACCACCACCACTCCTTCTACGGTTTCGGAGCAGGCCACATCTCCGATTCCTCCCAACACGTGCACGGATCTGTTCTCTTACGTTGCGGGTGATCGGCAGGGTCCCCCCGGTTTGACTTGTTCTGCGTCCACGTGTGCACAGGTCATAGTACCTCATACTCCGACCACATGCCGGATGGGGCCGCACAAACTTTTCAGGGTGACGTGTCGAGCAAAACGGTACAACTAAACAGAACGTTAACACGTTCCCACTTAGTTACACCAACAAAAAATTTCAAGCTTAAAGTGTGTTTTGTATACAACAAACAAGCTTATAATGATATACATTACGTTATTACAAGCTTGCCTGAAAAGGCTCAAGTTTACAATAACACAACTATGTCCTCCTTCTACAGCTCTAAGCCTATTACATTTGGCTGGTCGGGGCGCATGGCGTTTACTGCCCGCCGCCTCTGATACCCTACTCGAGTCTCGGGGACTCTAGGGCTGGTCAAGCTGAAGGGGATGGCCCCGCCGGTGCCTGGCTGGTCGAGACCATGAGCTTCGTTGGTTGGCTTGCGGTGATGGCATTTCGGTGGCTTGTCGATGGCATACCACGCATGGTGATGTCCCACCCATGACAAAGCTAATATCGCCAATTATCTTTGACGACAATTCCAATTTGGGCCGTCCAAGCTCTTGGCCTTGTTTGGGTCTATCTCCTTTGGGTACCCGGCCTCCAAGCGTTCGAGGTTGATCGAGAGGGTAGTGAGCACGCACCATGCTTAGCACATGGGCACCCGTGTACTCACCCGCCTCCTTCACGAAGTCTTGGAACCATCCCCATGCTTGCTTGCATCTCTCGACCAATCCGAATGACGCGTCCTTGGCTCTACCTCTGTGAGCGCCGGGTCGATAAGGTCGAGGGCGGGCACAATGCCGATTGCCATTTCTTGGCACCGTTTGCTCCACATGTCCCGCTCCTCGGTGGCCTTAAGGCATTTGCGTTTTCGGTCGTCACGCTCCTTGATCGCTGGCCTCAAGGTGCCTCTTGGCGTTGACTTTCAAAACCGAAAACAAGACAAGATATCAAACGTGATGACACGACAAGGCCATGAGGGTAATTGAATGAGAAAGGTGGTCTGGAGTGCTTACCTTTGAGTTGTCCTTCATTACATCGGTGTGGTCTTGGAGTTCGATGGCGGCGTGCGGTTCTCGTTGTCCTCCTTCAGCGACACTACATTACGCAAGCGCACGATTGTTCTCCCCCGGAGGCGGGTCACTTCAGCTTCTAAACCTGCATGACAGCTATTATTATCGCAAGAACAAAATAACACAAGTCCCAAGACTTGCTATGATACGGTGAACACTTACCTGTTTTCTCCGCTCTTTGTTTTCGGTGACCGACCGTGCTTTGGTTCTGCGTGCTTCTTGGTCTTTTCTCTCTCGGTCGGCGGCTTCAAGTTGGCGTCGAGGCGATCCACTTTAGCCGTCGACTCCTTATTGGTCATCATGATTCCTTCTATCCGGTGAAGCACCTTTTTCGGTATCTTGCGTTTTCATCAAGTCCCGCACACGCACAGACAAATTACGTCGAGACGATTCGACTACACAACAGGTCAACGACTAAAGCCAAATATACCGGACTTGAGTCACGGGACGCTTGGCGCCTGTTCGACTCTTATGGTCTCTTCGATCTCCGGGATTTCCTCGTGCATGACCCATTCGTCGTTTCAAAGCGCGACACATATACATGTTGTCGCCTATCTTGGGACGGCCCAGACTTCTTCCACTTCATCCTCTTGATTTCTGTTCGGGAGGCGGGCAGATGGTCCGGATTCGCAGACTCCACGCCACCGAACTTTCCCACGGTGTCGCGTCGGCAACTGTGTTCGGGCAACTGTTGCGCGCCTCGGTTAGATCCAGCTCCACAGGTGCCGTGGTATCCGCCTCATCGATGTTCGTGCTTGAGCACTTGTATTCTCGCCGGGATCGGCGTCGGTCGTCGTCACTGCCGATGCCCAGTGAGTCCTCGCCATGGGCTCCTCCACTACGGGTTTCTTTGAGCGATTTGTCCCGCCGTTGTTGGTAAGGACGTTCCGCACCCCAATGCCTAGCTGGTCGGGGCTTTCGGTGGAGCGCCGATCTAATACATTCGAGAGACAAATTCGAAGATAATAGCATCCAATGCAAAACGCAAAGCTTACATCAAAAGTATAGATACTTACGTTTTGACTTGCGAAAGGATGTGACGGCGAACGTCTCCTCGACCGCCCGCCCGCTTTGCACTACCGTGTCCACTGGGGCTTGTGCAACCTCCCGATGCAAGCGTCCGAGTATGATGCGGCATGTTCCCTTCGTCTATGCTCGTGTTGCGGTGGTCGGTTTGTTACCTTCGCCGCACAGAGGAGTCACCCTGCTCCGACGGTCCCACCTGCTTTCTCCTCTTTCGGGGGACGAGCCGGGGGATATCCGCATCCTCTGCTTCGTCGTCCGACAGGGGAAAGATGGCTTGACGTCGTTTGCTGGCAGCCGGACGCTTGCCAGCGGCTCTAGTCGAGGCGTCCTCTACGGTCTCGAGTACCGCTTGATGAACGTCATCGGTCCGGGCTGATGCAGGTGGCTGGCCCAAGAGCTTGTGGCCATTCTACACCGGGGAGGCGACACAAACACTCTGCCCGGTCATGACCATTACTAATCGAGACACAAAATGAAGTAAAAGACAGTTATTTTCTTGATGCGACATGATTCTCTGATTAAAAGGTGGCGTCATTTACCTTTGGGGGGGGCGAGCGGCTTGAAGGCGTGTTCGATGGCGTCCAATGCAACATAATTGGGATCGGCCGAGTTGAATAGCTCTCAATCCCGGCCTTGATTTCCACCTTGTCGAGCGGCTCCTTCCACGGTCCTCGTCGGATCGGCGCCTCCTTGGTACTCTATGTGGCGGGGTGAATCCTTTTACGGCAGTGGCTGGATTCTTGGTGATGAAGTTGCCGACAACGCCGGGCCATCAAGCCTTCCCCAGGATCATCCCGAGCGTTCGGCGATCCGCTCCAAGTTCTCAAGCTTCTCCAGCCGCTTTTCTTCTCTGGAATCGGTCCCACATCGCACTGAGTGATGGTGTTCGGCTCTTCACGGATGTAGAACCATTTCTTGTACCACTCGTCCAAGGAGGTGTTCGAGGCGGTCAGGTATTGAGCCTTCATGCCGTCCACGCGAGTTCAAGTAAACGCCACCCGGCGATCTTCGAGCCACCGCTCCCTTTCTTCCAAGACGAGAATAGGTGGCGGAAGAGGTCGAAATGGGGTTGGCGACCACCATAAGCCTCGCAGAGATGGATGAAGGTGGAGACGAGAAGAATCGAGTTGGGATGCGATTGCAAATCCCAATCTCGTAGTACAAGCAGAGACCACGAAGGAAAGGGTGCACTGGAATCCCAAAACCCCGTTTGAAGAAATCTTCAAAGACCACAATCTCACCGGTTGTGGATCGGGAAGCTTTCTCCTACCGGCACGCCATCCCGCAAGTGCCTTGTTGTGGAGCACCCCATGGCGACGAGGTCCTCGATGGTCCTTTCGTTGCTCGCGATTTCCACCATTCCTTCGCCATGACCTCGCTTTTCTTCGGGCGTCTCCTTCGCCATTAGGTCGTGCTTCCTAAGTGGGTGGATGCAGGAGACCGAGGGGATTGGTAATGCTTTTTGGGGCAATAGGGTTGGCGGGAGGAAGAAGAAAGAAGGTTGCGCGGCGGATGACAATGGGGAACGGTATGAGTAGCTTACAGATCTGCATTATATAAAACAACGAGCCCCGTCGTTTCATCCGCCCGAGAATATTGGAAATTCGTCGTGCGCTGCGCCGCAGAGGGTTGTTCACACAACCTCGAAATCTGCACCAATAAATGCGCTACTTCATTAACAAAGGTACGCGCGCCTCCCGTTGATGGTGTAAGGAGGCCCACACCGACACACCTCAATCACAGGTGTCAACCAACTGTTTGCAAAAAAAAAAAAAAAAAAAAGATGTAATGACGTACCATACCTATTGACTTTTTTTGACCGAACGTGTCGATCGGTCTTGGCAGAGAATAGAGAAAAGTACACAAAATAATAGTACAAGCGGTATAAGTGATCGTGGATTTGTTTTGACCACTCATCGTGCTTGGATAACGCTGGACCACTAATGTGCTCGGGACCGCATTTGCACAGACCACTCATTGTTCTCAGACCATTTTTTGTGCTCGGGGATTGCTCGACCACGGCCGTGCTTTCGGGACCCGCCCCACCAACGCTTGAATAATGGCTCTCCTTGGCTACATGTGATTTGTACTCACATACGGTTAAGAGACTTTTTTTTTTAGACCTTGCTACAAGGCTCATACCTCGCCTTCAAAGAAGCTCGGGGACTACATCGATGACGATGCACCGCCGTGCATCTCAGACGCTTGTACGACGATTGGATTCTCAACTTAATCTGGGAATTCTTTTTAGACCACGCACCACGTGCCTCACGTCACCTACTACCGGGCTCGGGGACTAAGTGGGCACACTTCACCTTGCGGTGAATGTGTTTGTTTTTCACCCCCACGCCTCGATGATCGAGGATGCTACGCTTCAAGACGCACTTACATTTCTTTTCGTAAATACAAGTGGGCACACTTCTCGGGGAAATCTTTTTCTTTTTTTTCTTAAGAGCACCATACATTCTTGGGACAACCTACTTCTCCGGTGATGACGGTGGTGAGGGCGTCAAGAATTCAAGCCTTGCTTGTCGGAGAAGGTTAAAATGGCGGTCGCAAAGATAATACATGATGCTCGGGGACTAGCCGTGTGGGGTATTAACCCTATACCCTTACGGCTAAGCTTGGGTTGGCTCGGATCGATAGGTTCACCCACTGAAAGATGACGTATGCCCGATTAACTGATCGAGTCCCGCACAAGGAATCAAGACGGATTTGGCGACCAAGGGGATCTGGTCGATTAGAATAGGAATCTTATCCCGCCACATATGGCAATTGTAACCGACTAGGATTAGTTTCAGATCGTAACCCCGCCCCGGACTATATAGGCGGGCGGGGACCCTCTAAAATCATCTCTCATTGACATACAACAATACAAATCGACGCAGGACGTAGGTATTACGCCTTCTTGGCGGCCAACACGGATAAAACCTCGTGGTCCGTCTTGCGTCACCGTCTTGTTTGGGACTTGCTTTTTGTCTGCCGATAATCTACTACCTTGGGCATACCCTAGGTAGACTGCAAACCATATTTTCGTCGACAAGTGAGCCACGCCCACGCCGCCATGAAATGTGGGCGAAGCCCGAGAGAGGCCCACGGCCGACGACGCGCGGCGGCCACACGAAGACGCCACGTGTCCGGTCAACTTACTGGATCGCCCAAATCCAGCCCTATCCAAGCCCAGTTTGGACCTGGCCCATGTTGACCGTTGACCGGTCAATGCTGACCGTTGACCTGGCCCCACATGTTAGTGGCATGAGACACGACCTGGACGCCTGCGTCGGATCGACGTCATGATGACGACGTGATGACGTCACGTGGGACCCACCTGTCAGTAGCAGCACGGCCGAGGTGACATCATGCTGACGTCACGCTGACATCAGTTGCTGATGTCAGTAGCCCTGGCCCCACACGTCAGTGACCCTGACCGTTGACCATAGACCGTTGACCGTTGACTCACCGTTGACTGACATTGACCTTGACTGGACCCACATGTCAGTGACCCAAGAGCCCCTGGACCCACCTGTCGGAACTGACGACGTTGCTGACGTCAGCTGGACCCCACCTATCAGCTCGGAACCGAGACAATGACATCATGCTGACGTCAGCATGCCATGTGGACCAGTCATAGCATGACACGTGTCAGCCCAGGATTAATTCAGCCTTTTTCATTTTCAGAAATGGATTTAATCTTTGGAAATTCATAACTAATTCATATGACCTCAGAAAAATACGAAACCAGGACCAAAATTCATCTAAAATCAAGCTGTACGCAATGAACCCATGTTTGAGTGCATTTGGCTCTTTTGAATTTTCATTGCTTCTTTGTGCCATTCTATAGACGTCGCTAACGCGACTATAATGTGATCGTTTGCAGACTCGGAGGAGAACCAGATGGACGAGGATCGTGAGTACCGTGAGGAGTACGGAGATGACTACACTGAAGGTGCCACATCCCACCCAATCTCGTAGCACCTATTACGCATGGCTAAAATAGAAATGCTAGTGCTTACTTTATTATCATGATCACACTATGGTAGGACTTGCATGGTAGTATGCTTTCTTGATGGCCTTTACCTTGACGCAACCTTACCCCTGCTCACCCTGTTGTTAGGCTAGTCACACGCTTGCTGCTATATTTCATTGATTATTACTTCTACTACGCTTGCACTACATTGATGCGTGGTGGAAACTGGTGTTATTTGGACTATGGGGAGAGTGCTACGTGTGTGACTTGGGTGCGTGGAGGGTGAGGGTTGTGTCGACCAAGTTGGAGTATACGATGAGCCTCGCGCAAGTCTTGCCGTGGGGTGCTACCTGGGCACCCCTGGAATGGATACCTATGGTGGGTAAATGGTATATGAGGTGGCCCTGGGTGTGATCCTGTGATGGGAGGAGCCTAGGGTGGAGGTGCTATGGTGGCACGGTAATGGAAACCCTGATGAAGACATTCTGGCTTGGTCATCCTTAAGGACTTACTAGTACTCAGATTCACCGGAAAGCCTTACGTACCACTCGCCCTATATGGTGCGGGACGGCCGGACTACTTGGTAGGATATTGCCACTACTGCTAGGTTGATAGCGGATAGTGTAAGGGAGGTACGGGGTGCGAAGGATTCCCCCCACACCCTTCCGAGACTTCATGGAGACCTTGTGGACCCGGTTCATGACTCACAGTTTCAGCCACCCCAGACCGGACTTGGGGTGTACCAGGGCTGAATGGTAGAGTGGCATTATCCTAGGCTAGCAAGCGGCCGGAATCAGCCCAATTGACGATGGTCAGCGAGGAAGGCGGATCTTGTGGTTATGTAAAACCTCTGCAGAGTGTATGGTTGATCGATCGATATATATGCCGGCTTGTTGGCTATGGACCTTTCCTGAGTTTCGCTTAAACTAGATAGTGAGATGAGTCATTCTCCTCTTCCCCCCGGGAGTGAGTGTTCGGACGTAGCTAGGGGCTACGGGCCTTGAGACAGTGCCGAGAGGGAGTTGGCCTGTCGACTGAGCGATGGTATGGGTATGGTATGGAGATGGTGTGGAGATGGTGGTATATCGATCCCAGGATCAAAACCTGGCTCTGGAATGGGAATGGGGTGGAATGGGTGTGTGAATGGTGTTAAAACTTGACCAACTATTATTAAATACTTGATATAGGAAACCCCAGCCTTATAGGTTCCTTTTGATTATATCCAACTTGCATCCAATTTCCACAAAGAAATGCTCATAGGGTTGGGAGTGGCCAGTACAAATCGTACTGATAAATTTTGGCACACAGGTTCTGCTGAGGAGTATAGCTCCGAGGAGATTGACGGTTGAGGGGTTCGTTCCTACGCTCGAGTTTGGCGATCTTATCTTCAAGCAGTTCTGAATGAATGCTACTTTTGATTCCGCTAATGCGGCGATGTAATAAACTTATATAATTCCGCACTATTTGTACTCCGATATTATCGTTGTATGGATGTGATATTCAACTGGAATTTGGGTAATATGATCTACAACGATCTTATTACACTTCGACACTGTGGATTTTCCCTTCACGGAAATCGGGGTCGCTTCAACGGGTACTGTTGGTCAACTCGTGGTAGAAAGTCTGCATGAGTAGCCAATTCTCTATCCCATGATGAGGACTTTCCACAATGTAATCTTGGAAACGCTCCCATACCTCAGGGACAGATTCATCATGTTCTTGCTGAAAGCTTGAAATTCTCCCACGCAGAGCATTGGTCTTGCCTGTGGGAAAGAACTTTTGCTAGAAAGGCAGTGGAGCAGTTATCCCATGTAGTATTTCTATCTTTGTTGGCGTAGAACCATTGCTTTGCCTTTCCCAAGAGTGAGAATGGGAAGAGGCGAAGTAATATGGCATCTTGGGTTACACCTTTGATGGTGAAAGTGCTACAGATCTCTAGGAAGTGTTAGAGATGTGCACTCGCATCTTCATGTGCCATTCCATAAAACTGGCTTGCTTGCACCATGTTGATGAGGGCTGGCTTGTGCTCAAATCCATTATCACTGACATTGACTATCAGTACAGTACGGATGTTGGCCGTAGTTGGAGTAGAGAATTCACGGAGAGTCTTGTTAGCTATGGCTTCAAATTCAGGTGTTAAGCTTCACCTTATATGGTTGTCTTCTAACTTTAAAGCTGAAACTTTCTTGAGTTTGACTCTAGTCCTCCTGATTAATGCTTCTGGATCTTCAACGTAGTTTGTCGGAAGGTCAAAACCGGTCATATATTACCCTGCATAAGATACATAAGTAGACAAAACAAGGGTAAGCCTATTTGAGCAGAGATCAATGGTTTTCCTCGATCACATCAATAAGTATAAGTTTATCAATACTTTCTTTGCCTAGCTACCTTCCCCGACAATGGTGCTAGAAATGCTTGTTGACATTTCTTAGCGTTGCTTCTAAGAACAGAGTTTTAAATCTAGTCCCCTGCGATAGTGCCAAAAATGTTTGCTGGTATTTATTAACTTGTCACTTGTTTTAATAGCCACCTATTATAAACCTATATCTCCTAACATTAATTTACTAGGTTGTCATCCCTAGTGATGATGCCAGAGATGCTTGTTGGCATTACCTAGCAATACTACTAGAATAATACTAAGTAGTTCTTTATTAATTTATGTGACTAGGAAGAATAGATATGAATATATATATATATATGAAAGGACTCTGAAAGTGCACAGATAATTATACTTCTGTAGCACTTCACCCGGGAGTATTATAGGTATCGTTCTTTATATTTTTACCACAGGGAAGGTTTGGCACGGACATGTATTGATAACTTATACTATTGATGGAGAAATAAACCATAACCAATGTTCTACTCATAACAGGGGAAAGTCATAGGATAAGATATATGATAAGTATTGATCAATGATAATGATAAATCACTCAAAGTACTCCTTTCTATGGCATTAGCATGGTCAGGTAGAATATTATAGGAATAATTCCTAACTCATTCTTAATTACAACTCAAAGCATACATTGATTAGTGCAATTATACCAAGTAATCATTGCTAAGATCATCTTCATATCTACACATATGGGATATTACTAAGAAAGATTAAGAACGGAGCTTGTTCTTCCTTCGTAAGTAGACCCTACGTGCGTCTATATTCGTGGAGTGGACTATAAAGAACTCAACGGGAGTCTCACATCCGCGATCTACCACATGAGCCAGAATATAGGGTGTATCCATTGGTAAACAACATATAAGCACCATGTTTATACAATGTCAACCACTCACCCATGGTACCTTAGAGTAAGCGCTATATGAACTTATGCATGAACATGATGATAATCTAACTATACTAAGCATATAATCAAGGCAGTGTTCGCCTAAATGGATTAAACGGCCGTTTAAACGGTCAGTAAACGGTAAACGATGGTAAACTATTTTGTTTAGGGGGTAAATGGAAATTAAACGGTTGACCGTTTAAACGGTAAAAAAACGGGGAAAAACGGTCTAAACGGCCTAAACGGAACGGAGATAAACAGCATTAAACGGGCTAAACAGCTGTTTAAATGGTTGTTTAGGCGAACACGAGGTAAATCTAGTTCAGTTTTGTATGGATAAATTTGTATACTTAAGTTTATTATATATATAAATGTGTACACTTGATATGTTACATGCATAAATATCTATATTTGGTTCTTTTCACATGCATAAAAATATATACATACCAAAATAATTGATTTTTACTTGGATAAATATGTATAAATGCTAGAATACTTGATTTTTTATGTGCACATATATAATTATATGTATTTTTTTTAAAGTACAAAACCATTAAGACCGTTTAACTTCGTTTAAACACCGTGTAAACAGCCTAAACGCTAAACGAAGGGCGACCGTGTAAAAACCGTTTACCATTTAGGGAAAACATTGAATCAAAGTAGACGATGAACATTATAATGAAGAACATGAATAAAGTGAATACTCATATTGTCATAACAATTATAACTAGCATATAAAAATAATGGAGGTACAAAAGAGAGGGGGTACAAAGATTATACCAAACCACGCTCTTGAAAAGATCGGGAATCCAAGCAAAGCCTGCTTGCCTCTCTCTAGACCTAGCCTAACTAGCTATGCCCTAGAATATGGTGGAGCTTTGAGGATGATTAGGGTTTCTGTCTTATCAAATGACCTGATGACTGGAGTTACTATGCCTGGGAATGGCAGGGGCTGGTATATATAGCCTAGAGCGTCCAATATGAGCCCTTGGATCAAACCGAGTTAAAGGATGGTGTAAATGCAACCTAGGAGGCGGTGGAGAACCGACTTTTGAAGGAGGGGCTAACATGTGGGCCTAGGGGTCAGGCGACCTACAGGTGGGGCCGGCCACGTGGAGTCCTCTCGAGTCTTCTAGAGTCTTCTGGTGTCTGTTTTGCTATGGATAAGCACGATTAAATCTAACATGTAGGTCCACCTTGATGGTTTTCTGAATAAACCCTGCAGAAAATACAGATTCACCAAAACTCATGAAATTTGTTAGTTTAAATCCCTAGACCTACGTTGGTGATTATATTTATGCCCTTATACATGTTATATTGACGGTCTATAATGGTTGTTAACTACCATCAACAGTAGACACTTTGAATCCTGCAGTGCATGAATGACTGGGAATGGTTTTATGTTGATCTCTTATTCTAAGATTATGTCTTGAGTAATACATCCTTTTATCGAGGACGAGTAAAAGCCTAAGTGTGGGGGAGTTTGTTGACGGTAGTTAACATTCGTCACAAACCGTCAATATAACTTGCATAAATGAATAAAATAGATCACCAACATAGACTTAGGGGTTTTAACTAACAAATTCCATGAGTTTTGGTGAATCTGTCTTTCCAACAGGATTTAATCAGAAAACCGCTAAGGAGGACCTATTTGTTAAAGTAAATTATGGAATTCTGTCGCAAAAACATGGGAAGACTCTAGAAGCCGAATCACCGAAGCGGAGGCCAAGCCACTGACATGTGGGGCTGGCCAACCCCACATGTAGGCCACTTGGCCCTTGTGGGTCCCACCTGTCATCCTCCTTGCTATGTCGGTTCTCCACTGCCTTAAGGATTGTATCTCCACCGTTTATTCAAGTCGGTTTGATCCGAGGGCTCAGGATTGATGCTCTGGCCTATATATATCTACCTGCACCCCCCTCTAGGGCATGCCTCACTTGATACTAAGAGCTGAGAAGCCAGAAACCCTAATTTATATGTCCACCAGGATCATAGCTAGCAATCAAGAGAAGATTAGTCCTCGATAGGATCTAGTCTTGTATTAGAGATAGAGAGATAGAGTGAGGAAAGAGTTTTGGAGGAGTCTCGGCTTATCGGTGCTCTCTCTATGGCTTGTATCCCTGGCGGAATCAAGTTCTTCTTGAGCGTGCTTCTGAGATTTCTCTAGTAATCGACTTCTAATTCAAGTAAGCATCTTGTTCATATTGTTCTTCAGGTTTGCGACTCTCTTTTGAGTACTTTGATCCTTGTAGCTCCTGGGTTAAAGTAGTATTCATAGTGTAAGCATGGTGCTTAGACTTGGTTACTCATGGATGTACCCTATTTTCTAGATCGATGGTAGCTCACGAGGGTGACTTTTATAGCGTTGTTGAATCCTTTGTAGTCCACCTCCCGTTAATAGACTTAGCAGGACTTTGTTACTATAGGAAACATACTCTTCCTGTGTTTTCTCTAGTAATATCCCTAGAATTGAATAATAGAAGACAAAGCTTACCAAAGTCTCCTCTACACTCCTATTATCTAGCCTTGATTGTGAAGTTGGGTTAAGTTAGATTTGGTTATTCTCACACATATTTCCTCGATTTCGATATAAAACTAGGTACTCCCGGTGAAGTACTACATCGGTATAATATACGTACACTTGTGGATTATTCTATGTGCATTAATTTATACCAACAGGTGCCTAAGCACGTGTTGATTAACTCAAAAGGACCCAACATGAGTTGGGTACCAAAGTGTGCTTAGGATGTTGATGTAGGTACTTAGTGATGAGATGAAGCCTTCGGAGTGCTTGAGCAATCTAATTGGAAATATTCATTCAAGCTATCAACCAATCCTTATCATACTCTTCTTATGGTTGACTCAAAGAAAATAAATGATCATGATTTCTACTTCATCTTCTTCATTGGTAACAAGTACCTAAACCTTATAGGATAGCCACTTTGAGTTTCACTTGCTCAATAACTCACAAATTGGTGTATTTGTAAAATATTCAAAAGTGGCTAATTAGATTTAAATTGATCATTTGATATTTGCCATGTGATGCTCTTAATGGCTCTCTAGTAGAGCAATTTATTTGTTGAGATGCAGGCATACAGGAAAGAAAAGAGTGAAAAACAAGAATCACAAACAGTGAATGAATTGGTTCTGTCCTATACATATGGCAGGAGGCAGAACTTTAAATTTTGTTGCTACTGAGTACTGATCCATGTGACTACATATATTCCCAACTTACTCAGATGCTTGTGATTCACTTTGCCTAAGTGGTTTGTAAGTATTTGTCAACTCAATTTAAATATGGCAAATTTTGTGATTTAGGGATGTTGGCATTTCTAAACGCAATCAACAAGTATGGAGATAGAAATGCTTGTTGGTATTTCTTAGCATCATCACCAATGATTAGCAATGCCACTAAGTAATAGCCTTGATAGTTCCTTAACAATTTTAGATATTTATCCACAAGCGCACGGAGCTATCATTGTAGCATTTCACCCAAAAGTATTTAGGGTATCATTATTTATATTCTTTCCAAAGGAAGGCATTTGGTTAAAAGTCTAGTATGGATATGAACTTGAATAATAATGCTTGCAAGTGCACCAATTGTTTATAATAGGGGTAAGAACAATAATTTTAGGATAGTGGACACACACTTGGCATTCCTCAAAGGATAAAATAAAGAGAAAGAATAAAAGAATAATCTAAGTCGAGTAGGCATTGGTCTAGTATAGTCATACAAAGATTAGTTAACGATCATACAAGCTACATAATTAATTTTAGGGCTGATTGTGAAGCAGGTTGGGAGGCCACCGAGTACTGGTCTGCTAGGAACTTCATGTGATAATTTATACTCCTACACCCCAATCGAACATCGGGGATTACAAGGGACGGACAGGGCTGCCACCACCTGCAGCCTAGCCCTCAACCATGCAAAGGGACAATCATTCACCTGTCTCTCCATACCCAAGCACCACGCTTGCATATACAGAAACTACCCAAATCCCCTCGGCTCCCCGACCCTACGGATCGACAGGTAAAGAACTTGGGCACACCTAATGGCACGATGAACCACCACCTCAACTTTGCTCTAATTCCGGTTATATAAGTTATATGAGTGTTTAAGCATAAAGTCATGTGTGCTACTTTCATGACATACAAACTATACACTAGTTCATATATCAAGATTATAACATGGTAACTATACTCTAGTTCATAAGTATGACTATAAATATCATACGAGAGCAGAACTTTGGAAGAACACATATCTCTATTCATACCCAAAGGTTTCTTCTTCTAAGGAGCCAAGCTCTCCAAGGTAGCTTTGCCTTGCTCTAAAGCTACTAAAATGTAAAGCTACTACTAGAGAGTGAGGTGTGTGAGGTGATGCTCAAGGTGAGTGTGTTTAGAGAGGGGGGTACCCCTCTACTTATACAGGAGCATAGGCGGTGCTACGAGCTATAATTGGCATGAGGATCAACTCTCACCGCCTTAGCATGGTTCCATGTGACCGCCATAGCAAGGAGGGGCTGAGCAGCGTCGGTAAGGGGTCGGGCGCCCCTAGGGGTCGGCCGCCCCATGACCGTGGCCTCTCACCGACCGCCTTCGCCTGGCAGGCCATGGGCTAGACTAGGATTGCTTTCCCGTGGGTTTTTGCCCCATTTGAATTGATTTGATGGGTGTCTCCCTTGTTCCTTTGCACAAATCATTATCGAAAAGCGCCCTTCAATGAATTATTCTATGTATTTGTGTTTGTGACCTGCAAAATAATGTTCTCCAAATACATGTGGACCTTGCTTAGTAGTAAATGCATATGTGATCAAGATTGCTTATTTCTCCTCTTTTTGTGTCTTAATTGGCGGTCAGATTTGATCGGTAAAGACCGCCAACAAGCTCCCCCAAGCTTAAATTTGCTCGTCCCAAGCAAATAGCTAAGTTATTGGTTGTTGATCAGCAGTTGCTACGATGACGAATATAATTCACAAGTACCACGCCTATAACAATGTATTCTTCCTCAATTTAAATATGTTGGCATTCTATCTACCCTTTTAACTTAATCCCTGTGGGGCTTATTGATTTTACAAATTTTAGGTAGTTGCAAGATAGAACGGTTTTAATAGAATTACCAATCATTCATTCTTTGATCAACCTTCTATTCGAAGGTTTTATGAGTTTTGCAAAATAAAATATAAGTTCCTCAAATGATTCACCCAATCGCTCAATGTGCATGATCCTCACTAAGGCATTTGATTGTTTTGCCTTCTTTTCATCCTATCTCTAAAAGGCTTTGAGTGGAGTTTTAGGTAGGTACGAATGAGAGGCATACTTATATCACATATATTGCTAAGTCAAAAACCAGATCCAAGGAGATACAAGTCATACACTTTGATCAAGATGTGCAAGTGTGTGGTATATATTTTTTTCTAATCCTAATATTTTTTGTACTCCTTTGATCATGACTTTCTCTCTTTTAATAAATGCCTTAGAAGTATGGGCTATCTCTCTCTTTTTTCAATACTTTGGAACCTTCATGTGTTCTATTGTTTTCTTTTTTTCTTTTGTTGCTTTGAGAGCTTCATGTGTCTCTCTCTTTTTTTAGCATAGCCTCATACTTATTTTTGGCATATGAAAACTTTGGAGAGAAAGACTCATGACAAATGAATGAAGTTTTTATTTTTGGTGGTTGAAAAACATGTTTTTGCGTAACTCTTAATGTAAGAGTTATTATTTTAATTGTGGGTGTTCGTGAATCTTGATCATGGGTGCATGACGAGAATCTAAACAAGGGTCACAAAAATTTGACAAAACTCAATGTGAATATAAGTAGCATAGGACTAGGGTTTTGAATTTGAATCATGTCATATGGCCGTGGTAGGAATTTATAATCATTGAGAAACTTTTGATTTTAGCATTTTTAAATGAAAAACTCTGGATGTCAAGTTTCTCTTAAAATAAAGTCATATCATATTCTATTTACTATATCATAACTTGCAATAGCTTGAAAAGGATCATGCTTTTGCAACCCACAAGTTTCAAGTTTTAGGATGAGACATTTTAGCCAACAAACTTAAATCTTGGGGAATACTAAGTTACAACATAGGTACTAATGAATTATAGATAGAGCAACTATTCATCATTTTAACAAAGGAGAAACTAAACATTCTTAAATCACATATGGGAGTGGAATAAATATTTTTGTTGTTTTTATCATATTTAATTTTTTTGGATTTTATATTTTTGGATTTTTTTAATGCTAATAAATAAATAAATGTAGAAAATAAATAATGCAAAAATTAAAATGTAGAAAATAAAAGGTATTACTTACCTCTGCGGGGGTCCTCCCCCAAGCATGCTCGTTGCCTACGGTCCGGGATTGAATCCCATGTATCGTCAGTAGGCCGCCTGCTGTTTTCACTGTTGCTACGGCATCGCATTCATTTGCACCATTTGTTATTGCTGCTATTGATGCCACTGGGCCGAATCCTACACGTGAGTATTAAGTGTGTTTTTTAACTCACTAGTGCGGATTTCTAATCCTCCGAGATGGTTGTTGACGGCCTCCCATCCTGAGATGGACTGTCATGGTTGCACAGGTGGAGGGAGCCCCTCGAAGTCGGACGAGTGCAACATCCATACTGCAGCATCAGCCTCTGCCCATCTAGATCCTTCGGCCTTGTGTGTCTGTGGAATATGCTCCCAACTGGAGTGGTGCATGGGTGTGAACCCTGGTACTTGCCTAGTAGGGAACAACTCCGGGTGGAACGCCTGGGGCATAGCTGGCAAAGGTTGCGACTGCGCCTGCTATGAGCTGCTTGCTTCGTTTCTGGATCTGCTCTTTATCATCCTACCAGACATAGAACTTCTGCGAGCTTCCTCTTGTGGAACAAGAGGGAAGGTTAACACAGGGGAATTATACAAACGAAGACCCAGGTTAGGTAATAGGATCTCATTTGTACACACCCTAAAAGAAGAACACAAGTCATCTAGCTGCATTATGTTTTAAATGATGTCCTTATAACAAGTAATGCTCATCGATAATAAGGCGTGGAGTTAAAATGTATTCTACTTCTTGGCTTTCCATTGCACCGACACTAGTGCCAATGCGAGTAACAAGAGATGTGCAAGATATTGAAGTAGAAAATGTTTTCAACAATTCTAACCAATGGTTGAATATTTCTTTAACAGGAGCAATTTTAATCTTCTCGATCATGGCATAGAGTATTTTCATTTCGTCATTATGAACAACTCAAATGTCTTGCCTAGAAAACAAGGTCATGGCGATCCAATGATACATGACCCTTAAAGTAGGGTATTGGATGTCCAAGTTACGGGGTGCAAATTTTCCAACTACAACTTGACCCAAAATTTCATTCCAAAATTTATGGCAATCAAATCCTCTAACAGCATGATCTATGTCAAGTAAGCATTTTTTATGGAAACCTATGTGTTGGGCAAGATCTCTCCTAGAGCAAAAATACTCTATTTCAAACAGGCGAAAAGTGATCCCATTGTCGACTTCTTTTAGTGAGCATAAAAATTGGATGGTTAAGAGACGAGAACCTTCTTCCCAAACGGGATCAATTTCTTCCCACCCAACGACTTTCCAAATAGAGGTGAACTCGACATCCATACCTATGGCTTGGAGAAGCGCGAGGTCATATAATGGCATGGGCTCAAACTCATGGTCCTTGATGAGGTGGCAGGCTTCCATCCCCCGGCCTCTTTCCAAGTCAAGGTGGGGCTCATCATCTTCCTGCATAGGTTGTTTTTGTTCTTGTTCTTGCTCTTTCGTCGGCACGGTTTCTTCAACTTCATGCATCGGGCTTCCTTCATGCTTGGTGTAGCGCGAGCTTGAGCTTCCACAGAGCGCTTTGAGCTTGATCATGTGATCTTCTTGATGGCACCAGCAATAGCCTTCCCGAGCCTACCAATGGCGAAAAACAACACAACAACAATAAGCAAAAACTCGAGCATGGGTTAAGGATTAGCACAAAAACAAATTGATGAACCCGAGAACTAGCTTGAGCCTAGAATTTTTGCAAACCTTTCTTGCACTAAAACTTGTTGGAAAATGCTTGAAAGAAACTTGAGAGCAAGTGAGTGAGTGAGAGAGTGAAAATGTGAGAGTGTGAGAGGGCTGAGGGGCTCTCTCGGGCTGCCTCGGTATTTATAGCGGCCAAAACCAATAGGAGGGAGAAGGGGCAACGGCCATCTACGCGTTGTCCAAACGGCAGGGCCAACGGCCACCTGAAGGGGTCGGCCAACCCATGGGGTCGCCCACCCCCTGCTGGGCCCGTTCGGTCTGCCCTTCGGTAGAAAGCCCCAAATGGCTAATTCAAACATGGAGCCATTGGGGTTTCATCCATATCCCCAATGGTTTGCTATTTTTTTTTATTTTCCAACAATTTTTTATTGAATTTTTATTTTTTATAATTATTGAAAAAATGATAATTAGTAATAATAAATTATTCTTATTCAGAAAATGATTTTTGTGGGATTTTTCGAAGATTTTTATTTTGATAAAAAACTCAAAAATTAAAAATTTTAGGAATATTGTTTTGAATATTTTTAATTTTAAAGATAACTACCGATTTACCTTCGGCAAGGGTTCGATGTTTTTGGTCCATCGACAAGACCTCTCCTCCATTGATCTGCAGCTGAATTAACATTTTCGCGGGGATTCTCGGGTTGCTCAGGGTTTCCCGAATGATCGACAGGAATAGCGGCAGCTATTAGTGAACTTTGAGTTTCTATCATTTTGTTAAAACTTAATTGATTCTTTACTATGGAGGATAAGCTTTCTATTTGAGAATTTATATTTTCGAGAATTTTATCACTTGACATTATTTTTTTGTAATATTTTCATTAATTTTAACTTGGCCTCAATCTTGCATCACAATTGCAGTTGGGTTTATGATTACTTGTCTAAATTAACTTGTGAATCTATGACTAAGGATTGGTCTTGATGAGCCCAAAATAATTAGGCAAACAATTATTTCTCCAATAGAGAAATATGAGCTTATGACTTGGGACCTATATCTAAGATTGTTTACAAATTATTTGGATATAGGGTAGCAGAGATGGCAAGACATAAGGACGTCAAGGTTGTGCCTAGGTCCAAGGCCAAGCATGATCATCTTGCTTTTGAGAGGCACAAGAAATCAAGGCAGGATATCCACACCAGGTTTGGTGAGCAGAGCAGCAGTTGAAGACCCTTTAGAGCTACTAGGGGTGCTCCACAGTACAAGGAGAGTGGTGATGGTAGCAGCCCCTCTTCTGATTATGATGACACTGAGGATTACAGAGTTGAGAACAGGGAGAGAAAGAGCATCGATAGAGAGTCAGATGATGATAATCCAAATGATGATGAGGAGGAGGAACCTCTAGTTCAGTACCCACCCCAAGGAGGATAGCCAACTCACAATTTTCACTTTGGTATGCTTGAGGTGCATAGCACCAAGGTACCCAACTATGTTACTAGAGTGAACTACATGGCTAAGGGTATGACTAAGAGAGCCAGAGAACAAAAGGAGGATTGATCCTAGTAGTCAGCCAGAGAGTTGCCCATATGATCACAAGTTTTGCACTATGTTTTAGCTTGACTTTTATACTAGTGTGATCCTCTCCAGAAACCTAGTTGTAGCTAAGTCTCAGTGGATTGATTGGACACATGTTAGAGAGTTGTAGAAGCACTCTCTTGATGATGCTATTGCCACTTATCAGCGCACCGGTATGTACCAGCTCATGGAGTTTCAGCATCCCTAGAACTCTGAAGTTATTGCTCAGTTCTATGCTACCTTGTTTGTAGAGGAGCTAAGGCGTATGCACTGGATGTTAGAGGGACAGTGGTACAGTGTTGACTATGTAGTCTTTGTAGGGTATCTGGGTATTTTAGAGGAGGAGCTTCAGAGAGACAGGATTCACACTGAGCAGGTATTACCTCCTGAGAGGATGGCTTATATGTATAGAGGTGTTTTAGTTGGGAAGGTAATTGCCTTCACCCCACCTATAGGTACCTAGATAGGATGTTTAGGAAGAGCATTGATTGCAAGGGCGGAGCAAGGGCACTATTGCAGATTACTCTAGAAACCTTCTCTATAGGATGGCACCAGATGCACAGCCCTTTAGTATCTTTGACTTTATCTAGTGTGAGATCTAGAGTATTGGTGAGAGGCCCATCAAGGGCTGTGGTTTTGGTCCATACATCATGCATATGATTCAGCAGGTGACAGGGCACCAGTTTGAGTATGATAGACCTCACAAGGTGCGGAAGATAGTAGCTAACTTGCTAGAGGTTGGAGTACCCCTGGCTAGTCCAGGGGAGCAGCAATAGTAGCAGCTAAGGCAGATGCACCTGCAGGTGGTGCAGTAGCAGGAGGAGCCTCACCTCCACCATGTGCTCCTCCACTCTCTTCTACATGTCATCGCAGCCCTCATTTGCCTATTCGCAAGATGTTCAGTGCTATCTTTGGGATGTGTAGGGACATCCAGACTAGGCAACAAAGGGAGACGAAAGCTAGGAGGAAGGATATTTGGACTCTCAAGTAGATCTCTTAGAACCTAGAGCGTAATCCTCCTAGGTCTCCAATTTCATATGAGGATCTCAGTGACCTAGAGACAGAGGGGTAGCAACAGGTCAGGTACAATATAGAGTTTTCTCAGTTCCTTCAGCGACAGGAGCAGCAGCAGGCTCAGCGGGATCAACAGCAGTAGGAGCAGGCACCAAAGCACCCTGACACCTTGCCACTATAGGCTCGTGTGCCTACCCACACTCAGCCATGTCCCAGTACTGCAGATGAGTTTGCTTTAGACTGGTGGGGTGACCTCACAGGTGGATATAGCTACTATGGGTTTTGTGGCTATGATCCATGGTGTTGGTGGTTTGCGTCCACCTGGTGCTCCATGCTCAGAGGATGAGGATGATGGTGGACAAGATGATGACAATGATGAGGAGTGATTATAGACTCCAGATATAGCTTGCAGCCCCTTTGTGCTTAGCATGTAATTATTGGATCTTTTGTGGTGATGGATGACAAAGGGGGAGAGATAGTGATTAAAGCTTTAGGATTGCTTCATTTGTTTTAGCTTTTGTACCTGGAGACATGTACTATAGCTATAGTTTATCTTTGTCTTGAGAGCTTCATTGATGTATCATTTTGAGTTGAGATAGATTATATGAGCTTTATCTTTGTATCATGTTTGAGATGAGACTTGTACTTGATGGATGTGTCTTTTGAGACTCATATGACATGATCCTTATCTTGTAATATAATCTATCTTAGTGGTTTGTGGACTTGAGAAAATTTGTATTGTGTGTTATATGTGTGATATACATGTTGTATTTACTTTCATAAGGACCATACATGTTTAGAGTGGATTTGTATGATGTGATGCTTTTATATTTATTCTTATGTGATATATCTTGTTATATGCATCACGGATTTTATTTTGTCACACACACTTGCACCCCATGGATGCAATGATTTAGGAGGAGTCTCTTATGTGTTTTTAATATATGCAATTGACATTTGAGGTCATTTTATGAATTCCATTCATAAGCACATATTAAGGGGGAGCCTCTAATAAATCATTGAACCCAAAAGCTTTAATGTTTAATATCTTTTTGTAAGCTTTAATCAAGTTGTCATCGATCACCAAAAAGGGGGAGATTGAAAGTGCATCAAGCCCTTTAGTGGGTTTTGGATGATTGAATGACAATGTGATTAAAGGTCTAACATATGTGCTAAGTGTTGGATAGGAAATGGGTTATCTCATAGGTACTTGATGAAAGCCAAAATGATGTGTTGTTGTATAAACAACCTAGTTCAAACACAAAAAAACAATGCAAAAGATATTCATGCAAGGCTTACTCATTGTGGGATTTCTATGAATAATGTGAAAACAAGAACATTGATGACTTTGATTGATGAGACATGAGGGATTGCATATGGATGGTCTCACCTTTTAGAGCTTGCTATATTGAAAGACAATTATACAAATGATCATAATGAATGATTCAACACCAACTGTGACTTGATGGCTTGAGATGGTGAAGATTGCAAGGAAAGGCTTCGAGGTACTAAGCAAGGGTGAAGGGCAAGCGACGGCTTGGTGACCGAGGAACCTAGCTAGGTGAAGAAGGAAGTACTTGCATTTAGTCAAAGTACTAATCAAACCATGAAGGTCATATTGAAGTGGAGGATCAAATCTTGGATGAATTGTTGAAGTGACTTGATACATTTGAGTCAACTCACATTTGTTGTTTGGAATCAAGTCACATGCTCAAGATGGTGATGCTCAAGGAGAAAATCAAGATCGACATGATTGACACCCTCACTTGATGGAGATCAAAAGCTATGGCATTCGGTTTGAAGGAAATCAACTCAAGCGGTTCAAATTCCGTTTTCATTTGATATTGAGTTATTAGGTATGTCGTACTATTATGAGGGATTCATCATGTTAATAGATAGTAATTTATAAGTGCTCAAGCTAACCTATGTGAAGTTCGAGTGTTTGAGAGCCAAAAGAGCTAACCTGTGCTTGCTGAGATAGGCATGTCCGGTATTGATACTGGACGTGTCCGGTATTTGCCCAGCCACAACAATCTTCTTGGTGTTTTCGATTTAGTTCATCAGGAGTTCCAACAAACATCGGGACTTCCAGGAGTCGGAAGTTCCTGTAATCGTTGGGAGTTCTATCGCCTCACATGCGACATTGACTTAGTGACCATTGGTAGTGTGCAGGCAATATCAGACGTGTCTGGTATTCCAACGGCTAGAAAATGGCTAGTTTTTTAGTGGGGTCTATAAATACCCCCAAGCCTCCACCTTTCGAGGCTGCTAATTCTGTTGACTTCCATACACGTTTTTGAGCCTTGAGAACACTCTCCAACCCTCTCTTAGTGAGTGATTGATCCAAATTGCAAAATCCATCTTGTGGGTTGAGTGAGATTCAAATTGAGAGCAAGCCACCCTTGAGCACTTGTGCATATTTGTTGATCTTGTGATTTGCATTTGTTACTCTTGGACTCTTCGGTCCTAGATGGCTAGGCGTCGCTAGAGAGCATCCAAGAGTTTGTGGTGTGCCTCAAGAAGTTTGTAATGGTTCGATTCCACTGCCACAAGGGAAGGAATCAACTAGTGGAAGGAGGAAAAGGAGTTCGAAAAGACTCCAGCTAGAGTTGCCTTTGTGGTCCTCTAGAGCTAACCTTCGTTGGTCGCTCGCTGCCCCCTCAATGGAGAGTAGGAGTCGATAGAGTTTGAACTTCTATAAAACAAATACCATGTCTCGATCTCTCTTTACATTTGGTATTCATGATCTTTGTGTGTTGCTTGAGCTTGTGATTAGGTTACCAGTGGGTGCCTTGAACTTGGTGTGGAGGAAGGAAACAAGAGGAGCAAGTTCTGCCGTCGTGGGCAGAACCCGTGTATACCGGACACGCGTCTGGTATTAGCCTCCAGCACTGAATTTATTTGATCTCTATTCTAATCTTTATGTTGTAGGGTTATAGCTCTTGAATATATTCTTTGCACCTTGTTTACTCTATGACTAACTCGTGAGGGGTTTATTTCTCTGATTTGGAGTTTCCACTTGGAAACTCCAACACTAATCATTTCAGCATTTTGAAGGCTTGGATTTTTAGAAATGCCTATTCACCTTCCCCCCTCTAGGCGGCATCCTCGGTCCTTTCACCTACAAGCCCTTCACTTGGCAAGCCATTTGTGGTATCCACAACTATTTTTAAGGACATGCCAAAGAGGAGCCTACACGACTCTAATTTGGTAGACCATCTGTAAGCATGCACCAAAGAGAGAGAGAGCAAGGAGGGGATGCAGAAGAAAGGAGTAAGGGGGAGGGGTTAGGCGTGAGATAGGGAATGGAGGTGGTGAACTTAGGCTAGGCTAAGATGTGGTGAGCAACGTTATGGGGGGCGACAACTATTGGCGAAGGAGGGCACTATGGGCACTATGTGAAAGAGAGGTGGTGGGTGGCATCCTTCGATGGCTCAGAGGAATTAGTCAATGGGGATTTAGGAGTTATTAAGTCATGAGAGGGACTATTGAGATGGGGGAGCTTTTTCTTGTTAATGGAGATGGGGATCTTGATCTTCTGTCAGGTAGAGATAACTATTGTTGTGGCGGAGAATGACACACCGATCCGGCTTTAGATCGAAAGATCGAACCCTGTAATCTTGGCACCACAACTCCTCTGGTTATCAACTGAGACACGGATCTAGTTGACCTCGCCAAGAAGGCTAATCCCTGCCTGCGCAATGAAGAACACAAGCAAGAGCAAGAAAGAAAACAACCAAATTGCAGATAAATGATTAATCTCACGATGTTGGGGTCTCACAAACCGATGAACGGTGAAATTGTTCTTGACAGATTAATCTAAGCAAAACCCAAACCCTAATGAAGGGGTGGTGGCAATTTATGAAGACTCTAGGGTCATGCAAAGACCCCTGGACACGCCCCCTAAGGGGCCCAAACATGATACACAGTCCAACGGACCGAAAGACGGTGTCGCATCACCCTGGCAGATTCTGAATGCTAACTTGTTTTGACGATTCCCGTTGATTCTGAAGGGTTTTGATGTGAGACCACTTGCATTGGATTCCTTATCTAATTAGCTTTCCATCCATATGTGGATCATCAAAAACGGAGCCCGAACGCGCCCGTGTGACCAATTTTATGACAGACTAGTACTGGAACCCGAGATGGGCTCCAACTTCAGTTGGACTGGGCCTCCAGCTTGTGTTGGTCATCCTTACTGGTCTTCTCCACCTCTATACCTTTATCCAAGTTCCTCATGACCCTCTCCTATGTTCCTAAGCAAGATAACATCATTAGGTAGTAGTCTATTCTCAAAAGTATGAAAAGGATCGCTAAAGAACAAGCTCACCTCTAAATTGAGTTGACGCATTCGAGCTCGGGTCATTAGACCTTGCATAATGGTTGGAGGATCAGTGGGTACATCCAAAGGAGTGATGTTCTCATCATCCTCCCCCTCTTGAAACTGAGTCGTCCTCGACTCAAGCTCATCTTCTTCTCTCAAATAAGGTTTCAAATCTGCAATGTTAAAGGTGGGACTAACCCCGAACTTGGGTGGCAACTCAAGTTTGTAGGCATTATCATTTATTTTCTCAATTATCTTATAAGGACCAGCTGCTCTTGGCATTAATTTAGACTTATGCATCTCAGAAAATCTATCTTTTCTCAAATGTAACCAAACCAAATCACCCAGTTCAAGTTTAATTTCTTTTCTACCTTTACTACCAGCAATTCTATACTGTTCATTCATTCTTTCAATATTTGCTTTAGTTTTTTATGCAACTTACGAATAAAATCAGCACGCTCTCTAGCATCACTATGTGTTCTTTTAGTGGTAGGTAAAGGCAAAAGATCAATAGGAGCGCGGGGGTTAAAACCATACACTACCTAAAAAGGACTTACCTTGGTGGTGGAATTTTCCGCCCTGTTATATGCAAACTCCACATGCGGCAAACACTCTTCCCACATCTTCAAATTGCACTTCAAAATTGCTCTCAACATGGTGGACAATGTTCGATTCACTACCTCAGTTTGCCCATCAGTTTGGGGATGACATGTTGTAGAAAACAGCAGTTTGGTCCCCAATTTATTCCACAAAGTGCACCAAAAATGAATCAAGAATTTTGCATCGCTATCTGAAACAATAGTAGAAGGCATACCATGCAAGCGAACGATTTCTTGAAAGAAAAGGTCAGCAATATGAACAGCATTGTCGCTCTTATGACAAGGAATAAAATGTGCCATCATAGAAAAACGATCAACCACCACAAAAATACTATCCCTCCCCCTCTTAGTCCTTGGCAAACCCAACACAAAATCCATAAATATATCAGCCCAAGGAGTAGAAGGAACAGGAAGAGGCATATACAAACCATGTGGGTTCAACCGCGACTTAGCTTTTTGACATGTGGCGCACCAAGCCATGTACCGTTCTACATCTCGCCTCATCCTTGGCCAAAAGAAATGTGTGGACAGCACCTCCTCCATTTTCTTGGCACCAAAATATCCCATCAATCCGCCTCCATGTGCCTCCTGCAACAACAAAAGACGAACGGAGCCAAGTGGAATGCATAGGCGGTTAGCTCTAAACAAAAACCCATCATTGATCATAAACTTATTCCATGTACATCCCTCTCTACAATTCAGTAACACTTCCTTAAAATCAGGATCAAGCGCATATTGTTCTTTTATTGATTCAAGCCCAAAAATCCGGCAATCAAGTTGGGACAGCAAGATATATCGTCTAGACAAAGCATCAGTAATCACATTATCCTTCCCTTTCTTGTGTTTGACAATATGAGGAAAAGATTCAATAAATTCAACCCATTTAGCATGCCTACGATGCAGATTATGTTGAGAGCGAAGATACTTAAGCGATTCATGATCAGAATGAATAACAAATTATTTAGGCCACAAATAATGATGCCACGTCTCTAAAGAACGGATAAGTGCATACAATTCCTTATCATATGTGGAATAATTCAGAATAGGGCCATGCAATTTTTCACTAAAGTAAGCAATGGCTTTACCATCTTGCATCAAAACACCCCCAATGCCAACTCCACTAGCATCACATTCTAGCTCAAAAGTCTTACCAAAGTTTGGAAGTTGCAGCAATAGAGCATGTGTGAGCTTGTCCTTCAAAGTGTCAAAGGACTCCTCATGTGCCTTTCCCCAATGAAACACACCCCTTTCTTCATCAACTCATGCAACGGGGCAGCAATGGTGCTGAAATCTTTGACAAAGCGGCCGTAGAATCCTGCAAGACCAAGAAAACTTCTCACCTGTGTGATGATTTGGGGAACCGGACAGCTCTTTATGGCTTCAATTTTCATCTCGTCCACCTCAATTCCCTGTGGAGTTACAACATAGCCAAGAAAAGAAACTCGATCTGTACAAAAGATGCACTTCTCAAGGTTACCAAATAAGCGTGCATCATGTAAAGCATTAAAAATAGCATGTAAGTGATCCATATGTTCAACAAAAGACTTGCTGTAAATCAATATATCATCAAAGTAAACTTCCACAAAATGACCAATAAAAGCTCTTAAAACCTCATTCATTAAGCACATGAAAGTGCTAGGTGCATTTGTCAAACCAAAAGGCATTACTAACCACTTATACAACCCGAATTATGTTTTAAACGCGATTTTCCATTCATCTCCAAGTTTCATTCTAATTTGGTGGTAGCCACTTCGCAAGTCAATCTTAGTGAAAATTATAGAGCCACACAACTCATCAAGCATGTCGTCTAGCCTAGGAATAGGATGACGATACCGAATAGTAATATTATTGATGGCTCTACAATCAACACACATACGCCAAGTTCCATCTTTCTTAGGAACCAAAAGTACAGGAACGGCACAAGGACTAAGGCTTTCACGTACATACCCGCGGTCCAAAAGGTCTTGGACTTGCCGCTGAATTTCCTTAGTCTCCTCAGGATTGGTTCGATAGGCAGCACGGTTGGGCAAGGTTGCTCCCGGAATCAAATCGATTTGATGCTCTATCCCTCTCATAGGTGGCAGCCCCAGGGGTATCTCAGCTGGAAAATTTTCCTCATACTCCTGCAAAAGGTTAGTGACAGCAGGAGGCACCGAACTTACAATATCATCAAGCAAAAACATAACTTGTTTGCATACCAAAGCATAGCAAATATCATCATCAGAAATTTCAGCAAAGTCACATTTTGTTGCAAGCATAACACCACCCTTCAATTTAATCCCCTCGGCCTTAGAAATAGATGTAGACTTATCCTTTTTAGGTGGGAGAATAGAATTAGCAACTTGCTAATTTTTAGATTGAACATCACTCAAACTAGCAGCGCGTTCTCTATCAGCTTGTACAATTTGAGCAAGGGTCAAAGGTACCAAAGTAATTTTCTTTCCTTTATGCACAAAAGTGTATTTATTACTTCTACCATGGTGTGTAGCATCATTGTCATGTTCCCAAGGATGACCCAATAAGAGTGAATAGGCTTGCATAGGTACCACATCACAATCAACAGAATCAACATAAGAACCAATGGAAAATAAAACTCTGCAAGTTTGTGTTACCTTTGCTTTTCCAGAATCATTTAGCCACTGAATATGGTATGGATGTGGGTGCGGGCGTGTGGTCAAGCCAAGGTTCTTGACCAAATCAGAACTCACCAAATTATTGCAGCTACCTCCATCAATAATGACACGTGCTCGACGGTTGCTGATGACAAACAAAGTCTAGAACAAGTTATGGCGTTGTAGCTTCTCAGGTTGTTGTACTTGTGAGCAGAGCACCCGCTATACAATGATGCTCCTATAGGCCGTCGTGGCCTCGTCACCAAGGACTTCGCCGCCCTCCTCATCTGTATCTTCATCTTCTTCATCTTCAATGTTAGAGGTACTGATGTAACCATCTTCTATAGCAATGTATGTCCGCTGAGTTGGGCAGTCCTTCTACACAAGGCTAATTCCATGGCAGCGGTGGCACTGAATGCCCGAAGTGCGTCTCGTCGATGCAACAGATGAGGCACTCTTGGCAGGCACCAGCAAAGAATTTTTACCTGAATCTAAAGGTCGTGCAGGAGGTGCCTTAGGTGTAGTGGTAAATCCAGAGGCTGCTGGTCGCTTGCTCGCTGGTGGAGGTGCCTAAAAAGTGGTTGGCTTTGTCAGCCCCGAAGATGGTGCCGAGCGTGGCGTGTATGTGGTGCTGACCTTGCTCTTGCTCTGTTGTTCATGCCCCTGTAATTCCTTTTCTATAAGCATAGCGAACTGAAACGACTGGTTGACAGTGTGAAATTCTTTATAATCAACAATGTCTTGAATCTCATGCCTCAAACCCGAATAAAAACAATAAATGGAATCTTCATTCCCCTTCACAACACTACAACCCATCAATCCCTTTTGGAGCTCACCATAGTAATCCTATACATATTTCTCTCCTTGTTCTAAATGCATCAATTTCTTACGCAAGTCTCTATGATAAGAAGGAGGAACAAAATGATCACGCATAGCTATCTTAAGTTCTTCCTATGTACTAGGTAAAGCATCCTATGTAGCTAGCCCATTCCACCAAATAATGGCAAAGTCCTTAAACTCACTAGTAGCTTGTCGAACTCTATGTTGCTCAGGCACAAGGTGGGCACTAAACTTTTGTTCTACCGTCATCTCCCAATCAAGATATCCCTCAGCATCATAATGACCCGAAAAAGATGGTATTGTGAACTTAATCTTAGCATAAGGATCATCGGGCACACGATGATTATTATTTTGATGGTGGTGGACACCACCCATACCTGTCGTGTTGTGGCGAAGACGTCGTCGTAATCTTGATTATCGGAAGGCTGCTCGATCTATGTTCCCATTGGCATCATACACCATGTATTCTGGCAAGAGACCATCAGTGTTGCTGTCGGAGACGTCGTTGTTGACCGCCACAAAGGTTTCCAACTCAGTAACCTTGTCGGTTAGCGTGGAAATTCGTTTGTCCAATATCTCCATGTTGTTGCCAATGTTGAGTTCAATGAGTGCATCAGTGACGGCTTTCCTGACGGTCTCATTCATCCTTTTTTGGGCATTCTCTACAACAACTTGCAGTTGCTCTTGGCTGACACACTCATTGAAATCCTTGGGATTGTTATCTCCAGTCTGATCATCTCCTGCCATTGTAAACACAAAAATAGGAACAAACGATGAAAGTTATCCCTACCAAATGACTACGTGGTTGCAGTGGTGTCACTTTTCACAGCAAGTGGAAGCGTCTTACCAAGCTCTTACAAAGTTCTTACCAACGCAAGCAGTGGGCGGTACAACCGGCGGCTGGTTAATGATACCTGTGAGGCAGTGGCAACGAGATTGCAAGGGCCTTTTTCTGTACTAATCTGAAGAGTTTGTGGAGCTTGGAAGGCACACAAAGAATAATATGTATATTTGGCACACAAGTCAGTAACAGAAAGTAATGCTGAATTATAGTCCAAAGTACTTGTTCTCGTTGCTGGTCTAAAATGTTCCAAGTGCTAGGTGTGTGACAAACAAGTATGGATCGGATATGAATGGATATCACTGATATTACATTTCTTTTCATATTTCTGTCCAAATTCGGATTCGAATACGGATATTGTCAACCATGACGGATAGGATACGATTGGATATCGACATCATAAATATGCAATTTGATTATTTGGATACGGATACGGTATCGGATGTTGAATATCCGGACTCGAATACGGACAAATTTGAACTCCTCTAAACGGATTCGGTCTCGAATACGGTCGGAAAATATCCGTACCATTTTCACCCCTAATGGTGGATAGCAAGAGCAACACGAACAAGGAACCAGACAGCACATGCTAACACAGCTCACTTTGGCCTTCTCTATGTGCTCCTTTAGATATTGTTCCTCTTTTGCCCTCTTTTTTTCTATTTTTTGGGGTTGTCGTTGTTTTTTTGGGAAACTTTGACTTTTTATTTTATTTTTTTGATATTTTTTCACTTAGGAGCACAAAAGAAATAACCACAGAAAATATGAGCTTAAACAAGTGAAAGGTGTGGCCTGTGGAAAATTCAGAAGACGTGCTCAAAATTGACAAAAAGCTTGTGACCACGAAAAGAGAATCTTGTGACCAGTTTTGGCCAGAATAAAATTTTCTAAACCCAATGAAGCGGGGGACGAACGGATCCAAATTTTTTTTCTGATCAATTTTGATATATAGAACGTTGAAATCCGAGTTCGTATGCGAAAACTAGATCAATTTTGAGAACTGACTCTGAATTAGAGGACAAAACGAGAACAATGCGTGCAAAATTGGTCACGTCAGCAAGGATTTGATGGAAACGATGGGAAAAAAACACATGAACTGGACTCTAACATGACCTAACCAGCAACAAGACCTCGACCAAGACACAAACTCAACACGACGGACTCTAAAACTAAAATATGCAAAGCCTATAGCGCAGAAGGTTCTAGGACGAAAAAAAAACGAGTATGGCACTGGACTATGGGATAAATGTGAAACACTCAAAACTAGGGGATAAATGTAAACCTGATGGTATACCTTAGCTCTGAATACCACTTAATGGGGACAAGGATCCCAATCTTCCATCAGGTAGACCTAACTATCGTTGTGGTGGAGAATGACACGCCGATCCGGCTTTAGATCGAAAGATCGAACCCTGCAATCTTAGCACCACAACTCCTTTGGTTATCAACCGAGACACAGATCCGGTTGACCTCGCCAAGAAGGCTAATCCCTGCCTGCGCAACGAAGAAGACAAGCAAGAGCAAGAAAGAAAACATCCAAATTGCAGATGAATGATTAATCTCACGATGTTGGGGTCTCACAAACCGATGAACGGTGCAACTGTTCTTGACAGATTAATCTAAGCAAAACACAAACCCTAATGGAGGGGTGGCGGCTGTTTATGAAGACTCTAGGGTCATGCAAAGACCCCTATACGTGCCCCCTAATGGGCCCAAACACGATACACAGTCCAACGGACCAAAAGACGGTGTCGCAGCACCCTGGCAGATTCTGGACATTGACTTGTTTTGAGGATTCCCGTTGATTCCGAAGGGATTTTTATGTGAGACTACTTGCATTGGCTTCCTTATCTAATTAGCTTTCCATCCATATGTGGATTGTTAAAAACGGAGCCCGGACGCGCCCGTGTGACTAGTTTTATGACAGACTGGTCCTGCAACCCGAGATAGGCTCCAACTTCAGTTGGGCTGGGCCTCCAGCTTGTGTTGGTCGTCCTTGCTGGTCTTCTCCACCTCTATACCTTTCTCCCAAGTTCCTCATGACCCTTTCCTATGTTCCTAAGTAAGATAACATCATTAGGTAGTAGTCTATTCTCAAAAGTATGAAAAGGATCGCTTAAGAATGAGCTCACCTCTAAATTGAGTTGACGCATTCGAGCTCGAGTCATTGGACCTTGCATAACGGTTGGAGGATCAGCAGGTACATCCGAAGGAGTCATGTCCTCATCACCTGTGATCCCACCCACATGGATGTAGTGCAATAGTAGCACGACACCAAAATCTTTTGGTGTAGTCCTAATTTTTGGCTCTAGGCACAATTGGTAGGGTACAAGCCTATGCACCTTCACAAATTGTTTTAAGTCACTAATTTTGATTTGTCGACTGATGTTTAGATGTTGAATCTATGCTGACATTTTATCTTTAGCATCTAGTAACACAAACAGTTTACATGTTGGCTTATATAGTCATTACCCACAGATAAGATGTTGACAAATTGTTGTACATTTGTCCACAGATCATTTGACACAAATATATAACCTTCCCCCCACATATATATAACTATAGGCAAATGTGTGTCAAAGTGTAGTGGCTTCTAGCTCTGGGTGGCATCGTCCTTTGCTCCTCCTGTTCCTAACTACGATTTGTGCTCCCCTGCTCTATGCTATGCCTCCATGGCTGGATGGGTGGTTGAGAGAGAGATGAGGATAGAGTATACCAAAGAGGAAAAAGTGGAAGGTTAGATTTTCCCGAGAAGAGAATGTACTAGAGAGGGGAAAATGGGTGTGAGATTTTCATTCATAATCCATTATCCATGTTAGCTGCATTTGCCTAGCCAACGAGCTAATCGTTAGGGTGTATTTGGTTCACTTCCTCTCCAAGCCTGGCTAGCAAAACTAAGCCTGGGCAACTTTATCCTGACTTATGTAGTACAAGATGCACTTGTTTGGTTGCATTTCTAGTCTAAGCCTAGGTTAGAAATAGCATGTTTGATTGCCTGCACTTGTTTGCATACAATCATCGAATCTTTCCACTGGTATGGTTACCCCCTGTGGCATTTTGTCGAACACTTGGTAGGCATGTACCGGCCGCGCCCTGCTGATCTCCTCTTTCGCCCCCTTGCCATGGCCGGGGCTGCGGCGCCTCTGCTCTCCCCCATGCTTCAAGAAGGATGATGGGCTCCTCTTCCGCCCCCTCGCCATGGCTAGAACTAGAAGAATGATGGGTGACGTCGAGATGGAGTAGCGCGTCATATGCCCTGCTCCTCCGCCCATGCCCGGAGGTCAGCCGGAGCATACACCCGGAGGTGGCTAGCGCGCACGGAGGAGGAGGACGACGACGCACGTAGGAGGATGGCAGATCTGGAGGTGGAGGTGACCTCGCCGGGTGCTTGGTGGATCTAGAGGAGGAGGCGACCTCACCGAGGTAGAGATGGCGGGGGAGCACGACGAGGTGGAGGGTGGATCCCCCCGCGGCATCCGGCGTTGCTCCTCCACCACCACCGCGCCCTCCTCGCTCCTCCATGCGGCCATCGAGGTCCTCAACCACCACCGCGTTGAGCTCCGGTCGAGCTCCTTCGCGTGGCCCTCTTGGTGCAGCACGAGTCGGCGCCGACGATGGTAGGGGAGCACTGCGGGGGTAGAGACAATGGGGGAGCACAGGGAGGTGAAGGGTGGAGCACGGAGCAACGACCGGCATGGTGGATAGAGAGGAGGTGAGCGGAATCGGGCATGGGTCTTGTGCAAGCCTGGCTCCATGGGAACAAGGGGTGAGCGTTTCCAGCAAGCCTGGCTAACCACCTTTAGTGGGCTTGTGTAAGCCTGGCTAGGAGGGCCTTACAGCCAACCAAACAGGCCCAAGTTGTACTATGGAAGCCTGGCTAGGGGTGAAGCCAGGGAACCAAACACACCCTTAGCCTCATCCCACTCTCTGTCCGACTAAACTTTCACCGATACTTTCTTCATCCTAAAAAGAATGCAATTGTAGGTTGCGAATAAGCCAATCTTTTCTAAATTTGACCAAATCTTTAGGAAAAATAGCACCACTTATGTTTAAAATTAAGTTTACTATGAAAATATATTATATAATTAATCTAATGATATTTATTTGGTATCATAAATGTTTGTAATTTTTTGTATAAATTTGGTCAATTTAATATTGTTTGACTCCTTAGAAAGTGAGAATTAGATTCTTTACGGAGAGAGTAGTAATTAGCCACCGGTATGATCTGGGCAGCACCAATAGGTAGTTCCTGTGTTTGAGGGGGTATCTCTTTCGGTTAACACAATTTTGAGGTGCAGGACGAGCACAATCTTTGGTGCATGGCTAGGGTGTGAAGAAATTGCAAGGACAAGGGCAATCTATAGGTGAGCTAGGTCTGGGTCTAGTCGTGTTTGTCCGCTATGTGTATGAATCATGCAACTGTGTAAAATCCTTACTCGTATTTGGTCCTTGTACGAGTGAGAACCTTGTTGGGGACCCTTTCCCCTTCGATTTCAAAAAAGGTGTCAAGTAGACAAAATGTTACTATGGCATTGGAATTATGGAGGAGAGAGAAGGAAATTGTTTCTTTATAAAAAAAACTATGTCTACATAGGAACCATAACATGAAAAGTTGTGATAGGTTCTCGATAGGAGAGAGGAGGTATATGGCTGGATAAATTTAATTTGAAGAAACCATCCATTGTAAAAATATAGTTTTCATGTGTAGTGCCAACACCAATCAGCAAATATAGAAACTATCTCATGGTTTTATGATTGGGATTGCCCTAAGAACTATTTTGTCCGTTTTTTAAAAGAAAAGATCAGAAACAAGGCAAATTAAAATTTTTAAAATCTGATCATGTTTATTGAAATAATATATGACTCTAGATAGATTTAGTATAAAAAAATATACTTTATAGTTAATCTCTAAAATACTTATTTAGGATCACAAATTATAGTAGTATTTTTTATGGATTCAGTTAAATATAAAATTGTTCGATTCCTCGAGAGAAGGAGAGTTACGGTTTTTTTTTTAATCTGTCTAACCAATAACTGATTGTTTTAGCCCCTCACAACAATCAGATTTTTTCATACACATACATTGTCTTATAGCTATATTTACACCGCCTTATTACTATATTTACAATGATTTCTTCAGTGTAAATTATTGGATACAGTAATGTAATTTGAGGATAATTGCATATCTCAGACAAATATATACCAAATTTATAAATTATTTTTATGGATTGTAGATATCAGAGAAATACATGTCAAATATGTCAAATTCTTCAGAAATTAAAAAAAACAAAATCAAACGGTGGCAACCGCCCAAGTTGCGCTGGTGGAGGCCGGGCCGCGTACGTGGAGCTAGCGCGCGCTGCTGTGCTGCCGCATCCATGCCGCCGTGTGCCCGTGTGCTTGCGTGCGTACTTGCATGCTAGCTTGCTGCTGGGCTCCATGCGGCGAAGCGGTGATTGGTTTGGGACCGTACGGATGTGTGTCAGCGCAATCGAATGACCATCGCACATCATCACACGCAATGGACGGATAATAATCCGGTTGCTGCCTTCTCCCAAAACAACCGCATGACGGATAGCAAATCTGCAAACAAGCAATGGCACGTCTCGACACGACCCACGAGGTGGAGGTGGACCTCGAGGCCGGACGACAAGACTCTCCGGCGCCGGCGTCATCACCTTGCACATCCACATCGGCGAACAACAAGCCCTCACAGAAGAACAAAAAGCAGAAGCGGCGGACGCGCGTCGTTGGCTGCTGCTGCCGCGTCGCCTGCGCCGCCCTCCTCGCCGCGGCGCTCGTCGCCGCGCTGCTCGGCGTGCTGTACCTGGCGCTGGACCCGAAGCTGCCCCGGTACTCGGTGCACGCGCTGAACGTGACGGCGTTCGGCATGGACGACGACATGACGGCGCGTGCCACGTTCGACGCGTCGGTGCGGTTCGAGAACCCCAACCGCGCCATCGGCATCCGCTACGAGGAAGGCTCCGACCTGTCCGTCTGGTTCCGGGGGTACCGCCTCTCCCAGTGCGCGCTCCCGGCGTTCTACCAGGGCCCACACGGCGACGCGGCGCTCGTGCGCGTCGCCATGAGCGAGGCGCGCCTATAGGGCACGGGCGTCGTGGAGGTGATGCGCCACGTCAACGAGGCCGGCGGGGAGCTGCCGCTCGTGTTCCGCGGCGAGGTGCCCGTCCGGGTCAAGGTCGGGCCATTCACCACGGCCAAGCTCACGTCCAGCGTCCGCTGCGACCTCGTGCTCAACAGGCTCGCCACCGAGGGCAGCCTCGGGGTCAAGAGCATGGACTGCAAGTTAAGCATCAAGCTCTGGTGATCGTTCGTGATCACCGACGACTTTGTTTTTGCGATATATATATTATATATACAAAAAATACAAGCCATTTTAAATTTTGTAGTAAGCGATTCGGAAACGCTATACGTCAACCGTATGATTTATTTGCCACTGTCAACCGAATTTTCCAGCGTTGGATTTGACTCCGGCCCGAGAGCTGCCGCCCGATCTACCGCCTGCGTCACGCCACCCCCGCCCTTCGAGCGTTGGATCTGATCGATCACGTTTTGTCTCATCTCTGGGTGGACTCGCATATGCCATAGCACGTGTGCAGCCTGGGTACGGCCCGCACGTCGGCCGCCCCACCGCGACCTCGTCGGCGACGATGATAAATCAGCTGCAGCAACTCATGTCGACGCAGCCGCAGCAAGCAGCAACAGCATATGTGGCAGTACCATATCTCGCAGTACCAGTCGAGGCCGGACGCTACGCCTTCCCCGGTGTCGGCGTCGGTGGCGGCAGCGTAGCACAACATTTCGAAATTTTGTGAAGATTTTGTTTTTTTTAATTTTGTGAAGAATTTGTGAATAATTTGACATATATTTCTTTGATGTCTATAATCCATAGAAATAATTTGTAATTTTTTTTGAAAAAATTGACATATATTTATGTTATTTCTAACTTACATCACTCTGTCCAATAAATTACACTGAAGAAATCATTGTAAATATAGCAATAAAACTATGTAAATATAGCTACGAAAACAATGTAAATGTATAGAAAAAATTCAGTTAACGCAAAGCAACTGAACGTCACGTAGACAGATCCCTCGTTTTTCTTTTCCTTCGTCGCCGGTGCAGTCAGGCGGCAACTCTGCATGCAACGGCCGGCTGAGGCTGACGCAGTACGTACGGTGAGTCGTGGACAAGGAATTGCATGCAGGGATCCTCTGATATTTGTAAGGAAGGTCTGTGCCGTGCCCACCTCAGCACTCATGCCTGAATCGGAAAGGGAAGTGGTTCGATTTTCGATCGATGCACCCGTGCGTTCGGAGTCGGAGCGGGACTGCGGGAGGGACTGCTGGCGCTGGCCATCGTCTCACTTCTCCGAATACGAATCCGAATTGAAATATCAATCGTAACCGTGCTACCCAGTAGCTCGAAGCACGTACTCTGGAATCTGGACCACGCACCATGGATTGGATTTGTTTGACTCTCGCTAGGAAGGATAAATATTCGATGTTTGAATTTCAGTGTTACAGCAAACAAAACCAAATCCTACATAACAAACAGCAATCAGCCCGGGTAATGTATGCATTATGCGTGCCATCAAAGAATAGAGCCCGGGTAATGCAAACATGGCCAGATACTATGTTTAAGTGGGTAAAGAGAGTGGTTGTTAAAATCTACATGGTGTTCGGATTTAGAGCTAAGACATTGGATTGAGACTAGGATTTAGGCCATTTTCTACCCTTGCCATTGTCAACCTCAACTTCTAATCTGCCTAAAGTAGATTGGGAATCCTAATCAGTCAGTAACTTCAGATTAACAATACAAAACTATGATTGTGCCATCAGATAAAAGAGGAGAATTCAGGGTTTGGGTGATGTTCTCCAGAGCTTTGGATGCCTAGGGTGAATTTTTTTATTTTAACACTTTTTGTAAACTATTTTTAAATCTAACATTGTTTAAATTTTTTTTCAAAACTAACACTTTTGGCCGCGCCTATTTCCATGGCGCGGTGAAATGCCTGTGTCGCGCCATGCATGGTGGCGCGGCGAGAGGGTTGACGTGGCGACGACCGAGGCGCTGACCGGCGACGTGGCGACGCGACCTGATCCGTGGTGCGGCGAGAGCGGCTAAAGGGCCGCGCCCGATCCCGCTTTGCTGCCGCGCGCCCGCCGCGCATGGGCGTCGCTCGCCTGCCGCCACGCCATGCGCCGCCGCCGCCGCGCGCGCCGCCGCCGCTGGCGCCGCGCCACACGCCGCCGCGACCGCCGACGCCCGCGCGCGCGCACTCACTCCGGCGCCGCGGGTGCGCCACCCGTCCGCCGCCGCCCCGCGCCCTCCGCCACCACGGCGGCTGCTCGCGCACGGACGCGCCACGCGCGCCGCCACCACCCTCACTGCCGCGTCGCCGCCCTCATTGCAGGACCCGCGCCTGCCGCCGCCGCCACCGAGGCCAGCGCCCGCGCCTCCCGGCCGGTCTAGCGCGTCGTCACCGCGAGGACGAGCGCCACCGCCACGAGGTACTCCCCTAGTGTATTTGTTGATTGAATCGATATTGTTAGTATAGTAAGTTAGTAAAATAAATAAAGTTAGTATAATTAGTAAAATATAGTTAGTAAAGTTAGTTAGTTTAGTTAGTATAGACAATATAGTAAGTTAGTATAGATAGTAAAGTTAGTTAGTTTAGTTAGTACAGTTAGTGAGTCTAGTTATACATTAGTTGTTGTAGTTAGCCTTGTATAGATGTTAATATTAGATTACTTAGTATAGTTATAGTTAGAATAGGTATTAATATTACTATGGACATTATGTATGACGATTTCGATGAATTGATAAAGTTTCTTGAAATGATTTTGTAGAAGGATTGTTGTGTTAGAGTTTTTTACGGAGGAATTGTTAGGAGAGAAGATGGTATGTTTGAGGATATGAAAGAAGAATTGGAATGGTTTGATGAACCTCCTAGCTTCAACAACCTTTGTATCCGTTTGAATGCAAAGTTTGACGGTGATTTCACACTGAAGGGGAGGTTTGATACTGGAAAGACTAGGGCACACTATGTCCTCATGCCCTTGCGCGACCCTGCTCACTGGTCCCACTACACTAGGGTGCTCCAAGGTTTTCAATGTGCCCATAGCTGAGGTGGTGGTGGATAATGGGTATATGATGCAGGGTGTCCAGGACGGACCGTCCATTGATGGTGTTGGAGGCAATGAGCAAGAATTGGGGATCGAAGGGGATGTAGCTTAGGCTAACATGGATTTAGATGGTCAGTTGATGCAGGAGCAGTTTCATTCAAGTCAAGTAGGCTGTATAAGCAAGGATTTCAATGTGAACGAGTTCGAACTAGAAGAGAAGTAGCAGAAGGAGGAGGACAGGATCGGTGATGTAGTTAGCAGTGATTCGGATGATTCAGATGGTGACCAGGGAGATAGACATGCTATGCCCACACCGATTGATGCCATGACAGTACCTATTCATGGTATGCCATCACCAGTACCAACTGAGGTTTTGCATGCTATCCAGGCTCAGGGTAGACTAGTCATAGATTTACCAAGCAGATGATACCCCCTATGATTCATGGGGCAGAATTAGCGAAGTGCAGCAGTATGTTACACCACCACCTTACACAGCGACTGAGCTTGAGCAACTAAGGTTGATGAACGTACCTTTCAGGGGCGTTCTGAACTATAGGGATGTCAGCATGATAGATATTGCAGTTTGTGACACTGGTCTCCAGATGTGTAGGAAATCATTGTATGACCATGAGAAAGAAACCCTTAGGAAGGGGATGATATTCAATACAATGTCAGAGATGAAGCTCTTCCTTCAGGACTATGTTGTGTATCACCATAGGCCGTACAGAGTCACTCATTCGGACCAGGACTTGAGGTACCACATGATATGCAAAAACGGTTGTATGTGGAGGTTAAATGCACGAAAGAGACAGAGTGATGGCAAGTGGAGGATAAGTAAAGTTGTCGAACCCCACACTTGCCTAACAAATAGGGGGAAGGAAATCATCAGCAGCTCACTGCATGTTACCTTGCCTATCGTATATTGGGGCTCGTTGATGACAATAACAACATTTCGGTGTCTTCTTTACAACAGTCTATATCTGGATTCGTTAAGTACGATATGAAGTACGGAAAGGCTTGGCGTGCTAAGCAAATTGCCCTCGCGATTCGTTGGGGTAGTTGGGAGGAAGCGTACAACAGGGTGTCCCGCATCTTATGTGCAATGCATTACTACAACCCATGCTTGAAATGGTTTGTGGACACCGAAGAGATGTGTTTTCGGGATCCATTGAGGCATGCCCTCTATCGTGTGTTCTGGTCGTTTGCGCAAATAGAACATGCATTCCTGTTTTATCGGCCAGTCGTACTTGTTGATGGCACTTTCCTGATAGGAAAGTATAGGGGCACCTTGATGATGGCTACTGCTGTTGATTCTGAGGACCAGATAGTACCCATGACATTTGCTTTGGCAGAGGGAGAGAACAACGAATCGTGGTCATGGTTCATACAGCTCCTATGTCTACAAGTGTTTGGCCCATCTCGCACTATATGTTTGATCTCGGACCGTCACCCAGAGCTTCTTAATGCTGTAGCTAAGCATATATATGGGTTCCCGCCTCTAGTGCATAGATGGTGCATGAGACACTTTGCCGCTAATTTCTGGTGGCGTCAGAGGAAGTAGGAGGTATGTGACAAGGTAAAGGCTCTATATTGTGTACGTACAGAGCACCAGTTCAAGGAGACAAAGAGAGAACTAGACAAGATGATAAATGAAGCGAGAAAAACCTGGTTAGAGGCGCAGATGGAACAGAAGGCTCATGGGTGTTAGCATATGACGAGGGGGGTTTCAGTTATGGCATCATGACCACTAACTCCTCGGAGTCCTTCAACTGTGTATTCACCGGAGTTCGATCGTTGCATGTTCCTAGAATTGTTGAGTTCTCCTTTCATAAGTGCAATGAATATTTTGTCAAGAGGTGGAAACTTGCGTAGAGGAATATAGCTAAGCAGGGGTGTTTTTGAAAGGCCAAAGCAGAACATTTGAAGGAGGCCGAGGAATTAGCCAAGCAGCACACCGCCGAGCCGTATGGATCCCGCGCGCCATATCTTTAGTATACGGGGCAAGGGTGGCACAAGCTTGGGCGACGAACGTTATGGTGGATGAAACTACTGAGTTGATCTTGAAAAGGTAGAGTGCAGTTGCAACGTCCCTCAGATCATGCATGCCCCTTGCTCTCATATGATCACGACCTGCAGGGTTCACGGGTACAACTATGAGGATCTTCCATATATGTCACCCTTGTATCTATGTTCGAACACCGTTAGTATTTGGGAGATGAGCTTCGAGCCATACCTTGACCCGACACAGTGGCCATCTTATAATGGTTATGACTATGTGCCGCATCCAGATCTAATGAAGGTAGGGAAGGGTAGGAGGAAGAAGAAGCGACTCAAGGGGGACATGGACGCTATGAGAGGGTATGGCGAAGACATGTACGGAGGGGGAGACTTCAACGAGACCCATGGCAGGAATATTTGCTCCGTTTGTAAAGTCCCTGGTCACAAGGCTAGCATGCATAGAAGACGAGGGCAGCAGGTGCTTTCATATTGTTAATGTTACTTTGAATATATACATGTGCTTTCATATTGTGTTCGTATTGCATAACAAGTAGTTCAAATTTTACAATGCTACATAATGTTAATTTGAATATTATTAATTTGAATACTCTAACTCTTTGTTTATTAATTTGTAACAGGATGGTCCCTCCCACGAAGTACCAGTTGTACCCCCTCATTAAGGTGGAGTACAACGACCCGCACCAAGCACATTTCTTGACTGACACCGATGCAGAGGTGCCCTTGCCCCACACCGACATTGGCTACACTCTCACTGTGTTGCCTACAAATCCGAAGAGACAGAGGGATCCTTACACTCCTGGGACTTAGTTAGTTATGTCGAACGAATATTGTCATCTAAAACTTGTAGAGTCATGAACCAATAGAAATGTTATGTGGCAACTTGTCAACTTATGCACGGACTCCATTTATTTGCTTTATATTCGTTTCAATGCGTCGCGGCAGCACTTGTAGTTGTTTACAGCACCGACAGCAGCTCCCGTTCAATTGGAATTGAGGCTGGTCGGCTGCTGTCTATGTCCAGGTCCTGTCATGCTGTGGGCCTTGGCACGTCACTGCCGCGCCATGGGCTGTGGCATGGCAGAACCTGGGTTAGGGTTGCGTGCCAAACGAGAACATCGATCTGCCAAACGTGCCGCGCCGTGGGCCTTGTTATTTTACATTGATCTGATGCTAATAACATAAATTACATGATACTATTTTAAAATACATGGAAAACATGCAAGATATATATGACAGCCAACCGTAGACAAAATAATTTCACTCGATTTTGTTTGTTTTATAAATTCTCAACGCATTCGCTATTATTAAAAAAACTTGATGCATCGAAGAGCGACAAACGGATGGGTCGGAGGGTGACAAACGGATGGGATCACTTAAGATCGACCATGGGTAATCCGAGTACATGATACATGGATACAATACATCAATAGTTCATAAGGAAAACAAGACAACACAATAAAAGTTCTAGTACATAGCTACATTAATCATTAATAAAGCATAGAACTAACAGACGGGGCAATCAAAAACTCTCAGTCAGAAACATACTGAGTAAGCAACTCATCGCCCGAGTACCAATCCTCTACCACAACCCTATTGTTGTGGCTAGGGTCACCTACATTGCCCTGATCTGCCTTTCGCCTATAGTAAGCGACCTCCGCTTTATCTGCGGCCTCTGCGGCCTGAGTGAAGAACACGTCGTCATCCTCCTCCGCCTGCAAGCCCGCCTCTGCTAGAGCGATGAGCTCACTCAGTCTGCTAGTGTTGTCCTTAGCCTCCTCCACCTGCAAGCCCGCCTCTGCTAGAGCGATGAGCTTCGCTCAGTCTGGCAGTGTCGTCCTTAGCCTCGCCCCCCTCATCAGACAACACAATCGGTGATTGAACGGTGCGACCAGCTCGCGTTCTGTGCTCATCTAACTTCTTTTCCTCATACCTTGTATGAGCCACCTCTCCATCATGGTCCTCGCTACATCCAATCCCTTTATGTATAAAATACAATCAGTTAGCAACGCGATTATGTTACATTTAAAATCAGGCAACGAAAAAATTGGCCTTCAAGCACTCTGTAACACCCTAGGTGTTAGCCTTGCATAAATTGACTTGCATAGCATGAGCATGAGCATCGAGCATTCATATATGAGCATTTACAATTGAAACATGAGATTCAAACATATGCAACATTGCTTGTTATTTCATGTTTCTTAGAATATAAGCATATGATCATGAGTGAATACATGTAAATGATTGTGTGACCTTGCAAATAGCTTAAATATGTTTAGAGTATCATTATGAACAACTTTGGTATTCATGGCTAGGGCTAAATGAGTCACTAAGTCATAGTTCATGTATGAGTCATCTTTTTAAGGAAGCATGTTTGACCAAGTTTGAATCATATGCTAGAGACTTTGCATGTAGGTGGTCACTAAAGCAAAGTTGTAGTATTTGATATGGAGAACAACTTTTATTTTTGGGTCAAGAGATAATGAAGTGCATAGCTTAGTCTTTTTGGGGCTCACAAAAATGAATAAATCATTGAGTTCAACACTTAGCAAATCTGGTTAAGTCTGGTTCACTGACAGTGCTGACAGCCCAACTTCGAGATGATATAACTTGGTTTTGGTTGCGAATTAGCACGAGTTCATTGAATACGAATTGGAGCTGGTACATAGGTCTACCAATTTGGTTTAGGATGTTTGCACAACTGAGCCATGGATTTTGAGTTAATTCGATTGCAAAACCCGCTGTCAGGCATCCAATTCGGTTTCTGAATCGGCAGAAACGAACAACTCGGTGGCCGATGGAAGCAGAGCCCGCGCGCCGCGTGGAGGCCAGCAGCGGCCGCGCATCGCCAGCGTCCTGCCCAGCGTGGCAGAGACGGGCCAGTGCGCGCCTTAACATCCCAGCGTCCGCCCGCTCCCTCCCCACGCCCACATTTCCAATTTTTGCCTCCTCCTTCGCCTGTGCGCGCACCGCAGCAGCAGCGCAGCTCGCCGCCGTCGATTGCCGGTCGCCAGCTTGCCTCACCTCGCTTCTCCACCACTACAACCCATCCACCATCACTCCTGTGATTCACCGCATCCTCCCATGCTCGCTGGCCATGCTCGGTAAGCCACCGCACCGCACAAGAGCTCGCCGTTGCTCCGCCGCCACACTCCGTCACCGTGGTCCGGCCGACTCCGACCACCGCGTGCCACGTTAGAGCACGCAATAGGTCCACCGTAGTTCATTGATGCTCGTCCGAGCTTTAGGTTGAGCCGTCGTGGCCTCCTCTGGCGTGTCGCAGCCGTCCTGCTCCTCCGAGCTGCCATGGTCGCCGACGAGAGGGACTGCCAAGTAGTGCAATCGATGCATTAGGTCGTAAGGGTCATCACGTGTAGATGTCACCACCGGCGAACTCGCCGTCAACGAGCTCTGGCCGCGCATGAATTGTGCAGCGCCGCTGCTCTGTTCCATTTCGCTGACAAGTGGGGTCACTGTTTCGCGGGTCCCGCCTGTCAGCGACAGTAGTAAAGAAGCTAGCTCGTTTATTTTCTGTTTTATGTGCATCTTTGAAAATAGATAAGTGGAGCTGCGTAGATCCAAAAATGGTGAAATAAATTTTGTTGTGATCCTCATGACTAGATCTAGGGTTTAAAAATATTGCATGTCAGTTTGGTGACACTTTTCTGTGGAGTTTTATTTAATCATTGAAATTGCTGTTTTCTTGAGAAAGGCATAATAAATCATAGAAAGATCAGAAAAATATGATTTCAAGTTTGTTACTCTTCTTGTGTAATGTACTTTCTAGGAAAAATATATGCCAGGCATGTCCTGTAGAAAAATTATGAGGTGTAGTTCAAGTGCCCTTAATGGCTGATTTTTATTATTTTTGCTAGAGAGCAAAATTTGTATAAAACATGCATGTGATAATTTTTGTACTGTGATTATTTACTATTTAGAACCTAGGAAAAATACTAAATCTGTTGTTTGACACTTTTTAAAATACAAAGTATTTTCATGCTCATATTTAGGTCCAAGCTTGTCATTTTTGTGTAGGCTATTCCACTTATCCAAATGCCATAAAATTTTGATGGTAGACTACTTAGGGTAGTACTGTGCTATGGTAATTTTCTAAGATTTTTCTATGCTATAAAAATAGATGTTGCTATTCAAACCTATTATTAATTAGGGTTTAATCAAATGTTGCTTTATGCATGATTAAGAAATTAGTGAAGCTTTGGTGTATCTTTGAAGCATTCAATGAGATGTGTTGACTTAGCATATTAGTAGTAGAAGAGAATGCAGTAGATGACATGTGCTTGTAGTACATGTTCTTGTATGATGTTGACTACCTTGTATGAGATTTGCATTATACTCTCCCCATTAAAGCGAATCATGCTCATCTACCTTGCATGCAAGCATATTCATTGTGTTCATTTCATCCGATACACCTTTTGCATAAGCACTTACGCACCGCATCATACAGGATCGCAAACCGAGAGCCCGGTCATCGTACCCGAGGAGCTCGAGGTGCAGCCACAAGAAGTGACCGGAGCAGAAGAGGAGGACGTTGAGGAACTTCCGGAGTGCCCCGATCACCGCCCGAGCTCCTTCGAGAGAGGTAAGCCCCGGAGCATTTTTCTCTCCGGTTTGCGATTATTAATTAATGCTTTACTTTAATTGATGCATTATGTTCAGGAGTTGTTTGCAACCGTTGCTGCATTATACCTTGTTTACCTTTGTTATACTATATCCTTGTTACCCTGGTATCCGCAGTCGAGTCAATGCTTAGCTGGCTTAGACCGGTAGAAGTCGGGTGATTTCCTGTCACCTGCGAGCTATAGGTGGTTACCTGGATCTGCTCAGATAACTATGTAGTCATGGTATAACTAAGTGTTAATTTAAAGTTGAGACCGGACGGAGACTTATAGGGTTTTAGACTGTAGTGCTTTCCGTCTGTGTCGATTAAGTACCGACCGTTGTTGGGCCTCAGGTCATGTTGAACGCATGCCTTACATTTAGCTGGCTGAATAACGTACCTTTCGACCGCGAAGCTGGGAGTTTATTCGGGCCGAGTGGATTGCCCGCAGCGCACTGTACCGGAGCAGGTGTGGTAGAGCACGGGGGCGTGATGATAAGACCGAAAGGCAGTCGGTCGGCCCCCGGGTACATGTGGTTCCTGGCAAACTCGAGATTTTTCGTGGATAGTTGACTCGGTGACCGATACCTCACTTTAGCGGGTGAGTGAGGTTTGTGTAAGGAATAAATTACTAGCTGGTTAATAATCGATTCGAATCGCCATTGTTCACTGGATAGTGAACACTTGACTTGAGTTACTTCATCGTAGTAATGTTGATGGAACACTTGGACAGTTATAATGGATATGGCATTATGGAAGTTGTTAATGATCATTGGTTATTATTATTTGCTTAATCACATGCTTGCTCTAGTATAGGTGCAAATGTAGTCGACAGGTTAATAATAATTAACTTGGCAATAATGCTTTTGGAAATGTTCTTGAAATGCTAAAAATGTTTTTTTTGCAAAATGAGTCAGCTACCCTACTATAAAGCCCTTCATAATCCTTGGTGTCACTTTATTTTTGGTTATGTCGGGTAAGTCTAGCTGAGTACCTTCTCGTACTCAGGGTTTTGTTCCCACTTGTTGCAGATGGGCAGATGTATTACGGCTACTGTATCAACTGCCTTTATCCTACGATGGGTGATGCTTAGGACCATGGGCATGGTCATTCCTTACGTCTCATCTAATGCTTTTGTTGGAGATGATCATCAGCTGGCACTGTACTTGAACTCCGTGTGAGTGTGTGTGGTTTTGAACAAATGGCTTCCGCTACTTCTATTTGAACTCAGTTTGTAATAACTATGTTTAAACTCCGATGTACCTGTGATGCGAACTTTTATGTAATATGTGATGGTGATCGCTAAACTTATTACAATCTTGGCTAGTATGTGAGTTGGTTGGAAATCCTTCGTGATTTCATGGACTACCGGGTTATACGGACTTAAGTTTGCTAAATCGTCTGCTCTGGCGGTTGATTTTCTAACTTAATTTCGTATAATTGGTCGGTTCTGTTACAGCTGGTATCAGAGCATGGTTTAGCATGTTACTGTTCACAAGTGTATTTAAAACAAAAAGGCGTTTGAAAAACGTGAGTTCCAAACTAAAAAGTGTGCCAGTGGTCATATCCTTTATGCCCAGTTAAGGACTCTAGGTGGCTTAATTAAGTACTGACTTAGGGTTCTTGCATCATATTTCTCTTTCGTTGCTCCATGATGTGGGGTACCCAGAGGGTCAAGAGCCGGTGTACTCTTGGAATGAGAGCCAGTTAGCAGAGGATGGACTTGCAGTGGTAGAGATCACAGTTCCTGCTCTTGGTGATGCTCCAGAGTGGGATGGTTGGCACTTGGAGTTTGAGGGTCGCACTCCTGTTGAGGGTGCAGAGGGACCTTCTGCTGCAGAGGGTCGATGAGCTAGAGGAGTACAATGTCAACAACAATGAGCCCCCCATGAACCGCATTTGCCACCTCCTCCCCCGCTCACCCCAGAGGTGTTCTTCGCACAGTTGCTCGGGAGTCAACGCAACACGGAACAATCCTAGAAGAACATGGAGGATTTTCTGCGTACCATTGCCAACAATGTTCAACGCGGTAACAATCAGGGTGGTGGCAATGAGGTGAATTAGTACAGCAACTTCAAGGATTTTATGGACACCAGGCGGCCAATATTTAAGGAAGCAACAGAACCACTCGATGCTGAAGAATGGATCAACACTATGGAAGATAAATTCCGTGTGTTGAGGCTGACTGAGGTACTAAAAACTGAGTATGCTGCACATCAGTTGCAAGGGCCAGCGGGAATGTGGTGGAAGAACCATCGCACCGCCTTCCCTCCAAATGCTCAGATTACATGGGGAGAGTTCACTGAGGCCTTCCGTGGAGTTTATATTCCACTCGGGCTGACCGAGATAAAGTTGGGAGAGTTCTTGGCATTGAATCAGGGCACCAAAACCGTGACGCAATATTTGCATGCTTTCAACAACTTGTGCCGTTATGCTCCCGACATGGTTGACACCGATGCTAAGAGAATCGCCAGTTTCAAGAGAGGACTCAATCCAAAGATGATGAAGCATGTGGGTACCAACACCCACGCCAGATTCAACGACTTTATCAGTGATTGTATGAAGCAAGAAAAGAACAACAACGCCAGTACTGCAGCCAAGACTCGCAAGAGAGCACTAGAAGGTGGTCTATCCCAACCAAGAGCACCTGCGGGAGGTCATCCTCCCTATTGTCCATCTGCACCTGGCGCTAGGTTCAGGCCACCACAGCCGAGAGGTTAGAATTTTAGGGGACCACAGAAGCCTTACAAGATGGCAGTGCTGTCCAACAAGGCAGTCGCAACTACGGTATAGGGCAGTTCCAAGGGAGCTGTGGGATCTGCTGGTACAGTAAGGGGACCCTGCTTCAATTGTGATCAACCCGGCCACTTCTCAAGGTTCTGTCCTTATCCGCCCAAAAAGAAGCAGCAAACCTATACTGCTCGGGTGCATAGTACGACTGTGGATGAGATTCCTGAGGGAGAGCCCGTAACCGCTGGTAAGTTTCCTGTCAACCAACACCCTGCAGTTGTTCTATTTGATTCTGGACCATCGCATTCTTTTATGAGTCAAGCATTTGCACAGAAACATGAACAACTATGCACAGAATTGGGTTATGGTTACCGTATAAGTTCAGCGGGGGCTGATATTTTGACCAATCAGATGGTTCGAGGGGCGACCCTTGAATTAGGTAGTAAAAAGTTTTGAGTGAACTTGATAGTTATGCCTGGACTAGTTCTGGATGTCATTATAGGGATGAATTGGATGAAGGATTGGGGAGCAGTTATAGATACAGGAAGTCGGGTACTTACCCTTAAGGATCCCCAGGGTGAGGGTACTTTCCAAGTACCATTGCCTCGAAGAACGGACCTTATAAGTGTGACATGTGCTACTAAAGTTATTCCTATTCATCAGATTCCGGTAGTGTGTGAGTTTTCGAATGTATTCGCAGATGAGTTACCTGGTCTTCCGTCGGATAGGGATGTTGAGTTTAGAATTGTGTTAATCCCCGAAACAGCTCTGATTTCAAAGAGACCCTATCAGATGCCTCTGGATGAATTAGTTGAGCTGAAAAAGCAACTAGAAGAGTTATCGAAAAAGGGGTTTATCCGGCCAAGCAAGTCTGAATGGGGATGTCCCGCCTTGTTTGTGAAGAAGAAGAAAGGGGGCACGTTGAGAATGTGCATGGATTATAGGCCACTTAATGCTGTAACCATCAAGAATAAGTATCCCTTGCCTCATATTGACATTCTGTTTGACCAGTTAGCCAAGGCTAAGATGTTCTCCAAGATAGATTTGATATTCGGTTACCATTAGATCAAGATTAGGCCACAAGATATACCGAAAACCGCATTTTCCACCAGATACGGGTTGTACGAGTATCTTGTCATGTCCTTTGGCTTGACAAATGCTCCTGCATACTTTATGTTTTTTATGAATATAATTTTCATGCCAGAATTGGATAAGTTTGTGGTTGTGTTCATTAATGACATTCTGGTGTACTCCGAGAACGAGAAGGATCATGAAGAGCATCTGAGAATTGTCTTGACCAGACTTAGAGATCATAAGCTGTATGCTAAGTTTAGCAAGTGCGAATTTTGGTTGAAGAAAGTTCCTTTCCTTGGTCACATTCTGTCAGAAAATGGAGTTTCAGTCGATCCAAGTAAGGTGCAAGAGGTTATAGATTGGAAGGCACCGACCACAGTGCCTGAGGTTCGAAGTTTCTTAGGATTAGCAGGTTACTATCGCCGTTTCATACCAGATTTCTCGAAGATTGCCAAGCCAATGACAAGTCTGCTATAGAAAGATCACAAGTTCATGTGGATAGAGGAGTGTGAAGTAGCTTTCCACACCTTACGGAAACTGTTGACCACTGCTCCTGTTCTAGCACAACCGGACATTGAGAAACCATTTGATGTGTTTTGCGACGCATCGAAAACTGGATTGGGCTGTGTTTTTATGCAAGAAGGAAGAGTCATTGCTTATCCCTCACGTCAGTTGAGAAAGCACGAGGTCAACTATCCGACACATGATCTTGAACTTGCTGTAGTTGTGCATGCCCTAAAAATTTGGAGACATTATCTACTTGGTAATGTGTGCAATATTTTCACAGATCACAAGAGTCTTAAGTACATCTTTACCCAACCAGAGTTGAACATGAGACAACGAAGATGGTTAGAATTGATCAAAGATTACAACTTGAATGTGTAGTATCATCTTGGAAAGGCCAATGTAGTGGCAGATGCTTTGAGTAGAAAGTCACATTGCTTGAATGTGCAGCCATTACTTGAAGATGGGTTCGATCTGATGCATCCTGCTGTGTTACATAGTATTCAGATTAGTTGCTCTTTGGAGACTAAGATAATAGAAGGCCAGAAAATAGACAAGGGAATATTTCACATCAAGGAGAAAATAAAAGAAGAGCCGTCTAAGCACTTTAGAGTGGATGAACAGGGCGTGTTGTGGTTTGACGACCGTCTTGTGGTTCCCAAGGATCGAGAACTTAAGAATAAACTCATGGATGAAGCTCGCCTTTCTAAGCTATCTATCCATTCGGGAAGTAGTAAGATGTATCAAGAACTGAGACCTCGTTATTGGTGGACCAAGATGAAGAAACAAGTTGTAGCCTATGTTGCCAGATGTGACACGTGTTGTAGAGTGAAAGCTATTCATATGAAACCTGCCGGTTTGTTGCAACCTTTGTCCGTACCTAGTTGGAAGTGGGATGATATAAGTATGGATTTTATCTCGGGTTTGCCCACTACTCAAAAGGGACATGATTCGATTTGGGTGGTTGTGGATCGTCTTACCAAGACCGCTCATTTCTTACCTGTCAAGATAGATTATCGACCACCTCAATATGCCGAGAAGTATATTGCAGAAATTGTGAGGTTGCATGGTATACCAAAGACTATAGTATCTGATAGAGGGCCACGGTTCACGGCTCACTTTTGGGAACATTTGCACAAAGGCTTGGGAACTAGTTTGATTCGTAGTACCACTTATCATCCTCAGACAGATGGTCAGACTGAACGAGTAAATGCTATTCTAGAGGATATGTTAAGAGCATGTGTGTTGTCTTCTAGGGGTTCATGGGAGTCATGGTTACCTTTAGCTGAGTTTGCTTACAATAACAGTTATCAAGAAAGCATCAAGATGGCTCCATTCGAAGCTTTGTATGGCAGAAAATGTAGAACACCACTGAATTAGGTCGAGCCAAGAGAAAGAAGGTATTATAGCATTGACTTTGTAGAAGAGGCCGAGAAGAAAGTTCATATTATTCAACAAAATATGAAGGCGGCCCAATCACATCAGAAAAGTTATGCAGATAGAAGGAGACCCCTCGTGTTTGAAGTTGGTGACTATGTTTATCTGAAGGTCATGCCAATGAAGAAGAAACAGTTTGGAGTCCGAAGAAAGCTTGCCGCTAGATTCGTAGGACCATACAAGATCTTGGAAAGAAGAGGTCCAGTAGCTTATAAGTTAGAGTTACCTAAGACAATGAGTACCGTCTTCCCAGTTTTCCATGTATCACAACTCAAGAAGTGTTTACGTGTTTCAGAGGAAAGAATAGAACCTCGAGGCATCAAACTCAAATCAGATTTGGTGTATCGTGAGCAACCGATCCGTGTTTTAGACACTAAAGAATGTGCTACTCAGAATAGTGTGGTGAAAACATACAAGATATAGTGGAATCATCATGATGAGAGGGATGCAACTTGGGAAATGGGAGAATATCTACAAAAAGCTTATGAAGATTTTTATAACAAATGGTTCGTAACCCAAATCTCGGGACGAGATTTTTATAAGGGGGGAGGGCTGTAACACCCTAGGTGTTAGCCTTGCATAAATTGACTTGCATAGCATGAGCATGAGCATCGAGCATTCATATATGAGCATTTACAATTAAAACATGAGATTGAAACATATGCAACATTGCTTGTTATTTCATGTTTCTTAGAATATAAGCATATGATCATGAGTGAATACATGTAAATGATTGTGTGACCTTGCAAATAGCTTAAACATGTTTAGAGTATCATTATGAACAACTTTGGTATTCATGGCTAGGGCTAAATGAGTCACTAAGTCATAGTTCATGTATGAGTCATCTTTTTAAGGAAGCATGTTTGACCAAGTTTGAATCATATGCTAAAGACTTTGCATGTAGGTGGTCACTAAAGCAAAGTTGTAGTATTTGATATGGAGAACAACTTTTATTTTTGGGTCAGGAGATAATGAAGTGCATAGCTTAGTCTTTTTGGGGATCACAAAAATGAATAAATCACTGAGTTCAACACTTAGCAAATCTGGTTAAGTCTGGTACACTGATAGTGCTGACAGCCCAACTTTGAGATGATATAACTTGGTTTTGGTTGTGAATTAGCACGAGTTCATTGAATACGAATTGGTGCTGGTACATAGGTCTACCAATTCGGTTTAGGATGTTTGCACAACGGAGCCACGGATTTTTAGTTAATTCGATTACAAAACCCGCTGTCAGGCATCCAATTCGGTTTCTGAATCGGCTGAAATGAACAACTCGGTGGCCGACAGAAGCAGAGCTCGCGCGTCGCATGGAGGCCAGCAACGGCCGCGCGTCGCCGGCGTTCTGCCCCGCGCGGCAAAGATGGGCCAGTGCGCGCCTTAACACCCCAGCGTTCGCCCGCTCCCTCCCCGCGCCCTCATTTCCAATTTTTGCCTCCTCCTTCGCCTGTGCGCGCACCGCAGCAGCAGCGCAACTCATCGCCGTCGATTGCCGGTCGCCAGCTTGCCTCGCCTCGCTTCTCCACCACCACAAGCCCTCCACCATCACTCATGTGATTCACCGCATCCTCCCATGCTCGCTGACCACGCTCGGTAAGCCACCGCACCGCACAAGAGCTCGTCGTTGCTCCACCGCCACACTCTGTCACCGTGGTCCAGCCGACTCCGACCACCGCGTGCCACGTTAGAGCGCGCAATAGGTCCATCGTAGTTCATTGATGCTTGTCCGAGCTTTAGGTTGAGCCACCGTGGCCTCGTCCGGCGTGCCGCAGCCGTCCCGGTCCTCCGAGCCGCCATGGTCGCCGACGAGAGGGACTGCCAAGTAGTGCAATCGATGCGTTAGGTCGTAAGGGTCGTCCCGTGTAGATGTCACCACCGGCGAACTTGCCGTCGACGAGCTCTGGCCGCGCATGGATTGTGCAGCGCCGCTGCTCTGTTCCGTTTCGCTGACAAGTGGGGTCACTGTTTCGCGGGTCCCGCCTGTCAGCGACAGTAGTAAAGAAGCTAGCTCGTTTATTTTCTGTTTTTTGTGCATCTTTGAAAATAGATAAGTGGAGCTGTGTAGATCCAAAAATGGTGAAATAAATTTTGTTGTGATCCTCATGACTAGATCTAGGGTTTAAAAATATTGCATGTCAGTTTGGTGACACTTTTCTATGGAGTTTTATTTAATCATTGAAATTGCTATTTTCTTGAGAAAGGCATAATAAATCATAGAAAGATCAGAAAAATACGATTTCAAGTTTGTTACTCTTCTTGTGTAATGTACTTTCTAGGAAAAATATATGCCAGGCATGTCCTGTAGAAAAATTATGAGGTGTAGTTCAAGTGCCTTTAATGGCTGATTTTTGTTATTTTTGCTAGAGAGCAAAATTTGTATAAAACATGATTGTGATAATTTTTGTACAGTGATTATTTACTATTTAGAACCTAGAAAAAATACTAAATCTGTTGTTTGACACTTTTCAAAATACAAAGTATTTTCATGCTCATATTTAGGTCCAAGCTTGTCATTTTTGTGTAGGCTATTCCACTTATCCAAATGCCATAAAAATTTGATGGTAGACTACTTAGGGTAGTACTGTGATATGGTAATTTTCTAAGATTTTTCTATGCTATAAAAATAGATGTTGCTATTCAAACCTATTATTAATTAGGGTTTAATCAAATGTTGCTTTATGCATGATTAAGAAATTAGTGAAGTTTTGGTGTATCTTTGAAGCATTCAATGGGATGTGTTGACTTAGCATATTAGTAGTTGAAGAAAATGCAGTAGATGACATGTGCTTGTAGTACATGTTCTTGTATGATGTTGACTACCTTGTATGAGATTTGCATTATACTCTCCCCATTAAAGCGAATCATGCTCATCTACCTTGCATGCAAGCATATTCATTGTGTTCATTTCATCCGATGCACCTTTTGCATAAGCACTTACGCACCGCATCATACAGGATCGCAAACCGAGAGCCCGGTCGTCGTACCCAAGGAGCCCGAGGAGCAGCTCGAGGTGCAGCCGCAAGAAGTGACCGGAGCAGACGAGGAGGACGTTGAGGAACTTCTGGAGTGCCCTGATCACCGCCCGAGCTCCTTCGAGAGAGGCAAGCCCCGGAGCATTTTTCTCCCAGTTTGCGATTATTAATTAATGCTTTACTTTAATTGATGCATTACGTTCAGGAGTTGTTTGCAACCGTTGTTGCATTATACCTTGTTTACCTTTGTTATACTATATCCTTGTTACCTTGGTATCCACAGTCGAGTCAATGCTTAGCTGGCTTAGACCGGTAGAAGTCGGATGATTTCCTGTCACCTGCGAGCTATAGGTGGTTACCTGGATCTGCTCAGATAACTATGTAGTCATGGTATAACTAAGTGTTAATTTGAAGTTGAGACCGGACGGAGACTTATAGGGTTTTGGACTGTAGTGCTTTTCCATCTGTGTCGATTAAGGACCGACCATTGTTGGGCCTCAGGTCATGTTGAACGCATGCCTTACATTTAGCTGGCCGAATAACGTACCTTTCGACCGCGAAGCTAGGAGATTATTCGGGCCGAGTGGATTGCCCACAGCGCACTGTACCGGAGCAGGTGTGGTAGGACACGGGGGCACGATGATAAGACCGAAAGGCAGTCGGTCGGCCCCCGGGTACATGTGGTTCCTAGCAAACTCGAGATTTTTCCTGGATAGTTGACTCGGTGACCGATACCTCACTTTAGCGGGTGAGTGAGGTTTGTGTAAGGAATAAATTACCAGTTGGTTAATAATCGATTCGAATCGCCATCGTTCACTGGATAGTGAACACTTGACTTGAGTTACTTCATCGTAGTAATGTTGATGGAACACTTGGATAGTTATAATGGATATGGCATTATGGAAGTTGTTAATGATCATTGGTTATTATTATTTGCTTAATCACATGCTTGCTCTAGTATAAGTACAAATGTAGTCGACAGGTTAATAATAATTAACTTGGCAATAATGCTTTTGGAAAGGTTCTTGAAATGCTAAAAATGCTTTTTTTGCAAAATGAGTCAGCTACCCTACTATAAAGCCCTTCATAATCCTTGGTGTCACTTTATTTTCGGTTATGTCGGGTAAGTCTAGCTGAGTACCTTCTCATACTCAGGGTTTTGTTCCCACTTGTTGCAGATGGGCAGATGTATTACGGCTACTGTATCAACTGCCTTTATCCTATGATGGGTGATGCTTAGGACCATGGGCATGGTCATTTCTTACGTCTCGTCTAATGCTTTTGTTGGAGATGATCATCAGCTGGCACTGTACTTGACCTCCGTGTGAGTGTGTGTGGTTTTGAACAAATGGCTTCCGCTACTTCTATTTGAACTCGGTTTGTAATAACTATGTTTAAACTCCGATGTACCTGTGATGCGAACTTTTATGTAATATGTGATGGTGACCGCTAAACTTTTTACGATCTCGGCTGGTATGTGAGTTGGTTTGAAATCCTTCGTGATTTCATGGACTACCGGGTTATACGGACTTAAGTTTGCTAAATCGTCTGCTCTGGCGGTTGATTTTCTTACTTAATTTCGTATAATTGGTCGGTTCTGTTACAGCTGGTATCAGAGCATGGTTTAGCGTGTTACTGTTCACAAGTGTATTTAAAACAAAAAGGCGTTTGAAAAACGTGAGTGCCAAACTAAAAAGCGTGCCAGTGGTCATATCCTTTATGCCCAGTTAAGGACTCTAGGTGGCTTAATTAAGTACTGACTTGGGGTTCTTGCATCATATTTCTCTTTCGTTGCTCATACGGTGTGCTATTGTATGAGTGCCACTTGTTTGAGTGGTAGTGTACGGATCATTTGCCTCTACGCCTCGGTAAGTGTGAGTTGTGAGAGCATGATCGGATACACCGCCCATCTAGGGTGAATGCTTATATGATGCTGGAGTAATTACATGTTCTATGCATGTTTTACAAAGGTATCTCATGTGTGGGTATTTCGTCCGTTGAGGCGACGCCGTCAATAGGACGATGGTTCTGGTAGTTACTACCATTGTACGCGTATCTAGGGATTTGTGTAGAGCGTGTAGATAAATTTACTGCTTTCATGCATTCATTGGGAATTGGGCTGAAATGAATCTTCTGCAGGTACATAACAACATTATCGTGTAGAAATTGTTAGTTACGTATTTGAGAGATCGTTTGTATGCCACCGAATTCATCGCTAGAAATTATTTATTTCATAAGTTTGTGAGAACGTACGGCACGTACATACATCATATTACTTGTGCATTTCATTCATGTCATGCATTCCTCCCCTTATAAATTGATTATCTCATTTTGATAAAAGTTGTATCACCTAAAATATGTTCTCATGGGGTAATAAAAAAATTTGCTACAGATGGCCTGCACGAAGCAGACTGCCCGTAAGTCCACCGGAGGAAGAGCACCTCAACGTCAGTTGGCCCTGAGGGAGCACCGCACCACGGACACCTTCTTGAGCGAGTTTGGCATGCCGACCATGCTTTGGAGAGTGCTCCATGATGTGGGGTACCCAGAGGGTCAAGAGCTGGTGTACTCTTGGAATGAGAGCCAGTTAGCAGAGGATGGACTTGCAGTGGTAGAGATCATAGTTCCTGCTCTTGGTGATGCTCCAGAGTGGGATGGTTGGCACTTGGAGTTTGAGGGTCGCACTCCTGTTGAGGGTGCAGAGGGACCTTCTGCTGCAGAGGGTCGATGAGCTAGAGGAGTACAACATCAACAACAATGAGCCCCCCCATGAACCGCATTTGCCACCTCCTCCCCCGCTCACCCCAGAGGTGTTCTTCGCACAGTTGCTCGGGAGTCAACGCAACACGGAACAATCCTAGAAGAACATGGAGGATTTTCTGCGTACCATTGCCAACAATGTTCAACGCGGTAACAATCAGGGTGGTGGCAATGGGGTGAATCAGTACAGCAACTTCAAGGATTTTATGGACACCAGGCGGCCAATATTCAAGGAAGCAACAGAACCATTCGATGCTGAAGAATGGATCAACACTATGGAAGATAAATTCCGTGTGTTGAGGCTGACTGAGGTACTGAAAACTGAGTATGCTGCACATCAGTTGCAAGGGCTAGCGGGAATGTGGTGGAAGCACCATCGCACCACCTTCCCTCCAAATGCTCAGATTACATGGAGAGAGTTCACTGAGACCTTCCGTGGAGTTTATATTCCACCCAGGCTGACCGAGATGAAGTTGGGAAAGTTCTTGGCATTGAATCAGGGCACCAAAACCGTGACGCAATATTTGCATGCTTTCAACAACTTGTGCCGTTATGCTCCCGACATGGTTGACACCGATGCTAAGAGAATCGCTAGTTTCAAGAGAGGACTCAATCCAAAGATGATGAAGCATGTGGGTACCAACACACGTGCCAGATTCAATGACTTTATCAGTGATTGTCTAAAGCAAGAAAAGAACAACAACGCCAGTACCGCAGCCAAGACTCGCAAGAAAGCACTAGAAGGTGGTCCGTCCCAAGCAAGAGCATCTGCGGGAGGTCGTCCTCCCTATTGTCCATCTGCACCTGGCGCTAGGTTTAGGCCACCACAGCCGAGAGGTTAGAATTTCAGGGGACCACAGAAGCCTTACAAGATGGAAGTGCAGTCCAACAAGGCAGCCGCAACTACGGTACAGGGCAGTTCCAAGGGAGCTATGGGATCTGCTGGTACAGTAAGGGGACCCTGCTTCAATTGTGATCAACCCGGCCACTTCTCAAGGTTCTATCCTTATCCGCCCAAGAAGAAGCAGCAGACCTATACTGCTCGGGTGCATAGTACGACTATGGATGAGATTTCTGAGGGAGAGCCCGTAACCGCTAGTAAGTTTCCTATCAACCAACACCCTGCAGTTGTTCTATTTGATTTTGGATCATCACATTCTTTTATGAGTCAAGCATTTGCACGGAAACATGAACAATTATGCACAGAATTGGGTTATGGTTACCGTATAAGTTTAGCGGGGGCTGATATTTTGACCAATCAGATAGTTCGAGGGGCGACCCTTGAATTAGGTAGCAGAAAGTTTCGAGTGAACTTGATAGTTATGCCTGGACTAGTTCTGGATGTCATTATAGGGATGAATTGGATGAAGGATTGGGGAGTAGTTATAGATACAGAAAGTCGGGTACTTACCCTTAAGGATCCCTAGGGTGAGGGTACTTTCCAAGTACCATTGCCTCGAAGAATGGACCTTATAAGTGTGACATGTGCTACTGAAGTTATTCCTATTCATTAGATTTCGGTAGTGTGTGAGTTTTCGGATGTATTCCCAGATGAGTTACCTGGTCTTCCGCCAGATAGGGATGTTGAGTTTGGAATTGAGTTAATCCCCGAAACAGCTCCGATTTCAAGGAGACCCTATCGGATGCCTCCGAATGAATTAGTTGAGCTGAAGAAGCAACTAGAAGAGTTATCGAAAAAGGGGTTTATCCGGCCAAGCAAGTCTGAATGGGGATGTCCCGCCTTGTTTGTGAAGAAGAAGAAAGAGGGCACGTTGAGAATGTGCGTGGATTATAGGCCACTTAATGTTGTAACCATCAAGAATAAGTATCCCTTGCCTCATATTGACGTTCTGTTTGACCAGTTAACCAAGGCTAAGGTGTTGTCCAAGATAGATTTGAGATTCGGTTACCATTAAATCAAGATTAGGCCACAAGATATACCGAAAACCGCATTTTCCACCAGATATGGGTTATACGAGTATCTTGTCATGTCCTTTGGCTTGACAAATGCTCCTGCATACTTTATGTTTTTGATGAATACAATTTTCATGCCAGAATTGGATAAGTTTATGGTTGTGTTCATTGATGACATTCTGGTGTACTCCGAGAACGAGAAGGATCATGAAGAGCATCTGAGAATTGTCTTGACCAGACTTAGAGATCATAAGTTGTATGCTAAGTTTAGCAAGTGCGAATTTTGGTTGAAGAAAGTTCCTTTCCTTGGTCACATTCTGTTAGAAAATGGAGTTTCAGTCGATCCAAGTAAGGTGCAAGAGGTTATGGATTGGAAGGCACCGACCACAGTGCCTGAGGTTAGAAGTTTCTTAGGATTAGCTGGTAACTATCGCCATTTCATACTAGATTTCTCAAAGATTGCCAAGCCAATGATAAGTCTGCTATAGAAAGATCACAAGTTCGTGTGGACAAAGGAGTGTGAAGCTGAGTACCTTCTCGTACTCAGGGTTTTGTTCCCACTTGTCGTAGATGGGCAGATGTATTACGGCTACTGTATCAACTGCCTTTATCCTATGATGGGTCATGCTTAGGACCATGGGCATTGTCATTCCTTACGTCTCGTCTAATGCTTTTGTTGGAGATGATCATCAGCTGGCACTGTACTTGAACTCCGTGTGAGTGTGTGTGGTTTTGAACAAAGGGCTTCCGCTACTTCTATTTGAACTCGGTTTGTAATAACTATGTTTAAACTCTAATGTACCTATGATGCAAACTTTTATGTAATATGTGATGGTGACCGCTAAACTTATTACGATCTTGGTTGGTATGTGAGTTGGTTTGAAATCCTTCGTGATTTCATGGACTACCGGGTTATACGGACTTAAGTTTGTTAAATCGTCTGCTCTGGCGGTTGATTTTCTTACTTAATTTCGTATAATTGGTCGGTTCTGTTACACACTCACTGGCACATAATGCAAAAACATGCTCGTTCAAGACCTGCATCTGTACTCTTGTCTCCTCCCTTGCCTCCTTGCTTGCTCTCTCCTCCTCTAACACCCTCTGTCTCTCTAATCCCCATTTGTCAAGCCCAACATCGATCGGGTTACGAATACCGCGTAGTCTAGCAAACTCACGCATCTTATCTTTGTGATGTTTAATGAATAGGTTGACGTAGTCAGGTCCATATCTTCTCTTCCGTGCAATTACTTGCCTCCCCTTCAGTTCATCCAAGAACTTAGCTTGACCATCATAGCATTTCCACCTGCATTTCCTAGTGCTCTGTTCAAACGAAAAATTATATCATATGTCTTAGCAAAAGAAATAAAATACGATTTAATGTTTACCACAAAAATAACCAACCTCATCATAGTTAACCATATGACCGCAATAATGGCCTATTCCAAGCTCCAAAAGACTAGGCTATAGTTGGATTTAACACCATACTCGCACATGACAGGAGGTGCTTTGTAAATTACCCTTTTTTCTTCTTTTCCTTAACCTTTGGTGGTTCTTCTGGCCATTGGTTCTTAGGACCATACAACCACTTCTCGAAACGACACTTCGCTATTGAAAACACCTAAATAAGGTGACATTAATACATGAACACAGATAGCTCAACATTTGAACACATATATTTTGCACTTACTTCATGCTTGTTTGGACACACAAACTCCAACGTATTCTCAGGGTTTATCACAGCTCAATCTCTGCAATCACACAGAGGAGGTTTCTCGAGTCGTCTAACTGCGGCTAAGTGCTTCTCATTAGCCATCATTGCAGGGTGGTTAGGGGGAGGTGGAACCCACCGCTCAAAGTGCTCTCGTGGATGTCGCCCTCTCCACCAATCGTCGAAAAGGATGTACTGGGGTCAAACTTGTTTGCACTGTCGATCCATGAAAAAAAAACACCTCTCATAGGCCTACACAATAAAATTCCAACAAAATATTAGTAACCTAGTAATACAAATGAAAAAAAAAATATACGGAAACAATTACTTACATTAAAACGACTGCATGTGTAGAAGCAATGAGCCGCTGTGTCCGGATGTCTCGATTAAAACACGTCGATCGGACAACCACAGTCACAGTTAGGGACAGGGAGGTCAGGAGGGACGGGGCATCTTTGCTAGACTCGTCGAGGTACAATTCTCTAGGATGATCCCATTTTCGCCACAACTGCTCCGGAAACATGTCTTCCATCTAATAAAATGGTTCAAATTAAACATCAATCAAAACAACGCAAATTAATGTAAAATATAATCATTTGCATTACAACTCAAATAATATAACCAACACTTATAGCAACAAAAATATACATGGTAAGCATAATTCTAACTAAATAATTAACCTTAACATCGACAAAATCAAACTAATATCTTCCTCCAAACCATAGTCCATAGTTTTCAACATAATTTTCCTCCTAACCTTAAATCTCATTCATAATATTTTAATCCAGCATTCAAACGAAAATAAAAAGTGCGTCATTACCTTGAACGAGGCCGAGGAGGGAGGGAGGCGGCCAGGGAACGGAAGGGAAGGGAGAGAGGGAGGCGGCAATAGAGCGCCGGCGGCGCCCGACAAAGACTTGGGAGTGGCAGCAAAGGGGGGCATGGCAGGCGGGCGCGTGTGGCGTGGCGGACTAGCTGAGCGGCAGCAGCGAATGGCGCGGAGGCGGGGATCGGGCGCGGACCTTTTATCCAGCTCTGTCGCGCCATCGATCAGGGCGCGGCAAAGCCGCGCCAAGATCGGTGGCGCGGCAGACCCTGCCACGTCACCGGTTAGCGACCCGGTCGTTGCCACGTCATCCCTATCGCCGCGCCACCATGCATGGCGCGGCACAGGCGTTTCGCCGCGCCATGTCAATAGGCGCGGCCAAAAGTGTTAGTTTTAGGGGGGGAAATTTAGACAGTGTTAGATTTAAAATTAGTTTACAAAAAATATAATAAAAAAAATCGGGTGGCAACCAAATCTGACCATGCGGCGAACCGGCACCGAGAATATTAATAAAAAACCGGAGGTTTTGGGCGACGTCGGCACGCCATGTCAAGTGCAACTTAAGCAAACTGTGAAGTCTGTAATTTTAGCATTTCCCTTTGCGTAATAAAATTGAAATCAACACAGAATGAAAAAAAAGGATAGTTCATTGGGTTACGTAAAAAGATACGAAGACATGATTCCTGCACGTGTCCCCTTGCTCACAACAACAATGAACAAAAAAAAATTGATCAGAACAGATCCAACCCAGAGTAGAAGTTTGATTCAATACAAAACATCTAGTATTTGGGAACCTTTATTTCCTCATTCATTCAACTGGACGAGGGGGGCAACATGCTCTTACAGGGGGATCGAGAACGACTTCTTCAACTTCTCTACCTCCAAATAAGCGTTAGAGTAAGGCAGGAACTCCGAGAAATGGCTTTGCATCAGATCGTTGATGGCAGTTGCGAGCTTTGGAATCTCCATGATCTCCTCATTGGTCAGCTTCCGAACAAACCTAGCCGGGCTTCCAGCCCAGAGTTCACCGGTTGGAAACCTCCTTCCTGGGGGCAATACAGAGCCAGCTTCAAGGATTGAGTTGGTCTCAACCAGCGAACCTTCCATGAGGATAGAGTGCTGGCCAATGATGCACTCGGGCTCAATGGTGCAAGAGCGCAGCAGACAGTAGGCGCCCACTGTCACATACCGCTCGACGAGTGTCTCAGCTGGAAGACCTGAAAACAGCACAAATTGGAGATGAGATCCAACCCAATCTTTCCCAATAGGTTACATACAGAGTACAAACATTATAATACAAGGTGAAAGTCTAAAAATTCCTTCGGATGATACCTTAGAGCAAGTTTGTTGCCAGTGGCGAAAAGTATTCACATATGTCCAGAACAAAGTAGCTTTAACAGAGGGAAATAATAAGGTAAAATGGTGTCTATTGGATAGACCCAATGGTGGCAAGCAAGGACCAAGGTTACAGGAAAATATGAACTTAGAACAAAACCAAATAACACCGGTGGGTTTCTTTTTATAAAATAGCAGTGCTTATATTTGCAACTCATGCATTATTTTCGTAAAATGCCAAGGGATGCAATTAGTGTTAATAGATAAACTTAGTGAGTCAGTAGCCATCAATGAAGATCATTGATTTAACACTAAGAGATTTCCAATCCATCTACACTTAAGTAGCAACTGTACGCCATATGGCAAGGCTACGTCTTCAGAGTCAAGGAAAGTATCACCCAGAAACCATGATTCACAAATTGATTCTAACAAATGTTTACTAGCCCAGCTTATAATAGAAGGCAATCTTATTATCATGAAACTTCATGAACAAAGCATACGGACCACTAGGAGAGATTACCTGGTTTACAATAAAATACACATATAGTGATATAAACATGACATTGAACGAAAAAGGGCATGAAGTACAACAGACAAGAGATGTTAGATTTGGTATACTCATGAACAAGAGTACATCTAGCATCCTAGAAAAACTGGTTCAGAATCAAATTTAATTTACAGAAACTAAAATCAAAATCCTCAGTCCAGTATGCACACAGTACCATTCACGGGGGCAATCCTTAACAGTTCATTCTAGAATGCACAAATTTCCTAGGTTACCATGCTCAGAATCTAAGGCATCAACTAACATGATAAAAGCTAAATGTTAAGTGACTGATAACAGCTTAATTTGGTTGAAACTGTAACTAATCTCATTAACAAATTAAACTGTTAAGACATGTTACAGATAAGAATTAAGAAGTCAGCAAAATCTTATGGAACAATTTATGGGAAGAGTAAGACACTGTTCAACACCATCCAGTTGTTGTCTAACCAATAACTGGTTGTTTTAGCCCCTCACAACAACTAGATTTTTTTCATACACTTATACTGTCTTATAGTTATATTTACACCGTCTTATTACTATATTTACAATGATTTCTTCAGTGTAAATTATTGGATATAGTAATATAATTTGAGGATAATTGCATATCTTAGACAAATATATACTAAAATTATAAATTATTTTTATGGATTGTAAATATCAGAGAAATACATGTCAAATATGTCAAATTCTTCATAAATTCTTTAGAAATTAAAAAAACAAAATCAAACGGTGGCAGCCACCCAAGTTGCGCTGGTGGAGGCCGGGCCGCGTACGTGGAGCTAGCGCGCGCTGCTGTGCTGCCGCATCCATGCCGCCGTGTGCCCGTGTGCTTGCGTGCGTACATGCATGCTAGCTTGCTGCTGGGCTGCCTGCGGCGAAGCGGTGATTGGTTTGGGACCGGACGGATGTGTGTCAGCGCAATCGAACGACCATCGCACATCATCACACGCAATGGACGGACAAAAATCCGGTTGCTGCCTTCTCCCGAAACAACCGCATAACGGATAGCAAATCTGTTTTTTTTTTTTTTACGGAGGGAGCAAGAACGATCGATCGTCAAAGCCTCAAAGGGGCGTTGGCGGCCAGGGCTGAGGGGCCGCAACGCAACACCAAGCTTCCCCAATCACGCCACGCTTCTCCCTCTCTCCGTCTCTCGCATATCGATGGTGTGTTTTGGTGTTGCATGCTGTCCCTGCTAGTTGCAGGCAGCTGAGCATACACTGCCCAGCCTGCACTGTGCCCTGCTGCTGGCCCCCTGTCCTGCACAGATTCCCTTTCTAGCTGAAAGGTTCGCATGTCTCTCACCCGCCGCTCTCTGATCTCTCTCTCTCTACTACTGGCTGCATGTAGTATTGTAGACTAGCTCTCTCCCTCACACTCCCCTTTCTGTCTCTACCTACGTGTATACATGCATCATGGCCACTTTATTCCTGTTTTCCCTCGCCAGAGTCTCAGACAGACGAGAGACGGCGACGCAAGATCAGACCAGGGCGCGATGAAGAACGACGGGACGACAGCGCCTCTCGGCCGTTTCCTTCCTGCACTACTGCGCCAGCGCCACCACCTCCCTTTGATTTGTCCGTCCGTCCCCAGCCTGTCCCCCGGCCGGCCACGGAAGGAAGGCAACGCATGCAAGCAGCGCGACGCCGGACAATACCCTAGCAGCTTGTAGATTTGCTTGCCGGCGGCCGGCGTGAAGGTGCAGGTTGCAACTAGCGTGCGTGTGTGCTTTTGCTTGCTCGTCTGTTGTCTCGTCGAGAATCTTAATTATGGTTGCCCGGCCAGCTCAGCGACCGCGACCACGCGCGCGCGTGTCGTCCAGGTTCAGACAGACGTGAGACGTCCGGTGCGGCCAGTTCTCTCCGCCCATCCCATCCTCTCCCAGCAGTGTGTCTCCCGTGTTTAGTTCTTTGGAATTACTTTAGCATTTTCGTTTTTTTTGGCAATTAGTGTTCAATCATGAATTAATTAGGCTCAAAATGTTCATCTCGTGATTTTCAACCAAACTATGTAATTAGTTTTTTTTCGTCTATATTTAATGCTTCATATACGTATCGTAAAATTCGATGTGATGGCTACTTAGCACTTTTTTTTGAACTCTTTTTGAACTAAGGTCTTATTTAGATTGGGGTTAGGAATCAGTATTGGGCACTGTAGCACTTTCGTTTGTATTTGACAATTATTATCCAATCATGACCTAACTAGGCTCAAAAGATTCGTCTCGTAATTTACAATCAAACTGTATAATTAGTTATTTTTTATCTATATTTAATACTCTATACATGTCTAAAGATTTAATGTGATGGAGAGTGAAAAAACTTAATCTAAACAAGCATAGACACGGGCGGCTTGGGCGCCCGGGTAGGGGGTAGGGGGTAGGTCTGTCCTGCATGCAAGATTCCGGGCATCTATGCCGTTCTCGCTCTGGGTGCTTTCTAGCCTAGCTGCTGTCAATCGGTGATGGAATTTGTCCTACTGATGGCTTGGCTACCTATGGCTGGAGTCGTCTACTGGTAGCAGTAGCTGTCTTCTAGGACATGTGATGATATGACGCAAAGGAAAAAGAGAGTTTTATCTCTGCGCTCCTGTGCTTGGCCCAATTTTTCTCGGGTCATCGGTCGTCTCCTCAAATAGACTCCAGCTTTTCGTTTGAGTTTTAGGGCTTGCAGCCGGCCCACATGTTAATAATAGTACGTATGCATGTCAATCTACAATCAGTCGGCCGGACTAATTTCTGCATTGCCTCAATCTGCAGCATACTGAACCTAGCTCAGCTGGGTGAAACCTACAGCTCGTAGTTTCCTCCATCCCTAAATAACTGTCGTTTTTTTTTCGTGTCACAAGTTTAACTAGATTTATAAAAAAAAAAATACGTGCAACATTTGTATCTCAAAAAAAATAGTATAAAAAATAAATTTAACGATCTATCTAATGATATTAATTTTGTACCATAACTATTAATATTTTATATATATATATATTTAGTCAAAGTTATTTAAGGGCGAATGGAGTAGCTAATAATTGGTTCAACTTTCGCCTTCAACGTGGGTGCTGCTGTTAATCTGGATTTATTGTAGAATTTAATAATGATTTTCATTTAGTGGTAGGTGTCGCGCCTTTTCTACCACATCCTATAATGACTTCGGCAATCTTAGAATCTGATAGCTCATTCTTTCAAATGTGATAATATGTGTGTAGGTGTTCATAAAGGTAAGTGTAGCGTCTGCATCCATACGGTGATTTAAAAAATCCATATAGTTGTCTAAAAAATTCCTCCTAGCTAGTAATATTTAGTGTATGTATCAGAGTAAAGAGCATCAAAATTGCAGGTTATATACTTTTTAAGCAAGGAAACTAACATGTATAATCCCTAGAGAATGCTCTGACATGGAGTTGGTTTATCCTACGTGGAAAGATCCTCTCCCTAGGAATTCAGGCCGTTAGAAAACAACTTGACATGCCAAATCACATTCCTCTTGCAGAAAGCATTTAATAGAAAACTTAGTTTGAATCCAAATATAAATTTTATATTTGAATTCAAATATGTAATTATTTTTTTCGTTCAAATTCAAACACATAAGAACACAAGCATTCATACAATCAAACTGACATTCATTAATCCACAAATATTTAAGTTTTACTATCACAATAAAAGCAAATTGGTCTACTAATCATATACTCTTATAAAGCTAAACCCCACTAGATGATTTTTCTCTTCATGCAAGGTGTCCACATCATTCCCCACTAAGTCCATGTCATCCCTTATTAATTACAAAAAATGTCCATGTCATCTCTATCATGTGCAATACTTTGTTTCATCACATAAAGCTAAACCCCAATAGATGATTTTTCTCTTCATGCAAGGTATCCACATTATTTCCCACTAAGTGACCCATTAGATGTTCTATCTCTTCATGCAAGGTGTCCACGTCATTCCCCACTAAGTCCATGTCATCCTTTATTAATTACAAAAAAATATTCATGTCATCTCGATCATGTGCAATATTTTGTTTCATCATCTGTTCCTCTATAATTAATCAAATATTCTATTAGTTTTTCTTTTATGAGTTTATCAATTTTTTATCAAATCTGATATAATAAAATAACATGCAAGTCAAATTCATATATACACATATTATACAGAATGCCATGTAGTAATGCTACGTATATAACAGATTTATTTTTAAGAAAATCCCGCAGCACACACCGGGGTAGTCTTCTAGTATCAACTACATGTTGCTCCACTAAGTGATGACCAAATATTTACTTAACCAAGATTATTTCAATACAATTAAAATTCATCCACAAATATTGACTCCAATTATAGTAGCATCCACATGGACACAAGTTTCATCCTAAGTTCCCATTCCAACTTTTGAGGAAATGTACCGACCTATGCAATTAAACAATCAAAATTAGAAAATGAATTGATTCTGCTAGTAAATCTATTGAAATAGAGATATTTACCTGTACGGCTGTATGGCCTTCAAAAAAATTGTGTCTTCCTTCTGTGGTCTCTTTTTTTTGAACTTATCTACAAGGCCTGAAAACAAAAATTTCTTCCCTATATGGCCTTCCGTCCAGTCTATTAAGAGTAGCAAGCGAGCCAGGCGCCGCAATGGAGGATGGTGCCGCTGGATCCACGGTCGCCCCGCGCCCCTCCCATCCTTGGTCGGCAAGCGACGTGTGGGAGGCGGCGCGCCGGGTCCAGCAGACTTTCTGGTCCAGCCCAGATCTCGGCCGGGCTCTCCCTCCGTGGCCGCCTGCAGCTGGATCCACGGTCGCCCCCGCCCTCCCATCCCGGCAAGGCTGGGGGAGGCCCTCCCTTTCTGGTCCAGCAGACGGCCGGCGGCGCTGCCAGCCAAATCTCGGCACCAGCATGGCACAGCCGGCACCCCCCATGCACACACAATTACAGTATGCCCCAAGCAATATATGCAAATAATTTAAATAAAAAGGTTGTAACATATAAAGATCTAATGAAGTGCTAACTTTGGAACAAATAAAGCTCAAGTACCAACCCCAGTCACGCGGCACACAAGTGTTAATAGCACAATAGCTATCAACCATTGTTGACCTTGTACTATTGAAGCAGTAGAACATGGAGAAGTAAATAATTGGCCTCACAGCTGTGCCAAAATGTCAACGGTTCCCCCTGCAAGAAAACATGACAAAGAACTCATCCCTAATTATCTCTCTCCCTTTTGTACTATGTGATGAAAAAAAGATAGATCAAAAGTTTAAAACTGAGATGAAGAGAGGGTACAGTTATCAAAATAATTAGTCATTAAACTTCCCCAAGATATAATCGGAATGGCAGTTCTAGAGTTGTCTCATTTTTTGTGCAATAAATCCATCTTTTAGCATTTAGAGACCTTTTTATTTATTCCGCAATGTAATGCAGGCACAACACACAGCAATAGATAAACTAAAGATAAATATGTGAACTATTACCATTCATAAAAATTTCAAAGATAATATGTATGTGTGTTTCCCAACCTTATGATAAAAAATGGCTTGACATATTACCATTCATAAAAAGTTATTAGATCGCAAACTGATGAAGGAACACTGAGAGCATTTAGATGAATTGTTTTGTTAAACCTTCTGTCTTAACATTTTTACCTTCGAGCTATAAATTCTGCATGCTAGACATATAATAGTGTCGGTGGTTGAAAAAGGTGATCAAATCATGTCTTCGTTTTTTTTTCTTACTATCTCACTACCACAGTCCTGAATTACCTTGAGTGGTAAAGATTTCTTCGAGGGCCAAAACAAAACTGCCAGTCCTTGGCCGTGGACATAGACCTCTAAAAAATGAATATTCTTGAGTGCTAAACCAAAACCATCAAGGTAATTCTATGTTTCACTAGTAAAAAAAGGGCTTCTATTCCCGGTTGCCAACCCCCTTTATTTCCGGTTACGCAGCCGGGAATAGGAGTTCGGAAATAAAGGGTTAGTAGCCGGGAATAGAAGTGGACCTTTAGTTCCGGTTGGTGATACCAATCGGGACTAAAAAGGTAGCCACGCCAGCGCCTGGGCAAGACCCTTTAGTCCCGATTGGTATTACCAACCGGGACTAAAGGGTCTTTTTTTCCTGCTTATTTCAATTGATGATTCTTTTTTGTTTTAATTTGGTTTTCGAATACGCATTATTCGCTGCAAAGTAATATACGATATCTGCTGCAGCATCTTGTAAAGTTTTCGCTTTTCGATCAATGCACGCAAGCAACACAAGTAAAAGTATACTAAAACATAATATTACATTTCATCGTCACATGTAAAGTTTGCATTAATTGTACATTTTATCATCACATGTTCTTTGGATCAATATGAAATTTGGCTTTCATTATCACATATTTGGGTCATAGTAAAACTCACCGCCGGGAGTTAAGACCTGATCATTCAGAAATCCACCTATTGTCTCTTGGATTGCTTTGAGATAGTGTGTGTCTAGGGTTTTTTCCTTCAACCAACGAGTCTTCAATTTGAGATATGAGATAAAGAAAAAGTATATTAGTATGTATATATATATGTGTGTATCAAGAATAATGATAAATAAATTGTATATATCACGAATATATATATATATATAAATATATGTATGAAGAATATATATATATATATATATGTACACTTACCCTTTTTTCTCTAGACTAGTTCTTTTTTAGCACACTCTTATGAACTCGCAAACATAGTATCCACAGAGATTGGTCCCCTCGGGCTACAGCAGAACCCACTTTACGAGAAAAAGATTCGTCATCATCCGAGCATAGGGAAATTGAACTAAGGTAGGTATATAGTACTTACTTTGTATAGCACTACTTTTAGTGGCACTTTGCGTTTCATATGGTGTTCCTGACAGACCTTTTCCCAACAGCTACCAAATAACATAAAAAATATTTGGACCATTAATTTGCATGCAGAGAGACTAGAATAGTTTTGTTAGTGAGACTACAATTACCTCTAAATAATATCTATCATCTCTTGGAACTCTTTTTGCTCTTTTCTCATCGAGTCCCAGATGCCTAGATGACCTTTCTCCAGATTGAGTTCCATCAATATCCAGTGTTCACTGCCATGTCCATTAACACTCATTAATTAGCTAACAGGTACAGTGAACATATATATATATGGATACACGATCGTCGACATTATGAACACTTACCTGAAGTTGTAGGGGAAGAGTATACATTTCTTGTCACATTGCTTCTCTAAGAACATCTTGATATTGGCCTCCATTTCTTCTTTCCATGTTGGATGGGGTTTAGGGTTTTTGAATACGATACGTGGATCAATGAAACCAATATCAGTACACCCTCTCTTTTTGCACTCTCCCATCTCAAACCTGCATCATATATATAGAGTGAGGATAATAAACACAGACATGTACGTACGTAGCGACTTATTATTAATTAGTAGAAAGAATCACTTACAGACAATAGCAGCTGATGAGAGTCTTGTCGAGAGAGTTCCGGTGGACTAGTTGGTGTAATTCAGCAAACTCAATGTACATAACGTCATCGCCACAGAACCAATGGTCGTCTTTGATTCTGACAGAAATATAGAACTCTTTCTGGTGACACGCGTCGAGGTACAAGGTGTTTAGCTTGAACAATTGTGTACCCCAGTTCATTGATGGTCTTAGGATTCCATAGACTCCTGCCATGCTCATATTTCTGTCATTCATCCGCTACCGGCGCACTTTCGAAGAGGAAATCGCCAAGGTCGATACCTCTCATAGCATAAAAGTTAGCAAGTTCCATCATATCCACTTCTTTATCAACAGGTATTTCCATCATATCCAGCATATCTATGTTTGAACCATATTCATTAGCAATAACTAGAGGAGGGACTGATTGCAATTCTTGTTCTCTGAGTTGTGCAACAGTTTTCCCTGCTTTAGCAGCTTTCTTGATTATCTTGCTAAGAGTGCGGTCAAAGTCTGATGGTGGCGAGGGCTTACGAGCTTGCCGCCTCTTTTTCTGCTCAGCTTCCACCATCCGCCTTAGTTTAGCTGGAGGTAGGTGGAAGTGCTTCTGCTCCTGCTGCTTCCTCTTCCCTGTGCCTGAGAAGAATGCTTCAACGGTTTTTTTTAACCGCATCATCTAACTCCTCTTTACTCATTTCACTAGGCAATTTCTGTGGAATTGGCCTTGGTTTCACGGGGGCCTTCTTGGTCGTCTTCGCCGATGGGGCAGATGGCTTATTTGTTTGCAACCGTCTTCCCTGGTTCATAGGAGGAGGTGGGGGAACAGGCGTTGGAGACCTTCGAGGCGGCATTGGGGAACGCCTTGGAGGTGGGGGAACAGACGTTGGAGACCTTCAAGGCGGTGTTGGGGAACGCCTTAGAGGTGGGGGAACAGGCGTTGGAGACCTTCGAGGTGGCGTTGGGGAACGCCTTGGAGGTGGTGGCGGCGGCGGTGGAGACCGTCTTGGAGATGGTGGGGATGCAGCCGTGTCTTCTACCCCATCGTAACTGCCACCCAGAGCACTATGCTTGTCTGGTGATTGTACTATTGGACTTAGGTTGGGGGAGGCCCTGCTGTGTGCGTACAGAAGACAATGAGTCAATTGTTATTTAAGAGGCAATATAAAATTAATAAAAAAAATTGTTTCGTTCACTTTCATCCGTACCTATTGTGCGGCAACGACTTCCTAGGAATATTGATGTAGCCCTTGCACCATGCAATGAATGACTTCTCTGCTTCTCCCACGGTCTTCTCCCCGTCACCTCCATGAATGTCAAGAGGCACATCGCTAAAACCTTCAATAGCTTTATCCACCAAGACGATAGCATATCCAGCTGGTACTACTGCCCCATGGATTCTTGGTGTCTTGGTATGGTCAATAGGGTTTACAACACCAATAGCCACCTTCACTGTGCCATTATCTTTTGGAATGTGTAGCTCACATGATGTAAAAGGTTCAGTGACGTCATCCATGGGGAAACGCAGCTCTGCATCTTTTATGGCATCAGGCAGCTCCATAGAAGCACAACTGCTTCTCAACTGATTGAGGGGGGCTAATGTTGATTCCCGGAGCTGTTGTAATCTCGTGGGCACTCAATTGTATTTGCACTTGCCTTGCGACTTCCTCTTGCATTTTCGCTTGCATTCTTTTTCTCGCCTTTGTGATTCAAGCACCGCTTCTCGTGACTCAATAACATATTGCTGCAAGATGCGGATCCTCTCTGCCTCCTCATCCTTCCGTCTCTGGCGGCTTCTGTATGAATCGATCCATTCAGGGAAACCTTGCACCCACGGAACGGCCTCTTTGCCTCTAGTTCGTCCACAATGCTCAGCGGTCCCGATGGAATATGTCAGTTCATCTTTCTCTCTGTTGGGCCAGAATAGTCCACTATCTCTAGCTTTTAGAATTTGAATCAACCTTTCTGTTGCTCTTTCGAGTTTTGTGCCATGGACGAGCTTCCCGGTGACTGGGTCCAATCCTCCCCCATGACCTAAAAACCAACGCTTTGTGCGTTCAGGCCACGGTGCTGATTCAGGTACGACCCCCTTTGAAAGCTCTAGTTTGGTTTTGGTAAATTGATGAAACCCTAAGTGCTAACCTAGTTCATCAAGTGATCATGAGATAGGTAGCACACTTCAAGTAGAGAAGCAAATGAAGATCATAACATGACAATGGTGATAGCATGGAGATGATCAAGGGCTTAAACTTGAAGAGAAGAAAGAGAAAAACAAAAAGCTCAAGGCAAAGGTATAACTTGTAGGAGCTATTTTATTTTGGTGATCAAGACACTTAGAGAGTGTGATCACATTTAGGTTTGATAGCCGTACTATTAAGAGGGGTGAAACTCGTATCGGAATACGGTTATCAAAGTGCCACTAGATGCTCTAACTCATTGCTTATGCATTTAGGATCTAGTGGAGTGCTAACACCCTTGATAATATTTGTGTAAATATGCTACCACATGTGCACAAGGTGTTTGTAGGGTTGAGATGGGTTTGGGTCGGCGGGATTCGGCGCTTTCGGGAAAATGAAATGTCTATTTTCTATTGTGTCGGATGCAAAATTCTTGGTGGTTGGCACACTTAAGCAAGGGTGAAGAAGTAAGAGTTAAAATAGAGTTGATCGAAATGATGTTTGGCGTCGGTCATTGGGGAATATTTGGGTCACTCAATGGACGGACGCTGAAAGGTTGCGTCCGGTCGAGATGTCGACGGCAACCTGATGGTTGGTTGAGCACCGGACTTTGTCCCATAAGGTGGAGGTGGACGACGCGTCGATCAAAAAAAAACATGCCTCGGGAGCTTATGGAAACGACCGGACGCATTTGGGGCTTCAGCGTCCGGTTTTTTTACTGGAAGCGCCCAGTCGGCTCCAAAGCCGTTGAAATCGGCGAACAGCGTTTGAAGTGGTGACGCGTGGCATCCATCGGGCGACCCGGACGCCGAGGGCCAGCGTCCGGTCGAGCGCTTTTGCCCAAAGTGAAGGGGTATAACGGCTCTATTTGATTGGGGCTCTATTTATAGCCCCATGGTGGCTCAAGGAGGCCTCTTGCACATTTTCATTGACATAGCAACCTTGTGAGCTTAGCCAAAGCCCTCCCACTCATCTACATCATTGATTCATCATCATAGTGAGATTGTGAGTGAATCCAAGTGCATTGCTTGAGTGATTGCATCTAGAGGCACTTGGTGATTGTGTTTCGCTGCGGATTTCGCTTGTTACTCTTGGTGGTTGCCGCCACCTAGACGGCTTGGAGCAGCAAGGATCGTTGAGTGGAGGAGGTGATTGTCTCCGACTCCGATCGTGGTGATTGTGAGGGGTTCTTGACCTTTCCGGCGGAGCGCCAAAAGGTACTCTAGTAAATTGCTTGTGGCTTGTGTGATCCTCATCTTGTGTTGGTTGTGCGGCACCCTATTGAGGGTTTGGCAGTGATGCCAATCCAGCGTGAACCTCCAAGTGAGTGAATCGCCACAACGAGGACTAGCTTGCCGGCAAGCAAGTGAACCTCGGTAAAAATCATTGTGTTCATCATTTGATTCCAAGGTGATTGGTCTACATTGGTATTCATTATTGTGATTGATTGGTTCCTACCACTACACGCAGGCGGTATAACCCTCTTGATCACTCTCTTTACTTTACATAAACTAGTTGACAAGCTCTTTAGTGTAGCTAGTTGTGAGAGCTTGCATGCTTGGTTGGTGGCTCTTTAGTTAGCCTTTGAGAGCACACTAACATAGGGTAGTGTCATTGCTCTTGTGTGAATTGACACTATCTAAACTAGAATTGTGGTAGGTGGCTTGCATTTTTGAGTAGGCTAGCGCAACAACACTCGCTTTTCGCTTTCATAATTGTCTAACCATTTGGTTAAGTGTTGTTGTAGAAATTTTATTAGACTATTCACCCCCCCTCTAGCCATTAAGACCTTTCAAGTGGTATCGAGCCGAGGTCACCGTTAATTTGAGGCTTAACAACCTTCGTGTAAAATGGCTCAAATCAACAACACACAAGAAGCCACCCCAATTTGATGGCTCAAATTATTCATATTGGAAGTCAAAGATGACTACACACATCAAGTCAATCAATAGAAAGATGTGGAAGGTGGTAGAAACTAAAATTGAGATTGATGATCCGGAGAATCCCACCGCCATGAAGAAGTACTTCTCCAAAACAATGATATTGCTCTAAGTGCCATTCATGATGCAATTGATGCAAGAACTTTTGAGCAAATCAAGAATATTGAGATGGCACATGAGGCTTGGAAGAAGTTGGAAGAATCTTTTGAGGGTACTCAAGCCGTGAAGGGTGCAAAAGCTTATATTCTCAAAGAGAAGTTTGCGAGCTTCAAAATGAAGGAAGATGAGAGTGTGCCGGACATGTTCCACCGGATGGAAGTGATTGTCAATGATCTCAAGGCACTCGGTGAGAACATAGAGGACAAGGACTTCTCAAATAAGTTCTTAAGATGTTTGCCCGCAAGATTCAAGATATTGGTCACCTTGCTAGTAAGGAGTGGTTTGAACACAATGACACCAAACCAAGTCTTGGGAGATATCATGACCGATGATGCCTATAGAGATGATGATGAGAAGGAAGAAAAGAAAGAAAAGAAAGATGAGAAGAAGGATGACAAGAAGAAGAGCGTGGCTTTCAAGGCCACATCATCCAAGGGCAAAGCCAAGCAAGAAACATCAAGTGAGGATGATGATGATGATGAGAGGATGGCTCTTTTTGTCAAGAGGTTTGGCAAGTTTATGGTAAAGAAGGGCTATCGAGCTAGAAGAAAGAAGTATTCATCCAAGAGCAAGGAAGAGGCAAGGAGATGCTTCAATTGTGGAAGCAAAGATCATCTTATTAGCAAATGTCCATACAATAGTGAGAAAGATGATGACAACAAGAACAAGAAGAAGGAGTGGAAAGAAAAGAAAGATAAGAAGGACAAGATGTCCTTCAAAAAGAAGAAGGGTGGTTCATATGTAGTCACTTGGGATAGTGATGCTTCCACAAGTGATGATGATGATAGTGATGACAACAAGACCACCAAGAAGAAGGCACTTGCAAGCATAGCAATCAATGAGAAGCCTTCTCTCTTCGACTCTACATCATGCTTCATGGCTAAGGCCACCAAGGTACAAACTTATGATGATGAAAGTGAGAGTGAACATGATAGTGATAGTGATAATGATGATGATGAACCTACTAAAGATAAATTAATTGACATGCTAGAAGATGCTAGAGAACACTTTAACATCTCAAGAAAGGAATGCAAAAGCTTGCGTAAGGAAGTAAAAGCCCTTAAGCAAGCCTTTGATGAGCTCAATGCATCTCATGAGAGGCAAAAGGATGCCCATGAGAAGCTTTGCAAGGCTCACAAAAAGCTTGAAAAAGCTCATTCTTCTTTGCTTGATGAGCAAACTAAAAAGAAGCATGTCGAAACTTGCAATGTAGGTTTAACTTGTGATTTAATTGATACATCACTATCTATGCCTATCATTGTTCCTCCAACTAACCCTTCTTGTAGCACTTTCACTTCTATATCATCTAGTAGTGATGGTCACACTTGTGATACCTCACTAGTGGTTGAGAATGAGAACCTCAAGAAGAAAGTAACTAAGCTCACTCACACCTTGGCTAAGGCTTATGGTGGTGAGGACCGCTTGCTTATGGCCTTGGGTAGCCAAAGAGCTTCTCTCTACAAAGAGGGATTGGGCTATACCCCTAAGAAAGACAAAGCGGCCTTTGCTCCTCACAAGACAAGTTTTGTGAAGAACAATGGTCGATTTTGCACTAGTTGCAAGCAAGTTGGTCATAGAGAGCATGAATGCACCAACAAAAGCAAAAATGCTAATGTATCCTCCATTAAGCTTAATTCTTCCTATATGCTTGTTAAGGGTACAAATGGTGTGAAGGCTAAGTTCATTAGCAAACCATGAATGGGCTCAAATAAGAAAGCCATTTGGGTGCCAAAGAGCCTAGTAACTAACCTCAAAATGATGATAACCGGGACAACCGAGGATTCTTCCACAACTTGCTCAACTAGAATTGGTTCACTCTCGGATTCTACACGAAATAATAACATATGCTTCAACATGATGATAATGTAAATATGATGCTTTCATGGTGCATGAAATATGACCAAAATAAGATCAAACACTAAACCTAACACTTAGGGTTTGCTTTTATCCATTTTTGAATTAATTTGGAAATAAGCTCAAAACAAACTTGTTTCAAATGACCTCAAAATTTTATATAAGCTTTCTCATGACAAATTAGTGTACCAAAACTAATTTCATAATTTTTGGAGTTATACAGTGGCCTACAAAAATCATGGAAATTACATTTATCGATTAATTGACTAAATTTTTGAACATTAAATATTTATTCAAATTTCAAGTTACATATTTTTAAACCATAATAGAACATGTACAGAAGCTACACACAAATTTTCAGAATTTTTGGAGCTGTAATTATTTTCCTATGAATTTCCAAAGTTGCTGCACTATTCAAAATCCAGAAAATAAGAAATCTCCCTGTTCTCTCTCCTCTCTCATCTGACTTAATGCAACATGTCATGGCGACCAATTGAAATTATTAAATTTATTGGTTTTCGTGGAAATTAAACCAAACTCGTCGGCGGCGAGGCTTAAATAAGAGGTTCTTCCGCACCATTAGATGATTCATCACCAGTTTCGGACTTGAACTTCAATTGGAAAGTTAGAAAGTACCAAGATGCACCGGAAAAAATCTCAAACGTCACCATGGCGACCACGGCGGCGAGACACTTGAGAAAAAGTTTGGGACGGGAAAACGATCGAGCTTACAAGCAAATGGATGTCATGGGAAAGAACCTCGGGGCGTCGGACGATGCCCTCTGGTGAGGAAGAAGTTCTATATACCGGGTGGCGCAGCACGCCGACGTGGGCGCCTATGAGGGCTGGCTTGAAATTGAGGGGTGGTCATTTACACCCGGGGCTGGCCCACACAAGATCTTGAGCCTCGGGGTAATTATTTTGAGGATTATATTTTGTCTTGTGGGGTGGCGGGAGGCGAAATCGGCGGTGAATTACATATGGGAAAAACAATATGAAGATGAAGCGATCAATGAGGACAAATATTTGAGAAGGAAGGCACAATAGACCATTTGGGGACCTTTGGCACCATTCCGAAGCTTAGGGGTGGATCCACCACCCGAGACTAAAGCACCTTTAGTCCTGGCTCCGGACCACCAAACCGGGATTAAAGGGACCTTTAGTACCAAACCACCTCGGAAGGATCTCAAACTTGGTGGTGATTTACAGCGGAGGCATTTGAAGTCTTGACCTTTAGTTTCAGCTGGTGGCGGAGCACTAGAAAACACATGGACTACATTCATTTCCGCCAACTTAGGTATATCAGATTTATTTTATATATGTTTTATATTTAAATGTTTAAGTCTTATTCGACTCCGCCTATAAATTCAATACTAGGCATGAATTTTTTTTTTAAAAAGTAATAAACTTTATTTTCAAATCGCCCCACACAAAATCTTAGGTTTGTGATTTTTATTTTTATAAATGTTGAACATAATGCAACTAATACTCACTATTTTCATATTCAAAAAAATATAGACTTTAATTAAAATTATTAAATATATTTCTTTAGGACAGAAATTAGTTTTTGGCAAAGTAATTGTAACATAAATCTTTAGGTTCTTCATTAACCATTGTATAATTAATCGGTGAGTTCAGCGCGCAAATTCAATTAAAGTTAAAAAGTACCAAACCACCTCGGAAAAATCTCAAACTTGGTGGTGGTGGCTACATAAGGCATTTGTAGTCTTGAGAAAAGTTTGGGCTCAATCCGACACTGGAAAGCAAATGGACTTCAGAGTCCCAGAGAATCTAGGTGTATAGATAGGGTTCGACAAAAGGTTCTATATACCTCTGTGAAGCACGTCGACTCTGCCTATGTCGAAATGGCTTGAAATTTTTTTGACAGTCATTTACCCCCAAAATATGGGCCCGCACAAGATGTTAGATTTTTCTAATAATTATTTTTATTATTACATTTTTCTTTGTGCCGCGTGAGACGAAATACGGTGAATTACATATTGAAAACAATATAATTTTGCATCAACCTCCACAAATATTTGTCTCCTAGGGCACAATAGACCATTTAGCAAAGTTTGGCACCATTCCGAATCATTTAGGGGGTGGACCCAGTTCAATGTATAATTAATCGGTGAGTTCGGGCGAAAATTCAATTAAAGTGAAAAAAAGTATCAAACCACCTCAGAAAAATCTCAAACTTGGTGGTGGCTATACATAAGGCATTTGAAGTCTTGAGAAAAAGTTTCAAGCTCAATCCGACACTAGAAAGCACATGGACCTCAGAATCCCAAAGAACCTAGGTATATAGATAGGGTTCGACGAAAGGTTTTATATATCTCTGTGAAGCACGTCGACTCCACCTATGTCGAAATGGCTTAAAATTTTTTTGACAGTCATTTACACCCAAAATATGGCCCCACACAAGATCTTAGGTTTTTTTGATAATTATTTTTATTATTACATTTTTCTTTGTGCCGCATGAGACGAAATACGACGAATTACATATTCAAAACAATATAATTTTGCATCAACCTCCACAAATATTTGTCTCCTAGGGCACAAGAGACCATTTGGCAAAGTTTGGCACTATTCCGGATCATTTAGGGGGTGGACCCAGTTTAACGTATAATTAATCGGTGAATTCGCGCGGAAATTCAATTAAAGTGCAAAAAGCGCCAAACCAGCTCAGAAAAATCTCGAACTTGGTGGTGGCTATACATAAGGCATTTGAAGTCTTGAGAAAAAGTTTCAGCTCAATCCGGCACTAAAAAGCACATGGACCTCAGAATCCCTAAAGAACCTAGGTGTATAGAGAGGGTTCGACGAAAGGTTTTATATACCTCTGTGAAGCACGTCAACTTCACCTACGTCAAAATGGGTTGAAATTTTTTTGGCAGTTATTTACACCCAAAAATATGGCCCCACACAAGATCTTAGGTTTTCTGATAATTATTTTTATTATTACATTTTTCTTTGTGTCGCGTGAGACGAAATACGGCGAATTACATATTCAAAACAATATAATTTTGCATCAACCTCCACAAATATTTGTCTCCTAGGGCACAAGAGATCATTTGGCAAAGTTTGGCACCATTCCGGATCTTTTCGGGGGTTGACTCAGTTCAACGTATAATTAATCGGTGAATTCGTGTGAAAATTCAATTAAAGTGCAAAAAGCACCAAACTAGCTCAGAAAAATCTCGAACTTGGTGGTGTCTTCACACAGGGCATTTGTAGTCTTGAGAAAAAGGTTGAGACCAATCCGGCACTAGAAAGCACATGGACCTCAGAATCCCAGAGAACTATATAGGGTTCGATAAAAGGTTCTATATATCTCTATGAAGCACGTCGACTCCGCCTATGTCGAAATGGGTTGAAATTTTTTTGGCTGTCATTTACCCCCAAAATATGGGCCCACACAAGATGTTAGGTTTTCCTGATAATTATTTTTATTACTACATTTTTCTTTGTGCCACGTGAGACGAAATACGATGAATTATAGATTGAAAACACTAGAATTTTGCGTTGAAATACGGTAAAATAAAACTTAAAAACTTATGTGTGAAAATTATATTTTCCCCCTAAAATCTAAAACTATTTTTTCAACAAAAGACTCTAAAAATCAAAGTATACTTAAGAAAAGAATATAAATGAAACTAATAAACTAAAACTATTTGTTTTTTTAATAACTACTGGCGGAAGCTTTATTCCCGGTTAGAGGTTATAACCAGGAACAAAGAGCAATATTTATTCCTGTCTAAAGCCTCCAGTCGGGACTAAATATTTAGTCCCGGTTAGTGGCTCTAGCCGGGACTAAATGTCGATCTTTAGTCCTGATTATAGCCTCTAACCGAGACTAAAGGTTTGCCTGCCGAGCCAGCAGCGTTGGGCAGCGACCTTTACTCTTGGCTCGAGGGTATAGCCGGGATTAAATCTCCTTCACTCCCGGGTTCACAAAATGCCGGGAGTAACTCCGAAAATGGTGCCGAGACAAAATGTCTGTTTTCTACTAGTGTTTCCTTCAGTGTTACTCCCTCCATCCCAATATATAAGGCGCAACCATGTATGGTTTAAAGACCAAGAAACATATTCAATTCTCTCTCTCAACACTAGTAGTATCGTATTGATGTACGTGCAACTAGAGAGAGCATGTCTTATATTATGGGACTAGAAAAAAAAGTGGTTACGCCTTATATATTATGATGGAGGGAGTATTACAATCTGTCAAGGTAATTGCTCATTTTCTTGGGTGTTATTCGAAACCGCTAAGGTAATTCATATTTCCTTGAGTGCTATTCGAAACCGCTAAGGTAATTCATATTTTCTTGGGTGTAATTTGAAATCTCCAAGAAAATTCTCATAGCTTTAAAATTCAATTTTTTGAATTTTCCAAATGACCCCGGATGGAGCTATGACATAAACCAAAGTTATAGTATTCGATGAGATCTAAGACTTTCTAGTTCAAACTTTTTACATTTGAAATTGTTTAGGATCTCAAATATTCATTACAAGATTCAACAAAGTAACAAAAGAAAAAAAAATTTATTTAGCCACAAGTTCCTTTGAGATGTAGTGGTAAGTGCTTTTCATTTGAAGCAAATAACCTTGGATGGAGATATGACCTAAACCAAAGTTATAGTATTCGATAAGATCTAAAACTTTCTAGTTCAAACCTTTTACATTTGAAATTGTTTTGGATCTCAAATATCCATTACAAGATTCAACAAAGTGAATATAAAAGAAAAAATAATTTATATAGCCACAAGCTCCTTTGAGGTGTAGTGGTAAGTGTTTTTCATTTGAAGCAATATAGGTCGTGGGTTCATTCAAATCCCGAGGGATGCAATGTTCATTAAATTATGTTTTTTTGTTGTTGCTCTATATTTCTAGTTTTTTGTTCATTAAATTATGTTTTTTTATGTTGCTCTATATTTCTAGTTTTTTTGTTGCTCTATATTTCTTTTGAGGTTGCTGGCCTTCAAGAAAACTAATTTCCTTGACGGTTAGGAATATTTGTTTGAAGGTTGTTAGCCCTCAAGAAAACTAATTTACTACTTGAGGGTTGCAATATTTTCTTGTCTCTCTTTGGCAAATTAAGTATGGTCCAACTTTCTTGGTGGCTAGCCTCCAAGAAAATAATCCTTGAGTGCCAAAACCGCAAAGGAAACCATTTTCTCCTATCTTCTATCCTTGACGGAGTCTGGTTGATGGTATGTGGCCAATGATCATTTCTTTGACAGTTTAGGCCCTTTTCTTGACAGTTTTGGGCACTCAAGGTAATTCAACATTATCGTAGTGTCTTTTATAAAAGGAAAAGTTTCAATCATATTTTGTATGTTATGATTTCTGCAACAAGTCTTGTAGATTCAGAAATGAATTCGATAATTCCACAGCAGAATTAAAATACAGGAGTATAGGACCCATCACCCATTAGAGGGGCGGAATGAGAAATGGACTTGGCCCAAGCTAAACCAATATGTGTTTCTACATTTTCCAAGTGTTTTTCAATATTTTCCAAGGGTCCAGTGGCATACATTGAGCATGATAGAGCAACAATATAAAGTTTCTCATATTCATGAAAACAAGAGTGTGATATAGTTCACAATTGTAATGTGTAAACCTGATAAAATGAGATAGAATCGATTTCTTCGTACAACTGATTTTCTAGCAGAACTTCAATCCAACCAAATAAAATGATTGTCTAGAAGAGTTGTATTACAAGGAGAACGATTTTCTTGAAGTGTCTTTTTAGTTCTAGAAAAATAGTGCCTTTTTCTGGTAGAAAACGAGTTGAAGACTTTTTCAATATACACGGAGCAGGCCTGAATATAGGTCGCCGTTTCAAGTTGAACGGGCTGCCGGCCTACCGCTGACAGACGACGATTCAACCGCTCGCCAAATCCAAACGCACCGATCCAGACCAGCGCACCGGCCCGCCGACGAAGACCATGGCGACCAAGGACCCCGCGGCCACCGGCGGCGAGTCCGCCATCGGGATCCCCTACCACCCGGCGCCGGAGTCCCAGGGGCAATACTACTACGCGCCGCCGCCGAACCCCTACGCGGCGGGGATGCCGCCGCCCAACGCGATCTACGCCGGCGCGCCCAAGGGGGTGCCGCTCCAGCAGACCATGTTCCGCGACACGCCCGCGCCCTTCCACTGCCAGGCCTGCGGTGAGGCCGCCGTCTCCTCCGTCCGGTAAGCCCGTGTCCCTCCTCCCACCCATCCTTCTCGTCGCTCCCCCATCACCTATGTGGTTGGTCGCATCTTATTGTTCGGGGTTCGTAGGAGAAGAGTTCAAGCCTGGAACATCGAAATGCTTTGGCCATGGAATATGGATAGGTCAAGATAAGACGTTGATTATTATTTATTAATTTGGAAATCCAATTTGTCCAATCAGGACAAGCTTTAGTGCTGCTCACTTTGGTGTGCTTTAGGTTCTTGCTCTTCTTGGTGTCTTTGTATGTTTGGCTTGGTCGGTAAAGATATCGTGTTCATTGTTGTATTGTCCATGGTCTACTTTGCTGTGACTTGTGGGAATTCGACTAATTGTTTCTTGCAAACTTAGCAATGTTGTTCAATTGTGAGTATGAGATGAAGAGAGGAACTCTTAGTATCAGTTCCTACTGGTACCATATGGCTCTCGCCTTAAACAAACCAAGCTGGAGGGGCACCGGAGAAGGGCCTTCTTCCATTTATCTGAAGGTACTGTGATGACAATCAGGATCTCTTCCTGAAGGAGGCCTCCAATACATCAGGATGTCCGCTACGTGTCAGCCAATACCATATACCTTGCTTCTTTGAACCATCCAAACCTATGAGTGGGAAGGCCTGGACCCTTCCCTGCTACAAATGGCGACAGGCATCCAGATCCAGACCATTTAGTTCCTCTCACCCCTCAGGTCCCCTTGCTATGATCAAGTGGCTCCTTTGCTTTGCAGCTTCATGGTCCCTGACCTCTATAAACAAGCAAAAGTGTGGCTAAAGAGTAATCTGTTACTCTCAACCTTGTTTAACAGCTCGTTTTTAACAGCTTTACCACTGCAGGAGCACTCAAGAATTATGGTGCCACCAAGACTTCTTGACTTCATATTGACACCATACCTCACTACTCCCAAATGGACTCAGTTGGAGTACCTTAAGGAGCACTGCATAAGAAATCCCATCTGACAAATATTGCTTTTATTGCCAACATCCTCTTTTCTAAAGACCCCCAAATTGCATCAGGAGATCTGCTCTGTATCAGCCAGGGCTGTCGCATGCTGGAAGCTAAAAGTGAGGAGACCATACCTTGTTACATTGGACCAGTCAAACCGATGAATTAGAGGCCTGCTCCCCTCACCACTATAGGTCATGACAAACATCTGTATCATCTTATTTCTCTCGCCCCTCATTCCCCCTTGCTAGAATCAAGTGTATCCTTTGCTTTGCTTTGCTTGATGGTCCCTGACTTATATGGAAAAGGCAAAGGATATTCTGTTACTTTGGATCATATTGTTTGAAATTGTTTTTTAGCATATCAATTTTAGTGTCTTTACCACATTGGCACATTATGGACAGCCACAGGAGTAACCATGTACTAGAGGTGCCATAAACAAATTTTCGACTTCCTATTGACATCATATTGGCCATAAAAAACCAGAGTTGAAGTACCTGAAGGGGCACTTTGCCATCTGATGGAAGATACCTTGATTGCCATATGGATCTCTCGCAAAGGACTCCCCCATGCACCAGAAGGTCCACAACACAATGTACTTGACACACTATTGTTAGTAGGACCATTGTCAGGTATAGGTTCTATATTGGAGCAGACATATAGCACACGTGATAGATACTTTACTGGTTTTCTTTGTTCAAGGTTTTGCAAAGCTTGAATATCTACGTCGTCACCCACTTAGGTCCACTTGCTATGATGAAGTGGAACCTTCTTTGCTTCATGCTCAATGCCTCCCACCACTGTGTACAAGCTGAAGGATAGATAACATGATACACATTAGTATTCACAGGCAATCTGTTGGAAAAGACAAGACTTCAATTGTGATTTTTTTGTTTCATACGTGCAACTAGTGTGGGCCACTTCAAAATTTACTGGGCTTTTTTTCAGTATTGGAAAGAGATGGTTTTGTGATTATTTCTAGTTATTTGAGTGGAAAATACTGATGAGATTGTGGTAGATCCATAACTTTGGTAAAAAAATGTATATAAAATCAGTGATATCTATATTTGGTTCGAGTAGATGAAAGATGAGACTTTGGTGGCTCACAACCTCAAAAGCTAGATATAAGATTTTGATTATTTGTGCCATCTTACATGGGAATTATGACACACCCTACAATGCTATGTTACATGGAAATTATGGCACGCACCCTACATTGTATTAATCACATAGGAAAGTATGATCTGCTATTGATTGTCACCATTACAGTGTTTATTTATGATAATTGGCTGTGAAAATACCTTGGTCTCAATTTCAAGCACAAAACTTTCTACCACAATAAGGTTGATATATTATGCATGTGCACACTATGTTCTGAACCTTCTAATCAAATTATAGCAAACCTCAAGCTAGATTTACTCTTTTATTTTTCCCTTTTAAATTAATTATCGAAACATCAAACTTGCTGATCTCTTGGTCACTAAGACCCCTTTTTTCTAAGGGTTACTTTGATCCCTACCATTACAATTTTCCAACTTCTGATATATGCCATTACTATTCACCTATTTGGATACTTGCCATTGTAATTCTTCTTCCACTTGAATCATGCCATTTTCTACGTATCAACGGTATTAAGGCCCACGTGCAGGTGACCAAAAGCTTTGTATTCTTGTATGGACCAAAATACCCTTACTGCTTCTTCTTCTCCCCCCCACCTCGTTGACATGTGGACCCCATGAGTCAGCTTCTTCTTTGACCATATCTGAGAGCAGGGCGGTGGAGCGGGGAGCCGGCCATTGCTGCTGTGAGAGAGGGGGAACGGGGAGCCGGTGTGGTGAGGAGGTAGGACGGGCGGGCAACGGGCGGCGGGCCAGGGCGCCATTGACTCCTCCTGCTTCTTCTTCGATGACGGCGGCGACAAAGGGGCTCGCGTGGACGACCTGGACGACGTCCTCCACAGCAGTGGGTCGGCGTGTCGGGGCTCGCGGCCGGCGGCGAGGGGGAGTCCGCGGCGGACCATGGCGGGTCTGGGGGCGCTGCGGTGGGGCGGCGTGCTGGGGCTCGCGGCCGGCGGTGAGGGGGAGTCCGCACGGCGGCCTGGGGCGCACGTGTGCGGTGGGACAGGGTGGGTCTAGGGGCGCAGCGGTGGGGCGGCGAGCCGGGGCTCGTGGCCGGCGGCGAGGGGGAGTCCGCACGGCGGGCTTGGGCGCGCGCGTGCGCCGGGCAAGGGCGGGTCTGGGGGCGCGGCGGTCGGGCGACGTGCCGGGGCTCGCGGCCGGCGGCGAGGGGGAGTCGGCACGGCGGGCTGGGGGCGCGCGGAGGGTAGTTCGCGTGGGCGGCGGAGGGGAGTTCGCGTGGCCGGCAACGAGGCGGCATCTGCGCGGCAGGCTATGGACACGCATCTGTCGCATCTGCAGGGGTGCCTTTGTCGTCGTGAGGGACACCGCCTCCGGCGAGGCTGTCGCCTTCGACGCCCGGGAGACCGCGCCGATACATACTTGCGCCACGGGCCTGCGACCATGGCGGAGGAGAAGGTCGGAAGGAAGATGGTGAGAGGAAGGGAATGAGTGCATGGGCCCGCATGTCATTGAGTGGAGAGACTGCAGTTAGAGGGGTATTTTGGGCTATACGAAAATACGATGATCTGTAAGTGGGTCTAGTGTAGTTTCAGACGTAGAAAATGGCATGAATTGGATACAGAGAAAATTGTAATGGCAAGTATCCAAATAGGTGAATAGTAATGGCATATGTCAGAAGTTCGAAAAATGTAATGGTAGGGATCAAAATAACCCTTTTTCTAAACCACGGTTTTGCATATCAGTGGTTCTAAAACTACAGTTTCTTGATACTATGGTTTCTTAATACTACAACATCCAAACAAGGAGCCTATTTGAGCATTCTTGAGCTTATCCTTCAACATTGGGCCTGAGCATAGCCTATTTTGAACTATTCTGCTGATACAACATGACCCTGTGGAGTAGCATTAGACCCAAATGGCCAAATTTCTGTATTGTGGATTCCAGTTGCCTTTTGTTATTTTCTGCAGCATGGGTATGTCTTCAGGGACATGAATTGCCAGTTGGAAAGATTAGATTTAGGCAATGGTAATTTAGCAATATACTTGAATTCAGCAGTTTTTTGTAAGGATCATTTTTTGTGTTTACTGGTATCCTCAGCTCTGAACACGTGCATGGGATTTGCTAGTTAATGGTGACATGTCTGAAAGTCATTGTTGTAGGGATTTATGGTGATTAGCAAACAAGACTAAAATGAAGCATCTTCCTGTTAGCATAAAACCATCTGAGTAACATCTGCTCATGGTACATGCTATTTATATTTAGTTTGCTTGGTCTCAGTTGCCTTTGCTTTGAATTGGTCATGGGGATGTGTTGAGGGAGGGGAGCATTTGGTAGTTTGGTAGTCAACTTTCCAACCATCATCTAGCAGTTGCACGGGGGTCAATTGAGTTTTTCTATTCGATGTATTTCAGTTGCCAAGAATATTCTGGAGACTACTTTAAGTTTTGTATGGAGGCACAAGTTAATTGAAAGATCTGGTCCAAACTCCAGAATATGTGAAGGTGGCATTAGGCTGTTTAAGATTTGACTAGAATCTGGTCGCCTTTTTTTTGTTTTTGTTTGTGGCTGCCCGCTTCTAGTTTTTCGTATTTTAGGTGTGTCCTTGGGTGGGATGACTTCTCCTTTCACCCCTGTATTTTATCTCCTGGCTTTTTTAATGAAATGATATGCAAATCTTTTGCGTGTTTGAGAAACAAAAAGATTTGGCTACAATACCACATTTTTTTGCTGAAAAAACTCCTCTTGCCCTCATCGTTAGATGGAAAGTGATATGCTCTGGCTATGCATAATTTTCCGTCAAGCATTTTCATTTTGGGTACTGGCGTCATCACAGCTAAATTGAAAATGAATTCACTTGTTCCTTTGAACAGGTCAAAGCCAAGCCTTGCATCCGTTGTGGCTTGCATGATGCCCTTCATGCTGGGGGTCTGCTTCCTATGCCCTTCGATGGACTGCCTCTGGCACAAGTACCATTACTGCCCCAGCTGTGGGGAAAAGGTTGGGCTTCTCGCTCACATCACATGCTCTGTACTCTCGAGCTTAGGCTCACACGGTTTTTCATCTATCATCTTGTGATGAAATGAAACTCTGCAGGTGGGTGAGTTCAGGAAGTCCGACCCGTGCCTCGTCGTCGATGCGGCCCGGTGGTCCGAGCCGAGTTTCGCCGTGCCTGCGTAGCGCACATATGCACCATTTGATATGGTACCATTGCCTTCAAAATGAGTGTCTCCGTTGCTCTTGTGTAGTCTGTATGTATATAAAAGATGCTACTGGTGGCTTGTTGCATGCTGTATATCCTGTAGCTGAACTGCCGTTGCGCTCTAGTCTCTACTCTTTGCGTTAGAATTCTTTTTTTTTTTTTTGTCTTTTGGATCAGAATAAATGTGCTGCTGTTAACATTGCGTAATTGAACCTACATGTGTAAATGTGTAATAAGAGTTCTTATCAACGAGGAGGGAAGAAAAGAGATGGGTTACAGAATTGCAGGACCATCACTGTAATAACTTTGGCAAACGTTATTTTGTTTTCCTATACTTTGTGTTGCAGTAGCTTACGGTCTGACCTTGAGCTCACCGCAGTATGGATCGCATGGGATGTGGACAAGCCATGGGCGATGGGCCTGGGGCGCCCCACGGCCCCAGCCTGTTGTGGCCGTGGATAGGATAGGGTCTGCACGGCCTGGTGCAGCTGACAGTATCGTTTCATGCACTGTCAGCGACTCAGCGTGTAGGGCTGGAGACGTAGTACGTGCTAAAAAATCTGCAGAACCCCAATGCTTGACCGCTATTACCATCTAATCCACAGTTCTACACGACTCCTGGTAGATGATGCTTATGCTAATTAGCTGCCTGGTAGCTGCCACCTGCCATGCCCTGGTGTGCCAATGTGTCATTATGGACGAAAGATTCGAAACAAACCATATATATGCCGGATTGTCGAGTGATCCCGGCATTTCCAATTGCTCGTCGGCCGTCGAAGTTGACTTCGACTAGTTAACCAGATGTTGGCGAGGGAACTTATTCCTTTTTCTTAAAAAAATTATTCATGTGACATGGAAATGATGCTGTTAGGTGAGCAATAATAGTACTCCGACGGTAATGTTGACATATGCATAGCAAAAATATCCGTAGAAACACAAAATAATGTCCTCTCGATCGAAGCATCCGAACGCTTAATAATATATGTGGCCATGTCAATATATATATCGTCATTCACCTTTATAAGATTGACAATTTGCAATGCAACCACCTCTTTTTCGATTTGCTTGGGCCAACTTAAGGCGCCCACACCTATTTGAGACGATTAATCCATCTTTGGTGAGTAAAGTCATCACGTATGTTTCGTTATCGGAGGCATCGTCTACCATTTAGGTGCGTTGTGTCTCGCTGAGTTGCTGTCCTTCTAAGAAAATCTCACATGTTACTATTATTATTACATACAAGCTTTTTAGAGACAGTTGGATGCAACTTTGTAGAGGCAGCAAAGGCGGGTATCTAACACCTCTAGAAAATCGATTCCTAGAGGATGCTAGGATTCGGTTTGCCTCTACAAATCAGTTTTTAGAAGCAGACCGAATTCCTGCTGCTTTTCCAGAATTTGCAAATCAAGCCAAAAATAAAAATAGCAATCTTTTAAACCCTTTAGAGGCCTACCGGCTAACCCCCCCACCCCAACCCCCGGACACACATCATAAGTCACAAGTCGTTTAAAACTCAGGAGCTCTAGCCTCACATGCTGCCTTTTTACCAATACACCTCAAAGTCACTTGTGATCTATAGTGACTAATACATTCTTTTTTATTCACCTTAGCATATATTGTAATGCATATTAGAGGATTTGAATAAATTCAAATGAAAAAGTATGAATTAGAAAGTTTCATATCTCTTCAATTACTACAACTTTAGTTTAGGTTATTCCTTTATCTGAGGTCATTTAAAAATTTAAAATTTAAAATTATTAATCTTAAAATAGAAATTCTAGGTTTTAAATTGAAAAAGGTCGTCAACTATAAAGTTGCATATATCTTCGAGTACTATAACTTTGGTTTAGACAATTTCTCCATCCGAGGTACTTTGAAAAAATTGAAAAAATTAATTTCAAAATATTATTGAAAAAAATAGTCAATCATAAAGTTGCAAATCACTTCGAGTGCTACAACTTCATCCATCCAAGTACCTACTTAGTTGTGTGTAAAGTATTAAACCTCACATGTTAAGTGTAAGCATGACGGGGAGAGCAGATTCTACCAAAGAACCTAACAAATACTCGATTGTGCATAAGTACTCTGCGCTACTATAGAAACAATTATCTCTAGCCTATACTGTCAGAAAACTAGAATTAATGACATGGATAAAACATCATTGTTAGGCATGCCACGAGCGCGTAGTGATAAAACAACATGAATTCCTCTGTTGTATGTTCTAGTTAGGTTGTCTCTATAATTTTAAAAGCCTTTGGATAAGCAAGATAACAAGGGACCATTAACTAATTTTTAGCACCCGATAAATGCTTATAGGCAAAATCTAACATGGAAAATAAATATAAATAATTAAAAGATTTAGAACAGTCTATCACCATAATAAATAAATAATAAAAAAGTAAACAATAATACAAGAAAAAATAATTAAACAAATAAGATACACCTACCTATACCTAATCGATGGCCTGAAATACCTCTATAATACAGTGGAAGGGAACCGAGGTCTAAAAGCTGCACAAAATGATAAAAGCTGTCCTAAAAGCCATAATAAATAAATAAATAATAAAAAGCAATCGGCTGAATAAACGCAGTAGTAACAGACTGACCTGATTGACGATCGTGAATTGCGACTGGTTGATGGAGTGATGGGCTGGCGGCAGATGGCGACATCGGGCACTCTGCACTCGGGCGACCGGGCGAGAAGGTGATCAGACGACTGGTTGAGACACGATGTGTTGGGCGTGGCACGTGACCGCAGGAAAGACAAAGGCCAGTGCTAGGGCTGGGACGTCTAGAAAGACGCCGGATGCTGTCTTCCCCCGTGCACCTACATCTCACGCTCGTCTACGCAGGGCTTGCGCCACCCGACCCGTCCAACTGTACGTGGGAAGTCCTCGCTTGTGCCTCCTTCGTTTTCTCACGCGCATGCACGCGCCCAGCGGCTGCAGCAGGTAACTACAGCAACCGGCTATGCCAGCATCTAGAAAAGGAGGAGGGGACGGTGGATGCCCAGTCGGTGCCGAGAGTATGAGGAGGAGACACCAGACGAAGGTGAGGCAGTAGAAAACGAAGACAGAGGTGCAACACCTGATCTAATTTTGAAACATTCGGATGCAACACTTGCAACATACATTTGAAGAAAGATGAAACACATGAAACATGCATCTGAAACACTAGCCGCAACACCAGATCTACTTTTGAAATATTCAGATGAAACACTTGCAACATACGTACGAAACAGTTGAAACACTCGAAAACATGTGTTTGAAACACTTGCAAAAAAACACCTGAAAACACTTTATATGTTTGAAAACATATGCAACATTTAGATAAAACACTTGTAAACATACGTCTATAAGACGAGATGAAACATTTAGAACATATACTTGAAACATACGTGTATAGCCACTGCAACATGTGCAACATTCCGATCTACTTTTGCAACATCAAGATAAAATACTCGCAACATCCAGATGAAACATCTGAAACACTTGAAACATACTCTTGCAACATGGGCCCTATTTGTTTCGCTGAAATTTGGCTGATGTTGCTGCTTATGTTGATTTGTTGTGAGAGGAAAACATTGTTTCTTCGTTGAAAAGTACTGCTGAAATAGTGTTGAAGAATAGGACGATGGGCTTTGCTTGGATGGATGGAGGTATGGTGGTGCGGAGGTCGACGACGACGCATTGACCTCGTTGTGCAACTGCGGCACGGGCAACTCGCTGACGGGCGCGGCGTCACATGAATCTCCCCCCCCCCTCGCCTGCTTGCTAGAGCATCCGTTGTGAGAGACTTACCGCCTCGGTGTAGGCGGTTGGGCTCGCTAGCTCGGTAGAGGCGGTCGCAGTGAGGAGGCAGCGCGATGGAAGCAGGTGAGGTAAAACTGGCCCCGGTGAGGAATGTGGTGCGGAGGAGGCAGCGCGGAGGAGGCCGTAGGGGATGGGCACGGCATGACGGGGGCGCGGTGCTGTGGGGGACCGACGGCAGCGAGGCGGAGTGGGGTGGGCGGATGGGCACGGCGACGTAGGGAGGAAACGGCGCAACGAGCATCGGGGCGCGCGGACGGAACAAGCGGATAGGGTCGCTGGACGTGGGGTGCGTACGGGAGTGAGCGATGGAAGGTGTCCGTCCATCCGAACGTTTTAAGCCCTATTCGCTTATCTTATAATCCGTCTTTTTCCGCTTGTTTTTTTCAGCCGAAACAGTGTTTTTCTCTCACAACAAATCAGGCGGAGCAGTGTTTCGGCTTTTTTTTTTTAGCGAAACGAACAGAGCCTTAATTGTATCATTATCGAAAGACAAACAACGGACAGGTCATCTCGAAGAATTATTTTTTTCTTTTTCTTTCTCTTGCTCGACTCGAAGGGGAAGCTCGCTCCAACTAACCATTGGGGCCGCCAGAGAGATCCAGGTCTTGAGCAACGCTACATTTTCAAAATTCAAATCTCGGTTCAGTTTCGTGATCTCCTAGGAACACCGTACCTTTTGATCGATCAGCTCCACGCGACCGCTTCCATGGTAAACAGTACCTACATCCTACAGTACAGGCACGTGAATGAAGGGCAAAAGAGGAAGGAAAAAACACCAGAAAAAATCGAGCTGAATCTGCTCAGCTCAGCTCAGCATAGCTGTTACGTAGGCACGCAACCGCTGCCTCTGCCAGTCTGCCTGCATGGCATGGCCGCATGGGCGTGGGCGGGTCCGCCGCACGCGTGTGGGGCGGCGTTCCTGGCCACCTTTTGACCGAGGAATCCGGGGCGGGCCGTGGATCGGTCCACGGTCAAACCCAGCGCGTCCGACTTGGACGTACGGTCGAACTGAACGTCAGGATTCGTATCGTCCTCGCACCGGCCTCGTGCGCTGCATGCTCACGTACGTTGTTGATCAAGCATCAGCGGGGAGAGACACGACGGCCGCCTCATCTATTCCTCGCCGTCGAAGCAAAGCGCGGTCGTCGTCGTAGATCCATCTTCTAGGATCGTATATTCGTGTTCGTATTCGTACATATGAGCACACCTTATAAAAGCCATTGGAGTCATACAAGGAGATGTTCTCGCCACTAAGGGCATGTTTGGAAGACTAGTTTTGGACTAAATACCATTGTAAATTACAGACTTGTAAAATTATACGGACAGAATTGGAAAATACTGTTTGGATGGTTAGTTCACCTAATAAAATTACCGGTGTTTCAGCTAGTTACAAGCGGAAAAATATAATTGCCTCGCCAGCCTTGTAAAATTTTCCGACGAATGTCGGGCTCGCTCGACCCTCCACCCCCATCCTGTCGCCGTGCTCTGTGCTTCTTCAACCTCGAACTGGCCGGGGAGGATGACCTCGACGCAGGTGTCGCCGTCGCGGCCCTTGACCTCATACTCCTCGTACGGCCGCTCCTCGTCCGCTCCCTCGCCTTCGCCGCCCACCGACACGGTCTCTGCCGCCGCGACCTTCGCCTCTGACGACGCCCGCACGACGACGGCGTCCAGGGCCCTCCGCACGCCAGCATGCGGCAGCCTCAGGTTCCGGCCGCCAAGGACCGCAATCGCTGGCCGGAGGAGCAGCAAAGCATTGCTGGCTCTTGGGAGCTCAAGGCGGGGGGCGGGGGAGGACAGCAGCGGCGGCTGGTTAGCGGCGACCTCTAGCCAGCGCCATGGCTAAGGTTAGGGAGAAGCTTGTTGCGTGAGCTAGCAGCTTGCTTGCTCTCGAATATCTCCGCCCGGCACCGGCAGCTGCTGAGCTCTTCCTCTCTTTCCTCTTCGTCTTGCGAATCTGTGTTCTGTGGAGGTGCAGATGAGGAGGAAACGCTTCTCGTGTGGCTGGCTGCGTTGCAAGATTAGCCAAATGAATATTTTATAGAGGAAAGAAATTACAGCTGTATTCTAGTGCACATGATATTACATCCGGGAACTATTTACTAGTGTATAAAATTACAAAATATGCCAAACGGGCCTAACATGACTCATATTTGACTCCATTCCTTATCTTTATACAAACGGTCTGTTCGCTGGTTGGTTTCTGAACTGATAAGCCCGGCTAATGCTGGTTTGTTGTGAAAAGAAAACACTGTTGTCTGGCTGATAAGCCCCGAACTGAAACCAACAAACGAACATGCTAAAATTCTTTAGGAAACTTCTATTTATCAGGCGCCTATTTTTCTAATTCTTTCTAGCGACAAACCAGAGCTATTGGATCTTCATCGTGTGGATACCGTATCGTCTTTAACCGATCATCATCAAACTTGTAGCACTTGCCCTAGCCTCCTGCCAGCATACCTCTTCCTCGGTGACCTCTTGGTCGCCGGGTCCACTACCCCCCGCCGCGCTAACCTGGCGTCGTCGGCCACCTCCGAGCCCCCCCCCCGTCCTTCCCTGGCCCAACCGCCACCCACCTCTGGCCACAGCCAACAGTGACTCTATCACCTTGCCCTGCCCTATGCCCGCCTCTACTATCTGGACAACCTACCTCTCCCAAACCTCTCCTTCGTAGCCGCAAAGCACAACACCCTTGAATATGTTGCTAGTGCATGGAGAGCGACGCCTGCAATATAGGAGATGTGAATTTCTTTAAGTTACGAAGGATGAGGTGGTAATCATAACATTTCATTTCACAGACCAAATAAAAACTAACACATTCTAAGATTATATTTAGGCTCTGTTTAGTGCCACTGTTTAGTGCCATGGCAGCTCTGAGAGCAAACGCGCCACCAAACGCTTTTACGAGGGCAGGAGCGCCGATATTCACTGCTTAGGAGGCCACCAAACATTTTATGCTGGTTTGGGAGGAGCGCGAAATTTCGATCGATATTGCAAAGAGAGGAGCTGATTGAAGAGAGGAGCTGAAGCCGTTTTACTGGTATGGAACCGTATCTAGATGACTCGATAAGACATGTTTGAAGTTTGAAAAAAGAAAGATAAGACATGTTTGAAGTCGTACCGCCTCTATATTTTACTCTTTACACTCACTAACTTGTGTGGAACTTTGAAGAGAAAGAAAACAGATCCTTCGTGGGCACAATGCGCGCGTTGTGAATATATATCCCAATCACGGTGAAAATTAGTAAAAGATACGACGATTAATGCCCACGCCACTCGGCCACTGCCCTCGGGAAAGTGGTTGCAATGCAAAGTGGCTCGTGACAGGGACGCCGCATGAATTGAATAGTCTAACGCCGCATAGGCATAGCCGACCAACAACGGAGTAAGCCAGGCGTGCTGCTGCTGCTGCTGCTGCTGCTGCTAGGACAAAGCTTTATTCGGCCTGTTCGCTGGTCGGTTTCTAGACTGATAAACCTGATTGGTGTTAGTTTGTTGTGAGAAAAAAATATTATTGGCTAGCTGATAAGCACTGACTGAAACCAACAAGCGAACAGACTGATTTAATACAAGTTTACTACACTTTCAGATGAGGAAACAAATAGGCGACAGGTCAGGGGTGCGTTTGGTTGAATGGTTCATCAAACGAAAGTACGAAACGATCCATGGTAATTGGTCAAGCGCCACCATGGTGGCGAGCGCCCGCGAGGATGACAAGGAGGTTGAGGACTGATCGCCAATAATGTTGGTGGTTGTTGTTGCCCAGTGCCCGTGCACCTGAGCTGTAGGATTGTTTTTTTTTAGCAGTATTTTTTAACTAATAGTATTTTTCCTCACAATAAACCAAATTTTAACAAAATAAACAAGGCCATTTTATACATGTGGACGTAGTACGTACCGTACTTTAGAACAGTTGATTCGTATGGCTCATGTGTTGTGCCGACTTTCTTGTTTGGATGTTGCATTTATAGTTACGAACCTCAGTGCGTGTAAGCAGGGCAACCGTTTGCCGCCGTCGTCATGCATGTTCCTAACATTAAAATCAGCGGAACAACTGTTTGCCGACGTCCTGTCCCGTTCACTAACGATTTCAAGGTATCACGTTTTGGGTTTGTGGTTGTGGCTCTGGATTTGACTCCGGCACCGGAGCTGCTAGGCGTGTTTGTTTTTCTCAGACTAAAGTTTAGTTCTCTCACATCAAATTTTTTATATCAATTAAGAGTATTAAATATAGGCTAATTACAAAACTAATTACATAGACTAGGGCTTATTTGCAAGACAAATATATTAAGTCTAATTACTACATGATTTGACAATGTGGTGCTACATTAAACATTTGCTAATAATAAATTAATTAAGCTCGTCTCGCTAATTAGTCTACTCCTGTGCAATTAGTTTTATAATTAGCTCATGTTTAGTCCTCCTAGTTAGCATCCGAATATCCGATGTGACACGGACTGAACTTTGTTAGGATCATCTCCACCAGTTGGCCCAACGGTTAATTGGGCTCTTGATCCGCGCCCTAATCGGGGACGTTTAGCCAGTTCTCCTGGCTGATGCCCCATCGTCGCGCAGCGCTATAAAAGGACGGTGGGGCTGGGGCACAAGACATGAGGTCACCGGTAGCCGCTGGCCCCACCCCAAAGTCCCTAACCCTAGACCGATCAAGAGGGGTGCTGTGAGCGACGGGAAGCGCCATCGCCTTCGTCGTTGCCACAGCACCGCACCTACACTGCTGCTGCGTTCGACGACCTAGCGGGCGCCTGCACCGCTTTCCCTGCTATGACTCCAGTGGCCATGTCACGGTGGCGCCATGGCCGTGACCGCACCATGGCGAGGTACATCATCAAGTTTCTCATCTAAGCTAAGTATTTACACACTAGATCAACACCTAGATGGTCCTAGAATTCCATCAATGGTATCAGAGTCAGGTTAGGCGTAGATCTAGCTCTTGGAGTATATCAAAACAAGAAAGAGAAGGAGAGGACTTGATATGTCAATCGGATTGAACACCAAACCTCTAACCCTAGCCCTAGAACGAATGGACGGAAGGGGGACAGACCTACCCGGTTTCTTTTCTCACTGCCGTCACCACCACCGTCGCACGGGAAGGAGCTCCTCCGTCGCCTCGTCGGCACACGGGAAGTAGCCGAGTCGCGCTCGTCGCCGTGAGCACGAGCCCCGGCCGAGGGCACCATCACAGGACTGCTCGACGGTGGCGCGCTCACCCACTGAGGAGCGTGCGCTCTGGCGAGGGGACCCACAGCGGCGCCGGACAGATGTAGGGTTTAGGGCGAGCCCGCCGCAGCTCGTGTGGTGGTTTAGGGCACCGTCGCCCAATCCGCTCGATGGCGGCGAGCTCAGCCTAGGGCGAGCGCGGCGCCCGGCGAGGGGATCGGCGGCGGCGCTGCTTCGCACTCCTCTTCTCAGGCGGCGCTGCGAGCGACTATCAAAGCTGCTGCACTGAGCGTTGCGGTGAGAGAGAGAGAGAGCATAGGAGAGAATGAAATTAGGGTTAGAGCGCTCGGCCGTGGCGAGGCTTTTTATTCCGCCGAAGAGCATGGATGGGCGTCGGATGACTGCGAACGGTTGCGATTCGCTGGACCTAGTTTTGGCCCAAGCGGGATTCGAAAATCCCAACCTGAGCCCAAAGTTGCGCACTAGGAGGCGGGGAGCACACACATGTGCCGCCATGGGCCAATTTCGCTAGGGCTAGCTCACAGAGAAAGCGGTCTGGCGTCTTTGGTTGAGCTTCGACTTTCGCACGCTGGGAGCGATTTCATCATCGGGCAGCATGGACTGCTTTCTCTAGGTGGACGAATGAACAGTAAATGGTTTTATTATTGTCAGAAGCAAATTTTGATAAATTTTGATTAGTTTTTTTATCTCTATTTAATTTTGAACCAACATGATAAATTATTCATAGAGTAGATGCGTATAGTGAAATGCTTCTAAAAAGTAGATAAATTATTTTTTCATATTTTCGCTGCAAAGTTTAATGTTTATTATCTTCTAATTAAATTCAAACCAACGAGAGAAATTAATTTAAAGAGCAGTTATATTATTTAGTAAATTATAATTATATTTATCCTCTAATTAAATTGGAATCAACGGAAAAATTTAAATTAGAGGAGTAGTACGATTTGTTTATGTTAAATTATGGTATTGTTATTTTCTGACCAACGTTGATGATAACAATATTATAATGAGTTTAAGGTTGAAGTTTAAATCTTTGATAAATTTTACACTAAGATGGTCAATTTTTCAGAGAGTAGATAAAGACCAAGAAATGCTTCTGAACTAATAGAATGTATTTTATTATTAAGTTTCCGCTGCAATGATGTTGATTATCTTCTAATTAAATTTGAACTAACGGGAGATTTTAATTTTGAAGAGTAGTTCTATGTCTTTCAAGTTAATTTATGAGTTTTATGCATTAATTCTATTTTCTGCTCAACGGTGATGTAGAATTGATATAGAAGTATCTTATAAGTTTAATTTTTTAACCGACGAGATCACTTGGTTGCATGCCAATAGGCTGCAATGCTGGGGTATGTGAATGAAAAGGCTTGAGTCAAGCTAGTTCAGGACAGTTTTTTGTTAGTTTACTAATTTTCTAATTAAATTGGATCGATCAGAAAAATTTAATTGGAAAATAAAATATAAATGAATGTTTTAGTCATCATGACTAAATTTTTTATTACGGTATTTTGTATATAGATTTATCCCGCATGGAGAGAAGTTTGGCATAGTACTTATGCTAGTCAATCCTGCATGGCAGGAGAAGTTTTGTGATGACTCATATGTTTTTGTATCCCGCATAACGAGAGAAGTTTGTGTAGCTCTTATGCTATCCTAGTATTAATCATGGCACAATAGAAATGCACTGTCATGGTTAATACTAACCAAAAGATAAGAAAAGATGCAAGCGTGACTTGCAAAAGTACAGTTAATAAAAAACCTCGTCGAGTTCTTGAAGTGGAATGAGAAAAGTGTACTCCTATACGGATTAAGAAATAACTTTATTTGCATGGCATAATCATGTGAATGAAGTAAGTCATAAGTGTCTACTCGTTCACAGTTTTCTGAATAGTTCTCGAAATTATGACAGTATAGTTCATGCCATATTTTGAGGGAGAGAATTGTAAGATGAATTAAGAATAAAAAATTAAGATCAATTAAGAAACTACTCTTCATTAAGAGTGAGATAAAGATGTTGATGAATGTGTACTCTTCATTAAGAGTGAGATAAAGTTTTTGATGAATGTGACAGTCGGTCATAACAATGATACCCCTAAGCAGAGAAACAACTAAATTTCTAGATTTTTTAATGTTCTCAGAGGAAGATAGCGTAGTCACCATCAAAGATATAAAGACAATGCTTAAAGCGCCATATGATGTTTTAACAGATTAAACCTAATGAATGTGTACTCTTTATTAAGAGTGAGATAAAGTTTTTGATGAATATGACCGTCGGTCATAATAATGATACCCCTAAGCAAAGAAACAACTAAATTCCTAGATTTTTTAAAGTTTCGAGAGGAAGATAGCGTAGTCACCATCAAAGATATAAAGGTGGTGCTTAAAGCGCCATATGTGGTTTTAACAGATTAAACCCAAACAAGAAATTTGAAGGTACACTATCTTTTTTAGAAGATTGGATGATCTTGGGGAGCATGGTATGTAGAGATCTATGACTTAAAGAGAAGCGGGACTACGTGCCCACTTCAGTGATTCAAAAACAACGAATTTCTTAATACATGTTGATGTTGTATAACTTATACAACATATATTGTTGTCTCTTTGAAGAAGATGAATAATGCAAATAAGGATCTTATAATATAGAAGCCTGTAGAATCAATTGCCTCTTGGCAATGAAGAGCAACAACAGCCCCATATAAAAGTGCCAGTAGTTGAGGCCCCACAAGGTCTCAAAAATTAGTAAACTAGTTTTTTTTGATGACTATGAAGTTTATGTTAGTGAAGAAATTCAAATGGAGGGTGATCCCACCTCATTTGAAAAAGCCATGAGAAGCGTTTACTCGTCTAAATGGTAAGAAGCTATAGAAGTTAAAATGAATTCGATGAATACCAACGTTGTTTGAGACTTAGAAGAAATTCCTAATGGTGCCAAAACAGTAGGTTGTAAATGGGTCTACAAGATAAAATGTGACTCCAAAGGGAATATAGAAAGATATAAAATATGACTTGTAGCAAAAGGCTTTACACAAAGAGGATGAATAGATTATGATGAGAGTTTTCTCTCTAGTCTCATGCAAGAATTCTTTAGAATCAAAATAGTGTTATTGGCACATTATGATTTAGAGTTACATCAGATGGATGTAAAGACGATATTCCTCAACGGGGATTTGTATGAAAACGTTTACATGGCACAACCCAAAGGTTTTGTCGTGGAAGAAAAGAACGTATGGTATGCCACCTGTAGAAATCTATTTATGAGTTAAAACAAGTCACAAGACAGTAGTATTTGAAGTTGATGAAACAATAAGAAAGTTTGGGTTTTAAAGAAAATGAAAAGGACAATAGCGTTTATGCGAAGTTGAAGAATGAAAAATTTATTTTCTACATCATGTGAATAGATGACATTCTACTCACTAGTAGTGATGTTAATCTATCATTGGAGAAGAAATTTTATCCTCAAGTTTCAATATGAATGATCTTGGTGAAGTGTCATTGGTTTTAGGAATCAAAATTCATCGAGATAGAAGAAAATGGGGTATTAGGACTATCGTAAAGACATACTTAGAAAAGATCCTAAAGAAATAAAGTATGCATGCGAGTAAACCTACGTCTGCTCCTATAGTCAAGGGTAATAGATTTAGAAACTTTAAGTGTTTCGGGAACCGATATGAGATCGATCAAATGAACATGGTTCCATATGCTTTAGCTGTTGGAAGCTTGATGAGTGTACAAGTACAAGTAAGAACTTACCCTAACGTAGTTTACGTATCCGGGATATTTTGGCAGAAGTCCAGTCCAGATATAGATCACTGGAATGGAGTTGAGAATGTCTTGCAATTTTACAAAGTCTCATAGGCCTCATACTGAGTAAGAAAGAACAAATACTCTTAAATAGTTGAGGGTACAAATGTTAAGTCTTTGCGAGATGTGTAGTAAAATCCACAGTAGTTGCTAACACTCGTAGTTAGAGTATTATTGTGGAAAAGCTCCAAAGAAACAGTTCTGGTGTCATCAGTGATGCATACCATAGTATAGCTTGACATGAAGCTTAAGGAACAGGCAAAAGGAGGTTAAGAGAATTAGTACCTATATTTAACAATAGTAGTCAGCAGCCATAACCATTTAAAGTAGTTAACTCCTAAGACAACAGGTCAAGTGTGCTGCCAAACACATTGACATTGAGTTATATATTGTAAAGGAGAAAATCTAGAATTATTTTAAAAGCATTGAGCATATGAGTACCAAGCAAGTACTTGCGGATCCGCTTATCAAAGGCTAACCACCCAGTGCGTTCAGAGAACACACAGTCGACATGGATTTACGGGAAAGCCTATGATTTCTAGATACTAAGGGCCTAATTGAGAATCTGTTTCAAAACAGAGAGGAGTATTGTAGCTGTTTAATTTAGTGGCAACTGTCCATAACGATAAGGCACGCTCTATGCACTAATCTATGATGAAATGGGAAAAAGATAAAGTAAGTTTAGTTTAAGTTATAAGGTGAGATCAAGGGGGAGAATGTTAGGCTGATCTCCACCAGTTGGCCCAATGGCCAATTGGGCCCTTGATTCGTGCCCTGATCGGTGGCGCTCAGCCGGTTCTCCTAGCTGATGGGCGCCCATCACGTAGTGCTATAAAAGGATGGTGGGGGCTAGGGCACAAGACATGAGGTCATCGGTAGCCGCCAGCCCCACCCCGAAGTCCCTAACCCTAGACCGATCGAGAGGGGCGCTGTGAGCGACGGGAAGCGCCATCGCCTTTGCCGTTGCCACAGCACCGCACCTGCACTGCTGCTGCGTTCGATGGACCTAGCGGGCGCCTGCACCGCTTCCCATACTATGACTCTAGTGGCCATGTCGCGGTGGCGCCATGGCCATGACTGTGCCATGGCGAGATACATCATCAAGTTTCTCATCTAAGCTAAGTATTTACCCACTATATCAACACCTAGATGGTTCTAGAATTCCATCAATGGTATCAGAGCCAGGTTAGACATAGATCTAGTTCTTGGAGTAGATCAAAACAAGAAAGAGAAGGAGGGGACTTGATCTGTCAATCGGATTGAACACCAAACCTCTAACCCTAACCCTAGAATGAATGGACAAAAGGGGGAGAGACCTACCCGATTTCTTTGCTCACTGGCGTCACCACCACCATCACGTGGGAAGGAGCTCCACCGCCGCCTCATCGTCACGCGGGAAGTAGCCGAGCCGCGCTTGTTGCTGTGAGCACGAGCCCCGACCAAGGGCATCTTCACAGGACCGCTCGACGGTGGCGCGTTCACCCACTGAGGAGCACGTGCTCCGGCGAGGGGACCCACGGTGGCGACAGATAGATCTAGGGTTTAGGGCGAGCCCGCCACAGCGCGTGTGGTGGTTTAGGGCACCGTCACCCAATCCACTCAACGGCAGCGTGCTCAACCTAGGGCGAGCGTGCGCCCCGGCGAGGGGATCGGCGGCGGCGGCGCCGCTCCGCACTCCTCTTCACCGGCGGCGCTACGAGTGGCTATCAGAGCTGCTGCACTGAGCGTTGCGGTGAAGAGAGAGAGGCATAGGAGAGAATGAAATTAGGGTTAGGGCACTCAGCCATGGCGAGGCTTTTATTCTCGCCAAAGAGCGCGGATGGCCGTCGGATGACTACGAACGGCTGCGATAGTCCTAGAATTATGTCAAACTTTTGTCCCTAGATCAACACCTAGATAGTCCTAGAATTCCATCTAACTTTTGTCCCTAGATCCAAACACCCTTAAGGTGCTGGTAGGAACCGTGTTTGTGGCGTGAAAGGGTTGAGGAGGAACCGTTTTCTTGTACAGCAAGCGAAGTCATGATTTTGAACTTCGGCAAAAAGGCTCCGCTTCGGTATGTGAGCGCACTGAGTGCAACTCTACCACAACCCCTTTATCTTCAACGATGCTCGAAAGTAGTGGCATTTATTTCTAGAATTTGTTTAAAAAGTTGAAAACCATCCCGTGGCCACGTAGCCCGATGGTGGTGCACAGGGACTTGGAGCTGGATCTTGTGGATACCGAAGATATCTAATCATATTTTATCCACCTCACACTACCAATACATTAATCTGAATCCAAATCTCAGAAAAAATAACTATATGTATTCATATGTGCATGTATGTTTCTATTTGTATCCAATCTGCGTACATTCCTAACTAAACATATATGTGCCCGTTCGGATCACATCGGATTATGAGAATCCGGATAAAAAGAATCACAACAGTTTTATTAAATTTTTGGATTACAAAAATCTATAAGTTAAAATGCCTCTAAAATGTAGATAGTTTGATAAGATATTACAATTCTAGGAATCTTTTCTATCGGGATACGGGGCCATAATAGTTGAGGATAAAAAGAGTAAAAGACATACACATACATATGCATAAGAACATCTATCATAGATACTCCCTTCGTCCTATAGAGGGTGTCATTATCACTTGTTGGAATTTATGGTTATGGGCTTGGCCCAATAAGAAATTCTAGAAATTCTTAAGAAATCTCAAAGGCCCATTCATACGTGCAAGAGGAGGTGTGAGAACTCTTTAATCCCACCTTGCTTGTGGAAATGGAGGTAGTCATACTTAAATATGGGAGTCCTCTCCACTTCCTCAAGTCTAGTGTGAGGTGGAGAAAGGGAAGCCCACACGCGTGCGCTTCCTCGCCAGGCGGGGCGAAGGGTCCATCGATATCCGGCTCCCCCCTTGCGGGGGTGTGGCCTCCTTTTGCAATTTTTAGTTTTGGTTTCTTGGCCTTGGCTCCTCGCCTTGCGAGGGCGCGGCCTCCTCTTGTAGTTTCTAGTTTTGGTTATTGGCCTTCAAGTTTACAGAGTCCTAAACGGTTAAGATCGTGATCACGACACGAGATCGGCTTGAACAAGACTATATAAGTAGCCTATTGGCCACGCCAAAATTCAACCAATTGAGCTAGGGTTTTTGCATCTTCTTGCTGTTGCGCCGCTGTCGTAGCTTCTCCGGTCCGATCGCTTGCGTGCACCGTGACCGGGCGAGCAGGTCTTCGAAACCTTCGTCCTTGCGATCCTACATCAGGAGAGAATGAATAAGGTTTTTGGGAAGCGCTCTTCGTGCGATTGCTCCCATCCTTCACGACGAGTCATTTTCCATCCAAATCAGGCGACGCTACGTCCCGGCGTATTCATCGTCAACTGCTTCGAGCTCTTCCTCCGCCGCTCATCGTTGACCTCGCGCTGCCATCACCTAGTACTGCCATTGTTCGCATCTCTATCACCACCGACATCATCTCCTACTATAGTCAAAAGGTACACATCTCGTTATATGATGTCTTTCTTCTAGCTATTCAATCGACTGGTGTACGGGCTGTGCTAGTTATGTTTATGCTGCTATTAAATCATGCTAGTATACAAGTTATGCTTAATCTAGTTCTTGAATTTGTCATGATTATATTCTGGTTTTAATATGGAAACTACCTAATTCTTTAATATCACTTTCTAAAAATTTAAACATTTTTAATTTTGATTAAATATATTTAAAAAATATTAATATTTATGGTGCATAATTGGTATCATTAGAAGAATCATTGAGTACATTTTCATAATAAACATATTGAGAGATACAGATATTGCTAACTTAAAAAGTTTGATCAGCACAAAATCCATACCAACACCCTTTTTAGGATGGAGGGAGTAGATATTTGCTTAGGTCTCGTCTAGATCCTATGGTCTAAGTTTAGTTTGTTAAATTTTAAGAGCTACTGAGTATACTTGATCACTTTAACTTATTTGTTTGGTACCATGAACTAATTATTTTTTAAATTAGTTAAACTTTATATAACACTTTAGACCATCTGTCTAAAGACTCAAATGAAATTTTAGATGATAGAATCGAAAAAGGGCCTTAATATCATGTCTGTGTCAGACCAAAACAAGCAACCAAATAGGCCCGCCTATCTCCACGTCTGTCCGTTCAGACACTGTTTTTTCCGGATTTGCGCGCTACCGGCCCAACAGGCCTGCTTTCTCTCTAGCTCTGTATGTCTCCCTATCTCTCTTAAAAATATCTCCTACTCCCGTGCTCGCTCATTGCATGCTGCTGTGCTGTACGCTCGCTGCTGTCGTCTTTCTTGTCGCGCACCCTATCCCGCGCCGCGCAGCTCTCCCATCCAGCACTGCGCTCCACCCCTTGCTGCGCCCACTCTAGCTCGCTGCGTGTCGTGCCCCGCTGCTGCGTGCCTTGCCCCGTCCCCCCTCGCGTGCCGAGGTGCTGCCGACACCGCCGTCCCCACCAAAAGGTCGTGGCCATTGTCGATGTCGTGGCTGCCGCGATGCGCGATCTCAACAAGGAGATGTTTGCGATGAAAGCGCATGTTTCAAGTGTTTCAGACGTTTCAGAGGTATGTTGCAATTATTTCATATTAATGTTGCAAAGTAGATCGTGGGATGTTGCACATGTTGCATATGTTGCAAGTGTTTAAGAGGCATATTGCAAGTGTCTCATAGGCTTGTTTAAAATGTTTCATCTTTTCCAGACCTATGTTTCAAGCGTTTTGGTCTGGATGTTGTATATGTTTCACACATATATTGCAATAATATGTTAAAATATTTCAGTTGTTTCTGTCTTATGTTGTAAGTGTTTTCATGTTGCAAGTTGCAAGTGTTTTATCTGGATGTTGCATATGTTTCACACATATGTTGTAAGTGTATGCTCTAGATGTTCTATCTGTTTCATACGTATGTTGCATTAAGTATTTCATGTTGCACGTGTTACATGTTGATCGGAGAGTTAGGGGGCGCGAGGAGTGATGGTGGCATGACATGGACGTCGGGGAATAGGACGCGACGAGCTAGGGCCGGCTCACGGGGCACGCTGAGGGCCAACGATCAAGACGTGACAGGAGTGGGGTGCGCGTGCTGTGTGGGACGAACGGCCTCGAATAAGGCGGACAAGCGGGCTACACGTGCAAGAGTCATCCATACGTGTGGGTGCGCGTCGGAGCTGAAAAAAAATCAGCAGAGGGAATGCTGCGCGGACGGCCGGGCACACACGTCCGGATACGCAGGACGCTAGCACCGTCGATTAGTTTTTGCATCACGCACAAGTTTTCTTTTTGTCTAACCAAGAGGAGGAAGTTATTAACTGCTTTTCGTTTCTTTAATTGATAAATAAACCGCTGGCGACCATCCTGCCAAATGAGAGCAGTAATCCATGCGAAAGTCGGAGCAGCTTGTCGAAATTTGCCAAATCAGAGCAGTAGCCGCTTTTGCTCACGTCCCTCTCCCGCGTGATTCCACTCTCATGGTCAACCGTGCGCAGGCATACATCATATGGGGGCGGGGTCTCCATGTTCCTCCGTTCGCGATTTATTAAATTATTAAACAAAAAGCAGCGGCGGCTATTATAAGTAGCGCGAAGGGAGATTAATACTTCCGAACTCCCTCCCCCTCGTAGCCCCAAGTGGCCAGCTAATTTTAGCCCTCCGTCCGTAGTCGAGGCTCCAAGGCAACGGACACACAGAGGAGGATCAGGAAGGAAGAAGGGGCTGCAGCAACAAGGGCGCTTTCCAAAATCCTAATCCACGGCTAGCTTACGCTTACGGAAAGATCAGAGGGGGGTTGATTGATCGGGGCAAGGGAGCGTCTGTTGCAAGGGCGCACGCAGGAGATTAATTGGAGGGAGAAATTAACCGCACAAGAGAAGAGAGCTCAATCATATCGCCGGAGGGGATGAAGTCGCCGTTGCGGAGGCTCAGGGGCTTCGGCCACCACCACCCCAAGGAGCGGAGGGGCCACGAGCCGCCGCCGGCCAAGCTCGACGAGCTCGTCTGCGCCGCCCATGTTCGTACCTTTCATCCTCCCACCCCCTTTCCTTTTTCCCCCTATTGGAATTTTTAGGTGAAATTTGGATTTTGGGAGGCGTCCTCCTGTGAGATATCGCGGTTTCCACGGCCTATTTTTTTGGTGCCGTTCTCCAGGGGGAGTAGATTGTGTTGGGTTTTTTTTATTGATGATTGGTTTGCTGGGAATGATCAAACTATCTAGTTTATTCGTCATTCAGCGCGACAGGACGGATTGAGATCAATCAAACTTTCTTTTCGGTCCTCGCAGATGCTGGCCGTGCGAATGAACAATACCTTTTATTTTATTTTTTCGGTTATTATCGCCAACACTACCGGCTCACGAGTCATGACCAAGTCATGACCATGCATCCGCTACCCATTTGCACCATTTCTTGAAGGTGTGTTTGGTTTCAAGTATGAGATGGTCCATCGTCTACTTATTCTTCACTTTTTTTTATTTGGTTTGTGGAATGGATTGAGTTAGATTCATCACCACCTTATTTATCATGTACTAATAACTAGTATATGTATGAGGAATAAGTTGATTCCATTAAATTTATGGAATAAAACCATGATGCACCCAAGCTTAAGTTTAAGTGATTCCACAGACTAAACACACCTACTTCTTCATTGGACGACGGACTATGCGGGATAGTAATTCTTTTCTATCTTGACCAGAAATAAGTTATTTACAGTTTTAGGATCTACCGGCAATCATTCCGGAGAACATTATCATGGGATAGTAGGCTTTCTTTTCTATCTTGACCAGAAATAAGTTATTTACAGTTTTAGGATCTACCGGCAATCATTCATCTTAATGATCTCAAAGAAAAAACACTAGAAAGTCATAGCCTATTATATTTTTTAAAACTATCTTTATTTGATTCAGCATAAAAAAAGATTTTGTTCATTAATAATATCAAATCATTTTTTTCAAGTAAATGAAGATATTTTTTGGGTAAGGTAGTTGTTAGGTTCTAATCCATGAAAAAGACTTAAAACCCCCTTTGCGTGTCTGCTCGGGATCACCTTGGCGTTTTGGAGCCCGTTCGGCTGGCTTTAAGCCGGCTGGCTGGTGTAGATAATTCGCAACTTTTTATCTCACGGAATCATTATATTCTCTTTAATTCAGCAAGTGTTCTTTTTTTTTTCGTCAAGTCAAAGTATCTTTTGGGTAAGGTAAGGTTCTAATCCATGAAAAAGACTTTAAAACCCCTTTGCGTGTCTGCTCGGGATCACCTTGGCGTTTTGGGGCTTGGTTCTTCCTGTTGCTGGTCAAAGTCTTCACGAGGAAACGTCCATCAGAGAAAGTTGCTATAAAAAAATGCCAGCCATCCAACGTGATCTTGACCGGAGAGGACACGTTATCAATGGAGACGATAGGTTCATATTACTTGGATAATATCAACAAGGGTCTTTCCGTCGTATGAACGCTTGCTTTGCCACTCGATGTATTCTTTCCGGATGACGCGTAATTGACGCTAAGCTCTTTAGACTTCTGACCATATAACGATGCAATATATAAGAAATTATTAAAGCGTACGTGTTTCTGAAGCAGACATTCTGATAGTACAAGTTTTGCAGTAAATGTTAGGCTATCTTTTCAGTAACACAAAGCATGGCAGAACATAAATATATAATAACAGTGGAGAAGAAGCTTGAAATTTCTTGTTGGCGCAACATCTGCAGCATTTGCCATGATGCAGAACTTCATCGAGTACTTGTTTAGTGACAAACTGACAATGGCGTCAAGTGCTTTGCTCACTCATATAGGATTGAGACTGATGTTTACCAAATCTTACATTCTGAACATATCACTCTTAAGGAATGGGATCATGTGCAGTTTGTTGCTAGCACGCAGTTAAAATGTAAAAGGAGACCAAGAGGGAACAATCATCATTTTGTCGGTTGTGCGTTATTGACTCTGAAGTAGTGTTCTCAACTTCTCTGCAGGAGGTGGAAGACATGAGAAACTGCTATGATGGCTTGATTTCAGCTGCGGCTGCTACAACAAATAGTGTATATGGTACTGATGGTCTTATTTCAGATGTTAAATTACTTGCAATTACTCAGTTGTGTCCCATGTTTGTAACCGAGTGCTTGTTGGCCCATGCAGAGTTTTCTGAGGCTCTTGAGGAACTGGGAGGTTGCTTTCTCGCAAAAACTGCACTAAATGGTGATGATGATGATAGTGGTAAGCATATACAAATTTTGTGGTGTAAAAAAAAAATGCTAAGCTGTTAGAGGCATCTTTTTAGAAGCATAATTTGCTAAGCTGTCATAGAAATTTACTGAATAAGACAAACTTTTTACGCATTCCCGATATGTATTCATATAAAACTACACTACCAGATCTTTCTCTTAAATATACCGTAAGATGATGGTGCCATTTCTAGGTGTACCCTTTGTCATCTTTGGACCAAAATAATCAAATCTTTATGCAGTTGGTTTTATTATGTTTCATGTTCATGATACAACTTTTTTTTTTTTTAGCTTAAAATTTTCAGTTGTGATCCTGTAAGCTAATTGCTATGGTGTTTATCCGTGGAGTTACTGCTCTCTATAGTCATTTACAATGTTTACAAGTGTACAACACCCTCCATCCTTTTTTCAATGACGTTTTGGCATCCCTGTGTCAAAACTCTCTAAAATCTAGGAACAAATATTCTTGAAATCATTGTTTCATATTTTCCAAACTATAGTTTTTAATTATATTAATGTGAAATCGTAAAAGGAAATTGTGTCTGGGAAAATGAAAAGTAGTGCTATTTATTTTTTTCTAAAAAACTGTGGTATAATAATTTTCTCTTGTCTGCAGGTAGAGTGCTGATGATGCTGGGAAAGGTCCAATTTGAATTACAAAAGTTTGTTGATACTTATGTAAGTTATTAGTTTTGGTATTATGTAACATGTTGAGTTTTGCATGAAAATTCTTGAAACAATTATAACATTTTTTAGTTGTTCCTAATGCATTGGAACATGTGACACTGACATGCTTATTCACTGGTTATCCAGCGCTCAAATATCATTTATACTATCACAACCCCATCAGAGTCTCTTCTCAAGGAGCTACAGACTGTAGAGGTTAGATCTATGATATTTATCTTTAAATTTGTACGAATTTGTATTATGATTCAATTTGCAGATATAGCTGCTTGTTACCAAGTTTATATTAGATTTTAGAAGATTGTTGACCATGACTCCATTTGGAGGATATATTTCGTGATCAAGGGAAAAAAAAAGCACTGAGCCCCTATATTGAAGAGGGATTTTCTCTTATAGATATTGTATTTAAGACAAACTTGATAACAAAATACACAGGATCCAATAGTTCAATCCAAATCCCCCAATATGCCCTTAGTGTATTTCGTTTTTAGTCCTGTAAGATCCTGTCATGCTATACATTTTGTTTTCTTTCATAACATTGCAGGAAATGAAGCAGCAATGCGACATGAAAAGGTTCAAATACAACTCAAATCAACTTTTTTTCTCATCTATGATTTATACTGTGTTTTACCAATATTTTTTTCTCTCATCACAGAGAGGCATATGAAGCTATGAGGGCATCCTATACAGAAAAGGGAAGGTCAAGGCATTCCAAAACTGAAACATACTCTGCAGAACAACTGCAAAGTGCTCTTCTGAGTACCAAGAAGATGCAGCGCTGTTCATATTTCGCTTAAAATCATTGAGGCAAGGGCAATTCCATAGCCTTTTAACACAGGCTTCTCGGCATCATGCTGCTCAGGTAGGCTAATTCTTCCCCCATAATGCTGTCAATTGGCCCAACGATTGGGTGAATACATAACCTAACTATCTTACTGTTCTTGGGACTGTAGTTAAGCTTTTTCAGGAGAGGGTTGAAGTGTCTTGAGGCACTCGAACCTCATGTAAAAGCAATAGCTGAGAAACAGCACATTGACTACCAGTTCAGTGGTCTTGAGGATGATGCATCTGACAACGACGATTACAGCTCCGACCAGGATGATTGCAGCGATGATGGAGAGCTTAGTTTCAACTATGAAATAAATGATAAGGATCAAGATTTTCTTGCTTCAAGAGGTTCAATGGATGTAAGTTTTATGATTCAGATTTTGCTATCCTCTTTATGCAACTAGCTGCCTCCCACCTAGATGTGACCATAGGTTCATGTTGTCCACACTTGGTCTCAGGGCATAAATACCCTGTAATTAATAAGCATTATTTGTAGCATATGAGGTCAATTGATGTGTCCTATACTGAGTCAAGACTCCAGTTTCACAGTTTGCTGTCTGAGCTGATTAGCAGAACTAATATGGTCTCAGAGACTAGACTGAAAACGAGTTGGTATTTAAGGCCTCATTGGCCAGCACTGAGCTAGAGAGACTGCGTGATGATGCGATTTTAATCAATAATTGATTTATGAGCTCCAGCCTATTGATTTAGCTTCTATTTTATCATTTATATTTTCTGCTTCATCAGAAATAAAAAGTTGGTCCATTGCATTATTTTTTCCTGATCTGTGTGGAGAAATTAATGCCAAGGATCTGCATTGTCTTTATTTTTATGCACAGTTAGATAAAAGAGATGTGACGAATTCCCTGCAGCCAGTAAAAGAAAGCATGCAGGTATGATTCCACTTAGTGCATAGAATACTATAATTTCTTAATGCTTAACTAGTTATTCTCATGTACACGGGCATATTCTTATTTTTTTGAAGCTCATGGCCCCAGAAACGGCCCGAACGGTGTACATCTTTACAGTTTACGTGTATGCCGTTTGCCGGCCCCTACGGGCATATTCTTATAATATAATAATGTTTCTGCCTTCTCATCTACAGGAAGAGGTCAAACAAACCAAGGGAAATGTTATGACTCCAGGAGTGAAGCCAGAGTTTAATACACACTCAGCACCTATTCTGGCAGGCAATTTACCGGATCCAGCTGAGAGATTTTGGCAAATGAAGCCATCTTCAGCCAAACATTCGTACAAACTTCCAATGCCAGTTGATGACAAGGATCCCAGATCAGTAGGTGCTCACAGATCACATCATTCACAGCAGTTGGAAAGTAAACCTCGTGTCTCAGCAAATCCGTGGCATTCATCTCCACTGATGAAAGACTTTAGGCCGAGTGGCCATGTGAAAATGCCATCAAGTACCGAGGGGATATCGACGTTCTCCCAGTCGGTTTCTGATTATAAGAAGATGAAGAGGGAATCTTGGTCTGGTCCAATACCAAGCAGACCAGGGTTAAGTAAACCATCTTCGCTGAACGATCACAGATCACCCATGGCACAACATCTTGTGATGCCAGGAAATTTGCAGGGCCATTCTCGGCAGCCGTCATCTGTGTCCCCAAAAGTTTCCCCCAAGATGTTGCCACATCCAACAAAATCACCAAAGATCAGTGAGCTGCATGAGCTGCCTAGGCCTCCAGCCAACATGGAGTCCCTCAGGCCTTCTGGGTTGGTCGGTTACTCTGGTCCTCTGGTATCAAAGCGTCAGACTCAAATCCTTGCAGCACCAGCCCCGATGGCATCACAAACCCCATCACCACTTCCGCTACCACCTGCTACCCTCACTCGCAGTTACTCCATACCCTCAAATAGCCAGAGGATACCAATCATCACTGTGGACAGATTGTTAGAGGCTAGAAATAGCAGGGACGGCAGTGATATTTCTTCCCCGCCGCTTACTCCTCTGTCACTGACTGATTTGTCCCAGCAGCAAGGAACAAAAACAACTACAAGTCGCACAAGGATGAATGGTAAGTAATTATGGAAAGATGATGTATTCCCATCGCCTTTTGTTTCTAACTGTCTTGCTTGATTAAATTTAGACTTCAGTTCCAATTGTTTTGCAATGTAGACCACGCAGCAGTTCTTCCTGGGATTTTATGTATGATATTGGTTATCCATCATTGTACGGCATGGGTGATTTTCAGTTGTTTTGAGCTTGTGTGCTCTGGAAGCGGTGGTCTTTTTTTAAAACAAAACAAGTGTGAAACTTTATTTTTTTTTAAAAAAAAGTGACTGATCTGTTTCTCTCTAAAAGAATCAAACAATTTTAACAAACAAATTGGAATATTAAGTGCAATTTGAAGCGATGCTTGTTTTTTTCAGAAAAAATGGAGTACTATCCGAATACTGCCTCACTTCGTCTTTAATAGGTGTATTAGGATTTTAAAAAGTCAAACTCATAAATTTTGACCAACAATTAGTTATGTGCATGCTTAGTGTACTAGTTATATGGATAGATTCATATTTCAAATATCTTTTAATATGATGTTGATTTTGTAGCTAGTGATCATAAAAGCCATATAAAGGCTTTTTTTCAAATCTTAATATGTATGCTAAAAATGAGCTGTGGTAGTATTTAGGAAGTACTATGCTTCTTTACGCAAATTTATTTAGGAAGTATTCCCACATTCCAAATTGTAAGTTAGCTTTTTTAGATACATATTTTACTATGTATCTAGACATATGAATATCTAGATGTATAACAAAAGTTATGTACCTCAAAAAGCCAGAACGATTTACAGTTTGGACTGGAGTACTAGGCTTTTTGCCTAAATTTGAACATGTGCAGCATGCAGCCCGTTGCAGATGATCTATTGACAACCGTGATGAACCTTCTAACAATCTTCTCTTTTCCTTGCAGGAGCCTTATGACACACACCAACCAAATGCAGACTGATCTTAGTTGATTTTGTAAGTAGTGATGTATTGTAGGATCATATTCATTTTATTCTTTCATTCATCATCTGTGTTGCAAAGGAAAAGGACGGAAAAGTAGTATATACTTTGGTTACATAATGCAAGAACATTGAACCTCCGGTTCAGTTTTCTGTGCTAGTGTCAGATGAAAGGGCTGTTTCATCAGTTCCGTTTTGTTTCATTTTGGGATGAATTTTCCATTTCTTGACACTACATGATTTCGTTCCAGATCGTATGGGTGAAGACAAATGAAAGATCGTATGGGTAAAAGAAATGAAACCCTGTACAAAAGTATGATGCATGCTGGTAATGTATGTTGTCCTTACCATTTTGTCTTGACAAAAATATGACGCTCCTTCCCTCTTGAATGAAAAAACAAAAATGCATTTACCACCTGTTTTGTGAAAGGCTGCATCCGATGTGGATGGATTTCAGCAATTCGCAGATTAACAAATTCTGTCCACAAGATCAATGGACTTAAACAACAAAGATTTAAAAGAAAACAAAAGAGAAAAATGACAGCCTTCTCAAAGATTTTCAATGCATAGCCTAACAGTCACAAAACTGAGGAGATTACCGGAGTTAACACACGTTCATTCAGTCCTAGCAGAGTGGAGGGAAAACGAATAGTCAGACACAAAACTCAACAGGTATAAGCTCATTTCCAGCCTAGTGATTGTCTAATCCCTGAGAAAATCAGACCAAGAGACCTTCCAATCATGGACACCCAGAAGTAGGATACTGCAGCGCTCACTTTGCTGATAGCAGCCCTTATGAAGGGCATGGCGATATCTGACAACTCTAAGAATAAGCTGAAGTAATACCTCCTGCAGTTAAACAGTACAATGTTATTTTTCTTAATTCAGGTATTATACAAATGGCAAAATTAATCCAGTCATCTCACTGTGAAGTTATCTGCAAATTTAGTCACACTGGGTGGTTTGGGCATTTCCAATCTCAGAAACCTTGGCTGTGCGTTCTGCATTGCCTATACAGGTACCGGGGAAAACTGGGGCTCCAGCTAAATGCCGCTTCTTCCCATGGCTTGTAGCGCACAAGCGCTGCTGGACCTCAGATGTCTTGCACGACGTGGACTGCCTTATCTTGAGAAGTGTCCACTTTGTGATCAAGCCAACGAAAGCATTGATCATCTCCTAATTGCATGTGTATTCTCAAGGCAATTCCGGTACTATATCTTGAAACAGGTCGTTCTCCGCTCTCTAGCTCCACAACCAACTAACACTTCATTTGATGATTGGTGGGAAAAAGCAAGTGCAGCAACTATTGGTTTAACACAAAAAGGTCTGAACTCCCTAATAGTCCTGGGAGCGCGGATAATTTGGAATCATCGCAACAGCTGCATTTTCGATGGAGCAAATCCTAACATAGCTGGCCAATGTTAGTTGATTTGTTGTACACAAAAAGGTTTAACACAAAAACGTTGAAGTTGGCCGGCGAAGAGCGTTGGCGGTGGACAATGGCAGGGGCTCGTGGGCCAAGCTGTTAGTTGATTTGTTGTAGGTGCAGGGTCGCTTTTCTTTCTTTACCAGCGCGAATGTATCTTAAGAGTTAAGGTTGTGTGGGTGTGTTGTACTAGGGTTCTTTACCCCCTCTTTCTTCTTCTTTAATATAATGAAGCGCAGCTCTTCTGCGTTTTCGAGAAAAAAAAACAATACCTTTTAAAGTAACACAACACTGACTGGGGCATTACTCTAACTCGATTTCTTTTCATTTTTCTTTAAAAAGGAAAAGGAAAAGGGAAAGTGTTTTGTGATTTTAACAATGTCAAGGTTTCTTTTGGGCCATCCAAAGCATGCTAAAAAGGTACTTGAAAATTAGCCATCTATAAATCCAGGTAACATGTGCAAAATTTCAACAATTGTTTCAGGAAATAAATGGCATGGATTGGAAGGGGCTCAGGCATACCATCCAATCAAAGCTCTTAATTCCTTTGTCCTTCTTGCTGGAAGGGAAAATGGACTGATGTTAACATAATCAAGAGTAAGCACATTAGGCTTGCCAAATGCAATCCTCCACCAATTTGCCCTCTCAGCTTGATTGTCGTCTGTTTTTTCACATTTTTTGCTGCATAGAACATATAACTCGAACCTGTCTTCATACATTGAAATAACTGACTTGAAGTATTGGTGCAACCACCAATTGATTGCCACCTTCCAGGAGATAAGAGGGATAACCACGGAATCAGGAAAACTTAATATGCATGAACATTTAAATATAACTATATCAGCACCTAGACACATCACAATATGAAGAGAATTCAAAGTGCAGATGCTTATCTATATCCTTTCATGCCCACTTAAATATATTTCCATGGTGGTTATAGCTAACAAAACTTTCAGGTTGAATAATAATGAGTAAAAGTATATATGGGAGCACACCATAGTTTAGAACTCAGTATTTCATCAACCTATGCTACAGTTGAATATGCTATTTTCGGACCAGGAGGTTTGGTTTAAATTAGAATTTAAAATACAAGTAAACCTAGAAGATTTTCTCATTGATCCGAGGGGATTTGATCCCTGGCACATTTAATTAAGGAAAAAAAATAACATGCCGAAGAACTGGAAAAAAACAATAGTTACCTCATTGCGCAGCTTTTGAAGTTCTCTGGTTGACAGAGAACATAGAACTAAGCTGGAACTAACAACTTCAGTAGACATATCACCATCAACTGACATAAGCTCCAGATAAATACTAGCAATCACATCAGCTAAGGAAATTACAAGGTCCTCTAAAATTCTTTCTCCATGTTCAGCAAGGAATTTGACATCAAAATAGCTGTCAGACCTGCCATCAGGAAGTGTCAGGACTCAGGATAAGGATGTCTTTATGTACCTCAGAAAAGGCAATTGTTCAGCAAAAGGAAAAAAAGAACCAAAACAGTCTAGACAATTGACAGTATCAGTAAACAGAAGAGTATAATATTTTTAAATAAGTCTATAAAATAAGCAACCAAAACATGTACAGTTCTTGAATAGTGTCAAGGGCGTTGGTGCTCAAGGTAGCTGGCCCTCGACTACGAAGCTCGTAGCTTGGGTTGGTAATGGCATGGGGTTTATCCCCTGGACGCCCTATGTTGAAGGGGGTGAGATTAAGATGAAGGGGATGAGATTAAGAGAGAACAGGGAGATTAGGAATAGGTTTGTTCATTGCTTGATTCAATCTCAACTGGTCACAGGGTATAAATAGAGGAGCTCTGGCCCTAGGCGCCCAGCCTCTGGCTCCTTGTTTCTCTCCCAACATTAACTCTAATCTCTCATTAACTCTAATCGCTTCCCCAGAATTCTAATTGCCATTGATTACAGCCGCATGCTCCTCTACTGCCGTGCTCCTGGCAGCTGCATGTCTCTACTGCTGCAGCCATAACTTCTAATCCCCAACCATCTATTAATTGCTATTGATCACAGCTGCATGCGCATGACATCTCTCCCGACTCCCCCCTTGACGAGCAGCTCGTCCTCGAGCTGGAAGCTTGGATAGCAGTTGATGAAGCTGACAACGTCCTCCTGGATCCTATGGGAAGAGCCCAACAGCTAGCTTCAGCAGTACGCTGGGCCTGTCCAGCGACACCAAAACAGGTGACAGAACAGAGGAGACGGCTGGTGCTGGTGGCGGTGCCATATCCAATTCATCAATCCTGGAGGATTTTGGTGAACGTCTGCCGCTTGTTGGCACAACCATACCCGTCGTGAGCGCCAGCTGGACTGTGTGTTGCGGCGACACCTAATGATGTGGTGGATGGGACTGTTGAAAGCGAAGGGTTGATCGCTGCCCGCATCTTCCTTGTGGTGTGCCATACCAGGAACCCTCTCGCTGCCGCCTGTAGCCGCACCGCTGCTTGGAGTTCATGCTCTGACTTCTCCAAGTGAGCACGGTAGCGGTTGAACATCACGACGAAGCGATCCATCTCCTCTGCGAGACGGCGAGTCCCCTCAACGAGGGCAGTGATTGGCTCATCACTTGATGGGGATGGATGACCGACAGCAGAAGCCATAGGAAAGGATCCCTGACTCATGACATGGGTCATGAGGCGGCGGAAGTCATTGGTGAGGCTGTGGTGGATGGCGTGGTGGCTGCTGGTTTTGGTGGTGGTGCAGAGGTGGAAGAGGAGCGCCTAGAAGCCGATACCAGGTTGTCAAGGGAGTTGGTGCTCAAGGTAGCTGGCCCTCGACTACGAAGCTCATAGCTTGGGTTGGTAATGGCGTGGGGTTTATCCCCTGGACGCCCTATGTTGAAGGGGTGAGATTAAGATGAAGGGATGAGATTAAGAGAGAATAGGGATTAGGAATAGGTTTGTTCATTGCTTGATTCAATCTCAACTGGTTACAGGGTATAAATAGAGGAGCTCTGTCCCTTAGGCGCCCAGCCTCTGGCTCCTTGTTTCTCTCCCAACATTAACTCTAATCTCTCATTAACTCTAATCTCTTCCCTAGAATTCTAATTGCCATTGATTACAGCCACATGCTCCTCTACTGCCGTGCTCCTGGCAGCTGCATGTCTCTACTGCTGCAGCCATAACTACTAATCCCCAACCATCTATTAATTGCTATTGATCACAGCTGCATGCGCATGACAAATAGGATGCAGTTTTCACATCAAATGAAACTGAATAAAAAATTTGCTACAAGGATCAAGAAGGCCATTTAGTACCTAGAAGAACCAAATCTTAGGAAAAAGAGCATATCCAAATAGAGTTCAGATTTCCCGAATCTGTTAAACCTCCTCAAGATCTTATTGTCCTCCTTTAGTTTATTGCTTATCGCCTTCATAAGTTTCTGGAACATAAAAGGATATCAGTGATTTGAGCCATGTCCAATAGGGAGGACGGACAACAGTTCAAAAGAGTAAGTCAGTAACATACTTCGTTGATTTGTCCATTTTCCAAGGCCTGTTCTTCTTCAATCCATTTCACAAATGCTGGTTGAATCAAACCATCTATCAAGGTAGTCGATACTTGCAACCACGTGATTCCATCAACAAGTTCAGAACTTCCAAAGATATTTCTTACCTGAATGATATCAGATCATCTTAAAACAGCCACATATTCAATTATAACATGTTCAAAAGTCTATAAGAATGGTGTCAAATGTTACAAAAAAAAATATCTGATACTGGTTACACTTTAGTATAGAATTCTAGTGCACAATCTTAATAAACTCAGACAAATAGACAGAAAATATTATATGACATGAGCCAATAAAATTCAGAAAGGGGAGAGTGCTAATACCCTCTTTTAGTTGAAAACAGATCAGATACTAACTTGTAATAAATTAAGTGAGTATACATAGGCAATCCTAGTCAAACAACGAGTTATGGTGTGCCTCTTGCCTCCATTTCCAGAAGCTGGAATGTGATCAGAAGAAGCCGCAACCTGGGACCAGCATGAATGGCAAGCATACTCAAAGGATAGTTTTTCCTATCACTTGTGAGTTCATCCCCTCTGCTATCAAAACTGGCATCTTGAACATGTGCTTGTAAGGCTCTGGAAAGTTTAGCTCTAACTTCACTCCACAAATCACTGGGGTCAAACGCAGCATTCCTTTCAGGTAAAAACTTTAGATCCCTAAATTTGTGAAAAGGAGTCACATTAGCAGCCATTTTTTCTGCTATGCCACCAATCTGATATCTAGAAGTAATAATTATGGAGCTAGTCTTACCTACCAGAATGAGAGGAGCTTGGCTCTGGAATATGTTGAAAAACATTCTGATTTCTGACACGAGGAGATGTCTGCCCAGAGGGTACAACTCCGGCCAAATATGCAAAAACCATGCTGATAGTGAGAAGAGCTTCATCCGAAAACAGTATTAGATTTGGTGAGACCATGCTCTCCGGATCCACGAGTGGCTGCAAACAATAACATTTAACTGAAGTTTCCACCCTGTGATCCCTTCCACAAAAACCAAAAGGAGTAAATGCAACACTTGTCCATTCTCTTGCTGCTCTGGATTGACATGGAAGGTGAATCTTGAGGGAGTAGTTCCTGCAAACAAAGAAAATGCAAAGATGGATTGCAACCCAACAACTCAAGATTATCTCAATGTAAGAATGAAAAAAGAAATACCAACCTCTTTGGATCCATGATTGACATATTCCTTAGGGAGAGCTTGCTGTTGGACCAGGTCCATCTCCCTTGATGCTGGCCTCTCAGTGTTGCCAAGGAACACTCGGCCATTAGAGGATTACTAGAGCTCCTGACTAGTGATCAGTGCATCACAAAGGTGCGACGGGAAAAAGAAGTATTGTTTCCTACATAAGAAAATAAGCACAAGAATTTCTGGTGAACTGAGAGGTCATTAGTGAATTTATAGAGAAATGAAAAGACGGTGTGATCAGCCGAAACAGACAATTTCACACAAGATTCTTGGTGTATGTTTCTCATCACAAAGTTGTAACATTTCAATCAACAGCAAATGTGCAATTAGGCAGATAAATCTGACTAAATCTAATTCCATTTCGTGCGTTGAGGTATATTGAGGACTCCTTCACACAAGCAGGGAAGGCAGTCGGCACAGTGTGTCTTGGTGGCAAGCAATCTGTAGCAGAAGCAAATGCATCTCTCCTTGCCAGTAGAAAGCTGGAGCACCAAGGCCAGGCAGCCCCAGATCAGGGGCGGACCCAGCCCCCAAACCCTGACCCGGCCATGCCGCAATCTGAGAGGAGAAGGAGGAGGACCCACCTTGCCGCTGTTCCTAGCCACCGGAGCTCGAGCACACGAATCCGAGGACGAGGAGAGAGAGCGGCTGACCTCGAACAGCAACAAGTCAACAACGCAAAGAAGAAGATGCTGGGGAGCAGATAAGGTTTGGGGAGCGTTGCCGTTGCATCTTCCGCCTTGAGCCTGGCCGCCTGGGCATCCGACGGACGACGAAGGCGCGCACGCGAGGCTTCTCGCGCGGAAAGGGGTGGGCGTAGGGCCCAGTCGGCGCTACGGAGACAGAGGCACAGAATACGCGAGGGGCACGGCACGGGAGTCGGGAGAGAACCGAGAGGGTGGCAGAGTGCCGGAGGACAAAAGGCAGACCGTAGCCCGCAACCCGCACGCCACAGGGTAGGCCAGGCCTACAGATTCGAAAAATCTGTGAAATTAGTTCGTTTTTTTTTACAACAAACACTTTTATTATTAGCAGCAAGCGGCTGCAATAAGGGAATAAGGATCCCATGGTACGCATTGCAGTGCCATACGCAGAGGGCAGCTGCGAATTTTTCATGATTATATTGGAGCTCTGAATGTCTAAAAGCTTGTGTAGCTAACAGATGAGCTGTAGTATTGAAACTCCTGTCAATCTTGAGAACTTTGCTATTTGAATTGGCAACTGCATTGAGAAGTCTTTGGGTGAATGGCTTGATGTCCCAGCGAGGAGGCGTGCATAATTCGGAGCCGTTAAAGAAGCTAACCAGAAGCTAGCTGTCAGTGAGAAAAGCGATACTTCTGATGTGGAGCAAGGAGGTGATCCAAGCGGCAAGCGCTATGCCAGCAGCTTCTGCCATAAGGACAGAGGTGGCTTGATTGATTTGAGCTTTGATGTAGAGCTTAATCTGATGGTTTGGATCTAGGATAAAGATTCCTAGTCCTGCTTTCCTTGCATTGGAACTTATGTTGTCAGGGATTATAGAAGCATCGGAGTAGCATCTAGCCCCAGGAAGCAGGCTAGGGGAGCTGCAAATATTTTGGTTGCTGGACAGTCCCAGCATGGATTGGCGACGGGGTAGAGTCAGCTGCTGATCGTCTCCATTTGCATGTAAACCTGCAAGAGAAAGCATGGTTCCTCGCATGGCCTGGGAGCAGTGAATGTTTTGAGCTCTCTCCTTATCAGTTTCTGGACTGTCCGTTTGCAAACAGACAGTTGTGACATTGATGTCAACCTCCACCGCGTGATGAACCTGCAAAACAGTCCATTTCTTCCTTTGAAAGCGAGTGTCGTTTCTCGCTTTCCAAATATACCAGAGAGTGATCATGATTCTCTGGAAATCTGCATCCGAAGTGTTCTTCTTGATGACAGTGGAAAGGATCTCCTGCACGCCATCCTGTTCAAAAGGAAGCAAAGAAGTGCGCAGGGGGGTTTTGGATGAAAACCAAACCGCCCTTGCAAAATTGCAATGAAAGAACAAATGTGGATCATTTTCAATTGAGTTGCAGGTGGCGCAATATTTGCTTATCTTAGTAGAAAGATTTCCAGCTCGTGCTCCAGTAGCAATTGCTCTTCTAATGAGCCTCCAAACAAAAGCTTTTATATTTGGAGGGAGAAGCTTATGAGCCCACGTTCTTCTCAGAATATCCATCGCTTGGTTGTCAATGCTTCTTGAGCCTTGATTAGGGTGTTGTACCTGCATCTGAGAATTGACAAGCGTGGTGTTGTTGGGCCTGCATTAAAAGTTAATTTTTCACACCTTCTATATAATGAGAGGAGATGAGCAAGAGATTAGAAGAAAATTCCTTCTCTCATCCCACCTCGATTCCCTGGTGACCAGATACCTTTGGCAGTGACAGGGCCCAATTTTTGTGATGACATCTAGCCAGCTCAAGATCCCAGGAATTTCGGATCTAATCTCGTGCTTGATTAGATTGATACATCTCCTCTCATTATATAGAGAGCGACAAAGCAAGCAGTGTTGATCAATAAAAATTTGCCTAACAGATACCTTTAGCAGAAGGTTTCCATTTGATGACATCTGAGCTATAAGAGGGGACACTAAGAGTGCGACAAATAGCAGTGGTAGCATATTGATCAAAATTTTGAGCTATGAAATCAGTGTTCCAAAGATGAGTATTGGGCGACCAAAGATCAGAAATTTTATGTGGCAAGTCAGGAACAAAGATTGGAAGATTCATATGACTGTAGATTTCTTTCCAAATCGAGCACCAGGGAGTTGACCAAATGCTGGAGTCACCTTTATGAATCTGAACTATGCAATTTTCAATCAAAACATCTTTGATTTGAATAATAGAGGACCAAAAAGCAGATTTTGTAGAGTTATTGCGAGCAAGCCAAAAGCTGGTATTGTTAAAATATTTAGCTTCAAAATTGCAGAGAGAAAAGGATTCTTACCAAATGCGATTGACAGTGAACAAATCTCTCACACCTAAGCCCCCATCTTTTTTGGGCCTACAAATGTAAGTCCAAGATCTGAAATGAAAGGGAGAGGTGGAATTGTCCTCTTGAACTCCAGCTCACCAAAAGTTCCTGATAATAGTAGTAATCTTGGAGATGAAAGTTTTGAAAAATAAAATGGTGGACATGTAGTAGATAGAGATAGAAGCAAGCAAGGAGTTGATGTAAGCAAGGCGCCCGGCATGATTAAGCTTGTTGGCCTTGATGGTGGTCAACTTCGCCCTGAATTTGTTAAGAATGAATTCATAAGCTTTAGCTCTGTCATTGTGGTTGAAAATGAGGGGGTGACCAAGGTAAATAGTGTTCGGAGCAAGATCAGGAACAGGGAAAAAAATTTTGATAGCCAACTTGCTGTGGATATCAACACATTTGCTAAACATGATGGAAGATTTGGATAAATTGGGAGTTTGACCTGAAGCTTTGCACAAAGATTGGAGGATGGAATTGATATTGGTAGCTTCCTCTTGAGTAGCTTGACCATAGATAATCAAATCATCAGCGAAAAGAAGCGAATGAATGCGAGGGCAATCAGGACCAAGAGTAATACCTTAAATGTTATGATTGCTGGAATGGTGCTGCAGGCAAATAGAAAGCTCATTGACGGCAATAATAAAAAGGTAGGGAGAGAGAGGACAACCCTGTCTAACACCACGTCGGGACTATTCGGCTGGTATTAAAGTCGGCTGATAAGCCGGCTGAAGCTGTTTTGTTGTGAGAGAAAAATACTGTAGATTCTAGCTGATAAGCCGGCTGAAGCTGTTTTGTTGTCTTTAAAGTGCCCTAACAATAAAATGCCATTCAATCCTATCAAATGCTTTGGCAAGGTCAAGTTTGAGAAAAAATGCTTTCTGGTTCCAAGTTTTAAGATTGAAACTATGAATGATTTCTTGAGCAATAATAATGTTAGAAGCAATGTGTCTCCCTTGAACAAAAGCAGCTTGGGAAGGATGAATAATGTGAGGGAGGTGTTTTTTAATTCTATCAGCTAAAGATTTCGCAATAATCTTGTAAGCCACATTACAAAGACTAATAGGCCTGTAATCTTTAGGACTAATTGGAGCATTAACCTTTGGAATCGGAACAATGCGAGTGTTGTTTATTTCAAGAGGAAGAGAACTAGACTGATAAAAGGAGGTAATAAGATTGAGAACATCCATACCTATCCAATCCCACGAAGATTTGTAGAAAGCAGCATTGAGGCCATCTGGTCCTGGGGCAGCATCGCTTCTCATGTTCTTCACTATGCTGTAAATTTCCTGCATATCTGGGATAGAGTTTGTGAAAGGATCTTCTATTGCTTCATGACTGTGTTCTGGTTCATGCTTCCATTCATGTACTTCAGTTCCTCCATCAATAGAATTTTGAGATCTAAAAATGTTAATGAAGTAATTGTTGGCAGTGTGAGCAAGTTGTTCCTGGGTTGTAGAGAAAGAACCATCAGGATTCTGAAGGTGAGTTATAGTGTTGCTCCTAGCTCTTTTGATGATGGATTGATGGAAGAAACTGGTATTTCTGTCACCAAAGATAGACCAGTTCTTTTTGTAGCACTGTCTATGGTAGGCTTCATCTTTGGCATGATGTTGAAACACGAGATTTTTCTGGAGACCAATCATTTTAAAGGTGGGGTGGGCGCATTTGCAACTGAAGGATTTGATTCTCAATGGCTTAGAGCTGATCAGAGATCTTAGGTTTGCTTCTGCGCCATCTTTGGAGATCTCTGTCAAGATAGAAAGTTTTCAGATGGAAGGGTCGATGAGTGGATTTGTGCCAACTTTGCTTAGCACTATTCTCATAGTCATCCTCCAGGAGCCACCAGTTAGCAGTATTCTCATAGTCATCCTCTAGGAGCCACCAGTTCTCAAATTTGAAAGGTTTATGGAGTTTAGAGTGGTTGGAGGTGAGAACTGCCAGAATGGGAGCATGATCACTCTTCATCATGGGAAGATGCATGGTACACAATAGTGTTGGGGAAGGATGCACACCAATCTGCATTACCAAGGCATCTGTCCAAGCGCTCATAAGTAGGGTTAGTACTAAATCGTTTATTAGTCCAAGTGTAAGACGGCCCATTATAACTATGATCAAACAAACCACAGTCTTTTATCAAGCAGCAAAATTCAGATATTCTTCTAACATTAGTTGGCCTAGGACCCATTTTTTCATTAACATTCATGATATTATTAAGGTCTCCCATGCATAAGATAGGCAAGTTGGAATGTGTTTGAACAAAAGATTTAACTTGAACCCAAATGGTAGCCGTTTTTTGGTGGTGTACATCACCGTACATACAAACTAAACCAAACTTTTTCAAGCATTGCTTATATTCACACAAAGCAATGAAGAAGTGCTGACTAACAGATAAAACATCTACATCTATATCCTGCTTGATGAGGAGCCAAAGGCCTCCAGACTAGCCTTCGGCTGGAACAATATGAGCTTTGTCAACATTGAAATGATTTATTAAAGCATTAGATGTTACCTTGGAATTTCTGGTTTCAGAAATGAATATTACCTGCGCGTTCGTGAATGCGATGAGACGGCTGAGGTGGAGCATTTTGGGACTACTAACTACCGAGGGCAGTTCCCGATAACCCGTGGGATTCCACGATAGGATTGAAGGCCTTTGGCGCCTTGAAGGTATTTGGCGTAAAGCCTTTTGATAAAGTGGTCATGGCTTAACTAGGCGAGGAGATTTGCCACACTCATCGTATAATTAGTTATTTTTTTCCCATTTAATCTCCGATTCATCAAGTATTTAATGTGGGAAGGAGAACTCGTTGGTCAACATGCATCGGATTTTTGCCACACTGCCTTTCCCATCTCTGATTCAATTCGTCAACATGCATGTTCGTGTTCAGACCGGCAGTATGGGTAGCCGTATTGTCTCGGGTCCTCTGTTCATCATTTTGCTAAGGGGGTGTTTGGTTGCTCCTCTTAAATTTTAGTCGTTGTCCCATCGGATGTTTGACATATGCATGGAGTATTAAATATATACTAATTACGAAACTAATTACATAGTTTGCAACTAATTTGCGAGACGAATCTTTTGAGTATAATTAGTCCATGATTTGACAATGTTTTGCTACAGTAAACATGTGCTAATAATGGATTAATTAGGCTTAAAAATTCGTTTCGTGGAGTACTGACGGATTATGTAATTTATTTTTTATTAGTATCCAAACACCCAATGCAACAACCTCCCGACACTCCTCCTAAAATTTAGTGGTTGGATCCAAACACCCCCTAAGCAAATGTGCATTGATTGTTGATCGTGGTGAGTGCTAGCAGGCGCATGCGGCGTTGAGCCATGTCATTAGCTATGGCAGCATGCTTTCTTATTTGCATGCAAAGAGAATAAGGGCGTGTTTGTTTGCCTGGACGGGGTTGAGCCAGGCCCATAGCATGCAGGCGGGGTTGTTTGTTTGCCTGGAGGCATTTTGGGCTTGGCCCGCACGCTGCTTAAAGCAGCTGGGAGCTAGGCCCCGAGGAAACACCCCTCCCCCTCATTTCTCTCGGGCTCGGCTCGTTTCAACCTCTCGCGTGCTCTTTTGGCTGTTGGCGAGCTGGCGCTCCCCGTCTCGCGCGCTACAACGAAATTTCCCCCCTCCTCCCCCCCGCTAGGGTTCGCCTCCCTTATAATGAGGGGCGCCAATCACTCTTCGTCTTCTCCTCTCCGCTCCTCACTCCCTCCTGCTCTCCACTCACCTAGGTGCGGTCAAACCCTAAACCCTCGTCCGACGGTGCGTGGTGGTGGCGGGGTCGTAGACAGGCCTCGCGTGGCTCGTGGTGGCTGCTCCTCCTCTGTCTCATCGGCGCACGGGTGCTGCTGTTCATCATTAACTTCTTCTTCCTCAAGACGAGCGGTGCTGCTGGTTGGTGGCGTTTGTTTGCCTAGACGTAGGCCTGTGGTGGATGCTGCTTCGTCTTCCCAAGCGTTTGCCTTATTTCTCTCTAGATCTGCTTCCTCCTCCCCAAGCCACCGGCTTGTTTCGTGGTTGCTTCATCTCCGTCCCCAAAGCAAGGTGAAATCTTGAAATGCTGGTTACAATTGACCCGATTTCGGCGGTCAAAGTGCTCATAGCGTTGTTTTTGTGGCAGATCTGTGAGTTGTTGGTCCCAATCCATGATGTTTTCATGTTTTTGTTGCACTGTGATGATACATATGAGCTAGGGTTTGTTAGGGTTTTCTTTTTGACATGGTCTGAGATTGGGATCCCACTGTTGCTAGTTTATTGGGTCGATCTATGAGTTCATACTCCCAATCCATGATATTTCCATGCTTTTTTATTGTGAGAATATATATGAGCTAGGGTTAACTATTTAGCATGGTTTGAGCTTGGGATCCGATTTTGTGGGGTTTATTATGGTCGATGATGTTGAGGTGGAGCCTCTGGGTGGCTGTGCTCTGCATATTGCAGCTGAGGCCGTGAAGCTCTGTCCATTACTTCATTTTGATGTTTGCAATGTGATGCATTTAGAGGCCAGCAAGGTAGCCTTAACCTGAATTCAACATTTTATTCATGCATGTAGATGGATTTGCAGCAGCAGAGATCTGCCATGGCTTCTCAGGCTGCTGCCATGGTAGTTGTCATGGTTGCCCTTGTTTCATCCAAACTAAAAAGGCGTAGAGGGGAGGATGAGCCCATTTCTTATGGCCCTAGGTTAGAAACAGATGAGCATAGGAAGAAGAACCTTTCTCTCATTTTCAACTCAACTGATGCTAAGTACATAGCCATGCTTAGGATGAGTAGAGCACCTTTTTTCTCACTGTGCAACTTGTTTAGGCAGAGGGGTTTAGTTATGGACTCAATTAATTCCTCAGTTGTGGAACAGGTTGCCATGTTCCTCCATGTGGTTGGGCACAATCAGAGGTTTAGAGTTGTCCATCAGAGCTTTAGGAGATCCATAGAGACAGTTAGCAGACACTTCCACCAGGTTATATTTGTTGTTGGGGAACTAAGGGCTGAACTGATCAAACCACCAACTGGTTCAACTCATCCTAAAATCTTGGGTAGTCACAGGTGAAACCCATTTTTCAAGGTAACTGTTGTTTACCTAGGTTACATTATCTTGGGTTTTGGGTATTATTTCCATAAGAGATCTCATGTGTGATCATTACTCATAGGACTATATTGGTGCAATTGATGGCACCCATGTGCTGGCAAGGGTGCCCAAGCACATGTAGGGGCCCTTCAAGGGTAGGAAAAGCAGTTGTACACAAAATATAATGGCAGCTATTGATTTTGATCTCAAATTCACATATGTTCTGGTTGTGTGGGAGGGGTCTGCTCATGATGCATTGGTTCTAGCTAATGTTATAGAGAGGGATGGGGGCTGAGTGTTCCTGAAGGTAACATCATTACCCATAGCTGTCTATTTGTTGTTAAACCATATTGTTCTGTCTTGTAAGCCAATCCACCACTGTCTTGTAGGGAAATTCTATCTAGTGGATGTTGGTTATGCTTGTAGACCTAGGTTCCTACCTCCTTATAGGGCTGTGAGATATCACTTGTCTGAATATGGTCCTAGGCATAACCCTACCAATGCCAAGGAGTTGTACAACCTGAGGAACAACTCGCTTAGAGTGACCATTGAGAGGGCCTTTGGTGCTCTGAAGAACAGCTTTCGAATCCTAGATAACAAGGCATTCCATAAATACAAGACACAAGTGAAGCTGGTTCAGGCCTGTTGCATCTTACACAACTAGATCCTAGGATTTGGGGTTGATAATGTAGTCCCAACTGAAGCAGAGTGGGTTGCCAACCCTGCTTCTTCTTCTTCCACTGGTCTACCTGTCAATGATTTGCAGACACAAGAGGTTCCTACCATGGCATCAGTTAGGGATGCAATCTCTGATGCCATGTGAGATTCTAGGGGAGGCTTATAGGACCTAGCTGTGCATTTCATGTCCTGTTAAACTGTAATAATTGAAGGCTGCCTTGTATGGTACTAATGTTCCATTGTTGGACTCATGTAATCTTTAATTAGTGGACACCAGCTAAGACTAATTTTTAATGATACAAACGTGTGGTTCTCTGCTATACCTTATTATGTGATTGGTGCATGACAAGTGTATTGTATATGCACCTTAGATGGCTAGGAATGGTGTTGCTGGGTTTGTCAATGCATCTGCAATGGTGCCTAGTGGGTCTGCGCTTTGCCCTAGCCACAGCTGCTGGTGCTCCTGCTGGTGCTACTGTTGTTGCTGATGATGATGTGTATGTTGTTGCTGGTGCTACTGTTGTTAGTGCTGGTGTTGGTGCTACTGCTGATGGTGCTGGTCCAGCTGCTAGACCACCCATGAGGTGGACAACCAACACTAGTGGCTTTGTCCTTAGGAGGATGAAGCAACTCATTGAGAGTGGGGCTAGGGCTGATAAGGGCTTTAAGGACAAGAAGGTGAACTAGGTAGCCAAGCAACTAAGAGAGTACTTGGTGAGGAAGTGTCCTCCACCCAAGTGTACAACCACTTGAGGAAATGGAGGCAGAGGTGGGGTAGGATCAACAAACTTAAGGACCTTAGTGGAGCCCTATGGGATGAATGAGTGAGGGCAAACATGATAGATCCTGAGCATTACATTGGCCATATCAAGGTACTTGATACTTAGTAAATTTTCTCTCTTCTCCTCTGTCTTCATCACTGCCTCAACTAACTGCCTAGAAAATACTAAATGCAGGACCATCAAAAAGATGTTGAGCTTCTAAACACCCCTCTGAAGTTCTATGATGAGATAGAGGCTATCTTTGGTAATGGTATGGCCACTAGTAGGTTTGTTGTTGGGTCAAATGAGGCCTTAGGTGTCAACTCCTACCAAGCTGACAGTGGTTTAGGTAAGGTGGAAGGCCCACTAGGTAACCATGGGGGTGTGGAGAAGACTGAGCAGGGGGAAGGCAGCAGGGCAACCGAGCTGCTGACCTCTGATGGTGGTAGGAAGACGAAGAGGGCCTATTTTAGTGAGGAGGAGGTCCTCATCATGACCAACATGACAAATGCAGTTAACAATGTAGCCAATGCCCTTAGGGAGACTGGCCCTGCTCATGTGGATGCTGACTTGTATCATGTTGTGATGGACATGCCTGGCTTTAGTGAGGAATCCCTCATTGTTGCCTTCTCCCACCTACTAGACAACAAAGCCCAAGCCACTACCTATGTGAAGATGGTTGATAGTCATAGGGTTCTATGGCTAAGGACCTTCCTTGTCAAGTACTACTACATGTAGATGCTCTAGGACCTGCCCTGGACTTGGAGAGAAGCAGTTGAGGATTATATATGCAGTCCTCCACCCTCTATCACTCTCCTTGACTGACTTTTGGAGACTTTTGCTCCTGTGTTCTAGCTATGCAGCACTAACGGCCTAACACACTACTACTTTGGTTTTGTGGTTCTTTTTATGATTGAGGAGGTGGGTAACTATAGCTGGCATGTAATGGGAACTTATCTGGGGATGCTCCATGGACCCCTAGCTGTTGAACTATTGAACCATTCGATGGCTACATGCCATGTAATTTGTAATATAATCAGTTTGACCTAATTTGCTAGTTTTCTTACTGGTTTGCTGATTCTGATGTTTCAAGCCGATGATGAAACAATTTGCTATATAGGTGGCACTGCATATGATCTGGTGAATGTGGTTCTCATGGTTGTCATTGAATCGTGAGATACATCTATACCCAAGCAATAACTTTTTCTATTCTTTGCTGATGGCTCGGGTTGGATGTGTCTCACGATTCCATGGTTGTCATGAACTTGGTTATTTTGACTGTGATGGTTTCCTACTAGTTAAGGCTGATGATGACACAAGGTTATGTTATAGAGGTGGCACTGCTTATGTTTGTATCTCTCTTTGTGCTGGTTTCTTGGTTCTTGTGCCTGCCATCAAAACATGTGCGACGTCCATACCCAAGCAACTGCTCTCTCACTGATGCTCTAATGGCTTGGGTTGGACGTCTCTCATGCTTCCATGGCTGTCATGATCTTTTTTTCGTTGTCTACATTTGGCTTCTCCAGGCAAACAAACACGTCATGCTTTGTTTTGTTCTATTTGCTACTTCATCAGTGCCACCAGTGACGGTTATGAGAAGGTATTAAATCATTATTTTGTCTAAGGCCATGTACCTTTTTCTTTTGCCTGTGATGCAATAGATGGATAGCTGAGGCATTTCTACTGTTGCCTGTGATGTCTACTGTACCTTTACCATGTGCATTCCAACGATTTGTTTCTTGAGTTTGTCTACCACTTCAACTGGACTAGACAACCTCATTGAACAAACCGGTGGCTTGCACCTGAAACATTTTTAACTGAGGCTTGCTGCTTGTCAAATGCAGAACAATGTGTGTTTGGTATGTTGTTTTCAAGGGAAAGCAATCTGGTGTGTACACCAGTTGGCTGAGTGCAGTGAGCATGTACTAGGGTATCGTGGAGCTGTGCATAAGAAGTACAACTCTTATGATGAAGCAATGGCTGCTTTCAACTCAACAATCAATTTAATCTCTACTTCTAAACCTTCTTCCTCTGTTATAGAACTTGCATCAACACCCTCTGCTATTAGTTACAAAACTGTGGTGATTGTATTCCTTTGTGCTCTGGTGTGAGATGTGGATCAAGCTGAATAAGTGCAATGGCTGCAATATTTAGTTATTAATTGTAATTTCTAATTTATGATGTTGTAATGATACTGCTAAGTACCTAAACTCTGCTCTATTTAGCTTCATTGTCCTTTCATAATTGTGCTGTGGTACCTGCTCTTATCATATTGTAATGCTTTTCCCATGGAATCCATCTGGTGCTGGCGGTTGTTGTCCAAGTAAACAAACACCGTCTCAACAAGATAGTTGGGAGGTAGTTGGTTTGTCTGACAACCTGCTCAGGCAAACAAACACAATGGTTATGTTCGCTTGTCTTATGAGCCGTACTATTTCAGCGAACGAACAATATTTTTCTCTCACAACAAATTAGCGAACAATACTTTCAGTCATAGCTTTTCAGCAAAGCGAACAGGGCCAATCTCCCAACAGCCAGGCCTAGCTAGGAAAAGTGACCAAACAAGCTATATTGCAGCAATTGAACCTGCACCCCCTGGACCCTGACTGGGCTGGTCCGACCAGGCCACCCGCGTCCTGGCATACAAACGCGCACTAAAGGCTTGTTTGGTTGGAGACCTAGGGTACTTGCCTGGTAAAAGTGTTGTCTAGAATTTCAATGAAATTTGACTCGCGAGGCAAGTAGAGAGATGATCTGTTTGGTTGGATACTTGTGCCCGAGAAGTTTAATAAGGAGAGAGAATATGTTTTTTTATGTATACAACTAATATTTATGGAACAAATAGAAATTCGTGCACATAATTCGTGCATATAATTATGGAACAAATAGAAATTAAACATAGCAAAGGCACCGTGATAAGCGATGTTGAGTAACAGAAGACAGGAAAAAGAACAAAACGTAAATGGCATCATTTCACCGAGAAGTTAAAGAAAAAAAAGACAAAAGAAAAAGAAAGAAAGATGGAAGAGACGTCACTACTACAGTAGCGTATTAATTATCACCAGGCAACCTGGTCCTGTACCCAGGCGCTCAGTTTTCATGGCCTGGCTGTGGCCGCCCTTGCCTGGTCCAGGCGTGTATTTAGGGTTTAAAGCAAACGCAGTGCAAGCAATCTTCAGGTAGGTGTTTGCTCAGCACAATCCATCCAGCGTGCAATCCAAACAGGCCCTAAATGGTGCTGCCGTTCGCTGTGGCCTGCACCGCATGCTTGCCTCTGCTCCGTTTATTCCGTATGGGAATCATGCATGCAGTAGCTTTGATTAAGGAGGAAAGAGGGTGCCTATCCACTGCATGAAGAAGAGAGAGAAAAACGCCTGTTGCAGGCTTGCCACTGCTCCATTTTAATGTGTTTGCATGCTGCTTCTGGCACGCTGATGCAGGTGCAGTCGCTGCTGCACCATTTGCTACCGCTTGCATGCTTCTTTGACCAAAATGAGTGGACACAAAGGGGTTTAGCTGTGGCTTGTCCTAAACGATCATAAATTTTCAATCGAAATAATATTTTTCTCTCACATAAATCAGCCAACAGTACTTTTTCACGAACCAGCAACGAAACGAACTAGCCAACCAAACAGTGCGGTGGGGTTTGCAGAGATTAATGGCGGCCAAGAAGATGCAGCGCTCCTGTTGCTGTTTGTGTGCATGCGTGAAGCCTGAGTGAGAGGGTCGGAGCCGCAACCTTTTCCACTACAGGAGCGCGCCGAAGCGAAATACTGCGACATACGCGAGCAGGGTCGGGGCAGGCACAAGGAGGACGCAGCAGCAAGGCAGCACGGGCAGTGGGCAGCGGAGCCATGCGCGACGTGGGCATCAGCGCTTTGCAGTGATGGCGCATGCGAGCCACAACGCGGTAGCTGGTCATCGAGCGGGGCAACGAGCACAGCACGAGTGCACAGAGCAGGAGCGACGAGAGCGGGGCCGGCAAGAACAGAGCAGTGCATTGATGCGACCAGAGTAATGTGTTCCCTTTGAACACGCTGTTAGCAAGCCCCTCGAACGCGGTGCCGCCGGGGCCCCTGAACACGGGCTCCTTGCTGGTGAGCACGAAGACGCCCGAGCCAATGATGGAGCCGAAGCCGAGGCAGCCGACGAGGGCCAGGCCGAAGACCCGCGCCGGGTTCATCTCTGCGCCGTCGAAGGGCGCCCCCGCCAGCACCTTTGCGCCGAGCAGGAACCCCACGGCGAGCGGCGCAATGGTGCCCACATGGCCCCGCTTCAGGTCGATCACCGTGGTGTAGTATACGTACACGAGGACGAACGTCAGGACTGCCTCCAGCAGCACGGCGTGTCAGTCGCCGACCCCGGACGCGAGCGCGAACCCCGGCGGGCGCACTCCCCCCGTGGCCAGCCACAACAGGAGAGTGGCGGCGACGGCGTCCAGCATCCGCGCCACCCAGCAGGAGGCCGCGTGGACGGGGAACATGCGGCGGCCGATGAGCGCTCCGAAGGTGGTGGCTGGGTTCACGTGCCCGCCTGAGATGTTGACGGCCACAGCCACCTCGACGAGGAGACCGTCGAGAATCTAGTCGTCGGCGGCGGCGTTTTGGAGTGACTCCGCAGCCCGCAGCATGGTGAGTAGGTCGCCGAGCGCAGCCAGGACTACCTCGAGGAGCGCGAGGCTGTGGCCGCCGCTGCCACAAGACCGCGCGTGTGCCTCTACGGCTGGCGCCACCGGCTTCCTCATCGTCCTCGCAGGGCCCGCCGCCGGCTCGCCCCCCACCGCCGCCGATGTCATCACGGATGTGTGGATGGACAAGGGGAGGAGAGATTGATAGGGGGCTGGAAACTGGTGCGTAATGTGGAGAGATGTGTCGGAGGAGTAAATTTTAGTCTAGGTCACATCGCTAATTAAGAAAATTAAATATGAGTTAATTATAAAATTAATTACATAGACGGAGACTAATTTAAGATACAAATTTATTAAGCCTAATTAATCCATCATTAGATTCCTTAGACTGAATTTTAGTCCTTGTCCCATCGAATGTTTGGACACATGCATGGAGTATTAAATATAGACTTAAAAAAATAACTAATTACACAGATTACGACTAATTTGCGAGACGAATTTTTTAAGCCTAATTAGTTCATGATTTAACAATGTGGTGCTACAGTAAATATATGTTAATGATGGGTTAATTATGCTTAATAAATTCGTCTAGTAAATTAGTCTCCATCTGTGTAATTAATTTTATAAATAACTCATGTTTAGTCCTACTAATTAGCATCCGAACGTCCGATATGACCTGGACTAAAATTTAAGAAAATTGCTATTTCGCCATTATCAAACGTGGACTTCGCTTTTTTGTCATCCCGCAAATGAGATTCGCCCGTATGTTATTTTCAAACGCGACACACCGCCAGAATGCTCTGGACCAGTATATGTACCGTATTTTGATTTTGATTTTGATTTTTTTTCGTTATTTCCTTTCCCCTTTTACCCCACACCCATCCAGAGAGTGCGCCAGCTTCGCCATCGGCGGCAGGGCGCCTGGCGCTCCACGGGCTGCAAGGTCCTCGGCGGCGCGCTGCCGGCCTTTCGGCTCGACAGGCCGACCCTGCGTCTTACGGTCAAGGCGTCTGCCCGCCATGGCGGCACACACGGAGGCTCCGCCTCTTGGCTCCGCCGCACCACAGCTGGGCGCCGGCCATGCCTCGCCGTCGTCGACCAGCTCCGGCGGCTCACCGCGCTCAAGGCGTTCAACGCCTCGGGGTTCCGCTCCCGGCCAGATCCTGCTGTCTGGTTCGCCGTTGCTGCCGCCGCCGTCGCTTCGCCGTCATTGACCTCCGCTCAGACGCGTCAATGGCGAAGCTCCCGACCGATCTCGGGATGTCCGGGAACTCGACCACCCTTGTTCTCTCCGGTAACAACCTCTCGGGCTCTATCCCGCCATCGCTCTTCTCAATCCCTAGTCTCGCGTTCTCGATCTCTCCGCCAACAACCTCACCGGAGCTAGGTTTTGAGAATGGGACCGATGGTGTAGCGGATTTCGTAATGAATCGCTTGTGCGGTGCAAAGCAAGCCAGCAGAGCCGTGGAGATTGTGAGGCGTTCTACACGAGGAACGGGTGAGGCTAGCGTTGGACCCCATGTCATCATTGTCGTGATGACCGAGTCTTCAAAGTTTCGTTAGCTAGCATAAGACTAGGACTGTCGGTTGTAACTCTGAACGGCCATCAGAATCGCTTCGGTCTTGGTGATCCAAGCATCTAGGAGTCTGTTAGTATTGCTTGGACAGACAGCAGTGATCGACACCGTATATGTACTGCATACACCGCATTACATGAATGAATTGAGCGTTCATCTAACTTACATGGTATCGCCTTCTATCGATCCCAACCCTCCGCTTCCGCAGATCTCCCACCCATGGCGAGCCCGTCTGCTTCTTCAGCCGCCACCATTGCCCGACGCCGCCCTGTACGCCGGGAATTCCGGGTCGCTTCCTGCGGGCCTCTACTCCGCCTTCAACAACATGGTCATCAACACTCCAGCGGCGGTGGCACCGACCGGTTCCTCGACACGGGGCTACGGCGCGATATGGCGTCAAATGTCGGTATCCTTACATCTCCTCCCATCACCACTCGCTCCCCATCACATTGTTGTCGGTAACGGGCAACATCTCTCTCGGACATCGCACGGCGACACCTCCTCCATCCTCACCTCCTCTTCCTCCTTACTACCTTCTTCGCAATGTGCTTATTGCTCCTCAAATTGTTAAGAATCTCATTTCAGGCGCTCACTAACTCGTGACAATTACTCTCTGTGGAATTTGATCCCTGGGGTTTCACCATCAAGGACCTTCGCACTGGGATGGCTCTGCTCCGATGTGACTCTTCGGTGAACTCTATCCCTTCGCCAGCCCCTCCACCTGGCCGGGCGCCACCTCCATCTCGCACTTCTTGCATCCAACGGCAATGAGCTCGCATGCTCGTGCTGGGACATCCCGGGCATGACACTCTTGAAGTTGTCCTGCTCCATTGGTTTTTCATGTTCTCAGTCTAATCGCCACACTTGTGATGCCTGTAGTCGAGGCAAACATGTACGCCTTCCATTTAGCAATTCCAATAATATTTCGTCAGTTCCCTTTCAGCTATTACACTGTGATGTATGGACCTCTCCAATTTTAAGCAATTCCGGGTTCAAATACTATCTTGTGATATTGGATGACTACTCACACTATGTCTGGACATTCCCCTTGCGCCACAAATCTGATGTTCTACCCACGCTCATCTCGTTCCATGCATTTGTTCGCACACAATTTCAGGCACCCATAATGTGCTTCCAAACAGACAACGGTAGAGAATTCGACAACTCGGCGTCCCGGGCCTTCTTTGCCACACGCGGCATTGCCTTCACCTGACCTGTCCATACACGTCACAGCAGAATGGCCGAGCTGAACGCGTCCTGCGAACACTCAATGATGGAGTCCGCGCCTTGCTGTTTCAGGCATCAATCCCCCCAAGCTTTTGGCCTGATGCTCTCGCGGCGTCAACATACCTGCTTAATCGCCGTCCATGCCGGCCACGTGCCAATTCCACCCCCTTCAAACTTCTCTTCGGTGCACCACCAGAGTACAACCACCTCTGAGTCTTTGGGTCCCTCTGCTACCCAAATCTCGCCACCACCGCGCCGCACAAACTAGCACCGCGATCTGAGCGCTGCGTCTTCCTCGGATATCCCCTTGATCAAAAGGGCTACAAGTGCTATAACCCCGTAACCAAACATGTAATCATATCACGTCATGTCTATTTCGACGAGACTTGCTTCCCGTTTGCGTAGGTTGACACAGCAGCACAGCTGCCGAGCTGTTCGTGCGCGCCGTGCGAACCGGAGGAGGTGATCATTCCTACCGGTGCGCGCCGCCCTCAACATCGTGCACCAGCAGCCGCATCAACACGAGCTGCAAGGATGGGGCCTCAACCACCTGAGACATCACCGCCCGCATCTGGGGGCTCGACCACGACTTCGCCCCCTCGTGCGCAGCCGACGGATGCCGCTGCTGAGCCGGTCACCACGTCGCCGTCACCCACTACATCTATGGTGACCGTGCCGGCCTTGCCTGCTCCAGCGTCATCATCTACTGCACCGGCATCTTCCCTGGCTGTGCCACCTCTACGCCACCCGATGGTTACTCGTGCGCGTGACGGCATTCATATGCCCAATCCAAAATACGCGCACGTGGTGACCACGCCCGGACCGTCGCCGCCTCCAACATCCGTTCGTGCCGCACTACGGGACGCAGAGTGGAAAGCTGCGATGCAAGAAGAGTTCGACGCGTTGCAGCACAATGGCACTTGGACACTTGTGCCCAGACCCGATCGAGCTAACATAATCACCGGTAAATGGATCTTCAAGAACAAATTGCACCCAGATGGCAACCTGGAACGTCGCAAGGCGCGGTGGGTCGTGCGTGGGTTCTCCCAACGCCCGGGCGTCGACTTTCACCAGACCTTCTCTCCGGTGGTCAAGCCAGCAACCATCCGCACGGTTCTTCACCTGGCTGCAACACGTCAATGGCCAGTTCACCAACTCGATGTCAAGAACGCATTTCTACACGGCAACCTCGCCGAGCATGTCTACTGTCATCAACCCACAGGCTTCGTAGACACAAACCACCCAGATCATGTCTGTCTGCTCGTTAAGTCTCTCTATGGCCTCAAGCAGGCACCACAGGCTTGGTTCCAGCGTCTTGGACAGCACCTCATCAGCATGGGCTTCGTTGCATCAGGGTCTGACAGCTCCTTATTCATCTACACAAAAAGGGGCAATGCGGCATATCTTCTGGTGTATGTTGATAACATAATCCTCACTGCTTCATCGGCCGCCCTTCTGCACAGCATAGTTGATCAGCTACGTCGTACCTTTGCGATCAAGGATCTGGGTGACCTCCACTTCTTCCTCGGCGTACAAGTGTGCCGTGATGCCTCCGGATTCCATCTCAACCAAGCTCAGTACACAGAAGACATTCTAGAACGGGCAGGGATGGCCAACTGCAAGCCAGTCACCACCCCGGTTGAGGTCCAGCCCAAGCTATCAGCAAATGAAGGCGAGGCTATGACGGATGGCACCTTCTACCACAGCATCACCGGCGCACTCCAGTACTTGACTCTCTCCCGGCCAGACATTGCTTATGGGGTCAATCAAGCTTGCCTTCATATGCATGCCCCGCGTGATGTGCACTGGAATCTTGTCAAGCGCATACTTAGATATCTTCGTGGCACAGTTCAGCTCGGCATCAAAATCTCGGCTACTCCATCAACGACACTCAAGGCTTACTCTGACGCCGATTGGGCTGGTTGTCCTGACACTCGGTGATCGACATCAGGGTACTGCGTGTTTCTTGGTGACTCTCTCGTGTCATGGTCATCCAAGCACCAAACGATTGTCTCACGATCAAGCGCCGAAGCTGAATACCGAGCAGTGGCCAATGCTGCTGGCTCCACAATCTTCTTCGAGAGCTCCATGTCGTCATTGACAAAGCCACGGTGATCTATTGCGACAACATATCTGCAGTCTATCTTTCCGAGAATCCAGTTCACTACCGACGGACTAAGCATGTCGAACTTGATATTCATTTTGTGCGGGAGAAGGTGGCCTTAGGGCAGTTCAAGGTGATGCACATACCTACACGGTACCAGTTTGCAGACATCATGACCAAGGGACTCACTTCGCCATTATTCACTGAGTTCAGGGAAAGCTTGTGCATTCGATCACATGAAGCTACAACTGAGGGGGGGGGTCAGTAGCTGAGTCTTCAGAGTTCTGTTAGCTAGCATAAGACTAGGACTGTCAGTTGTAACTACAACGACTACTGTCTTCAGCTGATCTAAGCATCTAGGAGTCTGTTAGTGTTGCTTGGACAGCAGTGATCGGCACCCTGTATATGTACCTGTACACCACACACATGAATGAATTGAGCGTTCATCTAACTTACAATCATCGCCATTGCCGGAGCCACGGCCACCACAGGTGCGGCCGATGCCGTCAACGAGCAAGAGAGGGGGCAAATGGAAGTTTGTATTGGCGGGGGTCCTTGGAGGTGGTGCGATTGTGGTAATACTTGGCCTTAGCGCGCTGGTGATTTGCTTGTTGAGAAGAAAAGGAAGGAGACCGAGAGGAAGAGGAGTGGAGCAAGACTGAGGAGGGCATTCGGTCTGGGCGGAGAAGTAGTAGTGTGAATCCCATCACAATGTCACCCATGGCATCCCCCGGAGCCAGTCGTTCACAAAAGGGCTTTCCTGGGTAAAAGGGGAAAGGAAATAACGAAAAAAAAATTCAAAATCAAAATACGGTACATATACTGGTCCAGGGCATTCTGGCGGTGTGTCGCGTTTGAAAATGGCAGACGGACGAATCCCTTTTGCGGGATGGCAAAAGAGCGAAGCCCACGTTTGATAATGGCGAAATTGTAATTTTCGCCTAAAATTTAGTCCGTGAACCAAACACCCCGGGCGGTGGATTTGGCGGTGTGGGTGGGATTGGAAGCTGGCCCCCAACAGCGAAGTTGTACTTGCATTGTGGGCACGGGAAGAGCAACTTTGGCAAGAAAGAGAGACCAGCAAAGTGATATAGTTCATGAACAGGGTAAATCATGTTAGGGTGAAAGACAAGGAGAAGCACAAGAGAAGAGCAGTGGATGGTTTGAAGAGGCGAGGAGAACCTGGGAATTTACCGAGCAGAAGCCAACCTGGCGATGAAGCAAAGCCTCACCGAAGTCGGAACTAGCACCGCTTAGCTTGAAACAGGAGGAGTCAACCCAGCAGTTGAGCAGAAGCTCACAGATGTTGATCAGAGCACAGCGAGCTTGAAACGGGAGGTGTCACTCCGATCCAGCTGGAGGCTATGAAGATTGAAGTCGTAGCAGATCAGTATTGGGATGGAGATAGGAGGAGGTGGAGGTGAGAGGAGGATAGAAGGAGAAGAGAGACGATAGTCCGCCCAAGGTCCCCGGGATGGGTCGGGTAGCAACGTTGGTGCCACTCTTCACCTGACTGGCCGTTGAAGTCATCCGTGAAATTAGTTCGGTTAAATTACTTTTCAAGAACTGCAGTTTTCACAAGTTCCTTGTAATACCATTCAGCTACTGGAAGGAGAAGCCCCCTCCTCTTTGTCTCATCTGATGCCCTAGGGCGTAGCTGAGGCCTCCCCTCCACCACCGCTGGTCCTCCTCCTTTCTCCCTCCGGCAACTTGCCGGAGGCCGGAGGGTGTAGGAGATCCATCTTTCTAATAAGTTTTTAGTAGATTGAGTTCTTTAAGGTTAGGGTCTCTTCATGCCAAGTTTCTTGGTATTTGGGATTTATCTCCCCCTCCTCCTTCCCGGAGACGGCAAGGGGGCACTTTGGATTTGGTTTCTCTATGGCGACTCTGGTGAAGATGAGGTGACAACTACGGCGTCAGCAACTTGCTCGACATGATGATATGGAGGCTTAGGTTTTCGAACGGCGATATCAAGGCGGAGATGATGTTGCCGCCTTGGAATAATTTTCTCCGATCTCTTCTCCATTTTATTGTGGTTAGATCTAACCACGATGAATGACTAGTGAGAATAAGTCTCAAGCCAATTACTGGTATTGAGTTGAGAAAATTCAGATCAGTTTTCCTTACTCTTAGGTGGCGGAAGGAAGACACAAGAAAGACGAAGTTTCTCAACTCTCGCCTGTAGGAATGTTGGTCGTCGTTCGTTGGGCATTTGTTTTCAGGCCTTTTGCCGAGTGTTTGCCTGTGCGGTCAACCATGCGAATCGTCATATATGTTTGAGATTGGGATTTGAAGTTATACAAAGCGTGAGTACAATGTAGATGAAAAACATGAGTATATGTATTGTACTCCAGAGTATGAAAATAGGGGTATATGTATTGTACTTAGAGTGCTTGTAACATGATGATATACTCAGCTATATTTTTAATATAATTTTTCCTTCATCTAAAAAAGAACTTTAGTTTTCACAAAATGTTAACTGAATTTGCACTAAAAAACTAATAACAGACAAAAAATAATTTTGGTTAATTAGTTAACCACAATATATATATATATATATATATATATTAATATATTATACTTATAAAAAATAATATAACAATATAATTGTATTAGAAAGCACCTAACAGAAAATGCATCATGACAAAACAAAAGTAAAAGCAACAAAAGAATGTTTCTAATAAATAAAGTCTCACAGAAAATATGTTTAAATATGCAAATGGACATAGTTTTAGTGTATAATATAATATAGGAATTTTTGTTAAATCTGTTAATGTCAGCTCAAAAACGAATAGCGTCGAAGTCTTCACCAAATAGATCACGAAATTTTTTGGTTAACTGATTTTTTCAGTTAATCGATTTAGATGAAATTTTGTCTAACCCTACCGCAGGATAGGTTACGGACCACCAATACAACAATTTCTTGTCAAACAGTTTAATCTCACCAGAAAAACGTAGAAAACATGAAAAAATTCAACAGGGTTTAGACTTAGATACACAAGTATTAGTGGACCAAAAAAACCCGGTCTTTATTTTAGCTTGAATCCGATCTGAACCTAATGTTCAATTTTTTTTTTTGCACATACCTACCATGTTGTGTTAAGATTTTTTATTTAATCAGTTTTTGCCCGTGCCTACCATGTTAGGTCAGAGTTTTTTATTTAATTTTTTTCTATACCTACTATCTTGGGGTCGAAATTTTTCAGATTTTGGATCAAAATTTGAGGGCCTCATCTGGCCTAGCAATTGTTGCAGGTCAAAAACAATGGTCAAGCCCATCCAAGGCATTAGTCGGCTCCGTTCGGACCAGACTTCTTTTGAGGCGCATGGCTCGTGATGGTAGACTGGTCAAAATTGTATCTAGGTCTATGTCCTAGTGGTTCGTTTAGACTTATGAAAGTACATGTAGGCTCAATTGATTTTTGTGAGTTATAAATAGGTAATTAAAAGATTAATGGTTTAAAGAGAGATGAAGTGCATATATATATCTTGATTGATCTTAATCCCCGCTACTATTTTGTCTCGCCATGCAACCATGCAATCTATCCACACCGACGTCCACTAGCACGTGATTATGACAACCACGCACATGCACTTATGTCTTCATTTAAGCTATTCATGTTAGCAAGCTACACCATCCATTAACATGTATTCAGTTGTCCACATCAGCATGCTACGATATTCACTAGTATACATTATGATATTTATTTGTCATATAGGTAAATATAGGTAGTATAATCTCATTTCAAATAATATGTAATTCCCACAGCAACACACGAGGTATCTTCTAGTTAAATGTATTGATGTCCTCATCCAAAGTTATTTAGATTGAAATGGGAACATTTAGTGTCGCACGCGCGAGCATGATCGGCACGACGCCCGGCATGCTGCTGGATCTTTGTAACGATCGAGTGACATGGAACACCCCATATGACAAACCAACGCACATAACACTCAACATCGTGCCCAAAAAATTCAAAGGAACTCTATCAAGGCCATTATGATTACAAAGATATTTGATACACAGGGTATACACAGTTTTAGAATTTCTCCCTCTAGGTTTATCTCTTGGCAAGTCACTCGAAAACTTATCGGAGTTAACTTGTAGCTCATCTTGGATTCGCCCAATCCAAGGTCTACTATGGAGCGGTGAATAGAGCATTACCTCATGTCCACCAAGGCAACAACACATGCAAAACAACTTAACTGCAGCACCTTGAGTACATTTCGTACTCGTAGGACTTAATTCCAACATATAAATATTTGGTGAATGCAAGGTTATTATCATACATTTGTAGAAAAGCAATGACATTTCTTAAATGACATGCTCATGATTTATTATTAAGATATTAGCATTAGTAAGGTAGATATCCCAAAAGAGTGATAAACATATGTAATTCATATCATCATCAAGTTCCATCATTAACACTGCCATGTGTATAAAAAATAGGAACAACCATGAGGGGTCTGTCCCGAGGGACTTCAGGTTTTCAAAACTCTGCAGAGGTGTACAAATTGTACCCACATGGAGAAACGGGACTAACCACCATACCTTGTACACAAGATAAGGGTTACCTCACGTCTTCTAATCTTTTCCTAATTCGGCCCGAATATCCTATGAAAGGTTGGACTAGTGCCTAGTGAATGCTACCATCATCTAACCTGTGCCACCTTCTTGCCAGTCTCACGGATAGACCGGTCGCAACTAGTTACTAGGCTTTCCTACCCCATATGCGACAAGTGGTCTGTACGGGTGGTTACTTGGACTCACGTATCCCAATGCACGGTCCTTAACTGCTCTACGAGCTATGTCACTTGAGCTTGAACAAGAATTACCAAATTGATCATCATGTTCATATATCAAGATTAGGTTGAGTCCTTAATCAAGTTTAGGGAAGTAGACAAGTTGTAACCCTCATTTATTTTAGGGAAAATGGTGTTCTTACCCCCTGTCCAGTAAGCTAATTATCAGCCTGTTCGCTTGCTCGTAAACGATCGTAAATTTCCAGCTAGGAACAATGTTTTTCTCTCATACCAAACCAGCCAACAGTAAATAATCCACGATACGATACGGCCTCCCGAACAGGCTGTATGATTTTACCCTTTCTTTTTCAACTTTGTATTTTTACCCATGTTATTTTGAACTGAACGATCCGTTTGCTCTTGTTTCTGACGTCCGTTAGATAGACATAGATTAAACAAATTAAAAAAATTCTAAATCTGAAAAACAAAGGTCAAATAACCATAGTGCCCCTTATCCTTGTCTCCTCGTCTCAAACGCATAGGGCGTCGTCGCTCACATCGGGCTTGGGCGCGGCTTTTCCAGCGGCAGCGCTGCAGAAGCACCAAAGGGAGGGGAGGCCACGACTCCAGGTTCGGGCGCAGGGAGGGGCTGCTTGCAGGGCGCGGGGCTGCCTCCCGGTCACGGCTCCAAGGTGCAGGCGCAGGCTTCCTCTAGGCGCGGGGAGGCCGCGGCGCCCGCCCGTGGGTCGGCGTGCGCGCGCCGGGCGGCGGCGGCGGCGCCCTGCCGCTGCTCACCGGCGGCGTCCGCCTGCAGGTCCCAGCGGCGCCCGGCCGCGGGTCGTCTTCTTCCACTGGGCGCCCGGCTTCGTGGCTGAGGGGCGGGCGGCTCCGGTGCCTGGACGCGGCTCCGGTGACGCCTGGCAGTGGGTCTCCGTTCACTCCGTCGGCCGTCTGCCCCATGCCGCGCGGCGCGCGTCATCTGCCTCGGCCGCCACGTTCCTGGATCCGTCAATAATCAGCCCCACGCCGGCACTGATTCCGGCGCGGTTTTTGTCCCGTGCCGTCCGCCGCCTTCGACGACGCCACCGCAAGAGGGGATGGCGTCCACGGCTTGCTCTCTTCCCCGTGGCCTCTCGCTCAGGCTCAGCCGCTCTATAACAGCCGCTTCCTACGCGTCTCGGCGCTCTCGCGCACCGGCCTCGGCCCCGCCTGTTCTTCTTCGAGCGGAAGCGGTAGCCCGTCAGGTTTATTTTATTCTTGATCGCTTCCTTCTTCCTAGGAAATTTGCCTTCCGTCATTCCGTGACAGATTGGAGGCACTGTGAAGCTGGTTTCTCCAGGAAAGCTTAGTGCCAGACAATTTCGTAGATGCGAAGTACTGTAATTCCATATACTCGTGCTAAGTCGATGCAGACTGGTTGGGTAGCTCGATTGACGAAAAAAATATTTTATCAGGAAGTTTCAGTTAAGCAATGAGATCAGGAAGTATCAGCAAAGCTCCTGGATCAAATTGACATCACAGAGGGCGCAGGTAGTACATGAGAAATCTGATGGTTCTCAAACCATTTGGAATCTAAGCAAAATGCATCCTCGATTGATCTAGGAAGTTATAAATCCAATTAATAAATCTGAATAGGATCAGACATCAGGATCCTATGGATTTTGGTTAAAACAACGACGCGGCTTCATTTTTTATCCAAATTCGAGACAAACATGCATACATTTCAAAGTTGCCTTGTTTTTATATTCTTCACACGCTTTCAGTAAAATATACTGGAACTCGTCCCTGCAGCACTACATGATTTTTGCAGGATTGCAATCTGCCGGAAACCTGTATCTTCATCCAGTATCAAGGGGAAGTACTGTTGTGTGTTCAATGATGGATACACCCAAAAGCAAGCAAAGACCAGACCATCTCCTTATTCTTGTCCATGGTATCATGGCAAGGTAACTGATTAGATCCTAGTTCTCCTGTACTAAGTTGTTACCGTAGATTTGAAAGAGGCTTAATTGCTTAAAGTCTACACACATGAGTCTGACACAGATTACTTGTCTTCTTCAACCAAACTGATTACATCCTAGTTCTCCTGTACTAAGTTGTTACCGTAGATTTGAAAGAGGCTTAATTGCTATCTCCATCTTGTTTCAATTATTTGACTGATGTGCTTGCGCAATGCGCATTCATGTGTGCGCGTTGGAGGGTGAATGTTCACGAATCCATGTCCATCCAAACATTTATGTGCTTAGATGCATGTTTGTTGCTGAATGGCCTGCTATTATGCCACATCTTCTATGCCTAAGGTACAGTCTAGTGTAATTGACACTCTTGCTCATATCTGTTGTTTCTTGTAAGAGGACGCTATAAAACCATGTAGCTCCTTCTGTCCAAACTTTGGCCTCCTTGTGTAACACCATGCCAATCGCAGTGCATTGCCTCCCCACTGAATAATCATTTCACCATTCATTTTCCTGCCGTTTGTTGTATTTACACATCTTATAGATGCAAGGATGCACTCCATTTTTCTTTCCAAAATCTACACTCAGCAGTTGAGTAAAGGAGATACTTTCCATCACTGCAGATGCGTACATGTCATTGGTGTCAATATGCTATTTATCGTCGAAGCAAATTGATTGTTAGTTTTCACTTACACTAATAGATACTGTATATTTTCAGGGTTGCACCAACTGTAGATGCTGTTCTTTTGTCACATCCTAACATGATGCATCTAGGAGCTTTGCCTTATGCTATGAAACATCTTGGGCTCTCTGCACCAGTTTATGCAACAGAACCCGTGTTTAGACTTGGCCTTTTGACCATGTACGACCATTTCCTATCTCGATGGGTAAGTTTCATGGTGCTCAATATTTTCCTAGGCGTACACTTTTCAACCACACTCATTTCCAATACCGCAGAAGCAGAGGAAGGTGGAGGCGTCGTGTTCGGACGGCGCCGCCGACTCGGCGGTCGTGCTGGTGCTGCCTACGACCCGGAGCCGTCGCGTTTCTGTAGTAAATGCTGCTATGGTCGATCATGATGATTCACAATTGTCTTTTTATTCATGTCATTCTCTTTTCCAATTTGGTTAGTAAATACATGTTGTAGTTTTAGTGCTTGTAGTGTTACATGTATGGCGGTTACTTTTGCTGAAAAAACATGTACTATATGACATTCCTATGTGGTAAGGCATTGAGGTTATCAGTGCATGCATCTACTTATACAGTTTGTTATCCGATGTTCTACATGCATTCTTATACATTGAAGATTTTTTGTCCCACACAAAAGATTATATCGAAATATTTCTTATGGCGTTACATCTGTCATCATTATGAACCTTTTGGTCCCAAAATTTTGAATATTTATCAATATTAAATCCGAGTTCAAATAATTGCAAGTTGTGCCAAATATGTTTGACCAAATTTAATCAATTGTCAGCATACAATAAAAAAGTATAATTCCAAATCAGGGTAAAATCACAATTAGACATAACAAACAGGGGAAAAATCGCATGGGCATTCATGTCCTTTTGTACAAAGTTTAACACCGTTAGGGGTGGATGACGGAGCAGGGGCAAACTGGTGCTTCGTGAATGGCACAGTAGGGGAAAATTCACAAAGTCAAAAAAATAGGGGCAAAATCATAATTTCGGAACAAAACAAGGGTACAAACGTAAGAGCCCCTTTATTTTAATAGTTAATTATCCCGATGTAGCATCCTACACGTGCAAGTATGAGTTCTCTTTTCATACTCGACTTCTACCGTTTTCTAAGCAAAATAAGCAATTAAGTGTTACTAAACCCATTGATTAAATGAATGCTGTAATTAATTAGTGAGTTGTTCTAACTTAGTGAAACATCATTAAGTTGATTAACCAATCTACATGAAATACATAACTCATAATGTAACATAATAAGTATCCAAAATAGAGCTTATAATGTGGGGTACCTGCCTGGTTTTGCCGCTCGAATGAATTCAAAGTTGTAGACGACAACGCACACACGTTCTTCACACTACTCGGCTCCTGAAAGAAGACGAAGATCGAGGCTGAGGATAACCGATGGAGGCTTAGGAACAAGACTCGGCTTAGAGCTTTGGATAAAGGCTTCTAGCTTGGCTCTACTATTGCACTGTTTGAAACTAAGCTTAACCTAATATTGCTGACCTCTTGGGTAAGCTCTCTAAACAACTAGCACTTACTGTCTCCTTGACGGACACTCCGACATAGGTGGTGGACACTGCGTCAGGTTGGGCTTCGAGATGACTTAGGTTTGGTTTGACTCTGCTTGGGTTGACGGACACAACGTCTAAGGTGACAGACACTCCGGTAGGAACTAGGAGGTCTCGAGTTTTCTGGGTTACTGAGTCTATAAATCAATGGACACTCCGTGAGGGGTCACGGATGCTCCACTGAGGACTCGGTGCTTTCAGGTCGCTAGGTTAAACACTCTTATAAATCAACGGACACTCTGACAAGGCGTGGATACTCCGTTGACTCAGGTTGACCGTAGATAAGGCTCTGATGGGTGGCTTTCTGGAGTTGGCGGACACTCCATCAAATTGACGGACGCTTCATCAAGGTGTCAACAAAACCTATGTTCTTGGGTGATCTCAGGTTTCAAGCTTAGATGTGCTCAGCTGTGACCTATACATGTGAAAGATATCTCTAGGGTAGTTTAGGTGGCTTGCTGGCTCAAGATAGCTAGGTTTAACGCTTGTTTTGCTAAGTGTGGCTATAGGTTTAGGATCAAACTTAGAGATATGAGGACATGGAGACAAAACCATGATATTGAGATGAAATTCTTAGCTCTAAGATTTGAGATCTTCGTGGCCAAAAACTTGAAGATTCACACCTTCTTCACTCTTACTCCTCCATCCAAACATGACCTATATTCATATGATCTTTCTCTTGTAAACATTTTCAAAAAGATGAATCAAAGAATAATCCATGGGGTTGTTGGGTGTGTGAGCTAGATAAGAACTTCTTGAATTTACTTACATACGATGGAACCACCACCAGCAAGACACTTTCAATCCTTGCATCAAAAGACCATGGGTTAGATCTTTGGGTGGAAAATCCAAGAAATAGGGGTGGTTCTTCTTGAGCTCACCATGAAGGGGTTGAGGGGTGAAGGGTGTCCATGGGCTGCTGTTGATGCTCCCCCTTCTTCCTCTCCCTTTCCTTCTCCAACCTTTTCTCCTATCTCTCCCCTCTCTAGTTTCTAGGGTTCTTGCTTGTTCTTGAGTGGGTAGAGAGAGAGAGAGAGTGAGTGTTGCAAATGAAAGGATGAGTGAGAGAGTGTGGATTTAGCTGGGAGATATCTATCCCATTTTGTACTAACATGTGGGTCCCACTCCCATAAGTGGTAAACAACTCATCTCCATTTTTCTGCTGCTGTTCTGTATTTCATCGGATGGTCTAGTGGGATCGGTGGACTGTCCGATTACCTGCTATCTATGCTGAGTTGATCCAATTTAGGGATGGTTTGTCATTGGGGTCAGGTTATCATGTCCTAGGGTACTTGGCTAAGGTTGAATTAGTGTTGATGATGTCAATAGGATGACTCCTTTAGTCTCGATCCGGTTTCATTGTTGCTCCGGATACGAAGCCTGACCATGGCTATCCAGGCATGTTGGTGGGGTGAACCAGTGGATTCTCGATGATCCTTCTTACCTAAAACACCAAGGATCCTTATAAAAATTTGGGTGATTGCTTCTTTTGGTTGGTCAAAATGACTGCCTATATTGTAACGAACTCGGGTCGTTACATTTAGGGTTATTACCTAGAATTTATTTCTTTTATATTTTGAATTTGAGTAACATGCATGCCATATTATTAAGGGGATATAGATTGTTTGTCATTTTAGATGTGTCAAAAGTTTAAATGGATAACTCAATAGACATGCATCACTTGTACTGCACCCACTGATTTTGATAGGCTAAAGTGTCTAGATCTCAAACAGAGTGTTTGGCTCTGCTAGGTCTTTTTAGTTATTCCTAGTCTATTGGCCGAAATGCATGATTTCATGCTCGGGTAGTTTGGACAAGGTTGTTCGAGTGTGAAAAGTTATTTTTCCCATAACGTTCGTCATCTTCTAATCAAAATGTGACATAATACATCGTAACAATTGGATTTTGAGGGTTGATATATATCCTTTACCCTTTAACTTATTGGCCAACCTAACACACTTATTACTACCACTTGGTATCTCAAAATTATGTAGTGTAAAACTACTTTTTTACTAATGCCACTTGGCATCTCAAAACTATATTTGGCCACATACTTGAGTTAAATTTCATCGGTACAAATTTTTAAGACAACTATATGTCCTTGGCACACAATTTAAAAGAAGCACATTTATATATGTGGCTAGAAGGGGGAATAACCTATAAAAATTTAGATGGCTAGAGGGGTGAATAGCCTATAAATATTTTGCCACAACTTGAGTTAATTTTCATCGGTATAAGTTGATAGAATCTAGATGGCTAGAGGGGATGAATAGTCTATAATTTTTTTCTACAAAAATCACAACACTAGAGCAAATGTTGATTAGTAACATATGAAGCCCTAATAGTAACTACTTTACACTAGCTCTAATATCACCCAACACAAGCCCCTACACAATTCTAGTAGCTTGGTTTCTAGTCTAGAGCAAACCACACCACACAAGCTAACTAGCAAGAGCTACACTAGAGGGCTACTAAACAAAGCGACTAACACTAGTTACTACTACAACTACAACTAAGCTACTCTAGCTAGGAAGGCAAACAACTATCACTCACAAGCAATATAAGAAAGTAAATACAATTGTGAGTAGAAGGCAAACCAACAAGGGCAAATGGTAGACACAAGATTTATCCTCGAGGTTCGGTTGCTTGCCGAGCAACCTATGACCTTGTTGTGGTGAGTTCCCAAGTGATGATTCATGCTCTAATAACTAGCGTGATGAGCTAGACCCACAACTTGGTTGCTGCAAGAATCAATCAAATGGTACATTCCAACTAGCCACAAGCATTCCGCTAGAGTATCCCTTTGCACTTCGTGAGGTAGGATCAAAACCTCTCACAAAGAACACCGGTCAAGGCGAAGAACAATCACCAATCTTCCTCAATGACCATAAGCTGCTCCAAGGCATCTAGGTGGTGGCAACCACCAAGAGTAACAAGAAATCCACAACTCAATCGATGAACTAGTGCCACTAGATGCAAAACTTCAAAAAAAAATGCACTAGATCTCTCCCAATCTCAATTTGAATGAAGCACAAGTCAAGAGATGAGAGTGGGAGGTGTTCTTGGATGCTCACAAGGGTGTTGGTTTGCATAGAATTCTAAGAGAGCTTACCAAGAGCCGGCCAACACCTATTTTTAAGCCTCCACCAAACACTCAATGCCTCACACATGCGTCTAGACAAGAACAAGCCGTTACAAAGCCCAATGGCTTTGTAGCATATGCGCCAACGCTACCCCTCCGATGACCATCGGATTAAAGATGCGCTCACTCTAATGGAACACCAAGAGGTTCCAAAGCTAGTTAAATTGCATTGGATTGTGCCGATGACCCCCATTAGTACAATCTGATAGCCCATTTAAAACTCCCACATGAGTGTCAGGTGGCCCTACTAGTGAACAGTGGTATCATATAATCCGGTGCTGCACAAGGGACTGCCATCGAAACATTCTATCGTTGTCATGATACCTCGAGTATCTCAAGGCACCAATCAGTTAGTCACTTTGGTAGCCCAGATAGCCAAGGCCCAGTAATTATGACCCGCTCAAGCCACACATGCCCCAGGTTGGACGCTAAGTCACACGGTCCATTACGACCTCTCCCTTCTCCTTCCACTACACGATACGCAGAACATCGCTCGACCTCTCCCCCATCTTGACCCCCGAGGAAGGACGGGAGAGGTCAAATGCGATCAAGTACGCCTACACTGACAGAGACAGGCACACTCCACTCACTCCACCAGGACTAGAATGATAGCCATCTCGGGGATAGACACCATCTCTGCGCCCCTACGTAGATAAGACAACACCGCCAGGCGGTGACGACGGTACGACACCGCACCATCCAAATCTAGCCCGACAAGACAGGCATATGGCCCACCCGCAGTGGGATGGGGCGCATGACCCCGCCTTGACTTTTAAGACCAGCCAAGCTACCAGGGACCTCGACCATGCATAGTCTAGGGTCGAGGCAACCGGCTTCACGACCAGCAAAGGCAACCGACAACCTAGGAGTGGCTACCTACTCCCGCACTATTGCCATGGTGCCACCAGGAGAATAGTAGACGATCATGAAGGCCATGGTAGGAACATGAATTTGAACCACCTCTTAGACTAGACGTTGGGCTCCAGCCTAAACCAGTATAGCTCCTTATGTCTTTGAGTGCTACCATTGTCTTCCTAGAGTAGCGCGACACGTGTATAAATTTACTAGTCTGTCTACAAAACACCGACAATTGGCGCACTAGGTAGGGGGATAGTCATGCACTCTCCTTACTGAGAAGAAAGCGATGGCTCCTCACACCTATGATGAACTCACCCACAAAACGGCCTCCGGTGGCCGCATCCGCCTCGGGAACCCCAAGTTTGCCAACATCGATCGGCCAACACCCACATTCACCTTTGGCCTCGGTCAGGTTTTTCACCCTAGAGGCCTAGACTCTATGGTCTATAGCGAATACACTCTCAGAATGGCCCCTAGTGGCCACATCCTAGAGTTCACCAATATAGGGGGCCAGTACCCTCTTTCGCCTTTGGCCATGGATAGGTATTTTGCCTCAAAAACTTGAGACCCATGGCGTACAATGAACTCACCCTCGGAATGGCCCTCAGTGGCCACCTCCGCCTAGGGACCCATGAGTTCGCCACATCAATGGGCTAACACCCGCCTCCAACTTCTACCCCAGCCAGACCTTCCATCTTGGAAGCATGGATCCCATGGCAAGACCACACCCCAAGCGGTGTCCTCACTATCAGCGAGACATGACCGCTCAAGGCACACATGGGTGATGGAACCATCTGCCGCCATACGGGCCCTCCACAAACAACAACACGGCCATCCGGCACCCCACCCTGTGGGGTCAAGTTCTGGGTCAGGGCCAAAATTCTCGTGTAGGATTAGCCGTCTCCCACATTCATGAGTCGTGCCAGCTCCACCATGGGGGCACCTGCCTCGGAGAGCATGGGCTCCCCAAATGCGAACCATGCCTTGCCAGGCGAGCCGCACTTCCATGCGTTCAAGACTCACACTCATGGCCTCGAGACCCCACAAGTTCATCACCACAGGCAGCAACCTCAGCCAGATGAACACCAACAAGCGAAGAAGCCACGACCACAACATGGATGCAGGATGAGATATCAAGCATTAAGGCGCTCGAGCCATCATGGTTGAGGCAACTCCCAGACCAAGCATGAAGAAGCAGTCCCCGGGGGCTCACGAGCTCACCGAGGATGTTGAGGCGGCAAGGGTCGATCTGGGAAATGTCAGAAAGATGACCTAGGATGGCTATGACCCCTCCGGACAATAGAGAAGCATCCTCATTGGCCTGCAGCTAGGAAATCGCGACAACCCTACCGTGAATGCATGCCCGAGGGCTTACCATGCCCTCGGACGACGATAGTAGAATTTACAATGGCTTCCTGATCACCGACCAATTACGTCAACTCTATCCTTAATCTCTCTACCCAAGCACGTTCACATACATGTGTAGACTCACTGATATATAGTTTCTAAAACTTTGGGTCGACATATAGAGTAAACCTAAGAACATGAAATGCACATAACTTCTTTTAGCCTCATTTGCCTTCCGAGTGACCCATCTCGACTCGCACGAGTAGTCGGCCATGACTCACTCGCAGGGGCTACACATATAGGCACATGTACATATACTTTAAGGCATAGCACTATTTGTCATCATCCAAGAGACCCTTTTCAATTTTTTTTGTTTGCACCCTACGCTACTGCGATGAACTAGTAATCTGTTTCTCAACTTCTCGATCGCACCAAGAGGCCACTCAGACTAAGCCCCGTAGACCAGCTCTAGGGCAAGGTTAAGCATTCGTGCACAAGTACGGAGGGGAACAAAATGCTATTTCTTCTTAGGAAAAAGGGTATGAGGAAAAATGGAATTCTTGCCTTCTACTTGCTTTCCTCTTGCATCATGGTGGACTCTGCGACTTGCCCCCCGATGTCTTGAACTGCACCACCGGGTCATGCAACATTTAGCCTCGTGGGCCAGCCCCAAGGCTAAAACATGCACCTACACGTACAAGGCTAGGGGAATAGAGCACATTCCCAACTCAAATGGAGAGGAACAAGAAAATGGCAAAACAGACAAACAAATGCGCTAATTAAACACTATACGTGCACAAGCGCAACATGTTCATTACATCTGTCCACCACAAATTCATAAAGTCCTAAACTAACAATCTTCATGTACTGGGGGTTTGATGCTGGACGCTGATGCTGGTGGCCGACACCTTGCTCGTGAGGGCCTCCGCACCATAAACGATGGCATTGTCGATGGTGAGGATATCATCATCGGACCTATTTGACACGTATCCTAGCCCAACGGCATCAAAATCGATGTCAGTAGTGCGAACCAACCGACCACACAACCAAACGATGGGTGCGATAAGCGAGGACATCTCGGCTGGAAAAAGTGGGACAGAGGCTGCCTAGCCGGCCCAACCTCATCACAAAATAGAGGTTGCAAGCCACCTTGACCTGATAGTGGTTGACCATGGAGTTGCGAATGCTAGTTCAAATTGGACCACACCCTTCATAGAATATTTAGTGTGAGGAACTTACCCGATGATGTGACAGAGGCAGGACGCCTGGCCAGGCATTGCAAAATCCTTTATGATCATAGGGGACATCCTCTACAAGCGCATCACATCAGGAATCCTCCAAAGATCCATCCCATGAGACCAGGGACTTTAGCTTCTATGGGAGATCCACGCCGAGATCTGCGGACACCACGCAACGCCAAAATCACTGGTTGGTAAAGCCTTCCGGCAAGGTTTTTAGTAGCCTACAGTGGTCGTGAATGCTCAGTAGATCATGCACAGCTACAAGGGATGTTAGTTCTACACACAAAGAAGCACTTGCCCATGGAAGAATTGCAAACCATTCCCTTAACATGGCCCTTTGTGACCTAGGGGCTTGACTTGCTTGGACCCTTCAAGAAGGCGTCTGGAGGCTATACCCACCTCCTCGTAACGATTGACAAGTTCACCAAACAGATCAAAGCCAAACCGATAAGGAAGGTAAGGTGTGAGGATGTGTTGGAATTCTTTCTCGACATCGTGTATAGGTTTGGGGCTCCAAACTCTATAATCACCAACAATGGCACACTATTCACTAGGAAGAAATTCCTCTAGTTCTACGATGACTACAACATCCGGTCGACTGGGCTTTTGTCGCCCACCCACGAACCAATGGCCACGTAGAGTGTGCGAACACCATGATACTCTAGGGCCTCAAGCCATGAATCTTTGAAAGGCTTGATAAATTGACTAGACGATAGGTGGGGGAGGTCCTAGCTATTCTCTAGAGCCTAAGGACAACTCCTAATCGGTCCATCGGTTTCACCCCATTCTTCATGGTATATGATGTGGAGGCCATGTTACCAATCCACCTCAACTATGGGGCACCATGAGTCTTGGCATATGAAAAAGCCAGGACAGAAGAGAATCACTAAGATGCACTCGACCAACTGGATGAGGCACACAAAATGGCGCTTCTTCGGTCCGCAAAATACCAGCAGGCACTACGATGATACCACAACAAGAGCGTTTGAGAGCGAGCATTCTAGATTGGTGACCTGGTCCTATGATAGGTCTAGACCACCAAGGACACACACAAGCTAATGTCGCCCTAGGAGGGACCTTTCATCATCGCTAGAGTCATATGCCCGGGAGCCTACCGACTCATGAACAGTGACATCAAGATCTACACCAATTTTAGGAACATCTAATAGCTACGTAGATTCTACCCTTAATCTCATTACCCGGCTACCTATGTATCCATGCACTCATAGATGATGTGGCCCACCTTTAGGGACTATGCACATCATGACCTGAGTTGCCCACAAGCAATGAAGGGGACAACGGTGGGGAAACCAATGTTCGCATATTTCTCTTATACTAACCATTTCAAAAACCCATAGAAATAGGATGGGGAGGGTCATAGCGAGATGGGAGGTAGAGTGGTAACCATGCAAACAATGGAGGAAACAAAGTAAGCCATGCGCCTTCCCATTTCCCATAATTTTCAATTCATACATAGGAAACCTAATCTTGGGCCGACCCTTACATAGGCTCGAGGCCACCAAGAGTTAGGGACAGGGAGCAGATGGGCCCCAAGCAGTTCTTATTAGTGGTGTGGAACCTCTTGACCATCTCTCCCTGTATTCGAGTCATTGGCTTCAAAGTCACTCGGGTTGACCCCCTCTGGGGGAAGGCATCTTGCCCTCTAGCCATTTTGGAAGTGGTCAAGGACCGACGGGATTGATGGTCGATGATTGATGGGACATCTCTCGATGAGGCATAGTTGAACTTCATGTCGATTGTTGGAGGATATTGGGTCCCACTCGAATTACCTGTTGAGCTTGATGAGGCGCACTGCTCGACCGACGAGGTTATGGTGGACATTCTCTCTCCGTGTGGGGTGAAAACAAACATGCCTGTAATAGGGCACCATGGCCTCTCAAAGTCGACAAAGACACATGGGAAGAAAGGAGATAGGTACCTTGACCTTGCTAGAGGTTGAGGCCAAGCCTCGACTAGCTCCTCCTTGTGTCCATGGTCACCGACCAGAACCTAACTCTAGATTCTCACAAACCGACAAGGTCAAACCCCCCTTACAGGAGAGAATAATAGGGCAGACGACTAAGGATCCACAGCAGCGCCTTCCTCATGAAGCAATGCCAAATCCAATAGAATGCGATCATGGCTTGTAGGTGAAAGGTCCTAATATGGCTAGAGGGGGATGAATAGCCTATTTAAAACTCTACAAATCCACTAGAGCAATTGATTAGTATAACAAATGGCGTAATGCAATTTGCTCTAGCTTTACAAGGGTTGCAAGCCACATATCCCAACAATTCTAGTTGCTATGATCACTAGGAACAATCAATAGCTAAGTCACTACTCACTAAGAGCTCTCAACAAGTCTATACTAAAGAGCTCCACTAGATGATACTAAGCTAGAAAGCAAGCTCTTAATTCTAGCTACACTAAAGAGATTGCTACAACTAGTTTGCAAGAAGGTAATGGAGTGAGTAGGGTGATTATACCGCCATGTCGAGGAATGAACCAATCACAATATGATGACAACCAATCACCGAGAGAAATCCAATCACAAGAATGACACATGATTTTTCTCCCGTGGTTCACATGCTTGCTAGCATGCTAGTCCCTATTGTGTCAACCAACACTTGGTGGTTTGACGGCTAATAGGTATCACACACCTAGCCCACCACAAGAGGCACCGCAAGAACCTACCCACAAGTGAGGTAACTCAATGACACGAGCAATCCACTAGAGTTACCTTTCGGCTCTCCACCGGGAAGGTACAAGACAACTCACAATCACCGGAGCCAACCATGAACAATCACCAACATGCGTCGAAGCTCCTCTGCTGCTCCAAACCATCTAGGTGGTGGCAACCACCAAGAGAAACAAGAAATCCATAGCCACAACGATCCCCTAGTGCCACTAGACGCAATCACTCAAGCAAATGCACTTGGAATCACTTCCAATCTCACTATGATGATGAATCAATAATGGAGATGAGTAGGAGGTGTTTGCTTTGGCTCACAAGGATGTCAAGTATGTCAAAGTGCCAAGAGAGTGAGCCTAGGGTAGGCCAAAACATATTTATAGATGCCCCATCGAAATAGAGCTGTTTCTATATCGCAGAGGTGACCGGACTCGCCTTACCAGACGCACCCCAGTGTCCGGTCGGCTATGTCCGATCCATGGATGGCGCCCACATGTCGCCCCATCAAACCTTAGTTGTTCATTTCCAATGGTCAAGTTGTTCAGCTTGTGAACTTAAAGATCGACCGGACTCGATGCTGGAACCGACCTAATGCGGCACCACCACAGGGTCCGGTGAAGTCTAGTAGCATCTAGAGCCGGAAAACAACGACCTGACGCATCCGATCACTGGTGACCAAACTCGCCGGTGCCTCTAGTAAGTACTCCATTTTGGCACTCACTTACGATGCTGATGCCAGCATACATCAGCCTTGACCTAACGCGGCCCCTACGTGTTCGGTCACAAACACTATGCAAGGTCTAGTCGCAAGGCAGCCCTGCTCCTTTTCTATGCGTGATGACCGGACTCGGCCGCGAGTCAGGTCACCACGTCCGGTCACTCCTCGTCTCTCTAGGCCATGCCGTGCGCCACTAGCTATAATTGACCGGACTTAGCTAGTCAGTGTTCGGTCAGGACAAAGCCAGGGGCCAGTCACTTGTCTTCGCCTCCTTTTCTTTTTCTAAGTCCACAACCGCTTCGCCCTTGCTTCCAACTTGCTAACCACAAAGTGTAGAACTTATGTGCACGTGTGTTAGCATTTTTCAAAGCATTTTATAAGGGTCAAAGTTATCACACTAGGTTCCTAAATACATATGCAAGAACAATGTCACCTAGTGGGCTAGTGGCACTCGATAAACCATTTAGCCAAAGATTTCTCCTCTTTATAGTACGACTATCGATCCTAAATGTGATCACACTCCCTATAGTGTCTTGATCACCAAAACCAAAACCCTAAGCAATACCTTTGCCTTGATCTCCATGGGGTTTTGTTTTTCTCTTTCTTCTTTTCCAAGTTGAGCACTTGATCATCTTTTGGCCATCACCATCCACCATGATCATCCTCTTGCTTCACTACTTGGAATAGACTATCCTCTATTGTCTACACACTTAGCACTTAGGATTAGTGCATAGGTTTCATTAATTATCCAAAACCAAACTAGGGCTTTCAATCTCCCCTTTTTGGTAATCGATGACAACCTTTCACAAAGATTTTCAATAAAATTTTCTTGGATTCATGTTGCTTGCCCAAGCATATTACCATGTGTAAAGGTTATGGATAAGTTTCATAAACCCAATTTGGTAGCATTAGCTCCCCATACATATGTGCTAAGTGCTTAGATTTGAAATCTTGCACATATGCATAGATTAGAAAGTGTGGGGAAGTAATGTCTACCAAATGATGCTAAGGTGTAAAGAATGGACCTTTGAAGCATGATACCAATTGGAGTTGCCATTTGAACACCATCCTTAGCACCAAGGTTTGCTAGATATCACTTGAAAACAAAAGACACTAGATACCTCATGAGATCATCATTAGAAACAAGGTTCTAGTACCACTTGTAAAACCAATTTAAATGTCTAGCTATCCTATGCATGCTAGTTTTCAATACATCAATCATTTTTTACAATCTAGCATACACCACACAAGCATAGATATTGGAATTTAAAACTTGTGTCATACAAGCAAACATATGTAATGCACATACAAATGCAATATACAAGTTTATGAGCTTGCTCCCCCTACTTGTGTGCTTCAAAATTTTAATTGATCCCCTTACTTTGTCATTTCATTTGTTTGCTCCCCCTATCTCTTACTATCTTTGTGAATTACTTCTCCCCCTTTGTCATCGATGACCACAAAAGGTGAGCTCATATTTTAGATAGGTTGGGGTGAAACCATGTGAAGTGAGGATTATTTTCCCATATTTGTTCAATCTAGATCACTTGCAAAAGATATTTAACTCAGTTTGATCCAAGGACAAGCTTCTTTACACCTCTAAATAAGGGTTATCTTGTACCATGTTGAGTTAAACACTTATAACTCTTTTTCTAGATTAAACACTAGGTTCACAAGCCCACAAACTTGTCATATGCTACCACTAGATCAATTCAAGCATGGGAACAATAGTGGTACCATACAAGCATCAAATTAATTTGATTTTCATGAATGAGCCTAAGACATGATAGGAATGACTAGATGCACTAAACAAGTTCTTATCAATGGATGAATGACATGTCAATCAACTTTATCTTGCTTTGCTCGAAGGAGAGGCATGTCAAATAATGGTGGTGCAACAACACATATTTGAGAAGTCAAGTATGTTCAATTCATTCCTTAGCTTGCAAAACCTCTTCTCATCAAGTGGCTTGATGAATATATCAGCAAGTTGATCATCGGTGCCCACACTCTCAATGCAAATGTCCCTTTTTTGTTGGTGATCTCTAATGAAATGGTGGTAGAACATCTATATGCTTTGTTCTAAAATGTTGAACTGAGTTGTTAGTGAGCTTCACGACACTCTCATTGTCACATAGCAATGGCACTTGTTTGAATTTGATTCCAAAGTCACTCAAAGTAGTCTTCATCCAAAGTAATTGAGCACAACAACTACCGGCCGAAATGTACTATGCTTCGGTGGTTGAAAGCGCTATATTATTTTGCTTCTTTGATGACCAAGATGCAAGTTATCTTCCTAATAATTGACATATGCCCGATGTGCTCTTTCTCTCAACTTTGCATCCCGCATAATCGGAGTCCGAATATCCAATCAACTCAAATCTTGCTCCTTTGGGATACCACAATCCAACATTTTGTGTATGCTTTAAGTACCTCAATATTCTCTTTGTTGCCTTCAAATGACTCTCCCTTGGTGAGGCTTGAAATCTAGCACACATGCATACACTAAACATCACATCCGGCCTTGATGCTGTCACATAGAGTAGGCTTTCAATCATAGACCAATACATCTTTTGATCCACCATGTTGCCACTAGCATCACTGTCCAAGCTTCCATTTGTCCCCATTGGTGTACTAATTGCTTTGCCCTCATCCATGCCAAACTTCTTGAGTATGTCTTTGATGTACTTTCCTTGACTTACAAATGTACCATTCTTCATTTGCTTGATTTAAAGACCAAGGAAGTAGCTAAGCTCTCCAATCATGGACATCTCAAACTCACTTGCCATCATCTTTCCAAATTCCTCATAATAATCTTGATTGGTTGATCCAAATATGATGTCATCAACGTAGATTTGCAACACAAACAAGTCATTGCCTAGCTTCTTGGTGAAGAGAATGGTGTCAACCTTGCCCATATTGAATCCTTTAGAGAGTAGGAAAACCCTCAATCTCATACCATGCTCTTGGTGCTTGTTTCAATCCATACAAAGCCTTTCTCAACTTGTAAACATGGTTGGGTTTCTTCTCATCTTCAAAACCAGGAGGTTGCTCAACATACATAAGCTCATTAATGTACCCATTGAGAAATGCACTCTTCACATCCATTTGGTACAACTTGATGTTGTGGGCACAAACATAGGCTAACAAGATCCTTATTGGTTCCAATCTTACAACCAAGGCATAAGTTTCTCCAAAGTCAAGACCTTCAACTTGAGTGTAACCTTGAGCCACTAATCTTGCTTTGTTTCTTACAACTATCCCATCTTGATCTTGCTTGTTCCGAAAGATCCACTTGGTTTCAATCATATTATGATCCTTAGGCCTCTCAACTAACTCCCACACTTGATTTCTTGTGAAGTTGTTTAGCTCTTTATGCATAGCATTCACTCAATCAACATCCAACAAAGCTTCATCTATCTTCTTTGGTTCAATGGATGACACAAATGAGAAATATTCACAAAATGATGCCAATCTTGATCTTATTTGTATACCTCTTGAGATATCACCAATTATAGAGTCTAAAGGATGATCTCTTGTAACATTGGTTGGTTGGAGCACTTGAACTTGATTGCTTGCACTTGATTTCTCATTTGGTTGAGATGATGAACTAGCCACTTGTTGTTGATCTTGCACTTTATAATAACTTGTACTAGCTAGATTTTGATCATGAGAACCACTAGCTTGCACATTTGAGTTAGAGAGCACTTGATTCTTGTCATCTTCAACATCAATCACTTCTCTAGGACTTATATTACTAATGTCCATGTTCTTCATTGCATTGGCCAATTGGGTGCCTCTCACATCATATAGATTCTCATCTTCCTCTTGGGAACCATTGGTTTCATCAAACTCCACATCATGAACTTCCTCAAGAGTACCACTAGTTAAATTCCAAACTCTATAAGCCTTGCTAGTAGTGGAGTAACCAAGCAAGAAATCTTCATCACATTTCATCTCAAACTTGCTCAACCTAGTGCCTTTCTTCAAGATATAGCATTTGCAACCAAAAACTCAAAAGTATGCAATGTTGGGCTTTCTATCATTCAAGAGTTCATATGGGGGGCTTCTCCTGTAACACCCTAAAATTTGTAATATTTTAAAATAGTGGAAATTGATTTATTATGCATTTTTGTGAGCATTTGAATTTAGGAAAATAATAATTTTTATAAAAATAAAATCAAATATAAGGTCACAATCATGTATGTGCATTCATGCTGCTGCTTAATTATTTTTGAGTGGTGTGATTTGAAATCAAACTTCAAATCAGTTTGAATTTGCATTTTGAGATTTGCTTGGAAAAATTAGAAAAGGAAAATGAATTTCCCTCCCTCCTTTCTCTTTTCCCTGCTCTCGGCCTAGTCGGCCTGCCTCGCTCGCAGCCCGTTCCAGTCCTACGCTGACCCATCTCCCTCGGCCTCTTCCAGCACCGGCCGCCTCACTCTCTTCCGGGCCCGCTGCGCACGGCCCAGTAGCGTTGGCCCATCTTCGCCGCCAGCCCAGCCGCGCCCGCGTGTCCTCCCTCTCGCTGACCGCGCTGGCCCACCCATCAAGTGCTCCTCCTTCCTCCGCACCATGTCCACCTCGGACACCACCGCTCCGACGCCGTCTGTGTCTGGCTCTGCCACGAGCTCTGTGCCGTGCCTCCCAAGACATCGCCGCTCATAAATACCGCTCGAGCCGCCTCTCTATCCAAACCCCAGAGCAACCGCCGCCCTTGCTCAAGCCGAGTCGGTCAACCCTAGCACCGCCGCAAGCTTGGAGAGCCATCGCCACTTCACCGAGCGCCGCACAGCCGTCGTCACTTCCCGTTTGTTCTTTTCGGCTCCAGTGAGTTCCCCACCCTCTCCTCTGTCCCTCGGACTTTTCCGTTCAAAAAACCGAGCACCATAGCCTCTTAACCATCTTCTTCGGTGAGCCCATCCATGGCGCCGCCACGGATACCTTGTCGCTGGCCCTGTTCTGGCCAGCCAAGCTCCCTCTCACCCCCTCTCTTCTAATCTCCACCGCCCATCTCAGATTCAACGGCTGTGGATGGCCGATACCCCTTCGCTGGAGTTTTTGCAAAAACCACCTTACAAGTATTTGGGTCTTAACACACAGTCCAAAACATCTTTTTTAGATTTTGTTTTCTTCTTTTGAAAGCGTATTTTGTTTCGATTAGATCTAAAATACGTTTTCAGCTATTTACAGTTTTGTCACTAGATTTGTTTAGGCCATAATTTTCTCGTTTTAACTCTGATTTGATCCGTTCAAGTTGCGTTAGGTTCGTAATTAAGTAATCTACATGTTTATACTACTGTTAAGTAGGTTTTCAACTTTTAAAATTCGAGGTAAGATTTAATCTATTATTTTACTAAAGGAAAACTTGTTTAATTCATAACTTCTTCGTTTTAGCTCCGATTTTTGTGATCTTCACGTCTGTGTGTTCATAGCGAGACATAGATTCATTTTCCAAACTTTTCTTCTTGATTTTATGTTGATGGTGTACTATTCTAATCTATAGCTTTTTGTTTGCTATGCATGATTGCTGCTAGATGCTTGTATGTTGCTGTGATTATCTAGTATAGACGGTGAGCAATTCGTGGAAGATCAAGGGTACTACTTTGACGAGTAGGATCAGTAGGAGTACTTTGCTCAGGGCAAGTATAGCACAAGATCATCCTTGTTTCCTATTCACTTTAATACATTAAATTCATGTTGCATGTGTCGCCTTGATAGGGATTCCCTAGAATTGAACTTATACCTTGTCACCCATGGGATATGCATTGGGTAGCTTTGCTAGTGCTCAATTAAACCATGATCTTGTAACTTGACTAATGGTATATGCAATAAACATTAAAATATGACTTTTAGCAACTTGGAAACAGGGGGCTGGAGTATTTAGCTACTTTCTAAATGCTTCAGATTCTTCTCCCTAAGGACTTATCTGTAAGTGATCATCCGGGACTTACAGTGTAGCTGTGAGGGCTATATGGCTCTGGCTTTAACTCAGTATGAGGACCTTTTCTAGGTTGTTAGTGGTTACCTTTATTGGTGTAAGAATGGCTTACCGAATCAGGTATAGGACAACCTCTACTCTTATGTGTATAGCCACGATGGAATTGTGCCATTCGAAGGGGGGGGGTTCCTATATCTATTTGCCGAGTGAATGTAATAGCCCTAACTTGTTAGATGAACCTTTGAAAGGCTTCATAGTGACCCCTGCCTGCTCACCTTGGAAGTGTTTTGGGAGTAATTAACCCGGGCATATGGGTATCATGACTCACAGTGAAATTGTACAACCTCTGCACAGTGTAAAACTGGTATATCAGCCGTGCTCACGGTCACGAGCGGCCTTGGAACATTTACGAAATAAATGAACAGTAAGAATTATCTGTTTATGCTATTCATTATTCATGTTTACATTGATCATGTGTTTTGCATTGGGAATTGAAACAACTTGTTACTACTCTTAAGCTAAAATTGTGACAACTAAAAGCTGAATGCTGTTAAACCTGTGTCAAGCCTTTTGAGCCTCATGAACCCCATATTACACTTGTTGAGTACAACATGTACTTACGCTTGTTTATTTTCATTATTTGGATAAAAATCCTAGATGGGTAACAAATGGCTATGGAAATGATGATTTCCCTGAGGATTACTAGACTTGTGGTCAACCAGTTGATGTCCCTGTGATGTGGAGCTTCCATGAGAGATCTTTTCTTTATACTTCTGCTACATTTATATGAAGACTCTGTCTTATTCGTGATGTAATAAACACTTATGCTGATACTATTCATAATTTGTCGGCTTATGTGTGTAATAAACCCTCTAGAAGACACCTATTGGAAGACTAGGGTGTGCATCTCCATCAAGGATGAACAGAAGGGTGCATATTAGTTGGATTCCAACTTCGCATCATGCTCACTGTGCCACCATGGAGGATAGCATAGAAGATGTAGCCGCTGAAGCTTGCATAGGCCTCTGTGGTCGTCGATTCGAGGATATGAAGGATGACCAATATCAATTCCTCCCTCACCAACACCCGGAATTGGGATGGGTAATGATGGACCCACAGGGCACGGATCCAACAACCCAAGTGATGGTACACTTTGGCTATGAGGCCGTAGCAAAGATTCACCGACTGGAGGATCAGTTGAAGGCACAACAAAAAACCATTAAGAGACACCAACAGGTGATAGATGAGCAAAGGGTGTGCCTCAACCTGCCAAAGATATACGAGGAGCTTCCCCATAAACCTCGCCCATAGATGTTGGAGTCCCTCTTATGTAATAAAATGATAGTAGAACGAGTCAAGTTGAGTCTAGTCGAGTCTATTAGTGCGGTGTGAACATTGGTGTGCCTAGTTGATTTGTTATTATGTTTATGTGTGAGTTAGATTTTTGTAATGTCTGCTGGAACTTTGTGGGCATGTCTGCAAGTTTCAAAGTTGAGAATATTAAAGTTTGGGTCAATAAATAAATAGTTGGGTTTGGTATATCTTGTTCTCTCGGAATCTTTTTTTTGGAGCAGTCTACACTTATCTCAATGTCAATTAAAATCTGGTTGACCAAAAATTATGAAATTTTTATGGGAATAACTAGACTTAAGTATCTTTCCAATGCCTCTAGAATCACCCTCATATCTGATCTGGTTTGTGAGATATCGCTGTTTCAAGACAAAAGTTTCTGCGCAGTCTGGAATCTGGAACAGTTTCGGTTGTATCCTGTTTTGAGTAACCTAACGACAGAATATGGGAATGTGGTCTGAATAAAAGTTGTTTATAATTTCTTAAGATTTCCAACCATATAAAGTAAATTTCTTTTGGATGTCTGGAACTCAAGATATGACTATTTTACTGAGCTGCTGAAGTTGGAACTCATCCATAAAATGTTCAGAAGGTATTCTAACTTGGAAATATCTAAAATTTGAATATTTGTGTTGGATGGAAGATGTCTAGAAGAGGAAGAGGCTGAGGTCGTGAAGGTGTTCCCCCACATCCACCACCACCACTGCCACCGACAATTGAGCAACTTCTGGCAGTGCAGACACAGCTCATGAAAGCGTTGGTGCAGAATCAGCAGAACCATCCAATTGGTGGAGCACCGTGTGATAAGCATGGTGAATTCTTGAAAGGCCATCCCCTGGTGTTTTCTCATGCCACTAATCCAATAGAAGTAGATGATTGGTTTCGTGCAGTGAAAAAATAGCTCAACATAGCGCAGTGCGATGATCAACAGAAGGTATTATACGCTTCAGGACAACTCCAGGGAGAAGCTCAAGACTGGTCGGAGTCATTTGAGTATGGACGTCTTGCCAATGCTCCTCCTGTCACCTGGCAGGAGTTTAGAGAGAATTTTAGGTCCTACTACATACTAGAAGGATTGATAGAGCTCAAGTAGGAGGAATTCAGAGCTCTAAAGTAGGGATCCATGTTTGTTGCTGAGTATCGTGACAAGTTTGCTCAGTTGTCACGTTATGCTCTGAATGAGGTGGCTGATGATGCCGATAAGCAGCGCCGCTTTCTCAAGGGTCTATATGATGGTCTACAACTCTAGCTTATGTCAAATACATACCCTAATTTTCAGACGCTGGTGAATCACACCATTGTTATTGACAATAAGCGCAAAGAGATGGAGGCCAAGAAGAGGAAGTTTCAGGGACAGGCCTCTGGGAGCAATACTCATCCGCGTATCAATCCTCAGCAAGGTTTCCAGCAGAGGTTCAAGGGACCACCCAATCAGTGGAATCATGGTCAGTACCCTCAGTGCAACCCAAACTAGCAGCAGAATGGTAATCAATGTCCCCAGCAGCAGAGTGGTCAGCAGACACCACAACAGGGAACACCCAACAACACTCCAATGAAGACCAGTGCACCTAGTACCCCCAATGTATGCTATCGTTGTGGAGAAGTTGGGCATTATGCTAACCATTGCCCCAGGAAGCAGAATCAGCAAACACCCCAAGGTCAGCATAGTAATCAGAAGGGAACAACACAGAAGCCAGCACCCAACATAGGAAAGGTGAACCATGTGTCTACCGAGACAGTGCTTGTGGAACTAGAAGTCATGCTCGGTACATTCGATGTCAACTCAACCCCTACCACTGTTCTTTTAGATTCTAGAGCTTCGCATTCATTCATATCACAAGCATTTGTTAGAAACAATAGTATACCTTTATGTGCCATGCAAAATCCCATACTAGTAAACTCACCAAGAGGTAGTATGCAAGCTTCATATCATTGTTTTCCGACTAGTCTATTCTTAAGGGGGGTAGAGTTCAAAGTGAGTCCCATTGTGTTGAGAGCATCTGGTATTGATGTGATTCTAGGTATGGACTGGATGAAACAACAACAAGCAGTCATTCAGTGTCAAGAGAAGGTAGTTGTTGTGACCGCACCGAATGGGGATAGGATCAGTGTTGATGTTGTAATACAAGCACAGCCGACAGCCCCAGTGAACTAGCTTGATGATTGCGTCAACAAGGAAGACCCAATGGTGGATGAGTTTCTAGATGTGTTCTCCGATGACTTGCCAGGTATGCCACCTGACCATGACATTGAGTTTATTATTGAATTATTACCTTGAACTGCACCTATAGCTAAGCGTCCATATAGAATGGGGGTTAATGAACTAGAGGAACTTAAGAAACAAATAAAGGAGTTACAGGAGAAAGGTTTTATTTGACCTAGTTCGTCACCTTAGGGAGGACCGGTTATATTTGTTGACAAGAAGGATGGTACTCAGAGGATGTGTGTTGATTATCGGTCACTCAATGAGGTTACTATCAAGAACAAATATCCGTTGCCTAGAATTGATGATTTGTTTGATCAGTTGTGAGGTGCTTGTGTTTTCTCTAAGATTGATCTTCATTCTAGTTATCATCAGTTGAAGATTCGTGCAACTGACATACCCAAGACAACTTTTACTATGAGGTATGGTTTGTATGAGTACACCGTTATGTCCTTTTGTTTGACCAATGCACCTACATACTTTATGTACTTAATGAATAAGGTGTTCATGGAGTTTTTGGATAAGTTCGTGGTGGTATTCATCGATGATATATTGGTATTCTCCAAAATAGAAGAGGAGCACGCTGAGCATCTAAGGTTGGTCTTGGAGAAGCTCAGGAAACACAAGTTGTATGTTAAGAGAAGCAAGTGTGAATTCTGGTTGAAGGAAGTTTCTTTCCTAGGGCATGTTGTCTTTAATGGTGGAATCACAGTAGATCCAAGCAAAGTGAAAGATGTATTGAATTGGAAACCACCAACCGATGTGAGAGAGATTCATAGTTTCTTAGGATTGGCTGGATACTATAGAAGGTTCATAGAAGGTTTCTCTAAACTTGTCAAGCCTATGACAGCTTTGTTGGAGAAAAATGCCAAGTTTGTGTTGTCCGAGAAGTGCCAGGCTAACTTTGAAGAGTTGAAGAAGAGGTTGACTACCACTCTAGTGTTGGTTTTACCAGATTTGAACAAGAGCTTTTCGATCTATTGTGATGCATCTCGTCAAGGTCTTGGATGTGTTCTTATGTAAGAAGGAATAGTAGTGGCCTATGCTTTCCGACAGTTGAGAAAGCATGAGTTAAATTATCCTACTCATGACTTGGAGTTAGCAGCAGTGGTTCATGCTTTGAAGATCTGGAGGCACTATCTCATTGGACACAAGAGTGACATCTATACTGATCACAAGAGTCTAAAGTACATTTTCACTCAGACAGATCTGAATATGAGACAACATCGATGGTTAGAGTTGATTAAAGATTATGTTCTGGAGGTACACTATCATCCTAGAAAGGCGAATGTTGTTGCCTATGCTCTTAGCAGGAAGAGTTATGCCAATGAGGTGTAAGTGGCACCTATGTCAAGTGAGTTGTGTGCTGAATTCGAGTGACTAAATTTGGGCTTTGTCACTAATTCGGTGGAGTTGGTGTTGGAGCCTAAATTGGAGCAAGAAATACGTAAAGGACAGTTACAGGATGCGAAGTTAAAAGAGATAGGAGAGAACATAGTGATTGGCAAGGCACCAGGTTTCCATAGGGATGATAGCGGAACTTTGTGGTTTGGGAAAAGACTATGTGTGCCTAAGGATAATGCAATACGAGAGGCAATTCTTCGCGAGGCACATGAGTCTGCTTATTTTATTCATCCTGGGAGTACTATGATGTATTTGGATCTGAAGGAGAAGTATTGGTGGTATGGACTTAAAATAGATGTTGTAGAATATGTTGCTTTATGTGATACATGTCAGAGAGTCAAAGCTAAGCATCAAAGACCTACAGGATTGCTACAACCAATGAAGATACCTGAGTGAAAGTGGGAAGAGGTTGGTATGGACTTCATAGTTGGGTTACCACGCACTCAGAGGGGCTATGATTCAATCTGGGTAATAGTGGATCGGTTAACTAAAGTTGCTCACTTCTTACCGGTCAAGACTACCTATACTAGTCCCCAATTGGCTACGCTATATATGGAGAGAATAGTGTGTCTACCTGGAGTTCCCAAGAAAATTGTGTCTGATCGAGGTACTCAATTTACATCTCATTTTTGGCAGCAAGTGCATAGTTCGTTGGGAACAAAGTTGAATTTTAGTACATCATATCATCCTCAGATAGATGGGCAAACTGAGAGGATTAATCAGATATTGGAGGATATGTTGAGAGCTTGTGCATTGTAGTACGATACAAGTTGGGACAAGAGTTTGCCTTATGTAGAGTTCTCATATAACAGCAGTTACCAGAAGAGTCTCAATATGGCACCTTTCGAAGCTTTGTATGGATGAAAGTGTAGAACCCCGTTGTTTTGGAATCAAACAGGAGAAACTCAAGTGTTTGGACCAGATGTTTTAAGAGATGCAAAAGAGCAAGTAAGGATGATCAGAGATAATTTGAGAGTGGCTCAGTCTCGACAGAAGAGTTATGCCGACACTCGGAGAAGAGAATTGGTTTTCGAAGTAGGGGATTATGTTTACTTGAAGGTGTCACCTATGAGTAGTGTGAGAAGGTTTAACATGAAAGGGAAGTTAGCACCAAGGTATATTGGACCTTTTAAGATTTTAGAGAGACGTGGTGAAGTATCTTATCAGTTGCAATTGCCTGAGAGTTTGTCAGGTGTGCACGATGTGTTCCATGTGTCTCAGTTAAAGAAGTGTTTACGTGTACCCGAGGAGCAAATACCGTTAGAGGAGCTTATAGTTAAGGAAGATCTCACTTATGAGGAGTTTCCGATAAGGATTTTGGAGACAGCAGAAAGAGTTACAAGGAGCCGAGTTATAAAGATGTGTAAGGTTCAGTGGAATCGGTATACAGAAGATGAGGCTACATGGGAAAGAGAAGAGGATGTGAGAAAAACATACCCATAGTTATTTGAGTAAGCATCATCCGAATCTCGAGGATGAGATTCATTTTAAGGGGGGTAGAATTGTAACACCCTAAAATTTGTAATATTTTAAAATAGTGGAAATTGATTTATTATGCATTTTTGTGAGCATTTGAATTTAGGAAAATAATAATTTTTATAAAAATAAAATCAAATATAAGGTCACAATCATGTATGTGCATTCATGCTGCTGCATAATAATTTTTGAGTGGTGTGATTTGAAATCAAACTTCAAATCGTTTCGAATTTGCATTTCATGATTTGCTTGGAAAAATTAGAAAAGGAAAAATGAATTTCCCTCCCTCCTTTCTCTTTTCCCTTCTCTCAGCCCAGTCGGCCTGCCTCGCTCACGGCCCATTCCAGTCCCGTGCTGGCCCATCTCCCTCGGCCGCTTCTAGTGTCGGCCACCTCACTCTCTTCCGTGCCCGCTCCGCTTGGTCCAGTAGCGCTGGCCCATCTTCGCCGCCAGCCCAGCCATGCTCGCGTGTCCTCCCTCTCGCTAACCACACTGGCCCACCCATCAGGCGCTCCTCCTTCCTCCGTGCTGTGTCCACCTCGAACACCACCGCGCCGATGCCGTCCGTGTCTGGCTCTGCCACGAGCCCTGTGCCATGCCTCCCAAGACCCCTCATAAATACCGCCTGAGCCGCCTCTCTATCCAAACCCCAGAGCAAGCGCCACCCCTGCTCGAGCCAAATCGGTCAACCCTAGCACCGCCGCAAGCTTGGAGAACCATCTCGCCACTTCGCCGAGCGCCGCGCAGCCGTCGTCGCTTCCCGTTCATTCTTTTTGACTCCGGTGAGTTCCCCACCCTCTCCTCTCTCTCTCGGACTTTTCCGTTCAAAAAACCAAGCACCGTAGCCTCTTAACCATCTTCTCCGGTGAGCCCATCCATGGCGACGCCACAGATACCTCGCCGCTGGCCCTGTTCTGGCCAGCCAAGCTCCCTCCCACCCCCTCTCTTCTAATCTCCACCGCCCATCTCATATTCAATGGCCATGGATGGCCGATACCCCTTCGATGGAGTTTTTGCAAAAACCCCCTTACAAGTATTTGGGTCTTAACCCACAGTCCAAAACAACTTTTTTAGGTTTTGTTTTCTTCTTTTGAAAGCGTATTTTGTTTCAGTTAGATCTAAAATACATTTTCTGCTATTTACAGTTTTGCCACTAGATTTGTTTAGGCCATAAATTTCTCGTTTTAACTCTAATTTGATCCGTTCAAGTTGCGTTAGGTTTGTGATTAAGTAATCTATATGTTTATACTACTATTAAGTAGGTTTTCAACTTTTAAAATTCAAGGTTAGATTTAATCTATTATTTTACTAAAGGAAAACTTGTTTAATTCATAACTTCTTCGTTTTAGCTCCGATTTTTGTGGTCTTCGTGTCTGTGTGTTCGTAGCGAGACGTAGATTCGTTTTCCAAACTTTTCATCTTGATTTTATGCTGATGGTGTATTATTCTAATCTATAGCTTTTGTTTGCTATGCATGATTGCTCCTGGATGCTTGTATGTTGCTGTGATTATCGAGTATAGACGGTGAGTAATTCATGGGAGATCAAGGGTACTACTTTGACGAGCAGGATCAGCAGGAGTACTTTGCTCAAGGCAAGTATAGCATGGGATCATCCTTGTTTCCTATTCACTTTAATACATTAAATTCATGTTGCATGTGTCACCTTGATAGGGATTCCCTAGAATTAAACTTATACCTTGTCACCCATGGGATATGCATTGGGTAGCTTTGCTAGTGCTCAATTAAACCATGATCTTGTAACTTGACTAATGGTATATGCAATAAACATTAAAATATTACTTTTTAGCAACTTGGAAACAGGGGGCTAGGGTATTTAGCTACTTTCGAAATGCTTCAGATTCCTCTCCCTAAGGATTTATTTGTAAGTGATCATCCGGGACTTACAGTACAACTGTTAGGGCTACATGGCTCTGGCTTTAGCTCAGTATGAGGACCTTTTCTAGCTTGTTAGTCATTACCTTGATTGGCGTAAGAATGGCTTGCCGAATCAGGTATAGGATAGCCTCTACTCTTATGTGGATAGCCTCTACTCTTATGTGTATAGCCGCGATGGACTTGTGCCATTTGACAGGGGGGTTCCTATATCTATTTGCCGAGTGAATCTAATGGCCCTAACTTGTTAGACGAACCTTTGAAAGGCTTCATAGTGACCCCTGCCTGCTCACCTTGGAAGTGTTTTGGGAGTAATTATCCCGGACATATGTGTATCATGACTCACAGTGAAAGTGTACAACCTCTGTAGAGTGTAAAACTGGTATATCAGCCGTGCTCACGGTCACGAGCGGCCTTGGAACATTTATAGAATAGATGAACACTAAGAATTATTTATTTATGCTATTCATTATTCATGTTTACATTGATCATGTGTTTTGCATTGGGAATTGAAACAACTTGTTGCTACTCTTACGCTAAAATTGTGACAACTAAACGTTGAATGCTGTTAAACATGTGTCAAGCCTTTTGAGCCTCGTGAACCCTATGTTACACTTATTGAGTACGACATGTACTTACGCTTGTTTATTTTCATATTTGGATAAAAATCTCGGATGGGTAACAGATGGCTATGGTAATGACGATTTCCCTAAGGATTACTAGACTTGTGGTCAACCAGTTGACGTCCCTGTGATGTGGAGCTTCCGCGAGAGATCTTTTCTTTATACTTCCGCTACATTTATGTGAAGACTCTGTCTTATTTGTGATGTAATAAACACTTGTGATGATACTATTCATAATTTATCGACTTATGTGTGTGACTGATCTCTTGGCGCACATAAGATTTTGCATCCCGTTTTATCCTTAAAATCGAGTGTGACATCTCCTTCAATGGATGACAATAGAGTCGGTTGCTATAGTAGCAAGCCGTGTTGATTGCTTTGGCCCAAAAAGATTGACTAACATTATATTCACCCAACATTGATCTTGCCATGTCAATCAAAGTTCTATTCTTCCTCTCAACTAAGCCATTTGATTGTGGAGTGTACATGGCTGAGAATTGATGTCTAATCCCAAACTCATCACACAAATCATCAACTCTAGTGTTCTTGAATTCACTTCCATTGTCACTTCTTACTTTCTTGATGGTTGTTTCAAACTCTTTGTGGATTCTCTTGATAAATGTCTTGAAGGTTGTAAACACATCACTGTTTTCAACAAGAAAGACTACCCATGTATATCTAGTGAAATCACCCACAATCACAAATCCATATTTATTTCCACCAATGCTAGTGTATGTGGTTGGTCTAAATAAGTCCATGTGGAACAACTCAAATGCCTTAGATGTGCTCATCATGCTCTTTTTAGGATGCGTATTGCCAACTTGCTTTCTAGCTTGACATGCACTACATAGCTTATCCTTCTCAAATGTGACATCTTTCGAGCCTATAACTAGATCATGCTTCACCAATTTGTTCAATTGTTTCATTCCAACATGACCAAGTCTTCTATGCCATAACCAACACATGCTAGACTTAGTGAGCAAACATGTTGACAATTGAGCTTCTCTAGCATTGAAATCAACTAAGTATAGATTCTCATATCTAAATCCTTTGAATATCAAGTTAGAGCCGTCTACACTTATGATCTCTACATCATCCACACCAAATATGCACTTGAAACCAAGATCACAAAGTTGGGCTACTAACAATAGGTTGAAGTTCAATCTCTCTACTAGTAGCACATTAGAAATGCTCAAGTCATTAGATATTGCAATCTTACTAAGACCTTTGACCTTTCCTTTGCCATTGTCACCAAATATGATACTATCAGTCACATTGCTATCATTTGCATTGATTGAATTGAACATTCTTGAATCACCAGTCATGTGTTGTGTGCACCCACTATCAAGCACCCAATGCCTTCCTCTGGCTTTATAATTGACCTACAAAAGAGGATCAATTCATTTTAGGTACCCAAACTTGTTTGGGTCCTTGAAGGTTAGTCACTAAGGTCTTTGGTACCCAAATGGCCTTCTTCTTTGAGCCCACAATTGGTGTACTAATGAACTAAGCCTTCACACCACTGGCACCCTTAATAAGCATGTAACAAGAATCAAATCTAATTGAGGATACATTAGGTTGCTTGTTCTTGTTAGTCTTGCAATATTGTTGTATATGCCTAACTTGCTTACATCTATTGCAAAACCAACCACTGCCCTTCACAAAGCTAGCTTTGGGAGTGACAAAGGCCGCCTTGTCTTTCTTGGGGGTAGAGCCTAATCCCTCTTTATTGAGAGAAAACCTTTCACCACCCAAGCACTTAGCAAGCGGGCATCTCCACCATAGGCATTGCCTAAGGCAGGCGTGAGCTCATTCACCTCCTTCTTTAGGGTCTCATTTTTCACCATTAGTGAGGCATAACAAGTGAAACCATCACTCAAAGGGAAGTAGAAGTGGTAGTGCTACAAGAAGGGTTAGTGGGAGCAACAACAATAGGCTTATAAAAAGATTCATCAAGAATATCACATGTTAGTCCCACATCATAAGACACAATCACTTGCTCCTTCTTGGCTTCCTCCTTCTTGACTTACTCAAGGAGAGAGGAATGAGCTCTTTCAAGCTTAGTGTGAGCATTGCCATGCTCCTCATGGTCTTTCCTTAGACTCTCATGAGAAGCATTGAGCTCATCAAAGGATCGCTTGAGAGCTTTGAGCTCTTTCCGCAATTCTTTGCACTCCTTTCTCTTCATCTCAAGACATGTGTGGGCATTTTCCAACATACCATGAGGGCCTCCTTGGAGTCCTCCTTCTCATCCTCCTCCTCATCATCACTCTCACAAGCATCATCATCACTTTCATCATATTTTACCTTGGTAGGCTTTGCTATGAGGCAAGTTGATGAAGTGTCGAAGATGGAAGACTTGTTGTTGGTGGCTATGCTTGCAAGTGCTTTTTCTTGGATTTTTTGTCATCATCACTTGAGTCATCATCCTCCAGAGAAGCATTACTATCCCATGTCACCACATAGCCATCACCCTTCTTCTTTTGGAAGGTCATCTTTTTCTCCTTCTTCTCTTTCTTCTCCTTCTTCTCCTTGTTTTGCTTCTTCTCATCCTCATCATTGTCACTATTGTAGGGACAATCCACTACAACATGGTCTGGGCTCTTGCAATTATAGCATCTTTTCACATATTCTTTGCTCTTGTTGTTGTCTATTCTCTTTTTAGCACCATAGCCCTTCTTCTTCATGAATCTTCCAGACTTGCGCACAAAGAGAGCCATGGCCTCATCATCATTGTCACTAGCATCTTCATCATCACTTGATTCTTCTTTCTTGGACTTACCCTTGTTCATGGATGATGAGCTAGCATTGAATGCTACACTCTTCTTCTTCTTATCTTCATCCTTCTTCTCATCTTGATCAACCCCTTCTCTTTCCACACGGTATGTCTCTTGTGTCATGACATCACCTAGTACTTGGTTGGGGGTTAGTTGCTTCAATCCTCCTCTTATGATAAGCATTCTCAACATCTCAAATCTTGGAGGTAAGCATATCAAGAACCAATGAGACACATCATCATCATTGATCTTCTCACCCAAAGCCTTCATGTCATTGACAATTACTTGCAACCGATGAAACATCTCCGGAATGCTCTTATCATCCTTCATCTTGAAGCTTATCAACTTATCCTTAAGGATGTATAGCTTGGCACTCTTCACCGCTGGTGTGCCCTCATATGTTTCCTCTAATCTCTTCCACACCTCACTAGCTCTATCATAATCCTTGATTTGTCAAATACCTTGGAATCAATGGCATTGTAGATGGTGTTGAGAGTCATTGTATTGCATTGCTTGTTGGTCTTGTCTTGGTTGGTGAGATTGTTGGGATCAATAATAGCATAATCATTCTTGGTCACATCCCACACTCGATGATTGATTGAACCAAGGTACATCTTCGTCTTTCTCTTCCAATAATTATAGCATGTGCCATCAAAGAATAGTGGTTTGGCCCACACATGGTTGAACACAACTTGAGCCATCTTTTGACACTGAGGTTGTTAAGCCTTCTTTTAAATGGTGACCACGGATCCAATACCACTTGAAACGTCCTAATATGGCTAGAGGGGGTGAATAGCCTATTTAAAACTCTACAAATCCACTAGAGCAATTGATTCTGTATAACAAATGGTGAAATGCAATTTGCTCTAGCTCTACAGGGGTTACAAGCCACCTGTCCCAACAATTCTAGTTGCTATGATCACTAGGCACAATCAATAGCTAAGTCACTACTCCTAAGAGCTCTCAACAAGTCTACACTAAAGAGCTCCACTAGATGATACTAAGCTACAAAGCAAGATCTCAATTATAGCTACACTAAAGAGCTTGCTACAACTAGTTTGCAAGAAGGTAATGGAGTGAGTAGTGTGTTAGCATTTTTCAAAGCATTTTACAAGGGTCAAAGTTAGCACACTAGGTTCCTAAATGCATATGCAAGAACAATGTCACCTAGTGGCACTCGATAAACCGTTTAGCCAAATATTTCCCCTCTTTATAGTATGGCTATCAATCCTAAATGTGATCGCACTCCCAATAGTGTCTTGATCACCAAAACTAAAATCCTAAGCAATACCTTTGCCTTGATCTCCATGGGGTTTTGTTTTTCTCTTTCTTTTTCCATGTTGAGCACTTGATCATCTTTTGGTCATCACCATCCACCATGATCATCCTCTTGCTTCACCACTTGGAATGGACTATCCTCTTTGTCTACACACTTAGCACTTAGGATTAGTCCATAGGTTTCATCAATTATCCAAAACCAAACTAGGGCTTTCAGTAGGGCCCTTGACCTACGAGTTAAGGATCAATCGAGGGAAGTCTTACGATCAAGTAGAGGGAGGTCATGGCATGACCTCTCATGTAATGAGGGTAGGGCAACCCTTCTGGTCCCATGACCTCGGGCCAATGGCTCAGGCCAAAAGAAGCGCGACCCCAACCCATTGGCTCGGGGGCTTGCTGCGACCCCGACCCAATAGCTCAGGGCTTGACGCGATCCTGACCCAATGGCTTGGGGGCTTCCTGTGACCCCAACCTAGTGGCTCGGGGGCTCGCCACCCCAATGGCTCAAGGGCTGGCCATGGCCACCAAAGAGCTGTGATACACAAAAGAAGAACTTCTCTTCACTTATATCCAATGATTACAAAGCAAGTGTGAAAGGTCCTTGTTTGGTTTTGATAATTGAGTGACAACCTTAGGTGGATTATATGTGTTTGTTTGAGATACACAGGTGATTAGTCCACAAGTACATCATGTGTGAGCAACCTATGCCATGGAGGTGAAATGGCTTAGATATGTTGCAAGGCTCACACATGTGATGAAGGAGATCATTGCATATGAGACATGACATTGAGTCATGTGACTAAGGTGGAGAAGATCAAGACAAGACTTGGCTTGATGGACCGGTTGCAAGCATGAAGGGCACGTTGGAGGCTTTGGAGCAATGGACCGCATGGCGGTGAAGTTTGAGCAAGACTTGGCGCCGATGGATGAAGGCAACAATGAAAAGCAAGTGAGGTCAAGATCGATGGACCAACAAAGTCACGTGATGATATTGTCACACCTGATTTTAAGGATAAAATGGGATGCAAAATCTTATGTGCGCCCAGAGATCAGTCACACACATAAGCCGACAAATTAGGAATAGTATCATCATAAGTGTTTATTACATCATGAATAAGACAGAGCCTTCACATAAATGTAGCGGAAGTATAAAGAAAAGATCTCTCGCGGAAGCTCCACATCACAGAGACGTCAACTGGTTGACCACAAGTCTAGTAATCCTTGGGGAAATCGTCATTACCATAGCCATCTGTTACCCATCCAGGATTTTTATCCAAATAATGAAAATAAACAAGCGTAAGTACATGTCGTACTCAACAAGTGTAACATGGGGATCATGAGGCTCAAAAGGCTTGACACAGGTTTAACAGCATTCAACTTTTAATTGTCAAAATTTTAGCATAAGAGTAGCAACAAATTGTTTCGATTCCCAAAGCAAAACACATGATCAATGTAAACATGAATAATGAATAGCATAAACAGATAATTCTTAGTGTTCATCTATTCCATAAGGGTTCCAAGGCCGCTCGTGACTGTGAGCACGGCTGATATACTAGTTTTACACTCTGTAGAGGTTGTACACTTTCACTGTGAGTCGTGATACCCATATGCCCAGGTTAATTACTCCCAAAACACTTCCAAGGTGAGCAGGTAGGGGTCACTATGAAGCCTTTCAAAGGTTCGTCTAATAAGTTAGGGCCATTAGATTCACTCGGCAAACAGATATAGGAACCCCCTGTTGAATGGCATAATTCCATCGCGGCTATACACATAAGAGTAGAGGTTGTCCTATACCCAATTCGGCAAGCCATTCTTACGCCAATAAAGGTAACCACTAACAAGCTAGAAAAGGTCCTCATACGGAGCTAAAGCTAGAGCCATGTAGCCCTCATAGCTGTACTGTAAGTCCCGGATGATCACTTATAGATAAGTCCGTAGGGAGAGAAATCTGAAGCATTTAGAAAGTAGCTAAATACTCCAGCCCCCTGTTTCTGAGTTGCTAAAAAGTCATATTTTAATGTTTATTGCATATACCATTAGTCAAGTTACAAGATCATGGTTTAATTAAGCACTAGCAAAGCTACCCAATGCATATCCCATAGGTGACAAGGTAAAAGTTCAATTCTAGGGAATCCCTATCAAGGTGACACATGCAACATGAATTTAATGTATTAAAGTGAATAGGAAACAAGGATGATCCCATACTATACTTGCCTTGAACAAAGTACTCCTGCTGATCTGGCACATCAAAGTAATACTCTTTGTCTCCCACGAATTGCTCACCGTCTATACTCGATAATCATAGCAACATACAAGCATCCAGAAGCAATCATGCATAGCAAACAAAAGCTATAGATTAGAACAGTACACCAATCAACATAAAATCAAGGTGAAAAGTTTGTAAAATGAATCTATGTCTCACTACGAACACACAGACGCGAAGATCACAAAAAATCAGAGCTAAAACGAAGAAGTTATGAATTAAACAAGATTTCTTTTGGTAAAATAATAGTTTAAATCTAGCCTCGAATTTTAAAAGTTGAAAACCTACTTAACAGTAGTATGAATATGTAGATTATGGAATTACGAACCTAACGCAACTTGTACGGATTAAATCAGAGTTAAAACGGAGATTTTATGGCTAAAACAAGATTAGTGGCAAAACTATAAATAGGTGAAAACGTATTTTAGATCAAACCAAAACAAAGTACGCTTTCAAAAGAAGAAAATGAAATCTTGAAAGATGTTATGGACCGCGAGTTAAGACTCAAGTAATTGTAATGGCTTTTGTGCAAATATGCCAACGAAAGGGTATGTTCTAATCCTTACCCTTGATCTTTGATTGGATGGCTGGGAGGGACTGGCGTGGCCGACCGGCCGGAACAGAGCCGAGCGCGGCGGTTCTCCATGGGTGGCGATGAAAAGCTCACAGGCGATGTTAGTTTAGGGCCTACAGTGCACAGTTTGCTGAACAAAAAAGTCTAGGAGAGAGAGGAGAGGATGGGGAACTCACCGAAACCGAAAAAAACGAGTGGGGAAGCGACGACAGTGCGCAGCAGCGGGGAAGCGACGACACTAGGGCTAGGCGGCTGTGAGCTCTAGGCGAGGGCAAAAACTTGCTGTAAGGTGGGATAGAGAGGCGGCGCAAGCCTAGGCGGTATTTAAGAGGGACGAGGCGGCATGCGGTGCACGCAAAATGGGGGAAGCAGGGCGAACGCGGACTCCGTGCGCGAAACAGAGTCCGTTGCGGGGACGGCTCAAGGTGGGAGACAGTCCTGATAGGGTGGACCCACCTATCAATGAAAGGAGCACACAGGAACAGGCGGACAGAGAGACAAAAGGAGAGAGGAGAAGCGCGCCGATGTGGCCCAAGAGGGAAAGTGAGCTTGCGCTTGCGTGGCTGCTAGCTGGACCGGAGTGACGCGTGGCCCGTAGGGGAAGGGGAAGAGAGTGAGACCGAGCAGCTTGGGCCAGCGGGAGAAGCAAGGCCGAGTGGGCCAAAAGGAGAGGGAGAGTGAGGGAGGAAGGCTTTGTCTCATCTTTTTATTTTCAAAACTTTTTCCAAAGAAAATTTCAAATGGATTTTGAATTTGAATCAAACCAAGCATCATAAAAACCCCAATGCAACAGCATGAATGCACATACATGATTATAAACCTATATTTCATTTTATTTTTAACAAAATTATTACTTTCCTAAATTCAAATGCCCACAAAAATTCATAATAAATCAAATTCTCCTATTTCTAAATATTGAAAATTTTAGGGTGTTACAATTCTACCCCCTTAAAATGAATCTCGTCCTCGAGATTCGGACGATGCTTACTTAAAAAGCTGTGGGTATGTTTTCCTTAGATCCTCTTCTCTTTCCCAAGTAGCCTCATCTTCCATATACCGATTCCACTGAACCGTACACATCTTTATAACTCAACTCCTTGTAACCCTTTCTACCATATCCAAAATCCTTACCGAAAACTCCTCATAAGTGAGATCTTCCTTAACTGTAAGCTCTTTTAACGGTATCTGCTCCTCAGGTACACGTAAACACTTCTTTAACTGGGACACATGGAACACATCATGTATACCTGACAAACTCTCAGGCAATTTCAACTGATAAGCCACTTCACCACGTCTCTGCAAAATTTTGAAAGGTCCAATATACCTTGGTGCTAACTTTCCTTTCATGTTAAACCTTCTCCCACTTCTCATAGGTGACACCTTCAAGTAAACATAATCCCCTACTTCAAAAATCAATTCTCTTCTTCTAGTATCGACATAACTCTTCTATCGAGATTGTGTCACTCTCAAGTTATCTCTGATCATCCTTACTTGCTCTTCTACGCCTCTTAAAACATTTGGTCCAAACACTTGAGTTTCTCCCGTTTGATTCCAAAACAACAGGATTCTACACTTTCGTCCGTACAAAGCTTCAAAAGGTGCCATATTGAGACTCTTCTGATAACTGTTGTTATATGAGAACTCTGCATAAGGCAAACTCTTGTCCCAACTTGTACTGTACTGCAATGCACAAGCTCTCAATATGTCCTCTAATATCTGATTAATCCTCTCAGTTTGTCCATCTGTCTGAGGATGATATGCTGTACTAATATTCAGCTTTGTTCCCAATGAACTATGTACTTGCTGCCAAAAATGAGATGTAAATTGAGTACCTCGGTCAGACACAATTTTCTTGGAAACTCCATGTAGACACACTATTCTTTCCATATATAATTGGGCTAACCTTGGTCCATTATAAGTAGTCTTGACCGGTATAAAGTGATCAACTTTAGTTAATCGATCCACTATCACCCATATTGAATCGTAACCTCCCTAAGTACGTGGTAACCCCACAATGAAATCCATACCAACTTCTTCCCACTTCCACTCAGGTATCTTCATTGGTTACAATAATCCTACAGGTCTTTGATGTTCCGCTTTGACTCTCAGACATGTATCACAGAAAGCAACGTATTCAGCAACATCTCTCTTCAATCCATACCACAAATACTTTTCTTTCAAGTCCAAATACATCTTGGTACTTCCAGGATGAATAGAGTAAGCAGACTCATGTGCCTCATGAAGAATTGCATCTCGTATAGCCTTATTCTCAGGCACACATAGTCTTTTCCCAAACCAAAGAGTTCCATTATCATCCATATAGAAACCTAGTGCCTTACCAATCACTATGTTTTCTGCTATCTCTTTCAACTTCGCATCCTGTAACTGGCCCTTACGTATTTCTTGCTCCAATTTATGCTCCAACACCAACTCCACTGCATTAGTGACAAAGCCCAAATTTAGTCGCTTGAATTTGGCACACAACTCACTTGACATAGGTGCCACTTGCACCTCATTGGCATAACTCTTCCTGCTAAGGGCATGGCAACAACATTCGCCTTTCTAGGATGATAGTGTACCTCCAGATCGTAATCTTTGATCAACTCCAACCATCGACGTGGTCTCATATTCAGATCCGTCTAAGTGAAAATATAATTTAGACTTTTTAGAGATATTAGAAAATTCTAAACAACTTTGTTATAAACACCTAAAACTAATTCTACTATTAAGAAGGCCCCACAATACCAACAAGACAACCCTGTCTGGATTTGGGCAGAAACAGCCACAGAGATTTAAGCAACTATAACTCAAGATCTACTTAACCGAAAATCATGATATTTAGCTTTTTGAAAATCTTAAGAAAAGTACTACAACTCATGTATTGTCATCAAGTCATGATTCATAACTTAACTAAGCCAATTAATTCGATCATGCAGGCTATTCAGAATAGGAGCAAAGCAACACAGGGTATTTGTTATTTTTATAACTCTTAAACCATCAAATATAAACTCCTAAAATTTTTACCAGACATCAATCATAACCTTAATAGAACTCCATAAAAATTGCACATTTATTTGAGCAAAACAACTACAGTTATGAAAAAGACAAGACATAACTAGTACTAAGAACCTAACTGCATAAATTGATTTTTACAGCAAAAACTTTAAACTAAAGCATGCCATATTATAGATCTACTGCATATATAATTTCACAAGGATTCCAAAAAGTCCTTTTTTACTATTTTATGAATTTTCTACTAATTACTATGAATTTTCAAAGTTGATCATTCAAGTCTGCATAAATCAAAGAAAAGGAATGTAAATCTTGCATCGGGCTCCCTGCAGAAAACATAAATTAAATTCTAGCGAACCGGTCCTTCTCAGGACTATTCAAACGAGTCTACAGTTTGCAGATCGACCCTCCTCTTTCTTTGAATTTTTGCGCGAAGCCCTTCACGCGGTCAAAACAGTGGAGCACGTTGGGGCTTGCTGTTGCCGGCCGGAGGAGTTACGTCGGCGGCGATTGAGTGGCGGGTAAGGACCAGGGGAGCCTTGCGCACCCACCGAGCTGCTCAGCCCATCCGTAGACGGTCCAAGGCGGCCCGACCACATGCACGGCGGTCGCAGCGGGCGGCTGCACGGCGGCGGCGAAGCTCCCGGCGGCGGTGAGGCCGGGGATGGGTGGTACGGGCTCGGGGAAACCAAGAGGAGGTGGTGCTGCTGCTGGCTAGGAGTGGGAAGCACGTGGGCAGGGAACAGCGGCGGCGGCAAGGAGCTCCGCCCGGCCATGGCAAGCACGGCCGTGCTCAGCGCGAGCAGGCTCTAGAAGGCGAGTGAGGGAGTGGGAATGGAGAGGGCAGGGGTACAGGGCTCGGGCTCGGCTTCACTAAAGCGACATGCGATGGCGAGGTGGCGAACGGACAGCAAGCACGTGAGGCCACGCGGCAGCAAGCTTCTGAACAGGTCGGCCACGTTCAAAATTTCCAAACTGAATGAACTGATCAAATACCACCTCAAAAATACAAGCTGAAACTCAATTTTTGGCTCCCTCAAACTCTCAAACCAATGCGAATTAGCGAGAGATCCATTAATCAAAGTGGTAGAGATACAAGTAAGCTCTAACATTGCCAATATCAACATCATCTAAAACTCCACGGTTTTCAAACTATGAGGCACCAAAGTACACTACACAAAAACTAAAAAGCATTGAAAGACTTAGAAATATTTCCAAGTTTTCAAACAGCACTACATTGACCTTTGTGATCCAAATTCAAGCATGTTAGGAGCTGAACTAGCCTATGACCCAAAAATAAAAGTTGTTACACTCCTCAAGTACTACAACTTTGTTTTAGGGTGCACATCCATGCAAAGTTGCTAAAATGCAATTCAACTCCAGTCAAACATACCACATGAAATTGGTACTTTACACTATAGGTATGACTTAGAGACCAAACTAGCTTTAGTCATGAATACCAAAGTAGTTCCTAGTGACATTCTAAACATGTTAGAAGCATTCTTAAGGTTCCACAATCATTTCATACAATGATCACTTGTAAATCCTAGGTCAAACTAGGCATATCATCACTTAGGAGCTTAATTAGGTGAAGTGATCCACATGAACATTGTTCCAATAGGCATCCTAAGTGTAGCCAAGGTATTTTAGTGACCAATATCAACCACATGCACTCAATCACACATGATCATAAGCGTACACACAGGGAAAACCTAAAATAACAAGTCATGTTCCACATGTTTCAATTGCATGTTTCATAAGTGAAAGCTCATATAGGAATGCTTGATGCTTATGCTCATGAAATGCAAGTGCAATTATGCAAGCCTAACACCTAGGGTGTTACAGCTACTTTCCTAAATTCAAATGCCCACAAAAATGCATAATAAATCAAATTCTCCTATTTCGAAATATTGCAAATTTTAGGGTGTTACAGATATGAAGTGGATCATATCATTTGTGATATGGTTGGTCCGTGTGTTGCATCAACATTGGAGGAGATGGAATGGAATGCGCAAGGCAAAGGTATATTTGTAGGGCATTTCATTTCACCGGTCATAGGTGTGTAGAGAAGTTTATGGTCAGGTTTAGGATAGATGGTCGTACTATCAAAAGGGGCAAACTTGTTTGCATATCGGTCATCTAGTGCCACTCGAGTGATCTAACTTTGCATCGTTGCTAGGATCAAGTGGCGTGCTGAATTGAGTGTTAATCCTTTGGAAAATACTTGAGAAAATGCTAACACACTTGCACATGTTTGTGTACACTTGGTGGTGTTTGCACATTTGCAAAGGAGAAGAAGTTGGAGAAGAAAAGGAGGAGTTCTCTAGGACTAGACCCTGTTGTCATGGTGACTGGACCCAAGTTGGGAGAGTTTGGTCATTAGCCCTTGTTCTCGGGTGTGGCTAGCAGGAGGACCAAACTTTGGCATCACGGCCGGACCGAACTCTGGACCGCGGATCCGGTTGTTCCAACATGGCATGTAGAAGAGAGGCTAGGGTTCCGGATCCAGGTGTTGGGCAGGACTGGACCCTGGGCCGCGAGTCTGCTTGTGCAGCGCGAAGGCAAAAAGTGACGTGGCATGTTCTGGTGTTTCAAACCCTAGAGCATCTGGGTCCAGTCGCTGAAACCGAACCGGGTCCGATCAGTTGGGAGCGCTCTGGATGCTCTCTCTTTCCTTTTGGACCCTGGGAGGCGCTGGGTCTGGTCGTTGTCTTCAGAGTCTAGTCTAGAGGTTTCACGCGCTGATGAAGTAGCTGTTGTGGAGCAACAGAAGCGACCTGATTTCCACGAAGGGAAATCCACAGAGTCGAAGTGTAATAAGACCGTTGTAGATCATATTACCCAAATTCCAGTCGAATATCACATCCATACAACGATAATATCAGAGTACAAATAGTGCGGAATTACATAAATTATTACATCGCCGCATTGGCAGAAAAAGTAGCATTCAATCAGAACAACTTGAAGATAAGATCGCCAAACTCGAGCGTAGGAACGAACCCCTCAACCGTCAAACTCCTCGGAGCTATACTCCTCAGCAGAACCTGTGTGCCAAAATTTATCAGTACGATTTGTACTGGCCACTCCCACCCTATGAGCATTGCTTTTGTGGAAATTGGATGCAAGTTGGATTTAATCAAAGGAACCTATAAAGCTAGGGTTTCCTATGTATTAGCATATCAAGTACATAATAATAGTTGGTCAAGTTTTAACACCATTCCCACACACATTCCACCTCATTCCCATTCCAGAGCCAGGTTTCGATCCTGGGATCGATATACCACCATCTCCACACCATCACCATATCACACCCATACCATCGCTCAGTCGATAGGCCAACTCCCTCTCAGCACTGTCTCAAGGCCCGTAGCCCCTGGCTATGTCCGAACACTCACTCTCGGGGGGGAAGAAAAGAAGGACTCATCTCACTATCTAGTTTAAGCGAAACCTAAGAAAGGTCCATAGCCGACAAGTCGGCATATGTATCGATCGATCAACCATACACTCTGTAGAGGTTTTACATAACCACAAGATCCGCCTTCCTCGCTGACCGTCGTCAACTAGGCTGATTCCGGCTGCTTGCTAGCCTAGGATAATGCCACTCTACCATTCAGCCCTGGTACACCCCAAGTCTAGTCTAGGGTGGCTGAAACTGTGAGTCATGAGCTGGGTCCACAAGGTCTCCATGAAGTCTTAGAAGGGTGTGGCGGAAATCCTCCGCGCCCCGTACCTCCCTCACACAGTCCACTATCAACCTAGTAGTAGTGGCAATATCCTACCAAGTAGTCCGGCCGACCCGCACCATATAGGGCGAGTGGTACGTAAGGCTTCCCGGTGAATCTGGGTACTAGTAAGTCCTTAGGGATGACCATGCCAGAATGTCTTCATCAGGGTTTCCATTTACCGTGCCACCACAGCACCTCCACCCTGGGCTCCTCCCATCATAGGATCACACCTAGGGCCACCTCATATACCATTTACCCACCACAGGTATCCATTCCAGGGGTGCCCAGGTAGCACCCCACGACAAGACTTTCCCTAGGCTTGTCGTATACTCCAACTTGGTCGACACAACCCTCACCCTCCACGCACCCAAGTCACACACGCAACACTCTCCCCATAGTCCAGATAACACCAGTTTCCACCACACATCAATGTAGTGCAAGCGTAGTAGAAGTAATAAGCAGTGAAATATAGTAGCAAGCGTGTGACTAGCCTAACAGCAGGGTGAGCAGGGGTAAGGTTGCGTCAAGGTAAAGGTCATCAAGAAAGCATACTACCATGCAAGTCCTATCATAGTGTGATCATAACAATAAAGTAAAGCACTAGCATTTCTATTTTAGCCATACGTAATAGGTGCTACAAGATTGGGTGGGATGTGGCACCTTCAGTGTAGTCATCTCCGTACTCCTCACGGTACTCACGATCCTCGTCCATCCGGTTCTCCTTTGAGTCTGCAAACGATCGCATTATAGTTACGTTAGCGACGTCTATAGAATAGCACAAAGATGCAATGAAAATTCAAAAGAGCCAAATGCACTCAAACATGGGTTCATTACATAGAGCTTGATTTTAGATGAATTTTGGTCCTGGTTTCGTATTTTTCTGAGGTCACATGAATTAGTTATTAATTTTCGAAGATTAAATCCACTTCTAAAAATGAAAAAGGCTGAATTAATCCTGGGCCGACACGTGTCATGCTGTGACTGGTCCACATGGCATGCTGACGTCATCATCTCTGTTCTGAGCTGACAGGCGGGGTCCAGCTGACGTCAATATGATGTCATCAACGTCATCAATTCCGACAGGTGGGTCCAGGGGCTCTTGGGTCACTCACATGTGGGTCTGGCCAAAGTCAACATCAAGTCAACGGTGAGTCAACGGTGAGTCAACGGTCAACGGGTCAGGGTCACTGACGTGTGGGGCCAGGGCTGCTGACATCAGCAGCTGATGTCATCGTGACGTCAGCATGACGTCACCCTGGCTGTTGGCTTGTGACGTGTGGGTCCCGCGTGACGTCATCACGACGCCAGCATGACGTCACCCACCGACATGTGGGTCCCGAGGCTTTATGACACTGACATGTGGGGCCAGGTCAACTGTCAATGTTGACCGGTCAACAGTCAACACGGACCGGGTCCGAACTGGGCCGGTTGGGCCTGGATATGGGCTGTATTTGGGCCAGGCCGACCCGGACATGTGGCATGCTGTGGCGCTGCCACATCACAGCCATGGGCCTTTACTGGGCTCCGATTCTCAGCGCTGGCTCATGGTGGACCAAGAGGTGCTGGTGTATGGACCTAAGATAGGGTCCATGGTGGACCTAGTCCACCCTTCCTCCTACTGGCTTAGCCTACGTGCACCGAGTTCATGTGTGTGTGGCCGACGAGGAGATTTTCCCCTGCTTCCTTGCCGGCGTGTTCCCGCCGGCAATGTGCTTATCGGCGAGCTTCCGCAGCGGCGCTAGCGCCCAATTGACGTGGGGAAAAGCACTGCAAGGCCTCGGCGACTGCGATGGAGGGGTCGGAGCGATGATTAGGATTTCCTAGGTCTCTGTCCACGGTGATCGGCGGCTCGGCGTGGCGGTGCTCGTCGGTGAGGCTTCTCGAGGCTGTTCCAGGTGTCCTGGTGCCCTGGTTCCTTTCATGCGGCTAGCGAGCGACGGGGTAAAGTGCCGACGGTGACCAAAGGGCGTGGCGGAGTCCACGTGCGGTGGTGGTGCACGGCGGAGCTCCGGGCGGGGTGCGGTGCTCGTGGCCTGGGTGCTATGGCCAGCTATCGACGACTCGGTCTATGCGGCTGTTCTCCAGATGTCACGGTGGTGCCACGACTACGTCCTAGTCCGGTGAGGCGGCCGGGTGCACAAGTGGTGGTGCACGGCATGACGGCGGCATCGTGAGCGCGGTGTGCACGCGCTCTGCTACGGCGTCCAAGGGCTCAGAGGTGGTCGCGGGTGTGCGCGTGAGTGTGCTGTGCTTGTGTACCCAGAGGCCGGAGATGTCCTTGGCCTACGCGCTCACGGTATGGAGCGCCATGGCCGGAGTAGCAAAGTCCGGTGGCAAGCAGGGGAGAGTCGAGCGCTCATCATAGGTGCAGACGGTGAATAGATGGTGGTGCAGTGGCGGGTCATGGCTGTGTAGCTCCGGAAGCAGTGTAGTGTAGTGCCGAACCGCGTCAGTGATGAAGACGACGGCGTCATCTTCGGCTCCGACGACTCCGGCAGCACATGGGTGGCTCCGATCCTCCTCTTCCTTGCTCCTCACTCGTTCCCTCTTCTTCCTCTATCCTCTCTAGCTCAGGTGTGTGGTGGATGGCCACAAGGTGGCGGTGGGGCGATGGGACAAGCTCTAGGGCACCCGGGGTCGAGGCTTTTATAGCTGAGCTCGGCCATGGAGCTCGGTGAACGGCGGATGGGGATCAAGGGCGATCAGAGGCGCGTGCTTGCATCCAACGGCGCGCGCGTGGTTGCGTGGGCGCAACGCCAAGGGGATAAGGCCATTGCTATTGGCCTCCGGTCGTGTGGCGGTTGAGGCGTGGGGGGGAAGACGACACTATGGCGGGGGTGCGGCTGACATGCGGGGCCAAGTGGCAGCGGCAGCAAGGGAAAGCAGGAGGCGCGCGGGCATGGGCGACGCGCGCTGGGCTGCTTGCTGGGCTGGCCACGCAAGTTGGGCCAGCCTGCTGCTACGCGCTGGCGGGGCTGCTTGCTGGGCTGCTGCGCGCTGGCGGGCCGAGAAGCTTCTTCTTCTTTTCTTTTTCCTTTTTCTGTTTTCTTTTTCTTCTCCTTTGGTTGAATTCATATTTGGTTTGAAATTCGAATTCCAAATTGGTGCACCATATTCATTGGGGTTTTAGATATGAGGCCCACCACATTCTTTTATATATATTAGGAATTTATTTAACTATTTTGTATAACAACATAGGTGTAGTTTGTTATATATAAAAAATAGAATTAGTTTTCTCTTTTTACACATTTATCCTTTGGTTTGAATAATAATTACTTTATGGTGTGTTTCTTTAAAGGAGTTTTTAGGCATTACATAAAACAGATGAAAATCCAAACCACCATTTTAGTTAACAATGTATGCAACACTTTGTTTGTTGGAAATCAAATAAACATAACTAACAAATGACATGCCATGCTTATGTGTTGACTTGGGTTGGGGTTAGACCTAATGCATCTCTTAGTTTGGGTTTCTATACATGACACTCATCATCACATGGGAGTTTTGAGAAAAATTTTGTAGTTGGTATTTTTGGTGTATGGATTTTTGGGTTGTTATAGTCCTACCCCCTTAATAGAATCTCGTCCCCGAGATCAAAGCATAACGTACTCTTCGAAGAGGTAAGGATATCATAGCCGGAGGTCAGACTCTTTCTCCCATGTTGCTTCTCTCTCAGTGTGATTACTCCATTGGATCTTGCACATAGGAATAGTTTTGCTTCGGGTCTCTTTGGTATCTCTTCCCAGAATTCTGATAGGATGTTCTTTATACTCAAGTGTATCAGTTGGAACCACTTCATCGGGCACTCTCAAACACTTGCATAGCTGTGAGACATGGAATACGGGATGTACACCTGCCAATTCCTTAGGTAGCTCAAGTTTGTAAGCGAGCTTCCCAATCCTCTTGCAAATCTTGTATGCGCCAACAAATCTAGGGGCAAGCTTGCCTTTCACATGGAATCTGACAGTCCCACGTAGCGGGGATACCTTGAGATAGACGAAGTCTCCCATATTGAACTCAAGTTCTCTTCTCCTTTTATCAGCATAGCTCTTGTATCGACTTTGAGCAATCCTTAAATTCTCCTTCACTTGAGCAACTCCTTCTTCTATATCCTGAATCTTAGCGGAATCAAAGAATGATTTTTCACCCGGTTGAGACCACATCAAAGGTGTCTTACAAGGTCTGCCATACAGAGCTTCAAACAGCGACATCTTGATACTGGCTTGGTAGCTATTGTTGTAAGAGAACTCTGCATAGGGTAAGCATTTCTCCCAATCCGAGCCATAATTCAGTACACTAGCACGAAGCATGTCTTCTAAAATCTGATTTACTCGTTCTGTCTATCCATCTGTCTGTGGGTGATAAGCGGTACTGAAATCAAGTTTGGTTCCAATGGACTTGTGCAGGGCTTCCCAAAATCGGGACACAAACTGAGGACCACGATCAGATACAATACTAGTGGGAGCTCCATGCAGTCTGAGAATATGCTCAACATATAGATCTGCTAATTTTTTAGCATTGGTCTTGGTCTTAACTGGTAAAAAGTGAGCAATCTTGGTCAAACGATCAACAATCACCCAGATGGAATCATTGCCTTTCTATGAACGGGGCAATTCAACTATGAAATCCATGGATATGCTCTCCCATTTCCACTCGGGAATGTCAAGAGGCTTTAGCAACCCTGCAGGCCTTTGATGTTCAGCCTTGACTCTATTACAGGTGTCACATCGTGCCACATGTCCCGCAATGTCTGTCTTCATGTCTTTCCACCAAAAGTGTTTCTTCAAGTCTTGATACATCTTTGAACCTCCAAGGTGAATACAGTACTTAGAATCATGAGCTTCTGATAGAATTTCCTCTCGTAGGGCTGGATCAGAAGGTACACAGATTTTGTCCTTGAACCAGATGGTCCCTTGTTCATCTTCATGGTGGTTGGTCTTGTAGCCTAGTTTCATCAGACCACGGAGATATTCGATCTCTTCATAATTTTTCTGAGCTTGACGGATGCGATCTGTGAGATCATACTGTATGCGAAGCTCATTCAATAAGCCATGTGGTAGTATCTCAAGTTGGAAATCATCAATCTCTTCCTTGAGCTCAGGTGGTACGAATTCAGTGATCAAAGTGTGACAGTAACTCTTACGACTGAGAGCATCTGCGACTACATTAGCTTTTCCCGAATGATACTGATTTTCCAGGTCATAGTCCTTGATCAACTCAAGCCATCGGCGTTGCCTCATATTCAAATCTTCTTGAGTGAAAAAGTACTTCAAGCTCTTGTGATCCGTATAGATATCACACTTGTTGCCTATCAAGTAGTGCCTTCAGATCTTCAAAGCATGCACAACTGCTGCTAACTCAAGATCATGAGTAGGGTAACGGTTCTCGTGTTCTTTCAACTGTCGAGAAGCATAAGCTATCACTCTTCCATCTTGCATCAGTACACAACCAAGTCCTTGACGGGATGCATCACGATAGACCACGAAATCTTTGCTAATATCAGGCAATGCTAGCACATGAGTTGTGGTAAGCTTCTGTTAAATTTTTGGAAGCTTTGTTCACACTTGGGCGTCCATTCAAACTCCTTAGTCTTCTTCAGGAGGTTGGTCATTGGACGGGCTATCTTGGAAAAGTTCTCAATGAATCGGCGATAATATCCAGCTAATCCCAAGAAACTTCTGACTTCTGTCACATTACGGGGTTGTTCCCATTCTTTCACAGCCTCAATCTTAGCTGGGTCAACTGCAACACCTTTAGCTGATAGTACATGGCCTAGGAAGGCAACTTCCTATAGCCAAAACTCACATTTGCTGAACTTTGCGTAGAGCTGATGTTGGGCTAGTTTCTCAAGTACAGTTCTCAGATGATGTTCGTGTTCTTCAGCGGTGGGTGAATAGACAAGGATGTCATCAATGAATACTACCACGAACTTATCTAGATCATCCATGAAAACCTTATTCATCATGTTCATGAAATATGTGGGAGCATTCGTGAGTCCAAAGGATACCACAGTGAACTCAAACTGCCCATACCTAGTCACGAAAGCTGTCTTCGGGATGTCACTCTCTCGAATCTTCATCTGATGATAGCCAGATCTAAGATCAATCTTGGAGAAATACTTGGCACCTCTGAGCTGGTCAAGTAGATCATCAATTCTTGGCAAAGGGTACTTGTTCTTGATGGTGACTGCATTCAAGTTCCGGTAATCAATGCACATTCTCATCGAGCCATCCTTCTTCTTAACAAACAGAATAGGGGATCCCCAGGGTGAAGCACTGGGTCTGATATATCCCTTCGAGATGAGCTCATCAAGCTATTTCTTGAGCTCGGCCAGTTCATCAACTGACATGCGATAGGGTCTCTTGGCAATGGGTCCTGTTCCCGGCAAAAGATCAATGATGAACTCTACATCACGGTCTGGTGGCATACCCAGTAATTCTTCAGGGAATACATCGGGATAGTCTCTGACCACAGGCACATTATGAACTGTCTTCTCCTCTTTTTGTGATTCTAAACTTGCTTTAAGGGCACATAGGACAGAGGTGGACTTTCCGGACTGGGGTTCACATCTAATGACTTGGCCTGATGGGTGGGTCACTTGGACGTATCTAGGTGAACATGATATGATACCTCGATGAATGGTTAGCCAATCCATGCCTAAGATGACATCTAGGTTAGTGGAAGGTAATAGGGTTAGGTCGACTTTAAAGGTAAGACCCTCAAGGGTAAGACTCACTCCATTACAGATGTGGGTGCATTTTAGGTCTCCTAAAGGTGAGCTGGTGATGATAGGCTTTTCACGTGGGGTTATAGGCAGGTCATGCTCTCGTGCAAACTTGGACGATATGTATGAACAAGTTGCTCCAGAGTCAAATAGAACTGATGCAGTATTGCCATTAACTAAAAACATACCGTACACAACGTCAGGGGCAGCCTGTGCTTCCTCGGCGTCCAGATGGTTGAGACGTCCACGGGTAGCAGATCCCTTGAACTGAGACTTCTGAGCAACTGAGTTCTGATGGCATTCAGTGGCTTTGTGACCCGGTTGGCCACAAGCGAAGCAGGTGAAAGGCGCACCGCCTGTAGGGGTTGGCGCGGGTGCCTTCTAGTTTCCAGTGCTTGGTGCGGAGCGGTTCTGTGCTGGGCGCTCATTCATAGAGCGGGAACAGTTGAAACGATCCTGAGTGTTATGGTCCTGAGCATAACGGTCCCGGGTATAACGATCCTGAGCAGGGCAGAAGTATTTGGTGGTGTAGCCTCCACCACCCTTACTTGATCCAGGGTTGTCATCCCTGTTGTGGCATGAGTGTTCCCTGGATGGTGCATCTCTACGGAACCTCTTGCGATCACGTCCACGGAAAGACTCCTCAGGCTTATGCTTCCTCTCCCTGTACTCTTCTCCAGCTTCAGCATGGTCCTTCTCAATCTGGATGCAGCGATCCACCAGAGCATGCAACGTGTTACTCTCAATACCGCCAAACTTTAGCTTGATGTGCGGGTTAAGTCCCTTGCGGTAATAGTACAGCTTCTCCTTCTCTGAGTTCACAACATAGGAAGGGGCATAGCGTAGAAGGTTGGTGAAACGAGTAGTGTACTCGGTCACCTTGTCCTTTCCCATCTTAATGTTGCAGAACTCCTCGGCTTTGGCCTCCATGATACCCTTGGGAATGTGATACTCAGTGAATGCTTCGGTGAACTCATCCCACGAGATATTGGCAGGGTCCTCATGGGAATCACTGAAACTGTCCCACCAGGCACGTGCTGCACCTGTGAGCTGGTGTGTGGCAGCTCCAACACACTCATCATCGGTGAAAGTGGTGAGGTCAAGCTTCTTCTCCATCTCCTTGAGCCAGTCATCGGCCACAAGTGGGTCAGGGTCGGTGCCATCATAGGTGGGTGGCCTCAGCTTCAGAAATCCTTCCAGCTTCCTTTGGAAGTCATTCTGCTGACCTCCCTGGCGATGGTTTGCTCCATCAACAAGGGCTGCAAGAAGCTGGGTCTGCTGCGCCATCACTTCTGTCAGGTTCGGTGGTGGTGGTGGCGGAATGTTCTCCTCAACAGGCGGCGGGGTATTCTCCAGGTTGAAGGGCATCCCTCTACGTCCACAGCCATGGCCACAACCACGGTTGTTGCCACCACGGCCCCCGTTTGGTTCGGCTGGTTTGGGGATGGGCGCACGTCCACGGTTTATTAGGCGAGCAGATCGGCGGTTCGGTATCTGCAACATGGATCATAGGAATTGTAGTGCTTGTGCCATAAGTGCTTATAATTCAATATGATTACATGATTTTAATGATTTTAAAGAAAAACATTTATACTATCCAACACTCATTACAAAGCAGCAATAAGATCCATAAGATGCAATAAGATCCAAAACATTCATTACATCGGTTTTATTACATAGCATCATCTCTAGTAGCTACACTTGAAGACGTGCGAGAATCGTACTACGCATAGTGTCTCATAATACATCTCATAAGGGGTACATCATGGGGTACAACTTATGGAAGCCACTGACATGACCCATGACCACGCAGGGTCATCTACTCTAACTCGTACACCGCAGCTGGGATACGACTGTTCTCGATCTCGATCTCCTTATCAGACTTGTGAAGTCGGGACACGTACTTTGAGGCCTCGGTGAGCTCCTCAATAGGCTTGGCTCCAGGTAGGGTAGGGCAGGCGTCTAGGTTGAGGCGAGTCGGGGCTAACTCAAACTCCTCTATCCTCGGCTTCGTCTTGCTACAAATCTCCTTGGGTAGCTGATCCCACATATCCTTCATCTCCCTGAGGCGCGTCTTGTCAGACTTCTGCCAAGCCTGCCAAGTCCTCACACACTTGTCCTGTAGGTACTCGTTCTACCTGAGTGCCTCGATCAAGCGACCCTGGTTACGAACGGCCTTCTTCTTGAACTCCTCTAGCTCCTGGGTCATGGTCTTGTTCCGAGATTGGATTTTCAGCATATCAATCCCCTTGGACCTCTCTCTGTCTCCTTTGTGGTTGAACTCGGCCTTCTTGTCATCCAACTCCCTCTGCAACTCCAAGACCTTGCTGTCGAGGTAGCAGTTCCTGTTGCCTAGGTCGGCTACTTTGTCCTATAAGTCAGCGACCTTGGCTCTGTGGACTTCTTCACGATGGTTGAGCTCGTCCTATAGCTTGGCAACTGCCTCGAGCAGACTGGCTCGCTCCTGTGCTCCCTGCGAGTCTCGCTCCTGGTACTCCCACAAAAGGGCCTGGTCCTGACGTCTCTTCTGCTCAAGCTAGGTCACGTACCTGTCCTGCTCTAGTAGGTGGATAGCTAAGACACGAAGGCATCTGTCCTCCTCTACAAAGATAACTCTACCGGCTGCGAAACTCTGCTCACTAGGGGTGAGGCTGAGGTCAAGGGCCTGGGGAAGTAAATGGAACTCTGTCATCTTCAAGTGCTCATAGTGGTCCCTCATCACTCTACGAAGTGCCTTGTGTGAGATAGCTCATAGTCCCTCCTCAACTGTGTCCTCTATAGTCAACTCGGTGAAAGCTGGGGCAGAAGGTAAGGTAGTGCTAGCTCGGAACTCGACTGAGGTGACAACTGGTCCTTCGATTCCTCCATCTTGAGCTATCTTCCTGGTGCAGGTGACCATGACAAGCTCGTCAGGGACTCCTAACGTGACGAGAACTCGGCAGAGGGTCTGTGCAAAACCCCCGAGTTCACGTAGGTCGAAGGTAAGCTTGGAGTGGTCCAGAGATAGTGGTCCTAGAGGCGGCCATTCGACGTTCGTTGCCATCTGCATGTTTTAAGGAAACAGGTGTTAGCAAGTCAATTATAGATAAGCCTTGCATAGAAGTAAATGCAGGGTCGGTATATAACTGAAAGAAGGGTTGTTCACGTCCTATTCTATCGTCCATTTCTGAGGGTTTCATCCTATGGTCAAGTATGGCTCTGATACCAACTGAAGCGACCTGATTTCCACGAAGGGAAATCCACAGAGTCGAAGTATAATAAGACCGTTGTAGATCATATTACCCAAATTCCAGTCGAATATCACATCCATACAACGATAATATCAGAGTACAAATAGTGCGGAATTACATAAATTATTACATCGCCGCATTGGCGGAAAAAGTAGCATTCAATCAGAACAGCTTGAAGATAAGATTGCCAAACTCGAGCGTAGGAACGAACCCCTCAACCGTCAAACTCCTCGGAGCTATACTCCTCAGCAGAACTTGTGTGCCAAAATTTATCAGTACGATTTGTACTGGCCACTCCCACCCTATGAGCATTGCTTTTGTGGAAATTGGATGCAAGTTGGATTTAATCAAAGGAACCTATAAAGCTAGGGTTTCCTATGTATTATCATATCAAGTACATAATAATAGTTGGTCAAGTTTTAACACCATTCCCACACCCATTCCACCCCATTCCCATTCCAGAGCCAGGTTTCGATCCTGGGATCGATATACCACCATTTCCACACCATCACCATACCACACCCATACCATCGCTCAGTCGACAGGCCAATTCCCTCTCGGCACTGTCTCAAGGCCCATAGCCCCTGGCTACGTCCGAACAATCACTCCCGGGGGGAGAAAAGGACTCATCTCACTATCTAGTTTAAGCGAAACCCAGGAAAGGTCCATAGCCAACAAGTCGGCATATGTATCGATCGATCAACCATACACTCTGCAGAGGTTTTACATAACCACAAGATCCGCCTTCCTCACTGACCGTCGTCAACTGGGCTGATTCCGGCCGCTTGCTAGCCTAGGATAATGCCACTCTACCATTCAGCCCTGGTACACCCCAAGTCTAGTCTAGGGTGGCTAAAACTGTGAGTCATGAGCCGGGTCCACAAGGTCTCTATGAAGTCTCGAAAGGGTGTGGGGGAAATCCTCCGCGCCCCGTACCTCCCTCACACTGTCCGCTATCAACCTAGCAGTAGTGGCAATATCCTACCAAGTAGTCCGGCTGTACCGCACCATATAGGGCGAGTGGTACGTAAGGCTTCCCGGTGAATCTGAGCACTAGTAAGTCCTTAGGGATGACCAAGCCAGAATGTCTTCATCAGGGTTTCCATTTACCGTGCCACCATAGCACCTCCACTCTGGGCTCCTCCCATCACAGGATCACACCTAGGGCCACCTCATATACCATTTACCCACCACAAGTATCCATTCCAGGGGTGCCCAGGTAGCACCCCACGGCAAGACTTGCCCTAGGCTCGTCGTATACTCCAACTTGGTCAACACAACCCTCGCCCTCCATGCACCCAAGTCACACACACAGCACTCTCCCCATAGTCCAGATAACACCAGTTTCCACCACGCATCAATGTAGTGCAAGCGTAGTAGAAGTAATAAGCAGTGAAATATAGTAGCAAGCATGTGACTAGACTAACAGCAGGGTGAGCAGGGGTAAGGTTGCGTTAAGGTAAAGGTCATCAAGAAAGCATACTACCATGCAAGTCCTATCATAGTGTGATCATAACAATAAAGTAAAGCACTAGCATTTCTATTTTAGCCATGCGTAATAGGTGCTACGAGATTGGGTGGGATGTGGCACCTTTAGTGTAGTCGTCTCCGTACTCCTCACGGTACTCACGATCCTCGTCCGTCCGGTTCTCCTCCGAGTCTGCAAACTATCGCATTATAGTCGCGTTAGCGACGTCTATAGAATAGCACAAAGATGCAATAAAAATTCAAAAGAGCCAAATGCACTCAAACATGGGTTTATTGCGTAGAGCTTGATTTTAGATGAATTTTGGTCCTAGTTTCGTATTTTTCTGAGGTCAAATGAATTAGTTATGAATTTCTGAAGATTAAATCCATTTCTAAAAATGAAAAAGGCTGAATTAATCCTGGACCGACACGTGTCACGCTGTGACTAGTCCACGTGGCATGCTGACGTCAGCATGACATCATCATCTTGGTTCTGAGCTAACAGGCAGGGTCCAGCTACCATCAGCATGACGTCAGTATGACGCCATCAACGTCATCAATTCCGACAGGTGGGTCCAGGGGCTCTTGGGTCACTGACATGTGGGTCTGGCCAAGTCAACATCAAGTCAACGGCGAGTCAACGGTCAACGGGTCAGGGTCACTGACGTGTGGGGCCAGGGCTGCTGACGTCAGCAGCTGATGTCATCGTGACGTCAGCATGATGTCACCCTGGCTGTTGGCTTGGGACATGTGGGTCCCACGTGACGTCATCACGACGTCAGCATGACATCACCCACCGACATGTGGGTCCCGAGGTTTTATGACACTGACACATGGGGCCAGGTCAACTATCAACGTTGACCGGTCAACAGTCAACACGGACCGGGTCCGAACTGGGCCGGTTGGGCCTGGATATGGGCTGTATTTGGGCCGGGCCGGCCCAAACATGTGGCATGTTGTGGCGCTGCCACGTCACAGCCATGGGCCTTTACTGGGCTTCGATTCTCAGCGCTGGCTCATGGTGGACCAAGAGGTGCTGGTCTATGGACCTAAGATAGGGTCCATGGTGGACCAAGTCCACCCTTCCTCCTACTGGCTTAGCCTACGTGCACCGAGTTCATGCGTGTGTGGCCGGCGAGGGGATTTTCCCCTGCTTCCTTGCCGGCGTGTTCCCGCCGGCGACGTGCTTACCAGCGAGCTTCCGCAGCGGCGCTAGCGTCCAATTGACGTGGGGAAAAGCACTGCCAGGCCTCGGCGACTGCGATGGTGGGGTCGGAGAGATGATTAGGGTTTCCTAGGTCTTTGTCCACGGCGATCGGCGGCTCGGCGTGGCGGTGCTCGTCGGTGAGGCTTCTCGGGGCTGTTCCAGGGGTCCTAGTGCCCTGGTTCCTTTCATGCGGCTAGCGGGCGACGGGGTAAAGTGCCGACGGTGACCAAAGGGCATGGCGGAGCCCGTGCGCGGTGGTGGTGCACGGCGGAGCTCTGGCCGGGGTGCGGTGCTCGTGGCCAGGGTGCTATGGCCAGCTATCGATGACTCGGTCTACGTGGCTATTCTCCAGATGTCACGGTGGTGCCACGACTACATCCTAGTCCGGCGAGACGGCCGGGTGTGCGAGTGGTGGTGCATGGCATGACAGCAGCATCGTGAGCGCGGTGTGCACGTGCTCTGCTACAGTGTCCAAGGGCTCAGAGGTGGTCGTGGGTGTGCGCGTGAGTGTGCTGTGCTTGTGTACCCAGAGGCCGGAGATATCCTTGGCCTACGCGCTCACGGTATGGAGCGCCATGGCCAGAGTAGCTAAGTCCGACGGCAAGCAGGGGAGAGTCAGGCGCTCACCGTAGGTGCCGACGGTGAATGGATGGCGGTGTAGTGGCGGGTCGTGGCCATGTAGCTCCGGAAGCAGTGCAGTGCAGTGCCGAACCGCGTCAGTGATGAAGACGACGACGTCGTCTTTGGCTCCGACGACTCCGGCAGCATGCGGGTGGCTCCGATCCTCCTCTTCCTTGCTCCTCACTCGTTCCCTCTTCTTCCTCTATCCTCTCTGGCTTGGGTGTGCGATGGATGGCCACAAGGTGGCGGCGGGGCGATGGGACAAGCTCTAGGGCACCCAGGGCCGAGGCTTTTATAGACGAGCTCGGCCATGGAGCTCGGTGAACGGCGGATGGGGATCAAGGGCGATCGGAGGCGCGTGCTTGCACCCAACGGCGCGCGCGTGGTTGCGTGGGCGCGGCGCCAAGGGGACAAGGCCATGCCCTGGGCGTGACCCCCTGGCCCGCCCCTACCATTGCTGTCGGCCTCCGGTCGCGCGGCGGTTGAGGCGTGGGGGGGAAGACAACACTATGGCGGGGGTGCGGCTGACATGCGGGGCGAAGTGGCAGCGGCAGCAAGGGAAAGCGGGGAGGCACGCGGGCGTGGGCGACGCGAGCTGGGCTGCTTGTTGGGCTAGCCGCGCGAGTTGGGCCGGCCTGCTGCTGCGCGCTGGCGGGGCTGCTTGCTGGGCTGCTGCACGCTGGCGGGCCGAGAAGCTTCTTCTTCTTTTCTTTTTCCTTTTTCTGTTTTCTTTTTCTTCTCCTTTGGTTGAATTCATATTTGGTTTGAAATTCGAATTCCAAATTGGTGCACCATATTCATTGGGGTTTTAGATATGAGGCCCACCACATTCTTTTATATATATTAGGAATTTATTTAACTATTTTGTATAACAACATAGGTGTAGTTTGTTATATATAAAAAATAGAATTAGTTTTCTCTTTTTACACATTTATCCTTTGGTTTGAATAATAATTACTTTATGGTGTGTTTCTTTAAAGGAGTTTTTAGGCATTACATAAAACAGATGAAAATCCAAATCACCATTTTAGTTAACAATGTATGCAACACTTTGTTTGTTGGAAATTAAATAAACATAACTAACAAATGACATGCCATGCTTATGTGTTGACTTGGGTTGGGGTTAGACCTAATGCATCTCTTAGGTTGGGTTTCTATACATGACACTCATTATCACATGGGAGTTTTGAGAAAATTTTTGTAGTTGGTATTTTTGGTGTATGGATTTTTGGGTTGTTACAGCAACGGTCAGCTTCAAACGCTAGAGACACGTGGCGCAATCAGGTGAACAGGGTGGGTTCGGTCGCTGCCTGAGGGTTCGGTCTGAACCAAGCGTAGAGGGGCTTTTGAGCAATGACTCTTTTGACCCTTGGGCTATATAAACAAGCACTAGCTGGCCTTGGGCTGGTTGCTGAGCACACTAGAGCCTTGGTGGCTTATGTGGTGGTGCTTGGTAGCCCTCTAACTCACTCATGCTTGGTAGTGTTCATCCGATCGAGTGAGTGAGCTATTCTAGTGTGATTGCATCGAGAGATTGCATCGAGTGGCACTAGGTGTTCAAGTTGCAAGCCGGTGGTGCTTGTTACTCTTAGAGGTTGCCACCTCCTAGATGGCTTGGTGGCGAGTTCTCCATCATGAAGCATGCAAGAAGATTATGCGGTGCTCCAAAGAAGGATTTGTGAGGGGTACCATGCTCACCCCACTGGGAGCCACAAAGAGCAACACTAGTAGAGCGTGTCATTAAGCTACCCTTACTTGTGGGTAGGTTCTTGTGGTGCCCAACGTGTGGGCTTGGTGGGTGATGCCAATTAGCCATCGAACCACCAAGTGAGCGGTCAACACAATGGGGACTAGCGTGTTGGCAAGCACGTGAACCTCGGGAGAAAAATCACCATATCAACATTGTTCTTCCCATTGGTTTGCATCCCCATTACACAAGCTTGTATTTACTTTCTTATATATTGTGCTTGTATAGTTGCTCTTGTAATTAGTTAGCTTGTGTAGCTTGCTAGTTACCTTCTTGCTTGTATAGCATAGAAGTAGCTCCCTTGCGTGACTAATTCAGATTGAGTAACCTTATTAGTCACATTGCTTAGTTTGTGTAGCTAAGCAATTTGTGCTCTCTAATTTGGCTTGTGTAGCCTTGTTATTGAGCATTGCTAGTGAGCTTAGGGGGCTTTGTGCTTTTTCTTACTAGCATGAGTAGGAGCTCCCCCATTGCTTGAAGTACTAGTGGCTTTGTGTGACCTTGCTCATAGAATTGATTAGGTGAGCTCTAGCTAGCCCAGCATCTTTGTTGCCTAATTAGGATCTTTATAAGGTGCTTGTGAACTTAGATAGAGGGGTGTAGTCTTGGCTAGACCGTTAGTTTTAATTCCGCATTTGTTTCGGTTAGCCGGCGCGATTAATTTTAGAAAGGATTATTCACCCCCTTCAAAGTGCGACCAAGCCACATATAACGCATTAAAAACTTGATACCACCACAATGGTGGTATTGACAAAGGCCCCGGAAGCCCTTGCTACGAGAAGGACATGACAAGGTGGAAAAGAACACCTCACAAGCCTTCTTGTAGCATCATGGCTCTCGAAGCACAAGACACAGGGGGAGAGACAGGGGCGCGTCGGCTCTAAAAACACCTTCATGCACACCGGTGGGGTCCTAAGGACACCCTAGGGTTTGCACAGAAGGTTACGAGGGCAGAAAAGAACCATCATATCCATGATGGGGTTCCTTGACCTCTAGAGCGTGAGTGCGCCACCATCATACCTTCCATGGTGAAGATAGCAAGGTGAAACTATCCATAACCAATGACCACTTCATGCACCGAGCTGGTAGGGTTCAAGGAACGATGAAGTTGCATGGTTGCAGGTTCGGCGACCATAAAATCTCATCCTCTCCTGCTCGCAGGCCTCCTTCTAGCACCAGTTGCTAGACGAAGCATCACTGACCTCCGGCCAACGCAATTGACCCCTAGCAGGTTGCATCCTCGAAACCTTCGCTATCTATCAGAAGCACTCCCTCTCTCGGACTCAGCCTTTTAGAAACATAAGAGAGACTCAAGGGTAAGGTCAAAGGTGATTCCAATGGTAGGAAGGCCCCTATTTATAGGCTCAAAGGTGAGCTATATGGCTCGTGACTCCTAAGCCGCGTGTCAAGCAATGGGAGGCTGAGACCATTGTCAGAAGCCCGCGTCAGGGTTGGGAAACCGAGATCCTCCAAAAGATGGAGCTGGCGTAGCATCGACAAGACCAAATAGCTCAGTCTAGATCTCGTACCATCCACATGAAACACTCAGACACGACCGGCCCTGACCGGACGGGTGTGTATTTAATCAATAAGGCGCCTTGACAAGACAACTCATGATGGCCACCTACCGCATTGAACACCTGAACCAGCAAAGGATCGAGCTCCGAGCTCGGGACTACCATGACCGTAGGAGCACGCGCGCCTCATGTTAGACATTCAACGTTTCCACGATAGCTCTAAGGTCACAAAGACGCTCGGGGGCTACTGTCGGGGTCATGATACCCTAGGTATCTCAAGGCACCGATTAGTTAGTCACTCCGATAGCCCAGCTTTCCAAGGTCACAAAGACGGCCTGCTCAGGCCCTACTCCACTAGGACCTAGAGGAGCAGCCATCTTAGACATAGTCGCCACAGTCACATGACCTCTCCCTTCTGCCATCGGGCGCCACACATCCAAACGCCGACAAGATCGGCGCCGACCTCTTCCCTTGACCTCAAAGATCTGACCAAGCCCCCTAGGGAAGGGTCAAGGAGAGACGAGATCAACAAAGGCGACAACGACATGGTCAAGTATGCACCTCACCACGACGCTCTGGCAGAGACAGGCATGCTCCACTCATTCCACTAGGACTAGAAGGACATGATCCATCTCCACACGGCGTGGGAGCAAGACCACGACCACCATCTAACTATGTACCCCTACAGACAAGACAAGACAACTTGCTTCTCCCTCCCTCGGGCTCACGACCACTCGGTTGATGACCCATTGGCACCACACCGCCCTAAATCCAGCCTCGACAAGACAAGGGGACGAACTCTCAAAACTTCATTTGGGCGCTCACCCTACTACCGTTGTGGGATGGGGCTCATGACCCAGGCCTTGACTTTCAAGACTAGCCAAGCCACTAGGGACCTCGACCTCATAGTCTAGGGTCTTTGAGTGCTACCATGGCTTCCACGACCAACAAAAGCGTATAACGATGTCTACACAAAATGCCGACACATTCCTATGGCTAACCCAAGCCCTACCAATGGCCTACTATGCTACACGTGGCGCATGCTCGCATGGGTGCCATGATGCCACTGGGAGAGAGGAGGCGATGACCAAGGCCAACCACAAGTGTTTCAACAATTGTGCAAGTGAGTTAGGACCACATCAGCAAAGGGTTTTCACTTGATTCTCACCACGTCACAAGTTCTAATGCATATGGTGAACCATCACCTAGTGCTTAATAGTGCCATCACGAGTTTTCCTCTTACTATAGTATCATCCGCCACCCAATCACACACCATTGCGTGGGAGCAAGACCCTATCTTATACCTTTGCCTTCAACCATAGACCATATGAACTAGATCGCTTCAAAGCCTTGCTCTCCATCTTGGTGTGGACCTAACCTAGACAATTAGGAAAAGGTTAATCCACTAGTTGTCTTGCTTGCAAACAAAACAAGCTTTAATAAGTTAATATAACATTAAATCTTCTCCCTCCTCGGGCTCCACGACCATGTTTTGTCTTTCGAACTCAAGATTTTAGACAAAAGTTACTCCCCAATAATGTTTGAGAACCCATCTCCCACATGTAACTCCACATACAAGTTGGCCCAAATCTTGTGATGTGACATTGGACATCATAACTTCTTTTGTAAAAATTACTCGATTTTTCATATATACAATTTTGTATTTCTAGGGGCTCTATCACTTCTCTTCATGAAAAAATATAATAAAAAATCAAGGGGGTAGAACTCTCAAAACTTTGACATCTATGCATATTTATTACTTAAGAAGATCGTCGGGCATTCGATTTTCATTACTGAGTCATTCTGATATTACAATATTTATTCAATAGATACACCTCCGGCGGAAGTCCTACCATTTTTTCAAACCTTAAGCTAATTATTACAAACCAAAGTAGTGGAGTGGCATTATAACATAATACCCCAGATTGTAAGACTTTAGAGCACTCCTCGAGGAACATGAACTCAAACCACCTACAAAAGTACTCGAGACTAGGCGATAGGACTCAGGAATGCTCGGGGATTCAAGGAATGGCTTTAGCAATAATCAAAGAGTAAAATTCCTTGTGTCTTTGAGTGCTACCATCGTCTTCCTAGAGTAGCACGACACACGTATAAATTTACTAGTTGGTCTACAAAACGCCGACACATTCCTATGGCTAACCCAAGCCCTACTCAATGGCCTACTACGCTACATGTAGCGCATGCTCGCATGGGTGCCATCGACACAATCCAATGGTACCCCAGAGGCTTGGTTAAGCTCATTTTCAACCATGTTTTCAATTTTATCAACTCCACAAGTGTTTCAACAATTGTGCAAGTGAGTTAGTATTTTCACAAACATTTTTCAAAGGGTTTTCACTTGATTCTCACCACGTCACAAGTTCTAATGCACATGCAATGTATTTTCACACCTAGTGGCACTTAGATAATCGATTTGACTTTAGAGTTTCCCTCTTAATAGTACGGCTATCTATTCTAAAACATGATCACATACTCTATTATGTTTTGACTGGAAAAAAAATACCCTATCTTATACCTTTGCCTTCAATCCATAGAGTTTTGTCTTTCTCTTTCTTCTTTTTCATGTGAGAGCTTGCTCCAATTAGATTGATCACCCTTCATCCTTTTTCAAGCCTTGCTCTCAATCTTGGTGTGGACCTAACCTAGCTTAATCAAACACTTAGGAAAAGGTTAATCCACTAGTTGTCTGAATTACCAAAACAAAACTTAGGGCTTTAATAAGTATAATATAACATTAAATCTATTACATGTTCTTACACACAGCCCAAAGAAACTTAAGTCCTTTTAATGGGTGACACTAAATGTCTAGTTCTTTTTATGTGTTTTCTTAAATATGTTCCCAATATATGTTTTGTCTTTCGAACTTCTCTAATTTTAAACAAGATTTTAGACAAAAAAAGGAAAAGTTACTCCCCCAATAATGTTTGGTTCGCTTTACTATCCTCAACTGTTTCATTCGGTCCAATTTATCACTTAACAAGATTTGTGTTTTTGAGTTTCCACATACAAGTTGCATTTAAATTTCAAATCTTGTGATGTGACAGTGGACATCATAACTTCTTTGTAAAAAAATACATTATAGATTTTTCATATCACTAGGTTTCATACAATTTTGTATTTCTAGTGTTAATTTATTATTATATGCCCTAGTCTATCAAAACAATGATAGAAATTAATGTTTTTTTACAAATTATGGTGTCAGCTATCAGTCTATCACTTCACGATTTTTTTTTTAAAAAAATGACTTGAACATGAAAAAATATAATAAAAATCTTATTAAGAGGTAAATGGGACCAACTAAAATAGCTGATGGAAGTAACGGGTTATCCAGTATAGGAAAAACTTGGGAGCTAATAATTTGCACTTTTTTTCTAGCAAAAATATATTAGCATCTAAAAGTTCAAATAAACACACTATCAGCACATATTTCATGAAGGGTTTAACGAAGCAAAATTTATATTGTAGATATCAATATATTTTTCTTATAAACTTAATCAAAGTTAGATAACGTTGATTTATGACAAAGCTAGAGTGAACTTTAATTTGGAACACAGAGGGTAAAATTTGACACCCTAGTTTAATGTGCAACTTTTTATACATGTGTAAAGAAGTTTTTGAAGTTTATTATTTTATACCTATACATTAAAATTAAGATAGCTATCACAGCGTTACAAGTTTAATAATTAATTTGTATAAAGTATAATAAGGCCTGGTTCGGCATAACTCTGCTTCACCGGTGGAATAACTTTTTGGCTTTGGCTCCACAAGCAGCTCTGCTAGTGGTAGATAAAACTATTTTGATAAAATATCTAGCAAAACAACTCCTTATAGTAGATAAAAATAATAAAATGACCATAACACCTTTATCTTTTCTTCTTCTCCATTACTTTTTACCTTATCTCCTTATCCACATTGATCCTCTCTTTGTTCCCCTCGCCCCTCTTTCTTCCCCACATCTCTCCTGATGCCCCGTGCTCACATGATCCAAGGGGTGTCTCGTGTGCTCGGGGCCTCGACGCCACCGCGCTCTGACATCCAGGTGATTCGACGCCTCAAATCCGACCATAGCCATGTTAGGGTCCATCTGAGCGAGAGGAAGCTGAAAGTATTTTCAGCTCTATTCAACTCCCACCCTCTCCTCCTGTGAGAGCAGATTTTTAGAGACTACATTTATCGTAAAACCTACACAATATCAATCCGCAACGGGGCCTAATGCAAACACTGTGTATCGTAAAACCTTCACAATATCGATTTCACATAGTTGCACTCGGCCACTATTATATATCGCATGACTGCACTTTTTGTACTGCCACTTGCCATCTCAAAGCTATGTTTGTTGCCATGAAGTTTGTTCTGTCATCATTTAGTAAGGGCCCATTGACTCATCAGTCATCATGCATTTTTTTTAATAAAGGCTCATCATGCAATTAATCTTTTCAAAAAGAGGAAAGTTTCAGAGCATCTTTTAGTCGGAGAGATGCGGCCTTTACAACACGATAGCCAATCTAGAAACTGACCAAAGTCTTTCGTTTGCGGTTGCACACTTGTCATCATCTCGCCACATATAAGATACTCCACCAATTCTAAATTATAGTTCACTTTAATTTTTTCTAAGTCAAATTTCTCTAATTTTGATCAAATTTTTAGAAAATACATCAATATATAGAGCATTAAATTAGCTTTATTAAATTATCCGTAAACTAGGTCTTGATTATTTGAACTTGCAGATGTTAATATATTTTATTTCTAAAAACTTAGGTAAATTGGAGAATGTTGAAATAAACACAATTGAACTATAATTTGGAAAGGAGAGGATCAGAAAAGGAAAGTCAAATACCCTGCTTTTGCTGCATATGAAGACAAGATCAGTTAAACAAGTCTATCAGATCAGCTAGATTCCCATTTCAGCAGCATTTGATTTTCACATGCACTGGTGGAATATAAGCACGATCAATCACTCACGATCGATGCAAAAACTGACATACAGATGGAAAGTTGCTACGCAGTGTAGCATAAATATCATGCATGTCAATTTGGACCAAGAATGTCAAAAGGACAGGCAAAATGTCAAAAGGTACTACGGATTTGAAAAATGCCGAACAAGTGGATGGTCAGAAACTACGATCGAACTTGAATGATAGAACTAATTGTGATGATAGTCATGGTAGGTCAGATACTCTGGTAGGATCCTAATGTACTCCCGCACCCCCACCTGTCGTGGCTCCACACTCCAGCGCCACCATGCGCCATTGTGAGCCTTGACTGCTGCCCCGCCATAGAAGACTGGTTTGGGAAAAGGAGGAAACAAGAGTGTGGGGAGGATCGAAAGAGGAAGATGGATAGAGAGAAGGGGAGAGCACCGGGGAGAGAGAGTGTGTGGGAGAGGAGAGGGAGCACCGGATTTGACGGCATTTTGAGAATCCGAACTTGATGCCTGAATTTAACTAAATTTCATTTTATTTTTGGATCCAAGGACTACGTCACTGTCTGTTTGCATTAAAATCTGACAGGAACAATACCGGTTTTCAACAACATAATCGTGCCAATTGATTGAGAAACCAGCTACGATGTTCCTTTTTTTTATTCTTCTGGGTTTCGAAATAATTGGCAGTGATGTACCCCTCTGTTTCAAAATAAGTGTTATTCTTACTTTTCGAGAAGTTAAACGTTTTTAATTTCGACCAAATATATATACAATAAATTATTAATATTGATGGTGCATAATAAATACCATTAGATTAATTGTTGAATATGTTTTTATAATAAACTTATTTAGATAAAAAATGATGATATTATCTATAAATCTAGCCAAAGTTAAGAAAGTTTGAAACATACACGAAACCTAAAACAACACTTATTTTCAGATGGAGGGAGTAAGCAGGTAAGAGCGGCCATTTCTGTAGCAGTGATGGTACCTGTGTCTCCAGGCAAAACCTCTAAAATTTCATCACATGGCCCCTTGATTTGACCTCGCGTAAAAAGCCAGGTGTGCCTTATTAATTATTATTATTATATAGCATTCATAGCAAAATCCAAACTAGTAAAAGAGAATAGAGATAGTCAGAGAATAGATTCTGATGGTACAAGAGAAGTTATACAAGTGTCAAAAAGTTGTGGAGGCACACACGTACTGGCCAAATATTATTACGGTCCAACTTGATTATTCCCTGCACATATACATGCATCTCCTTTTCTACGAGCTTTTAACCCTATAAATACTTGAAGAACAGAGTGCATGCAAACACACAGACTACAAATTCAGGTCGGAGATGAGGGCCTTGCATGAGGACCAGAGCTGATTCGTTCAGTAGCCAAGGATGACTTGCCTATATGGCTATATGCCTGAGAGCGAGCCTGTCTCTTGGAGTCTTGGTGAATTATTGTATGTGCTCAGCATATATAGGCATGTCTTCCTTGGCTACTCGGAGCGGCTCTAGTTATCCATGAAAGGCCTCAGGCTTCTTCCCTTGTTGAAAAGATCATCAACCTACTATTGATACATATAGAATATATACGGTAGAATCTAGCTGGCTCTTCCGACCAATATTTACCATCCATCACTGTCCACGAAATTTAAATGTCATGATGGATATTTAGCAAGGTTTGTGGCATCTTATTGTTTAGTTCTAGTTAAATATTTAAGTTTGATCTCCATTATGCTTTATGCAGCAACATGTCTACGTATGTTCTTTTTTTTCCTTGTATAAACCCCTTATCTCTACAATTTACACATGTGGATTGAGGTGAATCCGTCAACATCCAAACAAGGCCTTAGGCAGGTAGGGTATGCACCCTGCCCCTGCTCCCAAGGGTGAAGCTAGCTAGAGCTCCATGCATCCTGTTGCGCCATTTTTTTAACACAAATGGTCTCATATGATTTAACAAATGTACAGAGTCACTATACCACAACCAATCTGTAGCGACTCTAAATCGATCGCTATAAGCCGTTATAGTGACCGATCATCGGTCGCTATAACTCGCTATAACTTTATAGCGACCGATGTATAAGTCGCTGTAACTGGCGTCACTATAAGTCTATAGCGACCGACAGGATTTATAGCGACCGATAGTTTGACGCAAATATTTATACCGACCGATGATTTATCACAAGTTTTAGCGACCTTTTTAGCAACCAATAATCTGTAGCTATGAACTAGCACAATTATATATAATATTAATTTTGTATTATCCAGATTTCAAACCTCGTAAACATCCATAACACATCACATTATTCATCAACCACGTACATATGTAATCCATAGCTGCCCACAACACTAACCACATTATATTAGATAAAGGTATCTCTGAAGTCTTCATTGAAGCCAACATTTAGCAATACATCAAGTTCTATCATCTTGATCCATGACAGAAATCATTACAAAAGGAAAAGCACACATACAACCTAGCTAGATCAAATGGCAGGCACAAGTCATATGTTTGCTTGCACAATCTAACTAGATTTACTACAAAATGCCTCATCTCCATCTTATCAAAAGCAAATGTCATATGTTGGCTTCCTGGTGACATTATCCAGCATCATGTACACCTTCAAGGCCTCCCTCCACCTGAACACAACAACACAGTACACACATGAAGTTAATGATGAGACCTACATAGGTAAAAAAATACAAATAAAAATGACCTCACAGTTTATATTCATATTCAAAGATGACTAGCTTGCATGCACGGATCAGAAAAACTAAGCACTTTGTCCCTAACCGAACACTGAAGGGAATGGAAAACGATACCCCAGCCAACCAAACAAAGTGTTTTTCATTACACTGTAGCCAACCAAACAAAGATGTCAAAGCTACAGACATGCTGCACAGTCACCTGCTAGATATGTTCATGGCCTCTAGCAATCAACCCAGTACTAGCAATGTCAGGCCTCAGCAAGGTAGTAAGATGTCAAAGCCTCCATGGTTTCAGTTTATTGATTTGGCTAGATCATGGTCTGAGAAGACACTTTTGACTAATGGATTTCTGCTTGAGTCCTCACCCTGGCACAATCTCAATCTAGGTTTTAATCCATCTCATTCACCTCACAAGCTGCAGTGGTTTCAGTTTCTTCAAAGTGCTGCGCATACTGACGAGGGCAACAGAAAAGAAGTTGTTGATCTATTTCTATCAATTTTTTCTCAGATTTGGCTTTTCACTGAGATACTAGCTGCAGAAAATTACAGAGTTATTTCTAGAATGTACATGCCTAATGCTCTTGCTGCTCTCAGATTATGCAAGCACTTGGTTAGCAGTTACACTTTTCAGCTAGAAGGGACCTATGCACAGATTGATTTGAAGGCGGGCAACTTCACTCATGGGCATTGCCAGTTGCTGAAATATGCTATTGGCTTTATGGTACTTGCAAGTCTGATGGCCTCTGAAATCATTCAAAGTGGATGGTTAATAGCACAGCTTAATCTATGGCTACTCTAGACTAATATGAGTGCATATCAGTTGTTTATGCTTGAGTGGCTGTTGTCTTCTTATAAGGAAAATGTGGAGTTAATTTTGGTTGCAAGCATCAAAGAATCTCTGAATTGGGTTTGACCATTGCTTCTAAATTTTGCTAATATCCCACTAGAGAAAGTCGAGCAATCACTCATGGCACAATTTCTTGGAGTTATGCCTAACTTTATTCTGAATCTGGCATATGATTGTGTTGCTTGTTTGAGAGTTATGGGTTGTACTGAGGCAGTATATGCACTTAAGATAGTGTATTCAACTTATATATCTTGTGACAGTCGTACTCCTTCAGTGCTAGTGATTCAAGTGTTTGATGCAATTTCCCTACTAGTCACCAATCAACAGTTTGCATGCAAGCTTGAAAAAGATAAAAATAGAACACTGACCAACCTCAACAGAAAAAGGTAGAAATCACATATCGACTGCCCACCTGAGTTCTAGCTCCTCTCTCCCCCTACTGCAAGTTAGTGTAATAACAACAGAGTATAGGCTCTAATCAGCATCATGAAATGTGTTAACCTTTCAACTGTCACAAGAGAAGATAAGTGACTTAAGAATAACATACCTGAAACACCTTGAGGCCAAAATTTGCGGTCCAAAATTTGCTCCCCAGAAAGTGGTGTAGGTGATGGCCTAAACTCAGTTTTACCACCAAATTTATCAGCATCAAACCTAAATGGGTGGTTTTCATCCAAGAATCTACGATGATCCATATAGCAAGTCTTCATACCATTACGAAGTCTAAGTGAACATGTAAATTGGTGGCAATCAGGACATCCTGCTTCACCAGTTGTGGTAGACCCAGACACATAACCTAAACCTGGGAAATCTAAAGTAGTCCACAACACCACCTCCCTCAACTTGAAGAACTCGCCCCTTGAAGCATCATAGGTTCTAACTCCATTTTCAAACATATCTAACAAATCATAAATAAGTGGCTGTAAAAAGACATCCATATCACTACCTGGGCCACGTTTACTGGGAATGAGCAAAGAAAGGATGAAATTTGACTGCTTCATGCACATGGAAGGTGGGAAATTGAGTGGAATACAAATACCAGGCCAAACACTATAGCTAACATTGTTCGTTCTAAATGGATTAAACCCATCCGTGGCAAATGCTAGACGGATATTTCGACTATCTGTAGAAAATTCTGGATGCTTCTCATCAAAGTCCTGCCATAGAGGTGAATCTGCAGGATGCCTTAGCAGACCATCCTTTTTTCGGTCTTCATCATGCCATCTTGTTAGACTTGCTGTTTTAGATGACAAAAATAACCTTTGGAGTGTTTTCTTTATAGGAAAGTAGCAGAGAACCTTCTTAGGAACCTTATACACATGTCTCCCATCTAGACTCTTCCTATCTGATTTCCATCAAGAAACCTCACATTTTGGACACTCATTTAAATCCACATTCTCTTTCCAGTGGAGAACACAATCGTTTGGACAGGCATGAATACTGTTGTAACCAACTCCAATGGATTTCACCAATTTCTTAGCTTCATGAAAGTTTCTAGGTAGATTTGAACCGTCAGGGAGTGCATCATTAAGTAGATCTAGTAGTAGGTTCATAGATCTATTAGACCATCCTCCAAGGAGTTTGATGTGGAGCAATCTAATTACGAACCTTAGCTGTGTATATTTCTTGCAATTTGGGTATAGCTCTTTGCTATTTTCTACTACTAACTTTTGAAGGGCAACTAGTTCAGGACAAGTCTTCAAAGTTGAACTATTGTCTTCAAAATCTCCTCTATCATCTAGACCGGCAGCTAAGTCTCTAAGCAAATCAGATATTTCATCATCCTCACTAGAATCCTCTATGACCTCAGCAGCATCACAATTCCCATAATTCATAGAAGAGCTAGCTTCTCCATGTAAGTTCCATGTTCTATATCCTTTTAGAAACCCATCACATATCAAGTGCTCACGGACTTCACTTGCCTCTTTCCAAAATGAGTTTACACACTTTCTACAAGGGCATAATATCTTGCTACCTACTGCAGAATTACTAAAAGCAAAAGCTAAGAAACCATTCACTCACCTATGTGAAAGTTTTAGGTTAAATTCCATTTGACAAGTATATATAACTTTCAATATTTGTAAAGTAATTGGTTTTTACATAGCATTATCATCAATCCATGTTTTATCCATGTTCAACCTTCACGCAAGACATCAACCAGATTTCAATATGAAATAAAAAACATATCATAAGCACTGAAATAGTCGCATACTTCCACAACATGAAAAAAAGAGATCAACAGCTAGGGAAACAGAAACCTACCGATACAAACAAGTAGAGCTGCTGCCAAGAGCACGTTCAAATGCCTTCCCAAGGTGTCCAACTACACGTGGAGCAGCTGCAATTACAATATGGTGAGGTCAGACTTGGCTGGTATATACCAACAAGTTCAGAGAAAATTGGTACACGACATAGTATATAAGTCTCTAGACTGCAGTCTCTCTGAGTCTCCCAACTTCAATTTATAAGTCACTCTTTATCAATTAGAGGCTAGATGAATCATTTAGTTCCTGCTTGCCTGAGCTCAGTTTATTACTTCAAACAAGTCTGTATCTCTTCCAACTAAGAATTGCATAAATGGCTGGAGGCTACGCTGCAGTGAATGGGTTTATGCTAACAGTTCTATCCACACACCTATAAGCATTTGCAATTAGAAGCTTTCATCTGCATAAAACATGGGACCCGAGTCTGAATTTGAGCAGGTAGAGTCATTCTTCGCTAATACTTATTGTTTCAGGGTGCACAGTCATCATCTCTTGGAATGGTAGCTCATATTGATGTGTGGGTGAGAGGAACAGATTAATGTTTGGTTGCTTGGCCTCAGTTTCCTTTAAACAAGCTTGTGTATAACAGTATTACAATTTTTATTCTTTTTGGTTTAGCTGGTATGATTAATTGATAAGAAACAAAATCCAAAATTGTTTATTTCTGTAAGGACAAGCGTCATGCTTTCTTCATCAAGCAAATAGGTGAAAACTAAACACGTTCTAATTAGCAAGATACTAGCCTTGATTCATTCGAAATAATAAGTCAGACCATGCATGGGGATAAATTGCATACTTCCATTCAAGCCACACAAAAATCACTGACCATGCTATTTTTTTACACAGTATATATGTGCAATCAAATGCAGGCGACATTGTTCACACAGGGTTCCATCTAGTCTAAAAAAACAAGTAACGCCTCCATGCTAACCTGCTGTGCGTGCATCCAAGGAAGCCTGGGAAAGGGACCAATGCCGAGAGGGGATAGGAGGGGAAGGGAGCAGCGGACGGGATGGAAGGGAACCAGTACCTGCTCGGGGACGCTCAGAGGGGACGGCGGCGATGACGATGGGCCGGGTGGGGACGACGGCTATGGCAGCTCGGGTGAGTACAGCGATACCGGCGAGCGCGCAGCGGGGACGGCGGCCTGGACGACGGTCGCGACGGCTTGACGGCGGCCGCGACGGCGGGAACGGCAGCTGCGACGGCGGGGACGGCGAGCTCGCGGGCAGCGCTGGTGAAGAGGTGAGATGCGGGCGGCACGTACGGAGCTCACGGGCGCTGATGGGGACGACAGCGGCGGCGGCAGCCCAGACGAGATGCACGCTGCTATGCGAGATGATGTGTGCGGCTGGCGGCTGCTGGGTGAGATGCGGTTGTTGGGTGGGTAATAGTGCTGGAGATAGAGTTTTGGGTGGCACTGACTGGTGGGCCACGCTAATTTTAGTACGCGTGAGTGGGCTGGGCTGAGCGCGCCAAAAAAAGAAAATGGGCTATAGACACCAATCGTTTGACTCTAATATTTGTTTTTAGCGACCGATTGTTTGACGTAACAGGCTAAATATATGTAGCAACCGATGTTCTGTCGATACATGTAAAAATAGCGACCGATGATTTGTTACAAATTTATAGCGACCGATGGTTGGATGTTAATATTACGTTTTAGCTACCGTTGTCTGACGCTACAGATTGGTTGTGGTATAGTGAGTTTTGCTGGTTTTATGTACAATTAGGGCATGTTCGGAATGCAGAAATTTTATAGGAATTGTGCATAAATGTCACAAGAGAATCAGTTTAATTTCACAGAAAAAACACAGGAATTTCACAAAAAAAACACAGGAAAATTTTCCCACGTTCCAAACAGGCGCTTAGGATTTTTCATCTCATTTCATACATTTTCACCAAATTTTAGTCAAATTAATCCAAAATAAAATTTTCCATTTTTCCAATAACCACAGGACCATTTGCACTAAAGCATTATTATATGATAACAAAGGGGAACTTACATGACTCGGCCTTGGTAGAACTCCACGAGAGCAATGGAAGGATGGTACTTACCTTGGCGGGTGACTCCTCCAAGCTTGTCTTGAAAACATGTCGGCTCGGGTAGTAACCTTTGTGCCGATTTACCATCTTAATCTTCTTTGATTTTGGTTTGGCGGCTTTGTTTTGCCTTGGAGGTGCAGGATCGACTTGGATCTGTGTGAATGCTTCAGCGGCTCACATGACTGAGGGAGATGAATGCTGAAGGTGTTGTTCACATCTAATTAGTATGACAAGGCCAAGATGAATTGCATAAACGATAAGGGACTTTGAAGTACGCTCACAGTGGACGAAGGCTGTGATGTGCCTCCTTTGTGTGATGTGCAATATTATTGACGCGTACTCGCATGCTTTGATTTATCTCTTCATATGAATTAATCTCAAGATTTACCCACTTAATTTTGATTTTTTTTGCAAGGGTTATTAGTCCATATATACAACCAATGTCAATAGAAATACTCCTTGTCGGTTCAATAATCAAACTAGACATTGTGTCTAATTTGATTAAGGAATGCTATTTAATATAAGCACAATGTTTAATTTAAAAAGTCTATGAAATAATGATCATTACACACCAACCTTAAACTAAGCACCATGCTTAAATAAAAGGGTGTATGAACACACCCAAAGCAAAGCGTGCTAAATAGAAAGAGGAAGCATGAAAGCATAATCAAGATTTACTTCACATGGAGATAAAAAGAGAAAGAAAGTGGTGAACCAAAGGGCCATTGTACTTCTTTTTGTTATTTTTTATATGAAAAAGGATGTGAAAGAGATGAATGATTGCAGCTAAACAAACATGATGTGGTATATGCATGAACCTCTAGGCTTAGCCTTTGCTTGCAGCGCGAATAGACTACCGACTAGAACGAATGGCATAACTAGACATCTAGGTCCGCCGGTCTCATTTAACATACACATACTATGGAGCTGGACTAACAACATCGATAGGTAGGTAGCAAAGAAGTATTCCATCTATATAGACTAGGTACACTGTCGAAATACAACTCAGAATCTATGAGCCACCCAAAGAAAACACTAGAGATGTAATGATTCAAGAAAACAAATGTTGTGGCAAGAGCGAATGCAAAAATGTTAAAGATAACTATGGGTTACCTCCCGGTAGGTGCTCAACAAATTTTGAAGTCCATGAGCTAGACTACCTCACTTGATCAATTTTGCCATCACCCACAATTTTAGATGAAGTTGTGAGTGATGCGATGTCTTTGTTCGGTCACATATGATGATTTCATTATCTTTTTGATGGCGACCTTCTCTCCATTTTGCACAAGGTTAGGATAATGTACACATATACATACCTGTGAGAATTCTAAAGGATATGCATGGCTAAAGTGTTGATAGATCATGAACGATTAGGTGTCCTGGGCTCTTTGATTTTTTTTCTTGTGGAAATACGCTGGAAGGTCGGAATGCTGATGTTGTCCTGTTTGTTCCACACTCAAACAAAACATGGGTAATCTTGCAAAAGCTAGTGATAGATTAGATTAGTAGACATCAATGTTAATATAAATATCTTTTGCCAATTGGGTCCCTAACAACAGCGTCAGAAATGCTTGTTGTTATTTCCTATGCTCAAGTAGGTAATTTCACCTGAGAGTATATCGGAGTATCGTATTTATCCTCATGGAAGCAATGACTTAAGAGTATTGGTAACTAACAATGATGTGTATCTACTAATTGATACACCAACTAGACTAATGTGGGGTAAGTCATATGATAGGAGTTATGATTAATGACACACATAGGAGAATTCCATGTTAAGGATAGGAGAGTAGTCTAGCTAGGTTGGAAAGACAACAGGGGACAAGGTTCCTATATTCTTCTCTACTACTATGTTTTAACTTTATTTGGTCAGTAGTTCATAATCCACGTTTTTGTAATTAAGTGGTGCAAGTTGGGTCCGGTACTGTCCCTGTGCTCGGTAGTATTCCAAATTGTATTCATGTACAATTGGCCAATGATTTGGCCTCACTTATTGCGTAACGGAGATCTTTGTTCCATGTTAAAAAAAATCGGAAGGGCTACCACCCGGACGTCTGGCAGCAGGACACGTTCGGAGACTGCTCCAGAGCACGTGTCGCGCTCATTCGCAGCTTCGTGCCTCTTTCCCTAAAAAAAAGCCTCGTGCCTCGCTAGCCGATGTGGCCTATCCGCATCCGCAGGCCATCCCCATCCACAGGACAACACTGGCCATTGCTCCTCCACCGCTGCCCTACGCCCAACTTGAGCACCTGGAAAGGGAAGGGCCTAGACGGCCATGCCGGACCTTGCTGGCGGCGCTGGAGGTGGAGGAGACACCGATGCGAGGCAACAAAAGGCGGGGAGGAAGATGCAACACCCGGTTTACTTTTAAAACATCTAAATGCAACACTCGCAACATATGGCTTAAGACTGATGAAATATTTGAAACATGCGTCTGAAACACTTGCAAAAACACTGAAAAATACTTGAAACCATTGTAAACATACACAACATCCAGATAAAACACTTACAACATATGCGCGAAACATATGCAACATCCAGATAAGCACACTTGCAACATATATCTGAAAAAACAGATGAAACATTGAGAACAAAAGCTGGCAACATAAGTGCACAACCATTTCAACATATGCAACATCCCAATCTACTTTTGCAACATCCATATAAAACACTTGCAACATATACCTATAAAACATCTGAAACAATTGAAACATGCGTTTTGCAACATGGGAGAGGCCAGGACCAGTCGAATCTAGCCGTTGGGGTCGGAGCCGGCGATGAGCGGCAGCGCGCGAGCACCACCAGCACCAGCGGCAGCGCGAGCACCACCACCACCACCAGCACCGGGCTTGCCTCGGACAGACGGTCAGCACGTGCAACGGGAGGGAGCAGGCGGTGCGCGCGACGGGCGAAGCAAGTACCACCAGCATCAGCGCCAATTGCGGCGCACGAGCACCATCGGTGGAGAGAAAGGATGGTGGCAGGCAGGCGGCCACCGCGGGCGGTGCTGGCAGTCGAGACCTTGACGAGTGGAGGGTGGGGTTTCCGTTCTAAGGAGTGAACAACGACCGAATGATTTTTGAATAAAAAAATACGATCATAATAGAATACACTTGCTAGGCCACTAAGGCTTAGGGGGTGTTTAGAAATTAGAACTGCTTCACTCCATATTTTTTCACTCTGCTCTAAGTTTTTTTAGTTAAACGGTTTCAGCTCCATGCACTCTGTTTAAAAAAAAATGGTTGAGTTATGAGAGTACCTGTAGAGTTATTTCATAAACTTTAGTTTTATTACAGAGCTGCTTCACGATGGATTTTATGGAGCAGAGTCCCGGTACACATCCTCAGCGTCGCGGTGCAGGGCAGCATCAGCGTCTGGTGGATCTGACGCCCACCCCTTAGCGCATTTCCGTAAAATAAATTTCTCAGTTCCACACACGGCCCCACCGCTACTAACCCGCCCCTCGGCCGTCGCCCCCGCCCCCGCCCAACCCCCGACCTCCCAAACTCGACTGGCGACAGCCGCTGCCGCCATACTCCAGGTACCCAGGTCTTCTTTGGGCCCTTCGCCGGCGACGAGCACCACCAGGTAGGCCCACCTCTTTGTCTTCCCTTCTCTGTTGTGCGAAATTGAGCACCCAACCTTGGATTCGGATCTTGTCTAACTACAAGTATATACATGTATTATGCACACTAACTTCGATTGTTTTGCAAAACATATCGGGTCATGTGTACATCCATGTGGCCATGTCCTGTACTGGGTCCGCCCCTTCTTGCCACATTTGCTACCATCTGGCTTTTTAGAAACAGTTGGATACTATGGAATTAGCTACGATGGAGATATGTTCTTGCTAGCTATTCTGTGGAGATTCAGTTAGTACAGATTCTCATATGGTGGAGTACATTGCAAGCAATTCCACATAATCTTAGAGAAGATTGAGAGATGACCAATTTTTTAAAATCTGACTTTGCTTTTAAAGACATTATTAAGAAACTTTTAAAGTTGAATTTGGACTAGATGTGCACTTATTTAGTTAAGTTTATCAATACTTGTTTGACAGATGTTCATTCCCCTCTACCCTTTCGTTCAATTCTTTTAGGTATTCCAGTTGGTCTTATGGAGAACAATGATGCAGACAAGAAAGAGACTGATGACTCCACTCCGCAGCGTAGTCGTAAAGTCAGGAAGTCCTTAGTTGTGTGTCATTGTTGATGCATGAGTTAATGCTGTCTGCTGCTTACCTTTTCATTTTTTTCTTTTTATTACAGCCTGAACTTAAATTTGCACCCAAAGTTCTTCCTAAGAAAACGGCGAAAATCATCCCTAAAAGGTAAATCAATCTATTATTTATTGTTGTCATATTTGATCAATTCTTACTCGCAAAAAAAATATATTTGCTCAATTCAACAACTCATATTTAGGTTAGTACATTATATGTGGAATGAAAGTTATGGTGTGTTCTTTAGGGAACCACATGAGGAGAACAAGGTTTTGACAATTGATAGGAAAGTGATGACTGGAATTGGTAGCTTCCAGGTACTTAAATGTCTAGGGGTTTTTTTTCCATATATATGTTTTGCTTTGGTTGCACATACATACAATTCCTAGTTTCATATGGCAGATAACTGATAACCCCAGAAATGGAGCTAAGGCTGAGAAACAAGGTGATTATATTTCAATCCTGTGTTCATTATAATAATCTTCTTAACCTAGTAACGATTTGATCTCATACTCAATATGCCTACATCTCGTGGGAATTAAGTTGATTAGCTCATCATTCAACCTGAGCTGCTGTCAGAACAAACTTCCTTAAATTCGAAAAGCACAGCCTAGTTTTATCAGTTGTAGCATAGGATGCTATTTGTCAACTTATGTCACTCACAACATACGTCTCAATTTCATTTGGACGAGCAGACCCTTCAGTTCCAAGGACTTTCCCCACTCCAAGAAGCTCTTCAACAGGTAGTAGCTTAAGGTGGCATTAGTTTCATTTTTAATTTCACCTTCACTTCATACTCACAAATTAGTTTCATGTGTTTGGCAAATTAGCAAAGAAAGTTATACTTTGTCATTAATAGAATCTTTGACATATACGATATACCTTTACTATATCTACTTTTATTCTTAAGTACTGTGCAATTGTGTAACTGAAAAGATAGTTATAGTTTGTTCCATGTGTATTCCCTGTTTAGGTGCAGCTGCTGTAAAATTACTCAAGGAGCATGACGAACCATGGGTGCGTAGGAACATAAAAAACACAAACATGGTGTACATTCTTTTGTCATTGATTTGATATATGTTAGTAATTTCTGCAGGATTACAAATGTACCAATTATCCTGTTACTCTACCACAGATGGCCCAACTCTGGAGATACAGGTTCTCTTGTTCCTGTTTCTTAGTTTCTTCTGTGTTTGGCAGTGTGATGCTCACTAGGTCACGCTGTCTGGTGCTCATTAGCTTCCCACTACATATATGACAGAAAATCTTGATGAAGAGGAATTCAGCCATTCTTTGAGCAGAGCCCAAGATGGTGAACTGACAGCAGCTGAAGAACTTGGTCTGATGGTATGTATACCATATTGCATGGTTCCAACACTGTAAAGTCAATTTGTTGTGTTTCAAAGCAAATCAAAACACTCATGTTAATCGAACTGCCCTGATTTCGTATTGTCTTGTACATACAACTTTCAGCCTTAGCTTTTATCTTATCTTATTTTTTATTTTCTTACGCTGGCAGGAAAGGGTGGATATGCCACAGTTGCTTTTCTTCCAGTTTCCTACTTCTCTTCCTTTACCAAGGGAAACTGACCCAGCTGCTGAAACAGAGACAAATAACATTGTCAATGCGAATACAAAATCCATGGGGAACTATAGGAAGAGGATGCTTGACTCAGGCAATGCCTGTAGTCTGAAAGAGCTCCCAGGTGGTCTCATGGGAAAGATACTCGTATACAAGAGTGGTAAAGTGAAGATGACGCTCGGTGATGTGCTCTTTGATGTAAGTAGCAAAAATCAGTAACTTCTGCAAGGTACATTTTCTTTCTTTTCATGACCCTGTTGTACTCAAAATTGACAAATTGTACAGGTTGCGGCTGGCTCCAATTGCATGTTTGCTCAAGAGGTTGTAGCGATTGACACTAGGGAGAAGCACTGCTCTAGCATGGGGGAGCTTGGAAAACGTGCAATTGTAACACCTGATATCGACTATTTGCTAGATTCTATTGAGAAGATGTAGCCTGTGGTTAGGCATAAGTGGGTATATAGTTTGGTTGGTTGGGGGCTCCTTCTGGTTTTACAGAGCGATATTTCTAGGTTCAATTCTCGGGATTACTTCAGAGTTGGTCGCAAGTGGATTGTTATTGCTACTGTTTTGCAGTGAAGAGTGAAGACTATGAAGTTGCAAATCTGCAACAGGAAAGCTAACAAAATCAATACTGGTTGCAAATATGCTCTGTTCGCTTGACTGATAAGCCATGACTGAAAGTACTGTTGGCTGATTTGTTGTGAGAGAAAAATAGTGTTCGTTGGCTGAAAAAGTACGGCTTATAAGCTAAGCGAACAGGGCGGTTCAACAGATGGGTTATTTTGCTTGTTTACTTTGACCGCCTTTTCACCAACAATTGCTAAGCTACTCCAAACACTTCACTGATGTTAGGAGTTAACGGGCAGCTATAGTAACAGGCAGACCAGTGCATGCTGTTTTGGTTCATTTCATGAATGAGGGGAAACATGGTTGATGGAAATTGCTGCGCATGAAGACTGGGGCAATATTCTCGCGATTTCAGGTGGAAGGGCACAGGGTGTATACAGGCTGCTTAAACCATGCATGTCATTTGACCCCTAAAGCCTTGTTTCTTAAAAGATTGCTCGAAAATGTAATGTTGGTATTAGCTACTAGCCTAGTAGCATAACCGTAGTGCATGCATTAGAGCAACTCCAAAAGATTAGCTAAAAAGCTTATCAAATTTATTGATTCAACTATTCTCTAAAATAAATCCTATCTAGAAATAAGTCATATCTAGAAAAGCTAGACTAGTCCAACACACTGAAAATTGGCACTCCATATTCATACCTACCACGTCACCAAGACTTTGCAAATCCATCGCATTGAGGGTGTCGAATCCGCTAGACTTTCAGCACTGCTTAGAACTCAGTAGTTCGCTCAACCAGTCTTTCGGCGCCACCTGATCTCCGCCGCCTGCTAAAAATCAAAAGCTACAGTACAGTCTATAGGACCATATATATATATATATATATATATATATATATATATATATATATATATATATATATCAAAGAAAACAATTATTCTCAAGCAAAGTTTGCAAATCGAGAGAATTTCTGCATCTATATAATTAATAGTACGGTACAATAGCTAAGAAATATCATGGAACATTGAAAATAAATACCTATTGTCTAGTGACGATTTGATGCATTCGCATTGTCCATTTTCATGTCCTCAATAACAACTCCTAATAAGAAAAGGAGCAAGCAAAAGGTTAATAAGAAAATGATCAAGTAAAGGTTAATAATAAGATCTGGTGCTGAAGATGGAGTAGCTTGTTGCTCGGCATCTCCCTGTTGCTCAAGAACTTGAGAGAAATACGAAACTAAAGTCATTGTCCTCTTCTTCTTGTACACTCTAACGAGAAATTAGAATCAAAGAGTCGAAATTGGGAACTTGAAATTTGGAATCAAAATCAGTTTTAGATCCAAACCTTGCTCAGATGCTCTTCTCGGCTGCTCACCTGAAAGCAAGGAGAGCAAAGGCGGCAAGCAAATACCAAGAATGGGAAATGGTGGTGGCGGCGGGCGCCATTGATTGAAAGAACCGCGCGCCAGCAGACTGCCTAGAGCGGAGGGGTGACGCTGCGAAGGCGGACCGGAGTGTAGAGTGGAGGGCCGGAGGGGGCGAGGGGCGGCTGCCGACGGCCGGTGCCTGGCTGGACAGCGTGGGCGACGGGCGAGGCCACAAGGGTGGGTCGGCGGGCGGCAGCGGTCGCGAGTCACGAGCGATGGTAGACCGAGCGACTCAGCGAGCAAGCACCGAGTGTCTGTTGTCCTACTCCTTCCCTGGGCTGCTTCATCGGCCAAAACTGAAGACCTGCTCCCTTGAAACATGGGCCGCTACTAGGGCCATGGCATGAGCTGCCCTAGTGCTGGGTCCGCCCCTGCCTGCCAGACTGAGCCCCTGCCTTCTGCAGCCAGCCGCCTCCGGTGTTGAAGTCCACCTGGGCCATGTAATTATAATATAATCTCCATGACCGTAAAATTGGCATTATGTGAATGTACTTTCAAATATAAATCAAATAATATTGAAACTATAAATATAATCTGTATATCCATAAATTATTTGTTAATCAAATGATTAAAAAGTTGATATCAAAATTAATTGTATAGTATAATCCAAATATACTCTTAGATTAATTGTTAATCAAAAATTAAAAAGTTTGAATCTTGAGTTGCACATACCTTAAAATGGGGAAGAAGGAAGAAAATGTTAGAAGCGAATGTAAGTGAACAAGATTTGGAATGACTGTTGTAACACCCTAAATTTTGCCTCTTTTGAAAATAGGTTTAAAATGATTTATTTCTGAATTTTGTGCTCATGAAATATAGGGAAAAGAATATTTTTCATTAAATTAAAATCTATCATAAGGCATAGCCACATGTTTGTGCATACATGCCGGTGCATTTGATTTATTGCAATGAATGGTTGAATCCAAAATTCAAAATGAATTCAAATTCTTTGGAAATAAAATTGAAAATGGCTTAGAAATAAAAGAAAAGAAAATTTGAAAATAAAAGAGTTTAAAAAATTGTAAAATTTATTTTTTGAAAACCTAACAATGGTTCTTCTCCTATTTTGAATTGAAAAATAAATTAGAAATAATATTTGAGTTTGCATAGGTTCATATTTGAATTGGATTTCAAATAAGAAAAGAAAAGAAATAGAAAAGGAAAAGAAAACCTCTCTCTCTTCCTCTCTATTTGGCCCAACCAGTCTGCTCGCCTGCAGCTGGCTTCCACTCCCCACCGGCCCTGCTTCCTTGGGCCGACGGCCTGCTCGGCCTGCTCTCGCTCCCAGCGGCCCATCCGCTCTTTTCCCCTCTTCCCCGCTGTGGCGCCGGCTCATTTCCACCGGCCTAGCAAAGCCAAGACCGGCCTAGCCAGTCAGAGCCCAACCCCAGCTCGGCCACTGCTTTCGTGCGAAGCAGGCTCGCGCCCTGACCTCCTCCTTCTCTCTGCCACTCCGGCCCCGCTCTCGCCGACGCCGACAGGTGGGGCCGCCCTATCAGTTCTATCCTCTACCTCACGCTATGCCGTCTTCGTCTTCGTTACGCCTCTTCTGGTTGCGTGCACCCCACGTCCTCCGGTCTCTAAAATACCGAGCCTAAGCTTGTGCCGCCCTCGCCAAACCCTAGAACCGAGCTCTAGTGCCGCCCTATGCTCTAGCTCCGCAGCCTCGGATCCGCCGAGAAGAAGACACCACCGAGCCGATTAGCAGTTCATCCATCACGGTAAGATGATCTCCAAGTTTCGCGTGGACTTCATGAACCCGCAGAACCCCTTGACTCCCTCTCTCCCGCTCTGTGATGCCTTGCACCGCTACACCGTCACTCCGCCGCCACCATGGCACGCTGCTAGCTAGCTCAGCTTGCCAATAGTTGCAACAGATCGCATAGCCGAGTTCGCCTTAGCCCTATCCAGCTCCTAGAGCCAACCCCGAGTCCAATTTAGCTCCGTAGCGCTTCTCCCCAATTTCTCCGACGAGAAATCCCCAATGCCGACGAAATCGCCGCCGCTCAGTCACTGTTCTGGCGCCGGCATCCCTTCTCCCTCCCTGTCTTCTAATCTCAGCCGTCTATTCAGGATCCAACGGCCCAAGATTTCCCGTACCCCTTCGCCTATCATTCTTGCTAAAGAGCCCCTGCCCTTTTACAGATTCTAACCCACGATCCATTGCGTATTTCACAGATTAAGCCTTCTTCTTTTAAAAGCATATTTTGTTCGGTTGACTTCAAAAATCCATTTTCACTTATTTACAGTTTTGCCACTAATCTTGTTTTAGCCATAAAATTTCTATTTAAACTCCGATTTGACCCGTTCAAATTGCGTTAGGTTCGTAATTTCATAATCTACATGTTCATAGTACTGTTAGATATGTTTTCAACTTTTAAAATTTGAGGTTAGATTTAATCTATTATTTTATTAAAGAAAATCTTGTTTAATTCATATCTTTTACGTTTTAGCTCTGATTTGACCTGTTCAAGTTGCGTTAGATTCATAGCGACGAGATCTACGCGTTAGTAACATTGTTTACCATATTACTATTTTTGAAATTTCATGGTTTAAATCATATCTTGATTAATAATTATGCAACTGGACTTTATAAATAAAATATGATTTGTTTTACTTTAGTTTTATAATTCAAATCTAAATTTGACTTAATTCAATTTATATTATTTATAAAATATCTTATATATGAATTTATATAGTTAAAATAAATGAAGCCTATAGTTTTGTTTTTCACATATAAAGCAAATCTATCAGTAGATGTATCTTTTTCAACGTAGCTCCGATTAGTGTTCTTTTCGCGTCTGTGTGTTCGTAGCAAGACGTAGATTCGCTTTACAAACTTTTCATATTTATTTTATTCTTGGTGTACTGTTCTAATTTAGATCTATTGTTTGCTTCGTGTATGATTGCATGGATGCTTGTGTGGTGCTTTATGATCTTGTCCAGTCGGTGAGTTATACGTGGTGAATCTAGAAGCAGATCTTTGAAGTTTTGGACTTGAAGAAAGATCTAAGTTTAAGGCAAGTATAGCATGGGATCTTCCTTATTGTCCTATACACCTTAAATCATTTAATTCATACTGCATGTATCTACCTTGACTGCCACTAAGGATATCCTAGACTTTTGTACTTGTACCTTGATTCCTTTGGGTTATTGCATTGGGTAGTTTTGCTAGTGCTCAACTAAAACCATGATATTGTAACTTGACTAATGGTATATGCAATAAACATTAAAATAAGCTTTTTAGCAACATGGAAGAAGGGGGCTAGAGCATTGGGCTATTTTTATGATGCTCTAAATTCCTCTCCCTAAGGACTTATCTGTAAGTGATCATCCGGGACTTACAGTACAGCTGTGAGGGCTATATGGCTCTGGCTTTAGGTCAGTATGAGAACCTTTTCTAGGTTGTTAGTGGTTACCTTTATGGCGCAAGAGGGGCTCCGATTTGTATGATCTCGGCCTACCAAGAGGGTGCACTTTGGTTTCTTTGTACTTTGTTAGTCACTCCTTGGAGGGGGGGGTTCATGCTTATTGATGGGGAAACCTTAGCGACCCTAACTTATTAGACAAACCTTTGAAAGGCTTCATAGTGAACCCTGCCAACCTTCCTTGGAAGTGGGTCAAGAGATTAGCTACCTCGGGTGAAAGGGTAAATCATGACTCACAGTGAAAGTGTACAACCTCTGCAAAGTGTAAAACCGGTATATCAGCCGTGCTCACGGTCACGAGCGGCCTTGGAACCCTTATGGAATAGATGATGAACACTTATGATATTGATCATAAAGATGCTCACTAATGATTACTATTTATGCTATTCATTATTCATGTTTACTTGATCATGTGTTTATGGGCTTGTGATAAACTTGTTGCTACCCCTTTGCTAAAATTGTGACAATTAAAAGCTGATCGCAGTTAAATCAGTGTCAGCCTTCTGAGCCTCATGAACCCTATATTGTATTTGTTGAGTACGACATGTACTTATGCTTGCTTTACTTTTTAAATCTTTGGAAAAATCCTGGATGGATACCAGATTCTTAGAGTTTGGAGGAATTAGGCTTGTGATCAACCATTCAGATGTCCCTGTGGAGTTGGAGTCTTCACCCGAGGATCAAAGTTGTCTTTCCGCTGTTTGCTATCTAAGGTTATATTCTCTATACTAAGTACGTTACATATTGAGCATTGTCTATTGATATTACCCTTATTTGTAGCTATATGTGAGATTTGGCTTCTTGGGCTCACATATGGTGTGCATCTGGTTTTGTTCTTAAAACCGAGTGCTACAAAGTGGTATTAGAGCAATGCTGACTGTAGGACGCAAGCCTAGTAGAAACTAGTCGTTCTAAGGTTTAGAAGTTGCTACAAAAACCCTTGCTCTATGAACCTTGATATTTTCTTCTCTACTATATCTCTACCCTTGCTATTCATCTCTACCTTGGTGTTTATTTTAAAGTCTTTGTTCTTATCTTCACTCCTTAATTTGATATGCTTTTAGAACTGTTCCTCACCACCTTCTTGCGTAATCTAAAGATGAGTCTTAGGATTGTTACCCCTAGTACAACGAGTATGATAATATCGCAAGTTGAGTCAATGATTGAATTGTGAACCTTTAGTGCTTTGTTGAATTGTTATTATGCTTATGCTTGTTTTGCATCTTTGTAATGACCGCAATGATCTTGTTGGGTGTTCCCACAATTTTATTTAGTTTATAGGCCTAAGGTATAAGGATTAGTGCAATAAATAGTTGGGTTTTGGTTTCTCCTATTTCCTCTATCTTGTCTTTTGGAGCAACCTATTTATCGGCTTATATATCTATTTGTGGATGACCAAAAATCATGAGAAAATTTTGTACAATAGTGGACTTCAACATCTTTCTCTGAACACAAGAATCACCCTGATAGCTATGTTGGTTATGAAATTATGAAAATCACAAGACGATGCACCTGTGTTGTCTGAAGCCTAGAGTAGATTTTGTTGTGCACTGTTTTCAACTACCTAAACTATAGAATTTGTAAAAAGTGTTCTATAAGGAAGTTGTGGAGGATTCGATAAGCTTTCCAACGGTATAATCTACAACTTGATTGGACTAATAGAATGAGAGTTATGACTATTTTACTGCGCTGCTATTTTTCATCCCACGAGAAATTTCAGATTTCTTGTCCTTGCCCATACACAAGAGTCTCATTGGGATGTCGGAATGTCTTGATACTAATTAGCTCATCTAGAAGAAGGTGCAAGCTACTCTTTTTGTGTCCCCTAGCTGATCTTTTCTTAAGGGGGGTAGCCAAGTTGAAGAATTTGCAAGATGAAGTTTCATATGTTCTAGTTATTCATTTGGAAGCATCGATTATCTCTGTGATAGTTGCTACTAGGAGAAGTGCTTCGCATGATGACCAAAGGAATCCTGCCAATTCTAATCCACCGCCACCTAATCCCCCATCTATAGAGCAAGCTTTGATGATGCAAACTCAATTATTACAAACTATTGCTCAAAATGTGTTGAACAACCCACATTAAGCGCCACCTATTGACAAGCATGGTGAATTTATGAAGGGACACCCACCGACATTCTCTCATACAAGCAAACCACTAGAAGCTGATGACTGGCTTAGAGCTGTGGAGCGACAATTGGACATAGCTCAGTGTGATGACCATGAGAAGGTGCTTTTTGCGTCCGGCCAACTCCAGGGCACAGCACAAGACTGGTGGGAGTCTTACCAGTATGGACGTCCCAACAATGCTGAACAGATCACCTAGAGGGAGTTTAGCGAGAGCTTCAGGTCGTACCACATTCCCACAGGTGTGGTAGAACTCAAGCCAGATGAGTTATGGGCTCTCAAGTAAGGATCTATGACTATGTGTGAGTATCGTTTGGAGTACCTGTCAAAATCTTGGAATCAGTTTGGCAAGTTACTTGAAGTAAGATTAACATGTATGCAAAGTAAAGTGGAATCCTTATCAAGAAGAGAGAACTCCACGAGGAAGTAAAGAAGAATCTAAAGATGGATTATCCCTATCTCTTAGTCGATGTCTTCCGAATCTCGAGGACGAGATTCATCTTAAGGGGTGTAGAATTGTAACACCCTAAAATTTGCCTCTTTTGAAAATAGGTTTAAAATGATTTATTTCTGAATTTTGTGCTCATGAAATATAGGAAAAAGAATATTTTTCATTAAATTAAAATTTATCATAAGGCATAGCCACATGTTTGTGCATACATGTCGGTGCATTTGATTTATTGCAATGAGTGGTTGAATCCAAAATTCAAAATGAATTCAAATTCTTTGGAAATAAAATTGAAAATGGCTTAGAAATAAAAGAAAAGAAAATTTGAAAATAAAAGAGTTTAAAAAGTTGTAAAATTTATTTTTTGAAAACCTAACAATGGTTCTTCTCCTATTTTGAATTGAAAAATAAATTAGAAATAATATTTGAGTTTGCATAGGTTCATATTTGAATTGGATTTCAAATAAGAAAAGAAAAGAAATAGAAAAGGAAAAGAAAACCTCTCTCTCTTCCTCTCTATTTGGCCCAACCAGTCTGCTCGCCTGCAGCTGGCTTCCACTCCCCACCGGCCCTGCTTCCTTGGGCCGACGGCCTGCTCGGCCTGCTCTCGCTCCCAGCGGCCCATCCGCTCTTTTCCCCTCTTCCCCGCTGTGGCGCCGGCTCATTTCCACCGGCCTAGCAAAGCCGCACCGGCCTAGCCAGGCCGTAGCCCAACCCCGCGCGCTCAGCCTGCTCAGCAGCAGAAGCCGCTCGCGCACCTCCTTACTCTCTCTGCCACTCCGGCCCCGCTCTCGCCGACGCCGACAGGTGGGGCCGCCCTATCAGTTCTATCCTCTACCTCACGCTATGCCGTCTTCGTCTTCGTTACGCCTCTTCTGGTTGCGTGCACCCCACGTCCTCCGGTCTCTAAAATACCGAGCCTAAGCTTGTGCCGCCCTCGCCAAACCCTAGAACCGAGCTCTAGTGCCGCCCTATGCTCTAGCTCCGCAGCCTCGGATCCGCCGAGAAGAAGACACCACCGAGCCGATTAGCAGTTCATCCATCACGGTAAGATGATCTCCAAGTTTCGCGTGGACTTCATGAACCCGCAGAACCCCTTGACTCCCTCTCTCCCGCTCTGTGATGCCTTGCACCGCTACACCGTCACTCCGCCGCCACCATGGCACGCTGCTAGCTAGCTCAGCTTGCCAATAGTTGCAACAGATCGCATAGCCGAGTTCGCCTTAGCCCTATCCAGCTCCTAGAGCCAACCCCGAGTCCAATTTAGCTCCGTAGCGCTTCTCCCCAATTTCTCCGACGAGAAATCCCCAATGCCGACGAAATCGCCGCCGCTCAGTCACTGTTCTGGCGCCGGCATCCCTTCTCCCTCCCTGTCTTCTAATCTCAGCCGTCTATTCCGGATCCAACGGCCCAAGATTTCCCGTACCCCTTCGCCTATCATTCTTGCTAAAGAGCCCCTGCCCTTTTACAGATTCTAACCCACGATCCATTGCGTATTTCACAGATTAAGCCTTCTTCTTTTAAAAGCATATTTTGTTCGGTTGACTTCAAAAATCCATTTTCACTTATTTACAGTTTTGCCACTAATCTTGTTTTAGCCATAAAATTTCTGTTTAAACTCCGATTTGACCCGTTCAAATTGCGTTAGGTTCGTAATTTCATAATCTACATGTTCATAGTACTGTTAGATATGTTTTCAACTTTTAAAATTTGAGGTTAGATTTAATCTATTATTTTATTAAAGAAAATCTTGTTTAATTCATATCTTTTACGTTTTAGCTCTGATTTGACCTGTTCAAGTTGCGTTAGATTCATAGCGACGAGATCTACGCGTTAGTAACATTGTTTACCATATTACTATTTTTGAAATTTCATGGTTTAAATCATATCTTGATTAATAATTATGCAACTGGACTTTATAAATAAAATATGATTTGTTTTACTTTAGTTTTATAATTCAAATCTAAATTTGACTTAATTCAATTTATATTATTTATAAAATATCTTATATATGAATTTATATAGTTAAAATAAATGAAGCCTATAGTTTTGTTTTTCACATATAAAGCAAATCTATCAGTAGATGTATCTTTTTCAACGTAGCTCCGATTAGTGTTCTTTTCGCGTCTGTGTGTTCGTAGCAAGACGTAGATTCGCTTTACAAACTTTTCATATTTATTTTATTCTTGGTGTACTGTTCTAATTTAGATCTATTGTTTGCTTCGTGTATGATTGCATGGATGCTTGTGTGGTGCTTTATGATCTTGTCCAGTCGGTGAGTTATACGTGGTGAATCTAGAAGCAGATCTTTGAAGTTTTGGACTTGAAGAAAGATCTAAGTTTAAGGCAAGTATAGCATGGGATCTTCCTTATTGTCCTATACACCTTAAATCATTTAATTCATACTGCATGTATCTACCTTGGCTGCCACTAAGGATATCCTAGACTTTTGTACTTGTACCTTGATACCTTTGGGTTATTGCATTGGGTAGTTTTGCTAGTGCTCAACTAAAACCATGATATTGTAACTTGACTAATGGTATATGCAATAAACATTAAAATAAGCTTTTTAGCAACATGGAAGAAGGGGGCTAGAGCATTGGGCTATTTTTATGATGCTCTAAATTCCTCTCCCTAAGGACTTATCTGTAAGTGATCATCCGGGACTTACAGTACAGCTGTGAGGGCTATATGGCTCTGGCTTTAGGTCAGTATGAGGACCTTTTCTAGGTTGTTAGTGGTTACCTTTATGGCGCAAGAGGGGCTCCGATTTGTATGATCTCGGCCTACCAAGAGGGTGCACTTTGGTTTCTTTGTACTTTGTTAGTCACTCCTTGGAGGGGGGTTCATGCTTATTGATGGGGAAACCTTAGCGACCCTAACTTATTAGACAAACCTTTGAAAGGCTTCATAGTGAACCCTGCCAACCTTCCTTGGAAGTGGGTCAAGAGATTAGCTACCTCGGGTGAAAGGGTAAATCATGACTCACAGTGAAAGTGTACAACCTCTGCAAAGTGTAAAACCGGTATATCAGCCGTGCTCACGGTCACGAGCGGCCTTGGAACCCTTATGGAATAGATGATGAACACTTATGATATTGATCATAAAGATGCTCACTAATGATTACTATTTATGCTATTCATTATTCATGTTTACTTGATCATGTGTTTATGGGCTTGTGATAAACTTGTTGCTACCCCTTTGCTAAAATTGTGACAATTAAAAGCTGATCGCAGTTAAATCAGTGTCAGCCTTCTGAGCCTCATGAACCCTATATTGTATTTGTTGAGTACGACATGTACTTATGCTTGCTTTACTTTTTAAATCTTTGGAAAAATCCTGGATGGATACCAGATTCTTAGAGTTTGGAGGAATTAGGCTTGTGATCAACCATTCAGATGTCCCTGTGGAGTTGGAGTCTTCACCCGAGGATCAAAGTTGTCTTTCCGCTGTTTGCTATCTAAGGTTATATTCTCTATACTAAGTACGTTACATATTGAGCATTGTCTATTGATATTACCCTTATTTGTAGCTATATGTGAGATTTGGCTTCTTGGGCTCACATATGGTGTGCATCTGGTTTTGTTCTTAAAACCGAGTGCTACAAAGTGGTATTAGAGCAATGCTGACTGTAGGACGCAAGCCTAGTAGAAACTAGTCGTTCTAAGGTTTAGAAGTTGCTACAAAAACCCTTGCTCTATGAACCTTGATATTTTCTTCTCTACTATATCTCTACCCTTGCTATTCATCTCTACCTTGGTGTTTATTTTAAAGTCTTTGTTCTTATCTTCACTCCTTAATTTGATATGCTTTTAGAACTGTTCCTCACCACCTTCTTGCGTAATCTAAAGATGAGTCTTAGGATTGTTACCCCTAGTACAACGAGTATGATAATATCGCAAGTTGAGTCAATGATTGAATTGTGAACCTTTAGTGCTTTGTTGAATTGTTATTATGCTTATGCTTGTTTTGCATCTTTGTAATGACCGCAATGATCTTGTTGGGTGTTCCCACAATTTTATTTAGTTTATAGGCCTAAGGTATAAGGATTAGTGCAATAAATAGTTGGGTTTTGGTTTCTCCTATTTCCTCTATCTTGTCTTTTGGAGCAACCTATTTATCGGCTTATATATCTATTTGTGGATGACCAAAAAATCATGAGAAAATTTTGTACAATAGTGGACTTCAACATCTTTCTCTGAACACAAGAATCACCCTGATAGCTATGTTGGTTATGAAATTATGAAAATCACAAGACGATGCACCTGTGTTGTCTGAAGCCTAGAGTAGATTTTGTTGTGCACTGTTTTCAACTACCTAAACTATAGAATTTGTAAAAAGTGTTCTATAAGGAAGTTGTGGAGGATTCGATAAGCTTTCCAACGGTATAATCTACAACTTGATTGGACTAATAGAATGAGAGTTATGACTATTTTACTGCGCTGCTATTTTTCATCCCACGAGAAATTTCAGATTTCTTGTCCTTGCCCATACACAAGAGTCTCATTGGGATGTCGGAATGTCTTGATACTAATTAGCTCATCTAGAAGAAGGTGCAAGCTACTCTTTTTGTGTCCCCTAGCTGATCTTTTCTTAAGGGGGGTAGCCAAGTTGAAGAATTTGCAAGATGAAGTTTCATATGTTCTAGTTATTCATTTGGAAGCATCGATTATCTCTGTGATAGTTGCTACTAGGAGAAGTGCTTCGCATGATGACCAAAGGAATCCTGCCAATTCTAATCCACCGCCACCTAATCCCCCATCTATAGAGCAAGCTTTGATGATGCAAACTCAATTATTACAAACTATTGCTCAAAATGTGTTGAACAACCCACATTAAGCGCCACCTATTGACAAGCATGGTGAATTTATGAAGGGACACCCACCGACATTCTCTCATACAAGCAAACCACTAGAAGCTGATGACTGGCTTAGAGCTGTGGAGCGACAATTGGACATAGCTCAGTGTGATGACCATGAGAAGGTGCTTTTTGCGTCCGGCCAACTCCAGGGCACAGCACAAGACTGGTGGGAGTCTTACCAGTATGGACGTCCCAACAATGCTGAACAGATCACCTAGAGGGAGTTTAGCGAGAGCTTCAGGTCGTACCACATTCCCACAGGTGTGGTAGAACTCAAGCCAGATGAGTTATGGGCTCTCAAGTAAGGATCTATGACTATGTGTGAGTATCGTTTGGAGTACCTGTCAAAATCTTGGAATCAGTTTGGCAAGTTACTTGAAGTAAGATTAACATGTATGCAAAGTAAAGTGGAATCCTTATCAAGAAGAGAGAACTCCACGAGGAAGTAAAGAAGAATCTAAAGATGGATTATCCCTATCTCTTAGTCGATGTCTTCCGAATCTCGAGGACGAGATTCATCTTAAGGGGTGTAGAATTGTAACACCCTAAAATTTGCCTCTTTTGAAAATAGGTTTAAAATGATTTATTTCTGAATTTTGTGCTCATGAAATATAGGAAAAAGAATATTTTTCATTAAATTAAAATTTATCATAAGGCATAGCCACATGTTTGTGCATACATGTCGGTGCATTTGATTTATTGCAATGAGTGGTTGAATCCAAAATTCAAAATGAATTCAAATTCTTTGGAAATAAAATTGAAAATGGCTTAGAAATAAAAGAAAAGAAAAGTTGAAAATAAAAGAGTTTAAAAAGTTGTAAAATTTATTTTTTGAAAACCTAACAATGGTTCTTCTCCTATTTTGAATTGAAAAATAAATTGGAAATAATATTTGAGTTTGCATAGGTTCATATTTGAATTGGATTTGAAATAAGAAAAGAAAAGAAATAGAAAAGGAAAAGAAAACCTCTCTCTCTTTCTTGATCTCTATTTGGCCCAGCCGGTCTGCTCTCTGGCCCGGCCTGCTGCTGGCTTCCACTCCCCACTGAACCTGCTTCCTTGGGCCAACGGCCTGCTCTCGCTCCCAGCAGCCCATCCGCTTTTTTTGCCCTCTTCCCCGCTGTGGCGCTGGCTCTTTTCCACCGGCCTAGCAAAGCCGCACCGGCCCAGCTAGGCCGTAGCCCAGCCCCGCGCGCTCGGCCCGCTCAGCAGTAGAAGCCACTCGTGCACCTCCTTACTCTCTCTGCCACTCTGGTCTTGCTCTCACCAACACCGATAGGTGGGGCCGCCCTATCAGCTCTATCCTCTACCTCACGCCGTATGCGACGCGAACTCTCCGCTATGCCGTCTTCGTCTTTGTTACGCCTCTTTCGGTTGCGTGCACCCCACGTCCTTCGGCCTCTAAAATACCGAGCCTAAGCTCGTGCCACACTCGCCAAACCCAAGAACCGAGCTCTATTGCCGCCCTATGCTCTAGCTCCGTAGCCTTGGATCCGCCAAGAAGAAGAAGACGCCGCTGAGCCGATTAGCAGTTCATCCGTCACGGTAAGATGATCTCCAAGTTTCGCGTGGACTTCGCGAACCCGCAGAACCCCTTAACTCCCTCTCTCCCGCTCTGTGATGCCTTGCACCGCTACGCCGTCGCTCCACCACCGCCATGGCACGCTGCTAGCTAGCTCTGCTCACCAATAGTTGCAATAGATCGCATAGCCGAGGTCGCCTTAGCCCTATCTAGCTCCTAGAGCCAACCCCGAGTCCAATTTAGCTCCGTAGCGCTTCTCCCCAACTTCTCCGATGACAAAACCCCAATGCTGGCGAAATCGCCGCCGCTCAGTCACTGTTCCGGCGTCGGCATCTCTTCTCCCTCCCCGTCTTCTAATCTCAGCCGTCTATTCCCGATCCAACGGCCCAAGATTTCCCGTACCCCTTCGCCTGTCATTCTTGCTAAAGAGCCCCTACCCTTTTACAGATTCTAACTCGCAGTCCATTGCGTATTTCACAGATTACGCCTTATTCTTTTAAAAGCGTATTTTGTTCGGTTGACTTTAAAAATCCATTTTCACTTATTTACAGTTTTGGCACTAATATTGTTTTAGCCATAAAATTTATGTTTAAACTCTGATTTGACCCGTTCAAATTGCGTTAGGTTCGTAATTTAATAATCTACATGTTCATAGTATTGTTAGATATGTTTTCAACTTTTAAAATTCAAGGTTAGATTTAATCTATTATTTTATTAAAGGAAATCTTGTTTAATTCATATCTTCTACGTTTTAGCTCTGATTTGACCTGTTCAAGTTGCGTTAGATTCATAGCGACGAGATCTACGCGTTAGTAACATTGTTTACCATATTACTATTTCTGAAATTTCATGGGTTAAATCATATCTTGATTAATAATTATGCAACTGGACTTTATAAATAAAATATGATTTGTTTTACTTTAGTTTTATAATTCAAATCTAAATTTGACTTAATTCAATTTATATTATTTATAAAATATCTTATATATGAATTTATATAGTTAAAATAAATGAAGCCTATAGTTTTGTTTTTCACATATAAAGCAAATCTATCAGTAGATGTATCTTTTTCAACGTAGCTCCGATTAGTGTTCTTTTCGCGTCTGTGTGTTCGTAGCAAGACGTAGATTCGCTTTACAAACTTTTCATATTTATTTTATTCTTGGTGTACTGTTCTAATTTAGATCTATTGTTTGCTTCGTGTATGATTGCATGGATGCTTGTGTGGTGCTTTATGATCTTGTCCAGTCGGTGAGTTATACGTGGTGAATCTAGAAGCAGATCTTTGAAGTTTTGGACTTGAAGAAAGATCTAAGTTTAAGGCAAGTATAGCATGGGATCTTCCTTATTGTCCTATACACCTTAAATCATTTAATTCATACTGCATGTATCTACCTTGACTGCCACTAAGGATATCCTAGACTTTTGTACTTGTACCTTGATTCCTTTGGGTTATTGCATTGGGTAGTTTTGCTAGTGCTCAACTAAAACCATGATATTGTAACTTGACTAATGGTATATGCAATAAACATTAAAATAAGCTTTTTAGCAACATGGAAGAAGGGGGCTAGAGCATTGGGCTATTTTTATGATGCTCTAAATTCCTCTCCCTAAGGACTTATCTGTAAGTGATCATCCGGGACTTACAGTACAGCTGTGAGGGCTATATGGCTCTGGCTTTAGGTCAGTATGAGAACCTTTTCTAGGTTGTTAGTGGTTACCTTTATGGCGCAAGAGGGGCTCCGATTTGTATGATCTCGGCCTACCAAGAGGGTGCACTTTGGTTTCTTTGTACTTTGTTAGTCACTCCTTGGAGGGGGGTTCATGCTTATTGATGGGGAAACCTTAGCGACCCTAACTTATTAGACAAACCTTTGAAAGGCTTCATAGTGAACCCTGCCAACCTTCCTTGGAAGTGGGTCAAGAGATTAGCTACCTCGGGTGAAAGGGTAAATCATGACTCACAGTGAAAGTGTACAACCTCTGCAAAGTGTAAAACCGGTATATCAGCCGTGCTCACGGTCACGAGCGGCCTTGGAACCCTTATGGAATAGATGATGAACACTTATGATATTGATCATAAAGATGCTCACTAATGATTACTATTTATGCTATTCATTATTCATGTTTACTTGATCATGTGTTTATGGGCTTGTGATAAACTTGTTGCTACCCCTTTGCTAAAATTGTGACAATTAAAAGCTGATCGCAGTTAAATCAATGTCAGCCTTCTGAGCCTCATGAACCCTATATTGTATTTGTTGAGTACGACATGTACTTATGCTTGCTTTACTTTTTAAATCTTTGGAAAAATCCTGGATGGATACCAGATTCTTAGAGTTTGGAGGAATTAGGCTTGTGATCAACCATTCAGATGTCCCTGTGGAGTTGGAGTCTTCACCCGAGGATCAAAGTTGTCTTTCCGCTGTTTGCTATCTAAGGTTATATTCTCTATACTAAGTACGTTACATATTGAGCATTGTCTATTGATATTACCCTTATTTGTAGCTATATGTGAGATTTGGCTTCTTGGGCTCACATATGGTGTGCATCTGGTTTTGTTCTTAAAACCGAGTGCTACAAAGTGGTATTAGAGCAATGCTGACTGTAGGACGCAAGCCTAGTAGAAACTAGTCGTTCTAAGGTTTAGAAGTTGCTACAAAAACCCTTGCTCTATGAACCTTGATATTTTCTTCTCTACTATATCTCTACCCTTGCTATTCATCTCTACCTTGGTGTTTATTTTAAAGTCTTTGTTCTTATCTTCACTCCTTAATTTGATATGCTTTTAGAACTGTTCCTCACCACCTTCTTGCGTAATCTAAAGATGAGTCTTAGGATTGTTACCCCTAGTACAACGAGTATGATAATATCGCAAGTTGAGTCAATGATTGAATTGTGAACCTTTAGTGCTTTGTTGAATTGTTATTATGCTTATGCTTGTTTTGCATCTTTGTAATGACCGCAATGATCTTGTTGGGTGTTCCCACAATTTCATTTAGTTTATAGGCCTAAGGTATAAGGATTAGTGCAATAAATAGTTGGGTTTTGGTTTCTCCTATTTCCTCTATCTTGTCTTTTGGAGCAACCTATTTATCGGCTTATATATCTATTTGTGGATGACCAAAAATCATGAGAAAATTTTGTACAATAGTGGACTTCAACATCTTTCTCTGAACACAAGAATCACCCTGATAGCTATGTTGGTTATGAAATTATGAAAATCACAAGACGATGCATCTGTGTTGTCTGAAGCCTAGAGTAGATTTTGTTGTGCACTGTTTTCAACTACCTAAACTATAGAATTTGTAAAAAGTGTTCTATAAGGAAGTTGTGGAGGATTCGATAAGCTTTCCAACGGTATAATCTACAACTTGATTGGACTAATAGAATGAGAGTTATGACTATTTTACTGCGCTGCTATTTTTCATCCCACGAGAAATTTCAGATTTCTTGTCCTTGCCCATACACAAGAGTCTCATTGGGATGTCGGAATGTCTTGATACTAATTAGCTCATCTAGAAGAAGGTGCAAGCTACTCTTTTTGTGTCCCCTAGCTGATCTTTTCTTAAGGGGGGTAGCCAAGTTGAAGAATTTGCAAGATGAAGTTTCATATGTTCTAGTTATTCATTTGGAAGCATCGATTATCTCTGTGATAGTTGCTACTAGGAGAAGTGCTTCGCATGATGACCAAAGGAATCCCTGCCAATTCTAATCCACCGCCACCTAATCCCCCATCTATAGAGCAAGCTTTGATGATGCAAACTCAATTATTACAAACTATTGCTCAAAATGTGTTGAACAACCCACATTAAGCGCCACCTATTGACAAGCATGGTGAATTTATGAAGGGACACCCACCGACATTCTCTCATACAAGCAAACCACTAGAAGCTGATGACTGGCTTAGAGCTGTGGAGCGACAATTGGACATAGCTCAGTGTGATGACCATGAGAAGGTGCTTTTTGCGTCCGGCCAACTCCAGGGCACAGCACAAGACTGGTGGGAGTCTTACCAGTATGGACGTCCCAACAATGCTGAACAGATCACCTAGAGGGAGTTTAGCGAGAGCTTCAGGTCGTACCACATTCCCACAGGTGTGGTAGAACTCAAGCCAGATGAGTTATGGGCTCTCAAGTAAGGATCTATGACTATGTGTGAGTATCGTTTGGAGTACCTGTCAAAATCTTGGAATCAGTTTGGCAAGTTACTTGAAGTAAGATTAACATGTATGCAAAGTAAAGTGGAATCCTTATCAAGAAGAGAGAACTCCACGAGGAAGTAAAGAAGAATCTAAAGATGGATTATCCCTATCTCTTAGTCGATGTCTTCCGAATCTCGAGGACGAGATTCATCTTAAGGGGTGTAGAATTGTAACACCCTAAAATTTGCCTCTTTTGAAAATAGGTTTAAAATGATTTATTTCTGAATTTTGTGCTCATGAAATATAGGAAAAAGAATATTTTTCATTAAATTAAAATTTATCATAAGGCATAGCCACATGTTTGTGCATACATGTCGGTGCATTTGATTTATTGCAATGAGTGGTTGAATCCAAAATTCAAAATGAATTCAAATTCTTTGGAAATAAAATTGAAAATGGCTTAGAAATAAAAGAAAAGAAAAGTTGAAAATAAAAGAGTTTAAAAAGTTGTAAAATTTATTTTTTGAAAACCTAACAATGGTTCTTCTCCTATTTTGAATTGAAAAATAAATTGGAAATAATATTTGAGTTTGCATAGGTTCATATTTGAATTGGATTTGAAATAAGAAAAGAAAAGAAATAGAAAAGGAAAAGAAAACCTCTCTCTCTTTCTTGATCTCTATTTGGCCCAGCCGGTCTGCTCTCTGGCCCGGCCTGCTGCTGGCTTCCACTCCCCACTGAACCTGCTTCCTTGGGCCAACGGCCTGCTCTCGCTCCCAGCAGCCCATCCGCTTTTTTTGCCCTCTTCCCCGCTGTGGCGCTGGCTCTTTTCCACCGGCCTAGCAAAGTCAAGACCGCCCAGCTGTAGGTCAGTAGCTCAGCCTGCGCAAGGCCGCCCTTCAAAGTAGAAGCCACTCGTGCACCTCCTTACTCTCTCTGCCACTCTGGTCTTGCTCTCACCAACACCGATAGGTGGGGCCGCCCTATCAGCTCTATCCTCTACCTCACGCCGTATGCGACGCGAACTCTCCGCTATGCCGTCTTCGTCTTTGTTACGCCTCTTTCGGTTGCGTGCACCCCACGTCCTTCGGCCTCTAAAATACCGAGCCTAAGCTCGTGCCACACTCGCCAAACCCAAGAACCGAGCTCTATTGCCGCCCTATGCTCTAGCTCCGTAGCCTTGGATCCGCCAAGAAGAAGAAGACGCCGCTGAGCCGATTAGCAGTTCATCCGTCACGGTAAGATGATCTCCAAGTTTCGCGTGGACTTCGCGAACCCGCAGAACCCCTTAACTCCCTCTCTCCCGCTCTGTGATGCCTTGCACCGCTACGCCGTCGCTCCACCACCGCCATGGCACGCTGCTAGCTAGCTCTGCTCACCAATAGTTGCAATAGATCGCATAGCCGAGGTCGCCTTAGCCCTATCTAGCTCCTAGAGCCAACCCCGAGTCCAATTTAGCTCCGTAGCGCTTCTCCCCAACTTCTCCGATGACAAAACCCCAATGCTGGCGAAATCGCCGCCGCTCAGTCACTGTTCCGGCGTCGGCATCTCTTCTCCCTCCCCGTCTTCTAATCTCAGCCGTCTATTCCCGATCCAACGGCCCAAGATTTCCCGTACCCCTTCGCCTGTCATTCTTGCTAAAGAGCCCCTACCCTTTTACAGATTCTAACTCGCAGTCCATTGCGTATTTCACAGATTACGCCTTATTCTTTTAAAAGCGTATTTTGTTCGGTTGACTTTAAAAATCCATTTTCACTTATTTACAGTTTTGGCACTAATATTGTTTTAGCCATAAAATTTCTGTTTAAACTCTGATTTGACCCGTTCAAATTGCGTTAGGTTCGTAATTTAATAATCTACATGTTCATAGTATTGTTAGATATGTTTTCAACTTTTAAAATTCAAGGTTAGATTTAATCTATTATTTTATTAAAGGAAATCTTGTTTAATTCATATCTTCTACGTTTTAGCTCTGATTTGACCTGTTCAAGTTGCGTTAGATTCATAGCGATGAGATCTACGTGTTAGTAACATTGTTTACCATATTACTATTTGTTGGCATGAAAATGTTGACACATAGCAAGCCAAAAGGATCAGCTTAGGATGAGCTCGGAGATCCGCTTGGCTTCAACGCAGGACCCATCGACCCTGCGTATTTCTTCCGAGGCGTGCCGGTCAATTTGGCCCTGCAATTGATAGGGAGAGAAAGTTTATCAATAATTTAAGGTGGAACATGCTGGTCTTTGCCTAGATAGTTCCAAGTGTGCCGCTTCGGGAGCAGCCAGACGGGAAAATCGACTAAATAGCCAATATACGTAGAAATCGGCTGTTACGGACTGTAAAGCTCGTGGGTAGCGATTGATTTTATGTTGATAGGTACAGTACACGTAGATGTAAATGAGATCATCAGCTAGGTAGATATTACCAGTATAAAGCATCGAGCCGATGAATCTAACGAGAAAGGATATATCATGCGAACAAATCGACTGTCTAATACAAATGGACCTACAAACGCTCTGAATCAAATCTGTTATCATCAACAGTGAGGTTCCACTGGATCGAGGGCAGCTATGATGATAATAACAAATTAAAACTAAAGAATCCATAAAACATCCATACTTCGATAGGCTTTCCGAAAGACATGCAATACGTGAAGGCTCGGATGAATTGACTAAAATAGCCGATCTAAGTGAAGAGGGACTACAGCGTGCGAACAATCAACTATTTTACATGGACAAACCTATGAACTCATCCGACTTAACCTGCTATCTCTAATAGTGGGGTTAGACCGGATCGATGCAGCCGTGATAAAGATAACAAATCAAACCTTTAAAGTAAACAGATCTATTCACGTTTAATAGAATCATGTAAACACACTATAGGCGTTGAAGCATAGGCTATCGGCTATTTAGCCGATGAAGGCATAGCAAATAGTTAAGGTCACGCCTAATCGAGAACAAATCTACTAACTAGCATCCTCCAATCTATAGTGCCATCAGTGGGGATCGACCGGATCGTGGTAGCCATAATAGCGAACTATAGACTAGATTTAACCAGCCAACAAACCTCTTCATGATTATACATGCCTTAACCGCATACTATGCATGATCAAGATCGAAGTAGAACAGCCGATAAAACATAATCCATCATTCATTGTAAGAGATATCATGTTGTAACAAAGCAAACGACGGACTAAAAGGATGTGAGGCTGATCTAGACCGATCTCAATCGGGCGGATTGATGTTGCTGCAAACTAACAACAATGAAAACATCAGCAAGATCGGTAACTTAATGAATCTACCTGAAGGACGTCACCCTTGGGTAGAGTCGATAACTTAACCTTGATCTAATTCAAGCAGTGGAGGTCGACCGAATCGATGCAGCCGTACTTGAACTAGATAAGAGTTGATAACTAGCTTATACTAGAGTTCATAGTGGAGGTCGAACTTAACCAATGCAGCCGTACAAATAAAAGTATAAGCCATGATGGTACTTACAGACAAGCCAGAGGTCGGCCGGACCGATGCAGCCCTGCTTGTTGAAGAACTCGCCAAAATCTACTCTACTCCTACTCCTAAGGGTTGGCACGAAGCCAAAAAAAGTAAATTGTATTTGTTTGATTGGATCTCCTTTACAATATCCGGGGTCTAATATTTATACCCAGAGCCTAAACATGAATCCTACTCAAGTATGAATCATCACAATCTTTGGTATAAAAGAAAACATTTCTAACTTAAGATAACTTGAACCCTAATCTTTCCCTTTTTGTAGAGTCCGATATGTATTTCCTGACGTCAACCATAGCTCAATATCGTTATTTGCTGACGTCATTCAAAGAGAGCCGATCCCAGTGTCGCATCTAAATCAGCTGATATCGATCCTCATGCAATCGATTCCTTGATCGACACAATCTTGGAAGCTTTGAGTTCCTACGTTCTTTTTCCCAAATTTTGATGTAAACACATGCCCCCTAATTTTGGGATAAAATGATTTTATTCCAAAATTCCTATTTATCAGTTTTCCACGTCGCAACCGTTTTGTTCCGAGATATACGCGTGACTCCTGACTTCCCGGTCTGAGTCTTATATAATATCCCAATAGTATCTTTTCCAACTTACTCGTCATGTTTGCTTTCCCCTTCTTTTCTTGAGTAAATCTTAACAGCCGACGCCGCCATCGCCAAAGCCCCAACCCTAGCAAATCCTATGCCAAGCTTTTATTCAAGCGATCTTCCTCAGATTCAAATCTATTTCGGCTGCAATGGCGACCAGTGACCATGTCCCTGAGGTTTGCTTTCAAGTTCCCATTCTCAAAGTATCGGTCGCTATCCTATGTTTCCTTTCTTCTCGAATTTATTTTATCTGGTTTCTAGGAAATGAGGAATGAAATCTTGATTCCATCAGCTGTTGCTCCCAATGTTTATTTTCTTGGGCCTATGGGTGACCCTGATCCATCTAATTTTATCTGTCAAGAAACCAACCAAATCCCCTTCAAACAATCTATAGTGGGTTTATCTTCCTGGAACACCAAGACTCCCTTCAGAAACTGGCTCAAAATGCCTAGGGGTGGAGAGACTGGTTTTGTAGGGTGTCCGAGAAGAAGGCTGGAGATTGGGAGCTTTGTGATCTGAATCAATGCTTGATGCTCTCGTTGTTTGGAATAAAGAGGAATGATCCACTCCTGATCTCTGTATCTTATTTCTGGTTCAACACCCTAAATGCCTTTGTTTTTGGTCATGGCCCAATGACCATCACTTTGGCCGATGTCTATATGCGGACCGGCCTTAGAATAACAGGATCGATGCAGCCTTATGACTTCTTAAGTGCTGGATCCAAGAAATTAGCCAAAATATCAGACTGCACAGGATGGACAAGTTACGTTCTAAACCATATCGGAGACGAATCAACTATTAGCGAAAAAGAATATGTGGCCTTTCTGAACATGTGGTTAGAGAGATTCATCTTCTGTGGGTCATCTTGTGGTCCGACTTACAATCACAAACTCATGGTAGAGCATCTAGCAGTAGGCAAGGACATCCCTCTTGGAAAGTATCTACTAGGAGCTGCTTATCATCTGATGCACCAGGTAGCTGCCCAATTACTGAAGAATGAATTAGTGCATACTATCAGTGGCCCTGGTGGTTGATACAGCTGTGGCTGAACCTGTATATGCACAAGATTGTAAGGCCTGATCTTAGAAACCTGAGTTTTCCTTCCTCCAACTTTGATGAGGAATATATAGGCGAAGAAGAAAGAACCCGTCAGTGCATGAGCTATGGTGAAGCTGCATCGGCCATAACAATTGATGTCGATGTTGGCCATCTCTTCAAAAAATTTTATAGAGGGTTTGATGCAGATACCCTGACTTGGCTCCCCTATGAAGAGGATGAGAACAATGAGCTGATCTTCCCACTCAAATTTTGATTTGAATCAGGTAGTTTAGACGAGACGGTGGCTGTAATCTTTAATTCCTTCATCAAGCCCTATGTTCTTCTAGCCGAATTTCGTCATGGTCGTGGCAAAATGTCTATAGGTTCCTTCCTTCGAGGCAACCTTCCAACCTATAGTTCTACAACTCTTCTTTTGTAGCTCGTCAGTTTGGTCTTGGTCAATTGCCTCCTCAACTGTTCTTCGAGGACATACTGAGGCCAAGAGAGGGTATCAGTGAAGTAATAGAAGCCTCCAGAGTTTTCCAACTAGGATTGGATCTTCCTTCTCTTTACTTGCATGACTGGATAAGAGTCAGCTTCTCTTCCAACCTTTTTGACTCTTGGTGGCCAGAATGGCACTCCCATCTCTTCTGTGAGCTGGCCCATCCTAGATGCATAGCTCTGGATGAAGAGTTTGCTTCTGACAGTGAGGTAATTTACCATTCTTTTTTAGAAAAATTATTCGATGAACTCCTCTACCAACTGTTCTAACAGACCTTTTTAGGACACCGAATTCATTCCCCCAAGCTTGCATAGGAAAGGGCACCCTATAGATTATCAGCCACCATGCCCAGTTTTAAGAATAGGATCAGCTGCACCTCCACTGAAGAAGCTGATGAAAACTCATGCCGCCCCCACGATCGTAACGCTTCAATCTTCAAAGCGCAAGGCGGCCTAAGGGACAACCCAGAAAGCAATTACTGGGAAAAGACTCCGTAAAACGAGACCAACAGCTACTCATGTAAACAATTCATCCTCTTCTCAAACTGATAATCAACTTCTAATCCCGTTTCTTCATAGTTATCAACCATTGCATCCCAATCTGCTCTGGATGCGGAACTATTATCCCAGGCGTTTGATTTAGCACCAACTAAACCTCCATCGGCTGATCCTCAAAATAAGCCAATTTCAGTTGAACCAACCAATGCTTCTAGGACTGTAGAAGATGAGAATCCTTCCATTTCAATCCCTGATGTTGCCAAGGTATCTCCTTAAAGCTCTTGACTCTCATTCAATTTCATCCTTCATCTAACTATCCATCACATCAGATACCCTCTGAGGAAACACCTACGTAAGAGCAGGAGTCTGATGATCCTATTGGTATTGAAAATGATCCTGTTGTTGTTGACACCCAGACTATTGATTCCCTAGTTCAACACACAACTGATGGTAAGAAAATTATATATATATTTTATCCTTCTGCAATAACCATGAACTAAAAATCTTCCTTGATGTTTACAGATACCGATGTTGAAATTTCAGAGCCGATTCAACCGAACATCATTGGCGCATCATCAGCTCTTCCTCCTCTTCAGATAGAGGCTACCACAGAAAAGGTACTGTATCCACTTCACCGTTCATTTTGTCATAAACTGATCCAAACCTCCTAATCAAGATTTTCTTATATATAGGCACTCAATCTTCTAGCTCTGAGCTACTCTTTCAATCTTGAGAAGTATCTAGATGAAGATGAAATCAGCTCATCAGCTACCTCCTCTAAGGAAGCTTTGCCAGAAGAGACCAGAAATCGGCTAAGGGATATATTGCCAATATTTGAGAAGAATATAGCCGCTTTGGTTCAAGACACTGATTCAATACAAAGAGTCTTCTTGGCTATTAAGGATAATACATCCCCAGTTCTTTCCAGAGTCTTGTCACCTTTATCCATTATTGAAGATCAAGCCCCAAAGGTGAAAAAGGCTCAGAGGAACCTATCCAACCGTGAAACTTTATTGGCCAAGAGGAACTCTAACAGGCAAGAGGCTAAAGAGCTGACATAGCTGATTGATGATTTGAAGAACTTCTCCATCAGGATTGATCCAGAGTTGTTCCAACTGGAAATCAAGCGTGCAGAACTTGAGAAGGAGCTAGAGAACGTGAAGGCTGCCATTGATCATCATAAGTCCAACCTGGCTCAAATACCCGATGCCATCAAGCAAAAGAAACAAGAACTGTTGGCCAAAGTCAGAGAAGGCAGGGCCATCCGTAGTAGCCTCGAGGACATTCCTGGATCAGCCGAAGAAGACAAGCAACAAATCGCATAAGTTGATGCTATCCGGCTAGAAGTACTGAAAGCAATCCAGGATGTTCTAGACTTGTAATTTGTATATCAACATGTATCTTGTGTAGAATCAATGATAACCATACTTTCTGTCGCCTCATTGTACTTTTTGTTTCGACTAAAGAGCTAATTTGAAAATAGCCGATTCCAGACTTCTAACTTTAATCCAATTAAGTCTGAAAACACGACCTTTATTAAGAGAACCCCTTGATCTTCTGTCCTTAGTCACCAAACGCCATATTCTCTTCGGCATTAGTGAGGTGGCGCTTTGCCTTCTATTAATTGCGGTTGCCTTTTGCACGTCCCGAGGAGTCCACCTCCTCGCTCTGTGGCTTCAAATACCAACCGAGGGCTCCGACCTCGAACACATCTACACTCGCAACTGTTCCTGTTCCTTCGCACTTCTCTGCCCTTGTAGTTTCTATAGCAGTTTTCTTCCCATTCTTGTAGATCCAACCAAACTCCATGGCCAGCGAGGACAACCACAGCAAACGTGCGGCGGAGGAGATTTCGGAGGAGGATATGCCGGTGAACCAGCGCCTACGACGTATGAGGTGAGATCGATATCTTCTATTCATGGCGATGAACTTTTCTAACTTGTTTATAGGTTTGTCTTGAATGATAGTCTTTGTCCTCTTCCTAGGGCCGGCGAGCCCTCTGATGCCGCATATTCTACGCCAACCTCGTCATCGGATTCTCTGACTCTTACAACGGCGACGATGCCCGACGTTTCCTCCGAGAGTGGAGGGCAGCCCTAGGACCATTATTCTAAGGCGACTCGGGAAAACGACCAGCTTGAGATCCGCCTCGGGGTCTCTCAAGCTGCCCTTCATGCCGCCGAAGAAGAGGCCAGTGCCGCTTGGGCGTGGCTGGCCGAGTCTAACGCCATGGAGGCGGGTAAGATGAATTCCAAGAATGCCTTTATTCTGATTTCCATTGTCTTTATATTGATAGGTCTCCTGTTTCTATGATCGCCAGCCCTGACTGTGCAGTTGGAGTCCCTCCAACTAGCGGTGAACACGGCCACAGATGTCGTCGACGCTCGAGGCCCCCTCATCAATGCTCGCCTCCACGACGTTTTGGCCCATGTCCAGGAGATCGCCCTTCACGATGTTTGTCATGGCGTGTCGGTGGCGCAAGTCCAAATCAGGCACGAGCTCCACACCATGGAGACCGGCTTCCTGATGGGCAATGGCCTCGAGGAGCACGAGGACCTGATCGTGGAGTTTGTTGATGCAGTGGAGGCCATCGTGGACATCACATCCGCTCAGGATGTGATAAACAATATCTTTGACTAGTTTGTATTTAGGGCAGAACTGACCAATGAATAAAATCTTCTGCTCTTCCATGATCGTGTCTTAGTGCAATGCCCTTGTATATGTCATGATCGTCTTCGTTTTTGCTTTTCCTCTATAGGCGATACATATTGTATCGGTTTTTACCTCTTTGGATTTATTTTTTGAACTATAGGCGATATCCTTCTAGTATCGGCTATTAGAGCCGATGACTGAACGAAACGGTTGTCAAGCGTCGATCTAAACGTTAAGATAATAGTCCTTCAATCACTTTTCACTTATCGCTTATTGATAGGTTGCACCATAACTTTTCAGACCAAAGATTAAATAATTGACCGATCCAGGCCAAGCATCTCATTAAGCAGAACAATCTTCAAATTTACTTTAATAAATCTATAAACTCTGGCTTGTACTCAGGATTTGACTTAGCACTCACATACATCGGCTTAAGCCTATCTCTAGGACCAATGATTGTTTTCCTTAATCCACCAGCCGACGCGAAGCCTTGCCCCAACTTACCACTTGTGCCATCTATTGAATTATCCATTAAAACAAACTCTTAGAGCTGATTGCTTGGAACGGCTATTGGATTTCATCACTGACCTTAATGAAGCCTCCTTCCCATAGTTTACCAGAAAAAACACTTGAAGTCTTCCAGTTCCCAATATACTGGATCGGCTGTTGCAATATTCATAGATTCATCAGCGCGAACTAGCTCAACATCATCTCCATGCCATTGAATCAAACATTGACGCATGGTCAATGGCACACAACAGTTTACATGAATCTAGTCACAGCCAAGGAGTAGACTGTATGAATCTTTTTCATCAATGACGAAGAATGTGGTGAGCAAAATCTTGCTTCTGATTGTTAATTCGACGTTCATTGCCCCCTGGTCTTAGTGCATTACCTCCGAAATCCTTAAGCATCATATTAGTTTCAATCAAATCTCCTGGCCCCTTGCAAAGCTTGCGAAAAGTGGTGTAAGGCATAAGATTGACAGAAGCACCTCTATCTACCAACATCTTGTTCATCGGCTTCCCATCAACAAAACCTTTTACATATAAAGCCTTTAAGTGCCGATACTTGACTGGCTTATCGAATATAGCCTGCTGTATAACTGTCAACTTGGCAACTATGTCCTCATACTCTGATTCATCAAAATTTGAATAGACCTCTTGATCTGCTAGAGCCCTGAATTCTGATGGCAACAGAAAAGCCATTTAAATATTAGCTAATGGTTGCCCCCTATCGGCTATTTGTTTAGCACACCACACCTGAGACCTACCAGATGCCTAAGCCTGTTCTAGCTCTCTGTTCCTTAGGTGTTGCACCCTTCTTTTCGGGCTTCTTGTCAGACCTCTTGAACACCATTGACCTTCCTACCAAACATATTCTTCTTCATTACTTTCTTCTTCATAATCAGCCCAGTTTTGATCAACAACTCATTTAACGAGCCGATCATGAACACTTCTATTTTTAAGCACCGATCCATGTCATTATGATGATACTCATCTTGAGCATAGATAGACCGGCGGTTGGCTTGAGATTGCCTAAACTCCCAATATTGCTCGCTACACTCTGGACAATTATTTTTGGTAGTCAATTTTAAACCTTCGTTCCAGCAATTTCTGAAGAAAGGACAATTCTAATATGATTCAGCTTGCTTTGTTTCATACCTCTCTTTCTCTTGTTGACGTTGGTATTCTTGTTCTTCTAATCAATGCTGGTAATCCTTTTTCTTCTGCCACTGCTATTTATTCAACAAAATTCGAGATGTAACATGCGGCCTTGTCACCCCATCCTTCGACGTCTCTCCCTGCTCATATCGGCTCTTTTGTTGGTCATGATGCCTTCTAATCTCTCTATATTCATCAGCCGATATCTGTATCTCGGGATCGACTGTTCCAGTTTCTCTTGATCTAGTTGATGTTAGGACTTTAGTCTTCCATTTGAGCAACCTAGCATCAACCATGTTCTGATCTCTTGAGAAAGGATTATCATCAACTTTCATCTTTTGAGGTGTATCAAATTTGAGCCTTCCTTGCTGAATAGCTCTCTGTATATGTTGCCGAAAAACTCTGCACTCATTGGTAGAATGAGATGTAGCATTATGAAACTTGCAGAACTTCTTATTCTTCAACTGATCGGGAGGCAACATAATATGGTTGTCGGGCAACTTGATCCGCCCCTTCTCAAACAAGAAATTGAAGAGTTTGTCCGATTTTGTGACGTCGAAGTCATAGCTCTCTTCGACTCCTCTTCCCTAAGGTTTTGGCACCATTACTGTCTTCTTACCCCAATTCCATTCAGCTGCGGCAACTTCTTCTTCTTCATCGTCCTCATAGTCATCATTGACTGAATATGGATTATAGGCTTTGGACATTGAGGTACTTTTCTAGAATCGGGTATCTCTGCGCATATTCTGGAATTGGATATTGAGCGCTGCCACTCGTTGAGCCAATTGACCCAAGTTGTCAAATTCTTGTCCTAGCAGCTTCTCTCTCTATGTTGGCAATATTCCTTGAACGACCAAAGAAGCTAGCTGATCATCAGTTAAGTTCAATGAGAAGCACAAATTTCTGGTTTCTTGGAATCTCTGAAGAAACTCGGTGCCCGATTCATTAGTTCTCTTCCTTATAGTTGTCAAATCGGTAATTTTCTTTTCCCCTATCCCAGTGTAAAAGTATGTATAAAACTTCTTCTCTAGGTCAGACCAATTGACAATGGAGTTAACTGGCAGTGATGAAAACCAAGTGAAGGCTAGCCCTGACAGGGACAAGGAGAAGAAACGAACTCGATGGGCCTCTTCAATGGATGCTTCGCCCAACTGTGTAAGATACCGACTGACATGTTCTATTGTACTTGTGCTATCTTGGTCAGTGAACTTAGCAAACTCCAGGAGCCTATAATTTGCAGGAAGAGCGACCAAATCATACCACTCTGGATATGAGCGTTTATACGAAAAGGTATGCCCTTTTGGCTTCAAACCAAACTGATTATTCATCATCTCGGTCACTCTAAGCAACAACTCACTAGTATTTGAATTTAGATTTCTCTGTAATTGCTGACCCATCTGTGGATTAAAATTTCGGGTACCTTGATACCCTAGATTTGGAATCACGTGAAGGGTGTTGTAATCTGTGCCATAATGATACCCTTGTGGAATCTCTATCTGTTGGGTCCTTTGTTGGTTTGCTGCTTGAAGTATTTGGTTATAGATGTTAGGATCTATATCTCTATGAATCCTTTGAACTGATGGCGCTATTTTTTGAGCCGATGACGGTATTTGGCCTGATGTGCCAAAATTAATCATCTGATTCTGACCTTGCCCCGTCGGCTGTTGCACATGCTGCGCCGATGATCTAGGATTATACTGTATCTGATTGGTGGTAGTACTTTGAATCTGCTCAGATGAGCTCTGAACTATCTGAACATCATCATTACCAGCTGGTGCTGCTTCTTGATGGCTAGTACCGGCTTGATTAGTCCCCTGAGTAGACGGATGTCGAATGTTGTAATAAGCCGGTCCAACCTGATCAATTGGATATCCATGAAACACCTCTTTCATGGTGTTGTGGAACGTGTTCAAAAAAACTTTATTATGGTTCGATATGGCATCATGAACAGATTTGTTTACAGACTCTATAAAGAAACGCCTGTCTTCAGCTTCATCTGTATCTGTCTACCCATGCAACAGAACTCTTGGTAGTGGATATTTCTGAATAATTTTATCGTCATGTGTCTTGGTGTAGGACAACAAACACTTGTTCTGAAATTCTTCTATATCTTTGCTGATGACATCTTTATCTCCATCAGGTAGGTCTTCATAAGGTACCATAAGGATGTCATTGTTGTTGTAAGCCGCCATGACGATTGTGGTGTCCCACCGGGCATGCCAAAATGTGTGTCGGTACGAAAATGTCGACACACAGCAAGCTGCAAGGATCTGCTTAGGATGAGCCCAGAGATTCGCTTGGCTTCAACGCAGGACCCGTCAACCCTACGTATTTCTCCTGAGGCGTGCCAGTCAATTTGACCCTGTAATTGACAAGGAGAGAAAGTTTATCAGTAATTTAAGGTGGAACATGCTGGTCTTTGCCCAGACAGTTCCAAGTGTGCCGCTTTGGGAGCAACCAGACGGGAAAATTGACTAAATAGCCAATACACGCAGAAATCGGATGTTACGGATTGTAAAGCTCGTGGGTAGTGATTGATTTTATGTTGACAGGTATAGTACACGTAGATGTAAAAGAGATCATCAGCTAGGTAGATATTACCAGTATAAAGCATCGAGCCAATGAATCTAACGAGAAAGGATATAGCATGCGAACAAATCGACTATCTGATACAAATGGACCTACAGATGCTTTGAATCTAATATGTTACCATCAACAGTGAGGTTCGACCGGATCGATGGCAGCTATGATGATAATAACAAACTAAAACCGAAGAATCCGTAAAAACATCCATACTTCGACAGGCTTTCCGAAAGACATGCTATACGTGAAGGCTCGGATGAATCGACTAAAATAGTCGATCCAGGTGAAGAGGGACTACAGCGTGCAAACAATCGACTATTTCATATGGATAAACCTATGAACTCATCAGACTTAACCTGCTATATCTAACAGTGGGGTTCGACCGGATCGATATAGCCGTGATAAAGATAACAAATCAAACTTTTAAAGTAAACAGATCTATTCACGTTTAATAGAATCATGTAAACACACTATAGGCGTTGAAGCATAGGCGATCGGCTATTTAGCCGATGCAGGCATAGCAAACAGTTAAGGTCACGCCTAATCGAGAACAAATCTACTAACTAGCATCCTTCAATCTATAGTGCCATTAGTGGGGATCGACCGGATCGTTGCAGCCATAATAGCGAACTATAGACCAGATTTAACCAGCCAGCAAACCTCTTCAAGATTATATGTGCCTTAACCGCATACTATGCACGATCAAGATCAAAGTAGAACAGCCGATAAAACGTAACCCGTCGTTCATTGTAAGAGATATCGTGTTGTAACAAAGCAAATGATGGACTAAAAGGATGTGAGGCTAATCTAGACTGATCTCGATCGGACGGATTGATGTTGCTGCAAACTAACGACAATGAAAACATCAGCAAGATCGGTAACTTGATGAATCTACCCGAAGGACGCCACCCTTGGGTAGAGCCGATAACTCGACCTTGATCTAATTCGAGTAGTGGAGGTCGACTGGATCGATGCAGCCATACTTGAACTAGATAAAAGTCGATAACTAGCTTATACTAGAGTTCACAGTGGAGGTCGAACTTAACCGATGCAGCCGTACAAATAGAAGTATAAGCCATGACGGTACTTACAGACAAGCCGGAGGTTGGCCGAACCGATGTAGCCCTGCTTATTGAATAACTCACCGAGATCTACTCTACTCCTACTCCTAAGGGTTGGCATGGAGCCGAAAAAAGTAAATTATATTTGATTGATTAGATCTCCTTTATAATAGCCGGGGTCCAATATTTATACCTAGAGCTTAAACATGAATCCTACTCAAATACGAATCATCACAATCTTTGGTATAAAAGAAAACATTCCTAACTTAAGATAACTTGGACCTTAATCTTTTCCTTTTTTAGAGTCCGATATGTATTTCCTGATGCCAACCGTAGCTCATTATCATTATTTGCTGACGTCATTCAAAGAGAGCCGATCCCAGTGTCGCATCTGAATCAGCTGATATCGATCCTCATGCAATCGATTCCTTGATCGACACAATCTTGGAAGTTTCGAGTTCCTACGTTCTTCTTCCCAAATTTTGGTGTAAACACTATTTCTAAAATTTCATGATTTAAATCATATCTTGATTAATAATTATGCAACTGGATTTTATAAATAAAATATGATTTGTTTTACTTTAGTTTTATAATTCAAATCTTAATTCAATTTATATTATTTATAAAATATCTTATATATGAATTTATATAGTTAAAATAAATGAAGCCTATAGTTTTTTTCCACATATAAAGCAAATCTATCGGTAGATGTGTCTTTTTCACCGTAGCTTTGATTAGCGTGCTTTTTGCGTCTGTGTGTTCGTAGCAAGACGTAGATTCGCTTTATAAACTTTTCATATCGATTTTATGCTTGGTGTACTGTTCTAATTTTGATCTATTGTTTGCTTCGTGTATGATTGTATAGATGCTTGTGTGGTGCTTTATGATCTTGTCCAGTCGGTGAGTTATACGTGGTGAATCAAGAAACAGATCTTTGAAGTTTTGGACTTGAAGAAGGATCTAAGTTTAAGGCAAGCATAGCATAGGATCTTCCTTGTTGTCCTATACACCTTAAATCATTTAATTCATACTGCATGTGTCTACCTTGACTAACACTAAGGATATCCTAGACTTTTGTACTTGTACCTTGATACCTTTGGGTTATTGCATTGGGTAGCTTTGCTAGTGCTCAACTAAAATCATGATCTTGTAACTTGACTAATGGTATATGCAATAAACATTAAAATATGCTTTTTAGCAACATGGAACAAGAGGGCTAGAGCATTGAACTGTTTTTCTGGTGCTCTAGATTCCTCTCTCTAAGGACTTATCTGTAAGTGATCATCCAGGACTTACAATACAGCTATGAGGGCTATATGGCTTTGGCTTTAACTCAGTATGAGGACATTTTCTAGCTTATTAGTGGTTACCTTTATGGCGCAAGAGGGACTCCGATTTGTATGATCTCGACTTGCCACGAGGGTGCACTTTGGTTTCTTTGTACTTTGTTAGTCACTCCTTGAAGGGGGTTCATGCTTATTGATGGGAAATCTTAGCGGCCCTAACTTGTTAGACTAACCTTTGAAAGGTTTCATAGTGAACCCTGCCAACCTTCCTTGAAAGTGGGTTAAGAGATTAGCTACCTCGGGCGAAAGGGTAAATCACGACTCACAGTGAAAGTGTACAACCTCTGCAGAGTGTAAAACTGATATATCAGCCGTGCTCACGGTCACGAGCAGTCTTGAAACCCTTACGGAATAGATGATGAACACTTATGATACTGATGATAAAGATGCTCACTAATGATTACTATTTATGCTATTTATTATTCATGTTTACTTGATCATGTGTTTATGGGCTTATGATTTGCTACCCTTTTGTTAAAATTGTGACAATTAAAAGCTAATCGTAGTTAAACCAGTGTCAGCCTTTTGAGCCTCATGAACCTCATGTTATATTTGTTGAGTACGACATGTACTTACGCTTGCTTTATTTTTTAAATCTTTGGAAAAATCCCGGATGGGTACCGGATTGTTAGAGTTTGGAGGAATTAGGCTTGTGATCAACCAGTCAGTTGTCCCTGTGGAGTTGAAGTCTTCACCCGAGGATCGGAGTTGTCTTTCCGCTGTTTGCTATCTAAGGTTATATTCTCTATACTAAGTACGTTACATATTGAGCATTGTCTATTGATATTACCCTTATTTGTAGCTATATGTGAGATTTGACTTTCTAGGCTCACATATAATGTGTATCTGGTTTTGTTCTTAAAACCGGATGCTACAACTGTCTCTTTCATTGACCTCTGGAATATATTTATATAAGTAAAGGGGTGTCAAAAAGAGACACGATTGTTTCCAAAGAGAACTAACTGTCAAATCATATCCACTAATCTTGTACTTGATGGATGATATCACTTCTTGAACATTGTTTACGGCGTCGATGAGATCAACGAAGAGGTGTCAATTGAGAGACATCGTTTCGTAACAGAAAAGCTAGACTAGCAACGAAAAGAGAAGTGGCTAGACCACTCCACTTGTTGATTTGTACTCGGCCGATTTCCGCAAATATCTTCAGTTCAGATCCTGCTGGCATACGTTCCACGTTTCCTCAGTCAAATAAAGCTACTGCAATTTTGTACAAGCAACGCCGTTGCCACATGGATACCGTAGACAAACCAAAGCTCAAGCGTTAAAGGGCAGTAGCGAACGAGTGCTTCTGCACTTCTGATTCAAAGTTCTGATTCTTCGGTACTTGACCACAAAGGCACCTAGCCACTACTCAGAGTGTCTTAGACTTAGATGATCCACAATAAACCTAGGAATTATCTACTTCATCTGAATGAAAAGGCAATAAACTCTACGAGAACCAAAGGGTAAAAGAAAGAAGGAAAAGAAGAGCTGACACAGCCATGCTCACTGGAATACCAATAGTTCAGAACAAAAATTCCGGCGCATGCTTCTGTGCACCGTTTCCTCACGCAGGAATTTTACATACTATAGGCAGCTAAATCATAAAAGCTCAGCGACGCATAACGAATGTGAAATCCCAACTCTGTGTTAACAATGATCATGATTGTGGTTTCTTGGCAAACCGCTGCAAGGCTTTTGGGAGTTCGACCTCTTCGCCTATCCGCTGCTTCTTGTCAGGACGTCCATTGATCTCCTCGGATTGATCCAGGAAGGGCCTCTTGGCTTTGAAAACATCTTCCTCTTTCTTCTTGGCCCGCTTGCTGGGTTTGCTCCTACCCTTGGTCTTCCTCTTGCGCTCAATGTTCTTGGCAGCCTCAATGGCATCTTCAATCTCTTCCTCAATCTCTTTCTTGGTCTTCTTCTCTTTCTTCTTTGGAGCTCTTACAGTGGCTATCATGTTTGGGTTGAGCATGATAGTCTCCGGTGGGAGTTTATCAAGGAGAGCATGCACCTCCTTCTCACGTTTCTGCTTGGTAGTTTCCATGGGGTTGTCAACAAAGGTATCAAAGTTCGGCTCACCGGATCCTGGAACAAGGATGGAAGAAAAGCCCATCGAGTGCCCAATCCCCAGAATATCTTCGTAGGGGCGGAACAAAACCTTCCCAACCTGATAGCCCTTCATTATTTTGTGCTTCATGTAAAGCTTATAATCATGCCCACCAAAATCCCTGTATATCTCTACCTGAGATCCATTGCTGCAGGCCAACAGCCCCTTCTGGCTAAAATCCAAGGACTGAGCACGCTGTGGGTAAGAGTGCACAACCTCATACTTCCTCAGGTCCCAGATCTTTATCTTCCTGTCAACACCTGCTGTTGCCATAAGATGGCCGCCCCTGTCAAATGCAACAGCAGTCACTGGGCCATGATGGCACAGCATAGTAACAAGGGGTTTCACACTGGTTGGTTTCCACATGGTAACTTTGCCACCAGCATGCCCAAGACCAATGACAGCATTGTAAGGATTGGCCCGCATAACATCGGTACAGCCCAGACCTGTCCTGTAATTTGCAACCATTTCACCAGTGCTCACATCTTGGTAGTGGAGCTGCCCAAAGCTGTTTATCGATGCCAAGAGGAATTGTTCAGACAGAAATTGGAGTTTCAATGCTTTTCCATGTTCCTGCCAACATAGAAGCAATCAGACTCACAAAAGGAAACATCTTCACTGAGTTTAGAACGATACCACATCTATGCATTGAGGACAGGCTGGGACTGATAAACATCTCTCAAAATCTATGTTACTCCCTCTAGGCAGCTTTGTTAGGCGTTCTCACGTTTTTCATTTCGGCAAGTATATAAGGCATGGCAGTTATTCCTAGGTGTACCATCGCTTCGAATTTCAGCGGCAGTAAATACAGGCACATTTTTGAAGGCATGCAGTAGGAAAACACGGCAACCAGCCAATGCCCACAGGCCACAATGCATGAGCCAGCTTAAATACTACATGCATGCATGAAATCGAGTCCTGCCAGTTTAATGCTGCATGCAAGCATGTATAAAATTAAGTGTATCCAGCCACGCACTCTCTCCTCTCCTTGGTATTCGAGATTCATCTTGTCACGCCTAAGAAAACTGTCCAGAGGGAGTACCAAACTGTTGCGATGCTCATCAGCGCACAGTATTATATTCCAAAGAAATTCCGTCTAATAAGTTCATTTGAAGGCCCAGTGGGATTTAAAAGGAAAATAAAAAAGATACTGAATTGATTAAGTGACAGATGATCTCCTGGATGCAGGGCATTTGACGACTGAACTGTGAAGTATGTGCTCATTTATTGTTTATCGTATGCAAACTTTTATTTCCAGTATTGCCGGAAAATTAGCCAACGGAACTGTAAGTTATGTGTTCTTGGAAAATACCAATGTTATATTGAGACTCAGTCACATGGTAGCTGAGATCCACTTTCAGTTGACATATAGTGCAGTTTTCATGAATGCAAAAAATAAGAGAAATTTGATTATATTATTGAATATTTTCTTCTATAATTTTTCTATAAGCATGTGAAAACAATATTTGAACAGTAATATCATCACAGAAATATCACTACTCCTATATTCACCAAAAGATATTTACATCATGCTTACCTTCAGACAATGAATTTCTGTACCATGTTGATTATATATGTAGGGGTACCTGTTTGAAAAATATTTCATGAGTAACTATGAAATGTTAATAGTAGACAGGAAACAGAGACTAACAGCCATACTCAACTGCCTAGAACAATAAAGCATCAGCTACAACCATATACAATTTTGCTTGATCTAGCCTAGTACAAACATTTCAAATTATAGAATAATTCAATGGCTTAGTAAAGCAATACCGAACAGTTCCAGACAAGCAATTCTGATCAGTCAGAGCCCAGGCCTCAAATGGCAATTCTCATCTGCTCCTACCTCACATCATCAAGATTCAGATTATGAAGTTCAAAAAAAAAAGATTCAGATTATGTACTAGAAGTTCAATGGGCTGCCAGAAATAGGTTTATTGTTCAAAAAAATGAAGGTTGCTGAAATAATGACTTCAGGATATTTCTGAGGAATATACATCAACCATTTGGAAATAATTTTATGACCTAGTTGATCAATAGATTTCACAACAATTTGGTATATGTTCTCATTTGAGACCCTGAACAGTGATTTCTGTGAATTTTAATACTCCTTTATTTCATATTTTCAGGCCAACAGTTAATACTTAATACATGTTAAATATTTTATGAGCAACGATGACATAGTAGACAGTTCCAGCAAAGTAAAAAATTACTTTTTTTGAGCGACAGCATACAACTGCTCATTGTGTAAGAATGTCACATCGCGAACAGTTTCCCTCACCTAAAGAAATAAAAACCAAATCAGATAAAATGTATTATCCATGAAGCGCATGAAAAGAAATAAGAGATGCTAATTGCAATTACTCATTATTAGAACTGTGAAAGTGGCCAAAAATGGGTGGCGCTGGAAATATTTTGACAGAAATTGAAAGATACATCATAATTAGTGCAGGGCCACTGAACATTGTTCAAAATAATGGAGTTCATCTTAGTAAACATGTACCATAAACACAACGGAAAGGACAGGAATAGTCTCCTACTGTTCTAAGAAAATGACAAGCCTGGACTACAATAATCAAACTTGGTTCACATGTAGCTGCCACCATTCAAAGCATATGAAATGGGAAAAAATCAGTGTAGAACTTACATCTTGATAGCTGTTTAAAGTAGCCACATAATTTTTTTAAAGTGTTCATGCAACCCTAACAGACATGATTGAATAACTTGGTGCTTACTAAGCTACCTGTGTGGCAAAGGGGAGCTTGACCAACATAAATTTTTGTAACCAAACCCTTGATTAACATATGACTCAACCTCCATATATGCCCATTCCCCTCCCTCCCTCCTCCCGTAGGTGCCACCGTCTAGGGATATTTGGAAATAAACAGGATGAAAAGAACCCCAAACACTAATGACACCTCTGGATCCAGAGTAGGTGACAGCCCAGCCCCATCAGTGCGAACAAGGTTCGAAAGGGCGCTAGGCAGGCACGAGGCCGCTGCTTAAGTGGAGGTTAAACGGAATTAAGTGTTTTTTTTTCTTGGGTGCTTGAGTGCATCACTACATCACAGATTTAGCCCATCCTTAATAACAATAGACCCAGCAGGCCACCAGTCGTATCTCCCTTGGCCCAGAAAACATGAGTGGCCCAAGCCCAAGAGATTAGCCAAAAAGACTAGCCAAATTTACTAATTTAGCTACTCTCTAAAATAGATTTGACATAAAAATACTAGAGTATTCCAACAGACTCTGTAAAACCAAGAGGCTAGATGACTAGTGAGGTAGACTATCCAAAAGTAGAGAGCGAATGAGGTGGGGTGGAGAGCTACTAAATTTAGAGAGTCATTTACATAGTCTGTTGGAGATGTTTTTCCTTTGATAATAGCCAAATTTACCTTTAGAAAACGATTTGGCTAATCTCTTGGAGATGCTCTTAAAGACCCTACACCCAAACCGCATGCCCTCCCATCCTATTCTCCTCACGTCTCTCGAAAGCACACATCGCCCTCCGGTGTTGCACCTCTTTCCTCGTCCCAGCACCACATGCTTGCACCGAACTGCCAGCCGCAATTTGCTTACCATAAGGTCTTGCATCACAGGCCTCAGGTGGCCAGGCCTCATGATAGCATGAGTCGGTGGGGGTTTGGGGCTGTGCTGTGCTGTGCTGGTGGCGACACAAGAAGCTCAAGTTCGAGATTCCTCTCACAGTCAGTAGCAACGCAAGAAGATGCAACGCGACGACTGCAGCGCAAGAACTTTGGCACAGGAGTTTTTCCCCCTTTGATAAACTTAGCCGCATTCTTCTAAATGAAATGATACACAGCTCTTGCGTATTCGAGAAAAAGATAACCTTAGCCGCAAGCCCCTTTCTTCCCCTAATCTACCTGCCTGCACTTTCGTGCTACCATGTTTCTTTTTTCGTGCGCACTCACCTGCCTACCCATGCCCATGCCAGCCAGGCTCGCTCCTGATTTTCCCGGCTTCTATGCCACTTACAACATAGCATGTAGAGGTGCCATGGTTTTATGTTTTGTTATCTAATTTAATTTAAAAACTCAAATATAGCATTCTGGGAATAATTTAATTTAAAAATACAAAAGCTATGATACCAGATCTAAGCAAAATGGACCATTCTTGTTTTTGTATCCAATTAAAAATTACATGATTTTTAGAGGTGCCATGGTTTTATGTTTTGAATTGACAAAAGAAAATAAAGGAAGAGATCTAATCAGCAACTAGGATGCTGATAAGTCCTATTGGCAATTGTAGGGCCGACAAGTCCTACACCAGGCCATTAGCTGACGTGTAGTCTTCTTATCGGCGATTGGAAGGCCAATATGCATGTATCGGCCTGTGAAGGGCCGATAACTCACCTGTTGGCTGCCCAAGTCGACAGGCTACTAGATCTACAATTTTTAGAATTTACTATCTACTAGTTTTGTAATTTTCTATTAAAATAATATTATTTAAAAAAAAATGCAGAATTAGAACCTGGCATAAACAAGGGTAAGTGAAGTAAACCCATGTGGAGGGAAATACTTCAATAGTAAAAGAACTTACCTCAAACTCCTTGATAAGATCCATATGCAACATATCCATCATTGCAAGATGGCCTCTTCGTCCGCCTACTAGCATGTAGCGACCATTTGATGTGTATCCTATATTATAAGGACCGAGCACTGCACAATACAAGGGTCAGTCAGAGCCCATAGAACCCAGTGATCACATATTCAGAAAAGTTAATAGTGAGGTTAGACTAACAAAGTTGAATATGCAGATTTCTGGATCAATCAAAATTGGCACTAGACATGGATGTTGGATTCGGTACAGTATCATGTATAAACTATAAATATCAGCAAAAAGGGCAATTTTTTTAGATATTTTAAACTCTAAAGGATCATATAAATGTAAGACATAATCTGCTACTAATCTCTCTCTCTTTCCCTGCAGCAGAGTTGGCATTATTGGTCAGCTCATTGCTGTCCTTGGCCCTGTTCAAGTATGGCAATAGGCCATCACTTGTACCAGGTTAGGTAGTAGTGGCTTAGCTCAGCCATACCTTAGTTGTTGAGGCTGATTTCAGCCATGTCCTAGAGGACATTGTAGTAGGTGTACTAGTGTACCTTAGGAGGTACTAGTAGCATGTATATATACTACTTCTATGCAATGGAAAAGGGCAGTTCAGTTGCCACAACCAGAGGCAGAGCCTTGGCCAGCGCTGGAGCTTCTGCAGTGTGTGTGTGCTGTGCTCACCCCTTCTTCTACCTCTAGCCATAGTGAGTGAGTGTGTGTGCTGGTAAGCTAGTTGCTTACCTGTGCAGGGCAGCAAGGGACCAACAAGGGGTATCAGAGCCGTACAGCGGTGTCGTCAGACTAACCGCAGGCGACGATGGCGGGTGATCATGGCTCGGACACGGGCGACAGCAGCGGCGCTGCTGGGGCTGCCCAGCCACGACAGGAGGTCGTCGTGCGAGCGGTGCGGGAGGTCAGCGGCACCAGCTGGCCGACGCTGACTCGCACCAACTATGGCGAGTGGGCGGTGACCATGAACGTCAAGCTCAGAGCCCGACGGCTCTAGAATGCCATTGACAAGGGCGCCGACAACGAAGAAGACGACATGTCAGCGACGGAGGTTATCCTCGCTGCCATGCCGGCAGAGTACATGGAGCCGTTAGGGGCGAAGAAGACTGCTAAGGAGGCGTGGGAGGCCATTGCGGCGATGCGCGTCGGCCCAGCTGCTGAAGCAGGAGTACGTCAACTTCAAGTTCCGCGATGGAGAATCGGTGGAGGACTTCTCCCTCCGCCTGCAGTCACTCATCAGCAAGCTGGGGAGCCACGGCGTCACCATCAACGAAGAGGAAGCGGTCTCCAAGTATCTCCACTTTGTGCCGGTGAAGTACATCTAGATCGCTCTCTCCATAGAGACGATGCTGGACATGTCCACCCTCACCATTAAGGATGTGACCGGCCGCCTGCGGGCGGTGGACGAACGCATGGAGCAGGCCACGGTGATGATGGACAACGGCAAGATATTGCTGACGGAGGAGGAGTGGGCGGCCCAGGTGAAGGAGAAGAAGTCCGGGGAAGCCTCCTCCAGCCGCGGTAGCGATGGCAAGTGCCGCAACAAGGCTTCTTCAGAGAAGAAGAAGAAGAAGAAGAAGGTCGACCCCAACGCCTGCCGGCGCTGCGGGAAGACAGGCCACTGGGCAAAGGAGTGCCCAAGAGCACCGCGCGCTGACAGATGTGTACTACATCCCGCAGCTGCGTTCAAACATCATCAGCATTGGGCAGCTGGATGAGTGCGGGAGCGAGGTGCTGATCAAGGACGGCGTCCTCAGGATCAAGGACCGGGAGTAGCGGCTTCTCACCAAGGTGAAGAGATCCCGAAACCGACTGTACCTGCTCGACTTGAAGGTGGAGCAGCCCATCTGCCTGGCGGCACGGCGCACGGAGGAGCCATGGCTGTGGCACGCCCGGTTCGGCCATCTCAGCTTCGAAGCCCTCGGCAAGCTAGAGAAGATGGTCCGGGGGCTACCTCACATCGAGCACGCAAGCGAGCTGTGTGACAGCTGCCTGGCCGGAAAACAAAGGAGGCTGCCGTTCCCGAAGACGGCGAAGTACCGCACGGCAGAGGCCCTCGAGCTCGTCCATGGCGATCTCCGCGGGCCAATCACGCCGGCGACGCACGGCGGGCGCAAGTACTTCATTCTGCTTGTGGATGATTGCAGCCGCTACATGTGGCTGTAGCTCCTTACGAGCAAGGGCGAGGCGGCGGAGGCGATCAAGAAGTTCAAGGTGCGTGTAGAAGCCGAGAGCGGGAAGAAGTTGCGTGTGCTGAGGACGGATCGCGGTGGCGAGTTCACCTTGGTGGAGTTCGCCGCGTACTGCGCGGATCAAGGGGTGGTGCGCTACCACACCGTGCCATACATGCCGCAGCAGAATGATGTGGTGGAGCGGCAGAACCAGACGGTGGTCGGCATGGCGAGGTCGATGATGAATGCCAAGAAGATGCCGGCGGAATTCTGGGGCGAGGCGGTGACCACGGCTGTGTTCATCCTCAACCACGCACCCACCAAGGCCCAGAAGGGCAAGACACCATTCGAGGCTTGGCACGGGCGCAAGCCGAACGTGTCGTTCCTTAGAACGTTCGGCTGCGTCGGCCATGTGAAGAACACCAAGCATCACCTCGGCAAGCTGGAGGACAGGAGCACACCCATGGTGCTCCTAGGCTATAAGGAAGGCAACAAGGCCTATCGGCTCTACGATCCCAAGGGAAGCAAGGTGGTGATCTCCAGGGATGTGGTGTTCAACGAGACGGCGGCCTGGGATTGGAAGGATTCGGGCACGGGGAAAGCCGGTGGCGTCAACGGCACGTTTGCCGTCGAACACCTAGTGATCCAAGGAGGAGATGCTAGCATTGGAGAGCAGGCTGCGGACAGGCCAGGTCCGACAGCAGAGGGGGCCGAGGAGGAGCCGCGCCAAGTCTGGCCATGACGGGCGCGAGCGAGCAGTCTCCACCGGCAGCGGTGCATTCGCCTCCACCTCAATCCCCTGCTTCAGCAGGATAGGGGACGCCTCCGCTCGAGTTTACTTCTCCGCCCATCGACATCGACGAGTATGTGGATGCCTTCCACGACGGCGAGGAGGTGCGTTTCCACCGGGTGGACAACATCGTCGGCGACAGAGGAGCTCCTGGGCTGGCCACTCGTATCCTCGACGATCCAGAGCTGCTTCTTGTCAGCGCGGAGGAGCCACCCACGTTCGCGGTGGCCGAGCGCGACGCCAATTGGCGGCGGGCGATGCTGTAGGAGATGAAGGCCATCGAGGACAATGGGACATGGGAGCTGGTTGATCCGCCGGCCAGTTGGGCTCAAATGGGTCTACAAGGTGAAGCGGGACGAGCGCGGCGCCATTGTCAAGTACAAGGCACGGCTCGTCGCCCGCGGCTTCGTCCAGCGCGAGAGCATCGACTTCAAGGAGGTTTTTGCTCCAGTGGTGCGCATGGAGTCCGTCCGCCTGCTGCTGGCCATGGCAGCGGCAAAGGATTGGTGCGTCCACCACCTCGATGTCAAGTCGGCGTTCCTCAACGGCGAGCTCGCGGAGATGGTGTTCATCAAGCAAGCTCCGGGCTTCGCCATCAAGGGCACTGAGCACAAGGTGCTCAAGCTGCGCAAGGTGCTCTACGGGCTTCGGCAGGCCCCTCGCCACCTTGGGCGAGCTTGGGTTCACTCGCTGCGCCACAGAGCACGCGCTGTACATGCGGCGACGGGGGAAGGAGGAGCTCGTCGTCGGCGTGTATGTGGACGACTTGATCATCATTGGAGCGCGGGCGGAGGACATTGACAACTTCAAGCGCAAGATGGCTGCTCGTTTCAAAATGAGCGATTTCGGCGCGCTCTCCTACTACCTCGGCATTGAGGTGAGGCAGGGGAAGGAGCACATCTCCCTGGGCCAGTGCGCCTATGCGGAGAAGTTGCTAGAGCACGGTGGCATGGCGGAGTGCAAGCCATGCGCGACTCCGATGGAGGAACGGTTAAAGCTGAGCAAGCATAGCACCGCTGCGAAGGTGGACGCGACGCGCTACCGGAGCATCGTCGGCGAGCTGCGCTACCTCACTCATACCCAGCCAGACATTGCGTTTGCGGTTGGATACGTCAGCCGTTTCATGGAGGACCCGCGTGAAGATCACTGGACGACAGTGAAGACGCTGCTGCGCTACGTCAAGGGGTCGCTTGATCAAGCGATCATCTTCCCCAAACACGGCGGCAAAGGTGGGCTGATGCTCACGGTCTTCAGTGAGGCACCCCCTAAGACCGAGGAAGGTGAGCCAGAGCTCACTGTCTTCAGCGATGCAGATATGGCGGGCGACATTGATGGTCGACGGAGCACCTCCGGTGTGCTTGTCTTCCTTGGAGCAGCCCCCATTGCTTGGCAGTCACTGAAGCAGAAGATTGTGGCACTGTCGACGTGTGAGGCGGAGTGCGTCGCAGCGGCCACGGCGACGTGCTAGACTGTCTGGCTGCGCTGGCTGCTGGGCGAGCTGACTGGCGAGGAAGCTCACCCGCCAGCTCTGATGGTGGACAATTAGCCCGCCATCGCCCTCGCCAAGAACCCTGTCCTCCACGACCAGAGCAACCATATCGACATCAAGTTCCACTTCCTCCGGGACTGTGTCGATGGAGGGCAGATCGTCATCGAGTTCGTCGAGACCGACAGACAACTCGCTGACATCCTCACCAAGTCACTCGAGCGCCTGCTGTTCATGAAGCTGAGGAAGATGATTGGCATGGATGAGGTCAAGGCTCAGGATTGACAGCAGGATTAGGGGAAGAATTGTAAGACATAATCTGCTGCTGATCTCTCTCTTTCCCTGCAGCAGAGTTGGCATTTTTGGTCAGCTCATTGCTGTCCTTGGCCCTGTTCAAGTATGGCAATAGGCCATCACTTGTACCAAGTTAGGTAGCAGTGGCTTAGCTCAGCCATACCTTAGTTGTTGAGGCTGATTTCAGCCACGTACTAGAGGACATTGTAGTAGGTGTACTAGTGTACCTTAGGAGGTACTAGTAGCATGTATATATACTACTTCTATGCAATGGAAAAGGGCAGTTCAGTTGCCACAACCAGAGCCTTGGCCAGCGCTGGAGCTTCTGCAGTGTGTGTGTGCTGTGCTCACCCCTTCTTCTACCTCTAGCCATAGTGAGTGAGTGTGTGCACTGATGAGCTAGTTGCTTACCTGTGCAAGGCAGCAAGGGACCAACAATAGAATCCACAAGATTGTTATTATCAAACAGTTAACTGATGGTTTTGGTAAGAGCGACGGATAAGTTATTTGACAGAAATTCTAACACTAACATTGACTAACAGATTTACCAGGTAAGATCATATCAAATGGTTTTCTTGAACTCAAAAGATCCACCTCCGTCAATATATCCCTTTGTGAAAATCTATATGTCTTCTCCAAATGATCAGGCTCTAAAATACCTCCATCATTTGGCATAAGCCACTGCAAAATGGAGTAACACAAATCAGACAAGGACACATTTTTGAAATTAACATCAGCTTTTTTTAACTCAAACAGGCAGGAGATCTGCATGTTACTTCATTAAAAAAGAAAATTAACAGCAGCTAATTCAAGAGTATAACCATCAAGAACGAAGGTCATGAAAAAAGCGAGTCAAACTAAGAAATCTAAAAGATAAACATATTTAAGTTATGCAAGGGAGCCCCTCATACTGTCTTCAAAAAGGTAGGCATGCCCTTTCACAAATTGCTACTTCCTCTTATCACAAATAGAAGTCCATCTAGGTTTGTCTTTAAGTCAGACTTTTTTTTTATCTTCAACTATCAATATCTAAAATATTTATGTAGATAGATAGGACTAGACCAGATCTCTGTTTAAGATAAATATACTCTCTTATAATATTGTTAATCAAAGTATTATATTAGAGACCACATCAATGTCCAAGTTCTGCTTAGAGGAAGAACTAGGACCTCATCTAAGATAACAAAGCTCTGCTCCAAAGCAACTAAGCAAGTATGTTTCAACTCAGCAATAGTACCTTTAGCAAGCCAATATAAATAAAAAAATCTACATACAGATCTTCCTGAGGCTGTGTCCTTTTTGACAGTAATGTTTCAGTTGATGGGATAAGTCTCTGTGTTGGCTGGTCTTTGTGGGGCTGCAGCAGGCTACAGCATATGGTCCTTGTGGCTGCATGGTGGTCTTGCTGCCCATCAAGGACAGCATCCTTGACTACATCTAGGACAGCATGTTAGCATGTTAGCATCTAGCATCTTGGCATATGCTCGGCTGGCTAGCAGCCTATAAATATGTATCCCCGACCCCTCAGGTTGGCATGGCATTTATGTGAGAAATAAACCAGAAAATTGCCCCAACTCTTAGTGTCATCCTCTCTCGATGAGAGTAAGAATTCTGCTACTACCAAGAGTAAGAATTCAGCGACTAACAACTGGTATATCGAGCGATACTATCATGTAACCTGAGCATCTCCTGCTCATCTCCTTTCCCAGCCTCGCAACAGCCCCAGCTGGGAGGAGCAGCAGCTCCGGCCGCTCCTGCTCACTCCTCTCCCTCTGCGCCTGAAGCAGCTCTCTCCCCACGCAGCAGCCCCCCGGTAGCGCATCATGTCCGCAGAACAGTCTCAGCGCTCGGTCGCCTCGAGCACGCGGCGTCGGCAGGAGGCCGAACTTGCCGCGGCAGAGGAATGCGAGCGAGCGGCGGCGGCAAGGGCGTCGAGGTCGGTAATGGGCGGAGGGCGGGCAAGCAGCCAGAGCGGAGGCGAAGCGGCGGCGGCGGCGGATCTGGCGCGCGGCGGCGGCAGAGAGGTCAAGGTTCCAGCGGGCGGCATCAAGCTCCCATTGCTGACGACAGGCCGACGCGGACCTCGAGCTGCGGGGAGAGGAGGCAGCATGCCAGCTGGTGGCGCGCGATGGGCGCGCCGCAAGACGCCCATGAGCGCGGCGGCAGCCCAGACAGGCGCTGACGCGCCGGCGGCGCTCCTGGAAGAGGCGCGCACGGCAGTGGCACTCCTAGAGGAGGCGCGCACGGCAACGGTGGCGGACGGGTCGATGGAGAGCGCGGCCTTCACAGGCAGCGTGACTCTCTCTCCCCAGATCAGTACCGTGGTTACCATGGGCTCCAGGCTGTTGTCAGGGACGTCGGCCCCGGCGGTGGGTGGCCTACCCTCAATAAGACCAACTACGTCGAGTGGGCTGCGGTGATGAGGGTAAAGCTCCAAGTGCGGCACATGTGGGAGGCAGTCCGGTACAGCAACGTCGACTACGACCAAGATCGACGGGCGCTGGATGCCCTCATCGCTGCAGTCCCGTCCGAGATGCAGTTCTCGCTTACCAACAAGCGGACTGCCAAGGAGGCTTGGGACGCCATCGCTGCGGCACGCATCGGCAGCGACCGCGCCCGCAAGTCTACACTACAGGCACTTCGCAAGGAGTGGGAGAACCTGGCCTTCAAGCCAGATGAGGACGTTGATGACTTTGCTCTCCGTCTCAACACTCTGTTGCAAAAGATGGTGCAGTTCGGCGATGACACCTACGGCGAGGAGAGAGCTGTCGAAAAGCTCTTCCGCTGCGTCCCCGAGAAGTACAAGCAGATGGCTCGCTCGATCGAGTCCCTGCTGGATCTCTCCATGATGTCGATCGAGGAGGCGATAGGTCGCCTCAAGGTCGTCGACGGCGATGAGCCACAGTCTCTCTCGAGGCCCATCACCACTGGCGGGAAGCTCCTTCTCACTCGGGAGCAGTGGGTTGCCTGCCAAGGTGACCGAAAGAAGGGGGAGCCTTTTTCCACGACAGGTGGCCGCAAGCGTGGCAAGCCGCGCAGAGACACCCAGGCCGGGGCGCGAGGACGTGCCGAGGGTGATGCCCGCAGATGCGCCCAGGGCGGCGCCGCCGGCAAGCACAAGCCGGCACGATACGACACCTGCCGCAACTGCGGCCAGCTTGGTCATTGGGCCAAGGACTGTCGACAGCCACGACGCGGCCAGGCCCACGTCGCACAGGTGGAGGAGGAGCCGGCTCTGTTCATGGCACATGCAAGCATCGAGCTATCTCCAGCGGCTCTCCTCCACCTTGACGAGCCAAAAGAACACGCCCTCCTCGGCGACGACTCCGGCAACGACAAGACTGACGGGTGGTGCCTCGACACCGGCGCCACCCATCACATGACCGGTCAACGGGAGTTCTTCACCGAGTTTGACTCTAGCGTCCGAGGCTCCGTCAAGTTTGGGGATGCCTCCGGCGTGGAGATCAAGGGCGTCGGCTCCGTCATCTTCACCGCCGTGTCTAGTGAGCACAGGCTGCTCACCGGAGTCTACTACATCCCCGCGTTGAGGAACTCTATCATCAGCTTAGGACAGCTGGATGAGAACGGTTCGCGCATGGTGGTTGAGGATGGAGTCATGAGGATTTGGGATCGCCATCGTCGCCTTCTTGCCAAGGTAACCAGAAGCGCAAATCGACTCTACGTCCTTAACGTGCAGGTGGCACAACCCCTCTGTCTCGCTGCTCGTCGAGACGACGAAGCGTGGCAGTGGCACGAGCGCTTCGGGCACCTTCACTTCGAGGCCCTGAAGCGGCTCAATGCCGCGGAGATGGTGCGAGGCCTGCCGTGCCTCGACCATGTGGAGCAGCTCTGCGATGTTTGCGTGTTGACGAAGCAGAGATGACTCCCCTTTCCCCAGCGGGCGAGCTTTTGAGCCAAGGAGAGGCTCGAGCTTGTGCACAGGGACTTGTGTGACCCGGTGACACCGGCCACACTGGGAGGACGACGCTACTTCCTGCTGCTCGTCGACGACCTCTCCCGCTACATGTGGGTGATGGTCCTTGGCAGCAAGGGAAAGGCTGCGGATGTGATCAGGCGCGCGCAGGCTGCTGCGGAGGCGGAGTGCGGCCGCAAGCTGCGCGTGCTGCGCACCGACAACGGCGGCGAATTCACGGTGGCTGAATTCGCGTCGTACTGCGCTGATAAGGGCATTCAGCGCCACTACTCCGCGCCGTACAGCCCGCAGCAGAACGGCGTCGTCAAGCGGCGCAACCAGACGGTTGTGGGATGGCTCGGGCCCTTCTCAAGCAGAGGGGGATGCCGGCTGTCTTCTGGGGAGAGGCGGTGGTGTCGGCCGTCTACATCCTCAATCGCTCGCCTACCAAGGTGCTCGACGGCAGGACGCCGTACGAGGCTTGGCATGGGCGCAAGCCGGCGGTCTCCCACTTGCGGGTCTTCGGCTGCCTCGCGTTCGCCAAGGAGCTTGGCCACATCAGCAAGCTCGACGACAGGAGCACTCCGGAAGTGTTCATCGGCTACGCGGTGGGCTCGAAGGCCTACCGCATCCTCGACCCGAAGACACAGCGTGTGCGCACGGCGCACGACGTTGTGTTCAACGAAGGGTGAGGATGGGCGTGGGACAAGGCGGTGGACGACGGCTCGGCTCCGACATACGACGACTTCACTGTCGAGTACGTCCACTTCGAGGGAGCTAGGGGAGTAGGCAGCTCTTCTTCGACGAGCGCGTCTACCCCAGTCCCCGAGCCTCCACCGACCCCGGCGTCTGCTACTCCGACAGCACCACGCTCTCCAGCCAGGACCTCGGCTGCGATGAGTTCTTCGCCGGCTCCACCACAGCCGGCACCGCCACGCACTCCAGCACCGATAGGCACCTCTCCGGGCACGTCTACTCTAACACCAGCTCGTGTCGAGCACAGCCCGGTTGAGCTCTCTACTTCGCTCTCTCACGACGAGGAGCGCATCGATGCGTACCACGACGGCGAGCCGTTGCGGTACCGTACGATGGAGAACCTTCTCGGCGACCAGCCGCCGGGACTGGTGCCTCACGACCTGGAGGCGCAGTTGCACCTTGCGTGTGACGACGGCGAGCCTCGATCGTTTGTAGAGGCCGAGAGACGCGGCATGGCGCGCCGCGATGCAATTGGAGATGGATGCGGTTGAGAAGAACCGCACCTGGGAGCTTGCTAACCTTCCTCGTGGTCACCGCGCGATCACCCTTAAGTGGGTGTACAAGCTGAAGAGGGATGAAGCCGGCGCCATCGTCAAGCACAAGGCTCGCTTGGTGGCACGAGGTTTCGTGCAGCAGGAGGGGGTCGACTTCGACGACGCCTTTGCTCCCGTGGCACGGATGGAGTCCGTGCGACTCCTCCTTGCGCTAGCTGCCTAGGAGGGCTGGCGTGTTCATCACATGGACGTCAAGTCGGCGTTCCTTAACGGCGACTTGAAGGAGGAGGTCTACGTGCACCAACCGCCGGGATTTGTGATCCCCGGCAATGAGGGCAAGGTGCTCCGCTTGCGCAAGGCCCTCTATGGCTTGCGGCAGGCACCGAGGGCGTGGAATGCCAAGTTGGATTCCACGCTAAAGGGGATGGGCTTCGAGCAAAGCCCGCACGAGGCGGCCATCTACCGACGGGGCAGTGGAGGAAATGCTCTGCTGGTGGGTGTCTACGTCGACGACTTGGTGATCACCGGCACCAAGGATGTGGAGGTGGCGGCATTCAAGGAAGAGATGAAGGCCACCTTCCAGATGAGTGACCTGGGGCCTCTCTCCTTCTACCTGGAAATCGAGGTGCACCAGGATGACTCCGGGATCACGCTTCGACAGACCACCTACGCCAAGCGCGTCGTTGAGCTAGCTGGGCTCACCGACTGCAACCCAGCTCTCACTCCGATGGAGGAGAGGCTGAAGCTGAGCCGCGACAGCACGACGGAGGAGGTGGACGCTACGCAGTACCGGCGTCTTGTGGGGAGCCTTCGCTATCTCGCCCACACATGGCCGGACTTGGCATTCTCCGTCGGCTACGTTAGTCGGTTCATGCAGCGACCGACGACGGAGCACCAGCAGGCTATGAAGAGGATCATCCGCTACGTTGCGGGGACTCTCGACCACGGCCTCTACTACCCTAGGTGCCCTGGGGCGGCACACTTCGTCGGGTACAACGACAGCGTCCACGTCGGCGACATCGACACCAGCAAGAGCACGAGCGGGATCCTCTTCCTCCTCGGCAAGTGCCTCGTTAGCTGGCAGTCGGTCAAGCAGCAGGTGGTGGCTCTGTCCAGCTGCGAGACCGAGTACATAGCGGCCTCCACCGCTTCGACTCAGGTGCTCTGGCTCGCTCGACTGCTTAGTGATCTCCTCGGCAGAGACACTAGAGCGGTGGAGCTCAGGATGGACAACAAGTCCGCTCTGGCCCTGGCAAAGAACCCCGTTTTCCATGAACGGAGTAAGCACATCCGGGTGAGATACCACTTCATCCGAGGTTGTTTGGAGGAAGGGAGCATCAAGGCGAGCTACATCAACACCAAGGACCAGCTTGCGGACCTGCTTACCAAGCCCCTTGGGAGGATCAAGTTCCTTGAGCTCTGCTCCAGGACCGGGATAGTTCAACTTTCCCACAAGACGACGCACAAGACTTAGGGGGAGAATGATGGGATAAGTCTCTGTGTTGGCTGGTCTTTGTGGGGCTGCAGCATATGGTCCTTGTGGCTGCATGGTGGTCTTGCTGCCCATCAAGGACAGCATCCTTGACTGCATCTTTGACTGCATCTAGGACAGCATCTAGAACAACATCTTAGCATCTAGGACAGCATCTTAGCATGTTAGCATCTAGCATCTTGGCATATGCTCGGCTGGCTAGCAACCTATAAATATATATCCCCAACTCCTCAGGTTGGCATGACATTTGTGTGAGAAATAAATCAGAAAATTGCCCCAACTCCTAGTGTCATCCTCTCTCGATGAAAGTAAGAATTCTGCTACTATCAAGAGTAAGAAGTCAGCGACTAACATCAGTGACTCATATAATGCTTCAAATGCTAACCCTGTATGTGCGAATACTCACTTGATCAGTTCATCCAAACTGGATTCCCTTGAAGTCAAAACAGCTAAACAGCAATTGTGTGGTACAAACATACATATACAATAACCAATCACAGGTTTTTAATATCAGATTCTCTTGTTTCATCCACCTAATGTTCACGATTACACCTAAGATTCCTAGTGAGACACCAACTTGCATATTTTGCGATCCAAATCCACAATAATGCAATGAAAAGAGAGGTGACCTTTTCGGCCTTTGCAGCAGCTTTTGCAGATTGGCCATATAGCCTCTCTTTTACACTGAGTTGCCCTTTCAACTTCTTGTCCCCCAGTGCCTACAAAGCCATTCCAAAACCAAACCAGTCAATGTGCAGTTTCAAGAGAAAATGACAGTAGCATAGCTAGCCAGCATATATTCATCCACTGCCTAAAGTAGAATGATTAACACTTGCAACTTGTTTGCAAGAGCACAATAAGGGATTACCTTCAAGTCAGCACCCTGCCCCCGCGAATACTTGGCCAGCTTCATCTCCAGCTCGTGCTGAGCGTCCTGCGACGGCATCGATGCAGTGGACGATAAGAGGACCATGAGATAACCGCATGAATCGGGAGCAAAAACAAGCAAATTTCTTAGAAAAAATTAAAAATATATATGAAGAAAATCGAGCAGCAAAATTACCTTCTCGGCATCCACCCGCGCCGGCGCCATGACGAAGCCGCACCACAGAGACGGCGGAAGGCCGGCAGTGGGGGCGGAGCGAACGCGCCCAGTGTGGCAAGGGACGAAGGAAACGAATGGGGAGGGGGCGTGGACTGTCTCACAGGAGGCGTCCGGTGGAAACGGGGGCGGCCCGACGAGTCCCAACTCCCAAGCGACAGCCGACGCCCGACGGAACCGAGGGAGCTGCCAAGCGTGGTGGCAGGTTTCCCTCTCTCTTGCCGTTGCCGTGGCAGGGCGGCGGCTTTGTGTGGTTCCGACCTAACGGGCTGCCTAGGCTGGGCATGCGCTTGCCGCCTTTCATGCTACGGGCCTACGGCCCAACAAGAGGAAAGGACTCGGATTTGTTTTATTTTTAACATTTTTATTACTTGAATGAAATAAATAAATCTAAAAAATATTTTCATATCTAAATGGTTTGCGCGCCAGTCCGAACAAGATCAAAGGAGTTAGATTTTTATTTTACAAATAAACATTTCTTAGTTACTAATACTCTAAAAAATAATCTATCAAGAAAATATTTTCATATCCAAATAAATTTTATGGTGTCAATCCATGTGGCGCGATCAAATTACACTATCATACTACATGTATTGACGCAATAAGGCTATTATGCTAGCACCACGAATGGATCAAATTACACTGCTTATTATGCTGGCACCACAAATCTGACATGGGCACTCCTATCTCTTCCTTTTGGCACAACAAAGTAGTTTTGTCACGCCACTCATTAGCACGACAATGAGAGCACTCAACCAAAACTTATTTTCTCATTGTCTTTAAAAACTCAACACATGTGTTGTATGTGGCGTAAACCCACATTAGTACAGCGATGCTTTCTACTGGCGGTAATTTTGGTATTTTCATTAGCATTTCTCGCTACCACCAATGTGAAAAAGCCATGGAAAATCAAGATCTTTATTGGCGTCTGTTAGAAAACCGCCAGTGTAAATCTATTTACACTAGCAGTTGGTTTAAGAAAACTGCATATGTTAAACGTTTTACACGAGCGGTGGATTTAAGTCAACCGCCAGTGTAAACTCCTTTTTATACAAGTGGATATCTTAAACAAACCACTTGTGTAAGATTTCTAGAGACGTCTTCTGTAAAACAGCCGCCTCTGTCAACACATTTTCAGAGGCAGCTTAGTAGCATAAACCACCTATAAAATTATCTTGAAAAATTCAAATTTTCTCGCCATATTACCGTTAAACCTTATCACATCATAATTAATTATAACAATTTACCCAAATATACATCACATGCAATTATATTTCCATCATCTATTCATGTAAGACAAGGTAAGTCAGAACTTTTGATTGCAAAACTCAACTCATGAAGAAAAGGGTAAGATTAGATCTAAGATAGGCAAGAGTTAACTAACATACAAGTGACAACCTTAACACTCAAGTTAATTTGTTTCCAAAACAATTTCTTTTCCTTAAGTGAGTCAGCTTGAGTTATCTAAGGCTTTCCTAACTTATATTACAAGTTTCCACAATCATTCATTGTGTGCTCCGTCCGGCCAGTTGTCAGGATCACCTCCCTCTTGGATTGATTACCTAACTAGGTATAAAGTGTGATCGTAACTTATGGTTCCGATTATGTTCAAATTAAATGAACTTCCTGTATAATTTGTAATTTGTGCTCTATTCGCATGAAATAAAACTTGATTCACAATGGTTATGTATTTATGCATTGCGCTAGTGCAGTGCACGAAGTGTATCTCTAGGGATTAGCGTGGCGAATTGGCTTAATCTGAGTCAATAGACACTTAGTTTAGGTGGATTAACCTAGACATGTCCTTGCAAAATGATATATGACGGTACATTGTTTCTGTTTAATTGGCTATTTGTCTCATTTAAATGGTTGTTTTGCCCTTTTTAAGTAGGTGTTTAGCTAGAATAATATCTAAATGGCAATTGACCGATTGTTTAGTGCTTGGGATAACACTAGACCTAAGAGTGGTTGTTGGTTAGAAGTGAACTGCACGGTGAATATACAACACACTAAAAGATGAAACCTTCACTCCAAAATCATGAATCTGCAACGTTGTTCATCACACCCTTCTCCACAAAGCACAAGTTTAATCTGACAATACCACTCCACGCAGGCCATAGCCATCTGTAAAATTTGGGTGTTTGGTTTTAGAAATAACTCAACTATAGATAAGGTGGTGCATCGTGAGCCTATTTCTCAAATTTGGTGAAATGATTTTATTCCTCATGCTAGTACTAATTGTTAGCTTGTGAGGAATGGGGTGATGATGGATCAACTTATTCCAATCCACGAACCAAACAAAAAAGTGAGTGAAAAGATGATATACCAACTCACTCCTCAAACCAAACACCCTGCTCCACAATTCCCAACACACCATGGTTTGGTTTAACTCAAACAGTTAAACTGCACTCAAGACTCTTTTGTTCGGTCTAAACACTTGTCGTCAGAATATTGTGGTCAGGCCTCACAACACCCCCTGTTGTCGGTACAGCATTATCAAATCCCCAATCCTGTCAGCAAAAGTAAAACTGGGACCAGGACAAGCTTCAGGACAGACATATCAACCTACATAAACAGATACCCTGCACAAGGGCTTCTTTTCTTGTATACATGCGGATCACTAGATCAGTAATACATTAGATGATTCATCCATGATAGACACCTGGAAGCCTAGGCATTATTGGACAAGCTCGGGAATAAGCCTCAGCAGGAACGAGATCTCGCGCTGCGAGAAATTCGGTGTTGTGGCTCCTCTAGCTGCTTGGTTGCTCAAGTTGTTCAGTTCAAGGTCAGGCTCGGGCAGGGCAATGAGCTCAGAGACTGCGTCGGTGATCTCCGGCACCAGGTCGACGATCACACCATTCACTCCCATGAGGTGCTGCATGTACACTGCCTCTGGCACATTACTGCGACAAGGATATACAGATGACAATCATGAGCATCTAAATTAAGGGAATGCAAACAAGGCAGTGCTACAAATTCTCTCTATTTTTTGAAGTTCACTTACTTCAATGTCCCATAGGTTAGCAGGGAGAGGTTAGCCTCTTTGATCTTTGGTACGGCAGCAGGGTGCCTGAATATTCCGCGGGCTTCTGAAACTATTCCTTGCATGCCACTGGCAAGGCATAGCTTGACGGCCTCCTCCAGCGAGTTCCTTCTCACGTCGGTGTATAGCTCTGTCCCTCCTTTTGTCAAGAAGTAGACCTGATACAAGAGCATGAAAGGGAAGTGCTGTTCAAAAAACATGAAAAAACAAATGCTATGGTGTTCGTTCCATGCATGCTTGCCCTGTGTTCAGCTCACTTACAGGGTATGTGCCTTGCAATTTACGCATGAGCTGTGCAGCATCGGGCTGAAAACTAGAGAAAAGTATAGGCCTATCCTTGGCGTGCTCAGAAATCACCTGGAAACTCAAATGTGCCATGCTGTTCCGTTAGATAGGAATCTCTCAGGAAAGTTTTGAAAGAAGTATGAAGTCTTTGTACCTTCAGGATGGCCTGGAGGATGCGAGTGAGCTCTTCCTCCTGGTATTCAAGGCTGTCATCAAATTTCAGCTCAACGTTGAAGCCCAATCTTGGATTGACCTTCTCGAAGGCTTCTTGAAGTGTGCAAAGAGCATCCTCTGATTGCACATTCCAGTTCACCATCCTACCATCCTTCAGTCTGCGTAGCAGGGGCTTCCCAACCTTCATTCAGGAGCAAGGAAAATAACATCATCAGATGGTACCGGTTAATGGTTTATTCTCAATCTCATAAGCACGATGGCGACTCGCCGTACCTTCCCCTGCTCATTATGGGGCCCATACTGGAGGAAGTCTTCCAACTGAAGATCAGTCACACGCTTCTGTGAAATTTTACCCTGAGAAAAAGGTCAAATTGAAGAGATTTAGCCTCTGTATTAGCACCGGTATAAAATAAAGTTCCGTGGTTTAACACGATAATGAAGTAGGTATGATCTTACATCTTCTTGGGTGAAGATAAAGTTGTCATGGAAGATGATTGGGCATCCATCCTTGGTGACCTGCAAAATTGGTATTCACGGTTCTCTTCTCAACATCTTTTCACACCGAATTATTGAAGAGACGAAGAGTAGAGGAGGAGGAGGAGAAGCAAAAGTAGACAAATCAGTATGTTTCTTGCAACACATTCATCAGTAATCTATGTATCGTGTTTGAGCAAACTACCAGAGGGAACATTCTTCAGTAAATATTGACAGTACCTAGTATTAGATTAGAATAAACAAACTCTGAAACACACCAGTACTTTTCAACCTGACTTTCTCCTGTGTCTACGACCCCAAATCAGAAGTAGCGAGCTGTCTGGTCCATGGTCTCTACTCTCAAGCAAACGGGACCAGTGCTATGGATCGATTATTAAAGTATGTCCCAAAAGCTGGTGGAATTGTTTAAAGCAAACCACTAGCGAAGTTGTGCTTTTGCTGCTGTAGTAGACGAGGTGGTTTTAGTTTGCTGAACTCAAGGACAATAAAATGTTGTGTCTATCTACTACACGATCATGTGTTTTATATAGTTTAACACATGAATTTTTTTGCACCATATGATTATGATTCAACAGCCTTCACCATTCTTCTACCTCCAGCCTCCAGCCTTCTTCTACCTCCAGCCTTCTTCTACCTTCAGACAATCACAAATCATAAGATCACGAATCCACAGATCATAGGAAATAATTTTTTTCTATGGAATAACAAATCGCATATTCGAAGACGAATACGATGACGAGATGCAACGAACTTCTGAACTTGCCAATCTGCGTTTGGACTTTGGAGTACCGACTCACCCGGAGTGCAGTGTAGTGCAGCGTGAAGTGTGGAGAATGGCAGTGAAGACATCACCGTGGCACCGTGGCATTGCAGTGTATTATTTCCGTCAGTTCTGTCGGTCTCCAACACGCGACCGTCCCGTCCATGCACGCCGACGCTGGACTGGACTAGCACACGGGCACGGGCACGGCCACGGTGACTCCGAGCGCCAGGCCGTTCCACGTTGACTCGGCAGCGCCACGCCACTCCCGGCCCAAGTACGCCGACCGACCCCGTTGCGTTCCTAGTCCCGTAGTACACCAAAAATCCATGTGTTTTTTTTAAAACACATTTTTACTAAAACACATATGTGTTAGCATTTCTGTAAATGTTTTGTCTGGTGGAATAAAGTTGTAAGCAGAATGTCCCCGTAAGGCGTAAGCAGCAGGTATTAGTAAAATGAGTCGCGAGATCTGTTTTTTCTTGCCTTTTGACTAATCTTTAGCTCTATCTATCGTCTTTTTGTTTCGGCACGACCCGGGGTTGGGGCTGGTGCGGCGGCGCGCACAACCCCGGGCTGGGCACGTTGTTTTGCAAAGTTGACACGGCACTAGCAGCAGCCTCCGGCAGCGCTGACGACGGGTGCAGGTGGTTGCCAGCCACAGCCAGATCGGGACGCGACGCGGCACATGGAGCAAGCGAGTGGAGGCGACCACCGCCTGGGGCACGGCACGGGACACCACCTTCGCCGCCCAGACCCACAGCTGACCTAGTCACCTGAGAGAGATCGCACCGCACGCCACGCCGGTCGCCGGTGGATCTGCCGTCCCCGTCAAACAAGCCCCACCGACCCAACCCAAGGCCTTCTGCTTGCCTCGGTAATCGCGATCCTAATTAACGCAGTAAAACCCGGTGCTTCTCTCTCTTTTTCTCTCTGTTTTCTTCCAAGCGTACGCGTAGCGTGCGTAGGAAAGGAAACCAAAGAGACTGGGGGAGGGAGACGTTACTGAGGTAGGTTTGGTAGGTTGTGCAATGAATGAATGAATCAGTACCTGCACGTCGAACTCGACGTAGTCGACGGGGAAGCGCGCGGCGTCGTTGAAGGACCGGACCGTGTTCTCGCGCACCTCCTGCATCCGCGGGTCCGCCGACGCCAGCGCGTTCATCCCCTTGCCGCGGTGCCCGATCACCGAGAACCGCCCGCCGCCCACCGCCGCGGCGCCGCTCTTCACCATCGCCACCGCCGCCGACGCCGACGCCGAGCCCGCCTCCACCACCAGGCCGGGGGCCACCCCGTCCAGGGTGGGCACGTCGGCGACGCGCGCGGCTTTGAGCAGGGCCATTGTTTTACTGATGAGCTTGTACGAACGTACAACCGATCGGTTGGCGAAGCGAAGATGGCGAGGCTTTGGATGAACTGGAATCGAACTGAAACCGTATTGAATTGAATTGGATTGGGTGGCGAGGTCGCGACGGGGAAGGGAAGCGGAAGGTGGCATTATATTAGGCAGGCAGCCGAGGCCGAGGCCGATGGTGGAAATCGAAGCGGACGTGGAAAGGCGGGAATATTCCTGGTGCCATCTTCGTCCTTGGGTTTATCCTCGAGGATATTCGGATTGGGGGCCAGGTTGCGGACAGGTTTCCGTTTCCGTTTCCCTGTCCTCTTTCTCAAACCTACTCAAGTTTCCTACCCTTCCGTCCGTTTCAAACCAGAGGGATTAAATACTACTCCCTCCATCCTAAATTGTAAGTCATTTCAAAAATCTTGGAGAGTCAAATTTTTTCAAGTTTGACTAAAATTATAGAGAGAACCACAAAGATTAACGACATCAAATAGGTATAATATGAAAATATAACTAATGAAGAATCTAATGATACTTACTTGGTATAATAAATATTATTATTTTGTTATATAAATTTGGTTAAACTTGAAAAACTTTGACTCTCCAAGATTCTTGGAATGACTTACAATTTGGGATGGAGGGAGTAACATTTTTTGACGCAAAACTTCCGTCTTTTTATTTTTTTGATTGGTTGGAGACACAGTATAAACATAGACACTCATCTCATATACACAGAGAGATTTTTGAAGTTATCCACAGATGTCATGTTGATTCCTAAAGTAATAGAATGTATTTTTGATATCTGAAGTTGTTTTGAGTCTTATTCAGGTCTAAACGTGTGTTTACCTAACCTGATAGCTGACCTGACATATTAATTCAACGCTTATATGGATATGACAGATAGGACCCACATATCAGCGGTAAGGTTAAACCTTAAAAACGGTATTTTTTTCATACAACTTCGGATAAAGTTGATTTTTATATATGAAAATTATAGCCGAGATTTACTACTTTCTAGTTTCGAGTCTTTTTCATTTGAGATCATTAAAATGCTCATAAAATAATATAAAGTTTTGACATATATTAATCGTGTACCAAGCTTGTCGCCTTAGAAAATCATATTTTCTTGTATGGTGTCGAATAAAGATACTTTGTATATGATTTGTATATAAAAACTGTAGCTCTCAGTGAGATCTACAAATTCATAATTGTGAATTTTCTCATTTGAGATCACTAAGATGGTTCAAAATAATATAAAGTTTCAGTAGCATATTAATCGCGTATAAGGACTTGTCGTCTTACAAAAAATCATATCTTTTTGTACGGTGTCGTATAAAGTTACTTTTTATATGAAATTTGTAGCGCTCAGTTGGATCAACAACTTTCTACTTTTGTGTTTTTCTATTTAAAGTTGTTTAGATTTTTTCAAAAGATAAAAATCAAGGGCAAGTCGCTTACTAGAAAAAATGATTTTTTTAAGGCGACAAACCATGATACGCGATTAATATACTCCTAAAATTTTGTATTATCTTTTGTTTACACCAAAAATTAGCAAGCTTACCGTAGAAAGGAAGGAATCGGCCGATAGCGTGCATACATGGTATTTCGGACAGCTGCCGAAACAAACAGGAGAATTACCCGGCGGTGTCATGTATATATTCTATGGAGGCCAAAATAGAAAGTTGTACAACGTCAAACTAAGGAGTATGAATCCAGCGAGAGTCTAAGCAAAGCACGATGTTGATCAATGGTTAAAGAAGCAGAGAAGGAGACGAGAAAGAAAATATATTTTAATTGGCCACGTTACACAAGGTATATCATCTACGTGCAAGGGAGGAAAGAAAATATTGTGTATATTTTGGGACAAACGCTTGACGATCAGGAAGCTCTTCACCGGCTAGGAGATATTATTTAATATATTTTGGGAGAAGGCAACAAAGGAGAAAATCAAGGAAGGTTAGGCTGAATCTATTAATATTTTATCAGGCTTCATGTACAAGAGAATTAATTTAGCACGTACATGTATAGGACTCTTGTATAATTATCGACCTTGCCATAGACCAGGCACCCCTATAAATATAAAGGGTTACGACCAATTGTAAAATATCCGCACATCAATTAAAATCGGTCTTTACTTTTTCGGCTTCACGCCAACCCATAGGAGTAATGCAGTTTTTCGGTGAGTTCTTCAGTAAACAGGGCTGCATCGATCGATCGACCTCCAGCTTGCTTGTGATGACCGTCATGACTTGTATTGTGCTTGTAAAGCTGCACCAGCTCATTGATCTTTTATGAGACATAATATAAGTTAGTTATTGATCTGTATCGTAGTTTATAAGGCTGCATCAACTGATTGATCTCTTACGAATCATAATATAGATCAAAATTATCGATCTTGTGTTAAATAACTTATTGTTTAATACAATATTATCAGTTATCGATTCTGTTAAGATTAGTAAGATTTTCCTTGCTGTTTTTGGTTGATTCACCGGTTATCGATCTTGTTATAATTAATGTTTTATTGATTATAACAAATCATCTAATTAAGATAGAGATAGATCTGCATCATATCATCTTAATTGGTCGTCCTTTGATCTGGTCATGCTTTAAATCTCATAATTGATGACTTAATTCCGCTAGATCGGCTGTTTTATCTCTAGTCCAATCAAACATAGTATGCATACAAAGACATGTTTCAATCTTGAATAAACTTACTAGTTAATGAGATCTAATCTAATGACAGTACCATAGCTGTATCGATCCGGTCGAACCTCGTTGGTAAGACTTTAGATTAGAAATTATTGATTAGTGGTTTTATTCATGATCGAGATATGTACTCTATTTGTTTGCTATGACCGCATTGACTATTTTAGCCGATTGCCTATGCTCTCACACATATAGCATGTTTTTATGAATCTGTTGACATATTGATGGTTTTATAGATTCTTTGGCTTTAGCTTGTTATCATTATCATAGCTGCATTGATCCGATCGAACCTCACTGTTTATGATAATAGATTAGATTCAGATTGTTTATGGATTCATTTATGGTAAACAATCGATTGTTCGCGTGTTATACTCTTTTTATCAAACTTATCGGCTCAACGTTTTATACTAATCATGTTTTATTTAGCCGATAATGTTTCTGATGTTTCATGAACATCGGTTATTTTGATTCATATCATTATCATTTAATATTAGCCGATAATCCTTGATTTAAAGATCTTCGTTTTATGGATACACTGGATATTGAATATTTAGTCGATAGCCTTATTGAATCGGCTATTTGACCATATATTAGAACTGTCTAGTGCAATACCGACATGTTCCACCTTAAACTACTGATTATTCTCTCCTTGTCAATTGCAGGGTCAAATTGACTAGAACGCTTTTGTTCCCAAAACTGATCGTTCTTGTGTTGAAGCTAAGCAGATCTTCGGGTTTACTCTGTCAAGATCATCCGGCTTGTTGTGTGTTGATTATATCACCACATTTTTATGTCAACACACTTTTGGGCACATCTAGTGGGACCATAGTCCTTTGATTAGAAGTCAGATACTCATCAAGTTATGTTTCATCGACAAGGTTCGGCCAAGAGAAGTGAAGAAGTGCAAATACAACGTTATTCTACACTTGGCCGATGACCTCCTAATCAGTTTAATGGCCGATATCATCAAGGACAAGTTCAAAAGTGGTGCATATAGAAAAGTTTCTAGAGGTTATCACATGAGCAAGGTGTTTTGCTACACGTTCAATAATCAGAGATATCGATCCAAGAAAAATGGAAAATTAATGCGGACAAATTGAAATCTTAGGGCGACACGTTAGTTATATATAATGCGGAGTCAGATACAAGCAGAACATATATGGATTCTTTATTAAATCAAAGCAAACATGGAGCAGATGCAAGCAAACAAGGTTAGAAGCCATACGTGCAAGCATGAAACTACTCAAGGCATCAAGCCAATGGTTGTATTGAGATTGAATTGAGCTTTCATCCATCGGCTATTATCATCGACTGTTCCGTCACTTCCATCGGTGAAAGGTCCTAATGGCTAGAGGGGAGGGATGAATGGCCTATTAAAAATTTCTACAACACTAAGACAAATGATTAGTCAATAAGATAGCGAAGCGAATTTTGCGCTAGCTCTATACTTGAGGTTGCAAGCCACCTACCACAATTCTAGTTTATATAGTCTCTATCCACACAATGGCTATGTCTCTACACGAAATTAGTGTGCTCTCAAAGACTAACTAAAGAGCCACACTAATCAAACTAACAAGCTCTCACGATTAGCTACATTAAAGAGCTTGACAACTAGTTTGCGGTAATATAAAGATAGAGAGCAAGATAATTATACTACCGTGTTGATGAATGAACTAATCAATCATAAGAATGAATACCAATGAATATCAATCATCTCAGAATCAAATGTAGACACAATAATTTTTACCGAGGTTCACTTGCTTGCCAGCAAGCTAGTCCTTGTTGTGGCGATTCACTCACTTGGAGGTTCACGTGCTAATTGACATCACACGCCAAACCCTCAATAGGGTGCCGCACAACCTACATAAGATGAGGATCACACAAGCCACAAGCAATTTACTAGAGTACCTTTTGGCTCTCCGCCGGGGAAAGGTCAAGAACCCCTCACAATCACCACGATCGGAGTTGGAGACAATCACCAACCTCCGCTCGACGATCCTTGCTGCTCCAAGCCATCTAGGTGGCGGCAACCACCAAGAGTAACAAGCGAATCCCACAGCAAAACACGAACACCAAGTGCCTCTAGATGCTAACACTCAAGCAATGCACTTGGATTCACTCCCAATCTCACAGAGATGTTGAATCAATGATGGAGATGAGTGGGAGGGCTTTGGATAAGCTCACAAGGTTGCTATGTCAATGCAAATAGACAAGAGAGTGAGCTAGAGGTGGCAATGGGGCTTAAATAGAGAGCCCCCACAAATAGAGCCGTTGGCTCTCTGTACCCTAAAAAGTCGGGGCGACCGGACGCACCGGTCAGAACGACCGGACGCACCTTGCTAGCGTCCTGTCAACGGATGGCCACCACGTCATCCCTCGCTTCAAATGCTAAGCGCTCGATCCCAACGGTTAAGTCACAACTAGACGCAGCACAGTGCCAAGACCGGACACAGGACCCCAACGTCCGGTCACTTCTAGTAAGGTTCCAGTTGTGACCGGATGTGTCAATTCGACCATGATCGGACACAGGAGGGGCAGCGTTTGGTCGAGTCCAGAGAGCTCCTAGAGCTGCTCAACTATGACCAGACGTGTCCGGTCGGTCACGATCGGACATAGCAATAGCGTCCGATCCTTTTCCTCTTCTCTATGCCACCACGTCAGCGGGACCGGACGCACCCACTCCACGTCCAGTCATGAAGTGACCCAGCGTCCGGTCGAAGACCGACGCTAGTGTCTTCACTGCTTCCACTGACCGGACGTGCCGGTCCAGTTGGGGCCAGCGTCCGATCCACTCTGTGAAACCCTGTCTTTACTGTACAGGGCGCCAGTGGCACCGTCGGACTGTCCGCACTCTACGGGTGGACACTCCTCTAGTGAAGTTTTGAACCCTTGCTCCCAAGTACTAAACACAATGTGTATCATCTTTGTGTATGTGTGTTAGCATATTTTCACAAACATTTTCAAGGGTGTTGGCTTTCCACTAGATCCTAAATGCATATGCAATGAGTTAGAGCATCTAGTGGCACTTTGATAACCGCATTTCGATACGAGTTTCACCCCTCTTAATAGTATGGCTATCGAACCTAAATGTGACCACACTCGCTAAGTGTCTTGATCACTGAAATGAAATGGCTCCTACTACTTATACCTTTGCCTTGAGCCTTTTGTTTTTTTCTTTCTTCTTTTTAAGTCCAAGCACTTGATCATCACCATGGCATCACCATCATCATGTCATGATCTTCATTTGTTTCACCACTTGAAATGTGCTACCTATCTTATGATCACTTTGATAAACTAGGTTAGCACTTAGGGTTTCATCAATTCACCAAAACCAAACTAGAGCTTTTAATCGGCTCAGACACTTAGTCAGCCCTAACATTCTGAAGCCGATGATGGATAGGGGATTAGTGTCGCTAAGTGGACCAAGACAAAAAAAGATCTATCCACGTAGAACAAGATCTCATAGCTCCACTGTGTAGATCGTCAAGTTTCAAGAAAAGTATTCAATCTTGTAACCATGTAAAGATCCAGCAAACAGTCCAGGTCGTTCAAGAAGCCATACGGACACCAAGCGTAGTGCGTCTACTAATTCCAAGGAGGTAACACATATGCTAAATATGTACAAGATACATGTTATTACCACAAGCAAATAGGATTTCTGCTTAGATTTATTAATTGAACGGACCGACGATCGGCTATTGGTGTAATTTCATCGGCTACTGTCGGCAAAGCTGTCAATATAGAGAGAAGCTATGCAAATTCAAGAGGCTAACTGATCTGGGAAACAGGATAATGGCCAGCTCCGCCGAGGCCTAAATCTTGGATTGATGATGGCTATTCCAGAGTTAAAATATTTGAATGGAACTTATGTCATTAGCAGGCTGGCCGAAATAGTTTATTATATATGTTAGCGAGGTTGCAGTTGTCGTCGATTTACTACTATCGTCATCGGCCCATGAAATAGCTACCTTACCAGAATGAAGTATTTGGGCTAATGACATCAACAGAAGTCGATCAGCCAGAGCATAAAGCCGATGGTTTGCTGGATAGAAAAGATAGCCAAGCTCCTATTGATATGTCCAAGCCATCATGCTCACGGCAACAACGTGGTGTCGTTGAATATAGAACATGGGTCTTGCTAACTACATATTTACCTCCCAAACCGACGAGGGCCGATCACTTCCTAAAATGGAATCGGCTGTGAGGATAGCACTTCACGTCATTTTAAAGTAAAGAGCTAACATGTTATGGCGCCACGCATGCATATATACATGTTGACATATATGAAGAAGCTAGCAAGTGTGTATACGTCCATGCATGGTATACGCTTCTCAAAATATGTGAAGTTGATTAGTTGCTCAAAAGAAAGTCATACAAAGGATTCCTACTCCAGATTGCCAAAGACCATGGTGTATCCATATATAAATAAGAATCGGCTACTCCCCTCATCTGCATCAGCTGATCTTTCACCTCCATAGACTCCAAGAATAGATATACAAAGACTGGTTTGGGGGCCAGTACTGGCTCAATTACCACTTCAGCTGATGCATCAAGTGATGGAGCCATTTGGCCTAGCAGACATGACGTGACCGGCTCAGGTAGAGATGCCGCTAGCAATGGTACTTCAGCAGTGGATGACCGCGCGTGACGTGGGGGGCTTGGATACACCGGTGGTGCTCTGAACGCACAATCGGCTATGTAGAGCCAATGCCGCCACTACTGACCAAATTTTGCTGCTGAGACAAAAGAGGAAAAGCATCAAGAAGTTGAGTCCAATTACTATATGAGCCAAATGGAACTCTATTGCCGATTGAGAATTATTATATTTGGAAAGAGATCGGGACACGAAGTCCAGGTACCCCTCGGTCGTCACATGAAGATAAAAAGCAACAGAAGCTAGCAGATTAAGGAAAAGTAGACACATCATGACTAGAGAATTGAGATACATGTCTGGCTTCTCGAGATATGCTCATGCATGGCCGATTACTATATTCGGCTATGTGCGGATAATTCAGTCGGCATGGGGGAAGACTCTAACTTGTGCAGACGGTGAATCAATTTACACTTCCATCTTCTCCGCAACCAACATATCAGTTCGTGACACCACTACAGTACCTAGGTTGAGGATGGCTGATCAGGAATCAAGAGCGGTTGACCTACGTGTGCTATCAGAAGAAAAGTTCAGATCAAGTGGGCTGATAAAGTTGAGCAAACTAAGAATAGCTGATAGGTAGAGGAGATATTTTTTCTAATTACCTTACCATCGGCCAGATAATTTTGAAAAATAAATATCACATTCCCAGTGTCTAAACTCATGGCCAAGGGGTTGAGCCGATAAAGATGGTAGCCGATCACTTTCTGAAATGGATTCGGCTATGAAATTAGCAATTCTCTTCATGTAGGATGAAAAGAAAAGCTGAATCGGCTGTTAGTTCAAGACCTTACCCTTCAAGCTAATGGAGTCTGCAGCCAATCGGCAAGGGCATAAAGCCAGTGAGATATCGGTTTCTGGTGCAGTAGTGGAAATTCAAGAATAATCAGGTGAAACCAATGAAGATTGATATAGCCGATGACCATAGCTGGTTCGGCTGGAGCCAATGGGATTGTCGAGGTCAGATTAAGTTTTCCTCCATGGGTTATTATCATCGGCTATTCGACCAAGCATATTTTTCGATAATAAGAAAAGTCATCATGGGAGGTTACATCAGAGAAACAAGAGAAGTTAGCAACTTGACTGCCGATAGGAGACCGTTAGTTTTCAGATTTGAAAATCATTATCAACATATGAAAAATCGGTTCCAAGCATTAAAAGGTGCTCATAATTTATATTATGGAAGCCGAGAACAGAGGATGACTTTTTATCGTCAGCGGCGACATTGGAAAACAAGTCAGGGGAACAAAGGAATTGCTGCTTCTTTAAGTTGCCGATGTCTACGCAAGGAAGAGCAACATGGATGGCTGTATGCATGGATACATGGTGTAAAGAAGCCACAAGAAGCCATCACATGTATGAACAAGGAGGCAGCCGATGTTCATGTGCTATGGGCTAGTCACAAGCAAATAGCCGATAGTAGGAAAGAAGCCAATGTTCATGCTTGTTACCTCTGGCTCCAGATATAGCCAATTATAAAAGATATCAGCTTCTATTACAAAAGTATTCGACACTATTCTGAGGCATGCGCTGGAATTCACGTACGAAGGAAGTTGAAGAGGACTTGACTTCGCCTACCAGTTACGCATTTGTATGTGAGATTAATTTAGAAGCACAAGGGATAGAGTTCGAATACCACACATGTGCACATGGCCATGTTAATGCTTGGAGTATAAAGCTCAGTGCTGGACGATAGTATTCTATTGAAGCATAGAGCAGAAGCAGACCTGTTTATTCAAAGACATAACACATCGGCTATTCAGCATCGACAAAATAGCAACTCACATTCAGGCACTGCTACAGTGCTAGCAGGTGTCAATGCACAACCGCATCATGGTGGACAGCAGACCAATATGTCATCGATCCAATACTATCCTCTTCACCCTAGGAAATAATTACTTTGCCGAAAATCAAGTGTTCGGGCTAACGATGTCGACGAAAGGCGATCAGCAAGGACAACTCAAAGGCCGATGGAACCCAGATAAGCATCATGGAAAATTAGTGTATATGCGATGCTATCTTGTGCGTGCAGAAGATGGCTTGCAAGCGTCTCGGAGTCCAGTAAGAGCTGTATGACGACAATGAGAAAGCCAAGTCTGTTAAGCGTATATGTGCATGCCATACAAGGGAATTCCAAGAAAGATATGGGTATACATATGACTGCAACTGATCGTCTAAATAAAGCCAAATGAAGAACAATCAATCATTTATGGACTACAATTCTATTTTGACACTTTTGCATGCCTTGCTAGCTTGGTTATTTACTTGAGGAGAAACAAAGGAAAATATTTGTATATCATGTGCAAGATAAGCCCAAGATCCTCAAGTTCAGCCCATAGTAGGGGGGCAAGATCAAACCCTGCAAAGACCAGGGGCAAGGTCAAGCTCAAATGACAAGGGGGCAACCACCATCACAGCAGTCACCAAGTGCCCCTGTCACACAGACAGCTCAGCCTCCTATTGGATGAACCCAAGTGTATTCAGTCTAGCAACCAACCTCACCAATTACTCAGCAGGTCGTGCAACGGCCGACTAAGGAAGGATTCAGTACCTCTTATCAAACGCCATAGTCGGCCCATAAAATTGCTCCATTAGTACAGAAGGGACATGTCAATGGAAGCACAACAAGGAAACCAATAAAAGCCAATGGCCAGAAGTTCCAAACATACTGTCATGAGATAAGGATGGAAAAGATTACTTCTGATCGGTCAGCATCTAGAGAATTGCTTGATGGCCCACTAAAGGTAACTTCGTCCTTAGCAAATGAGGGCCTTGTGATCAAAGGAGTATAGACCACTGCTCTAAGAAGTACCCTGTGCCTGTTGAAAAGACAAATAAACTAAGAATACAAATGTTGGGTAGTCGAAAGATAGGAAAAATAAACTCACTAGTTTTCATCGGATTTCTCTTTCTTGGTGAGTTTCAATAGCCAATGATGCAATGGGTGAGGCAATCGGCTAATTAATATTTTGAGGAATTTTCATCCATCGACTCCTCTTAAATGATCCACATAGCCGATGAAAATATAATAAAGAATTATTTGAGCTAGTTCAGATCAGAGGAACCATCGACTCTGATATAGAGCCCATGATATTCATCGACAACAAGAAGCTGATGTTAGCATTTGTTCGGCCATCTATCAAGGTTCATTCGGCTGGTAATGGTGTGGCGTCGCGCGTCAGGATTCGTCCAAACCATGCAGGTCGCTGCAACACTAGAGCTAATTATGTCGCAACTCTTGAGCAAGCTACAATAGGAGGCCACTAATGATTTGTTTATATATTTGAATCAAGAGTGAGTCAACATGTGACTATAATATTCATCGGCTTCATAGTGAGAAGATCAAGAGCATAAAGCTAATGGTTTCCTGATAGAAAATGAAAAGACGACCAAGATTCTCCTGCTAGTATGTTTAAGCATATCAATTCAGATACTATAATAGCTGAACCTTACCCGAGTTCGGCCGGGGGCAACGTATGGATTGAAATCCTCATGGGCATTCTCAACTACTCACTCACCGGCTCCTCTGTGGGGGTGAACATCTCATTGAATCGACTGTTGGTTCACCATCGTCGTTGCAGCCGCATTCTTATTCTCTGGCACCTTGGGTCTCGCCGGCGACTATGTCACATTGATGTTTAGCTGCTTTATTGCCAGCGCCGACGTGGCTACAATCGGGGGGTCTGGTACTCCTCAAATGGTCTATTAAGATCCTGCAAATACTTATCCAGGTTGGGCGCCAAGGTATCGGCTATGAGTGCTCGGAGTATATTTTAAATATGGTGGCTGAGAATCGAGGCACTATACATGTGCATGGTTACATTAGCTGGAGCTCAAATAGTTCGGCTTTATTATCTACAACACCAACGTGGATGTGCCGAGGCACGAGTACTCCTACCTATACCAGAAGATGCAGCAGCGGATATACAGAAATCGGTAGGGGTCAGCTCAGCTGCACATGATTGATAGAGCATCCGGCCTAGAGGCTGATTGCTTCTGTTTCTGGCAACGAATCAGTCCCAAAACTAATTACATTTACTGAGTTTGGCACACATAAATCTGTCACAACATTTGACTCGAAAGCTATGGTGGTCATCTCGTGGAAGGCAAATTGAAGGTTATGTTATGTGTTCTTGCATCTATAGAGAAAATACAAACATCAGTAGGAAAAGGGATAAATGTTAAGCATATTCCTCTGGCAAAGTATCTGAACTAATGACCTTCCCCGAAGAAAGCCGGCTGCTAGTTCAAAACCCCGCCTTTCAAACCAAAGAATCATTTATTTCTAAAAAGCTGATGAAGATCAGACATCATTGAAAATTGGAACTCCGAGTCGCATCGGCTGAATATTTTAAAGACTTCAAGGCTGATTCTAACCTGTTCGTTCAGCCAACAGTGGTTAGATACTTCAGGCCACCATACGTCAGGATTTGTTCATTTGCTTAGGCCGGCGCCATTTTCAACTTCTTTGGCGACAACCAGGGATTCCATGAGCTGACAAAAGTCACTGAGCAGGCCACAAAGCACACTGAGGTGACCAGGCTCAGAATGGAGGTACATGCATGCAGATATGAGGTATATATTCTTTATTCCTTGCTTTTCCTGTCACTTATGAATAATTTATCATAGGGAAAGCATGCCATCTAAGTAGTTGATGAATGAGATATGGTATAATGAAGGGAACCTTGCTTTTTTTTTGTAAAGTACTTGGGAAATTTTGTTACAAAAAATTCAAAATCAATAGCTTGTCTCCTTGATGATATTGAATTTCCTACCAAGGCCATGTGTTATCATAAAAAACCCCTCACATAGGCTATTTACTTTGTGTTGAGTTTTGTCAAGTCTTGTTGACCCTTGTTAAGATATTTATCATGCTCCCAAGATCAAGATCACGTACACGCCTCATATATATGCTGCTTCTACACTGAAAGTACGCAAAAACATGCTTTCCATCTACCTCAAAATGTTCTGCTCCTACACTGGGAGAAGACAAAAATATGTTTGCTAGGCTTTATTAGAATAAATGCTCCAAATTCTTGATAATATTTCTCTCAAAAGTTTGTTGTAAAAAGAGACATGGGTTATGCAAAAATATAAAAAGATGGACACAAAAGAGGTCCAAAGTAAAAAAAGGAGAAAAAGAGAAAAAGAAAAAAGAGATGAGAATAAAGATAACCTATGTTCTCGCAAAAATATTCCATAAGAGAGAAATATATTTCAGAGAGCATAGTAGAATTAGGTTAGCTACTAAATATTCCACACACATGCATATCTTGATCTACGAGTATGACACTTCTCTCCTTGGATCCGGGGTTTGAATTTTTGATATACGCAAGGTAAGTATGCTACATATTTGATCCCTACCCGAACTCCACATAAGCTTTTTAGAAGTAGGGTGAATAGAGGCTAAACAATGTCTTGGTGAGAAACTATACACATTGAGCGATATGAGAGAATCATTTGAGGAGCAAAGCTATGTTTTAATTTATAAATCTTTCAAAAACCTAAGTTTTCTGAGCAGGAGAAATGAGGATGACTGGATTCTAATCTGTTCTGTTCCTCAACTATCCAAGATGATGTGGTAGACACTTCAAAGTTCATATGTGTAGGTAAGGCTTGGAATAAGGTATTACTGTCAGCGGATTCATCAGCTCCTTAGAAATCAAACTAGAAGAGGACACACGACGTATGCATGAGCTATACAACCTATTCGTGCTTATACATGTCAGCTACGTCCTGGAATCAATGCATGAAGAAATATCCTCTGTTGCTATTCGTCGATCGGTACTGGTGTTCAGCCATCATAATCCTAGGCTCTTGGCTTGCGTCGCCTTCGCCTAATCAGCCGAGTGCCTGAGTGACCAAACCAGCTTGTTCTCTAGCTAATTTCATCAGGCATTAGCAGATCAACCGAATTAAGAAGAATTGGCGGTGGCTTTGCTGGGATAGCCAATAAAGATTGCATATACTTATTGGTAAGCCGGATATAATAATAGTTGCTTGGATGATGGTGTGATGAGACCTCTCATGGATATCGGCTAAAATATCTGAAGTGCGTGAGAATATTTCCAAATACATAGCCGATTGTAATTATAAGACTCGGGGGTCCAGCTCTGAATCGGCTAAAGCGGGATCCAAGCATCGACTCATAAAATGCATAGGAGGATTAATTTTGAAATTATCAAGACCAAGAAGAAAATGATTGATATGAAGCCGATGCAACCCTCAGTGTTGCGATCAGATATCATTGGCTCATGAAAGAAGACCATCGGATTGAAATAGTTCGAAGCATGAAAATTTATACTTTGAACTAGGGGGGCCTTGAAAGAAAGGAATCGGCCGATAGCGTGCATACATGGTATTTTGGATGGCTGCCGAAACAAACAGGAGAATTACCAGGCGGTGTCTTGTATATATTCTGCGGTGGCCAAAATAGCAAGTTGTACAGTGTCAAACTAAGGAGTATGAATCCAGTAAGAGTCCAATCAAAGCACGATGTTGATCAATGGTCAAAGAAGCAAAGAAGGAGATGGGAAATAAAATATATTTTAATTGGCCATGCTACACAAGGTGTATCATCTACGTGTAAGGGAGGAAAGGAAATATTCTGTATATTTTGGGACAAACGCTTGGCGACCAGGAAGCTCTTCACTGGCTAGGAGATATTATTTAATATATTTTGGGAGAAGGCAACCGAGGAGAAAATCAAGGAAGGTTACCATAATTGTTGGCCAAATCTATTAATATTTTATTAGGCTTCATGTACGAGAGAATTAATTTAACACGTACATGTATAGGACTCTTGTATAGTTGCCAATCTTGCCACAGACCAGGCACCCCTATAAATATAAAGGGTTATGGCCAATTGTAAAACATCCACACATCAATTAAAATCAGTCTTTACTTTTTTGGCTTCACGCCAACCCATAGGAGTAGGAGTAATGTAGCTTTTCGGTGAGTTCTTTAGCAAATAGAGCTGCATCGACTGATCGACCTCCAGCTTGCTTGTGAGTACCGTCACGACTTGTATTGTGCTTGTAAAGCTGCATCAGCTGATTGATCTTTTATGAGCCATAATATAAGTTAGTTATCTATCTGTATCGTAGTTTGTAAGGCTACATCAGCTGATTGATCTCTTACGAATCATAATATAGATCAAAGTTATTGATCTTGTATTAAATAACTTATTGTTTAATTCAATATCATCGGTTATCAAATCTGCTAAGATTAGTAAGATTTTCCTTACTGTTTTTGGTTGATTCACCGGTTATAGATCTTGTTATAATTAATGTTTTATTAATTATAATAAATCATCTGATTGAGATAGAGATAGATCGGCATCATATCATTTTAATTGGTCATCCTTTGATCTAGTCATGTTTTAAATCTCATAATTGATGACTTAATTCCGCTAGATCGGCTGTTTTATCTCTAGTCCAATCAAACATAGGATGCATCCAAAGACATGTTTCAATCTTGAATAAACTCACTAGTTAATGAGATTTAATCTAATGACACTACCATAGCTGCATCGATCCGATCGAACCTCACTGGTAAGACTTTAGATTAGAAATTATTGATCAGTGGTTTTGTTCATGATCGAGATATGTACTATATTTGTTTGCTATGACCGCATCGACTATTTTAGCCGATTGCCTATGCTCTCATACATATAGCATGTTTTTATGAATCTGTTGACATATAGATGATTTTATAGATTCTTTGGCTTTAGTTTGTTATTATTATCATAGCTGCATTGATCCAATCGAACCTCACTGTTGATGATAATAGATTAGATTCAGATTGTTTATGGATTCATTTATGGTAAACAGTCGATTGTTCGCGTGTTATATTCTTTTCATCAAACTTATCGGCTCAACGTTTTATACTGATCATGTTCTATTTAGCCGATAATGTTTCTGATGTTTCATGAGCATCGGTTATTTTGATTCATATCATTATCATTTAATATTAGCCGATAATCCCTGATTTAAAGATCTTCGTTTTATGGATACACTGGATATCGAATATTTAGTTGATAGCCTCATTGAATCGGCTATTTGGCCATATATTGGAACTGTTTGGTGCAATACCGACATGTTTCATCTTAAATTACTGATTATTTTCTCCTTGTCAATTGCAGGGTCAAATTGACTAGAACGCCTTTGTTCTCAAAACTGACCGTTCTTGTGTTGAAGCTAAGCAGATCTTCAGGTTCACTTTGTCAAGATCATCCGGCCTGCTGTGTGTTGATTATATCGCCACATTTTTGTGTCAACACCTTTTTATCTTCTTAACGACCTCAAATGACAAAATTCAAAACTATAAATTTGTAGATCACATCGAGAGGTACAATTTTCATATACAAAATATCTATATGTGAAGCCATATACAAACTAGAAGGTTGAGCCTTATCGCTGACATGTGGGCCCATCTATCAGATCCATGTAAGCATTGAATCGACATGCCACGTCAGCCACCAGGTTGGATGCCCATTTGGATCTGTATGAGACCCAAACCAATTTCAGTGACCCAAAAAAGCATTTTGGAACTTTGAGGACCTGTATGACACCTACAGACAACTTCAAAGAACTACAATAAATTTTACTCATATATACACACACGTACACTCACTCACTATAATTGTACGCAGACACCCACCCCCCATTACACCAGATTCCATATTCACTGTCGGGTCAGAAACTCGATCTGTCGAATTTGGCTCCGACGGTGGACAATCGGCTGTGATAGGAGCTCCCTCATCACTGTTGGGTTGACAACCAGCAATAATAAGTAATAAAAAACAAAAAAAATATGTGTTTCCTAGTCCTAGGATTCAAACTTGAGACCTTAGCGTTAAGGTCCTCCTCATGCGCTTACCAGCTGTGCTACACAACACATGTGACTATATAGCGGACGCTATTCTTTTAACTACACAATTTTGAATCTTATATTATATATTCGATACTCCAAACAATCTCAAATGAAAATTTGTTAATAACAAAGTTGTAGATCTCGTTGAGAACTACAACTTTGATGTTGACTTCATCTCCATTTGACATTGTTAATCATCTCAAATCTGATTTGAGAAGTTATTGCATATTTAGACTTGTAAACCATCTCAAGTCAAAAAGTTATTGTCAACTATAAAGTTTTAGATCTTTTTAAACTCTATAATTTTGATGTAAAGTTTATCTTAATCCGATGTCATATGAAAAGTTATGATTCTTTTTGTGTAAAATAGGTTGTCGGTTCATGGCCACAAACAGGCATTGGTGCCGTTCGGCTCGTGCATTTTTCAGCTGGAATTCACTGTTCATGGCTGAAAGGTACCGTTCACGCTCCCACAAATTCCTCCAGATTCATCCATATTCCTCCAAATTCCTCCTAGCAAACAGGGCCAATGATATACTTATCACTGTCTTCTCCACCATAAAAGGTGGCAATGGTCTGGCATTGATTGTGTTCTGGTGTAGTGCTTACCTATCCTAACTAACTGAGCTACGCTTAATTCATATCGTTATCTTCTTTTATTATATTAAAAGAAATACTTACATATGATTTATATTGACGATATCTTGGATGCCATTGGGGGCCTCTACATGTTTATCCTTAACGAAGTACTCCCTCCGTCCATAAGTCTTCATCATCTAAGCAAATTTTTTCCCCAAGAGTCTTCATCATATTAGATAGGGACCACGGGTTTGGCCTCTCGTACTTGCTGCGCATTTAGTGTTCATTGGCTGCTCCTTGTCTGCATTTATTGCTCATTGGCTACTCCTTGCCTTAAATGCAAATTGGCATTGTTTACTGCTCCTTGGTTATTGCGCCGAAGGCTAATACGATAGAGACTTATGGACTGAGGGAGTAATACACAAGAGAGGCCGATTCCACGATTGGACGTCAGTGCTATCGCATCAAGCATGTTGCAGGAGTCTTCATGAGGAAACTCTTAAATTTAGGTCATTGATAATATGCATATAGTGTAACATTTATTAATATTTAGTGTGATGTTTAGATTCACTGTATATATACATTGATGACGACATATGTAGGATAGCACGTATACATAAAATATAATAACAACAATGTTAGCAAATACAAATCAATATGTATCATATATGATTAAATTTAGTGTATAGTACATTACATGAAATTGGCGGAAATGAAATTTCAAAATCAATGAAATACTTTTACACATTTTAAAAGTATTTAGAGGGATGGTTGAAATCATCGACTGCCTTTAGAAAACTATTTTCAGAGGTGACTGATAATTCCAGCCCCTTCTTGAAATCAATTTTTAGAGGTGAGTAACATTTTGGCCCGTTTCTGTAGCTCCATTTCCAAAATGCGATTGTATATCTACTCCTAAAGATGGATGATTTCTAGAAACACATAAATAGAGCCGGTTGGTACAGCTGTCTCTAAAACTGGTTTTAGTCGCCTCCAGGAGCAACTCTTAAGAACATCTTTATGTCCTTCCTTACTAATAGGAATAGAAGTTTTGATGAAAAACATGTTCTCCAATGGCATTAATTAAATCTTTAAATATTGTCATTCTCTATTTCGGATTTTCGTTAGTAAAAAGTGGAGAGCAAGAGTGAGATTGGCTCTTTAGAGTGCGTACAAGATATAAAGAAGTTGTTTAAGGGTGTGAAGTAATAGGGAATGATTTTTATTGAAATAGCTCTCTAAATGATAATTTAGAGTGAGTTAGGGTGTGTTTGGTTCGAGGAAGAAGTTGAATGGGATTTGGCGATCCATGGATATTGGGATAAGGATATCCATGATGCATGTTTGGTTAGATAGATGGGACGAGACATTTTTCTGTTTGGTTACATGGATGAAGGTGGATGGGACGAGAATAGTTGACTAATTATATCTATTATTTAAAAATAATAACAACTAGTTAGACACTAATAAATATGCACAAATACTAATTTTGTCATGATAATCACTAATTTAAAATGAAATATGTTAATTACCACCACCAATATCCTAATTAGCACACTAAACATGCACTAATCAACGTATTAGCACTTATCAAAACTAATCCTACCATCATAATTACTAATTAATAATATAACATACTAATGATTATTAATTTATTTACTAATGACAAAGATTAGAAGACATGGATAAGCTGGTCCACGAGATTTTTACGATGAAAATCTAGTATCTCGGTGGTATATTCTCTACTCATGTATTTCTTTATCCCAGTTGTCCACCAACCAAACATTGCATATCCGTGGATGTGACCTATCCTATCATGGATATCAAGCAACCAAACGCACCATTAAGAAAGACTGTGAAGGACATTTTTAAGTAAATGGAGGAGGTCGTAATACCAGAGATATTTATGAAGAGACCCAAATTAATTACTTCCATTCCGTGAAGTGACTTGCATGCTCAAATTAAGTTGTCTCTAAGGCCCGTCTCAATGGGAGTTTCATGTGAGTTTCTGTCGACGCAAAAACGTGTCAATGCGTCTGGCACACAGCAAGCCAGAAGGATCTGCTTAGGATGAGCTCAGAGATCCGCTTGGCTTCAATCGCAGGACCCGTCGACCTTGCGAATTTCTCCCGAGGCGTGCTAGTCAATTTGACCTGCAATTGACAAGGAGAAAAAATTTATTAGTAATTGAAGGTGGAACATACTGGTCTTGCTCAGACAGTTCTAAGTGTGCCGCTTTGGGAACAACCAGACAGGAGAAATCGACTAAACGGTCGATACGCGAAGAAATCGGCCGTTACGAACTGTAAAGCTCGTGGGTCGTGATTGATTGCATGTTGATAAGTATAATGCACGCAGATATAAGTAAAATCATCAGCTAGGTGGATTTTACCAATGTAAAGCATTGAGCCGATGACTCTAACGAGAAATGATATAACATGCGAACAAATCGACTGTCTAGTACAAATGGACCTACAAACGCTCTGAATCTAATCTGTTACCGTCAACAGTGAGGTTCGACCGGATCGATGGCAGCTATGATGATAATAACAAACTAAAACCGAAGAATCCATAAAACCATCTATACATTGACAGGCTTTTCGAAAGACATGCTATATGTGTGAAAGCTCAAGCGAATCGGCTGAAATAGCCGATTCAGGTGGAAGAGGGACTACAACATGTGAACAATCGACAATTTAATATGGATAAATCTACGAACTCATCAGACTTAACCTGTTATCTCTAACAGTGGGGTTTGACCGGATCGATGGCAGCCATGATAAAAACAACAAATCAAACTTTTAAAGTAAACAGATCTATTCATGTTTAACAGAATCATGAAGACACACTGTAGGCGTTAAAGCAAAGGTGATCGGCTATTATCTGATGCAGGCATAGCAGACAGTCAAGGTCACCTCTGATCGAAAACAAATCTACCAACTAGCATCCTCCGATCTAAAGTGCCATTAGTGGGGATCGACCAGATCATTATAGCCATAATAGCGAACTATAGACTAGATTTAACTAGCTAGTAAACGTCATTAAGATCAGACATGCCTTAACCACGTACTATGCACGATCAAGATCAAAGTAGAACAGCCGATGAAACATAACCCGTCGCTCAAAGTAAGAAACATCATTTTGTAACAAAGCAAACGATGGACTAAAAGGATATGAAGCCGATCTAGATCGATCTTGACTGGGCAGGTTGATGTTGTTGAAACTAATGGCAATAAGAACATCAGCAAGATCGGTAACTTAATGAATCTACCCAAAGGATGCCACTCTTAGGTAGAGCCGATAACTTGACCTTAATCTAATTCGAGCAGTGGAGGTCGAACTTAACCGATGCAGCCTTACTTGATCTAGATAAGAATTGATAACTAGCTTATGCTAGAGCTCACAGTGGAGGTCAAACTTAACCAATGCAGCCTTACAAACCAAAGCATAAGCCATGACGGAACTTATAGATAAGCCGAAGGTCGATCGGACTGATGCAGCCCTACTTGTTGAAGAACTCACTGAGATCTACACTACTCCTACTCCTAAGGGTTGGCGTAAAGCCGAAAAAGTAATTTGTATTGATTGATTGTATGTCCTTTTTACAATAGCCAGGGTCCAATATTTATACCCGGAGCCTAAGCATGAATCCTACTCAAGTATGACTCATTACAATCTTTGGTATAAGAGAAAACATTCCTAATTTAAGATAACTTGGATCCTAATCTTTCCCTTTTTGTAGAGTCCAACATGTCTTTCTTGACGCAAACCGTAGCTTATTGTCGTTATCTGCTGACGTCATCTGAAGAGAGTCGATTCCAGTGCCACGTCTGAATCAGCTGATATCGACCCTTATGCAATCGATTCCTTGACGACACAATCTTAGAAGCTTCAAGTTCCCACGTTCTTCTTCCCAAAATTAGGTGTAAACATATGCCCCCAATTTTGAGATAAAAGTAATTTTATTCTAAAATTACCATGTTTATATCCCCGATAGGTCCGTGGTCGCGGGTAGAGAATCTTGATCTGGGGCCTACTATCTATCATCATCTTTGCCTGCTTATGAGCCCATGCTTCAAAGCTTCACGAGAGCATCATTGCTTCACGGGTGCTTGGATCCATCTTTCCAGACTGACTATAAGTGTCTATCCAACTCTGGCAAGAGCAACTCAGCAACTCAATTATGTTTCTCTTCTGCTTGCTTCCTCGAGTGCCCTTGGCTCCGTCGACCCTCCATGGTCTAATTCCTTGCTATGAGGGTCTTGAGTGGTTAGAAGAATTCTTGTGCAAGGGTGATTGTGTCGCTCATTTTAGCGCCTTGTTGTACAATGTCCCAAACCGCGTCAGAGAGGTTGCCCTTCATGGTGTTCGTCATGGTGCTGCCATGCCATGAGCTTTGACTTCTTCCCCATGGTTTCCCAGCCACTGAACACCCTGAGGATCATGAGCGCCTAGTCAAGGATTTCTTCAACGCCGCCAACTCTATAGCCCTTGCTTCCTAGGCCAAAGACAAAGTGAACAAAGTGTTTTCTGGCCTTTAGCTTGTAATAGGGGAAGCTAGCAAACAATCTCTTTATTTTAAGTGGTTTCTCTTTTGCCCTGTACTCATATTCCATATACCAATTTGTCTGTGTTTGTTTTTACTCTATAGGCGATACATATCGTACTGGCTTTTACCTCTTCGGGTTTATTTTTTGAACTAGAGGCGATACCCTTCTGTTATCGGCTATTAGAGCCGATGACTGAACAAATCGGCTATTAAGTATTAATCCAAATGCTAGGATAATATTTCTTTAGATATTTTTCATTGATTGCTCTATCAAACTCCTCTTCTCCTCCTAGTGTTTCCAAAATATAAGCATTGCCAGGCGCATAATATTTGATCTGATAAGGTCCCTCCCAATTAGGTGACCACTTGCCGAACTTGCTGTCTCTTGATCCGATTGGTAATTTCACCTTCCAGACCAAATCCCCTTCAGAAAATTGCTTGCTCTTGACCTTCTTATTGTAATACTTCACAATCCTTAGTTTATTGGCTTTGATATTTTCAAGAGCACGCAGTCGATGGCAACTTAAGTCTTCTAAGTCATCCATCATAAGATGCTTATAAACTTTGTCTGACAAATCATTTTGCAGCGTGACACGCCTCAATCTAGTTTGAACTTGCAGGGAAGGACCACATCATGACCATACATAAGTTCATAAGGTGATGCTTTAATCGATCCATGACAGGCCATCCTATACGCCCATAACGCCTCATTAAGTGTTTAATGTGACTTCCTTGGCTGTTCTTCGATCTTTTTCTTGATCAGCTTAATCATAATTTGATTGGACGTCTCTGCCTGGCCATTAGCCTAAGCGTAGTAAGGAGAAGAATTTAATAACTTTATTCCCATACTGGCAGCAAAATCTCAGAACTCTTCTGATGTGAACATTGTCCCTTGATCAGTAGTGATAGTTTGAGGAATCCCAAAACGATACACAATATGCTCCTTGACAAAATTAACCATGTTCTTTGAGGTTACCGTCTTCAAAGAAATTGCCTGAACCCACTTCGTGAAGTAATTCATCGCAACCAATATGAACTTATGTCCTTTACTTGAGGGTGGAAAAATCTGGCCAATTAGATCAATTCCCCAACCTCGAAACTGCCATGGTTTGATTATTGGATTCATAGCCGATGCGGGCGATTTCTGAACATTACCAAAACGTTGACAATTTTGGCACCCCTTATAATATTCAAAATAGTCTTCCAGTATTGTTGGCTAGAAATACCCAGTCCTACGAATAATCCATTTCATCTTATAAGCCAATTGATGAGCTCCACATATCCCTTCATGTACTTCACCCATCAACACCTTAGCTTCTTCTTGATTTAAGCATTTAAGCAATACCCCATCGACTGTTTTGTAATATAGCCGATCATCTAGCAAAACATACTTAGTCGATTTATACCTTAGCCTCCTGGTAACCTTCTGTGATGGATTCTTAAGGTAATCGGCTATTTCAACTCTCCATTCATTATTCGAGGTCTCACTACTTAAGTCCTCTTGAAACACTCGATAACCTGATGCACTTTGAGCTAAACGATTAGCCTCTTGATTCTATGATCTCGGAACATGCTGAAGAGAAACATGAGGAAATTCCTTGAGCAACCTTTGGCACTCATCATAATACCCCCTCAGAGTATCTTCTTTACACTCATATAGGTCGATCAACTGATTAATAATTAACTGTGAATCTCCAAATACTTCAATTGCCTTGGCCTTTACTTCATGAAGAAGTTGAAGCCCCTTAAGAATATCTTCATATTCCGCTTGGTTGTTGGTAATCATTGGCTCAGTTGAAAAACCAAACTCAAAACTTGCCCCCCGAGGTGAAATAATAACAATACCAATGCCACCACCTTGCTTGCATGATGATCCATCAAAGAATAATGTCCAAGGTACCGGCTCTACATAGCCAATACTTGACTTATGATGCTGGGTGACAAAATCGGCTATTACTTGCCATTTGACTGCTTTAGCCGATTCATACCTCAAGTCAAATTCCGACAACACAAGAATCTACTTTCCCATTCTTCCATTTAATATTGGCATTGATAGCATGTACTTAATTACATCAGCCTTGGAAACAACTGTACACTCAACTGATAACAAGTAATGTCGCAACTTAGTGCAAGAGAAATATAAGCACAAGCATAACTTTTCGATGGGAGAATATCTTGTTTCTAGATCCAAAAGCCTTCTACTTAGATAGAAAACAACTCGTTCTTTCCCTTCAAACTCTTGCATTAAGGCCGATCCAATCGTTTAGTCATCGGCCGATATGTACAACTTAAAAGGCTTACCTTGCTGAGGAGGGACCAGCACAGGTGGACATTTTATGTATTCTTTTATCTCCTCAAACGCCTTTTGTTGTACGTCGCCCTACTTAAATTCTTGATCATTTTTCAACTTCAAGAAGAGAGAAAACGACAGAACTCTTTTCGATAAATTTGAAATAAACCTCCTGATAAAATTAATCTTACCAAGCAAAGATTGTAATTCTATTTTAGTAGTCGAGGGCACTGCCTCATCAATCGCTTTCATACTTTTTTTTGACCAATTTCGATACCTCTCTCGTGGACCATGAAACCCAAAAACTATTCAGCTGATAGTCCAAAGGCACACTTATTGGGATTCATTTTTATACCATGTTTTCTTGTGCACTCCAGAGTCTCCCACAAATTAGCTAGATGTTCCTTGTATCCCTTAGATTTTACCATCACATCGTCAATGTAGATTTCAACAATCCTGCCGATCAACTTATGAAAAATATAATTCATCGCCCTCTGATAAGTTGCACCGGCATTCTTCAAACCAAAGGTCATTACAACCCATTCAAATAAGCCGATTGGGCCAGGGCATCTAAAAGCAGTTTTTGCTATGTCGTCCTCAGCCATAAAAATTTGGTTATATCATATCCTACATTGTCATCCATGAAACAAATAACCTTGTGCCCAGCTGCTGCATCTACCAATATATCGGCTATTGGCATCGGATAACCATCCATGGGTGTAGCCTTGTTCAGGTCTCTAAAATCGATGCAAACTCTGAACTTCCCATTCTTCTTATATACAGGAACAACATTCAATATCCACTTTGCATATCGGCACGGTCGGATAAATTTCGCTTCTAGTAATCTTTCAGTCTCCTTTTTGATATCATCAAGAACGTTTGGGTTGAATCTCCTCGGAGCTTGTTTAAACGGCCGATATCTAGGTTTGATTGGCAACCGATGTTCAACAATCGATCGGTCTAGACCAGGCATCTTATAGTATTCCCAAGCAAAACAATCTTTAAATTCCTTTAATAATCCACTAACTTTTGCTTATACTCAGGATTCAACTTGGCACTTACATACGTCGGCCTAGGCCTATCTCCAGAACCAATATCCATCTCTTCTAATTCATCGGCCGACGTAAAGCCATGTCCTAGTTTACCATCTGTACCATCTATTGGATTATCCATTAAACAAATTCTCAAAGCCGACTGCTTGGATCGACTGTTGGCTTTCATCATTGACTCTAATGAAGCCTCCTTCCCATAGCTTGCCAGAAAAACACTCGAAGTCTTCTAGCTCCCAATACATTGGATCAGCTGTTGTGATACTTACAGAATCATTAGCATGAACCAGCTCAACATCATCTCCATGCCACTGAATCAAGCATTGATGCATGGTTGATGGTACATAACAATTCGCATGAATCCAATCATGACCAAGGAGTAAACTATACGATCCTTTTACATCAACGACGAAGAATGTGGTGAGCAAAGTTTTACTTCCGATTGTCAATTTGACGTTCATTGCCCCCTGGTCTTGGATGCATTACCCCCAAAATCTTTAAGCATCATGTCGGTCTCAATCAAATCTCCTGGTCCCTTTCCAAGGTTACGAAAAGTGGTATAAGGCATAAGATTAACAGAAGCTCCTCCGTCCATCAATATTTTGCTCATCGACTTCCCATCGACAAAACCTTTCACATATAAAGCCTTCAAGTGCCGATGCTTGGCTGGCTTATCGAATATAGCCTGTTGTATTACTGTCAACTTGGTAACTATCTCCTCATACTCCAATTCATCGAAATTTAAATAGACTTCTTGATCTGCTAGAGCTCTAAATTCTGACGGCAACAGAAAAGCCATTTAAATATTAGCCGATGGTTGACCCCTATCGGCTGTTTGTTTAGTACGCCACACTTAAGGTCTACCAGATACCTAAGCCTGTTCTAGCTCTCTATTCCTTAGGCATTGCACCCTTCTTTTCTAGCTCCTCGTCAAACCTCCTGGACACCATTGGCCTTCCTACCAAACATACTCTTCCTCATTACTTTCTTCTTCATAATCAGCCCAGTTTTGATCAACAACTCGCTTCCCAAGCCAATCATAAGCACTTCTATTTTTAAGCGCCAATCCATATTATTATGATGATACTCATCTCGAGCATGGATAGACCGGTAGTTGGCTTAAGATTGCCTAAAATCCCAATATTGCTCGCTGCACTCTGGACAGTTATTTCTGGTAGGCAATTTTAAACCTTTGTTCTAGCAATGTCTAAAGAAAGGACAATTCCAATGTGATTCAGCTTGTTTTCTTTCATACCTCTCTTTCTCCTGTTGACGCTGGTATTCTTTCTCTTCTAGCCAACGCTGATAATCCTTCTCCTTCTGCCATTGCCATTTGTTCAATAAAATTCGAGATGTGACATGCGGCCTTTTTGCCCCGTCCCTTGACATCTCTCTCTGTTCGTATCAGCTCTTTTGTTGGTCACGACGCCTTCTAATCTCTCTATGTTCATCAGTAGATATTTGCATCTCAGGATCAACTGTTCCAGTTTCTTTTGCTCTGGTTGATGTCAGGACCTTAGTCTTTCCTTTGAGCAGCCTAACATCGACCATATTCTGATCTCTTGGGAAAGGATTATCATCAACTTTCATCTTTCGAGGTGTATCAAATTTAAGCCCCCTTGCTGAATAGCCCTCTTTATATGTTGCCGGAAAACTCTGCACTCATTAGTAGAATGAGAAGTAGCGTTGTGAAATTTGTAGAACTTCTTATTCTTCAACTGATCAGGAGGCAATATAACATGATTGTCGGGCAACTTGATCTGTCCCTTCTCAAGTAAGAAATCGAAGAGCTTGTTCGATTTTGTGACATAAAAATCATAGCTCTCTTCAACTCTTTTCCCCAAAGATTTGGTACCATTGCTGTCTTCTTACCCTAATTTCATTCAGCTACAGTAACCTCTTCTTCTTCATCATCTTCATAGCCATCATCAACTAAATATGGATTATATGTTTCGGTAATTGTGACACTCTTCTGGAATCGGGTATCTCTGCACATATCCTGGAATTGGCTATTGAGCGCTGTCACTCGTTGAGCCAACTGACCTAAATTGTCAAACTCTTGCCCGAGCAGTTTCTCTCTCCACATTGGTAACATTCCTTGAATAGCCAAAGCAGCTAGTTGATCATAGGTCAAGTTCAATAAGAAGCACAAATTCATGGTCTCTCGGAATGTCTGAAGAAATTTGGTGCCCGATTCATTAGTTCTCTGCCTTATAGTCATCAAATCGGTAATTTTCTTTTCTCCTGTCCCAGTGTAAAAATATGTATGAAACTTTTTCTCTAGGTCAGCCTAATTGGCAATAGAATTAACTGGCAGCGATGAAAACCAAGTGAAGGCTAGTCCTAATAGAGACAAGGAGAAGAAATGAACTCGACGGGCCTCTTCAATGGATGCTTCGCCCAACTGTGTAAGATAGCGACTGACATGTTCTATTATGCTAGTGCTATCTTGGCCAGTGAACTTAGCAAACTCTGGGAGACTATAATTTGTAAGAAGAGTGACCAAATCATACCATTCTGGATATGGGCGTTTGTACGAGAAGGTCTGCCCTTTTGGCTTCAAACCGAACTGATTCTTCATCATCTCGATCACTCTAAGCAACAACTCATCAGTATTTGAATTTGGACTTCTCTGCAATTGCTGACCCATCTGTGGATTAAAATTTCGGGTACCTTGATACCCCGGATTTGGAATCATGTGAAGGGTATTATAATCTGTGCCATAATGATATCCTTATGGAATCTCTATCTGCCGGGTCTCTTGCTGGTTTGCTGCTTGAAGTCTCTAGTTGTAGATGATAGGATCTGTATCTCTACGAATTCTTTGGACTGATGGTGCTATTTTTTGAGCCGACGACGGTATTTGACCTGATGTGCCAAAATTGACCATTTGATTATGAACTTGCCTTGTCGGTTGTTGCACATGCTGCACTGACGATCTAGGATTATACTGCATCTGATTAGTAGTAGCACCCTAAATTTGCTCAGATGAGCTCTAAACTGTCTGGACATCATCATTACCAGCTGGTGCTGCTTCTTGATGGCTAGTACTAGCTTGATTAGTCCCTTGAGTCGATGGATGTGGAATATTGTAGTAAATCAGTCCAACTTGATCAATTGGATATCCGTGAAACATCTCTTTCATGATGTTTTGGAATGTGTTCAAGAAGATTGTATTATGGTTCAATATAGCATCATGAACAGATTTATTTATAGCCTCTACAAAGAAACGCCTATCCTTAGCTTCGTCTGTATCTGACTGCCCATGCAATAAAACTCTTAGAAGTGGATATTTCTGAACAACTCTATTATCACGTGTGTTGGTGTAGGACAACAAATACTTATTCTAAAATTCTTCTATAGCTTTTCTGATGACATCTTTATCTTCATTAGGTAGATCTTTATAAGGTACCATAAGGATGTCACTGTTGTTGTGAGTTGCCATGACGATTGTGGGGTCCCACCGGGCGTGGCAGAACATGTGTCGATGCAAAAATGTGTCAATGCGCCTAGCACACAGTAAGCCAGAAGGATCTACTTAGGATGAGCTTGGAGATACGCTTGGCTTCAATCGTAGGACCCGACGACCGTGCGAATTCCTCCCAAGGCGTGCCAGTCCATTTGACCTGCAATTGACAAGGAGAAAAAGTTTATCAGTAATTTAAGGTGTAACTTGCCGGTCTTGCCCAGACAGTTCCAAGTGTGCCGCTTCGGGAGCAGCCAGACGGGAGAAATAGACTAAATGGCCCATACGCGAAGAAATCGGCTGTTACGAACTGTAAACCTCGTTGGTCGCGGTTGATTGCATGTTGACAAGTACAATGCACGCAGATATAACTAAAATCACCAGCTAGGTGGATTTTATCAATGTAAAGCATTGAGCCGATGACTCTAACGAGAAAGGATATAAGATGTGAACAAATCGATTGTCTAGTACAAATGGATCTACAAACGCTCTGAATCTAATCTGTTACCATCAACAGTGAGGTTCGACCGGATCGATGGTAGCTATGATGATAATAACAAACTAAAACGCAAGAATCCGTAAAACCATCTATATATTAATAGGCTTTCTGAAAGACATGCTATATGTGTGAAAGCTCAAGCGAATCGGCTAAAATAGCCGATTCAGGTGGACGAGGGACTATAGCATGTGAACAATCGACTATTTAACATGGACAAATCTATGAACTCATCAGACTTAACCTGTTATCTCTAACAGTGGGGTTCGACCGGATCGATGGCAGCCGTGATAAAGACAACAAATCAAACCTTTAAAGTAAACAGATCTGTTCATATTTAATAGAATTATAGAGATACACTGTAGGCGTTAAAGCAAAGACGATCGGCTATTTAGCCGATACAGACATAGCAAACAGTCAAGGTCACGCGTAATCGAAAACAAATCTACCAACTAGCAAACTCCGATCTAAAGTGCCATCAGTGGGGATCGATCGGATCGTTATAGCTATAATAGTGAACTATAGACCAGATTTAACTAGCCAGCAAACTTCCTCAAGATCAGACATGCCTTAACCGCGTACTATGCACGATCAAGATCAAAGTAGAACAGCCGATGAAACATAACCCGTCGCTCAAAGTAAGAAACATCGTTTTGTAACAAAGCAAACGACAGACTAAAATGATATGAAGCCGATCTAGATCGATCTCGACCGGGCAGGTTGATGTTGCTGAAATTAATGGCAATAAGAACATCAGCAAGATCGGTAACTTAATAAATCTACCCAAAGGATGCCACTCTTAGGTAGACCAATAACTTGACTTTAATCTAATTCGAGCAGTGGAGGTCGAACTTAACCGATACAGCCGTACTTGAACTAGATAAGAATCATAAACTAGCTTATGCTAGAGCTCGCAGTGGAGGTCGAACTTAACCGATGCAACCTTACAAACCAAAGCATAAGCCATGACAGTACTTACAGACAAGCCGGAGGTCGGCCGGACCGATGCAGTCCTGCTTGTTGAAGAACTCATCGAGATCTACACTACTCCTACTTCTAAGGGTTAGCGTAAAGCCAAAAAAGTAATTTGTATTGATTCATTGGATGTCTTTTTTACAATAGCCGGGGTCCAATATTTATACCCGGAGCATAAGCATGAATTCTACTCAAGTACGACTCATTACAATCTTTGGTATAAGAGAAAACATTCCTAATTTAAGATAACTTGGACCCTAATTTTTTCCTTTTTGTAGAGTCCGACATGTCTTTCCCGATGCCAACCGTAGCTTATTATCGTTATCTGCTGACGACATCTGAAGAGAGCCGATTCCAGTGCCGCGTCTGAATCAGCTGATATCGACCCTTATGCAATCGATTCCTTGACGACACAATCTTGGAAGATTCGAGTTCCCGCGTTCTTCTTCCTAAATTTTGGTGTAAACAATTTTTTTTTATTAAATAGGTTGCCACATATGCATTTTTGATGATATGACAGTGTATTTAAAAAAGAGAAGAAATGAGTTTTATCTAGATGAAACTTTCATGGCACGATTACTAACTCTCTCTAAGTCCTAAAATTAAATGTCTATAAAACCATAAAATAAAACTTTTCATTAAAAATGGGTGTTTTATCTTCATTTGGTATGACATGATAGTCTTATAAACAATGCCATAAAACTCCCACTGAAACCGGGTTAAAGAGTCATCTCTATCTCGTTGCCTAGTGGGAACCGATTCCAGTACACCCAATCGCATATATATACAACATAACTATTCCCAATCGTGTACTAGCTAAAGACAACTTGTGGGATCACAATCGCACAGAAGATTCACCGTCGGACCATCCATTTGCCATTGCGCTTTCCAGCTCCTGTTTGGAATAAACCATAGTGTCCCGCGCAGATAGCATCTGTGGAGTCTAGAGACTGCTCTGCTCTGTTGCTTCATGTATGTACGTAAGGCCTCTTTTAGTTCTTCTCGTAAAGTTTACTCGCTATTTCATCGAATGTTTGAACACGTATTCAATATAGATTAAAAAATAATTAATTACACAGTTTGTGATTAATTTACAAGATGAATCTTTTAAGTCTAATTAATTCATGATTTAGCAATGTGGTGCTACAGTAACACATGTGCTAATGATAGATTAATTAGGTTTAATAAATTCGTCTCACAAATTACTGACGGATTATATAATTTGTTTTTTATTAGTATCCGAACCCTCCATACGACGTCGCATATAACACTCGATATGACACCTTAAAAATTTACATCGTAAATTTTACACCTTAAAATTCTCCCGGTTGTTGAGGAGACAACAAGAATAATGGATTGATGCCCTGTCTGCGTTAGTACAGACCGATTCCAACACCGGCATCCAGTTCCGTTCCATATGCGTGCGAGGGCGACCGCCCAGCCTCTCGTAGGCTCTCGTACGCGTCATTGATTGCAGGCTGTTGGTTGTGTGTCATCAGCGTCACGTTTGTTATTCGCATTTTTGTCAGCTCGTTCGGAAGGATATGCTACTCCTTTGCAGAAAAGAATATTATTCTTTTTTTAAGGGGTAAAATAATTTTAGATTTTTATCAAATATATATATATATATATGAAAGTACTAAGATTTAAGATACCAAATAAATATTATTAAATTGATCATGAATACATTTGCACAGTAAACATATTTATAGATATAAATATTAATACTAATTTCTATAAATTTAGTGAAAATTAAAATATTGGATTTTGTTTCAATTTTGAATTGTACTATTTTTTACGATGGAAGAAGTATTCCCTCCATCCCAAATTGTAAGACGTTTGACTTTTTTAGCCCCAAGTTTGACCACTCGTCTTATTCAAAAAATTTGTGCAAATATAGTCAAATTTAAGTCATTCTTGAAGAATTTTTATTAATAAACCAAACCACGATGAAAGAAATAATATTTCACACAAATTTTTGAATAAGACGAGTGGTTAAATTTGATGTCAAAAAAGTCAAACGTCTTACAATTTGGAATGGATTGAGTACAAAAGATTCGTTTCTAGAGATGTATACAAGATTTACCAGCAGGGACCTGTACTATGGTTGATAGGTGAGTTGTCCATGTATAAGGGGTTTATGGGCCCGGTTCGAATCACATTAACCGTAGATATTCAGAGATATACTGTGTTTCAGTAATGTTTCCGTATGCTCAGTCTTTTTCTTTCCTTGGGAAAGAGATTACTCGCATAAAAAAAAACCCTTATTCACGTCCAAAGGGAAAAAACTCATAGACATGCTTAGTTGCTGCTTTAGAAATACTATGTCAGAAAAGTAGATTAGTGACGCGACTATACAGTTATCAGTGACATGAAAAAAATGTGTCACTTATATTGCACTTCTAATGACAAAAAACAGTGGCGTATAGCCAAAACATGTCTCAGAGGTGAGTGATCAGTGACACATATAGCCAAGACGCGTCTGTGATGAGGGTCTCAGTAGTGACACGGTTTCTCTATACACGTCACTGATGACAATTTACAATAACAAAAGAAAAAATCTTTACCAGAGTCCTATATACATCATATATATTACTTTAAACACGTTACATCCATTTTAGGAATCAAATTCTTTACAAACTTTAGATACAACTTATATTAGGAAAGATCTGCTCAAGGAGTACCGACCTAGAAGATTTCTAACAATACATAAGCAATAATTACACCAAGTATAAGGGTTGTTGTTGACATTCTGCAAAAACCATTATAAACTAAACTACAAAATATGAATGAAGCGCACATTTAAATGACACATAACAGCTCAGCGAAGGACGGTCCTAGGCACTGTAGCAGTGGCACAATAGAGGTGGACACCAAGAACGAATGATAGCGGCAGCCTCAATGTTGACATGTCGTGCAGATAGAAGTAGTGTGGATGCCTAGGCCATGGATCTCATGGCCCTATGTCGTTGGGCGAAGAGAGGAGTGTCACAGATCTATTAGGGCCCGCCTGGGCCACTCGACGGGGTGGCTCCCTTGAGACCGCTTCGGCACCGGTAGCCAAGGAAGGACTACGAGATCTGGATGCTAGGGGAGGAGGGAAGAGACGGAGAGAGAGAGAGAGAGATGGGGTGAGGTAGAAGATACAGAGGGATTAGGAAGGAGGCAACGGACGTGAGGACATAGTTAAATGAAGTTTTACTTTGTCTGAGACAAGATCAACTGGTGACGTGGATTACTCTAGACACATCACTAATATAAAACCATATCAATGACTCGTCTTGGCAAAACGTGTCACCTGTTATTCGTGTCATGTCTAGTTGGGAAGAGTCTCTATGTTTCTATATATGTCATTATGGGGGGTATAACCCCAGGTACCCACGACAATGGACATGGGCCACACCACCAGGGGAGGTCCAGCACATAAGATCAAGGCCTACGGTGTTCGGCTCTGGTCGGCATGCACCACAAGGCAATCAGAAGACATCTTGGTGATGAAGGAAGATCTTTTTGGATATGATAGATATCATATTCCTTGTAAATACTTACCATATAGCTAAATAGATCTAGGCCTAAACCGACTTATAACCCTACCCCCCATACTATATAAGGTGGGTAGGGACCCCATCGAATTCATCTCATATTCAATACAATCCACCAGAGACATAGGATGTAGGGTATTACGTCGATCAGACGGCCTAAACCTGTCTAAATCGCTTGTCTCTGCGCTTGTGTCACCATCCGGCTCCTATTACGCGCACCTCCACCGATTCATCTACTACCGTGGGCATACCCCTCGGTACATTGCCGACCATATTTCCTCGACAGTGGCGCGCCAGGTAGGGGATGTGCGTGCTGATTCCATGGCGAGCCAGATGGTCCGCTTCCCGAGCTCCATTATCCTTCTTGAGCCAGGTCAGACCTTTACGGTCGGATCTATGACCTGGGTCATCGGCGCCGACGGCGTCGAAGAAATCATGGAGGCGGTGCAGAATCACCCTACATCGATCGTGTCAACATCTACAATGACATCTCTGATCTCGACGCCTCACCGCTGGGTTAGGAGATCCATTAGCAATGATGATCTGATCGCATCCATCGATCGGGCCACCGATCGCTTAGCAGAATGCTAGCTCCTTGTGGATTTGGTCTTAGATCAATCTAGAATGAGCGATGAAGTTCCTGCACTCCAAGGTCACCGTGGCACTAATGCCGAGCACCCTGCTCGTGCACATCGTCCGAGGTGGCAAGATGAAGATTTGGCGATCACGGCGACTCCGGAAGGGCGTACCGACCACTCCCTGCCCTGGCAGAGAGCATGCCAAAGCCTTATTCTTTTGGGCTGGTGGGTGTGGATATGATCTATCGAGACACCCTACACCATCTTTTTGCCGACCACACCAAGCGCAGCTACGTCAACAACCTCTACCAGATTGACCTCCTTGAGGCCGACCAGCTTGCGCCATCGGTAAACATGGTGCAAATCCGGTAGCTTCCGGATGAAATGCTCCATACAATCCTAGAGGAAAGCCCCGAGCCATATTTCGAGGGCTCTACCAGCAGCTGCCCACCTTTCCCTCTAGGCTTTGGGAGAGCTTTTCATGGTTAGCCACGACAGTGTTGCTGTCAATGGAGAAACCAATATCCAGCGCCATGAGCACGAAGCTAGGAACACTGATCGCCAATGACGTCATTATGAAGAAGCAGAAAACGCCGCCCAAGCCGCCAGAGGTGGCCTACCACCTCTCGCTCATAATCTCCAACAAGAGTTCCTCATGGTGGACAACCAGCAAGTGGAGCAAACGCGAGCGCCAATCCGGCTGTGGACACCCACCAGCTAGCTAGACTCCCACCAACACCGGAGGTACTCAAGATTCAAGCGCTGCTTAAAGCAGCTTAGGTCCAGGTCAACGACATCTGGATCCTAGTTCCGTCTTTTTTGACCGCATCGGCTCAAAGTCGAAACCCCCGTGGCTCTCGCCATGAGGGGGGAAGCCATTATCATCGTAGCCAGATCGTCCAAGGGGGGTCTAGGGGCAATGTTGCCATCAACCCTTGATCACAAGGACCATGAAATCAACGTTGCCGACCAGCTCATGACACCAACTAGGAGGTTAATCAACCCCTGCGTGGTGACACCCGTGACCATATCAACGCCAATCTCGATGCCTGCAATCGCATCAAGAACAGTTGTGCCCAGCGACATCAGGAAGAACTCCAACATCGACAGGAGTATGACGACCAACACGGCAACCCCGTGTCGATGAAATATGGTCGGCAGTCTACCTAGGGGTATGCCCAAGGTAGTAGATTATCGACAGACAGGTGCGCAAGCTACGAACGAGATGATGACGCAAGACAGACATAAGGTTTTATCTAGGTTCGGCCGCCGTCAGGGCGTAATACCTACATCCTACGTTTGATTGTATTGTTGTATATAAAATGAGATGATTTCTGAGAGGGGTCCCCTGCCCGCCTTATATAGTCTAGGGGACAGGGTTACAGTTCTGGAAACTAATCCCAACCGGTTACAATTGCCATAGGTGGCCGGATAAGGATTTCTATTCTAACCGACCAGGATCTTGCTTGATCTCCAAATCTGCCTTGATTCTTTGCGTGGGACTCTGAGCAGATCGGCTGAGCCGCGTGTCGTCTTCTGATGGGCCAGACCCCCTGGTCCGGACCGGCCCAAACTTAGCCGTAAGGGTATAGGGGTTAATACCCCCATAGCTAGTCCTCGAGCACCATGTATTATGTTGCGACACGCCGTTTGATCTCCTTCGGCTAATGCGGTCTGTCTTCATGTCATCTCCAACTGGTTGAAACATTGACCAAGCAAATGTGCCAGTATTCTGGTCAGCACAGAGAGTAGTAGACCACGATTATAGCCGAAGATTCCGGTTGTCCGAAGAATGCATGGTGCTCTAAAGAAAAAATAAAAAGATTTCTTTCCTGATCAAGTGTGCCCACTTGTATTTCTAAAAAGAAATGTAAGTGACCCTTGTACAGGAGTAGTCATGGCCAACAGTCAGAGCGTAGGGGTCAAAAAAATAAGCACATTCACCGCAAGGTGAAGTATGCCCACTTAGTCCCCGAGCCTGGTAGTAGGTGACGTAAGCACGTGGTGCCAGGGTCTAAAAATGAATTCCCAGTTAAGTTGAGAATCCAATCGTCGCACAGGCGATACGAGCTGCACCAGCAGGTGCATCGTACCGATGTAGTCCCTGAGCTTGCTGGAAGGCGAGGTATCAGCCTTGTAGCAAGGTCTAAGTGATAAAAAATATCCCAACTGTATGTGAGTCGCCAGTCGCATGTAGTCGAGACGTGAAGTCCCCGAGCTGTGGTCGGAGAGTGGTCGAGGCAGTCCCCGAGCACAGATCGAGGAGCGAGCGATGAAGTCCCCAAGCTGTGGTCAGAGAGTGATCGAGGAAGTCCCCGAGCACAAGTCGAGGAGCGAGCGACGAAGTCCCCGAGCTGTGGTCGGAGAGTGGTCGAGGCAGTCCCCGAGCACAAGTCGAGGGGCGAGCGACGAAGTCCCCGAGCTGTGGTCAAGAGTGATAGAGGCAGTCCCCAAGCACAAGTCGAGGAGCGAGCGACGAAGTCCCCATGCATAGCTTGAAATTCCTGCAATACAAATATGTAGAATGGTAGTACATGATGTACAAAATAATAAATTATGGAGAAAAAATCAGCGGTGAAGAAATAGCGTATGACGCTCAGCAGTCATTTGCAAATGAGCATGATGTGATAAAGCAGTTGGTGCTTTGTAAACATCAGTGTTAATGTGAAGTTTGTGTTTATACTTAATATAAACTGCCCGACCAGTTAGTGTGTAGCTGAGTCTCCAGCCCTAGCTAGCCCGTTAACCATAACGCGGGGCGCGGAGCCCGTGCATGTGTAGGAAGAACAAAGCATCGCTAAGGAGCCACTGCCGACCACCCATAACGCAAAGGGCAGACGCTCGTGCACATGTAGGGAGGAGCCGGAGACAGGGCCATTTCTAGAGACATCGAGCGTCAACATGACTGGTCGAGGATTTGCATTAAGTATAGCTGTATGTTATATTTAAGATGGTATACATGGACAAACGTTATTTGAAGAATAATCATGACGAGAATGTTGTGGAGAAACATCGTAATGAAAATTATATTAAATATAAATATTAGAAGTGTACTTATCTTTGGATAGAAATCTGGTCGGTGGCGATAAAGTTGTCCGGTCCCCGTGCTTTTTGGCCTGTTGTGACGGTGGTCACGGTTGTCATAGCGCCGTTCTTCATGGCGATCATCATTGAGACGTGGTCTGGTGGTCGAGGTGGTCGAAGCTCGGCGGAGCCGCTCGGGACGTGGTCGACGTGGTCCGTGGTCGATGTGGTCGGAGCTTGGCGGAGCCGCTCGAGACGTGGTCGACGTGGTCCGTGGTCAACGTGGTCAGAGCTCAGTGGAGCTACTCGAGATGTGGTCGACGTGGTCCGTGGTCGACATGGCTGCTCGATCAGTTCGGTTGTCGGAGGGCATGTACCTAGTTCCATCGCATGGGGAGGCAAAAGCCCTTGGGCATGTCCAGCCGAAGTCGGGCGTAGTCGGAGATCTTCCTTGCTTGCGTGAAGGTTACGGAGTAGCCTGATGGCAGTTTAGTAGATTGTATGTGGTCTTCATATTTGGAGTCAGAGAAGCACACGGAGTCCTTCCAGGTTGTCGCTGTACATTGTGTATAAATACATACATAACACGAACACCCATAGTTGGCCCACTTGCTTGTACTCTGTCTTCTTGCATGGCTGCTTGACATCATCTTCATCGTGCATGTAATGGCAAGCCATCATGCAAATCTGGTGTCGTAGCTCCATGTGGATGCCGCGTGGAGACAAAAAAACCAGACGCTTGAGTCAAAACGGGACCATCTACGCCACCGGGCCGGATCAAGACCGATCCGATCGACTCTTGTGATATGTCATAGATGTTAGGGCTGCTGCTTGTCTTAGTGCACCGTTACTTCTTGATACTCCTCAATCCGAACCATATTGATGAAGTTGCGTGGCTTTGGCCGAGGTCGATGTATAAAACACAGGTCCGAGCAGTGTTGTATATTGTACGCGTAGTTGGAAGTAGTGTTTCGTAGGCCGTAGGGCTGAGCCTGGTAATTCTCCATCAAGGCTTCACACTCAGAGAGCCGGAGACCTGTTGCGGGAGCTGGTCGGCGACAAACGAAGCGCCCTTCAGGAGTAGACATGACCACGAGATCCGTACTGAGTCGTGCAGGACGATTAGCCTGAGCTGGTCGGGTAGATCTGTTGTGGGTAGTGGTTACCTGCTCGGTTGGTTGATTTTGAATCGAATCTACCAAAGCTAGGGTTTCAGCAAGCTTGGTGCCGACCTGATCGATGGAGTCGAGCAGGTCGGTGTTGTCGATCTGCCTCCCTTTGTAGCGAGGAAGCGGACGATGGGTTGTCGGCGTGGCTGAAGACGATGCTGGTGTGGACGGAGCTAGATCCAACGTGGTCGGAGCTATAGCCAATGCTGGTGGAGCAGTGGTCGACGCAGATTGGATCTGCGCCTCCTCCATGGTCATGGCAATGAAGTTGTCGAAGCCAGTGGTCTAGGTGATCTGGCCGATGGTGAACGTGAGGCCGTTCGGCATAGCCATGGAGCCGGTGATGATGACCATCTTGTTCGTCTAGGGAGCAGTACGCACACCCCCTACCTGGCGTGCCACTGTCGACGAAATATGGTCGGCAGTCTACCTAGGGGTATGCCCAAGGTAGTAGATTATCGGCAGACAGGTGCGCAAGCTACGAACGAGATGGTGACGCAAGACAGACATAAGGTTTTATCCAGGTTCGGCTGCCGTGAGGGCGTAATACCTACGTCCTGCGTCTGATTGTATTGCTGTATGTAAAATGAGATGATTTCTGAGAGGGGTCCCCTGCACGCCTTATATAGTCTGGGGGGGGTAGGGTTACAGATCTGGAAACTAATCCCAACCGATTACAATTGCCATAGGTGGCCGAATAAGGATTCCTATTCAAACTGATCAGGATCTTGCTTGATCTCCAAATCTGCCTTGATTCCTTGCGCGGGACTCCGAGCAGATCGGCTGAGCCACGCGTCGTCTTCTGGTGGGCCGGACCCCCTGGTCCGGACAGGCCCAAACTTAGCCGTAAGGGTATAGGGGTTAATACCCCCACACCCCGTTGGCCTCCGACCACTCCCCACCGTCGAGCCGATGGGACCTCGTCCCTTCACAGCAAGGCTACGAGCTATATAGTGGCCCGCAGGCTTCAAGGTCTTCAGGGTCCATCCCTACGATGGCAAGGCTAATCTCGAGCAGTGGATGCAACTCTACAAGATCACAGTACGTGCCACCAGGGGAAATAGTGACGTAATGGCAAACTATCTGCCTATGATGCTCTCCCAATCTGCCAATAATTGGCTTATAGGCTTGGGGGGAGGACTCCATCGAATCTTGGGATGATCTTAAGAGAGTTTTTATCGAGAATTACATGGCAATGTGTCAGCAGCCTGGCATGAAGTAAGATCTAGAGAAACTCCATCAGATGTCTATGGAACCTTTGCGAAGGTACATCAGGCGTTTCTTGGAAATGAGGAACACCATCCCCAACATGGGGGATGGTGAGGCCATCTCCGCTTTTACCAGAGGACTCCATCACCATTAGGAGCTACGCTCTAAACTTTACCGCAAGAGGCCCCAGACCATCGGCGAACTCCTCAAGGTTGCAAACTCATATGCAGACTCCAAAGAAGCTGATCGGCAAGGACGATGTTGCTCGTGCTTCCCGCTCAGATCGCCACCCACGTCGTGATGATGATCACCACAAAGAACAGCGTTATGAAGATCACAGCAGGCGCTACGACGATCGTGAACGCCATCATAATGATCGTCTAGAGGGATCAAGGGATGCATAGCCACGTCACCACCGACCGAAAAACTTCATCAACAATGTAGAGCAGCCACACGCTAAGCGCAATTTCAATGCTGCCTACGAAAATCTCCTTGACAGTTCATGCCCAATTCACAAGGAAAGCAAGCACACCATGCGGCAATGCTATGGCATGGCCAAAGCTTTCTGCGATGAGGAGCAGAAACGGTAGCAGTGCAAGGACGATGAGTCAGATGATGGCAAGGGGGAGGAGTGTCCTATGGATGCACGACTCGCTTTCCAAGATGCCAACAAGACTGTCGCCACAATCTTTGGAGAGTACGCCACCTTAGAGAGCAAACACCAGCAGAAACTCACCACTTGGCATGTCATGTCGATCACCAAGTACGATATGATCACCGATCCTAAATATCTGCACTGGTCAGAGTACCCTATCACCTTTAGTAGGGGCGACCAGTGGGCAGATATCCCATACCCAGGGCATTTCCCACTCATGCTAGATCCAACCATCTACAACATGTGGTTCAAGAAGGTCCTCATCGATGATGGGAGTGCCCTCAACATCCTCTTTGCCAGAGCCCTAACTGAGTTAGGTCTCACAAAGGACGATCTCGTCCCTATTGATTCTCCATTCTGGGGGATTGTACCTGGCAGAGCGTCCCAACCTTTGGGGTAGATCACCTTGCCAGTCCAGTTTGGCATCGTCGACCACTTCCATACTGAGTACATGAACTTCTTTGTGGTAGACTTCGACACTGCCTACCATGCCATTGTTGGCCGACCAGCTCTCGCCAAGTTCATGGCCATGCCCCATTATGTCTACCTAGTGTTGAAGATCCCAACGGAGTAGGGCGTTCTCACCCTGCGTGCCAACGTCTCCACCGCCTAAAACTATGAAAGGGAAGGACTCGCCATCGCCAAAGCGATGGACCTCTCAGCAAGAATGGAGGCTTGCATCACTGACTCCAAGAAGGTCCATACGACGTAAAGGCTGTGACCCGACTAGGGTCATATAGGCTCTGTAATCAAGATGACATCGACATCCCTAATTCCTGGCACATTGAACACCTTAGGTGTTTCTATCCTTGAGACGTCCTACAAAAGATATGTACCTTTTTATGTATATATGCATTTTAATAATGATTTTATCCATGATGTTTTCTCCATTTGTTTTCTATAATTTTTCTCAAATTTTTTATTTCTCCATGCTAAACATCTTTAATATGATGCACACTATCACCATTCACATCGCCGACCAGCCATGTTCTCATTTGCGTTATCTAGAAGCAGCCCTATCCTCGACTTAACACCTAAACGTGCATGAGTAGTAGCACTCTGCGTCATGGGCGGTCGACAGCGGCTCCTCGGTGATGCCTATGCTCCTACGCATGCACAAGAGCTAAGCTCTTTACGCCATGGGGTGTGGGATAGATGGGGCTGATGACAAGATAAAGAACAAAATGATAGCGCAATGTTAATATTAAATATTAACACTTTATACATGTTAAACATAACATTTCATATATAGTTGTTTGGCATAACATAGACAAATCTGTTACATGTCATCACCAGCATCGCCGAACAGATCCAAGTCATCCGCTAGTTTGATCACCGAATTGGACACCTCCTCCTCCAGCGCGGTGATTTGCTCGTCGCTCAGATTTCGGGCAAAGCAATCGTCGATTTGTTCAAGCTTCACCGAGGGGTAGACTAACTGAACAACCGCCAGTGTATGGCCCATGGCAGAACAAGCGATGCCACGAGCATATTGTTTGAAGTTCTCCAGCGCCAACATGCACCTCTCCACGATGACATCCGACCGCGGTGGCCTATCGGGCTCCGACAACTATGGGTCGATGAGGTCCAGCACAGGTTTTATCCCGTCAATCATGGCTTTCACCTTATCTTTACTAGCCTCCAGGCGAAGCTCGAAGTTGTGGAATTATGCTTGGCTATTGGTTCGGATCACTGTAGACAAGAAGGACAATCATCTTAAACACGTTTCTCATGGTAAGAGGGGTATTGACATAAGGAATAACTTACGGTTCAGTTCTTCGACGAGTTGTTTTTTCGCTGTTAGAGCTTCATCTCTTTCTTTCTCTGCTAGTGCTTTGGCTTCATGCGCTAGCAGAGCTTGGGTCTCCGCCTCCACCTTGGCATCACGTGCCAGGCGTGCTTCGGTCTCTGCTCGCTTCTTCGCTTCATCAAGCTCTACACCAACGAAAGATTAATGTCAGCATGGGCAAATGGAGGATATGAAAGCAATTCACCATGGGGCCTAAGGCCTTTCTTTTCTCATGGTATATGCCATCGCCTAGCTGATTTGCCAGCTCCCAGTTCTTCACCTCCAGCTACGTCTTCTCTGCTCGCAGTTTCTCCCGGTCAACATGTGCTTCAGCCAGCATCTTCTCTAGAGTCTCCACAGACTCACGCAGCCTCTTGTTTTCAGCAATGGATGGAGCCGCCTGCTCTAGCTAGCATGCGTGTTTCTTGGAGATATTCTTTACCTCCTATGGTGACCAACAGTTAACAGGCATAATCTACAACTTCAATTGGTCATGGAGACTAAGTTACTTCAATCCGGCTGCACACTGATGGTAGTGCTGCCCAAAGCTCCTTCACCTGCTTGCTCGCCTCATCATCCTCCACCACCTCGATCATGTCCCCACGGCACACAAAGGTCCACAAAAGCCGAGGAGGAGGATCCCAGGTATCTGGCGCTTCACACTCAATTTCTTCAATCACCTCGGGGGACTCCCTCGCTTGCTATGGCACCCGACCGGCTTGTGGTTGGAAGGAGGGTCCAAGATCCATCACTGGCATCTGAGCGCAAGGACTGGCCCTTGGCTCTGGACGACTGGTCGGCACAGTAGCAGCGTCTTCATTCATTTGCTCTAGGTGCTCAAGGACTTTGTCTTAGGGACCATCCTAGTTTTTAGGCATTTCTTGTGTTTTTTCTGGCTGTCCCGCCCTAGCACTAGTAGTCGTGGCACTCGGCTCGGCGTCATGCTGAGTATCACCGATGTCGACTGGGTGAAGTTCCTCGGTCAATGCTTCCCTACAACATGATGTTGTATCATCAATACTTCTACTTTGGTTTTGCTTGGACTAAGTCTGGGGCAGAAACACTTACTTATTGGACCGCCTACGTATAGCTCTGAATGGCCGAGGCTTGTTGGAACTCCCCTACCCTTCAGTTGTTGGCATGAATCTTGAAAACACTGGAGGCGGCCGGTTTGCTTCTAGCGCTTCTGACCTCGCCATGGTGGCCCTCCCGGCTGAAGCCTCTCATCTAGGCTCGGGGACTTTACCCTGAGTGGATCTCTGGTCGGCTGCGCCTTGCGCTGGCCGGTCAGAGGCTCTGGTGGTCGGTGTCGGAGCAGCCATCCACGCAGCTCATTGCTGCAGCGTCTCGCCTACGTCCTCATCATCATCCGACCAGTCCATGAAGACTTATCGATGTGCCGAAGGCTCTCTAATCAAGATTCCACCACTCTTGCGTGGTGGTGGAGTGTTCATTTTCTTCTTCTTCTTCATCGGTCCTTTTTGGGCCGGTTGTTTCCCGTGCGGTGGTTCCCGATGCCTGGGAGGTTTCTCCACCATGTCCTCGGATGAGGATGATGAGCTGCTCTCCGATGATGGATCGGCTAGAGCTTGGGTTGCACAGGCATCTACACCCTTCGACTAGGTCCCATCCGAAATGTCGGAGACATACACAGCACGATCCTGTCCACAAGTTTTCAAAAAGACATTTCAACATCAACAAGATTTGACATTACAAGGACTGCAACCGGTACACTCTTACCAGTGGCGGTGGACTCATGATGCTATATGCCTTTTGCTGCCTCGTGTTGCTCAGTTTGGTGTTACTTGAAAAGAGCTCTAGGAGGCAAACATATGTGTTGTCCTTATTTATCTTCTCGGGGGCTTCCTGAGCGGTATCTTCATCACCTACGTATTCATACGCGGGGTGGACTCTTTCCTTGCTCGGCTAGATCCGGCGTAAGATGAAGTTGATGGCTACACCAACTCTGTTAAGATTGCTACGCATCTGACCCAGAATCTACAGAAGCTCATCGACCTAGGTCATCTCCGAACTGTTTGGTCTTGCCGACCAGTTTGCGCTTGGCACTGCTAAGTGATCTATGTTGGCCGATCGGGTTGGTTTAGCATTTCAGATATGGAACCACTTAGCCTTCCATTCCTTCAACACCATGTTGAGAGGCACTTGTATGTATTCCTTCACCATGCCATCCCTCAGTTGCAGATAAACTCCACCGAAAAGGATGGAGATGGCAAAGGTTAACGCCGTAGTAGCCAAGAAGTTTCCGTAGGAAAGGAGGCGCAGGAATCCCAAATCCATGAACGAAATAAGCCTCGAATACAACAAGTTCATTGGTATCAGGGGTCAGGAACGGTTCACCTGCAGCAGGGCGCCATCCTGCGGTTACTTGATCTTGAAGGATGCTTTCGAACACCATTCCTTCTAGGGTCTCCTGGGTGATGGTAGATCTGACCCACTCCTAGTCACGACGGACCTCGCCGGTACTCTCCGCCGCCTCCCTCCTTGATTTTTTCGGGCTCGAGTGGCTGCGTTTCTTCCCACCCTTTGCCATGGATTAGATCTGATTCGATTTGGCTACGCTCAGATTCGATTGCGGAAATGCCACGGTTGCGACTGTAGCAGGGTGTGAGAAGGCGAAGCGCCGAGTATTTTGCGGTTGTGAGGAAGAAGATGCGCTAGTGCGGAATGAGGGGAGTGCGTCGTGGTGGGCGGATTCATATGGTTCGACCCCGACCCATCATCTTCAGGGTTTTTGGGAAACCATGCTAACTCCGTACCTCTGACTTCTCCGTCAATGGTTATTGGGCCGGTTTAATGGGCCTCCAGGCATACTGAACGGCTAAGGCTGCTTCATCGGTTTACCTCTCCAATTTTTGCTGATTTAATTCTCCACGGTCAAGTGCTAAGCACTCTCCAATTTCACCATGTTATAGTGCTAACCACTCTCCAAATTTCATCATGGTCAAGTGCTAAGCACTCTCCAAATTTCGCCACGGTCAAGTGCTAAGCACTCTCCAATGTTCTCCACGGTATAGTGCTAAGCACTCTCCAAATTTCGCCACGATCAAGTGCTAAGCACTCTCCAAATTTCACCACGGTCAAGTGCTAAGCACACTCCAATTTCGCCACAGTATAGTGCTAAGCACTCTCCAATGTTCTCCACGGTATAGTGCTAAGCACTTTCTAATGTTCTCCACGGTATAGTGCTAAGCACTCTCCAAATTTCACCACGATCAAGTGCTAAGCACTCTCCAAATTTTGTCATGGTCAAGTGCTAAGAACTTTCCAAATTTTGCCACGGTCAAGTGCTAAGCACTCTCTAATTTTGCCATGGTATAGTGCTAAGCACTCTCTAAATTTCACCACAGTCAAGTGCTAAGCACTCTCCAATTTCTCCATGGTATAGTGCTAAGCACTCTACAAATTTTGCCACGGTCAAGTGCTAAGCACTCTCCAAATTTCGCCACAGTCAAGTGCTAAGCACTCTCCAAATTTCACCACGGTCAAGTGCTAAGCACTCTCCAAATTTCGCCACGGTCAAGTGCTAAGCACTCTCCAAATTTCACCACGGTCAAGTGCTAAGCACTCTCCAAATTTCGCCACGGTCAAGTGCTAAGCACTATCCAAATTTCGCCACGGTCAAGTGCTAAGCACTCTCCAATTTTGCCACGGTCAAGTGCTAAGCACTCTCCTATGTTCTCTATGGCATAGTGCTAAGCATTCTCCAAATTTCACCACGGTCAAGTACTAAGCACTCTCCAAATTTCACCATGGTCAAGTGCAAAGCACTCTCCAATTTCACCATGATATAGTGCTAAGCACTCTCCAATTTTCTCCAACGGTAAAGTGCTAAGCACTCTTCATTTTTTCTCCATTTTTAAGTGCTCAGCACTCTCCAAATTTTACTCCAATGTCCAGTGCTAAGCACGGGGATTTCGTCCTTTTCACTTGTTTCTTTGATCCTGCTACAAGATGCTGCTCTATCTTACAATAGGCTCGGGGACTAAGTGTATACACTTCACCTAGCAGTAAGTGTACTATTTTTCCTCTTATTGGTCTTCAGCTAAGCTGGGGGCTGGCTGTGTGCTCGGCTAAGTTGGGACTCAGTTATTCTGATTAACTGATCATTGTACTTCTTTGATCCTAACACCAGGTGCATTCTTCATCTACTGTCAGGCTCGGGGACGACAATGTATATATTGCACCTTGCGGTGCTTGTATCAAATTTAACGGTTGGCTAAGTTCCCGTTTTCTTTCTCAGTCATCGATATTCTTTGATCCTGACACCAGGTGCCTTCTTCACCTACTGTCAGGCTTGGGGACTACAATGTATACATTGCACCTTGCGGTGCATGTATCAATACTAACATCCTCTTTGACAAAGTCATGGATGATGATCATCTGACTTCGTCAAAGAAGCCTAAGTGTGTACACTTCACCTAAGGTGGAGAATTTTTTAAATTTTAAACTTGAGCTCCTTACATCCTTCTGGTATGCCTTACTTGAGTATGTTCAAGGCCTGTTGACCAGTTAAACTGGTCGGTACTTTATTTTGTTGATCGGATTATCAGTTAAACTGGTCGGCACTTTATTTTGTTGATTGATTTACCAGTTAAACTGGTCGGATTGCCAGATTAACTGTCTGATTCCAAGTTAAACTGCTCGGACTTGCTCAAGAAGGCATTGCTCAGCAGATACAAGGCGCTCGGGGACTAGCTGTGGGGGGTATAACCCCAGTTACCCATGACAATGGACATGGACCGCACCACCAGGGGAGGTCCAGCCCATAAGATCAAGGCCTACGGTGTTCGGCTCTAGTCGGCGTGCACCACAAGGCAATTAGAAGACATCTTGGCGATAAAGGAAGATCTTTTCCGATATGATAGATATCGTATTCCTTTGTAAATACTTACCATATAGCCGAATAGATCTAGGCCTAAATCGACTTGTAACCCTACCCCTAGACTACATAAGGCGGGTAGGGACCCCATCGAATTCATCTCATATTCAATACAATCCACCAAACACACATGACGTAGGGTATTACGTCGATCAGACGGCCTGAACTTGTCTAAATCGCTTGTCTCTGCGCTTGTGTCACCACCCGGCTCCTATTACGCGCACCTCCACCGATTCATCTACTACCGTGAGCATACCCCTAGATGGACTGCCGACCATATTTCATCGACAGTCATAGACTAGTCTTGGTGAAACACATCACTGATAACATCCCTATTATCAGTGACACATTGAGATGGTAAAAGTCTCTGATAACTTATCATTAGTGAGGCGTTTTGTTTCTTGGTCCTGGATGACAACTAGTTTGTGATGCGTTCCATTTATCCGTGTCGCTAACAGTGAGTTTCAATTCCAAATCATTAATTAAGGTGTCTCCTTTGTATTGTTTGGCATAGTGAAAACCAAGATGGCATTAAAGAAACAAGAGTGGTATAAAGAAATCATTATAAAAAAGAGGTCATATGAACCGGCTATATCATGGTTCATATATAAATACATGATTTGCGACATCCGATCACTTCGTAGCTTTCCAAAACAAGTCATTTTGCAAAATTGCACCAGTAAATTTCTCCAAAGAGCCTGTTGCGGTTCATCAAGAGAGGTAAAATCAGGTACAAACATTTATACTTGGGGTTTTGGTGGTGTACTGAAATTTAATTTTATGTGATTGATGGTGCCTCTTGATATCTTTTGATGGAAGGAAAAAAGCACAAATGGTAGAAAAAATAACTCTGCATCTCACGGGGCATAATTATGACATTTGGTTGCAGATGGAAAAGTGTTAGGCCGGGCGACTTGGATTATACTTCCTCCATTTCAAATTACATGATGTTTTGATTTTTTTTTTAGATATATTGATTTTATCATATATCTAGGCATAGTGTATATCTAAGTACATAGTAAAAATTATAAATCTAAAAATTAAAACATCTTATAGTTTATAATGGAGGGAGTATATGATGCCAGAGTTGATGCTATGAAGCATGGCAAGTTCCAAGCTGAAGAAAAGGTGAAGGCAAGTTGTTATAAGGGCATTTCCTTTCGCGATAAATTACTAGATAGTGTCGTCGGTTGTTGATGTGGTGGCACCAATAATGAGTTTCTAACTAGGATAGATACGTTTCCTTGAGACCCTGAGCGTATGTGAAAAGGATAATACGAGGAAAGTAATTTCTAAATTAGCTAGTTGACCTGCATAAATTGAATCAATAAATTAGGAATGATAAATTGAATTAATAACCTGTCAAAGCTAGCTCTAGCTAAAGTGAAACTATTCCTAGCCAACACGCACAAAACGTGTATATTCCTGGAAATAGGTAGCTCTAGCTTTGCAAAAAAGGACCAAGCTAGCTGGGAAAAATGACCAGGATGACGGCTACCAAAACCAGAGAATGTGAGCAGCCCATCACCAAATGCTGGCACACTTGCAGGTGCTGCTTAGAATAAGTCCAATTGGCCTGCGATTAGTTCCCCGGTTACCAACGTCCTGTTTAGATTGCAAAAAAAAGTGAACCCAATGAATAGTGTCATTTTTGTCTTATTTGGCAAATATTGTCCAATCGTAGACCAACTAGGCTCAAAAGATTCATCTCGTGATTTCCAACTAAACTGTGTAATTAGTTATTTTTTTACCTATATTTAATACTCCATGCAAACAGTTAAAAATTGATGTGATGAAGAGAGAGTGAAAAAATTTAGAATTTGGATGGCATCAAGGCCCAAGTCTAATTGAGCGCGCATCGAATTCCATGATTGACCCCACCGACGATCACGCGGTCTTTTCTGGATTGTTTTAATAAAAAATGAAAATGATGGTCTCTGCATTATTGCTGGAGTGGGGCGATCAGATCAGATCAGAGTCTGAGCAGCAAGTGGAGTCACATGCATTATGCTGCCTGGAGAGGCTTCCCCAGGTAGAGCGCGATGCAAGGAAGGGAAACACAGGTCAGGCTGAGGTGCAGTCCTTATCCTTTTGCGCTTTTGTTTAGTCTCTGGGCTCTGATTCTGCACTGACTCAGCAGCCACGGATAATGGAGGATTTTTGCAGATATTTTCAGAGATAGGGACTAAAGTTTAGTTCCTATCATATCGAATGTTTGATGTCAATTGGAAGGATTAAACATGAGAAAATTATAAAACTAATTGCATTAGTTGTGACTAATTAGTAGCATCACATTCGCTAACGGAAATGCTCGGTGTAGGGCGTCCGGCCGAAGCGCAGCCGTCCGAACGCCTCCTTGGTGGGCTTTCGGACGGGCGGCCCAGACACCCCCACGCATATTCCCCACTCGCGACGAGTTTCTGAATCGGCATTTTCCCTCACCCGACTGTGGTCGTGGCCGCGTCCACCTCGCCGAGCGGAATCCTCCACCGCGCCGCGCGGCGCCTCCACTGCGCCATCCGCCCGCCGCATCGGCCTCCACCGCGCCGCCCGCCTTTCCCGCTCACCGTACGCCCCCACCGCGGCGTCTGCCTACCGCGCCCGGTCCACCGTGCCGCTCCATTCCGCCCTAACCTTCGCTGATCGTCTTCACCGTCCCATCCTCCCGCCGTGACTACCTGCATCGCGTGGCCCGCCATCACAGGGATTGCGATGGTTGCCTGTCACCCCAACCCTAGCGGTGCAGGTACAACGCCGGTTGCCTACCTCCCGCCCGCTCCTCCTTCTCCACCGTGACTAAACGCCGGTTTCGAGTGATGCATACAAGATCATGCCGGGATGTGTCGCCCGTTAGGGGCGACTCGCCTAGTAGCACCGACGAGGAGGCAGATGCTGGGCGGGGACGTGGTCGTGGGCGTCTGGCAGTGAGGAAGGTCCCCAACAGCAGGGCACGAGGGGGTCTGACAGTGAGCAAGGTCCCCAATAGCAAGGCAGGACAAGCATCTTCGAGTAAAGGACGAAGCAACATCTCTGTGAAGAAATCTCCAATGAAGAAGGTCCCAAACCAGGAAGGTATGGCGTCGAACATGTAGCTCCTGGATACCTGAAGCATCTCATATGCACATTTTCAGAATTCGTAAATGCAATACACTTGATGATAGTGTGTTCAATGTATGTTTGTGGTGCTTGCTAGGCAATAAATGCATATGTCCAATGACTGCAGATATTGAAGGAATATAATTGAAATCTTGAGATCAGACATGCCATTACTCTTTACTGCATCTCCAATGGATTTTCTATTTATCATATATGATCAAATGTATGTTGATTTCGGCTAGGGCTAGTGTTGGATAGCAACTTTGAACATGTATGTTGATTCCTGCTAGGGTTAGTGTTGGATAAAAGCTTTGAACATGTTTCATTATGTTGTCCTGCGTTTTTTCACCATGATATGTCCAGTGTTTCATGCCTTCTTCATATATATTTTTTGCAACAATCAGTTATAGGGCGTCGATATATCGGCATGTTTCATTTTTTTAAATGTGATGTGTTATTGGTGCATCTATGATGTCCACCTACGTGTTGGAAAATGTAGCAACTTGTGTCTACTTTTTTATGCGTTATTATGAACTGTGTACCCTAATTTTCGGATTTGATTTTAATATGCTGTTTCTTTATCTTTTTTAAGTAGGAATTAATGCTCCCAAAACCAAAGGCAAAGGCAATGGAGACCCCTTCATATCAAGATTTTCAGTCCACAAGATCCGTGACCATGAGTTCAGTCAAGATCAGATAGGGTGGATTGAAGAGGCTAGTTTTGGTGCTTTACTTGCCATGTCTGAGTTTTCCATCCCTGTGAAGCTCGTTGCAAGGATTATGAAGCACATTGATGTTGATTTGAGAGAGTTTAGGCTCAAACATAAAGTCATTGTATTTGACAAGCAGCTTGTTTGCAACATTCTTGGTGTGCCTAGTGGAGAAGAGCCTATTAAGCTTACTTCCATCACCGATCAATATGAAGTATTCCAAAAGATTCGGGAGACTTTTATGGATGGATTCAAAGGCAAGTGGCCCAAGTGCATGGAGGTGTTGACTAAACCTAAGGACAAAGACTCTTTTATGAGGGCGTTCATGTTGCTTGCCTTGGGGTCTGTACTCTGCCCAAGAACAGATAATGCAACCACCCCACGGTACTTGTACAACTTATAGGATGTCTCTAAAATCAAATCATTTGGCTGGGCTGGGCACATCCTTGATGAGTTGATGAGTTTAATGCTTTTTTTATCTTCATTCATCTTTGGTCATTTCTTTTAGTCATTATGTTATTTCTTGACATAATATATCTTCATTCAATGTTAGTTCCGAACGACCAGCCCCTACCCTACCCCGGTGCCCATGACTGGTTACATTCCACCCCCGCCGCCAAAGCCTGAAGAAGAGGCCATGGGGCCACCCCCGCCGCCAATGCCTGGAGAAGAAGAAGAGCCCATGTAGCCAAGTCTTAAGGACTGGCTAGATTACCTAGGCACTTCCAACCACCATCTAGTTGATACTCCTGCAGTTGCCATTGAGATGATTTTGTCAAAACCCTCTCATAATTTCCATACATGTTGCACAATGTGCATTCATATGTTGCACTGTAATTTCCTCCATGTTTCATTTACTCCACTTCATATGTTGCAGTGTCATTTCCTACATGTGTCAGTGACCCTATTTTATATTGCGCAAATATATATGTATATATATGTTTGCAATTTCCTATGTTTGACATTGCATATATTATTTTATTGCAGTCCCTTCCTGAAGAATACCAAGTTCTATTGGCTCAGTATAATTCTTTGGTGGAGAAAGATTTTGATGAGCTTGTGCAGGCAATGAAAGAGCAAGGAAAGGTGATCACGACAAAGCGTGGTGCTGAGTTGGCTTCTAAGTTGATCCATTTGAACAAATGTCTGAATGATGTTGCTAATTTGGCAAGTAAGATGAGCTAGCTGAAGAAACCTTCCAATGACAATGCCAATGTGCATCCTCCACCAAATCCAACAGCTTCACCTGCTGAGTCACCCAAAAAACCATCTAGCCCACTAGAGAGTACAGGACATGCAAGTACTTCTAGTGCACCAATCCCACCAGAGGACAGAACAGATGAATCAACTCCTTCCTCTCCACCAATCCAACCAGAGGAGAGTACAAAAGGTCAAATTCCTTCCCCTCCACCAATCCCACCAGAGGAGAGTACAAAAGGTCCAGTTCCTTCCCCTGCACCAATCCCACCAGAGGAGAGTACAAATGGTCCAATTGCTTCCCCTCTGCCAATCCCACCAGAGGAGAGTAAAAGAGGTCCAGTTCCTTGCAAGCCACCAGTCCCTTCATATGTACATGATATCCCTTCATTTGACCTATTCAAACCTGATGAACCAGAGTTCGAAGATATCCGTGGAGAAAGATCTAGAAGCCCTATGCCTACTGGTAAACACTCTGATTTTTTCATCCATCTCATTTTTATGTGTTCAAATGTGGCTTCTTTGTTTGACACATCATTTTTTTTCTCTTTTTCTCTTATATTCTTTTGTAGCCCCATTGCAATAACTTTGCTAACCTGTTTCATTGGCACCACCTCATGTGTTACAGTAGCTATCTATATATGTTTCAGTACATATGTTTTCATATACTTCAGCCCTGATTTTCTACTGTTTCAATGGTACTACCTTATGAGTTGCAGTAGCTATCCATATATGTTTTAGTACATATGTTTCCATATACTTCAACCCTGATTTTCTACTGTTTCATTGGTACTACCTCATGTGTTGCAGTAGCTATCTATATATGTTTTAGTACATATGTTTCCATATACTTCAGCCCTGATTTTTTGTCTAGGGGACACCACCATTGAGGCTTCCAAGGACAAACAAACAGGCTCAAGAACAATCGAAAAAGGAATAGAAAGAAGAGGAAAAGAATTTATGTTGGCCTTGGGCTAAAGCAAAAAAGATCCAAGGGTGATGATGATACCAAAGAAATTTGGAACAAGTTTTTGGCTAAAAGAGCTTTTGATCAGGGACTCAAGATAGAGGGTGAAAGCCAACCGTGAGTTTACCCACTCCCAACTCCCCCTACCTTTTTTCAGTTTGACTTATCCTACACTTATGCCCTGTTTAATGTGCTGTCAATATCTGTTGCATTAGGCTTGCTTAGTTGTTGTGAATGCATTATTCATGTGTTGAAACTAGCTCTTTTTTTGTTTCCATACTTCATTCATACCTGTTGCATTAAGTGATCAATTAGCTTTTGCTTGTTTGCCACCTCTGTAGTCTTCATTTTTTTAAAGAAAAAATAAAAATTGTCTCTACTTCATTCATATGTGTTCGAGTAGTTGTAGCCATAGCTTTATTTAAATGTTGCAAGTGTATTTTTCAAATGTTGAAACAAGCTTCTATTGGCTTAGCACTTCGCACATCTTTCTTCTAGTAGGTTTTAATTATACATCGGTTGTGATAATTATATCACCTTTTCTTTTCTACAAGTCCACCTTTCATTGAGATCGATGCCTTCCACGTTACGTATGATGAGTTTTATGACTCCTTCAAGCCAAAGGGGATTGGTTGGTAACAATGTAATGGCCCTGTGGAGTTACCAGTTCAATCTTGACCACCTTCAATTGTATGAAGAGAAAAAAACAAGTGATATAAAATTTGCTTTCTCCCAGTTGGCCACGGTAATGATACAATACCTGTGACTTTCCATTTCAAACTGAATTTCTGGAACTCATCTTTTATTTAGATTTTTTTTTTCTTTTTATGTGTGCTTGACAGGACTTCATGAGTGTGGATCCAGCTTCTTTCAGACATGATGGGACTTGCAAGAACATTTACACCAAGATAAACAAAAAATGGACTATCACCAAGATGGATCTGGTACGTGAGCTGTATATACATTGTTTGGTTTCAATAAAATACAATTAATGATGTTGTCAAAGGTGCCACATTAATTTATTTAATTTTACATAACCATACTATGCAGATGTTCTTTCCGATAGTATTTGAGAACCACAGGGTGCTTCTTTGTGTTAGTATGTTCATGAAGCAAATTGCTTTCTTCCACTCTTTGAGTGCCTCCAAGGAGAGCACATGTTCGAAGCGTGCCCAGAACTTGGTAAGTGGCTTCCTTGCTGTATCCTATATTTTCTTGGGTGTTTCAAGTAGCTTTTTACTTTTAGTTGTTGCACATTCATTCCACCTTTGTTGAAATAGCTCTTGATTACCTATCGCAACATATTTGTAGTTCTTGGTGTAAATTTCAACACATGTGATGATATATGATGTGCATATAATTTAGCTAGCAAGCTGAAAAATACCAAATAAGCGAATTCTGAAAATCTAGTGTCACCTGGTTTTTTCTAATTTGTCACTACCTCTTGTACATGTTGCACATTCATTTTTCAGTTGTTGAAGTAGCTCTTGATTATCTGTTGCATGTGTATTCCTGAATTGTTTCATTATTTTTTAGATTCAGAATTTTGCAGCCACAACACTAAAACATGGGGTCCTCAACACTGACATGTTTTGTTTTGACTAGATCTACCCTATAGGATATCCTAAACAAAAGAATTTGTATGTTTCCAATTTAGTATGTCCCTCCTTGTCATTATCGCCTAATGATTGGATGTTCACATGTTTTATTGTTCCTTTTTCTTAAAAGGTTTGACTGTGGGCTGTACACAATGGATTATATGGACGCATGGGATGGCAAGAAGATTGTAGCTTCATCACTTGAGAAAGTTTGTGTTTCCATTCTAAAACTTTCTTATTTTTGCAACTCCTATTTTTGTCTCTAAATATGCTTGCTTGGTCTTGCTCTCCTTTCTTTTTTTTCATTATCTCTCTGCCCGGGGGTCGGTGCTAGAGTACAGGAAGCACGCTGCTGCACTACTCCTTCTATTAGAACGCAATGTGGTTAAGCTGGATGACTTTGTGAAGAAGTATGATGCCAAGAAGACCTGATCAAGTTGATGCTATGTACCTTAGGTGTGAGGAGAACGATGTGCATTGAAACACCAGAATTCTTGTAAATATGGAGTCCTGTTATGCTATGTGGCAATATGTGAATGCTTGTAATCTTAGGTCATCATACCCTGGAAACATCCTGGCATGATGTTGATCTACTTTTGGTAGCAACTAAAGTCTACTAGTGTTGCAATGTTGTGTACTGTGAACATCTTTCTAAAAAATGTTGGTTAGTTCTTTAGCTTGTGTTGCAATATTTCTTTTTCTATTGGTCCATGCTTGTCAATGTTTGTCCACTTTTGCAACAATGTTGACCATATGCACGATCTGGTAGTCAACCTTTACTTTTGCATAGCCACAATTTCATATGTAACAGTAGTGAGACTCGTCTGTTTCATTAGAGCATTTCAGATGTAACAGTAGTTAACCTTTGCTGTTGCATGGCCACATTTTTCAGATGTAATAGTAGTGAGACTCGGCTGTTTCATTAGAGCATTTCAGATGTAACAGTAGTGAATTTATGCTGTTTCATTAGAGGATTTTCAGATGTAACAGTAGTGAGACTCGGCTGTTTCATTAGAGCATTTCAGATGTAATAGTAGTGAATTTTTGCTATTTTTATGACCACATTTTTTAGATGTAACAGTAGTGAGACTCGGCTATTTCATTAGAGCATTTCAGATGTAACAGTAGTGAAATTATGTTGTTTCATGACCATATTTTTTTAGATGTAACATATGATTTAGGTACTTGCAACATATGATTCAGGTACTTGCACCAGACCGCTACTACCAATTCGACATGGTCGATTAGAGTCTCAGAAAATGGCATAACAGAACATCAATGTGCTTTTTGCCATACTTCACCACATGCAGCTATCTTTTACTACAGGTAGTCTTTAGGGTACATCCACTCAAACTTTGATACATCACATTTGAGAACACCACTTGCAAGAGCAGCAATTAATTGTATTGTAAAATGCTATAAATTAAATTAAAATGATCTAGTGCTATGACCTAATTATGAACAAGAACTCAAACTAGAGCTTCAACTCTGTTTCTTTCATTGCTTTTAGTATCTCTTGTGCTGTTTGCATGTATTTGCATGTTTGAACGCTATGCCCGTCTTCATTGCAATAGGAGCATGGGGAGGTTTCTTACTTCCCTTCTTCTTTGATTTACTCTTCTTTATAGCTTTCTCCCTCACTTGCTGCACAATGCTCTTCTTCCTTTGCACTTTATCCTTTGGCCTTCCTGGTGTATCATTGGCGGGAGGGTTGTTCACCATGGTTGTGTTGATCATCCTTTGTTCTTAGCATTCATCTACTTCCATACTTGCTACACTTCCGGCTGCCTTAACATCTTCCCAAACCTTGTCTATCCCTTGTGAAGCAATTTTATACTTGTCAGGAGCAAAACAAGCATCTGCTGCTAGCCCACTCATTTTTCTGCACAATGCATTATATCTGAGCTTGTTGGTTGCAGGAACACCAAAACAAGCTTCAGGTGACAAGAGGTTTTCACTGATCTTTATGGTTGCTTCCTCTGACCATCTTCTAAGCAAGTATTTCTCTAGAATTTGTTCTACATCATAGCTGGTGAATACTTTCAGAATGTGGGGACATAAAAGTCCATCTTGCTCAAACATATTATAGGTGCATGAATATGTTGTTGCATTATCTTGGACTAAAACATTGTAGGTTTTCCATGTTAGTTGACCACATCCTGCGCACTTGTTTCAATATCTCTATGGAAACACCTTCACCCTCTACAGTGACCTGCCCCTTCTTGCATGATGTTGAGTCACGTAACAGCTCCTGGAATCTGAAGAAAACACTCCTAGTGTAGAAGCGAGCAGCTTGCGTCTCAAATGCATATCTCCCCCAAAACGATGGTTCTGAAATCTCACCCTTGCAGCCTTCAAGATTCTCTTTCTCAATCCTTGTGTCCATGATGTACTCATATTGTGTTACAAATTGCAATAGCGAATCTTGTGGATGCACTAGCTTCTTGAAGAGTGAATTCATACTTTCCGACCTTCCTGTAGTGCTTGTGAAAGGGAAGAATGATTTCCTAAAGTATGCTGGCACCCACATTGTCCTAGCAACTGACATGTTCTGAAATGCCTCATTCTTATGCAGGTTGTACTTCTCCTCCAAGCTATGCCACATGAGCTCAAATTCTTCTGGCGTTTCAGTATGATTAATGCAAGAATCGAACTCATTAGCAAATTCTTCACTAGAGTTGATCAGCCAACCAAGTTTCTCACAAGCCTTGCTCACTACATGAAATTTGCAGCATCTATGTACAACATCAGGGAACACCAGTGCTATTGCAGCCTTTATGGACTTATCTTGGTCGGTCATTATATTCCTTGGTTCGAACCCACCCATTGCTTCTTTCAAGGTTCAGAATACCCAGACAAATGATTCAATCATTTCGTCCGGAAGTAAGGCACAACCAAGCAATATGCTCTACATATGGTTGTTCAAACCAACTATGGGCGCAAATGGCATGTTGTACCTATTAACACAAAAGGTTGTGTCAAAAAAGATATAATCCGTGAAAGTCTTGTACATCTCCCTTGTCCTTCCATCCACCCAAAACAACCCCCTAATAGCATTGTCACTATCAATCTTCACCGCATAAAAAAAAGGTTGGACTCTCAGACTGCTGCTTCTGGAAATACTCCAATGTTACCTCCATATCTCTTAAATGAACTCCCTTCCTCAGGTGACTCCTCAAGTTTGAAACATCCTTGCTGTTGTACGACAAGTTCCCAATCCCACCATGGAAATCAGAAAGCACAACCATGATTTGCATGGTGCTAATGTTCCTATGGTGGAGTGTCTTTAGAAGCTCATAATCTGTAAACAAAATGCGCCGATAGGACCTTAGTTGTTTCCTTCTTCTAATCTGCTTCACCAAGGGATGTGTGTGTTCTACTTTCATCACAACCACTCTCCATTTACCGTCCCGTAGACCAACTGCCATATGTGCCTTGTAGTCGTATTTCTTGACAGTGCTGCACTTCTTTGACGCTGTGGTTAGCACAACCGAAGAACTCTTCTTCTTTGAGACCTTAGCTTGTGCTACATCTTTGGTCGAAATCTTCCTCTTTGAGGCCTTAGCTATTGATACATCATTGGTTGCCGTGCTAGTTGAAGTGTTGTCCTCCTGCTCACTATCTGGCCTTCTGGCATGTGTGCACTCAAATTCCTTCCTAATAAGCTCCTTAGTAACAGTATTGTTCCTTAATGATGCAACCTGGATACTAAAACCCATTTTGAATGCATAAGCATTGTAAACACTCCTCGCTTCTTCAACACTGTCAAATTCCATCCCCACAAATGGCACAATAGGCTGTGAACACACAACATCTTCTTCTTCATGGTAAACTTCTTTTCCAGATGACACGTCCACATCAATATAGCCTTGCACATCAGTGGCATTGTTGGAGACACTCTAATTGATATCAATTTCACCTTGGCCCTGCAAAATAATGTTGCAAAAGTTTTAAGCATGACACACATGTGCACCCTCCTTAAAAGGAAACTAATGAAACAATGCTTGATGTAGTAAAATGATCTTACTTCAGCAAAAATTCCACGTGATTTATGAACAATTGTGTGACTGCAATTGTTATTGCTCGAGCTTGCGGCATTTTGTGGTAGTCCGACAAATGTTTGCTATTGCATGCTGGTACTATTTACATCCTGCATATACCCCATGTTGCAAACTGCATAAGTAGATGTTTCACGTGCTATAATTCTATGTTTCCTTGGTACAAACATGAAGACAAGCAACCATGGATTAGATCAAATGAACACAGTAAATACATCATAAATTCGAGGTCATCCTGCTTTACACCCCATGTTGCAAACTGCATAAGTAGATGTTTCACGTTCTATAATACTCTGTTGCAAATGGTAATCTGCAAACAGTCTGCTACAAATAAGAACAAGGAACTATCCACTATTGCAAGCATAGGTCGGAAAGAAGCTAGAAATCGTAGATCTTACCTCAGCCACGCCATGAACAGATATGGGAACGCTCCTGGAACTGGCAGCTGCGAGATCTCCATCTAATCGACGAACTGGTAATGTGCTGCTCGAAGCACCACCTCCATGAGTCTGCTTGAACAAATCTGCCGAGTGGTTTGCAACGATTGGGGGTGGGCGATGTGCATAGGGATGATTCTCTGGGGGAAACTCGATTTGTTGCAGTAGGTGAGACATTGGGGATCGATTGTTGCAACGATTGTCGAGCGGCGCGCGGCGCGGAAGAAGCCGCGCTCGAGCGGCACACGCGGCGGGGAAGAAACACGTTCTACCGGAGCAGCACGTGACGGAAAGAAAGGGAAGCAAGATTTCTGGGCCGTTCGGTACACGGGCTGTGTGCTGGGCTTGCGTCCACGGAACCGTCCGATGGATCGGTATCCATCGGACGTCCGGGCACCAGCGTTACCCATTCACTAATTATGGACTAACTACAATCTCGTGAATTGTCAAGCTTATGTAATTAATTTTGTAATTAGCCTATATTTAATACTCCTAATTAGTATAAAATATTGGGATCGATGTGACATGGACTAAAGTTTAGTCATCTCTATCCAAACACGCATGCGCTGTGCATTGTCTGTCTAATGACTGATGATGTGGCTGTATCACCATAGGGATCGGAGGGCCTCTGGTGGTTGAGGCGCCTTGATTTGTCAAGGGATACGAGGAAATGATACAGCGCTGACCTGATGTGCTGGTGCTTCTCTATCTAAAAGAGAAGTCAGTGGAAGCACGCAATAATGCACATAACTTGTGCAGCGTTGCTGCTGCTTGTATTGGCACGTTTGTACGGTGGCAGCTCCAGGATAGATGGACTGGTGTGCCTGTTTTAAAAAAAACAAAATTGAAATAAAAATACAGCCAACTATACGCTTATAATCTTCATCTATAACTAGGATCATGCCCGTGCGTTGCAACGGGAACAAACTAATGCTACGATAATTTTAAATTTGAACCTGTGTATTAATATGTGAGCGCCATTTTTGTGCAGTTGTGGCACTTCACCAGATGACCTTGGTAATTGGTAAGTGGGTTCCATTTTTTGTGCAATTACCTCTATTTTCTAAGGTCAATGTACATCATGTTTTGCCTTCAGTTTTATCTTTATAATAAAACCCCTTCCATGTAAGACTGCACCCAAAACTCCTAACAAAAATTATAACTGCGTCAATTCTACGGTGACAGTAACTTAAAAAAAAATCCACTGTGACTATATGATAAACTCCCTATGCCAAATCCTTCCCAATCAACCAACTGTCACAACTGGTAACCATCATCACTCGCGTTGTGGTTTTGGAGTTCAGACGGCTGCTCTGTAGCCGTCTATGAACTTCGACCTTGATCCTGCAATTGCTGCCCAATTCTTTGTATTGCTTTGTCATACAAGATCCCTCTAGAGATATGTTGGGTGTCATCACCAACAACCAAAATCAACTATGTAACAACCTGAATTTTCGAGCATAAAACATACGAGCTTTTTAAAATTCTTTCTGCAATGTGTGAAGCATGTAGTGACTAGGTCAAACCTAAGTTAACCAAGTAGAGTTTGCTAATAAATCGTTGCATTCATATAGAATTGATTGTAGAGTGTGTCTTATCCTTGAGTTGGTTTTGAGCTTGAGTTTTGTTTGGAGTTTGGAGTGCACAAATCCATAGCAAATTCCTCTCAAATCCCTTTTGAATTCATCTAAATCCCATTGAATAATAATTCATGAAAAGAAAAAATCATTTTCCCTTTTTCCTTTCTCATCTAGCCCCTCCTCTTTTCTTTCCCTTTCCCGCGGCCCACCTTCCTTCCTCCCACCGCGCAAGCCCAGCAGCCAGTAGTCCCGCTCACCCTCCACTCGCTTGGGCCGATCGCGCCCCTGGCCCAACAGCGCGCAGCATCAGCACCAGCACCACAGGCCCAGCAGCCCCGCTCGCCCCGCCCGCGGCCCAGCTGGCCCAGCAGCAGCGCTCCCAGCCGCCGCCGCCGCCGCCAGGGGCTCTGCCCCGACCGCGCCGCGCCCCTGCGCTCTCGACACCACGCGCGTCTCCCGTTGACCACCGCGTGGACAAGTGGTACGGACGCCGAGGCATCCCGCCGTCCAACAGTGACCGGCGCCCCTCCGAACCCTAGCTGCTCGCGTATAAAACGCCGCCGCCGCCGCTCCCTTCTCCATTCCCCACCGCCGCCGCGCTCCTCTGCACCCTTCCTCCTCTTCCTCGCGAGCCCTAGCCGGCCATGGCTGCCACTCCACCCGTCGCTGCTCCCCTTCCTCCAAGCAGCACCGACCACCGAGCCGCAACGCCGCCGGCGCCTTGCCGTGCCGCGCCACCAGCTGAGCCTCGCCACCGAGCCGCACTGGAGCCGTCCGCCATCGCCACGCTCTACCTCCTCAGAGCCGTCCTCGCGTCGCCGTGCTCCGTCGCCAACAAGCAGTGCGACCTCGCCTTCCTCCTCGCCGAGCCCCGCGCCCCTGCTCCACGTCGACCGCCATCACCAACCTCTGCTGCTCCTCCTTGTCGAGCAGAGCCCGTGATGCTGTGCTCCGCCTCGACCTCGCCGAAGCCGCGCGTCACCACCTCGCCGTCGCAGCATAGCACGACCGCGACCACGAGCTCCTCCTCGTCGTCTGTCCGCGCTCGGCAGCACCTCGCCCTCCTCTGCTCCTACCGCACCTCGCCATCGTCCCCAGGAGCCGACGGTGAGCCCTGAAAGCTAAACCTCCTGCCTTTCTTCCTTTCCCGTCGGCGTTCATGCCTAAGACCGGCCTTCGTGCCGCGAGCTCTCACCGTCGCAGGGCTCCGCCTCCTTCACCTCCGTTCTGCGACGACCGCGAGCACGCCGCGCCCTCCACCATGCCGCTGACAAGGAGCATGGAGCAGCGCCACCCTAGCAGTGCCTCGTCCTCTATGGCCGTGACCTGCAACTTCGCCGGAGCTCCATCTCTGACACCGGTGAGCCACCAGCACCAAAGTTTCCTCATTTTCCCATTCCTGCCGTTACTCTTGTCTGAACATGGCCTTCGTGCCGTGGTTCTTCACTGCCGCAGAGGAGCCACGCCGTCCACGCCGGGAGCAGGAGCTGCAGACCGCGCCGGCCTCCTGCTGCTCGCCGCGGCCTCCAACCACCGCGACCAGCACCACCTCTCCAGCAACCCGTCATCCTCCTCCACTACCGAGAAGCTGCGTACTTGCTGCGCTGTTGCTGGGGAGCTGGACGTCCACACCAACCTCGCCGGCCTTCTTCCTCGCCACTGGAGCCGCGTCCAACAGTGGCTAGCTAGCCGCCGGCAAGCCATAGCAAGCTGCAGCCAGCCGCGGCCAGCCAACAGCGAGCTGTAGCCAGCCAGCAGCTAGCTGCAGCATGCCCGGACGCACCGCAGCAGGCCTCCGCCTTCCTCAGCGCCTCTAAGGTCGAACCTTTGAACCCCGTCGATGCCATCCTCGACGTCGGCAAAGCCCTTGTTTTTCATTTCTTTGCTCTTTCATACTTGTCATACATGATCATCTATCTATATCTATGAATGCCTGTGCTGTTCCTTTGCACCGGTCTAACTCTTGTTGCTATGGATATGTGCTACTCCATGTCGTGTTATTGAGTTGTTGGTTCTTTGTGTGTTGTTGTTGTTTGTCTGTGGACCGAGCCTTCGAGCCAGTTGGGAAGCGATGTGCTTGTTCGTTGCGATCACGAGTTCGCCTCGCCATGGCCGTAACGCCGAGCATGGTCCCTTCCCTCGTGTCTTAGTCGTTGTAACAGAACCGACCAATTATACGAAATTAAGTAAGAAAAATCATCCGCCAGAGCAGACGATTTAGCAAACTTAAGCCCGTATAACCCGGTAGTCCGTGAAATCGCGAAGGATTTCAAACCAACTCGTGTCCCAGCCATGATCGTAATAAGTTTAGCGGTCACTATCACATATTACATAAAAGTTCGCAATCTCAGATACATCAGAGTTTAAACATAGTTATTACAAACCAGTTCGAATAAAAGTAGCGGAAGTCATTTGTTCAAACCACACACACACTCACGCGGAGTTTAAATATAGTGCCAGCGGATGATCATCTCCAACAAAAGCATTAGATGAGACGTAAGGAATGACCATGCCCATGGTCCTAAGCATCACCATCGCAGGATAAAAGCGGTTGATACAATAGCCGTAATACATACATCCCATCGCAACAAGTGGGAATAAAACCACGAGTACGAGAAGGTACTCGGCCGGACTTTACCCGACATAACCGAAAATAAATGACACCAAGGATTATGCGGGCTTTATAGTAGGGAGTGACTCATTTGCAAAAGAAGCATTTTAGCATTTCAAGAACCTTTCTAAAAGCATTATTGTCAAGTTAATTATTATTAACTTTGTCGACTAGATTTGCACCTATACTAGAGTAAACATGTGATTAAGCAATTAATGATAACCACCGATCATTAAACAACTTCCATCTTGTCATATTCACTATAAGCTGTCCAAGTGTTCCATAAACATTTACTACGATGAAGTAACTCAAGTTAAGTGCTCACTATCCGGGAGCGATGGCGATTGAATCGATTCCTAACCCGGTGGTGATTTATTCCTTACACAAATCTCACTCACCCGCTAAAGTGAGATATTGATCACCGAGTCAACTTTTTCGAGTATCTCGAGTTTGCCGGGAACCACATGTACCGGGGCCGACCGACCGCACTTTGGTCTTATCATCCCGCCCCGTGTGTCCTACCACACTGCCCGACACGGTCTTGGCTGCGGGCAATCTACTCGGCCGAAAAATCTCCCAACCAGCGGTCGGAAGGTACTTTATCCGGCCAGCTAAATGTAAGGCATCGTTCAACATGACTCGAGGCCCAACAACGGTCGGTCCTTAATCGACACTGACGGAAACACTATAGTCCAAAACCCCGCAAGTCTCGCCTTGGGTCTCAACTTCATTTAACACTTAGTTATACCATGACTTCATAGCCATCCAAACAGATCCAGGTAACCACCTATAGCTCGTAGGTGACAGGAAATCACCCGACTTCTACCGGTCTAAGCCAGCTAAGCATTGACTCGACTGCGGATACCAGGGTAACAAGGATATAGTATAACAAAGGTAAACAAGGTATAATGCAGCAACGGTTGCAAACAACTCCTTAACGTAATGCATCAATTTAAAGTAAAGTATTTAATGAAATCATTGCAAACCGGGAGAAAGATGCTCCGGGGCTTGCCTCTCTCTAAGGAGCTCGGGCGGTGACCGGGGCACTCCGGAAGTTCTTCAACGTCCTCCTCGTTAAACTTCGGCACTTCTCGTCTTTGCACTCGAATCGCTCCTCGGGCTCCTCGGGAATGACGACTGGGTTCTCGGTTTGCGATCCTGTATGATGCAATGCGTGTAAGTGCCTATGCAATCGGTGCATCGAAGGAGATGAATGCAATGGATATGTTGAAAAGCAAGGTAGTCACATCATCCAAGAAAATATACTACAAGCACATGTCATCTACTGCATTCTCTTCTACTACTAATAGGTTAAGTCAACACATCTTATTAAATGCTTCAAAGATACACCAAAGATAACATTATTAACTAACTTGCATTAAAGAGGATTATTTTATTTCATTTGAAACTAAGGCTACAACAGCAACCTATATTTCTGGTGCTTATAAAAATCTAAGAAAATTACAGTAGCATAGTACTACTCTAAGCAGACTACCATAAAATTTTCAGGGTATTTGGATAAGTAAACTATCCTACATAAAAATGACAAGCTATAGCATAAAAATGAGCATGAAATTACTTTGTACTATGAAAAGTGTTAAACAACAGATTGAGTATTTTTCCTATGTTCTTTATAGTATATAATCACTGTACAAAAATTGTCACATGCATGTTTTATACAAAATTTGTGCTCTAGCAAAAATAACAAAAATCAGCCATTAAAGGTACTTGAACTACACCTCAAAATTTTCCCACAGCACATGCATGAAACATATTTTTCCTAGGAAGTACATGACATAAGAAGATTAACAAACTTGGAATCATATTTTTCTGAAGCCTATATATTTTTCTACATATTTTTCAAGTTATCAGCAATATTCAAGATTAAATAAAATCCTATAGAAAAGTATCTCAAAAATGACATGCACAATTTTTCCCAAGTAGATCTGATGATAAGGAACCTAGAAAAATTTGTTTCAACAAATTTGGAGCAACTTTGAGTATCCAAACATTTTGCAAACCATTTCTGTTTTCAAATAATAAAGAATAAATTGAAAGCAAATCATTTAAACAATGCTGGGCATTTCATTGAAACAATTTGGCCCATAACCGTTTTTGCCCTCTGTGCCCTAGCGAAGGAGGAGGCCTTGGCGGCGACTGGCAGGGCTTGACCTGGCCAACTGGCCCAAAGAACGGCCGAAAGCGAAGGGACACGCCCACGCCCGGTGGCCAGCACCACGGCAATGGCGCATGGCGCGCACCCAGGGGGCGCTTCCGCCACGGCAAACCACGGGAAAGCGCGCACAAGGGTCGCGGGCAGAGCGGTCTTGATCTGTGAGAAAGAAGACCGAGTTGGAGCGGTTCGTGGGCGCGAGGCACGAGCTCCGACGAGCTTGGCCACGGCCGAAGGGAAGAAAAGCAGCCACCACGGCCTCTCACCTCGTCTCGGCAGACACACACAGGCAAGAATCGAAAGGGCTCGACGAGGCGGAGCTGCCGGCGGGAGGAATCGGGGAATGAGGCGCGGGAGAAGGAGCAAATCGCCGGCGGAGCGACTGCGGCGCTCGGTGGCGGAGCTCATCGCAGCGGAAGGAGCTGCTTGCTGGGTGGTTGAGTCGGAATCTGCGCTTTCGGACACTTGAATCGGAGCTGCGGTGGCGTGATATCGGCGCGTCTGCAGCGCTGCTATGAACCCACGGGGCGCCACCCGCCGGCGCCACCGGCATCGCTTCATCCTGGGCGTGGCGATACTGTTGTGACGCGGCGCGGGGCGGCTGGAGGAGAAGAACACATGTGTGGTGGGTGGGCCGAGGCGAGGGTGGGTGGGCTTATTTGGGCTGGCTGGCGAGGCGCGCGACATGGCTGTGCTGGGGAGGCTCGCTGGGCGGCCAATTTGGGTGGAGGGGTGAAGTGAGGTAATGCCCGCTAAAAAGAAAAACATTCTTTTCAATTTCCATTTTCAATAAATTTTCAAATAACAGTTTTCAAATATTATTTTGAGCAAGAAAATGACCTCTTTTGAAAATGTACCAAAAATGAAAGTTGTTTAGAATTTAATTCTCTACAACTTTTCTTTTATGACCAAAGCCAAATTCTTTCTAGATTTTTGAATTGTAACATCAAAGTCCTCGTTTAGCTCAAAAAGCCTAATTTTTGGAGAATTATTTTTAAAGCAAAATTTGACAATAATTCAAATACAAACCTTGCTCCAAAAATTGTGCTAAACAATTCTAGATGATTTACAATCATAACCAAACAAGTTCTACTAACCTAGCAGGCAAGAATCAGAGCAAAACAACTCTAATAAGTGTATGCATCATTTACGTTTCACAAACATGTTTCGTATGTTTCGAAGTAATGTTTCAGTTATTATATGCAAGATTATGCATGTATGATTTGGATGCTTGATGATGCATGATATGCTTGATTTGCAGTGCCTAAATGTAGGCATAACACCGGGGTGTTACAGCCCTCCCCCCTTATAAAAATCTCGTCCCGAGATTTGAGTTACGAACCATTTGTTATAAAATTCTTCATAAGCTTTTTGCAGATACTCTCCTGTTTCCCAAGTTGCATCTCCTCATCATGATGATCCCCTTGTATCTTGTATGTTTTCACCACACTATTCCGAGTAGCACGTTCCTTAGTGTCTAACACCCAATTTGGTTGCTCACGATACACCAAATCTGATTTGAGTTGAATACCTCGAGGTTCTATTCTTTCCTCTGGAACACGCAAACATTTCTTGAGATGTGATACATGGAAAACTAGGAAAAGCAGTACTCATTGTCTCGAGGTAACTCTAACTTGTAGGCTACCGGACCTCTTTGTTCCAAGATCTTGTATGGTCCTACTGAATCTAGCGGCAAGCTTTCTTGGACTCAAACCTTTTCTTCTTCATTGGCGTGACTTTCAGATAAACATAGTCACCAACTTCAAAACTAAGGGGTCTCCTTCTTTTATCGCATAACTTTTACGGACGTGATTGGGCAGCTTTCATATTTCTTTGAATAATATGAACTTTCTTCTCGGCTTCTTCTACAAAGTCAATGCCATAATATCTTCTATCTCCGTGCTCGACCCAATTCAATGGTGTTCTACATTTTTCGCCATATAAAGCTTGAATGGGGCCATCTTGATACTTTCTTGATAACTATTATTATAAGAAAACTCATTACTTGGTAACCATGACTCCCATGATCCCTTAGAAGACAATACATGTGCTCTTAACATATCTTCCAAAACAGCATTCACTCGTTCGATTCGACCATACATGCGAGGATGATAAAAGATCTGCGAATCAAACTAGTTCCTAAGCCTTTGTGTAAATGTTCCCAAAAATGAGCCGTGAACTGTGAGCCTCGATCAGATACTATGGTCTTGGGTATACCATGCAACCTCACAATTTCTGCGATATACTTCTCGGCATATTGAGGTGGTCGATATTCTGTTTTTGACAGCAAGAAATGAGCGGTCTTGGTAAGACGATCCACAATTACCCAAATCGAATCATGTCCTTTTTTTGAGTAGTGGGCAAACCCGTGATAAAATCCATCTTGATATCGTCCCACTTCCAACTCGGGATGATAATGGTTGCAACATACTGCGCGGGTTTCATGTGAATTGCTTTCACTCGACAACATGTGTCACATCGACAACATATCTTGTAATTTCTTTCTTCATTTTGGTCCACCAATAACGAGATCTTAGTTCTTGATACATCTTACTACTTCCGGGATAAATAGATAGCTTAGAAAGGTGAGCTTCATCCATGAGTTTATTTCTAAGCTCTCGATCCTTGGGAACCACAAGGCGGTCGTCAAACCACAACACGCCTGTTCATCCACTTTAAAGTCTTTGAGACGATTTTCATTTTATTTTCTCTTTGATGTGGAATATCCCTTGTCGGTTTTTACGGCCTTCTATTATCTTACTCTCCAAAGAACAACTAATCTGAATACTATGTAACACAACAGGATGCATTAGATCGAACCCATCTTCAAGTAATGGCTGCACATTCAAGTAATGTGACTTTTCGCTCAAAGCATCGCCACTACATTGGCTTTACCGGGATGATATTGCACATTCAAGTTATAATCCTTGATCAATTCCAACCATCTCGACTGTCTCATGTTTAGCTCTGGTTGGGTAAAGATGTACTTAAGACTCTTGTGATCCGTGAAAATGTTGCACACATTACCCAAAGAGATAATGTCTCCAAATTTTAGGGCGTGCACAAGCCGCAGCAAGTTCAAGATCATGTGTTGGATAGTTGACCTCGTGCTTCCTCAATTGACGTGATGCATAAGCAATGACTCTCCTTTCTTGCATAAGAACACATCCTAATCCAGTCTTGATGCATCATAAAACACATCAAATGGTTTCTCAATATCCGGTTGTGCTAGAAGCAGAGAGCGGTGGTTAACGATTTCCGCAAAGTGTGGAAAGTCGCTTCACACTCCTCTCTGTCCACACAAACTTGTGATCCTTTTGTAGGAGGCTTGTCATCGGCTTGGCAATCTTGAAAAAGTGCGGTATAAAGCGGCGGTAATAGCCGGCTAATCCTAAGAAACTTCTAATCTCGTGAGGCGAGGTCGGTGCTTTCAATTCATAACTTCTTGCACCTTACTTGGATCAATGAAACCCCATTCTCTCGGCTGAGAATGTGACCAAGGAAAGGAACTTCCATCAACCGTAATTCGCATTTGCTAAACTTAGCATACAGTTGATGATCTCTAAGTCTGGTCAAGAGCGGTTCTCGAGATGCTCTTCATGATCTTTCTCATTCTCGGAGTACACCGAATGTCATCGATGAACACTACCACAAACTTATCCAATTCGGCATGAAAACCTGTATTCATCAAAAACATAAAGTATGCACGGGAGCATTTGTCAAGCCAAAAGACATGACAAGATACTCATACAACCCGTGTCGGTGGAAAATGCGTTTTCGGTATATCCTGTGGCCTTATCTTGATCGATGATAACCGGATCTCAAATCTTTTTGAGAACACCTTGGCCTTGGATAATTGGTCAAGCAGAACATCAATATGTGGCAAGGGATACTTATTCTTTACGGTCACGGCGTTGAGTGGCCGTAATCACGCTCATTCTCAACGTGCCCTCTTTCTTTTCTTCACAAACAAGGCGGGACATCCCCATTCGGACTTGCTTGGCGAATAAACCCTTTTTGACAAATCTTCTAATTGCTTCTTCAAATTTCGGCTAACTCATCTGGAGGCATCCGATATGGTCTCCTTGAAATCGGAGCTGTTTAGGGTACTAGCTCAATTCCAAACTCAATCTCCCTATCCGGTGGAAGACCGGGTAACTCATCCGGGAATACATCCAGGAAATTCACACTACCTAGGAATCGATGAATAGGAATGATCGCCGTAGTAGCACATGTAACACTTATAAGGTCTACATTCTCCGAGGCAATGGTACTTGGAAAGTACCCTCACCGAGGGATCCTTAAGGGTAAGTACTCGACTTCCAAAGATCTATGATCGCTCCCCAATCCTTCATCCAATTCATCCCTATAATGACATCCAAGACTAATCCAGCATAACTATCAAGTTCACTCGGAACTTTCGCTACCTAATTCAAGGGTTGCCCCTCGAACCATCCGGTTAGTCAAAACATCAGCCCTCTTGAACTTATACTGTACCCATACCCCAATTACGTGCATAGTTGTTCGTGTTTACGTGCAAATGCTTGACTCATAAAAAGAATGCGATGATCCGAGAATCAAATAGAACAACCGCAGGGGTTTTCGTTGATGTGAAACTTACCGGCGAGTGGGCAGGCTCTCCCTCCGGAATTTCATCCTTTGTTGTCTTTGTGCACTCTAGCATTATAAGTCTGTTGCTTCTTCTTGGGTACGGACAAAACCTCGAGAAATGACCGGGTTGATCACAGTTATAGCGAGGTCTCTCTTACGGTCCCGGCAGATCCCACAGATTCCTTGGAATTTCCTTGTCTGCGATAGCTTGGTTTTGCTTTGTTGGTTTATCTTGCCATCTTGTACGGACTTTTGAGGTCCACGGAAATTCGACTTCTTGGCTGAGGTGGCCTGAACCTAGCGCCAGGTGCCGATGGGCGATATGGAGGACGACCTCCCATAGGTGCTCTAGCTTGAGACGGCCCACCTTCAAAGGCTCTCTTGCGTGTTTTGGCTGCAGTGCTGGCGTTGTTATTCTTCTCTGCTTTAGGCAATCGGTTGATGAAGTCATTGAATCGACACGGTTGTTGGTACCAACATGCTTCATCATTTTTGGATTGAGTCCTCTCTTGAAACTGGCTATTCTTTTAGCATCTGTGTCAACCATGTCGGGAGCATAGCGACACAAGTTGTTGAAGGCATGCAGGTATTGCGTCACGGTTTTGGTGCCCTGGTTTAATGCCAGAAACTCTCCCAACTTCATTTCAGTCAGCCCGGGTGGAATATAGACTCCACGAAAGGCTTCAGCAAACTCTCTCCAAGAGATCTGAGCATTTGGAGGGAAGGTGGTGCGATGGTGCTTCCACCACATTCCCGCCGGTCCCTGCAATTGAAGTGCAGCATACTCCATTTTTAGAACCTCAGTCATCCTCAACACACGGAATTTATCTTCCATTGTGTTGATCCATTCCTCAGCATCGAGTGGCTCTATTGCTTCCTTGAATACGGGTGGCCTGGTGTCCATGAAATCCTTGAAGCTGCTATATTGGTTCACTCCCATGCCACCACCTTGATTGTTACCACGTTGAGCGTTGTTGGCGATGGTGCAGAAAATCCTCCATATTTTTACGGGATTGTTCCGCATTTATACCGACTCCCGGCCGTGTGCGAGAAACATCTCGGGGGGTAAGCGGGGAGGAGGTGGCAAATGTGGTTCATGGGGAGGTTCATTGTTGTTGCCGTGGTTCCCACCATCACCACCACCACCGGTCCCCGTGACCGTTAGCACCGGTCTCGGTGACTTCATACGTGGTTCGGTGAGTGTTTGTCATCTGCATATTTCAGCAACAAGTAACGATTGAGTGAAGCTGTAATGATTGCGAGTGAAGGAAAGCCGTACTGATTTTACTGGAGAGAATAAATTCATGCAATAAAACAGAGGCACAACAATCTCATCCCAATTAAGACAACAACACTTAATCGAATTACTTCAATGGCAAACATCGCATCCATACAGTCACATTGCCAGCATACATACACTGGACTTTTTATGCGTTCAGATATCGCATTCGAAAATCAAGTTCCAACCACATGCCAAGTCTCAGACGTTCGAAGCAACACACGATAGGTTACATGCCAACAAAAGAAAGGTTGTCGCGACAGGACCTAGATACTAGCGCAAGGCAACTAGCCTATTTCTCGGGGCCATTGTCAGGATCGGAGACGTCACCATCGCCTCTAGGTGAAACTACAGGCTCGTTCTGGTTGTCGTCATCGATGTCCATGCCAGCGGCGTTTGGTGGAGCATATGGGCCAACCCCATTGTAGAGCGCGTGAAACTCTTCGTGCAGGTTGCCGTTGTATTCCTCTAGCTCATCGACTCTCTGCAGCAGAAGGTTTCTTGCGTTCCAGGCTTCATTCCTCTCCTGAACCAACTGTCCAATCACGCGGTCTGCATTGTTGTTGGCTTGAGTCAACGTATGCACTCGCTGCATAGCTCCATCACCTCTCTCAACCACTTGATCTCGCTGTAAGTTCATATCAGCCAACTGCTCCTACAAGCTAGCTATAGCACGTGCCTGTCTCTTCTTCTGCTTCTTCCCTTTGAGCTTATCCTCACTACGCAAGCCAGTCAAAGTCCAGTAAGTACTCTCGAGACCCTCATACGCTCTAATGGCGGCGAACATAGCACTCATTGCACGGTTGTCGCTAGCTTTGTCCTTAATTTGGACCTCGACCAATGCACTTCCACGAGGTTGAACCCAAATGGCATCACGAGGATCATCCCTAGGAAAAGTACCAGCTAGAGCTCTTTGCAAGCTCTTTGGGAAATCTGCTCATAATGTCCACGATGACACGGAAGGGTGCTCCTCTGCACCCTCGGTGAGTGCGACCCTCAAACTCCAAGTGCCAACCATCCCAATCTGGAGCATCACCGAGAGCGAGGAACCGTGATCTCCACCATTTGCTAGTCCATCTTACGCTAATCGGCTCTCATTCCAAGAGTACACGGCTCTTGACCCTCTGGGTACCCCACATCATGGAGCACTCTCCAAAGCAAAGTTGGCATGCCAAACTCGCTCAAGAAGGTGTCGTGGTGCGGTGCTCCCTCGGGGCCAACGGGCGTCGAGGTGCTCTTCCTCCGGTGGACTTACGTGCGGTCTGCTTCGTGCGGGCCATCTGTAGCAAAAGTTCTTTCATTACCTCGGGGAAACATATTTTAGATGATACCACTTTTATCCAAAATGAGAGAATCAATTTATAAGGGGAGGAATGCATGGCATGAATGAAATGCACAAGTAACATGATGTATGAACGTGCGTGACGTTCTCACAAACTTAGGAAATAAATAATTTCTAACGACGAATTCGGTGGCATACAACGATCTCTCAAGAGGCGTAGCTAATACGTTCTACACGATAAGCGTTGTTATGTACTGCGGAAGATTCATTTCAGCCCAATTCCCAATGAATGCATAAAAGCAAGAAGTTTTATCTACACGCTCTACACGAATCCCGACATCGTGTACAGCGGTAGTAACTACCCGAACCATCGTCCTATTAGCGGCGGCATCGCCTCCACAGACGGAAGACCCATACATGAGATACCTTTGTAAAACATGCGTAGAACATGTAATTACTCCAGCATCGTATAAGCACTCACCCTAGATCGGCGGCGTATCCGATCATGCTCTCACAACTCACACTTACCGAGGCGTAGAGGCAAATGATCCATACATTACCACTCAAATAAGTGGCACTCATACAATAGCACGCCGTATGAGCGACGAAAGAGAAATATGATGCAAGAACCCCAAGTCAGTACTTAATTAAGCCACCTAAAGTCCTTAACTGGGCATAAGGGATATGATCACTGGCACACTTTAGATTTTGAAAATCACATTTTCCAAATGCCTTTTGTTTTAAATACACTTGTCAACAGTAACACGCTAAACCATGCTCTGATACCAGCTGTAACAGAACCGACCAATTATACGAAATTAAGTAAGAAAAATCATCCGCCAGAGCAGACGATTTAGCAAACTTAAGCCCGTATAACCCGGTAGTCCGTGAAATCGCGAAGGATTTCAAACCAACTCGTGTCCCAGCCATGATCGTAATAAGTTTAGCGGTCACCATCACATATTACATAAAAGTTCGCAATCTCAGATACATCAGAGTTTAAACATAGTTATTACAAACCAGTTCGAATAAAAGTAGCGGAAGTCATTTGTTCAAACCACACACACACTCACGCGGAGTTTAAATATAGTGCCAGCGGATGATCATCTCCAACAAAAGCATTAGATGAGACGTAAGGAATGACCATGCCCATGGTCCTAAGCATCACCCATCGCAGGATAAAGGCAGTTGATACAATAGCCGTAATACATCATCCATCTCGCAACAAGTGGGAATAAAACCACGAGTATACGAGAAGGTACTCGGCCGGACTTACCCGACATAACCGAAAATAAATGACACCAAGGATTATGCGGGCTTTATAGTAGGGGTGACTCATTTGCAAAAGAAGCATTTTAGCATTTCAAGAACCTTTCTAAAAGCATTATTGTCAAGTTAATTATTATTAACTTTTGTCGACTAGATTTGCACCTATACTAGAGTAAACATGTGATTAAGCAATTAATGATAACCACCGATCATTAAACAACTTCCATCTTGTCATATTCACTATAATTGTCCAAGTGTTCCATAAACATTTACTACGATGAAGTAACTCAAGTCAAGTGCTCACTATCCGGGGAGCGATGGCGATTCGAATCGATTCCTAACCATTTGGTGATTTATTCCTTACACAAATCTCACTCACCCGCTAAAGTGAGATATTGATCACCGAGTCAACTTTTCGGTATCTCGAGTTTGCCAGAACCACATGTACCGGGGGCGACCGATCGCACTTTGGTCTTATCATCCCGCCCGTGTCCTACCACACACTGCTTGCGCAGTCTTGGCTGCGGCAATCTACTCGGCCCGAAAAATCTCCCGGCCAGCGGTCGGAAGGTACTTTATCCGCCCGGCTAAATGTAAGGCATCGTTCAACATGACTCGAGGCCCAACAACGGTCGGTCCTTAATCGATTACTGACGGAAACACTACAGTCCAAAACCCTGCAAGTCTCCGCCCGGTCTCAACTTCATTTAACACTTAGTTATACCATGACTTCATAGCCATCCAAACAGATCCAAGTAACCACCTATAGCTCGCAGGTGACAGGAAATCACCCGACTTCTACCGGTCTAAGCCAGCTAAGCATTGACTCGACTGCGGATACCAGGGTAACAAGGATATAGTATAACAAAGGTAAACAAGGTATAATGCAGCAACGGTTGCAAACAACTCCTTAACGTAATGCATCAATTTAAAGTAAAGTATTTAATGAAATCATTGCAAACCGGGAGAAAGATGCTCCGGGGCTTGCCTCTCTCTAAGGAGCTCGGGCGGTGACCGGGGCACTCCGGAAGTTCTTCAACGTCCTCCTCGTCGGCTTCTGGCACTTCCTGCTGCTGCACCTCGAACTGCTCCTCGGGCTCCTCGGGAATGACGACTGGGTTCTCGGTTTGCGATCCTGTATGATGCAATGCGTGTAAGTGCCTATGCAATCGGTGCATCGAAGGAGATGAATGCAATGGATATGTTGAAAAGCAAGGTAGTCACATCATCCAAGAAAATATACTACAAGCACATGTCATCTACTGCATTCTCTTCTACTACTAATAGGTTAAGTCAACACATCTTATTAAATGCTTCAAAGATACACCAAAGATAACATTATTAACTAACTTGCATTAAAGAGGATTATTTTATTTCATTTGAAACTAAGGCTACAACAGCAACCTATATTTCTGGTGCTTATAAAAATCTAAGAAAATTACAGTAGCATAGTACTACTCTAAGCAGACTACCATAAAATTTTTAGGGTATTTGGATAAGTAAACTATCCTACATAAAAATGACAAGCTATAGCATAAAAATGAGCATGAAATTACTTTGTACTATGAAAAGTGTTAAACAACAGATTGAGTATTTTTCCTATGTTATTTATAGTATATAATCACTGTACAAAAATTGTCACATGCATGTTTTATACAAAATTTGTGCTCTAGCAAAAATAACAAAAATCAGCCATTAAAGGTACTTGAACTACACCTCAAAATTTTCCCACAGCACATGCATGAAACATATTTTTCCTAGGAAGTACATGACATAAGAAGATTAACAAACTTGGAATCATATTTTTCTGAAGCCTATATATTTTTCTACATATTTTTCAAGTTATCAGCAATATTCAAGATTAAATAAAATCCTATAGAAAAGTATCTCAAAAATGACATGCACAATTTTTCCCAAGTAGATCTGATGATAAGGAACCTAGAAAAATTTGTTTCAACAAATTTGGAGCAACTTTGAGTATCCAAACATTTTGCAAACCATTTCTGTTTTCAAATAATAAAGAATAAATTGAAAGCAAATCATTTAAACAATCTTTGGGCGGCTCATTGAAACAGGTGGCCCATAACCGTTTTCGCCCTGCTGTGCCCCTAGCGAAAGGAGGGCTGCTGGCTGCTCTGGCGGGCTTCGCCCACGGCCAACTGCCCAAAGAACGGCCGAGCGAGGGGACACGCCACGCCGGCCGCCGAGCACCACGACGTATGGCGTGCATGCTGGCGAGCGCTTCCCGCCACGGCAAACCACGGGGGAAGGCGCGCAAAGGGTCAGGGCAGAGAGCGGTCTTGATCTGCGAGAAAGAAGACCGAGTTGGAGCGGTTCACCGGCGCGGGCACGAGCTCCGACGAGCTTGGCCACGGCCGAGCGGGGAAGAAAACGGCCACCACGGCCTCTCACCTCGTCTACGGTAGCCACACACGGGCGCAACTGAAAGGGCTCGACGAGGCGGAGCTGCCGGTGGGAGGAATCGGGGAATGAGGCGCGGGAGAAGGAGCAAATCGCCGGCGGAGGCGGCCGATCGGCGCTTCGGTGGCGGAGCTCTTCGCATGAAGGAGCTCTGCTGCGTGGTGGTGAGTCGCGGAATGTCGCGCCGGACAGCTGAATCTTGAGCTGCTGGTGGCGTGATATCGGCGCGGTACGCGCGCTTGCGGGGGCCACGGGACGCCACCCGGCCGGCGTCACCGGCATGCGCTGCTTCGCGTGGCGTGTGGCGATACACGGTGATCAAGGCGCTTGTGAGGAGGAAGGAAAAGCAGCTGGTGGGGGCCGAGGCGTGAGTGGGCCATGGGCTTGGCTGGCTGGAAATTTGGTGGCGAGTGCGCAGTGTGTGGCTGGCGGGAGGCTCATTTGGGCGGCTTAATTTGGTGGAGGAGAAGCGGGCGGCCCGCTAAAACAGAAAACATTCTTTTCAATTTCCATTTTCAATAAATTTTCAAATAATAGTTTTCAAATATTATTTTGAGCAAGAAAATGACCTCTTTTGAAAATGTACCAAAAATCAAAGTTGTTTAGAATTTAATTCTCTACAACTTTGCTTTTATGACCAAAGCCAAATTCTTTCTAGATTTTTGAATTGTAACATCAAAGTCCTCGTTTAGCTCAAAAACCCTAATTTTTGGAGAATTATTTTTAAAGCAAAATTTGACAATAATTCAAATACAAACCTTGCTCCAAAAATTGTGCTAAACAATTCTAGATGATTTACAATCATAACCAAACAAGTTCTACTAACCTAGCAGGCAAGAATCAGAGCAAAACAACTCTAATAAGTGTATGCATCATTTACGTTTCACAAACATGTTTCGTATGTTTCGAAGTAATGTTTCAGTTATTATATGCAAGATTATGCATGTATGATTTGGATGCTTGATGATGCATGATATGCTTGATTTGCAGTGCCTAAATGTAGGCATAACACCGGGGTGTTACAGTCGTCTCCGTCGAACTACGATTATTAGCGACCCTATTTGGCCCTAGGACGTGGCCATTGTGGACTCGATGCAATATCGACGCGGTTATTACCCGCACATTTTGAGCCCTCCATGACCTAGTCTAGTGGGAAAAATTAGGGGGAACGACAATTGTGGAACAACGGGTGCTGACTCATGTAGGTGAAGCTCATGGCCGCGAGTTGTCTCGCCATCACCATCGGGCTCTACCTCCTTGCCCTTTGCTCTTTTGTTCTTCCTAACTATCTCGTATGCTTATACCACATTGACCGTAGTATTTTTTCGGTTCTCGCGGTGACAACCGCACTGCTATGGACCCAAGGGATAGCAAAGTGCCGATCTAGTTGCACAGCAGTGACGAATCTAGGATTTTAGCTTAGGGTATGCCTATAAAAAAAATTCATAAACAATTCGGTAAATCCATTTTAACAATTTGATAATTATAAAATTGACAATGTGATTCGGTATATATGCACTAAGTAACATGATAAGGCTTAAATTCATGGATTAAGTTGAAACCTGTTGATGCAAAAATGTGGCGATGCAATCAACACACAGTAAGCTGGACGATCTGAACGGAATAAGATTGGAGATCTGCTTGGCTTCAACACAGGACCAGTCGATTCTGAGAATCCAACGGTGTGCCAGTTAATTTGACCTACAATTGACAAGGAGAGAAAATCTTATCAGTAGTTAAGGTGGAACATGTTGGTGTTGCTCCAGACAGTTCCAAATATACGGTCAAACAACCGATTCGATAGGGCTATCGACTAAATAGTCGATATCCAACATATTAGTAAAGCAAAGATCGCTAAATTGAAGATTATCGGCTAATATCGATGATGATGGTACGAATTCAAAATAACCGATACTCATGGGTCATAGTGATTTTATTGTGATTAATCAATCCAGACAGAACAAGTGCAATACACCTGAATATAAGTAATATAGAGAAACTTTATCAGCTAGATTGATATAATCAGTGTAAAGCATTGAGACGATAAGTTTAACGAGAAATGATATAACATGCGAACAAATTGACTGTCTCGTATAAATGGATCAACAGACGCTCTGAATCTAATCTGTTACCATCAACAGTGTGGTTCGATCGGATGGATGCAGCTATGATAATAATAACAAACTAAAGCCAAAGAATCTATAAAACCATCTATATATTGACAGGTTCGTGAAAAACATGCTATGTGTGAAAGCACAGACGAATCGGCTAAAATAGCTAATACATGCATAGCAAACAATAATCTCTAATCTAAAATCTTATCAGTGAGGTTCGACCGGATCATTGCAGCTATGGTAGTGTCATTAGATTAGATCTCATTAACTAGTGAGTTTATTCAAGATTGAAACATGTCTTTGAATACATACTTTGTTTGATCTGGATAGAGATAAAACAGCCAATCTTATAGAATTAAGCTATCAATTATAAGATTCAAAGTGGGACCAGACTAGAAGACGATCAATTAAGATGATGTGATGCCGATTCTATCTCTATCTCAATCAGGTGATTTGTTATAATTAATAAAACATTAATTATAATAAGATCGATAACCAGTGAATCAACCAAAACAACAAGAAAAATCTTACTAATCTTATTAGATTCGATAACTGGTGATATTGTATTAAACAACAAGTTATTTAACACAAGATCGATAACTTTGATCTATATTATGGTTTGTAAAAGATCAATCAGCTGATGCAGCCTTACAAACTACGATATAGATCGATAACTAACTTATATTATGGCTCATAAAAGATCAATCAGCTGATGCAGCTTTACAAGCACAATACAAGTCATGACGGTACTCACAGGCAAGCCGGAGGTCGATCAATCGATGTAGCCCTGCTTGTTGAAGAACTCACCGAGTTTCTACAGTACTCCTACTCCTAAGGGTTGGCGTGAAGCCGGAAAAAGTAATTGTATTGATTGTTTGTCTTCTTTACAATAACCGGGGTCCAATATTTATACCCGGAACCTAAATATGAATCCTACTCAAATATGACTCGTTACAATTCTTGCAATAAAAGAAAACATTCGTAACTTAAAAATAACTTGGACCCTAATCTTTTCCTTTTTGTAGAGTCCGACATATTTTGCCCCGACGCCATCCGTACGTAGTCCATTGATGTTGTCTGCTGACGTCATCTATAAAATAGTCGATTCCAACACTGTATCAAAACCAGCCGATATCGATTCACATCTGATCGATTTCTTGATGATACAATCTTAGAAGCTTTGAGTTCTCGCGTTCTTCTTTCCAAATTTTGGTGTAAACACATGCCCCTAATTTTGGGATAAAAATGATTTTATTCCAAAAAATTTTATTTACCTGCTCACCGTGTCGTAATCGTTTATTCCGAAATATACGCACGACTCCTGATTTCTCGGTTCGAATTTTATATAATACCCTAACAACATTATTTCCAACTTACTCGGCCTATTCGCTTTCCCCTTCTTTCTCGAGCAAGCCTCAACAACCAAAGCCGCTATTGCCAAGGCTTTAACCCTAGCAAATCTTCTGCTCTATCAAGTTGTTATTCAAGTAACCTTCCTCAGATTCAGATCTATAACACCTCTGGTGTTACGAGCTCACTTAGCACTGCGGTTAAGGCCGAGTGATTTTTAAAAAAAAACAAGTTTCTCGGATTTTAAATGTTAAACTCACCCGAAATGATAAAGCAAATCTTACATGATTCACTTTTGTGGTGGAGAAAAACTAAACGAGCATTGTAGGTTAGTCTATGTTATGTGAAGAAAGTGCTTAAAAACGTCTAGCTGAAATTCTAGCAAATCAATATGGGTTGAGTTGATTATTTCGACTAGGTATGAAAAACAATTTTTATGGACGAAAATGAAGTATAACTTGTATTTAGTACTTGAATAAAGTTGGAGTACAAGTTTAGTAGATGAAAACGCAACTTTCGTTTTGGTGAATAAATGTTGTTCAATAGTATCTTGAATCATCCAAAAATTGAATTTGGGATTCAATTTCCACTTCTAAAACTAAAATGACTTAAGTCTAAAAACATAATGACAATGCCATTTTGGCAAATTAATTCTAGAACATCTAGTTAAACACTAGTGCTATATTTTTATTTAGTGGGTTGCATCAAACTGAGTACGTTGTGATGATGTGTTGGTTAGTAGAGTTAGAACTTGTTTTAGCTATTAATTAAATGCGTTTAGCACCTAGAATGCCATAGTCCTGGCCGTCGGGCCCTTCTGGCCGTGGTCACCGCGCCTTGGCATAGCAATGCCGCGCGCTGGCTGGCTGAGGCCGCCCGCCTGTCAGGGTCGGCCGGCCCCGACCTGGCTACGGCCTGGCTGGCTGCCGCAGCTGCCGAGTGCCGCTACCGCATTGCGCTAAGCCCCGCGCGCCTGCTCCGCTGCTTGCCGCTCTACAGCTCGCACGCACGCGGCTGTACCAAGCCACATACATCGCTGACACCGTGCTCTCGCTAGCCGACGCCGCCACGTTGTCCTCGCTTTGCCGCTGCGCGCCGTGCCGCTATCAATGCTGCCGCTACGCGCGTATCATTACCGCTGTAGCGCACGTTGCCGTGTTCGGCTCACGCTACTGCCCTTGTCGCTGTCTGCTACTGCATGTGCCGTCGCGGCCATCCTTGGACAAGAGTGTGGTGTTTGCTACCTATCTGGTCGCCTGCTGTCCCTACCGTGGCCCTGCTTCGCTTCGTCTAGATGTCGTCTACCTTAAAGCATGCGTAGGTGGACGCCATTACCATGCCTTGAAAGCCAGCCACCCGCCTCACCGAGCCCTGACCTGCGTGGCCATGCTCGGCTATCAAAACCAAGAACCGTCCGTGCGTCCGCCTTCGACGCCCTTTCAAAAATTGCCCCAACCAGTGCACCTTCATCCTATTCTTCGCACATGCAGTCTGTCATGGAATCTAGCTAGCCAGGCAATCCACATCGAGCCCCATGTGTCCACTGTCGCTGGCCAATTTTGATTTCCACGGCCGCCGGTCACCTCGCCGCCATAACAGAGCACGTTTTGGGGGTAAGCCACTGTCCCATGGCAGCTTTTCGATTAGTGGCTCCTTTGGGCTCGCCTTGATCCTCTCTACGTGGTGCTCGCTTTCCTTTGGCCAGGGCGCTTGTCGTCGACGTGGTGACAAGCCGTGTCTACCCCGAAGCGACACCACCATGCCCGCGCACACGTGGTCGGGTCATATCGGCCCTTCCTCTACCTCAACCGCTACCACAGCACGAACCGCAGTAAGTGACGTATGCTTCCCCACCACCGCTATGCCTCCATTAGCGTGTAGGTTCGCTGGAACAGTCGCGCCGCTGCGCGGTTCGGCCTGGCATCGGAGGTAGGCCTCGGTAGTGCATCACGGCGCTCCCTTCCGCTCCGTGTCACCCCGCGCTGGCTCGTAGGTCCCCGTCGGCTCGTTATACGGGCCGCTTAGGCCTTTAGTTAGCCGGTTTAACCACTCGAGGCCGGCCATGGCCGCGCCTGCGAGCGCAGTGGCACCAGGGACCGCTCAGTTGTGAAGATGGGATAGTCCAGGGGTCTGTCCGCAAAGCGCTCCACTGTAGGAATAGTGGGTAAGGTGGTTTTGCTATTGCGTGGAAGAGCAGGGTCTCTTTTGTAAAATCGCGCGTGGGCGCGTGGCTCCCCACCCTGGGCCGTTGCTGGGCTATCTAGGCTGAGTGCAATTGCGCTCCCATGCGGCCTCTTGGGGGCCGCTGGGCCAAATAAGTGGTCGCCGGCCCTTTTCATTTTTTAAGTGCATTTTCGAATTTAATTCCAGCAGCAAACTTGGGAAATCAATATAAATTTGTGTAGATGTCCAAAAATTATGAAACCAGTTTTGTTAGTCTCCTAAAATCAGGATCTACCTGTTAGTATAGTTTGTTCACATAGTGTGATAATATTCCTGGAAGCTATATAATTAATTAAGGTACTTAATATTGAAAAATATAAACTTGTATGAATTTTCATGATAAATTGGTAATATTGTTGAATCTAAAATTTATACAGTAGGCTCCTAGCAATATTAGATACCCACCGTAAATTTTGTAGCTCCAGAATAGTTGATTGCTAGATAGATAATGATGTCCATTTCGAATAAAGGTTAAATTGATAAAATAAAATAAAGAAACAACTTGGGTTTGTATAACTAAAATGATTGCTGGGAAATAATGCCTTATCCGACAACATGGATATGTAGCCTAAGTATGATCATCGTTAGAACTAGCCCGTTAAGTCAAGAGGCGTACGTCGTATTTTACGAGTCACGATTGCAGTTGATTAATTACATCTTTGCATTGCATCGCATGCATATCATATAGGTACGATGACGGATCAACGAATAATTGGAAATCCAAAGATGGTGTAATGGTATTCTATCCAGGAGATGATGCAATGGGCTTTCTATCCAGATGATTGTGGGTGATCTGAAGATGCAGATACTAACTTTTTAATATCTCTTACCCATGCAAGCCCCGGTGCATAACCCCTGCTTTTCTACAGTTTAAATTATATTTGTGCATTAAGTTTTAAGGAGTTGAATGAAACCCACTTGCATATATATCTTTATCCTATGAGCCTTACTAGTATGATAGGATCGTGTAGAATGCTATGCTATAGGACTCCGGTAGAAGTCGAGTGATTGCCTGTCACTCGCAAGAGATGGGAAATATATTATTGGATCATTATCACTTGGAAAATATAAATGGTGGAAATAAAAAAATGGTGTCTGTCAGGGATATGGTTTGGGTATTGGTGGGTGTAAGAGGTTGTGTCGCCGTGGACGCGGGGCATAGCTTGGTTACACTTCTTTCCCTGTCTGGTCGATTAAGAACTGTTCGTTGCATAAGACTCTAGGCAGGTCACAGACTTATTATCCCAAGCACATACTTGTGTATGGGTGCTTGGAAGACTTGTTGCTCTCTTATCGTGGATCTAGCTCTTTCCAGACCGACTGTTAGGGTTTCTTTTTGGTGGAGGAGGTCCTTGCACCGCACTGAGTCCGGGATTCAGGGGCGGGGGCTTAGAGTCCTAGTTTGGACAGGGACCTAGACACCCGGGATAGGAGCGTGATGGGTTGGTCCGGCTTGTGCCCAGGGTACAAGCGGGGCGTGTGTTTTTGGGGTACCCAGCTAGGGGCATTGATTCGCGAATCGTCGGGAAATCCGGTACGGCTTGTCTACGGTTTAGCATCATAGTAAGAACGGAAGATGGAAGATGGAAAAAGGAAACCTGATTGCTTACCACCTGCTTGAAAGTAGTACATGTGCTTACATAGAATGGTTAGTTAATGAACCAATGCGACTTTTAATAAAAATCGAATATAAGGACGCACGCTTAGTAATGCTTCCTGCAAATACAATAAAACCACAAGCCAGATAGCCTTGCATATCCTTGGAGTCTTTTCTTTCCTCCTATCGGGTAAGTCTTGCTAAGTATAATTGAGTACTCAGGATTTTATTCCCCTTGTTGCAGGTGACAGGTGGATGCTTGAGCTAACTCTTGTGTGTGGATACCTCCTGGTGGGCTCAGCGAGGATTCCTTTATGCTACGATCATAGTTGTTATTTTTAACCCTCACCAAATGCTTTTATAAATGAAAGTTTCATAATCTGTTGTCGTAGTTTATTCATCAATACTTCAACATGTCATGAATATATATTATTTCCATTGTAATCCTGGTCACATGTTTACATTCCGCTGTTAACTTAAATTGTCATAACTCTGTTAACATGTTTATATTCCGCTGTTACATTAAGTTATTCATAACTCTGATAATATAATTACATTCCGCTGTTATAGTAAATAAATATTATACTATGATGTTGTACTAAAAGTGATGCAAGAAATGGTTAAGAATGATGTAAGCTTTATTCTCTCATTTGTGATCCTGATGGCAAAAATGTGGATTTTCGGGTTCTCCTCTGGGGTGTGCCCGACGGAATTGAGTAATTTAGTGTTCTCCTTTGGGTGCTTAGTGTCTAATAGAAGACAAGCACTCCTGGGAGACATTAGATTAGGTGGTTCTACCACAAGATCCATATTGGATGCGATGGCGACCAGCGACCACGTCCCTAAGGTATGCTTTCAAGTTCCCATCTTCCAAGTATTAGCCGTTACCCTGTATTTCCTTTCTTCTCAAATTTATTCTATCTAGTTTCTAGGAAATGAGGAACAAAATTTTGATTCCATCGGCTATTGTTCCCAATGTCTATTATCTTAGGCCTATGGGTGACTCTGATCCATCTGACTTTATTTGTAAAGAAACCAACTGAATCCCCTTCAAACAATCTGTAGTAGATTTGTCCTCCTCGAACACCAAAACTCCCTATAGAAACTGGCCCAAAATGCCTAAGGGATGGAGAGATTGGTTTCGTAGAGTATCGGAGGAAAATGCTGGAGATTGGGAGATTTATGACTTTAATCAATGCTTGACACTCTCACTGTCTGGAATGGAGAGGAATGATTCACTTCTGATTTCTGCATCTTACTTCTAGTCCAACACATTAAATGCTTTCGTTTTTGGTCACGGCCCAATGACCATCACTTTGGTCGATGTTTATATGTTGACCGGCCTTAGAATAACAAGATCAATGCAACCTTATGACTTCTTAAGTGCTAGATCTAAGAAATTAGCCAAAATATCAGACTGCACAGGATGGGAAAGCTAGATTCTAAACCACATTGGAGATGAATCAACTATTGCTGAAAGGGAACATGTAGCTTTCTTGAACATGTGGCTGGAAAGATTCATCTTCTGTGGATCATCCTGTGGTCCAACTTTCAATCATAAATACTTGACAAAGCATCTAGCAGCTGGGAATGAAATCCCTCTTGGAAAATACCTGCTAGGATATGCTTATATCTAATGCACCAGGTAGCTGTCCAGTTGCTGAAGAATGAACCAATGCATACCATTAGTGGCCCTTGGTGGTTGATACAACTATGGCTGAACCTGTATATGCACAAGATTGTAAGACCCGATCTCAGAAATCTGAGCTTTTCTTCTTCCAACTTTGCTGAAGATTACAAAGGAAAAGAAGGAAGAACTCGATAGTGCATGAATTATGGCGAGGCTGCATCAGCCATAATAATTGCTGTTGATGTAGGCCATCTGTTTAAGAAATTCTATAGAGGATTTGATGCAAACATCATGACTTGGCTACCTTATGATGAAGATGAAGACAATGAATTAGTTCTGCCAGTCAAATTTTGGTTTGAATCAGGCTGCTCAGATAAAACAGCTACATCAATTTTTAGTTGCATCATCAAACCCTATGTATTGCCAGCTGAATTTTGCCATGTCCGTGGCAAAATGGCTACCAGTTCTTTTCTCCCAAAAAATCTTCCAACTTACGAATTCTACAATCCTTGTTTCGTGGCCCATCAATTCGGCCTTGGTCAGCTGCCTCCTCAACTGTTCTTCAAGAATACACTGAAACCAAGAGGAAGGTATCAGTGAAGTAATGGAAGCTTCCAGAGTCTTTAAACTAGGATCAGATCTTCCTTCCTTTTGCTTGCATGACTGGACAAGAGTCACCTTTTCTTCCAACCTATTTGACTCCTGGTGGCAAGAATGGCACTCTCATCTCTTTTATGGGTCAATCCATCCAAGCTGCATAGCTCTGGATAAAGATTTTGCTTCTAACAGTGAGGTAACTTACCATTCCCTTTTTAGAAAAATTATTCAAAAAATTCCTCTACCAACTGTTCTAACAAACTTTTTTAGGACACCAAATTCGATCCCCAAAACATGGACAGGAAAGGACATCCCATAGAATACTATCCACCATGTCCAGCCTCAAGAATGGGATCCATAGTATCCATCTTAAAGAAGCTGATGAAGACCCCAGCTGCTCTAGCAATACTTACATACTAGTCTTCCAAACACAAGGCAACTAGAGGTGTGACTCAGAAAATTACTACTGGGAAAAGACTTTGCAGAACCAAACCATCAGCTGCTCAGGTAAAACAACTAAACTCCCTTCTCACATTAATATTTAATTTCTGATCCAATTCCCTTTTGCAGCCATCAAGTATTGTATCCCAGTCTATTTTGGGTGCTAAACTACTGTCCTAGGCACTTGAATCAGCATCCACCAACCTCTCATCGGCTGTTCCCCCTAACGAGCCGATTATACTTGAAACAACTGATGTTTCTAACAGACCTTAGGTGACAGAAGATGAGCATCTCTCTATTTCACCTCCTGATGCTACCAAGGTATCCTCTCAAGCCTTCTAATTTTATATAATTTTATTCTCTTCTGACCATTTACCTTGTCAGACTCTACCTGAAAAGATATTTGCACAAGAACAAAGGTATGATAATTCACCAGCTGATGATCATCCTGCTTATGCTGATGCCCAATCTACTGATTCTCCAACTCATCAAACAGTTGATGGTAAGAAATTCTCATGTTCATCTATCATTTCATAGCAAACATACATTGAAACACTCCTTGATGCTTGCAGATACTATCCCTGAAAACCCAGAGCCGATTCAAACGACTGCTGAAAAAGATGCTGGCATGTCATCGGCTATTCCTTCTCTTCAACTAGAACCTCTTCCAGAAAAGGTACTGTGTTCACTTCACCATTTATCTTGTTATCAACTGATTCGATCTCCCTAATAAGATTTCCTTTACTCATATATAGACACTTAATTCTCTGACTCTAAGCAACTCCTTTAACTTTGAAGAATACATAGATGAAGGTGAGATTAGCTCATCAGCCACCTCTCTCCAAGAGACTTTATCAGAAGAAACCAGAAATTGGCTAAGGGACATATTGCCAATGCTTGAGAAGGATATAGCCGATTTGGTCCAAGATGTAGATCCAATGCGAAGAATCTTCTTAGCTATCAAGGATAATTTATCCCCAGATCTCATCGAAGCCTTGACACCTTTATGCATCGTTGAAGATCAAGCTCCAAAGGTGAAAAAAGCTCAAAGGAATCTGTCTGACCGTGAAGCTTTGATGGCCAAGAAGAATTCCAATAAACAAGAAGCCAAAGAATTAGCACAACCGATTAACAATCTGAAGAATTCCTCTTCTAGAATTGAACCAGAGTAGAATTAGCTGAGAGCTAGGCATGCTGAACTTGAGAAAGAACTAGAAAGTGTGAAGACCGCCATCAATTGCCATGGGTCCAACTTTGTTCAGATCCCCAATGCCATCAAACAGAAGAAACAAGAGATGCTGACCAAGGTCAAAGAAGGCAAAGCCATTCGCAACAGCCTTGAGAACATTCCTGGATCAACCGAAGAAGACAAGCAACAAATTGCAGAAGTTGATTCTATTCGACTGAAAGCTCTAAGAGCAATCCATGATGTTCTTAATTCGTAATCCACATTTCAATAGTTGTAACATATAACTTGTGTAAAACTAATGAGAACCAGCCTGTCGATCTGTCTATCCCCTATTTTGGCTAAAAGAGCCGATTTGAAAATAGCCGATGCTAGACTTCTGACTTCAATCCAATTAAGTCTGAAAACATGGCATGGATGTGTCTCTATGAATGTACTGTGATATGAATGTCTTTGTGTGTTTTTTTCTATAGGCGATACATGTCGTATCGGCTTTTCCCTTAGGGTTAACTCTTCTATTTTTGTGCTAGAGGCGATACCCTTTGGTATCGGCTATTAGAGACGACAACTAACAAATCGGCTATCAAGCATTAACCCAGACACTAGGATAATACTTCTTTAGATATTTTCCATTGATCGCTCTATCAAATTCTTCTCTCTCTTCCAGCGTTTCCAAAATGTAAGCATTGCCAGGTGCACAACAACTAATCCGATAAGGACCTTCCCAAATAGGTGACCATTTGCCAAATTTGTTGTCCTTAGACCAAATCGGCAATTTTACTTTCCAGACTAATTCTCCTTCACCAAACTACTTGTTCTTGACCTTTTTGTTATAATACCTTGCAACCCTTAACTTATTGGCTTCAATATTCTCAAGAGCACACAGCCGATGACAACTTAAGTCCTCTAAATCATCCATCAATAGATTCTTGTAGACTTCTACTGTCAAATCATTCTGTAATGTGACACGTCTTGATCTAGTCTGGATTTTCTAAGGAAGAACTACATTATGCCCATATACTAACTCATAAGGTGATGATTTAATCGATCCATGGCAAGCAATCTTGTATGCCCACAATGCCTCGTTGAGTGTTAAGTACCACTTCCTTGGTTGCTCCTCGATTTTCTTCTTAATCAATTTAATCATAATTTGATTGAACGCCTCTGCCTGGCTATTAGCCTGAGCATAGTAAGGAGAAGAATTTAATAACTTAATTCCCATACTGCCAGCAAAATCTCTGAACTCTTCTAATGTGAACATTGTCCCCTGATCAGTAGTAATAGTTTGAGGAATTCCAAAATGATATACAATATGTTCCTTGACAAAATCAACCATATTCTTTGAGGTTATCATCTTCAAAGGAATTGCCTCAACCTATTTGGTAAAGTAACTTATGTCCTTTACTTGAAGGTGGAAAAATCTGGCCAATTAAATCAATTCCCCAACCTCGAAATGGTCATGGTTTCATTATTAGATTCATAGCCGATGTAGGCGATTTCTGAATATTACCAAAACGTTGACAATCCTGGCACCCCTTGTAATATTCAAAACAATCTTCTAGTATTGTTGGCCAGAAATATCTAGACTTGCAAATAATCTATTTTATCTTATAAGCCGATTGATGAGCTCCACATATCCCTTCACGTACTTCACCCATCAACACTTTAGCTTCTTCTTGATTTAAGCATTTAAGCAACACCCCATCGACTGTCTTGTAATATAGCTGATCATCTAACAAAACATACTTAATCGATTTATACCTTAGTTTCCTGATAACCTTCTGTGATGGATTCTTAAGGTAATTGGCTATTTCAATTCTCCAATCATTAGTCAAGGTTTCACTGCTTAAGATCTCTTGAAATACTCGATAACCTGATGCACTCTGAGCTAACCGATTAGCCTCTTGATTCTGTGCTCTTGGAATACGCTAAAGAGAAATATGGGAAAACTCCTTGAGTAACCTCTGGCATTCATCATAGTATCCCCTCAGAATATCATCTTTATATTCATATAGGCCGATCAACTAATTAATAACTAACTGTGAATCTCCAAATACTTCAATTGACTCGGCCTTTACTTCATGAAGAAGTTGAAGTCCCATAAGAATAGCTTCATATTCTGCTTGATTGTTGGTAGTCATTGGTTTAATTGGAAAAGCAAACACAAAACTTGCCCCCCGAGGTGAAACAATAACAATACCAATGCCACCACCTTGCTTGTACGATGATCCATCAAAGAACAATGTCCAATGTATCAGTTCTACAAAGCCAATACTTGGTTTATGATGCTAAATAATAAAATTGGCTATTACTTGCCCCTTGACTGCTTTAGCCGATTTGTACCTCAAGTCAAATTCCGATAATGAAAGAATTCACTTTCCCATTCTCCCATTTAATATTGGCATTGATAACATGTGCTTGATCACATCAGCCTTATAAACAACTGTACACTCAGCCGATAACAAGTAATGTATCAACTTAGTGCAAGAGAAATATAAGCATAAGAATAACTTTTCAATAAGAAAATATCTAGTTTTTGGATCCAAAAGCCTTCTACTTAAATAGAAAACAAATTGTTCTTTTCCTTAAAACTCTTGCATTAAGGCCGATCTAATTGTTTGGTTATCGGCCGACACGTACAACTTAAACAAAGAAGAAAATGGCAGAACCCTTTTTGACAAATTTGAAATAAACCTTATGATAAAATCAATCTTACCAAGCAAATATTATAACTCTGTTTTAGTAGTCGGGGGTACTACCTCATCAGTTGCTTTCATACTTTTTTGACCAATTTCAATTCTTCTCTCGTGGACCATAAAACCCAAAAATTATCTAGTTGATACTCCCAAGGCACACTTATTATGATTCATCTTTAAACCATGTTTTCTTGTGCACTCCAAAGTCTCCCGTAAATCAGCTAGATGTTCTTTGTACCCTTTGGATTTCACCACCACATCATCAATGTAGATTTCAACAATCTTGCCGATCAACTTATGAAAAATATAATTCATTGCCCTCTGATAAGTTGCACCATTATTCTTCAAACCAAAGGTCATCACAACCCATTCAAATAAGCTGATTGCGTCAGGGCACCTAAAAGCTATTTTTGTTATGTCTTCCTCAGCCATAAAAATTTGATTAGATCTTGCATCGCCGTCTATAAAACTAATAACCTTGTGCCCGGCTACTGCATCTACCAACATATCGGCTATTGGCATCGGATAACCATCAATGGTTGTAGCCTTATTCAGATCTCTAAAATCAATGCAAACTCTTAACTTCCCATTTTTCTTATACATAGGAACAACACTCGATATCCACTCTACATAACGGCACGGTCGGATAAATTTTGCTTCTAGTAATCTTTCAATCTCCTTTTTGATATCATCAAGAACATTTGGGTTAAATCTCCTTAGAGCTTGTTTAAATGGCCGATATCCAGGTTTGATTGGCAACCGATGTTCAATAATTGATCGATCTAGACCAGACATCTCATAATATTTCCAAGCAAAACAATCTTTAAATTCCTTTAATAAATCTATCAACTCTTGCTTATAATCAGGATCCAACTTAGCACTTACACACGTCGGCCTAAGCCTATCTCTAGGACCAATTTCTATCTCCTCTAATTCATCGGCCGACGTAAAGCCATGTCCTAGTTTACCATCTGTACCATCTATTGGATTATTCTTTAAAACAAACTCTCAGAGCCGACTGCTTGGATCGGTTGTTGGCTTTCATCATTGATCTTAATGAAGCCTCCTTCCCATCGCTTGCCAGAAAACACTCAAAATCTTCTAGTTCCTAATACAATGGGTCAGCTGTTGCTATACTCATAGAATCATCAGCATGAACCAGCTCAACATCATCTCCATGCCACTGAATCAAGCATTGATGCATTGTCGATGGTACACAACAATTTGCATGAATCCAATCACGACCAAGGAGTAAACTGTATGAACCCTTTCCATCAATGACAAAGAATGTAGTGAGCAAAGTCTTACTTCCAATTGTTAATTCAACGTTTATTGCCCCACTAGTCTTGGATGCATTACCCCCAAAATCCTTAAGCATCATGTCAGTCTCAATCAAATCTCTTGGTCCCTTACCAAGCTTGCGAAAAGTAGTATAAGGCATAAGATTAATAGAAGCACCTTCATCCACCAATATTTTGCTCATCGGCTTCCCATCAATGAAACCTTTTACATATAAAGCCTTTAAGTGCCGATGCTTGACTAGCTTATCAAATATAGTCTGTTGTATCACTATCAATTTGGCAACCATCTCATATTCCGATTCATCAAAATCTGAATAGACTTCTTGATCTGCTGGAGCTCTAAATTCTGAAGACAAAAGAAAAGTCATTTGAATATTAGCCAATGGTTGACCCTTATCGGATGTTTGTTTAGCACGCCATATTTGAGGTTTACCAAATTTCTGAGCCTGTTCTAGCTCTCTATTCCTTAGGCATTGTACCCTTCTTTTCTGACTTCTTGTTAAACCTCCTAGACACTATTGCCCTTCCTACCGAACATATTCTTCCTCATCACCTTCTTCTTCATAATCAACCCAATTTTGATCAACAACTCACTTCCAAAGCCAATCATGAACACTTCTATTTTTTAAACGCCGATCCATATTATCATGATGATATTCAATTCGAGCATGAATAGACCGGTGGTTGGCTTGAGATTGCCTAAACTCTCAATATTGTTCACTACACTCTGGGCAATTATTTCTAGTTGGTAATTTCAAACCTTCATTCCAACAATGTCTAAAAAAAGGATACTTCCAATGTAATTCAGCTTGTTCTCTTTCATACCTCTCCTCTTCTTATTGACACTGATATTCTTTCTCTTCTAACCAACGTTGATAATCCTTTTCTTTCTGTCGTTGCCATTTATTCAACAAAATTCGAGATGTAACACGCGACCTCATCACCCCGTTTCTTGATGTCTCTACCTGCTTATATCGGCTCTTCTGTTGGTCATGATACCTTTTAGTTTCTCTATATTCACCAGCCGATATTTGCATCTCTGGATCAATTGTTCTAGTTTCTTTGGCTGTAGTTGATGTTAGAACTTTAGTCTTCCCTTTGAGCAACTTAACATCAACCATATTCTGATCTTTTGGAAAAGGATTATCATCAAATTTAAGCTTCCCTTGCTGAATAGCCCTATGTATGTGTTGCTAGAAAATTCTGCACTCATTAGTAGAATGAGAAGTAGCGTTATGAAATTTGTAGAACTTCTTATTCTTTAACTGATCAGGAGGTAATATAACATGATTGGTGGGGAATTTGATTTGTCCTTTCTCATGCAAGAAATAAAAAAGATTGTCTAATTTTGTGACGTCAAAATCATAACTTTCTTTAGCTCCTTTTCACCAAGGATTGGGAACCATCACTATCTTCTTACCCCAGTTCCATTCAGCTGCAGCAATCTCCTCTTCTTCATCATCCTCACCATCATCATCAACTAAATATGGATTATAAGCTTCAGCAATTGCGGCATTCTTCTAGAATCGAGTATCTCTACGCATATTCTAGAATTGGCTATTAAGTGCTGCCACCCGTTGAGCCAACTGATCTAAATTGTCAAACTCTTGCCCAAGCAGTTTTTCTCTCCATGTTGGCAACATTCCTTGAATAGCCAAAGCAGCTAGCTGATCATCAGTCAGATTCAATGAAAATCACAAATTTCTTGTTTCTTGGAACCTCTGAAGAAACTCAGCACCCGATTCATTAGTTCTTTGCCTTATGGTTGTCAAATCTATGATTTTCCTTTCTCATGTCCTAGTATAGAAATATGTATGAAATTTTTTCTCTAGGTCAGTCCAATTGGCTATAGAATTATTGGTAATAATGAAAACCAGGTTAAAGCTGGTCCTAATAGGGAGAAAGAGAAGAAACAAACTTGATGAGCTTCTTCAATGGATGCTTCACCCAATTGAGTAAGATACCAACTTACATGTTCTGTTGTACTTGTACTATCTTGACTAATGAACTTAGCAAATTCTGGAAGCCTATAATTTGTAGAAAGAGCAACTAAATCATACCACTCAGGATATGGATGTTTGTACGAAAAGGTCTGCCCTTTTGGTTTTAAACCAAACTGATTCTTCATCATTTCAGTTACTCTAAGCAACAACTCGTCAGTATTTGAATTTGGATTTCTTTGCAATTGCTGACCCATCTGTGGATTAAAATTTTGGGTACCTTGATACCCTGGATTTGGAATCATATGAAGGGTATTATAATTTGTGCCATAATAATATCCTTATGGAATCTCTATCTGTTGAGTCCTTTACTGATTTGCTAGTTGAAGTCTCTGATTGTAAATGTTGGGATCTGCATCTCCATGAATTCTTTAAACTGATGGTGCTATTTTTTGAGCCGATGGTGGTATTTGGCCTGATGTGCCAAAATTAACCATTTGATTCTGAACTTGCCCTGTTGACTGTTGCACATGCTGCACTGATGACCTAGGATTATACTGTATTTGATTAGTAGTAGTACCCTAAACTTTCTCAGGTGAGCTCTGAACTGCCTGGACATCATCATTGTCAGCTAGTGCTACTACTTGATGGCTAGTACTGGCTTAATTAATCCCCTGAGTCAACGGATACGGAATGTTGTAATAAGCCGGTCCAATCTGATCAATTGGATATCCATGAAACACCTCCTTCATGGTATTGTGGAATGTGTTCAAGAAAGCTATATTATGATTCAACATGACATCATGAACAGATTTGTTCACAGCATCTACAAAGAAACGCCTATCATCAGCTTCATCTGTATCTGACTGCCCATGTATTAAAACTCTTGGTAGTGGATATTTCTGAACAACTTTATTGTCACGTGTCTTGGTGTAGGACAACAAACACTTGTTCTGAAACTCTTCTATAGCTTTACTAATGACATCTTTATCCTCATTAGGTAAGTCTTTATAAGGCACCATAAGAATGTCCCTGTTGTTGTGAGCTGCCATGACGATTGTGGTCCCACCGGGCGTGCCAAAACGTGTGTTGATGCAAAAATGTGGCGATGCAATCAACACATAGTAAGCCGAATGATCTAAACGGAATGAGATTGGAGATCTGCTTGGCTTCAACATAGGACCAGTCGATTCTGAGAATCCAATGGCATGCCAGTCAATTTGACCTGCAATTGACAAGGAGAGAAAATCTTATCAGTAGTTAAGGCGGAACATATTGGTGTTGCTCCGGACAGTTCCAAATATACGACCAAACAGCCGATTCGATGGGGCTATCGACTAAATAGTCGATATCCAACATATCAGTAAAGCAAAGATCACTGAATTGAAGATTATCGGCTAATATCGATGATGATGGTATGCTTTCAAAATAACCGATACTCATGGGTCATAGCGATTTTATTGTGATTAATCAATCCAAACAGAACAAGTGCAATACACCTGAATATAAGTAATATAGAGAAACTTCATCAGCTAGATGGATATAACCAGTATAAAGCTTTGAACCGATAAGTTTAACGAAAAAGTATATAACATACGAACAAATCGACTGTCTCGTATAAATGGATCTATAGACGCTCTGAATCTAATCTGTTATCATCAATAGTGAGGTTCGATCGGATCGATGCAGCTATGATAATAATAACAAACTAAAGCCAAAGAATCTATAAAATCATTTATATATTGATAGGTTCATGAAAAACATGCTATATGTGTGAAAGCATAGACGAATCGGCTAAAATAGCCGATGCATGCATAGCAAATAAACATAGTATATATCTCGATCATGAACAAGACCACGAATCAATAATCTCTAATCTAAAGTCTTACTAGTGAGGTTCGATCAGATCAATGCATCTAAGGTAGTGTCATTAGATTAGATCTCATTAACTAGTGAGTTTATTCAAGATTGAAACATGTCTTTGAATGCATACTATGTTTGATCTGGATAGAGATAAAACAGCCGATCTAGCAGAATTAAGCCATCAATTATAAGATTCAAAGTGTGACCAGACTAGAAGATGACCAATTAAGATGGTGTGATGCCGATTCTATCTCTATCCCAATCAGGTGATTTGTTATAATTAAAAAAACATTAGTTATAATAAGATCGATAATTGGTGAATCAACAAAAAATAGTAAGGAAAATCTTACTAATCTTAGTAGATTCAATAACTGGTGATATTGTATTAAACAACAATTTATTTAACAGAAGATCGATAACTTTGATCTATATTATGGTTCGTAAGAGATCAATCAGATGATGCAGCCTTACAAACTACGATACAGATCGATAACTAACTTATATTATGGCTCATAAAAGATCAATCAGCTGATGCAGCTTTATAAGCACAATACAAGTCATGATGGTACTCACAGGCAAGCTAGAGGTCGATCAATCGATGCAGCCTTTCTTGTTGAAGAACTTGCCGAGTTTCTACAGTACCCTACTCCTAAGGGTTGGCGTGAAGCCAGAAAAAGTAATTGTATTGATTGATTGTCTTCTTTACAATAACCGGGGTCTAATATTTATACCCGGAACCTAAACATGAATCCTACTCAAATACGACTCGTTACAATTCTTGGAATAAAAGAAAACATTCCTAACTTAAAAATAACTTGGACCCTAATCTTTTCCTTTTTGTAGAGTACGGCATATTTTTCCACGACACCATCCATACGTAGTCCATTGAGGTTGTCTGCTGACGTCATCTATAAAATAGTTGATTCTATCACTGCATCAAAACCAGCCGATATTGATTCACATCTGATCGATTTCTTGATGATACAATCTTAGAAGCTTCGAGTTCCCGCGTTCTTCTTTCCAAATTTTGGTGTAAACAAAACCGTCAACTAAATACAATATAAATAGTTCAAAAGTCATGCCAATAATTGAAATATAGGCATAAAAAATACAAGAGACTTACAGTGTTATTTTTCTGACTATTTTATTTAACGCTTTTGAAGAGACATAAATGTCTATATATTTTCATCAACTTTGAAGAAAATATCCCGCTCAATGAAAGTGACTAGACAATCATCCAAAAGACTATCTCCCATTTTATTTTGAAACTTTGTTTTCACTAAAACTATTGCAGAAAATACACTTTCGACACTTGTAGTTGCCATAGTAGAAGCAATACCAATTTGAAAAAAGAGATGCAATGTACCGAATACAGATAAATCCTAATCGACTTTGATGTTGGGACAAACCCTCGACCTCGCTGAGTGATAGATTATTTTATGATGTTAGCGCTTAGCAAATAGCAATTAAAGTAGACATGATTTTTTTACAGAAAGCCTATGAGCAAAGATTGAATCTCACCTCAATTCCGATCACAGATTGTGCATAAGCCTCTGCCACCGCTGCCTGTGCGGTCAGTCTGGCCGAGTGGCTGTCCTCAGGCTCTGGGCGTGGTGTGGTCGTAGGGAACTAGGGATGAGGACGACTGGATGCTCGTGCTCCATATTGGCGATTTCTGATCTGTCATATGCTGTCGAGAGGTGAAGATCAGAAGATGAACTGTCGAACCAACCGATACGGCGATGCCTCGATCGAGCGATACTCTGTACTCGTGGCATGGCGCAATAGTCGATAGAAGCCAAGGCACCATCCCATCTACCGTCACTGGCCACATGGGCCATGTGGGCCTTGCTCTGTCGCTGGTTCGTGGGCTATCTCTCCACGTTCAGCTCCCAGGTATTCAGGTTAGTGTTGTTTTCTTTTTTCTTATATATAAGGAATACGTATATATACATGCTCACACGCTGGAATTGCAGGGTATGCTGGGGCATACCCGGCATGCCCTGTAGCTCCGCCACTATTGCACAGAGGTCATGGTGCCCTACGAGTTGGTGTGGATTGAGAGACCGTGTGATTTGTGTCTCTATTCTTCAACCTCTGTCCGTTGCCATTATGTGTTGGTCGAGAAAATGCAGAGATCGTTCTTCTCTGTTCCCCTCCTCTCTTTTGGCTCTTTCATGCTCAAGCCCCTTGTATGCTTGTACCTATTTTAGACCTTAGTGCTCATTAGGTTCTCACGGTGACAACCGCATCGCTAAGACCCTAGGGGTGTCTTGGTGCCATTTAGTGCTCGTGGGTCAAGGTACCCTATGAGTGGATTTGGGCATTTGTGTTACTCCTTTCCTATGCCCTGTCATTTGCCATGGTGTGAGGATTGGAAGAAGCCGACCACAACCCCTCTCTTTTCTCCTCCCGTTCCATCCCCTCTTCGGTTCTCGTTAATTACAATGGCGTACAGATTGAGAGAGGGACTAGAACCCTTCTCTCCTCCTCTCTTGCTTGCCATCTTCTCGGTTCCCATCAACCTCCATGACGCCCGGATCAGAAGACCATGAGCTATGGTGGTTGCTTAAGATGAGCTAGAGTCTAGGCCATTATTCTTGAAGCCGTACAGGTCGACACGATCGGCTCGGGAAGTACAGGCTAGGCTATGACTTAAGCTTGTGCTTAGCAAGTAACCACTTCTGCCTCTTTGTGGCCCAAGGATCGAACATCCATCGTGAGGGCTAAGCCTTTTCCTTCAGTGTTCTTTTGGTGTTCTTTGCTTTTTTGTGTCTTGTCGCCTTTTTAGAGTATTGATTGCTTATTGCCTTGTTTGTCGCTCTATCGAGGTAGTTGCATCGAGGATAGCATTGATCGGACTGGAACCTGTTGGAGGAAGGATACGCGGATGACATTAGGACTTGGAGGAGAATGACTACGAGTACATTGAGGATCTTGGAGATGACCAGTGAATAGGTGCCACGTCCCACCCAACCTCGTAGAATCCTATTAGACATGCAACAATGTGGCTGCTAGTGCTTTACTTTTATGCAAATGATCTATGATAGGTTGCATGGTAGAATTGCTTGAAAGCCATTACCTTGATGCAACCTTTACCCCTACACACCCGCTGATAGGATAGACGCTCGCTTACTACTTACTACTTGCTTCTATTACGCATTATATCTGTGATGTGATGCTTGGTGGAGGATTGTTTGTGAGTGGCTAAGGCACTTGGTGTCGATAATATGGTAATAATGTGATAACAACTTGGGGAGATCTTGATGTGCGTCTTGGGTGTGTGGTGAGGGTTGAGTTAACCGAGCAGGATCTACGACGGGCTTTTGAGCGAGTCTTGCCAGAGTGTGACCTGAGCGTTCCTTAAGAGTTGTACCTGAGGCAGGTACCGGTTTGAGGTATAGACTCCGGGGAGGAGTGTTCTTCGTGGGATGAATCCCCAAAGTAGAGGTGCTATTGAAGCACGGGGTGTCAGAACCCCCTTTGTGAAGATGTCTTGTTCGATCACCCTAAGGACTTACATGTTCTAGGAACTGGTTCATAAGAATCCTTGCACCCCATTTGCTCCTCTCTAGGGAGGAGACGGTTGTGGACTGTTGGTATTTATTAACTTATCACTTGTTTTAATAGCCATTGTTGATATTTCTTAGTGTCACTACTAAGAATAGAGTTTGAAATCTATCCCAGTAATGACACTAGAAATGCTTGTTGGTATTTCATAGCATTACTACTAGAATAATACTAAGCAGTTCTTTATTAATTTATGTGACTAGGAAGAATATATAAATATATGAATGAAAAGGATCTACAAGCGCACAGATAATTATACCATTGTAGCACTTCACCCGGGAGTATTACAGGTATCGTATTTATATTTTTACCATAGAGAAGGTCTAGCATGGACATGTATTGATAACTTATACTATTGATGGAGAAGTAAACCGTAACCAATATTCTACTCATAATAGGGGTAAGTCATAGGATAAGATATATATATGATAAGTATTGATCAATAATAATGATAAATCACTCAGAGTACTCCTTTCTATGGCATTAGCATGGTCAGGTAGAATATTAGAGGAATAATTCCTAAGTAATTCTTAATTACAAGTCAAAGCATACATTGATTAGTACAATTATGCCTAGTAATCATTGCTAAGATCATATTTATATCTACACATATGGGATATTACTAAGGAAGATTAAGAACACAACTTGTTCTTCCTTCGTCATCGGACCCTACGTGCTCCTATATTCGGGGAGTGGACTACAAAGGACTCAACGGGAGTGTCACATTTGTGAACTACCACATGACTCAGAATATAGGGTGTATCCACAGGTAAACAATGTATAAGCACCACGCTTACACAATGTCGACCACTCACCCATGGTACCTTAGAGTGAGCGCTATACGAACTTATGCATGAACATGACGATAATCCAACTATACTAAGCATATAATCAAAGTAGACAATGAACATTATAATGAAGAACATGAATAAGATGAATACTAATATTGTCATAACAATTGTAACTAGCATATAAAAATAATGGAGGTACAAAAGAGCGGGGGTACAAAGATTATACCAAACCACGCTCTTGACACGATCGGGAATCCAAGCGAAGCCTGCTTGCCTCCCTCTAGACCTAGCCTAACTAGCTATGCCCTATAATATGGTGGAGCTTTGAGGATGATTGGGGTTTCTGTCTTCTCAAATGACTTGATGACTGGAGTTATGCCTGGGGGTGGCAGGGGCTGGTATATACAGCCCGGAGCGTCCAACCTGAGCCCTTGGATCAAACCGACTTAAAGGATGGCATAGATGCAACCTAGGAGGCAGTGGAGAAACGACTTTCGAAGGAGGGGCTAACATGTGGGCCTAGGGGTCTAGGTGGCTTGCGGCGTCTCGCCCTCTGCTTCGGTGTGGAGTCCTCTCGAGTCTTCTAGAACCTTCTGGTGTCCGTTTTGCTGCGGATAAGCATAATTAAATTTGACATATAGGTCCACCTTAACGGTTTTCTAGATAAACCCTATAGAAAATATAGATTCACCAAAACTTATGGAATTTGTTAATTTAAACCCCTAAACCTTCATTGGTGATTATATTTATGCCCTTATACATGTTATATTGATGGTTTATAATGGTTGTTAACTACCATCAACAAACTCCCCCAAGCTTAACCTTTGCTACTCCCTTAGCAAAGCTAAACATAGTCAATGGATTAGGAGTTGCGTTGATGCTTTTACTCCTCTAAAATACACATGCGTTCAAACAAGAATTCTCCTTCGGATTAGAATAAACCGATCTGACTTTCAAACTTACCCATATTACCTTCAACCATGGGGCTTCTCAGCCTTCACTTGGGTCTTTGAGCAATTGAAAGACAGAACGATCAAGTCAAGCACTATGTCTCAAGTTCTTTGTTCAACCATTATTCTGGAGTTTTTATAGGTTTTCAAAATAAAACTTAGAGCTTCCTTTGTATGACACTCTCAAGTCTCTCAATATATGTAGTATTTGTGGATCCTCACCAAGGCAATAGCAGTGTTATGCCTTCCGCTTCCTACAACTAAGGCTTATGTGGAGCTCATAGGAGTGGAGAAAGCATAAAAGAGCATACTTGCAATACATATATTGTAAAGTCAAACCTTGGATCCAAAGAGGGTTGAGTCATACAATCAAATCAAGGTGTGCATGTGTGTGGATGTATGGTGGATATATTTGGTGGCTAACCTAATTCTACTATGCTCTTGAAAACATATCTCTATTTTGAGACTTGCAAACAACTTTGCAAGAAAACATGGGCTATTTTATTCATCTTACTTCTTTTTTTTGACCGGGCATCTAAGTACCCATTGTTTTCAATATCTCGAACACTTGTCCATTTTTTCTCATCTTTTTTTTAATGAATAACTTTTGCATAGCCCCATGCTTCTTTTCTGCAACAAAACTTTTGAGAGATAGCAACAAGAACATGGAGTATTTATTTGGTGGATATCCTATCAAGAATATTTTTGGTGTTTTCTCCCAGTGTAGAAGTAAAACATTTTTGGGTGGCTCTAGATGGAATGGCTTGTTGTTGCGCCTACCCCCAGTGTAGGAGTAGTGCATATTTGGGTGGTGTGTACATGATCTTGATTTTAAGAGCATGACAAACCTCTCATAAGGGTCAACAAAGCTTGACTAAACTCAATACAAAACAAAGCAACATATATGTTGAAGTTTTCCTAATCTAAATATCATGTATGGCTTTGGTAGGAATTCAAGCTTTGTCATACAGGAGCTCATCATGTAGGATTTTCATATTTTTCAAAAGATAAATCTCCAGAACTTTAGTATCACTTGGAGCAAGATAAACAGTAGCTCAGACCTTTTCATATCATATCCGTCAATTACCTAGACTTAGATCAAGCATATGCTACCCACGTGTTTCAAGTTCAGAGTAAATTCTTATATCAAAACAGTCGTATCCGAAACTCAGGAGAATTCAAGGCTGAAAACTATGTACTTGGAAGGAATTACGACAGAACAACTATTTATCATTTCCATGTTAAGAGGTTATCCTCAGAGCCCTTTTATTTAGCTCTTAAAAACAGAAAACTAGACACACACTTTTTATTTTGTTTTCATTTTTAAGATCACACCTTACTATTATATATAGAAGACAAAGATAATATATATATATATATATTATTTTGCTTTTAGTTTGTTATACATCTTTTTATGACTTAGAAATAATAAAACAAAAGGGAAATAAATACTTAGCTAGATACATGGAGGATGCCTTTTCCTCAAGCTGGATGTTGTTGTGGTCTTTCTTAGAGTTAGTCTACCAGTAGAAGTCTTTCTCATCCATCTAGAAGTTGGGTTCCTCATGCAGTAGGTGTAACGACAGTTTGGGAAAATGTACTTCAGATGGATGGCTTTACTCTTGATCATCCTGTAAAATACTCCAACAAGAACACCAAAACTCGTGGCACAGATTAGGATAAGGGGTTAGCGGTCAGCAATTAGAGATGAGTTGTCCTTGGGGGTTTAGATAGATTTCCTAATTAGCAAAGTTTTAGCAGGATGTCTATTTAATATTTTTTTGGATTTTCTTATTTATATAATGCAGAAAGAAAATATGCATTATATATATATATATTATTTTTTATGCCACCACAGTGATTATTCTCGTGGGTGTTTACACACCATGAGTATTTTCACATGGGGCTTTAAACTTTATGATGCAATGATGTAATGCAGTAATGATACTTTTTATCTTTTTTTTCTAAATGCAATGCTAATGCAGAAAAAATGAGTATGCTAAAGTGAAAAGTAATTCATGCAATAGTAAAAAGTTAATATGGATAACTACCGATGTTACCTCACGGCCAGGGTGTGGATTTTTGAGTCCTCCAAACAGGACTTGGCTGGAGAAAAGTCCTTCACTTTTCGGGTGCATCATCTGGTCTCAGCAATGGAGACCTAGATGGCTACACATCTTGTGATGGTGTCTCTGATGGTGATGTCACCTTCTCTTTCCATACCTGCTTGGTCTATGGATTTGTCTTGGGTGGAGTAGGTTCATCCTTCATGGGCTCTTCATGCTCTTCATCTTCCTCCCATCCATTCTTTGGGGGTTGATTCCTTTGGCGTTGGGATGATCGATGTCTCCTCCTAGAGTGGCTCTTCTTTGGCTGTTCATAAGTGGTATAACTATTGAAATGACAATATACCTTTTCTTCAGGGAATTGAAAGTGGACTTGTCCAGATCCAACGTAGATGACCACATTGATAGTGTTGAGGAACGGTCTTCCTAGGATGATGGGCATATCATCTTCTTCTTGACCCATGTCTAGAACCATGAAATCAACAGGGGCAAACTGATCATGTATCCTTACCATGACATCTTTTACTATTCCTTCCAAAAATCAGATTGATTGGTCCACCATCTGCAATTATATATATGTAGGGAACAAAGGTTCATCACCGAATAAGTATTCATATGTTACCTTGGACATTATATTAACACCCAACCCAATGTCGCAGAAGGTCTTGTGGAATATTCTTTGTGCAATGGTACACTCGATCGTTGGTACGCCTAGATCATCCTTCTTAGCAAGGAATGGTGAAACGAGGAGGTGGTCGTACTCTAAACGAAGTGTGTTGATCATGTTGACTAATTTTTCTTGAGGTTGCCTAGCCTTGTTCTTCCTCCTTCTCTTGTTGTTCTTCTTCTTGGTTACTGTTGTCTCTTTGGACAGGTATGACTTCTATGGGTGTCCAGGGGATTGCATGTAACACCCTAAAATTTGCCTCTTTTGAAATAGAGCTAAAATGATTTATTTATGAATTTTTGTGCTCATGAAATATAGGAAAATAAAATTTTTCAATAAATTAAAATTCAACATAAGGTAGCAACATGTTCAAGCATACATGCCCTTGTATTTGATTTATTTGGTTGAGTGGTTTTGATGGAAAATTTAAAATGGTTAAAATTTCTTTTGAAAATAAAATTAAAAATGGCTTTGAAATAAAAGAAAAGAAAATTTGAAAATAAAAGGATTTAAAAAGTTGTAAAATTTATTTTTTAAAACTTACCAAAATTTCTCATTCTTCTTTGAATTGAAAGTATATTGGAAATAATAATTGAACTTGATTTGATTCCTAATTGAAACTAGTTTTGAAATAGGAAATAGAAAGGATTTGAAAAGAAGAAGAAGAAAATTCCCCTCCCTCTCTCTGGCCCAAAGGCCAGTTTTCTTTTTCTCCCCCCGCGTGGGCCGAGTTTGGCCCGCGGCCAGCTCCGCCCGCGTTGGCCCAGCAGCAGTGCTGGCCCAGGTCTGCGCCGAGCCCTTCCTCCCTCTCTGTGTCGCTGACCGCGTTGGCCCACTTGGCAATCGTCTTCTTCCTTCGGATCGAGTCCGAGCCAAACTCTACCGCGCCGCCGTGTCTGGCTTTGTTACTTCGCTGTCAGTTGTCGTGACGCCCAAGCCGCCCAGCCTCATAAATAGCCGGCCAAGCCCGCACCGCCTCCCTATTCCGCCTTGGAGCACGATTTTCGCCCTCGCATCGAGCCCGCAGCCACGCCGCAACCTAGGGCCGCCGTCCGCTGTCCGCCTTCTGAAGCCGCACGCCATCTCCGAGCCAACTTCGGCCGTGTAGTTGCCCTAGGTGAGTTCACCATGTCGTTCCCCTTCTCCCCGTGTTCCTAGTTTGATCTCTCGTGGCCCGTAGGTGTTTTCCCGTGCATGCCGACGAGTTTCTCAATGCCGGCCATGGCGCCGCCGCCTGAAGCAGCATGCCGGTGACCCCCATCTCTCTCTCTCCGCTCTCGGCCGTCCATCTGGAGATCAAGAGCTCAGTTTAGAACGTACCCCTTCGCTGGCGCTTTTGCAAAAACCCCGTTATAATTATTTGAGTCTTAACCCACTGTCCAAAGCGTCTTTTTAGGTTTTGTTTTCTTCTTTTGAAAGCGTACTTTGTTTCGGTTAGATCTAAAATACGTTTTCACATATTTACAGTTTTGTCACTAATCTTGTTTTAGCCATAAAATCTTCGTTTTATCTCTGATTTGATCCGTTCAAATTGCGTTAGGTTCGTATTTACATTGTCTACATGTTTATACCACTGTTAGATATGTTTTCAACTTTTAAAATCTGAGGTTAGATTTAATCTATTATTTTAGTAAAGAAAATCTTGTTTAATTCATATCTTCTACGTTTTAGCCCCATTTTGACCCGTTCAAGTTGCGTTGGATTCGTAACGACGTAATCTACATGTTAGTAATAATTTTTACTATGTTAATTACTCTGGAATTTCATGGTTTAAACTCTAACTTGAATAATAATTATGCAACTGGATTTTATAAATAAAATATGATTTGTTTTACTTTAGTTTATAATTCAAATCTATTTTGACTTGATTCAATTTATATTATTTATAAAATATCTTATATATATAATTTTATACAGTTAAAATAAATAAAGCCTATAGTTTTCTTTTCCACGTATGAAGCAAATCATTCGATAGATGTATCTTTTTCACCGTAGCTCCGATTAAAGTGATTTTCACGTCTGAGTGTTCGTAGAGAGACGTAGATTTGTTTACCAACTTTTCATCTTGATTTTATGCTTGGTGTACTATTCTAATTTAGATCTATTGTTTGCTTCGTGTATGATTGCATGGATGCTTGTGTGGTGCTTTATGATCTTGTCCAGTTGGTGAGTTATACGTGGTGAATCAAGAAGCAGATCTTTGAAGTTTTGGACTTGAAGAAGGATCTAAGTTTAAGGCAAGCATAGCATAGGATCTTCTTTGTTGTCCTATTCACCTTAATATCATTTTAATCATATGCATGTGTCTACCTTGGCAACCGTAGTAATTTTCCTAGCTATTCGATATCCTGGATTCCTTGATTCCTATGGGTTATTGCATTGGGTAGTATGATGCTAGTGCTCAACTAAAGCAATGATCTTGTAACTTGACTAATGGTATATGCAATAAACATTAAAAGATGCTTTTTAGCAACATGGAACAAGGGGGCAAGAGCATTGGGCTATTTTATGGTGCTCTAGATTCCTCTCCCTAAGGACTTATCTGTAAGCGACCATCTAGGACTTACAGTACAACTGTGAGGGCTACATGGCTCTGCTTTAACTCAGTATGAGGACCTTTTCTAGCATGTTAGTGGTTACCTTTATGGTACAAGAGGGGCTCCGACAGGTATGATCTCGGCCTGCTAAGAGGGTGCACTTTGGTTTCTTGGTATTTTGTTAGTCACTCCTTGGAGGGGGGGTTCATGCTTATTGATGGGGAAACCTTAGCGGCCCTAACTTGTTAGACGAACCTTTGAAAGGCTTCATAGTAAACCATGCCGTCCTTCCTTGGTAGTGGGTCAAGAGGTTGGCCGCCTCGGCCGAAAGGGTAAATCATGACTCACAGTGAAAGTGTACAACATCTGCAGAGTGTAAAACTGGTATATCAGCCGTGCTCATGGTCACGAGCGGCCTTGGAACATTTATGGAATAGATGATAGACACTGATGATACTGAAGATAAAGATGCTCTCTAATGATTACTGTTTATGCTATTCATTATTCATATTTACCTGATCATGTGTTTATATGGGCTTATGAATAAACTTGTTGCCACCCTATTGCTAAAATCATGACTCATTAAAAGCTAATCGTAGTTAACCAGTGTCAGTCTTTTGAGCCTCATGAACCCCATGTTATATTAGTTGAGTACCTCATGTACTTACGCTTGCTTTACTTTTTAAATCTTTGTAAAAATCCCGGATGGGTACCAGATTGCTAGAGTTTGGAGGAATTAGGCTTGTGATCAACCAGTTAGTTGTCCCTATGGATTTGGAGTCTTCACCTGAAGATCGGAGTTGTCTTTCCGCTGTCTATACCCTGAGGTTGTATTCTTTATACTAATACGCTATGTAATAAGCATTGTCTTATGATATTACCCTTATTTGTAGCTATATGTGAGATTTGACTTCCTAGGCTCACATATGGTGTGTATCTAGTTTTGTTCTTAAAACCAGGAGCTACAATGTGGTATCAGAGCAATCCTGACTGTAGGACGCAAGCCTAGATAGAACTGGACGTTTTAGCATGCTTTCATCTTTGCTTAATTCTTACTTTCTCTCTAACCTTGTTATTTGCAAAAAGTTATGCTCACTTCGTGTAACACCCTCGGTGTTACACTGTACAACTTTTTGCTAAAACACTGCATGAGCATCATACTTATGTGTAAATGTGTGTAATATAGGGTGTAAAGCAATATATGGAACTTGAAACGTTCACCAGAAACGTGAAACGAATGTTATATTTCATGTCGTGTTATATCGCTTAGAGTTCTAGACGAATTTTTAGTAAACGAAAATACTATAGAATGCATGCCCATCACTTTAATAAAGTTTGTAGTACAAACTTCATAGGTGGCGATGAAATAATTGTGGTCAAGAACAGGATTCGCTAGATAGCTTACTCAATAGCTTAGAAACCGAAGTTGACGCGAATCCGAACAAAAACTTAATTTCTTAAGTCAGAAAGTGTGTCGACAAAGCTAAGTTTGGGAATTTTTATAGGGGAATCGGGTTAAGCTGTGGCATGGTCTTAAGGTTGGTTTTAGTAGCTTGATACACCATCTCAAACGTAAAATAGTTGGTTTAGCATTTGGATCATTGAGTGGGATTTTTGAGCCGCTTTAAAAAGCATGCAAGTCACGTTTTGAACGATGCCAGCGCTTGGGCGTGGTCACCCTGCCGACTCTCGGCGCGTAGTGCTGGACCGCCCATCATGCATGCGCACGCACGCCCATGTGTGTGGCTCCGCGCTGCTGGCCACAGCCACCGTTGCCGTGCTCTGGCGCACGCTCACGCACGAACATGCATTACGCCAGCAAGCCTGGCTGCTCTACCCACCATCGCGTCTGCCTGCGCCATGCTGCTCTCCGTCTTGTCACGCTACGCACCTGGTCGTGCTGTGCTCAGACCATCGCTGCCGCATGGCCACTGCTGCCGTTGACCTTTCGAGGCTGCACGCGTGTAGGCCTGCCGCCGGACTTCGCCATCACGTCCTCGCTCGATGCCATGCCATGCTGTTGCCTTCCCGAACCGGCGTCAGTCTTTGTGGCACGCTGTGCTGTGCGCCATCATCTTGTGAGTCATGGCGCTATGGTCGCACATCGCCGTGCTGGCCTCATACGCGCCGTGGAGTCTTCCCCGTCGCGCTACCGTCCTTTCCCAAATTAGAAATTTGTGTCACGCCAAGCCACCGTCACATCGCCTGCAATGGTGCCACGCCAGCTGAGCCGCAGAGCTTGGTCCTACTCTCATAATTGTGCACATCTGGAGGTCGAGTGGGAGTCCAGCTACGCGCCAAGCGCGCCACTATGGCGGCCGTACGGTGTTGGGGCTTCAATTGGAAATTTCCCCTACCGTCGACACCTTAAGTCCGAACGCCGTCGCACATCCAATTGGCCTTACATAATCCACCTCCGTCCAATTAGCCGTGCACCCAACTAGCTTTGGTAGTTAGCTCACGATTGGAGTCGTTTCGATGAGCTGTCGTCTTCCAGTGAGGTAATGCAGAGCTTTTTCCCCGTGGTGGTCCACCATGGCCGCCGAGGCGGTTGCTCGGCCAGGATGTCGCCCCTTGCTCCTTTGTCTCAATTGAGCAGGGTGTCTACATCTCCTTGACTGGTTTGCCTTGCCCATGCAGTGACTTCATCGGTGGTGTAGCAGGTCATGGCCAACCACCTCACCAAGCCCCACGACTTCGTCCCATTTGCCCTACGCGTCTCTAGTGAGGCGCTCTTGCTCCTAGGGTAGGTGGTTGAGCCGGTTGAGGTCTAGGTCGTTGGGATGAGTTCGCTGCCGCCGGCGAACTGGTGTGGATGCCGTTCCTGTGGCCAGCGCGATTGGGAGTGGTAGTGATTCAATTAGGACTTCTATATCGTTGCTCGTAGTCTATAGATGGATACAGGGTAGCGGTAAAGGCGTTGGGCTAGGTTATTTCGCCGATGCCGGTGTTGCTGCGGCCAAACCCTACCACGGTGCATGGCCACACCTATGCACTGCGCCGTTGTTAGTGTATGATACCTCTATCGATGGCGCTTCACTCGTAGTGTGCTAGGGAGGTATTGGTTGAGGCCGAGGAGGCCCGTGCTCACCGGTGTTTGGCCGGAGATGCCACGGCCTCGGTTGAGTTCTAGCCAGGGACGTTGTAACGCGAATTTGAAGTGAACTAGGGGGTTAAGTGTGAGAGTCAGTGAGAGAGGGGAATAGTGGAATGGACTGCGGTTCCATTTGATTGGAAGCCGAGGGCCCTTTTGCATAATGCGGCGTGTGCGCGGGTCTTTCCTACCGTGGGCCACTGTTGCGCGTGGGCCGTGCCACACCAGTGCATTGTCCGGGTGTGCGCCTGGGCGTTGCGGGAATGGGCCGAGCCACGAAGTGGGCCACGTGGTGAAGTTTAGTTTCTTCTTTTCCAGTGAATTAACAAATGCTTAATCAATTTAGTTGTGAACTAAACTTTGATAATTTGTAGTAAATCTTATAGGTGTCCAAAAATAGTAAAACATAATTTGTTAGGTTCACAAAAATGCCATCTACCTGTTAGTGTGGTTAGTTTACAGTTAGCGGTGATAATGATAGGTTCATAAATTCAATTCAGAAAGCTTAGTATTATGTAGATTAATATTTATAGGAATTATTGTGCCAAATGGATGATAGATTTAGTCATGAAGTTTTTATAGTAGGTTCATTAGATTATTATGTACTCACTGTAAATTTTGTAGCACTAGAGTAGGGTGATAAATAGAATAGCTAGTGCCCTTGTTTTGTTATTTATAGAGTAAATCGGTATTAAGAGTAAGAATACCTTTAGTTGCTAAGATAATATATGTCATGCTTCATACTTGTTAGTGGTAACAGTAGGTAATTTAGCACCTTAGTTGGTAGGACTAGCTTAGTAACTTAATAGATGCATTTTTATTTTAAGAGTTGTTGTTGCCATATTACTAAGTGTTGCATCATCATTTCATGCATGTAGATCACGAGTTGGTAGAGTTCATGCCCGTGGACAAATAGGATTACGAAGAGGTCATTGCGGAGTACGAGGAGGAGATCCTCATGTAGGAGGGAGCCCCAGAGCCTTTTGGTGCTAACTTTGCTGACCCACCGCCTGCCCAAGGCAAGCCTCGGTGCATAACCCTTGTTTTAAATGATCACTGATTATATATGATGTGCATTTATGTTACATGCATTTTATGGAAACTACATGCATAAATATATCTACCTATGAGTCCTACTAGTATAGGTCGAGTAGCTGCTATGCTCAGGATTTCAGTAGCATGAGTATCCTGCAGTTACTCATAATAGGTGATAATTATGATCACTCACGATAAAATGGTGGAAAGTAAAAGTGGTGACCGGGTAGGGATATGGTTTGGGTGCTGGTGGGTGTAAGAGGCTGTGTCCTACGACCAACAGGGCATAGCTTGGTTACACTTTTTCCCTATCTATGTCGGTTAAGTACCGGCCGTTGCATAAGTCTTGAGGCAAGTCATAGATTTATTATCCCGAGCACATACTTGGGTATGGGCACAGGGAAGACTTGTTGCTCTCTTGTCGTTGGTTTCGGCTCTTTCTGAACCGACTGATTGGAGGCGGGGATGGTGGAGGTCCTTGCACCGCACTAAGTCTAGGACTTAGAAGCGGGGGCTTGGAGTCCATGTTTGGACAGGGACCTAGACCTCATGACAGGAGGGTGATTGGTTGGTCCTATTTGTGCCTGGGGTACAAGCGGAGCGTGTGTTTTCAGGGTACCCAGCTGGGGGCAATGATTCACAAATCACCGGGCAATCCGATACGACTTGTTTTGGGTCTAGCACCGTAGTAAGAACTGAAAGATAGAAGGTGATGAAATCAATCTGAATGCTCAACTCTTGCTTGAAAGTAGAACAGGTGCTTACATAGAATGGCTAGATAATAAATTAATACGGCTATTAACAATAACATAAATAATGACTCACTATTAGTATTGCTTTCAGCAAAAAGGAAACCAGCAAACCATAAAGCTTATCATATTCCTTGGAGTTAGGAAATTATTCCCACTAGTTGGATAAGTCTTGCGAGTACATTGTGTACTCAGGGTTTATTTACCCCTATTGCAGGTAATGCAAGAGGAGTACTGTTGTGTGAAGGATTCTTCTAGTTGGCACAGATGGAATCCTGGCTTACTATCAATAGATGTTTCTTTTAAATTTCACTGTTTAATATTCCGCACTTTGACATTGGAAATGTAATAATGTACTTTTTACGCAACTCTGGATGTTGAAATGGATTAAGTATTGTAACTCGTTCTCATTATTGGATCCTTGGGGGGAAAATGTGGATCTTTCGGATTCTCCCTTGGGGTGTGCCCGACGGATACCGCTGCTGTAGCTTGCTTTCGGGGTGCTTAGTGTCTGGTGGAAGACGAGCGCCTCCGTAAGTATGTTATCTCGGGCGGTTCTGCCACAGTTGGTATCAGAGCTAATAATGGGTTACGAGTTTCATCACTCTTTTCGAAAACTTAAAAATTTGACCAACAAAAGTTTTGTGAAAAATAGGATGCGCTAAAGTTATGTAAATAAGTATAAGCCCAAGCAATATGGTCTATCTAGGATAGCGGCACTGGTTTTATCTAATTAGTTTTCTACAGGTACACTGACTTACGTTGCGTAAGAAATCGCTTAGCATATGAAAAGTGAGTGTGCGATGTGCCAAAATTTTACGAATGCCGCTATATTTTGGCTTAAGTGAACATATAGGCCAATGCATGCATCATGATAATGGAATTCTGCTAAAAAAACCTAAATCCCCCTACACGTATAGTTGGGTTAGTAGATTGATAGGACAACTAAAAGAATGCTTTAATAGATGTCTCGTCGTTCCTCTAATCCCTTGTTCTGGTCGAGAAGGTTGTCCTAAGTGGTTGGTTCCTATTTCTTACAGATGAATCTGAGGTCTGGACGCGGGAGCACCTGTGTCGGAGCGGGCCACGGTCTTGGCAAGGGCCAAGGTGAGAGTGGTCGAGCCAATGAGCACGGCAACGGGGAGAACCACGAGGCTCCACTTTTGGCTCCTCCTCCTCCTCCGCCACCACCGCCTCCGATGACTCACGTGGAAATGATGGCTGCTCGCCGTGAGTCAGCCCGTGCCATGGAGCTACTGGCACAGGCTATCGCTGGCTTCAAACACGGAGGCCACAGGGGCAATGGTGGGAACAGGGGTGGTGCCCGTGGTCCTAAGGGACCCTCCTCTTACCAGGATTTCCTTAAGACCCACCTGCCCACTTTCATACCGACAGCTGAGCCCCTGGATGTAGAGTACTAGCTTCGCATTCTGGAGCAGAAGTTTCTGTTGCTCAACGTGGCTGATGAGCAGAAAGTGCGCTTTGCAGCGCAGTAGCTGTTGGGATCCATGAGTGCACGGTGGGATACCTTCCATGCCATGCAGTAGCTAGATCACCGGGTGACCTAGTAGGAGTTCACCGCAGCATTCAGAGAGTTCTATATTCCTGCTGGTGTCCTCAATAGGAAACTAACTGAGTTCCTGGACCTGCGGCAAGGGAGTATGACAGTGATGGACTATGTCAATAAGTTCAATCACTTGTCCCTGTATGCTGGCACTCATGTGGACACAGATGAGAAGAAGAGGGACCGCTTCTATCGCGGCCCCCCTTGCAGCCTTTAGGAGAGATTGTATACTAGGAACTATCATACCTTCGGGTCAATGATGAATGCTGCCATCGCCATGGAGGGCTTGCAGCTGGATTCCTAGGCAGAGTGGAAGAGAAAGCGGGTGGCTATGGGGTCCTCTAGCCACCTCCATACTCAGAAAGTATAGGTTGTTCGACGAGTGCCCTATCAATCATCAGGTGGGCATTCATTTCGACAGCCCCAACATACTTCTTAGACTTTCTCCACACAGTACCGTGCACCCACTCAGTAGGTGTAACCCCAGCAGCCTTAGGGACAGCAAGTCCCACCTCATCTCAGACATGGAAACAAGGCTGGTGCTTGCTTCAAATGCGGCAAGGATGGCCACTATGCCCGAGAGTGTCCTCAGAACTAGCCAGCCAGTCTGCTCAACCATCGGCTAACTCTAGGCTAGTCAAGCAGATAGTGATCAAGAGGAAAGTGCCAGCCAGCCGATCAGGACAGGTGAATTTCACAGATGCTGAGTAGATATTGCAGCAGGAATCGGTGATGGCTAGTATATTTACCATTGATTCCCATCTAGCTTATGTGTTGTTTGATTCTGATGCATCACATTCATTTATGAGCATGGGATTTGTAGACCGGCACAACATACCTCTTATGGCCATACCATATGCCTATAGAATTCGTACTCTGAGTGCGCAGATGTGCATCAATACTCAGATGGACACAGTAAGCTTGGTATTAGCCACCCACACTTACCGCCTATAGTTCATGGTACTACCTAGGCAAGGCATTGATGCAATTCTTGGAATAAACTAGTTAGCGTGTATGGGGTAGTCTTGGATTTGAAGCGGAGAATTGTCGAGTTACGGCTTCCTTCTTCTGAGGATAGGATGTCTCTTCTTGTACCCTAAGATCTAGTCTTACCTATTGCTGCTCATGCTGAAACCTCTCCTAATCTTACCTCTATTCCGGTAGTATGTGAGTTCCTAGATGTTTTTCCTAAAGATCTACCTGGGTTGCCACCGGACAGAGAGGTGGAATTCTCCATTGAGTTAGAGTCTGGTACTGCTCCTATCTCCCGACGCCCGTACCGCATGGCTCCAAAGGAGTTGGCTGAAATGAAGAAGCAGTTGGAAGAATTGATGGAAAAAGGCTTCATCCGTCCTAGCTCTTCACCATGGGGTTGTCCAGCCATTTTTGTGAAGAAAAAGGATGGCACTCTTTAGATGTGTGTGGATTACCACCCACTTAATGCGGTAACCATTAAGAACAAGTATCCTTTGCCTCGCATAGATACCTTGTTCGATCAGCTAGCTGGTGCCAAGGTGTTCTCCAAGATTGACCTTCATTCAGGCTATCATCAGATCAAGATTAGGCCACAAGACATACCAAAGACAACTTTTTCTACTAGGTATGGGCTGTATGAGTACCTAGTAATGTCTTTTGGTCTCACCAACACTCATGCCTTCTTCATGTACCTGATGAATTCAGTCTTTATGCCCGAGCTAGACAAGTTTGTTGTGGTATTCATTGATGATATCCTGATATATTCCAAGAATGATGAGGAGCATGCCCAACACCTTCGGACTGTACTGGCTCGATTGAGGGAACACAAGCTATATGCTAAATTCAGCAAGTGTGAATTCTGGTTAGATCGAGTGCAGTTTTTGGGGCATGTGTTGACACCTGACGACATTTCTGTAGATCCCAGCAAGGTGCAAGATGTGCTGAATTGGAAGTCTCCCAAGTCTGTGCACCAAATTCATTAGTTCCTTGGTCTAGCTGGGTACTATCGGCGTTTCATTCTGGATTTCTCCAAGATAGCTCAACCGATGACCAAGCTGCTCTAAAAAGAAGCCAAGTGGGACTGGAGCCTAGCCTATGAAGAAGCCTTCCAAGCCCTGAAGACATTTCTGACCACTGCTCCTATGTTGGCCCAACCAGATATTGACAGTCCCTTTGATGTATATTGTGATGCCTCGAAGATGGGGTTGGGATGTGTGCTTATGCAAGATAGGCGTGTGATAGCTTATGCTTCGCACCAACTGAAAAAGCACAAAGGAAATTACCCCACCCATGATTTAGAGCTGGTTGCTATGGTCCATGCTCCTAAGATTTGGAGGCACTATCTATTGGGCAACAAAGTACATATTTTTACTGATCATAAGAGCCTCAAGTATATTTTCACTCAGTCTGAGTTGAATATGAGGCAAAGGAGATGGTTGAAATTGATTAAGGATTATAACTTGGAGGTACATTACCACCCAGGAAAGGCCAATGTGGTGGTCGATGCTTTGAGTCGAAAGTCACATCAGGTTGAGGAAACACCTTTGTCTCTCAACCATGCAGAAGTGCTGGCTCACATTGCCTTGACCTCAGAGTTGCTTGAGCAGATTATTCTAGAGCAAAGGCAAGACACTGAAGAAATTCCTCACATCAGGAAATTGATTGCCGAAGGGTGTGGCCCTCACTTTAGTATTGATGAGCAAGATGTAGTGAGGTACAAGAATAGATTGGTGGTTCTAGCCAATGAGGAGCTGAGAAGGAAGATTTTGAATGAAGCACATCATTCAAAGTTATCTATTCATCCTAGGAGCAATAAGATGTATCATGATTTGTGCCACTTGTACTGGTGGTCCAACATGAAGCAGGACGCCACCCAGTACATCACGAAGTGCAACACTTGTGAGAGAGTTAAAGCAGATCATATGCGTACCCTGGGATATTTGCAGCCCTTGCCCATTCCTGTTTGGAAATGGGAAGATATCTCCATGGACTTTGTGGTGCGTTTGCCCCACACATCCAAGGGTTATGATTCTATTTGGGTCATTGTGGACCATCTTACTAAGTCTGCTCATTTTATCCCGGTGGACACAAAATATACAGCCAAGAAGTATGCTGAGATATATTTTGATCGGATTGTGACCCTACACGGAGTTCCCCTTACTATCATCTTGGATAGAGGGTCAGTTTTTGTCTCTCATTTCTGGGAGCAACTGCAACACTGTCTTGGTACTCTTCTCCTCCGAAGCTCAGCATATCATCCACAAACTGATGGTCAAACTGAAAGGGTGAACCAGGTGCTCGATGATATGTTGAGAGCTTGTGCCATTTCTTTTCCTGAGAAGTGGGATGAATGCCTAAAGTTAGCTAAATTTTCTTACAATAATAACTACCAAGAGAGCATTCGCATGGCACCATTTGAAGCTCTATATGGAAAGAAATGCAGGATACCACTTAACTAGGTTGAAGTGGGAGACCATAGATATTTTGGGCCTAATTTCATCAAAGAGTCTCGAGAGCAAGTCATCATTATCCAGAGTCATTTAAAGGCAGCTCAAAACCGATAGAAAGCCTATACGGACAAGCGAAGAAGACCCTTGCAGTATGAAGTTGGGGATTATGTGTATCTTGAGGTGTCTCCTATGGGAGGTGTGCATCGGTTTGGTGTCCATGGCAAGCTAGCTCCCCAATATGTGGGTCCTTACAAGGTTTTGGCATAGTGTGGCCCAGTTGCTTATCACCTCCAGCTTCCTGATATTTTATCTACGGTACACAATGTGTTTCATGTATCGCAATTGAAGAAATGTTTGCGGGTATCTAATGAAGCTGTAGAAGCTAAAGGACTTCCACTCCAGCCTGATTTGACTTATGTTCAGCACCTGGTCAAAATCCTGGATAAAAAATAAAGAGTGACAAGGAACTGTGTGGTAAAGTTCTACATGGTGCAGTGGCAAAACCATTCAGAGGATGAAGCCATGTGGGAACAAGAGAGCTATATATTGAAGCATTACCCCCACCTTCTCTCTGGTTCTGATAGGTAGTTGCTATGTTGAAATGTATTTCCTATCTCCTTTCCCACACTAGGCACATAAAATCTTGGGTCGAGATTTTGTTTTAGGGGGTTAGATTTGTAACACCCTCGGTGTTACACTGTACAGCTTTTTGCTAAAACATTGCATGAGCATCATACTTATGTGTAAATGTGTGTAATATAGGGTGTAAAGCAATATACGAAACTTGAAACGTTCACCGGAAACGTGAAGCGAATGTTATATTTCATGTCGTGTTATATCGCTTAGAGTTCTAGACGAATTTTTATTGAACGAAAATACTATAGAACGCATACCCACCACTTTAATAAAGTTTGTAGTACAAACTTCGTAGGTGGCGATGAAATAATTGTGGTCGAGAATGGGATTCGCTAGATAGCTTACTCAATAGCTTGGAAACCGAAGTTGACGCCAATCCGAACAAAAACTTAGTCAATTTCTTAAGTCGGAAAGTGTGTCGACAAAGCTAAGTTTGGGAATTTTTATAGGGGAATCGGGTTAAGCAGTGGCATGGTCTTAAGGTTGGTTTTAGTAGCTTGATACACCTTCTCGAACATAAAATAGTTGGTTTAGCATTTGGATCATTGAGTGGGTTTTTTGAGCCGCTTTAAAAAGCATGCAAATCACGTTGTGAACAATGCCAGCGCCTAGACGCGGTCACCCGCTGGCTCTCGACGCGCTGCGCTGGACCGCCCATCGTGCATGCGCACATAGGCCCATGCACGTGGCTCCGTGCTGCTGGCCACGGCCACCATTGCCGTGCTCTGGCGCACGCTCACGCACGCACGCGCATCGCGCCAGCAAGCCTGGCTGCTCTACCAACCGTTGCGCCCACCTACGCCACGCTGCTTGCCGTCGCGTCGCGCTGCCCACCCGGTCACGCTACGCTCCGACCACCGCTGTCGCGCGGCCACTGCTGCCGTTGACCTTTCATGGCTGCACGCGCGTAGGCCTGCCGCCTAACTTTGCTATCACGTCCTCACTTGACACCATGCCACGCTGTTGCCTTCCTGAACCGACATCAGTCTCTATAGCACGCTGTGCCGTGCACCGTCGTCTTGCGGGTTGTGGCGCTGCAGTCGCACGTCACCGTGCTGGCCTCGTACACGTCGTGGAGTCTTCCCCATCGCGCTGCCATCCTTTCCCAAATTAGAAATTTGCGTCACGCCAAGCTGCCGTCACATCCCCTGCAATGGCCCCGTGTCGGTCGAGCCATGCGAAGGCAAACCGTAGAGCTTGGTCCTACACTCATAATTGCGCACGTTTGGAGGTCGAGTGGGAGTCCAGCTTTGGGCCAAGCATGCCACTATGGTGGTCATATGGTGTTGGGGCTTCAATTGGAAATTTCCCCCGCTGTCGACACCTTAAGTCCAAACGCCATCGCCCATCCAATTGGCCTTACATAATCCACCTCTGTCCAATTAGCCGTGCACCCAACTAGCTTTGGTAGTTAGCTCACAATTGGAGTCGTTCCGATGAGCCGTCGTCTTCCAGTGAGGTAATGCGGAGCTTTTTCCCCGCGGCGGTCTGCCATGGCCGCCGAGGTGGGTGCTCGGCCAGGATGTCGCCCCTTGCTCTTTTGTCTCAATTGAGCAGGGCTTTTGCATATCCTTGACTGGTTTGCCTTGCCCGTGTAGCGACTTCGCCGGTGGTGTAGCAGGTCACCAGGGACATCGTCGCCGCCCTTGCCGTGAACCAGAGTCACCCCACGCTCGTGGCCAACCACCTTGTCGAGCCCCATGACTTCGTCCCATCTTCCCTATGCGTCTTTGGTGAGGCCCTCTTGCTCCTAGGGTAGGTGGTTGAGCTAGTTGAGGTCTAGGTCGCCGGGACGAGTTCACTGCCACCAGCGAACTGGTGTGGATGTTGTTCCCGTGGCTAGCGTGATTGGGAGTAGTAGTGATTCAATTAGGACTTCTATATTGTTGCTCGTAGTCTGTAGATGAATACAGGGTGGCGGTAAAGTTGTTGGGCTAGGTAATTTTGCCGGCGCCGATGTTGCCACGGCCAGACCCTGCTGCGGTGCATGGCCACACCTATGCGCTGCACCGTTGTTAGTGTATGATACCTCTATCGATGGCGCTTTGCTCGTAGAGTGCTAGGGAGGTATTGGTTGAGGCCAAGGAGGCCCATGCTCACCGGCGTTTGGCCGGAGATGCTGCGGCCTCGGTTGAGTTCCGGCCGGGGACATTGTAACGTGAATTCGAAGTGAACCGGGGGGTTAAGTGCAAGAGTCAGTGAGAGGGGAATAGTGGAATGGACTGTAGTTCCATTTGATTGGAAGCCGAGGGCTCTTTTGCATAACGTGGCGCTCGTGCGGGTCTTCCCTCCGTGGGCCGCTGTCGCGCGTGGGCCGTGCCGCGCTGGGCCGCGTCGGTGCGTTGGACGGGTGCGCACGCGGGCATTGCGGGAATGGGCTGAGCCGTGGAGTGGGCCACATGGTGAAGTTTAGTTTCTTCTTTTCCAGTGAATTAACAAATGCTTAATCAATTTAGTTGTGAACTGAACTTTGATAATTTGTAGTAAATCTTATAGGTGTCCAAAAATAGTTAAACAAAATTTGTTAGGTTCACAAAAATGCCATCTATCTGTTAGTGTGGCTAGTTTACAGTTAGCTATGATAATGATCGGTTCATAAATTCAATTCATAAAGCTTAGTATTATGTAGATTAATATTTGTAGGAATTATTGTGCCAAATGGATGATAGATTTAGTCATGAAGTTTTTATAGTAGGTTCACTAGATTATTATGTACTCACTGTAAATTTTGTAGCACTAGAGTAGGGTGATAAATAGAATAGCTAGTACCCTTGTTTTATTATATATAGAGTAAATCGGTATTAAGAGTAAGAATACCTTTAATTGCTAAGATAATATATGTCATGCTTCATACTTGTTAGTGGTAATAGTAGGTAATTTAGCACCTTAGTCGATAGGACTAGCTTAGTAACTTGATAGATGTATTTTTATTTTAAGAGTTGTTGTTGCCATATTACTAAGTGTTGCATCATCATTTCAAGCATGTAGATCACGAGTTGGTAGAGTTCGTGCCCGTGGACGAACATGATTATGAAGAGGTCATTGAGGAGTATGAGGAGGAGATCCTCATGCAGGAGGGAGCCCCAGAGCCTTTTGGTGCTGACTTTGCTGACCCACCGCTTGCCCAAGGCAAGCCCTGGTGCTTAACCCTTATTTTAAATGATCACTGATTATATATGATATGCATTTATGTTACAGGCATTTTATGGAAACTACATGCATAAATATATCTACCTATGAGTCCTACTAGTATAGGTCGAGTAGCTGCTATGCTCAGGATTTCGGTAGTGTGAGTAACCTGCCGTTACTCACAATAAGTGATAATTATGATCACTCATGAAAAAATGGTGGAAAGGAAAAGTGATGACTGGGCAGGGATATGGTTTGGGTACTGGTGGGTGTAAGATGTTGTGTCCTGTAGCTAACAGGGCATAGCTTGGTTACACTTTTTCCCTGTCTATGTCGGTTAAGGACCGGCTATTGCATAAGTCTCGAGGCAAGTCACAGATTTATTATCCCGAGCACATACTTGGGTATGGGCACAGGGAAGACTTGCTGCTCTCTTGTCGTGAGTTTCGGTTCTTTCCGGACTGACTTATTGGAGGCGGGGATGGTGGAGGTCCTTGCACCGTACTAAGTCCGGGACTTAGAAGCGGGGGCTTGGAGTCCAAGTTTGGATGGGGACCTAGACCTCATGATAGGAGGGTGATTGGTTGGTCCTGCTTGTGCCTGGGGTACAAGCGGGGCGTGTGTTTTTGGGGTACCCAGCTAGGGGCATTGATTCACGAATCGTCGGGCGATCCAGTACGACTTGTTTTGGGTCTAGCACCGTAGTAAGAACTGAAAGATGGAAGGTGATGAAATGGAACTGATTGCTCAACTCTTACTTGAAATTAGAACAGGTGCTTACATAGAATGGCTAGATAATAAATTAATACATCTATTAACAATAACATAAATAATGTCTCTCTATTAGTATTGCTTTCTGCAAAAAGGAAACCAACAAACCATAAAGTTTATCATATCCCTTGGAGTCGGGAAATTATTCCCACTAGTCGGATAAGTCTTGCGAGTACAATGTGTACTCAGGGTTTATTTACCCCTGTTGTAGGTAATGCATGAGGAGTACTGTTGTGTGAAGGATTCTTCTGGTGGGCACAGACAGAATCCTGGCTTACTATCGATAGATGTTTCTTTTAAATTTCGCTGTTTAATATTCCACACTCTGACGTTGGAAATGTAACAATGTACTTTTTACGCAACTCTGGATGTCGAAATGGATTAAGTATTGTAACTCGTTCTCATTATTAGATCCTTGGGGAAAATGTGGATCTTTCGGGTTCTCCCTTGGGGTGTGCCCGACGGATACCGCCACTGTAGCTTGCTTTCGGGGTGCTTAGTGTCTAGTGGAAGACGAGCGCCTCCGTAAGTATGTTATCTCGAGCGGTTCTGCCACACTTCGGCCTCTATTCTGTTATGAAAACCTTGTCTCTATTCTGAATCTTCTCTCTTCGTCTACATAGATGGGATGTAATGAGGAGACCACCAGCATCAAAGGTCAGGAGGACCAAGCTACGTTGTCCATAAGCGCATTCGATAAGGAGAAGCTTGTAGCTATGCAACAACAAGTACTTGAAGGAATGACTCAATATGGGAGTTCTCCACAATGCTTGCCACAAGGTCAAACCAACATACCAAAGGGACCAATGAAGAGACAAGTGGCAGAAGCTTGGAAGAAAATGAAGTCCAATGAAGGTGTTGATAGCAAGACTCTTGGAAGTTAGGATCCATGCTAGTGTTGTAAGCATTATGGTTTTCTGTGTCTTCAGAACAAGTCTAATAAGAGGGAAGTCAAGATGGACTCGAGTTGTGAAGCTAATGTGGATAAGAAGAGGAAGGCAAACCTACTGGAGCCAGTATTGGGAAGCAATCAACATTCGAGTTCTACTATATTGCCACATCCAGCTCTAATCCCTAGACAGATAAACTCAGACTCTAAAGAGTCAGAAGTTTCTCAAGCTAAAATTACTGCACTCTTTCCACATGTGGTATGCATAGATGGGTGGACGATCACAAGTCTAACAAAGATGAACCTTTAGAGTCAGCAAGCTAGCAACACACCTTGCAACAATTCTGTGGAGTTTTACACCATAAAAGATAGAGCTAAGATCATGTGTTATCATTGCCAACAAGGACATTATGCTAAATTTTGCCCATGGAAGAATCAACAGTTGTACCATGGAAGTGGCTAGAGTCAGATCACAACGAGGTTGTTACCAGAAAGTGTCAGTGATACCCAACCTGAAAGAAGCATTCGGTGAGAGTGACGAATGAAGAAGTCATGCTAGACTACCCAAGAACCTTCGTTAAGGAATAGGAGTTTGTGCCCTTTATGTAATAAAAACGATAGTATCGCAAGTTGAGTCAATGATTTAGTTGTGCAGCTTTATTGCTTGTTGAATTGTCATTATGCTAATGATTGTTTTGAATCTTTGTAATGATTTCAATGATCTTGTTGGGTGTTCTCACAATTTCATTTAGTTTATAGGCCTAAGGTATAAGGATTAATGAAATAAATAGTCGGGTTTCGGTTATCTCCTGTTTTCTCTATCCTATCTTTTCGGAGCAGACTACACTCTTTGGCTTATATCTCTAATTTTGGACAATCATAAATCATGAGAAAATTTTGGACAATAGTAGACTTCAATATCTTTCTTTGAGCGCAAGAATCACCATGATAGCTATTTTGGTTATGGATTTATGAAAATCACAAGACAATGCAATCGCGTTATCTAAAATCTAGAGTAGTTTTAGTTGTGCCCTATTTTTGACTACTTAACTACAAAATTCAGAAAAGTTTTCTATAAGGAAGTTGTGTAAGATTTGATAAGCTTTCTAGTGGTATAAGCTACAACATCATTGGATTAACAGAATGTGAGTTACAGCCATTTTACTGCGCTATTGTTTTTCTGCTCGCGAGGAGTTCTAGATTTCTTGTTCTTGCCCATACACAAGAGTATCATTGGGATGTCAGAACATCTTGATACTAGTTAGATCATCTAGAAGAGGGTGCAAGTTACCCTTTTTGTGTCCCCTAGTTGATCTTATCTTAAGGGGGTAACCAAGTTGAAGAATTTGCAAGATGAAGTGTCCTACGTTCTAGTTTGCGCAGCAGAAGTGTGGTGGTACTCAAGGATGTAAGAGAGAACTCAGTATTAAATAATAAGGTTTAGTTAGAGGGAAGTTTATCCAAGGCCACCAAGATGTTGATAAAGCTATCGGAGAAGCTTTTAAGTTAGTTTGGATCAAGAAACCTCAGGCAAATGTTTGAAGGAGTCCAAGAAGAGGTTGGAGTAAAACCTAAGTATTAGCTTTGTCAGATCAGGACAAGAGTTTTCTATCTACAATGATGCACCTTGTCAAGGTGTGGTATGTGTCCTTATATGAGAAGAAAAGTAGTGGCTTGTTCATTGAGTCAACTAAGGAAGCGTGAGTTGAATTACCTAACGTGTTATCTGGAGTTATCCACTGTGAAGCATGGAAGTACTATCTTTTTGGAAGTAAAAGTGACATCGAGGAGGATCACTAGAATCTACAGGACATTTTCACTAAGTTGGTCTTGAGCTTGTTATATCCTCGTTGGAATGAGATTGATTATGACTTGGAAAAGTGCTAACCCCTGGAGAAGTAAAAGTCGCGGCCGATGCCCTTAGCAATGGAGAATTATGCTAAGAAGGCTCGGGTGACACCAAGGACTAAGAATTGTGTTCCAAGTTCGAGCAATTTAACCAGAATCATTAATGTTTTGAAGATTGGTGGTAGATTCTCTTTTCGGTCAAGAGAGTAAGGAGGCTCTATTGTGAGGTGAACATAAGAAGAAAGAGGTCTTATAAGTATGGACTAAAAAGGAAAGGTGGCCTAGTGATTGGAGTTACCTGAGTATTATTTGGAGTATCTGTCAGAATCTTGGAATCAGATTCGTAAGTTATTTGGAGTGAGGTCAACAGATATGCAAAGTAAAGTGGGATCCTTATCAAGACGATGGAACTACACGAGGAAGTAAAGAAGAATCCAAAGACGGAGTATCTCTATCTCCTAGCCGACGTCTTCTGAATCTCGGGGACGAGATTCATCTTAAGGGGGGGTAGAATTATAACACCCTAAAATTTGCCTCTTTTGAAATAGAGCTAAAATGATTTATTTATGAATTTTTGTGCTCATGAAATATAGGAAAATAAAATTTTTCAATAAATTAAAATTCATCATAAGGTAGCAACATGTTTGAGCAAACATGTCCTTGCATTTGATTTATTTGGTTGAGTGGTTTTGATGAAAAATTTAAAATGGTTCAAATTTCTTTTGCAAATGAAATTAAAAATGGCTTTGAAATAAAAGAAAAGAAAATTTGAAAATAAAAGGATTTAAAAAGTTGTAAAATTTATTTTTGAAAACTTACCAAAATTTCTCATTCTTCTTTGAATTGAAAAGTATATTGGAAATAATAATTGAACTTGATTTGATTCCTAATTGAAATTGGTTTTGAAATAGGAAATAGAAAGAATTTGGAAAAAAAAGAAAAAGAAAATTCTCCACCCTCTCTCTGGCCCGAAGGCTAGTTTTCTTTTTCTCCCCCCCCCCCGCGTGGGCCGAGTTTGGCCCACGGCCCAGCTCCGTCCGCGTCGACCCAGCATCAGTGCTGGCCTAGGTCTACGCCGCGCCCTTCCTCCCTCTCTATGTCACTGACCGTGTTGGCCCACCTGGGGTAGCCGTCTTCTTCCTTCGGATCGAGTCTGAGCCGGACTCTACCGTGCCGCCGTGTCCGGCTTCGTTATGCCGCCGTCGGTTGCCGTGACACCCAAGCAGCCCAGCCTCATAAATAGTCAGCCGAGCTCGCGCTGCCTCCCTATTCCACCTTGGAGCACGATTTTCGCCCTCGCATCGAGCCCGCAGCCACGTCGCAACCTAGCGCCGCCATCCGCCTTCTAAAGACGCACGCCATCTCCGAGCCATCTCCGGCCGTGTAGTTGCCCTAGGTGTGTTCACCATCTCCTTCCCCTTCTCCCCGTGTTCGGTGTTTTCCTGTGCACGCCGACGAGTTTCTCAATGCCGGTCGTGGTGCTGCCACCTTAAGCAGCATGCCGGCGACCCCAATCTCTCTCCACTCTTGGTCGTCCACCTGGAGATCAAGATGTCATATTAGAACGTACCCCTTCGCTGGCGCTTTTGCAAAAAACCCCTTATAATTATTTGAGTCTTAACCCGTAGTCCAAAGCGTCTTTTTAGATTTTGTTTTCTTATTTTGAAAGCGTACTTTGTTTCGGTTAGATCTAAAATATGTTTTCACCTATTTATAGTTTTGCCACTAATCTTGTTTTGACCATAAAATCTCTATTTATCTCCGATTTGATCCATTCAAATTGCGGTAGGTTTGTATTTACGTTGTCTACATGTTTATACCACTGTTAGATATGTTTTCAACTTTTAAAATTCGAGGTTAGATTTAATCTATTATTTTAGTAAAGAAAATCTTGTTTAATTCATATCTTCTACGTTTTAGCCCCATTTTGACCCGTTCAAGTTGCATTGGATTCGTAACGACGTAATCTACACGTTAGTAATAATTTTTACTATGTTAATTACTCTAAAATTTCATGGTTTAAACTCTAACTTGAATAATAATTATGCAACTAGATTTTATAAATAAAATATGATTTGTTTTACTTTAGTTTATAATTCAAATCTAAATTTTCCTTGGTTCAATTTATATTATTTATAAAATATCTTATATATATATTTATACAGTTAAAATAAATAAAGCCTATAGTTTTCTTTTCCACGTATGAAGCAAATCTTTCGGTAGATGTATCTTTTTCACCGTAGCTCCGATTAGAGTGTTTTTCGCGTCTACGTGTTCATAGCGAGACGTAGATTCGTTTACCAACTTTTCATCTTGATTTTATGCTTGGTGTACTATTCTAATTTAGATCTATTATTTTCTTCATGTATGATTGCATAGATGCTTGTGTGGTGCTTTATGATCTTGTCCAGTCGGTGAGTTATACGTGGTGAATCAAGAAGCAGATCATTGAAGTTTTGGACTTGAAGAAGGATCTAAGTTTAAGGCAAGTATAGCATGGGATCTTCCTTGTTGTCCTATTCACCTTAATATCATTTTAATCATATGCATGTGTCTACCTTGGTAATCATAGTAATTTTCCTAGCTATTTGATATCCTGAATTCCTTGATTCCTATGGGTTATTGCATTGGGTAGTATGATGCTAGTGCTCAACTAAAGCCATGATCTTGTAACTTGACTAATGGTATATGCAATAAAAATTAAAAGATGCTTTTTAGCAACATGGAATAAGGGGGCTAGAGCATTGGGCTATTTTATGGTGCTCTAGATTCCTCTCCCTAAGGACTTATCTATAAACGAACATCCAGGACTTACAGTACAGCTGTGAGGGCTACATGGCTCTAGCTTTAGCTCTGTATGAGGACCTTTGTAGCTTGTTAGTGGTTACCTTTATGGAGCAAGAGGGGCTCCGACAGGTATGATTTTGGCCTGCCAAGAGGGTGCACTTTGGTTTCTTTGTATTTTGTTAGTCACTCCTTGGAGGGGGGTTCATGCTTATTTATGGGGAAACCTTAGCGGCCCTAACTTGTTAGATGAACCTTTGAAAGGCTTCATAGTGAACCGTGCCGACCTTCCTTGGTAGTGGATCAAGAGGTTGGACGCCTCGGGCGAAAGGGTAAATCACGACTCACAGTGAAAGTGTACAACCTCTGCAGAGTGTAAAACTGGTATATCAGCCGTGCTCATGGTCATGAGCAGCCTTGGAACATTTACGAAATAGATGATAGACACTGATGATAAAGATGCTCTCTAATGATTACTGTTTATGCTATTGATTATTCATGTTACCTGATCATGTGTTTATATGGGCTTATGAATAAACTTGTTGCCACCCTATTGCTAAAATCATGACTCATTAAAAGCTAATCACAGTTAACCAGTGTCAGCCTTTTGAGCCTCATGAACCCCATGTTATATTTGTTGACTACGACATGTACTTACGCTTGCTTTCCGTTTTAAATCTTTGAAAAAATCCCGGATGGGCACCAGATTGCTAGAGTTTGGAGGAATTAGGGTTGTGACCAACCAGTCAGTTGTCCCTGTGGATTTGGAGTCTTCGCCTGAAGATCAGAGTTGTCTTTCCACTGTCTACACTCTGAGGTTGTATTCTTTATACTAATATGCTATGTAATAAGCATTATCTTATGATATTACCCTTATTTGTAGCTATATGTGAGATTTGACTTCCTGGGCTCATATATGGTGTATATCTGGTTTTGTTCTTAAAAATAGGTGCTACATTGCAGGATGCAGTTCTTGAAAGAAAAGTTCTCCTTTTTATCCTTGATTGTGAAACAGATCTTGGCACTGTTCATGTAGATGATGGCTTTAGCGGTGCTTAGGAAAGGTTGGCCCAAAATGATGGGTGCCCTTACATCTCCACCTGTTTCTAGAACCACAAAGTCTACGGGAACATATGATTGTCCTACTCGAACAATGGCATCTTCAAGAACTCCCTTGGGGTAACAGAGTGACTGATCTGCAAGCTGTAAACACATATTTGTGTACAACAAAGTATCTCCATTAATTTGATCATAAATTACCTTAGGCATGATGTTGACACTTGCTCTGAAGTCATAGACAGATTCTTGGAAAATGTGAGGTCCAATGGCGATGAGGATGACAGGTCTTCCTGGATCGCTCTTCTTTCCTGGTAAGGTATAGTCTATCCACCTTCCCATCGATGGTTGTATACAGTAATATGCTGCATTGTGAATAATGACAAGATTTGTAGTTTCTAGATCTTCCGGTTGCCCCAGAATCTTACCTTAGTCAATCGGAGGAACAGCAGCCGCCAGCTGAGCTATTTGTGATTCTACCATCTTATTAAAGCTATGCTGGTTCTTAATGGCAAAAGCAAAGCTATATATTGTATCATTTACGTTCTATAGAATTTTATCATTGGTAGCTACCTTTCTAGATAATCCCTTGATAAGTTTGGATTGGCCAGCAATTAATTCTCTCTAGGGTGGTTGATTGAAATTATTAAAATTATTACCTTGATAGTTACATTGGTAGTTCGGTCTTTGTTGCTAGTTCCATCCTTGATTCTGTTGAGGATGAAAGTAGTTGTTGTTCTTGTTGACAAAGTTTACATCCTCATGGGTCTCAGGATAGCTGTTCACTGAATGCCCAGTGTTTCCACATACTTCACATGTCATGCGAGAATCATAAATATGCATGACTTCTTGCTTCTCATTGGCTCAATCTTCAAGCTTCTTCATCAGCAGGTCCATCTTAGCAGACAACATGTCTACCTCCTTGAGTTGATGCATACCTCCACCTCTCTTGTGGGTTTGAAGATGTTCTTCATTCCAGCCATGATTGGAGGCCATCTTCTCCATAAGAACGGTTGCAGCTGGTATGGTGAGTGACAAGAATGCACCTCCAGCAGCAGCATCCGTAGTCTCACGGGTACTGTTGGTCAACCCATGGTAGAAAGTATGCATGAGTAGCCAATTCTTCATCCCATGATGAGGATATTCTACAATGTAATCTAAAAAACATTCCCATGCCTCAGGGACAGATTCATCATGTTGTTGCTGAAAGCTTAAGATTCTCCCACGTAGAGCATTGGTCTTGTCTGTGGGAAAGAACTTTGCTAGGAAGGCAGTGGAGCTATTATCCCATGTAGTATCTCTATCTTTGTTGGCGTAGAACCATTACTTTGCCTTCCCCAAGAGTGAGAATGGGAAGAGGCGAAGTAGTATGGCATCTTGGGTCACTCCTTTGATTGTGAAAGTGCTACAAATCTTGAGAAAGTGTTGGAGATGTGCACTCACATCTTCAAGTGCCTTTCCACAAAACTGGCTTGCTTGCACCATATTGATGAGGGCTGGCTTGAGCTCGAACCATTGTCTCTGACATTGACTGTCGGTCTAGTACGGATGTTGGCCATAGTTGAAGCAGAGAATTCATGGAGAGTCCTGTTAGCCATGGCTTCAAATTCAGGTGTTAAGCTTTGCCTTATATGGTTGTCTTCTGACTTTAAAGTTGAACTTTCTTGAGTTTAGCTATAGTCCTCCTAATTAATGCCTCTGGATCTTCAATGTAGTTTGTCGGAACGTCAAAGCCGATCATACATTACCCGGCATAAGATACACAAGTAGACAAAACAAGCGTACGCCTATTTGAACAGAGGTAAATGGTTTTCCGCGATCAGATCAATAAGTATAAGTTTATCAATACTTCCTTTGCCTAGCTACCTTGCCCGGCAACGGCGTCAGAAATGTCCATTGACATTTCTTAGCATCGCTACTAGGAATAAAGTTTTAAATTTAGTCCCTGGCAACAACGCCAGAAATGCTTGTTGACATTTCTTTGCATCGCTACTAGGAACAGAGTTTTAAATCTAGTCCCCAGCAATGACGCTAAAAATGCTTGTTGGTATTTATTAACTTATCACTTGTTTAGTAGCCACCTATTATAAACCTATATCACCTAACATTACTTTACTAGGTTGTCATCCCTAGTGATGATGCCATATATGCTTGTTGGTACTATATAGCATTACTACTAGAATAATACTAAGTAGTTCTTTATTAATTTATGTGACTAGGAAGATTAGATATGAATATATATATATATATGAAAGGAATCTGAAAGCGCACAAATAATTATACCATTGTAGCCTTCAACCGAGAGTATTCTAGGTATCGTTATTTATATTTTTATCACAGGGAAGGTCTAGCTTGGACATGTATTGATAACTTATACTATTGATGGAGAAGTAAACCATAACAAATATTCTACTCATAACAGGGGTAAGTCATAGGATAAGATATATATATATATATGATAAGTTTTGATCGTTAATAATGATAAATCACTCAGAGTACTCCATTCTATGGCATTAACATGGCCAGGTAGAATATTAGAGAAATAATTCCTAAGTCATTCTTAATTACAAGTCAAAGCATACATTGATTAGTGCAATTACACCTAGTAGTCATGGCTACGGTTATCTTTATATCTACACATAAGGGATATTACTAAGGAAGATTAAGAACAAAGCTTGTTCTTCCTTCGTAACTAGACCCTCCTTGCACCTATATTCGGGGAGTGGACTACAAAGGACTCAACGAGAGTGTCACATCCGCGATCTACCACATGACCTAGAATATAGGGTGTATCCACAAGTAAACAACGTATAAGCACCACTCTTATACAATGTCAACCACCCACCCCGTGTACTTTAGAGTGGGTGCTATACGAACTTATGTATAAATAGAATGATAAATTAGCTATACTAAGTATATAATCAAAGTAGATGTTGAACATTATAACCAAGAACATGAATAAGATGAATACTAATATTGTCATAACAATTGTAACTAGCATATAAAAATAATGGAGGTACAAAAGAGAGGGGGTACACAGATTATACCAAACCACACTTTTGACAAGATCAGGAATCCAAGCGAAGCCTTCCCCAAGAGTGAGAATGAGAAGAAACGAAGTAGTATAGCATCTTGGGTCACTCCTTTGATTGTGAAAGTGCTACAAATCTCTAGAAAGTGTTGGAGATGTGCACTCGCATCTTCATGTGCCTTTCCACAAAACTGGCTTGCTTGCATCATATTGATGAGGGCTGGCTTGAGCTCGAATCCATTGTCTTCAACATTGACTGTCGGTCTAGTACGGATGTTGGCCATAGTTGAAGCAGAGAATTCACAGAGAGTCCTGTTAGCCATGGCTTCAAATTCAGGTGTTATGCTTCGCCTTATATGGTTGTCTTTCAACTTTAAAGCTGGAGCTTTCTTGAGTTTAGCTCTAGTCCACCTGATTAATGCTTCTGGATCTTCAACGTAGTTTGTCGAAAGGTCAAAACTAGTCATACATTACCTTGCATAAGATACACAAGTAGATAAAACAAGCGTAAGCCTATTTGAGCAGAGGTCAATTTTTTTTCCTCGGTCACATCAATAAGTATAAGTTTATCAATACTTCCTTTGTCTAGCTACCTTCCCCAGCAACGGCATCAGAAATGCTTGTTGACATTTCTTAGCGTCGCTACTAGGAACAGAGTTTTAAATCTAGTCCCCGGCAACAGCACCAGAAATGCTTGTTGACATTTCTTAACATCGCTACTAGGAACAGAGTTTTAAATCTAGTCCCCAGCATTGACGCTAAAAATGCTTGTTGGTATTTATTAACTTGTCACTTGTTTAGTAGCCACCTATTATAAACCTATATCACCTAACATTACTTTACTAGGTTGTCATCCCTAGTGATGATGCCATAGATGCTTGTTGGTACTATATAGCATTACTACTAGAATAATACTAAGTAGTTCTTTATTAATTTATGTGACTAGGAAGATTAGATATGAATATATATATATATATGAAAGTAATCTGTAAGCGCACAAATAGTTATACCATTGTAGCCTTCACCCGAGAGTATTCTAGGTATCGTTATTTATATTTTTATCACAGGGAAGTTCTAGCATGGACATGTATTAATAACTTATACTATTGATGGAGAAGTAAACCATAACCAATATTCTACACATTATAGGGGTAAGTCATAAGATAAGATATATATATATATATATATATATGATAAGTATTGATCATCAATAATGATAAATCACTCAGAGTACTCCTTTCTATGGCATTAGCATGGTCAGGTAGAATATTAGAGGAATAATTCCTAAGTCATTCTTAATTGCAAGTCAAAGCATAGATTGATTAGTGCAATTACACCTAGTAGTCATGGCTACAGTTATCTTTATATCTACACATAAGGGATATTACAAAGAAAGATTAAGAACAGAGTTTGTTCTTCCTTCGTAACCGGACCCTACTTGCACCTATATTCGGGGAGTGGACTACAAAGGACTCAATGGGAGTGTCACATCCGTGATCTACCACATGACCTAGAATATAGGGTATATCCATAGGTAAACAATGTATAAGCACCACGCTTACACAATGTCAACCACCCACCCCATGTACTTTAGAGTGAGCGTTATACGAACTTATGTATAAATAGAATGATAAATTAGCTATACTAAGTATATAATCAAAGTAGACGTTGAACATTATAACCAAGAACATGAATAAGATGAATACTAATATTGTCATAACAATTGTAACTAGCATATAAAAATAATGGAGGTACAAAAGAGAGGGGGTACAAAGATTATACCAAACCACACTTTTGACAAGATCGGGAATCCAAGCGAAGCGTGCTTGCCACCCTCTAGACCTAGCCTAACTAGCTATGCCCTAGAATATGGTGGAGCTCTGAGGATGATTAGGCTTTCCACCCTCTAGACCTAGCCTAACATATGAATGTCCCACTCGAACAATGGCATCTTCAAGAACTCCCTTGGGGTAACAGAGTGACTGATCTACAAGCTGCAAACACATGTTTGTGTACAACAAAGTATCTCCATTAATTTGATCATAAATTACCTTAGCATGATGTTGACACTTGCTCCAAAGTCATAGACAACTTCTTGGAAAATGTGTGATCCGATGGCGATGGGAATGACAGGTCTCCCTAGATAGTTCTTCTTTTCAGTCAAGGTATAGTCTATCCATCTTCCCGTCCATGGTTGTATATAATAATATGCTGCATTGTGAATATCGACAAGATTTGCAGTTTCGAGATCTTCTAGTTGCCTCAAAATCTTACCTTTGTTGGACGGAGGAATAGCAGCAGCCAGCAGAGCTATTTGTGATTCTATCATTTTATTAAAGCTATGCTGGTTCTTAATGGTAGAAGCGAAACTATCCATTCTATTATTTATGTTCTCTAGAATTTTATCATTGGTAGCTACCTTTCTAGATAATCCATCCTTAAGTTTGGATTGGCCAGCAATTAATTCTCTCAAGGGTGGTTGATTGAAATTATTAAAATTATTACCTTGATAATTACCTTGGTAGTTCGGTCTCTATTGCTAGTTTCATCCTTGATTCTATTGAGGACGATAGTAGTTGCTATGGTTGTTAACAAAGTTTACATCCTCATGGGTCTCAGGACAGCTGTTCACTGAATTCCTAGTGTTTCCACATACTTCACATGTCATGCGAGAATCATGAATATGCATGACTTCTTGCTTCTCATTGGCTCGATCTTCAAGCTTCTTCATCAGCAGGTCCATCTTAGCAGACAACATGTCTACCTCCTTGAGTTGATGCATACCTCCACCTCTCTTGCGGGTCTGAAGACGTTCTTCATTCCAGCCTTGATTGGAGGCCATCTTCTCCACAAGAACTATTGCAGCTGGTATGGTGAGTGACAGGAATGCACCTCTAGTAGCAGCATCCGTAGTCTCACGGGTACTGTTGGTCAACTTGAGGTAGAAAGTCTGCATGAGTAGCCAATTCTCCATCCCATGATGAGGATATTCTACAATGTAATCTGAAAAACATTCCTATGCCTCAGGGACAGATTCATCATATCATTGCTGAAAGCTTGAGATTCTCTCACGTAGAGCATTGGTCTTGCCTGTGGGAAGGAACTTTGTTAGGAAGGCAGTGGAGCAATTATCGCATGTAGTATTTCTATCTTTGTTGGCGTAGAACCATTGCTTTGCCTTCCCCAACAGTGACAATGAGAAGAGGTGAAGTAGTATAGCATCTTGGGTCACTCCTTTGATTGTGAAAGTGCTACAAATCTCCAGAAAGTGTTGGAGATGTGCACTCGCATCTTCATGTGCCTTTTCACAAAACTGGCTTGCTTGCATCATATTGATGAGGGCTGGCTTGAGCTCGAATCCATTGTCTCCAACATTGACTGTCGGTCTAGTACGGATGTTGGCCATAGTTGAAGCAGAGAATTCACGGAGAGTCATGTTAGCCATGGCTTCAAATTTAGGTGTTATGCTTCGCCTTATATGGTTGTCTTTCAACTTTAAAGCTAGAGCTTTCTTGAGTTTAGCTCTAGTCCACCTGATTAATGCTTCTAGATCTTCAACATAGTTTGTCCGAAGGTCAAAACTAGTAATACATTACCTTGCATAAGATACACAAGTAGATAAAACAAGCGTAAGCCTATTTGAGCAGAGGTCAATTTTTTTTCCTCGATCACATCAATAAGTATAAGTTTATCAATACTTCCTTTGTCTAGCTACCTTCCCCAGCAACGGCATCAGAAATGCTTGTTGACATTTCTTAGGGTCGCTACTAGGAATAGAGTTTTAAATCTAGTCCCCGGCAACAGCACCAGAAATGCTTGTTGACATTTCTTAGCATCGCTACTAGGAACAGAGTTTTAAATCTAGTCCCCAGCAATGACGCTAAATATGTGTAACACCCTCGGTGTTATATTGTAATGTTTTTGCTAAAACACTGCATTAGCCTCATGCTTGTTTGTACATGTGTGTGATTTGGAGTATAAGTCGATATACGGCATTTGAAATGTTCATCCGAAACGGGAAATAAATGCTAAGTTTCATGTCGCTTTATATTGTTTAGTATTCTAAACGGATTTTTATTAAATAAAAATGATGTAGATCGTGTACGTGAACTTTATTAAAATTTGTAGTACGTACTCAGTAGGCGACAATGGAACAAGTAAGTCGGAATTGGAATTCGACACGAAACCGTTCGAAGTTTAAGTCATTTCGCGTAAGTTATAAATGGGTCGACGAAGCCACTTTTGGTAATTTGTAGAAAACCCGTGCACGTCATCTGCTTCGGACAAGCCATCACTGACCATGGTCACCACTGTGCCTTGGTTGCCTGCCACCGCACGCAAGCACACGGCGCACGGGTCATGTCAGCTCTGCCTCGCCGTCGCGTCGCGCGGTGCCTTGGTCGCGCTATATGCCGCCGTCGCCGCGCCGGTACTGCTCTCATTTACTCGCTCTGGCTGCACGCACGCGGAACGATCGCCTCGCTGTCTCCGTCGTTTTGTGCACGGGTACGTTGCGTTGACGACCACGGCTGTGCCAGGCCATGCCACACCAGAGCCCATGTCTTCGATGAAGCCATGGCCAACGGTACTTCTTGCTTTAAATTCGACGTGACCGTAGAGCGTTAATGAAATTCGTCGCATCCTTGGCTTCGTGAGACAGCCAGCAGCTTGATTGACACCACCTTGCCCATTGTAGCACCTCACTGTGCTTCAATTTTGGAAGCATAGCTCCGCCTGCTCCATAAGAACGAGGTGAACTACGCCGTCGTCCATCCACTGAACCAAAGCATACCAGTTCAATTCACTGCACTGCTAGCTTCTCCTTCGGTTGTTGTATCGACCGCCCACCTCATTCAAAGCTCCACCGCCGCTTTTGCGTCTTCTCCACGGCCGGCGGAACCTCGCCCGGTGAGCGAGCAAGCAAGGGTGCGTGCTGGCATTATTAGCTTGTTGACGTCACCATGACGTCACCCCCATGTCACCCGTGATTTGTGGCCGTTTCGTGTAGGAAAATAAATCATTGAATACAGTTAAAATACGCCGTAGCGTCCGTGCGTTCACATCTGCGCTGGGCGATCGCTCTCATATTTGGCGTGCTTTCGCGGCTTCGCGCCGCCATTGGGCATTGATGCTTCTTGGCCCATCGCATCGCTTCGCCCAGGCGCAAGGCGCGCTTGTGTCCCGCCATTGTTGGGCGCTTCTTTGCTTGCGCGCTATTATTTGGGCAGCGTCTTGTTCTTTGAGCCTTGCCCGCTGTGGCGCGCTGCGATGGGTGGCGCCGTGTTCGGTATTCTTTGGGCTCGCCGCCTTGTGATGGGCGTCGCGCTTGCTTTCGCTTCGCATTCTTTGGGCCATCTGCAGCTTGGCAACACACGCGCCATACGCCGCCACTCGCCACATGGGGCTGCTTGTTGGGCAGCATGCATGTTTGGGCGAAGTCGAGCCGTGGGCATGAAACATGTTTCGGTTTCTTTATTTTCTGAGAATAGAAATGCTTAGTTATTTTAATTATGAATCCAACTTCGATAAATCGTAGTAAATGGTGTAGATGTCCAAAAATAGTGAAACCAGGTTCGTTAGGTTCGCAAAAATACCATCTACTTATTAGTACAGTTAGATTGCAGTTAGCTATTATGATGATAGGTTCATAAATTTTAATTAGCAAGCTTAGCATTATATAGATTAATAATTGTAGGAATTATTGTGGCAAATCGGTAATAGTTTTATCTTTGAAAATTTTACAGTAGGTTCACTAGGATATCGTGTACTTGCTGTAAATTTTATAGCCTTAGAACGAGTTGTTAGATAGAGTAGCTATTGCCTTTGCTTTATTGTATATAGCGTAAACTAGCATTAGGGGTAAGAATAGCTGTAGTTGCTATAACAATAATGATACTTCGAAATGGTTATCGGTGACAATAGGTAGCCTAGTACCGTGGTCGATATCCATAGCTTAGTAGCTAAATCAATGTACTTTTATTTTAAGAGCTGCTGTTGTTATATTCCTAAGCATTGCATCATCATTTCATGCATGTAGATCACGAGCTGGTAGACTTCGTGCCCGTCGTCGAGCCGGAGTACGACGAGGTGATCGAGGAGTACGAGGAGGAGATCTTCGCACAGGAGGAAGCCCAGGAGCCTGTTGGTGCTGACTTTGCTGACCCGGCACCTGCTCAAGGCAAGCCCCGGTGCATAACCCCTATTTTTAAATGATCACTGAATATATTTATATGATATGCATTTACGTTACAGGCATTTTATGGAAACTACATGCATAGATATATCCACCATGAGTCCTACTAGTGCAGGTCGAGTAGCTGCTATGCTCAGGATGTCGGTAGCGTGAGTAACCTGCCGTTACTCGCAAATAGGTGATTACACTATGATATCATGATGAAATAATGGAAAGGAAAAATGGTGACCGGACAGGGATGTGGATTTGGTACTGGTGGGTGTGAGGGGTTGTGTCCTGCGGCCAACAGGGCATAGCTCGGTTACACTTTTTCCCTGCCTGTGTCGATTAAGGACCGGTCATTGCATATGACTCTAGGCAAGTCACAGACTATTGTCCCGAGCACATACTTGGGTATGGGCGCAGGGAAGACTTGCTGCTCTCTTGTCGTGGATCCGGCTCTTTCCGGACCGACTGATGGGAAGAGGAGGTGGTGGAGGTCCTTGCACCGCACTGAGTCCGGGATTCAGAGGCGGGGGCTTGGAGTCCAAGTTTGGACGGGGACCTGGACACCCGGGACAGGAGAGTGGTGGGTTAGTCCTGCTTGTGCCTGGGGTACAAGCGGGGCATGTGTCTTCGGGGCACCCAGCTGGGTACATTGATTCGTGAATCGCCGGGTTATCCGGTACGGCTTGTCTGTGGTTTAGCACCGTAGTAAGAACTGGAAGTGGAAAAGGAGAAGGAACAGTAACGATTGCTCAACTCTTGCTTGAAAGTAGCATAGGTGCTTATATAGATTGAACGGGAGTGTCACATCCGTGATCTACCACATGACCTAGAATATAGGGTGTATCCACAGGTAAACAATGTATAAGCACCACTCTTATACAATGTCAACCACCCACCCTGTGTACTTTAGAGTGGGCGCTAAACAAACTTATGCATGAACATGATGATAATCCATACATACTAAGCATATAATCAAAGTAGACGATGAACATGTGCTAAAGAACATGGATAAGATGAATACTAATATTGTCATCACAATTGTAACTAGCATATAAAATAATGAAGGTAGAAAAGAGAGGGGGTACAAAGATTATACTAAACCACGCCCTTGACAAGATTAGGAATCCAAACGAAGCCTGCTTGCCTCCCTCTAGACCTAGCCTAACTAGCTATGCCCTAGAATATGGTGGAGCTCTGAGGATGATTAGTGTTTCTATCTTCTCAAATGACTTGATGACTGGGGTTATCTCCTGGGGTGTGGGAGGGGCTGGTATATATAGCCCAGAGCGTCCAACATGATCCCTTGCATCAAACCGACTTAAAGGACAGTGTAGATGCAACCTAGGAGGTAGTGGAGAACCGACATGTGGGCCTAGGGGGTCGGGTGGCTTATAGGTGGGGCCAGTCAGCCCCACTTGGCTGCCTCTGCCCTTCTACCTCGGTGTGGAGTCCTCTCGAGTCTTCTAGAGTCTTCTGGTGTCCGTTTCACTGCGGATAAGCGCGATTAAATCTAACATGTAGGTCCACCTTGATGGTTTTCTAGATAAACCCTGTAGAAAATACAGATTCAATAAAACTTGGGGAATTTGTTAGTTTAAACGCCTAAACCTTCATTGGTGATTATATTTATGCCCTTATACATGTTATATTGACGGTTTATAATGGTTGTTAACTACTATCAACATGGACTAATCTAGGTGATGCCATTACTGCTTGGTTGTAAGTTGACAGTGTGGGGGTGAGAATGTTGAATCTCGAACCCCTCTAGTTGCGTATAACCACTTGTGGGGCCTGGTATTTATCTTTCACAATTTCAGCGTGCCAGAGAAATCCAGGGTGCCTCAGGGCTGAGTAGCAGGATGGTATCATTCCAGACTAGAAAGCAGCCGGAATCAGCCTAGACAAGCTGGATCGTCGATGATGGTGTATCTTGTGGGTAGTGTAAACCTCTATAGAGTGTATGGTTGATCGATCGATACATATGTCATCTTTTCGGCTATGGACCTTTCCTATGTTACTGTTTCACATGACTAGTGAGCGGAGTCCTTTCTTCTCTCCCCCTAGGTTTGTTGGACTTTGGTTGTTAGCCCATAAGGCAAGGTATGAGAGGGAGTTGTCCTTGCCACCTAGAGAGTGAGAGTGTGGTGAGATGTGTGTGATGGGATGGGTGAACGTGTAGATGAGATGGGTGAAAACTTGATGAACTATTATAAAATTTTGATGAACTTGTATAGGAAACCTACAGCCATATATAGGCCTTTTGTTCTACCCTTGTATTCCACTTACCACAAAGCATAGGGTGGGAGCCAGTGGCTAGTACAAATCATACTAAAAGATATTTGGCATGTTTGGATGACATCTGCAATGACAACAACGGAGATTAGAAGGACTAGATGGTCTCGTGCCTATGCTCAAGTTTGGTTGACGAGACGAAGAAGAAGTCTACGCCCGCTGATGTTCTACGCCTACTTTCATGATTGCCCATGAAGGTGGAGCCTTCACCTGTCGACGCTCTACGTCAACCCTGATGATAATCCATGAAGGAGAAGCCTTCACCCGCCGACGCGCTATGTCTACTCTGATGAATCCCTATGTGCGTTTCCGCTAGTATAATGATGTATCTAGGTGTGTAACCAAGTGATGTAATGCCTTGTAAACTTGTACTTTTGCTACTGTGGTATCAACTGTTATTTGATAATGTGATGGCTTGATCTCTTGGACTATCACATTATAATTCGTATCTGTGGATTTTCCCTTCATCGAAAATCAGGATCGTTTCAACCTAGAAATCAAATAAATAGTTTAGAGTTGTGCAAATATTTTGATAGAATTTGATGAGTCGTGTAGGTTAGAAGCACACACCCTTTCTTGAGGGTGAAGCTAGCCAAAAGAATCAATGGGGTTTTCAAGAATGTTCATATATACAATTTGAAGGCACTATTTTCCAGAAAATTCAGTATGGTTTTGAAGGCACTATTTTGCAGAAAATGAACAGTTGATCTCACTTGCTTAATGTGCACAAATTGATGGTTACCTGATAAAATCATTTGTCTTGTAATTTTTACTCTATTTTATTGCTTCTCCACTAAAGCTACATGATAGTATTGAAAGAGGCATAGTTGGCAGTGGATGAATCGAAACCTTTCCCTTTTAGTCGGCACAAATTTCACCTGCTATAAATATTGGGAACCAGCAAACAAAGAGCTACGCTAACAAATCTACTTGCTAAGAGCAGTAAGTGTACATACCAACCCAATTCTCCAATTTGGTTGTGTTTCAATGCAACACTTTGCATACCTTGAATTTGTCACCTCCCAACCTGCATTCATGTCAACAACAAAAAATTATGAATGACTAAGATATTCATGGTGGTCACCTTGATCATTTCTTTCATTTTGGGGATCCATAAGAAGCAACCAAAGTAAAATCACCCATGTCTGGATGGCTGGACCATATTCCTGAAGTATTTGGTTCAAGACTCTCTAGGCTACTTCTGACTGCAGTTGGAAGAAACCAAAAAACTATGTCCATCCAATTTGACGAAAAGGGACCGCACATTGAATGAACATTCAATGTTTACAACTGCCATTCACTTCCTCAAGAGGCCATATTTCATTTTAGCTACAGGATTGTCATGGCATGTACCAGTTTCAAAGAAGGATCATGCACATTGCGAGAGGTCACAACCAAACAATTTTCTCACAGAATCCAAACATGGTAGGATAACAAGTTAGCATATATATACATGATATCTTCTACAACTAAATTTGGCAAAAAAAGACTATTTCAGACTATGAGTGTAACCAGTTAGTGGTTAAAATGGTACGGGACTCAAACACAAAGCAGAACTGAATGGCAATCGCCTTGGCCGTGAATTGCCGCCACCCAAACACGAGCTCCCATCACACTATGGAAAATACTTGTCTTTCAGTTGGATATACCTTTCTATATTTCTGCACAGCTATTGTTTCGATTAGAGTTTTAGTATGGCACCCATTTGCAAGACAGTAAGTCACAAGGATTCGTCATCTCGAATGATCTAAACTATAAGGCAAGAGGCAGCAGGATGACCTTACTATGTAGCATGAATTTATTTAAGCAGGTACACTATGAACTATCTAGATTCAAAGAACTTAGTCTAGCAACATTGTGAACTTCATCAGATTTGTGGGACTACACAGATCCAAAGTGAAAAAAGATATAAAATATTAGTGAAGTTTCCAAGAACTTTAGCAACATCTAGTTCAGGTTAATACATTTCATTTTGGCAATTCAGATTCAGGATAACCCATTTCCTAATCATGGAGTTTTAGCATACAGGTGAAGCCCTGGTAAAGCAGATAATCAGCCTCTGATCTGAGACTATACCTCAACTTCTTGGAAAAATAGTGTGGTTGCAGCGAACTTTTAGAAATTAACAATGACACTGAACCTCTACTTTAGATTAGGATATATATTAATCTGTATGTGCTATGTTAAACTAACATGTATGAATGAAAATAATAGAGGAAGAATAGGAAAAATGTGTTCCATCGATGAGTTTGAGTAACTGGTGTTGGTGTTTCTTAGCGTAAGCAGAGGAATCTGCAAGCGCACGGATACACCGTTGTAGCACTTCACCCGAAAATATTTAGGGTATCGTATTTTCCCAAAGGAACAAATGTGTAAGTCTCTTGGATAGCTCACATAAGAAAACAAGTGAAAGGATAGCTTGGGTAGTGAGGTTTTTATAAGGAAAGATATCCTTAGCGAAGATAACCTTGACACTATAGACTTACTTCGGGCACCGGTTATCACTTGGTCTGCCAAGCAATGCCGGCCTGTAGCTCTACATCAAACCTGAACGTGGGGGAGTACGAAGGACGGACATGGTTGTCACCACCTGCCACCTACCCCTCAACCATGGGGAACGAGGCAAACGAAGATAGCTTCACCACGTCCACACTATTAACTATTACTCTAGCACGCATCCAAGGGTTATCCATCTTTATCAGGGCCCTTCTACTAGAGTACTCGCCACAAGGATGGACGACGAACCCGTAAGTTTATAATGAACAAAGGTAACTTTCTTAAGAAATCAATGCCGAAGTTAAACACAAACTTCTTACTCCGAGTAGTAAGAGGATCATAGAGGTACAAGTGGAGGAGTTGCTAGCTCCAACACTCCTTTCTCTAAGTGTAACGAGCACACTAAGGGAGGTTGCCGATAGCCCCAACACTTCTCCAACTCTCTCCTCACTCACTCCCACTCTTATTCTAGCTAAAGCTAAGTAGTAATGAAGCTCTTTCTCTTCTCTTGCTCTCTTGCTGTGTGTTGTAGAGGGAAGCTATAATCCTCTATTTATACAGGGAGTAAGGCGGTGCAGCAGCTATCTTTGGCCCAAAAACCTAGCTCCCACCGCCTCTGCATGCCTCCATGCCACCGCTAGATGAAGGAGGGGATGAGCGGCTCCAGCTGGGGGTTGGCGCCCCCATGGGTTGGTCGCCCCATGACTGGCTCTGGTGGCCACCGCCTTCGCATGGTGGGTTTCGGGCTAGACTTAGAGTGTGTCCCATGTTGCCTTCTATCCAGAATTGGAGTTTGGATGGCCTACTATGTGTTCCTTGGCCTGGATACGCATTCCGCTTTCCCTGATTGCGCGTTTTCTCATGTATTTCATAGTTGTGTCCTGCAAAACATACTTGTACCAAAACTTGTGGAAAGTGTGAGTTAAAAGCCCAAATTCTAAGATTTGGTATTCTCATTTGTTTATTTTGTTTAAATGTTGGCTGTAGGATCATGAGTTAAGCACCACCAACAAGCTCCCCCACACTTAGTCCTTTGCTCGTCCTCGAGTAAAGTTTAAGGACTAAGCGGGTTCATCTCCTTGATTTGAAATCTGTATATAGGTTATTCCAAGCTTCACCATAAACTTGTGAACTTCCAAGTGTCCACCAAAATATTTTGAGTAATTGGAAAGTGGAACAGCTGGATTCAAATCTTTTGCTCAACTCATGATTAGAACTCGGGTTTTTGCATGGTTTTGAAAATAAAGATAGCTTATGTTCCTTGAGTGATTCTCTCAAGTCACTCAATTTTGTAAGTAGTTCCTCGCCAAGGCGTATTTTGGTTGTTTGTCTTTTTATGAATCATCCTACTTCTAGGGCTTATATGGAGCGTAGGTGGGGATGAAGTTTGTGGCACACTTACCTTATATATGTTGTGAGGTCAAATCTCGGATCCTCTAGAGAGAAGCGTCATACTCTTAGATCAAAACAGTGCAAGTGTGTGGAAATATGGTGGACTTATACTCCTATTTTTGATATAATCTTTTCTCCTAGCTTTTATTTTGACACATGTCTAGCATTGTTTTTTATGAGCCTTCATTGTGCTCATCTTTTTTTTCTTTTCAATGCTTTGCATAGCCTATTGTCTCTATGCTAGGGAGACCATATACTTAGAACATGGAGTATATATGTGATGATAATGAAAGCATGCTTTAGCATATCCCCAGTGTAGGAATAGCTACTATATGTGGCGTGTACGTGAGTTTTGATCTTGGGAGCATGAAAAATCCCTCAACAGTGATCACAGGACTTGGCAAAATTCAACACAAGATAAGTTACCTATGTAGAAGGTTATTTCAACCATGAATATGTATGGCTTTGGTGGGACATTTAATTTTCACTCAAGGAACATGCTATTTGCATTTTAATTTTCAAAGATAAATCCCAAGTACTTTACACAAGTGAGCAAATTTCATATCATCCTACTATATCTCAAATTCCAATTACTTAGATAAAGAGGGGTCCCTAATCTAAGTGTTCACAAATCTTAGGAATTTTAGCAAGGAATAAACAGTATACAAACTTTTAATCATAGGAAGACATGCAGATGCAGCATCACATTTTATTTTAATTTGTTTGATTTCAGTTTTAAAATTAAAATAGAGCGAGAGAGAATTACACAGACCATGATTTTTGCATGTGTTGTTTATCTGTGCAAATTTGGAGGTGATTGTGGTGCCTCCACCACACGTGTACCTGTCTTTATTTTATGTTTTGACAAAAAAAAGAGTCCACAAAACAAGTGTAGACAAATAATTCTCAAAGAAATCTTTATTCAATCATCAGAAGGAGAGGCGCATTACATGATTGGAATTTAAAGAAAATGATCGGAATGAAAGAACTAAGAAAGGTAAAACATATGCCTATTTATTTTGGGTAAGAGGAATCTATGGGTCAAGAGCGTGCTCTACCCTTGCAGCTCTTGCCACTTTAGCCAGCCTACGCCCAAAGCTAAAGAAACAAATGTTCAATTCGTGCTCAAGGCCTTTGATCTTAATCAGGCTATCATCTACCTGGCCTCTAAGGAATCTCACTTGCTCGCGGAGGGTTGTAATTTTGTTATTCAGCGAGGTGATCGCGGGGTCTTGGGGAGGTAATGGCTCTTCATCCTCTTTGAAGATGGCGCATGATTATAGGACGGGGGGCTTATTGACCCTCTTAATCCTAAGGGGCTTGGATGATGAGCCGACTGTCTCTTTTGAGACAGACTTTTGAGCGGGGTTTATTGCCGGCCCTTTCCCTTTTCCTGGTTTGTGCATGAGCCCCTTCCTGCACCCTCCATCGGGCTTTTGAATGCCCATTATAGTATAGCTACGGTTAAAAACGGTGTTGCCCGAAGGCGTTACATGAACACTTTTTATTGCACTTTTTGGAGTTTATCTCTTGAGGCTATCGGTCCCCGAAACCGATCTTGATGAGGGCGCCCGTCTAGGCTGGGCGCCATCTTGCGGCGCCTTGGTCCTTGTAGTGGACTGCACACTCGTACCTCCACTTGCCCCGCTAAAGAGTGGAGGCATGACAGCAAGTGGAGCCATCACGACAGCTCTCGCTTCTTCTCTCACAAAGGTATTTTCTAGGACTGGGTTGATGGCCTGTGGAATTACCTCTAAGTTGTAGGTGGAGCTGGAGCCAGTGTACAACGCCAGTGTTTTGCCGGCCATGGCTCAGCTAGGAGTGCTTGGAATCAATGTTTTGTGAGGGGGCAGAGGAAGGATTTGTGTGAAATGAAGAGAGGCCTAAGGTAGCCTTTATAGAGGCATGTCTCTACATGAGAGAGAGAGAGAGAGATATCTTACGTCAAAACCCTGAGGATAGCATAGTGTCGGTGTTTCGGACCGAGGGGTCCTCAACCAACCAGTGAATTTGAACTACGTACCCCTAATCCCGGATGGTGATGCAAGGAGACACAAGGTTTATACTGGTTTAGGCAATCGGCGCCCTATGTCCAGTCTGAGAGATTGATCTTGTATTCCTTGCACCGAAGTGCTTGTGGTAGGGGGTTACAAGCTGGGTGAGAGAGGGAGCTAGTCCCAGGTCTCGACGTGGAACGGTGCGAGCCGCTTGAGACATTGCTCTCAGGCAGCTTGGGAGCGCGTGTGTTACGGAGTGTTGCTTGGGCGTGTGTGAGGGCATGGTTCTTTCGTATGTTTTTTGTTGCCCCCTAGAGCTATCCCTGGCTGCATCCTTTTATAACCGCAAGGAGGGAGCCAGGAGTACATGAGTGAGCTACACGTGGAGCCTACTGTAGTTCAGTCCTGTAGCAGCATGGTGTTGGGAATGGTGATTGGTACTTGACTAGCGCGCCGTGCTGGCCAGGCCCGAGGTTGTTGAGGTCATGGGAGTCCTTGTTGACGTCTAGTCAGTATGGCCTCCACTGTAGGAGACATGCCGTGCCTTGTGGGTTCTTGACTTGGTGGAGTGCTGAGGCCTAGCGGGTGTTGTAGCTGATCGTGCCGAGGCCTGCTTTGTCGAGGCCTCGGAGGTGACCCGTGTATGATGTGGGGGTCTCGGTGGTCAGCGTCGTACCCGATTCAGGTGGAAAAGTGCGGAGCGTGTGTCCACAGGGCACGGTAACCCCTGCACCGTCAGTAGGGGATGGTAAAAAGGAGATTTGACCGATGTCCCATCGCCCCTGTTGTTGTATCCTACCAGTCATGGCTGACGTAGTAGGTGTGACCAAGCGCACTTAAATGGATGGGACGGCTCGCCAGAGGGACGGTTGAGGTGGAGGCGACGAGGATGCGGGACGAGCCCGGCCTCGGCCGAGGCAGAGAAGGAATAGTATGTCCGCAGCCCTGCCAGGGGGTGTCGGACTAGGCGGAGGACGAACAGTTGGTCTTTCATGCTGATTCCGAGACTACAGGGACCCGGACTTGACCCTCCATGCCAATTTGTCCTTGGCATAGGAGTTAGGTTGCACAAGGTAGTACAGTGTCGTAGGGGGGCACGATGATGAGCACGATGTGGTAGGTAACCCTACTTTGTGCTCCGGTCCATTGTCTCGTCGGTCATTCTCTGTCTTCGCGCTAACGTCTGGGCCGACGCTATGTAGAGTAGTGGAGCGCATTAACTGGACATGACATTTTGTTAGAGGAGTCAGTCACGACGGAGGTGACGAGGTTGTTGCTGAGCCCAGCCTCGGGCGAATTGGAGAATGGGTATCCTGTCCAAGGCCTTGCGGGGCGTGGCCTCGGCGAGAGGCCTCAGCGAGAGGGCCTCGGCTGGGCGGAGGGCTTTGGCCTTTCTTCTGAGGCCTCGGCGCAAGCCTTGGGTGAGTCAGAGAATCTGCCGAGACCTCGTGGTTGTCCTTTAGCTTTGATTTTTGCAAGGCTTAAGCAATATTTTTCGTTCTTACTTAGGGTACCCCTTCTTGTGGTATCCAACAGTAGCCCCCGAGCCTCGGGAGGAGTGCGGGCACTCTCCCGAGGTTTTGACGAGACTTGGCTCGTAGCAGCTCCCATCGGGATTGTGTTTTGTACTTGGTGGTTCCGGTGGGTGTAGCCCCCGAGGCCCTGGAGAAGTGGGTTTACTCCTCCAGGGGCTTTTTTCTCCGTTGAGCAAGGAGTTTTATCGTGTTTGCCGGGCCCATGAATGCGAGTTCGGGTCGCTGGGACTTGGCCTAGTTGCAGGGAGAGCCCCCGAGCCTCCGCACAGAGCGAGAGGGCGGTCAGGAGTACCCCTGGCTTTTTATGCGACCGTCGCGCATCCTTTTCGCTCAGAAGGAGGGGTGGAATATGCCAGGCTACCCTTGGTGGGCGCGAGCGGTGACACTTCCAGTGAGCTGCTATCGGGTAAATCCGAGTGGAGGCCCATGCCCCATTCGATAGGGGTCGGCTAGTGGTCTAGAAACGCACTCCAAAAGTACCAGAGGGCTTCTCTAGTGGGTCCTAGGACCGCTCAATTGGCCCTGAGGGCTCGGCGCCTCCCTACGGTGGGATCCCATTCGGAGAACTCCCCGCTGGTCTCGGACACGACTTAAGGCATCCCGAGCGATCACTTGCTCGGGCCTCGGCCATGTACGGGCTCGCCCATAGCTATCCCTGACTCTGTTGTCCTCGGGCGGCTGTCAAAACCCTCGGGGGTCCAGCCTTCGAACCCCTGGACCGTAACGGGCTCGGCGCCCTTTTTGTCGTGTTTTTCTGAATCTCCGAGTGCGAGCTTGGGTGGCCTGCTTTTGTTTTGGGTGCAGGAAGAGCCCCCGAGCCTCCGCACGGAGCGAGATGGCGATCAGGAGTTCCCCTAGCTTTTTAGGTGGCCCTCGCGCATCCTTTTCGTTCGGAAGGAGGGGCTTGTTCGTCGTGCCCCTTTGAGTGTGAGCCTAGGTCGCTGGGTCCCGACAAGGTTGCAGGGAGAGCCCCCGAGCCTCTGCACGGAGCGAGAGGGCGGTCAGGAGTTCCCCTGACTTTTTATGCGACCCTCGCGCATCCTTTTCGTTCGGAAGGAGGGGTTTGTTTGCCGAGCCCCTTCGAGTGCGAGCCTGGGTCGCTGGGTCCCGGCAAGGTTGCAGGGAGAGCCCCCAAGCCTCCGCACGGAGCGAGAGGGCGGTCAGGAGTTCCCCTGACTTTTTATGCGACCCTCGCACATCCTTTTTGTTCAGAAGGTGGGGTTTGTTTGCCGAGCCCCCTCGAGTGCAAGCCTGGGTCGCTGGGTCCTGGTAAGGTTGCAGGGAGAGCCCCCGAGCCTCCGCACGGAGCGAGAGGGCGGTCAGGAGTTCCCCTAGCTTTTTATATGACCCTCGCGCATCCTTTTCGCTCGGAAGGAGGGGTGGAATATGCCAGGCTACCCTTGGTGGGCGCGAGCGGTGACACTTTTGGTGAGCTGCTATCGGGTAAATCTGAGTGGAGGCCCGTGCCCCATTCGATAGGGGTCGGCTAGTGGTCTAGAGACGCACTCCAAAAGTACCAGAGGGCTTTTCTAGTGGGTCCCAGGGCCGTTCAATTGGCCCTGGGGGAATATTCCCCTCCCATTGGCTGACAACGGCAGGCGTGCCCTTTGAGGCGGTTTCTCGGGGCCTGATATTGTTGCGGTTGGATGCAACGCGGTGTCAGCGGGCAGGGCATAACCATCCGTGCGATTAATGAGGAAAAGGTGGGCGCGTGGGCGGTAGAATCGGATCTGGATTAACTGTGCCTGGACTCGAGGGAAACTTCCCTGATTTCGTCGCCTGACCGTTTCGTCCTTTCCCTACATAAATATGAAATGAGTCTCGCCCCTCCCCTCCTTACCTTTCCCATACCTGCCTTTTCTGCCTTCGAGCCATTGTCAAGAACAAAGAGCGCCGGGGAGAAGAAGGGAGAAGAGCGAGTGAGAGAGAGAGAGAGAGACTTACCGCCGTAGCCCTCATTCTCCATCACGCAATGGCCGGCGGCCCTCCTATCATCGTCCCGGCGGATCCTTGGGAGCCATCCGACGTGTTCGTGGAGGTGCTGCAGTCGCTCATCGACGACGGCCTTCTCCATCCGATCACCGACCTTGATAGGCCATAGTGGATTGCTCCGTTGGGTGAGCCAGAGCCGAGGCCACGCGAAGGGTATGTCGTGAGCTTCGTATCTTTCCACGAGCGTGGTCTCGGCGTGCCGGCGGACCGATTCATGTGGGCGCTCCCGCATTACTACAGGGTGGAGCTACACAACTTCAACCCTAACTCCATCGCGCAGGCGGCTATTTTCGTCGCCGTCTGCGAGGGATATCTAGGGATTGCCCCCCATTGGGAGCTGTGGCTCCATGTCTTCCGAGCGGGGCATACCACCAAGCCGGCGGGTACGGCGGGTACAAGGAAGATGATGAGGGCCGGCGGCTACACTCTCTAGGTGCGCCAAGACCGGTAGCACCTTTACATCCTGGCCCAGCTTGCGTCGACCAATCACCGCTGGTACACCAGCTGGTTCTATCTCCGCAACGACGACAACAGACTTCCCCCCTACACCAGGTGGATCGTGGAGGACTGTCCGGAGAAGTGGAGGTATGGCGTGCCGAGGGAGGAGCAGCCCAAGCTACAGCCGCTCCTAGAGGGGCTGGAGAGGCTACGGAGCCGCTACCTTACAGCGGCTGTGGTCATGGCGGCCTTCCACCACCGGAGGGTGCTGCCGCTGATGGCTCGGTAGCGGCGCCTATTCGATATGAGACCAGATGAGCCAATCGAGGGCATCCGGATGTCTACCAGCGCCCTCTCCGATGAGGTGGTTCTACGTTGGGTGAGGGAGACGGTGGATGGGAAGCTGAAGAGCGGTGGTCTGACCCACATCGTCATGCGCCCGTCACAAGGGTATCTCTCCCTGGTAAGTCACGCGCCGCTGCAGCTCCCGAGACCTCCTCGTTCCTCACCGTTTTCCCGTTTCCTTACTTACGTTCGCCGTTCCTATAGGGGATGAGGAATGTGCGAGACTCCCCGCCACCCGTTCCCAAGGACGCAAGGCGGCAGGTGGCGAACCGAGCACATGCTGAGGCGCAGAAAAAGAAGAAGGACGCCAAGGAGGCAAGGCGCAATAAGAAGATACTTGAGCGTGAAGCGCTGGAGAAACGCCGCCGGCGTCAAAAGCAGGACGATCTCCCGGTGGAGTTGTCTCCGTCGCCATCGCTATCAAAGGATTCTTTGGATGAAGATGATGGGATCGAGAGGGGGCGAGGTCCCCTGGACCATCTCCCTGATGTTGGGGAGACAGCGCTCGGGGCATCGACGAGCAGCCCGGCGTTTCTAGGGGAGGAGGAGATGGCGCCCCAGGGTCGACAATCGCTCACCCCATGTTCAAAGCTGATACGCCCGAGCTACGGGCACTGGGGAACATGCCGTCAGCCCAGTGGGCTCGACGGTAGTGGTGGAGTAGGCAGCAGTGGGGGCGACGCAACTGCCCCCGCAGAAGGTCGAGGGGGTGCCAGAGTCCGACGAGGGTCGGCTGGCACCAGTGGATACCAGGGCCGTGCCTCCACCACCGCCGCCGCCGTTGTAGAGGAGAGTCGCGGTGCCGAAGCGGCTGCAACCCTGCTCGAGGTGAGTGTTTTTTTAGCGACGTTCGCATCGTCTCCTGCTCGCTTCATGGTCATATGCTGACCAAGTGGGTGTTTTGCCTTCAGTCGGAAGCGTCAGGTGGAGGTGCCAGCCTTGGTGCCGCGCAAGGCACTCAAAGTGAGCGCCAGCTCCACTGCTCAACAGGCGGCAGAGGCGCAAGCCACTGTGCAGCGTGGTGCGGCGTCGGCCCGGGTGGACCTGGAGGGGCTAGTCGCCCAGGAAGGGGCTCCCGGGGCAGCCTCAGAGCAGACGGAGGAGGAAGGGCCTACGCCGCGCATTGTCAAGGCCCACGAGTCCGATGGGGCCTGGGTGCCTCCCGTCGCCATGGCGGGAGCGAAGCCAAGGCCCCTGGGACTTCCGAGGCCAAGATGGTTTAGGCGAGCATGGCGGGCCCGGTGGCCCGAGATTCGGAGATGGAGGTGGGGCAACCTTTGGTGCCTCCCCTGGCCCAAGGCCTGCCACCGTCGCAGGAGAGCGCCCGGGAGGTGGAGGTTCAGGCGACATCTCCTGACGGTACTTCCCAGGGGAAGGAGGCGGCAGATGTCGAGGTGGCCAGTGCCGCCGAGCAGCCAGTTCCAGCTTCTGGTGAGGGAAACTCGGCCCTCGCAAGGGTATGACCCAAGCCCCATGGGTGGAATCACCCACGTGTATCGTGGCTGAGCCGGGATGACCCGGAGGGGGAGCCTCTATTCGCCCTCGAGGATGCGGTCGAGGGGGGCGCTGGAGCTCCTTCGAGCAATATCACCGGCTAGCGGTGCAGTCGCTGCGAACGGCGCTATCCATCATGGACGACGATCTGCCCAGTGTCGCCCAGGTACATGTCTTCTTTTCGCGTGCGGTGTCGTCTTGTTCTAAGTCTTTTCGCAATGCATGACCCATGTTCTACCTATCTAGGAGCTCGAGGCCCGGTCTCTTGGGAAGTCGTTGTTCCTCCGTCAGGAGAGGGACGTCTGGGACCAGCTTGGGCAGCAGAAGGACCTGCTCGCCAACGCCAACAAGCTTCTATCGGCGCGGAGCGCAGAGGCGGAGGACCTCCTCCTTCGCTGTGCAGATATGAAGGCCGAGGTGGCCACGGCTCGGGAGCAGGTCGCTCCTTTGGCGGCGCGAGTCAATGAGCTGGAGGAGGAGCTGACCCGGGTGGCCGACGAGCGGGACACCCTCCTTTCCTAGGCTGAAGAGGCGACGGTCTCTGCCAAGGTCGTCGCTGCGTAGTTAGGTGAGGAGCAGGGCGCGCATGCGTGGACAAAGGGCGCCCTGGACGAGGCCCTCAAGGCGGCCGAGGCCTCCCGGGTCGATGCCTTGGCCTAGAAGGGGAAGTTCGAGGGTGAGTTCTGTTACCTTTATTTTACTTGTTTTTCTTGCGTTCGGCCCCTAACTCCTCAGTGTGGTACAGAGCTAGAGAAGGAGGCTTCCCGGGTAGCCGAGGCCTCTCAGGTCGAGGTCCAGCGTTGGAAGGGGAGGGCCGAGGCCTCTCAGGTCGAAGTCCAGTGTTGGAAAGAGAAAACCAAGGGTGAGTCCCATACGGCTTTGCCCATTTCTGGCCTATTTTTCTTTCTCGCTTAACCATGTCCTACGTATTCTGGCACAGTGTTGGAGAAAGAGGCTTCTCGGGTGGCTGAGGCTTCAGCCGCAGTGCAGGCGGCGCTCGAGGCCAAGACCGGGGAGCATGACGCGCTACAGAGCGTAGCTCATACTGTCTGCGAGGCCCTAGAGGTTGAGGGGGTTCGGTCGGGTAGCTCTATCAGGAGCCGCCTAACTGCGTTGAGTGGCCAAGTACGGGAGCGACTTCGGGGGACGTTGCATACGGGCGTCAAGCGTGCCCTGGCCGTAGTCTCCTCGCACTACGCCGTCAACCTTGAGGTCGTTAGCGACGGTTACATCTTGCCAGATGATGATGAAAAGGACAATGAGGAGGTCACAAAGCTGATGGAGGCGGCTGAGGCCCCCGGTACGGCGCTGGCTAGCCTGTTCGAAGAAGAGGTGGTTCCTTCCGCACCGGCCGTCGATGTACGAGGCCCTGAGCCTTGACCTGGGCCAAAGGGGGCCATGTAAACGAATTGAGTTATTGTTGTGTCGTGACATTTGTGGCTGTCGAGGCCTTTGAAGTACTCGTGCGTACGCTTTTTTAATCAGTTTATATTGTTTTTCCAAACCTCTGCCCTCTGCCCTGTTTCTAGACAAGTCCTTTGCAAAAAACTTCCTCAGAACCTGAGCTGCCCCTCTGGCAAAAGGTGGTGAGGGAGTTGCCATAGCCCAGAGGCATAGGCAGTCTCGTGGCTCGGCCGGCCTTTTGCACTCGAGGCGCGCTTTCGGTCCTTAGATTTTTTACAATCGATCTGTCAGAGTACGCGAGAGAGTTTGGCGTGGAAATTTATTCGAAAAATGGTTAAAAAATAGTGCATGGGACTTAGGGGGTTCCCCACGCTTCTAGCCCCCGAGGGAGGCTTGGTTCTGCAGAGGCAGAGCCGAGCCTCGCTCATAGCGTCTTCGCAACATCGATCCCCCGTCGATGGGGGGGGTTTCTCGAAAATTAGAACAACTAAAGAACGCTTCTTTAATATATTTCAAGAAAAAATGTATACAATGCTTGGAAGTTTAAGGATAGAAATGACGTAGCTGTTCTATATTCCAAGCGTTGGTGAAGATTTCGCCCTTCTTGGCAACGTCGTTGGGGAGCCCGAGCTTGGCGTAGTAACGTCGGAGCATGGTGCATTCTTCGAGGGTATGCTTCACCGGGCCCTGGTGGTAAGGATAGGGCTTCTTAAGCATATCGTCGAATACTCCGGGGCCCCTGCCGGGGCCTCGAAGATTCTTGCGATCCGCGGCTACGACGAAATCGGCCTCGATGGCCTCTTGCTTCCCTGGGCGTCCCTTTTTCTTTTTCTTGGGGAAACGGGAGGCTGAGGCCCCGGGGGCCTCGTCTCTCCACTTCCCCTTTGTGTCGCCTTCGGGGAAGATGGCCCCGACGGCCTCTTCACCCGAGGCAAAGTTGGTGGCGATGTCGAGGAGCGCGGCCACTGAGGTTGGTATGTTCCGGCCTAACTCTTGGACCAGGTCTCGGCAGGAGGTGCCGGAGAGGAAAGCCTGGACCACTTCCGAGTCGCCGACGCTGGGCAACTCAGTATACTGCTTGGAGAATTGCCGGATGAAGTCTCAGAGAGACTCGTTCGGCTTTTGGCGACAATTCTTGAGGTCCTAGGAGTTCCCGGGGCGCATGTATGTGCCCTAGAAATTCCCAACGAAGATCTTTACCAAGTCGCGTCAGTTGTGGATCTGCAAGGGGGAGGTGTTCGAGCCAGGCTCACGCTGAGTCTGACAGGAATAAAGGGAGGTTGCAGATGATGAGCAGGTCATCGTTCGCGCCGCCTAACTGACAAGCCAGGCAGTAATCGTCCAGCCACAACTCAGGGTTGGTCTCATCGCTGTACTTTGCGAGGTTGGCCGGTTGTCGAAACCGAGCGAGGAACGAGGCGCCGTGGATGGCCTTGCTAAAGACTCGAGGGCCAGGTGGCCTAGGAGAAGGACTGTGGTCTTCACCACTGTCGTAGCAGCCGCCTCGATGCGGGTGGTAGCCTCGGGCGGGCCCATCGTCATCGTGGCGTCGTCGCCTGCTGACCACATCGTGGTTATCTTGCGCCTCATGTAGGTCGCTGAGGCGGTCGTGCATTGAGGGGGCCCTGAGGTGGTCATGCACCGAGGGTCGTTTCGAGGTGTCCTCACGCCGTCGGGACACAGAGCTTTTGGCCTACTGTACCACGGCAGTCTCGAGAAGGTCTCGGAGCTCGCCACGAACCCATCGCCCCTCCGTGGTAGAGGGCTCGGGCATCATTCGGTCTAGCATTTGCCGCTGCCGTGACGTTCTGGCTAGCACAATTGAAGATTGGGGGTTGCTCACTCCCCTCATCGTTGCTGATGCAGTGGTGCACGTCGTGGGCCCTCTGCCTGGCCCTTCTGCCATCACCGCGACCTCGCTGCTCCTGCTCGAGAGTGTCTCAGAGCTACTACAGCAGGAGTCGGTCTTGGTCGACCTTTGCCTAGAGCTCACGGAGCTGCTCTAGGTCCAGGCGTTGGAGTTCCTCGGGGGCGGCGTTCATGTTCCGTGCCACCCGAAGCTCGATGAGCGGGGGTGTGGCATCGCCCGCCCCTTGGTGGAGCGGGGAGCGGTTGCCTACCCCTTCATTCTCATTGCTTGCCCCTGGCATTCCGAGTCCGATGTGGAAGCACTCTCGAGTGGGATCGTAAGTGCCTTCGTCATCGGAGTTAGAGTAGCCGAAGAAGTAGTCGCTTGCGGCCCAAAAGCAGCGCATAGCCTTAGGGTAGCGAAGCCTGGAGAAGTCTGCTCCGGCCCACGCCTCGTCCTCCTCTGAGGAGTCGGTGTGGGTGTGAACCGAGGTTGTGGCCGAAAAGTCAAGGGCGAAACATTAGTGGCGCCCTGAGGGTTCCATGTGAGCGGAAGCGTAGGTGGTGGCGGCATTTCTCAACCTGAAAGGGTATGGAGACGGGGCCATCGCCGGGCCCTGCTCTGCCGGAGTTGGCTCCTCAGGTGGTGGCGGTGCGGAACTTGACGACGGGGCGTCACTACACGTCACCAATGTCTTTCCCCTGCCCAAGCTTAGGCAAGACAGGTCCCCAACCAGGGACCTCGTACCAACAGCCAGGCATGGGATACCGGCGGAGCGCGGCATGTCGCCTTGAGGTCATGCGGTGTCGGGGTGATCCTGCTCACGCCATGCCTGGCGAGCGCGATGAGAGCGGCGGCCCAAGCGCCGCCTGCGCCCGGGCTGCTGGTGCGCGACGCCGTCGTCGGCCAAAGGGGCTCTGGGTGGGAGGAGTACTAGGTCGTACTCATGTCCTAGAGATATGAACTCTAGGCTGCCGAACCAGATCACCGTGCCGAGACGTAGTGGGCGTATGGGGTCAGCCATCCGGAACTTGTTGGACGATCAAGCTAACACGCAGAGGCCCCTACCTGGCGCGCCAACTATCGGTGTTTTGGACCGGGGGTCCTCAACCAACCAGTGAATTTGAACTGCGTGCCCCTAATCCCAGATGGTGATGCAAGGAGACACAAGGTTTATACTGGTTCAGGCAATCGGCGCCCTACGTCCAGTCTGAGAGATTGATCTTGTATTCCTTGCACCGAAGTGCTTGTGGTAGGGGGTTACAAGTTGGGTGAGAGAGGGAGCTAGTCCTAGGTCTCGGCGTGGAATGGTGCAGGCCGCTTGAGACGTTGCTCTCAGGCAGCTTGGGAGCGCGTGTGTTATGGAGTGTTGCTTGGGTGTGTGTGAGGGCGTGGTTCTTTCGTATGTTTTTTGTTGCCCCCTAGAGCTATCCCTGGCTGCTTCCTTTTATAACCACAAGGAGGGAGCCAGGAGTACATGAGTGAGCTACACGTGGAGCCTACTGTAGTTTAGTCCTGTAGCAGCATGGTGTTGGGAATGGCGATTGGTACTTGACTGGCGCGCCGTGCTGGCCAGGCCCAAGGTTGTTGAGGTCGTGGGAGTCCTTGTTGACGTCTAGTCAGTATGGCCTCCACTGTAGGAGACATGTCGTGCCTTGTGGGTTCTTGACTTGGTGGAGTGCCGAGGCCTGGCGGGTGCTGTAGCTGATCGTGCCGAGGCCTGCTTTGTCGAGGCCTCGGAGGTGACCTGTGTATGATGCGGGGGTCTCGGTGGTCAGCGTCGTACCTGGTTTAGGTGGAAAAGTGCAGAGCGTGTGTCCACAGGGCACGGTAACCCCTGCACCGTCAGTAGAGGATGGTAAAAAAGAGATTTGACCATTGTCCCATCGCCCCTGTTGCTGTATCCTGCCAGTCGTGGCTGACGTAGTAGGTGTGAGTAGGCGCACTTAAACGGATGGGACGGCTCGCCAGAGGGACGGTTGAGGCGGAGGCGATGAGGATGCGGGACGAGCCCAGCCTCGGCCGAGGCGGAGAAGAAATAGTACGTCCGAGGCCCTGCCGGGGGGTCTCGTACTAGGCGGAGGACGAACAGTTGGTCTTTCATACTGATTCCGAGACTACAGGGACCCAGACTTGACCCTCCACGCCACTTTGTCCTTGGCGCAGGAGTTAGGTAGCACAGGGCAGTACGGGTGTCAGCAGGGGGCACAGTGGCAGGTAACCCTTGCTGCGCTCGGTCCCCTGTCCATTCGGTCATTCTGCCTGTACTGCGCCAACGTGCGGCTGACGTTGTGGGAGTAGTGGGGCGCATTAACTGGACGTGACGTTTTGTCAGAGGAGTCGGTCGGGACGGAGGTGACAAGGTTGTTGCCGAGCCCAGCCTATGGCGAATCAGAGAATTGGTATCCCGTTCGAGGCCTTGCGGGGCGGGGTGTAACACCCCAGGTGTTTGGGTTCCACATTAGTACTTGCATTTCATAAACATGAGCATCATTCATCCATTCATGAGCTTAGATTGTATGAAACATGCTTTTGAAACATTACAACATATGTTTATATTCCATGTGTGTTTGTTTTATGAAATGAATAGTGTGCAACACTCAAGTGCAACATGTGTAAATCACTTTAGTGAAATATGGTTAGTTCATACTATGCAACAAGATCATGAAACATGTGAAACATGACTATGAAACAGATGTAACATTTCATGTGTTTTTCATTGTTTCAGTACATGCAATGCTTGATTCTTGTGTGACCAATGTGTGGTGTGGCTAATAATTCTCTTAAACAAATTAGTGATACTTAGAATGTCATTAGGAACAATGTTCATGCTGACCATATTGTCTAATTATGCTTTCAAGTAATAGTTTGACTAGTGTTGACCCCTAGAGCTCTTTTGTTTGACTGTTTAAAAAGTACAACTTAGAGTGTTTGCATGTCTGACCAACCTAAAGCAAAGTTGTAGCAAATTATATAAGGAACAAAAGTTATTTTATGACCAACTCATGAAAATGTTATTTTAGGTGAGGGCCTCCGGCCGTTTCCACCACCGCCCGCCATGACAGAGCTTCACCGGAGTTGGAGCCATCCGTGGCCGACCACCTCCGGAGCTTTCTCATGCTCATTTCTACCTCCACTTAGCTTCCTCACGACCCCCTGAAGCTCATACCAAGCTTAGCCATGCCCTACAGGGCCGAACCTCACTGGAGCATCCTTGGACCCCGCTGCCGTCCGCCATGCACGCCGCCGTCCTTGCTAGAGAGTGGTAGGGGTTGCAGCAAGGGCATGGTTAGGTGCGGTCCGTCGAGGCGAGCGCGCCGGTGCCTTCGGTTTCGCCGGAGGAGCCGCCGTCGGTGAGCTTCGCTGGTCGCCGTCACGCTTGGCAGCGTGCTCTGCTTCGCTGTCGCTGACAAGCGGACCCACTGACATGTGGACCCCGCTTACCAGTGACTGTTAGTAAATAGGATAGCTCATTTATGCAGATTTTGATGCTGGTTTGTGAATTTTGTAACTCCAAATGTGTAGATCCAAATGGTGTGATTCAAATTTTGTTAGACTCACTGTGAAGTCTAGTGTTTAAGAAAAATATGTCTTGAGCACATGATGTAGAAATTTTGGATGAATTAAATAGGAACTTGAAATGTGTTTTTTGAATGCATGCAAACTTGTTTAAATCATATCTTGAGTTTCTGTGATCCAAAAATTATGAAATTTTGTGGGTAAGCTAGTCTTGCTTAGTAGAAGCTCTGGTTAAAATTTGAGAGTCATTGCATGTATATTTTTTGAGTTATAGATTTTCCTTTTATCACTGATTGATACTTGGGTGAATTTTTGTAAATTATCTAGGAATCCTATGACCATGAAACTTTGTGGGTAGTATCTTAGTACCTAAAGGATGCTAGGAAAAATATGAAATCTGTTGCTTGACACTTTTCACTAAGGTTTCCTAATTATGCCATTTTAAGCCATTATGCTTTATCATTTTTGTGTAGGCTGTTATACTTACTCAAATGGTGTGAAATTCTTATGGTAGTCTACTTAGAGCATGTAGTATCTACTGTAATTTTTGTAGATTTAATGGTGTAGTTTTCATATATGTTTACCATTTCCTCTAATTAATTAAATAAATTAAGAAAGGTATGCAAAGAAAGGTTTGGGTGATGAACACCCTACTTTCTGGGGTTCTTGTGATATGTGTAATGAGTAGAGTTAGTTTTATCCAATTATGTGTTTATATCATAAGTTAATAATTATTTGTTTGCATTATGTCCTTCTGGACAGTTCTGGGGACTTTGCAAAGTTCCCCATGATAATTTGGTTTGCTGGGAATTTGGTGAATACAAAAGTTGTAGAGAACTTATGTATATAGCTCCTGTTAAAATTTGGTGGTATTTGACCTAGTAGTTTAGGAGTTACAGTCGTTTAAAGTTGGATCACAGTTTTGCTTGCTCTCTGTCTTGGAAAGACAGATTTATGTTGATTAAAGAATTTGACCTGCTAAAATTTCGAATCATGCCTTGAGGTCTAAAAATGAATTGTAGATAATTTCATAAGCTTTCCAGATTGTCTTGTTGCATGTCATTTGGATTTATAAATCTCCAGTTATGGCTAGTTTACTGTACCGCTACATAGTCTTCATTTTGCTGAAATACAAATGCTTGAGTGTATGTTGTTGCAATGTTCTCGTTGATTGTTTAGGGGTTAGCCTAACTTGAGAATATGCTTAGGTGCAGGTGCTAGGTCATTAACTGAAGATGAGCAATTATACATTAGGTTGTATAAACTTGGTAAGTAAAGTGATTTGAATAGGGCTTGAGTTGGAATATGCAGACTACAGCGAACGTGTGCATTCCCCGAGCATCCCTGACATTTGTTCATGTGCATCCATGATATTTATCTTGCGCATTCATGCAATAGGTGTGCCGGAGGGAGTGACGCTTCTGGAGTTCGAGGGAGCGAGCCAGGAGGAGGAGCCCGAGGTGCAGGCAACCGACGAAGCATCCACCGAGGAGGAGTTGCCCGAGTGCCCTGACCACCGTCCATCCTCTTTCCTGAAAGGCAAGACCCGGAGCATTATAAGTCTCCCATGTCTTTACAAATATATTGAGTATCTTTTATTATTGATGCTGCATTAAGTATAGGAATTGGTTGGAACCAATTGCTGCATTATATATCTATCCTTGTCCAGATATCGCACTTGAATCCAATTTAAGTTCAGGAATGGGTTAAATGCTTAGTCATGCTTAGTGCGATAGAAGTCGGGTGATTTCCTATCACCTGCGAGCTTTAGGATGAGGTGGTTCTCTAAGAATGCAGGGCGGCCTGGACCCACGTCTTTTCTTTTATTTTTCTCCTGAGTTGTACCAAAGGTGACTTGTTTGCGACCCTGACGGGCGAAGCAGGGTTTGTGTTAGGAATACCCCTCCAGTTGGATAAGAATCGATTCGAATCGCCGTCTATCCCGGATAGTGAGAACTTGACTTGAGCAGCGGCAACATAGATTCACTTAATTTAACGATATGGTTAAATTGATGATGATGATGATGATAATGTTGCCAAGATTTATACCTGCTATGGTTAATAATGTTTGCATATTAATCAAGTGATTGCTTAGTACAGGTGCTAATATAGATGACAGGTTAATGGCTTAAAGTCACTGCTAGCTCAGGTTAAAAGTTAATCATTATTACTTATGCTTTTCTACAAAAAGAAGTGTCAGCCTGATCCTCTAAATAAAGCTTTACATGATCCTTGGTGTCAAGTGCGAGAATTTAATCATTTCGGCGATTGTTTTTGTACTTGTGCTCTTATAAATTGGTCGGTTCTGTGACACTGGGCCTCGGCGAGATTGCCTCGGCGAGAGGGCCTCGGCGGGGCAGAGGGCTTTGGCCTTTCATCTGAGGCCTCGGCGCAAGCCTTGGGCGAGTCAGAGAATCTGCCGAGACCTCGTGGTTGTCCTTTGGCTTTGATTTTTGTAAGGCTTAAGCAATATTTTCGGTTCTTGCTTAGGGTACCCCTTCTTGTGGTATCCGACACATAGCACTGAGTCGTGAGAGTCTATCCACGTGAGGGCGTGAGAGGAGCTAGGAGGGGGGTGGCCGACCCCAGGGGTTGCCTGTCCCCTGAGGAGAGCTTCCCTGACCAGGGCTCCTTCTAGATGCTCATCCATGCTTAAAATATCTACCTTTCTCGGTTTTCAAATTTTTAAATATAGTTGGCAATTTTTGTATGTCGTTTACTTTAAATAAGACATGAGAAAGGTATTGTTTTCACATAGTCCATGACTAGGAATGAAAAGTACATGCGAGTGATACTTTTTGAATGTAGGAATTAGAAACATTTTAAGTTTTCATAGATTTGCAGTGAATTCATTAAAAGAGATTAAATCTATTTTATCAATTTCTTGATCAATATCATGAGAAGGATCTAGGAAAAATTTTAATCTTTGACCATTAACTTTAAAAGTGTTACCGTCATTATCCTGGATGGTGATTGCGCCATGTGTTCATGAGTTGACGACGGTAAATGGTCCTTCCCATTTGCTGTGTAGCTTTCCTTTACCGAAGAGTTTGACTCGAGAGTTGAATAGTAAGACTTTGTCTCCCTCTTTGAATTCTTTTTGTTGGATTCGGTGGTCGTGCCATCTCTTGGTCATTTCTTTGTAGAGACTAGCACTGTGGTATGCTTTCTCACGCCATTCTTCTAAATCGGAGATTTGTTTCTGTCGGTTCCTGTCGGCTAGCTTTACATCCATGTTCTAGTTCTTGATTGCCCAATGAACTCGGTGTTCAAGTTCGACTGGTAAGTGACAACTTTTTCTGTAGACAAGCTACAACAGTGACATGCCTATGGGGGTTTTATAAGCTATCCTGTATGCCCAGAGTGCATCAGGAAGCTTGTTCTTCCATTCCTTCCCCATTTCATTGACTGTCTTCTGTAGGATATTTTTTATTTGTTTGTTTGAAGTTTCTGCCTGGCCCCTGGTTTGAGGGTGGTACGGGTTGATGACGTTGTGTTTAGCCCCAAGCTCCCATAGGAAGGCTCTAAAAGTCCTGTCGATGAAGTGAGATCCCCCATCTCTTACCACCATCCTTGGTGTTCAAAAGCAAGGGAAGATCACTTCATGGAACATTCTTCTTGCATGCGTCACATCGGTAGCTCTGCACGGCAATGCTTCCACCCACTTTGACACATAATCAACAATGACGATGATGCACTTGTAGTCTTGGGACTTTTGGTATGGCCCCATGAAGTCAATGCCCCACACATCAAATATTTCTATTTGAAGATTATAGTGGAGGGGCATTGCATTGCGAGAGGTGATGCCACCTTGCAGCTAGCATTTCCGACACCTTTGAATGAACTCTTTGGTGTCTTCGTACATCGTTGGCCAAAAGAATCCGCATTGCCAGATTTTGGCCTATGTGCAGAATGCTCTATAGTGGCCTCCGTACGGGGCCGCATGGCACTTTTTGATGATCCATACACCCTCCACCATGGGTACACACCTTCTTAATAAGCCATCGGAACATATCCTATAGAGGTACGGGTCATCCCAAAGGTGACATCTGCTTTCAGCTTGTAGCTTCTTCTTGTTCTCGCCTGGTGGTACGTACCCTAAACCATGAAATTCACAATGTTCGCGTACCACGGGTTTGAGTCCGTCACCCTTAGTAGCATGTCGTCATGTAGAAAGTCATTAATTGGAAGTTCCTACATGTCAGTGACTTGCATACGTGATAGATGATCTGCAACGGTATTCTCTACTCCTTATCTTTTATTTCTAAGTCAAATTCTTGAAGTAAGAGAATTCATCTTATTAGGCATGGTTTTGCATCTTTCTTAGTGAGCAAGTATTTGAGTGCAGAATGATCGGTGTCCACAATTACTTTTGCCCCCACTAAGTAAGACCTAAATTTATCAATAGCAAAGACGACTGCAAGGAGTTCTTTTCTAGTAGTAGCATAATTGAGTTATGCTCCCATCAGCGTTTTGCTAGCGTAGACAATTGCATGATGCTTTTTATCTTTGGTTTGGCCGAGGACCACACCAACAGCGTAGTCACTACATCACACATGATTTCGAAGGGCAGCGATCAATCGGGTGGTTGGATGATTGGTGCTGAGATGAGTGCTTTCTTGAGTGTATGGAAAGCTTTTAATCACTCCTCAATGAACTCAAAGGGTACATCCTTAGCTAGCAGGTTTGTCAGTGGTCTATAGATTTGCGAGAAGTCTTTAATGAAACATCTATAAAAACCTACATGTCCTAAAAAGCTGCGGATTCCTTTAATGTTCACAGGGGGTGGTGGCTATTCTATAACTTCAATTTTACCCTTATCAACCTCGATCCCCCTCTCAGACACCAAAAGTCCAAGAACGATGCCCTCTTAGACCATGAAATGGCATTTTTCCCAATTAAGCACTAAGTCCTTTTCCTGACATTGTTGCAAGACTTTGTCTAAGTTCACTAAATAGTGGTCAAAGGTTTTTCCATAGACTAAAAAATTATCCATAAAAACCTCCATAATTCTTCTATCATGTCTAAGAAAATTGACATCATGCACCTTTGGAAAGAGGCGGGTGCATTGCACAACCTGAAAGACATTCGTCTATATGCATATGTTCCATATGGGCATGTGAAAGTAGTCTTGCTTTAATCATCGGGGTGGATAGGAATTTGATGATAACCTGAATACCCATCGAGAAAATAAAAGAAATAACGCTTCGCCAACCGCTCTAGCATTTTGTCAATGAAGGGCAGTGGGAAGTGATATTTCTTTGTGGCCGCATTGAGTTTTAGGTAATCTATACACATTATCCACCCTGTGATGGTTCGTTGTGGGATCAATTCATTCTTATTCTTTTCTATGACCGTCATGCCCCTTTCTTGGGTACCACTTGACGTGGCTGACCTAGTCGCTATGCGATACGCGATAGATAATCCTGGCTTGAAGAAGTTTTAAGACTTCCTTCTTCATGACTTCCCACATCGTATTATTGAGCCTACGTTGGGGTTCATGTGATGGTGTGCTTGCAGGGTCAATTGGAATACGATGGGTGCAAAGCGTTGGACTTATCCCCTTAAGATCTTGGAGTGAATACCCAAAAACTGACCTATATTTTTCTAAGATAGCGATGAGTTTGGATGTCTCCTCATCAGTAAGCTTGTCGCTTATGATTACAGGAGCTTCTTTGTCGCCATTCAAGAAAGTGTAATGTAGGCCAGCGGGTAGAGGTTTAAGTTCAATGGGAGGTCATGCCGATGCTTCCTCTTGAGGAAGGTCAATGGTTTTGCCTAGGTCATCCTCTTCTTCTATAAAGAGTTGGCATATTTGCCTAAGGATGACTCAGGAGATTCAAATGGTGAGACCGACATGACTTCCTTAGGTCGTTCATGGTAGGGAAGAGTGTCTGCCACCGAGTTTTTAGCTCGAGTGATAGGAATTGAAAATGTGTCTCTTCCCAATTTTACGTTCAACTCCCATGATGATGGTGGTTCTATGAAAAGATGTTCTAAAGGATGCCCTATCATGATGTCAAAGTCCTGAGTGTCAAAAACATGGAAGTCTAGGGCAACTTCAATTTTATTATGATTTAGTGAGATGTTATGAAGAACCCCTAGTGCTTCTAATTTTTACCGTGGTGCGACTCTAAAGGACTTGACTGTCGGAGCAAGGGTGCTTTCATTAAAGAAGGTGCGTGCGAAAGATGCAAACATTAGATTTGCTCCGACCAAGGGGTTGTATAGCACCTCCACCGTAGTTCTGCAGATTTGGCATGGGATGGTAGAAGAAGGGGTGCAAATCTGAATTTCTTCAGAAGAGTGCTCCATTTCTTCTACCCATTCGTCATGGTAAAAATATAAATAACGATACCTGGAATACTCTCGGGTAAAGTGCTACTGTTGACATAGAAATTTGGTTTGAGACAGGAAATCCCTGAAGACAAGAAATTATCAAGGAAAGCCAAGTCCTCCAATCAAATCGGCTAAATAGATTGCCGGATCAGCTACCAAAATGATGACATCAAGGGAATGGACCCTATTGGTAGGATCAGCGAGGCACAAATCTCGAAGACACGTCGGAATCCATAGAAGCGAGGCACAAAGCAAGAAGAAAACGTCGGAGTCCAAGTTACCTTAAACTAGGGAGTTTTTCTTTTTCAAGTTTGTAACCGGTCTTATTCGACCAAGACTCGTAGTTAGGCCTTGGATATAAATATTGAACCCCGGCCATTGTAATGAACATCTCCAACGATCAACAAATCAGTACCTTTACTTTTTTGGCTCACGCCACCCCTTAGGAGTAAGAGTAGAGTAGATTTCGATGAGTTCTTCGGCGAGCAGGGCTGCATCAGTTAGGTCTGACCTCCGGTTTGTTTATGAGTATCCGTCACTACTTATACCTTGTTTGTAAGGCTGCATCGGTTAGGTTTGACCTCTTGCAAGCTTTGTATAAGTTAGTTATCGTCAGTTGATTATAAGGCTGCCCTCGGTTAAGTCTAATCCCTTGCAATTGCTGATAGTTATCATCGATTCTTATCAAAATCCACATGGCTTCCCTTGGTTAAGTCTGATCTTGTACGAGTTTTGATACGAATCCCTTGCTCGGTTAAGATTGAGATAGATCGGCTTTGTATTCTTTTTTTAATCACCATCTCATCGCACTATATTGTTTACATCCCGCTTTAACGATGGTTCTTGCTAGTCTAGCCGCTCTGTTCCGATCTTGATCGAAGATAGCGTGTGGTCAAAGGCATGTTTAGCCCTGGGTAAGGCATGCTAGTTGACGAGATCCAGTCTTTTTATGGCTGCATCGGTTAGGTCTGACCCCCACTGCTAGCATCATAGATTAGAAATCGTCAGGTGGTAAGCCATGCTTATGGCCAAGCATAGTCTTCAGCTGCATGCTATGTCTGCATTGGCTATTTAGCCGATCACCTGAGCTCTCACTATTATAGCATGTTCCCATGATCTCGTTAAGCATTTATAGATCTATGTGCTTTGAAGGTTTAATCTGTTATCCTTATTATGGCTGTATCGATTAGATCTGACCCCACTGATAAAGATAGTAGATTAGATCTAATAGACGTACGGGTTTATACACGTTTAATGGTCGAGTGGTTGCATGCTATGACCCTTCTTTCATTGAAATCGGCTATTTAGCCGATAGCTTGTCTTTTGAGAATATATATTAGCTGTTTGCATGCTCTTTACTTGTTTTTGTCTTGGTTAAAAGCTAGCATGTTTCTCAATCAAATCATATACTTTCATGCCTATCTTCTTACATCTTTTGCATGCTTTCATGATGATCGGTAGGTTAGATCTATATAATTGAGTAACCGATGATTGCCGATACGCTCGTTTTACTTATCATACATCATGAACATGCTGGATATCGACTCAGTAGTCAATAGCTTTGTCTCACTGGCCACTTGGCCATACATTTGGAACTATCTGGACAAACAACTGGCATGTTCCACCCTAAATTACTGATCAATCTTGCCCCCTTGTCAATTGCAGGTCAAATTGACTGGCACGCCCCCCAGGTCACGACCGTCTAGTCCGGTGGTGCCCTTCCAAAGCCTAGAGAGAATCTTGGGATCTACTCCACGCAGGCCTCTTGCTGGCGTTGATCACTGTGTTCCCGGCGTTGGATTTTCGGCATCGACACAGGTCTAGCACGCCCGGTGGGACCGCAATCATTTGATCAGGAGTCAACCACAGTCGTCAACATGGAAAACAACAGCGCCATTCTCAAGGTCAACCTTGAGGACTTGCCTGACAACTAGAAGGTGCTCTTTGAGCAGGCAGGGGGAGAATTGAAAGAGAAGTGCCTGCTGTCTTACAGCAGGACGCGCAAATTTATCATTCAGTAGACCTCGCTTCCAAGAGTTCTCCTGCGTGGACAAAGCGATCCAGATGAAGAAGATGAACCTAGACTTGCTGCCCAGATAATCCACAAGACTATCAATGAAGTCATTACAAATCATAATCAAACACTTGCCAATACGGTTGGCAATGTTATGAAGTTAGTCTTCTTTAGGGCACCGGTTGATCAAACGGGACCGGCATACTTCAGTGGATTCAACCCTTTGGCTGTGGGAAGCAATGTGACTAGCTATAGTCAACAGCCAAATGGTGGGCAGTATCAGCAGCCACCAGTGCAGCAGCCTTTAGGAGGACAAGCCCCAGACTCTCAAGCTTAGCTAACCACAGGGGGGCAAGTACCAACCCTGCCAGCGGCAGGGGGGCAAGGTCAAGGACAAGTGACAGGGGCGACCACCAGCTCAGCAATCTCCAAATGTCCCTATCACACAAACAAATTAGCTTTCAACTAGACAAGACCAAGCTTATTCAATCCAGCAGCCAACCTCGCCAATCAATCAACAGGTTGTGCAACGGCCGTCTCAAGGAAAATTCACTACTTCCTATCAGACACCTTAGTCGGTCCATAAAATTGCTCCGTCAGTACAATGGATCACCAAGGATGTCGGTCCTAGCTTCTTCAATAGTCAGTCACAAAGATATACCACTTACAAGGCCTAGATCGACTATCTAGAAGGTTATCATCCAGTTTCTGATGTCAGCACGTACAAGATGATGCCACACCCTAGGTATCAGAATCCTTATAACTATAACATTCAGTAGCTTCAAGCCTAGGAACAGCAGGTACAAGTTCATGGACAACAGGCTCAGGCTCAGGCTCAGGGTCAACAAGCTCAAGCACAAGGATCTCAAGCCTAGGCCCAAGGACAGTGGAGATAGGAAGTCATTGGCACGGATGCTGACGAATTCACCAATAGGATAGTTGCTATGATGCAAAGCCAGTTTGGTCTGAAGCCCAAAGGACAGGTTGGCTCCTACCAGCGCCCATACCCTGCTTGGTATGATATTGTGCAGCTCCCTTCATGCTATAGGGTCCCAGACTTCTCCAAATTTATCGGGGTAGACGAAATGACAACCATGGAACATATCAGCAGCAACCTCGTTCAGCTCGGAGATGCATCTGTTGAGGAGGCACAAAGAGTTTGGTTCTTTTCTTTGTCCCTCTCTGGACCGGCCTTCACCCGGTTTTCTTCACTCGAACCAAACTCTATCACTACATGGGACTGGAAAACAAGTTCCATGCATACGTCTACAGTGGGACAGGAGAGAAGAAGCTTATAGATCTAACAAGCATGAGGAAGAGAAGCAATGAGTCAAGCTCCGAGTTCATTTAGAGATTCAAAGAAGTAAGGAGTCGTTGCTACTCGTTGAATCTATCTGATGGCCAATTAGCTAGATTGGCCCTTCAAGGGATGTCTCCATTGATCAGAGAGAAGTTCGAAGGCCAGAACTTTGAAAGCTTGGCCCATTTAGTTTAGAGAGTGTCTGCTTTTGAAAGTCAGCACTGGACCCTGCGTAAAGAGAAGTTTTTGAAGGGGACTACTGCTATGTCTGATCCCTATGATGCAAACTCTAATGAAGATGAAGAAGTCGCAACCGCTGAATGGACATGGGGCAAAGCTCCAGTATCATGTCTATGGGGGAAAGAAAAGAAAGATGTTTACGACTTTGATGTCAAGAAAGCTGATAGGATCTTTGACTTACTGCTGGAGAAGAAGTAGTTGAGACTACCTACAAATCATGTGATCCCTTCGGCTGAAGAGTTAAAGGGGAAGAAATACTGCAAGTTCTACAATACCACTACTCATAATACTAGTGATTGCAGAATCTTTCACGTACATATTCAGAAGGCCATAGAGCAAGAAAAGATCAAGTTTGAGCCAGCCAAGAAAATAGCAATGGGCATAGATGGACATCCCTTCCCAGGGGTGCATTTGGTGGAGTTTCAGTTGGCTAAGGGAAAGACAAATGTCTTGACATCAACTAAGGCCAAGGAAAACAGGTTAGTTGACCCCAAAGTTCAGATATCGGCAAATGAGTTCAAGAAAGATGATCCGCAAAAGAGCCGATACGAACAACACAAGACATCCAGAGTTGGTGTTTTATGTCCTCGGGTCACTTCTAGGATCTTGTTGAACAAATGGCAATGCTAGAAGGAGATGGACTATCAGCATCGGCTCAAAAAAGAAGAATATAAGCATCGGTACGAAGAGGAGAGATACGAAAGAGAACAAGCCGAGCTTCATTGGAGTTGTCATTTCTTCAAACATTGCTGGAATGAAGGTTTGAAATTGCCTATAAGACAGAACTACCTAGAATGCGGTAATCAGTATGCAGAGTTCAAGCAATCTTAAGCCAACCGCCGGTCTATCCATGAGCGTTTGAGTTATCAATCTAACAACATGGATCGGCGCATAAAAAATAAAGGAGTTTATGATCGGTTAGGCAACCGTGTCCATGATCAAAATTGGGTCGATCGTGATGAAGAGAAAGAATATGTTTGGCAGGAAGGTCAATGGTGTCCAGGAGGTCTAACAAGAAGAAGGGTTCAACGCCTGAGAAATGGAGAATTGGAGGCTGAGAAGTATAACAGACCTCGTACATGGCGCGTCAAGCAAACAGCCGACAAGGGATCGTGTTTCCTGCGATGACTTTGATGATTGCTATAACTAGATCATCGTTTCAGGTGTCGATTTCATCGGCAGGCGGCCCAGCTGCGGGCGTTATCTGCAAGGAGAGGGGTGCTTCTGGGCACCGCCAACGAAGATAACTACTCCGGGTTATCGATCTCATTGTCGTTGGTCGCAGAGAGGAATTAAGATTTGAAGATGACGAATCTGCATCCTATGCTGCTCCCGACAATGCAACTGCCGATATTCTTTCAACGATTCAAATGGGTTTTGGACTGGTTCCGAAGTGTTGGATCTCGTGGCATGTCTAATGTTTTGAAGTTGGTCGTTGGATTCGGCATAAGGACCATACTTTGGCTCCGCCACTCGAGGGATGTCATTGGGGAAGAAGAAGATGCAAAAATCTAGATAGAATATTGTGTATTTTTTATTTTAGATTTTTCATATGTAATTTAGGGACGAGTTTTATTATAATCCTTCTTCCCTTCGCAAAAAAAATGGTTGTAGAAACACCCAAATTGCTTGATGGGCTGAGTGGCTCTAGTCAATTTAGTTTCCGGCCCACCTGAGATTGGACGAGCAAGACTAGAATAGTACTACTTGCTTTGGTCATTTCCATTTGTTTGCTGCCAAAAATCTACATCTACCTAGTTTCAAAAAAAAATCTACATCTACCTTGCTTAGCCCGTCTTAATGGGAGTTTTATGTGAGTTTCATTGCATTAAATAGGTTGTCACATAGATATTTTGGATGATATAGCAGTGTATTTAAAAGAGAGAGAAGAATTTCATACGGATGAAGCTGTCATGGCACGATTACCAAGTCTCTATGAGTCATTAAATTAAATATCTATAAAACCATAAAATAAAACTCTCTACTGAGTGAGGGTTTTATCTGAGTTTTATTTTATTTGTATGACATGACAGTCTTGAAAAACAAAGTAAAAAACCCCCAATATGACTGGTCCAGCGCAGCGCAGAATGACACATGACAAATTAAAATCTCCGAAGAAGAGCACATGCTCCACCAACTGCTAGCTAGCGGGTGTTGGCCCGGGACGCGTGTCGCTTGGCATGAACCTGTTGAACAACTCTGCACGTACGTACAAAACCATTTGCCATTTATGTGCTTTTTTGGGCTGTTCATTTGGTTGGTCTTTGGTCTTTGGTTTAAATTTGGTTGGTGCTGATTTTTGTGAGAGAAAAATCATTGTTGACCATTTGGTTTGAAATGAAATTAAACCAACAAGCGAACAGGCTGTTTGTCCGTTCGAAATCATCATGTACTCCAAGTCCAACGTCTCCATCGGTGGGTACGTGTGTTTAGCTAATCATTTGGATTTATTGCGTTCATAACAGTGGTTTCGATCGATGATGGTTTTGGCCGTGCCGTCCTAGTAATTAACACACGCGTTTGGCGATCGATGCATGGACACTGTCATGTGCAATCAATTTGGGGCGACGGGGCGGATCGGAGCGCTCTCTCAGCCGTTGGTTCGCGTTCGTCCCAACGAACCGGGAGGACCAGCATGCGGACACGCCCGGCCGTACTACGCCGATCTACGACACTCGCTGTGCTACGTGGATGCTAGCCCGCCGGCAGTACTCCAGTCACACTATCAAGAAAGAGGTAGAGACGTACGGTGCGGTGCGGTGCGGCTCCACTCTGACCACCACTCAGGCACTCACCTATATATATCGAGCTTGCACGGTGCAACTCGTTAAGTTTAGGCAAGAATTGCACAAGAATTGTTCCGGTTGCTCATCACCTATGTAAATTAGGCATGCAATCCGGCCAAGAAACGTTCCACGAAGCTGTTCCGTAGGAACCGAACGGATCTAAGTATGAACTTTCAAACAAATAAATAAATGTGTTGCAGGTCGCCACTCGCCAGCATCCGACACGTTGCAGAGCCAAAAGCTCCCGGGCCCCAGCAAGCACCCGTACTGCCTTTCAATTCATCGGCCTGCCACTAATCAGTAGTAATATCGTTCTGGTATCCGGTCACAAATAAAACAGCACTTTATACGTATTGATTAATTAATGAAGCCATATATAGTCGGCCTTCAAATCAAATGTATTTTTCAAAGAACTCTGGTCTTTTTTTATTTTCAATAAAACAATACTATAGATAATATACATATACTTTTTAATTTATTAAGCAACGATTATAGATGGGCTCTCACATAGGAGTAGTTACGTATACAATATAATAAACACATGTATGCACTGAGCACTATCCCAAAGATGGGTGGGTCTAGCCATAGAGCGGATGAGGCTCAAGCCCCCGGTCCCCCTACCACCACTGTGACAATAATGTGTGTCGATGTTTCGAACCGCCGATTAATAAATTTGTATTTGCGCGTCTGGCCTGACACAAGAGTTTATACTGGTTCGGACAGAATGTCCCTTCGTCCAGTTTGAGACTGCTCGTGTTACCGGCACTTGTTTGTAGTAGGGGTTACAAACGAGCGAGAGAAGAAGAAGGTCTCAAGTCTCTGATGGAAGGATCGAATGGAGTTGAGCCTAGTTGGACTTAGTCCCTTGAGCCGTTCAGCGTTGAGCCGTGCCCTTCGTGGGGCGTCCTGCTTCCCCTTTTATAGTTGAACGGGAAGGCACATGTTACAAGAGAGAGAGAGAGAGAGAGAAAAGCGAGGAGGAAAGCCTCCGGGGTCGTGGCACCCTTCATCTCCTTTACGCGGGTTCCGCCGGTCCTGTAGATGATGACGGGGACGGCTCCACGTCGTGACCCTGTTCATCACGGGCGCTATACGTGGGCATCGTTAGCTAGTTGTGGCGCCCTATTCCGTCCCAGCGGGCGGCATGATTAGCAGATACCCCCGTCGGAAGTCGTACGGGGATTAGGTAGCATAGCACCGGCACGCCCGACACTATTGGTGACGTGAGTCCTCAGGTATGGTCCATCGTGGCCACGGGTCACGTCAAGATGCGCCTACTCCCCTTCTAGTGTCAGAAGTTTGACCCTGGGTTCGTACTCTTAGACCCGTAGTGGTTGGAGGCGGTATGGACCCCCGTCGGGCGAGACGGATCCCCCATCGAGGGGTCTGGCGAGGTGAAGTCCGCGCCTGAGGGGTCGAGCGAGATGGAGCCCGCGCCAGAGGGATCGGGCGAGTCGGAGCCCGCGTCCTCGGTGTCAGGCGTGACGGAGCCCGCGCCCTCGGGGTCAGGCGGCACGGAGCTCGCACCCTCGGGGTCGGGCGTGACGGAGCCCGCGCCCTCAGGGTCGGGCGAGACGGAGCCCGTACCTTCGGGGTCGGGCGACACCAAAATACGCACTTGACCATCCGAGCGAGTTAGCGTTCGTGACCATCAGCTTCCTTATTTTAGGTATCCCTAATACTGATACCCGACAGTAGCCCCCGAGCCTACGGAGGAGTAGGATACTCCTTCAAAGGATTTTTTAGACGGAAGGATTCTAAGGGTCTTGATCTCCCTTTGCGGGCCACGGGATGTCTTGGTAGGGTCACGATTCCTTTCCATCGCATTTGCACTCTCCGAGAGCATGCAGCTATGGGATTCAGGGGGTCAGAAAAGATCTCTCTTGATTCCAATCCCTCCCTAGGATCTGATCGATCTGTCATTGATATGCGACCGCGTACTCGGTCTCCTTGCGAGTCCATGTTCCTTTGAGCCCCTGATCATAGCAGGGGTCCGGTCGAGGGGTCAGCTCGTCTTGTGGTCATCCTCCCTCAACTGTTTTTTCGATAAAAGCGGAGAGGCTGAGCCGTGCCATGTTTTTCTCGATGGACGAATCATGGTGCTCGGTGAGCTGTTAACGGGTTAGTCCGAGTGGGGCCCCGGCTTCCCATTCATGGGGGTCCGGCATGGGTTAGCTGGTGACCGGCTCTAGATTCTCGATGGCCAGTCCATATAACTCTCGGGTCCGTTCGACCGGTCCCAAGGGCTCGTTGCCTTTCTTCGAGGAAAAACCATGGACCGTGCTTTGGCCAAGACTCGAACGTGGGTCGGGATGCCCGTGGCACCCATGTGCCTGGGTGTTGGCTGCTAGCGGGCCCATCCTTAACCACCCCTCACTCTAAAGGTGCCCTAGAGCAGTTGTGAATCCATCGATGGGCCAACCTTCGAACTTATGGGCCTTAATGGGCTGTGGGAGCATTTTTAGCTCTGTATCCCTCCTTACCTATAGTGGTTTTTGGCCCATCGAGGGGGTGAACCGTCGTTCGGTGCACCCTTCGAGGGGGCGGTCGGGGGTGGCGTGCGCACGACTCCTAGAGAGGCGAAGTGATGAGGCGCGGCAGGCGCGTCGATCGAGATAGACGGTTTGCCTCTCGCTCCACCTTCCCCTATAACTTGAGGTTTCTCCCTTCGTCTTTGATACGCCTAACCGCAGCCTCGTCCTCTCGGCTTCTTTGACGCAAGTGCTCAGATCTCTTTCTCTCGCTCTTCTGTCACCGGCGAAGTTCTCGTTCCTCCGCCCTTGCTTCCCATGGAGCTATGGTATCACTTCGATGTCACCCACACGCACATGGAGGGCCTCATCAAGCGTGGTCTTCTCCGTGGGAGAACCAAGGCGGTGGAGTGGCTCGTGCCCGGTCATGAGGAGGTGCTGGCGCCACCCGACGGCTACGACGTGTCCTTCATGCCCTCCATGAGTGCGGACTCATGATTCCTCCCCACCCGTTCTTCCGGGGACTGCTGCACCACTATCAGATCAAGTTGCAGCACCAGAATCCCAATGGGATCCAGCACATCATGGCCTTCATCGCGCTGTGCGAAGGGTATCTGGGGATCGAACACCACTTCGAGCTATGGAGGTACTTCTTCTTCGTCTCCTTGCACAAGAAAAGGGAGAGAAGTGGGGACCTGTCAGTGCCGATGGGGTGCGCAAGTATCCACCTCCGGGGCCACCGATCCGCTGAGTACATGACCTGTCCGCTATTGAGGTCCAATAAGGGATGGCATGCGCTTTGGTTCTACGTGAAGAACGACGACGACACCCATTTGCCGGACTTCACCGGACGCCTCATCGAAGAGGCGCCGCAGGTGTGGTTGTGGGGACCTCTCGAGAAGAAAAAGAAGAGGATGTGCGATATCCTTGACACCATCGCATTCCTAAGGAGCCACGGCCTTCGTGGGGCCGGTGTCATCGGGGCATATCACGCTGTATGGGATGACGCCCGACGCGCAGCTCGATGGGTACGGTGCTCGCCTAGGGACCGCTCCACAACAGCGAGGTCGCGCAACGCATTAAGGAGGTGATGGCCGAGTCCGACGCTGAGTTCCCGATCCCGGGACATCCCACGATGCGGCCGGACACGGGCTTCATCGAACTGCCAGCGGGGTTGGGTTTTCGGGCCTCTGTTGCACCGCTGCCACAGCACACAGCCGTGAGGGCGGTGAACCACGCCACAGACGAGAAGAGGAAGAAGAAGAAGGATGAGGAGAGGGTGAAGCGATGAGTGAAGGAGCGGGCAAAGCTGGATCGAGGAAGGCGGCGGCAAGGTTCAGAGGAGGAGGAAGAAGAAGAAGAAGAAGAAGAAGAAGAAGAGGCAGGCGACGGTTATGGGTCACCCATCCAATAGGACGAGCTAGTAGGTGGGGACAAGGACTCGTCTTTGTCGCAGGCGAGGCCCTTCCCATGGCATGCCCTAGGGCAGGAGGGGGAGGACGCGCCCCTGGAGCCGGCGGAATCAGGCCACTTCGCTCCGTCTAGGCCTTCTAGGGCACCCTAGAGTTAGCGGGATCTAGCCACTCCACTTCAACCGGACCCTCCCAGCAGAGGGAGGGCTTGAAGCGGCAACGCGTCGACGAGGCGTAGCCAGGGTCGGGCAGACCGATCCCAAAACATCATCGTCCAGTGGAGTCGAGGTGAGTTAAGAGTTTTTTCATCCTTTCGTTCTAACGAATTTTTATTGTAACTGACCGTCATGTCCTTCGTAGTGTTGGAGGACGTGGGGCTCTCCTGAGGCTTGACCAAAGAAGATCCTCACCCTCTAGTAGACGCGCCAGGAGCCGGCTGGCGTTACGCCGGAGGCAAGCTAGACTGATGCCGGGGTGACCGTGGAGTCGACTAGAGGGGCGCAGCCAATGGCTGCGTCCGTAGGGGAGCAGATGGAGGAGGCCGCATCCGGGATGCCCATGGCGAATGTGGCGCGGTAGGTAGTGGCCACGACATCATAGGCGGAAGTGGTGCATCCGGGGCCGTCATCCGCGTAGGTGGTTGCGACATCACAGGCGAAAACGGCATAGTTGGAGCCATCATCCATGCAGCTCACCGCCTCTGTGGTGGGGTGGATGGAGGAGGATGCACTTGAGGCATCCATGGAGGATGTGGTGCGGCCAGGTGCGGCCGCAACGTCACAGGCGAAGACAGCGCAATCGGAGCCATCGTCCATGCAGGTGGCCACGTCTGCTGTGGGGTGGATGGGAGAGGGTGCACCCAAGGCATCCTTAGCGGATGTGGCGATGGGGCAGGCCTCCGCGTCCATGTCACCTGCCCCCTCTACCATCGGAGGGCCCGCTCTAGAGGAGTTGCTGCCGTAAGAGGGGTCGACGCCGCTTGGGATCGGCGTGGAGCCATCTCGGTCTCTGGTCTAGGTGGGCGGCGACCCGCACACATGGGGAGGATCCCAGATCTGGTGGGTAGACTGGCGGGACCCAAGTGCGATGCTTTTTGCCCTTGACGACGCCGTGGAGGCGAGGAAATAGGGGAGCATCCACACGGAGGTTGAGACCACGGTTCAAGCTCTAACCACCGTGCTGAGCTCATTGCGCGACGTCGTCGCCCCGGTTGGCTAGGTATGACATGACCGTGTTTTTGACTCTCATTTTCCCTTTCTGCGCCTCTAAGTCTTGTCCTCTCCGTCATCGCGAGAAGGACATTTGCGACCACCTCCCGAAGAAACGCGGTGGAGTAATAGGCTAGCCGCATAGCTCGCCGCTGCCCGTCAGGAGGTGGCTAAGCTTGCCCCCACTGCCCAGGAGCTGGCCGACCTCTGAGTTAGGGAGTAGAATGCTCACGAGGATGCCCATGAGGTCAAGGAGAAGCTCACGGCCCTGATCGAGAGGATGTGGAGTCTGAGCGGCTACGGAAGGAGCGGGATGATTTGCTTTGGGCCATAGAGGGGATCCGCATGGAGCGCAACTTGGCTCACCAGGAGTGCGCTGATGCCTAATGGTGGATCCACCTCCTCATGGGCGAGCTTGAGGAGGAGAGGGACCTAAAGGTTGAGGCTGAGGGCGTGACCGCCAGGCTCACCACGGAGGTCGGTCGGCGCTAGGAAGAGATCCAGAGCCTAGAGGCCAAGGTGATCCGGCAGCGCGAATAGGTGCGCAAGCTCCAAATGGACGTGGAAGGTGAGCCTCTAGTTTCCCTTGTTGTCCTTATTCCTAGAATCTACGGTTGGCCTCTTGATGTGGTTGGTGTGTGACATGGAGAGGCCTTGATGACAAGCTTGGGGTGGAGGTGGTGAAGAGTCGTGGCCTAGAGAAGGAGCTCGGCGAAGTGAAGGACTCCCTCCTAAAAGAGAGCAACAAGCACAATACTCTGCGTGTCGCCGTCTAGCTGGTCTATGATGACCTCGAGCTGGCCCCAGAGCAGGAGACGAGCTCGCTCGCGATTCGTGCCATCTGAATTACGGGTCGAGCACGTAAGATCATGAGGCACGTGCTTCACTTTAGCGTTCATTGGTCATTTGCGATCGCTCGTTCTCATTATGAGAACATCTATCTACCAACAATGAGTCAAGGCTTCACGCCCGGCTACACCAAGCCTGAGCTGGAGGAGATCGAGGAGATGGTGGCCCCTCTAGTGTAGGATCTAGCTTTAAAGATCGAGGACGAAGTTGTCCCCCTAAGGGGTTACTTAGTTGGATGAGCGGGTCGGTGAACTTGTAATAAATGGACAAGTTTTTAATTTTTGTTTTGGTTGAACAGACTTTTGGCCCTTCTCTTTTTTTTACGTATAAAAAGGTTGATGTGATCCAACCCCTTCTGATGTTAAGGTTGTAAAGATCGAGGTACGGGCGAAAAAACTCTGATCACGCTGGTGAGCAAAAACGTCGTGGCCACTGGGGCGTAGGTTTCCTATGGTTTGACCAGTTTTACTCAGCGTTTGTTTCTGCAACTCTTGCATCTAGATCTTAATGTAAGGAGGGGTCAGGCGCAAAGAATGTTTCTGAGTAGATATATTCTTATTAGCCCCCGAGTGAGGCCCGACCCCTTGCCATTGCTGGGGTCGAGTGTCACTAAAGATCGAGGAAACGATAGCGAAACTAATAAGAGAAAGTGTTTTTGCGTTTCAAAAATATCATTCTTAATTTTCATAAGTACACGCATAGACTAGGGGTAAAAGCAACGTAGCTACTCAATGTTCTAGGCATTGGTGAAGACTTTGTCGTCGATGGACTTGAGCTTATAGGTGCCCGGCCGGACCACCTCCGCAACGATGTACGGTCCCTCCCATGGTGGAGAGAGCTTGTGGCAGTTCTTGTTGCTTTAGACAAGGCGGAGCACCAGGTCCCCGACGTTGAAGGTCTAGCCCCACACACGGCGGTCGTGGTACCGGTGTTACACTTGCTGGTACTTGGCTGAGCGGAGGAGGGCAACACAGCCTACTTCATCAAGCCAATCCATGGCGTCCTCGAGGGACGTCTTGGCTCCTTGCTCATTGTACACCCTGACACCCTCGGCGCTCCGTAGTCAAGGTCAATCGGGAGGATGACTTCGAAACCATAGATCATGAAGAAAGGTGTGTAGCCGGTCGCTCGGCTGCGGGTCGTCCTCAAGCTCCAAAGTACCATGGGAAGCTCCGTAGCCCATCGTCCACCGAATTTGTTCTATTGGTTGAAGATTCTAGGCTTGAGGCCTTATAGGACCATACCGTTTGCACGCTCAACTTGCCTGTTTGTGCGGGGGTGCGCCATGGTGGCCCAGTCGACGCGGATGTGGCAGTCATCACAAAATTGGAGGATTTTTTCCCAGTGAACTGTGTGCCATTGTTCGTGATGATGGAGTTTGGGGCTCCAAAGCAGTGGGTGATGTCGAGGAAGAATTGCACGGTTTGCTCGGATTTGATCATAGAAATTGGCTGAGCCTCTATCCACTTCGTGAACTTGTCCACGACGATAAGCAAATGCATGTTGCCCCCGGGCGCCCTTTTGAGGGGTCCGACCAGATTAAGCCCCCAGACCATGAACGGCCACATGATGGGGATCGTCTGGAGCGTCTCAGCTGGCAGGAGGGTTTGACAAGCATAGTACTGACATCCTTCATAGGTGCGCACGGTCTGCTCGGCGTCAGCCACCACGGTTGGCTAGTAGAAGCCCTATCAGAACACGTTACCGACCAGGCTCCTAGGTGCAGCATGATTTCCACCGACCCGTCATGGATATCTCTCAGCAGTAACTTCCCTTGTTCAATGGGGATGCGGCGCTGTAGCATCTTGGTATGGCTTCGCTTGTAGAGTTCCACCTCAATAATGATGAAGGACTTGGCGCGGCGTGCGAGCCGTCGAGCCTCCATTTTGTCAGTCGGGAGCACCTCGTGGAGGAGGTAATCTAGATAAGGTGTCCTCCGGTCAGTTAGAGGGTCAGGCTCTGCCATTGGGTCTTCATCAAGCTCCATGACTTCGAGGTCAGAAGGAGCCAACGATCGGTCAGCCCACGAGCCTAGGGCAGGCAGCCAGTCACCGGTCTGTTCTAGCTCCTCGTAGTGGACCGAGGGTTTGTACTGATTGTTTGCAAAGATGCTAGTTGGGACCGGGTCTTGACCGAATGCCATTTTCGCTAGTGTGTCGGCCGCCTCATTGAGTCATCTTGGGATGTGGTTGAGTTCAAGGCCATCGAACTTGTCCTCTAGCTGGCGGACTTCTTGGCAATACGCAGCCATCTTGGCGCTATGGTAGCTTGACTCCTTCATGACTTGATTGATGACTAGTTGTGAATCACCCCAGACATCAAGCCATTGGATGCCCAACTCGATGGTGATGCGTAGGCCATTGATGAGTGCCCCATATTCAGCCACATTGTTAGAGGCAGGGAAGTGAATGCGAATCATGTACCTCATGTGCACTTCGAGGGGCGAAACAAAGACCAGCCCCACGTCGGCACCTTTCTTCATCAGTGATCCATCGAACTACATCGTCCAGTACTCTTGATCGATGGATGTTGGTGGCATTTGGATCTCTGTCCATTCTACAACGAAATCAGCCAACACCTGGGACTTGATGGTCGTCCGAGAGGCATATGAAATGCCCTGACCCATCAGCTCGAGTGCCCACTTTGTGATTATCCCTGTGGCATCCCAGTTTTGGATGACCTCATCAAGAGGGAAGGACGTCATGACCATCACCGAGTGCGACCCGAAGTAGTGACGCGGCTTCCTCTTGGCGATCAGGACGATATACAAGAGCTTCTGGATTTGGGGTAGCGAGTCTTGGAATCAGACAAGACTTTGCTAACAAAGTATACGGGGCACTACACCTTGAGGGTGTGTCCCTCTTCTTCCTATTCTACCACCAGGGCGGCACTGACCACTTGCGTTGTGGCCACAATGTAAAGCAGGAGTGGTTTCCCATTGGTCGATGGGACCAGAATCAGGGCTTTCATCAGGATTTTCTTGACCTTGTCAAGTGCCTCCTGAGCCTCGGGCGTCCATGCAAATGGTCAGTTTTCTTCAGAAGCCGGTATAGGGGGAGGCCTCGCTCGCCGAGGCATGAGATAAAATGGCTAAGCACAGTGAGGCACCCCATAACTCGTTGTACGCCCTTTAGATTCTGAATTGGGCCCATCCTCGTGATGGCCGAGATCTTCTCTGGGTTCGCTTTGATGCCGCACTCGGAGACGATGAACCCAAGCAGCATACCCCTTGGGACCCTGAAAACGCATTTCTCAGGGTTGAGTTTCATGTCGTTTGCCCAGAGTTTCACGAAGGTTTGCTCTAGGTCTGCCATGAGCTGGTCAGCCTGTTTGGAGTTTACCATGATGTCATCTACGTAAGCCTCAATAGTTCACCCGATGAGGTCCCTAAAACACTTGAGCACACAACACTGGTATGTAGCCCCTATGTTTTTCAGACCGAACGACACCATGACATAGCAGAACAATCCGAATGGGGTGATGAAAGAAGTCGCGAGCTGGTCAGATTCTTTATCGCGATCTAATGGTACCGGAGTACGCATCAAGGAAGGAGAGGGTTTCGCACCCCAAGGTCGAGTCGACTACGTGATCTATACATGGCAAAGGAAACCGATCCTTTAGACATGTCTTGTTGAGACTCGTGTAGTCAACACACATTCTCCATTTCCCAATCTTTTTTCATACGAGGACGGGATTGGCTAACCACTCTGGATGATACACTTCCTTGACGAATCCGGCTACTAAAAGCTTCGCGATCTCCTCACCGATGTCCCTACTCTTCTCCTTGTTGAACGACGTAGGCCCTGCTTTTCAAGGCATGCTCGATGACTTTCCTCAGAATGCCTGGCCTGATCTGAGGGTTTCCATGTGAAGATATCTCTATTGGCGTGGAGGAAGTCAATGAGCGCGCTTTCCTATTTGGAGGAAAGCGTGGTGCCAATGCAAACCACTTTGTCCTCGGAGCTACTAGGGTCTACGAGGACCTCCTTCATGACCTCCGTGGGCTCAAAACATTTGGCTGACCGCTTGGAGTCGGGTGCTTCCTTGGTGGTCCACTCCTTGATGACCGCGAGCTCCTTAGAGGCAATAATCGCCGAGGCGTGCTTGTAGCACTCAACATCGCACTCGTAAGTGCGCTGGAAGGAGGTGCCGATGGTGATGACCCCACGCGGGCCTAGCATCTTGAGCTTTAGGTAAGTGTAGTTGGGGATGGCCATGAACTTCACATAGCACGGTCATCCTAGGATGGCGTGGTAGGTTCCGTAGAACCCGACCACCTCGAAGGTGAGGGTATTCATCCTATAGTTGGCTGGATCCCCAAAGGTGATGGGTAGGTCGATCTACCCGAGAAGTACGGCTTGTTTCCCTGGCACGACGTCGTGAAAAGGCGCCTCTCTCAGTCGGACGCGCGACCGGTCGATGTCCATGGCATTAAGCGTCTCGGCATACATGATGTTGACGCCGCTGCCTCCATCCATCAGCACCTTGGTGAGGCGCCTCGTGCCAACGAATGGGTCGACCACGAGCGGGTACCTTTTTGGCTGCGGTACGCTCTCTAGGTGGTCGGATCGGTAAAAGGTGATGGCGGATTCTGACCACCGGAGGAAAGATGGCGTGGCTGGCTTGGCCGTGTAGACCACGCGACGCGTGAGCTTTTGGCGGCGCTTGGAGTCTGTCGGTACGGGACCCACGGGATACCTCGCAAGGAAGGGAGAAGATCTAGTCTAACTAGGATTCTTCCCATGTAATCTTAGTAGTAGTATTATTCTGTAATCCTACTAGGAACTCTCATTGTAAACCGACTAGGATTCTGACCTCCTGACTATATAAAGGAGGGCAGGGATCCTAGAAACGGGGGGACAACTTTTACGACACAACTCTTCACAATCAATCCAACGCAAGGCTAACACTGACTAGACGTAGGGTTATTACTCGATCAACGATCGAGGGCCTGAACCAAGATAAATCGACTGTCTCTTGCGTTCACCGTCGAGTTCCGCATACGCTGAAGCCTGAACATACTACCCCGGGTACCCCCGTGGCAGGCTATCGGTGGTCAAACATCGACAGCTGGCGCGCCAAGTAGGGGCTTTCGACGAATTTGCATCCGAGAGCTCGATGGACCTCGACAGCATGATCTTCTCGACGGGATCAACCTTCTTCTTCGGCTCATGGATCTATGAGGCGGACAACAATGGCAAGCTCCAAAGCCATCTCCTCGAAGATTCAAGTCACCATGAACACCATTCTATTTCGGCGACTACGACAGGTCAACTCACTGGAAGATTCGTGCAGCTCGCGATGCCCGATTCGATTCAGATTTCGCAACTTTGCGCATCCGACTCAAACTTAGGTTCCGCATCTGAAATGGAGTCTTACCCGAGTTCTTCTAGGAAATCGAGTTCTTTTCCGATGGGGCTTAAGAACGCGGCCTTGGCCTATCAAGAATACAACTCGGAGTACACTCAGAACCTTTCCAAGAAGTCGGGTCCTTTTCCGTTCGGACTCCACAACATGGCAACATCTTATCAGACACGGCCCGAAGGATTCCTTGATCCGGTCATTAGAATGCCACTGAAAGGAGCTCAGGAGGGTCTGGTACTGACTATAACATCTCAAGACTACATCGTCCACTGGCTAGGTTCTGTTCCTGAGGATAGCGGTACCCGACTAGTTGACACGACGACAACAACAATTCTACCCTACCAAGAAGGAGACTCGATCTACGACCTCAAAGCCTCTACTAAAGTTATCAGCAACTCCGACAATATGGAAAGCGACGTTAATAGCAGAACAATTCACGCACGAGAAATATTCATGGTTCGCCGTCCTCAATCAGCATTGGTCCCCCCAGAAGCACCCGACGTCAGGTCATCAGATGAATCTGAGTCCAACATATCACCCTTTATCCAGGGGCACGATGGTGAGACCGAGAATCAAAAGCAAGCCAAAGAAAGAAAAAACAAGTTGAAACAAGGACGCCAAAATCGTGCTAGGCAGTGCAAGGAAGCTTGGATTAGATATGAGTCAGATCTAGCCGAGTACAATAGAAGAAAATCAGAACAAGAAGTCAAAGAAAGACACACGGTGAATACACCCTATGACAAGATCCGAGAAGCACTAGAAGAACTCAGAGCGACCTCACATCCCAGTGAAAGACAAGAACAGCTCCGAGACTTCATCCAGTCAACAGTCCTAAGGATGCACGATGGAAGGACCCGCTCAAGACTACCTGCCAGATCAACATCTCATGAGCAGGGAGATCAGAAACAAAGGAAGTCCGCTTTCGAGAAACTTGGACCAAGTGGAAGTCACAACAGAGAAAGTAGAAGGGACCATAGTCAAAACGACCGAGTTGAACAACCAAGAAAGGTCAGAAGCAGAGCACCTATTCAGATAGCCACGCAGAACTACTCCCACCAAAACAACAGTTGGCAAGAAGGGGGTGCAGAATCAGAATACACAGAAGCCAGGACGCACGATAGATTCCCCTGTTTTGCAAACAAACTTGCTTCAATATGACTACCTCACAAGTTCAAGCCGTCCAACCACTCTAAGTATGATGGCAAGACCGAACCAAGGCAGTGGCTCAGGATTTACTCGCAATCGATTGAACTGGCCGGAGGAGACGATGATATCAAAACTTTGTTCTTTCCCATGGCCCTAGAAACCATGCCCCTTCAATGGTTCGACAAACTGAATCCAGGATCAATCAGAAATTGGGAGGACTTGCAAAAAGCTTTCTGCGAAAATTTCACGGGTATCATTACACACCCAATCACCCACGCAGAGTTAAAAGGACTCAAACAGAAAGGAGGCGAAAGTCTCAGAAATTACTATCGACGATTTGGCAAACTACGAGCTCAAGTACATGACATCACCGAACGAGAAGTAATCAAAGCTTTCTCTCACGGAATCATGGCTAGGTGGCAATTTCAAGACTTCTGCAAAGAAAACCCGAGAAACAATGAAGAATTCAGACAAATAGTAGAAAAGATGATTACTGCAGAGGAGAAGACACGAGAAAGGTTCCCGGATAGAAACAACCGAGACAACCCGGACAAGCAAAATCATTGAAACAACAGACATCAGGAGAGGAAACGTGGACCAGACAACATAGTAGCAGTGGCTGACAAATCAAAGAAGTTTTCAAAACCCAGAAGGTATGACGACATTGAAAACATGCATTGCATCTTGCACACCATCGGAAATTGCTACACCTTCAATGAACGATACACAAGGAAAGATAGTAAGGGGAACACCAAAGAAGACAATCAGAAAAAAGATAAAGACAACCATGAAGACAAGGGATTCCAAAAATCCAAGGGGACGGTAGCAGTGATCTTCGCCGGAGCCCTAGACTCCAGAAGCAAACATCAAGAAAAGCTAGCTCCACGAACCATCATGGCAGCAGAACCGGCTACTCCAAGATATCTCAATTGGTCGCAGTATCCAATCCAATTTTCAAGAGAAGACCAATGGACTAGCGTAGGAAACATAGGACATTACCCACTGGTCCTAGATCCAACTATTGCCGGAATGACTGTCACAAAAGTACTAATCGATGGAGGGGCCAGACTCAACATAATTTTTTAGAAACCTTAAGGAAGACGGGACTACAACTCACCGGGATGATTACACCAACGAGCACCCCTTTTTATGGCATAGTACCCGGCAAGGCAGCAATGCCACTTGGACAAATCACTCTACCGGTTACTTTTGGAACTCCCTCAAACTATCGTACAAAGTTCATCAAGTTTGAAGTTGCAGACTTCGATTCTTCATATCATGCAATCCTCGGACGCCCAGCACTAGCAAAATTCATGGCGATACCGCATTATCCGTACCTATTGCTTAAGATGCCAGGACCTAACGGTGTCCTTTCTCTTTGAAGTGATTTGAAGCGCGCTTTTGACTGCGATGTTCAGGCAATCCAAATTGTAGCCAAAGCACAAGCCGACAATGGTAGAAAAGAAATAGCCACTATTGCCGCAGATATAAGCCAAGAAGAACTAGAGATACCGACTAAAAAGCCCAGCATCCTAGCACCACCAAAAGAAGCTGACATCAAGCAAATCGACCTGGGCACTGGTGATCCCTCCAAAACGGCAACCATCAGCGCCCACCTCTCGGCAAAATAGGAACTCGCGCTCACCAACTTTCTTCGGGACAATAAAGATATCTTCGCTTGGAAGCCGGCCGACATGCCAGGTGTCCCAAGAGAGTTGGCTGAGCACAGAATTGATATCAATGAAGACTCCAAGCCTATGAAGCAATGGCTATGATGATTCTCACCCGACAAGAAGGCAGTGATTAAAAAAGAAATTACAAAGCTAATGGCAGCAGGATTCATCAGAGAAATCCTTCATCTAGATTGGCTAGCAAATCCAGTTCTAGTACAGAAAAAGAATACGGACGAGTGGCGCATGTGTGTTGACTACACAGATCTCAACAAACACTGCCCAAAGGATCCATTCGGGCTACCACGCATTGATCAGATAGTTGATTCAACAGCAGGATCTGCCCTATTGTCCTTCCTTGATTGCTATTTAGGATATCACCAGATCACATTAAAAGAACAAGACTAGAGCAAGACATCTTTCATCACTCTGTTCGGTGTCTACTGCTACAAGACCATGTCATTTGGACTCAAGAATGCTGGTGCCACTTACCAAAGAGCTATCCAAACGTGCCTCGGTGATCAGATCAGTGAAAACATAGAGGCATATGTGGATGACGTGGTAGTGAAGACAAAGAACCCGGACACACTAATTGAAGACTTGAAGCAAACCTTCGAAAACCTAAAAAGGTGGAGGTGGAAATTGAACCCAAACAAGTGGGTATTCGGAGTTCCTTCAGGACAACTACTCGGATTCTTGGTCAGTCATCGTGGAATCGAAGCCAGCGCCAAGCAAATTTGAGCCATAACAGAGATGGGCCCTCCTCGAAGTGTCAAAGATGTGCAGAAACTAATAGGCTGCATGGCGGCCCTCAATCGTTTTATATCAAGACTCGGCGAAAAAGGGTTACCTTTCTTTAAACTACTAAAGAAGATAGACAAGTTCGAGTGGACAGAAGAAGCCAATGAAGCTTTCAAAAAACTTAAGGCATACCTCACCTCCTCGCCAATTCTCACACCTCCAAAGAAAGACGAAGACATGATGCTATACATTGCGGCAACTTCTACCGTGATCAGCACGGCGATAGTCGTAGAAAGAGAAGAAGAAGGGCGCGTGTATAAAGTACAACACCCCGTATACTACATCAGTGAAGTACTGTCAGAATCAAAAATCCGGTACCCACATGTGCAAAAACTACTCTACGCCCTCCTGATCACTTCACGCAAGCTTCACCACTATTTTGAAAGCCACAAGATTACCGTGGTGACAGACTTCCCACTCGGAGACATCTTACACAATAGAGAGGCAACAGGGCGCATATCTAAGTGGACAGTTGAACTTGGTGCTCTCAACATCGATTTCACCCCATGGAAAGCAATTAAATCTCAAGCCCTTGCTGATTTTGTTGCCGAGTGGACAGAGATTCAACAACCTATGTCAAATACCATCCTTAACCACTAGAAGATGTACTTTGATGGGTCACTCAAGCTAGGTGGAGCCGGTGCAGGCATTCTCCTCATTTCTCCAGACGGAAAACAACTCAAGTACGTCCTCCAGATATTATGGCAAGCTACCAACAATGAAGCAGAATACAAAACCGTCATCCATGGGCTCCGAGTGGCAATTACCCTCGGAATCAAACGATTACTCGTATATGGCGATTCGGCAGTAGTCATCAACCAAGTCAACAAAGATTGGGACTGCACCAAAGAAAACATGGGTGCTTACTGTGCTGAAATACGAAAGCTCAAAAAACATTTTCAAGGATTAGAAATTCTACATGTCCTGCGCGATTCTAATATTGCGGCTGACATCCTCGCCAAGCTCGGATCGAACAGGGCGAAGGTCCCACCCAGTGTATTCGTAGAGGAGTTATCAGCTCCCTCCATCAAACAACCCGGTGAGATAAACCCAAAACTCCTAGCCAAAGGCAACCAGATTCTAGTAATCAACACCTCATGGACACAGGCTTTTATTGATTATATCAAAGAGAATAAGTTGCCAGCAGATAAAGAGGAAGCTACCCGAGTTGTTCGCAGAAGCAAGAACTACGTCCTAGTGGGGGACAAGCTCTATAGAAGAGCCGCATTGTCAGGAGTACTCTTAAAATATGTCTCATTTGAAGAAGGCAAAGAGATCCTAGACGAAATACACTCAGGTTGCTGTGGAAATCACGTAGCCTCAAGAACACTAGTCGGCAAGGCATTCCACACCGAATTCTACTGGCCAACCGCTTTGAAAGACGTAGAAGAACTAGTCAGAAAATGCAAAGGTTGTCAAATGTTCGCAAGACAAGCTCATGTGCCAGCTCACAATCTCATCTGCATCCCACCCACTTGGCCTTTCTCCTGCTGGGGGCTGGACCAAGTAGGACCTCTCAAGAAAGCAAAAGACGGTTTCAAGTACATCTTTGTAGCAATTGACAAGTTCACCAAGTGGATTGAATACAAACCACTCGCAAAATATAGCACAGCCAAAGTAGTCGAGTTCATCCAAGACATTATGCATCGCTTCGGCATGCCCAATCGAATCATCACAGATTTGGGTTCTCCCTTCACAGCTACAGAATTCAAAAGTTGGGCACAGGATTGTGGCTTCGGCATAGATTACACATCAGTCGCACATCCAGAAGCCAACGGATAGGTAGAGATGGCTAATGGACTCATACTAGCCGGATTAAAACCAAGACTGTATGAAGAGCTAGCAGACTATGGATCCAAATGGATTGAAGAATTACCCAAAGTAGTATGGTGGCTACGAACTCAAATAAGCAGAGCCACCGGATACTCGCCCTTCTTCCTAGTTTACGGATCAAAAGCCGTACTACCTGCCGACTTGATCTGGATGTCACCAAGGATAGAACAATATGATGAAGGAGAAGCAGAACACAACCGAAGATTAGAACTCGACAGTACAGAAGAAATCAGAGTAAACGCTACCCTTCAATCGGCAAGATACCTCCAAGGATTAAGATGATACTACAACAAAAATACCCAGCCTCGGTCACTACAAGTCAGAGATCTGGTACTAAGAAGAATACAAAAAACTGACGGACGCCATAAACTACTCAGTCCATGGGAAGGTCCTTTCATTATCGCCAAAGTCACCGGACCAGGCACGTACAAGTTGATAACTGAAGATGGAAAAGAAGTCAACAATACATGGCACATCAGCCAGCTAAGAAGATTCTACGCATGAAAACAACTCAAGGAAGAATATATATAAAAGCCACAAGGGATCAATGCTCAAGATCAGTAAAGATGAAGTTCCTTGACAGCATGTGTATTATTATGGCTTATCAATGCTCATGATCAATAAAGATGATTTTTCGACAACACATGTCCTATTATGTCTTTCCCCGAGTTGTTTCCAATGAGCATCCCGGCCGAGAGCAAAAGAGCTGAAAAGATGCTTGAGCCCGCCGATGAGGGTAGCTAATAAGCTAACACCTGAACCAAAAAGCAAAATGGCTGAAAATACACCTGAGCATCCCGGCCGAGAGCAAAAGAGCTAAAAAGATGCTTGAGCCCACCGATGAGGGTAGCTAATAAGCTAACACCCGAATCAAAAAAGCAAAATGGCTGAAAATACGCCTGAGCATCCCGGCCGAGAGCAAAAGAGCTGAAAAGATGCTTGAGCCCGCCGATGAGGGTAGCTAACAAGCTAACACCCAACCAAAAAGCAAAATGGCTAAAAAACGCTGAGCATCCGTACGAGAGCAAAAAGAGTGAAAAGATGCTTGAGCCCACCGATGAGGGTAGCTAATAAGCTAACACCCGAACCAAAAAAGCAAAATGGCTAAAAATACGCCTGAGCATCCCGGCCGAGAGCAAAAGAGCTAAAAAGGTGCTTGAGCCCGCCGATGAGGGTAGCTGACAAGCTAACACCCAAAACAAAAAGCAAAATGGCTAAAAATACGCCTGAGCATCCCGGCCGAGAGCAAAAGAGCTGAAAAGATGCTTGAGCCCGCCGATGAGGGTAGCTAATAAGCTAACACCCGAACCAAAAAAGCAAAATGACTGAAAATACGCCTGAGCATCCCGGCCGAGAGCAAAAGAGCTGAAAAGATGCTTGAGCCCGCCGATGAGGGTAGCTAACAAGCTAACACCCAAAACAAAAAGCAAAATGGCTGAAAATACGCCTGAGCATCCCGGCCGAGAGCAAAAGAGCTAAAAAGATGCTTGAGCCCGCCAATGAGGATAGCTAATAAGCTAACACCTGAACAAAAAAGCAAAATGGCTCAAATACGCCTGAGCATACCGGCCGAGAGCAAAAGAGCTGAAAAGATGCTTGAGCCCGCCGATGAGGGTAGCTAATAAGCTAACACCCGAACCAAAAAGCAAAACGATTAAAAGTAAGCTGAGCATAAATCAGAGCAATTTGAAGACAAGACCCTCCAGCTCTTACACTCAGATGGATGTACTTTTTCTTCAAAAAAGCACAAACCACTCGAAGACCCCAGGAAGCACTACACGGTTTTGCTCAGCAAAGCACTCAAACGACGCTTGTACCTCTCAACAGGACCTGAAGGAGCAAGACGAGGCTTCTAGAACTCAACCATGAAGTGCTCGGGGGCTTACCGATCCTAAGAAGTTTTTGCAACCAGGGGAAGAGACAGGTGCTGAACACATCTTGAGTTAAGCGAAAAAGCTAAAAAGAAGAAGCTGAAGATACTTGAGATCGCCAGTGCTAAGTCCTTTCAGTACTAACAAGAGCAGAAAGTTTGTCAAGACAACATTCTATACCGAGTTGGTTACACGGCGCAGACAAAAGCTAGACAAGCACTCGATGGATCAAGAAAGATTGTCAAGAAAACGCTCTATACCGAGTTGTTTACACGGCGCAGACGAAAGTCAGACAAGCACTCGACGGATCAAGAAAGTCTGCCAAGACAAGCACTCGACATCTACATACACCGAGTGATTTGCACAAACGAAAGCCAGAACAAATAACTACTCGATCACTTGGACAACTCATTTAAAGAATAAGCAAGGCAAAGACAACCAGGCAAAGAAGACATGAACAAAAATAAAGAGTCTTCATCCAAAAAGAAGTATAATATCCTGTTACAGAGGTCAAGTATTAAGGTCAAGCATCATCATCAGGGGAAGATACATCAATATTAAGATTATCTACAATCCTGCTGGCTAAGTCTTCGACCTCAGGCTCCGCCCTTTCTACAGTATCCAGATACTCTTGACTCTCGGCTTCATCTGCAACCTTGGACAAAGGGAACTTCGGAGCAAGAACCCGGACCTGGGCAAGGACATTTCTGGTACATAAGTGGGCGCACCTCTTCACGAACTCCTGGAAACGAGTCGGAACTTGGGGAATAAATTGAGCCCAAGGTTGACCATCATCTGTTGGAGTCCAGAGAAGGTCGGCTACTGACTGAAAAGATTTCCACAAGGCATTCCAATCCTCAGTAGCCGTCGCCAACTTGCCAGTCAAGACTTCGATAGTTTTTTGGGCCTACACAAGATCCCTGTCAGCTCCACGCCTAATCAACTTAGCAAGCGCGAGTTCTTCAGCTCGAGTAATTACCTCCTTAGCCCTGTTGTGGTTAGTGCAAGCAAGTGTCTTCATCTCCTCGATACCCTCCGAGAGCTTCTGCTTTTCAACTCGGAGAGCTAGACCAGGCAACAAAAACAAGTCAGCAGAAAGGGAAATTTGAATACGAAAGGAAACGAAAAAGAACCCGCAATACCATTGCACTCTTTCTTCATGGCCTCCACGTTCTTCAAGGCCTCCTAGGCAGCTGCATCCCTCTGCTTTTCTGCCTCAACCACCCGGGCACGGAGAGCCTTCTTCTCCTTTTGATGCGTCTGATGCTCGGTCTCCAACTTGGCCCGATAGAGGTCAAGCTCTGCCTTTAAGGTACTCACCTCAGAAGACAACTTTTTCTCGGTTTCAGACGAGAAAAAGAAGCTAGTACGATCACGAGAGAAAGACTGAGCAAAGAGAGAGAGAGAAAAACAAGACATAAGAACAAGGCAAAGACAAACACCCAAAGAAAGAACTTCAGAAAAACTTACCTGGAGCTTTTCCCCGAAAGAAGTCGAAAGGGTACCCCAGGTGGTAGTCAGCTCTGACAGACGATGAGTGGCATCGAACTGCTGCAACACATCATCATCCAAGTGCCGAGCACCAGCACCAAGAGGAGCAGAAGGAGAAGCCGCTCGATGTGAAGAAGGCAAGGCCAGAGCCATATCCTGGGAAGCCCCGGCTACCTCCTCAGAAGAACCCACCGCCATGGCCACGGTCACTTCCGGAGCCACCGAGTCAGCAGCAGCGGGTTCATCAGGGAACCCTGTCCCCCTCACAGCCACCTCGCCGACCGTACATGCCAAGTCCCCAGACTCAGCACACAGAGGCACGTTAGAGGACTGACAAGAAGTCGGCGGAGGGTTAAGGGAAGGTGAGGAACTGCAAGATAATAAGGAAGCTCAGCGATAAGAATATGAGTCAGGAAGAAGGAAAACAGAAGCAAAATAACGAGGAATCACTCACTCAGCTATTTTCTTCTTCATGAAACCAAAAGAAGACCTTGCAGGAGGAACTATGGCAGCAAAAACATCGCCGCCACCTTGCGACAGGAGCGGCGCGGCCGGTACTGGAGCCCTAGAAGAACTCGAACCCGATGACCGCTTACTACAAGAGAACAAGACCAAAGTCAAAACAAAAAGAGGGTTTCAACAACAGGGAAACAAGAAAACAACTCACCGACGAGTAACAAGGGCGACATCATCATCCTCTTCCTCCTCACCCTCAACCAAGGCAACCATAGCACCAGCTGAAAAAGGACAAAAGTACTTGGTTAAAGACAAAAACAAACAACAAAAGGATAGAGTGTATTAATGTGCTCACCTAAGAGCATGCTAGCTATAACTTGAGTACCTAGACAAGTACTCGATTGGCGAGCTTTCTTAGCAGCAGACACACCAGAAGAAGAACAGTTCGCCCGCCCCCTCTTTCCGATAGTACGAGGAGCTCAAGGAACTGGATGAGGAACATACTCTACATATACATCAAGGTTTGTGGAAGAAACGCCAGGAAATATCGTGGTGGTTTGAAACTTACTGGTCAAGGATGCCCCAGCAAGACTATCCCCAGCCTCCACATTTGCAGGGCAGTCATCAAGGGGAATCGGATCAGCGAAGTTATGCCACAATTCCTATAAAAGAGTAAAACAACAAGACAAGAAAGATTAAGAAAAAAGTGGATACAACAAAAGAAATACAAAAAGTACCCGCATAAGAAAAAACAACTTATAGCAGGAGGCGGGTTGTTAGCACTATATTCAAGGACAGCAAGAGGGACGACGGTTACTCCTTTTAGCATCTTCTGAAGACGCTTGAGCACCTCCTCATCAGTCAACTCAAGGGCAGGGACCATACGAGAAGGATCCTCCACCCCAGAGTACTCGAACCCAAAATGCTCCCGCTCCTTCAAAGGCTGAACACGGCGGTGAAGAAAACTAGAAATAATCCCAAAGCCGGTCAAGCCTTGCTACTTCAGAGTACAAATCCTCTCAAGAAATGGCTTGATTGCCTGGGCCTCAGCCGTCGTCATAGGATTCTTATCCCATCGGTCATTAACCAAAGGACCAGATCTAGAATGAACAGCAAGAGGAGGAATCAAATTGGCGGCGTAAAACCAGTCGGCACGTCAATCCCTCACAGAATCAACCAGGTCATAGTCGAAGAATTTGCTCTAAAGACCCTAGCGAAATTGAATCCCGCAGCCGCCAAGAACGCTGGTGTCATCGCGGTAGGGTTGGGGCTTAAGACGAAAGAAGTAACGAAAGAGAGAAAGAGAAGGAGGAATTCCAAGGAAAGTTTCACAAAGATGAACAAAGACAGAAAGATGAAGAAAGTATTGGGAGCAAGATGATTTAGGCTAATTCCAAAATAGCTAAGAAACCAATGAAGAAAAGCAGAAGCCAGAAGGCAGAGTCTGGCACGGATAAAGGAAACAAAAAGAACAATCTCACCAGGACCTGGAGCAGGGACCCGATGCTCGCCTGGAGCTCTCCAATCAGCGATATCCTTGCTCTGGATCAGACCATCACTGACAAGCTCACGCAGCTGATCCTCAGTTGTAGTTGGAGCCGGCCAGATCTTTTGAGCGGCCCTCATGGCCATGAACTCTTGATTCTCGATCACGGAAAGCGAGGCCTCCTCGTCCACAAAGGCTGCCTGGGACTTGCTCGCTGACTTCTTCCTACCCATATACTAGCGGAAGCAAAAAAAGCACTAAGGGAAGGTGATGCTTAGGCGGCGGCGCTCGGATGACGGTGACAATGGCGGCGACGGAGTTCTGAAGACTAGGGTTTCAAGGCAAAAGCAGGGCAGTAAAGAAAAAGAAGACGAAACGCCTTTAAATAGATTTTACAGCAGTAAAACGCGGCCCACCGGACCCGTTTTAACATGGCATGAGAACGCAACGGTCCATTTACTGACACAGCTAAAATGACGGATGGCACAAATCCACACAACGGTACAGTTCAACAGGCAGATTTCATACTTATCCATCCAGCACCACGGCGGAGTTATCAAATTGCTACAAAAAGAACCCGTCAACCATGAAGAAACGAAGGGCTACCTCACAAGGAACATAAGAACCCAGTTCTTACATAAAGAACTCGGGAATCACATAAACAACTAGGACTACAGCAGAAAAAAGAATAACAACTCAGAAGACAAGATTCTTTCCATTACAAATGACTTCAAAAAATACAAGATTACACATCTTACAAGACCCAACGAACTCGGTACCACAACAGGCAAGGTAGCAAAGAGGAACCCAGACACAGCTAGGCTCTGGAAAGACTACGTGCTCCAAATTGCTACTCGGTAGAACAAACCGCACTCGGTGACACTGTTTTCTTCAAAGGACGGACACAGTGCATCCAAGGCGGAAATCAGTAGCACGACGGGAAAACATAGACCAGGGGAAGCCGGCAGGCATCTGTCTACCCAAGTCCGATGTGATGCTAGATATGGTGTTGATCTGCACCGGACAGTCTCAGGGTAGGCAACGAGGATCAACCCAGAACTGTTGGATGAAGGAATGTATCCCACATCACAAGACTTCCTCCAACTACCGCCATGTACTTCCAAGTACAATGCCGCTGCGAGATTAGTCTACCTCTAATCCCTATCACAAGACTCCCTCCAGCTATGACAAGATACACAAGAACTACAAAATACACCCGGGGGCTGCTCTACTTCACAGACTATCATATTCATGACTACGGAGATTTCAGACCACGCAACAAAATGATCGATGAATCAAAACATCACACTAGGAGGATATTTATAGACCAAAGAAGCAGTGCACATGGACCAGGAGCATCAATGGAACAAACCTAACAAAAGACACAGTGAAAAGATAGAACTCAATGAAAGAAGACTCAGGCATGAAGGAGCAGTACTCAGGAACGAGCATATTCGGAAGAATATACCAACACTGTACAACTCATGAACAAACAGCATTAACTCTCAACCACACCATACAACTGCATCTGACAACAGCAGACTATCAGAGAACATGCCAAGATCCTGTATCCGAGTTCTTTTCGAATAAAAGAACCCAGGTATATGCTCGGGGGCTGCAATAGGAAAGGCTTTCAGTCTTTTGAACAACTCAGAATCAAGACCCTCCAACTCTTTGTTCCAAATAGCAAGAGGCTCAGGGGCTACACTCAGTGAGTGCACTTTTTCTTCAAAAAAAAGCGCACATCACTCAGAAGACTTATTCAAGGCAGCAGTTTTCAAACAACATAAAATTCAAGACCCTCCAACTTTTTGTTCCAAATAGCAAGAGGCTCGGGGGCTACACTCAGTGAGTGCACTTTTTTTTCTCCGAAAAAGTGCACGTCACCAAGAAGACTTCTTCAAGATAGAGACTTCAAGACCTCAAAACAAAAAGAACCCGGACCTAGCTATATCCGAGCTCTTTTGGATAAAGAACCCGGGTATAAGCTTAGGAGCCCTTCGACGAAGAATCAGAGCGATTTCAAGAGAAGACCCTCCAGCTCCTTGTGCCAAAAAGCAAGAAGCTCGGGGGCTACACCCAAATGGGAGTACTTTTTTCTTCAAAAAAGTAAACATCACGCGAAGATCTCATGAAGCGCTACACGGTTTCGCTCAAGAAATCACTCGGACGACGCTTGTTCCTGCTCGGCAAGACCTGAAGGAACAAGACAAGGTTTCCAGAGCTCAACCATGAAGTGCTCGGGGGCTTGTCGGTGCGGAACCCATGGGATACCCCGTAAGGAAGGGAGAAGATCTAGTCTAACTAGGATTCTTCCCATGTAATCTTAGTAGTAGTATTATTCTGTAATTCTACTAGGAACTCTCATTGTAAACCGACTAGGATTCTAACCTCCTGGCTATATAAAGGAGGGCAGGGATCCTAGAAACGGGGGGACGACTTTTACGACACAACTCTTCACAATCAATCCAACGCAAGGCTAACGCCGACTGGACGAAGGGTTATTACTCGATCAATGATAGAGGGCCACAACCAGGATAAATCGACTGTCTCTTGCGTTCACCGTCGAGTTCCACATACGCAGAAGCCCGAACATACTGCACCGAGTACCCCCATGGTAGGCTATCGGTGGTCAAACATCGACAGAGTCGTAAGCCACCGCCCCATCGAAGATCATGAGGCAGCCATCTGGCGTCGGAAAGCCGCCATCCTTCCCCTCGGTGTCGTCCGCCGTCAGCTCAGGCTTCTTCCTTTGGTCCCCCTTTTTGGAGCTGCCGGATAGGAAGCGCTTCATGAGTGCGCAGTCCTTGTATAGGTGCTTGACGGGGAAGGTGTGGCTCGGGCATGGACCCTCGAGTAGCTTCTCAAAGTGGTCAAGAGCGCCCTCGGCGGGCGCTCGGCCACCTTTCCACTCGGCAGCGGCCATGAGCGAGCCTCCGTGTCGCTGCTTGTTCTTCTTGTTCAGGCGGTTGGAGGTGCCCTCAGCGGCGTGCTCGTCCCGCTTTGCTTTTTTCTTGGGGCGGTCAAAAATCGCTCCAACCGCCTCCTCGCCTAAGGCGTGGCTGGTCACAATGTCAAGGAGCTCCTTAGTGGTCCAAGGTTCCTTGCATCCTAGCTTGTGGACCAGGGACTCGCAGGTGGTCCCGAATAGGAAGGCTCCGATGACATCGGCGTTGGCGATGTCGGGCAACTCGTTGCATTGCCTAGAGAAGCGTCGAATGTACTCATGGAGAGTTTTCCTGGACTTCTATCAGCAATTCTTTAGATCCTAGGGGTTCCTAGGGTGTGTGTAGGTGCCCTGGAAGTTTTCCACAAAGATCTCCTTTAGGTCCGCCTAGCTTTGAATTCGGTTGGGCGAAAGGTGCTCCAACCATGTTCGTGCCGAATCAGCGAGGAACAAGGGGAGGTTGCGGATAATGAAGTAATTACTATCCGCACTACCGGCTTGACAAGCAAGCCAGTAATCCTTGAGCCATAGGCCAGGGTTTGTTTTCCTGTAGTATTTTGAGATGTTGGTCGGTGGTCGATACCATGGCGCGAAAGCCGTGTTGAGGATGTGTCGGCCAAAAGCCTGGGGCCCCGGTAGATCGGGGCTCGAGCTCTGGTCCTTGCCACTGTCGTAGCGTCCATCACGATGAGGGTGGTAGCCATGGCTAGCCTCCTTGCTCTTGTTTCCCTGTCCGCGCCTACGGGCGTCCAGGGTGTTACGTGCATCATGGTTGGAGCCAAGATGCTCATGCACCGCTGATGGCAAGGCCCCCACCGTCGTGTGGCATCTAGTGGACAGATACATCCTAGCCATGTCATCCAAAAGACACGCGCTGACTGGCATCGAGCTCGCATCGCCAGGACATCGAGCTTTCCGCCTGCTGCACCACCGCGCGCTCGAGCAGCGTGCGGATCTTGTGATGGGCCCGACGGTCTTCGAGTGTCGCGGGCTCTGGGAGCCCTCGGAGCAAGGCCGCCATGGTAGCTACGTTATGGCTTGCCCGGGCGAAGTGCGGGAGGCCTCCGTCATCCTCAATGATCCTCTAGTTTATGTCGAGGCTGATGGTGTGTGCACGGCCATCATCTCCGTGGCGTTCGATCTCGTGCTCGAGCTCCACATGCTCCTGCCCTAGCTGGAGTCACGCATCCTCGATCTCCTTGTGCCATGCCCTCAGCTACTCTACCCGTTGGTGAGGCGGGGCCCCCGCATCTCCCTCGACCTCATCATCAAGGTCACCCGTAGGAGTAGCCCCTCCCTCATGGATGCTTTCAACGCATCCCTTGGGGGAGCCCGCCATGAAGCATTCTCACGAGGGGTGATGGCTTCCCCTGCTAGAGTCAGAGTCAGAGATCGTCTCTAAATCTCTCGTGAGAAGATCGTGGAAAGATTCCATGATGTAGTCCATCATACCCATGAATTCGTCATCCATGGGGGACGGGTGCATGCGCTGTGCCATGAGGTGACCAATGGTCCTTGTTGTGTTACGCAGACCGAACGGGAACGCTGTCGGGGTGCTCCGGGTGAGGTATTCCGGGGAGAGCAGTTCCCCTCCGGCAAGTTGTGTCATGACGTTGGCGAACAAGAAGGTGAGGCAGCGGAGGTTCTCCTAGGACGGTTGGGGTCGTAGGAAGGCATCGAGCTGGCACTCCAACCTCCTGTAATCGAAGCCGAGGAGCTGGTCGCTCCCGAGGGCACGGGCCTCCAGGGCATGTAGCTGCAGCTCTTTGAGGACCTTGATGATTACATCGAGGCCAGTGGCGTGAAGAAGTTGGACAGGGGTGGGAGCCCGCGCCAGCTCTCCCTCCATGGTGACGAAGAAATCTAGGCTCCCGAAGCGCACGTGCGCCCCCGGGACCCAGCTGACGCCGTGGCTAGCCATCCATAATCTGTTGTGGATGGCGAGACGCGCAAAAGGCCCCTACCTGTTGCACCAACTGTGTAACACCTCTGGTGTTTTGACCTAGCACTAAAATTTGACATGTCATCATATGCATTGCAAAGCATTCATGGAGTAGAAAATTTTGAATGCATTCACTAAATAAGCTTTATTTCATAATGTTGTTATTTCATGTGATGTGTTTCAAAACCCTAAATAAAGATCATGACCACAAGGGTAAAATTTCATGTGATCATGTGAGGCCATGTGTCATTTGACTCAAATAACCCTAATGGGCCATGTTACTGGTCAAAAATCAAAGTTAAAGTAAAAGAAAGACAAATCAAATTTGAATTCAAATTCAAATTATAAAAGTCCTTTTTGCCCCTTTTGACTAATTGAAAATCCATGTGGAATTTGGGGATGAGGAAAAAATCAAAGTTGAAGATTATTTTATGTGGATCAACTTTGGTATTCAAAGTTTTTCAAGTTTACATATAAAATTTGGAGTAATTTTGAAATGATTCAAATACTCAAATGCACCCCAAATTTAAATTTCAAAATGGAGGCAGAATTTGAAAATGTTCCTTGAAGCAAAGTTGTAGAGTTTAAAAAGCTGAGCAACTTTCATTTTTGGAGATTTTCAACTTCTTTAGAAAATTTGGGAGTAATTTGAAAAATAGACTCTGTGGCAGTTCTATAAATAATTCAAAAAATCAAGATTTACATCACCGCTTACCGCCGGCGCCACGCCGCTGCCGCTGCCGAGCGTTTTGCGCTGCTTCCTCACGCCCTGGCATGTCATCATTGCCGTGGCATCTTCGTCGTATGCTATCGAAGCCAGACGAGCTCCTCCCGGCTATAAATAGTCGTACCGTCGTCGTCCCTCTCCTCTTTTCCTGCCTCTGCTCACCGCCGATGACCTCACTGCGCTCGCGAAATTAGCCACCGTCGAGCAGTCTCCGTTGTGCCCAGCTATGCCAAAGGGATCGCCTCAGTCTTTCGCTTCTCTACGACTTGCTCACGCCGCTTGAGTTGGCCGGAGTCGCCCGGCGCAACAGCTTCTTCCCCGAGCCCGGCCGAAGCTCCGCCACCATCGCCTCAACGTGGCCAGGCCATTCCAGACCGTCTCCGCCTTCACCAAGCCCACCGGCGTGACCGTGGTGAGCTACTGAACGTGATGTGCACTTCGCTTTTGACTCTACCACATTCTTGCCGGGGTTACGCCGTGAGCCGACGTGCTCGAGCAGCCATGGCCGGCGTGGAGTCTTCTCCAGTGCACCTTCTGCTATTCCAAGGACGGGGATGGGTTCATAGGGGTGTGTAGATTATTTGGGTGAGGTCTGCCTCGCCGGAGCGTCACCGTCGACGCATTTTGGGGCTGGCCAGTGATGGCAGCGCCGCCGTGACATGTATGGGTCACTGACGGGTGGGGTCGGGCTGTCAGTGAGAAGGAAGGAGAACAGTGAAATTTTATATTTTTTGATTTTGAATAGTGCTGAATCTATGGAAATTTGTTTTGGTACACTAATTTGTCATGAGAAAGCTTGCATAAAATTTTAAGGTCATTTGGGACAAGATCATTTTTGGGCTTATTTCCAAATTGATTCAAAAATAAATAAAAGCAAACCCTAAGTGTTTGATTAGTGTTTGATCTTGTTTTGATCATGTTTTGTGACCAGTAGGGTTTCAAGAGTAGTGGTCGGAGACTTCACCGTAGTGGTCGGAGAGTTCACCGTAGTGGTCGGAGAGTTCACCATAGTGGTTAGAGAATTCGCCGTAGTGGTCGGAGAGTTCACCATAGTGGTCGGAGAGTTCACCGTAGTGGTCGGAGAGTTCGCCGAAGTGGTCGGAGAGCTCGCCGAAGTGGTCGGTGCTGACGTGGTCACATATGTTACGAATATGGTTTGGTTAGTTTAGCTTGTAACTGTACCATGAAGGAAAGTTGTATTCAAAGTGTTGTTATATTTCATGCACCATGAAAGCATCATGTTTACATTATCATCATGTTGAAGCATATGCTATTATTTCGTGTAGAATCCAAGAGTGAACCGATTCTAGTTGAGCAAGTTCTGGAAGAATCCCCGGTTGTCACGGGATTCGATAATAGTGGTGCTGATCCGGAACCTGAGATCGTCAACGAAGGCAACCCCCGGTTTATGCATTAAACCATTACCTTGTTTACTTTGAAAAGTTTATCACTTATGTTACTTATTGCATTAAGTTGATTTACTTCAAATGTTGCCTACTTGATGCATTGCCTACCTTGTTATTTGTTTACCATCCTTGAAGATGATTTCATTTACAAAGGCGTAGAATGCTTAGTATGCTTTATGGTAGGCTTTCAAAGTAAAAGTTTCGATACAATCAAAGATGGCATACTGGCCAAAGAAAGAAAGAAAGAAAGAAGATAGAATGAACTAGAGACTAGTCGGGTGGCTTATCTTGAATGTTGGGTAATGTTGCCGACTATGTCGCTTAAAGGCCACTCATTATGGATCTTCTGAACGAGACACTTTGTAGTACTGGTCACATACTCCGGTAAGCCTACTTCGGCTAATCCGATACTAAGATGAATGCCCACGCACTGGGAGTGGTGAGATGGCGGAAGTAGCGTGTACCCTCGTGGCTTGAATGTGGTCGGATTTTAGGTGTGTTGTGCTCTCGGGTGGCGTGGAGACGGCTTAGTACGGGAGGATCCGGTAGGGAGGTTGATATATGCAAGATTAAGTTCTACATATGTCGTGTGATAAGGAATCCCCAGCTAGGACTTGAATCAATTCGAATTGCCGGTGCTCCACGGATATGGAGACTCGATTCATTACAGAAGCAATGCAGGACTAGTGAATTACTAAAACTTGAGAAAAGGAATGGAATGAGAAGGATTAGAGCATGGGATATGAACACTTAGTTTCAGATATTGAACTAAAGTACTTAGGGGTAAAACTTGAAACTAGGATCAATAATAGGAAGCTTTTGGCAAAGAACTTTTGAATCTTTCTACATCCTTACCTTGACCCAACACCTGCATCCCTAAGACCTTCACCCTTTTTGGTCGGGTCAGTCTTGTTGAGTATTTTTGTACTCATGGTTTGTTAACCCTTGTTGCAGGTGAGTCGCATGCGCAGGCTTGTTTTGGTCCCTGCTGCATGTCAGTGTTTGAAGTCGATGACGATGAGGAATGATGAATGGCCTTTGGACAAGGCACTAGTTTGTGTGAAATAAATAATGTTAATGTAATATTATCCCGCTACTATGGTTGTATAACACTTATGGTTTTGTAAGTTTGAAACAACTGGTTTGTAATATCAAAACTTAAGTCTTCTGCTTTATAATCTCTGGTATGTATATTGAAAACTGTTGTAATCTACAATGACTGTGACTGGGATCCTGTTTGGAAAAGATTCGTGGATGATTCGGGTTTCCCGAGGACACCCGACAGATCTGTTAAGTTGTTGGGAACTTGTGTACGCTATCTGAGGTCTGTTAAGACATCGATAGGTGCACGTGGGCCCAATTTCTTAGGAGGTTCTGCCACAAACTGTTGGTGTTTTGAACCACCGACTAGTAAATTTGTGAGCAGGTCCTATCTAAGATCATTGTAGGTTACTTTGGAAAACCTTCAAATTGATTTAGATCAAAGAAAGTAAACTTGAAATTTTAAAGTTCAAATTTCTTTCTTCTTTCCTTTAATCTAGCCTCAATCCTATCTTATTTGAAAGTTTGTGGCGGATAATATGATTAGGTTTGTCCTATGTATTAAAAATCTAGTACTTTTGATTGTATAAATCTTTTGTACTCGGATTCGTAAGATCGATTCATGCATCATGCTTGAACACCTTGCATAATAATTCCCCTTAAAAGTGGTTGGGTAAATAATGTCAATCCTATTCTTGCTAACCTCCATTATCCTCAAGCTATCCTTATAGTCCTATCCTAAATTCTAAAGGCTATGGCAAAGACCAAGATAACCGCACACAAGTCCACTGGACCTCGTGGAGTCCCTTGTCACCAGTTGGCACTGCGTAACCGTGAGCTTGGTGAAGGAATTTCCAAGACCCTAGGAGATGAAGGATCTTCAAGCAATCCCGCCAACATTGAGAACCTTACCAAGGAGCTCAATACACTTCGTCGAGATCATGCCAAAGATCAAGAGAAGCTGGCGGAAATGGAAAGGGACATCACCAAGAATACCGAGTTATGGAATGAAGCCTGGACATGAGAGGATGCGGCCAATGAACGCATCCATGAGTTGGAGTTCTACGTAGAAGATCTGGAGATGGACAATGCCATTCTTCATGAGAATGTCCACATGATGTACGCTCAACTTCATCCTCCTCATGGGGATAGTGAAGTTACAGATGAAGAAATGATTGTAGATCCAGGAGAAGTCGAGAATGAAGAAGAGGAGGAGGATCCCGAGGAATTAGTGTACTTCTCCGATGAAGATGAGGTTTCATCCGATATGGGCACGGATGCCAATGACTGAAAGCTCAGAGTAGTAATAGTTCCTTTACTGCTTTCCTAGTAAACCAGGGTTGTCTTGTGGGATACAAGACATGTAACATAAATAAGAAACCCTTTGTAGCATGAAACCTTTTAACTGCTTTCAATAAAATAATAATGGAAATAAACATGTCTCTCTGATAGATGCCTCGCATTAACACCCGAACTGGTGCTGGTACTTCGCAAGACAATGATGAAGTCCCAAATCCTCCACCAATGCCTCCGAGTATGGCAGATGCCATAACTGCACTCGTCTATGCAACGGCTGAGAATGCTAGGTTGTTAAGGGAAATGGCTCAGAACCAACAAGCACCACACCCTAATCATGGCCGCCGTAATAATGGAAATGATGAGACAACCTATATTGATTTTACTGACACACGTCCGCCTGTGTTCTCTAAGGCAGAAGAGCCCTTAGAAGCTGACGATTGGCTCCGGACAATGGAGCAAAAGTTTGAGCTGATTCGCTGTACCGAGATTCAGAAACCAAGGTTTGCGGCACAGCAACTCCGAGGAGCTGCTGGTGCCTGGTGGGCAAATTTAGTAGCTGTATAGCCCGCCGATCACCAAATCACCTGGATGGAGTTTAAGGATGCCTTCAGGGCACATTATATTCCAGATGGTGTGATGACCATGAAGTTAGAAGAGTTCCTGGCTCTTAAGCAAGGGGAGCACCCGGTGATGCACTATGTTGGGTGTTTCAATCACCTATCGCAGTATGCTATAGAGTATGTCAATACTGATAGGAAGAAGAAGAATCATTTCATGAGAGGTCTGAACACCAAACTTTAGACCATGATGGCAACTTGTGGCAACGCAACTTATCATGAGGCTGTCAACGTTGCTATCGCTTCAGAGGAGAATTACCGCCGACACAAGGAGGCAAAGAAGAAGAGAGCATTTGCTTCCGGATCGTCGAGTGGAAAGCGTCAAAAGGTGGTCTACCATCCTCAGAATCATGGCCATGCACCATTCCGCCCACAACAAAACCAAAGCAGGCAACAAATCTTTATTCGCCCTACAACTAATACGCCTTATACTCATCAAGCGCTGCAACAGCAAAACAATACAAATAATGCAAACCGCAATGCTACTCCCTAGAATCACAATTATCCATGCTATAATTGTGGTAAACCCGGACACTTTTCCGGAGAATGTCCGTATCCTAGGAAGAACAATCCTGATGCACCCAAAGCCCCTATTACTCAAGCTCAGAATCAGTACAAGGGCAATGCTCAAAATAGTCAGAAAGGTTAGGCTGAGAAGAAATCTGGAAGGGTCTTCTATACTCAAGTGGAATCTATTCAGAAGGAGAACCAGTAATGATTGGTATGTTTTCCGTTGCTAAGCACCCTGCAATTACCTTATTTGATTCTGGTGCATCCCATACATTCATCAATCGTACATTTGTGGTGAAACATGGGATAACTATTGGGGAAACAAAAGAACCATATCAGTATCTGATGCGCCTGGGGACGACTCTGTACAAGGGAGATAGTTCAGCATGTACCTATTGATTTGGGAGGACATGAGTTCCCTACCAGCATGCTGATATTAAAGGATCAAGATATAGATGTGATCCTTGGTATGAACTAGTTAACTCAACACGGGGCTGTCATAGATGTCCTACGTAGAACCATAAGAGTAAATGTACCTGGCAGCAAAACCCAACTTCTCGTCCAACTTCCCTTTCCTAAGAGTACGGTTGGAACAGTCTGTGCAACTATGGATGAAGAAGCCGAGAACATTCATGTGGTATGTGAATTTATGGATGTTTTTCCCAATGATCTGCCTGGACTGCCACCAGACCGAGATGTGGAGTTTAGAATTGACCTGAAACCAGGAACGGCACCTGTATCCAGAAGAGCATATAGGATGCCACCCAAAGAACTAGCAGAATTAAAAATGCAACTACAAGAGTTGTTAGACAAGGGTTTCATTCAACCCAGTTCATCACCTTGGGGATGCCCTGCTATCTTCGTGAAGAAGAAGGACCAAACCTTAAGGTTATGTGTTGACTATCGGCCGTTAAATGAAGTCACCATAAAGAACAAATACCCCTTACCCCGAATTGATTTGCTTTTTGATCAACTTGCGGGAGCTAAGGTGTTCTCGAAGATAGACTTGAGATTAGGCTATCACCAGATTAAGATCAGACAAGAAGATGTGCCGAAGACAGTGTTTACTACCCGATATGGTCTATATGAGTATTTAGTCATGTCTTTTGGGCTGACCAATGCCCTGGCTCATTTCATGTACCTGATGAACTCAGTTTTCATGCCCGAGTTGGATAAGTTTGTAGTGGTATTCATTGATGACATTCTTATCTATTCTAAGAGCAAAGAAGAACATGCGGAACATCTCCGCATTGTTCTACAACGATTAAGAGATCACCAATTATATGCCAAATTCAGCAAATGTGAATTCTGGTTAGAGGAAGTACAATTTCTAGGTCATGTGTTATCTGCTGAAGGTATAGCTGTTGATCCGAGCAAGGTAGAAGAAGTCCTTAACTGGAAAGCACCTACCACTGTTCATCAAGTTCGTAGTTTTCTGGGGTTGGCGGGTTATTACCGTCGGTTCATCCCTGACTTCTCCAGAATTGCGAAGCCAATTACTGGATTGCTGAAAAATCAAACTAAGTTTGTATGGTAAACAGAATGTGAGAAGGCCTTTCAAACATTAAAGAAGTTGTTAACAACTTCACCAGTATTAGCACAACCTGATATCGAGAGGCCGTTTGATATCTATTGTGATGCGTCTGGAATTGGTATTAGATGTGTTCGTATGCAAGAAGGCAGAGTCATAGCATATGCTTCCAGACAACTCAAGAAGCATGAAGAACATTATCCCACCCATGATCTTGAATTAGCAGCTGTTGTTCATGCACTCAAGGTTTGGCGACATTATTTATTGGGCAATATATGTCATATCTATACGGATCACAAAAGTTTGAAATATATCTTCACTCAGTCAGAGCTGAATATGAGGCAAAGAAGATGGTTAGAACTTATCAAAGATTATGACTTAGAAGTGCATTATCATTCGGGCAAGGCTAATGTGGTTGCCGATGCCCTGAGTCGCAAGAGTCATTGTCATTGCCTGATTGTAGAACCTATGCAGCGAACATTGTGTCAAGAGATGGAGCATTTGAATTTACAAATCATAGAACAAGGTTCCCTGTCCAATATTGCAGTTGAGTCCACTATCAAAGATCAGATCATTGCTGCTCAATAGAAAAGTAAGGGCATAGCCCATATCAAGGATAAAGTCAGATCTGGAAGATCAACATGTTTCAAGATTGATGAATCAGATGTCGTATGGTTCAAGGATAGATTGGTAGTACCCAAAAATCCGGAGCTGCGAAAGCAGATTCTTGATGAAGCTCATTCTACAAGATACTCCATTCATCCAGGTAGCAACAAAATGTATCATGATCTGAGAACGAGATATTGGTGGACCAAAATGAAAATAGAAATAGCTCAATATGTGGCCAAATATGATACTTGTCAGAGAGTCAAAGCGATTCATATGAAGACTACAGGTCCATTACATTCCTTGCCAGTTCCATCTTGGAAGTGGGAAGATATCTGTATGGACTTCATAGTAGGGTTGCCTAGGACATCTGCAGGCTATAATTCAATATGGGTTATTGTTGATCGCCTAACCAAGATAGCTCATTTCTTACCAGTCAGAGATAAATATCGAGCGGAGTAGTATGCAAAGCTTTATCTGGATAGAATCTTCAGTTTGCATGGGGCACCCAAGACCATTGTCTCTGACAGAGGGTCATTGTTCATATCCAAGTTTTGGAAAAGTCTACATGAGTCTTTGGGAACTAAACTTATCCATAGTTCTGCTTATCATCCGCAAACAGATGGACAGACGAAAAGGGTAAATCAAATTCTTGAAGATATGTTAAGAGCATGTGTTCTCTCCTATGGTGCTATGTGGGATGAATGCCTTCCCTTAGCTGAATTCTCATATAACAATAGCTATCAAGAGAGCATTAAAATGGCACCATTTGAAGCATTGTATGGTCGTAGATGCCAGACACCTTTACATTGGTCAGATGTTGGAGAATGTTGGTTCTTTGGACCGGATGTGGTCAAGGAAGCAGAAGAGAAAGTTAAACTCATACAAGCTAATATGAAGGTAGCTCAATCCCAACAGAAAAGCTATGCTGACAAGAGAAGGCGGCCTCTAGAATTCATAGTGGGAGATCATGTCTACCTCAAGGTATCGCCAATGAAAGGAGTTCATCGTTTTGGGATTCAGGGAAAGTTGGCGCCCCATTATGTCGGTCCGTTTCAAATTCAACAAAGATGTGGACCAGTCGCCTATCGCGTCAAGCTACCAGATCACATGTCAGTTGTGCATGATATCTTCCATGTATCTCAGTTAAAGAAGTGTCTTCAAGTACCTGACCAAGTGATCGACTTTGGTGATGTAGAACTAGCACCTGATTTGACTTATGCCGAGTACCCCATTAGAGTCTTAGATCAGAAAGATCGAGTCACTCAAAGGCGTACAATCAAGTTCTACAAAGTACAATGGAACCAGCACACTGAAGAAGAAGCTATTTAGGAGTCCGAGGATTACTTAGAAGAAAACTTTCCTGACTTCTTTGCTTCTCTCTAGTTGCAATACCTTGTCTATATTGTAACTTGTCTCTTTTGTCAAAAGAATGAAAAACCCCCTCACTAGCCTTTTGAATAAAGTTATGATGTGTTAGCTAGACACATTTTCTTTTTCATTACTTAGCCTTAAGTTTTAAATCTCGGGACGAGATTTCTTTAAGGGGGAAGGGTTGTAACACCTCTGGTGTTTTGACCTAGCACTAAAATTTGACATGTCATCATATGCATTGCAAAGCATTCATGGAGTAGAAAATTTTGAATGCATTCACTAAATAAGCTTTATTTCATAATGTTGTTATTTCATGTGATGTGTTTCAAAACCCAAAATAAAGATCATGACCACAAGGGTAAAATTTCATGTGATCATGTGAGGCCATGTGTCATTTGACTCAAATAACCCTAATGGGCCATGTTACTGGTCAAAAATCAAAGTTAAAGTAAAAGAAAGACAAATCAAATTTGAATTCAAATTCAAATTATAAAAGTCATTTTTGCCCCTTTTGACTAATTGAAAATCCATGTGGAATTTGGGGATGAGGCAAAAATCAAAGTTGAAGATTATTTTATGTGGATCAACTTTGGTATTCAAAGTTTTTCAAGTTTACATATAAAATTTGGAGTAATTTTGAAATGATTCAAATACTCAAATGCACCCCAAATTTAAATTTCAAAATGGAGGCAGAATTTGAAAATGTTCCTTGAAGCAAAGTTGTAGAGTTTAAAAAGTTGAGCAACTTTCATTTTTGGAGATTTTCAACTTCTTTAGAAAATTTGGGAGTAATTTGAAAAATAGACTCAGTGGCAGTTCTATAAATAATTCAAAAAATCAAGATTTACATCACCGCTTACCGCCGGCGCCACGCCACTGCCGCCGCCAAGCGTTTTGCGCTGCTTCCTCGCGCCCTGGCACGTCATCATCGCCGTGGCATCTTCGTCGTGTGCTGTCGAAGCCAGACGAGCTCCTCCCGGCTATAAATAGTCGTACCGTCGTCGTCCCTCTCCTCTTTTCCTGCCTCTGCTCGCCGCCGATGACCTCACTGCGCTCGCGAAATTAGCCACCGTCGAGCAGTCTCCGTCGTGCCCAGCTATGCCAAAGGGATCGCCTCAGTCTTTCGCTTCTCTATGACTTGCTCACGCCGCTTGAGTTGGCCGGAGTCGCCCGGCGCAACAGCTTCTTCCCCGAGCCCGGCCGAAGCTCCGCCACCATCGCCTCGACGTGGCCAGGCCATTCCAGACCGTCTCCGCCTTCACCAAGCCCACCGGCGTGACCGTGGTGAGCTACTGAACTTGATGTGCACTTCGCTTTTGACTCTACCGCGTTCTTGCCGGGGTTACGCCGTGAGCCAACGTGCTCGAGCAGCCATGGCCGGCGTGGAGTCTTCTCCGGTGCACCTTCTGCTATTCCAAGGACGGGGATGGGTTCATAGGGGTGTGTAGATTATTTGGGTGAGGTCTGCCTCGCCGGAGCGTCACCGTCGGCGCATTTTGGGGCCGGCCAGTGATGGCAGCGCCGCCGTGACATGTATGGGTCACTGACGGGTGGGGTCGGGCTGTCAGTGAGAAGGAAGGAGAAGAACAGTGAAATTTTATATTTTTTGATTTTGAATAGTGCTGAATCTATGGAAATTTGTTTTGGTACACTAATTTGTCATGAGAAAGCTTGCATAAAATTTTAAGGTCATTTGGAACAAGATCATTTTTGGGCTTATTTCCAAATTGATTCAAAAATAAATAAAAGCAAACCCTAAGTGTTTGATTAGTGTTTGATCTTGTTTTGATCATGTTTTGTGACCAGTAGGGTTTCAAGAGTAGTGGTCGGAGACTTCACCGTAGTGGTCGGAGAGTTCACCGTAGTGGTCGGAGAGTTCACCGTAGTGGTCGGAGAATTCGCCGTAGTGGTCGGAGAGTTCACCGTAGTGGTCGGAGGGTTCACCGTAGTGGTCGGAGAGTTCGCCGAAGTGGTCGGAGAGCTCGCCGAAGTGGTCGGTGCTGACGTGGTCACATCCGTTACGAATATGGTTTGGTTAGTTTAGCTTGTAACTGTACCATGAAGGAAAGTTGTATTCAAGGTGTTGTTATATTTCATGCACCATGAAAGCATCATGTTTACATTATCATCATGTTGAAGCATATGCTATTATTTCGTGTAGAATCCAAGAGTGAACCGATTCTAGTTGAGCAAGTTCTGGAAGAATCCCCGGTTGTCACGGGATTCGATAATAGTGGTGCTGATCCAGAACCTGAGATCGTCAACGAAGGCAAGCCCCGGTTTATGCATTAAACCATTACCTTGTTTACTTTGAAAAGTTTATCACTTATGTTACTTATTGCATTAAGTTGATTTACTACAAATGTTGCCTACTTGATGCATTGCCTACCTTGTTATTTGTTTACCATCCTTGAAGATGATTTCATTTACAAAGGCGTAGAATGCTTAGTATGCTTTATGGTAGGCTTTCAAAGTAAAAGTTTCGATACAATCAAAGATGGCATACTGGCCAAAGAAAGAAAGAAAGAAAGAAGATAGAATGAACTAGAGACTAGTCGGGTGGCTTATCTTGAATGTTGGGTAATGTTGCCGACTATGTCGCTTAAAGGCCACTCGTTGTGGATCTTCTGAATGAGACACTTTGTAGTACTAGTCACATACTCCGGTAAGCCTACTTCGGCTAATCCGATACTAAGACGAATGCCCACGCACTGGGAGTGGTGAGATGGCGGGAGTAGCATGTACCCTCGTGGCTTGAATGTGGCCGGATTTGAGGTGTGCTGTGCTCTCGGGTGGCGTGGAGACGGCTTAGTACGGGAGGATCCGGTAGGGAGGTTGATATATGCAAGATTAAGTTCTACATATGTCGTGTGATAAGGAATCCCCAGCTGGGACTTGAATCAATTCGAATTGCCGGTGCTCCGCGGATATGGAGACTCGATTCATTACAGAAGCAATGCAGGACTAGTGAATTACTAAAACTTGAGAAAAGGAATGGAATGAGAAGGATTAGAACATGGGATATGAACACTTAGTTTGAGATATTGAACTAAAGTACTTAGGGGTAAAACTTGAAACTAGGATCAAGAATAGTAAGCTTTTGGCAAAGAACTTTTGAATCTTTCTACATCCTTACCTTGACCCAACACCTGCATTCCTAAGACCTTCGCCCTTTTTTATCGGGTCAGTCTTGTTGAGTATTTTTGTACTCATGGTTTGTTAACCCTTGTTGCAGGTGAGTCGCATGCGCAGGCTTGTTTTGGTCCCTGCTGCATGTCAGTGTTTGAAGTCGATGACGATGAGGAATGATGAATGGCCTTTGGACAAGGCACTAGTTTGTGTGAAATAAATAATGTTAATGTAATATTATCCCGCTACTATGGTTGTATGACACTTATGGTTTTGTAAGTTTGAAACAACTGGTTTGTAATATCAAAACTTAAGTCTTCCGCTTTATAATCTTTGGTATGTATATTGAAAACTGTTGTAATCTGCAATGACTGTGATTGGGATCCTGTTTGGAAAAGATTCGTGGATGATTCGGGTTTCCTGAGGACACCCGACAGATCTGTTAAGTTGTTGGGAACTTGTGTACGCTATCTGAGGTCTGTTGAGACATCGATAGGTGCACGTGGGCCCAATTTCTTAGGAGGTTCTGCCACAAATTGTTGGTGTTTTGAACCGCCGACTAGTAAATTTGTGTTTGCGTGTCTGGCCCGGATGGTGTGCTCGAGACGACACAAGGGTTTATACTTGTTCGGGCGGAATGTCCTTACATCCAGTTTGAGGCTGCACGTGTTACTGTCACTTGTTTATAGTAGGGGTTACAAACGGGTGAGAGAGAGAGAGAAGGTCCCAAGTCTCTGATGGAATGATCGAATGGAGTTGAGTCTAGTTGGACTCAGTCCCTTGAGTCGTTCAGCGTTGAGCCATGCCCTTCGTGTGGTGTCCTGTTTCCCCTTTTATAGTTGAAGGGGAAGGCGCAGGTTACATGAGAGAGAGAGAGAAGCAAGGAGGAAGAAGGCCTGCAGGGTCGCGGCGCCCTTCATCTCCTTTACGTGGGTCCCATCGGTCCTGTAGATGATGACGAGGACGGCTCCACGTCGCGACCCTGTTCATCACTGGCGCTATATATGGGCGTCGTCATCCGGTCGTGGCGCCCCATTCCGTCCTGGCGGGCGGCATGGTTAGCAGATACACCCATCGAAAGTCGTACTGGGATTAGATAGCATAGCGCCGGCACGCCCGACACTGTTGGTGACATGAGTCCTCAGGTATGGCCAGTTGTGGCCGCGGGTCACGTCAAGACGTGTCTACTCCCCTTCTGGTGTCAGAAGTTTGACCCTGGGTTTGTACTCTTAGACCCATAGTGGTTGGAGGCGGTACGGACCCCCGTCGGGCGAGGCGGAATCCCCCTTTGAGGGGTCTAGCGAGGCGGAGCCCGAGCCCGAAGGATCGGACGAGTCGGAGCCCGCGCCCTCAGGGTCAGGCGACACGGTGCCCGCACCCTCAGGGTCGGGCGTGATGGAGCCCGCGCCCTCGGGGTCAAGCGAGACCAAAATACGCTCTTGACCATCCAGACAAGTTAGCGTTCGCGGCCATCAGCTTCCTTCTTCCACGTATCCCTAATACTGATACCCGACATTGTGTTTCTTATGGACTCCTTCCTGGTTTTCCTAAGGCCTTGTTTGGATGCGCATGTATTCGTCTCAATCCACAAGTGTTGAAGTGCCACTCCAATATATGTGGATTAAGGTGGATACACATGCATCAAACAAGACCTAAATATGGAAGAGAGAAAGGGGGCTCTAAAGAATGGAGATGATTTTAAGTCTCTTATTTGTAGATTTCTAGATTTACCGTACCCCTGAACATCCTATAAGCAGATCTGAGCCACTAAACTAATAGATTTTGAGATCGACAAAGCTACTATATATGTAGATAGCTTTATCAATGACACAAATAATTAGCTGAACATATGGACATCCATGCTGAGTAGGGGACCGGGGGCACCACACCGCACATTTTGGGACCAAAAATTAAGGCAGGATAGCAGCAGCTTGCTACTTTGTTGGAGCCCTGATCGTTTCGCTGAAATTTGATTTATGCTGATGCTTATGCTAATTTATTATGAAAGAAAAATACTATTCATTCGCTAAAAAGTGTTGTGTTTATCTCCATCTATAAATGCATGTATTTTAAACTTTATCACATATATACATGTCTTTTAAATACCCTCTTACCCAAAATGACTCCTGTAACTAGTAGCTATATAATTAATGGCATACATATTTGTCCTTTTAAACTATATCTTACAAGAAAATTAAGCAAGCTAACAATCGAACTAATAACTAATTAGTTAAGGATAAGTTAGTCTTTTGTCAGACTTTTTATATAGTTATAAAATTAATTAGATATATTATAATTCAGCATGGAGAGAGTTGAAATATTGTTGTAGTCTTCGCGGTGACCATCTGAGCTATGCTAGCCCTAGGACAAATTTTAATAGAACTGTACTCAGGAATTGTTACTCCATTACACGTAGTTTCTTTATTATTATTAATGGCTCAAATGGGAAATGGGTTCGAAGACACATAGAAAGAGTTTCATATAGATGAATCGTGTTATCACATTTACCAACACAAAAGTTGATGTGACAGTCTTGGTAGCGGTGTCATTAAACCCTTCATCGAGAGACTGGCCTTACAACTCAAGAGAGAATAGCATATGCTACTCATTATACTCAGGTGTGAAAACGGTACAGATATTTTCCGACCGTATTCGAGACCGAATTCGTTTAGAGGGGTTCAGATCCGGATATTCAACATCCGATACTGTATCCGTATTCGAATACTCAAATTGCATATTTATGATGTCGATATCCAATTATATCCTATTCGACATAGTTGACACTATCCGTATTCGAATCCGAATCCGGACAGAAATATGAAAACAAATATGATATCAGTGATATCCGTCCGTATCCGATTCGTTTGTAGGCCCAAGAGGCTCCTAAGATTTTTTTTGTATGCCTCTGTTGATTCTCAAAATCCTCCCCTACAACAAACAAAACAGGGATTGTAGTCTGTATTCTCACACAACCTGCTAGAAGTACCTCACATGTTTCTTTTTTTCAGGTAGCGATTCCACAGGTCTTAGAACCATTGGAGGCTGAAGCTCATGCCCTCCTTTTTGTGCAAAGCTAGCTACAGATCTCAATATGTAGGACGCAACTCTGTTCACTGACAACCAATTGTTGGCCTCCACTGTACTTGCTGGATCGCCATGCACTTCTCCGAGACATTGGTCGATACGTCCAATCATTGCTGAAATATAGAATATTATCAAGCAAAAAGCTACACAGTGCACAAGATCCGTAGAGAGGCAAATAAGTAGCCTTGCTGAAAAGGCAAGACAAGCAAGCATCTTGAATTCAGGTCTTTTTTCTTGCTAGACCCTTGCGCACCGTCCAATTTGTAATATCAAGCTTGTGCTACAAAACAACTGCTGGGTAACAATGACATGTTCGTTTCTCTTATAATCCGTACTTTTCAGCTTCTTTTTTTAGCCAGAACAGTGTTTTCTCTCACAACAAATCAGCCGGAACAGTATTTTGCCTTGTTTTTTCAGCGAAGCGAACAGGGACAATATCTCCATCTCTGTAACATGTTTGCGATGCAATGGAAGTTTTACTTTTCAGAAAAAAAGAAAAACAAGCCTCAATCGACATTCACGTCCAATCGGAAAATAAACCGACCAAGAGCAAGGCCAACCATTTGATCACGGTGTATTTTTTTTATGCTGCTTAACTTATCCTAACATTTGATCGAATTGGTGGCCCGTTATTCCAGTTTTGTTTTTATGATTTCAAGATTTATCATTTTTCTAGCAGAATTCATGAAGATTTTTTTTAAACACATTATGAATATATAATGCTCATATACACAACACTCATTCACCCATGCATGTGAATGGATAGACACACAACTTGTTCTTGTAAGGACACCCGTAATGGTATAATTTAGTTACTAGCTCTAAGCAACCTCTCTAATACTGCTAGCTTTTAGCAATGGCTCAGAGTATAATTAAGCCCACATGATATTCTCACATGATTTTGAAATGTGTGTATGAGCCTAACTCTTGATCAAAAGTTAGTTTTTTCTCTCTTCTATTACAATATGAAAAAAAAAATACTTAGAGCTATCTTATGAGCTAGCCATTGTGGGTGCCCTAAGAGTCTCCGAGGGTCTGAGTTGGTGGATCTTGAAATTTATGGAATTACAATAAATGCCCGTCATTCATCGACACATTATATGCCATTGAAGTAATAGTGATATTAAATTCTATAATAAAACAAAAAATACTAAAACTCATAAGTCGAGAACTTAAATGGGTAGTGGGCATGTTCTATACTACTCCCTCCATCTCAAATTAACTATGGTTTTTTTCCGTGACATAAGCTTAATTAGATTTATAAAAAATACGTGCAATATTTGTATCTCCAAATAAACTTACTATGAAAATAGATTCAATGATTTATTTAATGATATTAAGGACCTGTTTGGCACAACTCACTGAGCTGTTTTTTTTTTTTGTCAAACACCAAATAATTCATAGGTAAAGCTGTTTTTTCTCCTCTCACGAAAGCATAAGTTAGGATAGAGCTGAAAAAAGTAGCTTTCTCAGATTAACCTGACACATGTGGGACCCACGTAGAGAGAGAGAGCGCGCGCACGCACATCGCTCGCTGGGGCGCAGGACATCGGGGTCGCGGCCGATGGGAGCGCGGCTCGCCGGGGTGCAGAACGCCGGAGGCGCGGCCGCAGTGGCATAGCCCGCCGGGGCGCGGCCGCCGGGGCCAGCGAGGGCCGCCACCGAGGCAAGCCGGAGCCGGGAGGACTGCCGCCTGAGCCGGCAGGGCCGGCGAGACGCCGCGGCCGCCAGGGTGCTGCCCGCCGGGGGGCGCGGCCGTCGGAGCGCAGCTCCCCAGGGGCGCGGCTGCCGGGGACACGAGATAGGGAGCGTCCGCCGGGGCAGAGACGGGATGCGACCGTCGGGTGCGGCCACCGGAGCTCGTGGCCACCGGGCGCGCGGCTGCCAGGGTGCTTGGCCTCCAGGGCGCGCTGCCAGCCGGGGACGCGGCCACCAGGCGCGAGCGGGTCGGCCGCCGAAGCCATGCGCGGACGCCGCCTGGGCCACGCATCAACGTATCGCGAGTGGAAGGAGCCGCCGGAGCCATGCGCGGACGCCGTCTGGGCCACGCATCAACGTATCGGGACGAGGACGAGGGAAAAAAGAACTGAGGAGATAAGGAAAAAAAAGAAAAATGAAGAGCATTTTAGTCATTTCTTTCATTAGGTACATCATATAGAGCTGTTTTGACAAATATTTTTTTCAAAACAGCTTAGCTTCACCTAAAAAAGTTAATTGTGAAGCTATTTAAAAAAAACAGCTTTACTAGTGAAACTGGACTGTGCCAAACAGATTCTAATTTTGTACCATAAATATTAATATTTTTATATAAAATTAGTCAAAGTTATTTCTAGAGAAGCGAAAACGATTGTTATTTTGGGACTGAGGAAGTACTCACGAGGATTAGCATGGGGCTTCAATGAAGTCTAAGATTTTTTTTTTTCCCGTCACCTCCTGTTTTCCTAATTTATGATTACCCTGTTTGTGCATTGAACCATGCATGCCAACCTTTTCCGTATTCATCCGCCCATATCTGATAAGTTTTACACTTGGATGAATTTGTATTTTCCTTCCCAGAGGACAAAGGGCTTCGCAAAATTAGTTAACACAGAGATAGTATTCCTAAGTTGGGATCGATAAGGTCAGTCAGTGGCATTAGAATTTGTTAGGTCTCCAAGAACAGCAACCTACTCCTACTAGGCCAGTGAACAACCTTATCATCAGTTGTTACAGTCACACACACATATCTGTGGCGTACCACATATATAAAGCTTGTCAGTACAATGACCGAGTGACTAGAGTCTACAGTACAGTTAAGCAGAGAGCTGCGCGTGGCGATATGTTGGTGGTGGCTGCAACATCAGTACGGAAAGTATTGGTTGATGAATAAATGTAGGGGAGAAGGGTGCATCATCATCGTCCGATTAATTGGTGTTTGTTGATGAATGACGGTACGATACCTATAACACTACTTCCTTTCCTTCGTTCTAAATTATAAGTCGCTTTAATTTTTTTCTATCCATTTTATTACATATCCAGATATATTATTATATTTAGATACATAACAAAAATAGATGTATTAAAAAAAAGTCAAAGCGACTTATAATTTGGAACGGGATGGAGTAATAACTAGAGTAAGTCTGAAGGGTTGCATTGGGTAGATTACATTGACGGTTGACCTCTTCTTCTCCTCTCCATGCGTTTGTCTTGCTCGCTCGTCCATGCAACATCATCGATCGACGACGCGACTGCTCATCCGCCGCATCTGCGTTTGTCGTGCTCGGCCATACGTGTATGAAATCTTTCACTGTTAGACAGAGAGACTGAATCTAAGACTACCCACAGTGTTGGCAAAAACCGATGCTAAGTTATGAAAGAGAAGGTTTAGACATCGGATCTTTTTTTTTGTGAACATCGGATCTTACCATTGTACAGAACGATGCTGAGTTAAAAAGAGGAGACACCGAGTAATATAGATGCCTTGATGCTGATTAAATTAAAAAAAATACTTTCACAGCTGTTTGAAGCAGAGAACGGTCTAATATAATCGCCGCACAAGATATATTTCAATGTAACGGTAGCCTACGACAAACGGGTTGCATCGATCGAGTCTCTTCTCTTTCTCTATCTACTCTATAATTCTAGAATCTCTCCGGTCTCCTATTGAAGGTGACCGACTTGTGACGCATGACAAAATCTGAATATTAAATTGCCTCCGAACAGGCACAACTAGTTCAGTCACTGTGTGAAAAACCATCTCGTCAAGTGAGGCGCATATCTATGTAACAGTGACACTCGCACTGATGCATATCCATATGAATCGGACTCGGCCCAGCCTCATGTGCTGTCAGAAGCAGCGATGTGAGTTGTCCGTGTGCACCCCTCGTGCTTTTTCGCCGCTCACCCCGAACATGCCGTCGTGGGACATGCGTGGCCGGCGTGCCAAGCCGACGAGGAACACCCCAAGATTTCCTCCTGATCTCAGCCTGCTGGAACCCAAGCTGAGATCGAGGCGGACAGCCAGCCAGCCGCTCGCTCCAACGATCCTCCACCGCATTTCGCGACCTGGTATGGTCGCTGTAGCCACTGTGTGGCGTGATCGAGCGGCCAAATAAAGTTAACCGCCAGATATGATGACAATTCGGTATCTTATTTACTATGCCTATAAAGTCGTCTTTTGCCGAGACCGCGACTAGAAAATCAAACCATATCGTCAGCACCACGTACACGGCCATCGACAATAAGTGACCATATCATTAATTTGACATGGCAAATTCATTTGTTCTGTTATGATCTCTTTGAAGAAACACGCCGCGGACTGTTGTTTCAAGAGCATGCATGTACTGCATTTCATAACTTATTAGTGTTATTCTACTCACTAATCAGGGACGTCAACCACCCATGCTCTAGCATTTCTTAGAACATTAGAAAATTTCGTGCATCAACTTAGTACGTACGACTAATCAAAATATGTGTGCTTTCACCCTTTGCCCTACACCTCTACTCCCTCCGTACCTAAATGTTAATCGCCACGATTTGGGTACTAATAATTTTGACTCGATTTATAGAAAATACGTGCAACATTTCTATCTCCAAATAAATTTATTAAAAACTAGATTCAAATATGTATCCAATGATACTAATTATGTATCATAAATATTAATATTTTTAATATATATTTAGTCAAAGTTGTTTATCAGGAAACGAAAACGACAAACATTTAGGGACGGAGGGAGTATGTGTTTTAATAATACAATATTAAGTTCCAGCTCTTGTTGCACCCCTTTTTTTTGAACGACTTTCGGTAGTGTTAATTGTTGCAGTTTTCTTATCCATGTATTAAGTTCAAACTCTAAGGCTTACTATATCTTTTATTCTTATTTTATATTGTTTTTCACAATTGCAGGAGTAGGCAACAAAAAGAAATTTTAAAGGTTAAATTATGTTTCGTGATGGCAGATGTTTGTAATTTATATGTATATTCAGAGATTATTCATGTTTTCTTTCAAAATAGCACAAGTGGGTAACTTTTAGAAAAGTATAATAGATTCAATGGCTATGATGCTCTATGATGATTAGATTTAGAGTTGACCAAATTAATGGCTAGATTTTTATGATTATATTAGAATTTTTATGATTTTTTTTTCTAATGCATCTTGTGAGGATTCATATATAATACAGCCTCCACATAACTTAAGTTATGTCAGCTCTTGTTGTATCCCTTTTTGTGACATCATGAACGTATGTTTTGGCTTTTGACTTTTAATCTTGTTAGTTGTTGCAATTCTTTTAATCTATGTGTTAAGTTAAAACTCTAGTGTTTATTGTATATTTCATTCAAATTTTTATATTTATTAAAAAAATATTCTATACATGTCATATACTACACTTTTAGAAACTACAATGGCATAAACAATCATTGCAGCATGCACCACAACATTCAAGATGTTGAATTTGTTTGTCATATCTTGAAAAATCGTGTGTAATAGTATTGTTTTTATAAGAAAACGTATAGTACTTGCTAATAATGTACGTTGCTGCTCTGTACACTCGCACCTCATGCAATTGCATGCTGGTCAAAAGGCGGTGGTGGCTGAGGCTGGTCACGAAGCGGTGGTGACTGAGCTAGCACAAGTAGAGGCGGCGGTGTAATATCAACCAAGCAATATGATATCCTTCTTGTGCCACATGATGAACTAGTTCACGCATGATTGTTGGAGAAAATGCACGCCCTTGAGAGTTTCGTGACCGATCGAGAAGAGCGTTTTTGCACTTTGCACCGTATAAACAAGCTAGGAGCCTAGGAGGACTGTGTGGACCTCTGGTATCTATAATATATAAGTTATTGCACGTCACACACGAGCACATGGACCAAATCTTGGAACGACATGATCCCAAGAGCTAGGCAACAACGCAAGAGAAGCATGGCATATGCTGACTGCATGCCTTTTCCCTTTCTCCGTGATGTGTCATTTGACTGAGGCAGCTTAACCAGACCCAGCACTAGCAGGCGGCCAGTCGCGGGAGCTAGCACCGATGAGATCTAGCTAGCTCTTTCAGTGTACATGCGCCACGTTGGGGCCGGGACGTGGTCTCACATGCCTTGTTCTCGACTCCCAAGTTGGGCGGCATGTGCATGTCCGCTTGTATCCCTGCCGCCGGCCCAGCCCGGCCGGAAGCCGGCCGTTGCTGTCCCAGGTGACGCACCCGGCAACCCTACGTGCTGTACGTGTTGTGGGCAGCGTCGATCGGATCGGATTTGAGATGGACGTGGATCGAATCGAATCGTCCCCGCTCTCTGCGCCGACGGACGCCGGCCCCCGCCCGGCCGCGGGTCAGGCGCTTCTATGATCGTGTCGCCGGCGCCGGACCCCGATCGTCTACACGAATTTGAAAGGCTCCCTCAGCCAGCCTGTTCGGTTGGCTGGTTCATATCGTTGCTGATTCGTGAAAAAGTACTGCTGGCTGGTTTGTGTGAGAGAAAAATACTGTTCTGGCTGGAAATTTACGATCATTTACGACAAGCCACAACCAAACCAACATCTACTCTCTGATCCGATCCGATGATGGACTGGACTACTGGAGCGTGGTGGCAAGCAATGATAACCGGCCGGCCGATCGGGTCATCGTGCTTGCTCTGTTTGGCCGGTGCAAGGGAAAATTGCATGCATCGGGATTCGGGCCACTCGTTAAGATGGGACGAGACGACTGCATTGCATGCATGCATGCTTGCTACTCCTAAGTACTGTGGCACAGGTGTTATACGTAGTGGTACACTACACGTACGTACAAAAAGCTCACATGCACGCACGCATGGAGCGAGGGATCTGCGCCATGCTGGGCCGGTACTGTTTGCTGCAGAGTACACGAATGCGTCCATCCAGCTCCTGCGCTTTTGCAGGCGCAGCACGCACTTTTGCAGTAGTGAGTCAGACCAGGATATCCAAGTGTAGGCTGCATGTTTCGCGCCCCGCCGACCTGTCGTCTCCTCCGGAGAGACGGGAGAGAGACAGAGAGAGGCGACGGACGGAGCTGCGGCTGTACACGTAGCTAGCCCTCTCTCGGGGGCCCTCGCTCGCTGCTGGCCTGGGCCGCTCTCTCGTTTCGGCTACGGCAACGGCAACCGCAGAAACAGTTCAGGGGGAAGGGAGCTAGAGGGCACGCGCGCGCTACACGACGCGCCCCTCCCCCACTCCTCGTGACGACCCCCCGGCCCGGCCCTCTCTCTACTTCACACACACACACTCATCGCTGACGCTGACACTCGTGATTGGGATCTGCGGATGTTTTCCGTCTTTGCCCATGCCGTCCAGCAGAGAAAGTAAAAATTGTCACCCGGCCAGCGGAATTACCACAGGCTAGAGCACATCATGTATAATAAATAAACTGTACGTACGTAAGCAATGCTAGTAGGGCGATCTATCGAGGAGTAAGTGATAAGTGAGAACTTAATAACCGTACCCTTGGACCCTTCGCCCCCCTGATACTATATATGTTGTAATAAGCTGATGTATATGTTATGATCTGAGTTAGTTTCCTGTGGTTGATCGAGCGGCCGGACGGCACATCAAGCCTCTTTTCACCTCTTCATCATCATATACGTACGAAAGCTGACCGTCACATCCATCTGATCCCAGATTTGCGGCGAGTTGCATTGAGCATAATTCATTCACCTAGTTGACAGTTGTTTGCTTTAGAGAATCTCAGGCTATATGAACTAATTCCACTGCCCAAATCTCGGTTGTCTGCAGGTTGTGTAATACCGAGGAAACTTGAATCTGTAAGCTGATGATCCAGCCTGTAATCCTGTAGGCCTTCTAGGGCTGTCGTCTACCTTAATTACAATGATGTGCAGATCTTTTCTATTCGAGAGAAAAAAAATCTACTTCCACCGTTCCAAATTTTAGAGGTTCTCTTCTTGTTTTGTCTCTAGATCAAACTTTTCTTTAACTTTAAAAAATATAAAAAATACATGAAAGTTATCTTCAACATTAAATTAGTTTAATTAAATTATTTATAAAAAATTTCTTGGTAGCTTATTTATTTGAACTCATAGTGTTAGTTTTTTTTTAAAAAAACTTGATCGAAATTAGAGAAGTTTGATTTAAGGTAAAACTAAAATAACTTATAATTTAGAAGCGGCCTGCTCATAAAATTTTATAAATTGTGGCTTATTAACTAGGACAAACACAGGGAGCAACTGCTAGATATATATAATAATAATAATATATAAATAAACGCCATGCCATGCATGGAGTATAATAAAAAGAATGTAAACACACGCGGATCGGAACAAGTGCGTGGCTTCTGCATGACTCTAGTAAGCTCCAGCAGGGCAACGTCTCTCGTAATGATATCATACGTATGCTTGGTCAAATCTCTGTCGTTACCAGCAAATCATTTGCCAATCATCACTCATAGTCGCGGCAAATTTAAAAACGACTGGCTAGCCCTCCCTGCGCGCGGCTGATAGATGCATGGCTGGGAGGAGCTAGCTTAGGGCCGCCATTAGCGCGCTAGCGCCACACAATGACACACAATCATACAGTCCTGCTCCTGCAGGGGCGCGCAATGATACACCACACCAGCAGGCAGTGCACCGTCTATACTCACCTCGCCATATCGCCGATGGTCATCATCGTCGTAGGCAAGCGGAACTAGAGAGCCTGGCAGCAGGCGGGCTCGGGGTCGGGGCGTCACGTCACGGTCACCACCGTTGTCTCCGATTCCGGACCACAACTCACGCACCGCGTCTGTTTTTCTGGCTCCGATCGATCGACGATCCATGCATGATTGGAAGCGGTGGATATATATGATGCGCATGACACGAGAGCTACAAACTTGGCAAGCCATCATCATCTTGCGTTGCGTCCGCGGGAGGAGAAGCCAGGGCAAGCTGGCTGGCTCGCATTGCGCTGCGCATATTATGCATGCAAACGTGGCAGATTTCAGTTTGGACACCGCTGGGGCGCTGGGCTGCTGCTGGTGGACGGCCGATCGATCGAAAGCTTTTTTGTTGTTGTTGTTGTTGTTGTTTATTGTTGTTGTTGAGAAAGACACACAAAATAGTGTCTCATATCTGATATATATCAAGGAAAACAATAGCTCGTACAAAGAACAACTTGACACAAAATGACCTCTACAAAATAAAAGTATATTGAAAATCAAACCAGTCATCTGCTTCCTTTGATCGTCCAATGCTTGTCGAAGATTGAAAAACGCGCTGAAATGATAGTATTGGAGATGTCAGACCTTGCAATAGAACAAACCAAAAGAGGAGGTCAAAATCGCCGTGAAAAGAGGCCAACTGACTGCTTCCCTTGATAAACACACCAACTGCCACCAAGATCTGAAGGGAACCAAAAGACCTAACGGACCAAACTCTCACCGGCCCTTCATCAACGCCGGATCGAACGTCGACGAGGCAGGAAGAGGCCGTAGAGACTTTATTCCAGTGCGTCATCGTCGCCACCACCTCGTGTCTTCGTTGATGATGCCAAAAACCAAACACTTAACGAATAAGGAATAACAAAAAAAAAACTAGAAACTACGGAGAGATCGGGTTCACACTCTACTAATCGGCGAGGTGGCCAGTTGGGAGGGAGGCGGGGGTGGGGAAGAGCGGCGGCGGTTGTTTTTCTTGCGTCGCGATCCCATGCCAGCAGAACCAGAATTAGATGGCCCTATTAGCCGGTTCAATTTAGTTTGGACATCATATATAACGTTGGAAGCTAAGCTACATTGGGCTCCATCGATCGGGCTGGTGTAATTTGTTTTAAGGGAACAGGAGGCCGGGGGTCAAGGACCCCTGCTGAAAACTTTTATTAAAATGTATAGTAACCAAGACAGTTACTCGAAGAAGATTACAAAAGAGAGCAGAACTCACCGTTCCGATCACTCCGTCGTCCTTGGGTTAATTTGTTGGTTTTACATGTGAGCGTTTTTTTACCTTAAAAGTCTCTGAGTCGAAACGCTTATTAGCCTGCCTGTCGCGTGATCAAGTGGCTCCAGGCTCTGCATCAACGCAAGATCAGGCTGGCTGGCTGGCTGGTTGGGTCGTCCCGTCCGTTAGCGCTCCTTCCGTGGGCGTACGTTTCCATGCCACAAATGGAGGACTGTACTAGCAGCATGCTAGCTTAGTCCAAAACTACGCAGCTCACCTGCCCATCCGGTGGTTATACGTGTACCGCCTACCCTTGCCGTATCCGTGTATGGCGGGGTCACCCATTAATTGCCGGCGATATTTTTGGCGGGAACGTGGCGCCGCGAACCTGCCTGCCAGCAGCAGCTAGCACCTAGCAGTAGTACTATTAGCAAGGGGAAGAGAGAGCTGGATGGCAGCAGAGCCGAGCAGAGCGCACGCGAGAGGAGCCTGCGCCGGTTGGCGGTTAGCGGCGGAGCCCCGGGACGGAACACGTAAAGAGCACTGTTACCAGCAGGAATCCATCCGCGCGCCGCCGAGACGACGGCCACCCTGCTGGGCTGCTGGCCTTGCTGCTGCCCCGCTGCCGCCGCGTGATGTGGACGCGAAACCGGCCGAGCTCTCTCCGCGACTCCTCTCCGATCCGCCGCGGCACCGCGCGTTTCATTCGGCGCGACGGCGCTTCATGCTTCTAGACGTTTCATTCACGTGTCCCTCGGCCCCTCCTCCCCTGGCTCGGCGGCCCCTTCCCGTTGGTTCCGCACGCAGCTAGCTAGCTAGCGGCCGGTCAGGTCTGGGTTTGCGTTTGCGTCTGCGGCTGCCCGGCTGCACGAATGCTGAATTACTTGCGAGGCCACCACTGGTGGTGCTGTCCGTTGGCGGCTCCCCCGCAAAAGCTCGTCACGACGCGGGGATGTGCCGTATCTTTTGTAGAAAGCGTGAGCGGGCCGTTACGACAACTAGCAGGTGTGCGCCGCATCCATGCCCCAACACAGCAACAGACGGCCAGGAATGGCGGGGCTTGGGCCGGACGCCGCCTCTGCTGCTGGTGTTTGACATGTCACGGGGCGTTAGCGTTACGACGATTTGGGCGTTTGGCTTACCAACCGTATTTTTTCGACCAACGAATATTATCTTTCTCTTACACAAAATCAGCCAACAATACTTATAGTCATGGCTTATCAGCCAAATAAAGCCAAACGAACAGGGCGATTCGCTGCAATATCGAAAGCAGCAGCTAGCAGGGGCTTTTCGTTCGCTGCAACTGCAAGCTGCCTGATAATGAGCCAGGAGCCAATGCAACGTGTGTGCACGCGCAAGCACAAATCAAGATGGCCTCCAGCACAAAATGACCAGCTAGCTACCGTGTAGTATGTGCTGCTGCGCGCTAGCTGTGCAGTGTCTCTCTCTCTCTCTCTCTCTCTCGCCGCGGCGCCAAAAGCAAAGGAGGCAAAGCAAGCACGGCTTGACAAGTCATTGTGTAATCATATAGATCTAACGGGCCCACACAACTAATAACCCGCCTCCCCCTTGTTGAGCGCTCTTCCTCTTCCTCAGCAGCTCTCCCTCTCCTGGTGGCCTCTCCGCTGGTTCTCCCTATATATAGGAGGCCCAGCTGGCTCCAAGGTTCCCAAGAGCCCAAGGCAGCTGAGAGCCTCCTCCTCCCTCCTCAGGTAGCGAGCGAGCTCCTCTGCCCTCTGCACCTGCACCTGGCCTCTCTCCTACGTTCCTTCTCCACTCCAGGACCGCCGGCCGTTTCTCCATATTATTGACTGCTCGATCAAGAGGCCGGAGAACCAAGCAAAGGGAGATCGATCGATCGAGATGGCTTTCCTCAACATGGAGCAGCAGACCTGGGCCTTCACCTTTGGTATCCTAGGTACATATTACTCCTACTGATTAACAGCATCGTCGTCAACCGATCGACGGGCCGGGCTGCGCGCGCGCATTCAGATCGATGTGGCGCCTTCCTCTCCTCATCAGTTTCCGCATTGTTTCCTTCTCCAATACATATCCTTTTTTTGATTGAGATGCATACATGGCATCATCGTCTTCAGTCCTTCATTCCAGCAGGCTCCAAAGCACAGTCGCCAAAATAAGCTTTTGGTTCCTGAACTTTTCAAAAAAAATATAAGCTTTTGGTTGATTATATATCTACTACTACTAGTAGTAGTTAATCAGTTTCATCACCGCCTTTGAGATGCGTACAGAACAACTCAACAACATGTCCTCGCCACACCACGGTAGCCATCTGAATAAATGGAACCGCCAAAACCAAACTTTTGGAACATAATGAGGTGGTTAGCCCAAACAAAGAAACCCAAGCCCGTCATACATGTTACATGTACCTTCACGAGAACCGTACCGTGCAACGGCGCGCCTGTGTGTGTGTGTGTGTGTGTGTGTGTGTGTGTGTGTGTGCGTCGTACATGACTATTAGGAGTTTGTTTCATTTCTTCTGCCTGCAGCCAACCCCGGCCGGATGTCTTTCTTCTTCTCGCATGCTTTCTTTTTTCTTTTTCGATCCATCTCCATTTCCTACTCTTCATATGAATCAAGCAATTTAACTGACTGCGTCCCCTGCTCCGATCTTGGCTATGCTTTGCTTTGCAGGTAACATAATCTCACTGATGGTGTTTCTTTCGCCGCTGTAAGTACCTGAGATCTCTGCTTTAATTAATTTGTTTGCCTTTTAACCTACCGTGAATTTTTCATATTTAGTTTTACAATATCTAGGACCAATGTTTAGTAAATTAAGAAAAAAGAGTCCAAGATACTACCCTCAGGTAGGGAATATATATTAAACAACATCGCACGCATGCGTATCTCATCACTGATGAATCTATGAGGTGTCACCATCGTCCATGCTCCATATACTCTTCTAGAATCTCTTCTTATACCTGAAGGCAACATAGCTAGGAGGAAACTTGCTGAGAATTAAATTCTCGCATTAATCAGGAGTCGAATGAGAGAGAGATTAAAAGGAAAGGAAAAATCTAGCACTGCACGTCACACTTTAATTAGTTGCGAGGCAGTGTCACTGTTCGGTAGGTGTGTTGTACATGCTATTATTGAACAGCACCTACTTGCAATCTAATCCACATGGTAAAATCAATTATACTAGTAATTAGTCAGCAATTAATCATGACCGCAGAAATTAAAACTACCGAGACATAATATATGACCGAGAGATTGATCCGATCCGTGGTTAATTATTTTTGCATTATTATTGCAGGCCGACCTTCTACCGCGTGTACCGCAAGAAGTCGACGGAGGGTTTCCAGTCGACGCCGTACGTGGTGACGCTCTTCAGCTGCATGCTGTGGATCTTCTACGCGCTGCTCAAGTCCGGCGCCGAGCTGCTGGTGACCATCAACGGCGTCGGCTGCGTCATCGAGACCGTGTACCTGGGTATGTATCTGGTGTACGCGCCCAAGGCCGCCCGGGTGCTGACGGCCAAGATGCTGCTGGGGCTCAACGTCGGCGTCTTCGGCCTCGTCGCGCTCGTCACCATGGTGCTCTCCAATGCCGGCCTCCGCGTGCACGTGCTCGGCTGGATCTGCGTCAGCGTCGCGCTCAGTGTCTTCGCCGCGCCGCTCAGCATCATGGTAATTTCTTCTGTTTTTCTTTGTTTCTTTGTTGTCGTTAGTCAGTTAAATTAACACCACCGTACCAGCCAGCCGAGCATGGTTTGAAATTAATCATGACATTCGCTACCTACTTTTACTGCTTGCAGCGGCAGGTTATCCGGACCAAGAGCGTGGAGTTCATGCCCATCTCGCTCTCCTTCTTCCTGGTGCTCAGCGCCGTGATCTGGTTCGCGTACGGCGCGCTGAAGAAGGACGTGTTCGTGGCGGCTCCCAACGTGCTGGGCTTCGTCTTCGGCGTCGCGCAGATGGCGCTGTACATGGCGTACCGGAACAAGAAGCCCGTGGCGGCGGCGGTGGTGTTGGTGGAGGAGGTGAAGCTGCCGGCGGCGGAGCACGCCAGCAAGGAGGTGGTGGCCGCGGTGGCGCACGAGGGCGGCAGGGCAAGCTGCGGCGCCGAGGTGCACCCCATCTACATCGACACTCTGCCGGTGGTGGAGGTCCACGATCCACAGGCCGTCGTGGTCATCGACGTGGACGTGGAGCCTACCACCTGCGCCGCGGCTGCAGCAGCAGCAGCAGGAGCTGATGACCGTGCGGCCGGCGTGCCCACGGCGCCGGAGCAGCAGCCGGCGATGAAGCCCGACATGGCCATTGCCGTGGAGGCGTAGGTGGCTGAAGTCTACTAGTAAGTAGCAGAGTGAGTTGCATGCCCTGTAGCGGGCCGTGGAGTCGATATCGATCAGTCGGTAGTAAAAATCCTCAAGGAAGGGCAATGGCCTGCTACTACGCTACAGCAGCGGCCAGATGTACTGGCTGCATGCATGCAGGCCTGTTGACTTGACTTGACCCGTCGAGATGCGATGGAATGGAAGTAGCCGGGCCCTAGCTCTTTAGGCGAGTAGCGCCTTGGCACCCGCGGGCCAGCCGTACTGGCCTGTGTGATGAACCGGCGAGAGATGAGATGAGATAATGCGAGCGAGCGAGCGAGAGGGTTGGTTCCCATTAGATTCAGAAGACGGCTTAGCTGCTAGGCTCTCTGTCTCTAGATCTGTGTGTGTCTGTAATCGATTCCCATCGGCTGGCCGCCCTGTGTGTCCTAGTAGTCTGATGATTGTTTTCATTCCATTGATGCCGTCGCAGTAATAAACTTGGAATGGGCGATTCACTACCTAGTACATTTCCGCTTCGTGTGCCCATGGCGGTTTTGTGCAACGACACCCGCCCCCCGTGGCCCCGTGCGACGTCCGGTCGTGCCAAACTGCTATTGGCCCCATGCACCTGCTGCTGAGCGCCCTGAGCCACGCCGATCCTTTCATTTCCACGGCACGACGACAACCTAAGGAGCGCCCAGGCCCAGCAGAGGCAGGTGGTCACGCGCAGAGGAATAGTACGGGTACGGCGCGCAGGCGGGGCGGACAAGTGTGCGGCGCTGCGCGACTCGGCAGGCAGGCAGCGGCGGCATCTGCACGCGCAAGCGAACGAGCCCCGGGAAAGCTGGAGCATGGAGGGACAGGGCGGGACGGACAGACGTGCCTGCCTTGTCCCGTTGCGTTGCCAAGGAACTGGCAGTACTACTAGTATTCGTTCCCGTCGCGTGCACCGCCGGGCGCTGAAGCGAAGAAACCGTTGCGCCTTTTCGTCGCTCGGCGGCTGGTCTGGCCAACGGTGCGCATGTGGGATGATGAGATGGTGAAAACGACCCGGCCATGGCAGTCAGGCTCAGGCACGAGGTGTGCGTCTGTGCGATGCGACACAACACAGATAAAGTAGCCACCGGCGACGCCAGTCAGTATATATCTCGGAAGAACTGGATGGACCGCGTAATGACCAGCCGCTAGCCCCTGCTGCTGCGAGATGAGATTTGGGGATGATCGAAATAGGAGTGCGCGGCGCGGCAACATTTGATCCCAAAGTCGCTGTCAGGCCCCTTGACACCACTCGTTTCCTGCTGCCGTTAGTTAGATAGATCCGGCTGATGATTCTGGTCAGTTGATGTCGTTGCTCTGCTCGCGCTGGTCCCTCCACCACCTCATGCATATGGGGGGCCGCATCGCGGCCGGAGCCGGCCTGTGTGGTCTGCCCCTGGCCTCCATGGATTCCGGCTGTCGCCACCGTGATCTACCTTGCACGGCCGTGGTCTAGGCCTCCTAACTCCAACCAGGAGTAGTGACAGGTGTGCATAGTTTTTATTGTTTGTTGTTTTTTTCAAGTACACTTATAACATTTATAAAAAGAATCAACAAAGTTACGATGTTTCGTTGGATTGGGATTGCGAGGTTGCCCCGCAGGGTTCTGTTTCTGTAGCTCTAGATCACATCCACTGCCTCTCGAGAGTCGAGTCTCGATCATCCACACTGTTGCTACAACTGCATCCGCAACAGAGAAGTAAGTGAAAGAGAGGTCGATACACAGGGCACGGACAGCCGGACAGGCTAACCCTTATCTATAGATTCATTCACCGGCGAGCTCAAAGCTTCATGTAAAGAATTGCCACATTCAGCTTAAACCCGTCAGCCTGCATGCAACAAAAGCTTGACCTTTTGTTTTTGTATGTACGCAGCGCACACTGCTTGCAGCACCTGTAGCAACCTCTTCACCGGACTGGACAGACCGGGGACGTGCCTGTAAAGTGTAATGTGACTACTGTGAGTGCCCGGCTCCAATCCAGCGACTCTCATCTGTCATCGCAGCGCACTGGGCACGTCGACGGGTGGTGCGAGTCCGCCACGTCGAGGCGGCGAGGACACCGTACCTTTCACGGGTGGGGCAAGGGCAGGGCAGGAGGCGGGAGCGGCAGCTGCTGCTGGGGCACTGGAGCACCCCAGCCCCACGGTAAAAGGCTCGCTGTCCTGTCCGCGTAGTACGTCTCCGGCGTCCGTCGCGCTGGCAGCTGGAGCAGGCCTTCGCAACGCGGGGTTAGGCCCATCACGTGGCCCGGGATGCCTACGCCACAGATGCTGGCGGATCAGCTCAGCTTCACTGAATTTCAGCCTACTCGCACGCCTCGCCTCTCTCAAGTCTCTTCTATATCTATCTTCTCAAAAAAAGTCTCTATATTTATCGCCTTTCGCATTTCTTAAACTCGCAACGAGTACACACAATAGCTATAACTATATATGTAAGTTAAATTAATCTTCTATCAATTTCGTATACATGATTAATCTTTTAGCGCAGAGCATTTATTATCGGCCTTGAAATTTATTTGACTTAAAGATTGGGCCAAGTCCAACTGATAAGTTCAACAAAAATAGCTAGCACATTATGATTTGCACAAGCACCGTGCAACAAATTATACGCTCTAATGGAAAACACAGGCAGGTTTACTATAACATTTATATCTATATACTTAAATTTAATATGAAAGAGTGAAATTTTTTTGTCATTCAGTCTCTCCTACGGTCCGTGTGTCCATCACTTTTCCGAGCACAAATGCACAATAGTCCTAACCGATTGCACCGCACGGATAGCTTTGCTAATAAATAAATGGGGACATAAGGTGAACACGATTTTGCGTGCCAGGCATATTGTTCATCGTGCTTAGTCACGCGGGGTGACGGATTTGGTATGACCTCACTCACGGCTCACGTACGTGTACGTACGCCGAGCAGGAACTAGGACGAAGGAGGCAGGACACAGCATGACGAACCAGATGGCAGCGTTGTCGGACCCGCGAACTAACCATGCATTTCTCCATGGAGTGCCCCGTCGTTTGATGGCTTGCTTTTCCGGGCGGCCACACCACAACTGGCACGACCAATGCAAGCGGCGCCAAAGAGTTCTCAGCCGTATCGCGGCCGGCCTACTCCGTGTCTTGCTGCCCGGGCCGGGCGGGCTACCTGATGATGGCGACCAGGGTCCAGGGCATGATTGCAGGCTTTGCAGCAGGCAACCAAACTCGGCCGTCGTCGGAGCGTCGAAGGATTTCAGCATGCAGGGGAAAGAGAAAACGTCACCGATCGACGGAGCTTTTCAGACGGTGGCTAGGCCAGCCACTGCATGATTGCAGCAGGCACGCACGATTCCGCCGCCGCGTCTTCAACAACTTCCGGGAAGACGTAGGCAAGGCGCCTTCGTCGACTCGAACACGCACAGCGCACGCACGGTCGACCACGCAAAGACCCCCCCATGCATCCCATCATGCGCCGCACAGTCCCTGTGCCACGGCCGCGGCGTGCGGTGCGCCCCTATAATTGAGCCAACATGCTGATTGTGCCAGTACCGCCGCGCGCTCCGTAGAGCAAGAACGATCGTTCTCGCCGAGAGGGGCTGCCGCTGTAGGCGCTTAACTGGTGAGCCAACCAAGTGGCTGGCGACGGCAGAGACGCAGCTTAGCAGCAACGCGGCACGGCTGAAATATCCGGCCGGCTGGCTACCTGTGTGCCACCTGTGCTGGACGACAAGCCCGGCCGGCGGGAGGCGCACGCCAGCAGCTAGCTTGCCCGCGCGCAAGTGGCGCATCGCCGAACAGGGCACGTTCGCGCGTTGCATTGCATCTCTGGTATTTTCGAGATGAGAAACAAACATGTGCGGTGCGGGTGCGCGCGTATACCCCGCCTCGGGGTCCAGCGGTTGCAGTTTCCGGACAAGCCAACTCAACCATGGACCACCGGCAGGGGCCTCGTCGCCCCTCGGTTCGGACTTCAGGGCGTCGGCAGACGCGGCCCCGCACGGCCGTCGCCGTCGAATCGACCGGGACCGAGACCGAGCACCGTCTCAGCGCTGCCTGCTTCTTCCTTGCTTGCTCGCGCAGGCAAGGTGGCCCGGGCCCGACCCCGACAGCGCTACAACTACTACAACCATGTCCGTGTGGCATGTCAGCAAGGGCGCCCTTTCAGTTTCAGACCAGAGGAACCAACCATGGCCACAACAGACCACACAGCCGAGAACACGCACCGGACAGGTGTTCGGAGGCGCCGGAGATGACAGTCCGGTCGCGTTGTGTCGGCAGTCTGAAATCGATCGAGATATTTCTTTTCTCCAAGCTCAGTCGCAGACTGTTCCTGCCTCCATCGCAGGGTGCCAGGGTTACAGCGACCGTCACGAGAATAAGGTGAGCTCACTATACATGCGTCCTCCGTCCAAGAGTAGGAGCTGCCGTCCTCCGTCCAGAAACAGAGCAGCATAGGCTGAGCAAGAGGCCAGACGACCCAGGCACCTAAACAGACACACGCAGACCACAGCCGGAGACAAAACGATTTACAAGTGGAACTCAAATGCGTCCTTTCATTCTCACAAAATTTTTCTGAGAATTTACAAGTACAACCACATGCATTCACTATCCAGTACAACGCTGCCGTTTTCCCCACTCTTTCCCTGCCCTAGGAATGTACATCTAACCCCTCCCTGCCCTGGCCCTGCCGGCCACCGCCAGAACGAAAATCGACCCAGAAATTAACCAAACGATATGCATGGGTGGATGTGTGGAAGGCCTCGTTTCTGTTCGCTTGCCTGCCCCCTAGCTGTTCGCAGTCGGCGGCTAGTCCAGGCTGCCCTGCCCATTCTCTGCACGCCGCTTGTCACGCCAGTTCTCGCCCCACATCTTCGCCTCGGCCACCATGCGCTCCCGGTCGCCCCACATCTTCGCCTCCGCTACCATGCGCTCACGTTCAAGGTCCTTGTTCAGGATCGCTGGGAAGTCCCTGGGTGAGTCCTCCCGGTCCTTGCCTGGTGACTTGTGGCCGGAGCTTCCAGTCTCGTCGTTCCTGGAAACCACCCTGCCGTTCTCAACAGGCCTGCTTCGCTGATCGCCACCTGGCTTCCTTGAAGCAAGAGCTGCATTGGGATCATATGGCTGGGATGCCAAGTAGGACAGAGCAGTCACGACATCTGCAATCAGTGGGCGTGAAGCAGCCTCCGACTGAATGCACATGGAAGCCACCGCAAGGGCTTGGTAAAGCCCACGCATGGGGTATCGCCCTTCCAGCCTCGGGTCAGCCATCTTAGGGAGCTTTCTTCTGTCATTAAAAAGAGGACGTGCCTGCCAACCAATGATCAGTGTGAGCACATGCACTTTATCCTTTCCAACCACATCATATAATCTGTTCTAACCAACCAGGAAAATCAGCAAAATGGAGGTTGGCAGATGACAAATTCTACTTGCTCCGTTCACAATAGTCCCTCCGTTTGAAATTACAAGGCTCCTAGGACAAGACTTTGACCAACAATTACTCCAATAATGTCATTTTTTTGTGATGCAAAATTATATTAAGCATTTTCTTAATACAAATCTAGTAACATTAATTTTGTGTGACAAATTATGTGTAAATAAAGTAATTGTTGGTCGAAGGGGGTCGTCCAAACAATATGAAATATGACCTTTACAGCATATGCTAGCATCTCCAATTCCTCTACCCTAGCCTTGAGTGACCCAGCAGCAGTTTAACATAAGTCAAAAATCTAATTTAACCATTATTTCATATAGAACCATTACCACTTGCTTGTAAACCAATGATGGTTTGTGTTCATTTATGATGTAGAGTAGAGGATGAGAGGACTAACCCTGATTACTTGGAGAATTTAGTGAAAATCAATAAAAAATATATTTAACTAGTGATCCAATGTTTCTAGCAACAGAGTGATGCTATACAGCTACAGTACTACGAGTAGTCAGTGTCTGATCCCAACAGACATACTACGATGTAAAGATATAAGAAAAAAGGTAACACACGGTCATCAACAAGTAAACATATCATCACTTACCCATGAGACAAGATTTTGTTCTCCATGTGGTCTGGTGTTGTCGATAGCCCTACGACCAGTAATCAACTCCAGCAAGACAACCCCAAAGCTATACACATCTGACTTCACAGTCAGCTGCCCTGTCATAGCATATTCTGGTGCACAATAACCATATGTACCCATTACACGTGTTGAGACATGTGATTTGTCACCAACTGGACCCAACTTAGCAAGTCCAAAGTCAGACAGTTTCGGGTGGAAACTTTCATCCAACAGAATGTTCGATGACTTGAAATCCCTATAAATAACTGGCGGATTAGCTTTGTCATGAAGGTACTCCAGTCCTTTGGCAGCACCTGCTGCAATTTTCATCCTGGTATTCCAGTCCAAGGCCTCCTTATCAAGAGGTAGATCTACATCAAATGGAACCATTAGGTCAAATGAGAAACTCCTCAACAGATTAAAACGAAATGAACTCACTGTTTGGAGGAATATCTTATATATGACATTGTAGTACGCTATCACATATTATATTCCCATACTGTACACAAGAACAATCATTCAGAAATTAAGTTCATAAAGTAAGAGCCACTGGTTCAAGTTATAAATTCTGACATAGCAGTTGATGAGAATTAGACCAAAGAATGCAAAACTATGGCAAAGTAACAAACTTAATTTAAAAAGGATCAAATGGTACACATTTTGAGCATAATAAAATCTAAAAAGTACCAAGGCCTTAAACAATGTTCACCAAAACACTAAACAGTAAACAATTGGGCACCTATTGTTTAGCATTTATTTGGGTTACACGGCCACTTAAACTTATTGGAAATAATCCTGTGTGTCTAGGTGCATGATAGTGTCTAGGTTCGTAGCACTTACTTCGCCGAATTTCAGCATGTAGTAATAGGAGTAATAGGCTGATTAGTTGGGTAATATTCTGTATTAATTAGGAGGCTATCACAGCCTGATTTGTAGCTCACATTTGGCTATTTTAGAAGAGAAAAAACAGAAAAGGATGCCAGCCACCAAATCCACCTGTGCTCGTGTGTGTTCTTTGTGGGTGAGCTCATGGGTGTCCTGTTAGAGGCATATTTGCCTCTCAATACCAGCTACACGTTCAATTAAATGGGATAAACAACCAAATAAACGGGCACGGCTGGTCATTGTATAGCGTTTAAATGGCGTGTAAACGGACTACATGGCCTTTTACAGCAACACTGGCCTTAAGAGAAAGTTCAAATAGTAGGAACTCAGCCTAGCTTAGTTGGTGGGAGCTGGTTCAAGTCCTCTTCAATTTACAATGGCATCTACCTCCTCTTAGGTTGGTTAAATTTATTTAGTATGTTTAAACCCAATCACAAAATAAGATATTCCGGCCAGATCATTTATTCAATTGGTTCCAGCATGTTGTATACCTTTAAAGGTAAACTTTGGTAGAATGCACAAAAATTTAATCGGTTCCAATATTGTTTCAACCTCAGTGCATAAAACAGAAGGGAAAAACATCTAGCTTATGTATCATAACCAATGTCCTAACTACACCAAATGAACAGTCAAAGAAATTTATATTGCATTACACTAACAACAGTTAAAATGTGAGAAAACTGTAACAGAAGGATGATACACTAACAGAGGGTAAAATGTGAGGAAAATGTAATATAAAGATGGCTAATAGAGAGGTGCATAGTATGGCACCCTGCGTCACCAATGGGTCTTGAATAGATTTCAAAAGGAAAAATAGTAATGTTATTGGTAGTGTGTGAAGGGCTACGGACCAAACATCTGCCAGTATAACAAGGAAGAACAATGAAGATAGATGCATACAAAAACTAACAAAGATAGAACAAGCTGACAACCCTAGACAAGCAAGCATGGACAGGCAGGCAGGCACACACTAGGACAGGCATGCAGCTAGTCAAACAGAGAACACTGGTTAGAATGCTGTCAGATGGTGGTCATATGCAAACAGTTTCAATACAGCAGCATTTGTACCGTGTAAATGATCTTCCAGTGATCCAGAGGGCATATATTCATAAACAAGAAGTCGCTGGTCTCCATCAGCACAATAACCAATCAAATTAACCAGGTTTTGATGATGTAGTAAGCTGAGCATGAGAACTTCTACTAGAAATTCTCTGTTTCCTTGAAGCCCATCCCTGTTAAGCTGCTTTATAGCAACAACCTGCAGCAAACAATCACACTTGAACCATCATTTTCTTAATCCAGCCTCGTTTCTCTTTTGCATATACTGTACATCATATTCTTTCAGTAAACTAGCAAAAGGCAAGAACATAAGGTGTGAAATCTAAGAATGTAAGCTCCATTGAACAGCTACTATTCCACAACATGGACTTTTTTAACATTTGGACTAAAACGAGCAGTGCCAATTCTTCTAGTCTACAGTCAAAAGACAAGAATCAAGCAAAACAGCTCTCCACTGAACAGCTACTATTTCACACATGGACAACATGAAATCTGTGGGTGAAAACAAAGTCCCAATTCTACAACAGTGCAATTTGCTACTAACACTATTTTTTGACAGCAGATAGCAAGAAAAGAGCAAGGTCGCACTTGCCGAACTAAGTTACCTGGCCTGTGCTCTCAAGGCGGCCCTTGTAAACATGTCCAAAACCTCCCTCTCCCAGGAAGCACTCGGGCCTGAAGTTCCTGGTGGCGGTGGCGAGCTCACGGAAGGTGAAAGTCTGCGCTGAGATGACATTGCCGTTGGCATCCTTTGGCACCGAAGCCTCTTTGGTGAGCACATTGCTCTTAACTCTTGCTTTCTCAGCCGCTGCACACATAGACAAATACAAGAGGTAGATTCAGTAAACTAATCAGCAGTCCGACTCTGACAAAGAGAATCACTATCTAAACTAGCACGTGCTGATCGCATGAGTCCACGATTTCATCTCCCAACGACCTTTACATCTCTCCAAGGCCTAAGGTAGTAAATGAACCTAATTTGTAGTAAATAACAATCTGTCCAACAAGTCAAGATGGTTCCTACTTCTTCTCCCTTTGCCTATCGGCAATTTCTTAACTACAGACGCTAATTCAACACGCAAAGATGGCCGCAAGCTACACGGAGCCGTACTAACTCAGATCAAGCAGGCCTGGTGCGGTTGAACCACCACGCGGGGAAAATCAACCACCGCGCCGGGATCCGAACCCACCCACCAACCAGCGCGCGCCGTGATCCAGTCCAGTCCACCCAACCACCCACCCACCTCAAGCCGTGGAACACGTAGCTCAGCAAGGAGCACGTCACGCACCTGCGGAGAACTTCTCGACGCGCGGCGCCGCCATGGGCGCCTGCTGCAGGTCCGGGTACCCGCCCCTGTCCCCGTGCCGACCGATGCCGGCGCCGGCGCCGGCTCCGTACGCCGCGGCGGCAGAGGACGCGCCGCCGTACCCACCGGCGCCACCAAATTTGGGGTTGAGCTGCTCATCCGCCGGGGAGTCGAAGCACGAGAAGCAGCCCATCGCCGGCGGCCAGGAAGAAACACCAGGTCGCCGCGCCGCTCAAAGGTGCAACATTCCTTTCGCTTCCGCCTTCCTGCTCCGCCGATGAGAGACTCTGATTGCGCCGGGAGGTGGAGGTGGAGGTCGATGGGATGGGATGGGATCGGATCTTCCCGGCGAGGGGATCGAGGGAGGAAGGGAGGGAGGTGGGGGGAAAGCGAGGCGAAGGGGAGGGGAAGGAAAGGTGCGTTTTTTATTGGGTTTTTGGAGCGGAAGCGAAGGAAGCGAGCAGGGAAGGAAGGTCTCTGGAGTGGTGATGGACTCGGGCACTCGGCTCGACCTCGAGTCTATCGCGGCGCGGCGAGGGGCACGGCAGCCGCCCAACTAGTACGCGCTTTTGCCCGCGTTCAGACTTCGGAATGCTCCCGCTATGACGTTGGTTTACCGTTTACGTTTACTGGACTCGGGTGGTACCGTTGCCCGGCCTAAAAATGGCAACGGGTAAAATCTACGCGGGTATAGAAATCACAGACCCGTACCCGCGACAATATATTTGTGCCCGCGCCCATGCCTGCCACCCGCCACGGGCAGCACTATGCGCCTGCGCCCGCTATCCGCGGGCATGTTTTGCCCGCGGGCATGCCCGCATACCCACCAGAAGTTCCTTGCCTTCTTTCTTTTCCCCCAAAAATCACCTGTACGCCAGCAGCTACTGCAAAAACACCAACGATTCACAAGACATTAGCATCTAGTACGGTACCAAACCGAGAGAGATTCGAAGTGATTAGCGAGATCTGTAGCCTGGACTAAATCGAATACCGTGATTGCAGGAAAAGGAGAGATTTGAAGGACAGAGGACAGGGGTAGAACTCACCGGTATGGCTGTGCCCTTGCACGCACCGAGCTGAAAAGGGCAGCGCGGCTCCTCCGGCACAGCGCGCGGAACGCGCAGCCAAGAGCTTTGCGGCGTGGCTGCTCGGGTCCAGCGTGCGGAACGCGCACCCAGGAGCTCGACGACGGTGGCGCCGCACCAGTCGACCTGGCAGTGAAGGCTTGGAACACAACTAGAGCGGGGAGCCCGACCGCCGTGGGGAACTGGGGGGTGGGGGGCGAGTGGGGAACTGGGGGCTGGGGATCTGACCATCTGAGGGAGGCTGGAGTGGAGGAGCGACGGCGCTGGGGAGGCCGGAGCCCGGAGGTGCGATGCCGGCCGCCTACTGCTGGGGTCTGGGGAGGCACGACGCCGATGGGGATGGGATTAGGAATTTGGGATGATGGATGAGTGAACTGAAACCCTAGAATCTCAAGGTTATATAGCTCTTACGCAGTGGCCTCACATGTCAGTGCGGGTTTCGCGGGTTTACGGATGCGGGCATGCTCTTTTTTTACCCATTTACCTTTGCCCGCTGGGCACAACTCTATGCCCGCGCCCGTGCCCGCGGGCACAGGTTCGCGCCCGTATCCGCGCCCACCGGGTCGGGTGCCCGCGGGTACGCGGATTTTTTTTGCCCGTTGCCATCTTTAGCCCGGCCCGAGTCTCACCATGGGGATTGGTTCGGTACTTCGATTGTATAAACCGTTTTTTTTTCAAACAACCGGTTAAGAGTGTACTCTCCCTGTTCCCTAAATATTTATAGTTATGGTTTATGTATCAATCAAACTTTCTTAAATTTAACTAAATTTATAAAAAATATTAACAATATTTTATTTCCAAATAAATTTTTAGGTGGATAGGTTTCGCCACATGTAACCTAAACAGTTGAGCTACGCTTATAAGATAACATGATTCGTATTTTATGAAAAATGTTTCTCATAATGAATCTAATAATATCAATCGTGTGCTGTCAATCTATATAATTTTAGATATTAATAGTCAAAGATGAACAAAATTGATTTAGGAGAAAGTTATATTTATGAAAACGGAAGTAGAAAATTTAATCGCAAACTGAGCTTAACTCAATTGGTGGTTAGGTTACTTATAGTGGAACATAAGCCCATGCATGATCACTCTTGCTTTTTTCCTGTTTGGAACATTGGATTTTCTCCGAAATCTTATTTTTTATGTAAAATTGAACCATTCTTGTAAAAATGCTTTTTTCCTATTTGGAACACCGGATTTTCTCCGAAATCTTATTTTTTCTATAAAATTGAACCATTCCTGTAAAATTTATATATGATTCGGATAAAATTTCTACTTTCCAACCAGTCCCTCAATACGTGTGTATATGGTTCTCAGTTTTTACTTTTTATTGTGTTTCCAAAAAAGAAAAAAATGATAAAAAAAGTCTAGTTAGTACGTGTGCATGGGACTTTGGACGGTGCTTATTTGACTATGAAAAGAACGTTCCCGTTAACAGCAACACTTGAGCGCCAGCGCCACCAACTTTTACTAGACTTCTTCTTCAATCAGTCCCATGAAAAGACTATTTAGATATCTCTGTCAGTGGGCCCTTTGGAGGGAAAAAAAGGTTAGATCTAGCCCGGTCCACCCCTAGTCGAAGAAGGGTGAGTGAAGCTATGTAGGGCGAAGATCTAGCGCATATTCCTCGCTCCATGCATGCAACTAGAACTTAACTGAGAACTGGTGGTAGCCATCTGATTGGCTCCGATGTACAGTTCAATCATCGAGAGTTTTTTTTCCCTTCTGGATCGATCGGTCGCTACGAAGAACCAGGCTAGCAGCTGGACCTTGTTTGCAGTCAACTGGACCTGGTTTCTTACTGGGGAAAAACTGGTGACGCAACTCACGGCTTGCAGTCGGCATGATTGATAAACAAATATAACTAGAAGGTTCAGCACTGATTGGCAAACTGCGTAGCATGCATATATGCGCGCGTATGGTGCTATGGATCAGCTGCGTGCTAATCATAAATCATCTGCACACAGCAACATACTGATCTGCAACTAACTGGGAAGTTGTTAGTTTTCGTAAATATAGTCAATTATTATATATCAAAATGAGATGTCTACGACAGGTTTGCACTGCACACGCCTGCGATTAATCATCAAATTAAAGGAGCTGACTGATGAGATGAGATGAGACCACTAATCAAGCCTCAATTCTGTCCGCGCGTTGCTTGGTTGTCATCAGCGGTCTAGCAGTCGACGACCAAAGCATCAAGCATGCATGGTAACCGCAGCCAACTTGGCGAGCCCCATCATATAGGGCATATAAGTACTGTGTACTCGGGGGGATTTGCATGTCGATCCATCCATCGCAGTCGCAGACCAGGTAAATATCAACGCCAACCAGTCTGTGGCTAGTAGTGCATTATCCGATCCACACGCTATGATATGATGTCCTATAGTAGTATAATATCCAACCTGTTTGTTCGTCGTTAGATGGATATATGTTTTGCATGGCACTTCCCAGAAGGAAACAATTTGCATCGGCAATGCAAAGGTTTTATAGTGATTCTTTTATTCAAGTCCTATGATGATCATGCTGTCTCATGTTCTGTTGTGAACAGCCCATTTCAACCAGACAAATAATTTCGTTGAGTGAAGTTAACCCGCGACCGGTCACAGTCGTCTTTCTCCCCGTGCGCCCGGCTTCCACCACCGCCGCCGCCTCTAGCCACCGGCTGCTTCACCAACAGCCGCGTTGTCCACCTCCCGCCCCTGGCCCTTGACTCTGCCCTCCCCTAACCTCACGGAAGCTTGCCGGTGTCGTCCTTATCCTCACCCCCACCTCCACCACCGGTGGCCGGCGGTGAGCTGCCTCGCCATGCCACCCGCAACCCGCCCCCGCCCCTCGACCCCGCCCACCCTAACCACAACAGCTCGCCAACGAGCACCGCCGCAAACACCCCCGCCACCAACCCCACCCAACCTCCATCTCCCGCTTGCCCCAGCGAGCGGCACCCCGCCGCTCTCTCCCGCCACCACCGCTGTGTCGCGACTGCCTTCCCCAAACCCCCTTCTAGAGCCTCAAAGTTGAGTTTCCATAACCCGTCGGGACCCTAACCCTAATGCTGCCGCCATTTTCTTCCTCTCCAGCGGGGCGCAGGCGCGGGCGCGTGGGCATGATCGTGTGGGAGCGGGAGAGGGAGAGGAAGAGGGTCGCGCCGTCCACACTCCGCGCGGCGGTCATGTGTTTGCTTTTCCCTATTTCGTTGGGATCACACACTGAGAACCAAATTATTTGGCTGGCTCAACACAATATAATATTAATTTCTACATAGATTTCATAATACCCGTAGCGCTAGGATCATGATTCATGTGACAACTGAAATAATTCTCTTTAAGACCTGTGGTTATACAGGATAATTTCAAAATGAGTGGCTTCAAGTGGCTGCCTATCGGTGTTTTGTAAACCAACGAGTGAATTTATGAGTGTCATGCTGTTCTAGGAAGACGATGGTAGCACTCAAGACACAAGGAAATTATATTGGTTCAGGCTAGAGCTCTACGTCCAGTCTCAGAGAGGGTTTCAAGTTCGTGTTCCTCGGTTCAAGTGCTCGAGGTCTTACAATGGGGTGTGTAAGCTAAAGGATTCGAGGTAGGAGGAGTCAGGAGAATGAAAGCTCGAATGGAGTTTCGAGAGTTCGTCCCCTTTGAAGAGAGGCCTGACCACCCTTATATAGAGTTCGGGGCCGAGTTACGGTGGAGAGATGGGTTCTCTTGACACGAGTGGCCGAGAGCCCGAGGGAGGGAGAAGCGAGTAAACTTGGCCATCAATCCATCCTGTCTTGTCTGTCGTCATCATGCACGTTCGGGTATGGTTATCGTCATGGTCTTGTTCCACATGCCGAAGTGGCGTGGCATGGCGTGGTGCTCAAAGTCTGCGGTCGTTAGGGCACTATTGGCATGTTGGTGGTTCACCAACTGTCTTGTGTAGTGTGGCCTCGTTGTGGCCTTCATGATCATTTCCTGTTCTTCTGGTGGTGGCGTGGCGACAATGAGGGAGCAGGCGGCTGCTCTCGGGTCGTTGGTTGCCTTCCTAGGTCGTGGTGCAGTAGATCTTGACCCTAGGTTGCCAGGTCGAGGCCCTCGGTGGCCTGGTTGGTCTTATGAAGTCAAGGCCGAGGTCGTGCAACCCATCCCGTGGTGGGTGGGACTGTACGTCCGTCTTGTCGGGCTAACTTTGGACGGTGCATTGCCATTGAAAGCCCTAGTTTGATTTTGGATAATTGATGAAACCTATGTACTAACCTTGCTATCTAAGTGATGTGTAAGATAGGTTGGTATACCCATGTGTGGAGCATGGTGGCACTCAAGTGATGGTGATGATCACATGAAAAGATGAGTGTAACACCTCTGGTGTTTTGACCTAATACTAAAATTTGACATGTCATCATGTGCATTGCAAAGCATTCATATAGTATAAAGTTTTGAATGCATTCACTAAATAAGGTTTATTTCATAATGTTGTTATTTCATGTGATGTGTTTCAAAAACCTTAAACAAAGATCATGACCACAAGGGTCAAATTTCATGTGTTCATGTAAGGCCATGTGTCATCTGACTCAAATAACCCTAATTGGCCATGTTACTGGTCAAAAATCAAAATCTAAGTAAAAGGAAGACAAATCAAATTTGAATTCATTTTCAAATTATAAAAGTCCTTTTTGCCCCTTTTGACTAATTCAAAATCCATGAGGAATTTGGGGTTGAGGCAAAAAGCAAAGTTGGAGATTATTTTATGTAGATCAACTTTGGTATTCAAAGTTTTTCAAGATTACATATAAAATTTGGAGTAATTTTGAAATGATTCAAATCTTTAAATGTACCCCAAATTTGAATTTCAAAATGGAGGCAGAATTTGAAAATGTTTCTTAAACCAAAGTTGTAGTACTTGAAAAGTTGAGCAACTTTCATTTTTGGAGATTTTCAACTTCTTTAGAAAATTTGGGAGTAATTTGAATAATGGAAGCAGTGGCAGTTCTGTAATTATTTCAAAAAAATCAACTCCACCTCACTGCTTGCCGCTGGCGCCACGCGGAGGTCGCCGCCGATCGGGTTTCACCGCTTTCACGTGCAGTGACACGCCCAAACCTCCGTGGCGAGTTCGCCCGTGTGCTGTCATCACCGTGCGCCCTCCATCTTGCTATAAATAGGAGTACGCCGTCGTCAATCGGAATTTTCGCGTCGACTGCTCGCCGCCGGTGTCTTGCCTGCGCTCGCGCAATTCGTTCTCGACGTAGTGCCTAGGGCCAATTGCTTTGGCCAGAAGCTCCGCCTCGTCTTCTTGCTCCTCCCAAGCCTGATCGTGTCGCTCCTGGAAGTCCAGCGCCACCGCGTGACGTCGTCTTCCCGAGTCCGTGGGAGCTCGCCATTCTCGGTTTCACGTGGTCCCGTCGATCCGGTCGTCTCTCGCCTTCACCGAGTCTACCTCACGTGATCACGGTGAGCTCCTCGAATGTGAAGACCGTTTCGCTTTAGTCCCCTCTTGCACCGTCACCATGGTTACGCCCGTTCACCGAGCGTGCTTTGCTCGGCCCGCCATGCCCGGCGTGGAAGTGTCTCTGTGCACCTTGTTCCTTCACGATAGGTGGGTTCGGTTCGGGAATGTAGTAGATCGTTTTGGTGAAGTCTGTTTCACCGGAGAGTCACCACCGGCGCGTTTTGTGGCCGGTCAGTGAGGGTAGCGCCGCCGTGGTTGCTTGAGTCAGCGGCGATTGGGGGTCACCTGACTGTCGGTCTTGCAGTGAGGAAGAAGAAACAAATGAAAAAAATTTTATTTTTGAATTTGTGAATAATCTTGAATCTTTGGAAATTTGTAGAAAAATAATCGTAGCTCCAAAAATTCTGAAAATTTTTGTGTAGCTTCTGTACATGTTCTAGTATGATTTAAAAATTTGAAATTTGAAATTTGGATAAATTTTTAATGTTCAAAAATTCAGTCAATTAATTAATAAATGCAATTTCCATGATTTTTGTAGGCCACTGTTTAACTCCAAAAATTATGAAATTTATTTTGGTACACTAATTTATCATGAGGATGCTTGTGTAAATTTTTGAGATCATTTGGAGCAAGTTCATTTTGAGCTTAATTCTAAATTAATTCAAAAATAAATAAAGGTAAACCCTAAGTGTAGGTTTAGGGTTTGATTTTGATTTGGGTCATGTAGTGTGACTAGTAGGGTCCCAAGATCCATTTGGTCAAGTCACATGTATGGTTCTTAATGGTAGGATTGCAAGTTGGTTTTGTTGGCTTGCAACTGTACCGTGAAATAAAATCATTTGCGGGTGTTTTTACATTTCATGTACCGTGAAAGCATCATGTTTACATTATCATCATGTTAAAGCATATGTTATCATTTCATGTAGAACCCGACAACAAAACGCTTCTAGTTGAGCAAGTTCTGGAAGAATCCCTGGTTGTCGCGGGATTTGATAATTGTGGTACTAATCCGGAACCGGAAATCGTCATCGAAGGCAAGCCCCGATTTATGCATTACACCATTACCTTGTTTACTTTGAAAAGTTTATCACTTATGTTACTTATCGCATTAAGTTGTTTATTCAAATGTTACCTACTTGCTGCATTGCCTACCTTGTTAATTGTTTACCATCCTTGAAGATGATTTCATTTACAATGGCGTGAGAATTGCTCATATATGCTTTATGGTAGGCTTTTCAAAGTAAAAGTTTCGATATAATCAAAGATGGCATCTTGGCCAAAGAAAGAAAGAAGGAAGGTAGAATGAACTAGAGACTAGTTGGGTGGCTTATCTTGAATGTTGGGTAATGTTGCCGACTATGTCGCTTAAAGGCCACTCATTGTGGATCTTCCGAGCGAGACACTTTGTAGTACTAGTCACATACTCCGGTAAGCCTACTTGGCTAATCCAATACTAAGACGAATGCCCACGCCCTGGGAGTGGTGAGATGGGGGGAGTAGCGTGTACCCTCGTGGCTTGAATGTGGCGGATTTGAGGTGTCTTGTGTGCTCTCGGGTGGCGTGGAGACGGCTTAGTATGGGAGGATCCGGTAGCAAGGTTGATATATGCAAGATTAAGTTCTACATATGTCGTGTGATAAGGAATCCCAGTGGGGATTGGAATCAATTGAATTGCCGGTGCTCATGGATATGGAGTCTCGATTCATTACTGAAGCAATGTAGGATTTGGTGAATTACTAAAACATGAGAAAAGAATGGAATGAGAAGGATTGGAACATGGGAAACGAACACCTAGTTGGAAATATTGAACTAAAATACTTAGTGTTAAAACTTGAAACCAGGATCAAGAATAGTAAGCTTTTAGCAAAGAATTTTTGAATCTTTCTACATCCTTACCTTGACCCAACACCTGCATCCCTAAGACCTTTGCCCTTTTTGGTCGGGTCAGTCTTGTTGAGTACTTTTTGTACTCAGGGTTTGTTAACCCTTGTTGCAGGTGAGTCGCATGCGCAGGCTTGTTTTGGTCCCTGCTGCATGTCAGTGTATGAAGTCGATGACGATGAGGAATGATGAATGGCCTTTGGACAAGGCACTAGTTTGTGTGAAATAAATAATGTTAATGTAATATTATCTCGCTACTATGGTTGTATAACACTTATGGTTATGTAAGTTTGAAACAACTGGTTTATAATATTAAACTTAAGTCTTCCGCTTTATTACCTCTGGTATGTATATTGAAAAATGTTGTAATCTGTAATGACTGTGATTGGAATCCTGTTTGAAACGTGGATGATTCGGGTTTCCCGAGGACACCCGACAGACCTGTTAAGTTGTTGGGAACTTGTGTACGCTATCTGAGGTCTGTTGAGACATCGATAGGTGCACGTGGGCCCGATTTCTTAGGAGGTTATGCCACAGCTGGTATCAGAGCAGGTCCTATCTAAGATCATTGTAGGTTACTTTGGAATACCTTCAAATTGATTTGGATCAAAGAAAGTAAAACTTGATATTTTAAAGGTTCAAATTTCTTTCTTCTTTCCTCTAATCTAGCCTCAATCCTATCTTATTTGAAAGTTTGTGGCGGATAATATGATTAGGTTTGTCCTATGTATTAAAAATCTAGTACTTTTGATTGTATAAATCTTTTGTACTCGGATTCGTAAGATCGATTCATGCATCATGCTTGAACACCTTGCATAATGATTACCCTTAAAAGTGGTTGGGTAAGTAATGTCAATCCCATTCTTGCTAACCTCCATTATCCTCAAGCTATCCTTATAGTCCCATCCTAAATTCTACAGGCTATGGCAAAGACCAAGATAACTGCACGCAAGTCCACTGGACCTCACGGAGTCCCTTGTCACCAGTTGGCACCGCGTAACCGTGAGCTTGGTGAAGGAAGTTCCAGGATCCTAGGAGATGAAGGATCTTCAAGCAATTCCACCAATATGGAGAACATTACCAAGGAGCTCAACACTCTTCGTCGAGCTCATGCAAAAGATCAAGAGAAGCTGGTGGAAATGGAAAGGGACATCACCAAGAATACCGAGTTGAGGAATGAAGCCTGGACACGAGAGGATGCGGCCAATGAACGCGTCCATGAGTTGGAGTTCTACGTAGAAGACCTGGAGATGGACAATGCCATTCTTCATGAGAATGTCCACTATCTTATGACGCTCAACTTCATCCACCTCATGGGGATGGTGAGATTCTGAGATGAAGAAATGATTGTAGCTCCAGGAGAAGTCGAGAATGAAGAAGAGGAGGAGGATCCTGAGGAGTTAGTGTACTTCTCGGATGAAAGTGAGGTTTCGTCCGATATGGGCACGGATGCCGATGACTGAGAGCTCGGAGTAGTAATAGTTCCTTTACTGCTTTCTTAGTAAACCAGGGTTGTCTTGTGGGATACAAGGCATGTAATTTAAATAAGTAACCCTTTGTAGCATGAAACCTTTTAAATGCTTTTAATAAAGAATAATGTAAGTAAACGTGTTCTCTAACAGATGCCTCGTCCTATCACCCGAACCGGTGCTAGTGGCTCACATGGCGATGATGAGTGCCCAAATCCTCCACCAATGCCTTCGACTATGGCAGATGCCATAGCCGCACTCAAATCAACGCATAGCGGCGGAGAATGCTAGGTGTTAAGGGAATTGGCGCTGAACCAAAGAGCACCATACCCTAATCATGGTCGTCGTAATGGAAATGACGAGTCAACCTATGTAGATTTTTGACACATGTCCACCTGTGTTCTCTAAAGCGCACGAACCTTTAGAAGTCGACGGTTGGCTTAGGACAATAGAGCAAAAGTTCGAGTGTGATTCAACTGCATCGAGGTTCAAAACCAAAGGTTTATGCACAACAACTCCGAGGAGCTCTTTGGTGCACGTGGGTAAATTGGTAGTAGCAAGATAGCCCTTTGGTCACCAAATCATCTAGAGGGAATTCAAGGATGCCTTTGAGGCACATTATATTTCGGACGGTGTGATGACCATGAAGTTGGAAGAGTTCTTGTCTCTTAAGCAAGGGGAGCACCCGGTGATGCACTATGTCAGGCGTTTCAATCACACGTCGTAGTATGCTATAGAATATGTGAATCTTGGACGGAAAAAGAAGAATCATTTCATGAGAGGTCTAAACACCAAACTTCGGACCATGATGGCAACTTGTGGCAACGTAACTTATCATGAGATCATCAACATTGCTATCGCTTCAGAGGAGAATTACCGCCCGACACAAGGAGGCGAAGAAAAAGAGGTCCTTTGCTTCCGGATCATCAAGTGGAAAGCGTCAAAAGGTGATCTACCATCCTCGAGAATCATGGCCGTGCACCATTCCGCCCACAACAAAGCCAAAGCAAAAACAAATCTTTATTCGCCCCGCAATTAATACGCCTTATACTCATCTGAAAGCGCCGCAAAGAAACAAAACAATACAAATAATGCAAACCGCAATGCTACTCCCGTAATCACAATTATCCATGCTATAATTGTGGTAAACCCGGACACTTTTCCGAGAATGTCCATATCCTAGAAAGAACAATCTGATGCACCCAAAGCCCTGTTACTCTAGCTCGAGAATCGGTACAAGGGCAATGCTCGAGAACAATCAAAAAGGGATGATCGAGAAGAAAAGCGGAAGGGTCTTCTATACTCAAGTGGAAGCTATTCCGGAAGGAGAACCGATAATGATGGGTATGTTTCCCATTGCTAAGCATCCTGCAATTACCTTATTTGATTTCGGTGCATCCCATACATTCATCAATCGTACATTTGTTGTGAAGCATGGGATAGCTATTGGGGAAACAAAAGAGCCCTATCATATACAGTCGCCCGGGGGACGAATCTGTACAAGGGAGGTAGTTCAGCATGTACCTATTGATTTGGGAGGTTATGAGTTCCCTACCAATATGCTGATATTAAAGGATCAAGATATAGATGTGATCCTTGGTATGAACTGGTTAACCCAACACGGGGCTATCATAGATGTCTTGCATAGAACCATAAGGGTAAATGCACCTGGCAGCAAAACCCAACTTCTCATCCAACTTCCCTTTCCTAAAAGTACAATTGAAAGCGATGTGCAACTATTGTTGAAGGAGCCGAGAAAATTTCAGTGGTATGTGAGTTTACGGATGTCTTTCCCGATGATCTGCCTGGTTTGCCACCAGACCGAGACGTAGAATTCAGAATTGATCTGAAACCAGGAACAACACCAGTATCCAGAAGAGCATATAGGATGCCACCCAAAGAACTAGCAGAATTAAAAATGCAACTACAAGAGTTGTTAGACAAGGGTTTCATTTAACCCAGTTCATCACCTTGGGGATGCCCTGCTATTTTTGTGAAGAAGGATCAAACCTTAAGGTTATGTGTTGACTATCGGCCATTAAATGAAGTCACCATTAAGAACAAATACCCCTTACCCCGAATTGATTTGCTTTTTGATCAACTTGCGGGAGCTAAGGTATTCTCGAAGATAGACTTGAGATCAGGCTACCACCAGATTAAGATCAGACGAGAAGATGTGCCAAAGACAGCGTTCACTACTCGATATGGTCTATATGAGTATCTAGTCATGTCTTTTGGGTTGACCAATGCCCAGCTCACTTCATGTACTGATGAACTCGGTTTTCATGCCCGAGTTGGATAAGTTTGTAGTAGTGTTCATTGACGACATTACGATCTATTCTAAGAGCAAAGTGGAACATGCGGAACATCTCCGTATTGTTACGCAAAGATTAAGAGATCACCAACTATATGCCAAATTCAGCAAATGTGCATTTTGGTTAGAGGAAGTACAATTTCGGGTCATGTGTTATCTCTGCTTTGAAGGTATAGTTGTTGATCCGAGCAAGGTAGAAGAAGTCCTTAATTGGAAAGCACCTACAACTGTACATCAAGTTCGTAGTTTCGGGGTTGGCGTGGTATTACCGTCGGTTCATCCTCGACTTCTCCGTAAGTGCGAAGCCAATTACTAGGTCTTTGAAAAATCAAACTAAGTTTGTATGGTCAGCAGGATGTGAAGAGGCCTTTCGGACATTGAAGAAGTTACTAACAAGCTGCTCAAAGATTAGCACAACCTCGATATCGAGCGGCCATTTGATATCTATTGTGATGCATCTGGAATTGGTATTGGTCGTGTGTTCTTATGCAACAAGGCAGAGTCATAGCATATGCTTCGGACAACTCAAGAAGCATGAAGAACATTATCCCACCCATGATCTTGAATTAGCATTTGTTGTTCATGCACTCAAGATTTGGCGACATTATTTATTGGGCAATATATGTCATATCTATACGGATCACAAAAGTTTAAAATATATCTTTACTCGATCGAGTTGAATATGAGGCAAAGAAGATGGTTAGAACTTATCAAAGATTATGACTTAGAAGTGCATTATCATCCAAGGGCAAAGCGAATGTGGTTGCCGATGCCCCGAGTCGCAAGAGTCATTGCCATTGTCGATTGTGAAACCTATGCAACGAACATTGTGTCCAAGAGATGGAGCATCTGAATTTACAAATCATAGAACCAGGTTCCCTGTTCAATCTGCCATTGAGTCCACTATCAAAGATCAGATCATTGCTGCTCAACGGAAAAGTAAGGGCATAGCCCATATCAAGGATAAAGTCAGATCTGGAAGGTCAATATGTTTCAAGATTGATGAATCAGATGTCGTATGGTTCAAGGATAGATTGGTAGTACCCAAACATCCGGAGCTGCGAAAGCAGATTCTTGATGAAGCTCATTCTACAAGATACTCCATTCATCCAGGTAGCAACAAAATGTATCATGATCTGAGAATGAGATATTGGTGGACCAAAATGAAAATAGAAATAGCTCAATATGTGGCCAAATGTGATACTTGTCAGAGAGTCAAAGCGATTCACATGAAGACGGTAGGTCCATTGCATTCCTTGCCAGTTCCGTCTTGGAAATGGGAAGATATCTGTATGGACTTCATAGTAGGGTTGCCTAGGACATCTGCAGGCTACAATTCAATATGGGTTATTGTTGATCATCTAACCAAGATAGCTCATTTCTTACCAGTCAGAGAAATATCGAGCGGAAGCGAAGATGCAAAGCTTTATCCGAATAGAATCTTGATGCATGGGGCACCCAAGACCATTGTCTCTCGACAGAGGGTCATTGTTTATATCCAAGTTTTGGAAAAGTCTACATGAGTCTTTGGGAACTAAACTTATCAAGTAGTTTTGCTTATCATCCGCAAACCGATGGACTGACGGAAAGGGTAAATCAAATTCTTGAAGATATGTTAAGAGCATGTGTTCTCTCTTATGGTGCTATATGGGATGAATGCCTTCCCTTAGCTGAATTCTCATATAACAATAGCTATCAAGAAAGCATTAAAATGGCACCATTTGAAGCATTGTATGGTCATAGATGCCAGACACCTTTACATTGGTCAGATGTTGGAGAACGTTGGTTCTTTGGACCGGATGTGGTCAAGGAAGCAGAAGAGAAGGTTAAACTCATACAAGCTAATATGAAGGTAGCTCAATCCCGACAGAAAAGCTATCTTTGATAAGAGGAGGCGACCTCTAGAATTCATAGTGGGGATCATGTCTACCTCAAGGTTTTCGCTTAATGAAAGGAGTTCATCATTTTGGGATTCGGGGAAAGTTGGCGCCCTGTTATGTCGGTCCTTTTCAAATCCAACAACGATGTGGACCAGTCGCCTATCGCGTCAAGCTACCAGATCACATGTCAGCAGTGCATGATATCTTTCATGTATCCCAGTTGAAAAAGTGTCTTCAAGTACCTGACCAAGTAATCGACATTGGTGATGTAGAACTAGCCCCTGATTTGACTTATGCCGAGTACCCCATTAGAATCTTAGATCAGAAAGATCGAGTCACTCGAAGGCGTATAATCAAGTTCTACAAAGTACAATGGAACCAGAACACTGAAGAAGAAGCTACTTGGGAGTCCGAGGATTTCTTAGAAGAAAACTTTCCTAACTTCTTCGCTTCTATCTAGTTACAATACCTTGTCTATATTGTAACATGTCTTGTTGTTAACAGACTGGAAAAACCCCCTCACTAGCCTTTTGAGTAGAGTTGTGATGTGTTAGCTTGACACATTTCCTTTTCCATTACTTAGCCTTAAGTTTTAAATCTCGGGACGAGATTTCTTTAAGGGGGAAGGGTTGTAACACCTCTGGTGTTTTGACCTAATACTAAAATTTGACATGTCATCATGTGCATTGCAAAGCATTCATATAGTATAAAGTTTTGAATGCATTCACTAAATAAGGTTTATTTCATAATGTTGTTATTTCATGTGATGTGTTTCAAAAACCTTAAACAAAGATCATGACCACAAGGGTCAAATTTCATGTGTTCATGTGAGCCCATGTGTCATCTGACTCAAATAACCCTAATTGGCCATGTTACTGGTCAAAAATCAAAATCTAAGTAAAAGGAAGACAAATCAAATTTGAATTCATTTTCAAATTATAAAAGTCCTTTTTGCCCCTTTTGACTAATTCAAAATCCATGAGGAATTTGGGGTTTAGGCAAAAAGCAAAGTTGGAGATTATTTTATGTAGATCAACTTTGGTATTCAAAGGTTTTCAAGATTACATATAAAATTTGGAGTAATTTTGAAATGATTCAAAAATTTTGAAGAGGGTCGCGCCGTCCACACTCCGCGCGGCGGTCATGTGTTTGCTTTTCCCTATTTCGTTGGGATCACACACTGAGAACCAAATTATTTGGCTGGCTCAACACAATATAATATTAATTTCTACATAGATTTCATAATACCCGTAGCGCTAGGATCATGATTCGTGTGACAACTGAAATAATTCTCTTTAAGACCTGTGGTTATACAGGATAATTTCAAAATGAGTGGCTTCAAGTGGCTGCCTATCGGTGTTTTGTAAACCAACGAGTGAATTTATGAGTGTCATGCTGTTCTAGGAAGACGATGGTAGCACTCAAGACACAAGGAAATTATATTGGTTCAGGCTAGAGCTCTACGTCCAGTCTCAGAGAGGGTTTCAAGTTCGTGTTCCTCGGTTCAAGTGCTCTGAGGTCTTACAATGGGGGTGTGTAAGCTAAAGGATTCGAGGTAGGAGGAGTCAGGAGAATGAAAGCTCGAATGGAGTTTCGAGAGTTCGTCCCCTTTGAAGAGAGGCCTGACCACCCTTATATAGAGTTCGGGGGCCAGGTTACAGTGGAGAGATGGGTTCTCTTGACACGAGTGGCCGAGAGCCCGAGGGAGGGAGAAGCGAGTAAACTTGGCCATCAATCCATCCTGTCTTGTCCTGTCGTCATCGCACGTTCGGGTATGGTTATCGTCATGGTCTTGTTCCACATGCCGTGGCGTGGCATGGCGTGGTGCTACAGTGCCGGTCGTTAGGGCACTATTGGCATGTTGGTGGTTCACCAACTGTCTTGTGTAGTGTGGCCTCGTTGTGGCCTTCATGATCATTTCCTGTTCTTCTGGTGGTGGCATGGCGACAATGAGGGAGCAGGCGGCTGCTCTCGGGTCGTTGGTTGCCTTCCTAGGTCGTGGTGCAGTAGATCTTGACCCTAGGTTGCCAGGTCGAGGCCCTCGGTGGCCTGGTTGGTCTTATGAAGTCAAGGCCGAGGTCGTGCAACCCATCCCGTGGTGGGTGGGACTGTACGTCCGTCTTGTCGGGCTAACTTTGGACGGTGCATTGCCATTGAAAGCCCTAGTTTGATTTTGGATAATTGATGAAACCTATGTACTAACCTTGCTATCTAAGTGATGTGTGAGATAGGTTGGTATACCCATGTGTGGAGCATGGTGGCACTCAAGTGATGGTGATGATCACATGAAAAGATGAGTGTAACACCTCTGGTGTTTTGACCTAATACTAAAATTTGACATGTCATCATGTGCATTGCAAAGCATTCATATAATATAAAGTTTTGAATGCATTCACTAAATAAGGTTTATTTCATAATGTTGTTATTTCATGTGATGTGTTTCAAAAACCTTAAACAAAGATCATGACCACAAGGGTCAAATTTCATGTGTTCATGTAAGGCCATGTGTCATCTGACTCAAATAACCCTAATTGGCCATGTTACTGGTCAAAAATCAAAATCTAAGTAAAAGGAAGACAAATCAAATTTGAATTCATTTTCAAATTATAAAAGTCCTTTTTGCCCCTTTTGACTAATTCAAAATCCATGAGGAATTTGGGGTTGAGGCAAAAAGCAAAGTTGGAGATTATTTTATGTAGATCAACTTTGGTATTCAAAGTTTTTCAAGATTACATATAAAATTTGGAGTAATTTTGAAATGATTCAAAAATTTTGAAGAGGGTCGCGCCGTCCACACTCCGCGCGGCGGTCATGTGTTTGCTTTTCCCTATTTCGTTGGGATCACACACTGAGAACCAAATTATTTGGCTGGCTCAACACAATATAATATTAATTTCTACATAGATTTCATAATACCCGTAGCGCTAGGATCATGATTCGTGTGACAACTGAAATAATTCTCTTTAAGACCTGTGGTTATACAGGATAATTTCAAAATGAGTGGCTTCAAGTGGCTGCCTATCGGTGTTTTGTAAACCAACGAGTGAATTTATGAGTGTCATGTTGTTCTAGGAAGACGATGGTAGCGCTCAAGACACAAGGAAATTATATTGGTTCAGGCTAGAGCTCTACGTCTAGTCTCAGAGAGGGTTTCAAGTTCGTGTTCCTCGGTTCAAGTGCTCTGAGGTCTTACAATGGGGGTGTGTAAGCTAAAGGATTCGAGGTAGGAGGAGTCAGGAGAATGAAAGCTCGAATGGAGTTTCGAGAGTTCGTCCCCTTTGAAGAGAGGCCTGACCACCCTTATATAGAGTTCGGGGGCCAGGTTACAGTGGAGAGATGGGTTCTCTTGACACGAGTGGCCGAGAGCCCGAGGGAGGGAGAAGCGAGTAAACTTGGCCATCAATCCATCCTGTCTTGTCCTGTCGTCATCGCACGTTCGGGTATGGTTATCGTCATGGTCTTGTTCCACATGCCGTGGCGTGGCATGGCGTGGTGCTACAGTGCCGGTCGTTAGGGCACTATTGGCATGTTGGTGGTTCACCAACTGTCTTGTGTAGTGTGGCCTCGTTGTGGCCTTCATGATCATTTCCTGTTCTTCTGGTGGTGGCATGGCGACAATGAGGGAGCAGGCGGCTGCTCTCGGGTCGTTGGTTGCCTTCCTAGGTCGTGGTGCAGTAGATCTTGACCCTAGGTTGCCAGGTCGAGGCCCTCGGTGGCCTGGTTGGTCTTATGAAGTCAAGGCCGAGGTCGTGCAACCCATCCCGTGGTGGGTGGGACTGTACGTCCGTCTTGTCGGGCTAACTTTGGACGGTGCATTGCCATTGAAAGCCCTAGTTTGATTTTGGATAATTGATGAAACCTATGTACTAACCTTGCTATCTAAGTGATGTGTGAGATAGGTTGGTATACCCATGTGTGGAGCATGGTGGCACTCAAGTGATGGTGATGATCACATGAAAAGATGAGTGTAACACCTCTGGTGTTTTGACCTAATACTAAAATTTGACATGTCATCATGTGCATTGCAAAGCATTCATATAGTATAAAGTTTTGAATGCATTCACTAAATAAGGTTTATTTCATAATGTTGTTATTTCATGTGATGTGTTTCAAAAACCTTAAACAAAGATCATGACCACAAGGGTCAAATTTCATGTGTTCATGTAAGGCCATGTGTCATCTGACTCAAATAACCCTAATTGGCCATGTTACTGGTCAAAAATCAAAATCTAAGTAAAAGGAAGACAAATCAAATTTGAATTCATTTTCAAATTATAAAAGTCCTTTTTGCCCCTTTTGACTAATTCAAAATCCATGAGGAATTTGGGGTTGAGGCAAAAAGCAAAGTTGGAGATTATTTTATGTAGATCAACTTTGGTATTCAAAGGTTTTCAAGATTACATATAAAATTTGGAGTAATTTTGAAATGATTCAAAAATTTTGAAGAGGGTCGCGCCGTCCACACTCCGCGCGGCGGTCATGTGTTTGCTTTTCCCTATTTCGTTGGGATCACACACTGAGAACCAAATTATTTGGCTGGCTCAACACAATATAATATTAATTTCTACATAGATTTCATAATACCCGTAGCGCTAGGATCATGATTCGTGTGACAACTGAAATAATTCTCTTTAAGACCTGTGGTTATACAGGATAATTTCAAAATGAGTGGCTTCAAGTGGCTGCCTATCGGTGTTTTGTAAACCAACGAGTGAATTTATGAGTGTCATGTTGTTCTAGGAAGACGATGGTAGCGCTCAAGACACAAGGAAATTATATTGGTTCAGGCTAGAGCTCTACGTCTAGTCTCAGAGAGGGTTTCAAGTTCGTGTTCCTCGGTTCAAGTGCTCTGAGGTCTTACAATGGGGGTGTGTAAGCTAAAGGATTCGAGGTAGGAGGAGTCAGGAGAATGAAAGCTCGAATGGAGTTTCGAGAGTTCGTCCCCTTTGAAGAGAGGCCTGACCACCCTTATATAGAGTTCGGGGGCCAGGTTACAGTGGAGAGATGGGTTCTCTTGACACGAGTGGCCGAGAGCCCGAGGGAGGGAGAAGCGAGTAAACTTGGCCATCAATCCATCCTGTCTTGTCCTGTCGTCATCGCACGTTCGGGTATGGTTATCGTCATGGTCTTGTTCCACATGCCGTGGCGTGGCATGGCGTGGTGCTACAGTGCCGGTCGTTAGGGCACTATTGGCATGTTGGTGGTTCACCAACTGTCTTGTGTAGTGTGGCCTCGTTGTGGCCTTCATGATCATTTCCTGTTCTTCTGGTGGTGGCATGGCGACAATGAGGGAGCAGGCGGCTGCTCTCGGGTCGTTGGTTGCCTTCCTAGGTCGTGGTGCAGTAGATCTTGACCCTAGGTTGCCAGGTCGAGGCCCTCGGTGGCCTGGTTGGTCTTATGAAGTCAAGGCCGAGGTCGTGCAACCCATCCCGTGGTGGGTGGGACTGTACGTCCGTCTTGTCGGGCTAACTTTGGACGGTGCATTGCCATTGAAAGCCCTAGTTTGATTTTGGATAATTGATGAAACCTATGTACTAACCTTGCTATCTAAGTGATGTGTGAGATAGGTTGGTATACCCATGTGTGGAGCATGGTGGCACTCAAGTGATGGTGATGATCACATGAAAAGATGAGTGTAACACCTCTGGTGTTTTGACCTAATACTAAAATTTGACATGTCATCATGTGCATTGCAAAGCATTCATATAATATAAAGTTTTGAATGCATTCACTAAATAAGGTTTATTTCATAATGTTGTTATTTCATGTGATGTGTTTCAAAAACCTTAAACAAAGATCATGACCACAAGGGTCAAATTTCATGTGTTCATGTAAGGCCATGTGTCATCTGACTCAAATAACCCTAATTGGCCATGTTACTGGTCAAAAATCAAAATCTAAGTAAAAGGAAGACAAATCAAATTTGAATTCATTTTCAAATTATAAAAGTCCTTTTTGGCCCTTTTGACTAATTCAAAATCCATGAGGAATTTGGGGTTGAGGCAAAAAGCAAAGTTGGAGATTATTTTATGTAGATCAACTTTGGTATTCAAAGTTTTTCAAGATTACATATAAAATTTGGAGTAATTTTGAAATGATTCAAATCTTTAAATGTACCCCAAATTTGAATTTCAAAATGGAGGCAGAATTTGAAAATGTTTCTTAAACCAAAGTTGTAGTACTTGAAAAGTTGAGCAACTTTCATTTTTGGAGATTTTCAACTTCTTTAGAAAATTTGGGAGTAATTTGAATAATGGAAGCAATGGCAGTTCTATAATTATTTCAAAAAAATCAACTCCACCTCACTGCTTGCCGCTAGCGCCACGCGGAGGTCGCCGCCGATCGGGTTTCACCGCTTTCACGTGCAGTGACACGCCCAAACCTCCGTGGCGAGTTCGCCCGTGTGCTGTCATCACCGTGCGCCCTCCATCTTGCTATAAATAGGAGTACGCCGTCGTCAATCGGAATTTTCGCGTCATTCGCTGTCGTCACGGTGTCTTGCCTGCGCTCGCGCAATTCGTTCTCGACGTAGTGCCTAGGGCCAATTGCTTTGGCCAGAAGCTCCGCCTCGTCTTCTTGCTCCTCCCAAGCCTGATCGTGTCGCTCCTAGAAGTCCAGCGCCACCACGTGACGTCGTCTTCCCCGAGTCCGGCCGGAGCTCCGCCATTCTCGGTTTCACGTGGTCCCGTCGATCCAGTGCGTCTCTGCCTTCACCGAGTCTACCTACGTGATCACGGTGAGCTCCTGAATGTGAAGACCGTTTCGCTTTAGTCCCTACTGCACCGTCACCATGGTTACGCCGTTCACCGACGTGCTCAGCCGCCATGCCCGGCGTGGAAGTGTCTCCTGTGCACCTTGTTCCTTCCTGATAGCTGGGTTCGGTTCGGGGAATGTAGTAGATCGTTTTGGTGAAGTCTGTTTCACCGGAGAGTCACCACCGGCGCGTTTTGTGGCCGGTCAGTGAGGGTAGCGCCGCCGTGGTTGCTTGAGTCAGCGGCGATTAGGGGGTCACCACAAGGTGTGAGTGAGGAAGAAGAACAGTGAAAAAAATTTTATTTTTTGAATTTGTGAATAGTACTGAATCTTTGGAAATTTGTAGAAAAATAATCGTAGCTCCAAAAATTCTGAAAATTTTTGTGTAGCTTCTGTACATGTTCTAGTATGATTTAAAAATTTGAAATTTGAAATTTGGATAAATTTTTAATGTTCAAAAATTCAGTCAATTAATTAATAAATGCAATTTCCATGATTTTTGTAGGCCACTGTTTAACTCCAAAAATTATGAAATTTATTTTGGTACACTAATTTATCATGAGGATGCTTGTGTAAATTTTTGAGATCATTTGGAGCAAGTTCATTTTGAGCTTAATTCTAAATTAATTCAAAAATAAATAAAGGTAAACCCTAAGTGTAGGTTTAGGGTTTGATTTTGATTTGGGTCATGTAGTGTGACTAGTAGGGTCCCAAGATCCATTTGGTCAAGTCACATGTATGGTTCTTAATGGTAGGATTGCAAGTTGGTTTTGTTGGCTTGCAACTGTACCGTGAAATAAAATCATTTGCGGGTGTTTTTACATTTCATGTACCGTGAAAGCATCATGTTTACATTATCATCATGTTAAAGCATATGTTATCATTTCATGTAGAACCCGACAACAAAACGCTTCTAGTTGAGCAAGTTCTGGAAGAATCCCTGGTTGTCGCGGGATTTGATAATTGTGGTACTAATCCGGAACCGGAAATCGTCATCGAAGGCAAGCCCCGATTTATGCATTACACCATTACCTTGTTTACTTTGAAAAGTTTATCACTTATGTTACTTATCGCATTAAGTTGTTTATTCAAATGTTACCTACTTGCTGCATTGCCTACCTTGTTAATTGTTTACCATCCTTGAAGATGATTTCATTTACAATGGCGTAGAATTGCTCAGTATGCTTTATGGTAGGCTTTTCAAAGTAAAAGTTTCGATATAATCAAAGATGGCATACTGGCCAAAGAAAGAAAGAAGGAAGGTAGAATGAACTAGAGACTAGTTGGGTGGCTTATCTTGAATGTTGGGTAATGTTGCCGACTATGTCGCTTAAAGGCCACTCATTGTGGATCTTACGAGCGAGACACTTTGTAGTACTAGTCACATACTCCGGTAAGCCTACTTGGCTAATCCAATACTAAGGCGAATGCCCACATTGGGAGTGGTGAGATGGCGGGAGTAAGCGTGTACCCTCGTGGCTTGAATGTGGCCGGATTTGAGGTGTCTTTGTGCTCTCGGGTGGCGTGGAGGCGGCTTAATACGGGAGGATCCGGTAGCAAGGTTGATATATGCAAGATTAAGTTCTACATATGTCGTGTGATAAGGAATCCCCCAGTGGGGACTGGAATCAATTGAATTGCCGGTGCTCATGGATATGGAGTCTCGATTCATTCTGAAGCAATGTAGGACTGGTGAATTACTAAAACATGAGAAAAGAATGGAATGAGAAGGATTGGAACATGGAAAGCGAACACCTAGTTGGAAATATTGAACTAAAATACTTAGTGTTAAAACTTGAAACCAGGATCAAGAATAGTAAGCTTTTAGCAAAGAATTTTTGAATCTTTCTACATCCTTACCTTGACCCAACACCTGCATCCCTAAGACCTTTGCCCTTTTTGGTCGGGTCAGTCTTGTTGAGTACTTTTTGTACTCAGGGTTTGTTAACCCTTGTTGTGTGTGAGTCGCATGCGTTGAGCTTGTTTTGGTCCCTCTTTGCATGTCAGTGTATGAAGTCGATGACGATGAGGAATGATGAATGGCCTTTGGACAAGGCACTAGTTTGTGTGAAATAAATAATGTTAATGTAATATTATCTCGCTACTATGGTTGTATAACACTTATGGTTATGTAAGTTTGAAACAACTGGTTTATAATATTAAACTTAAGTCTTCCGCTTTATTACCTCTGGTATGTATATTGAAAAATGTTGTAATCTGTAATGACTGTGATTGGAATCCTGTTTGAAACGTGGATGATTCGGGTTTCCCGAGGACACCCGACAGACCTGTTAAGTTGTTGGGAACTTGTGTACGCTATCTGAGGTCTGTTGAGACATCGATAGGTGCACGTGGGCCCGATTTCTTAGGAGGTTATGCCACAGCTGGTATCAGAGCAGGTCCTATCTAAGATCATTGTAGGTTACTTTGGAATACCTTCAAATTGATTTGGATCAAAGAAAGTAAAACTTGATATTTTAAAGGTTCAAATTTCTTTCTTCTTTCCTCTAATCTAGCCTCAATCCTATCTTATTTGAAAGTTTGTGGCGGATAATATGATTAGGTTTGTCCTATGTATTAAAAATCTAGTACTTTTGATTGTATAAATCTTTTGTACTCGGATTCGTAAGATCGATTCATGCATCATGCTTGAACACCTTGCATAATGATTACCCTTAAAAGTGGTTGGGTAAGTAATGTCAATCCCATTCTTGCTAACCTCCATTATCCTCAAGCTATCCTTATAGTCCCATCCTAAATTCTACGAGGCTATGGCAAAGACCAAGAGATATCGCTGCACGAAGTCCTTTGGACCTCACGGAGTCCCTTGTCACCAGTTGGCACCGCGTGAATCGTGAGCTTGGTGAAGGAAGTTTCAGGATCCTAGGAGATGAAGGATCTTCAAGCAATTCCACCAATATGGAGAACATTACCAAGGAGCTCAACACTCTTCGTCGAGCTCATGCAAAAGATCAAGAGAAGTGGTGGAAATGGAAAGGGACATCACCAAGAATACCGAGTTGAGGAATGAAGCACGGACACGAGAGGATGCGCCAATGAACGCGCGTCCATTAGTTGGAGTTCTACGTAGAAGACACGGAGATGGACAATGCCATTCTTCATGAGAATGTCCACCTCTCATGACGCTCAACTTCATCCACCTCATGGGGATGGTGAATTCTGAGATGAAGAAATGATTGTAGCTCCGGGAGAAGTCGAGAATGAAGAAGAGGAGGAGGATCCACGAGGAGTTAGTGTACTTCTCGGATGAAAGTGAGGTTTCATCCGATATGGGCACGGATGCCGATGTTGAGAGCTCGGAGTAGTAATAGTTCCTTTATCGCTTTCTTAGTAAACCGGGGTTGTCTTGTGGGATACAAGGCATGTAATTTAAATAAGTAACCCTTTGTAGCATGAAACCTTTTAAATGCTTTTAATAAAGAATAATGTAAGTAAACGTGTTCTCTAACAGATGCCTCGTCCTATCACCCGAACTGGTGCTAGTGGCTCACATGACGATGATGAGTGCCCAAATCCTCCACCAATGCCTTCGACTATGGCAGATGCCATAGCCGCACTAAATCAACGCAAGCGGCGGAGAATGCTAGGTCATTAAAGGGAATTGGCGCGGAACCCGGCAGCACCATACCCTAATCATGGTCGTCGTAATGGAAATGACGAGTCAACCTATGTAGATTTTACTGACACATGTCCACCTGTGTTCTCTAAAGCAGACGAACCTTTAGAAGCTGACGGTTGGCTTAGGACAATAGAGCAAAAGTTCGAGTGATTCACTGTCATCGAGGTTCAAAACCAAGGTTTATGCACAACAACTCTCAGGAGGAGTCTTTGGTGCACAGTGGGTAAATTTGGTAGCAAGATAGCCCGCTGGTCACCAAATCATCTGGAGGGAATTCAAGGATGCCTTGGGCACATTATATTCGGACGGTGTGATGACCATGAAGTTGGAAGAGTTCTTGTCTCTTAAGCAAGGGGAGCACCGGTGATGCACTATGTGTCAGGCGTTTCAATCACCGTCGTAGTATGCTATAGAATATGTGAATCTTGATAGGAAAAGAAGAATCATTTCATGAGAGGTCTAAACACCAAACTTGAGACCATGATGGCAACTTGTGGCAACGTAACTTATCATGAGATCATCAACATTGCTATCGCTTCAGAGGAGAATTACCGCCGACACAAGGAGGCGAAAGAAAAGAGGTCCTTTGCTTCCGGATCATCAAGTGGAAAGCTTCAAAAGGTGATCTACCATCCTCGTAATCATGGCCGTGCACCATTCCGCCCACAACAAAGCCAAAGCAAAGTGCACAAATCTTTATTCAGCCACGCAATTAATACGCCTTTATACTCACTGGAAAAGCGCCGCAAGCAACAAAACAATACAAATAATGCAAACCGCAATACTACTCCCAGAATCACAATTATCCATGCTATAATTGTGGTAAACCCGAACACTTTTCCCGAGAATGTCCATATACTAGAAAGAACAATCTCGATGCACCCAAAGCCCTGTTACTCTAGCTCGAGAATCAAGTACAAGGGCAATGCTCGAACAATCAAAAGGGACAGATCGAGAAGAAAAGCGGAAGGGTCTTCTATACTCAAGTGGAAGCTATTCCGGAAGGAGAACCGATAATGATGGGTATGTTTCCCATTGCTAAGCATCCTGCAATTACCTTATTTGATTTCGGTGCATCCCATACATTCATCAATCGTACATTTGTTGTGAAGCATGGGATAGCTATTGGGGAAACAAAGAGCCCTATCATATCTGATGCTTGGGGGACGAATCAGTACAAGGGAGGTAGTTCAAAGCATGTACCTATTGATTTGGGAGGTTATGAGTTCCCTACCAATATCTTTGATATTAAAGGATCAAGATATAGATGTGATCCTTGGTATGAACTGGATTAACCCAACACGGGGCTATCATAGATGTCTTGCATAGAACCATAAGGGTAAATGCACTGGCAAAGAAAACCCAACTTCTCATCCAACTTCCCTTTCCTAAAAGTACAAATGGAAAGCGATCTGTGCAACTATTGTTGAAGGAGCCGAGAAAATTTCGGTGGTATGTGAGTTTACGGATGTCTTTCCCGATGATGCACTGGTTTGCCACCGCACGAGGCGTAGAATTGAGAATTGATCCGAAACCAGAACAACACCGGTATCCGGAAGAGCATATAGGATGCCACCCAAAGAACTAGCAGAATTAAAAATGCAACTACAAGAGTTGTTAGACAAGGGTTTCATTTAACCCAGTTCATCACCTTGGGGATGCCCTGCTATTTTTGTGAAGAAGGATCAAACCTTAAGGTTATGTGTTGACTATCGGCCATTAAATGAAGTCACCATTAAGAACAAATACCTTACCCCGAATTGATTTGCTTTTTGATCAACTTGCGGGAGCTAAGGTATTCTCGAAGATAGACTTGAGATCGAGGCTACCACCAGATTAAGATCAGGGCGAGAAGATGTGCCAAAGGCGGCGTTCACTACTCGATATGGTCTATATGAGTATCTAGTCATGTCTTTTGGGTTGACCAATGCCCAGCTCACTTCATGTACTGATGAACTCGGTTTTCATGCCCGAGTTGGATAAGTTTGTAGTAGTGTTCATTGGCGACATTTCGATCTATTCTAAGAGCAAAGTGGAACATGCGGAACATCTCCGTATTGTTACGCAAAGATTAAGAGATCACCAACTATATGCCAAATTCAGCAAATGTGCATTTTGGTTAGAGGAAGTACAATTTACGGGTCATGTGTTATCTGCTTTGAAGGTATAGTTTGTTGATCCGAGCAAGGTAGAAGAAGTCCTTAATTGGAAAGCACCTACAAGCTGTACATCAAGTTCGTAGTTTCGGGTTGGTAGGGTATTACCGTCGGTTCATCCTCGACTTCTCCGTAATTGCGAAGCCAATTACTAGGTCTTTGAAAAATCAAACTAAGTTTGTATGGTCAGCAGGATGTGAAGAGGCCTTTCGGACATTGAAGAAGTTACTAACAATCGCACCAAAGATTAGCACAACTCGATATCGAGCTGCCATTTGATATCTATTGTGATGCATCTGGAATTGGTATTGGCGTGTTCTTATGCAACAAGCGAGTCATAGCATATGCTTCCGGACAACTCAAGAAGCATGAAGAACATTATCCCACCCATGATCTTGAATTAGCCATTTGTTGTTCATGCACTCAAGATTTGGCGACATTATTTATTGGGCAATATATGTCATATCTATACGGATCACAAAAGTTTAAAATATATCTTTACTCGATCGAGAGTTGAATATGAGGCAAAGAAGATGGTTAGAACTTATCAAAGATTATGACTTAGAAGTGCATTATCATCCAGGGCAAGGCGAATGTGGTTGCTTGGATGCCACGAGTCGCAAGAGTCATTGCCATTGTCTGACTGTGAAACCTATGCAACGAACATTGTGTCAAGAGATGGAGCATCTGAATTTACAAATCATAGAACCAGGTTCCCTGTTCAATCTTGCAGTTGAGTCCACTATCAAAGATCAGATCATTGCTGCTCAACGGAAAAGTAAGGGCATAGCCCATATCAAGGATAAAGTCAGATCTGGAAGGTCAATATGTTTCAAGATTGATGAATCAGATGTCGTATGGTTCAAGGATAGATTGGTAGTACCCAAACATCCGGAGCTGCGAAAGCAGATTCTTGATGAAGCTCATTCTACAAGATACTCCATTCATCCAGGTAGCAACAAAATGTATCATGATCTGAGAATGAGATATTGGTGGACCAAAATGAAAATAGAAATAGCTCAATATGTGGCCAAATGTGATACTTGTCAGAGAGTCAAAGCGATTCACATGAAGACGGTAGGTCCATTGCATTCCTTGCCAGTTCCGTCTTGGAAATGGGAAGATATCTGTATGGACTTCATAGTAGGGTTGCCTAGGACATCTGCAGGCTACAATTCAATATGGGTTATTGTTGATCATCTAACCAAGATAGCTCATTTCTTACCAGTCAGAGAAATATCGAGCGGAGCAGTATGCAAAGCTTTATCTGAATAGAATCTTCAGTCTGCATGGGGCACCCAAGACCATTGTCTCTGACAGAGGGTCATTGTTTATATCCAAGTTTTGGAAAAGTCTACATGAGTCTTTGGGAACTAAACTTATCCGTAGTTTTGCTTATCATCCGCAAACCGATGGACAGACGGAAAGGGTAAATCAAATTCTTGAAGATATGTTAAGAGCATGTGTTCTCTCTTATGGTGCTATATGGGATGAATGCCTTCCCTTAGCTGAATTCTCATATAACAATAGCTATCAAGAAAGCATTAAAATGGCACCATTTGAAGCATTGTATGGTCATAGATGCCAGACACCTTTACATTGGTCAGATGTTGGAGAACGTTGGTTCTTTGGACCGGATGTGGTCAAGGAAGCAGAAGAGAAGGTTAAACTCATACAAGCTAATATGAAGGTAGCTCAATCCCGACAGAAAAGCTATGCTGATAAGAGGAGGCGACCTCTAGAATTCATAGTGGGGGATCATGTCTACCTCAAGGTTTCGCCAATGAAAGGAGTTCATCATTTTGGGATTCGGGGAAAGTTGGCGCCCTGTTATGTCGGTCCTTTTCAAATCCAACAACGATGTGGACCAGTCGCCTATCGCGTCAAGCTACCAGATCACATGTCAGCAGTGCATGATATCTTTCATGTATCCCAGTTGAAAAAGTGTCTTCAAGTACCTGACCAAGTAATCGACATTGGTGATGTAGAACTAGCCCCTGATTTGACTTATGCCGAGTACCCCATTAGAATCTTAGATCAGAAAGATCGAGTCACTCGAAGGCGTATAATCAAGTTCTACAAAGTACAATGGAACCAGCACACTGAAGAAGAAGCTACTTGGGAGTCCGAGGATTTCTTAGAAGAAAACTTTCCTAACTTCTTCGCTTCTATCTAGTTACAATACCTTGTCTATATTGTAACCTGTCTTGTTGTTAACAGACAGGAAAAACCCCCTCACTAGCCTTTTGAGTAGAGTTGTGATGTGTTAGCTTGACACATTTCCTTTTCCATTACTTAGCCTTAAGTTTTAAATCTCGGGACGAGATTTCTTTAAGGGGGAAGGGTTGTAACACCTCTGGTGTTTTGACCTAATACTAAAATTTGACATGTCATCATGTGCATTGCAAAGCATTCATATAATATAAAGTTTTGAATGCATTCACTAAATAAGGTTTATTTCATAATGTTGTTATTTCATGTGATGTGTTTCAAAAACCTTAAACAAAGATCATGACCACAAGGGTCAAATTTCATGTGTTCATGTGAGCCCATGTGTCATCTGACTCAAATAACCCTAATTGGCCATGTTACTGGTCAAAAATCAAAATCTAAGTAAAAGGAAGACAAATCAAATTTGAATTCATTTTCAAATTATAAAAGTCCTTTTTGCCCCTTTTGACTAATTCAAAATCCATGAGGAATTTGGGGTTTAGGCAAAAAGCAAAGTTGGAGATTATTTTATGTAGATCAACTTTGGTATTCAAAGGTTTTCAAGATTACATATAAAATTTGGAGTAATTTTGAAATGATTCAAAAATTTTGAAGAGGGTCGCGCCGTCCACACTCCGCGCGGCGGTCATGTGTTTGCTTTTCCCTATTTCGTTGGGATCACACACTGAGAACCAAATTATTTGGCTGGCTCAACACAATATAATATTAATTTCTACATAGATTTCATAATACCCGTAGCGCTAGGATCATGATTCGTGTGACAACTGAAATAATTCTCTTTAAGACCTGTGGTTATACAGGATAATTTCAAAATGAGTGGCTTCAAGTGGCTGCCTATCGGTGTTTTGTAAACCAACGAGTGAATTTATATGAGTGTCATCTTTGTTCTAGGAAGACGATGGTAGCACTCAAGACACAAGGAAATTATATTGGTTCAAAGCTAGAGCTCTACGTCTAGTCTCAGAGAGGGTTTCAAGTTCGTGTTCCTCGGTTCAAGTGCTCTGAGGTCTTACAATGGGGGTGTGTAAGCTAAAGGATTCGAGGTAGGAGGAGTCAGGAGAATGAAAGCTCGAATGGAGTTTCGAGAGTTCGTCCCCTTTGAGAGAGGCTGACCACCCTTATATAGAGTTCGGGGCCAGATTCTGAGTGGAGAGATGGGTTCTCTTGACACGAGTGGGCGAGAGCCCGAGGGAGGGAGAAGCGAGTAAACTTGGCCATCAATCCATCCTGTCTTGTCCTGTCATCATCGCACGTTCGGGTATGGTTATCGTCATGGTCTTGTTCCACATGCCGTGGCGTGGCATGGCGTGGTGCTACAGTGCCGGTCGTTAGGGCACTATTGGCATGTTGGTGGTTCACCAACTGTCTTGTGTAGTGTGGCCTCGTTGTGGCCTTCATGATCATTTCTGTTCTTCCGGTGGTGGCATGGCGACAATGAGGGGCAAAGTGCTGCTCTCGGGTCGTTGGTTGCCTTCCTAGGTCGTGGTGCGAGTAGATCTTGACCCTAGGTTGCCAGGTCGAGGCCCTCGGTGGCCTGGTTGGTCTTATGAAGTCAAGGCCGAGGTCGTGCAACCCATCCCGTGGTGGGTGGGACTGTACGTCCGTCTTGTCGGGCTAACTTTGGACGGTGCATTGCCATTGAAAGCCCTAGTTTGATTTTGGATAATTGATGAAACCTATGTACTAACCTTGCTATCTAGAAGTGATGTGTGAGATAGGTTGGTATACCCATGTGTGGAGCATGGTGGCACTCAAGTGATGGTGATGATCACATGAAAAGATGAGTGTAACACCTCTGGTGTTTTGACCTAATACTAAAATTTGACATGTCATCATGTGCATTGCAAAGCATTCATATAGTATAAAGTTTTGAATGCATTCACTAAATAAGGTTTATTTCATAATGTTGTTATTTCATGTGATGTGTTTCAAAACCTTAAACAAAGATCATGACCACAAGGGTCAAATTTCATGTGTTCATGTAAGGCCATGTGTCATCTGACTCAAATAACCCTAATTGGCCATGTTACTGGTCAAAAATCAAAATCTAAGTAAAAGGAAGACAAATCAAATTTGAATTCATTTTCAAATTATAAAAGTCCTTTTTGCCCCTTTTGACTAATTCAAAATCCATGAGGAATTTGGGGTTGAGGCAAAAAGCAAAGTTGGAGATTATTTTATGTAGATCAACTTTGGTATTCAAGTTTTCAAGATTACATATAAAATTTGGAGTAATTTTGAAATGATTCAAATCTTTAAATGTACCCCAAATTTGAATTTCAAAATGGAGGCAGAATTTGAAAATGTTTCTTAAACCAAAGTTGTAGTACTTGAAAAGTTGAGCAACTTTCATTTTTGGAGATTTTCAACTTCTTTAGAAAATTTGGGAGTAATTTGAATAATGGAAGCAGTGGCAGTTCTGTAATTATTTCAAAAAAATCAACTCCACCTCACTGCTTGCCGCTGGCGCCACGCGGAGGTCGCCGCCGATCGGGTTTCACCGCTTTCACGTGCAGTGACACGCCCAAACCTCCGTGGCGAGTTCGCCCGTGTGCTGTCATCACCGTGCGCCCTCCATCTTGCTATAAATAGGAGTACGCCGTCGTCGTCATCGGAATTTTCGCGTCATTGCTTTCGCGGCCGGTGTCTTACTTCAAGGCGCGCAATTCGTTCTCGACGTAGTGCCTAGGGCCAATTGCTTTGGCCGAAGCTCCACCTCGTCTTCTTGCTCCTCCCAAGCCTCGATCGTGTCGCTCCCGGAAGTCCGGCGCCACCGCGTGACGTCGTCTTCCCCGAGTCCCACGGAGCTCCGCCATTCTCGGTTTCACGTGGTCCCGTCGATCCAGTGCGTCTCTGCCTTCACCGAGTCTACCTACGTGATCACGGTGAGCTCCTGAATGTGAAGACCATTTCGCTTTAGTCCCTACTGCACCGTCACCATGGTTACGCCGTTCACCGACGTGCTCAGCCGCCATGCCCGGCGTGGAAGTGTCTCCTGTGCACCTTGTTCCTTCCTGATAGCTGGGTTCGGTTCGGGGAATGTAGTAGATCATTTTGGTGAAGTCTGTTTCACCGGAGAGTCACCACCGGCGCGTTTTGTGGCCGGTCAGTGAGGGTAGCGCCGCCGTGGGAAACAGCTTGAGTCAGCGACGATTGGGGTCACACTGTCTGTCGGTGAAAGTGAGGAAGAAGAACAGTGAAAAAAATTTTATTTTTTGAATTTGTGAATAGTACTGAATCTTTGGAAATTTGTAGAAAAATAATCGTAGCTCCAAAAATTCTGAAAATTTTTGTGTAGCTTCTGTACATGTTCTAGTATGATTTAAAAATTTGAAATTTGAAATTTGGATAAATTTTTAATGTTCAAAAATTCAGTCAATTAATTAATAAATGCAATTTCCATGATTTTTGTAGGCCACTGTATAACTCCAAAAATTATGAAATTTATTTTGGTACACTAATTTATCATGAGGATGCTTGTGTAAATTTTTGAGATCATTTGGAGCAAGTTCATTTTGAGCTTAATTCTAAATTAATTCAAAAATAAATAAAGGTAAACCCTAAGTGTAGGTTTAGTGTTTGATCTTGATTTGGGTCATGTAGTGTGACTAGTAGGGTCCCAAGATCCATTTGGTCAAGTCACATGTATGGTTCTTAATGGTAGGATTGCAAGTTGGTTTTGTTGGCTTGCAACTGTACCGTGAAATAAAATCATTTGCGGGTGTTTTTACATTTCATGTACCGTGAAAGCATCATGTTTACATTATCATCATGTTATAGAATATGTTATCATTTCGTGTAGAACCCGACAACAAAACGCTTCTAGTTGAGCAAGTTCTGGAAGAATCCCCGGTTGTCGCGGGATTTGATAATTGTGGTACTAATCCGGAACCGGAAATCGTCATCGAAGGCAAGCCCCGGTTTATGCATTACACCATTACCTTGTTTACTTTGAAAAGTTTATCACTTATGTTACTTATCGCATTAAGTTGTTTATTCAAATGTTACCTACTTGCTGCATTGCCTACCTTGTTAATTGTTTACCATCCTTGAAGATGATTTCATTTACAATGGCGTAGAATTGCTCAGTATGCTTTATGGTAGGCTTTTCAAAGTAAAAGTTTCGATATAATCAAAGATGGCATACTGGCCAAAGAAAGAAAGAAGGAAGGTAGAATGAACTAGAGACTAGTTGGGTGGCTTATCTTGAATGTTGGGTAATGTTGCCGACTATGTCGCTTAAAGGCCACTCATTGTGGATCTTCTGAACGAGACACTTTGTAGTACTAGTCACATACTCCGGTAAGCCTACTTCGGCTAATCCGATACTAAGACGAATGCCCACGCACTGGGAGTGGTGAGATGGCGGGAGTAGCGTGTACCCTCGTGGCTTGAATGTGGCCGGATTTGAGGTGTGCTGTGCTCTCGGGTGGCGTGGAGACGGCTTAGTACGGGAGGATCCGGTAGCAAGGTTGATATATGCAAGATTAAGTTCTACATATGTCGTGTGATAAGGAATCCCCAGCTGGGACTGGAATCAATTCGAATTGCCGGTGCTCCGCGGATATGGAGTCTCGATTCATTACAGAAGCAATGTAGGACTGGTGAATTACTAAAACATGAGAAAAAGAATGGAATGAGAAGGATTGGAACATGGGAAACGAACACCTAGTTGGAAATATTGAACTAAAATACTTAGTGTTAAAACTTGAAACCAGGATCAAGAATAGTAAGCTTTTAGCAAAGAATTTTTGAATCTTTCTACATCCTTACCTTGACCCAACACCTGCATCCCTAAGACCTTCGCCCTTTTTGGTCGGGTCAGTCTTGTTGAGTACTTTTTGTACTCAGGGTTTGTTAACCCTTGTTGCAGGTGAGTCGCATGCGCAGGCTTGTTTTGGTCCCTGCTGCATGTCAGTGTATGAAGTCGATGACGATGAGGAATGATGAATGGCCTTTGGACAAGGCACTAGTTTGTGTGAAATAAATAATGTTAATGTAATATTATCTCGCTACTATGGTTGTATAACACTTATGGTTATGTAAGTTTGAAACAACTGGTTTATAATATTAAACTTAAGTCTTCCGCTTTATTACCTCTGGTATGTATATTGAAAAATGTTGTAATCTGCAATGACTGTGATTGGAATCCTGTTTGAAACGTGGATGATTCGGGTTTCCCGAGGACACCCGACAGACCTGTTAAGTTGTTGGGAACTTGTGTACGCTATCTGAGGTCTGTTGAGACATCGATAGGTGCACGTGGGCCCGATTTCTTAGGAGGTTATGCCACAATGAGATGGTCACATGTGAATGATAAAGTGCTCAACTTGAAAAAGAAGAAAGAGAAAAACAAAACCCTAAAGAGATCAAGGCAAAGGTATAAATAGGAATTTTGTTTTGGTGATCAAGACACTATAGAGAGTGTGATCACGTTTAGAATAGATGGCCATACTATCAAGAGGGGATCTCTACTAGACAATTCGGTCATCGAGTGGCACTGGGTGTTGGACTTCATGCATTGCATTTAGACCTAGTGCGCAATCAGAGATCAAGCGAAAATATTTATTGAAAATGTTTTTGAGAAATGCTAACTTGGCTCTAACATGTTTTGAGAAAACACTTTGAGAGTTAGCATCGCTTGCAGGGAGTTGCTCGAGTTGCCGAGGATCGAATCGAGACAAAGTTTGCAACTTGGAGAGCAAGTGGTGGTGTATGGGTGGCACCGCCACCCCTTGTCCGATGCATCGCCACCCCTATGGCGGTGCCCACCTAGACGTGGCAGAGAAGTAGCAGTTAGGGTGGTCACCGAACGTGGCTGTGTGCACCACCCCTGGCACGGTGGTGCACCGTCAGGGGCTGTCCAGTGCCACCGTCTTATTTTTCCCAAGAGCAACGAAACTAGAGTTTGGGCCAAGGGGGCACCGCTGTAGGGTCGAGATGGTGGACTAGAGGGGGTGAATAGTCCTTTCTAAAAATTAAACGCATCGGCTAACCGAAACAAAAGCAGAATTAAAACTATCGGTCTAGCCAAGACTACACCCCTCTATCTAAGTTCTCTAGCACCTTACAAAGATCGTAATTAGGCAACAAAGGTGCCGGGCTAGCTAGAGCTCACCTAAACAATTCTAGTAGCAAGGTCACACAAACCTATGCCTCTAGTACTTCAAGCATGATGGAGCTCCTATACAATCTAGTAAGCAAAAGCACAAAACTCCTAAGCTCACTAGCAATGCTCAATAGCAAGGCTACACAAGCCAAATTAGAGAGCGCAAATTACTTAGCTGCACAAACTAAGCAATATGACTAACAAGATTACTCAAACCAAATTAGTCACGGAATGGAGCTACTTCTATGCTACATAAGCAAGAAGGTAACTAGCGAGCTATATAAGCTAACTAATTACAAAAGCAACTACACAAGCACAATGTATATAAAAGTAATTACAAGCTTGTGTAAGGGGATTGCAAACCAACAGGAAGACAAGGATGACACGATGATTTTATCCCGAGGTTCACGTGCTTGCCAACACGCTAGTCCCCGTTGTGTCGACCATTCACTTGGTGGTTCGGCGGCTAATTGGCACCACACCAAGCCCACATGTTGGGATCCGCAAGAACCCCACGGACCAAGTGAGGGTAGCTCAATAACACGCTCAACTAGAGTTGCTCTTCGCGGCTCCCACAAGGCGAGCACAACACCCCTCACAACCACCTCTCCGGAGCACCACACAATCTTCTTTGCGTGTTTTAATGGAGACCACCACCAAGCCATCAAGGAGGTGGCAACCTCCAAGAGTAACAAGCACCACCGGCTTGCAACTCGATCACCTAGTGCTATTCGATGCAATCTCACAATGGAACGCACTAGAATCACTCACTCGCAATCGATTCGCACTCTTGCAAGCATAAGTGAGTTATAGGGCATCCAAGCACTCCTACACAAGCCACATAGGCATGAGGGTGCTCAGCTACTAGCCCAAGGGCGGCTAGTGCCTGGTTTTATAGCCCCCAAGTGAAAAGAGCAGTTATACCCCTTCACTGGACAAACTACGCAATGACCGAACGCGTCGGTCAGATCGACCGGTGTAGGGTCGAGATGGCAGACTAGAGGGAGGGTGAATAGTCCTTTCTAAAAACTCAATCATGTCGGTTAACCGTAACAAATACAGAATTAAAACTATCAGTCTAGCCAAGACTACACCCCTCTAAGTTATCAAGCACCTTGAAAAGATCCTAAACAAGCAACTAAGGTGCCGGGCTAGTTAGAGCTCACCTAACCAATTCTAGGAGCAAGGTCACACTAACCTATGCCACTAGTACTTCAAGCATGGGGGAGCTCCTATACAACTAGTAAGCAAAAGCACAAAGCTCCTAAGCTCACTAGCAATGTTCAATAACAAGGCAACTAATGCCAAATTAGAGAGCACAAATTACTTAGCTACACAAACTAAGCAATATGACTAACAAGGTTGCTCAAACCAAATTAGTCACACAAGAGAGCTACTTCTATGCCACACAAGCAAGAAGGTGACTAGCAAGCTACACAAGCAAACTAATTACAAGAGCAACTACACAAGGACAATGTATGAAATGTAAGTACAAGCTTGTGTTGCGCGGAATGCAAACCACCGAGAAGATGATGAAGACAATGTTGACACGGTGATTTTCTCCTGAGGTTCACTTGGTTGCCACCAAGCTACGTCCCCGTTGTGTCGACCGCTCACATGGTGGTTCGGCGGCTAATTGGCATCACCCGCTAAGCCCGCACGTCAGGCACCCGATCAAGTGCACTATCATGATGTGGTTGGCTTGCTTCTTCTTTTATCAATGCTTGCATGAGAGAACTATTTGGAATACCACTTGAATTTTCATGACTAGCTCTCTTTTGGGTGTTGCTTGCTTTTCTTGATCAATCCTATTGATTGCTTCAACTAAGCATCTCAAATGTCCCTCGGATCACCACTTTCATGTTAGCCTTTCAAGGACCACACTTGGTTTACCTACATATAGGCGGCAAGCCCCTACACTAGGGAGAAGTGACCTCTCTCTTAAGAACCATTCTTGACACTCACTTGAAATGTCTTGATTAATTGATCCAAGTGAAGGACTTAATTTGATGAATAACCATGAATCTTTCTTTAAGTACTTTTCTTTCTACTTGTTTAAGTCATTTTCTTTTTACCAAATGATTTCCAATTGTCACTAGAACTCACACCATAAGTCTAGAGTATGCATCTCTTATCCAATTCTCATGAAATTTCTACAGCATCTCACACCATAAGTATAGAGTATGCATACCAAATTTTAAGCCAATCCAAATAGATTTGATTACTCAAACTCAAACTTGATCTCAGCTAGCTCAGATTTTTAAGTTAGGACATATTTCAATCACTTGAGATATACTTCATCAAATATGAATCAAACTTGAAACTAACTTGTTTGAATACTTTCACGAGACATATATCCATTCAATCCACTTACTAAAAGTCATCTTATGAATTTATCCAACACAAATCAGTCCAAACTTGATTACTAAGCATTTATCCATTCAAACATCTTATAGCAAGCAACATTGCATATTTATCTAATTCAATCAACTCATTTGCACCCAAATGAAATTGTCAATTAGAGATATACCTTGATTAGCTCATGATTATCCATAGCAAGCTTTCACTCAATTATTTGCAAGCCATTAAATAATTCTAATAAATCACCACAACTTGAATTATAGCACTTGTATGTTGATAGCTCTTGGACTTCACTATCTTGTCATGGCATTGGGATAATGATCATTGCTTTTTAATGATTGGCTCCATCATGTGATCAACAAAATGAATACCACTTGAACCAAGACTCCAATGCCGATGGTACCTACAATCATTCATCCACTTTTTGATGGTACCCTAACTAGTTTGGGTCCTCTCAAGTTAGGAGCAACATACTTAGGCGTATCTTAGTATGAATAGCGAGATGTTTTGCAATTGCAACCAATGAGGTACCATTGCCATCCTTTCTAAGCATAGAATCATCATTAATTGAAATGGGCTTAGGAGTGTTACCTAGGGGACATGAATTTGCCATGTGTTTCCTTTCCCAGTATGAGTAGCACTTTCTCTTTGAATGAGCCTTTTCTTCCTTGCTCATGTGGTGCTCCTTATTGCCTTGCCTCTCATGAGTTGCTTGAGCCTTCTTCTCAAGCTTGGTAGGACACCTTGAGGCAAAGTGTTCCGTATCTCCACACTTGAAGTACTTGATGTGAGCATTCATCTTCTTCTCTTCTTCATTCTTGCTCATCATCTTAGCATCTTGAATTTGCATTAGATGCATTGCCTTTCCACCCCTTCTTGTCTTCTTCTTCATCATCATCAAGTCACCACCATCTTCATGGTTGATCTTGATTTGCTCTTGGGGTGTCTTCTCTTGCTCAACTTGTGGCTTTGGTTAAGGCTCTTCTTGTTGCTTCACCAATTGCTTGGTTGGACACATTGAGGTAAGGTGACTCTAAGTGTGGCACTTGAAGCACTTGACATGCTTGAGCCTCTCTTCTTCCTTAATCTTCTTGAGCTTCTCAATGTTAGGGCATTGATCATGAAGATGACCCACTTCATGGCATCGATAGCACATGAAATGAGAAAGCTTCTCATGTGCTTCCTTCTTCATCTTCTTTTCTCTTTTTCTTTCGCCCTTTGCCATCTTCTTCTTGAAGCCAAGGCCACTCTTGCCACCGAAGTTTCTTTGAGTCTTCATCAAATGCTCAAAGGTGACTTTTGAGTTGTAGCACCTCTCTAGCTTGTTGCTCAAATTCTTCACTTCCTTTTTGAGCTCACTGTTCTTCTTTAAAAGGTTAGTCTCATAAGACATAGAAGAAGAACAAGCATCTATATGTGAAGAACATGGCATATCTAATAAATCATCACAAGAGGTGGATACATGCTTCTTGCCTACATTACATGGGTTAGCAACATTATGTGATTGATCATTTGACCCAAGTGATGAGCTCTCACTAGTTTTAGTCTTTTCATTGGAAAGTTCCTTAGTGAGAACCTCATGATGGGGCGAGCACCCCACAGACCTAGTGAGGGTAGCTCAATGACATGCTCAACTAGAGTTGCTCTTCGTGGCTCCCGTGGGGCGAGCACAACACCCCTCACAATCATCTCTTCGGAGCACCGCACAATCTTCTTTGCGCGCTTCGATGGAGACCACCACCAAGCCATCTAGGAGGTGGCAACCTTCAAGAGTAACAGGCACCACTAGCATGCAACTTGATCACCTAGTGCCACTCGATGTAATTTCACAATGCAACGCACTAGAATCACTCACTCGCAATCGATTTGCACTCTTGCAAGCACAAGTGAGTTAGAGGGCATCCAAGCACTCCTACACAAGCCACATAGGCATGAGGGTGCTCAGCTACCAGCCCAAGACTGGCTAGTGCTTGGTTTTATAGCCCCAAAGCAAAAAGAGCCGTTATACCCCTTCACTGGGCAAACTACGCAGTGACTGGACACACCGGTCAGATCAACCGGATGTACCACACCTAGCGTCCGGTCCTCGAATCTGTAACACATGTCCCCTGCTTGAACATGTGCCACTGATCTCCAATGGCTACCTGCCACCACGCCAATGGTCAAGTGAAGACTAGATGCACTAGGCCATGACCGGATGCACCCATGTTGTGTCCGATCACGCGTGCGCTCTCAATGTCGAGCCGAGGACACACCGCTCGCCAGAGTCTAGTCGACTCTAGAGAGCACCCCAAGAGGGTTTTCAGTGACCTGAGGCGTCGGCTTGAGGTTGACTGGATGCAGGCCAGCGTCTAATCCTTCCTACCACCGCGTGCCAACACCAGCACTGCCACGTCACCATACATCACCAGTGACCGAACGCAGCCCCTGCGCGTCTGGTCCTTCACCTAGACCAGCGTCCTATCATAGACCAAGGCCGTGCCTTCTTTCCGTGTGATGACTGGATGTAGGGTCAGGGTCCGATCACTGCCAAGCCAATGTTCGGTCAACCCTAAACTTCTCCTCCTCTTCAGCAAGTTGATCCAAAACAACTCCAACAACTTCTCCTTTGTGAATGTGCCAACACAACCAGACGCACGCCAGCATCCACTCCTCTCTTCCTCTTCTCAGCGCTTGCATCAGCGTACATCATCCCTGACCAGACGTGGGCCCTGCGTATCCGATCACAATTACTATTTAGCATCAGGTCAATAGACCGACGACATGTCTCACTGCCTTAATGACCGGATGCACCCAACGTATCGATGTTTCGAATCACCGCCTAGTAAATTTCTCGTTTACGTGTCTGACCCGGATGGCTGTGCACGGAGGACATAAGGATTTATACTGGTTCGGGTGGAACATCCCTACGTCCAGTCTGCTGCTGCTCGTGTTAACGGCACTTGGTTTATAGTAGGGGTTACAAACAGACAAGAGAGGGAGAAGGTCCCAAGTCTCTGGTGAAAAGAGTGAGTCTGGTTGAGCTTCTATCTACTATCGAGTGCCTAAGCCTTCAGCCGCTCAGACGTGTTAGATGTGTGGGAATGCCCCCTCCCCTCTATCGTGGGGCACCGTGCTTCCCCTTTTATAGATGAAGGGGAAGATGCAGGTTACATGGGGGAGAGAGAGAGAGAGACGAGGAGAGGAAGGCTTCCGGGATTGCAACATCTTCTATCTCCTTTATGTGGGTCCCACCAACCTTGTAGATGATGACATGAATACCTCGGCGTCGTGGCCCTGTTCATCATTGGCATCGTACGCGGGTGTCGTTAGCCGGTCATGGCGCTCCATCCCGTCCTAGCGAACGGTATGGCTCGCTGACGCCTCCGCTGGAGGCCATACGGGGAGTAGGTAGCACAGCGCCGGCACGCCCGATGCTGTTGGTGATGTGAGTCCTTAGACATGGCCCATCATGGCCATGGGTCACGTTAAGACGCACCTGCTCCCCTTCTGGCGTTAGAAGTTTGACCCTAGACTCATACTTTTAGACCCGTAGTGGTTGAGAGCAGTACGGACCTCCGTCAGGCGAGGCAGAGCCTACGCCCTCAGGGTTGGGCGAGGCGGAGCCCGCGCCCTCGGGATTGAGTGAGGTAGAGTCCGCGCCCTCAGGGTCAGACGTGATGGGGCTCTCGCCTGAGGGGTTGGGCGAGACAGAGCCTGCGTCTTTAGGGTCGGGTGACCCGGATACCGTGTCCTTGAGGTCAAGCGAGATGGAGCCCGTGCCCTCATGGCCGGGGCAAGACCAAGATACGCTCTTGACCATCCGAGGGAGTTAGCGTTTGTGGCCATTAGCTTCCTTCTTCTAGGTATCCCTGATACTGATACCCGACAGTAGCCCTGAGCCTACGGAGGAGTAGGATACTCCTTCGAAGCCTTTTTCAGATGGAAGGATTCTAAGGATGTTAATCTCCCTTTGTGGACTCCTCGGGAGCATGTAGCTGCGCGATTCGGGGGATCAAAAAAGATCTCACTTGATTCTGATTCCTCCCTAGGATCCGATCGATCCACCATTGTTATGCAACCGCATATTCGGTCTCCCTACGAGTCCAACTCTCGAGCCCCCATGCGCAGCAAGGGTCCGGTCGAGGGGTCAGCTCATCTTAAGGTCATCCTCCCTCAAGCATTTTTTTGATAAAATAGAGGGGCTGAGGGGTACCATGTTTTTCTCGATGGACGAACCATGGTGCTGAAAGCTCTAGTTTGGTTTTGGTGAATTGATGAAACCCTAAGTGCTAACCTAGTTTATCAAGTGATCATGATATAGGTAGCACACTCCAAGTGGTGAAGCAAATGAAGATCATAACATGATGATGGTGATGCCATGGTGATGATCAAGTGCTCGGACTTGGAAAGAAGAAAGAGAAAAATAAAAGGCTCAAAGCAAAGGTATAAATTGCAGGAGCCATTTTGTTTTGGTGATCAAGACACTTAGTGAGTGTGATCACATTTAGGATCGATAGCCGTACTATTAAGAGGGGTGAAACTCGTATCGGAATGCGGTTATCAAAGTGCCACTAGATGCTCTAACTCATTGCATATGCATTTAGGATCTAGTGGAGTGCTAACACCCTTGAAAATGTTTGTGAAAATATGCTAACACATGTGCACAAGGTGATACACTTGGTGGTTGGCACATTTGATCAAGGGTAGTGAAGTTTGGGTGCAAGGGTAAGAAACTCCATCGGTGGAGTGTCTGCCCGTAGAGTGCGGACAGTCCGACGGTGCCACCGGTGCCTTAGACAGAAAAGATAGAGGTCACTGTAAGTGACCGAACGCTGGTCTTGGTTGGGCCGGCGTGTTCGGTCAGTGGCAGCAGGAGGGCGTGCATTTTGGTCTTCGACCGGACGCTGGGTCACTTGGTGACTGGACGCTGACAGGGTGCGTCCGGTCAGTGCTGACGTACGCTGACGTGAGGCGCACAGAGGAGACGTTGAGTGACTTGACACAGAGTGAGTCCGGTCGAGCATGACCGGACGCGTCCGGTCTTGAAATATCGTTTCTGGAACCTTACTGGAAACGACCGGACGCTGGAGGCTGAGCGTCCGGTCAGTTTGTGCGTAGTGTCCGGTCAACAGACGACCGTTGAAATCTAACGAACAGCATTTGAAGCATGGGACACATGGCGAGTATCACGTGACCGGACGCTGAGGGCCAGCGCCCGGTCGATCGGACCAGAGCGTTCGGTCACCCAGCGCTATACCCAGTGAAGGGGTACAACGACTCTATTTTGTGGGGGCTTCTATCTAAGCCCCATGATCGACTCAAGCTCACTCTCTTGGACATTTGCATTGACATAGCAACCTTGTGAGCTTAGCCAAAGCCCTCCCACTCATCTCCATCATTGATTCATCATCTTTGTGAGATTGGGAGAGAATCCAAGTGCATTGCTTGAGTGTTTGCATCTAGAGGCACTTGTTGTTCGTGTTTCACTGCGGAATTCGCTTGTTACTCTTGGTGGTTGCTGCCACCTAGATGGCTTGGAGCAGCGAGGATCGTTGAGCGGAGGGTGGTGATTGTCTCCGGCTCCAATCGTGGTGATTGTGAGGGGTTCTTGACCTTTTCCCGGCGGAGATCCAAAAGGTATTCTAGTGAATTGCTCGTGGCTTGTGTGATCCTCATCTTGTGTTGGTTGTGCGGCACTCTATTGAGGGTTTGGCGTGTGATGCCAATTAGCGCGTGAACCTCCAAGTGAGTGAATCGCCACAACGAGGAGTAGCTTGCCGGCAAGCATGTGAACCTCGGTAAAAAAATCATTGTGTTCATCCTTTGATCCTGAGGTGATTGGTCTTCATTGTTATTCACTCTTGTGATTGATTGGTTCCTTCATCTACACGGCGGTATAACTTTCTTGATCACTCTCTTTATATTACCGCAAACTAGTTGTCAAGCTCTTTAGTGTAGTTAGTTGTGAGAGCTTGCTTGCTTGGTTGGTGTGGCTCTTTAGTTAGCCTTTGAGAGCACACTAACATAGAGTAGTGTCATAGCTATTGTGTGAATAGATTCTACCTAAACTAGAATTGTGGTAGATGGCTTGCATTTTGAGTAGGCTAGCGCAACACTTGCTTCGCCTCATAATTGTCTAACCCTTTTGTTAAGTGTTGTTGTAGAAATTTTTATTAGGCTATTCACCCCCCTCTAGCCATTAGGACCTTTCAGGTGCTCATTGAGCTATTAATGTGCAAGTTCGAGTGGGACTCTCGGCTTCCTATTCATGAGGGTCTGGCATGGGTCAGCTGGTAACCAACTCCAGTTTCCTAACGGCCAGTCTATATAGTTCTCGGGTCTGTTCGACCGGTCCCGAAGGCTTGTTGCCTTTCTTCGAGGAAAAATCATGGACCATGCTCTGTCAAGACTCGAGTGTGGGCTGGGAAGCCTACGACGCTCATACGCCTGGGTACTGGCCGCTAGCGGGCCCTTCCCGTTCCACCCCTCACTCTAAAGGTGCTCCGAAGTGGTTGTGAACCCATCGGGGGGCAACCTTTGAACTCCTGGGCCTTTAATGGGTTGTGGGAGTGTTTTTAGCTCCGTATCCCTACTTATTTGTGGCGGTTTTCACCCCATCTAGGGGGCAAACCGCGGTCTAGCACATCCTTCAAGGAGCGGCAGTGGGTGGCATGTGCACGATTCCTAGAGAGGCGAAGTGATGGGGCATGGCAGGCGCATCGATCTAGGCGGACGGTTTGCCTATCGTCTCACCGCGCCTTATAAATAGTGTCGGGGACCTAATACCGGGGTACCCAATGAGGTGGAATTAATAACCATCTAACATTGATGCTTCCGGTCAGACGAGAACGCAACTACACTTCTTGCCCAAACGACGGAAGATTGGTTTCGCCTCGCCCGACCCCCAAGGGCTAGACTCCACCTCGCCCGACCCCCGAGGGCTAGACTCTGCCTCGCCCAACCCTAAGGGCTAGACTCCACCTCGCCCGACCCCTGAGGGCTAGACTCCACCTCGCTCGACCCCCGAGGGCTAGACTCTGCCTTGCCCATCGGCTGAAGGGCTGGCTCCGCCTCGCCTGACGACTGAGGGCTGGCTCCGCCTCGCCCGACGGCCATGGGCAGGCTCCGCCTCGCCTGACGACTACACCCTGTTCCTTCATAAATACGAGCACAGGATACAATAAGACATTTGAGTCAACTGTAGTACCGAGGGCCATGCCCTGCATGCCTGCAGGAAGGTACTGTCAGGATACGACGGGACGGGCGCTTTAGGCCCTCTCCGTCCTGATAGAGCCCGAACAGTGTTGTAGGCATCGACTTTTGTCCCACAGTGTTGTGGGCGCTGCCAACAGCCCTTGGACGTGGATACTGACATGAGCATATGACAACCACTATGATCCAAGATAGAGCTCACATCATCTACAGTGATGAATGTATGGTCAATTCCCCGTCTACTCCCCAAAGGGTCACAGCTTGGCTCTCTGGCACGCCGCACCATCCGCCGGTGTAGGATGGGATGCACCCACTTGCTGAATGGGGCCAGGGCACGACCCTATAAGGATCAACGAACACACCATTCCTAACATGGTCTGCCATGTTAGGAGGGCAGGCACAGGGGAAAAAGGAAGACCCGGCTCCCTCAAAGGACCTTCTCTACCTTTGGTTTTTCCCTCTTTCTCCCATCTGTAACCCATGCTCCCCCCTTGGTCTATAAAAGGGAGGGCAGGGCACCCGACTAAGGGGACCGATCGTTTTGGACACACAACACGCAGTCAAGCAGCAACCGAGCTCTTGGCGTCCTTTCGACTCTTCCATCAGAGACTTGAGACCTATCCCTCTCTCGACCGTTTGTACCCCCTACTACGAACCTTTTTTTGGTACTAATAACATGAGCAGCAGCAGACTAGACGTAGGGACATTCTGCCCGAACCAGTATAAACCTTGTGTCCTTTAGTACACCATCCGAGCCTAATGTGCAACAATTATAAATTTACTAGCTTGTGTTTATTCGAAACACCGACAAATAGCAGGCCCCCCTTCATGTTTTGGCACGCCAAACTACAAGCTTGCCTTCTCTGCCTTTCCACCACCATTGGTTGGATCTGCTACCTCTGCTAGTCCACTACCAGGGCCCTAGATCCATAGCTTTTGCTTCTCCACCATCGCCAAAATGTCCTCACTCCTCCGTCTTTGCTTTCCATGGAGTCGTGGTACCGCTCCGACGTCACCCACGCACGCATGGAGGGCCTTGTCAAGCCCAAACTTCTTCGTGGGAGGACTAACACGATGGAGTGGCTGGTTCTCGGCCAAGAGGAGGTGCTAATGCCGCCCGGTGGCTACATTGTCTCCTTCGCACCCTTCCACGAGCGTGGGCTCGTGATCCCCCCTCATTCATTCTTTCTGGGGGCTGCTGCACCACTACCAGGTTGAGCTACAACACCTCAATCCCAATGGGATCTAGCACATCATGGCCTTCATCGTGATGTGCGAGGGGTACCTAGGGATCAAGCCACACTTCGAGTTGTGGAGGTACTTCTTCGCCATCTCTCTGCATAGGATGAAGGACAAAGGTGGGGAGATCTCGGTGCTGATGGGATGCGTGGGCATCCACCTCTAGGGGCAGTGGGTGGCCGAGTACATGCCCTACTAGTTGTCCAGATCCAACATGGGGTGGCATGTGTAGTGGTTCTACTTGAAGAATGATCTACCGCCCCTTGCTAGACTTCACCGGGCGCTTAATCGAAGAGGCGCCACCGATGTGGCCATGGGGGCCACCCAACAAGGAGAAGAAAAGGATGCGCAACATCCTCGAGGTCGTCGTGTCACTGAGGAGTCGCCACCTTCGTAGGGCCGATGTCATTGGAGCATATCATGCGAGGAGGTTGGCGCCGCTGATGGCGTGCGCCATCCCATTGTTTGGGATGGTGCCCATCATGGAACTTAGTGGGACGGTGCTCGCTCAGGGGCCGCTTCACAATAGCAAGATTGCACAGTGCGTCAAGGAGGCCACGGATGAGTTTGACGCTGTGTTCTCGATCCTAGGACATCCCGTGATGTGGTCGGAGCATGCAACCGTGAGGGCGGCGAACCATGCGGTAGATGAGCGGAGGAAGAAGGAGAAGGATTACAAGGAGAAGAAACGATGGCCGAAGGAGCGAGCAAAGCTATAGCGGGGAAGCGGCACCAAGGCTTGTCGAAGGAGGAAGATGAGGAGAAAGAAGAAGAGGAGGGGGGCGATGGCTCTGGATCGCCCATCCTGTGGGATGATCTTGCTGGCGAGGATGAGGACCCACCTTCGTCGTAGGTAGGGCCCTTCCCATGGCATCTCCTAGAGCAAGAGGGGGAGGACTCACCCCCGAAGACTGCGGGAGTGAGTTGCCCAGCTCCACCTAGGCCTTCTACAGTGCCCCTGGAGACGAGGAGAGCTGGTGGCTTCACCTCGTTCGAGCCTCCCGAGCAAAGGGAGGGCTCGAAATGGCAGCGCGATGAGGAGTCACAATCGGGGTCAGGTGGGCCGGCCTCGAAACATCAGCGCCCGACGACGTCAAGGTAAGCTAAGAGTTTTTTCATTCTTTTGTTTTTTGACAAAATTTTTACCACGAACTAATCGCCGTGCCTTCCACTGCGTTGGGGGCTCGGGACCCTCCTGAAGCTAGTGATGAAGAAGACTCTCGCCCTTCAGCGGGCGCGCCAGGACCCATCTGGCGCCACACCGGAGGCTGGTGGGAGTGTGGCTGGGGCGACCACGGGGTCAACCAGGGAGGCGCAGCCATCGGCTGCGTCTATGGGAGGGCAGCCAGTGGAAAGCGTATCTGGACGCCCGTGGCAAGCGTGATGCGGTTAGGTGCAGCCACGACGCCGTAGGCAGAGATGGCACGGCAAGAGCTATCGTCCGCGCTCGCGGGCGTGTCAGTGATGGGGCAACCGGGGCTGTCGTCTGGGCAGACGGCGGCACCCGTGGTGGGATGGATGGAGGAGGCCGCGCCTAGTGCACCCTCAATAGGCGTGATGGCGGGGCAGGCTTCCTCGTCAACTGGGGGCCCACTCCAAAGGAGTGGCAGTTGTGAGAGGGGTCGGCGTTGCCTAGGGTCGGCGTAGAGGCATCTTGGCCTCTGGTTTGGGTTGGCGAAGACCCTCACACCTGGGGAGGACCTAAGATCAAGTGGGCCAACTATTAGGACCCGGGGGCGACGCTCTTCACCCTCGAAGACCCGCGGAGAAGAGGTAGTGGGGGAGCATCCACGCGGAGGTGGGGATCGCGGTCCACGCCCTGACCACCGCACTGAGTTCGCTGCAAGATGTCATCACTGCAGTTGGCTAGGTATAGTGCATCAGCGTTTCCGACCTTCGTCTTCCCTTTTCTTGCATTTTAACTTGTACCCTTTTTGCAGGTTCTCATGGACCACAGCCAGGAGAAGTCTGCGTTCCTTCACCACAAGAAGGGCGTTTGGGATCACCTCATGGCAGAGGAGCAGCTGCGATCCATGGGGGAGCAGCAATGTGAGGAACTAGCCACCTAGCTCTCTGCCGCTCGTTAAGAAGTGGCTAAACTTGCCCCCGTTCGCTAGGAGTTGGCCGACCTCCGGATCAAGTATGCGGAGGCTCGTGATGATGCCCACGAAGCTAGGGAGAAGCTCCTAGACCTGGTCAAGAGTACGTGCATGGACGTCGCAGAGATTGAGCAGCTATGGAAGGAGCGTGATGACGCCCAGCAGTGGATCGACCTCCTAGAGGGCGAGCTTCGGGGGGAGAAGGATCTGAAGGCCATGGCAGAGGCGGCGACCGCCAGACTTACCATAGTGGTTAGCCAACACCAGGAACAGGCCCGAAACCTAGAGGCCGAGGTGGCCCAGTGGCGTGACGAGGCACGCAAGCTCTAGGCGGACGTGGACGGTAAGCCCATGGTCTTCCTTTGTTGTCCTTCTCTCTAGGATCCATGGCAGGCTTTTTGACATGGCTGGTGTGTGTTTTGGGTAGATCTTGATCACAGGCTTGGGGTAGAGATGACGAAGAGCCGCAGCCTAGAGAAGGAGCTCGGCGAGGTGAAGGCCACCCTCCTAAAGGAGAGAGATGAGCATGATGCCCTGCGCGTCACCATCTAGTTGGTCTACGATGACCTCAAGCTGGCCCTGGCATAGGAGATGAGCTCGCTGGTGGTCCGTGCCATCTAGATCATGGATTGGGCGTGCAAGATGGCGAGGGACGCACTCTGCTTCGGTGTTCATCGGTCGTTTGCGATCGCTCGTTCTCACTATGAGAACATCGATCTAGAGACGATGAGCTAGGGCTTCACGCCTGGTTACTCCAATGTCGAGCTAGAGGACATTGAGAAGGAGGTGGCCCCTTTGGTGCAAGACTTATCTGCCAAAATAGAGGATGAGATCATTCTGCTGAAAAATTAGTTAGGCCAAATAGTGAACTTGTAATAAATGGACATATTTTAATTTCTGCTATGGTTGAACAATCTTTTGGTTCTTCATCCTTTTTTATAAAAAGGTTAATGTGTTCTGACCCTTTTTGTAGTTAAGACTGTAAAGCTTGGGATGTGGGCGAAACAACTCTGATCATGCTGGTAAGCAAAAATGTCGTAGCCGCTGGGGCATAGATTTCTTGCAGTCCGACTAGTTTTACTCAGGGTTTGTTTCCATAGCCCTTACTTTGAGATCTTAATGTAAGGGAGGGTCAGGCGTAGAGAATGTCTTTGAGTAGATATACTCTTATTAGCCCCCGAGTGATGCCCGACCCCCTGCCATTGCTAGGGTCGGGTGTCACTAAAGATAGAGGGAACGATAGTGAAACCGATAAGACAAAACGTTTTCGTATTTCAGAAATATCATTCTTAAGTGTATGCATAGGCTAGGGGTAAAAGCGATGTAGCTACTCGATGTTCCATGCGTTGGCAAAGACCTTGCCATCGATGGTCTTGAGATTGTAGGTGCCTAGTCAGACCACCTCCGCGATGGCGTACGGTCCCTCCCACGGTGGAGAGAGCTTGTGACAGTTTTTGTTGCTCTAGACAAGGCGGAGTACCAAGTCCCCAACGTTGAAGGCCTGGCCCCGCACCCGACGGCTATGGTACCTATGTAGCACCTGCTAGTACTTGGCTGAGCGGAGGAGGGCAATGTCGCGCACCTCGTTGAGCTGATCCATGGCGTCCTCAATGGACGCCTCGGCTCCCTACTCGTTGTACGCTCTGACCCTCGGTGCCCCATAGTCAAGTTCGGTCGAGAGGATAGCCTCGGAACTGTAGACCATGAATAAGAGTGTGTAACCGGTGGCCCGGCTAGGGGTCGTCCTCAAGCTCCAGAGCACCACGGGAAGCTCCACAACCCAACACCCGCCAAACTTGTTCAACCAGTTGAAAATCCTAGGCTTGAGACCTTGTAGGAATATGTTGTCCACGCGCTCGACCTTCCCATTTGTGCAGGGGTGCGCCACGGTGGCCCAATCAACGTAGATGTGGTATTCATCGTAGAATTGGATGAACTTCTTCCCGGTGAACTATGTGCCGTTGTCCGAGATAATGGAGTTCGGGACTCCAAAGCGATGGACGATGTCGAGAAAGAATAACATGGCCTGCTTAGACTTGATCACGGAGATTGGCCGAGCCTCTATCCTCTTTGTAAACTTGTCTACGGCAACAAGCAAGTGCGTGTAGCCCCCGGGCGCTCTTTTGAGAGGTCCAACCATATCGAGCCCCCAGACCACGAATGGCCATGTGATGGAGATTGTTTGGAGTGCTTGGGCCGGTAGGTGAGTCTGCTGGGCGTAGTATTGACACCCTTTGTAGGTGCGCACAATCTGCTTAGCGTCCGCCATCGTGGACAACCAGTAGAAGTCCTGTCGGAATGCGTTTCTGACCAGTTGCCTCCCTTGTTCAATGGGAATACAACGCTGCAGGATCCTAGTGTGGCTTTGCTTGTAGAGCTCCTTCTTGACAATGACAAAAGACTTGGCTCGGTGTGTGATCCACCGAGCCTCCGTCTTGTCCGTCAGGAGCACTTCGCGGAGAAGCCAATCGAGGTACGAGGTCCTCCAGTCAGCTAGAGGGTCAGGCTCTACCACTGGACCTTCATCAAGTTCCATGACTTCGGGGTTGGGGGGCGGTTGGTTGGTCAGCCCCCGAGCCCAGAGCAAGCAACTTGTCCTCTGTCTATCCCCGTTCCTCATAGTGGACCGAAGGCTTGTGTTGATCGCTGGCGAAGACACCCGTTGGCACCAACTCTCGGCTGGACGCCATCTTCGCCAGTGTGTTGGCCACCTCATTCAGCCGCCTTGGGATGTGATTGAGTTCGAGGCCATCGAACTTGTCCTCTAGCTGGCAGACTTCTTAGTAGTAAGCAGCTATCTTGGTGTCGTGGCAGCTTGACTCCTTCATGATTTGACCGATGACTAGCTGTGAGTCGCCTCGGACGTCAAGCCATCGGATGCCCAACTCAATGGTAATGCGTAGGTCATTGATGAGCTCCTTATATTTGGTAACATTGTTGGAGGTGGAGAAATGGAGGCAGACCGTGTACTTCATGCGTATCCCGAGGGGTGAAATGAAGACTAGCCCCACGCCGGCACCTCTCTTCATCAGCGACCCATCGAAGTACATCGTCCATTACTCTTGGTCGACGGCTGCTGGCGGCATCTGGACCTTGGTCCATTCCACAACAAAATCAGCCAGTGCTTGGGACTTGATGGTCGTCCGAGGAAATACGAAATGCCCTGACCCATCAGCTCTAGTGCCCACTTGGCGATTCTCCCTGTGGCATCCTAGTTTTGGATGACCTCGCCGAGTGTGACAGCTGTCACCGGGTTTGACTCGAAGTAGTGACGCAGCTTCCTCTTGGCAATTAGGACAGCGTACAAGAGCTTCTGGATTTGTGGGTTGCAAGTCTTGGAGTCAAACAAGACCTTGCTAATGAAGTATACGGGGCACATCACTTTGGGGGTGGGTCCCTCTTCCTCTTGCTCTACGACCAGGGCGGCGCTGACCACTTGTGTGGTGGCCGTGATGTAGAGCAGGAGCGGCTCTCCATCGGTCGGGGGGACTAGGATCGGGGCTTTCATCAGGATTTCCTTGACTTTGTCGAGTGCCTCCTGAGCCTTGGGAGTCCACGCAAACCGGTCGGTCTTCTTCAGAAGTCAGTACAACGGGAGGCCTCGTTCGCCGAGGCATGAGATGAAATGACTAAGCATGGCGAGGCACCCCATGACTTGCTACACTCCCTTTAGATTCTGGATTGGACCCATCCTTGTGATGGCCGAGATCTTCTCTAGGTTGGCTTCGTTGCCACGATCAGAGATGATGAACCCTAGCAGCATGCCCCTTGGGACCTACAAAATGTATTTTTTAGGGTTGATTTTGATGTCGTTTGCTCGTAGTTTTGTGAAGGTCTGCTCTAGGTCATCTATGAGATGGTCAGTCCGTTTGGACTTGACCACAATGTCATCTACGTAGGCCTCAATGGTTTGCCTGATGAGGTCTCTAAAACACTTGAGCATACACCGCTGGTATGTAGCTCCCGCGTTTTTAGACCAAAAGGCATCATGACATAGCAGAACGACCCGAAAGGGGTGATGAAAGAAGTTGCGAGCTGGTCAGACTCTTTCATGGTGATTTGATGGTACCCGGAGTACGCATCAAGGAAGCAGAGGATTTCGCACCCTGAGGTCGAGTTGACTACTTGATCTATATGTGGCAAAGAAAATGGATCCTTTGGACATGCCTTATTGAGACTCATGTAGTCAACACACATTCTCCATTTCCCATTCTTTTTTCATATAAGGACGGGATTGGCTAACCACTCAGGATGATACACTTCCTTGATGAATCCGGCCACCAAAAGCTTTGTGATCTCTTTGTTGATGGCCCTACGCTTCTCCTCATCAAAGTGGCATAGGCACTGCTTCATCGGCTTGGAGCCCAGCCTAATCTTCAAGGCATGCTCAGTGACTTCCCTTGGGATGCCCGGCATGTCCAAGGGTTTCCACGTAAAGATAACTTTGTTGGCACGAAGGAAGTCAATGAGCGCTCTTTCCTATTTGGAGGAAAGCGTGGTGCCAATGCACTCCACTTTGCCCTCAGAGCTACTGGGGTCTATGAGGACCTCCTTAACACCCTCCACGGGCTCAAAGGATCTGGTTGATCGCTTGGAGTCGGGTGCCTCCTCGGTAGTCCCTTCCTTGATGACCATGAGCTCCTCGGAGGCGATGATTGCCGAGGCATGCTCACAACACTCAACCTCACACTCGTAAGCGCACTAGAAGGTGGTGCCGATAGTGATGACCCCACATGGGCCTGGCATCTTGAGCTTTAGGTAGGTGTAGTTGAGGACGTCCATGAACTTTGCGTAGCATGGTCGTCCTAGGATGGCATGGTAGGTCCTGTGGAATCCAACCGCCTCGAAGGTGAGGGTCTCCATCTTGTAGTTGGTTGGATCCCCAAAGGTGATGGGTAGGTCGATCTGCCCAAGCGGTATAGCTTGCTTCCTCGGCACGATGTCGTGGAAAGGAGCCCTGGTCGGTCGGACGCGCGATCGGTCGATGCCCATGGCATCAAGTGTCTTGGCGTACATGATGTTGAGGCCGCTGCCTCCATTCATTAGCACCTTGGTGAGACGCTTCATGCCGACGATCGGGTCGACCATGAGCGGATACCTCCCCGGCGGTGGGATGCTATTCGGGTGGTTGGATCGGTCAAAGATGATGGCAGACTCTGACCCCTAGAGGAAAGACGGCGTGGCCAGTTCGGCCGTGTAGAACTCGTGGCGTGCAATCTTTTGGCAGCACTTGGAGTCATAGGCTACCATCCCACCGAAGATCATGAGGCAGCCGTCTGAGGTCAGAAAGCCACCATCCTTCCCCTTGGCATCATCCGCCACCGGCTTAGGCTTCTTTCTCTGGTTCCCCTTGTCGAAGCCTCCAGACAAGAACCGCTTCATGAGGGCACAGTCCTTGTATAGATGCTTGATGGGGAAGGCATGGTTTGGGCATGGCCCCTTGAGCAGCTTCTCGAAGTGGTTGGGAGCATTCTCGATGGGCGCCCAGCCACCTTTCCACTCAGCAGCGGCCACGAGCGAGCCCCCATGCTGCTACTTGTTCTTCTTCTTGTTTGAACGGTTAGAGGGGCCCTCACCGGTGTCCTCGTCCTGCCTCGCTTTGCCTTTGGAGCGATAAAAAATCGCTCCGACGGCCTCCTCGCCTAAGGCATGGCTGGTCATGATGTCGAGAAGCTCCTTGGTGGTCCGAGGGCCCTTACGTCCTAGCTTGTGGACTAGGGACTCATTGGTGGTCCCAAACAAGAAAACTCCGATGATGTCGGCGTCGGCGACATCAGGCAACTCATTGCATTGCCTGGAGAAGCATCGGATGTACTCGCAGGAGAGTCTCTCTGGACTTCTGTTAGTAATTTTTCAGATCCCAGGGGTTCCTAGGGCGCATGCAGGTGCCCTGGAAGTTTCCCACAAAGAACTCCTTGAAGTCCACCCAACTTTGAATCTGGTTGGGCGGAAGGTGCTCTAGCCATGTTCGCGCCGAATCGGTCAGGAACAAGGGGAGGTTGCGGATAATGAAGTAATCACTATTCATGCCACCGACTTGCAAAGCTGGTAGTTCTTGAGCCACAAGCCAGGGTTTGTCTCCTCGGAGTACTTCGGGACGTTGGTCAGCGGTCGATACCGCAGCGGGAAAGACACATTGAGGATGTGCCAGCCAAAAGCCTGGGGCCCCGGCAGGTCAGGGCTCGGGCTTCGGTCTTCGCCGCTGGGTGATGCCATGATGAGGATGGTAGCCATGGCCGGCCTCCTCTCTCTTATCACCTCGTCCGTGCCTACATGCATCTAGGGTGTTGCGTGCATCACGGTTAGGGCCGAGACGCTCCTGCACTGGGACCATGGCAAGTACCCCACCATCACATGGCGCCTGGTGGATGGACACGTCCTGGCCATGTTGTCCCAAAGACACGCGCTAACTGTTATCGAGCTCGCATCGCCGAGACAGCGAGCTCTCTACCTATTGCACTGCTGCTCACTCATGCAGCGTGCGGATCTCGCAGTGGGCTCGATGGTCTTCAGGTGTCGTGGGCTCTAGGAGCCTTCGGAGTAGTGTCGCCATGGCAGATATGTTCTGACTTGCGCGGGTGAAGTGCGAGAGGCCTCCGTCGTCTTGAACGATCCTTTGGTTTACGTCATGGGCGATGGTGCATGCATAACCACTATCCCCATGATGCTCGATCTCACGTTCGAGCTCCACGCACTCCTGCTCCAGCTGGAGTCGCGCATCTTCGAGCTCCTGATGCCACGCCCTTAGCTGTTCCACATGCATGCGGGGAAGGGCCCCCGCATCTTCTTCGACTTCATCATCGAAGTTGTTCAGTGGGGTAGCCCCTCCCTCATTGACGCTTTTGATGCGTCCTTCGGGGGTACCTACCATGAAACATTCTTGTGAGGGGTGATGGCTCCCCCTACTAGAGTCAGAGTTAGAGATCGACTCTAAATCTCCTGCGAGAAGGTTGTGGAAAGACTTCATGACGTAATCAGCCATTCCCATGAATTCAGCATCCATGGGAGGCGGGTACATGTGTTGTACCACAAGGTGACCAACGGTCCTTGCGGCATTGCATAGACCAAACGGGAATGCTGTTGGGGTGTCCCGGGTGAAATATTTTGGGGAGACTGGCTCCTCTTCGACAAGCTGTGTCATGACGTTGGCGAAGGAGACGGTCGGGGTCCTAGGAAGGCGTCAAGCTGATGCTCCAGCCTCCCGTAATCGAAGCCGAGGAGCTAGTTGCTCCCAGGGACATGGGCCTCCGGTGTGCGCAGCTGCAGCTTCTCAAGGGATTCGACGGTTGCGTTGAGGCCGGTGGAGCGAAGAAGTTGGATGGGGGTAGGAGCCCGCGCTAGCTCTCCCTCCGTGGCGACGATGAAGTCCATGCTCCCAAAGCACACGTGCATGCTCGGGACCCAGCTAATGCCGTGGTAGCCATTCATGGCCTGTTGTGGACGACGAGACGCGCAAAAGGCCCCTACCTAGCAGTGTTTCGAATCACCGGCTAGTAAATTTCTAGTTTGCTCGTCTAACCCGGATGGTTGTGCTCGGAGGATACAAGGATTTATACTAGTTCAAACAGAATATCCCTACGTCTAGTCTGCTGCTGCTTGTGTTACTGGCACTTGGTTTGTAGTAGGGGTTACAAACAGGCGAGAGAGGGAGATGGTCCCAAGTCTCTGGTGAAAAGAGTGAGTCTGGTTGAGCTCTCTATCTACTGTCGAGTGTTTAAGCCTTCAGCCGCTCAGACATGTTAGATGTGTGAGAATGCCCCCTCCCCTATACCGTGGGGCGCCCTGCTTCCCCTTTTATAGATGAAGGGGAAGATATAGGTTACATCAGAGAGAGAGAGAGAGAGAGAGAGAGAAAGAGAGAGAGAGACGAGGAGAGGAAGGCTTCCAGGATTACAACGATTTCCATCTCCTTTACGCGGGTCCTGCCGGCCCTATAGATGACGATGGGGACAACTCCATGTCGTGGCCCTGTTCATCACTAGCACCGTACACGGGCGTCGTCAGCCGATCATGGTGCTCCATCTCATCCCAACGGACAGTATGGCTCACTGAGGCCTCCACTGGAGGCCATACAGGGAGTAGGTAGCACAGCGCCAGAAGTCGGATGCCGTTGGCAACGTGCGTCCTGAGACGTGGACCATCGTGGCTATGGGTCACGTCAAGACGCGCCTGCTCCCCTTTTGGCATCAGAAGTTTGACCCTAGACTCATACTTTTAGACCCGTAGTGGTTGGGGCGGTATGGACCTCCGTTGAGTGAGGCGGAGCCCATGCCCTCAGGGTTGGGTGAGGCGAAGCCCGCACCCTCGGGGTCAGACGTGACAGGGCTCTCACCCGAGGGGTCGGGCGTGATGGGGCCCGCGCCCTTGGGGTCGAGTGACCGGATCCCATGTCCTTGAGGTCGGGCGAGATGGAGCCTATGCCCTCGGGGCCGGACGAGACCAAGATACGCTCTTGACCATCTAAGGGAGTTAGCATTCATGGCCATTAGCTTCCTTCTTCGGGTATCCCTGATACTGATACCCGACACAACGCCAAGTCCGATCACTACGTGACCAGCATCCGGTCAGTGCAAAACATCACCTCCTCTTCACCAACTCACCAACCCTTGATCAATTGTGCTAACCACCTATTGTTTCACCTTGTGCACATGTGTTAGCATATTTTCACAAACATTTTTAAGGGTGTTAGCACTTACTAGAATCTAAATGCATATGCAATGTGTTAGAACATCTAGTGGCACTTTGATAACTGTATTTTGATACGAGTTTTACCCCTCTTAATAGTATGGCTATCTATCCTAAATGTGATCACACTCGCTAAGTGTCTCAATCACCAAAACACAAAATTCCTATGGATATCACCTTTGCCTTGAGCTTTTTGTTTTTCTCTTTCTTCTTTTCCAAGCCCGGGCACTTGATCACCATGGCCATCACCACCATCATGATCTTCACCATTAGCTCCACCACTTTGAATGTGCTACCCTATCTCATGATCACTTAGAGTAGAAGGGTTAGCACTTAGGGTTTCATCAATTCACCAAAACCAAACTAGAGCTTTCACTTGGTTCAATCAATGATCAAGTGTGGGATGTGACCGAGAGTGACTATGTGATTCTTGATTCCACCAATCTCACCAACCAAGACAAGGCCAACAAGCAATGCAATACAATGGCTCTCAAGACCATCTACAATGCCATTGATTCTAAGATGTTTGAGCAAATCAAGGATTGTTAAAGAGCTAGTGAGGTGTGGAAGAGATTGGAAGAAACATATGAGGGCACACCGGCGGTCAACAGTTCTAAGTTGTACATCCTCAAGGACAAGTTGACAAGCTTCAAGATGAAGGATGATGAGAGCATTTCGAAGATGTTCCATAGATTGCAAGTAATCATCAATGACTTGAAGGCTTTGGGTGAGAGGATAAATGACGATGATGTCTCTCATCGGTTCTTGAAGTGCCTACCTCCAAGATTTGAGACATTGAGATTGATCAACATAAGAGGAGGACTGAAGGACATAACCCCTAACCAAGTACTAGGAGATGTCATGACACAAGAGACATACTGTGTGGAAGGGGATGGAGTTGACCAAGATGAGAAGAAGGATGAAGACAATAAGAAGAAAACTGTGGCATTCAAGGCTAGCACCTCATCCAAGAGCAAGGGCAAAGCAAAGAAAGAAGAATCAAGTGGTGATGAAGATGCTAGTGACATCTATATATCTTATAAAAGTAAACCCCACTATCATATTTCTCTACGATTTCGTGAAGCCATGTCATCACGAGGGCCCCACCAAATCAGCATGTTCAAATACTAACTTACATTTATTAGGTCCCATCAAGTCAGTAAGTTTTGATGTAAGTCGTCAAGTAACAAAGAGGCACCATATTCTTCTCCACTTGGTTCCTTAATGCACCAATTCAACTTTGCCTCCAAAAATTATAGCAAAAGTTTCACCTTTCACCTTCTTTGTTGTGACTCCATCTACCATTAAACTCTCACGTCCTTCCAAAGTAAATGTTATACTCCACTTCCAAAGTATTAACAAAGAGCCAGCGCCGGAGCAATGGAGCAGCTGAACCATTTGTTGCCCTCTTATTTATGTAACCTTGCCCATACGTTTGAGCTTAGCTCTATACTCAATCCAGACCATGACTTTTCACTGGTCAGCTCACCAACAATAGCTTTGACGCTCACAGTCAGTCTCCTCTTCCAAGCACACTTTCCCTAATCTGTTATGTACAATCTTACGATCCTCACATGACAAACTGCCACACACTACATGTCCACTAGACGGTCCTCATGCCTGTCTCTCCTCTGTTAGGTGCCACTGGTTGATCATGTAATTGGATCATGAGTATTTTCATTAGTGTATGTAGGCTATCCTTCATTCCTCGTAGTCGCTGATCATGTATGCTATTCTGTGATGTGCCACTATCCCACTGCCCCTGCTAGCATTTTTTCTTGCTTTTTGAATCTGATTATTTTGCAAGACTACATCTATTTAGTTGTTGCATCTACAAATTAAGTTTCTCTCAAAAGCATATATAAGTCATATTTTCTTACCGAGTGATGTATGTTGATATAGTTAAACCATAATGTTTTGTGATTCTAAATTCCTATAGTTGACGTGTGATTTACTTACATCACAAGTTCATGAGTGTACCTAGATTACCAACATTATACACATATACACTTCTAATTTTCAGTGGTTTACATCAAATCTATTTGTATTTCTCAGTGGTCTACAACCAAATCCATTTGTACTTCCTCTTGAATACCTGCAGCAACGGACAGGGAATTCTTCTAGTTGATGATGAGGCCATGGCTCTGTTTGTGCGCAAGATGGGTAAATTCATGAAGAAGAAGGGCTATGGTGCAAGAAAGAGAAGAGAAGAGATCACAACAAAGAGTATGTGAGTAGATGCTACAAGTGTAAGAGCAAGGATCATGTTGTAGCGAATTGTCCCTACAATAGTGATAATAATGAGGATGAGAAGAAGAAAGATAAGAAGGAGAAGAAGGAAAAGAAATAAAAGAAGATGACATTCAAGAAGAAGAAGGGTGGAGGCTATGTGGTCACTTGGGATAGTAATGGCTCTTTGGATAATGATGACTCTAGTGATGATGAAAAGAAATCCATCAAGAAGGCACTAGCAAGCATCGCCATCAACAACAAGCCTTTCATCTTCGACACTCCATCGACTTACCTCATGGCAAAGCCTACCAAGGTAAAATATGATGTGAGTGATAATGATGAATGTGAAAGTGATGATTGTAGCAGCGATGATGGTGATGAGGAGTACTCAATGGAGGAGCTCATGGACATGTTGGAGCAAGTTCATACTTGCTTCGAGATGAAGAGAAAGGAGTGTAAAGATTTACGCAAGAAGGCCAAATCTCTTGAGCAATCCTTTGATGAGCTCAATACCACTCATGAGAGGTAAATGGAAGCCAATGAGAAGATTGGCAAAGCTCACTCGAAGCTTGAAAAAGCTCACTCCTCTCTCCTCGAGCAAACCAAGAAGAAGGCCATTGTGACTTATGATGTGGCCTCTACATGTGATTTAAGCAATGAATCTTTCTTTGAGCCTATTGTTGTTGCTCCTACTAACCGTTCTTGTAGCACTTCCACCTCTACTTCACCTTTGAGTGACGGTTTCACTTGTGATGCCTCACTAATGGTGAAAAATGAGACCCTCAAGAAGGAGGTGAATGAGCTCACTCGTGCCTTAGGCAATGCCTATGGTGGAGATGCCCGCTTGCTAAAGTGCTTGGGTAGCCAAAGGTTTTCTCTCAACAAAGAGGGATTAGGCTATATCCCCAAGAAAGATAAGGTGGTCTTTGTCACTCACAAGACTAGTTTTGCAATGGGCAATGGTCGGTTTTACAATAGATGCAAGCAAGTTGGGCATATAGAGCAAGATTGCAAAAACAAGAACAAGAATACTAATGTATCCTCAATTAAGTTTGATTCTTATTATTTGCTTACCAAGGGTTCCAATGGTGAGAAGGCTAAGTTCATTGGTGCACCAATTGTGGGCTTAAAGAAGAAAGTCATTTAGGTACCAAAGAGCTTAGTGACTAACCTTCAAGGACCCAAGCAAGTTTGGGTACCTAAAAGGAACTGATCTTCTTTTGTAGGTCAATTATAAAGCCAGAGGAAGGCATTGGGTGCTTCATAGTGAGTGCACACAATACATCACCGGTGATTCAAGAATGTTCAATTCAATCAACACAAATGATAGCAATGGGGTTGATAGTATAACATTTGATGATAATGGCAAAGGCAAGGTCAAAGGGCTTAATAAGATTGTAATATACAATGACTTGAGCATTTCTAATATGCTACTAGTAGAGAGCTTGAACTTCAACCTATTATTGGTAGCTCAATTGTGTGATCTTGATTTCAAGTGCATATTTGGAGTTAATGATGTAGAGATCAGAAGTGTAGATGGCTCTAACTTGATATTCAAAGGATTTAGATGTGAGAATCTATACTTAGTTGATTTCAATGCTAGAGAAGCTCAATTATCAACATGTTTGCTCACTAAATCTAGCATGGGTTGGTTATGGCATAGAAGGCTTGGTCATGTTGGAATGAAACAATTGAACAAATTGATTAAGCATGATCTAGTAAGGGGCTTGAAAGATGTCATATTTGAGAAGGATAAGCTATGTAGTGCATGTCAAGCCAGAAAGCAAGTTGACAATACACATCCTAAGAAGAGTATGATGAGCACATCTAAGGCATTTGAGTTGTTGCACATGTACTTGTTTGGACCAACCACATATACTAGCATTGGTGGAAACAAATATGGATTTGTGATAGTGGATGATTTCACTAGATATACTTAGGTGTTCTTTCTTGTTGATAAGAATGATGTGCTTGCAACCTTCAAGACATTCATCCAGAGAATACATAATGAGTTTGAAACAACCATCAAGAAAGTGAGAAGTGACAATGGTAGTGAGTTCAAGAACACAAAAGTTAATGAGTTATGTGAAGAGTTTAGAATTAGGCATCAATTCTCGGCCAAGTACACTCCATAATCAAATGGCCTAGTTGAAAGGAAGAATAGAACCTTGATTGATATGGCAAAATCAATGTTGAGTGAGTACAATGTGAGTCATTCATTTTGGGCCAAAGCAATCAACATGGCTTCTACTATAGCAATTGCCTCTATTATCACCCAATGATGGAGAAGACACCATATGAGCTCTTGAATGTAAGAAAGCCCAATATTACATATTTTTGAATTTTTTGTTGCAAATGCTACATATTGAAGAAAGGCACTAGAAGTTTGAGAAAAAGTGTGATGAAGGCTTCTTGCTTGGTTAACTCCACTACTAGCAAGGCTTATAGAGTTTGAAATTTAGCTAGTGGTACTCTTGAGGAGGTTCATGATGTGAAATTTGATAAAACCAATGGTTATTGACCTCGACACTGCCGTATACAACTTACTATAGAGAGATTATTGTCGAGAGATTTGAGACAAATTAATTGGAGATTCATAACAAAATTCCATAGAAAATTGCAATCATAATAAATTACTACATTGTTTTTGTTTAGGACTTGTTTGATAAAGCTTAGGTCCTAAAAATCTTGGATATAAAGGTGGGAGCACTTAGATGAATTATTTAATAAAAAATAAAAAGTTTAGACTACATATAAATACTTAAACCATAGTATTAAATTACTCTACATGTTACAGACTCAATCCAGATAGATCTCGGTGCTACCGGACTCTCTTGAAATAAAACAGTTGCACATATGAAACATAAATTATCTATATGTTCTTATATTTATTCTTGTCAAAATTAGTTACATTAAGAGGTTAGAAGTTAGTGGGATCGCATGATCATTAGTGGGATATGGATGGTTAGTGGAAGGTGATGGGATGACTTGCATGTTGAGAAACAACTTATAGTAGGAATTAGCTTTATATGAATATATGGATTTATAAATATATTATTATTTATGTCCTCTAAGGCTTTTAGAATGAAATAAAAATTGTTTGTAAAGTAAAATGCAAACAGGAATTGTTGGACAAGCGGAAAAAGCTCGAAATGTCAGCACGCGATCCTCTGGCTACAAGTTGCAGTAAAGATGGATGAGTGTTTCTCCGCCAAGAGGAAAGGACAATTTCCTTTTTTTTTAAAATGTGCTTAAGATAGGGAGAAAATTGAGGGGAAAAGGGACATGGAAATAAAGGATGACGAGGAGAGAATCAGGAACAGCTAAAAAGTAGAGGAGGAAAGCAAATAAACCATGCCCTGGGTTGCTGCATATGTTTGGCTCCCTATCGCTATGATTACGAAAGCAAGAATTAACTAGCCAAAGAGAAGGGAATATTCCAACCAATTACTTGACTCTCGTGCAGTCCTGTGACATGTTTCGAGTCTAGCTATTGATTTACACGAAACGCGTTCCCCGTAAATCACTGTGCTTTCGCTTCTAGAACTGGAACAAAGCATTCGACTCGAGTACTCGACGAAACACGCAATATTCAAAAGACTAGTGCAAGTCATTTGAACCTAAAGAAAGTGTTACGCGAGTGAAAATGGGTGGAATATCTCCACGACGCCGATCAGTTCACACGTTTAATTTGGTCAAATTCTATATAGGGGTAGTTCAGGCATATGTATTTATGTTTTTTTATAATCAAGAGAACCAAAACGCAAAAGCATGCGCAAGTTGTTGAATCCACTAACCTACCGAGAGTCACGTTGCATGTGACAGTAGTGAAATATCGTAAAGGTACTGACGTACTGTGCACAATAATTCACTAGTCACCGACAGAATTGCTCAGTTTCTTGTGCATTGCTCCTATAATATGATAATGGGTGGGGTTGAAATGGGTTTAACGGGTTGGATTGGATTTGACAGAAAATTGGTTGGGTTTCTAGGTTTCTTCTTTTTTGAGTTTGAATGAGTTGAAACCTTTGGGTTGGCGTTGAGTTTTCTACATATTGTACATGTGCATATGTTTATTGGTTTGAAACAGGTTGCAGTCAGTAGGTTAATTTGTTGTGGGACCCGTATGTTCAACTAGAGGTGCTAATTAGCAAGATGTAGCTTCTTCTTTACGTAATGGAAAAGTTCTGGCTTCAGACCTCTTCAGAGAAGAGGCATCAGTCCAAGTCAATATAAATCAACTAGCAAACAATAAAAGGTCCAACATTATTGACCAATACGAAATCTTAAAGGCCATCCATGGGAGCACGATGTAGCTTCTTACTACATTAAATCATTTATTACAATAATTTCTGTCAATTTCGTTAAAATTTTAGTTATAGGGTGTGAACGTGAGATTTTAGTTCTAGGATCTGACTCCTACGCGGAACTCACATATTGATCATGCAATACCAATTGGCACGAAGTAGCTCCTTGATGTACTAAATCATTTGCAACAAATTTCAGTTAATTTTCATAAAATTTAATATGTAAACCCGAGGTTTTAGTTTTAAGATCCGACTTTTAATGTGGGTCCGCATGATTGATTCAAACCCATATATACATTTTATACAAACCAATGGTTTTTGCTAGTTGGTAGGTTGGATTCGATTGGGTTGAACAATATGAGTACGGTTGGGTAAAAGATGAGTTTTGACTTTTGACCCATTAGCAGCGCTACTTGGAGAAAGGCCTTTTGCGGCAAGAAAAAGAGAAGATGCTAGTTACGAGCAAATTGCTTCGGGAGTTATTGTCTCTTAAACAGACTTGACTCTAGACTTTTGAGGGCATTTGAGCAACTCCAGTAAGAGCTCTTAAATTAGAACTCCTACTTTTGATTTGAGTCTCTTTCTATTTTTGAGGGCTTAACTTTTTTGCTTCTACTCTAGTCACAGCTCTCAAATTCATTTCAACCGAGAATGACACTCATTCTCAAATTTGTCTCCATCTCGATCTATTGACTACGCTACGGAGCCTGCGCGTCGGGAACCGCGAAGGCCCCGCGAAGCTGCACATCGGGAGAGGTTGAACCACCAGTCGCTCGGGCGTCGAGGAGAAGGGCATGCCTCGAGGAGGCCATGCCGAGACAAAAGATGGCAAGAAGGATGGCGCAGGGGAACCGTCAAGTAGGAAGGCGCAGGAGAGGAGACCGCGCCAGGGGTGTTGTCGGGATCAGCCGGGTAAGAGAGGAGTGAGAGGTGTCTAGGACCAAGGAGGTTGGATTTGGCAGAAATGAGGAGGGCACGACAGTGTCGTCGGGCGGGATTGAGCCATGGAGGAGCCACCGACCCAAGAAGGGGTGCTGGGGAAAGAGGCCGCACTAGGGTGCAACCGGGAGGACCCATTGGGCTGAAGAGGGGCTTTGAGGAGCGGCATGAGGGGTGGAATCCGAAGGAGTGAAGGACGCGAGGTATCAACAACAAAAGTGGTCAAGTTGGGGCTCGGACTCCCTCTAGAGCCTCCGGAATGAGGGCTAAGGGGGTGTTTTAAGAGGAGGGCCCTGGTAAGGACCCTGCTGAAGATCTTTTTTTTTTTGCTCTCTCTTAAATTTTGTTCTGAGGGTTCAAATAGGAGTCCTACTAGAGTTGATCTTAAGAACAACGAGAACTTTGGACCTAGATGTTAAAGTTTTGTCTTATATATGATAAATCATATCATAGTTGTTTATCTGTTCTTGATTAAATCAACAATTTCGATAGTTGTCCTAAGTTAAACTTTTTTACTACATTTATAGACAAGAGCAGATGCCAAATGAATACATAGTCAAAATGGTATATCAAATGATAAAGATTTGGTGTCGTAAATCTTATTGCTCTTCCTTATGAAATTTAATTAACCTTAAAAAAGTTTGACTTAAAATAAGTCCAGAAATTTATTTATTTAGAGATGGAAGGAGCACTAGTAAAATTGAATCGTAACATGTATTTAGTTCATAAGACACATGCCGATACTGTTACATAAGATAGCAAAAGAACATTTAAATAACTACCGTATTAAACAATGGAGCCGATTATCGTCCATTTAGCCATAAATTTACGTCAGTGATCAATCGTGAAGATGGACGGCGCCAGTGTTCTAGGCTCGATCGGCGATTCAGGTCTCTCAACCATTCAGTTGAATGGCAGACCTGAATTTGGTACTGTAGAGTGTAGAAGGGAGAGGCAGCTGCGAGCAAAGCATGGAGTGTTTCTGACTTTTTTTTTATCGGGTACAACTTTAGATGTACATAACTCACACACTCCACACTCACATCACACGCGTGCGCGTTCGTACACATATAAAAAAAAGATTGGATGCTCTCTAGCCTCCCGTGCATGAAAAAAGCTTAGTATCACCGAATGCACACGCGTGCATATACCCTGAAAAAGATGAGAGGAGCCGCGAGTGGCCGAACGGATCGGCACGGCGATCTACAAGTCGCCAGATGGCCGGTTGGCACTCGGCCCATCCCTGGGTTCCGCGAATCAGCCGAGCCAGATGCTTGACGGGCCACAATATGGCTGGGCCTCCAATTCCAGTGAAGAAACATATGTACATGTAATGTGTGGTCATGGGCCCTCCAGCGACCCGATCCTTAGGCGGTTGCACCGTCCTCCCCGGCCCAAGCCGGCCCTGCTAATAAATCTGTTGTAATTACCATTAGCAGTTTAGCACTAGTCATGCTCAACTAGAATATTAGACACAAAAATAATAGAAGTTAGTGCATAAATTCACGACCTTACGCTAATCAAAATTGATCAGATACTCTTCATTGTTTTGTTTTTTTTTTCTTCCAAACACAGTGTAGACTGAGATACTCCCTTATGACCAGCTTTGAGAGACTGAAACTTGACTTCACCTGCTGAATGAACCGGAAAGAATTCACGAAACAATAGCACCCATGACAAGTCTATGTCTTGAGCTTTAGATGGACATGATTCACAACGAGGAACCTAAAAAATCAAGCTATCCTCGGTTTACCCATTTCTCGTTTTGTAAATAGCAGATTAACCATACATATACATACTCTACTCTACTGCAGAAGCAGAACACCTCATCCGTCTATATCCATATGTGTGCATGTTTGTGCTGATTCTGATTTAGCACCCACCTGGATTCCAATACTAGCGGGGCCAAAACGGTCCTTAATTTTTTTTTGATAGAATAAAACGGTCCTTATATACACACCACAAATCCATGTAGTCAAGTTGGACTAGGCTTATTCGTTTCAAAAAAAAAAAAAAAATTGGACTAGGCTTTCTAGCCCACTTCAGGTTCTTTTTTTCGACAACGGCCCACTTCAGGTTGCAATGCTTAGCGCCGTCATCTGAGGTCTTCAGCTTCCGGCATACATTTGGCTAGTGCTACCGAAGACGTCTTGGCTTGTCAGTATCGGGGATCTAGGTGTCCCTCAACAGATTTGTTAGTTGGTGGCCTTGGTCGTGGAAGAGAACTATTCACAAGGGACTATTATATTGGAAAGGATTTGTTTCCTTAATCCTAATTGTCTCCTGGCTGCTACTGAAAGAACGCAACAATAATCACGTCTTTCAGTTTCAGAAGAGGAAGTCTCGTGCGCGAGCGGCTAATGAGATCAGGGCCATGGTTGAGGCGCCTGAACGAGCAATGGATTGCAGCATGACACAGAAATCTAGCGTCGCTTACGGAGATCTCCTCTTTTAATTTGAAAAGTCTCCTAATGAATTGATAAAAAAGAACTTATCTGTCGACGCATTTGGGTCTTGTTTAGTTCCTTCCTATCACATCGCATGTTTGACATATGCATGGAGTATCAAATATAGACTAAAAAAATAACTAATTGCAATGATTGCGACTAATTTGCGAGACGATTTTTTAAGCCTAATTAGTCCATGATTTGACAATGTTGTGCTAATGAAGGATTAATTAAGCTTAATAAATTTGTCTTACGGATTACTAAAGACTTCTGTAATTTATTTTATTATTACTATCCAAACATTTTTATATGACATCTTAATATGACACACCTGATAACGTTACTTCCTGGGTTTAAACAAATAGCGGCGGGAAGGAGTACTCTGCCGTAGCTCAGTCGCACGAATTACAATGGGCCGACTAGCCGCAATCGTAACCCGAGAGCGAGAAGCAGCGTGCGGCTGACCCCAGGGAAAAGAGTTTGACTTGCTCGTCCCGAGGGCAGGCAGGCAGGCACACACCCGTTGCAGTTGCAGTTGCAGTTGCAGCCAAGGGTTTGACGACAGGCCGGCAGCGACAAGGATTCCCTGAGAACTTGGGCAGGCAGGCAGCAAGGGTCCAAGCACAAACCCTACACTTGCCTGCGAGATGTCGCTCGTGTTACCGCCAGCGACAGAGTGGCGTGGCCCGCCCCCTGTCCCTGCCGGCCGCTCGCTGCTTCCCCTACTCATCCCCTGTGCCGCTGTGCTTTGGCGTCGTTCCTCGTGCGCGGACACCGCCTGCATGCGTGTGCAGCCGGCTAGCCGACGTAGGAGTCGTACGACGCTAGCGTTGTGCCTGGGTCAGGACCCAGGACCCAGGACCCAGGAGTAGGAGCAGGAGCATTAGAAAAACCAGAGTCAAAGTACCTGTGAGGAAAAGTTGTTTTTTGGGAGCTGCATGCATGCTTCTGTGCTGTTTTTGCGTCCTGCTCGGTGGCTGTGTCTGTGTGTGCACACGTAAGGAACCATGCATGCACATGCTGGCGTGCATGTGGAGATGTCGGTTGCCACGGCGCCGTGCTTGTCCGCCAGCGGTGGGTGGCCATCCACATCCAGCGACGATCCACGTACAGGTGTGCTGCACTGCACATGGCTGCCTCTGCCGGCCGGAGGTTAATTAGGCACAGGAGAATAATAGTATTAGGATCGAGATTAATTAGGCATGACTTTTGTTTGTTTAGGCAGCGATTTGTTCGGCTGGTATTAAACCCGGCTGAAACAAAAGTCATGTGAGTCCTGCTGCTAATTAATCTCGATGCTAATACTATTATTCTCCCGTGCCTAATTAACCTCCGGCCGGCAGAGGCAGCCATGTGCAGTGCAGCACACCTGTACGTGGATCGTCGCTGGCGGACAAGCACGGCGCCGTGGCAACCGACATCTCCACATGCACGCGAGCATGTGCATGCATGGTTCCTTACGTGCACACACACACACAGTCACCGAGTAGGACGCAAAAACAGCACAGAAGCTACCTAGTAAGGGAATCGGAGAAGCTACCTAGTAGCTGGCGTAGTCTGTACTCTGTAGACTGCAGATGCATGCATGCATTCCAAATCTCCAAGAGAACTCCATCCAATGGATCCGATGGGTGACCAGGGGGAGCTGCTTTCGGCGTTGCATCAGCAAGGAAAAAAGAAGAGGGTGCAAAAATCTGCGGCTCGCGGCGGGGGGAAGGGAACCATCAACCATCGGAGACAGACAGGTGGCGCGGATCGCGGGGTGCCGGTGCTGCGGACGGCCGATGCGGCGGCGCGGCAGCTGGCGTGGGGATGGGCGCCCTGGCCCCAGGGGATCGACCGCGCGTGCCCGCGGCTGCGCCCCGCGCGGCCTGCAGATGGGGGCCGCCAGCGCCGTCGTGCCGTGCGGCGGTGCCCCGACGGCCCGCGCCACAAGGGCACAAGGCTGTCGCTGTCGGCCCCCCCACCAGCAAAAGCCCGCCGTCGCGTCGTCCCACCGGTCCGAGATGGATCCATTGGTCGAGAGGGCGGGAGAGAGCTTTCGATAGATCAGCTTTTGCTTTGCTTTGAGGGGCATGCATGGCACGGGTCAGCGACCCCGGCCGCCGACGTCATCCCGACGTGACGTGGCGTGGCGTGGCGTCGACCTCAGCTGTCAGCTCCTCGCCTGCCCGCGCGGGGACCGGACACCGGACCTCCGGGGCAACGGTCGCCCAATTCCCCGTCCGTCTCGGCTCATGTACTCGTAGCCGTATGTTTTGCTCCATGGTTTTGCAGCCGGCCGGCCGGGAAACCGAAGTCTCGAACGCGTGAAATGAGCTGTGAATTTTATCGTCATTTAGACCACCAATTATCGGCCTGTTGGTTTCGGCTTAATTGAGCTTATAAGCCATGGCTGAAAGTACTGCTGGCTGATTTTGTGTGAGAAAACATATTGTTTAAACCGTGGATTATAAGTCAGATACGAGAGAATAAGTCGAAACGAACAGACTGTATATATGTGGAGTACATGCTAATGACATCAGTGGTTACTAGCGGTGCAAGTGTTGCATATAAAATCATGCTTGCGTTGGTTGTAACTGTCGGACTAGCCATTATTAGAAGGACGAGAGCTAAAGAGTATCAATTGATGGTTGATAAATTGTTGAAAATGATTTATTATGAGAGAAAAATATTATAGATTATAGCTGATAAGGCGACTAATAAATTCAAACGAACGCACCTGCATCGCATCGCATCGCAATCGCATGGATGGACGAGGGCTACACGAGCTAGCGAGGGCCCTAGCGATCTGCCGAGGGCAGGCATCTCCTACTTACTCCAGCAGCAGTGCTACTACGTCCGCACTGCACGCTGGTCCTACTACTATTAGGAGCGTAGCGCACAGCTTTTTCTTAAATTTACAGTGACTGTAGGAGAGTACAGAGTACTAGCACACAGTGTTGGAGTACGAGTACGATTGACGACGAGGGTGTGCATGCATGTCAGCGTGTGCGTGTGTGTGTTTTGAAAGAGGCAGCAAGCATCAGCATGCATGCGACGGAGCAGCGCATAAATGTGTGTGGCCTAGCTTTGCCGGAGCCTTGCGCTCTCTTACCCAACACCCATTAATGCCAGTCATACGGTCGCTGTTCCTGCTCCATGCATGTACATAGATCTAGTAGCGCTGTGCATGGTGTCATACTGTCACGTGAGCGTATCAATGTACTCCTACAGTACATATATGTAGGAAACCACTCAAAATCTATCAGAAAATGAAATAATCTCTCCTTTTCCAAATTATATCGTGTTTTGTATTTTCTAGACATATAATTTTTACTATGTATTTAGCTATACGCTATATGCCTAGATACGTAGTAAAAGAAAATGTATGTAAAAAGAAGCTAAAACCTCTCTTATAATTTCAAATGAAAGAAGTACGTTACATTTGAGTGTGCAGGAGCGAGCTCAAACCCGACGACCAGAAAGGACCTTTATTTGGGCAGTAGGGCCTCGATCCAGTGGAGTGGAACTCGTTTCACACCGCCATAAGGTCATTTAGGGTGCAATTGGCGTGACAAAACGACTAATGTGGATTAAAAATGTGTCTGTGAGTCTGTCTAGAGAATCCTGTCTTTTAGTTCACTTTTAGTCCATGTATCCAAACATACCACTTGACTAAAAGTGGCACACCTAAGTTTTCGGTCAACTAAATTTTTGGTCCACCTAAACTTTAATTGTAGTTCATCCAGGGTGCAAGCGAATCGGATGTGGACAGATATCGTTGATATTACATTTGTTTTTATATTTCTATTCAGATTCATATTCGAATACGGATAGGGTCATCTATGTTAGATATGATACAAATGGATATCGACATTTTAAATATGCGATTTGAGTATTCGAATACGGATATGGTATCGGATGTTAATGTTAAGTATCCGGACTTGGATACGGACGAATTTAAACTCCTCTACCGGATTCGAACTCGAATACGATTGGAAAATATCCGTACCATTTGTACCCTAAGTTCATCCAAAGCAGGGCCTTAGCATAATAGGGTTGTAAGTTCTGACAATAAGTAGTGCCACAAAATGACACAATTTCTCAAGCTAAATTTGTACTTCCTCTATCTCTAGAAGAATATATTTCTTGCAAGTTTATGATAGATTAGCAAAATAAGAGAAAAGACCTTACTACCCCTTATTAAGCATCTTAACTTTACCTGCACTCACCACTTTTACCGAGAAGATGGAGCAATGAATTTTGTTGTTTCCAATAATATATTAAATGTTGTTGCACCCACTACATCAACCATTGGAGCATGATGTTGATGAGGTGAAAAAATGGGTACGTTTACCGCTGGAAACTCTGAGGAAATAAATGAGTCTAATGGATGATGAGGTTCTAGATGTTGATTTATTTTTGGACAAAGTTTCAATCTAGAAATCTATTCTTTCAGGGACAAAGGGAGTATTTGTAGTTTCTTTCAAATATTTATTAGTACCAATAAACTTTATCTTGTATTAGATTGAAGTGAAAATAGGAACAATATAAGTTGCACGTGCATTACTCCGAGGAAATGTTATAAAATGTTATAATGGATGATGAGGTTCTAAGTTGAGGTTATTTGTAAGACAAAGTTTCAATCTAGAAATCTATTCTTTCAGGGACAAAGGGAGTATTTGTAGTTTCTTTCAAATATTTATTAGTACCAATAAACTTTATCTTGTATTAAATTGAAGGTAAAAAAATAAGGAACAATATAGTTGAAATCACGAGATGAATCTTTTATCTTGTTTTACATGATATAATAATGTTATAAAAATGGCAGAAAGTGTGAAGCTAATATTCATCGGGTTGAAATTTTTTGATTTTTCTATTGGGTGAAGGAGTAGATGGTCAAATATATTCCTTTCAAGTTATATTAAATGTATCTGAGTTGCCTCATACAACAAAATCTATGTAACATGAAAAAAAAAGCTACAAACACAATGTCCCAATCAATGAATCAAACAATCATTTTCTAAAAAATAAACAAAAGGTGTATTTGATGATTTAAAGTCAATCTATGTGTTTATTTGGCACGGCTCCGACGACTCTTTTTCATACATAAAAAACAGTTATTTCTTTTGAAGTGTTTGGTGCGGCCTCCCTGCCAAAAGCTACGGTCGGAACCGTAGCCGTGACCCTGTATATCTTGAGAAGCTGGAATCACACAGTGTAAAGAAAGCTCAGCGGCGCAGCTTAATACTGATGGGTGAGCTGGTGCGTGCAGCCAAAACATCATACGTCGGTACGAAAGGGCAATGATAGATTTAGGCTTGCAAATGCTGAAACTACTACTACCTGCAAGATAATCTTTCGATTCATATCCAGATAGATGATCCAAAGCAACACTTTCCAGTACCAATAGTTTAAGCCTGGCCTGAACACCACCATCTAACGAGCAGCAAGCTAGCTAGTGGCTGGCAGTAGTACTACCATGCATAATTAATTAAACGCCAGCCCTTTTAGTTTGTCTCTAATTGCATGCGTCTGTGACATCTTTAAATTAAACCAAGTTGCTGTGTTGCTTTAACGTGTCTGCACCTTTTCCCCCTTGATAAAGAGAGCAGCAGGCAGGCATGCTAGCATTATTCTTTCGTCGTGGTACTCTGGCCAAAGTGCTCTTCAAAGCAACTACTAGTACAATCTTGTGTTGCTCGGAGCTAGTGACAGGAGATGCATGAGAAGAGAGACGACGGCCGACCGTCAGGCAGCAAAGAACGCAGGCAAGGAGACACAGGAGAAGCAAACAGTGCCAAGTTGTTATCTCGAACAAACAAAAGAAAAAAAAGGGAAACTGATCACGTAGCACGTCCTCATGGGAAATAGCTCTAGCCATTAAAAATTTGAAGAAATCAAACAGAAACGGCGTCCCCTAAACGTGATCGAATCCAGCACTTCAGTACTGGAGCACTGATATAATTTCTAGCACAACACAAGACTATAACTAACACACTCGTAGAATTGCAAGCGCTATAGAGAAGGCCGTTGGATGGACTTATATGAAGTACTAAAGATGAGTATTCTGGCCGCCTGGTCCAGCCCGGTAGAGCACGATGGGCCACCGGGCCGGGCCAGCCCAGTCCACCGTGCCTGGCTGACGACCCAAGCACAGCCTGTCGGGCCACTTTCCGTGTCGGCCGGCCCGGAAAGCACGTCATTTTTAGCAGGACGGGCTAGCCCAAGGCCCACCAAATGCCAGCACCCGGTTTCTCAAAAAAAAATACAAATGCCAGCACCCAGCAGCCCGAGAGAAGGGGAAGGGAACGCCGGATCCGGCCGTGGGAGGCGGCGGGGCCGCTAGCACGCTCGCCCCCAAGGCACTTGGTGGCGGCATGGAGGAGGAGGTCGACGCCACGCTTGCCCCCAGATCTAGCCACGGAGGAGGAGGTTGACGCCGCCGCGCTGGAGGCCGCCGCAGAGGAGGCTGGGCGCGCGCCGCGGGGAGCCGTTGTCATCTGCCGGTGGTGCAGAGGCCATGGGACGAGGAGTGGAGTGGAGGTGGCCAAACGCACAGGGGTCGTGGAGGAGGCGGCCGCCGCTGCCTTGCTCGAATCGTGGAATCGCGGTCGCGCGGGGCGTCGGGGAGTGAGATTGCGGTTGCGGCCTTGCGGTTGCGGGAGTCGCGGCTCTTGGAGTCGTGGGAGAACGAGTGCTGCGCGGAGGGGGAGTGGGATGAGTTAGGGTTTGAGTGAAGCCTGGAAGGGAGTGCGATGGACCTTTACTTTTTTTGAGCAATGGTGGGTCTTTACTTTTGCAGGCCATTCCAGATACCGGGCTGACACCGGGCCTCCCCTGTGTAAAGGTTAACACCACCATCACTTTAGCCTATGATCCACCAGTACAAAGGTCATGGTCACCGTCGTCTTGCACCATGAACCGCCTTTGATGATCGTTTAGTCGGTGTCGAGTTACTAGAGGATTCAACGGTGATATACTTTTGATCCCTGCCACATCATACCTATAACGACGGTGACAGAATTTCATCCCATTTCACAATAGTTACTAATTCAGCTGGACCCTTAATAACTTGAAGAACACAAAGCTTACATGTCGGGTTCATAAACATAGGGTCCCTCATGGACCGGCTTCCCAACATAGGCTCGGCCCAACGGACAACGTTGCAAACAATGCACAACTCATGGGCCAACCTAAGTAACTAAGCGACAGGCCAGAAGGGCGTTCCAATCTCTGACCGGAAGGCCTAGCCCAGGAGGAACGGCACCCGCTTCCAACTTCGGCCCACCTCTTCGACCGGAGCGCTCGCTTCGGTCTCTAGCCCGCCTCCGGACGGCCTCTCCGACCGAAAGGCCTGGCCAAACACTACTTCCAAAACCGCATCTCCGACCGGGGATGCGCCAGACTCCTGCTCACTACTCTTCTCCAACTGGCGCAGTTAGAACCGACTGGGACCAACCGACCAGGGACGCCCGCTCGGTAAGGACCAGGAAACGGACGGAGAAAGTAAGGCAGGGCGCACAAGTCAAACCGCAATACCAGGGACCGTACCCTGTGCCCCTGCCAGACAGTACCCTATGACCTCCCTGGCATGACAGAACCCAAATAGTGTTGTAGGCGCCGACATCTTCCCCTATAGTGTTGTGGGCGCCATCAACTCCCATACCAAACAAAGATGGTAAGGCACCCCCATGTGCCTCTGAGGCATCAACAGTATTGTGGGCACCGGTATTTACCGTACCGGACGAACATGGTAAAATAGTGTGGCAGGCACCGACGTATGCCATACCCGAAGAAGATGACGCAACCACCCGCATGCATCTGACATTCAACAGTAACATCAATAGTGTTATGGGCACCTACAATCATCTTGTACCCGACGGTGTGGGCAACAAGACTTAACACACGTACTCTCTCTCTCTCTCTTGTAAGGACCGTCCCCTTCATCTATAAAAGGGGACGCGCTCTCTCCCAAAAGACTCAGTTCATTAGATTCATTCAGATCGATTAGTTCACTAGCACACAACAACAGAACCACCAGGTTCAATCCACGAGCACATGCTCGAACACTTAGCACATAGCGGAGCTTCCGTCACTCTCGGCCCTTCTGACCAGAGTCTGACCAGACCTCTTGTACCCTCATCTTTCTCCTTCTCGTTTGTAACCCCACTGCAAACTTCGAGCACCTAGGCTCAGGAATAAAGTCGCCGACCAACCCAAACTGGACGTAGGGCACATTGCCTGAACCAATATAAACCCTGTGTCATTGAGTGCTAGGCCACCTCCGATCACAACGTATGACAAAACTACAAATATTTACTTGTTGGTCACTTTCTGCACCGACAATACAAATATATAATTATTACATCCATAAATCATGTTCACAAACAAGAGTACTTTTTACAATTACAATGGACGCTATCATAACATCTTTCTCAACTGATGTCTAACACAAGTGGTACATAGAGCATACTAAAGTTACTAATCTATACAGACTTACATATCAAAACGATGTAGCTGTGCTCCTTATATGTGGCACTCCTGCTTGCAAGGTAAAATGAATATAATTAGTGCATCCTTCGGATTGGTAGCCAATGCACCATGGACCCCCTCTTATTCATCTCTAATCCACAACCTGAACAAAGCACCAGAATTAATAATATTGAACATACCATTCCTTTAGTTAACAAGCCAAAATTGGCCTATACATACATAGAATGAAAACAACTGCCTACCTGAACAAAGACTGTCGTGATGACGAAATGCAGAAAATGCACATTTACTGCTCTGCTAATGACTCCATGGACAAGGGAACATCAGGAAGATAGTAAGGCCTGTTCATATGGAAACACCCTCTTCATCTACAAAAGCGGTTGATACGGGCATGGATGACATGAACCTTTCCGCGGTCCATGTCATATGCAATCAATGTTCTATCCTCATCACAAAGCTCTAAACCAACTTTAATATTCATGCGTCCAAACAGTTCCTCCGTGTCCACAACATGCTTCAAATTCTAGTTATCAGTACCATAGTCTTCAAGTATCCACACTAAAAGCCAAAGACCTATTGCAAAAATCAGCACAACACCCACATAGGTGACCTTGAGCTTGATGGATGGACATTTTAGCACCACCAGGTTTACGAATTGTCCTCCATGTCTTTCCCTCTATATCCACAGCAAATATCGCAGAGTACTCAACCATGTGCATAAAACTATTAAGACAAAACACTTATCGATTTTGAACGTAGAACAATACTACCCTTGCCCCATTCAGATTCATTAAAGATCCATGCTATAGTTTTAGATGAGAAGATCACACCTACGCACGCACCCTCCACCTCAACAAATTCAATCACATGGAAGTGCGAGGACGTTGGTTCAAAACCTAAGCGAGCCTGACCAATAGAATGGATGCTACACGACAGTACATGCCATTTGTCGATCACCAGATTGTAGACAATATAGCGATGTAATCCACCAGGCCCAGCACACTAGCAAAGGATGAGGGCGCTGCAACAATCTGAGACTAGGACTTTTTAATGGGGAAGGGCAAGAAGGACAAGGAGGGCCCTTCCACCAGCTGTCGTAGAAGAAGCCGACGACAGTCTGTGAAAGCTTCTTACATTGATAGGAGTCAGAGATGACGCACCTCTAGGTGCGACAGACACACTTGCAGCAGCACAAGGATCGGGCGGGGAGGTAGCTAAAGATGTCAGCAAGCACATTGTCTGAGAGGCTATCCACTACGTTCCTCATGTCGCGGGCATCCATCATATGGAAGGACACCACCAACCAAAGAGATGAGGCCACCCTTCCATGGAATTCTATCAATAAACATTAGTAAGGAGATGAGTTTCAGGAGAAGGGACGGCGATGCAAGTAAGGCCTTATACACTTGCTTTTGGATCTCGCGGCGGTGAGCACGAGTGGCAACGCTGGTGGTAGCAACAGTTCGTGTGCCGGTGGATCAGTGTGGGAAAGCCAGCGATGTGCATCGGCATGGAGCAAAAGCTAAGCAGTGGTAATGAGCAAGAGCGGCGATGACGAATAGCAGCAATGAGGACAAGAAAAGCTATGTGTGTGGGAGGGAGGGAGGGGGCGGTAGCAGGGGAGGGGAAGGGTTAGGGGGATGTTGGGGTAGGGGTTGCTTGCTCTCTGTGTAACTTTTACGCCATGCGAAAATCGAACTTTCATTAGTTCCGCACGGGAGGGTTCAAACGCGGGATTGGAAATTTTGCAACTAAGCGGCGGTGAATGCATAGTACCATCACTGGCGGCTGGGTCATATTACCACCCGGAGACCGCCGTATTATACGGTAATGAACACTAAGGCACACAATCTTAATGTTTGGCATTGAAACAAAGCGAAACTACGCACTTAGAAAACTAAGAAAAGCACAATTCTAATACTCAGATTGAAAGGAAGCCAACTTGGGTTCGATGATGAATAATAAGGCACACATATTTACATTGAAAGAAAGCCCAACTACGTACTTAGAAAACATAAGGAAAGCACAATGCCAGTACTCTCGGATTGAAAGGAATCCAACTTGAGTTCCATACATTCACACTGAATAAGTAGGTGGACACTACCAAGCTAACAAGTATGCCGAAAGCTAAAATACAGATACTATGCAAAAGTTAAAAGGCCTTCATATGTACATCATTGGTTGCATAATTAATCATTCTCCATGTAGATCCTAGTCAACCTCCATGGGATCATTGTGAATCTTCATAATATCCTATACAGATCGTTGTCGACCTCCATGGGATCGTTGTCAATCTCTATGTCATCCCAAGCCTTGACCACTACAACTCTGTCCACATCCATTGGTACACTTTCATTTAGCTCATCGACTTTGTTCACAAAGCACTAATTTGGTGAACCAATACTGAGGACAATAAGGCTCAAAAGCTACACTCCACGGATATACAAGGCCACAAACTCTAGAACGAGAAGATGCATTTTCATCTGTAGATCCAACAAAATTACTGTAGCTAGGTTGGAGGCGAAGGAGCAGAGAGCACGAGAGAGCAATACAAAGGAATATAGAATCCGGTGAAGGAGCAGATTCAGTGTAGTTCCCTTAGATCTAGATGGAGTAGAGAAGCAAGGACGGCGCGCTGAAGATTTGTGCAGTGAGCACGCGAGGTTGGAGGTGAAGGTGCAGTGAGCACATGAGAGGCTGCCTTTCGTCCGACGCTAGCAGGGTGAAGGAGAGTAAGGGAGCAGAGTGGGGAATGGATGGGAGGGTGTGGTAGGACCGTTGGAGTGTATATACATAGTTCAATAAATTGGTTGCCCCTATACCAGGGCCCAGTGTCCAGGGAAGTAGGATGCCTTCAACACATCAATTGATACTTGGATCTACTATCATTTACAGTTCAATAAATTGAACACTTGATTAATCACCTTGCATTTAGTACAACAATAGTTGTACAATAGTGATAGATTTCAGTCTGACACATTAATTGATACTTGGATGTACTAGCATTTTCATTTCAATAAATTGAACACCTAGATAATCACCTTGTATTTAGTTTAACAATAGTTGTACAAAAGTGACAGATTTCAGTTCAATACATCATAAATTGATACTTGAATCTACTACGGTGAACTAAGCAACTTGCCAATGAACATGACAAGAACTAAGGTAAGTATAAAATAGGTGAAAGAAGAACAGGAAGCACATTTGTTTCTCAAAGGAACAAAATCTTCCATCATCTTCATTGAAACCCTAGCCATTTCTTCAATCTATGGCATAATCTCTTCCTCCTCCTATAGATGTTCTTTATTTGTTGTAACATTGGCCTCCACCTTTAGCTCCCAAATCTTGTTACGTAAATCCAAAATCAAAGTCTTCAGAAATTTTCCATATTGGGGATCATGCCACTTAAAGAACCCATAATCTAAGTCGGGCTACGAAAAAACCAAACTACCATAAGTACAGCAGAATTTTAACATTTGCATTGTGAAAACAAAATGAACAAGAAAGAAATCGAGTTACATTATTTGCCCTGCAGCATCTGTGGTACCGACGTCCTAGGTTTCCATCACTCCACGAAATCCACCGAGGCGTCTTCAAGCCGCAGCGACACAACAGTGGTGGCTAGTATGCGTAGGGGTGGTTCTCGACATGGCATGGGATGGGTGGCCCGCTCCCATTGTAGCCTCCTCCGCTGGAAGCCGGTGTTCTTCTCGCGACCACGCCCTGGGATGGTGTCGACCACTGGGAGGAGTTGGAGCTAGATGCAGCCATGGAGTAGTTAGGGTTCAAAGTGTAGCACACTCTAAGTGAAGAGGTCGGCCTAGGTCTTTTGTCTACACTTTTGCCTCCCGCCAAGGCACCAAAATGTCCTTCGAACCCCTCGCACTCCCGCCAAGATGAAATGCTATGTCACTGCTGGTTTAGGGTACTATCCGCCTATAGAAGGACTATTTTGGATCTTTTGTGCTTACATAGAGGTGTACACGTGGACCACAATCAAGACCAACTGATTCTATTAACAGTTCAACCAAAGTAATAATTCAATGATTATGTAGTACTCATACATACTAATCCAGATGTTCCATCAGTACATATAAACTTCATTAACATAAAAGTTTTACAAATTCTATGACTTAATGTTGGATGGGTAGGCAGTTGCTAAGGTACTCAATTTATTGATGCTATCCAGAAAGCCAAAGGTAGTGAACCATAGTGAAGATGATAGCATCTCCGTCCACGGTCACATTGTATCTATAAAGTATGTCTACTTACTGTCCAGTCCTGCAAAGCACAAAAATCTTTCCACAAACAGGGTCTTGAACGATTCTTGTCAAATTTTGTGGTCCGAGAAGGTGACGAACAGCGGCTTCAACAATCAATAGTCGGTCCGGGTGAATTCTCCGTCCCCAAGTAGCAAACATCATTTAGGGTCCTGGTGCCACCCCTAGCCACCAAAACGCAAGGTTTCTCGCATTGAAATGGCTTCTTCCGAAGTAAGACATCTGTTGCAATGAACAAATTCCTAATATGAACAAAACTAATACCGAACCCAAAACCATTTGGAGCCAAATACAAACAGAGGGTGACCGAATCTATCTAACCTTCATGGGGTGTTGTCCATGATGACAATGCAAGGTGCTCGAGGTAGGGCAAGTATAGGCGATAGGTCAAAATGAAGATGAAGCAACGGGTGGGAAGAATGAAGATGAAGCAACGGGTGGGGAGAATAAAGATGAAGCAACAACAGGTGGGGAGAACTGATAGTTTCGTATTGGGGTTTTTTAGTTGGTCGAACCGCCACCAAAGCACCGACCGAACCTGAGGGGAGTTAGGAACGGGCCTAGCACTTCTAGGTTTCTTGCCAAATGGACGGTCCAAATTGATCAGCAGCGAGAACGGACGACACGGGATAATTTAAACAGTGTTCGTATTAAGCCGACCATTGCCACGCTAGCCAACACTATAATATGGCGATTGTCAGCGGTTAAACTGCTTTTAGATTCTCCTAAAAACAAACGCAACCGTACATGATAGTTTTTCCCTTTTCATTCACAAAAAATATACAGAAAAACAAAAAAAACATTCGTCGAGAGATCAAATTCGTGCACTGCCATTTTGGAAGTTGTATTGGAAAGAACTTGCTTTACATTTCATATAAAAAAGGTGGCATTAAAGAGATCAAATCTGCGTGAATATAATTTTTTCATTGATTCATTATGTATATGTAACATATAGATACAATTTAGACGAGTACATGATTGTACTTGTCCGAAAGCACAATAATTAACCTAAACTATTAAAACTACTTATACTAAGTATAAACTACTTAATCTAAACATATGCGCCTCGCTCGCTTGGGAGGAGGCGAGGCGAAGTTAGAGTCGGAGTCGGAGTCGTCGGAGTCATCATCGTCGTCTACAGCGTCAGCATCCTCCTCCTCCTCCTCCTCCTCCGGGTCCTCCTTCTCAAAGCTCCATAGAGGACTATAGTCAGAAGGCCTCCAGTCATCGGAGGAGACGTCCTCCTTGGAGGACTGGTGGGCTAGCAAGTCATCCTCTCTAGACGACAGGCTGCTTGGAAACTTGATGGGGTTGTCCGATATTTTCTTTGTAGATTGGAAGAGAAGGGGATGATGGATGAAGAAGAGGGGTGGTTTCAGAGGGCACCGGCTTGAAGTATATGTAGCACAATGGGTACGGCTCTTAGGCTTCAGGTGGCAGAAGTAAAGGTGATTTGACGGCCTTGGAAGTTGAGGCAATTCAACACTCACGCTGAATTTAATGCCGCTTGACCAAACGCTAATTTAGAGCCGGTGGACAAAATATGTATCCCAGTCGGCCCGTCTTTTCATGTGACAGAGCAAATGCAACCCCAATACCACTACCGCATCTAACATTAGCCGATTGATGGTACAAGTCTGAACTGCCGGTTTCATTCCCAGGAGGCCTCGCCATCATTCCAACCGGCGGTGGAAGTATCACACGGTCGCTTCTATCGCTACGGCAGTGAAAGTGGCGACATTGATAAATCAATTTGTAGTAGTGCAACTCCTGGGAGTTGGTTGGTTTTTTGGGAGATACGTCACCCGAGCGCCCATTAATCTGCTGGGTGCGTCCCATCCGCTGACGCTAGTTGATGGCGTTTGGGCCATCATGCCTAGTGGAGGAGTTATGATGCATGCGCGCCCCTACGCTGTCCTATCTCATCTAGGAGATGGGACATTGGGGCCACATGGAGCAGATCCGGAGGAGGAGGAGCCGGGGCACTTGGTGCGCATGTATCCTAGCCATCGATGATGGTCGGTGGGCCTAGGGGGAGGCGGATCTCCCAAGTCCCATGAGGAGGCATGCATGAAGTGGGCGGCCCGCGTGGCGGAAAGTGGAGCGGGGACTTGACTCATTGCCAGCGGTTCTCTGACTTTGCCTTTACTACACGGCCATCATCATGCAACCGCCTCGGAGGCGCGCTACGAGGATTGAAGGAATGCCTAGCCGGGTCCCCAGGGTCCTTTGTAGCCGCTGATGGCTGATCGGAGGGCCGGAGCCGCTCAAAGCACACCACCTTTGGCTATAAAGGGAGGCCCCTAGGGTACGCATCATCTTCAATCCTTTCCTCTGGCCAACTCTCTTCTTCTTCCTCAGATCCATCTTCTTCGGCGGCGATGGCGGTGGCGATGAAGTGCGACGCTTCCCTCCAAGTGAGCTTAGTGTGGTCCACCAGTCAACTGCTTCTTCAAGGGTGGAAGGACTCTAGCGGTGGGTAGCCGATGGCATGACATAGAGCCAGCTGCAGAACTGTGGTGCTGGGCGAGAGACCAGGGCCTCCATTGCCGTTGGCAGCCTAAGCGTCCACGGTCTTGCCCGGAGTTGCTAGTGCCAACGCTTCCCCGATGCCAAGGCCCGTCGAGTCCCTGTCCCGCTGCCCCTCCTTATAAAAGGGGAAGGATCCCGGCGCCTCGGGCTACCAGGGACTTTCCATTTTGTCAATGGACAAGTCAGCGGCCCAGGGGCTCAGCGATCCTTTGCATCGGCGAGCTTGGCCGAGCGCCGCCGGTCCCGAGCGAGAATCGGCTCTCGAGCTCTGGCAAGGCGGGGTTGGCCCTGCTTTCACTATGCCTGTCTACGTGGCATGGAAGCTCGATCAGGGGGCCCCGACTGGGTGACCATGGCCTTTGCTACCGCGGTGGTGGGTCAGTAGCGGTTTTTGTCGCTGTATATTATAATCAGGTCATTCCCAATTGATGAAATGAAATTACTTTCATGTGTAATCCCATTTTGCTCTTGAGTCGTGCTTAGAGACATGATCCCTCATTGGGCTAGGCTGTTACGATGATGGCCTCGTTGGCCAAGATCGCTGCTCCCATCCTGCTAGCAGGTAAGTCTATGAGAACCAAAGGTTTACGGTCGTTCTGTGCCCCGGTCATGTCCCCCATAGGGGAGATCCTCGGCTTCCCGACTGAGCCACTCGTATAGTTCCTGAGCCCGTCTGTCGGTACTCGAGGCCTCACTACCTCCCTCGTTGGGTCACCATGAGTGACTCAAGTTAGTACTCAAACATCGTTCATCAAAATAGTCTGGCGCTCCTAGGTGCCCTGGCTACAGCCACGTGGGCTCGCCTCCCGAACATCCCTCACACTTTTAATTGCTTCGGGCGACCTTGAAGCCTAGTGGGATGGCCTTGAACCCTCGGTGATGCCTCTTCTAGGGGGGCCTGGACCGGCATGCGGTGGGGTGGAACGATCGATGAAGGATCAAGAGATAGGTAGAAATCTGCAAAGAAAACGGAATGGACACAAGGGAGGAGAAAGAGGACATAGCTGGTAACATGATGGTCGGGGCCGCTCTGTTAGCGCCTTGCCGATCTCTCACCTACTCCTCCTGCTCCATCCACCCATCCTTGCCTCGCTCGGGGGCCTTCTACAGTGGTCCTCCTTCTAAAAAGGTCAGCAAGTGGTTAGCTCGGTCGATCCTCTGGTGTGGCTAAGCCATCCTTGGGATGGCTCTGGTAGGAAGACAACGAATAGAGTAGACAGAGGTAAGAAAAGCAAGAGGGTTAGGGGGTCAGGACTTATCTTGGTTTTTGTTGTTGGAGAGGTAGGCTGGCGAAGGAGGTTGGCAGATGGGCCATGGCTCGGGAGGCGTCACTTCTAGGCGGATGGCTCGGTGATGACCTTCCCTCATGGGGAAATGTCGAAACTCACCTTGATCGGGTCAGCCCCTTCTAGGGAGCCAAGCGCCTGGATAGAGGGGCTAGCCAAGCTCCTTGCCGATGCTCGGCCGATCAAGCACTACCGCCATCTTGGTTGCCTCTTCCGTTGGCGCCCTTCCTGCGTTGCATCTAGGGCCATCGGGAGCACTGGGGGCGATGAGCCTAGCCGCTTGGGCGACGCAGTCTTGCTCACTATAGTAGGCTTGCTCAAAGCTGCCCTTGACGGTGATGACCCCCTTCGGGCTAGGCATCTTGAGCTTGAGGTAGGTTTAGTTGGGGACAGCCATGAACTTGGCGAAGCACGGTCAACCAAGGAGGGCGTGGTAGACATCGGGGAAGTCGACGACCTCAAAGGTGAGTGGCTCATTGAGGAAGTTGTCCAGCTGGGTGAAGGTGACGTTGAGCCGGATGCACCCGAGGGTCATGGCTTCCTTCCTCGGCACAATCCCGTAGAACGGCGCCTTGCTGGGATGCAGGATGCTCCGAGGGATGCCCATCTTGTTGAGGGTGTTGATGTAGAGTATGTTGAGGCTGCTACCCCTGTCCATCAGCACCTTGGTGAGGCACGTGGTGCCCATGATTGGGCTGACCATGAGCGGGTAGTGCCCTAGATGGGGGATGCGATCAGGATGGTCTTCTTGGTCGAAGGTGATGGCCGTTTGGGACCACCGAAGCCACGTCGAGGCGGTGAGGGTGTGGACGACATTCAAGTTGGTATAAATTAATGCACACAGAATAATCCACAAGCACGCGGATATTATACCGATGTAGCACTTCACTAGGAGTACCCAGTTTTATACTGAACTCAAGGAAACATGTGTGAGAATAACCAAATCTAACTTTAGTAAGCTTTGTCTTCTATTATTCAATTCTAGGGTTATTACTAGAGAAAACACAGGCATAGTAAGTTTCCTATAGTAACAATGTCCTGCTAGGCCTACTAACGGGAGGTGGACTACAAAGGATTCAACGAGGCTATAAGAGTCACCCTCACGAGCTACCATTGATCTGAAAAATATGGTACATCCACGAGTAAATGAGTCGAAGCACCACGCTTACACTACGAATACTACTTTAACCCAGGAGCTACAAGGATTAAAGTACTCAAAAGAGAGTCACAAACCTGAAGAACAATATGAACAAGATGCTTACTTGAATTAGAAGTTGATTACCAGAGAAATCTCAGAAGCAAGCTCATGAAGAACTTGATTCTTGCCAGGTACAAGCCATAGACAGAGAGCACCAACAGGCCGAGACTCCTCCAAAACTCTTCCGTCTCACTCTATCTCACTATCTCTAATACAAGACTAGATACTATCGAGGACTAATCTTCTCTTGATTGCTAGCTATGATCCTGGTGGACATATGAATTAGGGTTTCTGGCTTCTCATCTCTTAGGATCAAAATGAGGCATGCCCTAGAGGGGGGGTGCAGGCATATATAGCCCCATTGAATCATCCTAGATCCTCGGATCAAACTAGCTTGAATAAATGATGTAGATGCATCCTAGGAGGTGGTGGAGAATCGGTGTAGCAACAGGGGTTGACAGGTGGGACCCATAGGGCTGGGCAGCCTGCATGTGGGGCCAACCAGTGACATGTGTCTTGATTCGGTGGAGAGCCTCCTAGAGTCTTCTAGAGTCTTCCCACATTGATTACGCGGTGGCATTCCATGATTTCCTTTGACGAATAGGTCCTCCTTGGCGGTTTTCTGATTAAATCCTGCTGAAAACACAGATTCACTAAAACTCATGGAATTTGTTAGTTTAAATCCCTAAGTCTATGTTGGTGATCTATTTTAGCCATTTATGCAAGCTATATTGACGGTTTGTGATGAATGTTAACTATCATCAACAAACTTTCCCACACTTAGGCTTTTACTCGTCCTCGATAAAAGGATGGATTATTTAAGACATAACCTTAAGACAAGTCATCAACATAAAACCATTCCCAATCATTCATACACTGCAGGATTCAAAGTGTCTACCATAAAACTTTGGATGGTTGAAGAATGGAACAGCTTGAAACAATCACCATCTTCCTTCAGTCAAGTCAATTGGAGAAACATTTAAAAATTTTGAAAACAAAAATAGTGCTTACCTTCTCCTTTTTGTGGTACTCTTGAATCACTCTGTATATGTGGTATTTTTGGATCTTCACCAAGACATTGATGATTGTGCCTTCTTTTTACCTACTTCTAAAGGCTTATGTGGAGCTCAGGTAGGGATGAATATAAGAACATACTTGCATTACATATATCATAAAGTCAAAACGAGGATCCAAGGAGAAAAATGTCATACTCTTAGATCAAGATGTGCATGTGTGTGGATATACATATGGTGGCTAACCTAATTCTACTATGCTCCTTGAAACATGTCTATCTTGTTTGAAACTTGAAAACTTTTGCAAGAAAACATGAGCTATCTTATTCATCTCTTTTTCTCTCTTTTTTAGGTGGGCATCTATTGTTTTAGATATCTCGAACACTTGTCCATTTTTTCAAAAAAAAATCTCTTCCTTTTCTTTCATGAATAAATTTTGCATAGCCCATGCCTCTCTTTTCTGCAATTGAAACTTTTCAAGAGAGACATTTACAAGAACTTAGAGCATTTATCCTAACAATCATATTTTTATGTCTATTCCCAATATAGGAGTAGAACATTTTTGGGTGGATGGAAAACATGTTGTGTACTCCCAGTGTAGGAGCAACAGATATATGTGGAATCTAAGTGATCTTGATCTTGAGAGCATGACAAGTTTCTCAATAAGGGTCACAAGGTTTGATCAAACTCAATATAATGATAAGTAATATATGTAGAAGGTTTCCTAGTCTATCATATCATGTATAGCTCTGGTAGGACATTGCTTACCACAAAGGAGAGATGTAGCTATTCTTTTTAACCTTTTGAAATAAAATTCTCTAATAACAAGACATGAAGAATCAAGTTCTCATTATTATACTATATCTCATTCCACAACAACTTAAGTAACATGGGGTCCCTAATAATAACTTCTCAATAGTAGCATGACTTCTAGGAAAAGTATTATGTGAGTCTTTCCTTAAGTCATGACTAAAATAATCTTTTCTTAGGTTTTAAAGTTGTTTTATCAAAGGAGCCGTGGTTTTAATTGTTTTCATGTATACCTTTTGCACAACATGTGGAGACAAAACACATATCCAAAAGAAATAGAAGAGATAATAATAATAAGCGATATAACTCCTGGAAGTGCTACATCAATATAATATCCAAATGCGCTTATGGATTATTACGTGTACATTGGTGAAAATAGAGTGTATGGGCCAGTCTTCAAACATGACATCATGAAGGCCCGAAGCGTGGCATGGCTTTGGTGTCACGTCCCTATGGTGCTTGGCGGTGGCACACCCAGGTCCATGTAGGAGAGCTCGGGTGGCCCCTACTCTCGAGCCCATTTCGAGGGAAGTCCAACTTTGGTCAGCGCGGGATTAGGAAGCCCCAAGCCCTAAGCGAAGCTTACGGTCGGGTTTTGGTCCATTGCTTTCGAATTTCGTGATTTTCTGATCAAGGGAATCGAATTCCATTCTTAACACACCGTATGTTCATCTCGCCAATCATCATTGGCCACTAAGCACGTGGTGTGTTCCCCCACACTTGTTTTCATGTATACCTTTATGCACAACATGTGGAGAAACTAAAAAGTTCACATATCCAGAAAGAAATAGAGAAGCAAATGATAATAATAATAAGACTTGATATATGGAAACTCAAGGTACTTGAAGAGAAGAAAGGAAAAACAAAAGTGCTACATCAATATAATATCGCTTAGAGAGTGTGCACTTATGGTTTGATGGATTATGTACATTGGTTTCAAAGTGCCACTAGATGCTCTAACTCATTGCATATGCATTTAGGATCTAGTGGAGTGCTAACACCCTTGATAATATTTGTGTAAAAATGCTACCACATGTGTGCACAAGGTGTTTGTAGGGTTGAGATGGGGCCTCCCCGGGATTAGGTGAGATTTTCCCTTACCGGATGCAAAAGTCTTGGTGGTTGGCACACTTGGTAAGGGGTGAAGTAAGAGTTGAAATGGAGCTCGAAATGATCTTTGGGGGTCTCTTGGCCGGGATTTGAGTCACTCGATGGCCGGACGCTGAAAGGTGCGTTGCGTCGGCCGATCGAGCAACACTGATGGCTAAGGTTGAGCCCTGGTCTATGTCCGGTCAAGAGCCCCTAGATGCCTCGGGGAGCTTCTCGAAACGCGAGAAGCTTTGTCTTCTTGTGTCACGTCCCGAAGGTGACCCTGACATTTGAAGGAGGAGCATTTGGCGGCACACCTAGGTAGGGCCGCGCCAATTGAGGAGCCGAGCGTCCGGCATTGCGTTGTGCCTAGGGGGGCATCTATTTCTTCTTGTTAGCCCCATGGCGGCCTCTTGCACATTTTCATTGACATAGCATTGTTAGCCAAAGTTCTCCCACTCATTTCCATCATAGATTAAACATCTTTGTGAGATTGGGAGAGAATCCAAGTGCATTGCTTGAGTGGTTGCATCTAGAGGCACTTGGTGTTCGTGTGGATTTCGCTTGTTATCTTGGTGGAGCCCAAGTAGCAAGGATCATTGAGTGGAGGAGGTGAGTCTCCGACCCGATCGTGGTGAAGCCCGGAAGGCAAAAGGTAAGCTAGTAAATTGCTTGTGGCTTGTGTGATCCTCATCTTGTTGCGGCACCCTATTGAGGGTTTGGCGAGTGATGCCAATCTTTGAACCTCCAAGTGGTGAATCGCCAACGAGGACTAGCTTGCTTGGCAAGCAAGTGAACCTCGGTAAAAATCATTGTGGCATCATTGATTCCGAGGTGATTGGTCATCAGTTATTCATCTTCGGATTGGGGTCGGTATAACCCTCTTGGGGTCTTCTTTGTTGGGGAACCATTGGAGAGCCATGCTTGGTTGGTGTGGCTCTTTAGTCTTGAGACACACACATAGGGTAGTGTCATTGCTCTTGTGTGATTGACACTATCTAAACTAGAATTGTGGTAATAGCATTTTTAGTAGGCTAGCGCAACACTCGCTTCGTCTCATAATTGCTAACCATAGTGTTTTGTAGAACTATTCACCCCCCTCTAGCCATTAGGACCTTTCAAGTGGTATCAAACACGAGGTCACCGTTAATTTGAGGCTTAACAACCCTTAAATGGCTCAAATCAACAACACCAAGAAGCCACCCTAATTTGATGGCTCAAATTATTCATATTGGAAGTGATGACTCTCAAGTCAATTGTGGAAGGTGGTAGAAACTAAAATTGAGATTGATGATGGGAGAAAATTGCCGTGAAGAAGTACTTCTCCAAAACAATGATATTGCTCAGTGCCATTCATGATGCAATTAATGCAAGAACTTTTGAGCAAATCAAGAATATTGAGATGGCACATGAGGCTTGGAAGAAGTTGGAAGAATCTTTCGAGGGTACTCAAGCCGTGAAGGGTGCAAAAGCTTATATTCTCAAAGAGAAGTTTGCGAGCTTCAAAATGAAGGAAGATGAGAGTGTGCCGGACATGTTCCACCGGATGGAAGTGATTGTCAATGATCTCAAGGCACTCGGTGAGAACATAGAGGACAAGGACTTCTCAAATAAGTTCTTGAGATGTTTAATCCGGGGCTTGCTTAGGATCTGCTCCATGCGATTTCTCCTGGCTTGCTGTGTGTTCTCCGGTGATGGGTCCATCACTTTTTGCCATCCACACACTCTTGGCATGCCTAGTGGGACCACAATTGTCAACATGGATAATGAAGCGATCCTCAAGGTCAACCTTGAAGACATGCCTGATGATTAGAAAGCACTCATTGAGCGGGCGGCGGAGGAATTCAGTGAGAAGTGTCTATTGTCCTATAGTAGGACGTGTGATTCAGTCATCTAGAAGACTCCCCTACCAAGCATCCTCCTACATGGACAAAGTGAAGATGTTGAAGCAAGAACTACTGCCCATTTGGTCCACAAGTCTGTTCATGAAGCCATTACAAATCACAATAAGGTGTTAGCCAACACAATTGGCAATGTTTTGAAAGAAGTTTTCTTTGGAGCACCACCAGTTGATCAGGTGGGACCGGCATACTTCAATGGCTTTAATCCTTCCGCTATGGGAAGCAACTTACCTGGTTCTAGTTAGCTGCCAAATGGTGGGCAGTATCAGCAACCACCAGTGCAACAGCTTTCAGGAGGACAAGCTCAAGATCAAACCCTGCAAGCAGCAAGGGGCAAGGTTAGATGACTAGGGGGCAACCGCCAGCATAGTAGTCACCAAATACCCCTGTCACTCTAACAGTTCAGCAGCTCACCGGACAAAACCAAGCTTATTCAATCCAGTAGCCAACCTCTCTAGCTACTCAGCAAGTTGTGTAACGGCCAGCACAAGGGAGATTAAGTACTTCCTACCAGATGCCTTAGCTAGCCCATAAAATTGCTCTATTAGTGTAGGGGATCATCAAGAATGTTGATCCCAACTACTTCAATAGTCGATTGCAAGGGTATGCAGCTCACAATGCTCAAATCGACTATCCAAAAGGATATCACCTGGTTTTTGATGCCAGCACGTATGAGCTTATGCCACACCATGGGTATCATAATAAGCAACAACTCCAGCAATCTTAGGTCCAAGGGCAACAGTCTCTGGCTTAGGGTCAACAAGTTCGAGCATAAGGCTCTCAGGCTTAGACTCAAGGGTAGCCGAGATAAGGAGTCATTGGCATGGATGCTGATGAGTTCGTCAATAGAATAACTGCTATGATGTAGAGCCAGTTTGGCCTAAAGCCTAAAGGACAGGTTGGCTCTTACAAGTGCCCAAACTCGGCCTAATATGATATTATGCAACTCCCTCCACGCTACAGAGTCCTAGATTTCTCCAAATTTACCAGGATAAATGAGATGACAACCATGGAACATATTAGCCGCTATCTCATTCAGCTCGGAGATGCATCTGTTGAGGAGGCACATAAAGTTAGATTCTTCCCCTTATCCCTATCTGGACCAGCCTTCAGTTGGTTCTCATCACTTGAACCCAACTCGATCACTAGATGGGCCGATCTGGAGAACAAGTTCCACGTATACTTCTATAGTGGGACAAGAGAGAAGAAGATCACAGATCTAACAAGCATGAGGTAGAGAAATAATGAGTCAGGTTCTGAGTTCATTCAAAGATTCAGAGAAGTAAGGAGCTATTGCTACTCATTAAATCTGTCTGATGGCCAATTGGCTGAATTGGCCTTTCAAGGAATGTCTCCATTAATCAAAGAAAAGTTTGATGGCCAGGAATTTGAGAGTTTGGCCCATCTAGTTCAGAGGGTGTCTGCTTTTGAGAGTTGGCATCAGTCCCTGCGCAAAGAGAAGTATTTAAAGGGTACTGCTGCTATGTCTGATTCATATGATGCAAACTCTGATGAAGACGATCCAGAAGTTGCAACCGCCGAGTGGATATGGGGCAAAGCTCCTATATCTTGTCCATGGGTGAGGCAGATAGAAAATGCCTATGACTTTGATGTTACGAAGGCCCATAAGATCTTTGATTTGCTCCTGGAGAAGAAGCAGTTGAAGTTACCTGCAAATCATGTGATCCCTTCGGCTAAGGAACTTAAAGGGAAGAAATACTATAAGTTTCACAATGCCACTAATCATAACACTAATGAGTGTAGAATCTTCCGCTTACATATTCAGAAGGCCATCGAACAAGGAAAGATCAAGTTTAAGCCAGCCAAGAAACCAACAATGGACATAAATAAGCATCCTTTCCTAGGGGTACATATGGTAGAGTTTTAGTTGGCCAAAGGAAAGACAAAGGTCTTGACATTGGCTAAGGCCAAAGAAGATGGGTTAGTTGACCCCAAGGTTCAGATATCGGCTAATGAGTACAAGAAAGCTAAGCAGCAACGTGATCAGTGAAAGAGCCGATATGAGCAAGGTGAGACTTCTAGAGCTAGTGCTATGCATCCTCATGTGACTTCCAAAATCTTATTGAATAAATGGCAATGCTAGAAGGAGGACTACCAGCGCTGGCTTGAAGAAGAAGAATATGAACGCCAGCACGAAGAAAAAAGGTATGAAAGAGCACAAGTCAAGTTACATTGGAACTATCCTTTCTTCAGAAATGGTTGGAACAAAGGTTTGAAATTGCCCACAAGATGTAAATGCCCAAAGTGCAATAACTAGTATTCAAAATTTAGGAAATCTCAAGCCAACCGTTGGTCTATCTATGAACATTTAAGTTATCAATCTGATGACATGGATCGACGCGTAAAAAATAGAGTTCACGATCGGCTAGGCAAGCGTGTGCAGGATCAGAGTTGGGCCGGTCGTGATGAAGAGAAAGAGTATGTTTGGCAAGAGGGCCAATGGTGTCTAGGAGGTCTAATAAGGAGCCAGAAAAAGAAGAGTCCAACAATTGAGGAATAAAGAATTGGAAGCTCAGAAGTATAGCAGACCTCAAACATGGCGCGCCAGACCTCAAACATGGCGCGCCAACCAAACAGCCGATAAGAGTAAGCCATCGGCCAATATTGATATGGTTTTCATCCTACCTGCAGAATTCAGAGCTCCCTCTAGGTATGGGCAAGGAGAATCCGGTGAAGAAGGGTCCGATGAGGAAGAATTGGGAGAAGCAGTGACTCGGTTAACCCTCTAGTCCCAACAAGCTATATTTGACAAACCATCTTAGCACCGACACTTGAAGACTTTATACATGAAAAGATTTGTCGATGGAAAGCCGATGACCAAGATGTTAGTTGATGGAGGTGATGTGGTCTATCTAATGCCCTATACTATGTTCCCAAGCTGAAAAAGTCCTAGAGATTTGCTCAAGACCGATATGATGCTAAAAGACTTTGGTGGCAATGCATCTAAGACCCAGGGGGCAGTTAACGTTGAATTGACGATTGGGAGTAAGGTTCTGCCTACTACTTTCTTCGTCATCGATGGCAAAGGAACATATAGTCTGCTCCTTGGTCATGACTGGATCCATGCTAATTGTGGCATCCCCTCGATGATGCACCAATGCCTTATCCAATGGCAAGGAGATAACGTTGAGATGATACAAGCCGACACCTCTATGAGTGTGGCAGTTGTTGATCTAGCCTATTGGGAATTTGAAGACTATGAGTGCTTCTCTGGTAGAATCTAGGAAGGAGGCGCCATCAGGGTCAATGATGAACGTCAATAGCTGATCCAAGCAATCGGCTCTGAGAGTTTATTTTGATGACTCCTCCAGTTGGTCATTATGGAATGGCTGAACACTGCCCTTATGGATTAGTTTGTCAGAGTATGGCCATTCTATTTCAAGGAGTCAGAATTGGATTTGAACGCACAACATTTTGAAAGAGTTTGACAGCCGTTGATTTTTGGGGTTTCATAAATGATTTATTACTTAAATCATCATCGGCTATTTTTTAAAGCAATTGTTCATTGTGGGACTTTAACCTTGGTGATTAAGATTATTACTCGAGTATGATCAAATTCAGATCGTCGCTAGGATTGATAGCCGGTACTAGCAAAGTATCACCTTCAGAACAAAAAATTAACAATCCTAATTCAGTCTAAGGAGGCAAAAGCCAATGCGGCACAACTCTAGGACCTTTTTTGATTCCAAAGAAAACTACGGGCCAAAAAATTAACAATCCTAATTCAGTCTAAGGAGGCAAAAGCCAATGCGGCACAACATTTTATTCATAGTTGGGGCCCTAAATACAAACTACGGGCCAAAGAAAACATTGTTCACGATTCCTTCGGCCGAATAAGTATTCACCACGGCATCTGCGTGCCTGGCGAAGTCCTCCACCAACACTAAAAACACTAGCTTCGGGAAAAACACGGCGGTGGCATCGGACACCACCCGGTAGTGCACCGTCCATGCCATGGCGGTGTACACCATCATGTATGGTGACCACCTTGACTCTAGATGCGCTCTGCCAAGTCCAGGTGGGCACCGCCCTAGGGGTGGTGGTGCCACCAAACAAGGCACGACGGTGCCAGCCCCCAACACGCTGCTCTCATCCTCTGCTAGCCGGGCACCGCCATAGAGGTGGCGGTGCACCGGACAAGGGGTGGCGGTGCCCCTAGGGCACCACTCCGAGCCTGGTTTCGCCTCCTTCTCTTCACCAACTTCTTCACTTTGCAAATGTGCTAACACCACCAAATGATCACCACCTTGTGCACCTGTGTTAGCTTTTTACAAACATTTTTCTAAAGGATTAGCACTCAATTCACCACGCCACTCGATCCTAACACGTATGCAAAGTTAGATCGCTCAAGTGGCACTAGATGACCAATATACAAACAAGTTCGCCCCTCTTAATAGTGCGACCATCTATCCTAAACCCGATCATCAACTTATCTATACGCCTATGTCCAATGAAATGAAATGCCCTAGGTTATACCTTTGCCTTGTGCATTCCATTCCATCTCCTCCAATGTCGATGCAACACATGCAGCAACATTATCAACAATGATATGATCCACTTCATATCATCACGTGATCATATTGGTTCATCGATCTTGACTTCACTTGCTCTTCACCAATGCTTTGGTCCATCGGCACCAAGTCATCACTCAACTTGCCCTTCACACTTACAATCGGTCCATCGAGCCAAGTCATGTCTTGATCTTCTTCACCTTGATCACATGACTCAACGTCATGTCTCATGTGCAATGAGCTCCTTCATCATCACATGTGTTTAATATGAGCTTTGCAACATCTTCGAGCCATCTCCACCTCCATGGCATATGTTGCTCACACACATGTACATGTTTATCTCACATAAACGCAATTAGTCCACCTAGGTTGTCACTCAATTACCAAAACCAAACAAGAACCTTTCAATCTTCTCCTTTTTGGTAATTGATGACAACTCCACAAAGATATGGAAATTAAACTCAAATGGATTCATGTTGCTTGCCCAAGCAATTTTACCATGTGTAAATGATTTTGGACAAGTACCAGAACCCAAATTGGTAGTATTAGCTCCCCCTACATATGTGCTATAGTGTTTGGTTCTAAGCTTGCACATATACATAGATTTGAATTATGGAAGAGTAATTACCACCAAATGATGCTAAGGTGTAAAGAATTAACCTTTGAAGCATAATACCAATCAAAGTTGCACCTTTAAGTTCACCCTTAGCACCATGGTTAGCTAGATACCACTTGGAAACAAAACACTAGATACCCCATGACATCAACATTAGAAGCAAGGTACTAGTAATACTTGAGAAACATACCAAGTGTCTAGCTACCATCCTATGCATGCTAGTTATATATCATCATTCAAGTTCTATAACTAGCATACACCACACAAGCATGCATATTAAATTTTAAAACTTATGCAATGCAAGCAAACACATGAATATGCACATATCAAATGCAACCAATCAAAGTTCATGAGCTTGCTCCCCCTACTTGTGTGTTTCTCTTGTTCAAGAATTTTGATCCTCTCACATTCTTCAATGTTGCTCCCTCTTTATCCATGCCCATGTCCAACTTCTACTTCTTTGTCTCAATCTCTCCCAAAGCTTTCATATCTTTGTACAATCTCTCCCTCTTTGTCATCAATTTCCATAAAAGGTATGCTTCTCATTGATGCAAAGGCTTGCATTAGGGTAGATGGTTGAGGCTTGAATCTTGCATTTCTGATGGACACTTGAATCTTGCATTACTTCATATGTTGGAATGACACCATTTGGATAGCTCTTGAGATATCACACATAGGATCTTTGACCTTGATACCAATTGGTGGGACACCTCCCCCTAAGTCATTGCATGGGTCATCCATTTGCTAAACTTGAGCTCTTGTATGTGAGGGATGCACTCTTCATTTGATGATCTCTTAAAGTTCAGGATCACTTGTGAAACCACCATCTTGTATGATTGATACCACTTGTAGAAATGTGATACCATGTGAAATAATTTACTATCATGCAACCACTTGTTGGATTTGTCAATTTTGATCATTTCTTGAACTTTTGCTATCTTCATGAGTACCAATTGTAGGATATATCTTGTATGTTGATCTAGACACCACTTGTGAATACCTTTTGATAAATTAATTGAGTCTAGATACCACTTGAAATAACCAAACTAGATATCCATTTGTATTGTTGTCTTGTGCTTGTACTCTTGTTGCTATCATGAGCTTCTAAGTTGACTTGAACTAAATTGATTTGCCTAAGCTTCCAAGTCCGGTTTGAACCAATGATAAGCTTCTTCACACATCTTGGAAAGGGTTATCTTGCTAATGTTGTACTTGTTACTTGTTAGCAATCCAAATTAACTCAAGTACTTGGGTTTACTAGCTCATGAACAAACTCATAGACTAACCACTAGATCAATTAATCACTAGTAGAGAAACGACTTTTGATCCACTTCGAAATTTGGCTTTAGTCCCGGTATTTTTCGCGTCCAAGACTAGAGAAACCTTTAGTCCCGGTTGGTAGCTCCAACTGTGACTAAAGGTTCCTGCCCAACGGTTACCGAGGTGTGTCAGAGGCACGTCAGTGCGAGAATCTTTAGTCCCGGTTTGAGACATGAACCCGGACTAAAAGTGTGACTTTTAGTCCCGGTTTGAGACATGAACCTGGACTAAAGGTACCTTTAGTCCCGGTTTATATCTCAAACCCGGACTAAAGGTGTCTCCAAACTGAATTTAAAAGGAAAGCGCATCTTATCTAAGTTAGATGTGTGGTGGTAGATGAGATGGTAACGGGTGCAAGAGCTAAAGTGGGAGGTCGTAGGTTCGAATCTCCATAGCTGCAACTTTTTTTACCCAATAAACACCTCTACTCCCGGTTGGAGAAACCGGGTTTAAAAATCAAGACCTTTAGTCCCGATTGCATAGTCTCGGTTCCAAAACCGAGATTAAAGGGGTTGAGAACTGGGACTACAGCTAGGTTCTCTACTAGTGAATCATTCAAGCAATAGTGGTAGGCTATGAATTTTAAAAATTTTATTTGTCATACATGATCCTATAAGCATGTACTATATGCACTAACCGCATACTAGTAAGGGATGAAATGATCATGCACATTATAATGATACATTTGTTATGTTGGAGAAGAGGATAGTCACATAGATTCCAATGCATTTCTCCAATAGCAATGTGAAGTCCAATTATAAGCATGGTGAAGACCAATCATCAATATTGAAATCCATTCTTCACCCATATGCATTGAAAACCACTAATGATCAAGTGCACTTTCTTGTTGTGGTTGGCTTGCTTCTTTATTTCATCTTTGCCTGCATGAGAGCATTAATTGTGAGAATACCACTTGAAATATCATGACTAGTTTTCTTTTGGGTGTTGCTTGCTTTTCTTGATCAACCCTTTTGATTGCTTCAACTAAGCATCTTAAATATTCCTCGGATCACCACTTCCATGTTAGCCTTCCAAGTACCACACTTGGTTTACCTACACATAGACGGCAAGTCCCTACACTAGAGAGAAGTGACCTCTCTCCAAAGAACCATTCTTAATACTCTCTTGAATTGACTTTGTTTGATTGATCCAAGTGATGGACTTAACTTGATGAGTAACCATGAAACCTTCCTGAAGTCCTTTTCTTTCTACTTGTTTAAGTCATTTTCTTTCTACCAAATGATCTCCAATAATCTCTAGAACTTAAACTTCATCTTCATCTTAAGTTTGATCTTGATCTTCAATTTGAGTACTAAATGTGTGCCAAATACACTCCACAATCAAATGGCCTTATACTCTTTGCTTGTCATGCTTCTAGATCAATACAAAACCAAACTTAGGTACCTCAAACACTTATAAACATGTTTCCAATTTGAGGACCTTTCAATCAAAGTATCTCTTGATCAATCCAATAGATGTTATTTTTCTAGTAGATTCTGTGCCCTTCAAAGAAAAATCTATATCTCCTAATATACAGATCCAAATACCACAAATTTGGTGGAGATGTAGTTAACTAAGTCATATAGCAACTATAAAAATTTGTGCTACATTTGACTTTTATATTGCTACCAGATTTTAATTCTTCCACCACTGCTATATGATGAAAACTGCTGCACTATAGCTGACAAGATCTACTCCAAAACCAAAGCATCTCTTATCCAATCCTCATGAAATTTATACAGAATCTTACACCATAAGTCTAGAGAATGCATACCGAAATTCAAGCCAATCCAAATAGATTTGGTCACTCAAACTCAGACTTGATCTCAGCTAGCTCAGATTTTCAATTTAGGACAGATTTCAATCACTTGAGCTATACTTTATCAAATGTGAATCAAACTTGAAACTAACTTGTTTGAATACTTTCACAAGACATATATCCATTCAATCCACATACAGCAAGAAACATTGCATATTTATCCAATTCAATCAACCCATATGCACCCAAATGAAATGATCAACTAGAGATATACCTTGATTAGCTCATGATTATCCATAGCAAGCTTTCACTCAATTATTTGCAAGCCACCAAATAATTCCAATAAATCACCACAACTTGAATTATAGCACTTGTATGTTGATAGCTCTTGGAATTCACTATCTTGTCATGGCATTGGGATAATGATCATTGCTTTTCAATACTTGGCTCAATCATGTGATCAACAAAATGAATACCACTTGAACCAAGACTCCAATGTCGATGGTACCTACAATCATTCATCCATTTTTTGATGGTACCCAAACTAGTTTAGGTCCTCTAAAGTTAGGAGCAATATATTTAGGCATAGCCTTCGTATGAGTAGCGGGATGTTTTGCAATTGCAACCAATGAGGTACCATTGTCATCCTTTCTAAGCATATTATTATCAACAATTGAAATAGGCTTAGAAGAGTTACCTAGGGGACATGGATGTGCCATGTGTCTCCTTTCCTGATATGAGTAGCACTTTCTTTTTGATTGAGCCTTTTCCTCATTGCTCATATGGTGCTTCTCATTGCCTTGCCTCTCATGAGTTGCTTAAGTCTTCTTCTCAAGCTTGGTAGGACACCTTGAGGCAAAGTGTCCCGTATCTCCACACTTGAAGCACTTGATGTGAGCACACATTTTTTTCTCTTCTTCACTCTTGCTCATCATCTTGGCATCTTGAATTTGCATTGGATGCCATGTCTTTCCATCCCTTCTTGTCTTCTTCTTTATCATCATCAAGTCACCACCATCTTCATAGTTGATCTTGATTTGCTCTTGGGGTGTCTTTCTCTTGCTCAACTTGTGGCTTTGGTTGAGGCACTTCTTGTTGCTTCACCAATTGTTTAGTTTGACACATTGAGGTGAGGTGACCCCAAGTGCGGCACTTAAAGCACTTGACATGCTTGAGCCTCTCATCTTCCTTCATCTTCTTGAGCTTCTCAATGTTAGGACATTGATCATGAAGATGACCCACTTCATGGCATCGATAGCACATGAAATAAGAAAGCTTCTCACGTGCTTCCTTCTTCATCTTCTTTTCTCTTTTTCTTTCGCCCTTTGTCATCTTCTTCTTGAAGCCAAGACCACTCTTATCACCAAAGTTTCTTTGAGTCTTCATCAAATGCTCAAATGTGACTTTTGAGTTATAGCATCTCTCTAGCTTGTTGCTCAAATTCTTCACTTCTTTTTTGAGCTCATTGTTCTCCTTCAAAAGGTTAGTCTCACAAGACATAGAAGAAGAACAAGCATCTATATGTGAGGAACATGGCATATCTAATAAATCATCACAAGAGGTGGATACATGCTTCTTGCCTACATCATAAGGGTTAGCAATAATATGTGATTGATCATGTGACCCATGTGATGAGCTCTCACTATTTTTAAGTTTTTTTGTAAATACTTTAACGAGAGAAGCATGTTGATCTAATAATTCTTCATGCGATGCAAGTAGTGTCTCATGAGTCAATTTTAGCTCACCATGTGAAGATTTAAGAATATCAAGTAATTTCTTATGTTCTTCACATGAGTTCTTTAGAAATGAGTTTTCATTTTCCAATTTCATTGTTTTAGCTTTCTCATTTTCTAAAGACATGGTCATGCTAGCAAGTCTACTCACAAGCTCATCATATGAATCAACATGATCAACCACATTAGCATTAGATAACTTAGTGTCACCTTGTGACATGAAGCAATGTGGTGATGTAGGAGAGCTTGTGGTAGCAATGTCATTCGAGCATGATCCATCATCATCACCATCAAGTGTGCATGGAGTAGCATTATCATCGGCATCACTTCAGGCATCATCATCATCAATCTTGTCAAGTAAACTTGTAGTGGATCGATCATCATCATCACTTGACCATGAGGTGGAGCAATCTTTCATAATCACCAAATTGTGGTCATGCTTGACACACTCATGCACCTTCTCCTTGGGCTCATCCTCCTTGAACTTGCCATCATCACACGTGGAGGAATCACCGAAGGTGTGCTTGATTGATTCCCATATCTCACGAGCGGTTCCCACGTAGTTTATCCTTTTCATCAAATCAAAGCTCAAAGCATTCATTAGATAACAACAAGCATGTGCATCAAGTTCATAGAGAACTCTTTGAGCTTTGGTGAGATTTCTATGGTCCATGACATGAGTGAGACCACTAGTGACAACCCACCAAAACTTAGGTCCCTTTGCACGAAAATGATCAAGCATGTGATTTTTCCAAAGTGCAAAGTTTGTGACATCAAAAATGTGTGTCTCACAATCAACTATCCCATTAGACGCCATCCTCTCGGGTAGGTGAATACCACAAATGAGAGACCAAGCTTCGATACCACATGTAGGGTCGAGATGGTGGACTAGAGGGGGTGAATAGTCCTTTCTAAAACTTAATCGCGCCAGCTAACCGATACAAGTGCGTAATTAAAACTATCGGTTTAGCAAAGACTACACCAATCTATCTAAGTTATCAAGCACCTTGAAAAGATCATAAACAAGCAACTAAGGTGCCGGGCTAGCTAGAGCTCACCTAAACAATTCTAGAGCAAGGTCACACAAACCTATGCACTAGTACTTCAAGCAACGGGGGAGCTCCTACACAATTCTAGTAAGCAAAAGCACAAAGCTCCTAAGCTCACTAGCAATGCTCAATAACAAGGCTACACAAGCCAAATTATAGAGCACAAATTACTTAGCTACACAAACTAAACAATATGACTAACAAGGTTACTAAAACCAAATTAGCCATGCAAGGGAGCTACTTCTATGCTACACAAGCAAGAAGGTAACTAGCCAACTATACAAGTCAACTAATTATAGGAGCAACTACACAAGCATAATATATATGAATGTAAATACAAGCTTGTGTAATGAGGATGCAAACCAATGGGAAGACAAGGATGACACGATGATTTTATCCCGAGGTTCACGTGCTTGCCAACACGCTAGTCCCCGTTGTGTCGACCGCTCACTTGGTGGTTCAGCGGCTAATTGGCATCACCCGCCAAGCCTGCATGTCAGGCACCGCAAGAACCTACCCCAAAAGTGAGGGTAGCGCAATGACACGCTTTACTAGAGTTGCTCTTTGCGATCACCGTGGGGTGAGCACAATCCCCCTCACAAATCCTCCTCCGGAGCATTGCACAATCTTCTCGCGTGCTTCAATGGAGTCACAATCCACCAAGCCATCTAGGAGGTGGCAACCTCCAAGAGTAACAAGCACCATCGGCTTGCAACTCGATCACCTAGTGCCACTCGATGCAACCTCATGATGCAATCGCACTAGAATCGCTCACTCACTCGATCAGATGATCACTATCAAGCTCAGGTGAGTTAGAAAGCTCCCAAGCATGGACACTTAGTCCCAAGGGTGCTCAACCAGCCAAATGCCCAAGCTCCACCTTTATTTATAGCCCCCAAGCCAAATAGAGCCATTAGAGCAAAGCTGCTGGATTCTGTGAGGGCACTGGACACGGTGGTGCCCCTTCTAACGGTCAAATTCCAACAGCTATTTCAACTAGCCATTACAGACCTGGCACCAGACAGGTAGGGATGGTGCACCGCCTAGGGGTGGTGGTGTCCCTGACGGTGCTCGTGCCCATTTTCCTCCCTCTCTAGATTAATAGGGCGATGCACTGGACATAGGGCGGCGATGCCCTTGGCGGTGACCCCCTTAGCTCAACACTGAAAACACCAGCCTCAAGAAAAATATGGCGGTAGCACCAGACAGCACTCAGCAGTGCACCATCCATGCCATGGTGGTGTACACCGTCACGTCCGGTGACCACCCCGACTCCAGCTGCGCTCTGCCAAGTCCAGGTGGGCACCACCCTAGGGGTGGTGGTGCCACCAGACAAGGCACGGCAGTGCCAGCCCCCAACACGCTGCTCTCGGCCTTGGCTAGCCGGGCACCGCCACAGGGGTGGCGGTGCACCAGACAAGGGGTGGCGGTGCCCCCAGGGCACCACTCCGAGCCCGGTTTTGCCTCCTTTTCTTCACCAACTTCTTCACCTTTGCAAATGTGCCAACACCACCAAATGATCACCACCTTGTGCACGTGTGTTAGATTTTCACAAACATTTTTCGAAAGGATTAGCACTCAATTCACCACGCCACTCGATCCTAACACGTATGCAAAGTTAGATCGCTCAAGTGGCACTAGATGACCGATATGCAAACAAGTTTGCCCCTCTTAATAGTATAGCCATCTATCCTAAACCCGGTCATCAACTTCTCTACACGCCTATGACCGATGAAATGAAATTCCCTATGTTATACCTTTGCTTGCGCATTCCATTCCATCTCCTCCAGTGTCGATGCAACACATGCACCAACATGATCAACAATGATATGATCCACTTCATATCATTACATGATCGTATTGGTTCATTGATCTTGACTTCACTTGCTCTTCACCGTTGCTTCGGTCCATCGGTGCCAAGTCATCACTCAACTTGCCCTTCACACTTGCAACCGGTTCATCGAACCAAGTCATGTCTTGATCTTCTCCACCATGATCACATGATTCAATGTCATGTCTCATGTGCAATGAGCTCCTTCATCATCACATGTGTTTAATGTGAGCTTTGCAACATCTTTGAGCCATCTCCACCTCCATGGCATAAGTTGCTCACACACATGTATCTGTGGACTAATCACATGTGTATTTCACATAAACACAATTAGTCCACCTAGGTTGTCACTCAATTACCAAAACCAAACAAGAACCTTTCACCCGGGCGTTCAGAGCCCCAGCGGCATTGTTCGCCGCCAGTTGGAGGGCCTCCAATTCCACCATCAGGGCTAAAATAAGAAGAGAAAGAAGAACACGATGGAGCAGAATGATAGAGGGACAGGGTTTGTTCTAAGAATCCTACCTGTGACCCTAGTGTCGAAATCTGCTAACCGCGCCCGAGCGGCGCTACTCTCCCCCTCCATGGCGGCGAGAGCGGTTTGGGAGGCAGCCAGGGCTGCCTTTAGGCACTCAGTTTCTTGGGTCGCCTCCCAATGATGACCTAGCGCCTCGTCCCATTCATGAAGATAACGCCGGGTGTCATCTCCATTATATGAGTTCGAAGAATCGACGGAGGAGGCCGCAGATACCGCCGGCTAAGCCTCAAACCTTGCCAATAGGTTTTGGATGACCGCCCGAGTAACGTTCCTACGAAACAAAAAAAATACTAGGTTCAGATGGTTATAAGAAGATCGGGGATGCAATTCCAACACACCCTGGAATGCGGAGGCGCTGGCGCGGAGGGACATCCTCCTCTGGAATGTCGCTAGCAGGGCGCTTGCCGTTTGCCATTATTCTTGGCTAGGATTGAGTTTTCTTATCTAAGGATGAAGAAGAAGGAGTTGTGCAGTGGCAAGAACGAAGGCGAGCACAGATGTGACCTCTCGGCTATCCCCTAGAAGTATATATTTATAGCCGAAGTTGACATGGGTAGGTTTATCGGGCCGCGTCAGAATAAAAGTGCAGTTAATAGAAGGCGAAAGGTTGCTCCAAGAATCGAGGAGGCCACGTGTGGGCAAGTGAGAAAGCAGTGGTTGTGGAGATCACGGACGCAAGGAATTTTGATTTTACTGGGATTTTCTACATTTTGGTTTGGTTCGGGCCACGGATTTGAAAACTCATTCACTGCAGTTTTGTGTTACAATCCGAGCCCGAAGACTGGCTCTAAGGGTTAATCAGTTGAAGACGGTTGCCAGAAGTCAGTTTTGAAGTCTTAGAAGGGTCATTGAGAGTCGATCGCTAGACGATGGAGGATTTATACAAGACAGAGAAATGCATCGGCTAAATATTTGCACCAAATGTCACAAACCAGATATGCATAAGAGCTACAAGTTATGAAACCACGTGGGTTACATTCAGAGCATTTAAGCGAATGGCGCCTGTTATTGCAACTGCATCATCACTCAAAGTTCCAGACTACAGGTTTAGAAGAAATTTGCTTGGTGCGGTTTTGTGTTCGCACTGAACCCCAGACGGTCTGACCCCAGAAAGATAGTCAACTCGGTTCAATCGACTGTTTTTGGATCAGCTAAAGGACCTAAGTTCAAAGTTCTCTAATTGATTCTTTGGTTATCAATTCAGAAGCTATCGTTGAAGGAAATTGGTGACAATGGAAAAAGAACGTCAGAGCCAAAGCACGAAGAACAGGTGCAAAAGGAATTTTTATTCATTGACATAACCCTATTACAATCTAAGGGCCAAAGAAAGCGCGGTTGACGATTCCTTCGGCTAGGGTTATGTGCGCTATGGCTTCGGCGGCTCCCTCGAAGCCATCCACCAAATCCTGGTAGTTGTCGGGGTCCTCACCGTCGGGGAAGCTAGGCTACAGCGGACGGAGATCATACCCTATGCGCACCTGGGCAATCGCTAGGGCAACAGCGGCTCCATGTCAAACACCGTGGAGAGCCACCTCCCAAGCACGCATGGAGATGTCCTGGAGGTGGGCCACCAACATGTCACCCCGGGCGTTCAGGGCGTCGGCCACATCGTTTGCCACCAACAGAATGTGGCTGGGGTAGAATCAATGTTTTTAGTGAATAATGAGAATGTGTGAAGCTTTGCATAATGGAATTCTTCACTGCGTGACTGTTATGCTTTTATAGAGGGTAAAGTTTACTTTACACATGTATTTACTTGTTGCTCCGTTAGAGCTACAACAAGAAAAAAAGTCATCAGGAGAAGATCAGGAAAACAGAGTAATCAAATACAAAGTTATCTTGAAGAACTTGCCCACAACCCTGGCACTAGACGCTGCCAGTTGTGCCCAGACAGCATTGGTCTCCCCCTTCGCGGTGGCAAGGGCAGCCTGGGAGGCGCTCAAGGCGATCTCCAGACGACCGCTCTCATGGGTCGCCTCCGAATAGCGGTCCATCGCCATGTTCTGCTCGCGGAGATAATGGCGGGCGTCGTCTCCATTATAGGAGTCGGAGAAGTCATCAGAAGATCCTGTCGGTGCCGCTGATTCGACATCTTGGGCGGCACCAGGAGGCCCCACCGCATGACAAAGGGCACCAGCGTGGGATATGGCTCTGTAGATCAAGAGAAGTCAGTTAAGGTGATCATTGAAAAGAATAAAGATGTGGACAAGATCTAACTTACCCATGACAGCAGAGGCGTTGGCGCACGGGAAGTTCTTCCTCCGGGATATCACCGGCAGGACGCTTACCGTCAGCCATGGTTTTGGAAAAGGAGGGACGGTTTAGATCTGAGGAGGAAGAAGTTGCACAGTCACAAGAGCAGAGGCAGGAACAGATGTGATGCCTCGGCTATCCTTTAGGGGTATATTTATAGCCAAAGTGGGATACTCATGGATCTTTTGAGTCGAGAAAAATAAATTTGATTTATGGAAGACTGGAAGGCCATCTCGAATATCGAGGAAGCCACGAGTGGTATAATGAGGGGGCAGCAGTTATAGAAGCAACGTCCAGAGATTTTATTCATCAAGATTATTTACTGTTTCATTCAAATCCAGGATGCGGACGTGAGATATTACCCGCTACAATTTTGCATTTTCACACGCGTCTAGAGGCAGGCCCTGAAATTGATCAGCTAACATTCAGTCGATTAGCTGATGGACCAAGTTTGAAGAGACGATCAATCCAAAAGGCCGATCAATGGTGCAGCAGTCGGCACAGCAGGGATGGTATCAGCCAGACTAAAAGAATGGCAAAAGATCGGCTATGGGGCACAAGTGGAGGAAGAAAAAGTAGCTCAAAAGGTCAAGAGGATGATCACCATCAAGTGACCAAACATCATGATCTTCGATCGGGAAATTAGAATAGATCTACAAAAGGACCAAAGAAGTTAGCATGAGATCAGAGAGGATGATTAGAAGTGTGGCGCATGCAGCGGTCGTGAAAAGTAATTTTGGAATAAAACCATTTTATCCCAAAATTAGGGGGCATGTGTTGACACCAAAATTTGGTTCGTGATAAGGAAGCCGTAAGGTCGGAAACTTATAAAGGGAAAAGCCGAAAGATCAGCTAAATTGCCATCATAATAGACTGGATAAGGTGACATCATCATCTCAAGGGAATGGGCTCTATTGGCAAAGACGACAGGATGTGAAGTAAGAAGACGTGTCAGACTTCATAGAAGGAAAAGATTGAGGTCCAAATTATCATAATTTAGGAAGCTTTGTTTTCTTTCCCAAGTTTGTAACCAGTCTTGTTTGACCAGGACTCGTAGTCAAGCCTCGGATATAAATATTGAACCCCGGCTATTGTAACAGATATCTCAGCGATCAATCAAAAACCAGTACCTTTACCTTTCGACTTACGCCACCCTTAGGAGTAGGAATAGAGTAGATCTCGGCGAGTTCTTTGGCAAGTAGGGCTACCATCGGTTAAGTCCAACATCCGGTTTGTCTATGGGTATCCGTCATGACTTATATTTTGTTTGTAAGGCTGCTCTCGGTTAAGTCTGATCTCTTGCAAGCACGGTATAAGTTAGTTATCATCGGTTAATTGTAAGGTTGCATCGGTCCGGCTCGTATCTCTTACAATTATCTGATATAAGTTACCCTTGATTCATATCAAAATTTGTACAGTTGCATTGGTCCGGCTCATATCTCGTACAAAGTTTGATACAGATTAGTTATCGGCTAAATCTATTAAGATTGGTAGGGCTTCCTTGCTGCTTTTAATAGATTTGCTAGTTATCGATCTTGTTATAATTAGTTTCTTACTATTTATAACAAAATCACCCCTTGCCAAATTAAGATTGAAACGGATTGGCTTTATATCTCTTCGATTCATCGTCTTGTTGCTTTTACCTGTTTACATCTCACTTCGACGATGGTTTCGATTAACTTAGCCGTTTTGATCCAATCTTGATCGAAGATCGCATGTGGTCAAACCCTAGGTAAGGCTTGCTAGTTAATGAAATCTAGTCTAAAACTATTATTATGGCTGCCATCGATCCGGTCGACCCCCACTGTTAGCACTATAGATCGGAGATCGTTAAATAGCAAGTCTTGCTTATTGTCCAATATAGTCTCTGCTTGCGTGCCATGTCTGCATCGACTATTTAGTAGATCGCCTATGATTCCACGATCATAGCATGCTTTCACGATCCCGTTAAGCGCGTATAGATTTGTATGCTTTGAGGGTTTAACATGTTATCTCTATCACGGTTGCATCAGTCCGGCTCGTATCCCCGCTGTTAGAGATGGTGCTTTGAGGGTTTAACCTGTTATCTCTATCATGGTTGCATCGGTCCGGCTCGTATCCCCGCTGCTAGAGATGGCAGATTGGATTTGATAAGTGTATGGACTTATCCACGTTCAACGGATGAATGTCTGCATGCTACGACTTTACTTTCATTGGAATCGGCTATTTTAGTCAATGGCCCGTACGTTGATAATATATTGGCTATTTACATACTTTTACTTGTTTTGTCCTGGTTAAAAGCTAGTATGTTTCTCATTTAATGCTTCCGCGTCTACCTCTTACACCTTTTTGCATGTTTTTTTGTGATCATCGGCTGTTTAGATCTATGCAATGGAGTAACTGAAAATTGTTGATATGCTTGTCTTATTTATCATGCATCATGAAATGGATATCGACTCTCTAGTCGATAGCCTTGTATCATCAACTACTTAGCAGCACATTTAGAATTGTCTGGACAAACACCGGCATGTTCCACCTTAAATTACTGATTAATCTTGTCTCCTTGTCAATTGCAGTGTCAAATTGACTTGCACGCCCTAAGTCATGACTATCCGGTCCGGTGTCCTCCTAAGTCCGAGGAGAGCTCGGGATCTACTCCACATGGTTTCTCCTGGCTTCCTGTGTGTTCTCCGGCGGTGGGTCCGTCACTTTTTGCCATCCACAGACTCACCTTGCTAGCCAAGGCGAGCCAAAACTACTCTTCGGCCAAAGTAAGGAAAAAGCTTGCTAGCATAGATTCCAACAACAGCTCACCCGACAATAACTCGTGATTCCATCAATTCTTTAGTGGCCAAGACAAGGTCAACAATATCTGCGGAACCAAACACTCTATAAGTGTAGAAGTGTAAGGATGACTACCAAAAGGAAAACGAGAATTGGTAAAACCATCCACAAAACAGACCATTTAGAAGGGTTCTCAGCGGCGCGGCTCCTCTAGCTCCTACATTGTTCATGGCATTGTTCACCAAGATTTTTTTTTGATAAATGCATTGTTCACCAAGATTACCTTTGGCTCTAATCCTGCATTGTTCATGACACTGTTTATCAAAACCTTTTTTTAGTACAGAGCGAAAGGCAAGCCGAAAAAAGCCTAGCTAAACAGTCCTTTAGGCCTAATTTAGAAACTCCAAATTCTCCGGGATCCCGGACTTTTCTCTAGATGGGTAATCCATGAGGATATCATTTTAATTGTCATTCTAGTTCTTAGTGAGGGGTTTTTCATCCCTGAGTTTTGCTCCCCCTTTTTTCCAAAAGAGCCCTTAGAATCGGAGAAAGGGATTGAGTTTTGCCCCTCCAACCAACTTCAACTTTAGTGTCATGCATGTGGGATTTATTAATTGACGTCAGGCGATATCATCATTAGGTGTTTTGATAATAGATATTATGTGTTGGAAAATACACCGTACCATATTAGCTTTAGAGACAAACTGAGAGTATACTAGGAGTATATAGTGAAAAAAAAATTCCTGACAAAATACTTGTCTCACGCATTTGACACAATGGATCTGAGTTCTGACACACAGATGGTATATCGCCTGGTCTGAAACTTGGCCTCATTCGTTGATCTGAAATTTGGCTGAAACTGGCTGAAAAACACTATTCCGGCTGAATTGTTGTGAGAGAAAAAAATACTATTCCAGCTAAAAAAAAAAGCCGAACAAGCCATTTTGAAGACAAGCCAAACGGGCTATACAATGAAAGTAATTAATGGAAATACGACATCGATAATAATGTAAATAAATAAATAAAATATAATTTAATTACAAATGACCAACAAGGTTAAGAGATGAGTAAAGCACAAATTACAAGTCTCAGCCATTTGAATCACATCACGAATGGCATGCAATCGAACAATATCCAGAACCAAGCTAGAGCACAAACAGATATCAGTAGTAGACAAAGGGACCATATATATATAGAAAAGTGAGAGGAACCACCAAGGTATTAAAATTAATTAAAGGATATCAAATTGAACAGTGGTGGTAGCAGTGTAGCACCAAGCAAAGCAAATCCAGCGCATGCGTCAAACACCACATGCACGCACCGGCACTCCACAACACACGGACGGAGGCATGCAGTAGGTAGTGAGAAAAAAGCACACACACGGTTCTTGCAGCCTCTCTTCGTTCTCTTGCACACACCCTACTCACACACACTAAGCCGCTCAATCTTATCTCATGCATCACTGATCTACCATCACCCGCCCTGTCCATGGATGGATGTATCCTCCTATCACCGTACCTTAGTTTGATTAGCTTGCAGCAAGTGACATCAAGTTCTACAGCAACAACGAACTACTTAACGTACATGCAAGAACAACGGAAGCTGCGTAGCTTGTTGGCACGAGTCACCAGCAATGGTGCCGATGGCGCGTCGCCGGCCTATATATAGCTAGCTCAGAGCCAGAGCGCGCCGGCCTCCTTGAGGAGCGGGACGAGGGAGCCGTTGATATGCGCGGCCATGACCCGGTCCATGGCGCCGACCAGCTTCCCGCCGATGAAGACGACGGGGACGACGGGCGCGCCGGCGGGGCCGTAGCCGAGGAGGCGGGCGAGGGCGCGCTCCAGCTCACGCCCCCGTGGGTCCAGGTCCAGCTCGTGCACCGTCGGGTGCACGCCCATGCCGCAGAAGAGCCGCTTCACGGCGTGGCACATGCAGCAGCTGCTCACGCTGAACACCACCACCGCGCTCTCCGACGCCAGCCGCTCCACGCTCGCCACCGCGCTCTCCGCCATCGTCGTCGCCGCGGCCGGCATGTACCACGCCTGCTCCGCCGCCGCGTACTGCATTGTCGCTCGCTACTGAAAGTGAAAGGGGGTCTGTTTCTGTTGCCGCTAAAGGCGGCCACACGCAGCAGGTTGTGAGAGGAGCTACTCTGCTGGCTGGCCGGCTGCACTGCTAGCTGGAAGCAAAGGCTGGCAATGAGGTGAGGTGAGACCTTCAACAAGTCTTGGCGAGTGGTGAGCAGGAAGTGAAAGGTGCATGTATATATAGAGGAGGGAGGGGGTGGTTTGGTACTTTGGGGGAGGCAGGGAAAGAAGGATAGGCACTTCCAAGCCAATGAGGTCTTTTTGGGGTTGTAAGCCAAAGCCGATTTTCCCTCTCTTTCTTGTTTGCCACTAGTACTTATTTTATTGTCCAATGTCTGGTGATGTGATGATTTCAGACTAGCAGGAGCAGTAACTTGATACTGTAGTTAGTTATAGTAACCACCAGTCACCGAGAAGTAATGATCTTTGGTTTGGCCGTAATTATAGTTTATCTTTGATGCTTGGATATGTAGCGAACATGGGGTAGCTGGGAAAGAAGTGAAACATGTCAGCTTCAGCCAAAACGTGTGAGGCTCCTATGGAACCATGGTGCGTTTAACTGGAGGCGCGTTTAGTTCGGCAATTTGCATAGTGCACGATTCTCCACTGTAGTATTTCGTTTGTATTTGTGAATTATTGTCCAAACATTGACTAATTAGGCTCAAAAGATTCGTCTCGCAAAGTTAAAGCAAACTGTGCAATTAGTTTTTGATTTCGTCTACATTTAGTACTCCATACATGTACCGCAAGTTTGATATGACGGGGAATCTTCTTTTTGCATAGTGCACTTTTGGAGAACTAATCAAGGGCTGGGTTCTTGTCTTGGAGAAGATGATATGCACATATTCTTACTTTCCTAAGCTACAGCTTTGTTATGCTCCTCACCACTCAATCAGATGAAGATGTATATTTTGTGAAATTACAAATGGAAAACATGTGAGATGTAAATATTATACTGGATGCACGTGTACTGTACAATAAAGGCAACAAGCTCTACAACACATTTGATCTACCATCTTGTATTTTTCTTTTAAAAAAAGTCCATTGTAGTGGTAGCTTTCAGGTGGCCTTCTTAATTGAGTTTTTTTTTCTTGTTTGAGATGATTTAGTTGAGTTCATAATGCACATCGAAAAAAAAAACTATTTCCAGCATCTGCAAAGATTGATCTAACAGTACTGTTTCGCCAATCCCATATGTCGTGCTGCATGGAGACAGGCAACTGGATGAATCGAACGCTAGGCTTTTCATGCCATTGCCGGAACACTGCAAGTGTATTACATCACGTAGATGTCCCTTTGTCCCCCTTGCCTTTGCGCATACCACTTTTTCTGTGGCACAGCCTGTCTTTATCACTGCAAAGTGAAGGCATTCCTGAAAAATTGTTGGAAGATTTGATGGCGAGGGGGAGTGGAAAGCCATGCAAAGACCGGCTTTTCCTTCCACTTCACTTCAACGAGTCTTCAGCCTATCTTTGACGAGTCATTTCAGGTTAGAAAAATTCTCACAATGACATAAACAACAAATAATGATACTTCTTTTTTTCAAAAAAATGACAATGTCTAACAGTGGTTCAGATGTTGCATTTGAGCACCAAACTGTAAAATATAAAGGTTAGCAATTTAGCATGAGACTAGTAAACATGCATGTGCGTTGCAACAGACTCAATACATATAGGAATTAGACTTCGTATAATCGCTAAACGCGAGTTGTTCTAACTTATATGAACGCGGATCACATGTGAGGTACGGAGGGTGCGATCCAATACGTATTGGAATCGGACTCATTATTCATTATCACTAGATACGAGTTGTTCTAAACTCTTATGAAAAAGAACCTCAACGTTCATTAATAATTTATTTCTTTTTGTCTAATTTCTGTTTTGAGATTTGCTCGATTATAAATGAGTCAAGCTCAAAAACTTAAGCTAAAAGTCACTAGCCTCATGAGCTCAAGCAAAACGTATGTATTTCAAATTTGTTGTCCAATGCAAATCTTCGATTGGAGCCTACAAAACAAGACAATTGCTCAAGGTTGAGCCCAATTACTATATAGACACCGGTTTGCTAAGATTATACTACTCCTATTTGATAAACAACTTAAGGCTCGCAAGCTACTTGTGTTATAGACTCACCTTGGCCTCGATTCAAGATTCAAGATTTGCGCATCATCGTAACTAAGCGAAGAGTTTAACCACACAAACGACGCACTTGTGACGAGTGTCCTAGGAGGTCTACAAGACTACAACCGAAGGCTGGACCGCCCTAGCATACAAATTTAAGTTTCGATATTATATAAATGGTAGACGACCGAGATTTAGGTGGCAATGCAACCTAAGAGGTTGGCTTATGTCTATGCTGTTGCTGCGCGACCCAGTTCCGACGTCCAGGAAGAGCACGCCCAGTGTTTCGACATTGGAAGCGTTCATCCCAGAATCAAAGAGCCCCTCGTAGGCCTTACGTCCCGACACGCTTGGCGTTGATAGACCCATGGCCAAGCCCATACATTGCATGACAAGGACCTTACCTCACTTAGAAAAAGACACCCAAGAGAGGCTTTGAGCCGCCTGCTCCGCAACGGGAGCACCGACTTAGCAGGTGACGGCCACTTGAGAGGCTGATGAATTAGCGGGGAGTTGACCTTTTTCGGCACTCACTTGGTGAAGCTCTTGAAACGGCGTGCGGCGGGTTGTCACTGTCCTCAGCCGAATAGTCATTCCACGGCGACGTACTGAGTAGGTTAATGCCCGACGTGGGCTTGATAGGACCAAAGCCTGTTGGATAGCCTGCCTCGTCCTCCGTAGATATATCAGCCCCTGGTAGCTCCCCCTTTCCCCGAGCGCCCCCAACGGGTGACTCGGGAGCGACCTCGCTCCCCCGCCCCTCTCCGGTCACCATTGTCGCCCTCTCCGCGGCGGCGGCGACTAGCAGCGGCCCCAAAAATGGGAGTCCAGCTGCAGCGCCCCTCCTTTCCCTCTCTCCTCCACCCCTTCCACCCCAAACGTCTCCACATCCGGCGGGTCTAGGCCCCCCTAGCGGGATCCGGTGCCTCCACTCTCGCCCCCTGCTCAGTGGCCAGATCTGGGCCAGAGGCCGGTGGATGGCGGCCTGCGCCCTGGGACCGGGATGTTGGCGGCCCGGCTGGGCCGCGTGAGTGTCCACGCCGGACGGGAGCTAGCCTGGTCGTAGCCGGCCTAGCCGTGCCTAGTTTTGGCGATCAGATCTGCCACTTCAAGGTTGCGGTCGCGACCAATAGGCAGAGGTCATGTCGACCGGTGGCGGGCCTGGCCGTGGCCGGTGCCGGCGGCCAGATCTGGCGGTACAGCTGCGGTCGACAGAGGCTGGCAACATGCGCGGTGGTGGCAGCGTCGGCCTAGGCTAGGGCACTTTCACCTGTCAGCACGGCCAGGCCCCTTGGCCTTTCGGCGACCTCGGGGCTAGGCGGCGGTTCGGAAGGCTGTCGAGGTTCCCCTTGCAGTTTGGTGCCTGTGTATGGGACGGTCCCACTTGTCACTGTGGTCGATCAGTCTCTGGGTAAAAACTCTGTCTGGCTTCTTGCGTTGGGGCGGCGGTAGTGGCAAAGCCTATGTCATCTACCTTCTTGAAGGCGTTGTCGAAGTTTCTATTCGCCGTGTGTGTCGTTGGGGCTGCCTCTAGGACCAAATTCCTTCTCGTGTGCTCTTTCCAATGTCCTTGGCATCTAGGGATGTCATCCCCTTCTTGGAGGCTTCATTGGAGCGCTTCTGTTGCCATTCCCATCCTCTCGCTAGAGATGCTCTTTGTTGTCTTCTACTTGCATGTGCTTTAACTTACTCTTCGTTTTGGTCTGTCCAGCTCTAGTGTCTGATGTTGCCGCAGTCGTTTGGGATTTCGTGGTGGATACTTGGCCGCTTGCGCTCCTTTGGCGGATGCTTTGCCGTCGTCGCTGCTCTAGAGGATACTTTGCCGCCGACGTCGCCTTGGTCTCCCAACTCTTGTAGATGCTTTGCTGCTAAGTGCGTGATGGCCCTCCCCTGCTTGCAGATACTTTTGCCGCGTGGTGTTCTTGCTTGGGCGGATACTTGGTCGTCGTAGTCTCGTCTCTTCTTGGTGGATGCTTTGCCACCGCGGCTTCATCATCTTGGTTGGCAGCCTTTGCATCGATGTTTATTTCTTGTAGGTCCAGTCGGTTAGATTTGTGGTGGAGGGCCTCCCCTTACCGACTTTCTTTCTGTTCTGTTATCATTTAAGTTTCTAACCACTTTATCTATGGTTCTGTACCCTGCACTATAGGATCCCCGTAGCTACGTTGTGTAAGCTGTTCTTTCAACCCTCTTTTTTTTAAAGAAATGTGTGAAGTCGTATTCTCGGAAAAAAAATGTTTCAGCTCCTAAGGGGACGATCTGCGCCAACCATGATGACTTAACCTGTGGCTGTCCCTGCCCGGGTGACAGTGGAGGTGAGTCTGTTACCGACTCGAGCTTAACTGTGGCCTCCAGCATTTGTAGGATTGATATCTAAGTTTGTCTGACCTTGAAACAAATTCGAGGTTAAGGCCAGAAGCTCGTTCGAGCTGGCTCACTGTAAGAGCGACTGAGCGACCTGCAACTTTGACAGCGATCGAGTACGTGTGGTGTCCTCGTCCTTCCTATCGGACAGTGGGTCCCCAGAGACGGATGTGGTTGGCTGTTCATATAAACCGGCTTATAAATTATGATATAATATTTTTTTTTTAATAAATTAATCATATAAATCACCACAGCAAAATATAGACCAGGCAAACAAAACCTTACAAAACCTTACGTAAGTTGGGAACACGTATGGCCAAACAGTTCTCCAAACCCAGCCCGGACCAATTAAGGACGTCCACTGTATACATGCTGCTACTGCTGTTACTAGCTAGCAAGGCTGGTGCCTGGTGGCGTCGTCACACAGCAGTACGTGTATCGATCCGGTGGGGCCCCTCTCAACCAGGCACTTTCTTCCTCCTGAGACTATCTTAACAACAACACCAAAAGTATGACCTATTTAACGTTTACGTAACGCTATAGTCAAAAAAAAAATCAATACCCATTCAACATCTTATCCCATAACAGAACTCAAAAGAGAATCTTTCTGTAAATAGGTTTTAGGAGAGAAGATAATCATATTTGGGTTATGCCTCAGATAATCCAAAATAAGTCTCCCATATAGATACTTTATTGAAGACTAATTTTAGATCTCCTGCTACCTATTTTAAATTTGGATGCCCTTATGAGTTATCTATCGAAGACAGGCATGATGCGTGTCCTGTTCTTTCCTCGTCACACCAGGGCTTGCACAGTGGATAATGTCTGCCTCTTTCTTGATTCGATCGATGGCTACGTATGAGACATATTTATTGGCTCTTGGTGATGCAATGTTTGGACTGGACCATATATTGCATGATGGAACAGATGTTGTTAAGATTCAGCCGTGCAACTGCCGGCCCCCGTAAAGACACAGCTCTAAATGCCCACACATACGAAGGCTTTACATCATCTGCCTCGTTTTTTTTTTCAAACTCATCAAAACACGCTATTAGCGCTTGTTCAGTTACACCCTAAGATCTCAAAAAGTGCTACAATACCTCTCACATCGAATGTTTGCGGCCTGTACATGGAGCATTAAATGTAGACGAAAAAACTAATTACACAGTTTGGTGGAAAATTGCGAGACGAACGTTTTGAGCATAATTAGTCCATGTTTGAATACTAATTGCCAAATAAAAACGAACGTGCTATAGTAGCCCCAAATTCCAACTTTCTGGAACTAAGCACGCCCTTACTTCCTCCATTTCAAAGTAGAAAGTATTAGAAAAAGACAAACATCGTTTGGTGTAGCTCCCGTTCACCTGCTCCGGCACCTCTATTGTATCCCACAAGAGCCGGAGCCAGAGTTGGCGAAGCCACAATTTATTGTTTGTCCACTTTGCTCATTTCTCTAGTTCATTTCGGCCAGATGACACAACTCCATGCTACAGTGTCATTACAATACCTATGCATGAGGAGTAAGAGTTGGCTGAAGCGACACCAAACGACCATAATACGTCTTATAAACATAAATGGATCAAAGAGTATTGGTCCGCTGTCGCTTGGCGTCTCGGCGAGCTCAATGGGTTTGGCAGGCTAGCGGAGAGCTTTTTTGTATTTTTATTTGGTTTTGAGAGGCGGACAAATGTCCCCACCTCTGCTATTGCCATTATTGACAATGACGATTGACTACATGTAGTGGGAGAGTCGTCTGCCTTCAAAAACCTGATTTGCGTGTCTCCTGTTAATGCAGTAGAGGCCTCTAATTAGTAATATTAAATATTATGTATTAGAAATTTAGAAGTGTACACACATTATAATCGGAAATTGGGAAGAAGTAATTAAGGTGCATGCGTAGTCTGCTCGAAGGGGACTAGGGGAACCTTCAACCTCTGCGTTTGAGCAGTGAGCACGACGGTGATGTACTTGACGTCAATCTAAATTAATTAGGCTCCGTTTAGTTTCACCCAAAATCCAAAAAATTTTGTGCAGTATCCGTCACATCGAATCTTACGGCACATGCATGGAGTACTAAATGTAGAGGAAAAAAAAAACTAATTACACAGTTAGCCGAGAAATCATGAGACGAATCTTTTAAACCTAAATAGTCCATAATTAAACAATTTTTATCAAATACAAACGAAAGTGGTACAGTAATCAAAAGCCAAAAATTTTCGGAACTAAACACACCCTTGGTATTCGAAACTCGGAAGGGGCTTTGCAGTCCAAAAATTTCTGCATGCATGCACAGCGAAGGCTCCCGATCTCCATGCGCATGCACTTCCCATGCAGGCCGTTGGATCGAAAAGTCGCCTGGCGCACGAGAAAAAGCGGTCGTGTGAGTGGGTAGCATGGGACCTGTACGGTCGACAGAGGCTGGCAATAGGCGCGGTGGTGGCAACGTCGGCCTAGGCTAGGGCACTTTCACCTGTCAGCACGGCCAGGCCCCTTGGCCTTTCGGCGACCTTGGGGCTAGGCGGCGGTTCGGAAGGCTGTCGAGGTTCCCCTTGCAGTCTGGTGCCTGTGTATGGGACGGTCCCACTTGTCACTGTGGTCGATCAGTCTCTGGGTAAAAACTCTGTCTGGCTTGTTGCGTTGGGGCGGCGGTAGTGGCAAAGCCTATGTCATCTACCTTCTTGAAGGCGTTGTCGAAGTTTCTATTCGCCGTGTCTGTCGTTGGGGCTGCCTCTGTGACCAAATTCCTTCTCGTGTGCTCTTTCCAATGTCCTTGCATCTAGGGATGTCATCCCCTTCTTGGAGGCTTCATTGAAGCACTTCTGTTGCCATTCCCATCCTCTCGCTAGAGATGCTCCTTGTTGTCTTCTACTTGCATGTGCTTTAATTTACTCTTCGCTTTGGTCTGTCCAGCTCTAGTGTCTGATGTTACCGCAGTCGTTTGGGATTTCGTGGTGGATACATGGCCGCTTGCGCTCTTTTGGCGGATGCTTTGCCATCGTCGCTGCTCTGGAGGATACTTTGCCGCCGACGTCGCCTTGGTCTCCCAACTATTGCAGATGCTTTGCTGCTAAGTGCGTGATGGCCCTCCCCTGCTTGCAAATACTTTTGCCATGTGGTGTTCTTGCTCGGGCGGATACTTGGCCATCGTAGTCTCGTCTTTTCTTGGTGGATGCTTTGCCACCGTGGCTCCATCATCTTGGTTGGCAGCCTTTGCATCGATGTTTATTTCCTTGTAGGTCTAGTCGGTTAGATTTGTGGTGGAGGGTCTCCCGTTACCGACTTTCTTTCTGTTCTGTTGCTATTTAAGTTCCTAACCACTTTATCTATGGTTTTGTACCTGCACTATAGGATCCCGTAGCTATGTTGTGTAAGATGTTCTTTCAACCCTCCTTTTTTTTAATGAAATATGTGTATTCTCGGGGAAAAAATGTTTCAGCTCCTAAGGGGACGATCTGCGCCAACCATGATGACTTAACCTGTGGCTGTCCCTGCCTGGGCGACAGTGGAGGTGAGTCTGTTACCAACTCGAGCTTAACTGTGGCCTCCAGCATTTGTAGGATTGATATCTAAGTTTGTCTGACCTTGAAACAAATTCGAGGTTAAGGCCAGAAGCTCGTTCGAGCTGGCTCACTGTAAGAGCGACTGAACGACCTGCAACTTTGACAGCGATCGAGTACGTGTGGTGTCCTCGTCCTTCCTATCGGACAGCGGGTCCACCCAGACGGCTGAGTTAGGCTGCTCGTATAAGCCAGCTTATAAATCATGGTATACTATTTTTTTCTCTAACAAATTAGTCGTATAAATTAAAACAAACAGCTTATAGACCAGCCGAACTAAACCTCACTTATGGTGGGAAAACGTATGGTCAAACAGTTCTCCAAACCCAACCCGGACCAGACGTCCACTGTATACATGCTGCTACTGCTGTTACTAGCTAGCAAGGCTGGTGCCTGGTGGCGTCGTCACACAGCAGTACGTGTATCGATCCGGTGGGGCCCCTCTCAACCAGGCACTTTCTTCCTCCTGAGACTATCTTAACAACAACACCAAAAGTATAAGATCTATTTAACGTTTAGGTAATGCTATAGTCAAAAAAATTCGATACCCATTCAACATCTTATCCCACAACAGAACTTAAAAGAAAATCATTTCTATAAATGGGTTTTCAGGAGAGAAGATAACTATATTTGGGTTATACCTCACGCAATCCAAAATGAGTCTTCCATATACATACTTTATTGAAGGCTAATTTTAAATCTCCTGTTATCTATTTTGAATTTGGGTGACCGTACGAGTTATCTAACGAAGACAGGCATGATGCGTGTCTTGTTCTTTCCTCGTCACACCAGGGCTTGCACAGTGGATAATGTCTGCCTCTTTCTTGATTCGATCGATGGCTACGTATGAGACATATTTATTGGCTCTTGGTGATGCAATGTTTGGACTGGACCATATATTGCATGATGGAACAGATGTTGTTAAGATTCAGCCGTGCAACTGCCGGCCCCCGTAAAGACACAGCTCTAAATGCCCACACATACGAAGGCTTTACATCATCTGCCTCGTTTTTTTTTTCAAACTCATCAAAACACGCTATTACTTCCTCCATTTCAAAGTAGAAAGTATTAGAAAAAGACAAACATCGTTTGGTGTAGCTCCCGTTCACCTGCTCCGGCACCTCTATTGTAGCCCACAAGAGCCGGAGCCAGAGTTGGCGAAGCTACAATTTATTGTTTGTCCACTTTGCTCATTTCTCTAGTTCATTTCGGCCAGATGACATAACTCCATGCTACAGTGTCACTACAATACCTATGCATGAGGAGTAAGAGTTGGCTGAAGCGACACCAAACGACCATAATACGTCTTATAAACATAAATGGATCAAAGAGTATTGGTCCGCTGTCGCTTGGCGTCTCGGCGAGCTCAATGGGTTTGGCGGGCTAGCGGCGAGCTTTTTTGTGTTTTTATTTGGTTTTGAGAGGCGGGCAAATGTCCCCGCCTCTGCTATTGCCATTATTAACGATGACGATTGACTACAGGTAGTGGGAGAGTCGTCTGCCTTCATAAACCTGATTTGCATGTCCCCTGTTAATGCAGTAGAGGCCTCTAATTAGTAATATTAAATATTATGTATTAGAAATTCAGAAATGCACACACATTATAATCGGAAATTGGGAAGAAGTAATTAAGGTGCATGCGTAGTCTGATCGAAGGGGATTAGGGGAACCTTCAACCTCTGCGTTTGAGCAGTGAGCACGACGGTGATGTACTTGACGTCAATCTAAATTAGGGCATGTTCGTTTGAACTTATCAGTCGACTTATCAGCTAAAATTTACAGAGCCGAAGTGACCCTTAATTAGTATTCGGAACTCAGAAGGGGCTTTGCAGTCCAAAATTTTCTGCATGCATGCACAGCGAAGGCTCCCGATCTCCATGCGCATGCACTTCCCATGCAGGCCGTTGGATCGAAAAGTCGCCTGGCGCACGAGAAAAAAGCGGTCGTGTGAGTGGGTAACATGGGACCTGTACGAGCACCGTGCCAAGTTAATTGCGTGCGTCGCAGTAAGCAAAGGGCTGAGCACCACCCAGCCGAGGATCAGATGGACGACGACGTGCATGCATGCAGACGCAGGTGATCTGATGCGTCCCTCACGAGCTTTCCCATGGGCGGCGATACGTATCTTCCATGGATTTTCCTTTAATTTCTCACTTGTTTTGTTTATATCTTTTGTTGTACTTGCTTCACTCTTTGCGTGCTCGCTTTGTGTTTTCTAGGGCACTTTAATTTTCTATACATGCATGTCCGAGTGCTTTTGCCTCGACACAAATGGGTAGTACTAAAGCTGCCTGGTCATGCACCTCGTTACTCTCCAGCTGAATCATGTCCAAATCCGGGTTAAGATCACAGCAACGACCACTGGAGATGACTTTTTACTGTCGAATTAGTACTAGAGGCTCTTGCGTTTATAGTCGGTTTTTAAGATGATTTATAGTCGTTTTTTTGTGTGTGTGTGTGGGTGGGGGGATGGGATTTCAGGAGGCAGATTCTCATATTAACAGAGACCAATATTTTTAGAAGCCCTTGAGGAGGCAGATTCTTTTTTATTTTTGCAGTTGGGCCCTTGAGGCCATGAACTTCCATCAATAATCATTTCATATATACCTTCCAAGACCTTGAATGGCACCCTTTAAGAAATTAGCCCCTCCTTAATTTTCATTCACCCTCCGCAACTGCTGACATGCTTGTTTGGTAGAGCTTTAGATTCTTCTCGAAATGTTTCAGACCAGAAATTCTCATTAGAAACCTTTCTCCGATGATTTTCGGTCACATTCTTTGAAAACATTTGACAGAGATTCGATTCAAAAACAGGTAAAGCACCCCTTTTTTGATGATTCTCCATTGTAGTGTTAAAATGAGAATTGTTTCAAGTGATTCTAGATGAAAAATTTTACATTTTAATATGTTTAGTAGCGATTATGGAGATTTACATGAGAATCCAAAACGTTTCTAGCATCCAAATACATCTGAAACTAGTTGAGGGCTCCTACTCGGACCGTTCCACTATGTCTGCCCATAAACTTGGGTGAAAACATTTCACAACATTTGTTTCTTTAAGAGTATAATTATTAAGATATTTCTAATATTCCCTGATTATAACATTTGTTTCTTTTAAAGCATAACTTTTATGACGTATCTAGATATAGTATATATCGTACATAATAAAAAATATTTAGCTAGAAAAATCACAACGACTTACGATTTGAAACAGAGGAAGTACTTATTAACCCTGAGTGAATGTTTTAAAATATTTTTTTTAAATAAAGACCCTTTTTATAAGACAGCGCTCGCCGGACTCGCGCAGGCCGCCCGCGCACGTAGACCCTAGCCGCGGATCCGCGCCGGGGCACTCGCACGGTCGCGCCGGTCGCACTGCTCGCTCGTGCGGTCGTGCCGGACACCCTGCTCGGCCGCCTCGCAGGCACTCGCGCGGGCCGCCCAGCTCTCCCGCCCGCCCAGCCTGTGCAGCTCGGCTGCCCTGCCCTGCGACGCCTGCGAGCCCCTCGTCTCGCCCGTGCGGCGGGTGGGGGTACGGATAAGGCAGGGAGGAGAGGAGAATGGATATGGATACGATGATAACAGCGTTACTAGTGGGGGCAAACGGAGGACTTGATTTCATAAAATGGGGGCAAATCTGCAAACTCTTAAAAGAAGGGGCAAACATACAGTTAGAGGCCAAAATGAGGGCAGAAACACAATTTGCCCAATCTAGTAATATGCATGCAAGAAGGTAAGGACCCCACCCTGTCGGCTCATCTGTTTTGGCTGTAGCGTAGAATGTGCAATTGTCGTCACCTCTGCTGCGAGCAAATACATCCTGCAGCTTGGTCACATGCAAGTTCAGAACTTCCGACGTCTGTCCTGTGGTAGCACTTCACTCACACAATGGTATCTAAATTCCAATATATATATATATAGATATATAGATATATATTTTCAAAGCAGGGACATCACAACACAGGAATGCCGTAGACATGGAACCAATCAAAGGCTGGATGCACTAATGTATGTTGAATTTTAAGGAGTGGATTAAGGTCTGAACCGTGGATTGGCTGAATGAGAAGCAGGGGAGGAAAACCGGACCTGGTGTGTTTGATTTTAAATGAAAACCTCGGAACCCCAATCATAGGGCACGCCAAAACAATACTATTTGATTGTTCAGTTTGATGGCCTTACAACTCACCATGAACTACATCATGACTTCATCTTCTTTGTTGACACGCTACCAAGGAACGCCCAGTCAGGATAAGGGCATTCGTAGCTCCAGTCAGGACCAGTGTACCGCACACAATGCAACCATAGTCCTTCCTCATCTCCATCATAACTGCCAAAACAGAAAGGCATATCAACAAAGAATACACAATATACCATCCTACCATAAAGCACTTGGAAAAATTTGTTCTCTAGTCAAACTCTTTATTGACAATCCTAAACATCTAGTAACAAAAAAACTTGTTAAGCAACAGTAAGCACTCACCCTACTGGAGCAAGATTTGGACAGTTTGTGCACTTGGGGTCGATATCAAACTCCACATCTGTTTCTGCATCTTTGCTGCCATGATCAGCAGCACTATTGTCTGGATCTGATGGTGCAATTTCTTTACTGGCACTTGTTCCTTTTGTTGATCGTGGACAAAAGTTCCCCGATAGGTACAGCTCATCATTAGCTATTGGATAACCAGCGTGCTTTAGATGCACCCTTATCTACATTTTTAACATATCAGGGCATTATGCAAACGATACAAATATATGTAAAAGCATAACAAAACACAATTTTATAGGAAAAAAGAATTCAGTAGCCAGATTAGTACCAAGACCATCATGGCATCATCCCTTGCAAAAAGAAAAGGAAAAAAAAAGGCAAACTGGTGCATGCCAGTGAATTAAGCAATACTGCAACACATTGGGCATGAAGCTAGTTTAAATGAGGACTATGAGTCAACACGATAGGAGCCATTTCATGGTTCTACCGTTCTAGTGCCAATAACAATTGGTAGAAAATGGATGAAGGCTTGTGTTTTAGATAGTATGTGAAAACTTTGCATTATTCATCTTTTACTGGAAGGGTAAATATGTCTACAATGACTAGTGATAGGCAATACCAAGTTCCCAAGATATACAATTGAGAAAATAACCATTTGTGCATCATTGTTGGAGCTGGGAGCATGAATCAAAAATACTTCACATGGTTTTAACAATTCAAACTTGGGAATTCCTTCTCAAAATGCAACTCTGGTGCCGCAATGGGGCCATCCCTATCCCTGAACTATGATGAACTGCTCCAAAATTCTCCAAAAGGACACAAATCCATGATATATGTATATTTATTTCATCTGTACTGTAGAGGCAAGGTGCATATCTGCATATTGATTTGACCATGAAATTTAATATGTGGGGACTGGGGACACAGCGATGTCATGCACCATATCTATTAATTTCTTAAATCTAGACTGAGTGGCAAGTTATAATGTTGTTTGTTGTTCCACTGTAAAATACATCTGACCACTAGCATACTCAAATGCATTGCAGTGAACACAATTCAGAGAAAAATACCTGGTGAGTTCGACCAGTCACAGGTTTGCACAAGACAATACTGTGTGTCCCATCAGTGCAAATCCTTTGAAACCTGGTGAGTGCTTGTTTTCCATTTGGTTTTTCACCAGCACCACCACTAATCTGAATTTCAGAAATTGTACTCAGATTAGAGAACAGTATTTCTTTTGCTAAGCGCACATGTAGTTCTATCAAATCTTGCATGTGGTTTGCATAAGTAAATAGTGGTATGTTGTTTGACCTGCTATTTGGGAAAAACAAAAGAAAATGATATCTCTACAGGGATAATATGAAATTTCTTTCTTATTTTATATTCCTGACTTAGAACATACAAGGCTTTAATGAAGTAACATTAAATGTGGTACAAATTATCTGATAAATTGTAGACATTGTTAACATCTACAAAGCAATCTGTACCAGCCTAGAATTGCACTGACAGCAATATGCTTTGTTTGAAAGGAGGGAGGGAAAGAGAGATTCAGCAATTGCTCCAACATATTGCCACGGAAAAACATGCACAACAAGATTATTAATTGCTTACAGACCTCCACGGTACTCCTTCCTTCCCGTGCATTGAAATTTACATTGGCATCGACAGTTTGCTGAAAAGAAACTCGTTCAGATAGATATACATTAGCGCTTCCGTGTGCGAAACAAATATACTTGAAATGCTTAGAACACTGGCAAGAGCTTTCCAGAAATATATTATGGTTATCAAAGCAGATTCTTTTTACGAAGTTCCTAAAGAAGATTCAGTGACGGTATAGAACATGCCTCTAATTGCCAATTAGGCGTACAGGTGGTTCCTTGTCAGGCTAAGCGGACACCTTTCAAATCAGTGTGTCCAAGTCCGAACCATCAGTAGTTCTAGTTAGTTGTATGTGGCGTCACCTTGAACTTTTTTTTGGCTGGACCGTACAGTAATTTAATACAAAATACACAGCTCCTAAACTTCGTTGGATCTCAATTTTTTTCAGAAAAAAGAAACCTTATGCAACGTAAGACAACTTGGCATCTAAGACGTAGGGCATAAGTAGAAAGTAAATTAAAGTAAAGATCTGACATGTTACATATTTCCTGTACTATTTATTTTCACAACTGAATAGCTATTTATCCTTGGAGCCCGAGAAATGTGGGCATTACATAAACGGTATACCTCACCATCAGGAAAAACCCCAACAACCTTGGCCACATATTCTTTTTGCAGCAGACCAGCTTCAATCTGCGATAACAATGCTTAAATTGGAAAAAATGTGTAATGTGTAAAAGGATGAAATACGTCAACAAGCAAATCATAAGATGAATGCAGACAGACAGTGTCATGTGGAACTGCATTTAGGAACGTCATCACAAGAAGACTACCACAACAGCCCCTTAGGCAATATGCTCCTTCAGCGCTATTTGCTTTGCTTTCTAGCTAGGCTTCATCATTAGGCTCAGGTTTGGTTTGTTTATATAAGAACCTGATTTGTTAGTGAGTTGGTTAGCTTAAATGTATTGTATCAGGGCACTCTATATATCAGGAGCCCCTAATCTAGGAGATCAAGCCAGAGCATTCAATTTGTTTCAATCTATTATCTGTTGTTCCTAGTTCGAGTGTGGTTAACAAAATCATTGCTATGTATCTTCGTGGTATGATTGGGGATCGGACACGAAACTGGGTGAGCTGGGTGCCATGGGCGGAACTCTTTTACAAGACTTCATACCACATGGTGCTACAAGAGACCCATTCCCACCTGTCTACAGTCACGACCCAGCATCAATCCATTCTTATGAACTAGGTTATGTTCAGGTTGAGGCTGTGGCTCATCCCTAGAGGACCGCGACAAATTCCTGGCACATGTGCATCACCACCTGTAGCAGGCTCAGCAGATCAACAAGAACTACGACCGTGACCATCAACGTGGAGTTTGTTGTTTAGAGACTAGGTCAGATTGCGCTTATGTTACCTGTCAGGCTGTCACCACACCTCGGCTTCAATGATCAACTCCACCAACAAGCTGTGACCACGCTTGTGTGTGACGTACAAGATCATAGCCCAAGTGAAGTCGGTGGCATGTCGCCTGGAGAGTTCGCTAGGGGCACACATCCATGACATGTTCCATGTGAGCTGTCAAGAAGTTCTTCTATCTGCCTCCAGCTACTCCGCTGCTACTGCTGCCTCTACACTATATTGTGCTAGAACACGGTTGAGCGCATCTCTGTCACAGTGTTCACCAGCTCTTGGTCAAGTGGACTGGACAGCCAGCTTCTGCAGTATCCTTGGTGAACCTCGACCTACTGTGATGGCCCCTAAATGATAGGCTCCATCAGCGTCACTTGCTTTTCTTTCAAGTTAGCTCAGTTTGGCTGTTAGGCTCAGGTATGGTTTGTTTATTTATACAAGAAATGAGAAATCAGTTGTTTAGCAAGTCAGATAGCTTGAATGGATTGTAATTGGCGCCCTCTAGGTGAGTGCCTTGTGCCCTTGTCTGAGAGATCAAGAAAGAAACATTTAATCTCTTCAATCTATTATCTAGCATTCCTAGCTCCAGGGTGGCTAAGTGAATAACCTCGCCTTCCCATCGAGCTGTTTCCATTCACTGCAACCGGCTATTCCATACAGTGGACACAATCACATGCTAGAGTGCAGACGCACATAATAAGCAATATGATAAAAAGGAGAATACTGTCATGGGCTCTAATATTACCTGTTGCCTGAAACATTCAGCTCTGTCGGCATTTTTTGCAAATATAAGGAGGCCTGAAACCAAACGATCTAACCGATGCACCGCTGCAAAAATAAAATGGTAGTCAAGGAATTCTAACATCTATGATGAATGGTAGAAATCATAAGGAAAAGACAAATAATCAGATAATTAAAGCAAAAGGATACGAAATAAGGGTGTTAACCCATGCTCAGCCTGCAGAATCCCAACTACAGTATTCTTGCGGTATTGGCCACATGGATGAACCTACAAAATGGGAACCACTAGATTTATGTATGTAATGTTCTGACTTCAACCAAACATACACTAATTAGCAATTAAGTATTTCTGTAGGTACTAAACCTAGATCAGTTGGCAGAAGACGTGTGTACACACCACCTAAGTTCATGTCCTCTTTGGTTAGCATTTGGGAGGCTATGTTCTTCTGAGAATAATGATACTGATTCCACCTAGGAATTCTAGTTTTCCCATAGTAACTTCTAAAATCAAGATTTGATTTCATCTTCAAACAAACTTAATTTACTTTCATCCAGGAGAATCCTTCATGATTACTTGATAACTCAGGCATCATCAGATCATATAACAAATTACTAGAAAAAAAACTAAGATTCTACCAGTAAAATGCCCGAAAAAGCCCCATCAGATACAACTTTAAGAGCACTGTATTGACTATTTACTAGCACATATAATTTGTGTTGCTACAAAACCTAATGCATTTTAGTTCAGGTGACATATTTTTAATAAACATGTGACATGTTGACAAATACACTTGATTAGTAACAATAACAATAAGTAAGACAAGAAATTGTCTAGACTTAAAAAGGACACAATTTGAACAACAAAGGATTGTCGTAATAATAAGACCAGATCCATAAATATTTTATACATCATGTAGTATACTAGTATAACAACTTTCATGTACATTATTATGAATATAAACTTACTGGAACAGAAGCTGGTTTGCAAATAGTTACGACATCAACTTCATTCTGAAGTATTGAAATATCACCCACCAAGACAGGTGGCTCGTGCCTGGAAGAAAAAATCACCTTTAGAAAAGCCTTGAACTAAAATTTGTAAATGAGAAAAAGACATGTGAACTATTTTTGTGAAATCAGAACACAGAGAGTCTAGGTTCCTGCCTTCCTGGCATGCCACAGGAAGCATCTGGTTGACCAGAGAACTACATGAAGGGAAGATGGCACATAAAGTTAAATTAAATGGCATCATTAACTTAAAAGTCAAGGAATCAACAACAGTTCATCAGTACAACTAACATTTTATTTATATTATGGTTTATTAGCTAAAAATAATCTCCTACAACTAAAAAGAACAAAACTAAGACAACCGAATGGTGCGACAATTTTCGGGTCGACGCTCTGCCTCTCCCCGTGCGATCCCACGACGTGCGCTGGCAGGTGGAAGGGTGGGAAAAAAATAAAGAATAAGAAAGGATTCATGATGCAAATGTACAAGAGGGAAATAATATATAAAAGTGGTTAGGATAATTTAGAAATAGTATAGGAAACTAAAATTTACATCGCTCTGCCCGGCATCGTGCGATCGGTGAAAAAGGAAACTCCCCCTCGCGCAAAAGCGGCCATCGCTCGCGCACGCAAAAGGAAACCTCGCGCGGCAATATCGTGCACGCAAAAGGAAACCTCGCCACCGATCTCGGGCGGCAGTCATCGTCGTTGTCGCGGGGGACAGCGACATCACCGACGACGTCGGCGATCCGAACGCCTCGGCCTTGACGGACTTGTTGCCTGCTGGCTCAGCGTCGGCGTCGTGCGGCAGCTTCCGGAAGTCGGCGCCGCGGGAGTCCACCTCGTTGGGGAAGTTGAGCGTTGTCGTAGGTGCCAAGCCACATGAGGGAAACACACTTCTTGGGGTCGCGGATCTCCGCTGCGAACTTGCCCCACAGCCGCTGCCGCATGCCGCGATACTTGCGGAAGTCGTTCGCGTCCACCAGGGCCGCCACCGCCGCCACGGCCTGTGCCTGTGCCTCCACCAGCGGCACGGCGGTCGCCGGGCCCTAGGCGGCGTGCGAGGTCGAAGGCAGAGAGATCGTGAGCAGCGGCCTCCGGCTAGGGTCCGACACCGGTGAAGGCTCGCCCCCGGCCTCCCTGATCCTCGCTCATCGCCATCTCGAGCGGCAGTCAGAGCCCAACAAAGACGGGTAGACGCCGCTCGTCGTCACGGCACCGCGGCAGGTTAGTCGAGATCCACGACGGCCATTCTCCCTCTTGCACGTAATCTGCTGCCCTCGCGACCCTCGCCCGGCCTCCTCCTCCCCGCTGCGCCGTGCCCGCCCTAGCCCGTCGCCCGGAGGACTTGCGCCTGCGTTGTGCCCGCCTTAGCCCGTCGCACGTCACCAGTAAGTCATCCGTTGTTCCTAATTTGTGGGGATGCAGGCAGCCCTAGACCTGGAACTAGAGCCCCCGCAGCCGACGTGCCTATCGTCCTTCCCCGCAGCCAACATGCGGAAGGGAGAAAAGGTATCCGTGAACAAGTGGCCACGGAGCTTCTAGCGACTCCGTCATTTTTTTCCTGACTTTTTTCTTTTCTTTTCTTGTGAGGAAATTGTTTTTTACTTGCTTGGTCCAATGCGCTGGTAACTTGTCGCTGGTAGTGACTCACTTGTTAGGTTTATTATCTATTTGTCTATACACTTTCGTTTATGTATTTGATTTGTCATACGTGGCATGTACTTCCGGCTTAAGTTCCCACTTGCCGTCTGTTTCCGTCTATTTTTCGATCGTATTTACCTGTATTACTATTTATCTCGCTCCTGTTTTCGGTCCCGGCTTCCGCTCCCGTTTCCGTTAAAAAATATGGAAACAAAAACGGTAGAGCTATTTTCTGTTCGTTTCCATCCGTTTTCATCCTTACCGCAGTGGCCACGCTAAAGCAGCGGCATCGACCGCGTAGATTGGAGGAAGAGGAAGAGGCCGCATCGCCGCGCCGCGAGGGCCGAGGGGAGGAGTTGACTCGCGCCGTCGCACGTGCGGGGCGCGGGCGTGCGAGGTGTTAGAGTTTGTGGTCTTGGGCCAATGGGCCTAGATGGGCTGAGTCTAAGCTGAGCAGGCCTATCCCGGATAGAAACAAAAACGGGATGAAAACGGTATATCCGGGTCGAAAACGGGATACCGGCAATACGGACGGACAAATGCTCAACCATTTTCGGTCCTGGTCTCGGTGCACCCCGTTCTATTTCCGTATTTTTCCGGAAAAATAAAAACGGACGGGAAAAACGGAATACGATTGTGGACAGAACGGGATTCATCCCGTCCGTTTTCATCCTTACTCACTGGTGGCTGCTGCTGAAGTGCTGAAGATAATTTTGGAGGTTTGGTTAGAGTACCTGTGATTGTGGGTTATGCGTAGTTTGGTCTTTTCTCATTTTATCCTAAAAATATTACATTTTTAAAAATGTTAATCCAAAAATATTATGAAGCATCACATGGACCTGCGCTTCTGTGTAAGTGCATTTTTATAATTATTATCGTGCTATATTATATTATCTTACTTGTTGTTCTAATTATTTAAAATAAGCCAAGTTATACAAATCCTGACTCTTGATATCCTTCTCTTCCAGAAAATGTGTGCTTTGATGTCGGTATTCAATTTCACAGTATTGTTATCTTATCATGCGATCCATGTGTTTTCAGTAGTAAAAGTTTAGTTGTCCCGTAGCAATGCACGGGCACGCTACATAGTCCCACTAAAAAGAGCAAACTGAGACATTAGCCAAAACATCTATTAGTTACCTGCCGATTCACTTGCCATTTTTATGATATAAGCAAGCATGCAAAGGATAATGTATCTGCAGTAAATTGTAAACAGTTATGCTGCCCCTAATCTTTGGAACATTTGTTTGAATGAAGCAATCTATGTTGAATTTATGAAGCGAAATTATCGAACATTTGTTTAGTGGGGATAATAATTTCAAAATTGATCAAAACAACTGACCTGTGCAAGAAGTGGCTTATCTTCTGTGATGATTTCACAATATAGTCTGTGTGAACCGTTTGCCCATCAACCTGAAGCCTCCCACACTTCACTGCATGAATCTAGCAATTTCACCTTTCACTTAGATGCAGCAATGCAAAAGTCACTGTAGTTATATGAATAAAACAGAGCTCAAAATCTGAAGCACAAGGTTTAAATCATGAAAGAAGATGCATGGTTCAAGATGATGGGATTCAAGAAACAACAGAAACTTCATTCAGTAGCAAGCCTCCTATGGACATATCTCTACATGTAGGACTGGAGGGCAGACAATGATATAATATAACCATAATGTGTGATTAAAATAAACACTATGGCACATGAAATTCGAAGGAAATAATGGCACCATACATAGTAATCGCGGGAGCGCCCTTTGAACTCATCAGTGAAGAGGTCAACAATGGTCTTTCCAGCCCATCTGTTCTTCACCTGCAAACCAAATGAGGAATGAACAAGAAATTTTACAAAATGCTTAGATCCACGGAGAATGTAATGCATCTGTCTTATCCATAGTTGAGCGAAGCAAACCAATCTGAACCAGCATTCCATAAGAATAGAAACAAGACCTGATACTAGTCGAAGGATGAACTATCTGGCATGGCACAGCAGGGTAGAACAGAGAGGATTTACCCTTATGTGACAGGTTAAGCAAAGCACTGTGATGAAACTTCAGAAATTGCATGTGTGTGATAGTATGACCAATCATCTAGCGCCACTATTTCAATTGGAGACCATATCTACGACTACATAACCTGATGAAATCAATCTGTATCCTCACATAATAAGCATGATAATCTATCTGGAGTCGAACAGGAAGCCAAAGAAAATATATAGTAGCACAAGAGAGAAACAAGGTACAGGAACAAGCGGTCCGGAAATTACATGGGAGATGAACTCGAAGTAGTAAGGCCTCACGTAGCGCCGACCTTCAGAGGGAACCGAGACCAATCGTTAGCACAGGAGGGGTTTAGGGTTTTAGTGCTGGGAACCAGCGTGCGGCGCGGTTCCAGGAAAGGAGAGGAGAGGAGGCTGCGGTTACTTGCCGTTGCGGATGATGTAGTCGTGCGGCTCGGGCGGGTTGGCCGGCGTCTGCCACACTATCCCCGCTCCCCCGGGCGGCGCCGCCATACCAGGCGAATCGGCGATGACACACTCCGGCGGCGGCGGTGGCACGGCTGAGTGGGGAAACACAGGAAACTCTCGGCTCCAGGCTTCAGCCCAGCGTGCAAGGGCATGGTGTGGGTTTGAGTGTCATCAGTTGCTGCAAAGTGGGCCACAATATACAGCCTCGCAGAATTTCCTTAATCCAAAACTTATTTTTTATTCGAGGACAGGGTTGGCACGTTTAGCATAAAATTTATTTAATTAGCATCTGTTTTGGGTGAAAAAATAAATAAAGAAAATAAAAGAAGTTAAAACCTAAATCAAATTAATTGCTCCTTGTGACCATGGCTCGTTCGCGTGCCGTTAAACCCGGCTTATCCGCTTTTTTTTTATCCGAAACAATTTTTTTTTTTACAAATTCCTCCAGCATTCCTCTGAACCATCCAAATTCCTCTAGAATTCCTCCATCCAAATTCCTCTAGAATTCCTCCAAATGAACAGACCATGGTGAATGATTCCGAATAGGAGGGGCATTCTATATTAAAAAAAAACATTATTTGTTCTGTTCTCTTTACGTTCACGTTCTTATGTGTCCTGGTTTTTCCCAAACAAGTATCTTTTTTTAGAGTTTTATTTAAGGCTAAAGCCCCAGACTTCAACTAACAAATTATCCGTTTCAGCATTCTGGATGGCATCCCATCCTGATGACCTGATCGAGAAGCGCAAACGAATTAACCACGCCTCTCGACTCAAAGTCTGGGAACATCCAAACAACCATTCTTGCAATCTTGATGTTTTGGGTCCTCTGTTTTACAGCTCGATCAGCCAAAACAGAAAAGGAAACAACAAAAAGATTCACTGGATCTGCTTCCCGGGAAGACCAGATAAGAACACCTCAACAATTCAGACCCCAAAAATAAATCAGAGAAAATTAATCGATGCATTGAATTCGGCAAATTTTGTAGAGCAATTCCTCAAGGAGCAAGGACAGTACAGGGCACCAAACGCTCCCAAACAAGAATCGTGTGTGCGCGCGCGCGCGCGTGTGTGTGTGTGTGTGTGTGGGTGGGTGGGTGGGTGGGGGGGGGGGGCGCGGTTGGGGGCATAGATACAAGAACAGCTAATAGCGATGATGCCATATGGCATCGCATATAGAGACACTGGATTGACTATAACCAAGTTTCCCTGGAGCAAAAAGAGCCAACACAGTGAAGCGATTCGCACTGCTCTATTCCTAGTGAGCTCCTAAAACCTTCCAAGCGGCCATCGTTGTCCATTGGGTACCTTCTGGTACCACCAGGACTTCAGTTTTCAGGTACGCCGAATCGCCGGAGTAACTAGAACAGCACACGGAGGGGATTGTCGGGATGATGAACATTTTCAGGAGCAACCAGGTACATGGACGAGCGATGGATGTAGAAGCTGCAACGAACCAACAAATTCAGCATTAATCAGTACAGCATAGCAGCAAAATGGATCGGAGGCCTGAAGTAACAAATCAAACAAGCGTAGATGAATATTCAGTTCATCTCATTACCTGACATAGAGCAAAACTTCCTGCATCAGCCTCAGTTCCATCATCGGGAACACTATCTTTGCCTGGACCATAATCCTTGTAGAACTTGCCAGCGGGGCAAGGCACTTTGCCCACACGGGAGATAGCTTCCCAATCTGCAATTAACCATCAATCGGATAATGAAAACTGAGATACTAACTCTGCACAGGTGTAAGAGTGGGAGTGGGTGTAGTTGCAAGAACGAACCTCTCCAGATCGGTTGGTTGAGAAGCGCACGATCTCCGCCAGAGCAGCCGCCTGCCTGACCGACATCCTGAGGCCGCCGTGGAGCCTGTCGTGCGACGACGGGAACGCCAAGTGCACGACCTCGCCGGCGTCCAGCAGCTTCCTCCCGCGGCAAGTCGACAGCCCGGTGGCGTACGACTTCTTGAAGAAGCACCATTCGCGGCGGTCTGGTGGGTACTCGTCCAGCTCAGGCGGCGGCGGCGCCACCACCATCCTCCACTCACTCACCGGCATGGCCCCTGGTGGTGGCAGCGCGCGGATGGGCTTCGGGTTCAGGTACGGCACCGGTTGAGACGTCGTCAGATCGATGAAAGGCACGCCGTCGTCTTCGCGGGGCCTCTTCTTGGACCTCGGCGCGGGATCCACGATCTCCACCTCATCTTCACTGCTGTCACTGTCCGGATCCTCCTTGACACGGCGCCGCGACAAAAGTTGTCCTTTGATTGGCGAATCGCGCGCCTGCTCCTCCTTGACACCGACTGCGTCGGCCACCTCCTCCTGCTTCACCCGACGACCAGATTGCTCTTCGAAGTAGCCATCGGCTTCGATTGGCTCCCTCTTCACCTTGACTTCGACCCCACCATGGGCTTCAACCTTCACCTTCACCTCTGCCTCGCCACAAGCTTCAACCTTTACCTTCACCTCGTCGGTGTCGGCATCGATCGGCTCCCTCTTGACATTGACCTTGAGTTCACCCTCGTCGGCGGCTTCAACCTTCACCGGAGGCAGAGGCGGCGAGGGGCAGGAGGCGCCGCCAATGCCGCCCTCCACCTTGACGCCCCTTTCTCGGGTCCCATGTAGGCCGCCGTCACCATCGGCGGTGGTTCCATCGTCGAGGAGCTATTTGATGGCGCGCTCGGTGTCACCGCTGCAGCGGGTGAGCGCGTCGACGGCGGCGGCCACCGGGAGGTCCGCCCCGAGGACGGCGCAGAAGGCGGCCAGGTCGTCCCCCAAGAGGGCGGGCTGGTTCAGAGCTCCGGAGGGTCGCGGGGGTCGCCGGCAGCACACGCCATATCGGCCAATCGACGGTGAGGTGAAGGACGAGACGCGACGGTGAAGAGGATTGAAGCGTGGCTGGGAAACGAGAGACCAGGCGATGGAGGACTGGAGGGCAGTAAGGGGACGACCGGACGGGGGATTGGGGATTTAGAGGGAGGGTTTATATTGCAGGGTTTCTTTTTGGCGGGGAACGAGGAATGAAGACGAGGGAACCGCAACTATTCTTGATTTTGGCGGGACGAAGCGGAGGGAAAGGGAAATGCGAGACGGTGAAGCGGGGTGAAATGCGACTTGCTAAAATTTGGAAAGGGAAATGCGGAGGCGTTGAAGCGTGGTGAAATGCGATTTTTTTTGCTAAAATTTGTGTGCCATTTTAGTTTCCTTTCATTAACAAACGATGGTTATTGCATACATTTTATATTACAATTGTAGTTTTACTTTGTTGCAGTTTATATAAGCACAATTTACAATTTCCAGTTCTGTGAATAAAAAACCGTTAGATACTAAGATAAAACTATAAACCCGATGAAATTTAATTTGTGGTGATATAAAGACAATTAAGAATTTACAGTTGTTTCTATAGTTAAATAAGGACACACATTTAATATGTTATGATACAAATACAAATAAAAAATCATAAAAGTAACAATTTACTCATACTAGTTGCGGTACAAAAGGTTGTCTAAAATCATCTAAAAATTCAGACACCTGGAATACTACATCCGTCCATAAAAGAATACATTTCTCATGTTTCGATGAGTCAAACAGTTTAAACTTTGACTAAAATTATATGAGAAAAGTGCTAACATTCTTAAGACAAAAATAAGTACCATTAGATTAATTATAAAATATATATTTATAATAAATTATTTAGAGACATAAATAATAATATTATTTACTATAAATTTGGTCAAACTTAAACCAATTTGATCAACATGGTTCCCATAATTATATTTTTTCATGAACAAAGGGAGTATAGGAGAAGTGTAATATATTAAAGTAGGTATTCCCTTCATCACAAATTATAAAAGTGTATGTAGTGGGTGTATGAATGCCGCTCCCGTACATTCAATGTGAGGATAGGACTTGCTCCTTCACAGTGTGCATCCGACTTCATAAAAGGAGTTACTCTCATCTTTCGAACCAGGATCCAATAAAAAAAATATGCTCTCTCCCTCACCGTCTCTTCTATTCTTGCCGTTGCTGCTCCCGCTGCCGAGGGGAAGTTGGAGGAGCTTTGGGGGGACTTTAGGGCTATCGAGGACTTCACCCTCCCCTTCCATGTGCATCGATGGCACTTGCCGCCCCCAACAAATCTGGCCATCTGCAGCCTCGATGGGGACAGGTACGGTGCTACTCACTAGATCCGACATCGGACGACCTCGTGGATGAGGAGAAAGGGTGTAGGGTCGAGATGGCAGACTAGAGGGGGTGAATAGTCCTTTCTAAAATTAAACGCTCCGGCTAACCGAAACTAATGCGGAATTAAAACTATCGGTCTAGGCAAAACTACACACATCTATCTAAGTTCTCAAGCACCTTATTAAGATCCTAATTAGGCAACAAAGCTGTCAGGCTAGCAAGAGCTCACCTAATCAATTCTAGAGTAAGGTCACACAAACCTATGCACTAGTACTTCGGCAACCGAGGAGCTCCTACACAATCTAGTAAGCAAAAGTACAAAGCCACCTACGCTCACTAGCAATGCTCAATAATAAGGCTGCACAAGCTAAATTAGAGAGCTCAAAACACTTAGCTACACAAACTAAGCAATATGACTAACAAAGTCACTCAAACCAAATTAGTCACGCAAGGGAGCTACTTCTATCTACACAAGCAAGAAGGTAACTAGTAAGCTACATAAGCTAACTAATTACAAGAGCGACTACACAAGCATAATGTATATGAAAGTAAATACAAGCTTGTGTAAAGGAGATGCAAATCAACAGGAAGACAAGGATGACACGGTGGTTTTTATCCCGAGGTTCACGTGCTTGCTGACACGCTAATTCCCGTTGAGACAAGCTCCAAGGTTGCTGCCGGTCCTCTTGCTAGTGGTGACCCGCAAGTCACACTCTCCCATGCGGAGTGCTTACCACAAGCTCTAGCACTTGACCCGCTGGACCACTTGTTGCCCTTCGCGTCTCGCTCTACTAGAGTTGCTCTTCGAGACTCCCGCGGGGTGAGTACAATCCCGTCACAGTCACTTCTCCGGATCACCTGAAAGGACCTTGATGTCGCCTATAGGAGGGTGAATAGGCACTTTTGAAAATTAACAACAAATAAAACTTGCAACGGATTAGTAGAGTGCACGACACTGCTGCTCTAATGCTGCAGCACTATTGCACTCAAAATACAGCACTGCTGTGCCCTTACAGATAGCTCAACACAAGCTATGTCTAGAACTCAAACTTGGAGATGTGCGTGGAGATGTCCAGTGGCAAGTCCACCAAGTACTTGCATTCACAAACACGCACAACCAAGTAGATCGAGTGGAAAAGAAATTGTCGGGGACCTAGTACCGGGGTACCCAATGAGGTGGGACTAATAACCATCGAACGTTGACGCTTCCAGTCAGACAAGAACGCTACTACGCTTCTTGCCCAAACGACGGAAGATTGGTTCCGCCTTGCCCGACCCCCGAGGGCTGGCTCCGCCTCGCCTGACGTCCGAGGGTGGGCTCCGCCTTGCCCGACGTCCGAGGACGGGCTCCGCCTTGCCCGACCCCCGAGGGCTGGACTTCGCCTCGCCCGACGGCTAAGGGCTGGCTCTGCCACGCCCGACGTCCGAGGACGGGCTCTGCCTTGCCCGACAGCTAGGGGCTGACTCCGCCTCGCCCGACATCTGAGGGTGGGCTCCGCCTCGCCCGACGTCCGAGAGCGGGCTCCGCCTCGCCCGACGGCTAAAGGCTGGCTCCGCCTTGCCTGACGTCCGAGGACGGGCTCTGCCTCGCCCGACAGCTAGGGGCTGGCTCCGCCTCGCCCGACGATTGCACCCTACTCCTTCATGATGACAAGCACAGGGTACGATAGGACATTCGAGTCAACCGTAGTATCGAGGACCACGCCCTGCACGCCTACAGGAAGGTACCATCAGGATACGATGGGACGGGCGCTTTAAGCCCTTTCCGACATAACAGTGCCCGAATAGTGTTGTAGGCGCCGACTTTTGTCCCACAGTGTAGTAGGCGTCGCCTTCAGCCCTCGGGCGTAGACACTAACACAGGCATACGACAGCCACTACGGTCCAAGACAGAACTCACATCATCTACAGTGACGGATGTATGGTCACTTCCCCGATTACTCCCCGAAGGGTCAGCTCGGCTCTCTAGCACGCCGCACCGTCCACCGGCGTAGGATGGGACGCACCCACTTGCTAAATGGGGCCAGGGCATGGCCTACGAGGACCAGCGAACACGCCACCTCTGACACGGTCTGCCATGTTAAGCAGGGCAGGCACAGGGAAAAAGGAAGACCCGGCTCCCTCGAAGGACCTTCTATACCTTCGGTATTTTCCTCTTTCTCCCATCTGTAACCCCTGCTCCCCCCTTGGTCTATAAAAGGGAGGGCAGGGCCCCCCACTAAGGGGATCGACTTTTGACGGATAAGTTCAACACACACAGCACATCACGCATACAGCCAAGCAATGACCAAGCTCTTGGCGTCCTTTCGACCATTCCATCAGAGACTTGGGACCTTTCCCTCTCTCAACCGTTTGTACCCCACTACTACGAACCTTTTTCGGTACTAATAACATGAGCAGCAACAGACTGGATGTAGGGACATTCAGCCCGAACCAGTATAAACCTTGTGTCCTTTAGTGCATCATCCGGGCCTAACGCGCAACCATTATAAATTTACTAGCCGGTGTTTGTTCGAAACACCGACACAAATAAATGCAACTCAAAACATAAGAGAGAGGGCACACGATTTATCATGTGGTTCATCTCACCACCAAGGCTTGCATATGTCCATATTGTTGAGGCAGCCACTAAGGCTTGGGATTTGCAACCCTTATCCTCGTTCTCAAGTCAAGAGAGTGAACTCTTGAGATGAGAGGTTTCCACTAGATCTAGGGTAATACAAACTTCCCGTGGCTCACCACAAGCACGGGAGCTCGTCGGGCGACACCTAGCCATCTAGGAGGCTTCGCCTCCAAGAGTAACAAATGCGCAACGAAGATTGACGAAGCCCGACAAGTGCTCAAGGTTTTGCTTGCTCTAATCAGCTCTCTAACACTTAATCAAACACTAATCACTCACTCTCACAAAGAGAGAGGTTAGAGAGAGCTCACAAATGGCTTGGAATGAGTTGGGAGTGATTTGAAGGTCATCAGCCTCAACAGAAGGCGTGGGATGGGTATTTATATCCACCCCAAACAAACTAGACATTATAACCTGTTAAGGTGCGGCACTGCCGTGGTGCAACACTGTTGTGAAAATTCGTGGCACTGCCGCAGCTTTGAAAAACAGCACAGGTCACCTTACAGAAAATGCTATAATTTTTTACTCCGAACTCCGTTTTCAGTGATCTTAGACTTTTTGGAAAGCTTGTTTCGAAGGCTATCCAGCCCAGCCAAGAACAAAGCCCCAAGATCAACAAGTGCAGGTGTTGTGCTAATGTGTTTCTCTCATGTTAGCACTTGGATTCGGTTAGTTTGAGCACTTGAGACTTGTCTATGATTCGTATTGCATCCCCCTTGATAGTATGTCATACCTATACTCAAGATCAATAGAATATAACTATTTCAACCACTTGAGTCTTCAATGTCTTCATATGCCATTTCTTCTCAAAATCACTTCATAAAGGGGGTTGCAATCATCTCTGTCTCATCTCTTCGAGCAAACATACCTTGAGCATGTGACTTGAACCATTTTCATATATATGAGCTCACCTCATGGCTTCAAGTACTTCTACTAATGATTTGATCCTCAACACAATATGACTCCTCATAGTTTGATTAGTTCCTCGACTCAATGCAAGTACACTATTCTTTACCTTAGCCATGGTACCTTGGTCCTCAAGCCATCGCTTGCCCTTCACCTCCGCTTAGTCCCTCGAAGCCCTTTCCTTGCTATCTTCACCTTTGAAAGCCCTAGTTTGGTTTTGGTGAATTGATGAAACCCTAAATGCTAACCAAGTTTATCAAAGTGATCATTAGATAGGTAGCACTATTCCAAGTGAGGAGCAAATGGTGAAGATCATGATGATGGTGTGACCATGGTGATGATCAAGTGCTTGGACTTGGAAAAGAAGAAAGAGAAAAACAAAAAGCTCAAGGCAAAGGTGAAACTTTATAGGAGCTTTTTGGTTTGGTGATCGAGACACTTAACGAGTGTGATCATATTTAGGATCGATAGCGTACTATTAAGAGGGGTGAAACTTATATCGAAATGCGGTTATCAAAGTGCCACTAGATGCTCTAAATCATTGCATATGCATTTATATTCTAGTGAGTGCTAACACCCTTGAAAATGTTTTTGAAAATATGCTAACACACGTGCACAAAGTGATACACTTGGTGGTTGGCACATTTGAGCAAGGGTGGAGAACTTGGTGAAGTGAAGGACCCGCGCTGCCTCACCCTCTCTCCGGAACACTCCGCGCAGAGCACCCCGACGATGTTTCCGATCGGTCTCTGCAACACCGCGGCGACTGTAAGCCACCTTGTGGCACGGCGCACGATCTCGTCCCCCGTGAACGACGAGTTCATGGGGATGATCGAAAATGTCATAGAATCCCTCCATGGCCTCCTCGTGGAGGGTCTAGGGTCAGACTCTGGCTCTGACTCCGGCACAGGGAGCCATCATCCCTCCCAGGAATGTTTCATGGCGGAAACCTCCGAGTGACACGTTGAAAGTGCCTCTGAGAAGGAGGTTAGCCCGGCAGGCAACCTCGGCATAGAACCGAAGGAAGAACGGCGGCCCCGTCCCACGTAGGGGTGGAGCAGCTAAAAGCCCGAAAGTGGGAGATCAACGAAGCCGGACAACTGCTTGTTCGGGAATACGCATTGGTCAATCAGGAGATCGAACGCAGCGGAGACGGTGGACATGCACGTGCCGTGGCCCGCGACGTAAACCGAAGGATCATCGCTGATGATGAAACCCTTCCCCACTTCACTCGGGTGAGCCAGAACATGACCGCCGCAACGGCCTTGCTCCATGGCCTTCCAGAGGCCGCAACGCCCGAGGATCGCCGAGCCCACCATGAAATTCGCACGCTGCTCGAGCGTGCTGCGGCACAGCAGGCGGAAAGCTCGTTGTCTCGACGACGCGAGCTCGACACCAGCTAGCGTACACCCTCAGTACGTCCTGCCTGGGACGCATCAGTGCACCAAGCACCACAAGGCGGCGAGCAGCGCGTTGTGACCTAGATACATCAGCGTCTTGGCCGTGACCGCGACGCACGCAGCACCATCGACGCCCGTAGGCGCACCTACGATGACCTAAGGGAAGGAGCCCACCGCGGCTATCATCCTCGACGCGGCGGACGCTACGACAGCGGCGAGGACCGGAGCCCGAGCCCCGGCCTACCAGGCCCTCAGGCCTTCGGCCGGCACATCCTCAATGCTGCGTTCCCGCCAAGGTATTGACCACCTACTAATATCCCTAAGTACTCTAGGGAGACAAACCCCGGGCTTTGGCTTGAAGATTATCGGCTTGCCTATCCAACCGGTGGTGCGGATAATGACGACTTCATTATCCGCAACCTTCCACTGTTCTTGGCCAATTTGGCTCGGGCGTGGTTGGAACACCCGCCGTCCGACGTAATCCAGAGTTGGGCGGATCTGAAGGAGATCTTTGTGGGAAATTTCTAGGGCACGTACAAATGCCCTAGGAACCCATGGGACCTCAAGAACTGCCGTCAGAAGGCCGGTGAGACCCTCCATGGGTACATCCGACGCTTATCCCAGCAGTGCAACGAGCTCCCTAATGTCGCCGACGCCGACGTGGTAGGAGCCTTCCTGTCTGGGACAACTTGCGAGTCCTTGGTTCATAAGCTGGGACGCAAGGGCCCATGGACCACCAAAAAGCTCCTAGACATTGCCACCAGCCATGCCTCAGGAGAAGAGGCGGTCAGAGCGATCTTCGATCGCCTCGAGGGAAAGGCAAGGCGGGATGAGGGTATCGGTGAAGGTACCTCCAATCATTCCGCCAAAAAGAAGACTAAGAAGCAACGGTGCGAGGACTCACTCATGGCCACTGCTGACCGCAAGGGTGGTCGAAAGCCCATGGAGGGCACTCCGAACCACTTTGAAAAAATGCTCAAAGGGCCATGCCCGAACCACGCCTTTCCCGTAAAACATCCGCTCAAGGACTGCAGCCTCTTGCAGAAATTCTTGTCCGGGAGCTCCAACAAATGGGAGCAGGGGAAGGAGTCCGCCCCCACTATGGACGACACCGAGGAGAAGGATGATGGCTTTCCAACACCAAATGGCTGCCTTATAATCTTTGGAGGATCAGCGGCCTATGACTCCAAACACTGTCAGAAGGTCACACGCCGCGAGGTCTACACAGCCCAACCGGCCACACCTCCCTTCCTCTGGTGGTCAAAATCCACTATAACCTTCGACCGGACCGACCATCCGGATACTGTCCTGCACCCAGGCCGGTATTCGCTTGTCATCGACCCAATCATTGGCCCAAAGCGGTTCACCAAAGTGCTGATGGACGGAGGCAGCGGCCTCAACATCATGTACGCCAAGAGGCTCGATGAGATGGGCGTCGACCGGATGAACCTCCACCCAACCCGAGCGCCTTTTCACGGCATCGTGCCCGGGAAACAGGCCATGCCACTGGGACTGATCGGTCTGCCCATCACCTTCGAGGATCAATTCAATTACAGGACTGAGACCCTCACCTTCGAGGTGGTTGGGTTCCCTAGAACCTTCCACGCCATCTTGGGACGACCATGCTACGTGAAGTTCATGGTCGTCCCCAACTACACATACCTCAAGCTAAAGATGCTAGGCCCCCACGGGGTCATCACCATTGGCACCTCCTTCCAGCAGGCCTATGAGTGCGAGGTCGAGTGCTGCGGCCACGCCACAACAATCATCGCCTCTGGGGACCTCGCCGCCCTCAAGGAGGAGGTCGCCGAAGGAGCGCCCGACACAAAGAAGTTGACTGGGTCGTTCGAATCGGTAGAGGGCTCCAAGGAGGTCCTCATAGATCTCAGCAGCTTCAAGGGTAAAACGGTATGCATTGGTACCATGCTCTCCTCCGAATAGGAAAGCGCGCTCGTCGACTTCCTCCATGACAACAAAGACATCTTTGTGTGGAAACCCTCGGATATGCCAGGCATTCTGAGGGAGGTCGCCGAGCATACCTTGAAAATCCATCCAGGCTCCAAGCCGGTGAAGCAACGCCTGCGCCACTTCGAAGAGGAAAAGCGCAGGGCCATCGGTGAGGAGATAGCAAAACTGTCGACCGCCGGATTCATTAGGGAAGTACACCATTCAGAGTGGTTAGCCAATCCTGTCCTTATATGAAAGAAGAGCGGAGAATGGAGGATGTGTGTTGACTATACGGGCCTCAACAAGGTGTGCCCAAAGGATCCGTTTCCTTTGCCATGCATAGACCAAATAGTCGACTCTACCTCAGGGTGCGAAACCCTCTGCTTCCTTGATGCGTACTTCGGCTACCATCAAATCATGATGAAAAAGTCCGATCAACTCGTTACATCTTTCATCACCCCCTTCGGATCGTTCTGCTATGTTTCGATGCTGTTCGGTCTGAAGAACGCTAGGGCAATGTACCAGCGATGTATGCTCAGATGCTTCGGGGACCTCATCGGGAGGACCGTTGAGGCCTACGTTGACGACATCGTAGTTAAGTCCAAATAGGCTGACCACCTCATTGCCAATCTTGAGCAAACCTTTGCGAAACTCCGGGCGAATGGCATCAAACTCAATCCCGAGAAATGTGTTTTTGAGGTCCCGAGGGGTATGCTACTCGGCTTCATCGTCTTCGAGCATGGCATCAAAGCCAACCTAGAGAAAATCTCAGCCATCACAAGGATGGGCCTGATTCAGAACATAAAGGGGGTTCAGTGAATCATAGGGTGCCTCACCGCCCTCAGCCGATTCATCTTGCGCCTCGATGAACGAGGACTCCCCCTTTATCGGCTTCTGAAGAAAGCCGACCACTTCGAGTGGACATCCGAGGCCCAGGAGGCGCTTGACATGGTCAAACTACTTCTGACAAGGCCCCCAATCCTAGTTCCTCCAAGCGATGGAGAATCCCTCCTGCTATACATAGCGGCCACCACGCAAGTGGTCAGTGCCACCCTGGTAGTAGAGCGGGAGGAAGAGGGGCACGCCCTCAAGGTCCAGCGCCCTGTGTACTTCATCAGCGAGGTACTATCTGACTCCAAAACCCGCTACTCCCAAATCCAGAAGCTCCTTTACACCGTCCTCATCACTAAGAGGAAGATGCGCCACTACTTTGAGTCACATCCCATGATGGTTGTGACATCGTTCCCCCTCGGCGAGGTCGTCTAGAGCCAGGACACCACGGGAAGAATTAGAAAGTGGGCACTCGAGCTGATGGATCAAGGCATCACATATGCCTCCCGAACGACGATCAAATCCTAGGTATTGGCTGACTTCAACGCCGAATGGACCGAGGTCCAGACACCACCGGCGGTCGTCGATCAAGAGTACTGGACGATGTACTTCGATGGATCACTGATGAAAAAGGGCGCCAGCACGGGCTGGTCTTCGTATCACCCCTCAGGGTTCACATGAGGTACATGGTTTGGCTCCATTTTCTCTCATCAAATAATGTGGCCGAATACGAAGGACTCATCAACGGCCTACGCATCGCCATCGAGTTGGGCATCCAACGCCTCGACATTCAGGGTGACTCTCAGCTGGTCATTAACCAAGTCATGAAGGAGTCAAGCTGCCACAATGCGAAGATGGTTGCGTACTGCTAAGAAGCCCAACGGCTGGAGGACAAGTTCGACGACCTCGAACATAATTACATCCCAAGGCGCCTCAATGAGGCGGCGAACGCACTTGCGAAGGCGGTGTCCGTTCGAGAGTCGGTGCCGATGGGCATCTTCGCCCAGCGACCAACACAAACCCTCGGTGCGCTATGAAGGGTCAGAGTAGGCTGATGATAGCCCATCTGATCCAGTCCTGGGGGCTGACCAACCAACGGCTCCACCTGGTCACGATGTCATGGAGCTTGAAGGGGATCCAGCGACAGAGCCCGACCCTCTGGATGACTGGAGAACACTCTACCTCAACTACCTCCTCCGCAAGACACTGTCGACGAACAAGACGGAGGCTCGACGCCTCGCACATCATGCCAAATCCTTCGTTCTTGTAGAGGGTGAACTCTACAAATAAAGCCACACCAGGATCCTGTAGCTCTGTATCTCCATCGAACAGGGAAGACTTCTGCTGAGTGACATCCACGGTGGGGCCTACGGTCACCATGCCGCACCAAGAACCTTGGTTGGGAACGCATTCCGACAGGGCTTCTACTGGCCCACTACAGTAGCCAACGTCGAGCAAATCGTATGCACCTACGAAGGGTGCTAGTACTACACTCGGCAGACTCACCTCCCGGCCCAGGCACTCTAGATGATCCCCATCACATGGCCCTTCATGGTCTAGGGGCTCAACCTAGTTGGGCCTCTCAAAACTGTTCGCTCGGGGGCTCCCCCATGACTTATTCGATTATAGCTACTGCCTAGCTCTACTGTGAGCCCTGCTACGGTCGCCGTGCTATGCTCTCCATCGGCAACGTCCTACTGCTCCACGGGAGCCTCAAGGGCGCCGTCATCTGCAACATCGAGCACCACGCCGGCGACTGTGGTGCCTTCGCCGGGGTGCCCAGAGACTACGCCATCGTCATCAGCTGCAACCCTAACAACGGCACCTCCGCCGGGCCGTCCAGGGACTACGCCATCATCATCAGCCGCAACCCTGACAACGACACCTCCGTCGAGGCATCCAGGGACTACGCCATCGTGATCAACCGCAACCCTGACAACGGTGCTCAGGCGGGGGGCGTTCCCCGCTGAAGAAAGGCCACCACGGACAATGGCAAAATTGACGACGCTTACCACCCTCCAGTGCACCTCCTCCTTCGGCAGAGGCGGCCTCTTCTCGGCGAAGACGGACATCACCATCTCATCTATGTTGGATGACCTCTAGCTCTACATCGCACTCTGGATTCATGAATGGATCTGTGAGTTCTCTTCCCCCTCGCATTACCCTCTCTCACTTAGGAATCACCGCGACATACGAATGCGCTCGGCGAGGAGGAGAAAGGAGGAAAGGTAGCGCACCAAGAACAGGCGAGAGAATGGGATGAGAACTTCCCTCCCCCTCCCTATTTAAGGAAGAGGTACAGTGGCTGAGGAAAGGCGAAAGGTTGGAGCGGAAAACTCTCTTTCTTCCTTTATTCAATGCATATGGGAAATCAATGCCGACGGGAACCCGAGGGGACGCGCCGGAACAGATGGGGCGCGCTCTGGTCGATGAGACGTCACCTAGTCAAACAGGATGTTGCCTGGGTGTGGCCCACCACTAATGCATGCCGGGCATGAGAACCAGGGCACAGCTGCATGTAGGCGACTCTCCGCTTCCCCAGGCAGGACCATGGAATGACCCGACGATGGAACCCCCGTCTAGGGGGCCCCAACGGGCCTCCTGGGTCGATCGGACGGCCTAGGTGAAACGATGAACGAACAGCCGTAAAAAGATAAGCACCTCTGTTTTCTTACTTTGCGCGTTAATTTCATTACTGAGTTTTCGACCCCAGCAACGATAGGGGCATGGAGACCACTCGGGGGCTGCCGAGAGTGTCTACCTGTTTAGACATCCTCTTCGCCCGACCCCTCCTTATGTCTAAAACTAGAAGCATGGTGTGTGGGTATAAAACTTTGAATACAACTGGACGAACCGCCAGACCCTATGCCCCGACGGCTACGGTGTTTTTTGTTCACCAGCGTAATCGAATTCACAGTTGCCCGCACCGCAAGCTTTAGCTCCTGCCTTCTCGAGAAGGGTTCGAAGGGGTCTGCCTATAGAATCTCCTTTGGGGAGAAGCTGTCAGGTCGCCTAAATCAATCGAACGGCTCGAATCGCCACCGAGAGACGAAAACAAAAAATCGCGATGCTCGTGCAGGTCACACCGGCCCCATCGCAAACGTCGGACTCGAACCCCGTACGGACATGTCCGGTAAGAGCTTCTCATCGCTCATGCCACCGAGGTAACATTACCGACCCCCGCTTTCGTTTCAATTAAATCGCACATTAATCATCATCCAAACGTTGCATATGTAAATCGCTGCATCTCAACACTTCGTGTCGCGTCATTCAACATGAGCGGCAACCGATCGAGGTTCGAAGGCCGGCTCATTCTACATGAGTGGCAACCGACTGAGGTTCGAAGCCCAGCCCGCAAAGGGCTCGAGGTCGCCTCGCGTCAAACAGAGCCATGGGAGAAAAACCGAGATGAGCCCCAGCGGCCTTGCCCGGTCCCGCTCAGAAGCAGACAGGGACATCTCAACCTTTCTCGTTTGATTCTAGCCCCAAGCCAAACCCATAGAATCTCCATCGAGGAGAGGCCAACGGGCGACCTGAGCCTATTGAACAGCTCGAGCATCTGCTGGGAGGCGGGTTAAGAAGTAGTGAAATGCCACATGAGGGCTCTACCGACCCCGTCAACGAATGATGGACCCAGATTTCACATGAACATACCCATTAGCGAGCTCATTGAGCATGACACTTGAGCCATGGAGGCAAGTGTCGTCAACTCAGCCCCTTTGGTTGCGGAAACCGAGGACGAGGTAAAGCGCGAAACACAGCCGACCCCTATCAAACCCTAAGGGGCTCGGGGGCTCGAGCCGCTCGATCCATGATCGAGAGACTGAGGTTCAAAGGCTGACCCACGAAGGGTCTAGGGCCACCTCGCGTCCAACAAGAGCCAGGGGAGAAAAACACAGATGAGCCTCAGCGACCTTTGCCCAACCTGCATTAAGGCGGGAAAGGTCATCTCAACCTTCTAGTTTAATCCAGCCTCTAGCCGAGCCCATAGAATCCGCATTGAGGGGGAATCTGTTGGAAGGCGGGTCAAGGAGCAACGGAACGCCACCTGAGGGCTCTGCCGACCCTATCACAAAACAAATGGGATTGGATTTCGTCCAAACATCCGCGTTAGCGAGCTCATAAAGCGCGCCACTTGAGCCGTCGAGGCAAGTGACGTCGCCTTAACCCCTCCAGTTACGAAAACCGCGGACGGGGTGACAGTCACAAAACGAGCTAGCCCTTGACCGAATCCCACCACATGTGGGGGCTCGGGGAAGGCCGGGCCAGCGATAAGACCAAACGCACGGTCACGCAGCGATCACCGAAATCCTAAGTAAGGGGTACGTGCAATTGCAAGACTAAGTTCGCGACGCTCGCTCCGGTCTCCAGTAACATCTGGGCCCAACGATCTCAAGGGGTCGGATGTCACTCGGGGGCTGACAAATGTATGAGTACCTCCTTTCTTTTTTCAAAACAGTCATTACATCAGACCTTTTGCTCGCGTCGAGACTGACGGCAAGGTTCGGGGGAACAGATAGGTAAGACCGCAAAATGCCCACGCCTAGATGGCTACGGTAATTTTGCTCACCAGCACAATCAAAATTTCCCCTGAAGACCTTGGGCCCTACTGTCTTAATGAGCAGAAGGGTCGTATCGCATAAATCTTTTTTCATTGCAAAAAGGGAAAAAGGTAAGATCAAACAAACGAAACGAAATTGCGAAACAGCGTCATGAATCTATTTTCGGACACAAAAGTACCGATGCTTGTCCACATATTACAGATAAATGTTTATCAAACTTATTCGACTAACTACTTCCTCGAAGGGAGAACCATGTCTTTCAGCCTGTTCGCCAGGTTCCGCGTAATGGGAGTCATCGCCTTCTAGATCTCATCCAGTTCGGGGTCTTCATAGCCAGGCGTGAAGCCTTGGCTCATTACCTCTAAGTTGATCTCCCGATCGTAATGAGAACAGGCAACAGTGAAGGCTTAGGTGATCCTGGCATGAAAGGCGTCCTCCTCAAGCTGGCCCTCCTACGTCGTGATACCAGTGGCATGAGTCATAAGGGAGCTAGTCCCCTCCTCTTGCGCCACCTATAGGTAGTCGCAGACCACCATGACGGCAGAGCACAGAAGATCGTGCTGATCGCTTTCAACCTAAAGGATCCCCCGCACCTCGGCAAGTTCTGTGCCCAGCCCGGTAGAAATTTCCTCGGCCTCTAGCCTTCGAGCCACCGCGTCTCCAAGATCCGCCCGGAGGGCCCTGGACTCCCAACGCGCCTCATCGCGCTCTCAGACAGCCCGATCACGCTCCTCGCGGGCCATGCTGCACTCTAAACGAAGTCTTTCTTCGGTCCGACACAGCTAGTCCCGCTCCCTGCGTAGTCAGGCGATCACCTCAGCATCTTGGTTCGCTCTCTGCTACAGCGCCACGGACCTGTCCTCGGCTTTCAGCTTGAGATCCTGCTCCGTCTCTAGCTCCACCAGGAGCTCGATGGCCCACTAGCTGGCATCGGTGTCCTTCTACAACAGCTCATCCTGCTCCTTTCAGACCCAGGCGACTGCCTCCTCGTCTAGCTTCACCCTCACGGACAGGTCCTCAAACATCCCATGGATCTCCTCTGCGTCCCGACGCACTTCGGTTTCCCGCTGCTGGGCAGCGGCGAGCTAGGCTCTCAAATCTCTGCGCAGCTGGGCCTCCTCGGTGAGGCGGTCCCATTCCACCTTCTACTCATGGAGGAACCGGGATTTCTCTCGGCTGCGAGCAATGAGGGACTAAAAAGAAAACTAGTGTCAAAAATACAAAAAAACATGAAGACAAGAAGAAAATGAGACGAAAGATCAAACGGATACCCGGCCATTGGGAACAATGACGTCGCACAGGATGACCTAGGCCTAATCTAGGACACCCATCATTGCCAAGATCCCTTCGTCAAGACTTCCCCGCTCTATGCTCTCGGCAGCATCATCGAGCGAGAAGAGAGTCGATGTTGGGTCTTGGGGATCCATCCAGTGGAGCGGCGACTCACCCCGCATAGGCGAGCAGCTGCCCCATCACACCAGGGCTTAGGGCGACTCCCGCTGGCCCTCTCCACCACCGCCACGATGCCCGAAGATCCTCCGACCGCGTCCTCCCCCGTCCGGCCCGCCTCGGGCGCCGTAGCCTGGGCCGCCGGTGGCGTGGATTGCGCCGCCCCATCGGACGCCACCATGGCTACATCCAGCGACACCGGGCTTGTTGTGGTTGCGGTCACCTCCGCCTAGGCCTCCGGTTGCGTGGATTCCGCCCCCCCTCGGACACCACCGTGGCTGCGTCTGGCTGCTCCTGCCATGATGCGGTCGCGGCCACCTCCACTGGTGACGCCGGACCCATGGCTTGCTGTGCCACGCCCGCCACGGAGGACACCACCAGCACGGGCAGTAGCTCCGTTCGCTTCGACATAGATGACAGAGGCACCTCCGCTACCGCTTGCTCGACAACCACCGAGGGCGCGGGCGCCACCGCAGGCAGCGCCAGACCAGCCAATGAGGCCGCAGCATCAGCGCTGCTCCTGCCCATAACAGGAGCGACGTCGGGCAACGATGTTTGTCCCGCCTGAAGGGCAAGGCTCTTCTTGGGCGCCAGCCCCAGAGAGCGGCCCCGTCGCAAGAACCTGCAAGAGGTAAAAGGCATAAGGTCAAAGCAGAAAAATAAAAAGGGGGGAAAACAGGGGAATCAGTGACCTACTCTGACACTTTTGGATGGCGGGAACGTTTTGGGGACGAACCTCAGACCCCTGCTCCAACTCGTCTGGGCGGGACCGTTTTGATCCTACCCCCTGCTCCCACGCAGGGGCTTATCTCCCTTGTCTCCGAGGGCGCGGCAACGGAGCCGCCCCCCTCCATCAGCACCTCGGGGGCGGCGGCAGATCCACACCCACCCATCCACCGATCCTCTGCCAGCACCCCGGGTGTGGTGACGGATCCACCTGCTCCCATCGGACCCAAGGACGGGCCCGGCTCCGCCGACCTCACAGACTTGCTTCCCTCCGTGTGGAACGGGAAGGGTCCCTGCATGGACCAGTGGGCGTCTGTCAGCGTATCCTCATCCTCTAGGGCATCCCAATCCACGTCGGCAGCTACCTCATTGTCGTTGTTGTCGTCATCACTGCCTGTCTCCTCTCCTTGATCACGCGCTTGCTGCTTCCATAGCAGCTTCTTCTTCCTAAGCTTGTTGGTGTTTCGAGTAAACACCGGCTAGTAAATTTATAATTGATGCACGTTAGGCCCGGATGGTGCACTAAAGGACATGAGGTTTATACTGGTTTGGGCTGAATGTCCCTACGTCCAGTCTGCTGCTGCTCGTGTTATTAGTACCGAAAATGGTTCGTAGTAGGGGGTACAAACGGTCGAGAGAGGGACGAGTCCTAAGTCTCTGATGGATTGGTTGAAGGGTCGCCGAGAGCTTGGTCGCTGCTCGGCTATGTGTGATGTGTGTTGTTGAGTCGTGTCGGTCGATCTCTCTAAGCTTGTCCGTTGAGAATCGATCCCCTTGGTGGGGGTCCTGCCCTCTCTTTTATAGACCAAGGGGGGAGCAGGGGTTACAGATGGGAGAAAAGAGGAAAACCAGAGGCCAAGAAGCCCCTCCGAAGGTGTCGGGCCCTCCTTTTCTGTTGAGCCAGCCTCGCTGACATGGCAAGATGGTGTCAGGGATCGACACATTCGCCGGACGCCTGTGTGCTGACGACGCCATGCCCTTACCGAATCAGCAAGTGGTCATGTCCCATCCCGCCCCTCCGGGTGGCGTGTTAGACAAGGATGTTGACCTGTAGCCCTGTGGGGAGCGGACGGCGCGGTGACTATACGTTCGTCACTGTAGAGGGCGCGAGTCTCTTCTTGGACCATAGTGGTTGTCGTATGTCTATGTCAGGTTCCGTGTCTGAGGGCTGAAGGCGGCGCTTACAACACTATTCGGACTCTACCATGCCCGGAATAGCTTAAAGCTCCCGTCCCCTCGTACCCTATTGGTACTTTCCTACAACGGTGCAGGGCATGGCCCTTGGTACTGCGTTTGACTTGAATGTCCTATCATACCTTGTGCTCGTCATTATGAAGGGGCAGGGTGTAATCGTCGGGCGAGGCGGACTCTACCCCCGGCCGTCGGGTGAGGCGGAGCCGACCCTCGGACGTCGGGCGAGGCGGAGCCTAGCCATCGGGGGTCAGGCGAGGTGGAGCCTAGCCCTCGGGGGTCAGGCGAGGTGGAGCCAGCCCTTAGCCGTCGGGCAAGGCGGAGCCTAGCCCTCGGAGGTCGGGCGAGGCGGAACCAGTCTTCCGTCGTTCAGACAAGAAACGCAGTAGCGTTCCCGTTTGATCGGAAGTGTCAATGTTCGATGGTGATTAGTTCCACCTCATTAAGTACCCTGGTATTAGGTCCCCGATAGTAGCCCCCGAGCCCTTGGGTGATTCGGACAGAATCGCCTGAGGGTGTTCCGGTTCGCCAGAGGGTGCGCGCGAGCGCACCCGATGGGTGTAGCCCCTGAGCCCTCGGATGATTCGGGCAGAATCGCCCGGGGGGTGTTTTGGACCCTTCGTGGGTAGGGCTATGAGACTCGGTTGTCGTCAACTAGAAAGCTTTTAAGGGAACCCTGGTATCCCGTTCGCGGGGATTTCATCCAGGTTCTGTATGGCTAAGGCTTGACCGTGGAACGAGGCCCTACTGATGCTCGCGTACCTACGTCTTAGTCTCTCTTGGTCCTGTCCCTCGTTGGGATGGCCATTGAGACTCGGGCCGACCCTTGGGCTTTCCGGGCCCATACAGGCCAGAGGGGAAATTTTCTGACCCGTGTCCCCTCTGTGGGAAAAGTGTCCGATCCGCTCAGGAAGATGAACCATTTGGCGCGATTTTGGTGGGAAAGGATAGGGATCGCTGGCGCGTATCCCACGATGTGACGTGGCAGTGTGTCGTGGCAGGCTCAAAGATCGAGGCGGATGGTTGCCCTTCTCACATCCATCGCCCCTATAAAACCACGGGGTTCACCCCTAGGGTTTCGTACTTCGCCTTTTCGCCTTCGCATCATCAACCTCCGCCGCCAATCGCCGAAGCCTCCCGCACTCGCATCGCGGATGCCATCAAGCTCGCATCCGCATCGCAGCCTCCATTGAACTCGCATCCACCCCCCTCCCAATCGTTTCAATGGAGCCGTGGGGCAGATCCAGCATCACCCCTCAGCGCCTAGAGGGCCTCGTTCGCCATGGCCTCCTTCGCACGCTGACCGCCACCGAGGAGTGGCGACTGCCTAGTGATGAGGACGAGCCGTTGCCGCCTGAAGGGTATGTCGTGCCCTTCGCTCACTTCCATGAGTGGGGATTCGCCATACCTGCTCACCCGTTCCTTCAGGGGCTGTTGGATTACTACCTGGTGGAGCTGCAGCACCTTACCCCCAATGGGATCCAGCACATTGTGGCGTTCATTTCCCTGTGCGAGGGGTTCTTGGGGATTGATCCCCACTTCGACCGGTGGTGGCATATCTTCGCCGTCAACCTTCTGAAGAGGCGGGTCGGGAAGCAGGAGCTGCCCACACCGGTGGGATGCGCCGGCATTCACCTCCACAACAACCGGGCAGATGTGTACCCGTTAATGTGTTAGTCCACCTCCAACAAGGGGTGGCATTCGCAATGGTTCAATGTCAAGGATGATGCCGCCGCCGCCTTGCTAGTCTTCTCCGGGTCATGGAGGTGGGGCGTCCTGGTCAAGGAGAGGAAGAACATCGATGACCTTCTTGCTACCCTCCAAACTTTGAAGGACAGGGGCGTGAAGGGTTCGAGGATCATCGGCATATACCATGCGAGGAGGGTGGCGCCACTGATGGCGCGCATGCTTCCCCTGCACCAGATGGTGCCCAGAGCGCCGCTCGAAGGGACGACGCTTGTCGATGAGGCACTCCCTCTGTCCACGGTGGCGCAGCGCATCAAGGAGGTGATGGAGCCTTCGAAGGACACCGCTGGCGTCGTCCTTGATTTTGTGTTCTCGATGCCGGGGCATCCCCCAATGCGACCGGAACCAGGGTTTATTGACTTTGTAAGTTTTCCTTCTCCGTACTCCTTTTTTACTTGAATTTCTGACCCCTTGATGCTGACCCTAGGGATGGTGGGACCAGTCGGGGGGACTATTCTTCAAGGATAGCCCAGCTCCATTGCAGAAGGATCGGACCCTAGGAAAACCAAACCGTATCATGGCCGAGTGGGACAAAAAGACAAGGGAGCTTAGGAAGAAGAGCTGTTATGGAAGTGGCAAGCGTGTGATCGAGGCGAGGAGACAGGCGTTTATGACGACAACGACGATGAGGTAGCTACCGACGTGGATTGGGACGTCCTAGAGGATGAGGATATGCTAATAGACGCTCACCGGCCCATGCAGGGACCCTTCCCATTCCATGTGGAGGGAAGCGAGTCCACGAGGTCAGTGGAGGTGGGCCGAGCCATTGGCCCGTCCTTGGGGCCGGTGGGAGGCGGAGAATCTGCCGCCCCATCCGGGGTGCCGCCGGAGGATTAGTGGATGGGGGGAGGTAGATCGGCCGCCGCCCCCGAGGTGCTAATGGAGGGGATGGCTCTACTGCCGTGCCCCATGAGTCGACAGGGGCAGGCGGGTCCGCCGCCATGCCTGAGGCATCGACGGAGAGGGGTGGCTCCGTTGTCGCGCCCTCGGAGATAAGGGAGACGAGCCCCCCCTGCCCGGGAGCAGGGGGCAGGCTCGAAGCGGTCCCCCTGGACGAGTCGGGGTAGGGGTCTGGGTGTTCATCCCTGAAACGTTCCTGCCATCCAGAGGCGCCAGAGTAGGACACGATTCCCCTATTTTCCCCCCTTTTTATTCTTCTGTTTTGACCTTATGCCTTTTTTCCTCTTGCAGATTCTTGCGATGGGGCCACTCTCTAGGGATGGCGCCCAAGAAGAGCCTTACCCTTCAGGCGGGACGGACATCTCTGCCCGACGTTGCCCCTATTTTGGGTAGGAGCGGCGCTGATGCTGCGGCCTCGCTGGCCGATTCGGCGGTGCCTGCGGTGGCGCCCGCGCCCTCGGTGGTTGCCGAGCAAGCGACGTCTTCCATGGTGGGCGCGACACCACCAGTCGAGGGTCCAGTATCGCTGGTGGAGGTGGCCATGACCACGCCAAGCCAGGAGCAGCCGGACGCCGCCACGGTGGTGTCTTCTGTGGCGGGAGCGACACCGCCAGCCGAGGGTCCGGTATCGCCGGTGGAGGTGGCTGTGACCACACCAAGCCAGGAGCAGCCAGACGCTGCCACGGTGGTGTCCAAGGGGGCGGCGCAATCCGTGCCACCGGCGGCCCAGGCTGCGGCGCCCGAGGCGGGCCGGATGGAGGAGGACACGACGGGAGGGTCTCCGAGTATCGTGGCGGTGGTGGAGAGGACCAGGAGGAGGTTGCCCTTATCCCTGTTGTCGGGGGCAGCTGCTCCCCCCATGGGGCGAGCTGCCGCTCTAGTGGATGGCCGCTGAGGACCCAACGTTGGCTCTTTTCTCGCCCGACGATGCTGCCGAGAGCATGGAGCGGGAGAATCTCGACATTGAGTTCTCGGCTATGATGGATGCCTTGAGCTAGGGCAGTGGTGTCGTGCGCGAAATCCTCGTTCCTACTGGCCAGGTATCCGCTTAATCTTCTCCCTCGTTTTCTTCTTTCTTCACGTATTTTTGTGTTTTCGTATTTGTGATACCGGTCTTCTTTTCAGTGTATCGTTGCTTGTAGCCGGAACAAATCCTGGTTCCTCCGTGAGCAAAAGGCGGAATGGGACCGCCTTACCAAGGAGGTCCGGCTGCGAGGAGATGTGGGCACGTAGCTCACTGCCACCCAGCAGCGGGAGGCCAAGGCGCTTCAGGACGCGGAGGAGATCCATGGGATGTTTGAGGACCTGTCGGCGAGGGTGAAGCTGGACGAGGAGGGGGCCGCCAGGATCCAAATGGAGCAGGATGAGCTGCTCCAAAAGGATGTCGAGGCCAGTTAGCGGGCCATCGAGATCCTGGCTGAGCTAGAGATGGAGCGGGATCTCAGGTGAAAGGCCGAGGAAAGGTCCGCGGCCCTACAGCAGAGGGCGAACCAGGATGCCGAGGTGATCTCCCAGCTACGCGGGGAGCGGGACGAGCTATGCTGGACTGAAGAAAGACTTCGCTCGGAGCGCAGCACGGCCCGCGAGGAGCACGACCGGGCCATTCGAGAGCGCGGCGAGGCGCATCGGGAGGTCATGGCCCTCTAGTCGGATCTTAGAGACGCGGTGGCCCAAAGGTAGGAGGCCGAGGAAATGTCTGCTGGGCTGGGCATGGAACTCGCCGAGGTGTGGGGGCTTCTTCAGGTCGAAAGCGATCAGCACGATCTCCTGTGCTCTGCCGTCGTGGTGGCCTGCGACAACCTATAGGTGGTGCAAGAGGAGGGGACCAGTTCCCTTATGACTCGTGCTACTGGCATAATGGCGCGGGTTGGCCAGCTTGAGGAGGACGCCTTTCATGCCGGGATCACCCAAGCCTTCACTATTGCTCGTTCTCATTATGATCGGGAGATCAACTTGGAGGTAATGAGCCAAGGCTTAGTGCCAGTCTATGAAGACCCCAAGCTGGACGAGATTGAGAAGGCAGTGACTCCCCTTGCGCGGAACCTGGCGAACAGGCTGAAAGAAACGGTTCTCCCTCCACGAAAGTAGTTAGTTGAACAAGTTTGATAAACATTTATCCATAATATGTGAACAAGTGTCGGTACTTTTGTGTCTAAAAACAGATTCGTGACTTTGTTTCATAATTTTGTTTCGTTTGTTTGATCTTACCTTCTTCCTTTTTTGCAATGAAAAAAGATTTACGCGATCCGACCCTTCCATTTGTTAGGACTGTAGGGCCCAAGGTGTTTAGGGGAAATTTTGATTGTGCTAGTGAGCAAAATTACCGTAGCCGTCTGGTCGTGGGCTTTTTGCAATCTTACCTATCTGTTCCCCCGAACCTTGCCGCCAGTCTCGACACGAGGAGAAGGTATGATGTAATGACTATTTCGAAAAAAGAAAGGAGGTACTCATACCTTTATCAGCCCCCGAGTGAGATCCGACCCCTTACGGTCACTGGGGTCGGATGTTACTAGAGACCGGAGCGAGGGTAGCGAACCTACGTTTGTATTCGCACGTACCCCTTACCTAGGACTTTGGTGATCGCTGTGTGACCATGCATTTGGTCTTATCGCTGGTCCGGCCTTCCCTGAGCCCCCTGCGCGTGGTGGGGATTCGGTCAAGGGATGGCTCGTTTTGTGACTGTTGCCCCATTAGCGGTTTTTCGCAACTGGAGGGGTTAAGGTGATGTCACTTGCCTCGATGGCTCAGTGACGTGCTTTATGAGCTCGCTAACGGGGATGTTCGGACAGAATTCGATCCCGTTTGCTTTGCGATAGGGTCGGCAAAGCCCTCGGGTGGCGTTTCATTGCTCCTTGGCCCACCTTCCAATAGATTCCCCCTCAATGGGGATTCTATGGGCTCGGCTAGAGGCTGAATTGAACTAGAAGGTTGAGATGACCATATCTACCTCAACGTGGGCTGGGCAAAGGCCGCTGAGGCTCATCTGCGTTTTCTCCCTTGGCTCTTGATCGACGCGAGGCGGCCCCAGACCCTTCGCGAGTCAGCCTTCGAACCTCGGTCTCTCGATCTTGGATCGAGCGGCTCGAGCCCGAACCCCTTAGGGTCTGATAGAGGTCGGCCGTGTTTTGCGCATTACCCCGTCCTCGGTTTCCACAACCGGAGGGGCTGAGTTGACGATACTTGCCTCAATGGATCGAGTGTCGCACTCAATGAGCTCGCTAACTGGTATGTTCGTGTGGAATCTGGATCCATCATTTGCTAACGGGGTTGGCAGAGCCCTTATGTGGCATTCCACTACTTCTTAACCCGCCTCCCGGCAGATGCCCGAGCCGTTCGTTGGGCTCAGGTGACCCGTTGGCCTCTCCTCGATGGAGATTCTGTGGGTTTGGCTCGGGGTTAGAATCAAACGAGAAAAGTCGAGATGTCCCTGTCCGCTTCTGAGCTGGGTCAAGCAAGGCCACTGGGGCTCATCTCTATTTTTCTCCCCTAGCTCTGTTTGACGCGAGGCGGCCTTGAGCCCTTCGCGGGCCGGCCTTCGAACCTCGGTCGGTCGCCGCTCGTATTGAATGAGGCGGTTGCCACTTCGTGATGCGACACGAAGCGTTGAGATGCAGGGTTTTGCATATGCAACGTTTGGATGTATGGATTTAGTGTATCACTTAATAGAAACGAAAGTGGGGGGTTGGTAACGTTACCTTGGTGATACGAGCGATGGGAAGCTCCTTTTGGATATGTTCGTGCAGGATTCGAGCCTGATGTTTGCGATGAGGTCGGCGTGACCTACATGAGCATCGCTATTTTTTGTTCTTGTCTCTCAGCGGTGATCCGAGCCGCTCGATTGATTTAGGCGTCCTAAAAGCCTCTCCTCGAAGGAGGTTCTGCAAGGGGACCCCTCCGAACCCTTCTCGGGAAGGTGGGAGCTGAGGCTTGCGACGCGGGGAACTGTGAGTTCGATTATGCTAGTGAACAAAAAACACCATAGCCACCGAGGCGTAGGGTCTGACTGTTCGTCCAGTTGTATTCAAAGTTTTATACCCACACACCGCCCTTCTGGTTTTAAATGTAAGGAGGGGTCGGGCGAAGAGGGTGTCTAAACAAATAGACACCCTCGGCAGCCCTCGAGCAATGTCCGTGCCTTTGCTGTTGCTAGGGTCGGAGGCTCGGTAATCAAATTAACACTCAAAGTAAGTAAACAGAGGTGCTTATCTTTTAGCGGTCGTTCGTTCGCTGTTTTACCTGGGCCGCTCGATCGACCAAGGAGGCCCGTTGGGCTCCCCCTAGATGGGGGTTCCGTCATCGGGTTATTCCATGGTCCTGCCTGGGGAAGCGGAGAGTCGCCTGCATGTGGGTGTCCCCTGGTTCTCGCGCCCAGGGTGGATTAGTGGTGGGCCACACCCAGGCAACGTCCTGTTTGACCAGGCGACGTCTCATCGACCAGAGCACGTCCTGTCGGTTTCGGCGCGTCCCCTCAGATTTCTGTCAGCATTGATTCGCATTTGCATTGAATAGGGGAAGGCAGAGAGTTTTTCATCCCAACCTTTCACCTTTCCTCAGCTGCTGAGCCCCTTCTTTAAATAGGGAGGGGGAGGGGAGTTCTTGTCCCACTCTCTCGCCAGCCTCTGAGCCGCTACCTCTTCTCCTTCCTTTCCACCGAATGCAGCGGTTCCTAAGTAAGAGAGGGTAATGCCAGGGAGAGAAGAACTCATAGATCCGCTCGTGAATCTGGAGCATGATGTTGAGCTAGAGGTTATCCAACGTAGATGAGATGGTGCAGGCCACCTTTGCTAAGGACGGGCCGCTGCTGTTGAAGGAGGAGGGGCACTGGAGGGTGCCGAGCGTCGTCGGCTTTGCCGTCGTTCGTTGCGGCCTTCCTTCGGCGGGAGGCGCCCCCCCGCCCAGACGCCGTTCTCAGGATTGCAGCTAATGACGATGGCGTAGTCCCTGGATGCCCTAGCAGAGGTGCCAGTGTTAGGGTTGTGGCTGATGACGATGGCATAGTCCCTAGACGCCCTGGCGGAGGCACCGGTGTCAAGGTTGCGGCTGATCACGTTGGCGTAGTCCCTGGACGCCTCGGCAGAGGCGCCACAGTCGCTGACATGGTGATCGACGTTGCAGATGACGGTGCCTTCGAGGATCCTGCGGAGCGGTAGGACGTCGTGGATGGAGAGCGTGGCGCGGCGACCACAACACTACCCGTAGTAGGGCTGGTCAGAAACTATACTTGAATAAGTGTGTGGGGGAGCCCCTGAGTGAATAGCCCTTTGTATTTATGAGTACATTAGTCCTTTTCGTGATGAAATCACTTTGTAAGCAGTGAATTTGTGAAAAAATGAACCAATTTTCGTCTTTTGTTATGGCAAACAGCTTCTCAGCTTCCTCTTTTGGTAGAAGGGGTTTTGGTGCCTTCCGACCCTTCCCATGGCTCAGGTTGTAAAAGCTAGGAGTGCGGGTGAGTTAGTTCTTGTAACACCCTAGGTGTTTGGCTCCCACAAAATTGCATTTTATTTCATAACCATGTGCATCATCTATCTCATCATGCCATTGTACTGAAACATGTATATGCAACATTCTCAATTATGTTTGTTTCATACTTGATTGCTTGTGAATGGTAGTAGTGAAACATGTAAATGCAACATGAGTTTCTCATACCTTGAAACATGGCAACATGGTAGTAATATGACAAGTTTAAAATTACAACAAAGTCATGAAACATGTGAAACATGGAATTGCAACATTATAGTGAAATTGATTGTTTTGTTGCTTCATCACATGTGACCATTAGAAGTTGGTGTAGCACTTGTGTAGAGTGGTTAATTAGGGTCTAATACACCTTAACTACACTTAGGATAATTGATGGGACATTGTTCATGTGGACCAAAATGACTAAATTGCCCTCTAGGGGAAGTTTGACTTAGAATGACCCATAGTGTGACTTTGTTTGACTGATTAAAAAGTCCAACTTAGAGATCTTGCATGGCTGTGCACCCTTTACCAAAGTTGTAGCCAATTTATCAAGGAACAAAAGTTATTTTGTGACCAACTCATGAAAATGTGTGGAACAGTCTCAAACATGGCCCACAAGTCAGATTTGGGGTTGAATTCTACACTTAGAATTTTTCTAAGTCCATGAGACGATTTTCCGTTTCGTGTATCATTGTTTGGATCCTTGTATCTCCCTAACCAGGCCGAACCAACTCGAGCTCCAATTGACAAAGTTGTTGTCCTCACATAGATCTTCAATTTTGTCAACTATACCATGAACCAGATCTCCACCGTTTGGGAGATATAGATCGCCAAAATCACGTTGTCAGTCGTGTCATCGGGCGTCCATTCAGCCGTTTCAGAAAAACCGTCCGAAGGACGCCGTGGCCGACCGGTTCAGGAGCTGACCACCGCGTGGCGTGCATGCTCTGCCAGCGTCTCCACGTCGCGCGTCCGTGCTCTAGATGAAAGCCTGCTTATCGCTCACTCGCCTTTCATCTCGGCATTTCACCCCTGCCATCCTCTTCCATGAACGCGGTAACTGGGAAGACCGTGACCGCCGCCAAGCCAAATCACCCAAATCGAGCGCCATTGTCCGATTCCCCTGAACCACAGCACCACCGTGAGCTCCTCCACGTCCTCGACCTCACCGAAGCCTCATCCTCGCCTCAAGTAGAACTCACCGTGAAGGCGGCTCCACCGGGTCGCCATGACCGCCGCCGGCCGAGCTCGCACGTGGCTGTGCCGCTCGAGCCTCTTACCATCCCCTCTTTTCCGTGCTTTGGGTCCTGTGTGTGCTGCTGATGCTTGTAGGGTAGGCCACTAGGGCCGTGACGCCGTCGCCTCGCCGGAGTCGGCCAACCCATGGCCGTGCGCCGCCATGGCCGTCGCCATTTCCTCTAGCTGCTGTAATAGCTGAAATTGATGGTACCACTAGGTGCGCACGGGTGAGGCGAACACGTTGGCACCGATGGCCTTGCCGGAGCTGCCACCGGCGACGAGTTATGCCGTCGTCCCTTCTTCCTCCCCTGTCTGTCTCGCTGTCTTGCAGGACCCGCTCGTCAGTCACCGAGCTCAGGCGGGAGCCGGCCGTGGGCCGCGCCGTGTTCTGGGCTACGGGCGCGTGCTTCGCGGGCCGTCGTGTTCTTCCGGGCCGGCCCAGCTGTAGTGATTAGGTTTTCCATTTGTTTGGTTTTATTCTTTTCACAGATTTGAGTACATATTCAAAAATGTGTATCTCTTAGTTGGTAGATACAAATGATATGGTTCCAATTTTGTTGAGTTCCTGGTAATGTCTAGTTTATATTAAAAATATAATTTATGCCATGTTCTGTTATGAAAAATGGAGTTGCTAATTATCTCTTTTAATCATGTGGGAAATAGGGGTAATTATATCTTTTTCTTTGTAGCTCCAAATGGCATGAAATTTTTATGGTGTACTGCTCATATCATGAATAGCTTGTAGTTAAATTTTCATACATTTTGGACACTGTAGGAAAGAGTTAGGTAATTCTCTTATTTGCATGGATGGATCTTGTGTGAATTTTCATAAATTTTCTATAGATCCAGTAAAGGTAAAAATTGGTAAATGCTATTCTTATGCTAGAATGATACTAGGAAAAATGAGAAATCTATTGCTTGACACTTTTCAATAGGGTTTCCTAATTATGCTAGAAATAGACCTGCCATCTGTTAATTTTGATACAGCAAGTTCTGCTTGCCCAATTGCTTTGAAATTTTTATTGTAGTCTATGTGAAGCATGAGGTAGCTACTGTAATTTTTGTAGATTTTTCTGTATAGTTTTACTATATGTTGCTTTAATCACCTAATTAACTAAATAAATTAGAAAAGAGCATTAAATAATTTATTTAGAGGTTGGCACTATACTTTCTGACGTTCCTCTAGTATGTACAACAAGTTGGTAAACTTAGTTTGGTCCAATTATGCTTTTGCATCATCACTAAATAATTAATTTAGTAAACCTATCATTTCTGGACAGATTCTATATTTACTTGAATTCGATTGGGTTAACGTAAGAATCATGCTTTGATGTTTACAAATGATTTGTAGAGAATTTCATAAGCTTTCCAGAATGTCCTCTTGCAAGTCATTTGAAACTATAGAACTCTTGTTGTGATTAAATTAAGGAACTGCTCGTTTACATATGAAACTTTAACTGTTGATTTAAGTATGCCTTTACTATTCCTAAGCTTGTGGTAATGTTCTTAGGTGTTAGGCCTTTAACTGAAGATGATCATCTTTATCTTAGGTTATGCAAGTTAGGTAAGTTGATCTTGTTCCTCAAGTTAAGTGAGATACATGTTTTAAAGTGATTTGAATAGAGCTGTTCTTAATCGGTAAACGAGTGTTCAATGATGTTTTCGTTAAACACTTACTGCGATCCATTCATCATGAGCATCATGTCATTCCTTATGCATCCATGATATTTATCTTGTGCATCGGCATGCAATAGGTGTACCAAAAGGTGTGACACTGCTGGAATTCGAGGAAACCGAGCGGGGAGCAGCAACAGCCAACACCGGAGGTTCTGGAGGTGCAGCCCTCAGAAGAAGTGCCAGACGAGGTCACCGTTGAGTGCCCAGATCACCATCCGTGTAACTTTGTGAAAGGCAAGCCCCGGAGCATATTAAGCCTTCTAATTTCTGAAATGTAGTTAAAGTATTATTGTTACATATATATATTGTTGCATTAAGTTTAGGTGTTGGATGCAAACACTTGCTGCATTGGTTATCCAATCCTTATCCAGATATTGATACCATGAATCCTATGTAGCTCAGGCTCATGTAGTGCTTAGCCCTGCTTAAACGTGGTAGAAGTCAGGTGATTTCCTGTCACCTGCGAGATATAGGAATATACATATGGCACGGTTGGCTATATTTGCTATCGTGGAAAAGAACCTGTCTTAATTTGAAATGAAGACCGAGCAGAGGCTTGCCAGTTTGTAGTGACTCCGTCTGTGTCGCTTAAGGACTGAATCTTGGAGCCTTTCCTATTCGTGTTGAACGCATGCCTCTCTCTTAGTTGGCCGGGTCTGGAGACTGACCACAAAGCCGAGTAGCTCACCTCAGGCCGGGAGTCGATAAGTATAAAGTGCGCCTCGGAAGGGAGCTGTAGGCGTGAGTCCAAGGGCAGGTGATTTAAAAGTCCTGATTGTCCTGGCAGAAGGGTAATCCCTGAGAGTGCTGGTGCTGATCGAACCCGCGAATTTGGTTCCTGAGTTGTCCCAAAGGTGACCCACGGCTACCCTTGCAAAGTATGCCAGGGTGAGAGTTAGGAATACCCCCTCAGCTGAGTTGTAATTCGATTCGAGTCGCCGTCTCTCCCGGTTAGTGAGAACTTGACGGGCTTATCTCCAAAGTAGATACACTAAATAACATAATGGTTTAGAAATGATGACATGATGATGACAGCCTTACTATACCTGCTATGGTTAATATTGATTGCTCCTAATAAGTGAGTGCTCTAGTATAGGTGCTAATCTAGTGGACAGGTAAATGATGATAAGCTTGATGCTAAGTTTAAATTGGTCACTATATTCATAAGCTCTTTTATGCAAATGTGTCAAGATAGCCCACCTCATAAGCCTTGCATGACCCTTGGTGTCTTTTATTTCTAGTTTTGATGGGTAAGTCTAGCTGAGTACCTTCTCGTACTCAGGGTTTATCTCCCACCTATTGCAGATGACCAGTTCTACTTCGGTTGCTGCAAGTATTGTCTTCTCCCGGCTGGGGATGAAGACTAGACCATTGGGCGCGGTCTCTCCTAGTTCTCGTACCTGATAATGCTTTTGTAGGACATGACTAAGATCTCGCAATGTATTTGAAACTATGAAGTATGTACTAAACTATGTTGCTTCCACAAATTTGAACTTGGTTTGTAATATTTTATTTGCACTCTGATGGATGTAATCCGGATGCCACTTGTGAAATGTTGTAACGAATGATGTGTTGTGTTGAATCACTACGGTCTTGGTTTGTATGTCGAGAGTTGGTTGAAATCCTTTGTGATTTCCGGACTACCAGGATTATGGGAGCTTAAGTACAGGAATTTGATCACTTCGGTAATTGTTTTTGTACTTATGTTCTTATGATTTGGTCGGTTCTGTTACAGTTCTGATCACACTGGTGAGCAAGGAGGCCATAGCCACTGGGGCGTGGGTTTCTCGCTGTCCTACCAGTTGTACTCAGACTTTGTTCCTGAGATTCTAGCCCTTAGGACTTGCCGTGAGAAAAAGAGGGAAGACTTAGAGAATGTTCGCAAAGGTGACACAGAGAGTGTTTTGTCAGATAAATGTACTTACATCAGCCCCCGAGTGAGGTCCGATCCCCTGCAACTTGCAGGGGTCGGATGTTACTAAGACCGAGGATTTCTGAAGGAAAAAACTGATAGGAAAAGTATGTGTTTATTTAAGGGTAAAAATGACGTAGCTGCTCAATGTTCCAGGCATTGGTGAAGACCTCGCCGTTGATGGTTTTCAACTTGTAGGCGCCTGGCCGGAGTACTTCCGCGACGACGTACGACCCCTCCCAGGGTGCGGAGAGCTTGTGGCGATCTTTGTTGCTCTGCACGAGGCGGAGAACAAGGTCCCCGACGTTGAAGGCTCGGTCCCGCACCCGTCGGCTATGGTACCATCGCAACGCCTGCTTGTACTTGGCTGAACGGAGGAGGGCGATGTCGTGGGCTTTGTCTAGTTGGTCCATGGCGTCTTGGTGGGATGCCTCGGCTCCCTATTCATCGTATGCTCTGATTCTTGGGGCTCCTTAGTCGAGGTCCGTCGGGAGGACGGCCTTGGAACCGTAGACCATGAAGAAAGGTGTGTAGCCGGTGGCCCGGCTAGGAGTTGTCCTCAGACTCTAGAGCACCGTAAGGAGCTCGACGACCCAGCGTGCGCCAAATTTGTTCAACCGGCTGAAGATCCTAGGCTTGAGACCCTGTAGGAGCATGCCGTTTGCGCGCTCGACCTGCCTGTTCGTCCGAGGGTGCGCGATGGCAGCCCAATTGACTCAGATGTGCTGTTCATCACATAATCGAATGAATTTCTTGCCGGTGAACTGTGTGCCGTTGTCTGTGATGATGGAGTTCGGTACTCCGAAGCGATGGATGATGTCGAGGAAGAACAGCACCGCTTGCTCGGACTTGATTGCGGAGATCGGTCGAGCTTCGATCCATTTCGTGAACTTGTCTACGGTGACAAACAAGTGGGTATAGGCCCCGGGCACCTTTTTGAGAGGCCCAACCAGGTCGAGCCCCCAGACCGCGAAGGGCCACATGACGGGGATCATCTGGAGTGCTTGGGCCGGGAGGTGAATCTGCCGAACATACTACTGACACCCTTCGCAGGTGCGTACGATGTGCTCGACGTCAGCTACTACAGTGGGCCAGTAGAGGCTCTCAGCGTGGCATGGTGACCGCAGACCCCACCGTGGATGTTGCTTAGCAGAAGTCTTCCCTATTCGACGGGGATACAGAGCTGCAGGATCTCGGTGTGGCTCCATTTGTAGAGTTCTCCCTCTACGAGAACGAAGGATTTGGTGCGACGTGTGAGCCGTCGAGCCTTCGTCTTGTCCATCGGCAATGTGTCGTGGAGGAGGTAGTCGAGGTAGAGCATTCTCCAGTCATCCAGAGGGTCGGGCTCTGTTGCTAGATCCTCGTCAAGTTCCATGACATCGAGACCGGGCGAAGCCATCAGTTGGTCAGCCCCCGGGGCTGGATTAGATGGGCCACCATCGGCCCACTCTAACCCTTCATAGCGTACCGAGGGTTTGTGTTGGTCGCTGGTGAAGACGTCCGTTGGCACTGGTTCTCGACCGGACGCCGCCTTCGCGAGTGCGTCAGCTGCCTCGTCGAGGTGCCTCGGGATGTGATTGAGTTCGAGGCTATTGAACTTGTCCTCCAGCCGTCAGACTTCTTGGCAGTACGTAGCCATCTTGGCGTCGTGGCAGCTTGACTCCTTCATGACTTGGTTAACGACCAGCTGAGAGTCGCCCCGAATGTCGAGGCGTTGGATGCCCAACTCGATGGCGATGCGCAGGCCGTTGACGAGTGCTTCGTATTTGGCCACATTATTTGATGGGGGGAAATGGAGCCGAACCATGTACCTCATGCGGACCCTAAGGGGTGATACGAAGACCAGCCCCGTGTTGGCGCCCTTGTTCATCAGCAATCCATCAAAGTACATCGTCTAGTACTCTTGATCGATGACCGCCGATGGCATCTGGACCTCGGTCCATTCCACGATGAAGTCAGCTAACACCTAGGACTTGATCATCGTTCGGGGGGCATACGCGATGCCTTGATCCATCAGCTCGAGTGCCCACTTTGTGGTTCTTCCTATGGCGTCCTAGCTATGGACGACCTCGCCGAGGGGGAACAACGTCATGACTGTCATAGGGTGTGACTCGAAGTAATGGCGTAGCTTCCCCTTGGTGATGAGGATGGCGTATAGGAGCTTCTAGATTTGGGAGTAGCGGGTTTTGGAGTTGGACAGTACCTCATTGATGAAGTACACAGGGCGCTGCACCTTGAGGGCATGCCCCTCTTCTTCCCGCTCTACTACTAGGGCGGCGTTGACCACTTGTGTGGTGGCCGCTATGTATAGCAGGAGGGATTCTCCATCACTTGGAGGAACTAGGACCGAGGGTTTTGTTAGAAGTAGTTTGACCATGTCAAGCGCCTCCTTGGCCTCGGCTGTCCACTAGAAGCGGTTGACTTTCTTCAGGAGTTGATAAAGGGGGAGTCCTCGTTCACCGAGGTGCGAGATGAATCGGATGAGGGCGGCGAGGCACCCTGTGACTCGCTGAACCCCCTTTATATTCTAGATCGGGCCCATCCTCGTGATGGCTGAGATTTTCTCTGGGTTGGCTTCGATGCCACTCTTGGAGACGATGAAGCCAAGCAGCATGCCCCTCCAGACCCCGAAAACACACTTCTCAGGATTGAGTTTAATGCCATTTTCTCGAAGTTTCACAAAGGTTTGCTCAAGATCGGCGACAAGGTGGCCAGCCCATTTGGACTTAACTACGATGTCGTCGACGTAGGCCTCAACGGTCCACCCGATGTGGTCCCCGAAGCAGTTCAGCATACAGCGCTAGTAAGTAGCCCCATATTCTTCAAACCGAACAGGATTAAGATGTAGCAGAACGATCCGAAGGGGGTGATAAAAGACGTCGTGAGCTGGTCGGACTCTCTCATCGTGATTTGGTGGTAGCCGGAGTACGCATCAAGGAAGCAGAGGGTTTCGCATCTTGAGGTAGAATCGACTATTTGGTCTATGCGCGGCAAAGTAAACGGGTCCTCTAGGCATGCCTTGTTGAGACCCATGTAGTCGACACACATCCTCCATTTCCCGCTCTTCTTTTGCACAAGAACGGGATTTGCTAACCACTCTGGGTGGTGTACTTCCCTGATGAATCCGGCGGCCAACAGTTTTGCTATCTCTTCACCGATGGCCCTGCTCTTTTCCTCATCGAAGCGGCGCAGGCGTTGCTTCACCGGCTTGGAGCCTAGGTGGATTTTCAAGGTATGCTCGGAGACTTCCCTCGGGATGCCTGGCATATCTGAGGGTTTCCATGCAAAGATGTTTTTGTTGTCGCAGAGGAAGTCGATGAGCGCGCTTTCCTATTCGGAGGAGAGTGTGGTACCAATACATACCATCTTACCCTCAAAGTTGCTCGGATCTATGAGGATCTCCTTGGAGCCCTCTGTTGATTAGAACAACCCGGTTGATTTCTTCACGTCGGGCGCTTCTTCGGCGACCTCCTCTTTGAGGGTGGCGAGTTCCCTGGAGGCAACGATTCCTGTGGTGTGGCCACAGCACTTGACCTCGCACTCATAGGCCCGTAGGAAGGAGGTGCCGACAGTGATGACCCCGTGGGGCCCCGGCATCTTTAGCTTGAGGTATGTGTAGTTGGGGACGGCCATGAACTTCGCGTAGCATGGTCGTCCCAAGATGGCGTGCATGGTTCTAGGGAACCCAACTACCTCGAAGTTGAGGGTCTCCATCCTGTAATTGAACTGATCCCTGAAGGTGATGGGCAGATCGATCTACCCCAATGGCATGGCCTATTTCCCGGGCACAATGCTGTGAAAAGGTGCTCGGGTTGGGTGAAGGTTCGTCTGGTCGACGCCCATCTCGTCAAGCGTCTTGGCGTACATGATGTTGAGGCCGCTGCCTCTGTCCATCAGTACCATGGTGAGCCGCTTTGGACTGACGATCAGGTCGACGACAAGTGGATACCTCCCTGGGTGCGGGACGGTATCCGGATGGTCGGTTCGGTCGAAGGTTATGGCGGACTCCGACCACCGGAGGAAGGGAGGTGTGGCCGGTTGGGTGGTGTAGACCTCAAGGCGTGCGACCTTCTAGCGGCATTTGGAGTCGTAGGTCGCCGATCTTCCGAAGATCATGAGGCAGTCGTTCGGTGTTGGAAAGCCATCGTCCTTCTCCTTGGCGTCGTCCGCAGTGGGGGCAGGTTCCTTCCCCTGCTCCCCTTTGTTGGCGCTTTCAGCCAAGAACTTCCGCATGAGGCCGTAGCCCTTGAGCAGATGTTTTATAGGAAAGGCGTGGTTTGGGCACAGCCCTTCGAGCTTTTTTTTTGAAGTGATTCGGGGTTCCCTCCGCGAGCTTCCGACCACCCTTGCGGTCGGCAATAGCCACAAGCACTCGTCCTCGCGACGCTGCTTCTTTTTTCCCTTGGCAGAACGATTGGAGGTGCCTTCGCCGGTACCCTCGTCCCGCCTTGCCTTGCCCTCGAGGCAATCAAAGATCGCTTCGACCGCCTCCTCTCCTGAGGTGTGGCTGGTGGCGATGTCTAGGAGTTCCTTGGTGGTTCGCGGGCCCTTGCATCCCAGCTTATGCACCAAGGACTCATAGGTCATCTCGGATAGGAAGGCTCCTATCACGTCAGCATCGGCGACGTTAGGGAGCTCGTTGCACTGCCAGGAGAAGCATCGGATGTACCCATGAAGGGTCTGACCGGCCTTCTGACGGTAGTTCTTGAGGTCCCATGGGTTCCCAGGGCATTTGTACGTGCCCTAGAAGTTTCCCACAAAGATCTCCTTCAGATCCACCCAACTCTAGATTGTGTTGGACGGCAGATGTTCCAACCAAGCCAAGGCCGAATCGGCCAAGAACAGTGGTAGGTTATGGATAATGAAGTCATTGTTATCTGCACCACCGGCTTGACAGGCAAGCCGATAGTCTTCAAGCCAAAGCCAGGATTTGTCTCCCCAGAGTACTTAGGGATGTTGGTAGGTGGTCGATACCTTGGAGGGAACGTAGCGTTGAGGATGTGCCGACCGAAGGCCTGAGGGCCTAGTAGGCCAGGGCTTGGGCCCTGGTCCTCACCACTGTCGTAGTGTCCGCCGCGTCAAGGATGATAGCCGTGGCAGGCTCCTTCCCTTGGGTCGTCGTAGGTGCGCCTGCGGGCGTCGATGGTGCTGCGTGCGTCGCGGTCGCGGCCGAGACGCTGATGTATTTGGGTCGCAATGCGCTGCCCGCCGCCTTGTGGTGCTTGGTGGACTGATGCATCCCTGGCGGGGCGTTCTGAGGGCATACGCTAGCTGGTGTCGAGCTCGCATCATCGAGACAATGAGCTTTCCGCCTGCTGCGCCGCCGCACGCTCGAGCAGCGTGCGGATTTCGTGGTGGGCTCGACGATCCTCGGGCGTTGTGGCCTCTGGAAGGCCATGGAGCAAGGCCGTGGCGGCGGCGATGTTCTGGCTCGCCCGAGTAAAGTGAGGAAGGGTTTCATCGTCGGCGATGATCCTTTGGTTTACGTTGTGGGACACGGCGCGTGCGTGCCCACTGTCTCCGTGGCGTTCGATCTCGCGATCCACCAACGCGTATTCTCGAACAAGCTGTTGTCCGGCTTCATTGATCTCCCACTTTCGGGCTCTTAGCTGCTCCACCCCTACGTGAGGTGGGGCCATTGCTCCCCCTTCGGTTCCGTCACCGTGGTTGCCTGTCGGGGTGACCACCTTCTTCGAGGTGCTTTCAACGTGCCCCTCGGAGGTTTCCACCATGAAGCATTCTCGGGAGGGATGATGGCTCCCCCTACCGGAGTCAGAGCCAGAGTCTGACCCTGGACCTTCCGCGAGGAGGCCATGGAGGGATTCTGTGACGCTTTTGATCATCCCCATAAACTCGTTGTTCGCAGGGGATGGGATCGCACGCTGGGCCACAAGGTGGCTTACGGCTACCGTGGTGTTGCGGAGACCGAACGGAAACACCATTGAGGCATGCCATGTGGAGTGTTTCAGAGAGAGGGTGAGGCAGCGCGGGGCATCCTATGACAGCTGGGGTCCAATGGAGATGCCAAGCTAACACTTGAGCCTCCGGTAGCCGGAGACGATGGAAGGGAGAGATTGGATGGCGAGACTGGCCAACGCCAACTCTCCTCCCACCGTGACGATGAAGTCCAGGTCACCGAAACGCATGTGTGTGCCCGGGACCCAGCTGATTGCGTGGTTAGCCATCCGAGGCCTGATTTAGAACGCGCAAAGGCCCCTACCTGGCGCGCCAACTGTTGGTGTTTCGAGTAAACACAGGCTAGTAAATTTATAATTGATGCATGTTAGGCCCGGATGGTGCACTAAAGGACATGAGGTTTATACTGGTTCAGGCTGAACGTCCCTACGTCCAGTCTGTTGCTGCTCGTGTTATTAGTACCAAAAATGGTTCGTAGTAGGGGGTACAAACGATCAAGAGAGGGACGAGTCCCAAGTCTCTGATAGATTGGTCGAAGGGTCGCTGAGAGCTTGGTCGCTGCTCAGCTGTGTGTGATGTGTGTTGTTGAGTCGTGTCAGTCGATCTCTCTGTGAGCTTGTCCGTTGAGAATCGATCCCCTTAGTGGGGGGTCTGCCCTCCCTTTTATAGACCAAGGGGGGGGGCAGGGGTTACAGTTGGGAGAAAAGAGAAAAACTAGAGGCCAAGAAGCCCCTCCAAAGGTGTCGGGCCCTCCTTTTTCGCTGAGCCAGCTTCGCTGACACGGCCAGATGGTGTCAGGGATCGGCACGTTTGCCGGACACCTGTGTGCTGACGACGCCATGCCCTTACCGGATCAGTAAGTGGTCACGTCCCATCCCGCCCCTCCAGGCGGCATGTCGGACAAGGATGTTGACCAGTAGCCCTATGGGGAGCGGACGACACGTTGACTATATGTTCATCACTATAGAGGGCGCGAGTCTCTTCTTGGACCATAGTGGTTGTCGTATGTCTATGTCAGGTTCCATTGTGGCAGAACCTCCTAAATTATAGGGCCCACATGCACCTGTCACTGTCCAACGACCTTTGACATCTATGCATATGTTCCTGGTAACTTAAGAAGACTGTTGAGTGTCCACGGAGAACCCCAAATCATCCACGATTTCCGAGCAGGATCCCATTACAGAGTCATTGCAGTATTACAACAGTTTATTCAAATAGATACATCAGAGTAAAAATAGTGGAAGTCTTACAATAACTTAGTTTACAAAACATTTATTTCAAATCTTTCAAACTAAGTTCAATTAAAATTACAAACCGTAGTAATGGAGTGGCATTATAACATAATACAAAACACACAATTAAACTGCCATGCCCAAGGGCCACACGTTTACTTCTTGTCATCGGATCGAACAACCGTCATGCAACACGGCCCAAAACAGACCTGCTCATGAGGCTCACCTGCAACAAGGGTCAACGAACCCTGAGTACAAAAGTACTCAACAAGACTTAACCGAAATAAAAACTGATAAAACTCAGGAATGCAGGCTCAGGGATTCAAGGTAGTGCTTTAGCAATAATCAAAGTTCTTTTGCGTAAAAGCTCGTTAACAAAATTCTTTACTTCAACATATAAAACTTTATAAGAACCACATATGAATCTGCCATGATCCGTAATGAGATCATGAACTTCATATCAAACTCTTTCTCAAACCTTACTCAAGTTCCAGTTATTAAACTACGATGATGAATAGAGAGTTGAGTCTCCATAACCAAGGAGCAACGATGATTCAAACCGATTAAAACCCAGCTAGGAATTCTAGACCACACGACATATGCAGGTCCCCGACCTACATATACCAACCTACCCTCAGGTCCTCTAAAACAAGAACGGGTCCGTGCCACCCGAGAATACAGTACTCCACCAATCCAGCCCATTGCCACGTGGGTACACGCTATTCCCGCCATCTCTCTACTCCCAGTGCGCGAGTAGCCATTCTCGTAATAGAATCACCAAGTTAAAGCTTACCGGAGTATGTGGTTAGTACTACAAAGTCTCATCTCACATAGTTCAACAACGAACGAGCCTTAACCGACACAGGCGGAAAGGACCCGCTCACAAGACATCCATGTCCTATGGCTCTCACACACCGAGTCTGTCTAGTCTAGATTTATTACTCCACATGCTTATATTTCATGATCACATAAGTAACCAAGCGTAACCAAAGATCCATTTAAATCTCGCAGGTGACAGGTAATCACCCGACTTTTATCGGTCTAAGCATGGCTAAGCATAACTAGGCATTTAAGAAGTAAAACTGGTAACAAGGTAGATATGGAAAAATAAGGTTGATAATGCACCAATTAGATTTTTACTTAACTCCTAATCACTTAATGCAGTAAAGAAAAGCAAAAGCGAAATCAATTTGTAAAACACAAGGTAGGTTTAAATGCATCCGGGGCTTGCCTTGATTCACGGAAAAGTCTGGTTCCGGAGTCGTTCCACAAATATCAAATCCGACCTCAACAGGCGGATTAACTTCCTCCACAACTTGATTAACTACCACGTGCTCACCTTCGTTCACTACACGTAGTAACAATGCCATGGTTAACATGATGCGAGATACAAAATATGATGCTCGATGATGGATGCAAAATTAACAACTTGAATACAACTTTCCTTCGCGATACAGTTACAAGTCAAACTAACTAAACCTTTTTCATAACACTTACTTCAATTGCCAAGGATCATTACCAACTAATGACCCAAGGTCATCACTCAATCCAAAATTCAATCAAAACATAAATCATTAAAGGTTACTATTTGCTTTACGAATTAATTATTTAATTAAAAATTATGAAATAAATCAACTTGTTCTAATTGAGCTCAAAATTTTTGTAAAGGTTCATCACATGATAACTAAGTGGCAAAACAATTTTCATAATTTTTGGATAATTAATTATGCCTAGAAAAATCATGGAAACTCATTTATTAATTAATTGAGAATTTTTTATCACATTAAAAAAGTACTTAAAAACAACATTTCATATTGTTCCTAAATAATATACATCCTAGAGAGGTCACACAAAAATTTTCATAATTTTTGGAGCTCTAAATAAATCTACACAAAAATAACAAATCACATCACTATTCATTCAAATCTGCAAAATAGAAAAACTCATTTTCAAACACAGAGTCACTGACAACGGGTCCCACCTGTCATCCCCGTCCTCCCACACTCAACAGCGACGACCGTGGTTTGACTGTCAGTAACTCGCCGCCGGTGAGGTCTCCGGCCAAGGCGAAGGTACCAACACGTTCCCTACACCACAGCGCATTGATTGGAGGTACTAACTACGCCAATCTCGACCTGGACTGAGCTCGTCGCCGGCCATGGCGGGTCAGCCGAGCTATGCATAGCGGTGCCGCGACATTCAAGCTACTAGAGCTTGCTAGAGCTCCCTAAAACTACTAGCGAAGCAACAGAGACTCACCTAGATCGTGTTAGAGCGTGCGGTAGACGATGAGCAGCAAAGGTTGCGTCTAGCGACGGTGATGGCGACGGCGACGATGGCAAATTCAACTTCCGGTGACTGCAGCGGAGGAATGGTTCAATCCAAAGGTCACAGAGCATCATGGAAACATGGTGAAGCTGGAACAACCCTGAGCAAGAGCAAAGGCGCACCATAGAGCTCCGGCCACGATGACGCGCGCTCGACGGAGATTCTGCCGGCCGCGAGGAAGAAAGGCACGCACATCGGTTTCCGGCGAAGTCAAGCTACAAAGGCAGGTGGGGTGGGTGCGCAAGGAGCAGGCGGAGCTTATGACGGGCGTTGCTGCGACTGGTTGGCACTAAGGCGACGGCACAAGCTCGACGGAGTTGGATAGTGGCGATGGGAAAAGCAGAGGAAGGAGAAAGAGCAACGGCGACGACGTCCCAGCCTTTATAACGTGGTCAAGGCACACGGAGATGGCGCACAGTAGCTTCTCCATGCCAGCGCGACGCCGAAGATGGCCACGAGCGCGCCTGGAACCGAGAAGAAGGTCGCCGGCGGTGAGGTGGCTTCCGCGGTTACTGTTCACCAAATTTATAGAATTGCCATTCGTTTTAAATCCCAAATTACTCCCAAATTTATATGGCAACTCAAAAATCTCCAAAAATAAAGTTGTTCAAAATTCAAAGTTCTACAACTTTGCTTTTATCACCATACCCAAATTCGGTCTATATTTTGAAATGCAAGTTTGAATTCAAAAAGGGGACATTTAAAGAATTACGCCTTTTCAAATTACTTGAATTTTTATAAAACAACTTTGAAAACTCCAAAAACTAACTTTGTACAACTCGACAAACTCTACACTTTTGCTTTTAGGCCCAACCCCAAAATGTGCTTAGATTTTGAAATGGGTTTTTCTAGGGTAAACTTAAATGCTGAAATTAGGGTTTTCGGAAATTCAAATCAATATAAGGATTTCGAACGTGAGTCAAACCATACAAGTCAACACATACAACAACATAAAAGGTGAACTTGTTTTAGTGTATGCATATCAAAGTTTTCACTATCCTTGGTATTAACATTATTTCAGGTAATATATAAAACACTCCATAAATAACCTTGGCATGCTATAATATAAACATGAAATACATTCATGAGTTGATGCATGATGATTATGCATAATGATGACATGATCACCTTCTTAAGTACTTTATAACATCAGGGATGTTACATCCATGTCCGAGGGCCGAAGGCGGCGCCTACAACACTATTCGGACTCTGCCATGCCCAGAATGGCCTAAAGCGCCCGTCCCGTCGTACCCTGTCGGTACTTTCCTATAGCGGTGCAGGGCATGGCCCTTGGTACTGCGTTTGACTTGAATGTCCTGTCGTACGTTGTGCTCGTCATTACGAAGGGGCAGGGTGTAATCGTCGGGCGAGGCGGACTCTGCCCCCGGCCGTTGGGCGAGGCGGAGCCGGCCCTCGGACGTCGGGCGAGGCGGACCCTAGCCATCGGGGGTCGGGCGAGGCAGAGCCTAGCCCTCAGGGGTCGAGCGAGGCGGAGCCAGCCCTTAGCCGTCGGGTGAGGCGGAGCCTAGCCCTCGGAGGTCGGGCGAGGCGGAACCAGTCTTCCGTCGTTCGAACAAGAAACGCAATAGCGTTCCCGTCTGATCGGAAGTGTCAACGTTCAATGGTCATTAGTTCCACCTCATTAGGTACCCCGGTATTAGGTCCCCGACAGAGCTCCCTCATCCTTTTGTCCCAGTCGGCCGCAATATGGTTCGCTTTTGCCGGGGTCCGATCCTTCGGCAACGGAGCCAGGCTTTCCTTGAAGAATAGTGCCCTCGGCTGGTCCCGCCATCCCAAGGTCAGCTTCAAGGGGTCAGAAATTCAAGTAAAAAAGGAGTAAGGAGAAAGAAAACTTACGAAGTCAATAAACCCCGGTTCTAGCCGCATTGGGGGATGCCCCGGCACCGGAAACACAAAATCAAGGACGATGCCAGCGGTGTCCTTCGAAGGCTCCATCGCCTCCTTGATGCGCTGCACCACTTCGGAGGGAGGGAGCGCTTCATCGACAAGCACCATCCCCTCAAACGATGCTCTGAGCGCCATCTGGTGCAGGAGAAGCACACGCACCATCAGCGGCGCCACCCTCCTCGCATGGTAGGTGCCAATGATCCCCGATCCCTTCACGCCCCTATCCTTCAAAGTTTGGAGGGCAACGAGAAGGTCGTTGAGGTTCTTCATTTCCTTGACCGGGACGCCCCACTTCCACGACCCTAGGGTCTCCTCGATGACGCACCCGGAGAAAGCTGGCAGGGGGCAACGGCGTCATCCTTGACATAGAACCATTGCAAATGCCACCCCTTGTTGGAGGTCGATAGACGCATTAATGGGTACGCTTCTGCCCGGTTGTTGCGGAGATGAATGTCGGCGCATCCCACCGGCGCGTGCAGCTCTTGCTTCCCGACCTGCTTCTTCAGAAGATTGACGGCGAAGAGATGCCGCCACTGGTTGAAGTGGGGATCAATCCCCAAGAACCCCTCGCACAGGGCGACGAACACCGCCATGTGCTGGATCCCATTGGGGGTAAGGTGCTGCAGGTCCACCTGATAGTAATCCAACAGCCCCTGAAAGAACTTGTGAGCAGGTATGGCAAATCCCCGCTTATGGAAGTGAGCGAAGGACATGACATACCCTTCAAGCGGTGATGGCACGTCCTCATTACCGGGTAGCCGCCACTCCTTGGCGGCGGTCAGCGGGCAAAGGAGGCCACGGCGAATGAGGCCCTCCTGGCGATGAGGGGTGATGCTGGATCCACACCATGGCTCCATTGAAATGATTGGGAGGGGGGCGGATGCGAGTTCGACGGTGGCTGCGATGCGGATGTGAGCTTGACGGCGACCGTGATGCGAGTGCGGGAGGCTCTAGCGATTGGCGGCGGAGGTTGATGATGCGAAGACGAAAGGGCGAAGTACGGAACCCTAGGGGCGAACCCCGTGGTTTTATAGGGGCGATGGATGCAAGAAGAGCAACCGTCCACCTCAATCTCTGAGCCTGCCACGACACACCGCCGCATCACGCCGTGGGATACGCGCCCGCGATCCCTATCCTTTCCCACCAAAATCACACCGGACGGTTCGCCTTCCCCAGGCAGACTGGGACTCTTTTTCCCACCGAGGGAATACGGGTCCAAGGGCCGGCCCAACAGTCTCGACGGCCGTCCCAACAAGGGATGGGCCCACAAGCGACTAGGACTCAGGTACACAAGCATCAGGGGGTCTCGATCCACAATCAAGTCCTAGCCAGGCTAACCCTGGATTAAATCCCCACGAAAGGGATACTAGGGTTCCCTTAAAACTATCCAGCTGACAAAAACCGAATCCCACAGCCTTACCCGCGAAGGATCCGAAATTACCCCCCGGGCGGTTCTATCCAAATCACCCAGGGGCTCAGGGGCTACACCCGATGGGTGCGCTCATGCGCACCCTCTGGTGAATCATGATTACCCCCCAGGCGGTTCTATCCAAATCACCTGGGGGCTCGGGGGCTACACCCGACGGGGGCGCTCGCACGCACCCTCTAGCGAATCGAGATTACCCCCCGGGCGGTTCTATCCGACGATTGCACCCTGCTCCTTCATGATGACAAGCACAGGGTATGACAGGACATTCGAGTCAACCACAGTATCGAGGACCATGCCCTGCACGCCTGCAGGAAGGTACCGTCAGGATACAATGGGATGGGCACTTTAAGCCCTTTCCAACATAACAGTGCCCGAATAGTGTTGTAGGCGCTGACTTTTGTCCCACAGTGTAGTAGGCGCCGCCTTCAGCCCTCGGGCGCGGACACTAACATAGGCATACGACAGCCAATATGGTCCAAGACAGAACTCACATCATCTACAGTGACGGACGTATGGTCACTTCCCCGATTACTCCCCGAGGGGTCACAGCTCGGCTCTCCGACACACCGCACCATCCGCCGGCATAGGATGGGACGCCCCCACTTGCTAAATGGGGCCAGGGCATGGCCTACGAGGACCAGCGAACACGCCACCTCTGACACGGTTTGCCATGTTAACCAGGGCAGGCACAGGGAAAAAGGAAGACCTGGCTCCCTTGAAGGACCTTCTATACTAATGAGGACATCACTCCTTCGGATGTACCAGCTGATCCTCCAACCGTCATGCAAGGTCCAATGACCCAGGCTCGAATGCGTCAACTCAATTTAGAGGTGAGCTCGTTCTTTAGCGATTATTTTCATACTTTTGAGAATAGACTACTACCTAATGATGTTATCTTGCTTAGGAACATTGGAGAGGGTCAAGAGGGACTAAGAGGACATGGAGGAGGTGATGATGACCAGCAAGGTCGTCCAACACGAACCGGAGGCCTAGTCCAACATGATTTCGAGTCTGCCTCGGCCTCCAGGATCAGTCTGTCTTAAACTCATCACCCAGGATGCATCCGGACTCCGTTTTCGACGATCCACATATGAATGGAAAGTTAATTTGATAAGGAAGCCAACCCAAGTGGTCTCACATCAAAATCTCTTCGGAATCAACATAAATCGTCGAAACAAGTCAGCGTCCAGAATCTATCAGGGTGCTGCGACACCGTCTTTTGGTCCGTTGGACCGTGTATCGTGTTTGGGCCCATTAGGGGGCGCGTCCAGGGTAGGCGACGACCCTAAGACCTTTATAATCATACGTCGCCGCCATCGTTAGATTTTGGGTTTTGCTTAGATTATTCTGTCAAGAACAGTTTCGTCGTTCATCGGTTTGTGAGACCCCAACTCGTGAGATTAATCATTCATCTGCAATTTTGGTTGCGTTCTTTCTTGTTCTTGCTTGCGTTCTTCGTTGCGCAGGTAGGGATTAGCCTTCTTGGCGAGGTCAACCTGGTCCATGACTCGGTTGATAACCAGAGGAGCTGTGGTGCTAAGATTGCAGGGTTCGATCTTTTGATCTGAAGCCGGATCGGTGTGTCATTCTCCGCCACAACAATAGTTATCACCACCTGACGGAAGATCCGGATCCCCGTCTCCATTATATACCTTCGGTATTTTCCTCTTTCTCCCATCTATAACCCCTGCTCCCCCCTTGGTCTATAAAAGGGAGGGCAGGCCCCCCCACTAAGGGGACCGACTTTTGACGGATAAGTTCAACACACACAACACATCACGCATACAGCCAAGCAGCGACCGAGCTCTTGGCGTCCTTTCAACCATTCCATCAGAGACTTGGGACCTTTCCCTCTCTCAACCATTTGTACCCCACTACTACGAACCTTTTTTGGTACTAATAACACGAGCAACAACAGACTGGACGTATAGACATTCAGCCCGAACCAGTATAAACCTTATGTCATTTAGTGCACCATCCGGGCCTAACGCGCAACAATTATAAATTTACTAGCCGATGTTTGTTCGAAACACCGACACAAATAAATGCAACTCAAAACATAAGAGAGAGGACACGCGATTTATCCTATGGTTCATCTCACCACCAAGGCTTGCATATGTCCACGTTGTTGAGGCAGCCACTAAGGCTTGGGATTTGCAACCCTTATCCTTGTTCTCAAGTCAAGAGAGTGAACTCTTGAGATAAGAGGTTTCCACTAGATCTAGGGTAATACAAACTTCCCGTGGCTCACCACAAGCACGGGAGCTCGTCGGGCGACGCCTAGCCATCTAGGAGGCTTCGCCTCCAAGAGTAACAAATGCGCAACGAAGATTGACGAAGCCCGACAAGTGCTCAAGGTTTTGCTTGCTCTAATCAGCTCTCTAACACTTAATCAAACACTAATCACTCACTCTCACAAAGAGAGAGGTTAGAGAGAGCTCACAAATGGCTTGGAATGAGTTGGGAGTGATTTGAAGGTCAGCAGCCTCACCAGAAGGCGTGGGATGGGTATTTATATCCACTCCAAACAAACTAGACGTTATAACCTGTTAATGTGCGGCACTGCCGTGGTGCAACACTGTTGTGAAAATTTGCGGCACTGCCGCAGCTTTGAAAAACAGCACAGGTCACCTTACAGAAAACGCTATAATTTTTTACTCCGAACTCCGTTTTCAGTGATCTTAGACTTTTTGGAAAGCTTGTTTCGAGGGCTATCCAGCCCAGCCAAGAACAAAGCCCCAAGATCAACAAGTGCAGGTGTTGTGCTAATTTGTTTCTCTCATGTTAGCACTTGGATTCGGTTAGTTTGAGCACTTGAGACTTGTCTATGATTCGTATTGTATCCCCCTTGATAGTATGTCATACCTATACTCAAGATCAATAGAATATAACTATTTCAACCACTTGAGTCGTCAATGTCTTCATATGCCATTTCTTCTCAAAATCACTTCATAAAGGGGGTTGCAATCATCTTTGTCTCATCTCTTCGAGCAAACATACCTTTAGCATGTGACTTGAACCATTTTCATATATATGAGCTCACCTCATGGCTTCAAGTCACTTCTACTAATGATTTGATCCTCAACACAATATGACTCCTCATAGTTTGATTAGTTCCTCGACTCAATGCAAGTACACTATTCTTTACCTTAGCCATGGTACCTTGGTCCTCAAGCCATCGCTTGCCCTTCACCTCCGCTTAGTCCCTCGAAGCCCTTTCCTTGCTATCTTCACCTTTGAAAGCCCTAGTTTGGTTTTGGTGAATTGATGAAACCCTAAATGCTAACCTAGTTTATCAAAGTGATCATTAGATAGGTAGCACTATTCCAAGTGAGGAGCAAATGGTGAAGATCATGATGATGGTGTGACCATGGTGATGATCAAGTGCTTGGACTTGGAAAAGAAGAAAGAGAAAAACAAAAAGCTCAAGGCAAAGGTGAAACTTTATAGGAGCTTTTTAGTTTGGTGATCGAGACACTTAGCAAGTGTGATCATATTTAGGATCGATAGCGTACTATTAAGAGGGGTGAAACTTATATCAAAATGCGGTTATCAAAGTGCCACTAGATGCTCTAAATCATTGCATATGCATTTAGATTCTAGTGAGTGCTAACACCCTTGAAAATGTTTGTGAAAATATGCTAACACACGTGCACAAAGTGATACACTTGGTGGTTGGCACATTTGAGCAAGGGTGGAGAACTTGGTGAAGTGAAGGATGTGATTGTCACTGTGAAACAGTGACCGGACGCTCAGGCGGTCGAGTCCGGTCCATGCTGACGTACGCTGATGCAACGTGGAGGAGCTGACCAGAGAGGACCGGATGCTAAGCGCGTCAGGTCACATTGGACTGGACGGGTCAGGTCACGGTTTTGCCTCTCTAGAACCTCTCTGGAGTCGACCTGACGCTGCACAATGGCGGTGAGCTGCACGTTCGGTCGCAAGGTGAGGGCTTAGGCACGCGCGCGGGCTGAAGTGAGCACTGGCACATTTGGTCTTGGACTGTGGCGCGTCCGGACATTCTTTAACACGCGCAAGGAAGTGAGTTGACTGTGAAATTCGTACGTGCGAGGTTGAACGCAGGGGACACATGGACGGCGATCTGTGACCAGACGCTGGGCCTGGTGCGTCTGGTCGATCTGACCGGCGTGTCTAGTCACCCCAAGTTGGGCTGTAGTGAGAGCCCAATGGCTCTATTTCAAGGGGCCTCTATTTAATCCCCATGGCCGGCTCAAGCTCACTCTCTTGTCTATTTGCATTGATATAGCAACCTTCTGAGCTTAGCCAAAGCCCTCTCACTCATCTCTATCATTGATTCATCATCTTTATGAGATTGGGAGTGAATCTAAGTGCATTGCTTGAGTGATTGCATCTAGAGGCACTTGGTGTTCGTGTTTCACTATGGGTTTCACTTGTTACTCTTGGTGGTTGCCGCCACGTAGACAGCTTGGTGCAACGTGGATCATCGAGCGGAGGAAGGTGGTTGTCTCTAGCTCCGATCGTGGTGATTGTGAGGGGTTCTTGACCTTTCCCTGGCAGAGAGCCAAAAGGTACTCTAGTGGATTGCTCGTGGCTTGTGTGATCCTCATCTTGTGTTGGTTGTGTGGCACCCTATAGAGGGTTTGGCGTGTGATGCCAATTAGCGTGTGAACCTCCAAGTGAGTGTATCACCACAACGAGGACTAGCTTGCCGGCAAGCAAGTGAACCTTGGTAAAAAATCTTGTGTCATCTTGTCCGAGGATTTCTTGGTATTCATTGTGATTGATTGGCTTTATCATTGTGATTGGCTCAATTCCTCTACATGGTGGTATAATCATCACATCCCCTACCTTGCATTTACATTTCTAGTGTTGCTTCACTTTTTAGTGTAATTAGTTTTGAGAGCAAGCTTATGTCAGGTCTAGTGGTTAGTGTGGCTCTTTAGTTAGTCTTTGAGAGCACACTAACTTAGTGTAGTGACATAGTCATTGTGTGCTTAGAGATCATAGACACTAAAATTATGGTAGGTGGCTTACTTTTATTAGGCTAGTGCAACACTCGCTTCGCCGTTTAATTGTCTAACATATTTGCTAAGTGTCATTGTAGAAATTTTTTAATAGGCTATTCACCCCCCTCTAGCCATTAGGACCTTTCAACCTTATCAAGCCATACTCAAGTCACATCATATTAAGCATCCATTGAAAAACCATTTCTTTAATATTATGATCCTTGCTTGAATATCTTCTAGATATGAATATTGAGATCAATCAAGCTTCAGTTGGATTCACATAGATTGAGATATATGATTCAACATCAATATGATCAAGCCAATTCACGATTCCTTATGTCCTCTTCATCTTGGCTTGACACTCCTAACACTCACTTCAATATCTATCTTCATACTTCTAGCTTGATCAAATCAATGCAAAGTGATTTTCCAAATCTTTATCCATACAAGCAAACCAACATAGAGACCGACTTATATCCAATATGAGTTGTGTCCTTTGTCATTTAACCTTTGCTTGGTATTTCTTCACTTATGCATTCTTGACTCATTCTTCAATCCTTGATCAAAACTAATCCACTATCAAACTCTTCTTGTTCATGCAAAGTAAATCATTATTGAGACCAATCCAAAATCATCAACTCATGTCTCATTTACCATTTGCCAAATATGCTTCCTTTCTCATGATACAATGATATCCATAATATAGGAGCCATTTCAACAATTCCATTTTCATTGTTGTCTTCTGCTTGAATTATATTGTTTTCATGATCTTCTAACACAACAATACACAATTTTGGCCTTGATTTGAACATTAGATGTAATATCATTAAGTTTGTCTTCTTGTTGAGCCTTTATACACTTCTCATTGCACAATCCACAAGTGTATGCAATAAACTCACTTTCCTGTTCAACACTTAGTAAACTTGTTAGACCTTTAATGGTGTTGTCATTCAATTCACCAAAACCCACTAAAGGGCTAGATGCACTTGCAGCACCGCACAATCTTCTTTGCGTGCTTCGACGGAGACCACCACCAAACCATCTAGGAGGTGGCAACCTCCAAGAGTAACAAGCACCATCGGCTTGCAACTCGATCACCTAGTGTCACTCGATGCAACCTCACGATGCAATCACACTAGAATCGCACTCACACTCAATCGGATGATCACTATCAAGCGTATGTGAGTTAGAGGGCTCCCAAGCACACCTACACAAGCCACCAAGGGTGCTCAGCCAGCCAAATGCTCGAGCTCCACCTCTATTTATAGCCCCCAAGCCAAATAGAGCCGGTGGAGCAAAGCTGCTGGTTTCTATGAGGGCACCGGACACGGCGGTGCCTGGCACCGGACATGATGGTGCCCTCCCCAACGGTCAAATTTCAACGGCTAGGTCACCGAACAGAGTGGCGGTGGCACCGCCCCTAGGGTGGCAGTGACCACCTAGCCAGCCACCTGAAACACCATGTCTCTAGAAAAAAGTGGCGGTGCCACCGAACAACACCTGGTGATGCACCGCCCTGCACATGGCGGTGTACACCGTCATGTCCGGTGACATCCCTGCTGCTGCTTGCTCGAAACCAAATCCAGGTGGGCACCGCCCTAGGGGTGGCGGTGCCACCGGACATGGCATGGCGGTGCCAGCCCAACATCACACTCTCGACCTCCTCCAACCGATCACCGCCATAGGGGTGGTGGTGCCCCCAGGGCAGCACCCTGAGCCCGATTTCGCCTCCATTTCTTCACCTTTTTCAACCCCTTTGTAAATGTGCTAACACCACCAAGTGTTCACTATCTTGTGCACGTATGTTAGCTTTTTACAAACATTTCCCAAATGATTAGTCACTCAATTCACCACGCCACTCGATCCTAGCAACGATGAGAAGTTAGATCACTCGAGTGGCACTAGATGACCGATATGCAAATAAGTTTGCCCCTCTTGATAGTACAACCATCTATCCTAAACTCGGTCATAAACTTCTCTATACACCTATGACCGGTAAAATGAAATGTCATATATGTTATACCCTTGCCTTGCCCATTCCATTCGATCTACTCCAATGTTGATGCAACACATGCACCAACCTTGATCAACAAATGATATGATCCACTTCATATCATCACGTGACCTTATTGGTTTATCGATCATGACCTCACTTGCTTTTCACCGTTGCCTTCGTCCATCGGCACCAAGTCTTGCCTAAGCTTCACCGCCACGTGGTCCATCGCTCCAAAGCCTCCAACTTGCCCTTCACGCTTCCATGTCCATCAAGCCAAGTCTTGTCTTGATCTTCTCCACCTTAGTCACATGACTCCATGTCATACCTCATATGCAATGAGCTCATTCATCACATGTGTGAGCCTTGCAATATCCAAGTCATTTCATCTCCATGGCATAGGTTGCTCACACAAGTGTGCCTGTGGACTAATCACCTGTGTATCTCATTCAAACACAATTAGTCCACCTAGGTTGTCACTCAATTACCAAAACCAAACAAGGATCTTTCAAAGGGCAGCAAGAGGAGGGCGGTGATAGGATCTAGGCTCCAAGCAGCATACATCGAGGTAGCGATAGGCTCCAGGCAGTGGCGGCAGCTCCGTTAGGCGTCCAGCTGCGCGAGGAGGGAGGAGACGTTGGAGGAGCCACGAGAGGAGGGAGGAGACAGAGATGTCCAAATAGGAGATGAGAATGCGCTCGGAGGAGAGCGATGGGACGAGAGGTGGGAGACAGGGAAAGAGGTGGTTTATCGGATTATGTATTTTTTAATGATGTGGGTCCCATGTATAGAGTCAAGATATGTTTCTATACACTATGGCAAATTTTGACCAGTTTAACATGTGAAGTCACGTCACGGTATAAGAACTGGACGGTTCCATACATTGGAGATGCTCAAAGACCCTAAGAATGGAGGAAATCTTCATGTTTCCTATGTTTTTTTTGTGAAAATAACTTAATTCCTGTGAAATTCTGGTACATTTTCTCCAAAATGCCGACATTTTGGATTTTTGAGATACATAATTTTTTTTATACAGTTAGACATACACTATGTCTAGATACATAATAAAAATAATATATCTATAAAAATTAAAATATCTTATAATTTAATACCGAGAAGTAGTTTTCTCTGTCCATCGTAAATTTTAGACACTGTCAGATGGCCCAATGTCCAAGGCACACATCATCGTCCACAACGATGGCATCATTATCCGTTGTTTCCTGCTCCATCATCGCGTCTTTGACCAAATTGTGAGTAAGAGCATGCTGGTTGCGCACCAAAACCGGCCATACTATTACTGGCAGCGATCACAGAAATATTTCTAAGTTACAGAAAAAAAAACCGATACCAGTAGATCAAAGTAGCGCAAAAGACTGGAAAAAGTCAACTGCCTGATGTTGCTCGGATGACAGTCCGACGAGCTTCCCAACAAAAAAAACAATTCTCCTAGTTTCCTAATGGCAATTCTCCTAGTTTCCTAAGGATCCAAAACAAAATATATCATAGACTAGCATGCATGAACATCAACTGCTGGACGACGAAGACTTCTGGTCCCTACTTGGCGAGAATAGCACAATGCATTTACATTCTTACATGAGGAATGACCCCGTTCGGCTTACCTTATATCCGACTTTTTTTTTTTTTTTTTCAGCCAGAACAGTGTTTTTCAGCCACTTTCAACCAACATTCAGCAAGCCGAACGGGGCCAATATAAGGTGAGGGAAGGGTTAGACGTGGTTTGGTGGTTGGATCTGGGGGTGAAACTGTCAGTGTCACACGTCTCCTATATTTTTCATGTTCCTCCACTTGACCCTCAGGTCACTTGGGAGGCGTGTCCTGTGAAATACGTATCTGCCGTGTTCCAGTATCTGAACCCACGGAATAGGCCCGTTGTCCCGTGGGGTGAATATTTTCATTGCTTCCTGGATCAGCACAATGAAAAGTAAATATCTAGTACGAGCGAGCAAATCAAATAGAAACCCACAACAAAAGAATCATTATTACCCTTAGAGCTGCTTCTTCCTTTACTGTCCAACAAAGCTTGGATCGCCTTCCAGTCGGCACAGCAGGATTGGAACTGCCAAATGGACATGCTCAGTTATTGGGAGAAAGTACACACTAAAATGGTACATTTTTTGACACAAGTAAAATGGTACATTTTCATATACATATTTTTCATCATAATATAAACAGATCACTCAAAAATGACAATAAAACTGTCCTAAAGGTGTCATTGTTCGATACTTTATTAAACAATTATTGACACCCAACAGAAATGCATTGGCTATATCATCCCCATATGCAACCTAACTTCAGTAGTCTAAACAAAATTTCACAAAAATGATTGGTGAACTCACAAAAACTCCTCATTTACTCCATTAGTGTGAAGAGTCGATTCATAATAACTCATGTAGATAGTGTCACGAATGTGAATTCACTCACGAAGAATAAAAATGGCTCCATCATATCATTATGAATTTATGATGACATTATATAATGTCATATCAGAAACATTTTAAGACATTCAAGTTGAAGCAATCTAAAAGTGGAGCAGTAGCATGTTACTCATGCCATTCAAGGAGGCTGAACTAAGAGTGCCAAATAGCGGAACTGTGGAAATGGTTTAAGCAAACGCCCATGGCAGAGCCTTATCTACAAGAGGTTTATTTATCGCACATCTAAATCAGTGGGCTTAATGTCATTTGGTTTTAAACTAATAGAGTTGTTCTTGAAAAAGAAAGAACTTTTTGCATTATGCAAACTGCAGTAAGTGTGCATACAAGTAGGGAAAGAAGTGCTTATGAAGCATCATTCAAAAACTTAACGCTTGGGTGGGTATGCATAATTCCGTTTCCTTGATGGTAAAGGCTCGTGTTGATCCTTCTGCCCAAACGCTTTTGTAGAATTACATGATACTGTTGCTTCTCTCTCTTGTAGTCTTGCTCTGTGATGCTTAATGGTACGCCAAGGGGGTGATGATGGCTTGCCAGAGTCACTTGAAGATGTAAATTCTATTTCATCAGTCTTTAGACTGGTTATGAGAATGTGTGGGGCCATCCTCTTTGTCAGTCTCAACTTCTGGATTTGCCGCAGGACTGCATCTGTTCTGAGATGAACTTCCCTCATGAGCCTCTGTGTTTTCCACATGGTCTTGTTCTGCATCCTGAAGTTGATTGCTTTTGTTCTGGAGCACAGAAGCATTCATGGGTGCCACATCAGAATTCCCAACAGAAGATGCCTTTTCAATGACTACCTCATTACAAGCATCACTTGTAACATTTATTTTCTGTTTCTTCCGCTGCCGATTAGACTCTTCACCCTGATGAGCAAGGTCATCAACTGTGGTTTCACTGACGCTAGTTTGCTTTTTTGATGAGTTATTATGTCCATTCAATTGGCCCTCGCTGTAGACGGCTCTTGGAAGCAGTCTAGTTTGCTGCTCGTGTTGCTTGAGCAATTGCTCTGCACCAAGGAAAGCAGATAGGCTCTTCCTAGCTTCAATATATGATTTCTTTGCTTTTTTGTATTCTTCAGTGGCTTTAGCACAGATGCATACTGGGCAATATAACTGTCCAGGGTCTTCAAATGTCAATGATGAACCAAAACAGCTGTCATGAGCAGATAACAAGCAGCTGCTACATTGAAGCAGCTGGCCACCTTTTCCACATTTTCTGCATAAATCTTGTTCTGGTGAGACCCTGAGGGAATCATTGGTTTCTTGATCCTGGCTGCATACTGGAATTTTGCCACTCATTGACAGCAGACAAGCAGCAGCAAATCCACTGATACTATCATCTGAGGAATGGGCATGTGATGTTTCTGCAGCAGTTTTCCCAATGGTTTGCTTGTTTGAATCTTGTTTTGCTGTTTTTCTGTATCCATCCTGACAAGAGATTGAAAGTTTCTGGATGTCATTTGTGCTCTTTCCAATGTTCTGATCAGATAAACAGTGGGCTTCTGAAATCTTATCATGCAAAATTAGATTGCAGCTATGAGACTCTGGAGCACCCTGCACATTCAGACCACCACAGACGACCTTGTTCTTTCCCAACATGGTGGCATCATCATGCAGAGAGTGTTTGTTTTTGTCGGTACTACTAACTTCCAGTTGAGACTTGTCACAGTTCTGCTCTTCAAAAATTGCAGGATGTTCAGTACTATTGCCTGATGGATAGTTGGTTTTAGATTTGTCTTCTTGCATAGCACCATTGCAGCTTACAGAGGGTATAACGCTAGTAGCCCGCAGAGTTGATTCCTCATGAATGGAATACTTTTCAACAGGCTGAATGCTGACGGTGCCATCCAGGTCTTGGTTTACCTTCTGACCACTGTCATGCTGCAGATGATTGAGGTGAGTTTTGCAGCTATGCAGCTGTTGAACCATTGTTATATCCTCTGTAGCAATAGGCTCAGGCAAGTCGCTTGCTTCAGGTATATTGGTTGGTAAAACATCATTGCTTCTGTCAAAAGCTGGAGTCATCGTAGCCTGCAAGCTTTTGCTTTCATGTCTGGGATCCTTCGATGATTGATAAGTGATGCCATCATCATTTGGTCTCTTTATCACATTATTATAATCTGGTGGATTTGGTGATTTTCCTTTACAAGGTTGTGCTTGAACCACAGTAGTTTCATCTACCATACTCTTCTTTGATAAGGGTTCTGCAATGTTTCCCTGCAAAGTCGCATTGCAGCTAGTAGAAGAACCTGACATGTTACTGTCCACATTAGAAGGATCCTTTTCTAAAGCCCTTGTGCCAACACTAGCAGCATTTATAGCATATTCCCGTGGTTGATTGTAGAACCTTCTGTCTGTTTCAAGTGGCTTATCAACATCAACAGACACTGCTTGAAATGACCTTTTTCAAGGTTGTTGACTAAATTTGTTAAATTCCCAGGCTGAAGCTCAGTACTGGCAATAGGGGGCCTAGGTGTATCAATATTTGAGTTAAGATGGTGGACATTGCATAAGGATTGATGATTGTCGTGTTTCTTGATACCATTCTGCTCCACTGATGATGATGCAGCCATAGATTGGATCTCTGGGTCCACTTCTCTGAGCTGCATATAAAACAACAGCTTGGTAATATTTTGGGGAGACCTCCAAATTTTTCATTTTGAAAATACCTTTGCAACTTACCAATTCCAAAGAAGATTCTGGTAGTGTAGGTTTCTTGATACAAATAAAGTTTTGAATATCTTGTCTAAAAGGCAGAATTATATCCCGAATTACAGAGCTTCCAACCTGCAAATTCTACACTCTAAGTAACATATACCTTGAATCTGGAAACTTGGAACGACTTGATGACAATTGACAACCAAATTGCAAAATGTCTTAGTTTTGGAAGACAATAAACAAAATTAAAAAATGCTTGAAGATTGTTTCACAAATGATAAGCCAAGCTACACTTGAATCACAAAGAAGCACCAATAAGCAGTAGCCGGTAGCCACATACTTGTAACATTTCCATGGTAGGTATACATGGCATCTTATGTGATGAATGACAAATAAGATGATATCCCTATCTTTAGGCACTAAATAGAGCATTCAAATAATTTCCTGGTAAAGCAATGCAGTAATTCTTTTTTAAAAATTGGAATCATATATTTTTTTCTCGAACTATGCATGAGAGCTGTGTGTCCTTTCATTAATTAAGAAGAAAAAGGTGAATAATACAAGGGATAGATGCAGAATGCCTTCTCCCAAACCCAGCACATGCACACCTAGCAAGGGATTTAGCTAAAGACGCGCCACCAATCACTACAAACAACCACCAGCAGCACCTCTTCTATATAGGACTAAACGACCACGTCATGGAGACAAAATAAAATGAACGACCCGACCAATACACGGCTGTCCATGCAGCCAACAACACCGCTGAATGGACTTACAAGCTGTCATCAGCTTTACATACAAAGATGGCAGCGAGAGCTGCAAGATGGGCATCGGCGAACTTTGATGAAGTACACTCCACAATTTTAGATCGAACTCGCACTTTTGATGAAGTACACTCCACAATTTCAATATCATAATGACGAGCAAATCAAAAAATGATTACACATCATATGATTACTCTTGAATCATCAATAAAAATTATAGATTCAGTTACTTGTTGAAGATAATCTTTGATTCAGTGGCTATGTTGTATGGTGCAGAATGTTGGTCTACGAAAAGATGACATGTTCAACAGATAAGTATTGCGGAAATACGTATGTTGCGTTGGATTTGCGGTCATACAAGAAGGGATCGAGTTCAGAACGATGATATACGTGATAGATTAGGGGTAGCACCAATTGAAAAAAAGCTTGTCCAACATCGGTTGAGATGGTTTGGACATGTCCAACGGAGACCTCCAGAGGCACCGGTGCGTAGTGGAATCCTAAGCCAGGATAGTAACGTGAAGAGAGGCACAGAAAGACCGAAGTTGACTTGGGTAGAGGCAATAAAAGGAGACTTGAAAGGATGAAATATACCCAAAGACTTAGCCTTAGATAGGAGTGCTTAGAAAACAGCTATTCACGTGTCTGAACCTTGATTGCTTCTGCTGGGTTTCAACTCTAGCCTACCCCAACTTGTTTGGGACTTAAAGACTTTGTTGTTGTCGTTAAAATGTGAATTTCAGTTTTTATCATGGAATGAAAACGCTACAGATCTATCCCAATTGTTTTTCTTTCAACCCATTGTGACGGTGACATTGGTCAAAAAAGAATAGCTTGTGATCAGATACTCTGTCCAGATTATTAAGTTTGGAAAACAGGGATGACATCTATACATTTGTTTATCCTCCCTAAACACAGGCTTCCTAGTTTTAGTGAATTTCCCTGTTCTCTCACAAAGTTTCTACCAATCACAATTGACAACTAAACCAGGACAGTTTCAACCGAAACAGAAACCAAGTGGCTACAACAAATAACTATATAGCTTCCTTCGAATTGTTCCAAAAGTGACGGGGTAAAATAATCAACATTAACAGAAATGCAAGCTCTTCACTTGATAAAATGGATACACAAATCAGAAGTCAGAAACACCCACAACGAAAATGCACATGGTTGCATAGGCACTAAATGTTATATCGTTTGAATCATCTATGAGTGGATCCAGTGGGGTTTCATTGGGTTTCTCGTAGTAATAGTGTGAACGGAGAGGGATAGAGAGGGAGAGGAAGAGCTAGGGTTAGGCACTGACCATCCATTGAGTAGGGCATCCGGCCATCAGGTTCATCGGTGAAGTTCTGCGCTAGGCAGCGACGGTCGGAGAAGAGAGAGCGACGCAGTGAAGACCGTGGTGGCGCAGTGCAGTGGCGGCGGCGGTGCTTCCCGTCACTGGCTGCGCCCTTCTGTTAGATCGGAGTATAGTTTCTAGGTGGGGCGTACGGCTCAGACGAACCTCGTACCGAGAGCCGCCGACCCCACCTCTATTTAATGCGCAGTGTGACGGGAGCCCGCCAGCCATAGATGGACTGGGCGCCCCCGATCAGGGCGCGAGGTCAAGGCCCAAGTGGCCGTTAGGCCACTGTGGTTGGGAGATCAAACCAACATTCTCCCCCTTGATCTCAACTCATACTTTAACTTTAAACTTTGACTTTAATCCCTTTCACTTTTATTTGTTCCATCACAGATTAGTGCATAAAGCATACTTCATCGTCACGGTCAATCGCCGATAGATTTAACAGCTACAATATACGTCTCTGTTCTGAAACAAATTCTTTAACTTTAGGCCCTTTATTGTCTGGAAATCATAGGCTATACCATAAACCCATGTCGACTGTGTGTTCTTTAAACACACTGGGTGGTAAGCCTTTTGTATGCGGATCCGCAAGCACTTGCTTGTTACTTTTATGTTCATTACTTTTAGTATGATTCCGGACTTTCTCCTTCACAACGTATAACTTTAACGTCAATGTGTTTGGCAGCACACTTGACCCGTTGTTATAAGAGTGAACTACTTAAATGGTTATTGCTGTTGTATACCATTATCAATTCCTGGTGTAAGTTCTTTTAACCATTTCGCCTGTCCTTTAAGCCTTATATCAAGTTATACTGTGGGTATGCATCTTTGATGACACCACAACTGTTTCTTTAGAGCTTTTCCACAATAAAACTCCAACTACGAGTGTTAGCTATTATGTGGGTTTCACTAAACATCTCGCCAAAATTTAACATTTGTACCTACAATTATTTGAGAGTACTTATTCTTTCTTACTCACCATGAGGCCTATAAATCTTTGCACAATTGCAAAACATTCTTAACTCCATTCCAGTGATCTATATCTGGACTGGACTTCTGCCAAAACATCCTGGATACATGAACTATGTCAGGGTAAGTTCTTACTTATAAGCATTCATTAAGCTTCCAACAGCTGAAGCATATAAGACGTCCTTTCGATCGACCTCACATTCGTTCTTGGAACACTGAAAGTTCCGAAAACTATTACCCTGAACTATAGGAATAGGCGTAGGTATATTCACATATATACTTTATTTCTTTAGAATCTTCTCTAAGTATACACTTGAGATAGTTCTAATACCCCTTTTTCCTTTTGTCTCGGTAAGTTCCAATTTCTGGAACGAATGACGCTTTACCAAGACCATTTTCATTGAAACTTGAGGACAAGAACTGCTTCTTCTCCAACAGTAGATTAACACCACTACTAGTGAGCAAGGTGCTACCCACATGCAGGATTAGGAAAATGAATTTCCCATGTTTAAACCTTTGCATAAATGCAATTGTCCTCTACATTCTCTTTAAAAAACCCAAACTTTCTTATTGTACTGTCAAACTTCAAGTACCACTATCTTGAAGCTTGCTTTAATCCATAAATCGATTTCTTCAGGCAATATCCCTTACATTCTTTTCCTTCTATGACAAAACCTTTTGAGTTATGCTATGTAAACTTTTCCATATAAATCACCGTTGAGGAATGTGTCTTTACATCCTTTTGGTGTAACTGTAAATCGTAATGTGCCACTAACACCATTATGATTATAAAAGAATCATTGCATGCTCATTATAATCTATTCCTTCTCTTTGTGTAAATCATTTCACTACAAGTGGCGCTTTATAGCTTTCAATATTCTCTTTTGATATCTTTCTATATTTCCTTTGGAGTCACCTTTGTCTTGTAGACCCATTACAGCCTACTGTTTTGGCTCCATTGGGAATTTCTTCTAAGTCCCAAACATCGTTGGTATTTATCGATTTCATTTCATCTTCCTTTACTTCTTGCCATTTAGACGAGTGAACGCCTCTCATGGCTTTTCAAATGAGGTGGAATTATCCTCCATTTGAATTTCTTTCTTATTCTTTGAGACCTTCTGAAGCCTCGTGGCACTTCTTTCGTATGGGACTATTGTTGCTCTTTATTGCCAAAAGGCAAATGTTCTATAGCCTCCCTATCATAAGATCCGTGTTTACTTATTCATCTTCTTTAAGAGCTAACATCAGGTGTTGTATATGTCATACAACATCAACATGTATTAATCAATTTGTTGCTCTAAACACTATAGTGGATATGTAATCCCACTTCTATTCAAGCTTTAGGTATCTACATACCATGCTCCTCCAGATTACTCCATCTTCTGTAAAGATGGTGTATCTTTAAATTTCTTATTTTGGGTTTAATCTGCTAAAAACTCATATGACGTCATCCAGTATAAATACTAGCTGACTATGCTATCTTCCTATCGGAACTGTAAAAGGTCCAGGAATTTAGCTATTTCTTTACTTTAGGGGTATCATTATTATGACCGTCTTACTCCCTCAACGATCACATTCATCTTTCATAGATCACTTTTACCTTCAATGCATAGTATGCATTGCATTATCTGAAGTATGGGGAAGTATCTTTCTTAATTGTCTTTCTTAATTAATCTTACATTTCTCCCTCTCGAAATGTGGTATGAACTTTTCTACCACAATTTCGAAAAACATTCAGAACTCTTGTTAATGAGGAAACTTTGATTACTTATTTCATCCACATGATTACATCATGCAAACAAAATTCGTATGGGAGTACATTTTCCTCATTACATTTCAAAACTCAACTTAGTCTATTATTATCAATACTTCTGCAAGTCACGCTTGCATATCATTCTTATCTTTTGGTTCACATGCAACTTTCTTTTGTTCTTAAACTCATTGAGTACTTAATGACCATGACACAATCAGAGTGTACGGTCAATTTTAGGATAGCATAAGAGCTACCCCAAACTTCTTTCTAAGTGCGAAATACACTGAGAGCACATGAGTCATCATATCCTTCTCCCGCCATGCGGGATAAGTACTATGCCAAACTCTCCCGCCATGCAGGATTGGTTAACATATGTACTATGCCAACTTTACCCCGCCATGCGGGTATTTTCTCAAACTTTTTCCGCCATGCGGGTACTATAATAAACTTTTCCCTCCATGCGAGATAATTTCCTTGAACAAACATAATTGCCATGATTGACTCATGTTCAATCATCAAATTCAGAAATAAATCCGAATACTCTTTAATACACATGCTTAATCTGACATTGGTCAAATTAAACATGCATGTGACTTTTACTACTCTCATAAGTGCAACTAAAAATAAATTCTTCTTCACAGAGAGTACATAAAAGACATTTCTCAATGAAGACTCTCATTGATCTATCTCTTTTTTTTTATCAATATCCTAGAATGTTTTTTTTCTTTTGAAGCCATTCTTTAAAGAGAACACAGTCCCTTAAACAATGGCATTCTTTCATACATAACTTTCCCTTAGGCATTTCATCATCTGAGTCACAAGTACCCAGCTCATTTCTCTTACTGCCTTCAAGAATGAAATCATGGAAGTCTTTTGTCTGAAAAAATATTCAACAATAATGCTCATTAAACTTTGAAATCTTTATGTTCTATTCTATATCACCGTTGGGCCGAAATAGAATAAAACATCATTCTTCTATATTAATTCCACATCACCGTTGGGTAGAAATGGAATTAACGTATAGAAATTCAATAATCTTGAAAACATAGAACTGCTCCTCAAAATTAAATTCTCCCGTTGGTTCGAATTTAATTAGAAGACAATCAACTTCATTGCAGCGGAAACATGAAAATACATTTCTCTAGTTTAAGAGCATTCTTTGATCTTTATCTATTCTCTGAAAATTGGTCACTTTGATGCAAAATTATCAGAGATTTAAACTTTAAACATAAAACTCATAAAATTATAATATTGTTATCATCAACGTTTGTCAGAAAATAACAATACCATAATTTAACTTTAAGCTTAAACTCATAAATGAACTTATAATATTGTTATCATCAACGTTGGTCAGAAAATAACAATATTATAATTCATCTTATCTATAAACCGACTATTCCTCTAATTATTTTTTTTTCTTCTCTTTGGTTCCAATTTTAACTGGAGGATAAACTTTTCATCATTTACTGAATAACTATAACTGCTCTTCAAATTAGAAGACAATAAACCTCTAACTTTGCAGCGGAACTATGAACATAATTGTTGAATTTTACTCACAGGAAAATTCTCTTTTCCAATTTTCTTTGAGCCATTTATCACTGGAAAAATTAGAAAAAGAAAATAGCTTAAACTTTAACTGCGCTGTGGCCCAACCATCAAAATGGCCCGGCCCAACTTGGCATCGCGCAGCGGCGTGTTGCAGACCACCCAGCCGCATAGCGTGGGCTGGGCCAACAAAGCAAGTGGCGCGCTCGCCACTTTGTCTGTGCATTGAGTGGCCGCTTCATCTCCACCGTCCGCGCTCATCCGACGGTCGCCCGGCCTCTTCGCCCGAACAAAACCCGGCGTCGCGGCCGGCAACCCCAGAACCCTAGCCTCATTTCTTTCTCCCTTTCTCTCTCGCGCGTCTCTCTCTCTCGAGCAGTAGCGCATCTCGAAGCGACAATGAGCCGCCACGGAGGAGGCAGCGAAGGCGGCGCCATCAAGAGCCCTCTTCTTGCGGTGGCGCGCGCTCCCCATCGGGAGAGCGCGCCGCCGTCAAGCGGCTCCGTGTCGACGCCCTGTACCCGTACCCGCGCGGATGCACCTCGGCGACGAACACCGGAGCGGTCCGGTCTTTCCCGCACGATGGCGGAGATGGCAGCGGTGAGGTAAGCCACCGGCCTTGCTTTTCTTTCTCGGCGACGAACACCGGCGCAGTCCGGTCTTTCCCGCACGACGGCGGAGATGGCAGCGGTGAGGTAAGCCACCGGCCTTGCTTTTCTTTTTCCCCTTCTGCGTTTCTGCTTATTTGGATCTTGCTTCTCTCGATTTTGACCGATTTGGGGATGGGGATTGGATCTAGGGTTAGGGTTTCGGTTCCTATTCTTCTTCCCCTAGTTCGAGTCACGAGTTTAGGGTTCGGATCAAGCGATCTTGAGGCCGAGCCCCTTCTATCTTCACCCAGTTAGGGTTAGGGTTAAGGAACCCTTTCTGTCTGCTCAGATCCAAAGGATCTAATCCGTTCTTTTCCTTTGCTGTTCTCTTGATTCTCTTCCCGCACGTCAGCAAGCCGGCGGCGGGTGCCCCATCCCACGTGAGGCGGTAGTGACAGCAGCAGGGAAGCCCTGGTAAGACTTCCCCAGACCGTCCAATTTCTTTAGGGTTAGGGTTACATTTTCTTGGAACCGAAGTTCGTTTCTCTTTCTTTTCTTTCTTCTTTTCTTTGCCCTGATCTAGATCACACGCCTAGGGACCTGGCTCTGATGCCAATGTTATATCGTTTGAATCATCTAGGAGTGGATCCAGTGGGGTTTCATTGGGTTTCTCATAGTAATGGTGTGAACGGAGAGGGATAGAGAGGGTGAGGAAGAGCTAGGGTTAGGCACTGGCCATCCATTGAGTAGGGGATCCGACCATCAGGTTCATCGGTGAAGTTCTGCGCTAGGCAGCGACGGTCGAAGAAGAGAGAGCGACGCAGTGAAGACCGTGGTGGCGCAGTGCAGTGGCGGCGGTGGTGCTTCCGTCCTTTGGGTGCGCCCTCTGTTTAGATCGGAGTAGGGTTTCTAGGTGGGGCGACGGCTCAGCGAACCTCGTCACTGAGAGCCGCCGACCCCACCTCTATTTAATCTTGTGATGTGACGGGGCCCGCCTTGACCATAGATGGGTGGGCGCCCCGATCGTAAGCGAGGTCAAGGCCCAAGTGGCCGTTGGGCCACTGTGGTTGGGAGATCAAACCAACACTAAATACCTGCCCGGTGAGCTCAACCAGCAAGTCCTCGCAAGAGCGGACGGCATCAACCCTAAGAATCTTGGAAGGCGGTGGCGCCACCGCAGCACCACCTTCGTCGACATCTGCGAAGGTTGCAAGCTCCTCGACGCCCCGGAGCGCTAGCCGCTCCCGCACGGAATCTGGGGCGCCGATGAGGTACTCAGGCGAGAGGTCCACCAGCGCTGGCGGAGCATCAGGAACCCTAGGTGAGAGAACGAAGGAGTGAAGGAGAACCGATGCGATCAAGGCTTGTAGCTTACTCTTTATTACGGAGAAATCGATGGCCTCATCGGCAGCGAGGGCATCAGCGACCCAGTGGGCGGCGAGGCGTTCCGCGGAGGAGGGGGGCGGCATCCCGAACATCGACAAACTTTTGGTGTGTGTTTGGCAGCTATGTGCGAAGAGGCACGGGAACCAGTGCCGGGTGTTGATTGACTAAATTAAGGTGGGAAATGACTTTTAGTTCCAATCTCTTAGTTTAGTTCGTGAAGAAAAATAAGAAGGGAAATTGAAGAGTGAATTCATATCCCCTGTTCGGTATGACAGTTTTGAGAGAGAAATTAAAAGGCAAATTATGACGGACGGTGCGGATCTACTTTTCTTTGATTAAGAACACAACTCTCACCCAATTTTCACCCCTCCCTAGAGAATTGATTAGTGGGAGTTGGCTCTCTAAACTTCTCTTCCTCTTCCCACCAGAATTCCCCTTCTCACAAAACAAAGAAGAGATTTATAAACTCATATCTCTAAACTCCCATTCCCTACTTCCCATTACCCCCAACCAAACGAGCTCTTGAGGATGAATTGCAAAACGCTCGTGATGGAGACGCTTCTCCGAGAAAATCAAACAGCTGTCAAGTGCCGACCAATTTCTGAGCACATATCTCAAAGCAAGCAGTCTTCTAATCTATATTAATATTTTATATTATCTATACTCTCTATGTCCCAAAAAAATGTATGATGTTTTTTACTTTTTATAAACATCTTGTTTGACTGTTCAAATCTTATTCAAAAATTTTATATAAGTATTATTTTATTATTAGAGATATTTTAATAATGACATATTTATTTTATTATTTATATAAAAAGTTGAATAAGATAAATGGTCAAACATAAAATCTAAAAGTAAAAAAACATCATTTATTTTGGAATAAAGGGAATATCTATCTATATAGATAGAAGTATATAATGTATCTAATCTATATCCATATTCATACCTAATCTGTATCTATACTTTTAATATTAAATAGCATAGTGATTATTTCATCCATCTTTTTTACTTACAAAATCACAATGTTCTCGCATCCTTCTCTATCTTTGTTCGTGATCTGGACTCACCATCTATGTGCATATGAGTTAGAAAACGTGTGCCCAATAATGATATGGAGCAGAATCTTCATATCTTGTATGTGACTCAGTCTCAAGATCGTCCTCATAGAAATTAGACGCACCAGTGACCCCAACACTCTCCGCCCTTGAACCTACCTCTAATCCCATTTGCCTTGTGTACCGTACGTTCCATTAGAGTTTACAACCATTCCAGCATGGACTGATGCCGATCTCCAACCAGTCAATTAACAATGCTTTTGCAAGGCATGCCATCAATAAAATAGTATGTCTCAAGGAAAACATGGCCAGAAGGGCGAAACACCACAGCTAATCAGTGGGACCCCCTTATCAAACAACATTACTGCCACACAACAACCCACAAGGAACATGCAGGGCTCCCTAAAAACAGAACATGCAGGGCCATAACATATGACACTACGAGAAATTTCGATATTCAACCCTCAATACGCGGTCCTCAATGCATGTCTTTGAAAATTTGACCTCTGCAAATTGTTTTAACCTCCCTCTCATTTTATATTCTCAATATTCTCTTCTCACTACTTAGCGTGTGTCCAGTTCCACCCCAAATTCTCAAAAAGTGCTACAGTACCTATCACATCGAATGTTTGCGGCCCGTGTATGGAGCATTAAATGTAGACGAAAAAAAACTAATTACACAATTTGGTGGAAAATTACGAGACGAACGTTTTGAGCCTAATTAGTCTATGATTGAACACTAATTGCCAAATAAAAACGAAAGTGCTACAGTAGCCCCAAATTTCAACTTAGTGGAACTAAACGCGCTCTTAGGCCACGGGAAAAGACCAAATTACCACTGTACATCCGCTCGGTTCCGCAAGTCAACTTCTGTGGACCGACAGATGTGGCCTCTAGATCCTCGCCCTCGCCCTCGCCCTCGCCCACGTCTCCCTCCTCGGCGCCGGCAGCTTCGAATCCTCCCCCACTACCGTGCGCCTCTAGCTAGTGCTCGCCACTCTCCTCGACCTTCTCCCGGAGGCCGCCTCCGCAGACCTCTTTGATCCCGTCCTCTCCGTCGTCAGGTGCGCAGCAGCCACGACTCTTGGCTTCTCCATCCCGAGCCTCACAATGGGTGTCGTCGTTGCACGAAGGAGCCCACACTCTTCCGCGTACACTGGCAAGGTGTCGCTCTAAGACGCTCTCCTCGCCACCACCTTGGATTTCCCCAAGTAGCTACCCCACGTCTGCGTGACGCACTCCTCACCACCAACTTGGATCTCCCCACGTAGCTACCCCACATCTGCGTGCTCAGCAACGTGCCGGGGTAATTTGTCTTTTCCCATGGCATGAGTAGTGAGAACAGAATACTGAAAATAGAAAATGAGAGAAATTTCTCGGTTCAAAACAATTCGCATGCTCAGAGTCAAATTTCCAAAGACGTGTGAATTGGTGTAGAGAGGCACACGTATTAAGGGTTAAATATCAAAATTTCTCTGATAGGTCACCCAACCTGGAATGTCTATCACGGCAAGTACTACTGTACCAGGAAACTAACTAGTGGATAACTAAGTGGGGGTGTTCGGCCACTCAGCATCTGTGCCTACACCACCACCATGCATGCATGTTTCGTACAATCAGATCAGGGTCCCGGGGGAAGCAGCTGGTGAGGGCCGGTCCGGCGGTGCCGATCAGCCTCCGCGCGCCTCCCTCCTGGTGGCGTCGTGGAGGATGTCGATATCCACACCGTCCTGTGGGAGCAGCACGTACCGCACCACCGAGCCCCTGATGAAGCAGTTCCTCACTGATAGCTGCCAAAGGAAAATGGTTTGAGCGTTAACAGCATGTTCAACATCAATAATTCACTATTGCTTGCTAAGCTTGGTTAGTGCGCCTATTATTTTTTTTTCTTGTATAGAAAACAAATACAATGGATGCTCCCAGTGGCGTACTCACAAAAGGATGCATCACTAGTGTAAGCATTATATAGTGCATTCACCGCAGACCACAAAAAAGGGGATATTCTTAAACGTCTACCCATAGAATATGGTATAGGATAGGAGTATATAAAGATTGCTTTGCTTTGAGAATACTTCAAGCATCTTGTACGTATGAAAACCACACTTCAGCAATGCTACACACTATGTGTTTATGACAAAACAGTATTGTTCCCAACAAACACCCACCTGCAGAAATATAATCCAATCAACTTCAGTAGCCCAAACAAAAGGCTAACTAAAACAAATGCCAACTAGAACTAAATATCAGCACCGTACCTGCCAACAGCACTAATTATTAAGGTCCCACACAATACACCCATAAGTAGTGCGTCAAAAGGAGAATCCAGCACATATATCACCTTTACAGTGTTTAGAAAGTAGCAACTACAAGCCGATTGAGCAGCAACCCACATCAGCATGGTTCTCATAATATTTCAAATGCAAATCACTTAGGACATAGACACAGTTTACAAAGTGAAACTTTGACAAAGCACATTCAAAGAAAATATAATATTTCAAATAGAGATAAATATATAATTGTGTGACTACTAATAAAGAGTTATTTGTTTAGCTGGTTTGAAGGTCAGCGTTGGGGGCGATTGGCACTGGCTGAGAAGGCGGTAGCGGGAGTGACGATGACGTTTACGAGTTAGCAAGGTCCCCAATGAGCAGCCCATTGGAGGAAGCGGAGGGCACAGTGGGGGTGGCAACCGAGGTGCCGCCTCCATCGAAGGCCACTGCTTCCGTCATATTCTTGTTAACTCAAGGGCAGTACAAATCATTTCCCCCTCCTCCAACATATTCTTGATGAATCTCTATCTCTACAACTAAAAAGCCGCTGGGCAAGTTACCTTCTCTTCCTGCGCAAGCTACTTTTTGATCGAATGTATAACTTATGTTGTTAGTGAAATATTGAAAAGGAAGAAACTATCTATAAATTTGCTTTGATTTTGGAAGTGCTGAACAATTGAAGCTTGGTACAATTTTCCTACTTACCAGTGGAGCATATCATGACTCATGAGTTAACATATTTTCCTACTTACCAATGGAGCATAGACTATTTTGATGTTGGTCAATTAAAATAAAATTGCAGCTGTGCAATATGTTGGAATTTCTATACTTGATCGGGGGTGTTGCACAATATGTGAACTCTTTGTTTTTTTAGGAACATTGGCTGGTTGCTAGCATGTGAGGCTGTTCGTTGTCTTGGTACTTCTGAAAAATTGAAGGGATTAGAAGGACCTGGTTGCAGGAGCACATGCTGACGACATTGGATATCAAATGTCGTGGGTGGAAAAAAAAAACATGGCATGAAAAGTAGTGGGAAAATGACTCTTTGTAAGAGGACTCTCAGCTTTGCAAAATAAATATTTCTGTATTTGTAAGTTCTATGTGAATTCCGCTTCATACATATTTTGTTTGCACTATCAGTCAATTTGTTTGGTCTGGAAGGTAGGTTGTCATTCACAATTAGAGTACTCAGTATTTCAAGATTGTGCAAAAGACATCATGGTTTTATCACATCTCCAAAGTATGAACTAGCATTGGTGTCTTGTTTCCCAAAGGAATGATAATTATTTTGAGTGAAGTGAAGAAAATTGTATAATATGTGCTAGCAAGAGTAATTGTTTTCTTCACCTTTTGACACATAAATCTTTACCTGTGCATGTATCCCAATACGTAGTTACGTTAGCAAATTCAATGGATATGCCGTCTAGCTCTCTAAATTGCAAGCTAATGTTTAACAAAACATTGATAACTACTAAAGTGTATTTATTTTTGAACCATCAGATTGAGCAATCTCAGTTGAAACCGGTATCCCTGGAGCCATGGAGTAGTGGAAGGATCTAATCACTCCGTTAGCTGCTTTTATATCCTTGAAGAAAAGCAAAATGAGAGCTGCAACCATGAATTCCTGCAGCATGGCATTGTTTCTCTCACTGCATTAATTTCCTTTGGTTTAGTATGATATTACTGATTTGCTCGTATAACGGTGGACTGATAGGTACTTATTTGTTGATAATCGATAAGGCAGCTCTTTAGGTATGCCTCACAAGACTGTTTAGCTTTATTTGTAACACTCAACTCTAAATCAAAATCAGGAGGAAATTGCCCTTTTCTCATTTTTTTAACCACTATAAAAGTAAAAGGCTGATGTTGCATATCTTGGTGATGGACACAATTAATTAGTTATTCCAACAAGAACAATCTCGGTGGTGGACACAATTATAATTAGTTATTCCAACAAGAACAATTCCGAAAATGAGTAGAATATGATTGGGTTAATCTTGTTGGATCTGAATTTTTTTCTTAAAAAAATTGCATGAAAGACATCAAGCTGCACATTAACATGAATCCTTGCATCTTGATTTTGGCATCATGAGATCTCTTCAACCAGAGCAAAGCAATGAAATTTTCTATGGCTCACATTGCAATGCATGTGAACTAGATCATTTAATTCAAAGCATGGTAACAGTTGTGTTAAGCCCTGTTTGGATTCATGAGCTGCCATTCTGCTATTAGCTGGTTTAGTCCAACTAGTGAGATAGTTGGTATCCAGTTAACAATTAGCTAGCCTATTACCTGGACCCGTTTGGATTCAAAAAAAGCTAATTAATAGCAGCTAACTATTAGTTCTATGGGTGGGCCTTAGTACTGAACCATTTTATTAATTTTGTTTGCCCGTAGCAACAGACGGGGCATTAGCTAGTTTGTAGAACATAGGAACCTTCCACCACACTCAAAGATGTTAGAAAAGGGGAGTAAGAAACAGCTACTACTATGGCCTTCCCCTGCAGTTTCCCACCAAGTCGATATCAAACAAGGATGAACATTAAACAACCAAGGAAGGAGCAACAATATAGTAGCCTACAAATTCTAACCGATAGGATTAAGATGAAGGGCATGAATACTGTGCTAGCATAACAATTAGACACCAAAAAAAAAAAAACAATTAGACACAACGACAGGCATACCATGTGGGGATACTTGTCCTGATCGACAACACGGGTGTTCTCGAGCTTGATGTTGAGGTACTGGTCAACAGAGTGGAGCGTCCCACGTATTGCCAGGTCATTCTTGAGCTCCACTGTCACCTCCTTCCCCACGAGCTCCTTGAAGTAGGAGAAGAACAACTGCAAAAGAAGAAAGGTGCATCAATAGAACTCTGGCACAGCTCTAGCAAGAAGGAAATCATCAGTACATAAACGAGGAAATATTACCATAGTGGCTCTTGGTACTGCCTGCTCAGTTCAGTCGCCCCTGAAAATCAGTACAGAATTAGCACCCAAATTCCCGACCAGAGCAAAGTCACCCCCGCCCCCCCATTCTGTCAACTAGATGACAGGAAAAGACGGATCTGGTATAGGATATGAGCATAAATATGTACGCGCGATAATTTTCTTGCAAAAAAACCGAAGCTGGTGGGTATAATACATATTACTCTTGCAAAAAAAATTTTTTTGAAGCGCATAAATATGTGTCCGGAGAGGAAGGAAGAGGCGTACCAGATGAACGCTCGTCGCCGGCGAAGACCTAGCCAAGGGCGGCGGCGCTCGACCAGCCGTCACCGCCAGGAAACAAGGCCACGAGAGAGAACAGGGCTGTGTATCTGAGGAATTTCCTATCCGTAAACGGGAGGAAGAATAGGCGAGCAGGCTTTAGCCCAACTAGCCAGCCCGCCGTCCGCCGAGATGGGAGCGTGCCTTCGCGGCCCGCCTCCATTAAAGGCCCGCAACCTTAATTTAGCACTAACACATCCTTAGCGGAGCACCACACAATCACTTGATTTTATCATTTGTATAAATATTCCATAATCTTACATTGAATATTTTGGCTACTAAATAAACTCTAATTTTAAAAGTTTTAAATTTTGTCAAGCACTACAACTTTGATATAGGATCTATCTCCATACGAGATTGTTTGAAAAAAAAATAAAAAATTGAATATCAAAATTTCAAATTTTAAAATAAAATTGAAACATAAAAAAACTTCAATTCAAAAACTTATCAGTAGAAAAAATGTAGATTAGGTTGTTCACTGCAACTTTGGTATTAACTATGAGAACATTTGAGGTCATTAAGAAATTTAGAATTTTGAATTTCAAAGTCTATGAGCTTAAAACGCATCTTTGCGACTTTAAATGACTTCAAATTATAAACTTTTAACTACAAAGTTATAGATTATATTGTGAAGTACAACTTTGCTGTAGACATGTCAACATACGAAGTTGTTTGAAAATTTTAAATTTCACATTTTAAAATATGTAAACTTAAATAATATTTTGGACTATAAACAATTTTAAATAAAAAACTTTTCAACTACAAAGGTACAATTTTTATATAAAGTTTGTTTTCATCCCAATTCATATAAAAAATAATCAATTTTTATGCAACTATTTATAGAGACGAACGTCTTATGGTGTACCCTCTGCTGAAAATTATTTTTAGAGATGAACATTTGGAATGACTTCCTTTGTTAATAGCGATTTTTAGTGATGGATATCTTAAGATGCCCACCTCTGAAAATCAATTTACAATCAATTTATAGAGACATGCGTCCTAAGGCGGTGCTTCTGTTAATCGATAGTTTTCAGAGGGGGTCGCCTTATGTCGTCCGTCTCTATAAATGATTTTCAGAGGCTGACATTTTCGTAGAGGCCATTAGAGACTATTTATGGTATCTTTGGCTAGATGTGCTCGCCTCTATTAAACAGAGATGTTATCTCATAAATCGTTTTTGTGATAGTGGGTGCAAGAGGCGTAGGGTGGTGTCTCCAATGACGACAACAACCATGTGCAGCGGCGTCGGTCGGTGTGGTGGCAGCGGTGCGCGCAAGTGGCTATATGGGCTCGGTGGCAGTGGCACGGATGCCACGGGTAAGGATGAAAACGGAACGGAAATATCCCGAACTGAACTGCATCGTTTTCTATATTTAATCCGATCGAATCCGTATTTTCTTGTCCGACTTTACCGTTTTCGCTTTCGTATTTGAGATGTTTCGTATTTCAAATGTAAAAGTAGAAAACGGTTTACACATTTTTCGATCGTTTTCTACTTTTCTATTTTTAATTTGAAATATTCCGAATTCAAAATTCAGTTTAAACTGAATTTGGCCAACTGCACAGGTCATCCAACCCAATTACAGGTTGCTCACCACGCAGCTGCGTTCTTTCTACTGGTGGTTAGCTGCCCTCTCTTATAGACGACGCCCAGCCTCATCTCTCTTATTATGTATTTGGTCGTGCACTTGTTTAATGCTATGCACTTGAACTAGATCATGCACTTGTTAGTTGTGATCTTGTTATGTATTTGGCCGTGCACTTGTTTAATGCTATGCACCGTGGGTCGGTATTTCGTATTGAATTTTCGCATACCGACCATGTTCGACATAATTCCGCTCGAATTGGTTCGTTTCCGAAATTCTAGATATTCCGTAAGTTCGTGTTCGTTTTTGTGTCCGGCTTGTCCGCTTTCGCTTTCGCTTTCGTATTTCAAATATAAAAGTAGAAAACGATTGAGGAGTTTTTCGACCGAGTTCGACCGTTTTCATCCTTAACCACGGGGCAGTGGGCCTAGTAGCGACATCTACGTGCAGGCGGCGTCGATCGGTGGAGCCGTGGTGGCACATGCAAGGGGCTATGCGTCCGGTGGTGGCAGGTGTGCAAGCTACAAGCGTGCGGTTCCAGTGGTGGTGGCGGCAGCGGACGGAGCTACGGTAGACGGCGGCGGTAGACGATGGAGCTTTTTTTTTGTTTTGGAAATGGGCAACGCTGCTGGTTATTTACCCAGCCGTGCTATCCAACTCTTCCATTGTCAATTGCCCATTGCCGGCTCTAAAAACCGATAGTGGCGGAGTTTTATTAGTCAGTAGTGTTTTTGACTGTTTTGACTTTTGAAGTAGTGGATGCATGTGCACCTGTTATGGATTCACACAACACGTGTCTATGTATATGCATCCAACACACAACACATGTATATGTATATGCATCCAACACATGAGAGAGTTGTATTTTCTTTTTTCAACTACTCCTATTAAATTTAAGCTGAATTTTTCCTTAATTTTGCGGATTCGAGGTTTGAGCAAGAGTTGGAGGAATTTTTTATTTTTAATCCTTTTTAAACAATATTTTAATACAAATAAAAAAAAGTATTTGCAAATATGATCCTTTTGGTCATGCCAGCGCGACTAACGCGACTGCACCACTTTGTCGTGCCACATGCGCTGGCGCGACAAGGGGCGCCATGGTGGCACGCATCGTTGATCGGAGCTGGCGTGGCGATCCGTGAGGCCCTCCCTATCGCGCCAGCGACTCCGGCCTCGACAGGGTTGTCGCGCCAGGCGGGCTGGCGTGACAGGGTCATATACGATATGGCCGGCCCGACCCGTTTTCCTTTCTTTCGCTCTCCCTCTCCTTCACTCCGCGCTCCTGGGCGCCGCCGCCACCCCATGTCCCTGGCTGCCCTAGCCATCTGAGCCCGCGTCACCGGCGAGTTGAGCGGCTGCTCCTGCTACCCTCTCTTTCCCTCTCCCTCGTGCGGCAGGAGAGCGGCGCCAGGGGGAGCAGGCGGGCTCCCTGTGTCATCGGTGCGCCTTGCCGCGGCGGCGCCACCGGCGAGGTTTGTCCCAGCGTGGTCCGCGACTTGCCTGCTCCGTGGACTCAAGTACACCGCCAGGTTGATCTTCCCCTCTCTTTTTCTTAATTTCTTGCCTCATGAGTTTGAAGACTAGGGTTAGGAAATTAGGGATGGTGACAATGTTTTGATCCTTGCTTGTTTGTATTTGATGCGTAGATTAGGTTTAGGATATACTCTGCCTGTGGATTGGACGTAAACTACGTGTTGCATGGACTTTGGTAGTGGGTGCATGCTAGATTTAGATTGGAATGTTTGTTGCCTTTGTTGACATCATTGTGAAGTTTTTGTTATTGTAGTGTATTAGTGAATGGATATGATTTATTTCGAAATGCGTAGTTCATGTGTTGTTGATGTATTGGTTCGTATTTTGTAGATGGATTGGTTAGTGCAATTGTTTCATGGTGGCAAAATGAAAGGAAACGGGGAGTTCAAAAGCATGCACGAACATGTTGAGTTCTTTAGTGGACCTCCTACCTTTGATGCTTTGGTTAGTAAGTGCCGGGATAAATTTGGGTGGCCACTAAGCTTGAGAGGCAGATTTGACTGTGGGAAGGAACGGGCACATTATGTGTTGATGTCTTTGCCATGTGAGGATGAATGGAAGAACTACATAGAGGTTGTCAAGAGTAGCAGTGTGTAGCAGTGTTAGGTGCTTAGAAGTTGTTGTGGAGAAGGGGTCTAGCCGAAGTGTGGTGGCTGTGGATGATAGTGTTGATGTAGAGCCCATAGAGAACCTTACCCAAGACGAAGAATTGCAGGCGGTTGTCGTTAGAGAAGTTGATAGGTCATGTGAGCCCGGTGCCTTGAATGATGATTTCAATGAAGAAACGTTTGATGAGGACGATGGCAACAGAGATGGAACACATGATATGGACGACATATCCCATGGATCAGAGGATGATGAAGTTGTTGTTGCCTTCGTGGACGAAGATGACTTTACTTCGGGGCCAAGTACTTTGGATGATGTGTTGGAGGACGAGTACAGGTCTGAGCCTAGTAACGAGGATGAAAGTGATTGTTGTGAGGAAGGGTTTCTGGATGCAATAGGAGTCCCAGATGATGGGTCATTGAGAATGGAGTATAATGACATCGAATTGAGGCAATTGAAGGTTGTCCGTGTGGAGGTACCCACGGTACCAAATTTCATGGACATTAGTATGGTTGAGCAGGCAATATGTGACACCGGTTTGTCGTTGTTGGCCGATGAGTTACCGATAGTGAGGTGGAGATTAAGAAGGAAATGGTATTTGATACGTTGGAGCATCTCAAGTATTTCTTGATGGATTATGCCGTTTGGTTTCATAGGCTGTATTAAGTGAGCCACTCAGACAAGAACAAGAGGTACATGGTCCTTTGCAAGAATGGATGTCAATGGGGTCTATGGTCTTGGAGGCAGAGAAATGAAAAGTGGAAGATTCGCAATGTGAGTCAACCTCACACGCGTCGATCTTCGAAGCCGAAGGGTTTGCATGCCCAAAACACAGCCCGTTACCTTAGTCATCGTCTTGTTGGCACGATTAGGGCCAATAGTGACACATCAGTTTCAAGCATGATCGAGACCATATTTGAGTTCACTGGTTATAGAGTGAAGTACTCAAAGGCATGGCGGGCAAAGCAGCATGCTATAGAGTTGCTATGGGGCGATTGGAAAGAGGCGTATAACCAAGTTCCTAGGATTATAAGTGCCATGAAACACTACAATCTAGGCCTTAGGTGGTATCCTTATGTGGGCCACATTGTGACGGACGTGGATGGCGTTTCGAAGCATGTTCTGTAGAGAGTTTTTTGGTGTTTTGCTCAGTCCGTGGAGGCCTTCAAGCATTGTCGTCCCTTAGTACTTATTGATTGTACATTCCTAGACAGGCAAGTATAGGGGTGTATTGATGATTGCCGTTGGAGTGGACCCAGATAATCAACTTGTACCTTTAGCATTCGCTTTGGCTGAGGGTGAGAACAACAACAGTTGGTGTTGGTTCATGAAGCTTGTGAGATAGCATGTGCTCCGTTCATCTCAGAACATATGCATGATATCAGATCGGCATCACAGTCTACTGACAGCTGTGAAAGAACATGTAGATGGACGCCCTCCTCTTGAGCATCGGTGGTGCATGAGGTACTTTGCTGCCAACATATGGAGGAGGCAGAAGAAAAAGGAGGTAGTGCAGAAGTTGAAGTCACTATGTGGGTGTCGATCCAAGGAAAAGTTCAAAGAGACGCTTGCGGAGTTATAGAAGGTCCTCAATGATAGGGCAAAGAGTTGGCTTGAGGATCAGATGCATCAAAGGGATAAGTGGGCTCTTGCATTCGATGCCAGAGGTCTTTGGTACGGCGTGATGACTATCAATTGTTTAGAATTGTTCAACAAGGTGTTCAAGGGTATCCGTGCAGTCCCCGTGTCAGGTATTGTGGAGTACTCATTCAGGAAGTGCAATGAATACTTTGTCAATTGATGGAACATAGCAAAGGCATCCAAAGAGAAATAGGGTAGAGCCGATATGAAATCTCTCAGAGACAATAGCTTCCAACCAAGTAGGGAGGCCTTTGGGCCATCGAGGTTAGTGTACAATATCAAGTCAGTCGGAGGAACGACCCCGAGGGGTGAGAAGTATGGTGGTAGGAATTATAGGGTGGACCTTGAGAAAGCGAAATGCTCTTGTAACATTCCACAACTCCTTCATGACCCTTACTCCCATGTCATTACAGCTTGCAGATGCAGGGGTCTAGACCATGAAAGTGAAAAGTTCATGTCTTCTTTTTACCCATGTCAAACACTCTCAAAGTGTGGGAGTCGAGCTTCGAGCCTTACATAGATCCGACACAATGGCCCGAGTACTACGGGTAGGATTATGTTCCCGACCCGGACCTTCTAAAGACAAAGAAGGGTAGAAGAAAGAAAAAGTGGCTCCGAGAAGTTATGGATGCATCGAACAGGTATGGTGAAGATATGTATGGTTTTGGTGACTTCGATGAGGCACTGGGACAGGTCCGTTGCTCCAAATGCCACAAAACCGGTCATACTGCTGGCACACATAAGAAGCGTAAGAAGTCAAAGAAATTAGAAACATAGAATGAGAGTCATAGTGGTTCAAAGGTTAGAAAGGTACATACATAGATTCAAATAGGTGTTGCTTATATAATCAATACATTTGTTCGTTGTTTTGTACCATCTAGCATGTTTAATTTACTTTTTCTATATTCTGACGTTGTCACATCGTTTTCACAATTGTAGCATGGCACACCCACAGTTCCCCTTCTTGAGACCTACTATGACAAGGACCACCAAGCGCACTTGATGGTCGACAACGGTGATGTAAGTGATTTGCACACAATATTTCCTTTTCATGTATAATGTCTTTAACCCCGCTATCGATTCTAACATTGTTTTTTGCAGGCCTTGGTCCCGCTGCGTCCCCAAACTCATCGACCGCTCGAGTAGGATGAGTGCTACGCCCCGTACCTCTCAAGAGCATGAGCCGGTTTTCTGGGCTTGGCTAGAGCTATCAATGCTGGCCTCCCAGACATGGATGGTCCCCTCCTCACCGCCTTCATCGACAGGTGGCGTCCGGAGACCCATATCTTCCAGCTACCCTCTGGAGAGATGTTCGTGCTGATGCAAGATGTTGGCTACATTTTGGGCCTTTGCTTGGATGATCCAGCAGTGATAGGCATGGTAGAGCCACTGAACTGGAAGGATATGGTGGAGCAGTTTACCAGCCACTGGCCACCCGACCCTAAAGAAGGGAAGAAGGAGAAGAAGACATCGGGTGTCAGCTCAGCCTGGTTACGACAATGCTTCAATAGGTGCCCTCTGCATGCACCGGACAACATCGTTGAGAGGCACGCTCATGTCTGGCTGTGGCACATGGTGGCACAGTTCCTATTTCTAGACGCTTCTAGGAACACCGTCTCATGGATGGTCCTACCCCAGCTATGTGAGCCATGGGAAAACATCGCCCAATATAGTTGGGGTCTACCACTCTTGCTTGGTTGTATCAGTAGCTATGTGAGGGATGTAGGAGGGCCAACCCTAATTCCAACATAGGTGGTTGCACATACTTGCTTTAGATTTGGATTTGGGAGCGCATTCCTATCAGACGGGTGCATAGAGGCAGAGTTGTGGTAAGTACCTTGCATTTAATTGCTATATGTGTTTCATTTACTGCATGCACTATGTGAAATGCTTAGAATTGTTTTGTTTTTTAGGCTTGGACACATGGTGACTGTTGTCCCCCTATATGCTACCTTTGGACAAGATTAAGTCTGTTCAGGGTCAGCCACAACGGTGCTACGTTCAATACTCCAATGATTTGGATGTTTTAACTCCAAATCAGGTTCGTTCTACCACCAAGGCTTCCATTCATTTTCTTCATAAAGTATCAACAAGGCCATGTACTAATAACACAAGTTACAGGTTGAATGGGATCCATATGATAGGCCAGATGTAAGGGACTTGAACATGGCCCCATATGTTGAGGCTGAGAAGATGCAATGGCGATCCAATGTAGCGATGATCTTCTACTATGTGGTTGAGCACCACTTGCTCCAAAGAGTGATGAAGAAATTTGGTAGGAATCAAAATTTCCCTCTACAGCATGAGTCAACAACACATCAATTGCATGAGTAAGCTGGACTTTGCATGTATCATGACTCACCATTGCATGAATTGTACAAGGCCTCAAAATGTAACATGTGTCAGCCTTGATTTCGAGGAGGAAAAGGTTCTGCGATAATGACTAGCTTGTGAAGCATCAAAAGTACGTGCAAGAGTGGGAAGCTAGAGAGAGGGTGGAACCGGATAATGGGGCTCACTGTGTGACCAGCGACTACCGTGCGTACCTGGCGTGGCTTCATAGGTCCACAAGAATCTGTGTGCATCCACCACTGTCCAGCATTCCAATAGATGAAGAAGGGAGCAACGACGATGATCCCTATGATGTCATGACAAGGACGAGCGTGCAACTAGAGAGAGTGCCACTTGAGAACTACATGGTAAGCATTTCATTTCACCTATGCCTTCATGCAGCTTCACTTAAAAAGTACGTAGTAATGATGATTATGAATGTACTCTAGGCAAATTAGCGAGCTCACCTTTCCAATGAGGCCGGAGTTTACCTTGGACGTGCAGGAGGGATCGAGAATTCATACCTTGAAGAATTTGCCAAGGTAATACCCCTATGCCTATGTATTTCAACTATACTTAGAATGATATGTAACCACTTCTCATTTCACATGACCATGGTTGCAGAAGGTGTTGACATCCTATCGACGGATGGCTCGTAAGTTGAGTTGCATGCGAGCCGAAGATGTACAAGTGCTAGCTCCCGCATCCCAAGGACGACAAACCCATACAAGCCAAAGGGCAGTGATTGACAGAGCAGAGAGCTCCGATGCAAGATGTAGGGATGACGAAGATGACGACGATGGAGATGATGATGACATCAATGATCCAACGTATGACCAAGACGAGCTGACAGGTTCCCAACTTACTGATGCTCCTTAGGGTACACAAACTCAGGTGTGTGTCATTACCAAGTACTACATGAGGTTGTTATAAGGGTGTGGATTCAACAGTTCAACTATGCCCTTGAAATAAAATTGGTCATGTGGTTGTTTATCTAGTAGTAGTATATTAAGCTGCTAGAAGTATGTTAAGCAGTAGAAATGGTAATCCACTTGGTCATAAAGTGCTTATTGTGTAATCTTACACTAACCCATGAGTGTTCATGATAGTGGGTGGCCAATATCATTGATATTTTGTGAAAATGACTGTCACTTTGCTATTTCGTAATGTTACTTGTTTGACATCTATGTTGTATATGTTTTGTGTAGAGTTTGTGCCCATGACCGCTACGACGTCGGCACTCCTAATCTCCAACCGACACATCTAGGCCGCCTGCATCATCCATGAGACCCCTTCATGCCTAACTAATCCATCTCAAGCATACTTTGTGAACTATGTCCATCTTTTGTTGCCTATGTCCGTCATGGAACAACTATGTCGACTATGTTCTCATTTGGACTTTGTCGATGGCTTATGAACTATGTGGACTTTGTGAACTATTGTCGTGTATGAACTATGTGGACTTGATGTTATATGCTATGTTGGTGTCAACTTGTCACCCATGTGGGGCATCTATGAACTATTATATGCTATGTATATGTCTCAATTGTACTTATGTGCTAAGAAGTGTGGAAGAAATTGAAAAAAACTTTGTTTCCAGGCCTATCGCGCCAGCAAGCGTGGCACGACAACCATCATGGAACACTGTGCAAATGGTTGTCGCACCATCCAAAGTGGAATGACAAGCCTGTCATGCCAGAGTCGATGGTGCGACAAGGCTATCGCGCTAGCCATGCTAGCACGACAAGGACTCACCACAGCACAAAGACCTATCTGGTTTTGACAACTGGCGGGCGCGATAGTGTCACGCCAACGCAGATGGCACGACAGAGCCACGCCAGTTGGGATGGCATGGCTTTGTCGTGCCACCTACACTAGCCAGCCATCGAAACTAGAGAGGTCTCACTGGCCTAGTGAGTCCTTGTCGCACCGGCATGGGTGGCGCGATAGCCTTGTTGTGCCATCGTCTCTGGCACGGCAGGCTTGTCACGCCACTTTGGCTAGCGCGAAAGTCCTAGAAATCTTTTAGCCTCGGCCATTACCTCCTGAAAGGACCTAGGATGTCGCCTAGAGGGGGGTGAATAGGCGTTTCTGATAATTAACACCTTTAAATGCGGAAATGATTAGTAAAGGGAGTTTCCAAAATGGAAACTCCAAATAAGAGTAATACCACCCCTCACAAGTTAGACATAGAGTATACAAGATATAAAGAATATATCTAGAAGCTACAACCCTACAACACAAAGTTAGAACAGAGAATGAATATTTTCAGCACAGGTAGGAAATACCAGACGTGTCTGATATGAATACCGGATGTGTCCGGTATACACGATTTCTGCAGAGCAGCCCCAACTTACTCCTTTTGATTTCTATCATCCAACCAAACTGCAGGTACCTACTAGAGATGACAATATACATAGAGAACCTGCACAAGAGTTGGAGCAACACAAATATCAAATGAAATACGAATGGAGACATGATATTTGTTTTACCAAAGTTCGGACTCGTTCGAGTCCTACTCTCCATTGAGGGAGCTGCGGGCGACCCATCAAAGGTCAGCCCTAGAGGGTACCATGAAGGTCACTCTAGCTGGAGTCTTTTCCAACTCGTTTTCCTCCTTCCACTAGTTGATTCCGAGGCGGCGGAATCAACCGTTATAAACTTTTCGAGGCACACCACAATCTCTCGGGTGCTCTTCGGTGACACCTAGCCATCTAGGACTGAAGAGTACAAGAGTAACAAATGCAAATTATGAGATTGACAATATGCATAAGTGCTCAAATGGTTGGATTGCTCTCCTTTTGAATTTCTCTCAACCCACTAATTGATTTAGCAATTTCGATCACACACTCATTAAGAGAGGATTTGGGAGAGATGGCAAGGCTCGAAAACGTGTATATGTATCAGCAGAATCAGCAGCCTCTAAAGGTGGAGGCTTGGGGGTATTTATAGCCCCCTTGGAAAAACTAGTCATTTTATAGCTATGCCATACCAGACACATCCGGTATGACTTACACTGCGCCAACGGTAACTGAGTTACAGTGAAGTTGTGAGGCGTCGGAACTGCCGATTAATGCCAACGGTAACAGGCTACCTACCTAGGGAAATTACATAGCCTAGTAAGAGCAAGACGCAAAAAAATTAAATATGCATTTTATAATACTGGGACATACTTTCAACTTGATATCTTGTATATCAATTATTACATACTTTCGTATGATTACTTTGCATGGAACCATTTTCTGGACCACGTCATCAAGTAAGGAGCTTGCCCACCGTGGGAGTTTTTCCAACAACAAAGATTCGAGACCCTCTATCCGAGTTCTTTTTGATAAAGAACCCGGGTATATGCTCAGGAGCCCTTCGACGAAGAATCGGAGCAATTTCAAGACAAGACCCTCCAGCTCCTTATTCCAAATAGCAAGAGGCTCGGGGGCTACACCCAGATGGGTGTACTTTTTCTTCAAAAAAAAGCACACACCACTCGAAGATCCCAAGAAGCGCTACATGGTTTCACTCAAGAAAGCACTCGGACGACGCTTGTCCCTGCTCGACAAGACCTGGAGGAACAAGACGAGGCTTCCATAGTTCAACCATGAAGTGCTCAGGGGCTTGTCGATGTGGGACCCACGGGGATACCCCACAAGGAAGAGAGGAGATCTAGTTTGATTAGGATTCCTCCCATGTAATCCTAGTAGTAGTGTTACCCTGTAATCCTACTAGGACTCTACATTGTAAACTAACTAGGACTCTGGCCTCCTGACTATATAAAGGAGGGCAGGGTTCCTTAGATCAGGAGGAGTTAGAGAGAGAACACTGGACGATCAATCTAACGTAAAGGCTAACACCGACTGGACGTAGGGCTATTGCTCGATCATGGTCGAGGGCCCGAACCAGGATAAATCGACTGTCTCTTGCGTTCACCGTCGAGTTCTGCATACGCCGAAGCCCGAACAAACTACCCCGGGTACCCCCATGGCAGACTATCGGTGGTCAAACATCGACAGTCACTCTAGCCAGAGTCTTTTCCAACTCCTTTTCCTCCTTCCACTAGTTGATTCCGAGGCAGTGAAATCGACCGTTACAAACTTTCCGAGGCACACCATAATCTCTCGGGTGCTCTCCGACGATGCCTAGCTGTCTAGGACTGAAGAGTCCAAGAGTAACAAATGCAAATCATGAGATTCACAATATGCACAAGTGCTCAAGTGGTTGGATTGCTCTCCTTTTGAATTTCTCTCAACCCACTAATTGATTTAGCAATTTGGATCACACACTCACTAAGAGAGGGTTTGGGAGAGTTGGCAAGGCTCAAAAACGTGTATATATATCAGCAGAATCAGCAACCTCCAAAGATGGAGGCTTGGTGGTATTTATAGCCCCCTTGGAAAAACTAGCCGTTTTATAGCCGTTGCCATCCGGTATGACTTCCACTGCGCCAATGGTAACTTAGTTACGGTGAAGTTGTGAGGCGTCAGAGCTCCCGATTAATGCTGGAACTTCTGACCATCAGAACTCCCGACCCTCAGCACATTTGAAAACTATGGTAATTGAGTTAAAGTATGTGAGGTGTCGGAACTCTCGACGCATGCCGGAACTCCCGACCGTCGAAACTCCTGACTCACGTCAGAACTCCCGACCCTCAAGGCATTTGAGAACTAGCCGTTAGCCTCTAGCCGTCCGTCTAGTATGAATACCGGACACGTCCGGTATGACCAGTACAATGAACTTCTCCAAGTCAGTTAAGCGTGTGACATCGAAACTCCCGACGATTGCTGGAACTCCCGACTGTCGGAACTCTCGACTTACGTCGGAACTCCTGACGAACCAACCCGAGAACAACAACTTTACCATTACTGGCCAAATACCGGACATGTCCAGTATTGCCAGACCAGAAAAAATAGGTTAGCTCTTTTGTCTCTCAAAACACTCAAAACTCACATGGGTTGGCTTGAGGACTTATGAAACATTATCTATCAACATGATGCATCCCTCTTAATAGTACAACATTCCTATTAACTCAAATTTAAAGAGTATAACAAATTTAAACCTTTTGAGTTGATCTCTTTCAACTAAAGCCGTGTATTCCAATCTTCATCAAGTGTGGGTGCTGACATGTCAACTTTGATCTTTTTCACTTGAGCATAGCCATCTTGAGCTCGTGACTTGATTCCATTCATCAGATATGAATAATCCCAAATGTATCAAGTCACTTCCATCAAACACTTCAATAGTGATTTGATCTTCCACATCAACATGAGTATCATAGCTTGATTAGTACCTCAACTAAATGCAAGTAATTTCTTCTTCACCCTAGCTAGGTTCTTCGGCCGCCAAGCCATCGCTTGCCCTTCACCCTTGCTTAGTACCTCAAAGCCTTTCCTTGCTATCTTCACCATCTCAAGCCATCAAGTCACATCTTGTGTTGAATCATCCATTCATTTGTATTGTTATCTTTTTCATTTTAATTTAGCAAGCTTCAAATATGAGACCATTTTATATGCAATCCCTCATGCCTCATCAACTAATTTTTACTGGGCTTGCTTTCACATAGTACATGGAAATCCGACAAGAAATAAGCCTTTGCATGAATTCTATTTTGCATTGTTGTCTTGTGCTTGAACTAGATTGTTTATACAACAACACATCATTTTGGATTTCATTAAGTACCTATGAGATAACCTATTACTTGTTCACATTTAGCAAATGGGTTAGACCTTTAATCACGTTGTCATTCAATCATCCAAAACCCACTAAAGGGCTACATGCACTTTTAATCTCCCCCTTTTTGGTGATTGCTGACAACTTGATTAAAGCTTACAAAAGGATATAAATATTTAAGCTTTTGGGTTCAATGATTTATGAGAGGCTCCCCCTTAATATGTGCAATATAAATTGAATTCACAAGATGACCTAAAATGTCAATTACACATACTAAAACACATAGGAGACTCCCCCTAAATCATTGCATACGTGGGGTGCAAGTGTGTGTGACAAAGTAAAACCGTGATGCATATGACAAGAGATATCACACAAGAATAAAAATAAAGGCATCACATCAAATATTTTTATTCTAGCATGCATAGTCCTTATGAAAATAAATATAACACATGTATGTCACACATAGCACTCATTACACATTTTCTCAAGTCCACAAGCCACTAATTATATAAATAAAGATCATGTCTCAAGAGATACATAGATGAAGCATAAGTAAGTCTTATCTCTCACATGATACATCAATGAAGCTCAAACACTAAAATGAAGTTCAAGAAACTACAGCCTACAGTACATATCTTCAGGTACAAAGATAAGCAAAATGAAACACAAATATCTGGAAGTTTTAATCAGTCTCTCTCCCCCTTTGTCACCTATCACCACAAAGGTCCAACAATGACATACTAAGGACAAAGGGGCTGCAAGCTATCTCTGAAATCTATGATCACTCATCATCATCTTTATCTCTACCAACATCCTCATCATCTAAGCGTGTAGCACTGGTTGGATGAGAACCACCCACACTAGACGGGTCATAGCCACTAGACCCATAGTAGTTGAAACTTCCTGTGAGGTCACTCCACCAGTCTGAAGCATACTCGTCTGTAGCACTGGAACATGGCTGAGAGTGAGTAGGCACATGAGCCTGTAGTGGTAAAGTGTTAGGGTGCTCTGGTGCCTACTGCTGCTGCTTCTCCTGTCGCTGAAGAAACTCAGCAAACTCTATGTCGTACCTGGCCTGCTGCTGCTCCTCAGTCTCAGGCTCAGTGGCTGCCTCATATGATAATGGAGACCTAGGAGGATAAAGCTCAAGTCTAGCAGCAATCTACTTCAAAGTTCAAGTATCCTTCCTCCTAGCCTCCCTCTCCTTCTGCTGCCTGACCTATATGTCCTCGCACATCCCAAAGATAGCACTGAACATCTTGCGAATAGGAGAAGGAGGACTACGGCGATGTGAAGAAGAACATGAAGGAGCATGTGGTCAAGGAGAAACTCCTCCTGCAGGTGCATCTGCCTCTGGTGCTACTGCTCCTCCTCCTGGTCCTGCTGGAGGTACCCCAATCTTTGTCAAGTCATCTACTATCTTTAGGATTTTATGCTTCTTGTCATACTCAAATGTGTGTCCTATGACCTTCTCAATCATGAATATGATGTAAGGTGCAAATCCACAACCCTTGAGGGGCCTCTCTCCCACACTCCTGGTCTCTGACCAAATAAAGTAAAAAACACTGAATGGCTGAGCATCAGGTGCCATCCTGTGGAGCAGGTTTCTATAATAATCTATAATGTTGCCCTTGTCTCCACCCTTGTAGTCAATGGTCTTCTTGAACATCATGTCCAGGTATCTGTAGGTAGGGTGAAGACCTAGAACCTTCCTCATAGCTCCTCTCTCACCTCCTGGTGGGCACATGTAGGCGAGCTGCTCAGGCGGTAACACCTGCTCTGTGTGGATCCTATCTCTCTGAAGGTCCTCCTCCAAGAAGCCAAGAAAAGCTGCAAAGGTGTCATAGTCAACATTGTACCATTGGCCCTCAAGCATCCAATGCATATGCCTTGGCTCCTCTTCCACAAAATAGAGTGGCATAAAACTGTGCAATGACTTCAGAGTTTCAATCATGCACAAACTCCATGAGTGTGTATACACCTGTGCGTTGACAAGTGGCAATAGCATAGTCAATGGAGGACTTCCATAGCTCTCTGACATGTTTCCAATCTATCCACTAAGACTTGGCTATCACAGGATTCCTTGCAAGTATCACACTAGTGTAATAATATAGATGGAACATAGTGTGAAAGCGATGATCATACTGAATCCTAGGCAAACCTCTAGGATCAATCCTCCTCTGATCTCTTGCTCTCATAGTCATACCCTTTCCTTTGTAGTTGACTCTGACAACATAGTTGGGTAAAACGAGAGCATGTACTTCAAGAAGGCCATAGTCCATGCCCTGGCCTGGGTGGTGCACTAGAGGTGTCTGCTACTCCTCCTCTATCTCCTCAGAGCTGTCACCATCATCTGACTCTCTGTCTAAGTCTTTGTCAGTGCTCTTCTTTTTCCTGTGCTGAACTCTATAATCCTCAGTTTCATCACTAGAAGAGGGGCTGCTATCACCATCACCACCCTCTTTGTACTATGGAGAGCCCCTAGAGGCTCTAGAGGGTCTCCTGCTACTTCCCTGCACCTTCTGATTGAATCTAGGATGCATCTCCTGCCTTGCCTTCTTATATTTCTCTAGTGCTGGATCATGTCTATGCTTGGATCTGGGCTCCTGTGTTTCACTCATGGTTGCAGTCCTATATCCAAAGATATGCAAAGATTTTTAGATACATGCTCAAACGATGGCTTATTTTAGTTGAAATATAGAAAGAAGAATAATTATCCTATGCTTTGCAATCACCTCAACCAAACTAGGTCACAAGGTTCACAAAAAACAATAGATAATTAAACTTAGTCCTATGAATCAACCACTAAGAAGATTGAAACAAAGGAGCAAAACCCGCTCTGTTGTCCCATACCGCATATCGGACACACGTCTAGTATGAGCGGACAGCAACCCTAACTGGGGTCCTTTGCTCAATCTTCAACTAATCCAATCCAAACTCTGGGCATTGCTTCTAGACAGGTAATGTAGCATCTCTACATAAGGGATCTCAAAATCATGCCCTAATCGCTTAGGTCGGATGAGGTCTGGGAGTAGGGTACCTTGAGAGAGTGAATGAAGATGTGATTGGAAATCCAAGTCCTAGAGCCTTCGATCTTGATGCAAATCTCCTCCGATCTAATCTCCCTCTCTTCCTTTTCACGGTGGAAACTCGAAATTGCCAATGAAGGTCGAGGAGAGGCGGCTGGGTTGGCTGGAAGGAGGAAAAACTAACTTGGCTAAAGGGGTACCAGCTGTTTTATAACCCTGCTCATACCGGACACGTCCGGTATTTGCGGGCTGGTTGTTCTTGTTCCAAATTTTATTCACTTAATTTCAATCCCCTTCTCTATCATTTTTGATCCAAAAACATGTATGTCCTTGATCCAAATAAGGTGTAATTACTTTTCTTATCCAAATACCATGAGTATCACTTCTCTTTTCCAAATATTAGCCATATATAGATTTTGATTATTTGAGAGAGATAAAGTGAGATATAGTAGAATGTGGACTTAAGAAAGCCATGTCATGTGTGATTAGCCAATCAAACAATCAAGGAGAGCTATAATCATCACATGACAAGGCTAAGTCACAAAGACCAAGATACAAATAGTTTTTCAAATTTACACCACCTACACGTGCTAGTTATGGGTTTTGAAAAATATCTCTCTTATGTCACACAAATGCACATTCTAACATATAAAGGGCCTTAGATGCACTTACAATGCATGTATGTAAAAACATACCTTTGCCTTGAGCCCACAAGAATTCCACTAAGAAGATAAATAGCATGATAATCTTTATGTTCACCTTAATTTCCAAATAATCATGCTAGATATGAAATCAATTTTTCATCCAAAGGACTACAAAGAATGCTAGGTAAATTTGTTAGTCCACAAGGTGCAAAATAGAAATTGAGCTCCCCATAAATAAGTGCTTTAAGTAATTTGAATGACTTTCAACTAGAACTTTATTCTATTAAGAATTTGGGAGTCAATTTTCTATTTTGAACAAAAACCAAATAATTTGCCATATTTAAATTTGAGTTCAAGAGATGCTCACAATCCACTTAGATTTGGTAAATCACAAGCTTCTGAGTAAATTGAGGATATATGAAAATATATGGATCAAAGACTCAGATGCAATCCTATTAGTGTTCTGGTTCCTACAATACCGGACACGTCCGAAATACGTAGAACAGAAACACTTTCTTTCTGTCCTTGGCCATACCGGACACGTCCTATAGTAATACCGGACATATCCGATAGGTGTAGGACAAAAACAAATAACCCGCTGCTTGTGATTCTTTGTTTTAGCTATAGTATTTATTTTATGCCCTGCATTTTAACAAATAAATTGCTCTACTAGAGAGCCATTAAAAGCATCATATGGCAAACATGATAATTATCAAGTAAAACTAATTAGCCACTTTCAATTTTTCACAAATATGACTATTTGTGAGTCATTGAGCACAAAACAAACAAAGTGGCTATCCTATAAGTTTTAGGTACTTGTTACCAATGGTGAAAATGAAGTAAATGATATATTCATTAAATTATCTTCGGGTCAACTATATAAGAGATTATGATAAGAATTAGTTGATAGATTGAGTGAATATTTTCAATTTACTTGCTCAACCACCCCGAAGCCTTCATCTCATCACCAAGCACCTACATCATTAATCTAAGCACACTTTGGTATCCAACTCTTGTTGGATCCTTTTGAGTTAGTCAACAAGTGCTTAGGCACCCAAATGGCTTTAGTACTAGTTTGTGGTGAACACATCACCTTACTAGTGCTAACTCCATTTGTGGTCTTTCTAATCATATCATTATAAACAAATGTGTTCGGCTTAGGAGTAATACCATTTGAACATTCATAGCTTAAATGCCCCTTTCTTCTACAAGCATAGCATATGCGCCCTTTGTTTGCTCTTTGCTTGTTTTACTTGTATGGACATCTATCAACCTTGTGGCCCATCTTATTGCATCCATAGCATCGTCTTGTTGCAACTTGGGCTTTCTTTCTTGCCTCTTTATACATTAGGCATTTCTTGGTAGGATGCCCCAATTTCTTGCTCATGAGACAAGCGCTTTGTCCATCACTTTTCTTTTGGTTGGCCAACTTGTTTAAGGCCTTTTGTTCATCCACTTCACACTTGTCGGCCTAATCCTTATGTGGACACATAGCCCACTCATGTCCATACAATCCACAACCATAGCACATCCTTTTTCCATGTTTCTTGCTCTTGGTTGTGTTGGCCTTACTTGAAATGTGATTCTTTTGTTGGGCTTTGGAGGAAGCAAGGTTTGAACCCTTCTCAAGCTTCTTCACCATGTTATCACAGTTATCTTGAGAAGGTTGTGCTTCTCCTTACCCTTCGACCGAATCACATATTTCTTTAATCTTTGCACCTCTTCTTTGAGCTCTATGTTTTCTATGAGATTTAGCTCAATCGAAGATTGGCTTGCTTGAGGAGCACATTCATTAGTACAAGAAATATTTAATTGGGATGTTGTACTAGTGAGTGAATGTGTGAGAGGTTGAGAATATTTTACCAATGTGATCACAACCTCATGGGCTACCTCAAGCATGATGCTTGATTCTACTACTTCCTCATGAGAGCACTTTAGATGAATATAGTTTGCTTGTAGCACATTATACTTGCTTGATAGTTCATCTAGCCTTGCCTTGAGCTCTAAGTTTTCCTTCTCTAGTTGTGAAACACTAGAAGAAGAGTTAGTAACTAAAGCATGCTCAAATGACAATTTTTCATACCTTTCACTTAGAGCCTTTAGTTCTTCCATCTTGGAGATGAGAAACAATTCTTGCTTTTGAAGTGATTGCTCTTGCTTCTCAATCTCATCTTCAAGCTCATCATTCTTTTCAACTATCTTCATGATGATGAACTTGTCCTTGCGGTTGAGATGATCAAGGTTGTAGTTGTCTTCAACTTCAACATCACTCTTATCTTGATCATCCACTTGTGCTTTCTCCTTTTCTTGATCTTTCTTGTACTCTTCTTCTTGCTTTTCTTGGCCATGAGACACAAGTGATGAGTATCATGAGATACTGAGGTTGACTCATCACTTGGTCGCCACCGGGCTTGGGCATCGTTGCAAATAGCTGCTTGCTACTCTGCTGCCTCAGCCATACCAGACATGTCCGATAGGCATACCGAACACGTCTGGTATGTGTAGGTCATGCGCTGCTTGTACTTCTTGCTCCAGCTCGGTGCTCTTGAGGTCTTGTGAGGCTTCTTCGCTACATGAAGACACAATGGACATACTTTCCATTGACTCAATCTCAAGTGCATCATCACATTTGGATTTCCATATAAATCAAAAAGTCTAGTCCAAATGAGATGAGCACTCTCCGGAGGTGGTTGTCCATTGAAGATTGCCTCATCTTAAACCTCTGCACTCAATGTACTCAACATGACATTAATAGCTTGAGCATTGAGTTGCATGCATATCTCTTCCTCTTTTGACAAATTTTTGTAGTTGCTCCAATCAACTATAAGAAGAGGTATGCCTGCATCCACAATATTCTCAACAAGAGGACTAATATCCCTAAAAGCATTGAGTGCATGGATTGACCAAGATAGAAAGTTTGAACCATCATTTTGGAGAAGCACCGGCTCCAACTCGATAGGCGTCGACATCCTTTTCTCATGACGGTGAAGCTTTAACTGAGAACCTAGCTTTGATACCAATTAAAAGGACCTAGGATGCCATCTAGAGGGGTGAATAGGCATTTCTAATAATTAACACCTTTAAATGCGGAAATGATTAGTAAAGGGAGTTTTCAAAATGGAAACTCCAAATAAGAGTAATACCACCCCTCATAAGTTAGACACAGAGTATACAAGGTATAAAGAATATATCTAGAAGCTATAACCCTGCAACACAAAGTTAGAATAGAGAATGAATATTTTCAGCACAGGTAGGAAATACCGGATGTGTCCGGTATACACGATTTCTGCAGAGCAGCCCCAAACTTGCTCCTTTCGATTTCTATCATCCAACCAAACTACAGGTACCTACTAGAGATGACAATATACATAGAGAACCTGCACAAGAGTTGGAGCAACACAAATATCAAATAAAATGCGAATTGATACATGATATTTATTTTTCCGAAGTTCGGACTCATTCGAGTCCTACTCTTCATTGAAGGGGCTGCGGGCGACCCAGCGAAGGTTAGCCCTAGAGGGTACCATGAAGGTCACTGTCGATGCGGGACCCACGGGGATACCCCGCAAGAAAGAGAGGAGATCTAGTTTGATTAGGATTCCTCCCATGTAATCCTAGTAGTAGTGTTACCCTGTAATCCTACTAGGACTCTACATTGTAAACCGACTAGGACTCTGGCCTCTTGACTATATAAAGGAGGGCAGGGTTCCTTAGATCGGGAGGAGTTAGAGAAAAAACACTTCACAATCAATCTAACGCAAAGGCTAACGTCGACTGGACTTGGAGGGAGAACGCACGTATGGAGCAAATCCACATGCCAGGTACAAGCCACCAACATGAGTTCCTGAGTTCGGTTCAAACACACCTGCGTGATGTACCTGCTAGCATCAAGCTGTCCAAGCCGGAAGCGAGTGTTAAATTGTCTGACTGCTGTCGGACTGCATCAAGTTGTCCGAGCGCTATCCGACTGCATCGAGTCACAAGCAAGTTGTCGAGTTGCCATGAGCATGACGTCCATCTACTTGGATACTACAGCTCACCGACTCTTCCACGCGGCCGTCAATCAAGCTATGTCATGGTTTAATATTTTTTCAAATATTCTTTAATCATCATATATCTTCGGATATTATCCATATGCCTCCACGGCTCTACTATAGTTGCATCCCCGACTACTCAAGTCTTCTCTCAACGGTTGTTAATTTACCTGGGTTGCTGAGGCCTTAATCCGTGAAGCCTACTCGTCGGAAAGGTGCGAGAGGTGTTTAAACGTAACAGGCTACCTACCTAGGGAAATTACATGGCCTAGTAAGAGCAAGACACGAAAAAATTTAATATGTGTTTTATAATGTCTTCTCTTAACGGTTGTTAATTTACCTAAGTTGCTGAGGCCTTAATCCATGAAGCCAACTCGCCGGAAAAGGTGCGAGAGGTGTTTAAACGTAACAGGCTACCTACCTAGAGAAATTACATATTCTAGTAAGAGCAAGACGCGAAAAAATTTAATATGCATTTTATAATACTGGGACATACTTTCAACTTGATATCTTGTATATCAATTATTACATACTTTCGTATGATTACTTTGCAGGGAACCATTTTCTGGACCACGTCATCAAGTAAGGAGCTCGCCCACCGCGGGAGTTTTTCCAACAACAAAGATTCGAGACCCTCTATCCAAGTTCTTTTTTGATAAAGAACCCGGGTATATGCTCGGGAGCCCTTCGACGAAGAATCGGAGCAACTTTAAGACAAGACCCTCCAGCTCCTTGTTCCAAATAGCAATAGGCTCGGGGGCTACACCCAGATGGGTGTACTTTTTCTTAAAAAAGCACACGCCACTCGAAGATCCCAAGAAGCGCTACATGGTTTCACTCAAGAAAGCACTCGGACGACGCTTGTCCCTGCTCGGTAAGACCTAGAGGAATAAGACGAGGCTTTCGGAGTTCAACCATGAAGTGCTCGGGGGCTTGTCGATGTGGGACCCATGGGGATACCCCGCAAGGAAGAGAGGAGATCTAGTTTGATTAGGATTCCTCCCATGTAATCCTAGTAGTAGTGTTACCCTGTAATCCTACTAGGACTCTACATTGTAAACCGACTAGGACTCTGGCCTCCTGACTATATAAAGGAGGGTAGGGTTCCTTAGATCAGGAGGAGTTGGAGAGAGAACACTGGACGATCAATCTAATGTAAAGGCTAACGCCGACTAGACGTAGGGCTATTGCTCGATCACGGTCGAGGGCCCGAACCAGGATAAATCGACTGTCTCTTGTGTTCACCGTCGAGTTCTGCATACGCCGAAGCCCGAACAAACTGCCCCGGGTACCCCCGTGGCAGGCTATCGGTGGTCAAACATCGACAGTCACTCTAGCTGGAGTCTTTTCCAACTCCTTTTCCTCCTTCCACTAGTTGATTCCGAGGCAGCAAAATCGACCGTTACAAACTTTTCGAGGCACACCACAATCTCTCGGGTTCTCTCCGGTGATGCCTAGCTGTCTAGGACCGAAGAGTCCAAGAGTAACAAATGTAAATCATGAGATTCACAATATGCACAAGTGCTCAAGTGGTTGGATTGATCTCCTTTTGAATTTCTCTCAACCCACTAATTGATTTAGCAATTTAGATCACACACTCACTAAGAGAGGGTTTGGGAGAGTTGGCAAGGCTAAAAAACGTGTATATGTATCAGCAGAATCAGCAACCTCCAAAGATAGAGGCTTGGGGGTGTTTATAGCCCCCTTGGAAAAACTAGCCGTTTTATAGCCGTTGCCATCCGGTATGACTTCCACTGCGCCAATGGTAACTGAGTTACAGTGAAGTTGTGAGGCGTCAGAACTCCCGATAATTGCCGGAACTTCTGACCGTCGGAACTCTCGACCCTTAGCACATTTGAAAACTATGGTAACTGAGTTAAAGTATGTGAGGTGTCGGAACTCTCGACGCATGCCGAAACTCCCGACCGTCGAAACTCCTGACTCACGTTGGAACTCCCGATCCTCAAAGCATTTGAAAACTAGCCTTTGGCCTCTAGCCGTCCGTCCAGTATGAATACCGGACACGTCCGGTATGACCAGTACAATGAACTTCTCCAAGTCAGTTAAGCGAGACATCGGAACTCCCGATGATTGCCGGAACTCTCGACTGTCGGAACTCCCAACTTACGTCGGAACTCCCGACGAACCAACCCGAGAACAACAACTTTACCATTGCTGGCCAAATACCGGACATGTCCGGTATTGCCAGACCAGAAAAAATAGGTTAGCTCTTTTGTCTCTCAAAACACTCAAAACTCACATGGGTTGGCTTGAGCACTTATGAAACATTATCTATCAACATGATGCATCCCTCTTAATAGTACGACATTCCTATTAACTCAAATTTGAAGAGTATAACAAATTTAAACCTTTTGAGTTGATCTCTTTCAACCGAAGCCGTGTATTCCAATCTTCATCAAGTGAGGGTGCCAACATGTCAACTTTGATCTTTTTCACTTGAGCATAGCCATCTTGAGCACGTGACTTGATTCCATTCATCAAATATGAATAATCCCAAATGTATCAAGTCACTTCCATCAAACACTTCAATAGTGATTTGATCTTCCACATCAACATGAGTATCATAGCTTGATTAGTACCTCAACTAAATGCAAGTAATTTCTTCTTCACCCTAGCTAGGTTCTTCGGCCGCCAAGCCGTCGCTTGCCCTTCACCCTTGCTTAGTACATCGAAGCCTTTCCTTGCTATCTTCACCATCTCAAGCCATCAAGTCACATCTTGTGTTGAATCATCCATTTATTTGTATTGTTATCTTTTTCATTTTAATTTAGCAAGCTTCAAATATGAGACCATTTTATATGCAACCCCTCATGTCTCATCAACTAATTTTTACCGGGCTTGCTTTCACATAGTATATGGAAATCCCACAATAAATAAGCCTTTGCATGAATTCTATTTTGCATTGTTGTCTTCTGCTTGAACTAGATTGTTTATACGACAACACATCATTTTGGCTTTCATTAAGTACCTGTGAGATAACCTATTACCTGTTCACATTTAGCAAATGGGTTAGATCTTTAATCATGTTGTCATTCAATCATCCAAAATCTACTAAAGGGCTAGATGCACTTTCAATCCAAGTCTACTTTTCATGAATGTTTTCGAAACATACGTCCTTAAAATTGAATTGTCTTCATGTTTATCTTCCAAACACAAAATTTTTGGCCATTTCCTCCGAGTGACGCTATTTTTGTGAAACAATTTCTGAAGTCCACCATTTCATAACGTGTTGACATTGTCTTCACCAAACACAGAATTTCTTGGCCATTTCCTCCAAGTGATTGTATTTTTGTGAAATCATTTCCTATGTCCATCATTTCATAACTTATTAACATTGTATTTTCTTCATGGTTTCGAAACATTGTTCGCATACACACCATAATGAGTCATATCATAATGAGTTTGAAGCATTACACATGATAAGGAGTTCGAAGCATTGTTCATAGGTCATCATCATCATCATCTACATAAGTATTCCATCTAGCATATACAAGCACTACTACTAACACTAGTCTTCCATCTACCATGAACAAGTACTACCAAATGGCAACCCTAGGCCATTTGCAAAATATGTACGGATCTTGCTGCCTTTGCACAAAAGAAGTAGTGCTATCGTACTAGTCCTCCATCTACCATATACAAGAGCTACGTAATGCCAAAACTATTAGCATTTGCAAAATATGTACTACACCTTATAGGCATTAGTTGAGAGGAAACACTACTCATCGTCCTCGTCATCGTCATCATCATGGTCATCGTCACCGTCATCGTCCTCCTCCTCCATGGGTGCGGGGATATGGCCGTCGTTCGGTGCATCATTAGGGACTACAAGAAGGAAACAATGTCTCATTGCCAACAATTGTAAGAAGATGCACAAGTCCAAACAAATTTTGAAATCAATTACTCACATAAGCAACAGATATGCCTATGAAAAAGGCCATCTCCCTCGCATCCTCGGCCTCCTTAAAGTCGTAGGCCTCCTTGTTTTGTCACCAGAAGCTCATCAACTCGTCCTCGCTATTGTAATAGTTCAGGGGTCGACCGGTCACTCGATGAAAGTCCTCTAAAATCCTGTTATGGGTCTTCCATGATAGCATCTCTACCCCGTACCTCATCCTCGCCTCCATCTGCTTCTCCTCCTGCATCCAACACTTCCTGTCTTTATTGAGAGGCGAATGTATCTTTAGCCTCTCCACTAACTCTCCACGACCAGTGAAGTCCTCCCAATCGCATGTCCTCCCCACCTAAGCAAACACAAAGCAATGAGCAAACAAACCAATGGCCTATGTTCATGTAGTAACTTCACCGATTCAGTCAACTTACCCATAACTCAGACGGCCCTCCATAAGCATTGCCACAGTAGTATCCGTATCCTAGCTCAGACGGAACAACTCCTTCACGAGCCTTGATGCCACACTTGCACTTATGGTCCAGCATCTTTGTGCATGGCCATGGCTTAATGCCTACTTGAAACTCCAAAAATTCATACTCAGAAGGCCAGTGCAATTTGGGTCCATAGTTGTACTCCTCAAAGTCACAAGATGGGAACCCTCTCTGCAAAAAACACATGTTGCAATGTAACATTGTATGTGCAAAACGCACACATGCTTAGAGATAGATTGCTTTCATGAGAACTCACATAATCTGACAATCCACAACGATAGAAGGCAGTGAGTGCTCCATGTTGGCTAGGAGTAGTTAGTCTCGTCAACGCTCCACAAGGGCATCTAGGAGGATTGGCTAGATAACACAGAACAACGTCAACCTTCTTCACCTCTATCATTTCCGGAGGGTTCGGTGGCGGTGGAACCCAACGAACAAATTTTGAATATGGAGCACTTTTCCAGGGGTCATAAGGAAACAACATAATCAACGGATCGAATATTTCATTGCTATCGATCCACTAATAAAAGTTGCATCCCTCTAGGTAGGCATCAAGTGTCGGGGGATGTTGCTTAAGTTGGCAACAGTAGAAAGCACGCCTAGCTAACGCAGGATGCCTTGACTGCTTCACAAATGCCGGTAACCCATAGAGTAACACAACGGTGCTGGCTCTGCTGGTAGGAAAGGACCAATACCACCATGGTCCTTCGGATAGTGCATGAATTGGTTGTCATTTCGAACCGCCATTGAACCTATTACAAAGTAGTTCAACAAAGCAAAGATATGAACCAATACTATTACATAGTTCAACAATAATTTCCATCTCAATCATCTCTCTAATAATGTAAACCCATGAAACTAAACCCTAAAACAAACTTATTTAATGTAAATGATGTCTATACATACATAGTCCAACTTATCTATACATCTAATCACCACAAAAAAACTTCAAATCACACACTTCCATGAAAGTTTAGTATCAACAGTCTAACCCATTCTGCTGTCTAAACCAGTGCACTCAAGCCCTAATGCACTGGCAACCAAAGCCAATCACAAAAATCATAAAAGTTCAACAAGTACAACATGAACCATAATATATTAGCCGTGATTAGCCAAAGCAACTTTCATTCAACCAAACAAAAGCCAGTTTTGCACACAGCAGTGTAAACCACAACAATATATAAACATCAACTAAACACAAAAAAAACAACAGAGGTGAGGGAGTCATGCCTCATGCACGAGAGGGTTCAAACCTGAAATGCAAATGCAAACTTGATCAAAGATAAATAGAGGATGGGAGAAAGAGAAGAGAGAGAACACTGGAACATGAACTCACCTCGACCTCGCCCAGAGTGAAGGGAGAGAGAAGAGAGGGAGGAAAAAGGAGCTGAGTCGCAACCTTTATATGGGCTTGTCACGCCAGCCCGCCTGGCGCGACAAGGCGGGGCCCACGGCCCGCCACCAGCTTCGGTCAACGATGCGTGCCACCGTGGCGCCCCTTGTCGCGCCAACGCATGTGGCGCGACAAAGTGGTGTAGTCGCACCAGCGGTGCTGGCGCGACCAAAAGGACTAGATTTGTAAATATTTTTTTGAAATTAGTATTAAAATATTGTTTAAAAAAGGATTAAAATAAAATAATCGAGTTAGAGTGTGGTTGTTGGATTTGATGCCATTTTGTGTTGGCCGGTGGCTTAACCTTGTAAGCTGGATGGTGATTGATTTCTATATAATAAGTTAATAACGGAGCGCACTGCAGCCTGCTTTGATCTAAAAATATATACATCAGCAGAGGTGAACACACACACTACTACTACTCTCCACTTTAATTGTGCAGAAAGAAAAGAAGCGCTAGAACACTATATATATCCAATCTTCAAATTGCAGCGGAAGCATACATGCTGCCTGTTCTGCAGCACTAATTCAACAGTACTTTTTAGTTAACGAACAATATTTTTCTCTCTCACAAATCAAGCATAAGCGCACATCAGCACAAGCCAAACCAGTACTGTTGGGTGTTGACTAGAAACTAGCTAGATAGTACAGTAATACTGTAATTTAGTATCATGACACCATATATGTCACTGTCGTTTAAAGCCGTGCGCTTAATTACTTGCAGCTGGCAGTCCACGCACAGTGATCTATATATCCACTAGATTTCGTGGAGAAAGCTAGTAGGCGCGAACACGACCCAAAAGTCAGAACAACGGCGCGATCTATAATTGATCAGCTGAAGTCGATCGGCCGGATGCAATGGGTCGATATGATGTTAATTAAGTCGCCATCGCTGCCTAGCTCGTTTGCGCACGGTGCTGCTGTACATCTCGGCGGAGAGGTGGCCGGCCGGCCCCAGCACGGCCCCGGCCGCAGAAGCCTCCCCGGAAGCCGACTGCCCTTTGACGCGCGCATACGCACTCCCCGGCCTCATTTGTTAATCTAGCTAGACACCGGGAAGACTAGAGACGTGTGGTTGCGTGCTTACCGCTCCGATCGCAAGCGGAAAATCTAGCGCGCGGCCCTGGAGCCCCAGATCCACCTCTCCACGCGTACGCCGCCACTTGCTCTCCCTCCTCCGCTTATGTTTGCTGGCCCTAGCTAGCTAGCTACAAAGGCTGCCCGGCCGATCGAGCTCTCTCCAAGACACCTAGCTACTACAACCACTTCTTCCTTGGCATGCACCACGCCTCGGAACCCTTCTTTCTTTCCTCCTCGATCGATCATCGGCTCTAGCTCTCCTCATCCATCTCCTCGATCACGAGGAAGCCAAACCCTTCTTTGTGTAGTGCCTCCTCTCCTCGATCACGCACTCTCTCAGCTAGCTAGCTGCTGCTCTGCGTGCTTTCATCCTGTCAGAGATCAGCTCCTTATTATGTTGGCTTAGCTTCGTCCTCCGCGACCGGTCAGTCGATCGTCCAGCGGCTAGCTTCTTCTGCACGCTGAACCTGCCTGTAACCGTAGAATATGCCTCCAGACGTCCTCCAAGAGCCATGACTAACACCAGCAACACCAAGAAGCACAGCCTCCTCGCGCCAAAGGCCACCGTGGACATGTCTCGCCTGCACCAGGCCTACGACCGCGGCTAGCTAGGCCGGGTTCATAGCTAGTGTTTGTGTTGTGTCCTTGTTGAACAGAAACCCACGGCTAGCTAGCCTAGCAGTGTCTTGTGTGTATTTGTTTCTTGCTCAGTAACGTTTGCTGTCGGAAGTTCGTTCGTCACAACAATGAAGGAAGGAGGCGAGAAGAAGAACATCCTCTCCAAGACGCTCCAGAGGTGCCGGACCTCGCTGCTGGCCCAACGGAGGCGGCCCGAAAGGGCGTCGTCGTCGCCGTCCCTGGGTGTGCCGGTGCCGGCCGCCGGGTACTTCACCGTTCTGGTGGGCCCGGAGAAGGAGCGGTTCGGGGTGCGCGCCCGCTGCGCCAACCACCCGCTCTTCCGAGCGCTGCTGGACGCGGCCGAGGCCGAGTACGGCTTCGCCGGCTGCGACGGCCCGCTCGAGCTGCCCTGCGCCATCGACGACTTCATGGAGGTCATGTGGGAGATGGAGCAGGCCGACCCCAGCGCGTCGCCTGGCTGTGGACGCTTCGCCGCCGGCAGCATTAGAGGACACCACCACCTTCACCAGGCAGGCTACCAGATGGTGAGCCCGGCGAGGTTCCTCGTCGCCGGCCGGTCGTGATGTTATATATTATATATATATAGTCGTTAGTTGAACGGAACGCCTGCTTTGGTCGCCGGCCGGCGACGATCTAAAATGGTCTGGTCGTATCGTCGGTTGTGGTTACGTTGAGCACTTTTCTGAGATCAACTTCTCGATCGCTTGATGAAACCTAGCTCTTTTCTTTTTCTTCTTCTTTGGCATCATAAGTAGACTAGAGATCCAGGCACGCACAAGTTTGTTCAATTGCTTGCTTTGCCGTCTGTTAACGTTTGTTTCACTCTCTCTTTGCTTTTTCATCGTAAGTGTACTCCATAGATTTGTTTATATGTCTTGTAACTCTCATGTTGTCTTCAAGTCGTTTAACGATGTATATATGCTATATGCATCGTGTTTACTGTAACGAGTGTAACAAGTTAAATATATATAATGGTGTATGTTCTGTATATAACTATATATCGTTCGATGCAAGTATGCTCTGATAAATTCACGTGCTCTCTTCACATTTTATTTCATCCATATGCTATCTAGGATGAACTGTTCATATAGATAGTTTGATTTTCACCTATATACACGCTAGCTTCTCCTATCCCTAGAACTTTGCATGTTTGAAGTCAAATTCTCTTGGATCCTCTAAGATTAACTATATATAGGTGAAACGTGATATTGTACGAGAAGTGAATCGAAAGAAGCTACTTTTCTCAGATACCAGCTCCCTAGTTCATTTTAGATACTGTTTGGCGGATCTCCGTCTAGATTCAATCTGGAAACTGCTCTAGGAGCTTTGCCAAACAGTCCCATAGATTTGTCACATGAGTCTTTATACGAGAGTAAGTGTGGTTTCAACAAATAGGCTCTCTAATTTGCTTGGGAGCAAGTACAATATTACTAGAAATGATGCAACATTTGATACTTATTTGTAGGTTATTTTCAAGGCAACCTAATGGTAATGGGAGTCTTTAGGCTTGCTAGAAAACTGAGCTAGGTGATGATGCAATGCCTTTTAAACTGCTTATAAGATGCTACTCTCGAACCTCTGTTCATGATTTCCGTTCCTAATGCAAATGGGGGATATCCCTGGTCGATTTTTTTTTCAAGGCAACATATCTTCTATATACAGTTATACACGTTGGAATATCCTATAGAAAGAGAGCAACATATCACTTTCGAACTGGACCTATCACATTGCTGGAGAGTATGTCTACGAAGATCTTTGCCAAGCACAGGTGGTCATCCTTTAAGAAGATTAGTGTTTAAGCAATTGCTCGTTCGCTTGGTTTCTGTTATTGAGAGGTTTTCATTAAAATAGCTTGAGGCTGGAATCTTTATAAGGATCAGCTGTGTGTAAAACTATTTCCAAATACCAAAAAAAAAAAATCTCTAGAGAAACGATGCAACAAATGGAGAGAGCATTTGTAACCAAATATGCTGCTTAGTGTGGATGCATGTCTTGTGGATTTTCTGTGTTTTGATCACCTACTAGTACCCTCTCACGTTGACCGACTCATTTTCTCACTTGTATACGAAGACGGAAACCACTTTTAATACTGCTCTGCAAACAAATAAAAGATGGAAAACATTCCGCGCTCCGAAGGCAAAAGTACGTATACAGCGCAAAGCAACCCATGAGCTAAGTCAAAGTCGCAGCTACAGCCAACAGCTAAGGAAGTCTAGTCTAAGAGCAACTTGATCCATATGCAAATGCAAGCGTACGTACCCCCAAGCGGTTGAGGACACGGCAGGCACAGATTTTTCCGACTTACCGGGCCTGCAGTGCAGATGCTCTGAACCGGCAAAACTAACCATCATCACCTGCCGCGGAATTGTGCAGCAAATCATTGTCATGGCATTGGCGCTCTGTGCCGTCCCAAATCGTCAGTCAGAGACTAAAATATGATGAGGTCGCCGCTCGCGAACCAAACGACAAGTTTGACAACGTTTATAAAATCACAAATGGTACTCCTAACCTACAATAATGCATCCCGGGGCCGAGGTCACAAGGCACGCGGGCTTCATCCATCCATCCAACGAATCCTGGCCCCTCACAAGTCACAAGTACATCCACTCAAAAAAAAAAAAACAAGTCACAAGTACAACGGTCTCCGTTTCCTTTTCCTTGTGTAAAATAATGCAGTATGATGATGGTGGCAACAAATACAGACAACTAGCATGACGTCCCAAGGTTAGCGTAGTGGCAGGCTGGCAGCATTCGGTCCGACGCGTGTATATATTTGCACGTCATCCCTCCCGTTCATACAACCACATCATAACTTAGAATAATCTATGCGGCTAGATTTGAAAACGCAACTTACTCTCGAATACAAAGTTGATTTTTGCACTAGCAATGTCACATACTAGATTTTTTCCCGGTAAGGCTAATTATCAAGATGTTTCGATACCAAGGTTACAATCGTTTCTTGTCAATTTATCATCCACCTTTGAGTATCTAGAACACAGTAACAATCTTTTGCAAGCAGTGTAGAGGTACACTGCTACCACACATCGTTAGTCTTCCTCACTGATAAACTGGTATCTTCTGAAGTCCGAACAGTTTTACTCTACCAAAGATCAAGCTGAAACGTGGCACCGCTATACACCCGTTTATATACACTCTTCGGAGCTATAGCCTATGCAAGTTGTAAAACCTAGCGATCGCTAAACTATGTTGAAGTAGCAGCCTGCTGCCTGCATCATCTGACTTCAAGAATCCATTGCACGCAATCTTGCAGGAGCTGGAACTTTTGGCTGACCGCCACTTTCAGGAATACCCGCATTTTGCTGAGAAAATATGAAGACTCTTCCTTGCACCGGAAGGAGCCCCCACAGGAACACTGCTCCGACAAATGGGCGGCTTTCACTTGCCTGCAGCGCACGCACACCAGATCCTGCAGGTGGTACAGCCTCTCTCGCTGGCGGACCACCTGTAGAAGTGCGTTCTCCATCTGCTCACGGTGGTATGGCTGCCCACACTGCAGCACCGCACATCTCCACTCCTGACCTTGGAGTGTTGAGTCACGGCAGAGATCCAGGTCCCGGCAATCATTGCAATAGCTGCCAATGTAATTGTTTCATAAGATTTGGTAACATCATGATTCAAGAGAAGACAATGAAAATAGCTGCTGAATCTGTACATTATGATTCTATCACAAAAGATTGGAACAATTTCCAGCTAAGGCCTTGTTTGGATGTAGTCGGATTCCAATCAATCCACATGTGTCCACTCCAATCCATCCCGACACATGTGGATTGAGGTGAATCCGACAACATACAAACAAGGCCTAAAGGTTACATTTTAATTCTGACCCATAGATCGTACCAATTTTACAAATTGAGCAGTTAAGATGAGAACTGGCAAGAGAGCAAGAAACACTATTTGGTTCCAATTCTCTGATTAACATTCTCCTGTTTCTTTTTTATGAAAATGTATTTCAACTCATTTTTTTCAATGCAAGCACAAAGATAAATAGCTAAAATACTATCACAAATGATCATGCAAGGATGCAACAAACTTTCCACAATTTGGTTTATGAATACAATACCTGCAGATCACATTTGGCAGAGTGAATGAGGCACATGGGTCTTGGAATTGTGCTTCTGGAGCAAACTCCTTTACGCGAACCAACTTTAACAGGTTCTTCCTCATTCTCTGCCAGAAATATTTGTATGGTGAGAGGAATTACAGTACAATTACAAGTGTAACAATCTAGTCCAATCAAAAAAGGAAAGGTTGGTTATTCTTCTGCAACATTTGAAAAAAGGAGTTTATTTTCTTGCCAGAATGTGGCACAAGACCATTTGGTTAATTCGAAGACAGGCAAACGTACTGATGACAGCGCGGCAGTAGGACTTCTAGTTGGGAGGCTGCAGGTCAGGGTCAAAGAATTTTCTACCTTAACTGTTATGCCTCAGGGGAGGGTTTTCCCCCAGGGCCAAGTCTTTTTTAATTATTTTAGTCAAAGACAGAAGGACATGACTCAAATGTTTTTTAGTTAAGTAGTCAACATGCATGTCAAGCCGAGAAGACAGACATGTTGGCCTATCTGCAAGTCATTGGTAGATATATAGCAACAGCACAGGGAGGACACCTAACTATTTGGTGAAGAAGAAGAAATAACAATTAACAAATATTCTTCTGCTTTAAGTTCTTCCAGTGAAAACAGCAAGTATCAGTTGAGTCGTCCAAACAGAAGATTTACCAAAATATCATGCTGAACATTCTGATCAAGAGCAAGGACTGCACAGATATGCTTAATGAACTCCAATGCAGCATCGCCTTTATGCGTGTGAGGATCGGATTCTCTATTTGCAGGTTCATCTGACTCATGCTTGCTTTTCCCTTTGAAATGGTGAAGTATATCACTTACAGTTCTTAGAAGCTTGTCTGCAAAGTAATTGCTAATCTGCATAACCAAATATTAAAGTCAGATTATAAACAACAGTGTTTCCAGAGCATATGGTACTCCATTTATTATAAATATTGTGCTCAGGAAACTCCATAACTTTCTGGAACTCTGAATACCATCATTAGCTTTATGCACCACAATAGCAATATATTAATTGCGGTTAAAATGTCACTGGTAAATGTTTGGATGTCCACATTTCCATGTTATCTGGATGAAGAAAATATATTACCTTGTCACGGAGGTGTTCTATCACCTGGCCCTCAAGATTCTCGGCAGCCATGACTGTTACAGATGGAGTGCATGAGGTATCATCCCTTATGGTAGCTTGAGTAGCTACTTGTTCCTTCATGAATTTCCATGGAATATATAGGAATTCGGATACAATTAAGACAAAGTGATCCTGTATTTTAACAAAAGAAAAAAAAAAGAAATATAAGGTCAGAGCAATCATTTGAGTTTCATTTGCAGGAAAGTCGTTACTAATGTTAGGATGACTCTGAAATTATAACAAATAGACCTGTGTATCTTTGGGCAAATCTTCTGCCATGTTCCAGCTTGAGACAATGTCAATATCATTATCACCATCTGAAGAGTCTGTGTTTTGTGTTTTAGCTTGAATTCCGCCATAGTTATACTAAACCATAAAACAACATAAGATAAAGAAACATCAAAGGCAAAAAAACAAAAGTCTAAATCAACATATTGTGGTAACACAACAAAAAGTACAAACCTGATCCATGAACAGTAAGGAATGCCAGAAGTGCAATGGTTCCAATTCTATCCACTCGAAAAGATCCCTAAAAAAAGTAGACTATTAGTCTCAGTTTAGAGAATAAGTGGATTACCCATTCTATTTGCAATAAGTGGTCACACGGTACCTTGTCTGCAAGGTCTTTAATAAGCTATCACAATATGCATGTGCAGATGACAAATCTACTTTTCCAGTATCTATGATTATCTTAGAAAAGTTTGCAAATATAACATTAGCTCCCAGCTTTCGGAACTCAGCCAACAATAGAGCAAAGACTTTCTTCATCACCTGATAAAGTTCAATTATAAAGAAAAAGACAGGGTAAGATAAGTTGTAGCGTAGGTAATGTTGGACATTCGACAGCGTAAAAACTGACACTAGATTAGTAAAAAAAAAACAATGATTGTTTGCAAAATAAATTATTTTGCAAATCTAGTAAAAAATAAGCAGTAAATACTGGAAACGATATCTGTATTACAAAAAGGACTATTGACACAGTTAAGTAATTCAGCTTACATTATGAAGAAGACGATGGAGAGCTGGATCATGAAGTTTCGATCGTGGGCTGAAAAAGTATTCAAGAACATGCTAAGAGCACACGAAAATTGAAATGTAATTACTAACAGTTCAAGCACAAACATGAGATATTACCTGCAAAGCCAGCGGTAGAGATGTTGCAATATTGCATCAGCAAATACATTTCCAGACGACACTGCATCTGAAATGCATCTTTGAATAAGTTGCTTTAGCACATGGAAAGCAGGTATACATAAGCTAGCATCGTCAAAGTCAGTTTCAGTGCCATGTGGACCAGGAGGCACGTCGTTTCCAAAGCTACCAATTGATCCTCCTTCCATTTCATCCACTTGACTACTCTTTAGGAGAGCATTAACCGCCAAATGGTGGATCTGCAGAAGAAATATATGTTACATATAAATTGATTATCAGCAGAGAAATGAGCTTGTAGTATTTTAATGTGTCCAAGCCAATAGGATCTGAGCCTACCTTAAGCTCAACAGAAACTCTTCTATATGCACCAGGATAAGTAAGTGCAGGCTGAATGACCTATAAAATGAGGTCATATTTAGCTAAACAGTGAAAAAAAGGTAAAACACAATGCATATTGGGAAATAAACCAATGCTTCTCACTTCATCAGCAAAACATGTCTCTCCTTCGTAAGTGCCTCCTAAATCAGGAATGCCATCATCAGATATCCATAGTACCTACATATATAGCAAGTCAGTAGGAAACATATGCACTACAAAAAAAACTCCATATTAAACCGTGATGGTTTTTTCTAAAGTACAGGGTTGAACCCTGCTTCAGGCTCATTAATTAAACCAGGATGTGGCATCCAGGTCTAGAGGGATGCCTAGAGGTGGTGGTGGGGTGGCACAAGCACGCCTGCCAGCGGTCGTTAGCGGTAGCTCCGGTGGCGGTGGTGGTGGCACCACTGGAGCCAGGCAGCAGGTGCGGGCAGCAAGGTCTCTGACCGGAGTCCAAAGAAGCGAGCAGGGCACGATGTGAGTGGGGGAGGAAGAAGATAAGATGGCTGTAGGGCCCACACAGGCGTATCTGGACAGGTCTCCCATCAGCGCTATACAGAGACTGCTCTCTGTTTAGTCGCCTCCTTCAGGAGAGCATAGCTCAGTCACTAATACCCAGTTTTCCCTAAAGACATGTAGGGAAATATTTTTGCAGATAATTTCAAGCTTTTTTCTTCTCTATATGGGCACAATATATATAATTCACATAATATGTTTTTCTCGAACAAAGGGCAGGCCTAGTGCAAGCGGTAGAGTCTTACCGCCTATGACCAGAAGGTCCCGGGTTCGAGTCGCGGTCTCCTCGCATTGCACAGGCGAGGGTAAGGCTTGCCACTGACACCCTTCCCCAGACCCTGCACAGAGCGGGAGCTCTCTGCACTGGGTACGCCCGTTATGTTTTTCTCGAACACGGAGGAGAGTTGTGTATCATTATATTAAGAAGAAAGGAAAAAAAGGGAAGAACCCTTACAAACAAAAACTCACCCACTCATTCCAGTGATTAACTAAATAAGCGCGCCTGTGCACAAGAACAGCACCGACCCTATCGGCATGCCTAAACCAACCCTAGGGCTGAGAGGTAAGAGATACCTCTCACCCCAGCCAATTTCCAAAAAAAAAAAGAAGGAAATGTACTTGGCTTCTATATGGTCATTGGTGAAAAGCAAGGCATTGTTTTAAGATGACTGGTTTGCATGCATGTTCTCCTGGAAAGGTGCATATCATTTACAAAGCTGAAAAACTAATGGTGTGAAAAAAGAGAGTCAATCAGAAGCTCGCCACAAGGAATATGACAGACAAGCGCATGGAATTCAAACAAAATAAAGGCCAACTTCCATGATCAAGATAGAACGAACCTGCTGTTGATCACGCAATGCCCTTGAAAAAAATACATCAGCAGTAAAAAGAAGCCAGTCTAGCTCAAAATTACCCAGTGGCACCTGTTTAAAAGCATTGGTGTTCAGTTTATTTCAATACAAACTGAATGACTAACTGAAGTATTTGCTAGTAGAGAACCTTACATGTGCATATCTAGCTAGTGAAATCCGTTCATTGAACCATTGGGTTGATGCAGCACAACGCTGCATACTTGTTCGACCAGCTGTTGCTTGCCAACCGAGAGCCTGGACAAGCAAAGTAAGCAAAACAAGAGGAAGAACAAAAGATATAAAATGCAATGGCCTTTGTCCATTTTATACCTGATAGTTGTTGTCCCGTGCATTGCTAGGAATGGTTACACATGGGAAATCATCAAGTGCTCGTACAGCTGCCTTTATAGCTTGGAGTTTAGGGCATTCTATGATGCCTATGACAGGTCCAGGATGTTGTTGTCTACAAAAGATTTCCTTAGATTTTATGATAAGCAAAATTACCAAATACTATAATAGGAAGACACTAGATACTATCTTAGCATATACACAACTTAGGTGCCTCAGCCATTAGATCAAAACAGAAAGAAATTTGGCAATTCTGATGTCGAATCATACATTTATGTAACACATTTGCACTTTATGTTTCAACCTACTAACTGTGTCTGTTTGTCAATCTTTAGGTAGGATTATACTGATACTCTCTACTGAATTAGCTATAAACTTTCAACAGGAATTCTGATGTGACAGTTACCACATGGACAAATTTGAGTTAGAAGGAGAATCGAGCTATTGAACAATGTATGGAGAAGGGGTATCTGCCATTTTTATGCAAAAAAAAAATCTAATGCTTAAAAGGCCACTTTGCTTGATATTAAATTAAAATAATATTTTTCTTTTTTTACCCTAATTTTCTAGAACAAACTGGCTGGTGTCAGCAGCCAGTAAACAAAAAAAAGCAACCAGTAAACACAAAAAAGAGCCCAAATACGATCACAGGATACAAATTTTGCATATATGCATGTCCAGTACATCAGCAACTTTTTATTCCCCAGATTACAAAACCTAGTCCAATAAAGTGTTCATGGCTCGCAGAAAAAGAAGCCGAAAAAACAAGACTTTTTAAATAATCAGAAAACAGCATACCTGTACTCAAGCAGCATTCTTTGCACATATTTGCTGCCAGCATCAATTGATGTTTGGTAGTCCACCTAAAGATAGAATCAAAGAATCAGAATTAGGTATGCCAAACAGCATGAAAATTTATATATTGCATCTCATGATTTCACTCATACATGGAAAGAGAGATTCTCAGGGACAGAACCAAGGGCTTGGCAAGCATCTCGAAATTGCTTTTCAAGAAATGACGGAGATATTTCTTTGTTACGGAAAGGATTGACAACCACTGCATGTATTCGGAGAGAAGTAGGGAAGTAAAATACATATACAGCCCTTCCTTCATCCAAGCTGAAATTAAAGAATATGTACGTAAGTCCCAGATAAATAAATGTATTACTGAAGAGTACAGATGGCTCCTTGTACATAATATTCTTTCGTCTTAATTAAGCGGCAGAGCTCCTGTTTTCGAGAAAAAGCAGCAGAGCACTAAAAGAAGAGTACATTCATTGACGCCAATCCTACAATACATTAAAAAGTAAAAGATTGTAAACATGTGTTTTATGATCTTGAGAAAATGTCCTAGAAACAATCATTGAGTCCTCAAGAGATCATACATACACTAAAACTAGCAGTTTACTCCATAGTACAAGGGCTTGAATTAGGTAACTACAATTACTCTATACTTTTGATAGAGATGGAAAATGGGCATAATAACCGCTCTGTAGGCAAAATATAAAAGTGTCAAGTAGTGCTACATAGGTTACCATTATAGGTCTTATATGCTTATAATAACTATATTATTAGGGGTACCTGTTGTATAAATAGAAAAATGAAACTGTTTGTTCCAGATATGAGCACTCGGCGGTTGTTTTCATTTGCAACTCAGCGAGATCCCATCCATCTTGTAAACTTCGTTTTTTTGCGGACTTGTCCACTTTGCATACACAGCCAATTTGGAGAACAGCATTGAGATCTGGTGGAATTTTTGTCTCGTATATTCCCTGAACGTAACTCAAGGTTATAAAGGAAATGAAAAAAATAATGCAAAACCATCTCCCATAAACACATCAACAAATGCTCACCTCAACATCTGGCTCTGCTAGATGAGCTGCAAGTTTTTTGCCTTCAGCCCTGAACTGTTCTTCAGTTGTTACAACCTAAATGACATAGTCAAAGCATGTTCTCTTAGACAAAGAAATTGTATCCCTAGTTACTTTGCATTGCAGCTATTATTCACAACATTCACCTCAATGAGGTTGAAACAAGGTCTTCCATGTGGGAGAACCTTTTTGACACGCCTTCCTGGAAACTCTTCTGTGACAGGAGCCTTTGAGTTTAGGTAAAAAGTTCTAGGCACATTAATAGGAATCTTGAACATAATCCCTTCAGCAACAACCCACGCAAAAAAGTGACCAGGCACTGTACTTGAAGCAAGCTGGATTATCTGGTATGGACAATATATGGAATTAAAAGCATCACCATAAGCAAAGACATAATGTTTAAAACAAAAGATGGTAAAACAAATGCTACAGAGCATAATAGATAACAGAAGATACATACCTGCCAATGTGATCTAAAGAGAGCCAATTCTTGTTTCTGGAAAAATGTAGATCTATTCTGACTGTTGCCAGGTAACTGATTGGCATGTCTTGCCGAGAGCAAAGCATTAGGACTATCAAAAGTGGAAGCAGCACCCAACCTGGCAGAAGCAGAAGAGAGACATAAACTTTGGCTTCTACATAACTATTGCGGTTAATTTGTTTAGTCCCCCATCACTTTAATAAGTCCAGACTAAAAAGAACTTACAATACTAAAGTAGCTTAATGGACAAAGAACATAAGGTGTCCATCAAAACCCTCCAAACAGATAAGGTTCCACTGGGTTAAACCAATACAAGGCATTGACTTCTATAACATCTGAAACCTGGTGTCCTTATCATAGAGTCTATTAAGGGCAAACATGTAATACTCTATTCTGATCTCATATATAGAATTAGGATAAATATCTGTGTGGGACACCTGCAGGCTGCAAGCAGAATTTAGGCACAAAATACACCTTATTGTTCAGCTTATTCAATACTATGAAGTGCACCTTCCAAAAAAAGCATGTTACTAACCTAGGGGAACAGCTTTGGGCCTCATGAAAAACAATTTATGGATGACCTAATTGGGTAAAAGCCAACAGAAATTTAACATATAAAGTAGTACACGCTGCAAAGCGAACAAATAGCAGTAAGATGACCTACTGAAAGTTCAGACTTGATTCCTTTTTAAGTTATCTGATTTTACTGGAAAAACAATCTATTAGAGTCCCATAAAATGGCCAGCACCTAACATCAAACTAAAGTGCTTGGATCTAAAAGAGCACCAGTTATAGGAGTATATTAACTTCTGAAGGTGTTTAAAGAAGTGTGTATTTTAATAGTTGCGTACCTTTGACGTTTTTTTTGTTCACGGACATATTTCCATTTTCTTTTCTTAGCATCAAGCCATCCTTGATAGTCAGTACTCTTATCAACTGTTTCATCAGCAGCAGCATTTTGGATTTGTGAAGCGCACGGAACATTTAACCCAGTTATACAATTTTGTTGTTTTTTACTATTATTCGAACCAGTTCCCACTGATGCTCCATTTGGATTATTTTCTTTGTCAATGTCTAAACCATGAGAAGGATTTTTTCTCAAATCCTTGTTTGAAATTAATAAATCTTCCATATCTCCAGTCCTATTCAAGTTCTGCAGCCCCTCTTCTTTAGACAAGGGACTGAAGATATCACGCAGTTTACGCTGCCGAAATCGATCATCTTTCTCCCTGACCTTTTTGTGTAACCAATCTGGATGAAGAACTCGAGGAACAGGATTTGAGATCTGTAAGAAATAAGGATTCATCAATAATATTAATCAAAGAGAACAAGAAATAATTACTACCTCCGATTCCAGATCTAGGTCACACTAGGATTGGATTTATCCAGTCAAACTTTATCAACTTGGACAATCAATATGTGAAAAGTTACATAGATTCACAACACATGTTGATGTTATCATATTCATCAATTCATCATGGAATGGAATATACTTTTGCAGTATATATTTTTTCACTATTTAAAATGGTACATTTTAATAAAAATTACAATTCAAAGTGTCACATTGGAGCCCATGTCCATTTCCTAAACAACCTACATTTGGAATCAGAGGGAGTATATTACCTTTTGCATTGCTGCAGGAATTGTTATGATTTTCTGAATAGCTGAACTTAGGCGTTGCTTGTAGTAAGACCAATCAACAATAGATCGAATGCTTGCATCAGAGGAGATTCTACACCATTTCCTTAAATAATGCTTTGCAATCTCTGAAAGGTACATGGATAGCATGAGGGTAAGTAAATTGAACAGTTTGACTGATGCAGAAGGAGCAGTTTTCATGTAAAATGGTACCAGGATCTGTCTCAAATATAGCTACCGGAACAGCACGCTCGCTCACTGGAGTGCCCTAAATATTTTAAGAAAGTCAAGTTAACCATAGGAAAGATAAATACAAATAATTCAACTCGCCTAATATTACATGGGCAAACTAATGCCACGAAATCTTTGCCAACAACAAAAAAGAACTAATTCCACCAAAAAGAATCAAGGGATGTTCCTCTAGTTCCTTGATAGGATCACATGAAGGATACCAAAATAGAACATGGGAAAGGCCATGAAAACATAACATTGACAACTATCCTAATTTGAAGTTATGTATAGCTAAATGATTTTAATCACTGAAACACTTCAAAGCTTACTTGTGGCTCCCGAGCAACAATATATTGGCAATGTAGTCCTTTGTCTTTAACCATCGAATCTCCAAGGAATTCGGCAAGTCTTTTTGCTGTAGTTACAGCACATGACTTCTGCTCTCCGTAGTCAACTAAAGATTTACTCATTGTGCTTGACTCCGATATGAAATCAAGCAATTCACTGTCAGCAATATCAATTCCTTGATTCTGTAACAGAAAAAATAATTTTATATGTATTGACTCATAACATAAACTGGTTGGCCTGTTGAGGCTTTAGAGAATAAGAATATAATTCATTATACAGATCGCTTACATCCAGTAGGTCCAACCACCGGTTAGCAACAGAGGCAACAGCAGAATAGCACTCCTCCAAAGTTGAACCATGAAGAAATTTGTCAAATACCTCCGCCTGCAAGCAAAATATTTATGTTAAATCTAAGAAATTAAACTGGCCAACTAACAGAGAACTTGTCCACAAAGACCTACAATGCAAAAGGAAATTTTTAGCAGCACTTCTTTATGGAGATTTTCAACATTGCTTCATGGGAGATTTGGAAAGTATGGAATGGAAAATATCTTTAACTTCTGTCCTTTTTCTTCTTTTTATCTGTTTGCACATAACTAAACCATTTCTATAACAAAAGGTACTGCAGCAAACTCCCCACAGTTTATTTGTCAAAAAATGGAGTTCTTATTCCCCTTTAGAGCACAAGCAGTACTCAGTTCTTTTTCTGATGTTTTTGGAGCGAAAAAGTGTTCCCTTGCATATGATATCTGAGGATTTCAAGAGGCATGGCTATATGTTTACCAAGTGTCCCTACCTCAATTAGTTTATGCCTCCTTATATAAGACTCGGTCCCTTCTCTAAACAAAAAGGACTTGCATGTCCTTGTTCATTGATCACTAAGATCAAACAAGGATGATTTAGGAGAGAAATACATTTAATGGTAAGACACAATTTTCGCAGGAGCACGCAGTCTTGTGTTTCTATTTGTTAATAAGTGTGAACAAATTTAAAACGAATAAAGAGAATGTTGAAGTAACTGGTGCTGAAAGGAAGCATATACCTGAAAAACTTTTATGAGCTTCAGCTCACCTCTACGCTTGATTTCAAAACCTTTAAGTTCTGCCAAGGTGCCATCTTCATTGAAGACAGCATACCTCTTCTTTATCAGAATCCCTTCCTCTTTAGAGGCAGGTAAGATCATGGCCTATTATGTTAAGACGTGTTTCAAGGTTAACAAAGTAAGTTTGATCAGTAGTTTATAACAAAAAATTAGACCAAGGAACAGAATTACTACAAAAAAGAGACTAAACTAAACAGTAATACCATTTAAGTACTCACCTTGTAAGGTCCATCAACCTCAAACTCAATGGAACACTCACTGTGTGTCGTATATGTCTTATTTACTGGGTCTTTCAATGTCTAGTAGAACAAAGAAACCAAGCGATTAATAACACTAGGATCAACCATGACAATATAGAACTTGAATAATGATTTGAAGTATAACTTTCAGAAGAACAAGACATGTACTCTTACTTGATATTGATCATTAGTGTTGTTCCTTGCAACGTCAACATTAAGCATGACACAGGGATAAGATATTGTTAGCTTCTTCCCAGCTCTGAAATATCAGCAGTAAGTGTCAGATTGAAATCGAGTATAAAGGCTTGTGTTGAGAATTTCCAACTTCAAAAAACTGCAAATGAATCACTTGAGAATAGATAGTTTCAGTAGTTATTTTGTGCTACGTCCAGTCCAAAACACAAGCACTATGAAACAAATGTAGGCAACACTCGGCACTTTGGCCATTAATAAATACTTAGATTTACGACATAAAAGTAGCGGAAGTACAAAACAAATATTTCATGGCATCGCTCTTCTGTCTTCTTGTCGATTTTTCTAACTATTGTGATGAGAATTAGTAGTCAAAATTCTGCCTTCAGAATCTTCAATGTACAGTAAAAGCATGGCAACTACTTCTGGAATTATGCTGATTTTATGTTTATTTAATTAGCTTCCCGGTAACTTCAATGCTCAAACTCCTTGATCAAATCACAAGTAGTAGTACATACTGAAAAGCTAGAAACCACAAGGATTAAAAGCAATCCAGCAAATACTACACTCAAGACCCAACTCAGGCAATCATTTCAACAGAAATGTCTAGGATAGATGATCCAGCCTTGAATTAGTGAGAGCAGCTATAGGAGAGTTTCATAATAATAATAAAACAAAACAGCTTGTTTGAAAATTACTTTTAATTGCTGTAGTTTACTCACTTTGTCTTGAAAGTAAAGTTTTCTGGAAATGAGCCAGGCAAAACACACCAAATGCCGTCTGTATCCAGTTCCAGTGGCCTTCCAATTTTTTCCACAAGTATTCGAGCATTTTGGATAATCTTTGCACCAGTATATGTTACGACACCAGCCATTTCCATAGAGTACCATCTTGCTCCCCTAAATAAAAAAAGGTATGACACTATTACATTGCGAATCGTACTGGATGAATACAAATGAAAACCATGTTGTCTTTAAATTTCACATACTTTCGCATAACATATCCATAAAAAGAATTCAATATGCACTTGTGAGCAAGTTGCAAAGAATCATATAGGACAACCAAGTCCTGCAAAAGACAAGTTAGAGAAGGAAAATAATTCAGATGCCTGAAACATGAAACAAGGCCGTATGATACTCTGATGTATAGCGCACAATCGAACCTGTGCTTCCTGAATTTTCATAGAATTTCCACTGGCTTTTGCTTCTGCCAATTTTCCTTTCCATGTTTTGTTAAGACCTTTGTATTCATATCTTCTATCACGAAAACTGGAATAATCAAATGAAGGTAATAATTTAGAGCATGTCCATTTAAATCATTAGTATAAAACGGAGCTGCAGTTTGCTCCATGAAAAATTACCATGTAGACAGATTGACAACCAATGCCATATGTCCATGCTATCAAAAAATAAAGAGGAATATCCCTCAAAAATAAAGAGGAATATGAATATAGTAAGCATTGGACTGACCTTCGTACTGTGTCTACATAGAAAGAATTTTCACGCATGCATATTCCAGCTTCTCTGACTTCAGTAATTGGTTTATCAACAACTCTTTTGTGCGCCTGCATTGTGACATAAGAACATCCACATAAGGCTCACCAAAAGAGAATTTACCCATGATTTTGGGAATAGTACCTTTTGGCAGTATTTCTTCAAACGATCCTTCAATTTAAGTAAATGTTCCGGTTTTGAGAGGTCAAGAAAAGGCTTTGACGATGCGATGCCACCAGATTGAATCAGCTCTGACTCAATTTGCCTCTTTATGTGATAATAGTCACTACAAAACATAACTGCATTAGATAAAATATTCATAAAAAATCACAGTACATAAATTTGTAATGCATACTTCTTTTTTGCCATGTAGGTCTCTCCTCGCCAGACCCATTCAAGCTTTCTGAGGCAATTTTTTCCAGGACGATTAAAATCACATGCTGTGCAGTCCACATCTGTAACTATGGATGGTGGCTGCAATCCACAAGGAGGAAAGGTTCATTTTATTTATATAATCATGTAGGGGCCTAATATGGTAGCACAACTTAGAAAAAAGTGGATGGTTTTTGAATAAACAGAATAGTTCATGGAACAGAGTGATTGATTCAAAGAGACTTAGCTGTTTCCATAGCAGTCATTAACTTGACATTGATACTTAGGCATTCAATCCACCAAGGTGCCTGTTGTAATATTTGCATGCCCAGCCTTCTAATAGCTTATTCTTTAGGGTGAATTGGTTTGTGCACAAATCTCAGTACAATTATTGGAGCTGGAGGTATCAAGTAAAGGCTCACAAAAGTTTCATTTTATCTAATTTTAATAATTATTGGCACAAGGTTGACTAGGCAAGGCCTGCACTTCTAGCTCTGGGCTCTGGCACCCCTTGCGCTGAAGTGCCCTTGACACTGGCTTGCACTCTGGCACCACCAACCCACACACTGTGTAATACCTGATTGAGATTATGCTAGGAGTCCTGAAATATGAGTGCTTTGCCTACCTTCGCCTAACAACTAAAGCTTTTCAGAGAATTGGTTAGTGCACGGAAACTAATAGTGCCTTAATGAACTTTTGGCAATGCAACAGTCTAAACATTCTCTCTGCACTCTGCTTCTTTGTGTTGTCTATATAACCCAGAATGATGCTTCAGTGAGATAGTGCCCAATGAGATTGTGGGCATCAACCATATAATCCTTTCAACTAGCCATTTGGCTAGAAACGGTAGCCAAGGAAGCTAAGCCATGTACGTATCTCACCAGATCATGATCTTAACTTCTTGTATGACTACATCTGACATAGATAACTCCCTAAGGATATCATCAGGGAACTCACCCCAATAGGAAATAGATCAATTTAGATTGATGTATTTGGTAAAATAATTAAACAACTCAACTGTTCAGTAGCCGTTTTGATAATAATACTAGTGAATTTTAGTCAATCCGTAACCGAGTATTATAAGGCATCTCTGATCTGTCTAATCTTTCCTTTGTAAATGTTCTTGGCATCCTCAAGGCCTACTAATTCTACAAGCTAGGTTCAACTTACATTAGAGCACAAAGTAATACAAAATTAGACATACTAGATTAATGTGCAAGGAAATACCTGGAGTCTATTAGTTAAAATAATATTTGGATACATAGCAGCAACATCCAGATGATATATAAGAGGTCGTTCTTCACGAATTGGGTGATCTCGCAATGCAACAAGCTGAGAATTCAACATAACAACAAAGGTCACACAAGCTTGGTTTCAAAAATGTAATATATGATTAATGCAAATTATGCAGCTACATGTGCAGGGAGGTTCTTATATAAACATTAGAGAACGGCTGTCCTTGGTACATTAGCCAATTACTCAAATTATAATCCTGGAGTACAGATTACATGTTTCAAAATCAAAAGATAATTAACAATCTTCGAAGTGAAAACACAGTGAGTTACAGATGGAATATATTGGTCTCAATTTTGAATTATTTTCACTTTCCTGGTCAATTATTGTAATATATTTCCATTTGTTAATTTGCCATTTGATAGCCTAGACTTAAAGTGAAGATCAAAGTATCTTGCTGGACAATATCTAATACCTTTTGCTCTATGGCATCCTTGACTTCATCATAATTTGTGACAGAATCAATATCCAACTTTCCTTCTACAGCAATGGCATATTGCAGATCACGGTCAAGATTTCCAATGAGTTGCTGAAACAAGAATGTGGATTGTTATTGTTAATATAGAAATTGCAAATCATCTGTTGAACAACATCAGTGTAAAATAGATTAATACCCTAACCAGCTCTAGAAAAGGGATAACAAATTACCTCATATGCTAATGGTTCAAGTTGGAACTTTGTGGGGAGATCAGATCTAAACACACCAGTTTCAAGACACTCAACATGACCACCAATGTAGGTTTCACTTTCCAATAAACGGTTATTGTAGAACTTCTCCAGATCAGCTTGGTGCTTGTTAGGACAAATGACACTAGCCTTGAATGCCTATACATTAAAAGAAACTAAATTCAGCAAGCATGAGTATTCATAGGTAGATTGAAAAGATGCACTATTCATAGTTATGGAAATTGGGAGTTCAAGCACTTGCCATGGGCTCAAATCCAAGAACAAGCAATGAAGCAACAGTGGGAAAAAACCACATGATCTTTTTAAAAAAAAAATGTATTCACAACTTTACATCCTCTTAAGGAGCAAACAAGCTTTATGTAACAAAAAAAACTCACATGATATACATAGAACTTGAGCGGGAAGGAAAAGCATAGCAAACCATCACCAATTTCGCATCAAGAAAACAGAAAAGCAAAAGCAGAAAGGTCTATTTCAGCACAATTTGACAGCTCAAGTACTTGAGAGTTCCATAAGAAACACCTGGATCTAGATGAAGGTATTACTTCAAGATGCATATGTTATTGAAACATGGCAGAAAATATTCATTAAACAGACCTGAACCATTAGCAGCATTTCACAAAGTGTCCCACTTCCTTTCCGCAGTACCTCATCAGGTGACATAGGTATTATGGTTGCAAGAGAAAATATGAAAGGATGGACATAAGTCATGTATAGATAGTACGTCGCAACAGCATCTGATACAGAATATGAAGCCATTGTCTGAAAAAGAAACAATGGGGTGAAAATGAACTCAGGCAAATATTTCAAATTAAGACAAGTACAATCCATAAAACTAAACAAAAAATCACAGCCAAGCAGCACTATTTAGTGTTATGTGTCACATAGGCGTATTTAAACCACCTCCATTTGAGATAATGTTACTTCATCAGAATAAAAAAGAGAGAGGCAAACTTAAGGTACCTGTGGCTGCTCCATTGCAAAGCGAACCATATCTTCTGGATTAACCTCCAGAGGATTGTAACCTAGCTTGGCTTTTGTAACAGCCTGCAAGTGTTACAATGTAATAAGAGAAATGAGAAATAGTTAAATAATAAGAAAAAATATTAATAATAAGCAAAAGAATATGCAGATAATGTAAAAATAAAAGATTTGGGTTGCCTCATAATCAGCAAAAGGCAAATGGCGAACCCTTTTAGTGCTTGTGGAATAAAAAATGCTAAAATTATGTATATTAATTGTTCATTCAAATGATCCACATGGTATCACTAAAAACTTGTTTTGTACTATTACCGAGATGTAATTTTATTAACACATTTAGAACTGAAACTAAGCACATCCATAAAAACTGAATATTATCAAACCGTCAAGTTAGTTTAAAGGTATTTTCGTTTCAGTAAGTAATGCATCACCTTTAGACCTTGGCTTCCTTGTGGAAGGTAACTATCTCGCTTCACCCAAGCAAAACAGTCAAGATGGCAAGAAAATTTAGCCCGACACTCGCCCTGATTATTGTCACACTGGAAACCAATCTCCTGTAACAATAAAAAATACAAATGAACTAGATATGAAGCACTCATCAACTTTGGCATTTCTAGGTCTTATCCAATCTGCTCTAGGTCAGAAATAAATGGAGAGCAAAAACATGTGTATAATATCACAAAGAACAGTACTAAAGAATAACACGCCCTTGTTTATTTTCCCTGCAGATGCAGACAGTTTTTTCTTAGATCACTTTGTTTTGTATCAAGTGGTTGAACTAGAATTGATGCCTCCCCCCCACCCCCCCTCCAAAAAAACACTCTATTTTTTTTTTCTTCAGACACTTTGATGCCAGTTTTGAGAATGGTTATGCCATCAGAGCAGCCACAGAACTTGGTTTGGCGGATTCTGAATAAGCTGTGCTGCACAACATTTATTTTTAAACATGCTTTAGAAAAGTAGTAAAACATAGTGCTGCAGCTTAGCTTAATAGAGAGACCAGATTTTTTTTAAATCACTTCCACAAAACAAGATTATAATAACCGAATTACCCAACTCTGCCAAATAAAACCTAAAGTAAATGAAATCAACAGCGCACCTCATTCATTTTTATTCCATGGTGTGCAGCCCTCTTCTCTAAAAATGGCCAGTCAAAAAAGTCACCATTGTATGTAACATAAATGCCAGGCTTAACCTCTTGCATATGAGAAAACCATGCTTTAAGTAGATCCAACTATAGACAACAGAAATAAAGGGGGGTTATAGCAATATAGTTATGATGCATACAATTCATATTATGCTGAACAAAAAAAACGATAGTTGCTGATACCTCAGTTTGAACATTCTTAACTCTAAAATACCCCTCAAATTCGGGTTTAGGTGTGTACTCCAAATCTTCAATGTCTTCTCCAACGCACTACAAAGAATAAAATAAAAATACTGCATTGTATAAACTTAATTGAGAAACATCTGCATCTTGCAAAAGCAATCAACAAAAGTGGGTAATCTAAGATAATGATTTTGTTAGATATATTCCTATAGTCTTCTTAGATGGTCTGTATCTTTCCTGCCATATAAGGGGTTTCCTGCACATGTCCATGACGAGTACAACTATTTGTAACAGATCTGGCTGTTGTTGTTTTGTAAATTCTGATCTTGAAGAAATTCTCAGGTGATTGGTGCTGCCAAGGCTAGGCGATACACCCAAGAAATAGAGCAAAGGATGTTTCAAGCCATAAATGAACATAATAAAACGGAAAGTGATAAACAAGCATTGGGCAAAAAAATGCAAGTCAAAACCTCTCTGTTGATTATCAGGTACCCTTGTCCATCAATCATGTATGAAATCATCATTATGGTGTCGTATTCAGCATCTGGAAACTTCAGGGGCAGCTTTGTGGTCTCAATATCAAATGCACATACATGAACTTCTGCACGCTGAAGCAGATCTTCCCTTCTCTGAAGCAAAACATCAGAACCAGATACACTAACATTGTACCACTGTCCACTTCTGACATCTGCGAAATAATTTGATTTAGGAGTATCAAAGAGTCAGTGGCAAATCAGCATGTGAAAAAATAAGGATTAGCAGGTATAGGGCTCACCATTATCTATAGCAAAACGAACATGATATGGAACATCATATTCACGCAAATCAATGATGTAATTTATGTAATCTTGTGGCCTTTCTACCCTGCCATAGTGCACATGATCAACAGACTATAGGTTCACAAATAAACAAAAAAAAATGGATAAGGCAGTAAACATTAGTCCAAATAAAACTAAGGAAAGAACTATATAAAGTATCTTTGCATAGAAAGCATAAAGATGTCTTAGATCACAATAAAGAAGCTGGATGCTGCAAAGTGTATAAGCACCTTTTTACACCATGAATTGATTCAAATGCCTCCACGGCATCTATTTTTTCTTCATTCTTTTCAACAACATGTAATAGGTCATTCCTTACACGCATTAATTGCTGTACGGTATCAAACTGAAGCTTCAGGTATTTTCTCTTCAAGCCAGAAAGATGATTTTTCTGCAACAAGAGTGTATGTGTTAAAAATTATATTCTACACCTGGCCCAGACACATCAAAATGGCAGAAACAGAAACAAACAAGAGCACATTGGCATCTCCCCTACTCATAGTTAAACAATAATCTCTCAGTTTAGCATATTATAACTAGCATGTGTATTCAAAATTTCAAACTGAACATTTGAAGCATTCAGCTTCAGCTGAACTCCAGGGACATACGAATCTCACTATGGCTATAACACAAGGATGGCCATCAATGGAGAATCAAGACATCAAGTATAATGATACAAACCTAAGGAGATCAAAATTCCTGCAGAAAACATCTTGGACCTAAACATAGAGCCAAACTTATCACCATGACAGCATTTCATGATGGATGTCAAACAGAATATTAGATTCAACATGCATAGCAAGTGACAAACCAGATCTAAATCCTCCTTCTCAATTATTTCTATGTCAGAAATTTCCCCTTCATAACGTCGCCTAATATATGCCTCAACTTCTAACTCCATCTTGTCCTGCAAAATTTAAAATATACCAAAATAGAACACCAGCAAACAAAAACTACATCAGAAAAGGTTCAAGTTTCTCCATGATCGAATTTTATGGTGGGAGTATTAGAATAAAACCTCAAGCTCTAGCTCACCTTAGTCGCGGCATAAAAGTAAGGCCGAAACTTGTACTTCACTTTAAATGTAGACCCATCCTGCAAGAGACTATACAAAGTTAGACATATGGAAGTTCAGACATGCCTCATATTGTAATTGCAAAATTTACCTGTGACACAAAGTATAAGTCAACACAGCTGTAGATTTTTCCGGTGTCCTCGTCTTCCCATGATGACTGCAGGTGTTATAGGGGTTAAATTTAATCTTACCTTTTTTCCTTCAAATAAAAGCCGAGTCTTGATTTTATTTTACAATTAAGAAACTTTAAGGTATTGCCAGTTGATCTGATGACATGTATTCTTCTTTTTCCTCTTTTTAAATACATAGTTTCTCTTTTTAACTTTATAATTTATATATTTACAATAAGGGTCAAACCTTCTGTTTCACTAAGACAAAGATTCTTCAAGTCGCTCCTTAGAATTTATTGTGAACCATCAACATTGAAAGACTTTATTTACATTCAGTGAAGTTTCAATAATTTTTGTAGTTTTATACATGAAACTAGAAGCAGTGTTCAACAAGGCGCTAATCCGCAGCCGCTTAGGCGCGAGTAGGCGCTGGGCGGAGGGGTACTGCGGCGACTAGGGGGCTAGGCGGGCCTCTAGGCGGTGGCCGCGCCTCCACGGCCTTAGGTGGCACTTCCACGGTGCCTGTGCAGCAAGAAGGTGGACGAGGCGGCGGCGAAGCAGGAGCGCAGGGGGGGCTCTTTTTTGGCGAGCCAGAGAGCACACGCGGGGGTGGGCAGGAACGAGCAAAAAGCAAATGGCCGCGCAGGAAGGATAAGGAGGCCATGCACCGGTGCCTGGAGAGGGTTATAGAGAGAGAAGAGGTCCTCGCTGCTGTCACTGGCTGGATTCACCGGGCTCCTCCAGCCGCCCGCCATCCGTGACACCGGCGAGTCCCACTCTCACTCCTCCAGCCGCCCACCGCTCGTGAAGCTGCTTCCTCCTCGCCGGGCAGCTTCCTCCCTGCTGCCCATGCCTCCAGAGCTGCTTCCTCGCCGCCGGCCGTCGTGACCCCAAGCCCCAAAGTAAGGTCCACCCTCCCCTGCTCTGCTCCCTGCCTCCACCCTCCCCTGCTCCTCTCTCTCCTCTGATCCCTGCCTTCTTCCTCCTCTACTCCTCCCTCCACTGCTCCAACGCATAGATCCTCCTCTGATTGGTATTCTACTGGCTCCTCCAGTCCTCTGCATAAATTATCCTCTGCTTGATAGTCTACTGGTTGTTTGCCTCCTACTGCACTTGCTAATTTACCCTCTTTGTATATGTACTTGTTTGTTTGCCTGTGTAGTGAGTTGTGTGACTATATATAATATGCCTCTGCAAATTTATTCAGCTACTATACTTATATAATTTATTCAGCTACACATGTTGTTTGCAAATTTAACAAAACGCCTAGGCTCGCCTAGGCTCTAGGCGATGGCTCACTGCCTAGATATCGCCTAGCGCCTTTTCTAACCTTGACTCGAAGGACTGGTTTTGTAGTATTTCAAGACATTATATTAGTGAATAGACACTAGCATGCACACAAGTTTTCACTAAGCTACATCAAAATTTGCTGAGCGCACCTGCCTGCCAGGATATGGTGGTAGTCTTCTCCAATGGCTAGAGGTACATACGAAGAAATTTCACTGCCTAAGCAGTGAATTTCCAGCTACCCAATTACCTGCGGACGCACTAACCAAAACAGAAAGTAAAAGCTTTCTTGCTGACCTGCATATTTCTACTTGACTTTAGACCCCCATTTCTAACGTATTCCAGTTCAATCCCAACGCGGATCACGGCATCACGCAGGTCCGCCCTTAATTTCCCGGGAGATCCACAGTTGAGACTCAACCCAAAACAACTACAGCGAAGAGACCAGAGAGGGCGAGATCGAACTCACCGGAGAGAAGGTGAGAAGCCACCCGAGGCGCCGCTCCCCGTCAGTGTATGGCGCGAATCCCAACCGGCTCTCGAGGAGCTCCTCCGCGCCCAGGCGCAGCCGCTGCTCCTTCGCCTTCGCCGACCCGCCCCGCCGCCAGTTCCCGCCGCCTCCCCCTCCGCCTCCTCTGGCAGCTGGACCCCGCCGCCCGCTCATGCTGGCAAGTGCGCTCCGCCGAGCGGGAAGGGAAGACTCGCTGGTCCAGTGGCTGCTTGGATAGTTTTGACTGTCGTACACGCAGGGGAAGGGGAAGAGTGAACCCTAGATTTGGGTTTTGCGGAGGGGAGAAATGAGCGCCAAAACTTGAGGGCGGTGGGGCGTTTTCCCGCGCGCGCAGTTCAGCTGTGGGGCTGCCCTCTTTTCTCTTTTGCGTCCCACTCGGGCCCCTTGAATTTCTGTGGCCTGCTAGCAAGGGCCCGCTTGTGAGGATAATTAAATGGTTTCGGCTGGATTGGCTTTTAATTGATTGGTTTACTGTTAGAAAAAATATTATTCGTTGTCTGATAATCCAAGGCTTATAAGTTGAATACAAGCTGACGAACAAGCTGTAAGTCCGTCGATCCAACAGGTGAAATCTCACGTCTGTGGTGATGAATTCTCTAGTTAGGAGTATATATTTTTTTTCTCTTATCAGTTTATTTTCCTGCGTGGCTCTTATTTCAGATTTAGCCATAGGTTTCCACACGTTTCAATCAAAATATCAATTAAATAAAAATTCACGTGTGTCAAACTTAACAGTACACTCGCGACATATCCATAGAATATTGGTACAAACGGTTAAGGAATAGACAAGAAAGAAGATGATTAGGGTTGCAAAAGATTCAAATGAATATCACGTCAAAGCAAATTTAGAGAGCTCTAGATAAATGATCCATCGATAAAAATGTGTAAGTGAAAACGATTATTCATTGATCCAGCGACAAATTTTAGAGAGGTCCCTTTGTTGACAACAGAACTGATCATTTAACTACCGTCAACACCGATCATTTAGCAGTCCCATTGTTGACACTAGATGTAGCAAACAGATAAATTCGCAAGTGCACGAATATCAATATAGCTTTCACCGGGAGTATTCCAGGATATCAAATTTCTACAAAAACGCGGAGTGAACTAGGGTAAGAACTAAGTTGTGGATAGAGTAAGGGTAAAGATAATAATGGGTAGAGAGGATATCTATGATTCTTATAAACTAAGGCAAGACTAAAAAATAATATATCACGGTTGTTTATTACGGGGCGTACCTGCCCTAACCTCACCCAAAGGGTTGATTAGGTACAAAGCACAACGAGCCCTATGTTTTAATAACTAGGCCTAACGTATTGGAATACAGAGGATGGACAAGGCTTTCACTTCCTACCAACTACCACAATTTATCCGGGGCCTAGCCATAAACACAGGTAAGATATAGCCTAAGCACCACGCTTAATCTAGAAACTTACTACTCTAATCATGTACATGATGAAATGAGACTAGAGCAATCTAACCAAGCGTTGAAACCAGTTAACACAATAATATAAATAGTATACTTAAGTAATGCAAAAGAACAGAGTTACCACAGAAGATGTCGGACTTCACTCGAAGACGAGCTTCATCCACCGAAGCACAAGTGGAGAGGATGCCGACAACCCTGACCCTTCTCCAAGCTTCTCCTCACTCTCTCCCTATCTTCTTCTAAGTAGTAGAACTACAGAGCATAGCTACTACTCTCACTTGGAGTGAGATAGAATGGAGATGGTGCGAGATGGTGCTTTACAAATGAGGGAGAGGGGTCTTATTTATAGCTTGAGGTGGAGTAGGGGCTACTCCAGCGCCATGTCAGCGATCTGCGTGACCATCCTTCTCCACCCTTGGATGCAACCGACCTCAAACCACCATAAACCAACGCATGGATGTGCTTCAAACTGTGCTTTCTTGCATGTGTCCGAAGCAGAGGCGGTTTGGTGGAAGTGGGCCATCGGGTGATGGCCTTGGGCGTCAGCCGATGGTGGGTTTCGCCATTTCTTGATCGTAGGGCCTTGGTTGGCTTCCAAAGGCGGTTGTAGGAGTGGCACGTGGGTTTCTTTGGTCGAGAAGGCGGTAAGTAAGTCAGTGGAGGCCTCCAAGTGGATGACAGTGGACCTAGAGATCCAAGGGAGCTCCACCTCCACCTTTGGATCAAACCAATTCAAACCAATGGTGGATGTGCACTCCTACGCCACTTGGTGGCCCTTGGCCCTCCTAGCCACTTGGATTGCTTCTAGAAGTCCTCCTTTTGCTTAATCTTGCCATGTTTTATCCTGCAAGCACAATTCTCCAAGTACAAGTGGAACCAAATGAAATCTAAACATAAAATGTTGCTTTTTGATTGATTTTATGTATTTGCATCACCAATTTAGGCATAGTTGATGGTCTAAAATGGGGTGTTAGTGACCATCAACAAGCTCCCCCACACCGAACCTTTGCTCGTCCTAAGTAAAGGATTCGAACAAGAAAGAGTACCGAGCAAAGATTCAGGTGGATTTGATACACAACTTTCTTAGGATATGATGCAAGCATAAAAGTTATTCCAAGTCACACACTCACACCTGTGGGTTTTGAAGTGGCTAGAACATCACCTTGGGCAGTTGAGAAATGGAACAATTCTGACTTGAAGACATAGATCCCTTCTCCTTCTCAAGTAAGATTGGAGTTTTTGAAAGTATTTTTCAAAACAAATCATAGTTCATGTTACTCCTCATATGGTTCTCTCAAACCACTCAATGGTATTTGTGTATGTATCCTCACCAAAATCTATTGCTATTGCCTCAAGGCCCTACAACTATGGCTTATGTGGAGTTTTGGGTAGGAGAACTTGAAAGGCATACTTAGAATGTTTATATTATAAAGTCAAAGCATGGATCCATGGAGGAAAACAACATACAAACATGATCAAGAGTGCAAGTGTGTGGATATGAGTTGAAGGTTGACTCCTTAAAGATTCTCTCTCCAAATCTAGATGATTGAGATCATGGGCTATCTTTGAGGCTCATCCTCTTTTGTTTTTTGCTCGACACTTTTTTTCACTCATCTATTTTTTTATCATCTTTTCCAACTCTCTTTTTTAACTCTCTCTCTTTCTTCATAACATATAGCCCATGTATCTTTTCAAACTTGTATGGAAAATGGAGAGAGATCTTGAATACATGGACTTTTTATTTTGTGGAAAGGTGAAAGGGCATGTTTGTAGAGAGGTGGAAAGGAATGCCTGTGCTAGCTCTCAGTGTAAGAGCATAGCAAAGCGTGGAAAGCATGTTTTTGCTTACTCTTAGTGTAAGAGTAAAGCATATATGGTGGAGTGTATGTGATCTTGATCATGTAAGCATGGTGCATGACTTACTAGGGTCACACGATTTGACAAAACTCAAAATAAAATCTAAGCAACAAGAATCTATGGTTTGTAAAGATATTGTATATGGCTCTGGTATGATAGTTATACCATAGAGGAGTTATGAAGCCATGGTTTTAGATTTTGTTCAAAACAAAAGTCTCCAAAATACTTGATTAGAAAGAAGGACTAGTCTTGTCATCACTATATCACACTTCACAATAACTTAGGTAATGTTATACTAAATGAGTAAGGTTCCCACAAGCATTAAGTGAAAAGACATGGAATAAAGATTATGCAAACCAATCTCACAAGATAAGTCATGATCTCTTGGGGTCATGTTTTAGAGTTGATCAATTTTTAATAACATGAAAGAATTGGCCTTTTTAAGCATTCATTTTAAGGGAGATAAATGTAGGAAAGGGATATCGAGATTCAAACTAGCGTCTCATATTGAGATGAAGTCCAGTGAGTTGATGTTGATGCGTGTAGTGCTTCTATGTGTAGCCTCGATGGTTTTTCATCGGAGGGGAAGTTGCTTAAGTTGGGGTTGGGTTGCCCAACCCCCACACCTGTTCCCTCGGCATCTGTGCTTATTCAAAGACACAAAGTGTGAAAGCAACAGGGTTCTACTAGTACAAATGTACTAGTGAACCAAAAACTTCACTCCTCTTATTGAAAAGTAACAGAGGCGTATAGCATGATTAGAAATGAAAGGAGAGCGCCTAAACATTTATCATGCCAAAGGGAAAATCATGTTGAAGGAGGAACATACCTATGCCATGTATATTGTTAAGTTAAACAAATGGTCGTAGTGAAAGTTGTGACACTTCTCAAGCTAATCATTGGAAGAAATGATATATGATGAAAAAGGAGTAAATAAACTCACATTGAATAGTATGTGATATGTGCAATTCATCATATAAAAGCAATGTGGTGAGTGGATCTCCTTATAATTGACATCCACAAGATAACATTTGTGATCATGGAGCTATTATTATTATATATATATATATATATATAATATTCTTTTAATATACTTGGACCTTCATGTGCCCATATTTTTTTGTTTTTTTATTATTTTACTTGGACCTTCATGTGTCCAACTTTTTTTAGCTCCATGTTTCTCTTCACAAAAAGGCAAAAAGGAAATTTATTTAGGAGATAGTTCAAATCTTTGAAGTGCCACTAGTTCACAAGGTCACAAAATTTATCTAGACTGAACATGACAACAGGTTGCATAATAAGAGATTTCATGTTTAAGCATTTGTTCTAGAGATGAGGTTGTAAAGACAAAATAAGATCATTCAATTTTAACATTTCAAACTCTACTCTTCCTATGTAAGATTAAGACAAGACAAGATATAAGAACATGTGCATAAGAATTTGAGCTGAAACATGCTTGTGTAGGTCGAGGAACCAAGGGCTAGGTCGGCCGACCCCCATAGGTGTCAAAACATGGCACAACTTTTTGTGTAAACTTCAATAACTCAAGTTAACAAGAATCTAAAAGAGTAGGTTATGATTATGAACAGAAAGAAGACATGATTCAAAAGCTAAGTTTGACCATTGTGTTAGCAAAACTAAACAAGTTCAATCATATCAATTTCTTCATTTTAATGCTTAACGGGTCAAAGGTAATGATTTAAACATTAACCACATACCTTAGAGATGTTACCTTTGTTGCTTTGAAGCGTGACGACTCATAATGATGACTTTGAGTGGACCATCACATTTGCTTCCAAACTCTCCATGCCCGATAGCTTCACTCTTGAATTGCACAATTGTACCTTGTCCTTGACTTGAATTCTGTCTTCTTGATGTCACTTATGATGCTTGCTTAAAAAGTCTAGATTCATGATTTTGATATCTGCAACAAAGACTAGTGCAAGGTGATACTACAAACCCAACTGATGTGTGAGCACATCAGTCGATGCAATAATCAAGCTCAATCTTCATTGGGTTCGCTCTATTTTATTTGAAAGAAAAAGCATAATTTTTGAAAGGTAAACTATTTTTATTTACTACTACTACTACTTTATTTTATGTTGATAGAAACTAAACAAACTTTATTGAATTGAAAATAGCAAGCAAACGGGTTATCTCCTGGCGGTGCTTTGTTTTAAGTCATAAGCTCGACCTTTGCAGTTTCAACTGCAAGAACTTGCACTAAGGCAACTACGAGCTTTGGAATACTTATGGTAAACAAAAGCATCCACAACCATCCTCTTGAGGATTTGATAAAACATAAGCATAGGATGGGTGTAACTCTTGTAAGTGCTATTGACAGAAGGAATGATTGACTCTGGAGATTTCTCACGAAAGCATGGATCTTGTGGCTCTTCTAGAATGTAGCTTTGATGTTCATCCACATGATCCTCCTTTTTGGGCTCCAAAGCTGATCCCTCGAGACTGTCCATAGACCAAACATATTCGTCGATCATCTCTTGTCTATGGCATTCTATGAGTGGATTTCCATCCTCGTCCTCCATTAGGATGGAAATCTTTGCCTCAGATGATTTATGCTCCCATTTGGTGTCAACCAAAAGGGGTGAAGTGGCTCCTTGGTTTGAATTATCAACAAAGAAACAAGGATGGACATCGAGGAGATCAAAGTCTGAGGTGGAAAATGATGTTGATTCAAGGGGCTCCTGGTCAACCAAAACTTGAGATGAATAGAGAAGATGATGATTTGGGGTCAAGGTTGCCAAGAATCTCTCTTGGATTGGATGGTTGAAGGTGTTTCCAACATAAGGAGAGAGATTCTCCTCGAATTCAAAAGAAAACTCAAAAGGATGAATTTCTTCTTCCATACATGTTCCTAGGAAAGGTTCAGGAATTGGGTTGACAGCTAAAGATTTAGATGGAATTGGCAAGGATTTAGCTGTTGAAACTTCTTCTTGCTTGGGGATCGAAATGTCCTTTTCTTCAGGGGAGTCATGATGGCCATCGGTGTAGGGAGAGTTTTCAAGGATTGTCTCAAGGATAGCTCTCCCCTCACTAATAGAAAGATGTAAGAAGGCTCCTCCTAAAGGGATGTCAAGGAATTATGCAGATTTCTCACTAAGACCCAAATAGAAGTGTTGCAAAAGTATAGATTTGGGTATAGCAAGATCAGGGCCAAATGAATAAAGATCTACTAAGCGGGCCTAGGCAGCACCTAGAGATTCCTTCTCTCTTTACTTGAAGCTTAGGACCTCTATTCGAAGATGAGTTACTCGAGAGATAGGGAAGAAAGTTAAGCAGAACTTGGCTTGAAGAGCTTCCCACTCTCCTTGTACACTCTCTGTGGTTCGAGTATACCATAGTTTGACTAATCCCGTCAAAGAGAACAAAAATAGCTTCCACTTAAGGGTCTCGTGTGACATGCCCAAAATGTGAAGGCATGAACACACTTGCTCGAACTCTCACAGATGAGCATACGGATTTTCATCTTTTTCCCCAGCAAAAGATAGCTCCTGAACTTTAGTTATGAAATAAGGACAAATTTCATAACTATTGGTAAGGATAGGCTTTGATGATGGAGGTGGCTCCAAACTAGCACCTTTTGGAGCAACAAATTGAATGAAGGAATGTGATTCATGGGATAAAAGCTAAATGATAAAAAATATTTGGATGACTCGGTTCTAAACTAGAACAACTACCATTCCCCGGCAACGACGCCAGAAAGCTTGTTGACGCTAGATATGGCAAATAGATAAATCCACAAGCGCACAATGTTAATGTAGCTTTCACCTGGGAGTATTCTAGGGTATCGAATTTCTATGGGGAACGCGAAGTGAACTAGGGTAAGAACTAAGTTGTCCAAGGATAGAGCAAGGATAAAGATAATAATTTGTAGAGAGGATATCTGTGGTTCTTATGAACTAAGGCAAGACTAAAGAATACTATATCACAGTTGTCTACTATGGGGCGTACCTACCCTAACCTCACCCAAAGGGTTGATTAGGCACAAAGCACAACAAGCCCTATGTTTTAATAACTAGGCCTAACATGTTGGAATACAGAGGATAGACAGGGCTGTCACCTCCTAACAACTACCACAATCTATCCAGGGCCTAGCTGTAAACATAGGTAAGATATAGCCTAAGTACCACGCTTAATCTATAAATTTACTACTCTAATCCTATATAGGGCATCAAAAGCAAATCAATGCTCTGTGTCCATCATTCACATCACTGAGGCCAATAATGTTTAAGCTGCACATGTTGCTACTAATGCCAATGATGATCACTGCCACTTGTTCACTAACATTCTACTTGTGAAAAAAGCTCAATTAACTGTTGAAATTGTAATGGTTACAACTCCATTAACTGCTACTCTAGTTTGAGTTATATATATCTATGTGGTGCTACTCTAAATTTACATGAGGTCATACCATAAAAATTGTTAATAGTTGTACTTTGGTATGAGTTGTGGACTTCATTGATGGATCTTTGTTGAATTATTTTCCTCTTTAGTAATCTTATTAGTGAGGAAGCTCTCATTGTACTTCACACTGATGAAATGAAGGAGGTCCCCAACAAGAGGAACACACTAACCAGCCTCACGAAGGATGTCATTTTCGAGATCCTCCGCCGCCTCCTCGCTCGCTCCTTGTTCTGCTGCAAACGTGTCTACCGCTCCTAGAAAGACCTCGTCTCAGACCCCAACAACCATAAGAAGCTGCCCCAAACTATGGCCGGCTTCTTCTACGATAGTGAGAACGACAATTGAAACTTCACCAGCGTCGTCCATGGTGTACGCCCCCACTCCTTGGAATTCTTGCCCTTCAACATTGACAATGTAGCTCTCTCAGATTGCTACAATGGCCTCATCCTATGCTGGTGCCTTGGGGCTGATAGATACCTCTATGTTGTCTACAATCCATTGACCCAGAAGTTAAAATTTTTGCTACCTAGCATCCATGATGTTGGCCATGCTGTTGGTGAGGCTCGCTTGGCGTTCGATCCGATAGCCTCCTCGTACTTCCATATGATTGAATATGTGGATGTCAATGCTGTGTGCGTAGGTGTGAAGATCTACTCATCTCAAACTGTAACATGGATCTATAAGAAATCTGAATGGGGCGAGTGTACTGATGTGACATTTTACAGACAACCAGGTGTGTTTCTTAACGGTTGTCTGCACATTATGTGGCACTCTAGGAGGTACTCTATGATATTTGCTATGGATATGGAGGAAAACACATGGAGGAAAATTGATAGGCCAGATGGTCTTCACCACTCCATGCATCAAGCTCAGAGTCACTTGTGTTTATGTACTGTTGATGGTCCCTATGATTCCAAGCATTTAATCTGGATCCTTGAAGACTATGGTATTGATAATTGGACATTGAAGCATACGATCACCACGCGGATCCTGTTTGGAATGATTAATATTAGATTTGGTTGCCCATATTTTGATGACGAGGACATAGTGATCACAGTTCACCTAGAATGGAATTTGATTTTCTTTGCTAGGGAGGATGGAACAATCATCACATATAATATGGACTGCAAAAAAGTTCATTTCATCCTCCCTAACAATCATCCGTTGTTGACATTTCTTAGCGTCGCTACCAGGTTTTGTATCCCCAGCAACATCACTAGAAATGTTTGTTGATATTTCTTATGCTTAAGTAGATAATTCCGTAAGCGCACAAAACATCATTATGGCATTTCACCCGGGAGTATTCTAGGGTATCATTATTTATATTTTACCATAGGGAAGCAAGGGTTAAGATAGTGATAGTTAACCATCACGTATCTACTAACTAGTATACCGATTAGACTAAAGTGGGGGGTAAGTGATATACGATGAAGTGGGGTGACACATAATGATCTAATCATGGAAAGGTAAATTGGAAACATAACTAAGTAGTAGGACAATAATAAAGAGAACACTAGAATCGTAAGTTACTTCTATTCAAGCACTACTCCAGGGTAATGCAAGGTAGGACGCAATAACAATTCGGACGTACCCGCCCCATACTCACCCAGAGGGTTGATTAGGAACAAAGCACCTATGTCCTATGATTTAACAACTAGATCTATCATGGGGGAATACATAGGATGAACAGGGTTGTCACTACCTGCCAACTACCCCAATTCATCCAGAGACCTAGCCATGTTGCAAGGTACCTGATAGTATAAGCACCACACTTACACTATTTGATACTACCCTAGCCTCATGTTAAGACAAAGCATCAACTAGTGATGAACAACCCATGCTACAGAGAGACCACTTATCATAGGAATATAAGCATAACCAAAGTATAACTAGAGAACAAAACTACTACATAAAGCAAAAGACTTGAAAGAATACTTGCGTAGAAAGTAACATACTAAAATAAATAAAGTACTTACAAAAGAAAGATAGAGCTATACCAGACTCCTGAAGACTACTCCAGAGCTCCCACCAAGACTAGCTACTACTAGAAGAGCTACATCTTGAGAGAGCAGAGAGAGAGAGAGCTACATCTCTTGGATGTGTAGGTGCGTGTTACAAGTGAGGGGTGAGGGTCCTATTTATAGCCTAAGGTGGAGTAGGGGCTACTCCATTGCCACATCTGCGATCCACATGACATCCTCTCCTTGCCCTTGGATCAAACCGCCAATGAACCACCTTAAACTGACGCATAGGATTGCTCCCAAGTGTGTTTCCTTGCATGTGTCCGAAGGAGAGGCGGTGGAGTGAAAGTGGGGTGTCGGGCGACGTAGGTAGGGTGCCGGCCAGAGTGCCACTATGGAGTGGCCCCTCCTCCTTTGGTGTGGGGTCCCTTGGGGTGTAGTAGAGTGTGGGTATGAACACCATTTGTCCAATTGAGCATCCGACATACCGGATGGTGAGTCATCAATCCATGTGATGCCTCTTTTCGGCCCTTGATCATGCATCGACTTGGAATCAACGGTGGAGAAGGCTTGGGTGTGTGTTTCTTGGCCATTTACCATGGATTGGTGAAGTGGCACTTGAAGTGCCACGCCGGCTGGCGCTATGGTGGGGCCAGGCGGCGCCACCAAGTGGCCCATGGTGGCCCACCTTGCTCCAATTGCTTCTAGTTGCTTGATTTTTGATATTTTTGCATAGTTTTCCTGCATGGACAAAGATCTCCAAGTACAAGTGGAAATATGTGAATTATAAATATAAATCACTACCTATGTTGTTGTTCATTATTGTTTACTCCCATTTTTGGTGCAATGTTGATGGTCAATATAGGCATTTAATGACGTTAGCATCTGTGTCTTTCGGTATGGTAGACGTACTGTTAAAAAAGAGTTCATCTGCAGACCATACTATTTTCCTTATGTTCCCTTGTTCTTGGATGCATTAGTAGAGCAATAAATAAAGTTGCATTTAATGTATCTCTATGTCATGCATTTTAAATGGACCAATATTGTTTGCTTGTCTATGGACATGTTAATTTCCTTAATGATGGATGTTGTCATTATTTCAGCTAAACTAGTGTGCCATCTTTGTTTTGTTTGCAAATTGAATTATTTGTTTGGTGCGCACATGTGTTACGGTGGTGTTACAACTCTCATCGCTGTTTCATCCATTAATTCAATTGTAGTACAATACTTATATTGATTTCTAATGTCATGGGTACTTGGGGTATGCTGATGAGGGCACTCCAAAATACAAAAAAATGACGCTTCAAAAGCACTACAATGCACCCACTATATTATACTACTACGCTATGCTACTATTAAGTTAGCCAAACTTAAAATCATAGACGACATAGTAACAAGCATCACAGGAAGATGAGGAAAACTACAGAGGATACTATCAGACACATTCAAATGTATAGAGGTCGGACTTTCTTACGTGTGCAATAACATTTCAACACCAATGGCTCCTCTGCTCTACATTAGACTGAGGCAAGACTTGCGGTTGGACTTTCTTACGTGTGCAATAACATTTTAACACCAATGGCTCCTCTGCTCTACATTACACTGAGGCGAGACTTACTCCTCGCTATAAGGTTGTTACAAGTTCAACAAAGATTGACAAAGACACCAAGGCAACAAAAAATAAACAGAAACCAAACAACCTGAGCTACACCATGCTCAATAGATTGTAAGTGCGAGACTTGCTCCTGGTGCTAAAATTGTAATGGTTGTCACATGTACCTTTCTTTAGATTTGTTTCCTTTAGGGAGCCACATAGGTATTCAAATTTACTGTGCACGCAAGAAAGTCCTAGCATCATAAATCTGACCGGGCCAGACACATCTCATATTATATATAGAAACCTATTTTATACGAGTACTTTCATTGAATCCCTAAAGGAAACAAATAAAATTGAAACAAAACAGCAGAAAAGCAAAAGCAAAAACAATATTCTAGACTTGTTCAAATGAACTCCTCGCTGCATGGTTCTTTCAAGTTCAACAAATTTTATCAAAGACACGAGTTGGCTTCAACAGAGATCAAAGACACTCATGAATGTTTAGCATATTATAGATCATATCAAAGACAACTAGAAAGAAATCTACAGTGAAAAGCAACCAACAGGGGCTACAAACCAGCTACAAAATGACCAAAGGACCTGAGCTACACCACGCTCAACAAAGTTTAACCCACCTAAGGCCTTGTTTTGATATGCATGTATTCATCTCAATCCACATGTGTTGGAGTGGATTGGAGTGGAATTAAACTAAATTCCATTCCATTCCACTCCAACACATGTGGATTGAAGTGGATACATATGCATTTAAACAAGGATGTCCATGTATTCGTCTCAATCCACATGTGTTGAAGTGGATTGGAGTGGAATTAAACTAAATTCCATTCCATTCCACTCCAACATATGTGGATTGATGTGGATACACATGCATCGAAACAAGGCCTGATACAAAGTTCAACAAAAGTTAACACCAACATGCAATATAAGAGTTCACATATTTTGCAAGGGCATCCCACAGATCAAACTTATTCATGTTAATACTACTAATGTGTCCCATAGATCAAGGGTCAAGGTTGGCATGTAGGATCTCGTCCACGTTCTCCTTTGGTAAGACGGCATTGGTGTCCGGCTCGAAACTCTCGATCAGATTGGTGTTGTCATCATCTATGGAACATGGTGGAAACCCTGCTCTACCGCTCCGAGGTTCACCGCTATGCCAATCTAAAGCTAGGTAGCATCCAACGCCGTGGTAGCCACCTGACGTATGGCTTCAGTCACCATGGCTTGAATTTGGGCCGACAGGGCTCAGAGGTGCTCCTCTACGGCGAACAAATTATCCACTTTTCCAATAGGGAAGGCCGCGTTACAAGCGGCTAGCACGGACATCTGTAGGGTGTCGACCCACATGCTGAGTACCACAACAAGGTTCATCATGTGTTGGGCCTACTGCTAGGTGATTGCCAAGTCGGCTCACACCTGGGAGGCTAGATTCTTGGAAGCTTGAAGTGCATCGCGCGCGGCGTCCAGCTCACCACGTAGCATCTTGGCATTCAGCCTAGTCGATGACAAATCTGCTTGGGCCTCACAGTAATCCTTCAATAATTGATGGTAGTTTATGTCGTCTATGGATTCACGCTCTTTTGACGATTCACCCACTTCAGAACCAGAGGGTTGTGCGGGGACAGACGGGCTCGGCAGTGGCAAGCGGCGATGGGATGACTCCCTGGCACCACTAGGGGAAAGATCTATGACCTAGGATGGTGCTACCATGGAGGAAGCACTGCACAATGCAAGCCAAGTTCAAGCCCATATAGGATAAATGGGAGAGTGATCTGATTGAGAAGGCAAATGACTTTTACCAAACTGACCGGCGCAGCATGGCATGGAATTGCGGGTGGCTGCCTCCATCGGGGGATGCCTCATGGGGCCACTTTCTGAGCGTGACTGTGGATGAAGAACCAGGCACCAGGGCCAACAAGGCTCGGGACGCCATCACGCCCGTGATCAATTCCAAATAATAGTTAAATTAAACATCATGGACACAAATACTAGTGTGACCGTTGCTCGCATACTTTGGTTAAATGAAGATAAACAACATGAAGAGCGGTGATGATCCACCTTCGAAGGGGGAACTAGCGGGTTAGAGAGTAGGCCGACGAGAGATCCATCTGTCGTGGAGGATTGTCGACGTTGAAGGCCTCCGGGGACTCCACATCGATAGACAACCTCGTCTCCTCTGTCATGGTCCTTGTAGGAGGAGTCGATGACGTAGTAGGGTGGAAGGCAAAAGCTTTGGGATGGAATTAGGAGCTCTGGAGAGAGACGACAGCAGATACAACCTTCCCTCTCGCCCCTTGTCTCTGCTGTTATAGTTTGGGGGCCGTCGATCACCCCACGACCGAGACGTTTGCGTGGGTGGGTGTTGACGGTCGTTAACACTAATTATAAACCATCAACATAACCTACATATATATTTAATTCCATCACCAAACATAGTTATAGGGTTTAATTCTAACAAGTTCCACGAGTTTTGGTGTTCTCATTTGTCTTGTAGGATATTTATTTTTTATAGAACAAAATTATCTCAAATTGTGAATTGGTGTGCACCATTGCGAAGAGCTCGTCGAGCTGATCGAAACGGATATATTATTTGCTATATTTGGAGCTCGAAATGAAAAGATATAAATTTCATAAATAAAAGAAAAACTCCACATCATGAGCTGCGGGATTAATTGGACCCAATTCAGAATTTGGCCCATAAAGGCCATGTGCATTTTAATGAGATATGGTGGAAATTAGTACCATTGAGGCTAACTAAGAGGGGGAGGGTGCCAGGCGCCCCCATATATAGCAGCCCCTACCCCCTCCCTATAGCCATCTTAAAACCCTAATTCATATCCTTATCTCAGGATCAGGGCATCAAGAGAAGATTAGTCCTCTATAGGATATATTCTTGTAAATAAAAATATTGAGTTAGAGAGTGAGGGTAGAGTTTGGAGGAAGTACTGGCCTATCAGTGCTACCTCTATGGCTTGTACTTTGGCGGATCTAGGCTTCTCCAAGTCTACATCTAAGATACTTCTAGTAATTGATTTTGATTTAAAGTAAGTTTTGTGCTCTTGTTCATAGGTTCACAGTTCTTTTGAGTGCTCTAGTCCTTGTTAGGCCTCTGTATTAGAGTAGTAATCATTAGCATAAGCGTGGTGCTTAGGCTATCAGCTACCTATGTTTGCTCCCTGCTTCTTGGTTGTGTGGTAGCAATGGGAGATCACAGCCCCATCTATCCTTTATAGTGCATGCCGAATTGAGCAAGTTTTCAAATTAGTAGGACCATAGTCACGTCTATAGAGTTATCTATTAGCGGTGCTTGACCGTGTAAGCGGCATCCTAAAGTAAACACTAGAATCATAAGCCTTGCTTTGCATAAGGTCATAACCATAGGAATCCTCTCTACTCATACCTTAAACCTTGATTACTATCCCTGGACAAACTAGTTGTTAGACAACACACACATGTTTCCCAGTGGATACGATACTCTATAATACTCCGAGTGAAAACTACTTCGATACCCATGCGCTTGTTGATTTTGTCTTTGTGCGCCTCCATAGGTGTCAACAAGTTTTCTGGCGCTGTTGTCGGGGAGACGGTTGTGGCAGAATCGCCCAAAATAACACACTTTCGGAGGTGCTCATCTTCCACTAGACACTAAGCACTACGAGAGTTAGCTACATCGGATAGTTTCATCGAGCACACCCCAAGGGAGAACTCAAAACAATCTACGTTTTAATCCAGATTCCAAAAATGAGTACGAGTTTACAATACTTAGTCTATTTTATACAACAAGACTAATTGGAAATTATTTATTTCAATACCAGAGTTCAGAGTGTGATAATTAAACAGCAAAATTGAAATAAACGTCTAATGGAAATGATATAAGGATCCATCTGTGCCCACTAGAAGAATCCTCCACACAAAAGCTACTCCTCAAGCTGCACCTACAACAGGGGTAAATAAACCCTGAGTACACAATGTACTCGCAAGATTTACCCGACAAGTGGTAATAGTTTCCTAACTCCAAGGGTATGATAGGCAATAAGGTTTGCTGTTTTATTTTTGTTTGCGGAAAGCATTACTAATAGCTCATCCTTACAGTCCTAGTTTTATTAGCAGCCATGATTACTTCATTAGTTATCCATTCTAGGTAAGCACCTGTTCTACTTTTAAGCAAGGGTTGAGCAATCAGAACCATTTCACCATCTTTCATCTTCTAGTTCTTACTACAATGCTAGACCATAGCCAAGTCATACCATCTCACAAAATAGTGATTCATGAACCAATATATCCCAGCTGGGTACCCCAAAATACATGCCCCGTTTATACCCTAGGCACAAACAAGACCAACCCATTCCAGTCCTGTCACGGGTCCAGGTCCCCGTCCAAACTTGGGCTCTAAGCCCCCACACTTGAGACCTAGTCTCAATATGGTGCCTAGATCTCTACCTTCCCCTGCCTCTAATCAGTCGGTCCAGAAAGAGCTGGAACCCACGACAAGAGCGTAACGAGCCTTCCCGTTCCCATAAGCAAGTATGTGCTCAGGATAATAAGTCTATGACCTGACTACCATCGACAACAACAGATGGTCCTCAATCGACATGGATAGGGAAACAGTGTAACCAAGCTAAGCCCCATGGCCGTGGGACACAACTCGTCACACCAACCATAACCCATACAATATCCCTGCCCGGTCTCTATTTTCCTTTCATTATTTTTATCATGAGAGTAATTATAATAATCACCTATTGTGAGTAACGGCAGGTTACTCACGCTACCAAAAACCTAGGCATAGCAGCTACTTGAACCTGTACTAGTAGGGCTCATAGGACAGTTATATCTATGCAGGTGGTTTTCATAATATTCCTGTAACGTAAATGCACATCACATATATAAACATTAATTACAAAAAATAAGGGGTTATGCACCGAGGCTTGCCTTAGGTAGGCGCGGTGTCAACAGTGTTAGTTAGTGGTGGCTCTATGACCACCTACATGAGAATCTCCTCTTCGTACTCCTCGACTATCTCCTCAAACTCGCGATCGTCGGTGGTCACTATCTCCACCAACTCGTTCTCTACATGCATGCGATGATGATGCAACCATTTAGCATTTAGGCAACAACAACTCTTAAAATAAGAATACACATACTAAGCTACTAAGCTAGCTCTAATGACTAAGATACTAAGCTAACTATCATTTTCATCAAGCAAGGTGTTGGGTTTAACTAATAAACATTTAGCTTAGCAAACAAAGGATATATCTTTATTTCTACTAATGATTTAATGAGTATTTAAACAGAGAGCATCTGACTACCCTAATGCTTAGTCTATTCTAAGGCTACAAAAATTACGGTGAACACATAATAATACAATGAAACTGCTGTAAAAATTTTAGGATCAAAACTATCACCAATTTACCACAAAAATCCCTACAATAATCAACTAATAATATTAAGCATTCTCATACTATTTAATAGTTCCTAGTCTCAACACCTATAAACATGAAGTAAATATATCAACAGATAGATCACAATTTTAGAAACCTAACAAAATTTGTTTCATAATTTTTGGACACCTACATGATTTTATATTAATTACCAAAGATCAGCTTATAAATTAAGTTAGAAAACTATTTCTAATTCCTTAGGAAAATGAAAAGTGAATCTCCCGCACAGCCCACACATGCAGCCTATGCGACATAGCGTGCGCGCAGCAGCCCACTTCTGTAGCCCATGCACGAGGCGCCCGTGCGCTGGTGCTTTATGCAAAAGAGGCCTCAAACTTCTTCCAAATCACAACTAAGTACTAACACTATTTCCTCCTCTCACAGGCCTTCTCACTTAACCCCCGACCTTTCCCTAATTCACCCGCACGGACCTCCAGCGACTCCGCGCATGGCGGCGTGGTGGGCGGTGACACGGCTAGACCGCATCGGTCACCAGAGGCTCACGCTGGCCCATCTGTCGGGCCAACCTTCGACTATGGTCCAACCGCCTACACCAAGCAGCAACGCGGGGTGGCGGGCCTCTGGAGAGAGCTGCAGTGACGTGCGGCCGTCCGCAGTAACGACACACTCACTCTAGTAAGCTAGGGCTGCTACAGACCTAACTGGCTAGCGCGTGAGCATTAGGAGGCTACCATGGGCCAGGATGTGGTGACAGCTAGAGTGGAGGATGGCGGAGGAGGGGTGGCCATATGTGGCCAAGCCGTGCGATGGCGCACCGCGGTGGCGTGATCGCGTCAAAGGCGACGAGGAGGTGGTAGTGGTTCCTCTAGCATGCGCAAGGTGGAGAGGGAGGCAAGGCAAAGCTAGTGGTGTAGGTGAATTGGATCGGAGCGGCGGTAGGAGGGCTGCCATCGGCACCTGCCGATCATGGCCTTATCGGCCCAGCGGTAGGGAAAGCTCCAAATTAGAGCTTGGCAGTGCGTGCTTCATGGCTGGGTGGGGTTGGGCAGCTGGAGAACTCACTGGTGGTGCCATAGACAGGTGGAATTGATTTGAGATGACCTCTCGCTGTCTAACATGCGGGCATGACTCCGACAGCGGGAGTAGAGGGAAAGAGGGATGGGTCCGAGCTTTGGCCATCATGACCTTGGCAGCTAGCGATCGGCCAAACTTGTGACCATGCCTGCGGCACACTCGCTATGCGACATGAGACCAGACCATGTGCATGCGCGGGGAGGCAAGTGGGGGCACGGCTTGCGCTGCGTAGCACCATTAAGGCGAGGTGATGGCATGAGCGCAGCCAGGACAACCCACATGCAAGCAGTGGCAGAGCGAGCGGTAGCAATGCAGCATGGCGTCGTGGTGGTGTCAGTAGTGGCAATGCGAGGCAAGGAAGCAGTGTGTGGATGTGATGATGAGGTGATGGCGTTGGCCGTGGCTTCATCACGGCACAGGGCAGGGCAGGCGTCAGCAGCAGCGGCTCTGCGCGGCGAGGCCAGCAGTGGCCGGGCCACAGCCAGGCCAGAGGCAGCCATGGCTAGCCACGTGTAGCAGCGCACGCATATGCGACCAGCATGGTGACGTCAAGCACTCTGAGCTTGGTGACCGTGTCCACCCGGCGAGTCAGCCCGAGAAGGTGTCGTGCATGCATTTTAAAGCGTATATAACAACTAAACGGTTGCTTTTGGACCTAAACCATCTTCCCCATGCTTAAGAGAGCATATTAGGCTACCAACCCGAGCTAAAACATGACACCATCTCTTAACTCAATTTCACAAAATAAATTGCCAAGCATGGCATTGTCTTGCTATATATATATATATACTTAAATTCTTCTAAGTCCTTGAGCCGAATTTGATTTCAAGTTCCATTTTAGGCTATTAGAAATGTTAGCTAGCAATGTTATTTTTCCATAGCAAGTATTTCATTGTGATCTACAAAGTTTGTACTCAAACTTTATTTAAGTATCACACACATGTTCTATAGTATTTTTGCTCAATAAAAATTGGTTTTTCCACCCTACTTGACATAACATGAGTTATTGAATAAATTTCCATTTAACATTTTTATTAGTGATTTTAGGCTACAACAAATTTATGAACACTTTCTATCACATGCATTATTATATAAACATGATGCTCATGATATAATTTTGTAGTTTGTTTTGGGCATAACACCGAGGGTGTTACAACACTACCCCCTTAAACAAAATCTCGTCCCAAGATTTCATATGTGTGCCTAGTGCGAGAAAAGGGATAAGAAGTATCTTTTAACTTAAAGCATTACTTCGATACTTCGGGGAGAAGATGGGGATAATGCTCCAAAATATGACTCTCCTATTACCAAGTTGCTTCGTCCTCCGAATATTTTTGCCACTGGACTTTATAAATTTTTACCACTTTGTTTCTAGTCACTCTTTCCTTTTTATCTAAGATTTTGATGGGATACTCGATATAAGAAAGATTAGGATGGGGAGGGAGTCCTTCAATTTCCTGGATGATAATGAACTTCTAAATTGCAATCCTTGATTAACTCAAGCCACCTCCATTGCCTCATATTTAACTCGGATTGAGTGAAAATATATTTGAAATTCTTGTGATCCGTGTAGATATGCACTTTTTCCCAATAGGTAATGCCTCCAAATTTTTAGAGCGTGCACAACTACAGCCAACTCTAAATCATGGGTGGGATATTTCATCTCATGCTTTTTTAGCTGACATGAAGCATAAGCTATTACACGTCCATCTTGCATAAGCACGTAACCCAATTCAGTCCTAGAGGCATCATAATACACATCAAACGGCCTATCAATATTTGGTTGAGCAAGAATAGGAGCAGAGGTAAGAAACTTCTTCAGGACTTGGAAAACTTCTTCACACGCCAGGCTCCATATAAACTTGACATCTTTTTGAAGCAACATGGTCATCGGCTAAGCTATCCTAGAGAACTCAGGAATGAAGCGCCGATAATAACCAGCAAGACCAAGGAACTAGCGAATCTGATGCACTAACTTTAGAGATTTCTAATTTAACACATCCTATACCTTGCCAGGATCCATAGAGATGCCTTCAGATGTTAGGACATGTCCCAAAAACTACACTCGATCCAACCAAAACTCACACTTGTTGAATTTGGCATACAACTTGTTTTCCCGCAATCAAGTCAATACTATGCGAAGATGTTGTGCATGCTCTTTGTTGTTTTTAGAATATATCAATATGTCATCAATGAACACAACTACAAACTTGTCTAACTCTGACATGAAGACTGAATTCATGAGATACATGAAGAATGCAGGAGCATTGGTGAGACCAAAAGACATGACTAGGTATTCATAAAGACAATACCTAGTAGAGAAAGCTGTCTTTGGTATATCTTGTGGTCGGATCTTAATTTGGTGATACCCAGAACAAAGATCAATCTTTGAAAACACCTTGGCACTAGCCGACTGATCGAACAAAGTATCAATATAAGGTAAATGATACTTGTTCTTAATGGTTACCATGTTGAGAGGGCGATAATCCACACACATCCAAAGAGTGCCGTCCTTCTTCTTCTAAAAAATAGCTAGAGAACCCTATGGTGAAGAACTTAGACGGATGAATCCCTTCTCCAACAATTTCTCTAACTATTTATTCATCTCAGCCAGTTCCTTTGGAGCCATGTGGTAAGGATGCCATGAAATAGGAGCAGTACCAGGTTCTAATTCAATGGTAAACTCTACATCCTAGTCCGGTGGTAACCTAGGTAGATTCTCGGGAAAGACATCCAGAAACTCACAAACCATAGGAATAGAAGCAAGGTTAGGAGATGCTTCAGCATGAGCCAGAACTGGCAAGGTGGGGACTGAAGGCATAAGGAGAGACATTCTATCCTCAGAAGAAGGAAGCTTCGACTCAACAATTCTCTGTCTAAGGTTCAGGACTACCCCATTATTTCTCAACCAGTTCATTCCTAGAATTGCATCTATGCCTTGCCTAGGTAGCACCATGAACTAGAGAGAATAAGAGTGAGTGGCTAGCACTAGTCACACTGTGTCTGTCCAAGTGTTAAAGCACAACTACGCACCCGGGGTTCGGATTCTATAGGCAATAGGAATAGCCATAGTAGATATATTGTGCCTTTTTGCAAACCCCATACTTATGAATGAATGTGATGCACCAGAATCAAATAATACATATGCTAGGTGGGAATCAATGGTGAACATACCAGCCATCACAGGCTCTCCCTACGGGATCTCCTCAGCCTTAGTGAAGTTAACCTGTCCCAAGCGGCTCATGGGCACCTTCTTCCTGATGATAGTCCTCTTGACCAAATGAGAGTTGGCTGAAGGCTGAGAAGACAGAGTATGTTTGTTCTAGGGGCACTCACGAGCATAGTGGCCTTCCTTGCCACATTTGAAACAAGCACCCAGCTTGTTCCCCTCTCCCTGATGAGGTAGAACCTGCTGTCCCTAAGGCAGCTGCACCTACTAAGTAGGTGCACGGTACTGAGTGGAAGGTGCCTGGTGAGTCTGCTAAGTCTAGCAAGACAACTGACCACTCGAAGAGTGATAGGACACTCTCCTCACAACCTATACCTTCTGCGACTGTGGGTGACTAGAAGACCTAGTGATCACCCTCTTATGCTTCCACTTAGCCTAAGAGTCATGCTGAAGTCCCTCCATAATAATGGCAGCATTCATCAAAGCACCAAAGGTCTGATAGCCCCCTGTATACAGCTTCTCTTGCAAGATACAAGAGAGACCATGATTGAGACGGTCCATCTTCTTATCATTAGTATCCACATGAGTCCTAGCATATTGTGCAAGGTGGTTGAACTTGTTCACATATTCCATCATAGTCATGTTTCCTTGCTTTAGCTCTAGAAACTCAGACACATTCCTGTTCAGCAATCCAGCAGGAATATAGTACTAACAGAAATCAATGGTAAACTCCCACCAAGTCACATGGTGGTCCATAGGCTGCATGGCATTGAAAGTGTCACACCAAGCACTGGCAGATCCTAGAAGCTACTATGTGGCAAAGCGCACCTTCTGCTCTTTAGTCACATTGAGCAGCTAAAACTTCTGATCCAGAATACGAAGCCAATGCTCCATGTCCAGAGGCTCAATAGTTGGCATGAACGTGGGTGGGTGTGTCCCCAAGAAGTCCTGATAGGAACAAGGCCTCTCGGGACCATAGGCACCACCCCTGTTCCCTCCATTGCCATCGGGGCCTCCATGGGCAAAGCCACCAATAGCCAATGCCAGCATCTCCAGTGCACATGCCGACTCATGATGAGCAACCAACATCTCAGAATAAGTCATCGGAGGCGATGGTGGTGGCGGAGGAGGACCAAGGAGTGGGGCTCGTGGCTCTCCCCGTTAGCATTGCCATGATCATCACCACGACCATTTTTGCCTTGGTCTTCACCAAGACCACGGCCTATCCTAGCACTAGTTCTTTCGTGACCAGACCTTAAGTTCATCTATAAACAAATAGAAACCCACCGTTAGGGACTAGGCCTCCATACTTAGAAACAAATGGCTAGAGAGATGATAAAGTCCAATAAATGGTTACAAGCGAGAATTTTTTTTCAAGGATTAAAGCATTTCTTTTCATTTATTGTCCTATCAATTTACTACCCAAAATTATACGTGTAGGGGAGTTTAGTTTAAGCAAGATTCTCTTTTCATGATGCCTGGATTGACCTATTCATTCGCTCAAACCAGAATATAGCAGCATTCACATATAATTTTTAGCACAGCGCACACTCACTTCCTGTACGCTAAATGATTCTTACGCAGTGTAAGTTAGTGTACCTACAGAAGATTGATTAGATAAAACCAATGCAACTATCCTAGATAGACCATATTGCTAGGGCTTATACTTACTTACGTAAATTTATCGCATCCTATTTTTCATAAATCTTTTGTTGGTCAAATTTTAGGTTTTGAAAAGAGTTTTTAAACTCATAGACTCATTATTGGCTCTGATACCACCAATGGCAGAAGCGCCAAATAACACGCTTTCAGAGGTGCTCATCTTCCACTAGACACTAAGCACTCCAAAAGTTAGCTACATCGGACAGTTCCGTTGAGCACACCCTAAAGGAGAACTCAAAACAATCCACATTTTACATCCAAAATCCAATAATGAGTATGAGTTTACAATACTTAGTCTATTTTATACAACAAGAGTTATTGGAAATTATTTATTACAATACCAAAGTTCAGAGTGCAATAATTAAACAGTAGAATTGAAATAAATGTCTAACAGAAACGATATAAGGATCCATGTGTGCCCACTAGAAGAATCCTGCACGTAAGAGCTGCTCCTCAAGCTGCACCTGCATTAGGGGTAAATAAACCCTGAGTACACAATATACTCGCAAGACTTACCCGACTAGTGGGAATAATTTTCCGACTCCAAGGGTATGATAGGCAGTAAGGTTTGTTGTTTTCTTTTTGTTTGCGGAAAGCATTACTAATAGCTCATCCTTATAGTCTAGTTTTATTAGCAATCATGATTACTTTATTAGCTATCCATTCTAGGTAAGCACATGTTCTACTTTCAAGCAAGGGTTGAGCAATCAGAACCATTTCACCGTCTTTCATCTTCTAGTTCTTACTATGATGCTAGACCATAGCCAAGTCATACCATCTCACAGAAATGGTGATTCGTGAACCAATGTATCCTAGCTGGGTACCCTAAAATACATGCCCCGTTTGTACCCTAGGCACAAACAAGACCAATCCATTCCACTCTTGTCATGGGGTCTAGGTCCCCGTCCAAACTTGGGCTCCAAGCCCCCACACATGAGACCCGGTCTCAATATGGTGCCTAGATCTCCACCTTTCCCCACCTCTAATCAGTCGGTCCAGAAAAGAGCTAGAACCCATAACAAGAACGTAATGATCCTTCCCGCTCCCATAAGCAAGTATGTGCTCAAGATAATAAGTCTATGATGTGACTACCATCCACAGCAATGGACGGTCCTCAATCAACATAGATAGGGAAAACAGTGTAACCAAGCTAAGCCCCATGGCCGTGGGACACAACTCATCACACCCACCATAACCCATACCATATCCCTGCCCGGTCTCCATTTTCCTTTCATCATTTTTATCTTAAGAGTAATTATGATAATCACTTATTGTGAGTAACGGTAGGTTACTCATGCTACTAAAAACCTAAGCATAACAGCTACTCAAACCTATACTTGTAGGACTCATAGGATAGTTATATCTATGCAGGTGGTTTTCATAAGATTCCTGTAACATAAATGCATATGACATATATAAACATTGATTATCAAAAATAAGGGGTTATGCACCGGGGCTTGCCTTAGGCAGGCGCGGTGTCAACTGCATTAGTCAGTGGTGGCTCTGGGACCTCCTCCTACAAGAGAATCTCCTCCTCATACTCCTCGACGATTTCCTCAAACTCGTGATTGTCGGTGGTGACTACCTCCACCAACTCATTCTCTACATGCATGCGATGATGATGCAACCATTTAGCATTTAGGCAACAACAACTCTTAAAATAAGAATACGCATACTAAGCTACTAAGCTAGCTATAATGACTAAGATACTAAGCTAACTATTATTTTCATCAAGCAAGGTGTTGGGTTTAACTAACAAACATTTAGCTTAGCAAACCAAGGACATATCTTGAATTTGAGTATAGAAAAAGCCATACTATAAAGGGGACACAATGCTTAAGCTAATATGTGCTACCAAGTGCTCATACAACCACAAGCATCCTCAGATTCATAGCCAAAATAGTCTACACTTCACTATTACCCTTACTGTCTTGCGGGGTGTGAGCTCCAACTCGCCTGACCCTTGGTTGCAAGCTCCAACTCGCCTGACCCCTTGGTCGTGGGCTCCGTCTCACCCAACCCCAAGGTCGAGAGCTCTATCTCGCCCGACCCCTTAGTCGTGGGTTCTAGCTCACCTAACCCCTTGGTCGCGGGCTTCATCTCGCCCAACCCCTTGGTCACGGGCGCCTCGCCCGACGTCAAGGCCATGGCCTCCGTCTTGCCCAATCCCTTGGGTGCAGTGACCGTTGGGGGCTAGGAGGTATATATACCTTTTCCTTTCCTCGCCAATGGCCATCTGCGATTTAAAGTGACCGTTGGGGACTAGGGGTATATATACCTTTCCCCTTCCTTCCCAATGGTAACGAATTAACCTGCTCTCTTCTTCTCACTTCAGCACACCCAAAATAGAGCAGGAGCTCTCTCTCTCTCTTACTCCATTGTTGACCTCAAGCCCCCAAGCAAATCCATTAAATTCCCCATTAATCCTTAAGGGAAAAGGGTCCACAACTTAATAAGAGAGCATCTCCATTTATTCCAAATTCTAAAGAGCACTTGGTTCATATTTTAGCCAGTGGTTGTGTTTGTTACTCTTGGAGCTTGCCAACTTGTGTGGCAGCCCTGGGAGGTTTGTAACCACCTCTTGCAGCAAGTAAAATCACCCCTCATCTAAAGAGTTCACTCTCTTGACCTGAGAACGAGGTAGGGTCACAAATCCCAAAGCCTTAGTGGTATACCTCGACAATGTGGACTTAGTCCAGCCTTGGTGGTGAGCTAAACCACGAGCTAAATCCTTGTGCCATCTTGTGCTTATGTTGCTACACTCGTGTTCTTATTGTTGTTGAGGTGTTTTCTAGGATTGAGGTCGATCTACTTATGTGTGCTGTTCCCACTACTTTTAGCTATCGATCTACGATCTATTACCCTATAGGAAGCTAAGAAATATACCCGATCCAAATTTTATTGGGTAGATTTTGAACTATGAACTAATCTCTCCTGCAGGTGCGGTAGTGCCGCGCTCACAGAGCGACAGTGCCATAGGTGAATTTGACTTTAGTTTGAGTTGAATTTTTTACATGCCTATTCACCCCCTCTAGGCGTATCAGAGATCCTATAGAAACAGAGAGCATCTAACTACCCTAATGCTTAGTCTATTCTAAGGCTACAAAAATTACAATGAACACATAATAATACAATGAAACTACTATAAAAAATTAGGATCAAAACTATCACCAATTCACCACAAAAATTCCTACAATAATCAATTTAATAATATTAAGCATTCTCATACTATTTAATAGCTCCTAGTGTCAACACCTATAAACATGAACTTAATATACCAAGAGATAGATTAGGAACCTAACAAAATTCATTTTACACTTTTGGACACCTACATGATTTTATATTAATTACCAAAGATCAGCTCAGAAATTAAATTAGAAAACTATTTCTAATTCCTTAGGAAAATGAAAAGTGAATCTCCCGCGTGGCCCACACGCACGGCTCGTATGACACAGTGCGCGCGCAGCGGCCCGCTTCCGCAGCCCATGCGAGGCCGGCCCACGCGTGAGGCGCCCGTGTGCTGGCGCTTTATGCAAAAGAGGCCTTGAACTTCTTCTAAATCACAACTAAGTACTAACACTATTTCCTCCTCTCATAGGCCTTCTCACTTAACCCCCCGACCTTTCCCTAATTCACCCACATGCAACCCCTAGCGAATCAGCGCACAATAGCACGGCGGGTGGTGACACGGCGTGACAGCATCGACCACTAGAGGCTTGCACTGGCCCATCGGTCGGGCTGACCTTCGACTATGGTCCAACCGCCTACACCAAGCAGCAACACGGGGTGGTGGGATGCGCTGGAGCGAGCTGCAATGACGTGCGACTGTCCGTGGCGGTGGCGCACCCGCTCTATTGAGCTGGAGCTGCTACAGACCTAACTGGCTAGCGCATGAGCATCAGGAGGCTACCATGGTCTAGGACGAGGTGACGGTTGGAGTGGAGGATGGCAGAGGAGGGGTGGCCACATGTGGCCGAGCCATGCGGCGACGCACCACAGTGGCATGGTTGTGTTAATGGTGTTTGGGAGGCGGTAGTGGTTCCTTTGGCATGCGCCAGGTGGAGAGTGAGGCAAGACGAAGCTAGTGGTGCAGGTGAATTGGATCGGGGTAGCAGTAGGAGGGTTGCCATCGGCACCTATCGATCACGACCTTATCGGTCCGGGCAACGAAAGCTCTAAATTGGAGCTTGGTAGTGCGTGCTTCATGGCTAGGTGGGGTTGGGTAGCTGGAGAACTCACTAGCGGTGCCATAGATGGGCAGAATTGATTGAAGATGACCTCTCACTGTCTTACGTGCTGGCGCAGCTCCGACGGCGGCGGCAGAGGGAAGATGGACGGGTTCGAGCTTTGGCCGTCCTCACCTTGGCAGCTAGCGGTCGGCTGGACTCACGATCATGCCAGCACACTCGCTACGAGACACATGACCAGACCATGTGCGCGTGCGGGGAGGCAAGTGGGGGCACGGCCTGCGCGGCCGCAGCACCATTAAGTCCAGGCGACGGCATGAGCACAGCCAGGACAGCCCACATGCACACGGTGGCAAAGCGAGCGGTAGCAGCGCAGCACGATGTCGCGGTGGCATCGGTAGCGGCAACACGAGGCAGGGCAGCAGTGTGTGGACGTGAGGACGAGGTGATGGCGCTGGCAGTGGCTTCATCGCGGTGCAGGGTGGGGCAGGTAGTAGCAGTAGTGGCGTCATGCGGCGAGGCCAGCGGCGGCCGGGCCATAGCCAGGCTAGAGGCAGCCACGGTTGGCCACGCGTGGTAGTGCGCAGACGTGCAACCAGCGTGGTGACACTGAGCGTCCAACTTGGTGACTGCGTCCACCCGGTGAGCCAACCCGAGAACGTGTTGTGCACGCATTTTAAAGCTCCTATAATAGCTAAACGGTTGCTTCTGGACCTAAACCATCTTCCCCATGCTCAAGAGAGCATATCAAGCTACCAACCCAAGCTAAAACATGGCACCATCTCTTAACTCAATTTCACAAAATAAATTGCCAAACATGGCATTGTCTTGCTGTATATATATACTTAAATTCTTCTAAGTCCTTGAGCCGAATTTGATTTCAAGTTCCATTTTTAGGCTATTAGAAATGTTAGCTAGCAATGTTATTTTTCCACAGCAAGTATGTCATTGTCATCTACAAAGTTTGTACTTAAAACTTTATTTAAGTATCACACACATGTTCTATAGTATTTTTGCTCAATAAAAATTGGTTTTTCACCCTACTTGACATAACATGAGTTATTGAATAAATTTATATTTAACATTTTTATTGGTCATTTTATGCTATAAGAAATTTATCAACACTTTCTATCACATGTATTATTACATAAACATGATGCTCATGATATGATTTAGTAGTTTGTTTAGGGCGTAACACCAAGGGTGTTACAATGGTTGCTGTGATTTCGTCGAACCAGGTTTGTCCTTGTATGTTTTATTTTATTTATCTTTAAGCAAGAATAATATCATGCCTATCAATCAATTCACTGCTCCTATGGGCGCACAACTAGAGCCACCGAAATCTTTGAAACCTATCCTTACACCAGGCTATGAGTTGCGTTCGTGTTTAATTAATTTTGTCCTAGAGCAATCATTCTCAGGAGAAGGCGATGAAAACCCATATACTCACCTACGAGAGTTTGAGTAAACTTGTGCATGCTTGCATATCACGAGCATGTCACATGAAACCTTAAAGTGGAAGCTATTTCCATTCTCTTTGACAGGAACAACTAAACACTGGTATACCCGAACCGTAGGGAGTGTACAAGGAGATTGGGAAGCTTTATGCTCTAGCTTTTGCTTATCTTTCTTTCCCATCTCTGGAGTGGTTAGCCTTCGGATAGAGGTTATATCTTTTAGACAAAAAGAAAAATAATCTCTTGGTGCGACATGGGCATATTTTAATGACCTAGTCAACTTTGGCTTTGACCTTGTCATTCAAGACCATATACTTTTAAAACACTTTTATATGGGCCTTTGTGGGGAGACCGCACAGTTTCTTGATACATCTTCTGGAGGTACCTTCTTACATTGCTCTACTAGTGAAGGGAGAAAAATCCTTAGAAAAATATTCGAAAACACCCCCTACACCAGTGTTCGTGACGATGGTCCAGAAGACGTAGTTGAGGAAACTCCTGAGGAAGAACCTGTGATAGTTGAGCCCAAATCTTTAGCTACTCCACTTGAAGCCTCAACTGTCCTCCAAGTTCCTGAACCACTGAATTTGGAAGAAATTCCCCCTTGGAAAATATGATTGAATTCGAGGATGTGCTCTTCTCCGATTTTGGCAACACCTCGAATTATTATGCAATAAGGAAATCTTCAGCACCATCAGTACCTAACCAGCACCTTCCTGACCCAACCGAAGAGAAATTCCTTAAAAAGACTATGAAGGAGTTAATAATGATCGTAAGCAATGAGTGGCTGGGAGAATCCAAGCTTTCTCCTAAAATCATTCATTTAGATTCTCCCTCTACCTCCATTCCTTGTTGGATTCATAAAACCTCCTTCAATGCCTTTTATAATCTGGTTGTAGGAGTAAATTTTATGTCTAAATCTTTTGCACATACCCCTCCTAGAAATATGCACTTAACTCCAACAAGCAAACTCTTAAAAAGTCTCTTAGGACAAATCCTTCCTAGTGAAGGAATTTTTCACCTCATCCCTATCAAAGTAGACAAAACCAAGGTGTATCTTAGTTTTTATGTTTTTGATATTTGGGAGTTTGATCTTTTGATAGGGCATCCAATAGAGAGACTCCTACATGAAGGAAGGGGAGTATAAATGTAAGTCTCGGGAAAAGCATAAACCTTTCTATGCCCATCACTCGCTCGTTACATGTTAAGATAGAGTTGAGCCCCAAGGAAGATCCAATGGAAGAGATTATGGCAGCATCTCTCCTGGAAGCTTTCGGCAAAAATCTCAAAGAAGACGTCTAGGATTTCATCTAAGATGAAGAGGAACCGAAAGATGCTTTCCCTTTGGATGAAACTCAAGAGCCGCCAAAACCCTCCATTGTGCTCAAACCCCTTCCTTCAGGTTTGAAATATGCTTTTCTAAACAATGATAGGGAGTCTCCTATGATTATTAGTTATAAACTCTCTGAAGATGAGACCCTTCGGCTCCTTACCATTTTAGAAAAGCATCGCTCTGCTTTCGGTTACTCTCTCAAAGACCTCAAGGGGATTAGTCCTGCCCTTTGCACCCATCGCATTCCCATAGATCCAGCATATACACCTTATAGGGATCCCAAATGTAGGCTTAACAATGCGATGAGAGAAGTTGTTAAGAAAGAGGTTTTGAAACTTTTGCATGCAGGTATAATCCATCTTGTGCCATATAGTGAGTGGGTAAGCTTGGTACAAGTTGCACCGAAGAAAGGGGGCATGACTGTGGTAAAAAATTGAAAAACATGAATTAATTCCACAATGAATAGTCACAGGATGGTGGATGTGCATTGACTACCGAAAACTTAACAAGGCAATAAAGAAAGATCACTTCCTGTTACCATTCATCGATGAGATGTTGGAATGGTTTGCAAAGCATTCTTTCTTCTGTTTCCTTGATGGGGATTCGAGTTATCATCAAATCCCAATCCATCCTGATGACTAAAGCAAAACTACTTTTACTTGTCCCTATGGAACTTATGCTTATCATAGGATGTCCTTCGGATTGTGCAATGCTCCAGCTTCGTTCCAAAGGTGCATGATGTCTATATTTTCTGATATGATAGAAGAAATCATGGAAGTTTTATGGATGATTTTTCTAGTTATGGAAAAACTTTCAATGATTGTTTAGAAAATTTAGACAAAGTTTTGCAAAGATGTGTAGAAAAGCACTTAGTCCTTAATTTGGAAAAATGTCATTTCATGGTTAGAGAAGGCATAGTGCTTGGACACTTGGTGTCCGAACATGGGATTGAGGTAGACCGAGCTAAGATAGAAGTAATAGAATAGCTACCTCCTCCTACAAATGTCAAAGGGGTACGGAGTTTTCTTGGCCATGCGGGATTCTATCACCATTTTGTAAAATATTTTTCTCATATTGCTAGACCCCTTACAAGTTTGTTAGCCAAGGATGCTCCCTTCAAGTTTGATGATGAGTGTTTAAATGCTTTTCAAATCCTTAAGAAAGCACTCATCTCAGCACCAATCATTCAACCCCCTGATTGGTCGTTGCCTTTTGAAATCATGTGTGATGCTAGTGATTATGCTGTGGGGGCAGTTTTGAGTCAAACGAAAGATAAAAAGCATCATGCAATTTCTTATGCTAGTAAAACTCTATCAGGACCTCAACTTAATTATTCAACAACTGAAAAAGAGCTCCTGGTTATTATTTTTGCTCTTAACAAGTTTAGATCTCACTTAGTAGGAGCCAAAGTTATTGTTTACACTGATCATGCTGCTCTTTAATATCTCCTTACTAAGAAAGATGCTAAGCCTCAGCTTATAAGATGAATCCTTTTGCTTCAATAATTTGATTTAGAAATTAAAGATAAAAAAGGAATAGTAAATTTTGTAGCCGACCACTTATCAAGAATACAATTTGAGAATCCACCGGGGTTGGCCATCAATGATTTTCTGTGGGATGACATGCTCCTAAAGGTCATAGGCTCCGACCCCTGGTATGCAAATATTGTTAATTTTATGGTTGCCGGTTATGTACCACCAGGGGAGAATAAGCAGAAGCTCATCCATGAAAGTCACCTCCACCTATGGGATGAGCCATACCCCTTTTGAGTTTGCTCCGATGGACTACTCAGGAGGTGTGTTCTGGCTGAGGAAGCAACCAAGATCATTGAAAGATGCCACTCATCACCATATGGAGGACATTATGGGGCATTCCACACTAATGCTAAGATTTGGCAAAGTGGATTCTTCTAGCCAACCATGTACGATGACACCAAGGAATTCATATGGAGGTGCATCCCATGTCAAAAACATAGGAATATCAATGCAAGAGATGCCATGCCACTCTCCACCAACCTCTAGTTAGAACTCTTTGATGTATGGGGAATTGACTACATGGGACCATTTACATAATCCCAACAGTGCAAAAATATCCTGGTGGCAATGGACTATGTCTCAAAATGGGTTGAAGCTTTACCATGTCGAGCTGTAGATTCCAATAATGCCAAGAGGATGTTTTCTGAGACCATCTTTTCATGCTTCGGAGTTCCACGCATGGTAATAAGCGACGGAGGTCCTCACTTCATTGATAGAAAGTTCTGATGTTTCTTATCTGATCATTTGGGTCTATCATAACATCATGACATCATATCATCCTCAAACTAGCGGACAAGCAGAAACATCAAACAAGCAAATCAAGAACATTCTGCAGAAGACTATTAATGAGATGGGGACAACATGGAAAGATAAGTTACACAAAGCATTATGGGCTTACGGAATAGCATACAAAACACCTCTTGGAATGTCACCATACCAACTTGTCTACAAAAAGACATGTCACCTACTTGTCAAGTTGGAATTCAAAGCTCATTGGGCCATAAAAAGATGGAACTTGGACTTTGAAGCAGTTGGAAAGAAGAGAAAAATGCAACTCTTTGAGCTAAAGAAATGGCAAGAAAAGGCATATCATAATGCAAAACTCTACAAAGAGAGGACAAAAAGGTGGCATGACAAAATATTGAAAAAGAAGAAATTTAGAGCAGGTGACAAGGTGTTGCTTTTCAACTCTAGGGTGAAGTTGTTTGGACATGGGAAACTATCAAGCAAATGGGAAGGACCTTATAAGGTAATTAGCACATCGTCTCATGGAGCAGTCACACTCCAAAATGACGTAGGTATGCTTTTCAAGGTAGATGGTCAATGTTTAAAAGTTTTTCATGACACACAATTACCAGAAGAAAAATTAGATATAATTAACTTTATAGAATTTAAATAGCAACTCTTCTTCTTTACTCTATGAAAAACCTTGAAAAAACCATGTTTACCTACTAAGCTATCTATACATTCGAATAAAGTATTGCTAGGATCTCTCTAGTCTTTTATTGGTGCTTGTCTCCACATGTTGTTTATGCAAGATAATAGAATTCAAGTGTGGGGGAGGCAAACCTCCCAAGCGGAGCACATCATCAACAAATGATGAAAGAACCATGACAACAACCAGCTTGGGGAAGAAGGCACCCCCTTGTATCTAGTAAGTATTCTTTCCCTTTATTCTAGTTAAAAAACGCAAACTAAAACCAAAATAAATAGTTATCCCTAAAGTAGTAAAAATGAAAACAAAATAAAAAGAGTGTGTCTAGTTTGCTTTAATTTTTTAAGAGCTAAATAAATAATAAGGGACTCTAAGGACAATCTCTTAAAATGTAATGATGAATAGTTGCTCTGTTATAATTCCTTTCAAGTACCTAGTTTTCAGCCTTGAATTCTCCTGAGTTTTGGATAAGATTGTTTTGATATAAGGATTGACTCTGAACTTGAAACTCGGGGTAGCATATGCTCGATCTAAGTCTAGGTAATTGATGGATATGATATGAAAAGGCCTGAGCTGCTATTTATTTTGTTCCAAGTGACACTATAGTTCTAGAGATTTATCTTTTGAAAAACACAAAAATGCTACATGATGAGTTCCTGTATGACAAAGCTTGAATTCTCACCAGAGCCTGACTTGTTATTTAGGCTAGGAAAACTTCCACATATATTTTGCTTGTATTGCATTGAGTTTTGTCAAGCTTTGTTGACCCTTATAAGAGGTTTGTCATGCTCTTAAAATCAAGATCATGTACACACCACCCACATATGAACTACTCCAACACTAGGGGTAGGCACAAAAACATGCCATTCCATTTAGATCCACCCAAAAATATTCTACTCCTACACTGGGGGTGAACACAAAAACATGCTTGTTAGGTTTTCCATCCGCCAAATTAATGCTCCAAGTTCTTGTAAGCTGTCTCTCAAAGTTTGGTTGCAGAAAAGAGACATGGGGCTATGCCAAAGTTATTCATAAGAAAAGAAAAAAAAGAGTTGAAAAAATAGACAAGTGTCCGAGATATTGAAAACAATGGGTACTCAAATTCCCGCCTAAAAAGAAAAAAAGAGATGAATAAGATAACCCCTGTTCTCTTGTAAAAATGTTTCCAAGTATAAAAAAAGAGATAATTTTTTAAGGAGCAAAGTAGAATTAGGTTAGCCGCCAAATATATCCACCATACATCTACACACATGCACATCTTGATTTGATTATATGACTCAACTCTCTTTGGATCCATTGTTTGACTTTACAATATATGCACTACAAGTATGCCCTAGCTTTCTCCCTACCTATGAACTCCACATAAGCCTTAGTGGTAGGAAGAGAAAAAGGCATAACATCATTATTGCCTTGGTGAGGATCCACAAATACCATATATATTGAGAGACTTGAGAGTGTCATACAATGGAATCTCTGAGTTTTATTTTGAAAACTAATAAAACCTATGGAACAATGGTGAAAACAAAGAACTTGAGATATAGTGCTTGATTTGATCATTTTGTCTTTCAATTGCTCAAGACTTAAGTGAAGGCTAAGAAGCCCCATTGTTGAAGGTAATATGGGTAACTTTAGAAGTTAGATTAGTTTATTCTAATCCGGAGGAGAATTTCTGAATGAACACACGTGTACTTTTGAGGAGTGAAAGTATTATAACAACTCCTGATCCATTGCTGAGTTTAGCTTTGCTCAGGGACTGGCAAATGTTAAGCTTGGGGGAGCTTGTTGACGTTCGTTAACACCAATTATAAACCATCAAGATAACCTGCATATATACTTAATTCCATCACCAAACATAGTTATAGGGTTTGATTCTAACAAGTTCCATGAGTTTTGGTGCTCTCATTTGTCTTGCATGATATTTAATTTTTCATAGAACAACATTATCTCCAATGGTGAATTGGAGTGCACCATTGCGAAGAGATCGTCGAGCTGATCGAAACGGATATATTATTTGCTATATTTGGAGCTCAGAATGAAAAGATATAAATTTCACAAATAAAAGAAAAACTCCACATCATGAGCTACGGGATTAATTGGGCCCAATTCAGAATTTGGCTCATAAAGACCATGTGCATTTTAATGAGATATGGTGGAAAGTTTAGTACCAATGAGGCTAACTAAGAGGGAGAGGGTGCCAGGCGCCCCTATATATAGCAGCCCCTACCCTCCTCCCTGTATTCATCCTGAAACCCTAATTCATATCCTTATGTCCGGATTAGGGCATCAAGAGAAGATTAGTCCTCTATAGGATCTAGTCTTGTAAATAAAAATATTGAGTTAGAGAGTGAGGGAAGAGTTTGGAGGAAGTACCGGCCTGTCGGTGCTACCTCTATGGCTTGTACTTTGCTAGATCTAGGCTTCTCCAAGTCTACATCTGAGATACTTTTGATAATTGTTTTTTGTTTAATGTAAGTTTTCTGCTCTTTTGTTCACCGGTTCATAGTTCTTTTGAGTGCTCTAGTCCTTGTTAGACCTCTAGATTAGAGTAGTAATCATTAGCATAAGCGTGGTGCTCCCTGCTTCTTAGTTGTGTGGTAGCAGCGGGAGGTGACTGCCCCGTCTATCCTTTGTAGTCCACGCCGAATTGAGCAGGTCTTTAAATTAGTAGGACCGTAGTCGCGTCGGTAGAATTATCTATTAGCGATGCTTTACCATCTAAGCGACATCCCCCGCTAGAATCATAAGCCTTGCTTTACATAAGGTCATAACCATAGGAATTCTCTCCACTCAAACCTTAAACCTTGATTGCTATCCCTAGACAAACTAGTTGTTAGATAACACACACGTTTCCCCGTGGACACGATACTCGATAATACTCTGGGTGAAAACTACATTGATACCCGTGCGCTTATGAATTTTGTCTCTATGTGCCTCCACAGATGTCAATAGCGGGAGGCTAGGCTTCATCCCATCACGTCAATGCAATGGGTCGGGAGGCGATGTCCCCTACTGCAACATGCTACTGACGCCACCCACGTGTGCATGTTTGCACCAGAATGCAGGACCATGTTGTCTGGGTAGTCAAGATTTCATGATGGTCAGACCTTGTGTGATCCTATAAAGTATAAAGTTTCTAAATAAAAATAATCATTGATGCATGGTTCTTGCAAGTTCAACAAATCTTATCAAATACACAAAAATAAGACGAGTTGGGTTCAATACAGATCAAAGCTACTCATGACTATGACTACTGATACAAATGTTGTGACTGAGTGCACTCCGTGGACAATAGTTTTAATCACAGCTCTGTACTATATAGTGTCCGATGAGATCAAATGTGTAGTATTTGGACTTTCTTGTGAGCGTAGTAAAATATGAGAGTGAAGTGAATGTGTCAAGAAAGCTGGACACAAGAAGTGATTCAAGAAAAGGAGCTTTTGACACACTTGAGACTTGATTGCCTGGTGCGGTTGTGATTGGTCTTTTCTGTATGTATTTGATTCGAATGCAAGAAGTCACAACGGTCAAGGGCAGACTAAAGGCATGTTCTGCCCGGTTAGATTTATAATGCTCGGACCATCACAGGGACTCTATGGCAAGGCAAGATAAAGTTTTTTTTCCAATCGGTGTGCTTTGCCTCGGGTGCTGTCACACTCCCTCAGGAATCTCAACCAGTCGTACCCACAGAAGGCGTGTTCAATCAGAGATGCAGGAGTATTGATGTTCCCGAGCATACACTGATGAAAAAGAGCATGTCTCCTCCATTTACACTGATGAGACGACGTTAGTCTCGGCACTGGTTTTTACTACATGTTAGCTCCTCCACTGATGCCCCAATAGTGTGTGCACTCCTTGCGTTTGTGACAACTCTAGAAACACAGAAAAAGAAAGCCCCCATGAGAGGAGAACGAGAACAGAGACATACCAACAAGGATTCCTCAAGACTATCAAGTTCCCTAATTGGCACGACGGGGCTGCAAGAAGACATAGTAGGACCGAGCCAGAGTGACCTAGCATGCATAAAGATCCTTATTCCTGGATTGTATGCAGAAACATTGGTAAGTGTCCATTTTCTGTGTGCTGAATCCAATCTACTAGGGTTTGCCTTTGGTAATGAACTTGTCCCTCTATCTAGCTATGTTGATCATTGTGCATGCAGAAACTACTAGCTGCAATGGCCTAGGCCATTGGAAACTCGAGCTTTGTTTGGACGACGAGCAGAGCATGGCCCGATGGAAGGATGAGGTGTTCCCCGATGGCGGTCACTTGTACCTCCGCTAGGGATGGAAGCACTTCGCTCATGCCCTCGACCTCCAAGATGGATTCTCTCTTGTATTACGGTATGATGGCCAGTCATAAATTAACGTCAAGGTCTTTGACCTTACCACCTGCCGCAAGCAGTACCCGCATGACTTCGAGGCTGATAGTACTCAGCTCTCCCTGCCCATCGTGGAGCCAAGGAGTTTTGTAGTGATCCTAAAGAAGTACCACCTCAATGCAAAGTATCTGGTGAGCACTCGCGCGGGACGCAAAACATACCAATGATGTTGTAAGTTACTATTGTCCTCTTTGTTACTAGTCTTTTTTGTGTGAGGCAAAGAACATGCCAGTGAACTTTGAGCGAGCACACAACTACAAGCAGTGGTGCATGGTTGAGCTGTAGATGTCAGGGCAGTCCTGGTTCATGGGCTTAGAGAGGACCCACATGAACAAAGTCTTGCAAGTGTCATTCAAGTACGGGTGGGGTGCCTTCTACGCTGAGAACTACCTCAACATCGGTGACACCTGCTTCTTTAGCATGATCCACGAGGCCAGCTACAGCAATGACGATGATGAGGAATGGGAGGAGGAGCTAGAGGATGATGAAGCTAAGCTCAAGGTGGAGGTGCGAAAGACAAATAGCGAATGGAGGCGGTGAACTCAACGCAAGAGTTGACATGATCTGTATTTTGTTGTTTCATCAATACTTTTATTCGGCCTTGAAAGCATCTAGGCCCCTAGATTGGATTTCGGTGATTAATGAAAATATAAGATTACTATGACTAACGTGTGTTGTGTAGATGCAAATAAGTTAGGTCTTGGTAATGGAGATCGATTGGGCGATCATGGATGTCATGCCCCTATGATGGAAATCGTTTTGGTTTTCAAAGGATGGACGACAAGGTTAAGGATGACTAGTTCTAAGGGTCGATTGGAGTTGGAGAGACACTTAGAGTAGTTTAGGACTTTGTTTTTCCTTTGGCCGTACTATTAAGGGGGGTATGGATGGATAGCTTGACCTAGATGAGTCTAGTGAGTTAGGTGTGGTGCACACCTATTGAAACTAGCACTAGGTAGCTCCACAATAGCCCTATGATCCCATGGAGCAAACTTCATTCACATATGATCGAGATTAGGAAGTGAATGGAGGGTCAAATACTGACCGGACGCTGGCTCCGGTGCGACCGGACGCTGGCCGCAGGGTCCGGTCAGTTTATTTGATCAAAAGAATGCGTTCGGTGTGACCGGACGCTAAGTGGTCAAAGTGATCGGACACTGAAGACCAACGTCCGGTCGACTCCAGTAAGGTTCTAGTGAAGGGAATCTACGACCGGACGTGTCCGGTCAATATTGACCGGACCCTGAGGATCCAGCGTCCGGTCAAGTACAGTAAGCATCTAGTAAGGGAAAAATGGGACCGGACGTGTCTGGTCAGTGGTGACCGGACCCTGCCAGCGTCCGGTCAACACTTAAACACTAGTGTGCAGGTTGAACTGACCGGAGCGTCCGATCACCCCGCAGAGGCACATAACGGTTCATTTTTCAGCCCTTGTTATAAATAGAAGCTCCACTCTTGTGTGGAGTTACTTTTGCTCATTCCAACAGTTGAGAAACATGTTTGTGAGTGCCAAGAAGAGCAAGGTCCTAGTGAGGTGTTTGTGATTTGAGAATCCAAGAGAGAAACCTCATTAGTGAAGCAAGAGTAGCAAAGTGTGCATCCACCGTTCTCATTTGGCTTGTCATGGTCAAGTGAGAGTTCGTGCTTGTTACTCTTGGTGATCGCCATCACCTAGACGGCTTGGTGGTGATTGGGAGCTTGGCGATCATCCGAAGAGCTTGTGGATGACCCAACTCAAGTTGTGAGCGGTTGTGGGTGATTCACCGCGATGGAGTGTCAAAGAATCAACCCGTAGAGAACACTTGATCCTTGCGTGGATCAAGGGGGAGCTACACCCTTACGTGGGTGCTCCAACGAGGACTAGTGGGGAGTGACGACTCTCCGATACCTCGGCAAAACATCGCCGCGTTTCCTCTCCTCTCTTTACTTTGAGCATTTACTTTAAGCATTACTTTGAGCAATTTAATTCTTATCATTTACATTCCTAGAATTGCCATGCTAGAGTAGGATTGGAACTTAGGTTGCAAGTCTCTTTGTGCGATAAAACATTACAAACACTTTCTAGGCACAAGGGGTTGATTGGGCTATTAATAGGATTTAATTATTGCAAGAAAATTTAGAATTAGCCCAATTCACCCCCCCTCTTGGGCATCTTGATCCTTTCAATTGGTATCGGAGCCTCGTGCTCGTGTTTTAAGCTTAACCGCTTAGAGCAAGATGTCTCACGGGGATGGACCTCCACCTATCTTTGAGGGAGATGATTTTCCTTATTGGAAAATTCGCATGGAGGTGTACTTAGAGGCTTTAGACGTTGGAATACTTAGAGCCACCTCTCTTGGTTTTCCAAGACCTAGGAATCCCGCACAATTACAAGGTGATGAGGTTAATTATGAAAAATGGAATGCAAAGGCTCGCAACACTATCTTTAGAGGCCTTTGTAAAGATGTGTTCAATCGCGTAAGGAACCACAAAGATGCCCATGCACTATGGTCGGACATTTGTGTGCTCCATGAGGGAACTAAGAGTGAGCGTGAGGAACGCTATCATCTTGTCATGAAGAAGCTTAACTCTTTTGAAATGCTTCCTAAAGAATGTGCTAATGAAATGTATTCACATTTGAATGTTCTTGTAGAGGAAGTCAATGGGCTTGGACTTACTCAAATGTCACCATCCGACGTTGTGAGAAAGATCTTGAGTGTCCTCCCCATTGACAAATATGGGCATATTGTGACCGTGCTACACCAAGGTGATCTATCCACCGCTACACCGACACAAATCTTGGGAAAGATTAATGCTCATGAGATGTACATGCACATCATCCCACAAGATGGCTCATCCTCTACCAAGAAGAAAGAGAAAGACTTAGCATTCAAAGCAAGCCAAGAGAAGGGAAAAGCAAGACTTGAGTATGAGAGCTCAAGTGATGAAGAAGATGATGATGAAAGTCTTGCTCTCATGGTGAAGAAGACCGCCAAGATGCTAAAGAAGCTAAACAAAAGTGGCATCAAGTTCAATGGCAAGAAGAAAAAGTTCTTCACTAGCTCAAGAAGGAAGCCAATCTCTGAGATGGATTGCTTCAATTGTGGTGAACTTGGTCATCTAGCACACCAATGTACTAAGCCCAAGAAAGACAAGTTCAAAAACAAGAACAAGGGCAAGAAAGATGACTCAAGCAATGAAGATGAAGATGAAAAGAAGAAGAACAAGCCATACAAGAAGAGAGATGGCAAGAAGAGGGACTTCCACAAGAAGAAGAAAAGTGGAAAGGCCTACATCGTCAGTGATTGGCTCACGGACATTGATTCATCTAGTGGATCATCCGATGATGATAGTGACAATGAGAAGGTGACCGCCATTGCTATTGATCTTTCATTTTCACCGCCACCACCGCCATCATCCTCAACACACCTATGTCTTATGGCCAAGGGTGAATGCAAGGTATCTAATGATGATGATAGTAGTGGTGATGAGCATGCTAGTAATGATGATAGTGATAGCAATAGTGATGATGATGACTCACCTTCTTATGATGATCTTGTTAAAATACTAAGAAAATATACTAAGATCATTAGAAAGAGAGGAGCTAAAATTGAAAAACTAGATGCTAAGAATGATTCACTTTTAGCAAAATGTGATACAATGGATAAGGCTAATGTTGAGCTCAAAGAAACAAATGATGCTATAACATCCAAACTCAAGGAGCTAAAATCTTCTAAGAAAGAACTTAGAGATAAACATGATAAACTTGAGTGGGTGCACAATGAGCTCATCACTAGCCACAACAAGCTAAAAGATGAATATACAACTCTAAAGATTAATTATGATACTCTTGTTATTGCTCAAGAATTTCTACCAAATGAGCCACATGATGCTACTAACCATGTTGTTAAGATTGATATAGCTACATTATGTGATGATTTAATTGATGAGAGCATTGAGCAAAGATCTAGTGGCAAAGGCAAGCAAGTGGTTGAGTGCAATGACTATGATGAGTATATCAAGCTCAAGAATGCAAATGAAAAGCTCATGAAAGATCTTGAAGAGATAAAGAGCCACAACACTAGAAACCCTTGATCATGATGAAGAGTTGATCCTTGAGAATGAGAAGCTCAAAGAAGAGAACAAGAGGCTAAAGGAAGAGAAGAACAATGATGTTCTCAAGGAAGAGAACAAAAAGCTCAAAATAGAGAAAGAACATCTCAAGGTTGGATTGAGCAAGTTTGCAAGAGGCAATCATCTTCAAAGTGAGCTTTTAATGAACACCATCATGAAGATGGATAGAAGTGGCATTAGATATGTGGCACATGTAGAGAAGAAGAAGGCTCAAGTTCAACAACAACAATTAAAGCCGAAGCCAAAGAAATGTTTTGAGTGTGGACAAGAAGGCCACTTTGCTCATGAGTGCCAAACTCCACCACCACAACCCTTGCCCAAGCATGCTAGACCCTTTGCCTTCAATGCTCATTACATGCTTAGAAAGGACTCTAGTGGAAAGATGAAAGTCATGTTCTTAGGATCTCCTAATAAGAATAGGTCTAAGAAGATTTGGGTTGCTAAGTCACTTGTTGAGAAGGTGAAGGGCTCTCAACAAGTTTGGGTTCCTAAAGCTTGAATCTCTTGTGTATAGGTGAACTACAAGACCGGTGGAAGTCATTGGGTTATTGATAGTGGTTGCACTCAACATATGACAGGTGATCCTCGTATGTTCACCTCACTAGATAAAGAGGTTGATGGACAAGAGAGAATAACATTTGGAGATAACTCAAAGGGCAAGGTTAAAGGATTGGGCAAAGTGGCAATATCAAATGATCATTCCATCTCCAATGTGCTGTATGTTGCTTCATTGAGTTTTAACTTGCTATCCGTTGGACAGTTGTGTGATCTTGGCTTCCAATGCTTGTTCACCGAGAAGGAGGCTGTTGTATCCAAGGTGGATGATAATCAAGTGATATTCAATGGATTTAGATACAACAACTTATATCTAGTGGACTTCACCTCCGAAGATACAAACTTGAAGACTTGCCTATTCACCAAAACAACACTTGGGTGGCTATGGCATAGAAGACTTGCTCATGTTGGTATGAGTTCACTCAAGAAGCTAATGAAAAATGATTTGGTGAGAGGGTTGAAGGATGTGAAGTTTGAGAAGGACAAGCTTTGTAGTGCATGTCAAGCTGGCAAGCAAGTTGCAAATACCCATCCAACAAAAGCTTTCATGTCAACCACAAGAGTGCTTGAACTCCTCCACATGGATTTATTTGGTCCAACAACATACAAGAGTTTTGGAGGAAATCTTTATTGTCTTGTGATAGTTGATGATTATTCAAGGTATACATGGGTGTTCTTCCTTCATGATAAATCCGAAGTTGCATCTTGTTTCAAGAAATTTGCCAAGAGAGCTCAAAAATGAATTTGAAGTGAAGCTCAAGAAGATAAGAAGTGACAATGGGAAAGAGTATGACAACACAAACATTGAAGCTTATTGTGATGAAGTTGGAATCAAACATGAAGTCTCCGCTACTTATAGTCCTCAACAAAATGGTGTAGTTGAGAGGAAGAACCGGACTTTGATCACTCTTGCAAGGACAATGCTAGATGAGTACAACACCCCCAAAGCTTTTTGGGCAGGAGCAATCAACACTGCATGCTATGCATCCAACCGCCTATTCCTTCAAAAGTTCCTTGGCAAGACACCTTATGAGTTGCTAAATGGGAAGAAGCCGGACGTCTCCTTCTTTAGGGTGTTTGGTTGCAAATGCTACATCTACAAGAAGTGGCAACACCTAGGGAAGTTTCAAAGACGTTGTGATATTGGTTTTCTTGTTGGTTACTCATCAAAGTCCAAAGCATATAGAGTATTTAATCATGCCAACGATTTGGTTGAAGAAACATATGATGTGGAATTTAATGAATCTAATGGCTCCCAAGGAGCACATGAGAATCTTGATGATGTAGGTGATGAACCATTGAGGGAGGCAATGAAGAACATTCCGGTGGGAGACATCAAGCCTAAAGATGATGAAGATGATGTACAAGTCATTGATCAACCTTCTTCATCAAGTGTGCCACAAGATGGTGAAAAAGATGGGAGAGTAGAAAATGAAGATACTCATGTCTCCCATGAGCAAATGGTGGTACAAGCACAAGATGTTGATGCTCCACAACCTCCTCCTCAAGTGGTCAATAGAAGAAATACACCTCTAATACAAGATCATCCACAAGATCTCATCATAGGGAGTCCATCAATGGGAGTGATGACTAGATCTCAAAAACTTGCTTCATTTATTGCTCATCACTCTTTTGTCAGAAGCTCTTAAGGATCCGGATTGGATCAATGCCATGCATGAAGAGTTGAACAACTTCACCCGCAATGAAGTTTGGACTCTTGAAGAGCGACCAAAAGGAGCAAGAGTCATTGGAACAAAGTGGGTGTTCCGCAACAAGCAAGATGATCAAGGTGTTGTTGTGAGGAACAAGGCAAGACTAGTTGCAAAGGGTTTCTCTCAAGTTGAAGGTTTGGATTTTGGAGAGACCTTTGCACCGGTTGCAAGACTAGAAGCCATTCGTATCCTACTTGCATACGCATCACATCAAGAAATAAAGTTATATCAAATGGATGTGAAAAGTGTATTTTTAAATGGCTTTATTAATGAACTAGTCTATGTTGATCAACCTCCTGGGTTTGAAGACCCTAGATATCCTAATCATATTTATAGGTTGTCCAAGGCGCTATATGGGCTTAAGCAAGCCCCAAGAGCTTGGTATGAGCAGCTTCGGGACTTCCTCATTGAGAAGGGCTTCACCATTGGGAAGGTCGACACCACACTATTCACCAAGAAGCTTGATGGGCATATCTTCATTTGTCAAGTGTATGTTGATGATATCATCTTTGGATCATCAAATGAAGACTCATGCAAAGAATTTGGTGAATTGATGTCGAAGGAGTTCGAGATGTCAATGATTGGAGAGCTTACATTCTTTCTTGGTTTTCAAGTCAAGCAAATGAAAGAAGGCATCTTCATCTCTCAAGAGAAATACACAAAAGATCTTCTCAAGAGATTCAAGATGGATGAATGTAAGCCAATCAAGACACCAATGGCTACTAATGGACATCTCAACCTAGATGAGGGAGGTAACCTAGTTGATGAAACTCTCTACCGTTCTATGATTGGTAGCTTGTTATATTTAACCGCATCTAGGCCCGACATCATGTTTAGTGTGTGTATGTGTGCTAGATTTCAAGCTAATCCTAAGGAAACACATTTAATTGCCATAAAAAGAATCCTTAGGTACCTTAAACACACACCAAGCATTGGCTTTTGGTATCCCAAAGGAGATATATTTGAATTAGTGGGCTATTCCGATTTGGATTATGCCGGTTGCAAAGTTGACAGAAAAAGCACATCCGGAGGGTGCCATTTGCTTGGTAGATCACTTGTGTCTTGGTCCTCCAAGAAACAAAATAGTGTGGCTTTGTCCACCACCGAAGCAGAATACATTGCCGCGGGTGCTTGTTGTGCACAAATATTATACATGAAACAAACTTTGCTAGACTATGGTGTAATTCTAGAAAAAGTACCTCTTTTGTGCGATAATGAAAGTGCGGTAAAACTTGCAAACAACCTGGTTCAACACTCTCGCACCAAGCACATAGATATCCACCATCACTTTCTAAGAGATCATGTTGCTAAAAATGATATATCACTAGAAGGTGTAAGGACCGAACATCAATTAGCGGATATCTTCACTAAACCACTAGATGAGGCTACATTTTGTAGATTGCGGAACGAGCTCAATGTACTTGATTTTAGTAACTTCACTAAAAGATGAGCTTGTGTTGGCCCTTGCATTCATTGTAACATACAACATGTTTATTTCATGGCAATGTATGTAGAGCTTGTCTAACATGGTTAAGATAACCGCCGAAAAGCGTGTGAAGAAGCTTAACCTTGGATCAAACTTGACAAGCAACTAGATTTACTTACAAGTATTACATATGCTTGAATGTTGTTTTGTCGTTTTGTTCCATTTGCCCTCTTGTTGCCTATTTTCTTAAAAATAATTATAGCCTAAGGCAAAATATTCTAAAAAAAAAACTTGAGAGTTTGAGAGAGGTCACTCACATCAGTCCCAATTGGTATTTATTTGGATCTTATTCTAGTTGGGACTTGATTGGGAATAGGCAGCGCGAAGGAACTTTGAAGATTTGCTACAAAAGAGTGACCGGACGCTGCACCGAACCCTGATGTCCAGCGTCCGGTCAGTTCACAGGAGGTGAACTGCAGCTGAAGGAGTGACCGGACTCTGCGTTTCAGCGTCTAGTCAGAAGACGTTCAGCATTCGGTCGTGTGATGAAGACGAAGAAGAGTTGACCGGACCCTGCCTGCGTCCGGTCATGGTCCACCGGACGCGTCCGGTCGCGATTCCAGGGGTTTTGGACCTTACTGGAATCGACCGGACGCTGGGTGGTAGCGTCCGGTCGCTACCACTAGTGCGTCCGGTCAGTAGAAAACGTGCGGCATCAGATCTCTTCTCATGTTTCCTTATCTGTTGAGTTGGGGAACCTTTTAAACTGAATCACCGCATTGCTCTGGATCCATCCCGTCGTCTTCCTCAACCCTAGCCGCTGCAAGTCCCAAATCGCTGAAGAGCTTGCTGCGCTCGCCTCTGCCTACGCCGACATCTCCACCGTCGCTGTCCCACGCCTCCGCCAGCATTGCGCCGAGCACCCGCCCTTGCAGCCGCTTCCGCTCCACCTTGCCGTATCGCCATGCCTCCACGAGCCCCTACGCTGCCACCTTTTCTAGTGCTGGTGCATGCTCCAGTCCTCGTCGACGGCTGTCAGCGTCTCCCCGAGCCATTGCTCTCCATTGGTCGACTGAGTTTTTGGTAAGGCCATGCCCTAAACCACAAACCTAGATCAATTTCATAACACTGATTTATAATCACATCTAGGGCTATCAATTCATTCACCGCTCAAAACCCTAACCCTAGCCGGTTCCGAGGTTTCCCCCGCGTGACACATCTCTTCTTTTCTCGGATCGCCGATTCGTCAGGTAGAAAGCCCGTCGCCTCAATTTCGTACCTACATTGCTTGCTTCCTAGGGTTTTCGCATCTATTAGATATATTGTATTTATTTGTATATCCATCTATTCCATCATGCAGCGAGTTGGTGCCGTTGAGATCGTGTTGTAGTTGTCAGTTAAACTCGGGCCAAGCTCGTGAGTACGGATCGAGGCCAAGCCTCGGAAGTGTAGAGCAGTTACTCTTGACAGCGGCAGTTGTTCTTGTTGGCAGCAGTTGATCATTTTAGATGGCTCACATGAAGAACGTCGGGGGTGGTCCAGGAGATGATGATCGGAGGCCTCCGCCTTGCCTGCCTTCAGATCCAAAAGGCAAGGCGACAAAGAAGATTGCATCCAAGAAGAGGAAGTACCCAGATGCAGAGATAGCTCATGCAAGCAGCAGTTGCAGAGGCCGCAGAGCATGCCGAGAGAGGGGGTGTCCGCAGTGGGGTTGTCATTGCAGATCATCTGTCACCAGAGGCATAGGGCCAACTTGAGCATATTGAGCGTCTTCATGGTAGTCCACCAGGAACTATGATGATGGCAGGATGACGTCTTCCCATTGTGGATCCTCAGAATCAGGGGGAGTCATAGCAGGAGTCTCAGGAGCAGCCCCCACCAGCTAAGCCTTAGCTAGGCTCAGGAGACTCAGGAGGGCCAGCAGGCCGAGGAGGCTGAGGAGACCGAGCAGGCACCCCAGCCACAGCTACGCCGCTCTAGTCGTACCCATGTTCCTATCTTACCGAGGCCGCCGACACAGCGGAGGGGATCACATCCACTACCTAGACCTTAGGGTCCTCCTCCAGTGGTACATCTTGACTTGAGGGCCGCCATGGCCAAGCAGGTTCAGCAGCTTCGCTTCATGGAGTTTGATGTGTGGTTTCCTCCGAGGAGGGATGATAGAGCAGCAGAGGGTTTCTACACGCCACTGTAGGAGGATTTCTACAATGCTTACCTCAACAATGAGGCAGTGTTCAGATCTCAGTGGGTTTGCAGTATAGAGTCTATTGTGGCAGCAGTGGAGAGCATATCCGCCCTACTTATCATATTTGCTGGGGCTGACAGATCTGATTGGCCAGACAGGATTGTATGTACAATCTTGGGTTCGGCAGTTCTATGCTTCGCTCTACGTTGACCCGCATCATAACTTTATACACTTTGCATTCAGAGGCAGAGACTACAGAGTGATGAGTTTTAGGGCCAGGGAGATACTGAGGCTATAGGAGCAGCCTATCAAGTTACATGAGGTTTGTTATGGACAGCAAGAGCTCCCAGGCGTCCTCATGGTGGTAAGGTGCCACCTACAGAGCTTGTGCGTCATTGCTTTAAGGAGCCCTTTGGTGAGAGGTCGAGGAGGAACCCCAGTGACCTTACACCTACAGGTAGAGTGCTAGAGGCTATCATTAGGAGGACACTACTTCCTAGGTTGGGATACAGAGAGGGCTTGACTCGCCTCCAGCTTTGGCTCCTCAATGCCCTGATGCAGCAGACAGTGTTCGATATTTGGGATCTTCTTCTGTCTGAGATGGAGGACACGATAGCTGAGGGCTTCAAGGGTCGCAAACAGCTTCCTTATGCACATTGGATCACATTCCTTATGCTCAAGGCTGTGTAGGTTAGGACACCAGAGATGCTTGCAGAGTACAGAGGTGCCACCACAGAGTTTCCAGCATATAACATGGCATAGAGGATCAGACATAGCACTCCTCAGGCACCCAGTCAGCCTCACCGTCGCCCAGATGTACCAGAGTCCGCAGCTCAGTAGGACAAGATTATCAGAGGCATAGCAGCTACTGAGGAGGAGCAGCTTGAGGCTCAGTAGGAGAGGAGCGAGTCTAGTGACAGTTCGGATGACGACTACCTGCCTATTCCTTAGATGCCTCCATGCAGACACGATGCAGAGGCTGGCAGTTCTAGCTCAGCTCCACCAGCATTGCAGACGGACCCCGCTCTCATTGCTATTCTTGAGCGAATGCAGCAGGATCAGGCATGACAGGCTCAGGAGACCGTTGCCAACTTTGCATAGTTTCAGGCTCGTCAGGACGAGTTCCAGCGCTAGCAGCAGATCCTCCAGTAGCAGCACCAGCAGATGCATCAGCAGCAGTTACTCATGCAGCAACAGCTTATGGGATTCATGTAGCATGTAGTGATAGCTCTTAGGGCCCCACAGCCACAGCCTTCGCCCTAGATTGCTCAGCCTGACACCACTACGATGACTCCAGTAGTATAGCCCAGTGGGCTTCAGAGTCAGGGACAGCCTCCAGCTCAGTTTGCTTCTCCCCCAGTATAGGTGTCCCAGTGGTTATCCTCGCCAGTGGTAGCCCCGCAGTTCACACCACTTCAGACGGGTTTCACACCGGATCAGTCATCCTCACTATTTGTGCCTGACACATCAGTCTCCAGGAGTCTTGGAGCATCTTTCAGTGAGTTGACAGGGATCCCTACACCACCACATATGCATGCTACCGGTCCTTCTACAGCAGCTCCTGTCGCTGTGACTACTCAGAGGCTCCCTTTGTTTGTCACATCTTCAGATCCTATGACAGATCTACTAGCAGCATCACAGGCAGCACCTGCCCTAGCTCAGACCCAGACCGCTTCAGCGACGCTTCCAGCCTTAGAGGGTTAGTCAATATAGAGCTCAGGGTCAGATGATGATGGCGCCTAGGTTCAGCTTGCTCCTCGTACTTCAGCACCCGACTCGTCCGCTGCAGCCCCGCCGACCAGCCCTTAGGTTTTGGTGTTTGATGCCAAAGGAGGAGAGGGTTCAAGTATGCCGACTCGGGGGGAGTGACTTTTAGGGGGAGTCTTGTTAGCTATTAGTCTTTTATATACATTTGGAGTTTATTTGTGTGATACACTATTACTATTATGCATTCGTGTGTTTACGTTCATGCATACTTTTATATCTATGTGATAGTGATATCTACGTGATTGTGATATATGACATGTGTGCTCTCTAATTTGATTTCTTAATATGTCATATCACTTGTATTATGCTCATTTGCCTTTGCTTCCGCGTTTATACTCCGATGCAAATGAGCCTTGTTACGTGTACTCATGCTTAATTCATATCTTTTGAGTACATTGTGTTGGCTTGGGTCATAAAAGTTTGCCTAACCCTTTTTGTTCTTATTGACAAAAGCTTAAATGAACCAAGCATATCAAAAACCTCACTCTTTTACATACTCGAGGTGGTATTGTCATCAATCACCAAAAAGGGGGAGATTGAAAGCATCTAGGCCCCTAGATTGGATTTCGGTGATTAATGAAAATATAAGATTACTATGACTAACGTGTGTTTTGCAGATGCAAATAAGTTAGGTCATGGTAATGGAGATCGATTGGGCGATCATGGATGTCATGCCCCTACGATGGAAATCGTTTTGGTTTTTAAAGGATGGACGACAAGGTTAAGGATGACTAGTTCTAAGGGTCGATTGGAGTTGGAGAGACACTTAGAGTAGTTTAGGACTTTGTTTTTCCTTTGGCCGTACTATTAAGGGGGGTATGGACGGATAGCTTGACCTAGATGAGTCTAGTGAGTTAGGTGTGGTGCACACTTGTTGAAACTAGCACTAGGTAGCTCCACAACAGCCCTATGATCCTATGGAGCAAACTTCATTCACATATGATCGAAAGTTGGAAGTGAATGGAGGGTCAAATACTGACCGGACGCTGGCTCCGGTGCGACCGGATGCTGGCCGCAGGGTCCGGTCAGTTCATTTGATCAAAAGAATGCGTTCGGTGCGACCGGACTCTAAGTGGTCAAAGTGACCGGACACTGAAGACCAACGTCCGGTCGACTCCAGTAAGGTTCCAGTGAAGGGAATCTGCGACCGGACGCGTCCGGTCAATATTGACCGGACCCTGAGGATCCAGCGTCCGATCAAGTACAATAAGCATCCAGTAAGGGAAAAATGCGACCGGACGCGTCCGGTCTGTGGTGACCGGACCCTGCCAGTGTCCGGTCAACACTTAAACACTAGTGTGCGGGTTGAACTGACCGGAGCATCCGGTCACCCCGCAGAGGCACATAACGGTTCGTTTTTCAGCCCTTGTTATAAATAGAAGCTCCACTCTTGTGTGGAGTTACTTTTGCTCATTCCAATAGCTGAGAAACACGTTTGTGAGTGCCAAGAAGAGCAAGGTCCTAGTGAGGTGTTTGTGATTTGAGAATCCAAGAGAGAAACCTCATTAGTGAAGCAAGAGTAGCAAAGTGTGCATCCACCGTTCTCATTTGGCTTGTCATGGTCAAGTGAGAGTTCGTGCTTGTTACTCTTGGTGATCACCATCACCTAGATGGCTTGGTGGTGATTGGGAGCTTGGTGATCATCTGAAGAGCTTGTGGATGACCCAACTCAAGTTGTGAGTGGTTGTGGGTGATTCACCGCGACGGAGTGTTAAAGAATCAACCCGTAGAGAGCACTTGATCCTTGCGTGGATCAAGGGGGAGCTACACCCTTGCGCGGGTGCTCCAACGAGGACTAGTGGGGAGTGGCGACTCTCCGATATCTCGGCAAAACATTGCCGCATTTCCTCTCCTCTCTTTACTTTGAGCATTTACTTTAAGCATTACTTTGAGCAATTTAATTCTTATCATTTACATTCCTAGAATTGCCATGCTAGAGTAGGATTGAACTTAGGTTGCAAGTCACTTTGTGCGATAAAACATTACAAACACTTTCTAGGCACAAGGGGTTGATTGGGCTATTAATAGGATTTAATTATTGCAAGAAAATTTAGAATTAGCCCAATTCACCCCTCTTGGGCATCTTGATCCTTTCAGGCCTGTCAAGATTTCTAAGTACCAGACTATCTTAGGCCCTGTTTGGATAAACTACGACTAGTTGGCCATGTCTAAAAATTAGGCAATTAGTTGTTTTATTAGTCCATACATATTTGTATCATGAACTAATTGTTGGGTTCTATGTACGAGTTGGATGGCCCCTGATAGTTGCAATCATTGTATTTCATTGTTCATCAACTCGTAGTGATCCAGATCATCCATATTTCCTAGGGTTGGACTGTCTTAGGCTCTAGAAAATTTCAACATCTGTATGCTCGCGTCCTTCGATCAGAAAGGGTGAACACCGTTAGTATACTATAGATCAGAAAGAGAGCTACAGGAAAAAGCAACCAACAGGGGCTAGACAGAGTTTAACCCACCTAATCAAAGTTCAACAAAAGTTAACATAGACATAGCGATTGCGTGGGTTAAACTCTATTGAACGTGGTGTAGATCAGGTCATTTGGTCATTTGGTAGCTGTTTTCTAGCCCTTGTTGGTTGGTTTTGCCTGCTGATTTCCTTCTGGTTCTCTTTCTGATTTGTAGTATAGTAAATATGCATAACGGAATTCATCCAATCAAGTCTCCTATCAATCTAATGCCTAACGGAGGAGCCACATAGCTATTTAAAGTTTACTGCACACATAGGAAAGTCTGAGCATTGTAAATCTGACTGGGCTGGACACGTCTCACGTTATACAAGGAAACCTGATTCATACTAATACTTTCATTGAATCCCTAAGGCCTTGTTTGGATACGCATGTATTCAACTCAATCCACATGTGTTGAAGTGAATTCTAGTGGAATTAAACTAAGTTCCATTCCATTTCACTCCAACACATGTGGATTGAAGTGGATACACATGCATCCAAATAGGCCTAAAGGAAACAAATAAAATTGAAAAAAAGCAAAAGCAAAAGCAACAAAAATCAAAAGCTATAGAATACACTATATTTGAGGACAAATTTGAAATGCTAGAATACACTACATTCAAAAAGAGTGAATTACTAGTTTCTTATTCTAATTTCTCATTCAAAAAATAGATTTCTTGGCAAAACCCATAGTCCTCACTGCAATACAGAGCCCTTCTTTCCCATCTATCTGCATAGGCGCAGACACCGCCTGCACACAGAAGATCATTGCCCACCTATGCCGGCAGCGGCAGTGACAACTTGCCCCACGTCGTTCGGAGGACGACCTCGATGGGGGGGCGGCACATCACACACCCCTTGTTGCTTAGCCACATACTCATTGGTCCATCACCACCACCCACGATACTTCCTCGCCCTCAACCTATCTTATGTACCGCCTCACAATGTCATGATCGCCGACATCGCCATTGTGCCTATAGAGCAATAGGGCAACTAGATAGACTGCCAGATTGTGCTTACCATCAGTGCCATGGATGAGATCATCAAGGCATGGCCGGGGATTATGCTTTTCCATGAATATGGTTTGTATCCCGGTGAGGAAGCAAGCCTCTAGGTTGCCGACTTGGGTCAGGCTAGCAAGGAGGGCTTCATAGTCAATGGGGTCGTCCCACGTCCTCCTGCGTTTGAACTAATCTAGTGCCAGACGCCGATCGACGGTGGGGTCACCACAGATGCGGCATATGGATAAGCAAGTCACCCGTAGGATGCGGAGGTCATCCATGGGCCACTCCGAGGTCACAACTATTGTTATTTCTTAATGACTATTGGAGGATTCCACAAACGCACAGAACTATCACGTAGCACTTCGCTCAGTGAGTACCGAGTTTCGAATTTATATTTTTCCCATAGGAAGGCAGAAGGCTAGAATTTATATAGGACTAGGATTTGTTAAAGGTAGGTCTTAAGTTGATCCTAGGTAGAAGAACGATAGTGAAGGATGGGTGTGAACTACCTAAACTAACTACTAAATACAAGCTACCCAGAGATAGCTAGGTGGGAGAGTGAGTGATATATCTTTCTAGTAACTAAGGGTAAACAAATAACTAGGAGAAATATGATAGTACTATGGGGCACAGCTCGCCTACCAACTAGGAGAGTTAAATAGACAAGGTCTGCCACGAGCCCTATGATTTAATAACTAGACCTATCGTGATGGAATACAGAGGATGGACAAGGCTATTGTTGGTATAAATTAATGCACATAGAATAATCCGCAAGCGCACGGATATTATACCGATGTAGCACTTCACAGGGAGTACCCAATTTTATATCGAACTCAAGGAAACATGTGTGACAATAACCAAATATAACTTAACCTAACTTCATAATCAAGGCTAGATAATAGGAGCGTAGAAGAGACTACTAAAGTCTTCTAGTTCTAACTTCGGTAAGCTTTGTCTTCTATTATTCAATTCTAGGGATATTACTAGAGAAAACATAGGCAGAGTATGTTTTCTATAGGAACAGAGTCCTGCTAAGCCTACTAACGGGAGATGGACTACAAAGGATTCAACGAGGCTATAAGAGTCACTCTCGCGAGCTACCACCAATCCGGAAAATAGGGTACATCCACGAATAACCGAGTCTAAGCACCATGCTTACACTATGAATACTACTTTAACCCAGGAGCTACAAGGATTAAAGTAGTCAAAAGAGAGTCACAAACCTAAAGAACAACATGAACAAGATGCTTACTTGAATTACAAGTTGATTACCAGAGAAATCTCAGAAGCAAGCTCAAGAAGAACTTGATTCCATCAGGGCACAAGCCATAGAGAGAGCACCGACAGGCCAGGACTCCTCCAAAACCCTTTCCTCTCACTCTATCTCTCTATCTCTAATACAAGACTAGATCCTATCAAGGACTATCTTCTCTTCATTGCTAGCTATGATCCTGGTGGACATATGAATTATGGTTTCTAGCTTCTCAGCTCTTAGGATCAAATAAGGCATGCCCTAGAGGGGGTGCCAGCAGATATATATAGGTCAGAGCATCAATTTGAGCTCTCGGATCAATCCAACTTGAATAAATGGTGGAGATGCAATCCTTATGGTGTTGGAGAACTGACATAGCAAGGAGGCTGATAGGTGGGACCCATAGGGGCCAGGCAGCCTGCATGTGGGGCTGGCCAGCCCCTCATGTTAGTGGCTTGGCCTCTGCTTTGGTGATTTACCTTCTGGAGTCTTCTAGAGTCTTCCCACGTTCTTTACGCGACGTAATTCCCTAATTTTCATTGACGAATAGGTCCTCCTTGGTGGTTTTTTATTAAATCCTATTGGAAACACGAATTCACCAAAACTCATGGAATTTGTCAGTTAAAACCCTTAAGTCTATGTTGGTGATCCATTTTATCCATTTATGCAAGTTATATTAATGGTTTTTTATGAATGTGAACTACCATCAACAAACTCCCCCACACTTAGGCTTTTACTCGACCTCGATGAAAGGATGGATTACTCAAGACATATCTTGAGGACAAGACATCAACATAAATCCATTCCCAGCCATGCATGTACTACAGGATTCAAAGTGTCTACCATGAAACTTTGGGCGGTTGAAAAATGGAACAGCTTGAAACAGATCACCATCTTCCATCAGTCTAGTCAATTGGAGAAACATTTAAGATTTTTGAAAAACAAAACATAGCTTACCTTCTTATTTTGTGGTAATCTCAAATCACTCTATATATATAGTATTTTTTTGAATCCTCACCAAGGTAATGATGACTTTGCCTTCTTTTTGCGTACTTATAAAAGCTTATTTGGAGCTCAAGTAGGGATAAATATAAGAGCATACCTGCATTGCATATATTGTAAAGTCAAAACAACCGAGGAGAAAAAATATCATACTCTTAGATCAAGATGTGCATGTGTGTGGATATATATGTGGTGGCTAACCTGATTCTACTATGCTCCTTGAAACATGTCTCTCTTGATTGAAACTTGAAAACACTTTTGCAAGAAGTCATGGGCTATCTTATTCATCTTTCTTCTTTTTTTCAGGCGGGCATCTAAGTACCCATTATTTTAGATATCTCGGACTTTGTCCATTTTTCTCAATATTTTTTATTTTTTTTCTCTCTTCTCTTTTTTTTATGAATACCTTTTACATAGCCCATGCCTCTTTCTTTGCAATTGAAACTTTTCAAGAGAGACATTTATAAGAACTTGGAGCATTTATCCTAACAATCATATTTTTGTGTCTATTCCCAATATAGGAGTAGAACATTTTTGGGTGGATGGAAAATATGTTGTTGCGTACCCCTAGTGTAGGAGCAGCAGGTATATGTGGACTGTATGTGATCTTGATCTTGAGAGCATGATAAGTTTCTCAACAAGGGTCACAAGGTTCGACCAAACTCAATACAATGACAAGTAGTATATGTAGAAGGTTTCCTAGTCCATCATATTATGTTTGGCTCTGGTAGGACATTTCTTACCACAAAGGAGAGGTGAAGCTATTCTTTTTACTTTTTGAAATAAAATTCTCTAATAACGAGACATCAAGAATGAAGTTCTCATTATTCTACTATATCTCATTCCTCAATAACTTAAATAACATAGGGTCCCTAAAAACAAGTTCCCAACAGTAGCAAGACTTCCAGGAAAAGTATTATGTGAGTCTATCCCTTAGTCAAGACTGAAATAATCTTTCCTCATATTTTAAAATTGTTTATCATAGGATTTTCAATTCGGTTCGAAACATAAAGCATAACATATGAAAATTAAGTGTATTGGGCTCAAACCTGACCGTGGATGAAGCGTGAGGTGATGCAGTGTTGTGGTGGGCCGGCCAGTCCATGTAAGAGGCCGGGTGGCCCACTCTTGGGCCCGTTTTGGTCCAACTTTGGTGAGCATGGTTTTTGGTTTATTGCTTTTTGAATTCCGTGATTTTTTTGATTGAATTCCATCTTGTTGTCACGGTGTGTCTCCCCCTCACTTGTTTTCCTATATACCTTTATGCACAACATGTGGAGACAAAACACATATCCCAAAGAAATAGAGAGTAGATGATAATAATAAGACTCCATTAATATCATACGACGCTTTATTACACAAACTAACCTAAACACAAACTTCAACCACTCTAACAATCTGAGCTAGCGAGTAACCTAAACATACTATCTTTAAACATTTAACCTAACCACTCGTGCCTTATTATCAACTACCTAATTCTCACTTCCTCATCTTAGCAACAAAATGATTGTTGGTATTTATTAAGTGCAAATAGAATATAAAGGATTCCGCAAGCGCACAGAATACCATTGTAGCATTTTACCAAGAGTATTCCAGGTATCGTTATTTATATTTTACCATAGGGAAACAATGGAGGAAAGATTTATTAGATAACAAAGGAATGTCTATTAATCAACATACTAGCATAGCTAAAGCAGGGGTGAATGTAATGATAGAAATAAAGCATAATGACACTTAGGGGATACATCACTAAAATAATGTAAACTAGTCAACTCGGGAGAACAACGGGTGATGTAGATTCCTATGATATTCCTATTACATGGTCAAAGTATATATACATCCAACTATAGCTAAGACTAACTCTACTCTTGTGCACTTTGAGACGTCGCTTAAACAATAGAGCACCCACAATAGATAACTCTACTGATGCAACTATGGTCCTACAATTTAAGAACTTGCTTAATTTGGAGTGGACTACAAAGGATAGATGGGGCTGTCACCTCCCGCTGCTACCATCCAACTAGAGAACAGGGTGCACTCATTTGCAGAGCATCATATAAGCACCATGCTTACACGAGACTCGACTACTTAGCCTAACCGGTAAACTAGAAGGCTAAGCGCTCTATGAACCCACACACAAAAGTAATGATAACCATAACTAAGCAAGATATATATTCAAAGTAAGTATAGCCATGTAGATAAGAATATGATAAATTGATAATAAGTCTTATAAGATGTAGAAGTGAAGATACAAGGCTTTGCCTAGTCTCCAAGACTAGATCCGAAACTTGAGCATGAGCCCAACTCGACCCTTACTTCCGAGCTACTAATCTACTACATTAGAAAGTTCTAGACCTATTCCTCCTGGTGTGTCTTGATCTGAATGAGAGATACGAATTAGGGTTTCTAAGATAGCTCTAGGGAGGGGGGTAGGGTTTACTATATGGGGAGGCGCGACACCCTCCCCCTCTTAGTTAGCATCATTGGTACTAAACTTTCCACCATATCTCATTAAAATGCACATGGCCTTTATGGACCAAATTCTAAATTGGGCCCAATTAATCCGGCAGCTCATGATGTGGAGTTTTTCTTTTATTTGCGAAATTTATATCTTTTCATTTTGAGCTCCAAATATAGCAAATAATATATCCATTTCGATCAGCTCGATGAGCTCTTCGCAATGGTGCACTCCAATTCACTATTTGAGATAATTTTGTTCTGTAAAAAATTAAATATCCTATGAGACAAGTGATAGCACCAAAACTCATGGAACTTGTTAGAATCAAACCCTATAACTATGTTTGGTGATGGAATTAAGCATATTTGCAAGTTATGTTGATGATTTATAATTGACATTAACAACCGTCAATAAGTTCCCCCAAGCTTAACCTTTACCAGTCCCTGAGCAAAGCTAAACTCAACAATGGATCAGGAGTTGCTACAATGTTTTCACGTCTCAAAAGTACACATACGTTCAATGAAAAATTCTCCTCGAGATTAGAATAAACTGATTTGACTTTCAAACTTACCCATATTACCTTCAACCATGGGCCTTTTATCCTTCACTTGGGTCTTGAGTAATTGAAAAATAGAACGATCAAGTCAAGCACTATGTCTCAAGTTCTTTGTTCCATGATTGTTCCGGAGTTTTTATAAGTTTTCAAAATAAAACTGAGAGATTCCATTGTATGACACTCTCAAGTCTCTCAATATATGTGGTATTTGTGGATCCTCACCAAAGGTAGTAAAGATGTTATGCCTTTTTTTCTCTTCCTACAACTAGAGCTTATGTGGAGTTCATAAGTAGGGAGAAAGCTAGAGCATACTTGCAATGCATATATTGTAAAGTCAAACCTCGAATCCAAAGAGAGTTGAGTCATACAATCAAATCAAGATGTGCATGTGTGTGGATATATGTGTGGTGGGTATATATATGGTGGCTAACCTAATTCTACTTTGCTCCTTGAAAACATATCTCTCTTTCGAAACTTGGAAACATTTGCTAGAGAGCAGGGGTATCTTATTCATCTTTTCTTTTTTCAGGCGGGCATCTAAGTACCCATTGTTTTAGATATCTCAAACACTTTTGTTTCCATCTTTTTCAATTCTTTTCTTTTTTTATGAATAACTTTTGCATAGCCCCCTGTCTCTTTTCCGCAACAAAACTTTTAAGAGATAGCAACAAGAACTTGGAGCATTAATTTGATTGATGGGAAAACCTATCAAGAATATTTTTGGTGTTCACTCCCAATGTAGGAGTAAAACATTTTTGGGTAGATCTAAATGGAATGGCATGCTTTTGCGCCTACTCCCAATGTAGGAGTAGTACATATGTAGGTGGTGCGTACATGATCATGACTTTAAGAGCATAACAAACCTCATAAGGGTCAACAAAGCTTCACTAAACTCAATGCAAAAGCAAGTAGCATATATGTGGAAGTTTTCCTAGCCTGAATAATATGTATGGCTCTGGTAGGAATTCAAGCTTTGTCATACATGAACTCATCATATAGCATTTTTATGTTTTTAATAGATAAACCTCCAAAACTTTAGTGTCACTCGGAACAAGATAAACAACAACTGAAACCTTCTCATATCATATCCGTTAATTACCTAGACTTAGATCAAGCTTACGCTACCCACGAGTTTCAAGTTCAGAGTAAATCCTTATATGAAAACAATCTTATCCAAAACTCAGGAGAATTCAAGGCTTAAAACTAGGTACTCGAAAGGAATTACAATAGAGCAACTATTCATCATTTCCATTTTAAAAGATTATCTTCAGAGTCCTTTTTATTTAGCTCTTAAAAACAAATTAAAGCAAACTGGACACACCCTCTTTCTTTGTTTTCATTTTTAGTTCACACATTATAACTATATATATTTCTATAAAGATAACTTTTTATTTTATTTTTAGTTATTCATCTTTTTTTCTCTAAAGCAAACTAAGAACAATAAAAGGAAAAGAAATACTTATCTAGATACACGGGAGATGCCTTCTCCCCCAAGCTGGTTGTTGTTGTGGTTGCTCAACGAGGTGGCCGGATGTAGAGGTGCTAGAACAGAGCCTCCCAATTTTGATTTTGTTGTTGCTATTGTTGTTGGAGGCTGGCCATCTCATGTCCCGTAGTAGCCTACCATTGTGTGTGATTATGTAATGTACCTTATATGGCAGCTCTCCTCTCATCAATGGTTGTGAGCCTATTGTTGATTCAGAACTTCCACTTGTAGAATTTGGTGGATCGATTCCCCCACACTTTACTCAAAGTGTGTTCTGCTGATAAAGACAAGGTAGAGATTGAGTGCATGGGCTCTGTTGGTGGGAAACACCAACAAAACCAAAACCTTATTTATTCTTCTCTAGCCTTAGGCACATTGAATTATGATAAGATTGATGTTGTGTGCATTGTTCCTTTATAACATGGGTGATAAGATCAGAAGGATGAGCATGAATGTAGCATTTTAACTGTGACAAAAAGAGTGGAGTTGCTTAACCTATAGAAGGATTGTCCATCTTTATATAATGTATCAAACTTTTCATGACTATGACTATCATCTTCTGAAGATAAGATATACAATATTTTAGCTCATTTGGTTAAGACTAGGAGATCAAGAAAGTGGTGTTATGAACAAACTTATGGAACAAGATATGTTGAGTTAATCAGGTTGGATCAAGCAAAGTTGTAACCCAAATATGTTTGTGTCTTCATTTATGTGCATACCAAGATCAAGAGGAAAACAATGACCATTTACCTTAAGATGTTACCTTCATTATTGGAGCGTGATGACACCATTTGATAAAGGGTAGAAGACTTGTGGTGGTCTTCTCTTGAAGTTTTCCTTGCTTGAGCTGTTCATGAGCATCTTGTCTCCCATGTCGCACTCCTTCTTTCTTATTCTTTTGTCATGCCATCTTTTTGTTCTTTCTTTTATGGATCTTGTCATTTTGTTTGGACCTTCTGCTCTACTCATTATTTCTTCTCTGCAAAGGATTAGTGGACAACACGTACCCAAAGGATTATACAAATGATTCAAAACAAATAGTGTTGTCATAGAGATAAAGGTCATCTGTATCCCATGTTTTAAATAATGTGCCTTTATTATTCACCACTACTTTAATCTTTCAACAAGGCTAAGGCAAAAGTGTGCAAAATTGTTTTGAAGAATACCTCTAACCTTGATTTGTTTCTACGAATGATGTCCAAACATTCCCAACAAAATTTGAATATTTTCCTGCAAAGGTTAGTCCACATATACAACCGAATTCTATACAAGTATGTTTTGATTCAATGATTATGTTTGAATATTATTCCAAAGCATACTTATATTAGAACAAGGAAGCTTATAGATTCATTCAAGTATAAACAATAATATGTATGGTGACCCAAAGAGCATGATTATTTAAATTTTTACTTGTTAGAGATTTAGTAGGTTGAGCACATCATAAAGGTAGGGATGACCATGACAAACTAGCAACATGATATGAGATGTTTTGAAGAACTCCATCCCCCATACTTGAATTTTGCAGAGTGCAAAAGCAAGTTTGGATGATAGAACTCTCATATGAATATGATTCAATGTTGCATCATGTTTGGCTGAACATACCTTATGTTTTTATCCTTTCTTTTTTACTCAGATGATTAGTGATAGAACTACCTGAAGGAGGTACATCTGATTTACCTGTTGGTGAGAGCTCATGGTCCGTTGAGCAGGACCTTTCCTTACATTAATCTTTGTCTTTGCACCATCCAATGAGGATATGGACAATTGCATGCTCTTCTTCCATCAACCTTTCTTGATTTTCGTTGATTCTTGGTTGATGAGGTCTCATATCGAGGAAAAATTGAATGGTCAAAAAACTATGGGATTGTGGAGAGGAAAGATCTAGAAGACATGAGAGAATCAACTGGGTGCGAGGCGGATGACAAGTGGGCCGGCCGGCCTATAGGTGGGGCGGGCCGGCCCCACACGTCATCTTCATGCATGGGTTTTTCTCATGGTGGTTTCTAATCCCTATCTAATCCCAAAAAATATATTTATGCATTACGAAACATAAAAAGGATGGCAGAGGTGTAAATCTATGGTAGAATAAGAAAATCTACCTCATCCAAATCTTCAGGTGGTTTTTCAGGTTCTAGAAAGATCTTGAGAGGGCCATTTTCCTTGAATAACGTACCTTCGTCGTTTTGAAGTTTTACCGCTCCATGTGACAAAGTGCTTATCACCTTGAATGGTCCTTCCCATTTGCTCCAAAGTTTTCCATGCCTTAATAATTTAACCCTAGAATTAAAAAGTAATACCTTATCTCCGGGGACAAACTCCTTCTTGATCCTCTTGTCATGCCATCTTTTAGTTCTCTCGTATATCTTGGCATTGTGATATGCTTTCTCACGCCATTCATCAAGCTCAGAGAGTTGCATCTTCCTCTTGGTTTTGGTAGCTTCAAAGTCCATGTTCCATCGCTTGATAGCCTAGTGAGCCTTGAATTCTAGCTCAACAGGTAGATGGCAAGTCTTTTTGTAGACAAGTTGGTATGTGACATTCCAAGTGGCATTTTATAGGCCATTCTATAAGCCCATAGTGCGTCGGTTAGTCTATCCTTCCATGCAGTGCCCCTCGTTGACCGTCTTTTGTATAATGTTTTGATTTGTTTATTTGATGTTTCTGCTTGGCCACTTGTCTGAGGGTGATATGGAGTAGCGATGTTGTGACGGATCCCATGTTTTGACAAGTAGTTGTGAAAATTCTTGTCAGTAAAGTCACTGCCTCCACACTAATCACCATTCTCGAAACTCCAAATCATGGAAATATTGTTTCTTCAAACATCTTTTTGGAGTTCTTAGCATTAGTAGCTATGCATGGCATGGCGTCAACCCACTTGGAGACATAGTCAACTGCCACCAAGATGTATTCACAGTTCTTTGACTTCGAAAAAGGTCCCATGTAGTCGATTCCCCAGACATCAAAGAGCTCGATCTGGAGGTTGTTGGTGAGTGGCATGGCATCTCTTGAATTAATATTCCTATGCCTCTAACACGCTCCACACCTCCTGATGAAGTCTTTCATATCTTCATACATGGTTGGCCAAAAAATTCACTTTGCTAGATCTTTGAATGAGTGCGGAATGCACCATAATGTCCTCCATATGGTGACAATTGGCATCGCTTGCTGATCTTGATGTCTTCCTCTACCGGTACACACCTTCTGAGTAGGCCGCCAGAGCTGACTCTAAAGAGGTATGGTTCATCCCATGTGTGGAGATGACTCTCGTGGATGAGCTTTCTTTTATTCTCCCCTGGTGGTATATAACCTACAACCATAAAATTAACAATATTTGCATACCAGGGGTTAGATTTCATGACTTTGAAAAGCATGTCGTCCCATAGCAAATCATTGATGGGTAGTTCCTACGAATTCTCAAACTACATTCTAGACAAGTGATCGGCAATAGAATTTTCTACTCCCTTTTTATCTTTTATTTCTAAATCAAATTCTTGAAGTAACAAAATCCATCTTATAAGTCGGGGTTTAGCATCTTTCTTAGTGAGCAGGTATTTTAAGGCAGCATGATCAATGTAAACAATCACCTTAGCTCCTACCAAGTAAGATCTAAACTTATCAATAGCCAAAACAATAGCCAGGAGTTATTTTTTAGTTGTTGCATAATTAAGTTGAGGTCCTATCAAAGTTTTGCTAGCATACGCAATTGCATGATGCTTTTTATCTTTTGTTTTTCCCAAAACTACCCCCACGGCATAATCACTAGCAACGCACATGATTTCAAAAGGTAGCGACCAATCAGGGGGCTAAATGATTGGTGCGAAGATGAGTGCTTTCTTAAGAATGTTAAAAGATTTCAAACAAGCATCATCAAATTCAAAGGGAACATCCTTAGCCAAAAGATCTGTAAGTGGTCTAGCAATATGTGAAAAATCTTTTATAAAGCGACAGTAAAAACCAGCATGACCATGAAAACTGTGGATCCCTCTAATATTTATAGGAGGAGGTAATTGTTCAATTACTTTAATTTTAGCTTTATCTACCTTTATCCCTCATTTAGACACCAAGTGTCCAAGCACTATTCCTTCTCTAACCATGAAATGACATTTTTTCCAATTAAGGACTAAGTGCTTTTCTTCACATCTTTGTAAAACCTTGTCTAAATTTTCAATGCAATCATCAAAAGTTTTTCCATAAACAGAAAAATCATCCATAAAAACTTCCATGATTTCTTCAATCATATTAGAAAATATAGACATCATGCATCTTTGAAAAGAATCTGGAGCATTATATAATCCAAAAGACATTCTACGATAAGCATAAGTTCCATATAAACATGTAAATGTGGTTTTGCTTTGGTCATCTGGATGGATCGGAATCTGGTGATAACCTGAATACCCAGCAAGGAAATAGAAGAAAGAGTGATTCGCTAGTCGCTCCAACATTTCATCAATGAAGGGCAACAGAAAGTGATCTTTCTTTGTTGCCTTGTTAAGTTTTTGGTAATATATGCATATCCGCCATCCAGTGATAGTTCTTTGGGGGATTAATTCAATCTTTTCATTTTTAACAACAATCATGCATCCTTTCTAGGCACAACTTGAACAGGGCTAACCCACTCACTATGCGGCAAGGGATAGATGATCCCGACATGCAAGAGTTTAAAGACTTCTTTCTTAACAACCTCTCTCATCGCATTATTAAGCCTACGTTGGAGTTCTCTAGAAGGTATAAAGTTAGGATCTATAGGGATGCAATGGGTGCAAAGAGTAGAGCTAATTCCCTTAAGGTCTTGGAGCGAGTAGCCAAAAGCAGGGCGATGCTTTTCTAATATAGTTATTAAGCATAGTGATTCTTCCTGAGAGAGTTTATCACTTATGATCATAGGAGAATCCTTATCATTATTGAGAAAAGCATCTCTAAAACCAGAAGGCGGGGGATTAAGCTCAATGGTGGGCTTAGGTGGTTCTAGCAATTCATCTAAAGGTTCAGACTCCGTTGGATTTTCTTCTTCCTCCTCGATGAAGAACTAGGCATCATCTTTAAGGTTGGGTTCGATCAAGTCATCAAGGGATGCAACCTTAACCTCTTCCATTGGGTCTTCCTCAAGAATTGGCTCACTCTCAGCATTTAGAGAATGAGTAATGGGTATAGAAAGTTTAAAGTTTTTTCTGAGTCTTATATTCAACTTCTCTGTTTGTTCGTCTTGGATAAGTCTTTCGATTGGTTGTCCTATCAATAGGTTGAATTCCATAATATCAAATATATAGAAGCTCAAATGAACTTTAGTTTCTTTGACCTAGATAGGGAGGACATACAAAATTTCCAAACTCAGGAGAATGTGTTCCCTAAGATTTTACTAAGAATGCTTCTCCCTGAATTGGTGGAGACATGCAAGAATGAACCTCCTGAGGCCGTATTAAGACGCTTTGAGGTTTTCCTATCAAGACCCATATAAAAGTGCTGAAGAATAATGGGGTCTTGAATGGCAAGGTTAGGACAAGTATTAATGAGAGCACTAAAGCATTCCCAAGCCATGCCTAGAGATTCTTTTTCTTTTTGTTTAAAAGATAGAACCTTAGAATGAAGGCTGACTACCCTAGATATGGGAAAGAATTGCAAGCAAAAGCTAGAACACAAGGCTTCCCAATCTCCTTGTCTACTCTCTATAGTGAGATTGTACCAATGTTTAGCTTTTCCCATCAAAGAGAAAGGAAAAAGCTTCCATTGTAAGGTTTCGTCTGATATGCCCGCAATGCACAAGCATGCACAGGTCTGCTCAAACTCATTTAGGTGGGACTATGGGTTTTCATCATCTTCGCCTGAAAAGGGTTGATCCTGAACCATGTTGATTAAACACAGGCGTAGCTCATAGCCAGGTGTGAGGATAGGCTTTGAAGATTCTTATGGCTTTAGGCGTGCGCTCGTAGGAGCACCATATTGGTAGATAGGGGTGGATTCTAGATCCATGGGAAAGATAGAAGAAAAGATAAAAGAATAATGATACAAGGATAAGCTAGGTTCGAAGTTAACTCAGCAACTGTTTTTCCGGCAACGGCGCCAAAAATGCTTGTTGGTATAAATTAATGCACATAGAATAATCCACAAGCGCACGAATATTATACCAATGTAGCACTTCACCGGGAGTACCCAGTTTTATATCAAACTTGAGGAAACGTGTGTGAGAATAACCAAATCTAACTAAACCCAACCTCATAATCAAGGCTAGATAATAGGAGCGTAGAAGATACTGCTAAGGTCTTCTAGTTCTAACTTCGGTAAGCTTTGTCTTCTATTATTCAATTCTGGGGATATTATTAGAGAAATAACATGCAGAGTATGCTTCCTATAGTAAGAAAGTCTTGCTAAGCCTACTAACGGGAGGTGGACTACAAAGGATTCAACAAGGCTATAAGAGTCACCCTCGCGAGGTTCCACCGATCCGAAAAATAGGGTACATCTACAAGTAACCGAGTCTAACCACCAAGCTTACATGATGAATACTACTTTAACCTAGGAGCTACAAGGATTAAAGTACTCAAAAGAGAGTCACAAACCTAAAGAACAATATGAACAAGATGCTTACTTGAATTAGAAGTCAATTACTTGAGAAATCTCAGAAGCAAGCTCAAGAAGAACTTGATTCCACCAAGGTACAAGCCATAGAGAGAGCACCGATAGGACATGACTCCTCCAAAACTCTTCCTCTCACTCTATCTCTCTATCTCAAATACAAGACTAGATCCTATCGAGGACAAATCTTCTCTTGATTGCTAGCTATGATCCTGGTGGACATATGAATTAGGGTTTCAGGCTTCTTTGCTCTCAGGATCAAATGAGGCATGCCCTTGAGGGAGGGGTGCAGACAAATATATATAGGTTGGAGCATCAATCCTGAGCCCTCGGATCAAACCGACTTGAATAAACTGTGGAGATGCAATCCTTAAGGTGGTGGAGAACCGACATAGCAAGGAGGCTAACAGATGGAAACCATAGGGGCAGGGCAGCCTACATGTGGGGCTGACCGACCCCACATGCCAGTGGCTTGGCCTCCGCTTTGGTGATTTGCCTTATGGAGTCTTCTAGAGTCTTCCCATGCTGTTTACGCAGTGGAATTCCATAATTTCCTTTGACAAATAGGTCATCCTTGGCGGTTTTCTGATTAAATCTTGCTAGAAACATAGATTCACCAAAACTCATGGAATTTATCAATTAAAACCCCTAAGTCTATGTTGGTGATCCATTTTAACCATTTATGCAAGTTATATTGATGATTTATGATGAATGCTAACTACTGTCAATAGTTGTCACCACTTGCCACCTTCCACAATCTATATGGAGGCCTAGTCGTATCCATAGGTAATCTATAGCCTAAGCACCATGCTTAATCTATAAACTTACTACTTCAATCCGAGCTCTAATGAAATGAGATCAAAGCACCCTAACCAAATGGTGGAACCGGTACTAACGAAAGACTACTAATGATAAGATAACCTATGCTACTAATGCTAAACATTAAGAACCTAAGCTCACTAATGTTGAACACTAATGACTAAGTACTTAAAGTAAAGCAAGCAATACTAGAATAAAGTACTAAAATAAATATTGAATAAAGTAATGCAGAAATGAAAGAATTACAAAGGAGCTATACCAAACCCAGAAGACTCTTCTAGACTCTGAGAAGCTCCACTTTTGCTCTACTCCACTACTAGATTACTACTCTATAGCTAATACTAAGCTAGAAAGCTAAGAGAAGCTTAGAGAGCTTGGAAATGAATGGGGCCCTTCTCTACCGAGCTCCACACACACTATTTCTGTATAGTGAGGGGACAGGTATTTGTAGGCAGTGGCAAGGTCGGTGGATCTACCGAGCTCCACACACACTATTTCTGTATAGTGAGGGGACAGGTATTTGTAGGCAGTGGCAAGGTCGGTGGAGGACCTTGGGCGCTGGGCAGACTGGGTAGGGCACCGGGCGGCTAGGGTAGGGTGTCGGTCGGCCCTTAGATCCACCGCCTCTTGATTCTCTGGCTCTGGTTGGCTCCCAATGGTGGTTGTGAAGCTAGGACATGGTGAAACTTGTCCAGTAAGTCGGTTGGTAAGTCGGTGGAGAGCTCCCAAGTCTATGACAATGGGCCCATGAATCCACCGGCATCAAATCTTGTCCATTGATCAAACTGACTTGAATGGAAGCTTGTGATTGGCTCTGGAGCACTTCCCATGGATTGGTGACGTGGTAGGGCCATTAGGGGTTGGGCGGTGGGCCCAAGGCCTCCTATCATGTCTACTTGCTCCATATGTCCATATCTGTCACCATTTTGGCCAAACTTTGCCATATTTCCTGCATACAAATAATTCTACAAGCACAAGTGGAACTAGGTGAAATTTAAACAAAATTCTTCACATGTGATGATGATTTACCTCACTTTAACATACTTTTGGGTGGAATGTTGATGGTCAAAATAGGTGTTAGTGACCGTCAACAGCAGCGAGGTGGCTCATGATCACAATTTGCACCTCAGAAGGGAGCACCATTAGTGACATGATTGCCGCGTGGATCGAGCTATGGCATCTAGACAACAGCGAGCCAGAGGGCTAGAGAGGTGGAGTGGCATGACGTACGTTGATTGAGGAGGAGGCAGGGGAGGCCGCTAAGCGGGGGCTACAATAGGAGTTAAACAATTGGAGTGACGCCATGCTTTGTACACACAGAGGCGCTAGGGCTGGAATAGGCTTCTGATGTGAGCGTACCACGTTCATCATTAATAGTATCCGAGTAATGAAAATTTTAGTTAGATCAAACCTTCTGCCATCTAGTGAACTATACAGTGCAGTCCTATCCAAGCAATCATAGGCTCATAGCAACCGAGGGGCAGCAGCTAGCTAGAGATAGCAACATTACATGGTTTCATAGGTTCTGATTGCCTGCACTCCCTCGGCTGTGTTTGAAGCTACTGCTTTAGGATTCATGATTATAGCCATAGACGATGTAGCTCCTATTTGTAGCACAACCGATTAGGCAATAGTTCTACTCATAGCTGTACAAGAGTTACATGTTCGACCCATTCAAATTTACGCTACTCGGGCTATCAGGTGAGCATACAGTTTACAAGAAATAGGTAAACGTCATTTTGTCTAATATACTAGAGGGATGCGGTTGGGAAAATGCAAACGGGTGAGGGAAGGGGGGAGCCAGAAGGTAGGCAATTGATGCAATGCGCGCTATCAGTTGAGGGAAGGGGGCGTTGCTTTCATATAGACCTTGCACGGCTGACGAGAGTGAAGCGAATGCGGCAAGAAAGCTATACATAAGAAGTGATTCAAGAAAAGAGCTTTTAACCACCATGACACGCTTGACACTTGAATGCCTGGTACAGTTGTGATAGGTCTTTTCTATACTTATTTCACTACAATCCAAGTAGTCACAACAGTCGAGGGGTAGACTGATTGCTACGACACTTTATACTATCCAACGAGATCAAATACACAACGGTCGGACTTTCTTGCATTCGTAGTACAAGTGAACAGCTATGGTTCATCCGTTCTACATTAGATCGAGGCGAGACTTGTTCAGATGAACTCCTCACTGTATGGTTCTTTCAAGTTCAACAAATTTTATCAAAGAAAATTTCAACATCTATACACCCACATCCTCTGATTAGAAAGGGAGAACACCGTTAGTATATTACAGGTTAGAAAGAGAACCCAAAAGAAATCTACAGGCAAAAGCAATCAATACGGGCTAGAAACAAGTTACCAAATTACCAAACAAGCTACACCATACTCAATAGAGTTTAATAGACCAAATACGAAGTTCAACAAAAGTTGACACAGACATGCATGCAAATAATTAAGACTTCACATACGGTCGCCCCATAGACCTAACCTAGTCATGACTTGTACTACTGATACGTCCCATGGATCAATGGTCAAGGCGGTCATGCAGGATCTCATCCATGTTCACCTGTGCTAAGACGACATTGGCGGCCGGCTCGACGCACTTGAATAGATCATCAATATAATCTTCATCTTCCACCTAGACTTTCACCAATGTGCCAAACTCAAGATGGGCAGTGACTAGTGTCGTGGCAGCCCTTTAACGGACGACTTCAAACACCATGGACCAAATGTGGGCCGGCAGGGCTCGGAGGCACTCCCCTGCTGCAGTGACCAGATCGTTCGTTTCCTCACCGGGAAGGCAGCGTCACAGGTGGCAGTAGCATCGACAAGCAGGTTCTGGACCTCCGCCTCAGTAGCCGCCTTCTTGTCTCATGCCTGGGTGGCTTCTTGTTGGGCAACGCCAAGTGCGGCACACGTGGCCTATAGCTCATCGCGTATCTTGTTGGCATCTAGGATGGCCCCTAAGTACAAATCTGTGACCTTGAGGTAAGCCTCCTTTAACTTAAAGTATTCTTTGTGGTCTGACGATGCATCACTAGAAGACTGTCTGGGGTTAGACGGGACTTTGTGGTCTGACGATGCATCACCAGAAGACTATCCAGGGTCAGATAGGATCGGTGATGGCATGCAGCGATGGGACGTCGCTCTGCACAATGCAAGCCAAGTTCAAGCCCATAGGATAAGGGGGAAAGCGATCTGATTGAGAAGGCAAATGACTCACTGGACTGTCCGGAGCAGCAAGGGATGGAATCATCGCTGGTGGCTACCCCCACTAGGGGATGGTTCCCAAGGGCGCTTTCTGAGCGTGATCACGGACAAAGAACCTGGCTCCAAGGCCAACGATCCTCAGGATGCCATCACGCCCACGTCCACCTATTGAGAAAGTAGCCAATTTCCAAATACTAGTTAAATTAAGTAGCATGAACACAAATACTAGCGTGAGCATTGCTTGCATACTCTAGTTAATTTAATGAAGAGAAACAACATGAACAGTGGTACACGAAAAAAATCACCTCATCAGGAGGAACTGGCGGTGGGTGTGAGACCACGCCGATAAGAGGTCCATCTATCGGTGGAGGATGGTCGGCGCTGAAGGCCACCGGGGACTCCCCCTACCACTATCCATCATGTACTCTCCCATAACCTTCATTACCCATTGGTCTAGGTCATCCTCGCGGATGGTGACCCTCGACTCGATTGTAGGGTCCGTTGGGCCTCAGAACTCCCACTAGGGGTGGTGCCTCTTCTTTACGGGGAGGACCCAATGGACGATGAAGGTACGGACCACCCTCATCCTCACTAGGCCCCAGTCCTTCAAGTCCTTGATCACATCCAACAAGTTGGGCACATAGTGTTTGTAGGCCTCTAGGGGCAGTAGTTCCTCCAATGACTCCGAGAGGTCACCACACAGCTGGTCAGGAGACAAAGATGGTAGTGGTGGGCTCTCATTGGGGATGTAGGGCCATGACTTTTTCCACCCCAAGTCCATGGAAGGGTAGTGGTCAAGGCTTAGATGCTTGTCCTCTAATCTGGGATGAAGTTGGATCAAGGTGCCCCCCATCCAAGGAAGATGGACCCCTCCCGGGCACTGAGCGAACCACCTAGAATAAAGACCACCACAACTCATAGTGGGTAGGGACTCCTAGGAAGCCTTGCATATCATGATGAAGACAGAGGGGTGGAGGATCCCCTTTGGGGTCAAGTCATGGAGGCAGAGCCCGTAGTAGTACAGCAACCACCGGTGTAAGGGGTGTGCCGGCACCCTGAACCCAAAAAAGTGGAATGGGCGAAAGAGATGACCTTATTCTCCTCTAGCCTCGGCTCCACTTTGGTTCTTAGCAGGACTCTCTAGCCGATCGTGTCAGCGGCCTCTAGGATCACTGCATTCAGTCATAGCTCATCGAACGCCTTGCGGTCGACGGACGACTTCGTCCACTATGTGGTTATGGTCCTCGCGGGAGGTGTCGGCGGCACAAAGGGCGCATCAAGGAGGAGGGAAAAAGCTTTGGGATGGAAGGAGGAGATCTGGGGTGGGAAGGTAAATGATCGCAGAAGGCAACAGATAACCCATGGAACCACCCCACGAACCATGACCACTAACACATTTGCGTGGGTGGGCGGTTCGGCTTTGCCACATCACATCAATATGACAGATAGCGAGGCGATGTCCCTGCTGGAACTGCCTGCTAACGCCACCCACACGTGCGCCCCTGTGTGGGAATCCAGGAGCCTATAAGACAAAAATGGATGCCACACATCGTTCATCAATACTATTCGGGTAGTCACGATTTCAAACCACCGGACCTTGTGTGATAAACCTTATCGCTCCACTAGTGTCCAACTAGTGAAAATTTTATATGATCGTTCTATCTATAGGATGCACAAACATTTCAACAGCTGTGGATCCGTCCTTTGACGGTTGTGATCAGCCCAAATCTGAATTCAACTACTGCCTTCATCCCCAATCGAGGAGTTAGAATTGTCAAATGTGACCAAATAAAAAAACTCAATGTAATAAGAATCAACCAAAGTATATGAAGTATGAAAGAAATAAAGGAAGATAAATATAGTTGGACCAATATAATAACTTCATTCCATTATATACATAATTATATTACGTAGTATTTCTCTAATCTCTAATGTCTAAAACATCTGATCTTTCCAAGGGGACTCATGTTAGACGGTTGACAAATTGCATTTAGTCGATCAACATGAGTGAAGATGACAGAGTCTCCCACAAACATAGTAACACTACTAAGTCTTTTCATTTGCTCGAAATTCCTAACACAAACAAAAATTTCACCACTATCATTGTCTTTGACAACAATAACAAAGCAATCTTTACCAAGCATATAACGAACTGCAACCTCAACAACAATCAGTCGGGGCTGTTGATGAACATGACGTCCCCAGGCAACAAGCACCCCTTCTACGATACCTGGTGACACTCCTAGCCACCAAAGTGCAAGCTTGCTGGTGGAGTAAACATGGGTGTTGTGGTACGACGACATCTCTCTATATACAGAACAAAAAATACAAGGAAAAATCATTAGAAAAAACCACAAATGAAAAAACATTACACCTTGAACAAGCAAGAACCAGTACAAAGCAATAGAATATTACCTAGGCCATATCTTAGCCTCGATTGAGATCTTGATCCTAACTAGAATAAAATGACAAAGAAACTGAAACTCACCTCAACAAGAACGATCACTGTAGTTCTATGGGCAACAACTGCTATTGAAGTTGTAACACTGCCTCCTTTCATTGGCTAGCAACTGGCAAGTGAAAAGTAAAAGAGACCAAGAAGGATATTTATACTCGACATAGACGCTAACAAACATTGTAAGACGTGAGTCCTCGTAGCGTTACTAATTACTAACAAAATAGATTCAGAATATGAGCAGTCAGAGTAGTAGGCGAGGGGTAGGCGTGTTTTCCTGTTCTGATCATGAGAAAGTTTGGCGCATTAAATACATAGATCTATGGACTTTCTCATTATTAGAGTAGGAAAACGCGTCAACTCCTCGACTACTACACTAGCGATTCGAATAGTAACGGCGATGAGCAATGGGAACGTACTCGAGCGATGGCAAAGTATAGCACTGATTGCGACTCCAATGAGGAGGAGGAAGATCTAGAGTACTATGACTCGTCCAGCGAATTGCCCGAGCACTAGCACGAGGAGGATGCTTTTTTTTCTCTTTCTCTAGAAACTCAAATCCCCTTAGAATCCATAACTTTTTCTAGGTTGGGAAATCCATGGGGATATCAATAACCCATTTTGTTATTTAAGGAGGGTTTTCCATCCCTGGGCCTGCCTTCCTCTTGCTTCCAAATTATAGGCCTTAGTTCAAACAGCCACAGATACAGTCACACAAATAAAAATAATAATTGGCAGATGCAGCGCAACAAGCTACAACGAGTAGTTTTTTTGGTAATTTTAGGTGTCAAATTCATGCATCTTTTAATTATTTATTATCATCCTCTTTTAGTTTTATGTTTATTTATATTATTATGAAAAAACCAAAAAGGCAACAACTAACTCATCGGATATATAAACAGGTGCACAGGAGAAAAAATAAAAAGACAGATATTAGGTAAGTAACATTTTGTCATAATCATTTCCTATTAAAACATGGAATAAATTCCGGTCTCTGCTAAGCACCGCGCCGAGCAGTCCCGCCAACACGCCCTGAAATTTTGATTTCACACCACGCCGAGAAGTACCACCAACACGCACTAAAAATTAGATGTCTCTCTTTTGCCCTCCGTGCAAAAAATAGGTTTACCACGCCATCGATTTCAGACAAGGGTATTTGTGGTAATGAGATGGCCACATAAAAAGCACAAAGAGTCAACGTCTCCATCTCCATTCTCCATCCACACCATCTCTCCTCTAGCTTCAAATCCTAGTCCCATGGCCTCCATTTTCACTCTCTAGCTGCCCCCTTTGCCACCCCGCTCTAGACCCTAGGCACCATCAGCACAGTAGCTCAACTTCCTCTCCACCCTCTAGCCACACCCTCTCATACATTTCTGAACCCTAGCCTCGATGATGGTACAAGCCAAATCTAGATCCCCTACCTCGGCACCTACCACGACCAATGGGATCTGAACCCTAGTTAGAGCTAGATCTGTTACCCCTTCGTTAATGCCGACCGCACCAGCTCTGTGACCACAATGACAAGACCGGATCTGAACACAGACAATAAGGAAGAGGTACCCAAATTTCTTTTATGATGTGTGCTCTTCTGTAGAGGCTGAACTAAGGATATGTAGATAGCGATGGGGTTACATATTTCCTATAGTTGAGTGTAGCTAACATGTGCTTTATTGGATTAATGACTTCCGTATAAGCTGTAGTTGTAACACCCTCGGTGTTTGGCTTCCACTAAGTGCATTTCATTTCATAAACATATGCATCATCTATGTCATCATCGCCATTGTTACTGAAACATGCATGTGCAACAATTTCAACTGTGTATGTTTCATGCTTGATTGTTGTGAATAGTAATGGTGTAACATGTGAATGTAACATGAAACTCTCATACTTGGAAACATGGCAACATGGTAGTAAGGTGACAAGTGTAGAATAACAACCTAGCCATGAAACATATGAAACATTACATTGCAACGTATGAGTGAATTGTTTGTTTTAGTCGCTTTATTCCATGTGATCCTTAGAAGTGGTATAACAAGTTTGTAGAGTGGTTGATTATGGTCTGATACACCTTAACTACACTTAGGTTACTTGTTTGGACACTGTTCATGTAGGTCAAAATGACAGAATTGCCCTTGAATGGAGGTTTGACTTGAAAGGAACCCTAGAGTGCCACTATTTGACTGTTTAAAAAGTCCAACTTAGAGACTTTGCATGGCTTTGCACTCTTTACAAAAGTTGTAGCAAATTTATCAAGGAACAAAAGTTGTTTTATGACCAACTCATGAAAATGGCTAGAACATGCTCAAACATGGCCCACCAGTCAGTCTTACATGCTGATTCATACTTAGCGAATCTTTCTAAGTCCTAAACTGAAGTACAGTTTCGTGTACCCATGTTTGGAGCCGTGTATCTCACTGACCAAGCCAAACTAGCTCGAGCTCCAATTAGCAAACTTGTAGTACTTATGTAGATCTCCAACTTTGTTAGCTACGACTTAACCTGGATCGCCACGGATTAGGAGTTAATCTCGAATGAAGCTGTCGGTCTTGGATTGAGCATCGAATCGGACTCGATGACCGACCGTTTTCAGAATTCGCCGGACGAAGGTCGTCGACCGGGCTGATCGCGCCGCCACGCCACTGCGGCGTCTGCCTCCGCCGTCAGGCCGGCAGCTTTGAAGCTACCTCGCACCGCCCAAACGCACTCGCCCTTTCCCATTTCGCATTCCTCGCTTTTTCCATTGCGGCGCCGCGAGAGAGCATCGCCGTCGTCGCCATTGCTCCGTGATTCGCCTTCGCCTCGCCACCGCAAAAGCGCGTTGTTCTGTTTCGTCCGCCACCGGCGCTGCGTGACCTACTCCACCTCCTCCACCTCACCGGTGCGTTAATTAGACTTGGGTAAGGTCGTTGTGACCTTTTTCGACACCCATTGCGCCATGGCGCCGGTGACCTCACCGTGCCAGACGACGGCACCGTTCCCCTCCTCCATTTTTAGCTCGCGTTTAGCTTTCTCCTTCACGAGTAGCTGCTTGGGTGTAAATCCTTCCACCAATCTTTGGTCCGGCGCCTAGGGACACGGCCGAAGCGCCGCCGCCAGGCGCCATGGCCGAGTCGCCAAGCTCCGTGGCTGGAGCACCTAAGGACCGCTAGAGCTTCGGTTTTGTAGGTCAGTCGACGCGTGGGAACTTGGGGAGCACACCGGTGTTGTCCAATTCGCCGGAGGAGTCACCGTCGTGAAGCTTCTGCTGCCGCGGCCGTGGAACCGTCTCCCTGCCTTCGTCTCACGACGGATGGGGTCGGTCACCGACGAGGCCCAGACGTCATCGCCAAGCTAGGCGGGAGTCCAACGTGGGCCGCGACACGTCTTGGGCAGCGCCAAGACGTGTTCATGAACGCCGTTCTTTCGGACCGCCCATAGCAAATGCTTTGATTTATTTCTTATTTTTTTTTTTGTATTATTTCACATATTTGTGTTGATATTCAAAAATATGTATCTCCTAGCTGGTAGATCCAAATGCTATGGTTCCAATTTTGTTGAGTTCATGATAATGTATAGTATTTAATAAAAATATTATATGTTCACATGTTTTAGAAAAATTTGATGAATTAAATAGGAGTTTGAAATGTGTTTTTAGAAGCATGCAAACTTGTTTGAATTTTATCTTGAGTTTCTGTGGTCCAAAAATTATGAAATTTTGTGGGCAGTCTGTTATTGCTGATGTGAAGCTCTGGTAAAAATTTTAGAGCTAGTGCATGTGTATTTTTTAAGTTATATAATTTCCTTTTATTAATAAGTGGATCTTGTGTGAATTTTCATAATTTTTCTATAGATCCAGTGAAGGTGAAATTTTATGGGTGCTATTCTTATGCTAGAAGGATGCTAGGAAAAATGGGAAATCTGTTGCTTGACACTTTTTAATAAGGTTTCCTAATTATGCTAGAAATAGACATGGCATCTGTTATTTTGGATACAGCAAGTTATGTTGGTCCAATGGCTTTGAAATTTTTATGGTAGTCTATGTGCAGCATGAGATAGCTACTGTAATTTTGTAGATTTTATGAATAGTTTTACTATATATTGCTTAAATCACCTAATTAACTAAATAAATTGGAAAAGGATATTAAATAATTTATTTAGAAGCTAGCACTATACTTTCTGATGTTTCTTAGATATGAAAAACAAGTTGGTAAACTTGGTTTGGTCAAATTAGGCTTTTGCACCATCATTAAATAATTAAGTTAGCAACCCCGTCATTCTGGACAGATTCTAGGTCTACTGGAATTTGATTTGGTTAACTTCAGAATCATGCCTTGATGTTTACAAATGAATTGTAGAGAATTTCATAAGCTTTCCAGAATGTCCTCTTGCAAGTCATTTGGATTTATAAAACTCTGGTTATGATAAAATTAAGTTACTACTTGTTGCATATGAAGCTTTAACTGTTATTTTAAGTATGTCTTTACTATTCTAAGTTCATGGTACTGTTCCTAGGTGTTAGGCCTTTAACTGAAGATGAGCATCTTTATCTTAGGTTATGCAAGTTAGGTAAGTTGCTCTTGTTATTTAAGTTAAGTTGGATGCATGCTTAAAGTGATTTGCATAGAGCTAATTACTCATAATCGAAAGTGTCCAAATGATGTTTTCATAAACACCCATTGTGATTCATTCATCATGAGCATCATGTCATTCCTTATGCATCCATGATATTTATCTTGTGCATCGGCATGCAATAGGTGTACCGGAAGGAGTAACCTGCTGAATTTGAGGAACCGAAGCGAAAGCAAAGCAGAAATGACGCCGGAGAATTCGGGAGGAGCGACCTTGGGAGAAGTGCAGGACGAGGTCGCCGTTGAGTGCCCCGACCACCGTCCTTGCAACTTTGTGAAAGGCAAGCCCGGAGCATATTAAGCCTCCTATTTTCCGAACTGCAGATTCTGATTATTATTACATATATTGTTGCATTAAGTTTAGGTGTTGGATACAAACACTTCTTTGCATTGGTTACCTATTCCTTGTCCGGATATTGTTACCTCAATCCTATGTAGCTCAGCTCGAGTAGTGCTTAGCCCCTCGCTTAAACGCGGTAGAAGTCGGGTGATTTCTGTCACCGAGAGATATAGGAAGATACATGTGGCACGGTTGGCTATATTTGCTATCGTGGAAAAGAACCAGTCTTAATTTGAAATGAAGACCGGACGGAGGCTTGCCGGTTTGCGCAAGTGACTCCGTCAGTCAAAGCAGGACTGATTCTTGGAGCCTTTCCTGCTCATGTTGAACGCATGCCTCTCTCTTAGTTGGCGGGTCCGAGACCCGACCACGAAGCCGAGTAGCTCACCTCAGCCGGGAGTCGATAAGTATAAAGTGCGCCTCGGAAGGAGCCGTAGGCGTGAGTCCAAGGCAGGTGATTTAAAAGTCCCTGATCGTCTGGCGGAAGGGTAATCCCCGAGAGTCTTGGTGTTGATCGAACCCATGAATTTAGTTCCCGAGATGTTCCAAAGGTGACCCACGGCTACCCTTGCAAAGTATGCCAGGTGAGAGTTAGAATACCCCCCACCTGAGTTGTAATTCGATTCAAATCGCCGCCTCCCAAGTTAGTGAGAACTTGACGGGCTTATCTCCAATGTAGATACACTTAATAACTTAATGGTTCGGAAATGATGATATGATGATGACAGCCTTATTATACCTGCTATGGTTAATATTGTTTGCTCCTAATAAGTGAGTGCTCTAGTACAGGTGCTAATCTAGTGGACAGGTAAATGATGATAAGCTTGATGCTAAGTTTAAATTGGTTACTATGCTCATAAGCTCTTTTATGCAAATGTGTCAAGCTAGCCCACCTGAAAAGCCTTGCATGATCCTTGGTGTCGTTTATTTCTGATTTTTGTCGGGTAAGTCTAGCTGAGTACCTTCTCGTACTCAGGGTTTATTTCCCACCTGTTGCAGATGACCAGTTCTTCTTTGGTTGCTGCAAGTACTGCCTTCTCCCTGCTGGGGATGAAGACTAGACCGTTGGGCGCGGTCTCTACTAGTTCTCGTACCTGATAATGCTTTTGTGGGACATGACTCTGATCTGGCAATGTAATTGAAACTATGAAGTTATGTACTAAACTATGTTGCTTCCGCACACTCAAACTTGGTTTGTAATATTTTATTTGAACTCTGATGGATGTAATCCGAATGCTACTTGTGAAATGTTGTAACGAATGATGTGTTGTGTTGAATCATTACGATCTTGGTTTGTATGTCGAGAGTTGGTTGAAATCCTTCGTGATTTCCGGACTACCGGGATTATGGGAGCTTAAGTACAGGAATTTGATCGCTTCGGTGATTGTTTTTGTACTTACGTTCTTATGATTTGGTCGGTTCTGTTACAGTAGTTACTAGTTAGGCGCTTATTTGCATACTCTTGCTTTGTTGTGTTGACATTCCGTAGAAGCTTTAGTTAATAAATACCTTTGTAATATAGAAAGATGGAAGAACTTGGAATACGTATGGACCCAAAATATGTGTCTCCAAAGGCAAAAAAGTCAAGCACAAAGGGTAAACACGGTAAAGATTTGGAATACATCCCTGAACCAGGGGAGATAGTTGAGGGATTTGATGTTATAGATGAAACAAATTCAGATTTAGAAGATGAGCCAGTACCTCTAGCAATTGAGGTGCTTGTTCTATCTTGTATTTAGTTCAAAGGGGGGTGTAGGTAGCAATGCAATGCTTTACTATTTGGATAGCAATGCAATTTGTACATGCTTGCTGCTTAAGTTTGTATCTTCAATTGTAGTATATGGGTTCAAGGAGCCATAGAGGAGGCTTTGCCAGCAGGACAAAGGTAGCGCTACCATGAGTCCTGGGCAAAGGCACTCCAAGCGGTTGAATTCAACACAACCAGGAGAGTTTGCTCTTGGAGTTCATACTCGGAGGGCTACCACTGGCAAAAGGGTGGAGGTATCAGCAGTAGGTGAACATAATTCTCCATCACCATAGACACTTGTACCCAGGGATCAATTCAAACTTAACGAATTGACTAGAGATATTTATCGGGACGGCACCCTACCTAGCCCTGGGAGAGACTGCCCACGGCCAGATGATGATAGCCATGCCGAAGAGGAGCCCTCTGAGCTATCTAGCCTTGGGAGGGACTGCCCACGGCCAGATGATGATAGCCATGCCAAAGAGGAGCCCTCTGTTGACATTTCTTAGCAACGCCACTAGGTTTTGTATCCCTGGCAACGACGCCAAAAATGCTTATTGATATTTTTATGCTCAAGTAGATAATTCCGCAAGCACACATAATATCATTATAGCATTTCACCCAAGAGTATTTCAGGGTAACATTATTTATATTTTACCACAGGGAAGCAAGGGTTAAAGATAGTGATAGTTAACCATCACGTATTTACAAACTAGTATACCGACTAGACTAAAATGGGGGTAAGTGATACACACTAAAGTGGGGTGAGACACAAGTATCAAATCATGGAAAGGTAAATTAGAAACATAACTAAGTAGCAGGACAATAATAAAGAGAACTAGAATCCTAAGTTACTTCTATTCAAGCACCACTGTAGCTAGTGACTGGCTATACTAACAAACCAAGATAGTGCAAGGTAGGATGCAATAGCACTTGAGGCGTACCTGCCCCAAACTCACCCGGAGGGTTGATTGGGCACAATGCACCATGAGCCCTATGATTTAACAACTAGACCTATCGTGGGGAAATACTTAGGATGGACAGGGCTGTCACCACCTGCCAACTACCCTGATCTATCTGGAGCCATAGCCACATTACAAGGTACCCGATAGTATAAGCACCATGCTTACTATTTGATACTACACTAGCCTCACGTTAAGACTAGAGCATCAACTAGTGATGAACAACCCATGCTACTAAGAGCCCAATTATCATAGGAATTATAAGGATAACCAAAGTATAACTAGAGAACAAGACTAGTACATAAAGTAAAAGACTTGAAACAATACTTGCATAGAAAGTAACATACTAATAAATAAAGTACTTACAAAAGAAAGATAGAGCTATACCAAACCCCTGAAGACTGCTCCAGAGCTCCCACCAAGACTAGCTACTACTAGAAGAGCTACATCCTGAGAGAGTAGAGAGAGAACTACATCTCTTGGATGTGTAGGTGTGTGTTACAAGTGAGGGGTGAAGGTCCTATTTATAGCCTAAGGTGGAGTAGGGGCTACTCCATTGCCATGTCAGCAATCTGTGTGACATCCTCTCCTTGCCCTTGGATCAAACAGCCAATGAATTGCCATAAACTAACGCATAGGATTGCTCCCAAGTGTGTTTCCTTGCATGTGTCTAAAGGAGAGGCGGTGGAGTGAAAGTGGGGCGCTGGACAGCATAGGTATGGCATCGGCCGGAGTGCCACTATGGAGTGGGCCCTCCTCCTTTGGTGTGAGGCCCCTTGGGGTGTAGGAGAGTGTGGGTATGAGCACCATTTGTCTAATCGAGCACCTGACATAACAGATTGTGAGTCATTAATCCATGTGATGCCTCTTTTTAGCCCTTCATCATGCACCAACTTGGAATCAATGGTAGAGAAGTCTTGGGGATGTGTTTCTTGGCCATTTCCCATAGATTAGTGAGGTGGCACTTGAAGTGCCACACTGGGCGGCGCCACCAAGTGGCCCATGGTGGCCCACCTTGCTCCAATTGCGTCTAGTTGCTTGATTTTTGATATTTTTGCATAGTTTTCCTGCATGAGCAAAGATCTCCAAGTACAAGTGGAAATATGTGAATTATAAACATAAGACACTACTTATGGTGTTGTATAGACCCATTTTTGGTGCAATGTTGTGGAATGTTGATGGTCAAAATAGGCATTTAGTGACTGTCAACACCCTCTGAGCTACCTAGCCCTGTGAGAGACTACCCACGTCTAGATGATGATAGCCATGCCGAAGAGGAGCCCTTTGAGCAAACTCCCATCTCCACCCACCCACAGAACAATGAAAGTTGCCTAGGTTGGTATTACCCTACAGATGTCTATCAATCAATTCACACTAGCTATTTGATATCCATGTTACTTTCTAATACTCTGAATGTATGAAAACTTTGTAGTACCATTGCCGAGAAGTGCGAGGAAGCTGAGTCCTTGAACTTATGGAATTTTTCTTGACAAAATGACCAAATCAATGGGAGAATTGAGGATACCCATCTCTGTTGCCGAGGGGAATAGAAGGCCACATGATCTAGGGCAAGCTGCCAAGTTTGCTTCAGAGGCAGGTGTAGTAGTCAGGCATCAAACACCAATTTTGACACATTGGAAACATTACAAGAAGCCCTTCGGTGTCGTCCATTATAGGAAGCTTTGTGGAGAGGCTAACTATATGTATGTGTATTCTCTCTTGACATTCAACTCTGCTTTGAGCAACTTTAATGGATTTACTTTTCATTCACACTACTACGTGCAGTCAAGGCTGGACATTGACAAGGCTCACCCACCAACACAAGAAGCTTGCTAGAATGTATTGCAGAGTGGGGTATGACAGGCACGCTACAGGTTGAAGCAAACCTACTTCAATGGCGTCCCTGCTAATTAGATCCGTACGACCTCTCCTGTCCCGTGCATGAGTCATGCATAGTGGTGTGAACTTGTCGAGACTTGGTCTAGTGCTAAGAACAAGGAGTGTGTGAACCCATTGATTTCCTATCTAGTCTTGCTATGGTCTACGAGTGTTGTAGTTTAACACAAATGAAGCTATAGGAAACATCTAAGACAAACAAGCAAAACCGTGCAAAAGTGAAGTACCACCAGTCTACAGGATCTCGCTCCTATGTTGTCCAGCTACAAACATTTGTAAGTGATAGTTGTATTTTATTGTTACTCTTGTCTTTGTATATATATAAATAGAAACTCATGTGCAATGTGAACAGAAGGATTACAAGAGGAAGGCCGCAGAACACGATCAAGGACTTGATGAATAACATGATGATCTAGGACTTGAACAACATGGTCGACCTGATGAAGATATTAATGATGTGGATGTCTTCAAGGACTTTCATACTAGTACGAAAAAGGGGCCTAAGCGATGCGGCAAGAGCAATAGTTGTAAGTACCTTCATTTGCTTTCCTTGAAATCTAGTGAACCCATTGCCATAAAAGAAGGAAACGAGTAGGAGCCTATTGTGGCAACATCATTTAATTTTGTAGTTGTAATTTTACACCAATCAATATGGTACCTATATATTGTGCTTATGTAATCTCTATCGCCAGTAGGCTACAAAAGACCTATGCATTGTGCTTATGTAATCTCTATCAGCAGTCATCTGTGGAAGCCCTATGCATTACTTGTTATGAATTAATCTCTTGGGTTTTCAATTGAAGTCCTCTTCCACTATCTGTAACCTAATGTTTTACTGATTGAATTTCATAGGAAGCTATGGAAACTATGCAAGCAGAACCTGTTGCTGATGGGCAGCAACCAATGACTAGTGTTGATGTTGTTTCCAAGGTCCTCTGCCTCTACCAGGGCAAGCGCCCCTCCCAGGCAAGCAGCAAAAACCTTTTTTTTGAAGAATGCTGGTATCCTAAGAAGCTCCACCAGAGCGAAGACATCGGCGGAGATGACACTTCGGGAGTAGCTTGTTGGTGAACAGGAAAGTACATCTGAGCTCGTCGAATTAGTGGATGAACCAAAGGTGAGGACAGAAAAGGCTGAAAGGGAGCTTGAGGAATTCAAGCAACAACAACAGGAGGAGTACAATAGGCTCTGTGAGCTAGTCTTGCGCTTAAGCTCTCCTGATAATTAACTCTCAGTCTTCAACTCCTGCGGCTTGATGCGGTGAACATTTGTGGTCTGTTGTGTGAACGCATGTGATGGTTTGATATTGTGATACTCTGTCAGTGATTCACTATTGACATGTGAAATGTTAACTATGGTTATTTGATTGCTAGGCTGAATTGTTATGTAGTCAATCTGTGTAGTAGTGATGATCTCAAATTACTTCTATGACGAATTGATTGTACTCCACGTGATAGAACCAGAACAGCGACACGTGGAGGAACCAACGCATGACACATGAAATAGCCAGAGCACAATACGTGGGCTATTAAAAATATGCCACGTGGAAGTATATCATCAAGCCACGTGGCCGAATAAAAATGCAAAACATGGACAAACAGTGCCGTGATGCGTGGTCGAATAAGAAACAGCCACATGGACCAATAAAAATACAACACATGGTCCAATGAAGAAGTAACACATGATCCAACCACAACACGACACGTGTGCCCATAAAAAACTGACATGTGGAACAACAGAAACCCGACACGTGGTCCAGTAAGAACATGAAATGTGCAAGAACCAGAGATGGACACGTTGTGCAACAAGAAGATGACACATACCTAAACCATCTCCAATGCAACCGGCTATAGCATGTACATGTGAAAAGCATCTCCAACGGAAGCACCCACCGGTGTGGCAGCCTCGTGCCACGCATGCCAAAACAGTTCTATGACGTTTTGTTTTTGTCACAGATCAAGCCACTTCTATGACAATTTGCGAAAATCATCATAAAAGTTCAAGTATGACATGACTTTTATGACGAACCGTTTTTCATCATAAATTCATCATAGAACTAAAATTATGACGAATTTGGCTTCTTCAGTGACCAAAGCTATTTGTCATAGAAGTGGATATTCCTAATAGTGTTGGAAGCAAAACTTTGGCCACAACCTTTTTCGTTGTGGAGGTGCAAGGTAGCTATAACTTGATACTTGGGCGTAATTGGATCCATGCCAATAAGTGTGTACCTTCTAGCTTGCACTAGTTCCTTATCTAGTGGGTTGGGGACGATATTGAAATTGTCCATGCAGATGCTCCTTCACTCGGAGGGTATAATGACATTGCCACGGCTGATGCTCATTCACTCGAGGGACATAATGACGTTGCCTGCTTGATTGGTCCTGACCTTCCTGATTTTCACTTATTAGTGTCACTAGAGAGGGTTTGTACCTGTTTCCTTGAAGCCAATTGATAATCGGCACAATGTCATCATGTAATCATTAATGGATGCTAATTTGGAATGGTTCAAACATCATCTTGAGTAGTATCGGGCTTCTAAGACTGATGTCTGTGAGGCTATTGATGATTTTGATGAGCTCAATAAGTTGGGCCAAGGTTTCACATGGGCTGATCCATTGAAAAAAGTTGATGTTAGGGATGGCTTAGTGCCTAGGCCGATGTTTATAAACCAGAAGTTAAAAGTCGATTACAAAGTTGAACTAATCACGCTTTTCAAGGAGTATGTTGTTTGCTTTGCATGGAATTAAACAGAGATGCCTAGTTAAGTACATTTTGCTATGACTTGTCCACCAAGTAAATGAGGTACCTTGTCTAGTTTGGACCTCTAAGCCTACTTGGTCCTCATGTCATTTGGGAATTTTTTCTTGCAGTGAGGGTACCGAGGACCAATATAACGACATAGAGCAAGCCACAACAAGGTAGCTACTGAGGACACATTATCCAAAGTTGTTGAGCCCCATGATTTTGTTAAAGATAACCGGATCCCACTTTAGTACATGTACTCTTTTAAGTAGTACTATATATAAATTGTACACCAGGTGAGAGATCATAAGGGGTCTAAAGTTGTACATTGGGTAAGGGCCCGTTAGGATGGAGGAGAGACCTATTGCAAATATGATGTGCTCCTATTGCCAGAGTTGAATGTTGGGTCCACTTGTCTGACATGTGAGGTGACGATTGCTACCTTATTTTCGTTATGGAGGGGCATATGTCAAACACTCTTCTTGATGTAATGGAAGAAAAATAAATCTTATTTTAACAACAACATCAGTAACAATAATAACATCATCATCATTATTTTCATTGTATAGATATAGATAGATCATATGCTTTGATAATAACGTACACCTGCCGTAAGTAGCTAGTAAACGATTAATTAAATTTAATTTAGGAATTAAAGGGATATGCTAAAAATACAGATTATTTATAATTGATGCATGTAGCAGGTACCTGGAGGATTTACACTTTGGACAGAACTTCACATGCTCATGTTCTTTCCTAAATAGGACGCAGCCCTTGGGACAAGCATGTATCTGCTCATACGGCATCTTAAGTGCACGAAGGAGTTTCTGTGACTCGTACATGCTCTTTGGCAGAATGTGGCCCTCCGGAAGTAGGGTGCCAATCATGGCCAACATCTTATCGAAGCCTTCTCGACTCAAGTTTAACTCGGACTTCAACCCCATTAAGCGTCCAATGGCATCCAGTTGAGACACCGTTGACCGATCGTGAACGGGTTTCTGTGATGAGTCCATCATGTCGTAGAACACCTGTGCGGCTGCCTCCATCTCCTCCTTCTCATATCCATCATCGAACTGGCCATGGTGAAAGTCATCTAACATGTCTGCTACCCCCGCATCAGCATCAAAAGCCTCCACCCATGGTCTCACCACCTCCTCTCTCATATGATGGGCTTCACCATGGTGGATCCACCGGGTGTAGTCTGGCGTAAATCCATTCTTCACAAGATGTTTACCCATTTCCTCCTTGTTTACCCTTCTCCTGTTTGCACATTTGCTGCAGGGACACAAAACTAGGCAATGTCCTTTAGCAGTCTTGCCAAATGCACTGTTCAAGAAAGCATCGGTCTTGTTCATCTATTTCGTGGTGTAAGCACTCTGACTTCTCCAGCCCGTGTACATCCACTGACGGTCATCCATCCTTTAACAAATGTATCAGCGAGTAATGTAACAATCAATTGCATCTACATGCTGTTCCTACTGTCTAATAGGTGAGGATAGGTCCTAATCCCACCCGTGGATGCGTAGATGAGGTTAGTTTCCATGCTCTACTCCTATCCGAGATAGAATTTCAGCAGCACCTCCCCGCTGTTCTCCAGATACACGTCCTGCCAAACAAGAGTGCGTATCCGGAGAACAACAGGGAGGTGATGCCGAAACTCTGTCTCGGACCAGAGCAGACCATGGAAACTAACCCATCTACGCATCCGCGGGCTGTCCAAAAAACATGAACAATCCGAAACAGATACGGTCATAGATATGCAAAGATCTGCATACCTTCAACCGTATCTCTTTCGAACGGGAGATGCCTAACTGGGTTACGCGATCTACGACCATGATATAGAAAGGGGTTATACCTAGGGTGGCGGTGGAGTCAGGCTAGCGGGGCCATGGCGGGTCGGTGCAGTGGCGAGGCGACGCGGTGCAGGCAGACCAGCACGGCGACGGGAACTTCGACTCGGCTCCGACAGGCTCTTCTCTACAAAAATGGAACAAAATACTGTCATTTAAAAAAATCGGCAGAACCTCCCCTGCACGGTGAGGTTTCCAAAACCTGCAAAAAACAACGGCACGATGGCCGACAAGCACATATATCTCAAGAGAAGCCATGTAGTTTGGATATCAATCCATGCAGAAGAATATATCCAAGTAGTACCACTACTTCTACTACTACTTCCACTATTGCTACTACTAATACCACTAGTTCTACTACTACAACAACTATTGCTACTACTACTACCATTACTTCTACTACTACTACCACTACTTCTACGACTACTACCACTAGTTCTACTACTACTACTACCACTAGCACTACTACTACAACTAATACTACTACAACTATCACTACCATGACAACAACAAGAGAGAAGGCATACACACGGGCAGGCGGTAGGGGCGGGGTGGCGTCAGGCTTGCCATGGTCCACGGACTGACCAAGGCAGGCACGGCCGGGGACAGAGCCGGCGTTTAGCGGGTCGGGAAGTCTTGTGCGTGAAGGCAGGCACGCATACGGCCATAGGGCGGCAGCGTTAGCGCTGCCATGGCATGTGTGGCAAGTGGGGGGCTGGGAGGGCTGGGAGGGCTGCTGGGGGGGGCGGCGGAGGGGGAGCTGCGTGCGGGGCTGTGGTGGTGGTGTGAGTGAGTGGTGTGGCGTGATCGCTTATGGCACGGGCGTGGCCTTTTTTCTAAGTGGCTGGCTGTCGGTTTGTTTAATGTACGGGCTCTTTACCGAGTGTCCCGATCTGACACTCGGCAAAGATTTTTTCCTTTTTTTAAATCTAAACCCTAAACCGCACTCCATCGTATTTAAAAAAAACAAAATTACCACTTTGCCGAGTGCCGGGTGGAGAGGCACTCGGCAAACATTTAGAAAAAAATTGGCACGCTCTTTGCCGAGTGTCCACACGAACACTCGGAAAAGGAACACTTTGCCGAGTGCCTACCATCTGGCACTCGGCAAAGAGCATATTTGCCGAGTGTCAAAAGATGACACTCGGCAAACCAATTTTTTTTTGTATTTTGATCTCCAAACTTTTTCTATAATCCTCTTACACAGTACTTGGTACTCTATGTCGAAATTTAGTACATTTCCCGAATTGTTTACTATATTTATTTCATTTATTTGAATTTTTTCGGAAAATGCAAATTTGAACTGCACGTGCATCGAATAATGGAATTTAATGATTCAAAAAATGATATTCATGGTATTGAGTGTAGTGTGAGGCCGTATCCAGGAACGGACCCGAAATTTCGAACATCTTGTTTATGAAACATGACCACAAACTTATGGATGAATTGTTTTTAAATTCTATAAAATACAAACGAAATCTGGAAATCATGAAACTTGTCGAGATGTCATGATATCGTATGTGGAGGATGTGATAAAAATTTTAGAAAGTTTGATGCAAGTTATCACGTACGATGCTTACAAACCTAGACGGCAGGCGACGGCCGTTACCTGATGCCGTTTTTTGCCGAGCGCCAAAGTTTGCCGAGTACCTGACACTCGACAAAAAGGGCCTTTGCCGAGTGTCTAGCTTTGCTAAGTGCCTGACACTCGGCAAAGCCTTCTTTGCTGAGTATATATATTTACCGAATGCAGCACTCGGCAAAATATCTCTTTGTCGAGTGCTCGATTTTTAGCCCTCGATAAAAAAAAAGTTGCACTCGGCAAAGACCCTGTTCCCCGTAGTGGTCGCTGAAGGCTGAAGCGACTGCCTCGATCGTCTGGTACTGGTTGGGGACCCTGCAGTTCTTCCTGATCTCCAACTTGTTTCCCTGGGCTGGCAGGCTGCTGAGCTTGGCCATGGCGGCGGCGAAGTCGGAATTCCACTCCGCCGGGTTGTTCTTGTACTCATCCAGCTTGCTGGCGGCGAAGCCGTCCGTGCGTAGCACCCAGTCGGACTTGAAGAGCACCTTGTTGACGAGGTTGTTGTGGTAGTAGCTGTTGTCGAGGACGCCCCTCTTCGGGTTCACCCCCATGGCCACGGGGTCGTAGGCAGCGTCCTTCTGGAACGCGTCGCTCCCGTCGCGAGCGTTGTTCGGCACCGTCGGGTTCTGCCCACTCTTGAGCAACGCCAGAGGCGTGGTCTTGTTAAGCGCCGCCTGGTAGTCGGAGTCGATGGGCGTGGAGTCGGGCCCCCCTAGGCGGTCCTGGTAGGACGAGAGGTGAGCGACGACGATGGAGTGCGCGCCGGACAGGACGACGAGCTCCTCGACGGTGAAGTTCCTGCCTCGGCTGGTCGCGTCGAAGTTGTCCCTGAGCTGGTCGAAGTCGAAGTTGGGGTGCGGGAGGTTGGCGTCCGCGGCCGCAGCGGACGAGAGGTGACGATGTGCCCCGCCGGGGAGGGTGCAGAAGATCTTGCCGCCGCTGAGGATGTCGGCCACGTGGCGCGCCGCGAAGGTGACGATGTCGGCGCAGGAGGCGTCGGTGCCGACCTTCTGCTTGATGGCGTCAATCACCGTCGTGTGTATGATTATATACGTGCTGCTTGTTTATTTTTAAGTGATCTTGTCGTGTGTATGATTATTGGTTCTACCTCCTTTGCATTTGGTCTTTTGGACTCTTAAAAAAAGTTAGAAAGGATCACACCATATCCACTAGCGATCCTAGCTAAATGGGCATGTGAATAGTTATGCGCAGGATCCATGTGCAACCTTAGGTTGCTGGCAAAATGGGTTGACCGTGTGCAAACATATATCAGAGCTGTGTTAAACAACCGGTGATGGTTTTTTAATTAGGTGCCGTTTGGTTGGTGGAAAATGGGCACTGGGATAGGGAAATAGCTTGTGGGATAGATTTTATTTCTTGTTTGGATGGTGGGAAAAAGAAATGAAGATGGATTTGGATTGTGAAATCTCAACCCGATGGGAGGGGTGGGTTTCAACGGGGAAATGAGATCCGCTCAGCACCGCGAAACAGAGCAGGCCGCCGCCACGCCGCGGGCACGAGTAGCAGCGGCTCACGGAAGCCGCAACATGAGCAGGAGCAGTGGTGGCAGCACTCGTGGTAGCTCCTCTTCCTCCGCTCTCTCTCTCTCTCCTCTCCCTTCGCTCCCTCTCTCTTCTATGGCTACTCTCCCGTGGAGGCGCGACACCTGGGGAGCCTCGCCGGCGGCAGGCCGCCGCCGCAGTCAACCCAACCGACGCCGCCGCCCCGACTGGCCGCGAGCCGCTGGTGAATGCGCTGCAATGAGCATTCGTATTAGTTGAACATGTGTACAATGCATGAGACCATTTGTTCACTTATTTGAGGCAGTAGTGCTAGACAAATGGAGTACATCATGACCAAAAGCAACCCAAAGTGATCTTGTTCCCATAGCAAAAGACATATGAGGCTTTAAAAGATCTGCGATTGAGAACAAACCTTGATCTCTTTTGCCTGGAGTTGAGGAAGCTTGAAGTCAGGTTTCTTTGTGCTGCTTTCATAACTGAAACAATTGTGATATTAGAATTTGATATAGTTGTGAATTTGATTTGATTTCGTTTGGTTAGACGGAGATATGTAGAGATTGAGGACTAACCTTGATCACTTCTGTTTGGAATTGACGAAGCTTCAAGTCAGGTATCTTTGTGCTAAGCAGTAGGACCTGTTGGGCTAGTCTCTTTCGAATATATGAGGAAACAATAGTTTCAGCGTTTTTCATGTTTGTGCTGCTAAAGTAGTTTTCTTTGTCCCGTCGCGAGGGTGGACTGTGGCAATGTCACCATATGATGCAATCTTAGGCAGGCTGAATGTGATATCTTTGTTACTCTGCTCACTTGACTGCCATCTACCTGTGATCTGACACAGGTTGGCAGGAAGCTGTTTCGGTAAGTTGTCAATGTAGCGATGCCATATACATCATTATTGTTGCAGGACTGTTAAGATTGCCAAATGATCATGGAGGTAACACACTACTCTTTTTTAGTCAAAGAGCAATAAATCGCTATTGGACAAAAAGGATTATGATAGGTCCTCTCTACATTTTTGGTTAACGGAGGAAAAGAGGAACATGGTACACTGTAGTTGCCAACAAATCATTCAGAAGGTGTTAACAAACAATCAAAATGTGTTAACAAACAATCAGAATCAACATATCATTGCAGTAATCGGAGAGAAGTACGTACCTCGTTTCATGATTTTCAATTCACCTTTGGAAAACCCTCCACTATCATCATTTTTTTATGAAAACTGGAACCTAAATTTGCTTTACCCCAAAAGCCAAAACAAACTGATACAACAACCAATATAATAGAATATATTTTGAATCTTTGATAAACAGTTCCCTTGTAACCAGAGCAGTACATGCAGCTTTGTGGGGATATATCATGTATAGGTAATATTGGTATTAGAAAGCTAATGACACTATCGGGAAATTAGAAAAAGAATGCGTCTGTTAAACCGAACCTATATGAGCAGTGCGCATAGTTGCAGCGAGAATTGAAAGAAACATGAGAAGCAAAAGTGAGCACAAACAAGCAAAGTGTCTGACAATGTTATATCTGGAAATAGGGTGTGTGCTCAAAACCAAGAGTGTATAACCTAACATCACAGGCAATGATGACGGACAGTGATAACAAGTGTAGAATCAAAAGAATATATCTATCACTTCACGGGCAATAAACAGAAGCTTAGATTGCACAACTATGTGTTATTGACATCACAAGCAACGATCATAAGCAAGTATGAGCACAAAACCTAAGGCAATGATTAGATTGGGCTAGGGGAGAAACCATCATAGGCAATCGCATCAGAAACTCTACATTTCAGTTCAGGCTCCTGCGGAGTACAGGGCATCCACGTTAGCCAGAAAAACATGCACCACTGTACCATTCCATCCGAGATTAACGGTGTAGGATCACTGCACCAATTTGGACCGTAGAGGAGGCAAAATCTCTTCTTGGCTCGCTGTCTATCGTGTTTGCACAGCGCCACCACAAATTTCATAAATAAGAGGTGATTTCAGTAAACAGTAGCTCCCGTTGGTGGAGCCGGAGCACACAAAATAGAATAGGATCAATGTTTAAAATAGCGGGCTATTGAAAATAGCGGCAATTTTTTTTTTCCAAAAGCTATGCAGCGCTATGCCGGATAGCGTTTTTATTAAAAAAAATATGAAAACACCAGTAATTGATAAAAAAACATGGCAAATATGAAATTAGATGAACACAAATATGTTTCTAAGTTTCCACAATTCTAGGTAACATTACCAAATACAAAATGACATTACAACATGATCACTACTGGAGGTGTTGCACTCGGCAAAGGTTTTGTCGAGTGTAGCACTCGGCAAAGTCCGCTCGGCAAAATTTTTCTCGGCAAAGGGTCTTTGCTGAGTGCTTTTTATCCGGGCACTCGGCAAAAAAAAAAAAAACGTGCTTGGGGCGGCACTTGGCAAAATATTTTCGGCCGTTGCGGCGCCGACCGTTAACGGTTATTTTGCCAAGAGCCCGACCCAGCACTCGGCAAATTTTTTTTTTAAAATTACTTTGCCGAGTGCCTCAGCCCAGGCACTTGGCAAAGTTTTTTTTTTATTTTTTTAAAAAGTACTTTTTGCGAGTGCCCCGCCTAGGCACTTTCGGCAAAGTTTTTTTATTTTTTTAAAAAATTATTTTGCCGAAAGTGCCCCGCCTGAACACTCGGCAAAGTTTTTTTTTTTTTTAAAATAATTTCTTTTGCCGAAAGTGCCTCTGTTTAGGCACTCGGCAAAGAATTTCAGAATTTTTTTTAAAAAAAAAAACTTTTGCCGAAAGTGTTCTGCAAGCAGAAACACTAAACAAAGAAATTATATATATATATTTTTTTTTGAAAAATCTTTGCCGAGTGCCTTGCCCATGGCACTCGACAAAGACCCCGAGAATTGCAAATTTTTTTACATTCTATTGTAATAGACACTATATATATATATATACATCAATCATCACATCTATATCACCAACATGCATTATATATCACAAGCACACGCATATTTAATAAATCCATCGAAAATCCATCACAAATGCACCAAAGTTCAACATCACAAGTTTATTATTACAAGTTCAACATCACAAAGTTCAACATCCCTACTGCGGCGACGGAGACTGCAGGTGTGGCCCCCCGGACTGCGGTGAAGGACCGGACTGCGGCGAAGGGTTGACGCGATCAGCCGCCGGTGACACAGCAGCGGAATTGTTTGAACCCGCCGACGGAGGCTGCACAAAAGAGAAGAGATCTCAATGCTGGCACCGGGACTATCTTCTTAGAAATTCAATTGAGTACACTTTGTAACCAAGCTATTTGTTATAGTTCAAGTATTCATCTGCGAGGACAAAGCTATAGATCAGGAATAAATATAGTATAAATCATACGTGCAATTCATTGAAGTATTACTTATTTCAAAAATGAAAATACAGTACCAGAAGTCTCTCCTTGTCCTATGTCCTCTTCAAACATGCAAATGTACTGCTTTTTTTTTCTTTACAACCCTGCATATACAGAATTTTAAGCTGATTGAGCAACAAACCACTGAAATTTTGCAGTAATTTTTTTCTGGGGTACTACTACCACTATTTCTGTTTACAAAAGAAGTCCACGGAAAATCTCTATCCACCTATGAACTAATATCAGACACACAAGTCACAGGCTCACAGGTAATAATGGTTCAAGCACTGCGAACAATCAGCAGGCAGCAATTGAAGTATGACATCTATATCCTTTCTAATGCCAAAACAAGTGATGGCTAAGATTTAGTGGTTGCTTGGTTCCCAGCGAGGTCCTGCCTCGCCTTGCCTGCTGTGCTCGCACAGTCAACGAGGAGCTTGCCCAGATGAGTGAGCCGATTTGGCTCTCCCTCGCGAGTGAGGATATAATCTCGCTCACACAGTCAACAAAGCATGCACTTAGGTGGGAGAACCCAACACATCTACCTGCTCATTATCCTCGTTCGGCAAGGCATCACAGTGCTGAGCCATGGAACCAAGCAGCTCATTAATCACCAGTAATCTCCACAGGAACACCTCCCTTCACAAATGGTGGAACTTGGAATTATTTCTAAGGATACCATCCCTGCTTTCCACCTTAGAAATGAACTTCAATGCAGAATGGCAATCTATAGAGATGAGCCGGTATATCTTCTAAGTTAATTGTGCATCGTTATGGTATTACACTGAAGCAAGAGTGATGAACATTGAAATTGCATAAGAGTAGAGGACACAAAAAGAAATTCTACATAGGAAGTAAAATCATGCTGCTAATAGAACAAATATCCAACAAGGACTATCATCAAATGTAGAATATCGATGGAACAAATGTGACTCAGAGTTGTCCTGACTCCTGACTAGTAGGGTCTTGGAGATAAACATGAACTTATACATGAATATAGATTGGACCAATTTTCCTCTGAAAATTTGTATACCACAGGCATTTTAAATCTGAACATTATTGATGGAAAAAACAAATTATATGTGACTTCAGATGCTTGCTGCTTAGTGGTTAGTGCGACCTGTTGGAGGTGTGGTCGACGAAGCATGCAGTGTACTATGGTAAAATGGAATCAAAGAAATAAAAATCTTAATGTCTGTTGTTAATGGGAAAAAAATAAGATGAGAGGCCTCAGGATGTATATAATCTACATGAACCAACATGGTCAAAATATTATTTAACTGCACTTATCAGCCTCAAGTTCCACTTGATGTGAATCCGAGATCAAGCAAAACTAAACTCGACCATGGACTCAATCAACAGCTCAATACATGAGTAATCCAAGTCCTTTAGAAAGCATTTTGATTCAATCGATAGTTCAACACATGACTGAGTCAGTCAACACCTGATCGAAAGCATACATTTGACCTTGGATAGCCTTTTGATTCGAGTACGGCAAGAACTGAAAAAATAAATTACTGAATGTGAAAACCATCCTGAAGAGAGTCTGCTAAACTATATACTTGTATAGTGATCTAACCACCTGGGAGATGGGCCAAGGTCACATTCTGATCCTTTGCTGTTCGTTGTTCAGGAATGGGGAACAAGTGTTGCAATCATGTTACCTGCCCCATACGTGGTCTCATCGTTGCAGAATGATGAATGTATTTTCATTTTCATTGAACTTGTTTTCCATCCTAGGGTCAATAAGGTCCCAGAATTCCTGATGCTCGATTGCCTTCATCAGAAGGGGGAGAGCCTGGAAATTTTCCAAGTACAAATGCTAAGCTCTGACAATGAAAAATAGAAAAACACAGACTCGACAGTAGGAATGTACCCCCAGATCCTGCCTAGATTTTCAAATTCAATCGTGCGAGCAATGAGGAAGACGGGGTCACCTCCGCCTCTGGTGGAGGAGCAGGATGTCGGTGTGGTGGTGGCCTCAACCTTGGCTTCAAGCTGAATGTTGTGCTGCTGTTGTCGTCGGTGGTGACCACCAACCAGGCGTCCTTGTACCACCTTTCCCTCCATGACGCTATCGTGCTTCCGCTCCTTCTCCAGCAACAATGGGGCAGCGACAGGCAGCTGGATGCCATCCGTGCAGGGCGGCGAGGGCAAGAGTAGTGTAGGGTCCACCTGTCGGTGCGTTTTCGCAAGGAGAGGAGGGGAGCGCATGCGAGGCGACGATGGACCACGGACCGCATGGAGCGGGGCGGCGTGTCGACCGGCACAAGGGGCAGGAGCAGGACGTGGTGTGCGTCTGTGGGAGCAGGGCACGATGGCAGGTCGGAGAAAGCTGTGTTGGGCGGATGAGGCTGTGGGCAGGGTTGGGGCCGGGTGGCTGGATGGCTCAGCAGCACGGCGGCGGCCAGGCAAGATGCACTACTGGAGGCCGCGGCTGGGATGGGCGCGGGGGAGCGGGCATGGCTGGGGGCGTGAGTCAGGGTTGGGCCGTGCAGGGTTGGGCCGGTGGGCTTTTAGTGCCCATTTTTTTATTTTTGAAAATCAACTTTGTGGAGTACCCCTAGCCGAGTGTCCCATGGCACTCGGCAATTTTTTTTTAATTTTAGGCCCAAATTTTTTTTCTGGGGCCTCGTGACAGTATTTCAAACTCTATTTTAAAATTTGGGGCAATTTTGACTTTTTTGATATATTTCATTAGTTTATTTCGTTTCGTCGATTTTTTCGGGATATTTCAAATTTGAACTGCAGGTACATGGAATAATGGACTTTGGTCATCCAAAAATTGATACTCATGATATTTAGGGTATGTTTAGGCCGTATTCAGGAACTCACATGAAATCTCGAGCATCTCGTTGTCGTAACATGTCGAGGTACTTGCCGAAAATGTGATTTTAAATTATATAAAATGCAAACGAAGTATAAAAATCACGAAACTTGTCGAGGCGTCGTGTTATCGCATGTGGAGACTGTGGTAAAAAATTGAGAAGGTTTGGAGCAAGTTATGACGTCGGATGCCAAAAACCCAAACATCTGAGATTTTATGCAAAGTTGATTTTCAAAAAAAAAAAATTGCCAAGTGTACGGCGTGGCACTCGGCAAAATAAGTTTTAAAAAATTAAAAAAAAATTGCCGAGTGCCCAAGGCTTACACTCGGCAAAATATATTTTTAAAAAATAAAAAAAAATTTGCCGAGTGTCTGGGTGTGGCTCTCGGCAAAATAAGTTCTTAAAAATAAAAAAATTTGCCGAGTGCCTATCTCTAGCACTCGGCAAAATATTTTTTTTAAAAAAAATTACCGAGTGCCATGGGCTGGCACTCGGCAAAATATGTTTTTTTTTAAAAAAAATTTGCCGAGTGCCTGGGGCTGGCACTCGGCAAAATAAGTTTTTTTAAAAAAAATTTGCCGAGTGCCAGCCATTAGGCACTCGGCAAAATCTGACGGCAGGTGGCCGCCTTCACGGGCCGGCCACCTTTTGCCGAGTGGGATCTTTGCCGAGTGCTGCGCCCAGTTTTGCCGAGAGCTAGGCTTTATCGAGTGCCTGGCACTCGGCAAAGCCACCTTTGCCGAGTGCTTTATTTTGCCGACTGCGGCACTCGGCAAAATATTGCTTTGCCGAGTGCCCCGATAAAAAGCACTCGGCAAAGTCCAGTTTTCCGGTGGTGGATTCATGAAAGTTTAACCGTCTAAAATACCAAATTAGTAACAAATGATAACTAATAAGTAGAAAATCGTCATACCGTTTAGCGGCGCTATAGCGGCAAATAGCAGCGAAAGTCGTCATAGCATTAAAAAGACCAATAGCTTAGCGGCAGGCTTCTCCCACCGCTATAGCGCGGCTATAGCGCCGCTATAGCCCGCTATTTTTTTCCATGAATAGGATAGGTACAAAGAGAGGCCAAAAACCAAACCAAGCAATTGACCATTGCCTCAGCTATCATGGAAAAAGCTGAAAGGCTCGAAAGTACACAAAATAGAGTAGGTACAAAGAGACGAAAAAATCAAAGCAACCAACGGACCATTGCCTCAGCATGGAAGAGGCAGAAAGAGATGAAAAAAATAGAATCAACATTGGTCATGGTCACTTTGTCAGCTATTAACATAATAGATACATGTAGGAACCATCCAAAAAAACAGAACTAACCAATTGACCATCACCTGAGTTATCATCGAACAGGTAAAAAAGGAGACCGGAAAAATAAAATCAACATTAGTCATGATCATTGCCTCAGTTATGAAGATGGTAGACAGATGTGAAAGGAAGAATCATCACAGCTCATGAGCATTGCCTCAGTTATCTAGAAAAAGAAAGAGGCGTAAATCGTGTAACGATACCTTATGATCACCGCATCAAATATTAAACACCTATTGTGTATTCATAACAGCACTACCCCATTCCCTCAAATTAATCTAACAGCAACAGGAAAGTGTACTCATCATTGCACATGACCCAAATCATGAGCACCACAGCGTACTAAGAAACAAAACAAATATCACTGAAACAGTCATGCCCTCAGATATGCCATAAAATCATGAGCACTGCAGTTACTTAGAAATCAAACAAATATCATTGATAGGGTCATGTCCTCGATATATGGCACAATACCTAGGTAGTCTCAAGATCCAGCCAATCCAAGCAGATGACACGGTACGTAACGCAACAAAAAAAATGAAAAAAGCTGCAGGAAGGCAGTAACCATATAGATTGGTAAGAGAAAAGTGTGACAATAATAGATCTAGGCTCAATTTAACCTTGGTCCAAATCATAGAGCAATGCCACCACACATGGCAGAGAGTAAGGAGAGAGAGAGAGAGCGCAATCCAGCGAGCGGACGGATCGAGGAAAAGTGGAGCCGCGCGGACGACATGCAGGAGGCCACATGGGGGGGGCGAATTTTTTGTTTTTTAGCCCTTTTTTTGAAAAAAATTCACAAATGTGTCTCTTGAGGTATGTTCTCAAAATCTGAACCCTTAGCTCGGCGTCATCGTTGGTGACATCGAGCTTACACGTCTCGGCGCCATAGATTTTGACGCCTAGGTCTTGGGCTCGGCGGGGACGTGGAGGTGACTTGGCATGCAACTTGACGCCGTAGATCTTGGCGCCGAGCTTTGCGCCGGGGTTATTGGCGTCAAGATTGGCGCCAAGAATGGCGCGAAGATCTATGGCGCCGAGGTGGTGTTTTAACTTGGCGGCCAACCTTCCTGCCCGAGCCTTCTTCCTCTTCTTTCTCCTTCCTCTCGGGTTTTTTCTCTCCGCACTTCGCCCTATATCACGAATCGGCATATTGAAAAAAAACTAGGAGGGAGCGAGGATACCTTGCTCTCGAAGATCTACCTCACGAATCGGCATATTAGACCTTGGAAACTTTGATTTGATCCGTAGATCTTCGAGAGCAAGGTATCCTCGCACCCTCCTAGCTTTTCTTAATATGTCGATTCGTGAGGTAGGGCAAAGTGGGGAGAGAAAAAACCCGAGAGGGAGGAGAAAGAAGAGGAAGAAGGCTCGGGCAGGAAGGTTGGGCGCTGGGTTAAAGCACCATCTTGGCGCCATAGATCTTGGGGCCGTTCTCGGCGCCAATAACCACGACGCCAAGCTTGGCGCGAATAACCCCGGCGCCAAGCTCGGCGAAAATAACCCCGGCGCCAAGCTCGGCGCCAAGATCTATGGTGCCAAGTTGCCTGCCAAGTCACCGCCACGTCTTCGCCGAGCCCAAGACCTAGGCGCCAAAATCTATGGCACCGAGACGTGTAAGCTCGGAGCTACCAACGATGGCGCCGAGATAAGGCTCCAGATTTTGAAAGCATAACTCCAGGGGCACATTTGTGATTTTTTTTTAAAAAAGGCTAAAAAAACAAAAAATTCAGCGCGGGGTGGGGGGGGGGGGGGGGGGGGATCATGGGACGGGCGGCGGCCACTGGCGGGCCACCGTGCCACGTCGCCGTGGCGTAGGGAGGAGGGGTCTCCGCGACGAGCCTACGCCGGTGGCCGTCCGGTGCGCCGCTGCCTCGAAGGAGCTGCCTGGTGCGCCGCCACGTGGGGAGAAGAGAGAGAGCCGCGAGGAGAGGGAGAGGAGGGGAGGAGCGGAGGCTCCTATGCCAGTAGAGATAAGGCGTTTTTTTGTGGATGACGATTTCTAGGTGACGTGGGCTAACGGTGACCACGGAAGGGAATTTCGGGGGTGACGTGGATAGCTTCTCCGATTTTGGGGTGACGTGGCCACTGTGAGGCGCTGGGGAGCAACATCTGTTTGAAGAGGTTAATATCGATATGGGACCCTAGTGTACAATAATGTAATCAGGTGTCTTGTTGCGTATGTTTTCCACGGGCGCAAGTTCGTCCCGCCGTCGTCTCCAGTTGCTACCAGCTGAGTTTCATGCGATGCAAGTTATACCTAGCGTCCAAGCCGGCCAAGCCGTACAGATATAAAAGAGGCAATATCTCGCTCGCCCTCGTCGACTATCGTCGTTCACAATCGCCAAGGGAGCTATATTAGTGGATTGATGCCAACTCTCACTTGCATGGCAAGATTTTCGCCAGTTTGTCGGGCATGCAAGCTTACTTGGTGGAGTACTACACGTATTAATTACGATATACTACTCCTATAATGTATGCATCTTGGTTGAATTCTACCATTAGTTTGAGCTTCAGCTACCATTTGCGAGTAACACTGATGAGCTACGACTACGGCACGACCCAGCATTTGGGCACGCAGCAACCAGAAGCGAGTTAAAACTTGGTTAAAACGGACACTGGACATCATGTAATTAAGGGTCTCCATATATCATGCATGCATGTTGCATGGCAACTTGGAGCAAGGTCGATGCCGTATGCGCCAAAACGGGAGCGACTTTTAGTGACCCATTGGAACATGAGCGTACAAATTAAACACGGTTTCCCGTTCTGACTTCTGGTCAAAGTGGCCACAAAATCCACAATGACCCCCACATGTTGTGGATCCAGACGACCACTGTGTTCAAACTCCAAACTCAACCACTTCGCTGTTTTCATGGAAGATTATACGTATCTCGCCCATCTATTTTGTTAATTATTACCTAGGTAATTAAACACATGGCGTCAGTTTAGTTTGTTTGAAATTTATTCCAATTATAACTCCTACTCACTCCATTTCAAATTATGAGTCAAAGCATCTTAAGTTTGACCAAAATTATAGAGAAAATTACAAAAAAATATGATATCAAATAGATATGCTATGAAAATATAATTAATATAGAATCTAATGATACTTAGTTGCCACCATAAATGTTATTATCTTATCATATAAATTTGGTCAAACTTGAGATGGTTTGACTCTTCAAATTTCTTGTAATGACTTATAATGTGGGATGGAGCGGAGTACTTTTCATGCTAAACATAAATGTCTCCAACAGCATGCGTATAGGCTATACCTTGGGCCCATCCGCTGCTCCAATCTTCGTCTCTGCCCAAGGGGAGTTGCTAACCAGACGCCCTGTTTTCCCTCTCTGTTTTATGTGGGCCCTGCTAATCAGCCTCTTCTCTCTCCTCTTACTCCTTCCTCGTGCTAGCTCGTCGCTTTGAAGCTGTGAGAATCATTGTTACAGTTAGAGTTTAGGTTTAGAATGGGATCATGACTAACTCACAAGTCAATTTGTAGTGTACTCACTACTGGAGGTGCATGCTTTGCCGAGGGCCTCTGCCCAGAAACCCTCGGCAAAGGCTTTGTCGAGGGCTGCCCTCGGCAAAGACCCCTCGGGGAATTTTTAGACGGTGAAGGGGTCTTTGCCGAGGGCCCTTTATCGGGCACTCGGCAAAGCCTTTGCCGAGGGCTAGGATGGCCCTAGCGGGTTGATTGGAACCCGCGGACGGAAGCTACACAAAGGAGCAGAGATTGCATGTGTGAGTAATCCGGGAAAACAGTTTTGGAACTTAGAGATTGCATCTAGTATTGTAGGAATAAAAAGATTAGACTCAATTGAAAATTTTGGCAAAGCACCTCCCTCGCACGGGAGGTTTCAAAACTCAAGAAGAAACGACGGCACTAACGCCGACATCCACAACGGCACTAACGCCGACATCCACAACGGCACGAAGGCCGACATACATGCAAAGCACAAGTTTAAAAGTGAACTTTCATACTTATAGGAGTAGCTGCAGGAGTAGGAGGTGGAGGAGGTGGAGGAGCTGAAAACTGCATGTGTACACCGATGCTTGCCCAAGACTTTGTATGATCACCATCATCTCCGCCATCTCGCTTCTGGCTGGCCTCGAACACGACCTTACGGGCTCGCTGCAGTGTGTGGTCCGCTCAGCGTTCTGCTCTTGACTTTGCCTTTTTGTTTCTTGCAGCTCGGCCTGCAATATTTCACTCAATGTATCGATAATGCAAATCTAATTTAGGTGTGTAAATATCTACGTACGATGAGTAAAACAAGAATTACCTAGAGTGCTTGGACCTGCTGCAGTGCTGGAGAAGGCCGTGGACATATGGGCTGGCTGGAGCTCGTGCTCCGTGCTCGGATAGCGTTGAGGGAGGGAACAGTGGTGGAGTCGATGGCGCCGTCTGCAATCCACAGCCGCCCGTGCTTCTTGCCTCCTCCGAGCCTCATGATCGCCTCTGCATCAATGGGCTCAGTGCGCACATTGTAATCTTCCCCATAGATCTGTCTTACCGTTGACGTGTACTCTTGGACTTTAGTGTACACGTTCGGGTCGGAGTACACCTGGGGCGGGGCAGCCAGGTCGAAGGAGACAGAGGACGATGCCCTGCCCATGTGGGACATAGCCCACGCAGAGAACTCCGAGACCTCCTCGCCCGGGTGTGCAGCCTCCTGCGAGAAAGATGGGAAGATGGTGAGAAATCAAGCAGAATTGAGCGTCAAAATAAATGAAAGAAATCACTTACGTATGCTTGTTTGTATCCGGGGAGGCTACGGCTGCCTTGATGGTGAGTTGGACCTTGCCTCATCAGACGCTGTTCCCGCTGCCTCTCGTGCATGTCAACAAAGTCCTGTGATAACCACTTGTCCACGATCATGGCCCAGCACTCGGGATACGATCGGCACCACCAGGGAATCACCTACAAGTCATCGAGTATTTGACATATAAGAAGATGAAATTGAACCTACTTAATATCAAAATGAATCATTATGAATGTTATTCGCCTACCTCAAGGTCTTTGGTCCCGGGTCAACAGAATCCGTCTTGCTTGAAGGCTTGGGAGGGACCGCCTAAGCACCGACCTGTAGTAGTCTATGTGGGCCTAGATGCGCCCATGGTGATGCATCTCGGTGGACGTACTTCCTACAAGGCTGCGGCGGCCTTACCGATCCGCCTAGGCCTCAAGTCCTTCTTCGCCTTGAAATATTTACGCATACAAAACCGATGTATCCATTCATTATTTTGATAAAAGATTTAACCAATGAATGCGATGTATTAAGCAATGTTGTGTGAGAGAGACTTACCCAAAACTCTACCAATACTCGCTCCCGCTTGTTGCGGTAAGTGTCATCCGTGTGACAGTAGCGTACTGTCCCGCTTGAGGTCGGCCCGCACCACCGGCTCTTCGGATAGTTGCACAATGTCGGGTACCATTTTCTGCACAAAACACCAAGGATGCTCATGGGGTGCATCTGAGAGTACCCGACAAAACCAACCAGACCCTGCACAAGTGATTAAGAAAATTTATCAGTTTCTCTTAAGATTTCCAACATATCTTATGAAGTAGTTGTGATAACATCCATAGTTACTTACCTCTTTGCCATAGGCCGAATCAACTTTGGCGGTTGTGAGGAAGCGGAATCGGAGGGAGGCTCGTGGGACCTCGCTCGTAGAGAGTCCAGTAGCGGTACCCTCTCCTCGCCTCGAGTGCCTCGCCTCCCTCGCCCTCGAGCGCCTCGCGCCCCTCGCCTCGAGCGCCTTGTCTCCCTCGCCTGCCTCTGTCTGCGACCCCTCTCGTCCTCCGACGAGGACGAGGCCGTGGCCGTCACGTGCTCCTCCTCCAGCACCTCATCATGTGTCGAGGGAGGAGACCGCTGCTGCCTCCTGCGGCGGCTGCCCCTGGTCCTCCTCTCGTCACCTCCTGCGGACGCTACCCCGGACGACGACCCCCTCACCTCGAAGGAGAGGCGGTCTCTCCGTAAATCGAGGGCGTGTCACGGCGGACGCGTCTGCTTCGCCATCTTTGTCCAATCACTGCAATCACAAAGAATGAACAAGACTAATTAGTACATATATTAGAAATAGATTCAAAATATATAAACAAAACACAACTCGCAAAAAACCATAGTATTACATGTATTAGGAATAATCTTCATGATTGGGATCATAGGTCTCATCATCCTTTGTCAAAATTGTCCAAATGGGCAACACTATCCAGAAGGTTCTATGTTGTCATCGTCGTCATTGCCTAGAAGTAATCGCTCAAGCATTGCTATGTCCTTGACATTTACCACCACATCTCCATCGACCTCGTCATCAACCATTTCATTGTCTACTTCCATTTCGATTGCTTGGGTAAGACTATCTCAAAGCGTGCTCGGTAGCCCATCTTCTTGATAGAACCGACCATCATATGTGTTTTGCGTTGAAGTTGTAATCATCATCGTTTGGGGCGGGTAGTTTACCATGTGGAGATACGGTGCACAATAGCCCAACCCTTAAGATCCTCTTTGTCTTGGTTGGCATATCGAGTATAATACACCTGCACGGCCTGTTGAGCCACAATGTAGACATCTTTTCCAAGATAGATGGAATCTTCTCGAATCTCCACTAGCCCAAGATGAGCGGTTCGTCTCGTTGATCGAGGATTAAACCAGTGGCATTTGAACATGACAGGTGTAAGAGGTTCGTCTCCATGAAATGAGAGTTCATAGATTTCCTCAATTCTACCATGATAGTCGAGGCCATCAGTGCCGGGCGTACAAACTCCGCTATTTGTGGTTTTTCGTTTGGGCCGAATCTGCTCGTAACTTGTTGTGTGGAAGCGATATCCGTTCATGTCATAGCCGGTAAATGACTTCACCCTAACATCACAGCCGTTTGCAACCTGTTTCAACTCGTCGCTCATGGATGAATCGGTCTGGGCCTGCAAGGTGAGTCATGAAAGATCGTTATATTAATCAAACGTACGATCACCTTGGACGATCGAACGTATGAGCTAAATTGGACATTACCTTTTGTTTGAACCAAGAAATAAAATCAGGCCTCCCGCCCCGCACCCCACGAAACAAGGGTGTCTTGTTCATGCGAGGTAGGATCCCTTGATTGATGCTAGAATTCACGAACAAATTCCCTGTCCGAACGAGAATCAATGGGTTGGATGCAGAATAGTGACGGCATATTGAAATAAGTTCGTTGAGAACTTACTTGATGAACGGCTGCACCTCGGTAAGGTTATTCAACACATATAGCATGATACTGCGCCACTCTTCATTTCCCAATAGCTTTGGGGTTGATCCACTTGCGCTGCCGAGTTGGCCTTGGAAAAGGCTCAGGGTCGATTCATTTTCGCCAGTATTGTAATGAAAGGGTGGATTATGATTGCTAGGAAGGTTCAGCTTGTAGTATAGCGTTGTGAAGTTTGCCACCTCCTCTCGAAGGCATGCCTCTGCAATGGAAGCCTCAATGCGGCTTTATTTGTACATTTTTGTGAAGAGTCTTTAGACATCTCTCGATTGGATAGCACCTCTCGAAGCGTTGACGGGAGGTGCACAATCAGATGTTGCATCGGCAAGAAGAAGCCGGTGCGAAAGATCCCCCCCAGCGTGCCTCGAGCCGGGAGGTGCATAATCGACATGCTCAGAGGACATAGCCTGCATCAGAAGAAGAATCCGGGTGGAAAGATCTTCTCCGTTGACTCGCAGAGTGCCTAAGAGCTAAACAGTGCATATCCATGAAACATTAACATCTCTGCATTTCTAAGTCCTGATCGACGCAAGTTCGAGATATCTCCTTGGCACTAGGAAAGTGGCGGAAGACAAAAAGCTCAACTAACGTTGTCCTTAGACTTGTCGGACATGAGTTCAAAGTGGGACATATTCTTTTCAAGTGTGCATTACATCAATGTTATGTGGAAGAAGTCCGCTCAATCCATATGAGTGGTAGTCATGACTCTTCATGGGCTCGTTGATCTTCGCATCGTTGAGTGCCTAAGCATTCACTCCCCTGCTAAGATTTCAATTTTTACCACATCCATGCGAAACATTAACATCGACAAGTTTCATGATCCATTTTAGATGGACTTTATATAATTTTAAAACCTCCTTTGATCGATTTTTGTGAAGAAGACGAAATTGACCTTAGAGGCCATTTTCGAAGTTCTTGTTTCGGCCACTAGGTTCAAAGGTGAAAAAATTCAACGAAAAAAACTAATTAAGGAAATAAAGTAGAAAAACTAAAATTGTCCCAAATTTTGAAATGGAGTTTTAATTGTAGCAAGGCCCCAAAAAATGGGGCGAAAAAAAAAAATTCTTGGCAAAGAAGCCTCTTGCCAACCTTGGCACAGTATGCTCGACAAAGAATTTTTTTAAAAAATAAAACCTTTTACGAGTGCTATGATCACTGGCTATCGCTTTAACATCGCTAGGTCCACTCTAGCCTTAACGTTGTCCTTAGACTTGTCAGTGTCCATGAGAGTTCCCCAAAGTGCCTCGGCGATATTCTTTTAGGTGTGCATTACATCAATGTTATGTGGAGAAGAAGGTCATCGAAATAGGGGAGCCTCGATGGTCAAGCGGATTTATGAGTCCACATATGTTCCTCACCATATCGTGCCCCACAGAAACCACCTTATTCATGGAAAAAGAGAAGGGGAGGAGGGAAGAGGAAGAGCAACCTATCGATCCTCGTGCCGTTGCCCGACCTCAGCGTCGCTACCTCGCTCTTGCCTGTTCTTCACCAAGGTAAGCCCTACCCTTGTAGTGTTAGTAGTAGTTAGGGTCTATGTAGTGTTAAGTAGTTAGTTGTTAGTTGTAGTGTTAGTTGTAGTAAAGTTCTAGTGTATAGTAAATAGTTTGTAAATAGTAGTGGTTGTTAGTAGTAAGTAGGTTAGTTGTAGGCTTAGTAGTAGTAGTAGTAGTAAATAGTAGTAGTTAGTAAGTAGTAGTGGTTAGTAGTAGTTGTTAATAGTTAAGTAGTTCTTAGTATTAGTATTGTTAGTTGTTAAGTAGTTGTTAGTAGTAGTTGTAGGGTTAGTAATAATCGTTGTTGTACTACTTCAATACTTTCATCTGCATGAAAGAGTACATGGCTCTGTTGATATATTGGTGGTTGTTGGCCTTTGTGCCCATGTTTGGTATATATGTGGTTGTTGGCCTTGTGCCATGTTTTTGTAGGTTTTGGGAACCCGTGCATGGGAGGTGTCGCATGAAGACACTAACCATTTTTGCCCTTTTTGCAGGAGGTGGGAGGGACTCGGCAAGATTGTCTCTTGTGCCCAGCCCAAGGAAGGAGGTGGTTTTGTGGGATATGGTGAGGAACATATGTGGACTCGAAATAGATACGGTTGGAGTCAGATCGCTGACCGTATCTGCTTCGGATTATCCATGTTTTTGGACGAGTTAGTTTCCATGGTCTCCCCTATTTCGATGACCTTGTTTTGCCACATAACATTGATGTAATGCACAAATCTGCTCCTCGGATAAAAGAATATCATCCGAGGCACTTTGGGGAACTCTCATGAACACCGACAAGTCTAAGGACAACGTGGAAAGGCTGGATGTGGACCTAGCGACGAGTGACTTTGACATTGTGATAGATCTTGGAAGCAAGAGATGCGTGCCTCCTAGTGACCGAAACAAACAATGGAAAGACCTAAGGTCGATTTATAGAATGGTCTTGGAACCCGATCAAAGGAGGGAAGTACTAAAATGGATCAAGGCGTTAATGTTCAAGTAGCAGACATGCTAGATGACACTCACCAAGCTCACTTCACGTAGAAGGACATGAGAAGGAGGATATGGAGGAAGCCGCTAATGAATCTCGAAAGATAGAAACCCCTTCATGAGCGCATACAATGGTTTCTCAATTTGGATGCCATTGGACGTGAAGCGAAGGGGAGTGAACTTAGGCACCGTGTTTACGAGTCAACGGGATGAAGAGTCATGACTACTACATATGGATTGAGCGATACTTCTTCCAGGGCGATGGTCCGAGGCTATGTCCGAACGTAAACTCATGTCCGGCAAGGTGACTGGAGATGGCAGAGTTGAACTTTTTCTTCTCGGCACCTGCCTTTGTGCCAAGGAGATATCTCATGACCGTCGCTGATGACTTGGCATAAAGAAGCGGTACACCATGGACGATGGTGCATGTCCGATGCTGGACGTATTTTAATGACAAACATCGACAAAGCGGAGAAGATCTTTCCACCCAATAGACTTCTTCTTGCCCATGCACATGATTCGATGTTTGCATCCCTCCGTTCGAGGCATGTTTGGGGGCCCATGCAAGCCCGGTGGTGCTATCCAATCGAGAGATGTCTAAAGACTCTTCGCAAGAAATGTACAAATAAAGCTAGAATTGAGGCTTCCATTGCAAAGGCAAGTCTAAGGGAGGAGGTGGCAAACTTCACAACACTATACAACAAAGGTGTTGCGTTGATAGACCCTAAGATAGATGCTCTTGTGCCCAATGAAGGAGGTGGTTTTGTGGGATATGGTGAGGAACAAACTTCCTAGCAGGCATCATAATCCACTCCTCGTTACAATGTTGGCGAAAATGAATGGACCCACAACTGCTGTTCCAAGGCCAACTCACCACATAAGTGGATCGACCAATAAGATATTGGGAAATGAAGAGTGGCGAAGTGTCATGCTATATGTGTTGACCAACCTTCCCGAGGTGCAGCCATTCATCGAGTAAGTTCTCAACGAACTTGTTTCAATACGCCCTCGAATATTCTTCATGCAACCCCACAATCGATTCTCATTCGGACAGGAATTTGTTCGTGAGTCCCGGCATCAATCAAGGGATCCTACCTTGCAGAACATGACACCCTTCTTTCTCAAACTGTTCCAAGGCCAGTGCAAGTGGATCGACCAATAAGATATTGGGAAATGAAGAGGCCTGATTTCATTTCTTGGTTCAAACAAAAGGTAATGTCCAATTTAGCTCCCACGTTCCATATTCCAAGTTTCTAGTCGCATTGATTAATATAACGACCTATCATGCTTGAGCTCAGGCCAAAAGGTAATGTCCAATTTAGCTGACGTTCCATATTCCATGAGTGAGGAGTTGAGACAAGTTGCTTGAGTGGCTATGATGTTAGGGTGCAAGTTGTAGGTGGCTATCATTTACCGATTATGACATGAATGGATATCGCTTCCACACAACAAGATATGAGCAGACTCGGCCCAAACGGAAAACCACAAATAGCGGAGTTTGCACGCCCGGCACTGATGGCCTCGACTATCATGGTAGAGTTGAGGAAATCTATGAACTCTCATTTCATGGTCACAAACATAAACCTGTCGTGTTCAAATGCCACTAGTTTAATCCTCGAGAAACGAGACGGACCCCTCATCTTGGGCTAGTCGAGATTCGAGAAGATTCCTTCTATCTAGGAAAAGATGTCTACATTGTGGCTCAACAGGCCGTGCAGGTGTACTATATGCGATATGCCAACCAAGACAAAGCGGATCTTAAGGGTTGGGTTATTGTGCACCAGGTGTCTCCACACGGTAAACTACCTGCCCCAAACGATGACGATTACAACTTCAACGCAAACACATATGATGGACAGTTCTATCAAGAAGATGGGCTACCAGGCACATTTGAGATAGTCTTACCCGAAGTGATCAAAATGGAAGTAGACAACGAAACGGAGGATGACGAGGTTGATGGAGATGTGGTGCAAAATGCCAAGGACATAGAAACGCTTGACCGATTAAGGCTAGGCAATGACGATGAAGACAACATAGAACCTTCAGATAGTGTTGCCCATTTGGACAATTTTGACAGTGATGACGACACCTATGATCCTAATCATGAAGATTATTCCTAATACATGTAATACATTTGTTTTAGTTTGTGTTTTCTTTATTTATTTTAAATCTATTTCTAATATATATACTAATAAGTCTTGTTCATTCTTTGTGATTGCAGGTGATGGCGAGCAGTCGTCCACGACGTGAGACGACCTCCCTTTACGGGAGACCATGCCCTCCCTTTTCAGACGAGGGGTCGGGGTTAGGGGTAGCGTCCACAAGAGGTTAGAGGAGGAGGACCCGGGTTAGCAGGAGGCAGCGAACTCCTTCCCCGCCACCTTCAGACGAGGTGATGGAGGAGGAGCATGTGACGGCCACGCCCGAGGATGAGGTCGAGGACGAGGACGTCCGACAGACCGAGGACAAGGCCGCCGAGGGCGAGGCCGCCAAGGGCGACAGTTCCGCTACCCTGACTGTCTACCAGCGAGGTCCCGCGAGCCTCCCTCAGCCTCCGCTTCCTCGCAACCGGGCACTGATTCGCCCTATGGCAAAGAGGTAAGTAACTATAGATGTTATCACAACTACTTCATATGATAATGTTGGAAATCAAAAGAGGAACTGATAAATTTTCTTAATCACTTGTGCAGGGCCTAGTTGATTTTGTCGGGTACTTCTGCATGCTCCCCCGCAAGCATCCTTGGTGTTTTGTGTGGGAAATGGTACCCTGGCCTTGTGAACGTGTCCGAGGACGTGCAGGAGCTGGCCTACATGTGGGATAGGTACCAGTTGGCCCCTGACGACAGGTACCGCAACAAGCTGGAGCGGGTACTGGCGGAGTTTTGGGTAAGTCTCTCTCGCACAACATTTTCATTGGGCAAGTCTTTTATTGAAATAATAAATGGATACATCGGTTTTGTATGCAGAGGTATTTCAAGCCGGAAGAAGGACTTGGAGGCCCAGGCGGATCAGGCGGCTGCCGCCACCTGTAGGAAGTATGTCACCGACATGCACCACGAGGCGCGCGTGCAGGCCCACAGAGACTACTACGCCGTGGTGTTGAAGCAGTCCATCAGCAAGCCTGATGCAAGACAGGTGGAGCTGTCCCAGGCCCAGTACCTTGAGGTAGACGAAAAACATTAATAATGATTCATTTCGAGATTAAGTGGGTTTAATTTTATCTTTTTCCATGTCAAATAATCGATGACTTGTAGGTGATTCCCTGGTGGTGCCGATCCCACTCCATGTGCTGGGAGATGATAGTGGACAGGTGGTTGTCCAACGACTTTGTTGAGAACCACACGAGGCAGCGGGACCAGCGTCTGCTGAGGCGAGGTGCTACTCACCATCAAGGCAGCCACAGCCTCCCCGCCTACAAGCAAGTATATGTAAGTGATTTCTTTTATCTTATTTGACGCTGAGTTCTGCCTTATTTCTCACCATCTTGCCGTCTTACTCACAGGAGGCTGCACACCCGGGCGTGGAGGTCTCGGAGTTCTCTGCGTGGGCTATGTCCCACATGGGCAGGGTGTCTTCCTCTGTCTCCTTCGACCCGTCTACCCCGCACGAGGTGTACTCCGACCCGACTGTGCACACTAAGGTCCAAGAGTATACCTCAAAGGTGAGGGAGGTCCATGGGGAAGATTACGATGTGCGCACTGAGCCCATTGATGCAGAGACCATCATGAGGCTAGGAGGAGGCAAGAAGCATGGGCGGCTATGGATTGTAGACGGCGCCATCGACTCCACCACTGTTCCCTCTCTCGACATGCTCCGAGCACGGAGCATGAGCTCCAGCCAGCCCATACGCCCACGGCCTACTCCGTCACTACAGCGGGTCGACGCTCTCGAGGTACGTCCTGTTTTACTCATCGTATGTTCATCTTTGCACACCTAAGTTACATTTGCATTACTGAAACATTGAAGTTTGTATTGCAGGTCGAGCTGCAGGCCCAGAAGCTCGTGGTTGAGGCTCAGAGCGTGCAGCTACAGGCCCAGAGGGAAGCGTCCACGGCCCAGGAGAGGAGGATGCAAGAAATCGAGGCCTTCATGTGGAGTGTCCAGCAAGGGGGTGTACCTTTGCCGTTGGCAGCTCCTCCACCGCCTACTCCTACAACCACTCCTGTAAGTATGAAAGTTCACTCTTACTAGATGCTTCCTTGACATACAACCATGGTTGACATACAAACTTACTAGATGCTTGACATAGAAACTTACTAGATGCTTGACATAGAAACTTACTACATGCTTGCACTAGCTATGACATACAACCATGCTTGACATTCTCAATTTACTAGATGTTTGACATAGAAACTTACTAGATGCTTGCACTAGCTATGACATACACCAATGCTTCACATAGAAACTTACTAGATGAATCTCACACATGCAACCTCTTATCCTTTTTGCAGCTTCCGTCGGCGGGTTCGAATAACCCCGCTCATGCGTCACCGAATGATGGAGCCTTTGCTTCACCATCTTGTCATAGGCCGCTTTTTTGAGGAGTTGTGCTTCGTCATGTGCTTGGACTTGAGCTTCACTTGTGGTTGTGACTTGTGCTTGGACTTGATGGACTGTGGTTGTGATATTTGACTTGTGGTTGCGATATGTTGTTATTTGAGTTGTGGTTGTGATATAATGTGTGAAAATGGTTTCGTTGTGATATATATGTGATTATTGTGATGTTTGTGATATATATGTGACATGTGATATATATTTGAACTGTTTGTCAGTGGAATGCAAAAAACAAAAAAAAATTGCAATTTCGGTTGATTTGCCGAGTGCAATGGTCATGGCACTCGGCAAAGCTGGGAAACTTTGCCGAGTGTCAGGACATTGCACTCGGCAAAGATTTTTTATAAAAAAAAACAAAAAATCTTTGTCGAGTGCCAAGCTGGGGAGGCACTCGGCAAAGAGCTTTTTAAAAAAAATAAAAATGGCTTTGCCGAGTGCGCGCCGCCGTGGCGCTCGGCAAAGAGTTTTTGAAAAAAAACATGTCTTTGCCGAGTGCCCTAACTGTCGGCACAGGGCAAAGGCGCCGTCAACGGAGCAACACCATTGATGGCTGCTTTTCTTTGCCGAGTGTCGCCGATGGCACTCGGAAAAGGCTTTGCCGAGTGCCCGATAAATGGCCCTCGGCAAAGAGCCTCTTTGCCGTTAAATATTTTTCCGAGGGCTCTTTGCCGAGGGCAGCGCTCGGCAAAGCCTTTGCCGAGGGCTTTTGGGCCTTTGCCGAGTGCCCTGGGCCCTCGGCAAAGAGGGCACCTCCAGTAGTGAAGCTCATCCTAGATGTAGGCGCCATCGCGGCTGTGGAGGAAGACATGATGAGTTTTCCTTTGCTGGCCTTCAGGTGTGGCATGGCGTAGTAGGTTGGGTAGACAGAGCCCCAGAAATTCACAACCTAGATATATGTGTGCATGTCAAAAACGTCACCCACTTGAGTCTCATAGTACATAGGACATAGGAGTATATTTGGTTTACCATCATTTTGTTGAACCCGGTTATGTTGGTGATTTCGTCGAAGAAGCAGCTATACCAGACCCCGGCATTGGCAACTAGATGGTTCACTGAACCACACACACATACAATGACGCAGACGTGATCAGACAATAATACCAAGTCTAAGATAACCACGAGCAGGACTGTTCGCTTGGCTGATAAGCCAGGACTGAAAGTACCATTGGCTGATTTGTTGTGAGAGAAAAATACTATTCGTTGGCTGAAAAGGTATGGCTTATAAGTCAAGCGAATAGGGCGATAGCTAGAGGGATATAGAGATGGTCTCGTACATTTGCCGAAGTGAGCGACGATGGCCTCGACGGCGTGCCTAGATTGCTCCGCGTCCGAGATGTCAGCCGGAATGACAAGAACGTCCGAGACGTCCGCCGCCACGCCCTCCAGCGCTTGCTTCCTCCGGGCCACCAGCGAAAGGCAGGCACCTTTCTTCGCGTACTGGTACGCAAGCTCCTGCACGCACAATTGATCCCGTGCTGACTACTGGGTTATGGGGATGTTTAAATACAGGGTAAAATTTAGAGGTATCACATCGGGTATCATATGAGGTGTCGCATCGAATATTCGGATTGTAATACTAAAATAAATTACAGAAGTCCTCAGGAATCAGCGAGATAAATTTATTAAGCATAATTAATCCATCATTAGTACATGTTATTGTAGCACCACATTATCAAATCATGGACTAATTAGGCTTAAAAATTCGTCTCTCAAATTAGTCTCAATCTGTGCATTTAGTTTCGTAAATAGCCTATATTTAATACTCTATGCATATGTCATACATCCGATGTGATAAGGAATAAATTTTAAGGGGAGAAACTAAACAAGCTCTACAATACCCTAAGTTTGTCCCTGTACGGTTCCTGGAATGTTTTACATTGTGCCTATCACGTACGGAGTAAATGTTGATCTTCCTCTGTTCCAAAAACAAAGTTGGTCCTAATTTTGTTCTAAGTCAGACTATATCATGGTTGGTCAAATTTATATAAGTTATAAATATTTATGATACTAAATAAGTATCATTTATCATCAAATTTATTTCCATAGTATGTCAATTTGGTATAACAAATTTTGATGTCGATCTGTAGAAATTTGGTTAGACTTAAGATGTTTTGACTTAGGACAGAACTAATATAATAAATTTATTTCTAGAACATCGATAGTATGGGCAAATTAGATATGGAATTTCGTGGGGCGGCACTTGAAGGGGGCATGGGTAAAGCGACTGAGTCACAGGGAACAGTGCGGTGGTGAAGAAGGTGCAACAGTAATAGACCAGCCTTCTTCTTATCCACAGTGGATGTGTTCCTCATCTACCAAAAATTGATGGCTAGGGTCCAAGTTCAGACAGGCCCGCACCTCCCACTAGTACAGAGCAGACTTTCGGTTTTTGCCTTTAGTCCCGGTCGTAATTTGGCCCGAGAGTAATAGGAGATTTAGTCTTGGTTGGAACCACTGCCCGGGACTAGAATCCCCTGCTCAACGGATAGTGCAGCAGAGACTTTTAGTTACGATCTGTGGTTTAAATCGGGACTAAACGTTGCCTTTCAATCTCGGTTAGAACCACCAACCGGGACCAAAAGTCCCGCTGTCTTTCTATCGTGGGTTTAGGCTCTAACCGAGACTAGAGGTTGATACTTTAGTCCTGGTAGGCTCCACCAACCAGGACTAAAGGTCCCCACCTATATATACCCGCTTCTACACTGTCCCCCAAGCCCGAGACACAGGTCAAATCTTTGGTCTTTGCTTGTGTGTCTGTGTTCATCCGTGTTCTTGCTTGGGGAGCAAGTTCTTGCTCTCATCCGCTGGCTTCATCTTCAAACTTAAAAGGTTAGCAACTTCATCTTCTAATCTTTCACAGGAACCATGTTTCCACCCTGGCGATCTTCTATTCGCACCATCGTCAGATAGGGCCGTTCCACGTCGCCTAGACCTATTAATAGTATGGAATATTTTAAGTTTTGCATGCTAAAATAATTTTTTCATATATACATTCATTAATAACTTGATTATTGTATATGTCACAGACTATAAATCCGATCAAGTGGCTAGAAGCAGCACTATGGCTGCTCGGGTGTGGGACATCTTCGAGATGATGACAAGTGTGGTCATGAATGATGAAGGTGGTGAGTTATGGAGGTAAAGTCTCACCTTTGATATCCCCATTAGGTACAATAATGAGGTGCGCCAGGACATCGTGCAGATGGAAAGACAGTCGCCGACCAAGATATGCGCCTAGATCGATGTCGTGCTGCTTTCTTTGTAGGGAATTGGGCAAATTGGCTACCGTATACCTAATTTCTCGTCCTTGAAGATAGAAGCTTTACATCAGCATAGTCTGAATGTGCCACGAGTAAGCGAGAGGCATGCGACATTCAACCATATGGATATGGTACGTCGTGTATGCTATGAGAGTAATGTTTATTATTCTTATTATTATATGAGCACTTCCTGATATTTTTTGTTTGTCCGCTTGCAGATTTTGCTCTATGATTTCACCTATGCTACATGTGGCTTGCTGCCCATTCTCACGCAAGCTATTAAGCAATTGTAGTCTTGTGAGATCACACCAACTGCATTTGTGGTGTGGCCGCCACCGTGTACCAAAGGGAACAAGGCCCACGGCGGTTTGGCCGGAAGCTTGATAGTGAAGACGGCAGGAAGCGGTTCGGGAGAGGCTTGCCGGAAGGCACACCGGAGACCCACTTATGCGTGGGGAAGGAACGGGGCTATCCACATAGTTACTCGACCGGGAGGTTGGCCCTTGCAAGGGATTCCTTGTGAGGGGCTCCAACGAGGACTAGGGGGAAGCTTGCGCACTTCTCGATACCTTGGTAAAAATACCGGAGTCATTGATGGGAGTTTGCATGTCTCTACCTTACTCTTTAGCTTCTGCATTTACATTGCCATCTTGGTTTGTGCTTTACTTTCCTAGCTTAGTGATGGGCTAGTTGATAGGTTTGGAACCTAGGTTGCATAACTCCTTTTTGTGGTAGAGAAGCAACACACTAGCAAAACCATAGTTGCACATTTAGATTACTTTCTTGCATAGGTTTTGACTAGATAGAAAAAGAGACCATAGTTTAGAATTGAACTTTTAACTTGCCTAATTCACCCCCTCCTCTTAGGCATCATGGTCCCTTTCACATACTAATAAATAAAGTACTTACAAAAGAAAGACAGAGCTATACACCACTCCTAAAGACTGCTCCAGAGTTCCCACCAAGACTAGCTACTACTAGAAGAGCTACATCTTGAGAGAGTAGAGAGAGAGCTACATCTCTTGGATGTGTAGGTGTTTGTTACAAGTGAGGGGTGAGGGTCCTATTTATAGCCTAAGGTGGAGTAGGGGCTACTCCATCACGACATTAGCGATCCGTGTGACATCCTCTCCTTGCCCTTGGATCAAACCGCCAATGAACCGTCTTAAACTGACGCATAGGATTGCTCCCAAGTGTGTTTCCTTGCATGTGTCCGAAGGAGAGGCGACGTAGATAGGGCATCGGCCGGAGTGCCACTATGGAGTGGGCCCTCCTCCTTTGGTGTGGGGCCCCTTGGGGTATAGGAGAGTGTGGGTATGAGCACCATTTGTCCAATCGAGCACCTGACATACCAGATTGTGAGTCATCAATCCATGTGATGCCTCCTTTTGGCCCTTGATCATGCAATCGACTTGGGATCAATGGTGGAGAAGGCTTGGGGTTGTGTTTCTTGGCCATTTCCCATGGATTGGTGAGGTCACACTTGAAGTGCCACATCGAGCGGTGCCACCAAGTGGCCCATGGTGGCCCACCTTGCTCCAATTGCTTCTAGTTGCTTGATTTTTGATATTTTTGCATAGTTTTCCTGCATGAACGAAGATCTCCAAGTGCAAGTGGAAATATGTGAATTATAAACATAAACCACTACTTATGGTGTTGTATAGAGCCATTTTTGGTGCAATGTTGTGCAATGTTGATGGTCAAAATAGGCATTTAGTGACTGTCAACACCCTCTGAGCTACCTAGCCATGTGAGAGACTGCCCACATCCAGATGATGATAGCCATGCCAAAGAGGAGCCCTCCGAGCAAACTCTCGTCTCCACCCACCCGTAGAACAATGAAAGTTGCCTAGGTTGGTATTATCTTACAGTTGTCTATCGATCAATTCACACTAGCTATTTGATATCCATGTTACTTTTCAAATAATCTGAATGTATGAAAACGTTGTAGTACCATTGCCGAGAAGTGTGAGGAAGCCGAGGCCTTGAACTCATGGAATTTTGCTTGACAAAATGCGCAAATCAATGGGAGAATTGAGGATGCCCATCTCTGTTGCTGAGGGGAACAGAAGGCCATATGATCTAGTGCAAGCTGCCAAGTTTGCTTCAATGGTACGTGTAGTAGTCAGGCATCAAATACCAATTTTAACACATTGGAAATATTACAAGAAGCTTTGTGGAGAGGCTAACTGTATGTATGGGTATTCTCTCTTGACATTCAACTCTGTTTTGAGCAACTTTAACGGATTTACTTTTCATTCACACTACTACGTGCAGTCAAGGCTGGACATTGACAAGGCTCACCCACCAACACAAGAAGCTTGCTGGAATGTATTGTAGAGTGGGGTATGGTAGGCATGCTACAGGTTAAAGCAAACCTACTTCAATGGCGTCCCTGCTAATCAGATCCATATGACCTCTCCTGTCCCGTGCATGAGCGATGCACAGTGGTGTGAACTTGTCGAGACTTGGTCTAGTGCTAAGAACAAGGTGTGTGTGAACCCATCGATTTCTTGTCTAGTCTTGCTATAGTCTACTTGTGCTATAGTTTTACACAAATGAAGCTATAGGAAACATCTGAGATGAACAAGCAAAACTGTGCAAAAGTGAAGTACCACCAGTCTATAGGATCTCGCTCCTATGTTGTCCAACTGCAAACATTTGTAAGTAATGGTTGTATTTTATTGTTACTCTTGCCTTTGTATAAATATAAATAGAAACTCATGTGCAATGTGAACAGAAGGAACAAGAGGAAGGCCGCAGAACACGATCAAGGACTTGATGAATAACATGATGATCTAGGACTTGAACAACATGGTCCGCCTGATGAAGATGTTAATGCTGTGGATGTCTTCAAGGACTTCCATACTAGTACAAAAAAGGGCCTGAGCGATGCTGCAAGAGCGGTAGTTGTAAGTACCTTCATTTGTTTTCCTTGAAATCTAGTGAACCCATTGTCATAAAAGAAGGAAATGCAGTAGGTGCCTAATGTGGCAACATCGTTTAATTTTGTAGTTGTAATTTTACACAAATCAATATGGTACCTATACATTGTGCTTATGTAATCTCTATTGGCAGTAGGCTACAAAAGACCTATGCATTGTGCTTATGTAATCTCTATCAGCAGTCATCTGAGGAAGCCCTATGCATTACTTGTCATGAATTAATCTCTTGGGTTTTTAGTTGAAGTCCTCTTCCACTATCTGTAACCTAATGTTTACTGGTTGAATTTCGCAGGAAGCTATGGAAGCTATGCAAACAGAATCTGTTGTTGATGGGTAGCAACCAATGACTAGTGCTAATGTTGTTTCCAAGGTCCTCTACCTCTACCAGGGCAAGCGCCCCTCCCAGACAAGCAGCAAAAACCTTTTTTTAAAGAATGCTGATATCCTAAGAAGCTCCACCAGAGCAGAGACATCGACAGAGATGACACTTCAGGAGCAGCTTGTTGGTGTATACGAAAGTATATCTGAGCTCATCGAATTAGTGGATGAACTAAAGGTGAGGACAGAAAAGGCTAAAAGGGAGCTTGATGAATTCAAGCAACAGCAATAGGAGGAGTACAATAGGCTCTGTGAGCTAGTCTTGCGCTTAAGCCCTCCTGATAATTAACTCTCTGTCTTCAACTCCTGCGGCTTGATGCGGTGAACATTTATGGTCTATTGTGTGGACGCATGTGATGGTGTGATATTGTGATACTCTGTCAGTGGTTCGCTGCTGACGTGTGAAATGTTAATTATGGTTATTTGATTGCCAAGCTAAATTGTTATGTAATCAATCCGTGCAATAGTGATGATCTCGAATTACTTCTATAATGAATTGATTGTACTCCACGTGGTAGAACCAGAACAGGCCTCGTGATCAAATAAAAATGCAACACGTGGAGAAATTAGCGCATGACACGTGAAATAGCCAAACCACGATACGTGGGCTATTAAAAATCTAACATGTTGAAAGCTCTAGTTTGGTTTTGGTTAATTGATGAAACCCTAAGTGCTAACCTAGTTTATCAAGGTGATTATGAGATAGGTAGCACTACTCCAAGTGATGAAGCAATGACGAAGATCATGACAATGGTGATGCCATGGTGATGATCAAATGCTTGAACTTGGAAAAGAAGAAAGAGAAAAACAAAAGGCTCAAGGCAAAGGTATAAATGATCGGAGCCATTTTGTTTTGGTGATCGAGACACTTAGAGAGTGTGATCACATTTAGGATTGATAGCTGTACTATTAAGAGGAGTGAAACTCGTATCGAAATGCGGTTATCAAAGTGCCACTAGTGCTAACACCCTTGAAAATGTTTGTGAAAATATGCTAACACATGTGCACAAGGTGATACACTTGGTGGTTGGCACATTTGATCAAGGGTGGTTAAGTTTGGGAGCAAGAGTAAGGAACTCGACCGGCGGAGTGTCCGCCCGTAGAGTGCGGATAGTCCGACGGTGCCACCGGTGCCCTAGATAGAAAAAATTGGAGGTCACTGTAAGTGACCGGATGCTAGCCTCGGTTGGACCGGCACGTCCGGTCAGTGGCAGCAAAGGGTGCGCATTTCGGTCTTATGACCGGACACTGGGTCACTTAGTGACTGGATGCTGGCAGGGTGCGTCCGGTTAGTGCTGACGTATGCTGATGTGAGGCACACAGAGGAAACGTTGAGTGACCGGACTCTGGGTGCGTCCGGTCGAGCATGACCGGACGCGTCCGGTCGTGACTTTTCACGTTTGGATGCTTACTGGAAACGACCGGACGCTGAGGTCCAGCGTCTGGTCACTTTCTAACTGACGCGTCCGGTCATCACTTGACCGTTGAAATTGAGCGATCGACATTTGAAGCAGTTGACACGTGGCGCACATCGCATGACCGGACGCTGAGGTCCAGTGTCCGGTCAATATGACCGGAGCGTCCGGTCGGCCCATGTTCAGTGCAATGAGGAGCCCAATGGCTCTATTCATGGGGGCTCTCTATTTAAGCCCCATGGCTGGCTCAAGCTCACTTGTTTTGGCCATTTACATTGACATAGCAACCTTGTGAGCTTAACCAAAGCCCTCCCACTCATCTCCATCATTGATCCATCATCATTGTGAGATTGGGAGTGAATCTAAGTGCATTGCTTGAGTGATTGCATCTAGAGGCACTTGGTATTCGTGTTTTGCTGTGGATTTCGCTTGTTTCTCTTGGTGGTTGCCACCACCTAGACGGCTTGGTGCAGCGGTGGAGGATTGGCATGAGTTGGTGATTGTTCGCAGCCATCTTCGGTGATTGTGAGGGGATTTGTACCTTCCCCGGTGGAGCGCCTAAAGGTAACTCTAGTGGATTGCTCGTGTCATTGAGTTACCTCGCTTGTGGGTAGGTTCTTGCGGTGTCCAATTGTGTGGACGAGGTCCGTGCAACACCTCTTAGCCGCCGAACCACCAAGTGTTGGTCGACACAACGGGGACGTAGCGTGTTGGCAAGCATGTGAACCTCGGGAGAAAATTGATTGTCTCTTGCTCTTTGGTATTCTCCCGGTGATTGATTTCATCTTCATCTTGTGATTGGTTCATCTCTCTCCACGGCGGTATAATCACCCTACTCACTCTTTTATATCCTTGCAAACTAGTAGCAAGCTCTTTTGTGTAATTAGAATTGAGAGCTTGATTTGTTATTTAAGTTCATCTAGTGGAGCTCTTTAGTGTAGCGAGATTAAGAGCTCTTAGTGAGTAGTATCATAGCAAGTTGTGTGTCTAGTAATCATTGGAACTAGAATTGTTGGATAGGTGGCTTGCAACCCTCGTAGAGCTAGAGCAAGTTTGCATTTCGCTATTTGTCTTACTAATCAAATTCCTCTAGTTGATTTGTAGAATTTTAAATAGGCTATTCACCCCCCTCTAGCCATATTAGGACCTTTCAAGTGGTATCGGAGCCGTGGTCACCGTTTGATTAAAGGCTTAACAACCTCGGTGTCAAATTATGGCTCAAGTTGTGTTCAACCATGTGGGAGGTGACCGAGAATGACTATTGGAAGAGAAAGATGAGGATGTATCTTGGTTCAATCAATGATCAAATATGGGAGGTGACCAAGAATGACTATGCTATCATTGATCCCGACAATCCCACCAACCAAGACAAGATCAACAAGCAATGCAATACAATGGCTCTCAACACCATATACAATGCCATTGATTCCAAGGTGTTTGAGCAAATCAAGGATTGTGAAAGAGCTAATGAGGTGTGGAGGAGATTGGAAGAAACATATGAGGGCACACCGGTGGTAAAGAGTGCCAAGTTGTACATCCTCAAGGATAAGTTGACAAGCTTCAAGATGAAGGATGATGAGAGCATTCCAGAGATGTTCCATCGATTGTAAGTAATTGTCAATGACTTGAAGGCTTTGGAAGAGAAGATCAAGGATGATGATGTCTCTCATCGATTCTTGATGTGCCTACCTCCAAGATTTGAGATGTTGAGATTGCTCATCATAAGAGGAGGATTGAAGGAGATTAGCCCTAACCAAGTACTAGGTGATGTCATGACCCAAGAGACATACCATGTGGAAAGGGAGGGGGATGACAAGGATGACAAGAAGGAAGAAGAAGACAAGAAGAAGAAGAGTATAGAATTCAAGGCTAGCTCATCATCATCCAAGAACAAGGGCAAGTCCAAGAAAGAATCAAGTGATGATGATGATCTTAGTGATATTGATGATGAAGCTATGGCCCTTTTTGTCCGCAAGATGGGAAAATTCATGAAGAAGAAGGGCTATGGTGCAAGAAAGAGAAGAGATCACACAAAAAGCAAAGAATATGTGAGAAGATGCTACAATTGCAAGAGCTCCGATCATGTTGTAGCAAATTGTCCCTACAATAGTGACAATGATGAGGATGAGAAGAACAAGCTCAAAAAGGATAAGAAAGAGAAGGAGAAGAGAATGACCTTCCAAAAGAAGAAGAAAGGTGGAGGCTATGTGGTCACATGGGATAGTGATGGCTCTTCGGATAGTGATAGCTCTAGTGATGATGACAAGAAATCTATCAAGAGAGCACTAGCAAGCATCGCCATCAACGACAAGCTCTCCATCTTCGACACTCCATCGACATGCCTCATGGCAAAGCCTACCAAGGTAAAATATGATGAGAGTGATGATGATGAATGTGAAAGTGACTCTTGTAGGAATGATGATGATGAGGATGAGGAGTACACCAAGGAGGAACTCTTGGACATGTGTGAGCAAGTGCACGCTTGCAATAAGATGAAGAGAAAGGAGTGCAAAGAATTGCGCAAGAAAGTAAAACTTCTTGAGCAATCCTTTGATGAGCTCAATGCCACTCATGAGAGGCTATTGGATGCCCATGAGAAGCTTGGCAAAGCTCACTCTAAGTTTGAAAAGGCTCTCTCCTCTCTCATTGAGCAAGTCAAAGTGGAAGAAGCCAAGAAGGAGCAAGTGATCGTGTCATGTGATGTGGGACTAACATGTGATCTTATTGATGAATCTTTTCATGAGCCCATTTTAGTTACTCCTACTAACACTTCTTGTAGCGTTACTACTTCCACTTCACCTTTGAGTGATGGTCTCACTTGTGATACCTCACTAATGGTGGAAAATGAGACCCTCAAGAAGGAGGTGAATGAGCTCACTCGTGCCTTAGGCAATGCCTAAGGTGGAGATGACCGCTTGCTAAAGTGCTTGGGTAGCCAAAGGTTCTCTCTTAACAAAGAGGGATTAGGCTATACCCCCAAGAAAGGAAAGGCGACCTTTGTCACTCCCAAAGCTAGCTTTGTCAAGGGCAATGGTCGATTTTGCAATAGATGCAAGCAAGTTGGGCATATAGAGCAATATTGCAAGATTAACAAGAACAAGCTACCTAATGTATCCTCAATTAAATTTGATTCTTGTTACATGCTTTTTAAGGGTGCCAATGGTGTGAAGGCTAAGTTCATTGGTACACCAATTGTGGGCCCAAAGAAGAAGGCCATTTGCGTACCAAAGTCCTTGATAACTAACCTTCAAGGACCCAAGCAAGTTTGGGTACCTAAAAGGAATTGATCTTCTTTTGTAGGTCAATTATAAAGCTAGAGGAAGGCATTGGGTGCTTGATAGTGGGTGCACACAACATATGACCGGTGATCCAAGAATGTTTAATTCAATCAATGAGAACAAGAGCAATGGGATTGATAGTATCACATTTGGTGACAATGGCAAAGGCAAGATCAAAGGGCTTGGTAAGATTGCAATATCTAATAACTTGAGCATTTCCAATGTGCTACTAGTAGAGAGCTTGAACTTCAATCTATTGTCGGTAGCTCAATTATGTGATCTTGGTTTCAAGTGCATATTTGGTGTGGATGATGTAGAGATCATAAGTGTAGATGGCTCTAACTTGATATTTAAAGGATTTAGATATGAGAATCTATACTTGGTAGATTTCAATGCTAGAGAAGCTCAATTGTCAACATGTTTGATCACTAAGTCTAGCATGGGTTGGTTATGGCATAGAAGGCTTGGTCATGTTGGAATGAAACAATTGAACAAGTTAATCAAGCATGACTTAGTTAGAGGCTTGAAAGATGTCACATTTGAGAAGGATAAGCTATGTAGTGTGTGTCAAGCCGGAAAGCAAGTTGGTAACACACATCCTAAGAAGAGCATGATGAGCACATCTAAGGCATTTGAGTTGATGCACATGGACTTGTTTGGACCAACCACATACACTAGCATTGGTGGAAACAAATACAGATTTGTGATTGTGGATGATTTCACTAGATATACATGGGTGTTCTTTCTTGTTGATAAGAGTGATGTGTTTGCAACTTTCAAATCATTTGTCAAAGGCATTCACAATGAGTTTGAAACAACTATCAAGAAAATTAGAAGTGACAATGGTAGTGAATTCAAGAACACTAGAATTGATGAGTTATGTGATGAATTTGGAGTAAGACATCAATTCTCGGCCAAGTATACTCCTCAATCAAATGGCTTAGTTGAAAGAAAGAATAGAACTTTGATTGACATGGCAAGATCAATGTTGAGTGAGTACAATGTGAGTCATTCATTTTGGACCGAAGCAATCAACATGGCTTGCTATTATAGCAACCGACTCCATTGTCACCCCATGATGGAGAAGACACCTTATGAGCTATTGAATGGAAGAAAGCCCAACATAGCGTACTTTTGAGTTTTTGGTTGCAAATGCTACATATTGAAGAAAGACACTAGATTGAGCAAGTTTGAAAAGAAATATGATGAAGGTTTCTTGCTTCGTTACTCCACCACTAGCAAGGCATATAGAGTTTGGAATTTGGCTAGTGGTACTCTTGAGGAGGTTCATGATGTGGAATTTGATGAAACAAATGGTTCCCAAGAGGAAGATGAAAATCTAGATGATGTAAAAGGCACTCAATTGGTAAATGCAATGAAGAACATGGACATTGGTGATATAAGGCCTAGAGAGGTGATTGATGTTGAAGAATAGAAGAATCAAGTGCTCTCTAACTCAAATGTGCAAGCTAGTGGTTCTCATGATCAAGTTCAAGCAAGGACTAGTAATGGCAATATGCAAGATCAACAACAAGTGGCTAGTTCATCATCTCAACCAAGTGATCAATCAAATACAAGCAATCAAGTGCAAGTGCTTCAACCAACCAATGTTGCAAGAAATCATCCATTGGACACTATCATTGGTGATATTTCAAGAGGTGTGCAAACTAGATCAAGATTGGCTTCATTTTGTGAGCACTTCTCATTTGTGTCATCCATTGAGCCTAAGAAGATAGATGAAGCTTTGAATGATGTTGATTGTGTCAATGATATGCATGAAGAGCTAAATAACTTCACAAGAAACCAAGTATGGGAGTTGGTTGACACCACTCTCTTCACCAAGAAGCTTGGAAATGATTTGTTTGTAATGCAAATCTATGTTGATGATATCATCTTTAGATCAGCAAATCAAGAATTTTGTGAAGAGTTTGACAAGATGATGCCAAGTGAGTTTGAGATGTCTATGATTGGAGAACTTAGCTACTTCCTTGGTCTTCAAATCAAGCAAATGAAGAATGGCACTTTTGTGAGTCAAGGCAAATATATCAAGGACATGCTTAAGAAGTTTGAAATGGATGATGCTAAAGCTATTAGTACACCAATGGGGACAAGTGGAAGCTTGAATAGTGATGCTAGTGGCAATATGGTGGATCAAAAGATGTATGAGTCTATGATTGGAAGCCTGCTCTATGTGACCGCATCAAGGCCGGATGTGATGTTTAGTGTATGCATGTGTGCTAGATTTTAAGCCTCACCAAGAGAAAGTCATTTGAAGGCAACTAAGAGAATATTGAGGTACTTGAAGCATACACAACATGTTGGACTATGGTATCCTAAAGAAGCAAGATTTGAGTTGATTGGATATTCGGACTCTGATTATGCGGGATGCAAAGTTGAGAGAAAGAGCACACCAGGCACATGTCAACTATTGGGAAGATCACTTGTGTCTTGGTCATTAAAGAAGCAAAATAGTGTGGCACTTTCAACCGCCGAAGCGGAGTACATTTCAGCCGGTAGTTGTTGTTTTCAATTACTCTGGATGAAGGCTACTTTGAGTGATTTTGGAATCAAATTCAAGCAAGTGCCATTGCTATGTGACAATGAAAGTGCCGTAAAGGTCACCAACAACCCGGTTCAACACTCAAGGACAAAGCATATTGATGTCCGCCATCATTTCATAAGAGATCAACAAAAAGAGGACATTTGCATAGAGAGTGTGGGCACCGAAGATCAACTTGCCGATATCTTCACCAAGCCACCTTGATGAGAAGAGGTTTTGCAAGCTAAGGAATGAATTGAACATACTTGACTTCTCCAATATGTGTTGATGCACCCCCACTTATATGACATGCCTCTCCTTCGAGCAATCCAAGGTAAAAGTTGATTGGCATGGCATACATCCTTGCTAAGGACATGTTTAGTGCATCTAGATATATTTCACATTTGAATAGGCTCATTCATGAAAATCAAATAAATTTGATGCTTGTATGGTACCACTATTGCTTGTATGCTTAATTTGGTCTAGTGGTAGCATATGACATGTTTGTGGGCTTGTAAACCTAGTGTTTGATCTAGAAAATAAGATATAAGTGTTTAACTCAACATGGTACAAGATAACCCTTACTTAGAGGTGTGAAGAAGCTTGTCCTTGGATCAAACCAAGTTAAATATTTTTGCAAATAATCTAGATTGAACAAAATTGGAAAAATGATCCTCATTTCACATGGTTTCACCCCAACCTATCTATAATTTGACCCCACCTTTTATGCTAATTGTTGACAAAGGGGGAGAGAAATTCACAAAGATAGTAAGAGATAGTAAGATAGAAGGCGCAAATTCATAAACTATAGTACAGGGAGAGAAATTCACAAATAGAATGACATTGCAAAGGGGATCAATCAAAAGATGCACACAAATAGGGGGAGCAAGCTCATAAACTTGTATGTTGCATTTGAATGTGCATTTCATATGTTTTGCTTGCATGGCACAAGTTTTAAAATTTCATGCTAATTGTTGACAAAGGGGGAGAGAAATTCACAAAGACAGTAAGAGATAGTAAGATAGAAGGCGCAAATTCATAAACTATAGTACGGGGAGAGAAATTCACAAATGGAATGACATTGTAAGGGGGATCAATCAAAAGATGCACACAAATAGGGGGAGCAAGCTCATAAACTTGTATGCTGCATTTGAATGTGCATTTCATATGTTTTGCTTGCATGGCACAAGTTTTAAAATTTCAATATCCATGCTTGTGTGGTGTATGTTAGTTTTAGGCTTAAATGATGAAATGAAAATCTAGCATGTATAGGTTATCTAGTGATTTCATTTCTAAAGTAGTATTTCCAAGTGATATCATGCTAAAGTAACTAGACTTATGTTTATCTTATGGAAACTAGACCCTTACTTGTAATGTTGAACTCATGGGGTATTCTAGTTTTTGTGTATGTCTAGTTACTAATGGTGCTAAGGATGGTATATTGGTGCACTCCGATTGGTATCACGCTTCAAAGGTCCATCTCTTATACCTTAGCATCATTTGGTAGAAATTGTCTCATATATTTCCTATCTAAGCATATGTGTAAGCTTCAATCCAAACTTGTAGCACATACATAGGGGGAGCAATTGCTACCATTTGGAATTCATGAAACTTGTCCATAATCCTTTACACATGGTAAATATGCTTGGACAAGTAACATGGAGTCAATTAAAATTTAATACATATCTTTGTGTAAGGGTTGTCATCAATTACCAAAAAGGGGGAGATTGAAAGCTCTAGTTTGGTTTTGGTTAATTGATGAAACCCTAAGTGCTAACCTAGTTTATCAAGGTGATTATGAGATAGGTAGCACTACTCCAAGTGATGAAGCAATGACGAAGATCATGACTATGGTGATGCCATGGTGATGATCAAATGCTTGAACTTGGAAAAGAAGAAAGAGAAAAACAAAAGGCTCAAGGCAAAGGTATAAATGATAGGAGCCATTTTGTTTTGGTGATCGAGACACTTAGAGAGTGTGATCACATTTAGGATTGATAGGCGTACTATTAAGAGGAGTGAAACTCGCATCGAAATGCGGTTATCAAAGTGCCACTAGATGCTCTAACTCATTGCATATGCATTTAGGATCTAGTGGAGTGCTAACACCCTTGAAAATGTTTGTGAAAATATGCTAACACATGTGCACAAGGTGATACACTTGGTGGTTGGCACACTTGATCAAGGGTGGTGAAGTTTGGGAGCAAGAGTAAGGAACTCGACCGGCGGAGTGTCCACCCGTAGAGTGCGGACAGTCCGACGGTGCCACCGGTGCCCTAGACAGAAAAAATTGGAGGTCACTGTAAGTGACCGGACGCTGGCCTCGGTTGGACCGGCGCGTTCGGTTAGTGGAAGCAAAGGGTGCGCGTTTCGGTGTTATGACCGGACGCTGGCAGGGTGCGTCCAGTTAGTGCTGACGTACACTGACGTGAGGCACACAGAGGAAACGTTGAGTGACCGGACTCTGGGTGCGTCTGGTCGAGCATGACCGGACGCGTTCGGTCATGAATTTTCGCGTTTGGATGCTTACTGGAAACGACCGGACGCTGAGGTCCAGCGTCCGATCACTTTCTAATTGGCGCGTCCGGTCATCACTTGACCATTGAAATCGGGCGATCGGCATTTGAAGCAGTTGACACGTGGCGCACATCGCACGACCGGACGCTGAGGTCCAACGTCTGGTCAATATGACAGGAGCATCCGGTTGGCCTGTGTTTAGTGCAGTGAGGAGCCCAACGGCTCTATTCATGGGGCTCTCTATTTAAGCCCCATGGCCGCCTCAAGCTCACTCGTTTTGGCCATTTACATTGACATAGCAACCTTGTGAGCTTAGCCAAAGCCCTCCCACTCATCTCCATCATTGATCCATCATCATTGTGAGATTGGGAGAGAATCCAAGTGCATTGCTTGAGTGATTGCATCTAGAGGCACTTGGTATTCGTGTTTTGCTGGGATTTCACTTGTTTCTCTTGGTGGTTGCCACCACCTAGACGGCTTGGTGCGGCGGTGGAGGATTGGCACGAGTTGGTGATTGTTTGTGGCCATCTTCGATGATTGTGATGGGATTTGTACCTTCCCCGGTGGAGCGCCGAAAGGTAACTCTAGTGGATTGCTCATGTCATTGAGTTACCTCACTTGTGGGTAGGTTCTTGCGGTGTCCAATTGTGTGGACGAGGTCCGTACAACACCTCTTAGCCGCCGAACCACCAAGTGTTGGTCGACACAACGGGGACGTAGCGTGTTGGCAAGCACGTGAACCTCGGGAGAAAATTGATTGTCACTTGCTCTTTGGTATTCTCCCGGTGATTGATTTCATCTTCATCTTGTGATTGGTTCATCCCTCTCCACACGGCGGTATAATCACCCTACTCACTCTTTTATATTCTTGCAAACTAGTTGTAGCAAGCTCTTTAGTGTAATTAGAATTGTGAGCTTGATTTTTTATTTAAGTTCTTCTAGTGGAGCTCTTTAGTGTAGCAAGATTAAGAGCTCTTAGTGAGTAGTATCATAGCAAGTTGTGTGTCTAGTAATCATTGGAACTAGAATTGTTGGATAGGTGGCTTGCAACCCTCGTAGAGCTAGAGTAAGTTTGTATTTCGCTATTTGTCTTACTAATCAAATTCCTCTAGTTGATTTGTAGAATTTTAAATAGGCTATTCACCCCCCCCCCTCTAGCCATATTAGGACCTTTCACACGTGGAAGGATATATCAAGCCACATGGCCAAATAAAATGCAAAACGTGGACCGGACAGTCTTGCGTGCGTGACGCGTGGTCGAATAAGAAACGCCACGTGGACCAATAAAAATACGACACATGGTCCAATGAAGAAGTGACACGTGATCCAACCGCAACACCGACACGTGTGCCCATAAAAAAACCGATATATGGAACAAATGTAAACCCGACACGTGGTCCAGTAAGAACATGAAATGTGCAATAACTAGAGATGGCCACGTTCTACAACAAGAATGTGACACGTACCTTAACCATCTCTAATGCAACCGGTTATAGCATGTACATATGAAAAGCATCTCCAATGGAAGCATCCACCAGCGTGGCAGCCGTCATGCCACGCATGCCAAAATAGTTCTATGACGTTCTGTTTTCGTCACAGATCAAGCCACTTCTATGACGATTTGCGAAAATCGTCATAAAAGTTCAAGTACGACGCGACTTTTATGACGAACCGTTTTTATCATAAATTCATGATAAAACAGAAATTATGACGAATTGGACTTCTTCAGTGACGAAAGCTATTCGTCATAGAAGTGGATATTCCTAGTAGTGTTGGAAGCAAAACTTTGGCCACAACATTTTTCGTCGCGGAGGTGCAAGGTAGCTATAACTTGATACTTGGGTGCATTTGGATCCATGCCAATAAGTGTGTACCTTCTAGCTTGCACTAGTTCCTTATCTAGTGGGTTGGGGACGATATTGAAATTGTCCATGAGATGCTCCTTCACTCGGAGGGCATAATGACGTTGCCATGGCTGATGCTCATTCACTCGAGGGACATCATGACGTTGCCTGCTTGTTTGGTCCGGACCTTGCTGATGTTCACTTATTAGTGTCACTAGAGAGGGTTTGTACCTGTTTCCTTGAAGCCAATTGATAATCGGCTCAATGTCATCATGTAATCATTAATGGATGCTAATTTGGAATGGTTCAAACATCATCTTGAGTAGTATCGGACTTCTAAGACTGATGTCTGTGAGGCTATTGATTTTGATGAGCTCAATAAGTTGGGCCAAGGTTTCACATGGGCTGACCCATTGGAAAAAGTTGATGTTAGGGATGGCTCAGTGCCTAGGCCGACGTTTATAAACCAGAAGTTCAAAGCCGATTACAAAGTTGAACTAATTGCGCTTTTGAAGGGGTCTAAAGTTGTACATTGGGTAAGGGTCCGTTAGCACGGAGAGACCTATTGCAAATAGGATGTGCTCCTATTGCCAGAGTTGAATGTTGGGTCCACTTGTCCAACATGTGAGGTGACGATTGCTACCTTATTTTCGTTATGGAGGAGCATATGTCAAACACTCTTCTAGATGTAATGGAAGAAAAATAAATCTTATTTTAACAACAACAACAATAACACTAATAACATCATCATCATTATTATCATTGTACAGATATAGATAGAACATATGCTTTGATAATAACGTACACCTGCCGTAAGTAGCTAGTAAACGATTAATTAAATTTAATTTAGGAATTAAAGGGATACGCTAAAAATACAGATTATTTATAGTTGATGCATGTAGCAGGTTCCATGTCCAGTTGTCGTCGCTGAAGGCTGAAGCGACTGCCTCGATCGTCTAGTACTGGTTGGGGACCCTGCAGTTCTTCCTGATCTCCAACTTGTTTCCCTGGGCTGGCAGGCTGCTGAGCTTGGCCATGGCGGCGGCGAAGTCGGAATTCCACTCCGCCGGGTTGTTCTTGTACTCATCCAGCTTGCTGGCGGCGAAGCCGTCCGTGCGTAGCACCCAGTCGGACTTGAAGAGCACCTTGTTGACGAGGTTGTTGTGGTAGTAGCTGTTGTCGAGGACGCCCCTCTTCGGGTTCACCCCCATGGCCACGGGGTCGTAGGCAGCGTCCTTCTGGAAAGCGTCGCTCCCGTCGCGAGCGTTGTTCGGCACCGTCGGGTTCTGCCCACTCTTGAGCAACGCCAGAGGCGTTGTCTTGTTAAGCGCCGCCTGGTAGTCGGAGTCGACGGGCGTGGAGTCGGGCCCCCCTAGGCGGTCCTGGTAGGAAGAGAGGTGAGCGACGCCGATGGAGTGCGCGCCGGACAGGACGACAAGCTCCTCGACGGTGAAGCTCCTGCCTCGGCTGGTCGCGTCGAAGTTGTCCTTGAGCTGGTCGAAGTCGAAGTTGGGGTGCGGGAGGTTGGCGTCCGCGGCCGCAGCGGACGAGACGACGCCGTCCTTGCGGCCGCCGGGGAGGGTGTAGAAGATCTTGCCGCCGCTGAGGATGTCGGCCGCGTCGCGCGCCGCGAAGGCGACGATGTCGGCGCAGGAGGCGTCGGTGCCGACCTTCTGCTTGATGGCGTCGATCACCTCGAAGCCCGCGAGGCCGATGTTGTTGGCCGCCTTCTTCTCGGTGTTGGTGCCGTCGGTGGGCGTCTTGTCTAGGAGCACGGAGCCATCACAACCCTAGTAAAATGTGACAGCATTATCGATCGAGTGAGTCTTGTGTTTTGGACCGGAGCTCGTGCAATATACGTACAATATAATGCAGTGATGATGTCGTCCTAATATAGGAGTATATAATCAAGCAATGCAAGCAAGCAATGTGTGTATACTTACATTGACCCAGCAGTCATGGAAGACCAAGCGAACAAGGGCGGGGCCAATGCTGGGATTGTTTGCCATGGCCTTCTCCACTTCCTTCCTCACCTTGTCCTGGACTTTGTCGTAGTAGTAGCGCCCGGCAACCGACTGCCCGGCGAGGAAGGCGAGCAGCACGAGCACAGCAGCGACGGTGGCGTTGAGCTTCGCCATGTCCTCCTCCTACTAGAATGGTTTGAGGTGGCTAGCGAGAGCGAGGTGGTGTTGTGTGTTTGGAATGAAGCTTGTAGCCGAGAGGTATTTATAGATACACTGCCCAACGTCGCCGAGGGGGTGAGCAGCCTGATTGGCTCGCATGCAGATAATGTTAGCTCTGGTAAGTTAGGCATACGTTGCTTGTCGATCATATCCATTCGTATATATATATATATATATACGTGCTGCTTGTTTATTTTTAAGTGATCTTGTCGTGTGTATGATTATTGGTTCTACCTCCTTTGCTTTTGGTCTTTTGGACTCTTAAAAAAAGTTAGAAAGGATCACACCATATCCACTAGCGATCCTAGCTAAATGGGCATGGGAATAGTTACGCGCTGGATCCATGTGCAACCTTAGGTTGCTGGCAAAATGGGTTGACCGTGTGCAAACGTATATCAGAGCTGTGTTAAACAACCGGTGACGGTTTTTTAATTAGGTGCCGTTTGGTTGGTGGAAAATGGGCACTGGGATAGGGAAATAGCTTGTGGGATATAGATTTTATCCCTTGTTTGGATGGTGGGAAAAAGAAATAAAGATGGATTTGGATTGTGAAATCTCAACCTGATGGGAGGGTGGCTTTCGACGGGGAAATGAGATCCGCTCAGCACCGCGAAACGGAGCAGGCCGCCGCCACGCCGTGGGCACGAGTGGCAGAGGCTCACGGAAGCCTCAACGTGAGCAGGAGCAGTGGCGGCAGCACTCGTGGTAGCTCCTCTTCCTCAGGAGCAGCTCGCTCTCTCTCTCTCTCTCTCTCTCTCTCTCTCCTCTCTCTCTCTCTGGCTGGCTCTCTCCCGTGGAGGCGCGACACCTGGGGAGCCTCGCCGGCGGCAGGCCGCCGCCGCAGCCAACCCAACCGACGCCGCCGCCCCGACTGGCCGCGAGCCGCTGGTGAATGCGCTGCAATGAGCATTCGTATTAGTTGAACATGTATACAATGCATGAGACCATTTGTTCACTTATTTGAGGCAGTAGTGCTAGACAAATGGAGTACATCATGTCCAAAAGCAACCCAAAGTGATCTTGTTCCCATAGCAAAAGACATATGAGGCTTTAAAAGATCTGCGATTGAGAACAAACCTTGATCTCTTTTGCCTGGAGTTGAGGAAGCTTGAAGTCAGGTTTCTTTGTGCTGCTTTCATAACTGAAACAATTGTGATATTAGAATTTGATATAGTTGTGAATTTGATTTGATTTCGTTTGGTTAGACGGAGATATGTAGAGATTGAGGACTAACCTTGATCACTTCTGTTTGGAATTGACGAAGCTTCAAGTCAGGTATCTTTGTGCTAAGCAGTAGGACCTGTTGGGCTGTAGTCTCTTTCGAATATATGAGGAAACAATAGTTTCAGCGTTTTTCATGTTTGTGCTGCTAAAGTAGTTTTCTTTGTCCCGTCGCGAGGGTGGACTGTGGCAATGTCACCATATGATGCAATCTTAGGCAGGCTGAATGTGATATCTTTGTTACTCTGCTCACTGGACTGCCATCTACCTGTGATCTGACACAGGTTGGCAGGAAGCTGTTTCGGTAAGTTGTCAATGTAGCGATGCCATATACATCATTATTGTTGCAGGACTGTTAAGATTGCCAAATGATCATGGAGGTAACACACTACTCTTTCTTAGTCAAAGAGCAATAAATCGCTATTGGACAAAAAGGATTATGATAGGTCCTCTCTACATTTTTGGTTAACGGAGGAAAAGAGGAACATGGTACACTGTAGTTGCCAACAAATCATTCAGAAGGTGTTAACAAACAATCAAAATGTGTTAACAAACAATCAGAATCAATATATCATTGCAGTAATCGGAGAGAAGTACGTACCTCGTTTCATGATTTTCAATTCACCTTTGGAAAACCCTCCACTATCATCATTTTTTTATGAAAAGCTGGAACCTAAATTTGCTTTACCCCAAAAGCCAAAACAAACTGATACAACAACCAATATAATAGAATATATTTTGAATCTTTGATAAACAGTTCCCTTGTAACCAGAGCAGTACATGTAGCTTTGTGGGGATATATCATGTATAGGTAATATTGGTATTAGAAAGCTAATGACACTATCGGGAAATTTGAAAAAGAATGTGTCTGTTAAACCGAACCTATATGAGCAGTGCGCATAGTTGCAGCGAGAATTGAAAGAAACAGGAGAAGCAAAAGTGAGCACAAACAAGCAAAGTGTCTGACAATGCTATCTCTGGAAATAGGGTGTGTGCTCAAAACCAAGAGTGTATAACCTAACATCACAGGCAATGATGACGGACAGTGATAACGAGCGTAGAATCAAGAAGAATATATCTATCACTTCACGGGCAATAAACAGAAGCTCAGATTGCACAACTATGTGTTATTGACATCACAAGCAATGATCATAAGCAAGTATGAGCACAATACCTAAGAGGAGGCAAAATCTCTTCTTGGCTCGCTGTCTATCGTGTTTGCACAGCGCCACCACAAATTTCATAAATAAGAGGTGATTTCAATAAACAGTAGCTTCCGTTGGTGGAGCCGGAGCACACAAAATAGAATAGGTATAAAGAGAGGCCAAAAACTGAACCAAGCAATTGACCACTGCCTCAGCTATCTCCTACAATTAAAAAGAGCAAAACGTGGACACTTTTTTGTGCGACATTTGTTTTGTGTCGTCCGCCTACCACTCGCGAAACCGCATGCGAGTCCGCTCCCTCCCCCGCCTTCCGCGCGAAACTTCCCCGCCTCCCCATCGCAAGATCTAGGCACCAATCACGCCGGTCCCAGCAATCCTCCGACCTCTCTCTCTGCCCTCGCCCTCGGCCTCGCGGCAATCGCGGAGGTCTAAAACTCACGCCCATGCGCGCACAAGACGCCACCGCCGCCGCCGTGTCTCCGTGGCGCTGCCTGCCTTCGCTCCCATCCCGACATCCTCTCCGCACAACCCGTACTCCACAGCGCTCCACAAAAAGCCGCGCCGCCGCCGCACGACCATCCCCGACCCGCAGCCGTCGCCCGCATTGTAGTCCTCGCCGTGCGCGCCCATGTCGTGCACCCGCGCCATCGTCCTCACTGGATCCCACGGGCCGCCGCCGCAGCGCGCGCCGCTCCCCATCTCTAAAACAGATGCCTAGCTCATAGTTACACAAAATTTACTTGAAGCTTTGCACAGGGATGGTCTTTGATATATTGCTCGAGTTTAGAATCATCTCTAAATCTGAAACCATGGAATTCCTGACGCTATGCGTTAGACTAACCGGGTAAATTTGCATACACTTTAAGGTCATCCTCAACTCTAATACTCGGTGGTCTTTCATCCTTCCACACAGGAACGTGGCCGAGGGGCCTCAATTTACCGAGCCCTGCAAATTTTAAGGCTCCCATAGTTAACTACAGTTTAAGGTCACGTCTGTGTGTTTTATTCTAAAGTCATTTTGTTTATAGTTTCTTTGGACATTGATAGTTCTATACAAAGCATGTGAAGTTTGATCCTGAACATCTGTACTAAATTAAGAGTGAATATAAGTAAATTGATAGTTCACAGTCTCTTTTTATTCCGTCATGGTTTTGTACTAAAAGTAAACATATCTCATGTTGGGGGGTGGAGGGCACCCACTGCAGCCGCTCGCGTCGCCGCCGGCCCTACCGAGGAAGAGGGCCTGCGCCGCACTCACCAGGGACGAGATCGCTGAGGACTTCGCCGCCATCCGCGACAACCGCCCGCCACGCCGGCCACCCATACGTATCAGCATATTGCCACGAACAAGGAAGTGCATCTACAACCATGTGTCCATGCCATTGTTGCTGGTAGGTTCGACCAACTCTATGCTGGGTTGGAGATTAGGGAAATCTTGCTGGTTGGAGATTAGGGAAATCTTGCTTAATCTTAGGATCATGGCACTACTGTGATTGCTCATAAGATGTTTGTGAAAATGCCAAGCATGTCTATCTTGGTTGCAGTACATAGCATGTGTCCTGCAAATGCCATAGTTTTTGCACATCAATTCAATTCCAATAAAGTCCAAATTGTTTAGATTCAATTATCAAGCTCTCAATGTTTACCCATGATGATCAGTGAAGTTTTGTTGTGTTCTTGTTACACAGTTGTCAGATTAGCATCAGCTGCTCTTCTTTAGCTACATACAACATATGTAGTTTGCTGCTCTTCTTCAGTTGTAGAAACTTGGTATATGTCTCGTAAAATTGAGTAGTGATGTAATAGGTGTTTTGCATACATGTTTATCACGGGTCTTCTTCAGCTACGTACAACATATGTTGAGGCTAACATAGGTTGTTTGCTGCTCTTCTTCAGTTGTTTGCATACATGTTTATCATGATCTTGATGAAGTCGGTGCTGGGCAACATACTAATGATTTTCTTTTTGTTGCAACTACTTTGGTGAATTGTTATACCAGTTATAATTTATAAATACTTCTTGCAGTAGAAATATATAATGATTTATGCACACTGTGTGGTTTTCAGTTTTAGAGTACTGTTGGCTGTTGCCTTCCTGCCGAAGGCTCCGGAAAGCACCTATGAGACTGGATCTGAATGTGAGTTATACTTCATGTTTGCATAATCATCTACACATTGAGGTTTTTTAATATATGTTTTTATGCTTGGCAGACTGAAGACATCACCTAGCAAATTTATGCCAGCCAGCATTTTGCTACAATCAATTCTATTTAGCACATTGACAGGTTCAGGTAGGGCATGGCCATGGAAACTACATGGCTTCATCCAGAACTATATAACCAGGAGCATCCAGCAATGTCACTTGAACTCCTAGGCCAAAGGTAATATCCTAAATCTAGATCAGTACCGGAAGGATATGAACATGCCATTCTTATATACTTCAGTAATTTTTCGGACTTCTAACAGTTTCATGGCTTGTGAATAATTTGTAAATGCGTTCTTTACCCTTTGGGTGCCCCATCATTTTCATTCAGTTTTCATGTGCTCCTAGGTGTTACTCTGCTATTAAAGTGGGGGACTCCACTTTCATATTGCATTCTTTACCCTCTTAGTTCATGTCGACCCAAGAGACATGTCTTTGCCGAAACCAAGGTTAGTGGTTCCTTTTGGATCAATGTTTCAATGCATCTTTGTGCTTACGGTACTACATTTGCAAAGTCTTCGGTTCCTACTGTACATGAATTTGTTGAAAAAATAAAAATGAAAAACTAGATGCCTTTGCTCCAAAGAATAATTTGCAACTTATGGCCTCTGTTTTTTTTACTAAACTAGGTACTGCTATCTGCCGATTTTTACATGACTTCTCTCCTTCATTATTGCTTTACTTTCCCATTTCTCTATATGCCTTGTGATGTTTTATCTTATCATCCGAAGAACAAAATGTCTAATTGATTTAAGACATGAATCATAAGAAATTGCTTCCAAGAAGTGACGCATCTCTAAATCATCCATTCAAATTGACTTGATTCAAGATAACATTGCAACTCACACACAATACTGTTGTATCATTTCTTTTTAGTGATCCATTGCATTTCGGATCTTTGAGCTATCTAGCGACAAATAAAGAACTATAACTTACACCAGCCCTCACGGTAGCACTACCGGACTCCTTGAGTTTGCCGAGTGCCCGAAACACTCGGCAAAATACCTAAAACACTTGGCAAATTGTTCGTCGAGTGTTACACTCGGCGAATAGCACTCGCCATAAACAGTTCCGGCAAAGCCAACTTTGCCGAGTGCCATTTATCGGGCACTCGGCAAACATTTTGCCGTGTGCAGTTTGGCTCTCGGCGAAAAGAAACAGTCATAACGCCAGATCCGCCGTTAACAGCAACTTCGCCGAGTGTCAAACGGCAACGCACTCGGCAAATCTTTTTTTTAAATATTTTTGGTTTTTAGAATTCCTTTTCGCCGAGTGCTGCACTCGGCAAATGATAAACATATGCCGAGTGTGTTCACTGTCAGACACTCGGCAAACATTTTTCAAACAATATTTGGTTTTTTTAAAAATCCTTTTCGCCGAGTGCTGCACTCGGCAAATGATAAACATATGCCGAGTGTGGCACTTTCAGACACTCGGCAAACATTTTTCAAACATTATTTGGTTTTTTTAAAAAATAGCTTTTCGCCGAGTGTCTTGGTGATAACACTCGGCAAATTGTGTTTGCTTTGCCGAGTGTCTTGGTCATAACATTCGGCAAAGCCTCAGAAATCTGATTTTTTTTTGTTTTTGCATTACATTTCACAGCACATATATATATCACATCACAGATATGTTTCACAGCACAGATATATTACACAGCACATATATCACATATATATATCATCTCCACACACCACATATCACATACATCACAATAATCCACAATGGTACACAAATGTCATACCACAATACCAACATAAGGTTTGAGTTTAAAGTATCCACCACAAGTGCATTACAAGCATAAGTGCAACACAAGGAATAAGTTCAACACATGAAAAGAAGCAAATCACCAATGAGACCACGGCGACTGCTGCGGTGGGTCATGAGGTACATCGTTTGATGCCGCCGATTGACCCTGCACAAAGAATAGATAAGATTAATTCTCTGGAGAAGCTAATCAATTGGTTAAACTTCCATTAACCAACCATGTCAGTTGAATCGCTTGACACCAAGTACAATATACAATCAGGCACTCCGGCCATACTCCATGATGCTCGTGCAATGAGATTGTCTCTAGTAGAGCTAAAGCTTTGAGCTGATTGCCCCAAAAGTACGGGCACGTGGACTAATCGGCACGTGCTAGGAGTATTAGCTACCTGTAGCTTTCTGACCCTAGCTGTGATGGATGGATCATCAAGCCTCGTGAGGAACAAGTGATTGAAATGCTAATCCTGCAATCCACCTTATCCCTGCAAGGTCATTGGCCTCCACTCTTTTGTCAATCGTCAGGGGTGATAATTATCTCGGAATGGGGGCCTAAAGTCAAATTAAGTGGCTTATAGTACTTGATTTGACGCTATTTTAACCTCCATTGATCTGTCAGAAGAAACTTTTAGTCTCCTTAGAGACGTCTGTCATGCATATCAGCACGATCTTGTCATGGACTCATGATTAGATCTGTCATAGTGAATGAACTTCAATAGTAACTTTTTTCCGTTGCTAATTTCACGATTTTATACTGAAAGTAGTAATTAATTACGCTTATAATAGTGAAGATAACATTGAGTAGCTTGTATTAATTAAGAGGTTGAAAGTTGTAGAATGACAGGGCTACTTTTGGGTGACAAAAATGATATGAATGGCTTGGCTGGTAAAACGCAATTGCTCCGCTGTACTACGTTTGTAGCCAGTAGGAGGAGTACCTACATAGTCCTAGCTAGGCTAGCATCTAGTAGGGCGACTACTGACTACTACGTACTCTACGTTATGAACAAGTCCCACAAGTGGCCACAGAGAAGCAAAAGCTATGTGATAGACCACTGGCATCACATATCAAACACCTTGGCAGGAGTATGAGAGGATGGGGGCGAAACTGGGGCAGTACCATAAGGAAAAAGAAACAAGAATTATTTATAGCAATTGAGAGGAGAGACAAGTTGTGGTGGAGATCAGAAATTTGAGCCCAGAAGAGTGGAAGGAAAGATATGAGTGGCGAGTAGAACTGATAGCAATTTATGAAAAAGAGAAATTGTTCTGGCAGAGAAGAGGACGGGAAAATTGGCTACTGAAAGGAGATGCAAAGACCAGTTACTTCCAGGGGATAGCAAATGGTAGGAAAAGGAAAGGTTTGATCAAAGAACTAGATGAGGGGGATAAGGTACTAACAGAGAGACTGATGAACTTAAGAGGCATATTACTAATCTCTGTTACGCCCGGCCAGGCAGAGGAAGTGCAGAGATGGGACCAAACCAGCGCAGTTGGTAGGAGTGACCGGCCAGCTGCCAAGGCTCTATGCCTCGCTGCCACCGATCTATGGTAGAAGGATATAGTAGACAGGACGGTAGAAAGGTGGGAAGATTATTTTATTGCTGTCCCGCAAACAGAAGAAGCCTCAACCACTACAAGGTCCACGGAACACCAACAAACAGCCAGAAGCCTCAGTCCTCCCTAAAAGAATAAGTCATTTCACACGAGTAAGTAATTACCTTTATATCACCATAAGATAATGGATACATGAGGCAGCAAATTGGCAATCAACACATAGGCAGCAAGTTCCCAGCAGCTGGCTAAGATTGACAGAAAGGGCGCAGCACAAAAAAAATCCAAACATAACAGAAAGCAATCAAACCAATATGAAGTGGGCAAGTCTAAACAAAGTTGTTTAACTGGCCACATTCATACATGGTTAGAAAGAAGAGAACTCGGAATTTTGCTGTAGGAAAAAGCTGTAACGTATGTAGGTGAATGTTAGCTAGTTATTAAGCTACAGATCGTAACAAGACCCATCCAAAATCTGTGATGTCTGAATTTCCTATGGAAAAAAACTGAACATATGCATGGATGTTAGCTTAAAGGTTATTTTAGAAAATATAAACCGCAACCAAAAATCTGTGATGGTTCTGAGATGTGTGAGGGAGTATGATGGATAAACATTACTCGTAGCTAGACAACATGTACATGTGATTTTACTTGGGCCAACACATCGCGTTCAGGCAACAATCCAAGTATAACAGGTTGGATGTAGAGTACTGTATAACTCAACTGGAACAGATCCGTGAGCAATTGCAACTATAATAGTGAGCAAATGAGCAATTGCAACTATAAAAGTGAGGCTGTAACAGCTAGCAGTAAAGCAGATCTCTCTTTAGCCTGAGTGGTGTCATCTCATGCTTGCCATTGCAACTGCAACTGCACTGTAGCCTCAAATGGCTTTATTCTCCTTCACTTCACCAGGATATGATCTAGTTAGCATCTTTTTGTCCACATCTATAACAGGATTGACCTTGCGCATCTATCCTCATTGGATGGCACCAGTAGTGTGTCACCAACAACTAGCTCAAATGGAAAATCCACAGGATTTTATTTTAAGATAAACAACACACACACTAAATGGCCAAGAGAACAGCTGCTAGTCCACCAAGTGAGCTTTGTAAAGACAGACATATGACTATATTCATAGGCATGCTACAACTAGAAAGATTGCTAATGAAAAAAACAGCCTACAAATTTGAAATCTGGAGAAGAACGAAGTGCTACAAGGGCATTCATCATGCTTTATAGTAGCTAATTATTTTCTCAAGAACACAAATTTCAATTCTAGGAAGATTGCTACTAGCAAATTGCTTTGACCTTTTGAAAAATTCCTCAAAAGTATCGGTCCTGAGCTATATATCTTTATGTTGAAAAGGAATTAGGTGGCAGTAAATAAATGGCAGTGTGGTATGTCTTTCAAGAAAAATGAGATATCCCTGACTTTGAAACCCAACACAACTCTGAATAAATATTCTAAAAAAGCTCCTACTAAAAATCTGAGCAGCAACGCACAAGATTAGCGTGACATCCTTTGCTCTATTAACATGTAAATAAGTAGTCAGGGATGCTACTACATATAAACAGTCAGGGTTGCTATCACTAATATTTTTTATAAACAGCCAGAGTACAGATACAAACATTATTTACTGAAGAAAAGATCGAGCAACCAATGGTCCATAGAATTGAAAAACAGGTAAAATTCAGATCTATTGCAGAATACTGATACACAGTTGTAAGTCATAAGCCTGAAGGAGCCTATAACTGAATCTATCACGCAACAAACGAAGACAAATAGCAGCAGCAAGGCAAGGCAACATGAAGAAGTCTAGCTATTTCCTTCCCAACTTTGGGATCCTGACAACCTAGCAAGCGATAGATAATATATGAACGAAGGGGATACACCAATCCAGGGGGCCAGGGCGAGAAACATGGGTAACATTGGATGGGGGAAGCGATAGATACAATGGGGCTTACCGGAGAATGGGGGAAGCGGTGGGCTCCTGCGGCGACGGCGAAGTCTCCGCCAATTCTCTCCACAACACTAGGGCGGTTTTCAGGCGTGCCAAGGCCAAGGCCGGTTTCAAGGGTGGGGACGGGCGTGGGCAGCCGGTGGCTATGGCAGATCGGCCCAAGGGGGGAGGTCGACGGCGGAGGCGGGCGGGGGGGAGGGAGGGGGCCGCGAGTGGGGAGGGTGTGACGACGGCGGCGCGAGGGGAGCAGTCGTCTCCGGCGGCCTTCTCCGACGAGCACCCGGGTAGGGGCGGGGACGGGCGGAGGGTGGGTGGCGGCAGCGCTACACGGTGGGTGGGGAGAGGGGGCTGGAGGCGCTGCACCGGGGAGGAGGAGGAGGAGGAGATAATTGAATGGGGAGAGGAGGAGGAGGAGGAGGCGGCCAGCCTATTTGCGCTCTTGGGCCTGTTGTTTCGAAAGTGCCGGCCCGATGGGGCACTCGGCAACATTTTTCTTTTTTCTTTCTTTTTTGCTGCAAACCTTTCGTACTTACAGCTTTTAAAAAAACATTTTTTAAAACTTTGCCGAGTGCCCCACCTTCTGGCACTCGGCAAAGGTACTCGTTATTTCATGTGCTTTCTTACTTTGTTTAGTTCCAAAACTCAATTTTTCCCGGATGAAGTTCCAAAAATCCTTGTTAAATTCACTTAGAAATTTATGTTCGATGCTTTTATAAATTATTGGGCAACATTTCATGTAATTGTTGTTCAAATCCAATTTATCGTAAATAAAATTCAATAATTGCGGTAAAAAAATTAAAAATTGTCAAACGGATCCGAAAAATTGCCAAAATTTTACAGGAAACGATCTTTGTTCTCTAATCCATATAGAAATTTTTTTGAAGTGAAACGCCAAATCAAAATTCAAATTGTCTCCAAATCTTACAGGAGACTTCTCAAATCTCAGAAACTTCTCTGGAGATGCTTCGATTTGTAAGTAGCGTACGTGTTAACTGTGCCGAAACATTCTCAATTTTTTACCATAGCCTCTACGTATGATATCGTGACAACTCGATGAATTGAATGATTTTCAGACTTTGTTTGCTTTTTATATAATTTTGAGGCGTTTCCGCCACACGTTTGTGGTCATGTTTCGCGAACACGATGTTTGAAATTTCTGGTCTGGCCCTGGATACGGTCTCACATCAGACTCAGTGACAAGAATATCATTTTTATTCACTTTTTTCAGATATTCGAAGCACTTGCAGTTCAAATCCAAAAAATTACCGAAAATTCATTTAACTAAAATAAATTAACGAAATATAGTAAAATCACCGTAAATGTACAAAACTTCAACACAGCAAGCAATGGTATTGTAATACAATAGTACAAAAAGTTTGGGTGGCAAAATCAAAAAAATGGTTTGCCGAAAGTGTCGATGGTGACACTCGGCATATAGCATGGTTTGCCGAGTGTCGCAAGGTGACACTCGGCATATAGGTGGGTTTGCCGTGTGTTAACATGTAACACTCGGCAAAATACTAACGGAGGTCGACGGTGTTGTTACCCGGGCATGAAGTTGCCGTGTGTCTATTGTTTGCCGAAAGTGTGCGGGCGGCGCGAAACAATTATGCTATGAGTTTTGTTTTTGCCGAGTGTCGTCTTCGGGACACTCGGCAAACATGTTATTTGCCGAGTGCCCAAAATCGTGCCCACGGCAAATCTGGGGACACTCGGCAACTTAGGCGTTTCCGGTAGTGTAGGTTGTCTGTTGTTGCTTCTCACACTGGACAAGACTGAGAGTTCATTGGGGAGCCTGCTTCGACACATCGTGAAGACATTCGGCCAGGAGAGGATAGAGATTTAGATTTTGTTTGTTTCATAAGCTTTTCTGAAATAGATCTACATGTCCTCCGCTTGGTGGGGTTGCAAGTGAGGACGCACGCAATCCGGACCACGCATGAGAACATTGACATGACCATCAAGGCTGCTGACAGCATCCTCTCCCAATTCGACCTTGCCCGCCGTGTGCCGTTCGCTGTTGCACATGACCCAAATCATGAGCACCACAGTCACTAGTAGAGAAGCGACCTTTGATCCACTTTGAAATTTGGCTTTAGTCCCGGTATTTTTCGCGTCCGGGACTAGAGAAACATTTAGTACCGGTTGGTAACTCCAACCGGGACTAAAGGTCCTGCCCAACGGCTACTGTGGCAGGTTTTTGTTGCAGGGGACCTTTAGTCCCGGTTGAAGCTATCAACCGGAACTAAAGGTTAACTTTTACTCCCGGCTGGTCCCTCCAACCGGGAATAAAAGTCTACTCCCAGCTGGAGGCTCCATCCGAGACTAGAAAGGGACCTTTAGTCCCGGTTGCTCCAACCGGGACTAAAGGTCACCAACCGTCCGACCTGGGCGTACGTGTACAGGAGCGAGTAGATCGAGACACTAGTACGTAGGAGTAGCTAGCTGTTCACCGTTTTAAGCTAGCTGTTCACCGGGCACTAGCTAGCTGTTCACCGGGCTTAAATCAGCAAAACGTAGGAGTAGCTAGCTGTTCACCGTTTTTAGCTAGCTGTTCACCGGGCTTAAATCAAACGGGCTTAAATAAGCTAGCTGTTCACCGTCAGTACGTGTAAGCCAACAAAACAGTCTGTCTCTGCTAGCTAGCTGCTACACTAGTACGTAGGAGTAAGCCACCGTCGCTGGACATATACATGCGTATCAATTAGTCTTTGGTATTACGAGCCGGGACTAAAGGTATATCTTTAGTCCCGGCTGCCACCGTCAGACACATGCATGCGTATCAATTAGTCCCGGCTAGTATTATGAGCCGGGACTAAAGGTATATCTTTAGTCCCGGCTGGTATTACCAGCCGGGACTAAATGTCTTTTAGTCCCGGACATTTATAGGAGCCTCGATGGGCTGGCCCAGTACGCAATATACTGGAATTGCTGGCCGTCCCACATATTAGCACCACTCGCTTGTTTCGTAAGAGTGAAAGCTAACTTAAAAGCTCAGCCGAACCATGCAGCATTTAACTTGAACAGGATCTCGCTCTATAGGATTGTACCGCTGATCCTTGACTAAAGGTCCTTCGTACTATAGTTTATACAAAATGTTGAACATTATAAACGACGTATATTCTAGCAACGAGAACGCGTATTCAAAAAAAAACCAAAACGAATCATCAATTAAAAATAGGAAAAAAAGAAAATAGAAATAGAAAAAAAAAAAAAAACCTTCAGTTCGGTAGTAGCGTGAAAATAGAAAAAAGAAAATAGAAATAGAAACCAAAAAAACCTGGTAGCAGCGTGAAAATAGAAAAAAAGGAAAATAGAAATAGAAACAAAAAAAAAGGAAAAAAACATTTAGTCCCGGTTGGTATTATCAACCGGGACTAAAGGACCGGTCTACGTGGTCAGGCCGGGAGGCCTCTTTAGCTCCAGTTGGTATTACCAACCGGGACTAAATGTGGACCTTTAGTCCTGGGCGCGAAACCGGGACTAAAGGAGGGGCCCTTTAGTCTCGGATTCGTGCTCCCAAAACCGGGACTAAAAGAGATTACGAACCGGGAGTAGAGCTAGTTTCTCTACTAGTGAGTGTACCAAGAAACAAAACAAATATCACTGAAACAGTCATGTCCTCAGATATGCCATAAAATCATGAGCACTTCAGTATACTTAGAAATCAAAGAAATATCATTGATAGGGTCATGTCCTCACATATATGGCACAATACCCAGGTAGTCTCAAGACCCCGTCGAACCGAGCAGATGACACGGTACGCAACGCAACAAAAAAATGAAAAAAGCTGCAGGAAGGCAGTAACCATGTAGAAGAGGTTAATATCGATATCGGACCCTAGTATACAATAATGTAATCAGGTGTCTTGTTGCGTATGTTTTCCACGGGCGCAAGTTGGTCCCGCCGTCGTCTCCAGTCTCTACCAGCTGAGTTTCATGCGATGCAAGTTATACCTAGCGTCCAAGCCGGCCAAGCCGTACAGATATAAAAGAGGCAATATCTCGCTCGCCCTCGTCGACTATCGTCATTCACAATCGCCAAGGGAGATTAGTGGATTGATGCCAACTCTCACTTGCATGGCAAGATTTTCGCCAGTTTGTCGGGCATGCAAGCTTACTTGGTCGAGTACTACACGTATTAATTACGATATACTACTCCTATAATGTATGCATCTTGGTTGAATTCTACCATTGGTTTGAGCTTCAGCTACCATTTGCGAGTGACTTCAGCTAGCATTTGCGAGAACACTTTTGATGCAGCGCAGCGACTAGAAGCATTGTATATCCATCCTCGTTCCAGCTATTTAGCAGTTAAAACTTGGTTAAAACGGACAGCATTAATTAAGGGTCCATATATGCATCCTCGTTGGACAGGTCGATATATATGAGCCAAAAGGGAGTGACTTTTAGTGATCCATTGGAACGGGAAACTTTGACCACTTTGACCAAAAGTCAGAACGGGAAACCGTGTTTAATTTGTACGCTCATGTTCCAATGGATCACTAAAAGTCACTCCCGTTTTGGCGCATACGGCATCGACCTTGCTCCAAGTTGCCATGCAACATGCATGCATGATATATGGAGACCCTTAATTACATGATGTCCAGTGTCCGTTTTAACCAAGTTTTAACTCGCTCTATATATATCATGTGAACGAGGATGGATATACAATAAGCTTCTGGTTGCTGCGTGCCCAAATGCTGGGTCGTGCCGTAGTCGTAGCTCATCAGTGTTACTCGCAAATGGTAGCTGAAGCTCAAACTAATGGTAGAATTCAACCAAGATGCATACATTATAGGAGTAGTATATCGAGTAAGCTTGCATGCCCGACAAACTGGCGAAAATCTTGCCATGCAAGTGAGAGTTGGCATCAATCCACTAATCTCCCTTGGCGATTGTGAACGACGATAGTCGACGAGGGCGAGCGAGATATTGCCTCTTTTTATATCTGTACGGCTTGGCCGGCTTGGACGCTAGGTATAACTTGCATCGCATGAAACTCAGCTGGTAGAGACTGGACGACGGCGGGACCAACTTGCGCCCGTGGAAAACATACGCAACAAGACACCTGATTACATTATTGTACACTAGGGTCCGATATCGATATTAACCTCTTCTACATGGTGTAAGTTATAGTTCGTTATTTGTCGCTAGATAGCTCAAAGATCCGAAATGCAATGGATCACTAAAAAGAAATGATACAACAGTATTGTGTGTGAGTTGCAATGTTATCTTGAATCAAGTCAATTTGAATGGATGATTTAGAGATGCATCACTTCTTGGGAGCAATTTCTTATGATTCATGTCTTAAATCAATTAGACTGCTTGGTTGTAAAGCTAGATATAATTCATGAAAAAGACACTAAACTGGAAGCAGCAGAACACGATTGTAAAGAACAGATGCTCCATACCTGTGGGCATAACATGCGCTGAAAATTTCGAAGTCTCCACTACTTGGGATTGACACCTTCCTTTTTCAACTTCTGAATAAGCTGTGGCCCAAGTCTCTCCTCAGAAACTACTCTGTAGTTGTTTGCCGAATGAAATGTAACATGAAAAACACAGCACACCGATTAAAGGGCAGTTCTACATCTAGTTGTTATAAGCAGAATGAAAATAATGAAATTGTAAAAAAAAGTAGCAGCCTACGTGCTGGAGAGCAATGAAACTGCAGAAAAAGTGATTTTTTTAAGGCGTAGTCAGTGCATATCACCAATTAAAAAAATTCAGAACATTGTTTTCAGAACTGTTTCAAAAAATAATAACCACTAAATGGGACCATGCATTTTATAGAACATTTTGTTCTTTGGGTGATAAGATGAAACATCACAAGGCATATAGAGAAATGGGAAAGTAAAGCAATAATGAAGGAGAGAAGTCATGTAAAAATCGGCAGATAGTAGTACCTAGTTTAGTAAAAAAACCAGAGGCCATAAGTTGCAAATTATTCTTTGGAGCAAAGGCATCTAGTTTTTCATTTTTATTTTTTCAACAAATTCATGTACAGTACGAACCGAAGACTTTGCAAATGTAGTACTGTAAGCACCAAGATGCATTGAAACATTGATCCAAAAGGAACCACTAACCTTGGTTTCGGCAAAGACATGTCTATTGGGTCGACATGAACTAAGAGGGTAAAGAATGCAATATGAAAGTGGAGTCCCCCACTTTAATAGCAGAGTAACATCCATGAGCACATGAAAACTGAATGAAACATGATGGGGCACCCAAAGGGTAAAGAACGCATTTACAAATTATTCACAAGCCAAGAAACTGTTAGAAGTCCGAAAAATTACTGAAGTATATAAGAATGGCATGTTCATATCCTGCCGGTACTGATCTAGATTTAGGATATTACCTTTGGCCTAGGAGTTCAAGTGACATTGCTGGATGCTCCTGGTTATATAGTTCTGGATGAAGCCATGTAGTTTCCATGGCCATGCCCTACCTGAACCTGTCAATGTGCTAAATAGAATTGATTGTAGCAAAATGCTGGCTGGCATAAATTTGCTAGGTGATGTCTTCAGTCTGCCAAGCATAAAAACATATATTAAAAAACCTCAATGTGTAGATGATTATGCAAACATGAAGTATAACTCACATTCAGATCCAGTCTCATAGGTGCTTTCCGGAGCCTTCGGCAGGAAGGCAACAGCCAACAGTACTCTAAAACTGAAAACCACACAGTGTGCATAAATCATTATATATTTCTACTGCAAGAAGTATTTATAAATTATAACTGGTATAACAATTCACCAAAGTAGTTGCAGCAAAAAGAAAATCATTAGTATGTTGCCCAGCACCGACTTCATCAAGATCATGATAAACATGTATGCAAACAACTGAAGAAGAGCAGCAAACAACCTATGTTAGCCTCAACATATGTTGTACGTAGCTGAAGAAGACCCGTGATAAACATGTATGCAAAATACCTATTACATCACTACTCAATTTTACGAGACATATACCAAGTTTCTACAACTGAAGAAGAGCAGCAAACTACATATGTTGTATGTAGCTAAAGAAGAGCAGCTGATGCTAATCTGACAACTGTGTAACAAGAACACAACAAAACTTCACTGATCATCATGGGTAAACATTAAGAGCTTGATAATTGAATCTAAACAATTTGGACTTTATTGGAATTGAATTGATGTGCAAAAACTATGGCATTTGCAGGACACATGCTATGTACTGCAACCAAGATAGACATGCTTGGCATTTTCACAAACATCTTATGAGCAATCACAGTAGTGCCATGATCCTAAGACTAAGCAAGATTTCCCTAATCTCCAACCAGCAAGATTTCCCTAATCTCCAACCCAGCATAGAGTTGGTCGAACCTACCAGCAACAATGGCATGGACACATGGTTGTAGATGCACTTCCTTGTTCGTGGCAATATGCTGATACGTATGGGTGGCCGGCGTGGCGGGCGGTTGTCGCGGATGGCGGCGAAGTCCTCAGCGATCTCGTCCCTGGTGAGTGCGGCGTAGGCCCTCTTCCTCGGTAGGGCCGGCGGCGACGCGAGCGGCTGCAGTGGGTGCCCTCCACCCCCCAACATGAGATATGTTTACTTTTAGTACAAAACCATGACGGAATAAAAAGAGACTGTGAACTATCAATTTACTTATATTCACTCTTAATTTAGTACAGATGTTCAGGATCAAACTTCACATGCTTTGTATAGAACTATCAATGTCCAAAGAAACTATAAACAAAATGACTTTAGAATAAAACACACAGACGTGACCTTAAACTGTAGTTAACTATGGGAGCCTTAAAATTTGCAGTGCTCGGTAAATTGAGGCCCCTCGGCCACGTTCCTGTGTGGAAGGATGAAAGACCACCGAGTATTAGAGTTGAGGATGACCTTAAAGTGTACAGAATTTACCCAGTTAGTCTAACGCAACGTCAGGAATTCTATGGTTTCAGATTTAGAGATGATTCTAAACTCGAGCAATATATCAAAGACCATCCCTGTGCAAAGCTTCAAGTAAATTTTGTGTAACTATGAGCTAGGCATCTGTTTTAGAGATGGGGAGCGGCGCGCGCTGCGGCGGCAGCCCGTGGGATCCAGCGGGGAATGGGATCCAGTGAGGACGATGGCGCGGGTGCACGACGTGGGCGCGCACGGCGAGGACTACAACGCGGGCGACGGCTGCGGGTCGGGGATGGTCGTGCGGCGGCGGCGCGGCTTTTTGTGGAGCGCTGTGGAGTACGGGTTGTGCGGAGAGGATGTCAGGATGGGGAGCGAAGGCAGCGCGCCACAGGACACGGCGGCGGTGGTGACGTGCGGCGGCGCATGGGCGTAGTTTTAGACCTGCGATTGCCGCGAGGCCGAGGGCGAGGGCAGAGAGAGGGTCAGAGGATTGCTGGGACCGAGCGTGATTGGTGCCTGGATCTTGCGATGGGGAGGCGGGGAAGTTTCGCACGGAAGGCGGGGAGGGGAGCGACGGACTCGCGGTTTCGCGAGGTGGTAGGCGGACGACACAAAACAAATGTCGCACAAAAAAGTGTCCACGTTTTGCTCTTTTTAATTGTAGGAGATAGCTGAGGCAGTGGTCAATTGCTTGGTTCAGTTTTTGGCCTCTCTTTGTACCTATTCTATTTTGTGTGCTCCGGCTCCACCAACGGAAGCTACTGTTTATTGAAATCACCTCTTATTTATGAAATTTGTGGTGGCGCTGTGCAAACACGATAGACAGTGAGCCAAGAAGAGATTTTGCCTCCTCTTAGGTATTGTGCTCATACTTGCTTATGATCGTTGCTTGTGATGTCAATAACACATAGTTGTGCAATCTGAGCTTCTGTTTATTGCCCATGAAGTGATAGATATATTCTTCTTGATTCTACGCTTGTTATCACTGTCCGTCATCATTGCCTGTGATGTTAGGTTATACACTCTTGGTTTTGAGCACACACCCTATTTCCAGAGATAGCATTGTCAGACACTTTGCTTGTTTGTGCTCACTTTTGCTTCTCCTGTTTCTTTCAATTCTCGCTGCAACTATGCGCACTGCTCATATAGGTTCGGTTTAACAGACACATTCTTTTTCAAATTTCCCGATAGTGTCATTAGCTTTCTAATACCAATATTACCTATACATGATATATCCCCACGAAGCTGCATGTACTGCTCTGGTTACAAGGGAACTGTTTATCAAAGATTCAAAATATATTCTATTATATTGGTTGTTGTATCAGTTTGTTTTGGCTTTTGGGGTAAAGCAAATTTAGGTTCCAGCTTTTCATAAAAAAATGATGATAGTGGAGGGTTTTCAAAGGTGAATTGAAAATCATGAAACGAGGTACGTACTTCTCTCCGATTACTGCAATGATATGTTGATTCTGATTGTTTGTTAACACATTTTGATTGTTTGTTAACACCTTCTGAATGATTTGTTGGCAACTACAGTGTACCATGTTCCTCTTTTCCTCCGTTAACCAAAAATGTAGAGAGGACCTATCATAATCCTTTTTGTCCAATAGCGATTTATTGCTCTTTGACTAAGAAAGAGTAGTGTGTTACCTCCATGATCATTTGGCAATCTTAACAGTCCTGCAACAATAATGATGTATATGGCATCGCTACATTGACAACTTACCGAAACAGCTTCCTGCCAACCTGTGTCAGATCACAGGTAGATGGCAGTCCAGTGAGCAGAGTAACAAAGATATCACATTCAGCCTGCCTAAGATTGCATCATATGGTGACATTGCCACAGTCCACCCTCGCGACGGGACAAAGAAAACTACTTTAGCAGCACAAACATGAAAAACGCTGAAACTATTGTTTCCTCATATATTCGAAAGAGACTACAGCCCAACAGGTCCTACTGCTTAGCACAAAGATACCTGACTTGAAGCTTCGTCAATTCCAAACAGAAGTGATCAAGGTTAGTCCTCAATCTCTACATATCTCCGTCTAACCAAACGAAATCAAATCAAATTCACAACTATATCAAATTCTAATATCACAATTGTTTCAGTTATGAAAGCAGCACAAAGAAACCTGACTTCAAGCTTCCTCAACTCCAGGCAAAAGAGATCAAGGTTTGTTCTCAATCGCAGATCTTTTAAAGCCTCATATGTCTTTGGCTATGGGAACAAGATCACTTTGGGTTGCTTTTGGACATGATGTACTCCATTTGTCTAGCACTACTGCCTCAAATAAGTGAACAAATGGTCTCATGCATTGTATACATGTTCAACTAATACGAATGCTCATTGCAGCGCATTCACCAGCGGCTCGCGGCCAGTCGGGGCGGCGGCGTCGGTTGGGTTGGCTGCGGCGGCGGCCTGCCGCCGGCGAGGCTCCCCAGGTGTCGCGCCTCCACGGGAGAGTAGCCATAGAAGAGAGAGGGAGCGAAGGGAGGAGAGAGAGAGAGAGAGAGAGAGCGGAGGAAGAGGAGCTACCACGAGTGCTGCCGCCACTGCTCCTGCTCACGTTGAGGCTTCCGTGAGCCGCTGCCACTCGTGCCCACGGCGTGGTGGCGGCCTGCTCCGTTTCGCGGTGCTGAGCGGATCTCATTTCCCCGTCGAAAGCCACCCTCCCATCAGGTTGAGATTTCACAATCCAAATCCATCTTTATTTCTTTTTCCCACCATCCAAACAAGGGATAAAATCTATATCCCACAAGCTATTTCCCTATCCCAGTGCCCATTTTCCACCAACCAAACGGCACCTAATTAAAAAACCGTCACCGGTTGTTTAACACAGCTCTGATATACGTTTGCACACGGTCAACCCATTTTGCCAGCAACCTAAGGTTGCACATGGATCCAGCGCGTAACTATTCCCATGCCCATTTAGCTAGGATCGCTAGTGGATATGGTGTGATCCTTTCTAACTTTTTTTAAGAGTCCAAAAGACCAAAAGCAAAGGAGGTAGAACCAATAATCATACACACGACAAGATCACTTAAAAATAAACAAGCAGCACGTATATATATATATACGAATGGATATGATCGACAAGCAACGTATGCCTAACTTACCAGAGCTAACATTATCTGCATGCGAGCCAATCAGGCTGCTCACCCCCTCGGCGACGTTGGGCAGTGTATCTATAAATACCTCTCGGCTACAAGCTTCATTCCAAACACACAACACCACCTCGCTCTCGCTAGCCACCTCAAACCATTCTAGTAGGAGGAGGACATGGCGAAGCTCAACGCCACCGTCGCTGCTGTGCTCGTGCTGCTCGCCTTCCTCGCCGGGCAGTCGGTTGCCGGGCGCTACTACTACGACAAAGTCCAGGACAAGGTGAGGAAGGAAGTGGAGAAGGCCATGGCAAACAATCCCAGCATTGGCCCCGCCCTTGTTCGCTTGGTCTTCCATGACTGCTGGGTCAATGTAAGTATACACACATTGCTTGCTTGCATTGCTTGATTATATACTCCTATATTAGGACGACATCATCACTGCATTATATTGTACGTATATTGCACGAGCTCCGGTCCAAAACACAAGACTCACTCGATCGATAATGCTGTCACATTTTACTAGGGTTGTGATGGCTCCGTGCTCCTAGACAAGACGCCCACCGACGGCACCAACACCGAGAAGAAGGCGGCCAACAACATCGGCCTCGCGGGCTTCGAGGTGATCGACGCCATCAAGCAGAAGGTCGGCACCGACGCCTCCTGCGCCGACATCGTCGCCTTCGCGGCGCGCGACGCGGCCGACATCCTCAGCGGCGGCAAGATCTTCTACACCCTCCCCGGCGGCCGCAAGGACGGCGTCGTCTCGTCCGCTGCGGCCGCGGACGCCAACCTCCCGCACCCCAACTTCGACTTCGACCAGCTCAAGGACAACTTCGACGCGACCAGCCGAGGCAGGAGCTTCACCGTCGAGGAGCTTGTCGTCCTGTCCGGCGCGCACTCCATCGGCGTCGCTCACCTCTCTTCCTACCAGGACCGCCTAGGGGGGCCCGACTCCACGCCCGTCGACTCCGACTACCAGGCGGCGCTTAACAAGACAACGCCTCTGACGTTGCTCAAGAGTGGGCAGAACCCGACGGTGCCGAACAACGCTCGCGACGGGAGCGACGCTTTCCAGAAGGACGCTGCCTACGACCCCGTGGCAATGGGGGTGAACCCGAAGAGGGGCGTCCTCGACAACAGCTACTACCACAACAACCTCGTCAACAAGGTGCTCTTCAAGTCCGACTGGGTGCTACGCACGGACGGCTTCGCCGCCAGCAAGCTGGATGAGTACAAGAACAACCCGGCGGAGTGGAATTCCGACTTCGCCGCCGCCATGGCCAAGCTCAGCAGCCTGCCAGCCCAGGGAAACAAGTTGGAGATCAGGAAGAACTGCAGGGTCCCCAACCAGTACTAGACGATCGAGGCAGTCGCTTCAGCCTTCAGCGACGACAACTGGACATGGAACCTGCTACATGCATCAACTATAAATAATCTGTATTTTTAGCGTATCCCTTTAATTCCTAAATTTAATTTAATTAATCGTTTACTAGCTACTTACGGCAGGTGTACGTTATTATCAAAGCATATGTTCTATCTATATCTGTACAATGATAATAATGATGATGATGTTATTAGTGTTATTGTTGTTGTTGTTGTTGTTAAAATAAGATTTATTTTTCTTCCATTACATCTAGAAGAGTGTTTGACATATGCTCCTCCATAACGAAAATAAGGTAGCAATCGTCACCTCACATGTTGGACAAGTGGACCCAACATTCAACTCTGGCAATAGGAGCACATCCTATTTGCAATAGGTCTCTCCGTGCTAACGGACCCTTACCCAATGTACAACTTTAGACCCCTTATGATCTCCCTACTACTTAAAAGAGTACAACTAGTTAAAGTGGGACGGTTTTTAACAAAATCATGGGGCTCAACAACTTTGGATAATGTGTTGAACTTCTCTATGTCGGTATATTGGTCCTTACCCTCACTGCAAGAAAAAAATCCCAAATGACATGAGGACCAAGTAGGCTAAGAGGTCCAAACTAGAGCCATCATTTACTTGGTGGACAAGTCAACATCAAGGCATCTCTGTTCCATGCAAAGCAAACAACATACTCCTTGAAAAGCGCAATTAGTTCAATGGGTCAGACTTTTAACTTCTGGTGTCGGCCCAGGCACTGAGCCATCCCTAACCACAACTTTTTCCAATGGGTCAGCCCATGTGAAACCTTGGCCCAACTTATTGAGCTCATCAAAATCAATAGCCTCACAGACATCAGTCTTAGAAGCCCGATACTACTCAAGATGATGTTTGAACCATTCCAAATTAGCATCCATTAATGATTACATGATGACATTGAGCCGATTATCAATTGGCTTCAAGGAAACAGGTACAAACCCTCTCTAGTGACACTAATAAGTGAACATAAGCAAGGTCCGGACCAAACAAGCAGGCAACATCATGATGTCCCTCGAGTGAATGAGAATCAGCCATGGCAACGTCATTATGCCCTCCGAGTGAAGGAGCATCTCATGGACAATTTCAATATCGTCCCCAACCCACTAGATAAGGAACTAGTGCAAGCTAGAAGGTACACACTTATTGGCATGGATCCAAATGCACCCAAGTATCAAGTTATAGCTACCTTGCACCTCCGCGACGAAAAATGTTGTGGGCAAAGTTTTGCTTCCAACACTACTAGGAATATCCACTTCTATGACGAATAGCTTTCGTCACTGAAGAAGTCCAAATCGTCATAATTTCTGTTTTATCATGAATTTATGATAAAAACGGTTCGTCATAAAAGTCGCGTCGTACTTGAACTTTTATGACGATTTTCGCAAATCGTCATAGAAGTGGCTTGATCTGTGACGAAAACAGAACGTCATAGAACTATTTTGGCATGCGTGGCATGACGGCTGCCACGCTGGTGGATGCTTCCATTGGAGATGCTTTTCATATGTACATGCTATAGCCGGTTGCATTAGAGATGGTTAAGGTACGTGTCACATTCTTGTTGTAGAACGTGGCCATCTCTAGTTATTGCACATTTCATGTTCTTACTGGACCACGTGTCCGGTTTCTGTTGTTCCATATATCAGTTTTTTATGGGCACACGTGTCGTGTTGCGGTTGGATCACGTGTCACTTCTTCATTGGACCATGTGTCGTATTTTTATTGGTCCACGTGGCCGTTTCTTATTCGACCACGCGTCACGGCACTGTCCGTCCACGTTTTGCATTTTTATTTGGCCATGTGGCTTGACGATATCCTTCCACGTGTGAAAGGTCCTAATATGGCTAGAGGGGGGTGAATAGCCTATTTAAAATTCTACAAATCAACTAGAGGAATTTGATTAGTAAGACAAATAGCGAAATACAAACTTACTCTAGCTCTACGAGGGTTGCAAGCCACCTATCCAACAATTCTAGTTCCAATGATTACTAGACACACAACTTGCTATGATACTACTCACTAAGAGCTCTTAATCTTGCTACACTAAAGAGCTCCACTAGATGAACTTAAATAAAAAATCAAGCTCTCAATTCTAATTACACTAAAGAGCTTGCTACTAGTTTACAAGAATATAAAATAGTGAGTAGGTGATTATACCGCCGTGGAGAGGGATGAACCAATCACAAGATGAAGATGAAATCAATCACCGGGAGAATACCAAAGAGCAAGAGATAATCAATTTTCTCCCGAGGTTCACGTGCTTGCCAACACGCTACGTCTCCGTTGTGTCGACCAACACTTGGTGGTTCGGTGGCTAAGAGGTGTTGCACGGACCTCATCCACACAATTGAACACCGCAAGAACCAACCCACAAGCGAGGTAACTCAACGACACGAGCAATCCACTAGAGTTACCTTTAGACGCTCCACCGGGGAAGGTACAAATCCCCTCACAATCACCGGAGATGGCCGCGAACAATCACCAACTCGTGCCAATCCTCCACCGCTGCATCAAGCCGTCTAGGTGGTGGCAACCACCAAGAGAAACAAGCAAAATCCGTAGCAAAACACGAATACCAAGTGCCTCTAGATGCAATCACTCAAGCAATGCACTTGGATTCTCTCCCAATCTCACAATGATGATGGATCAATGATGGAGATGAGTGGGAGGGCTTTGGCTAAGCTCACAAGGTTGCTATGTCAATGTAAATGGCCAAAACGAGTGAGCTTGAGCCGGCCATGGGGCTTAAATAGAGTGCCCCCATGAATAGAGCCGTTGGGCTCCTCACTGCACTGAACACGGGCCGACCGGACGCTCCTGTCATATTGACCGGACGCTGGACCTCAGCGTCCGGTCGTGCGATGTGCGCCACGTGTCAACTGCTTCAAACGTTGATCGCCCGATTTCAAAGGTCAAGTGATGACCGGACGCGTCAGTTAGAAAGTGACCGGACGCTGGACCTCAGCGTCCGGTCGTTTCCACTAAGTATCCAAACGCGAAAATTCATGACCGGACGCGCCCGGTCATGCTCGACCAAACGCACCTAGCGTCCGGTCACTCAACGTTTCCTCTGTGTGCCTCACGTCAGCGTACGTCAGCACTGACCGGACGCACCCTGACAGCGTCCGGTCACTAAGTGACCCAGCGACCGGTCATAAGACCGAAACGCGCACCCTTTGCTGCCACTGACCGGACGCGCCGGTCCAACCGAGGCCAGCGTCCGGTCACTTACAGTGACCTCCAATTTTTTCTGTCTAGGGTGCCGGTGGCACCGTCGGACTGTCCGCACTCTACGGGCGGACTCTCCGCCAGTCGTGTTCCTTACTCTTGCTCCCAAACTTCACCACCCTTGATCAAATATGCCAACCACCAAGTGTGCGGACCTTGTGCACATGTGTTAGCATATTTTCACAAACATTTTCAAGGGTGATAGCACTCCACTAGATCCTAAATGCATATGCAATGAGTTAGAGCATCTAGTGGCACTTTGATAACCGCATTTCGATACGAGTTTCACTCCTTTTAATAGTACGGCTATCAATCCTAAATATGATCACACTCTCTAAGTGTCTCGATCACCAAAACAAAATGGCTCCTATCATTTATACCTTTGCCTTGAGCCTTTTGTTTTTCTCTTTCTTCTCTTCGAAGTTCAAGCATTTGATCATCACCATGCCATCACCATTGTCATGATCTTCGTCATTGCTTCATCACTTGGAGTAGTGCTACCTATCTCATAATCACCTTGATAAACTAGGTTAGCACTTAGGGTTTCATTAATTAACCAAAACCAAACTAGAGCTTTCAATCTCCCCTTTTTCGTAATTGATGACAACCCTTACACAAAGATATGTATTAAATTTTAATTGACTCCATGTTACTTGTCCAAGCATATTTACCATGTGTAAAGGATTATGGACAAGTTTCATGAATTCCAAATTGTAGCAATTGCTCCCCCAACATATGTGCTACGAGTTTGGATTGAAGCTTGCACATATGCTTAGATAGGAAATATAGGAGACAATTTCTACCAAATCATGCTAAGGTATAAGAGATGGACCTTTGAAGCGTGATACCAATCGGAGTGCACCAATATACCATCCTTAGCACCATTAGTAACTAGACATACATAAAAACTAGAATACCCCATGAGTTCAACATTACAAGTAAGGGTCTAGTTTCCATAAGATGAACATAAGTCTAGTTACTTTAGCATAATATCACTTGGAAATACTACTTTGGAAATGAAATCAATAGATAACCTATACATGCTAGATTTTCATTTCATCATTTAAGCCTAAAACTAACATACACCACACAAGCATGGATATTGAAATTTTAAAACTTGTGCCATGTAAGCAAAACATATGAAATGCACATTCAAATGCAACATATAAGTTTATGAGCTTGCTCCCCCTATTTGTGTGCATCTTTTGATTGATCCCCCTTACAATGTCATTCCATTTGTGAATTTCTCTCCTTGTACTATAGTTTATGAATTTGCGCCTTCTATCTTACTATCTCTTACTATCTTTGTGAATTTCTCTCCCCCTTTGTCAACAATTAGCATGAAATTTTAAAACTTGTGCCATGCAAGCAAAACATACGAAATTCACATTCAAATGCAACATACAAGTTTATGAGCTTGCTCCCCCTATTTGTGTGCATCTTTTGATTGATACCCCTTACAATGTCATTCCATTTGTGAATTTCTCTCCCTGTACTATAGTTTATGAATTTGCGCCTTCTATCTTACTATCTCTTACTATCTTTGTGAATTTCTCTCCCCCTTTGTCAACAATTAGCATAAAAGGTGGGGTCAAATTATAGATAGGTTGGGGTGAAACCATGTGAAATGAGGATCATTTTTCCAATTTTGTTCAATCTAGATTATTTGCAAAAATATTTAACTCGGTTTGATCCAAGGACAAGCTTCTTCACACCTGTAAGTAAGGGTTATCTTTTACCATGTTGAGTTAAACACTTATAGCTTATTTTCTAGATCAAACACTAGGTTTACAAGCCCACAAATATGTCATATGCTACCACTAGACCAAATTAAGCATACAAGCAATAGTGGTACCATACAAGCATCAAATTTATTTGATTTTCATGAATGAGCCTATTCAAATGTGAAATATATCTAGATGCACTAAACATGTCCTTAGCAAGGATGTATGCCATGCCAATCAACTTTTATCTTGGATTGCTCGAAGGAGAGGCATGTCATATAAGTGGGGGTGCATCAACACATATTGGAGAAGTCAAGTATGTTCAATTCATTCCTTAGCTTGCAAAACCTCTTCTCATCAAGTGGCTTGGTGAAGATATCGGCAAGTTGATCTTCGGTGCCCACACTCTCTATGCAAATGTCCCCTTTTTATTGATGATCTCTTATGAAATAATGGCGGACATCAATATGCTTTGTCCTTGAGTGTTGAACCGGGTTGTTGGTGAGCTTTACGGCACTTTCATTATCACATAGCAATGGCACTTGCTTGAATTTGATTCCAAAATCACTCAAAGTAGCCTTCATCCAAAGTAATTGAGCACAACAACTACCGGCTGAAATGTACTCCTCTTCGGCGGTTGAAAGTGCCACACTATTTTGCTTCTTTGATGACCAAGACACAAGTGATCTTCCCAATATTTGACATGTGCCTAATGTGCTATTTCTCTGAACTTTGCATCCCACATAATCAGAGTCCGAATATCCAATCAACTCAAATCTTGCTCCTTTGGGATACCATAGTCCAACATGTTGTGTATGCTTCAAGTACCTTAATATTCTCTTAGTTGCCTTTAAATGACTTTCTCTTGGTGAGGCTTGAAATCTAGCACACATGCATACACTAATAATCACATCCGGCCTTGATGCGGTCACATAGAGCAGGCTTCCAATCATAGACCAATACATCTTTTGATCCACCATGTTGCCACTAGCATCACTATCCAAGCTTCCACTTGTCCCCATTGGTGTACTAATAGCTTTAGCATTATCCATTCCAAACTTCTTAAGCATGTCCTTGATATACTTGCCTTGACTCACAAATGTGCCATTCTTCATTTGCTTGATTTGAAGACCAAGGAAGTAGCTAAGTTCTCCAATCATAGACATCTCAAACTCACTTGGCATCATCTTGCCAAACTCTTCACAAAATTCTTGATTTATTGATCCAAAGATGATATCATCAACATAGATTTGTATTACAAACAAATCATTTCTATGCTTCTTGGTGAAGAGAGTGGTGTCAACCTTTCCCATCTTGAATCCCTTAGAGAGTAGGAAATCCCTCAATCTCATACCATGCTCTAGGTGCTTGTTTCAATCCATACAAAACCTTTCTCAACTTATAAACATGGTTGGGTTTCTTTTCATCTTCAAAACCGGGAGGTTGCTCAATATACACAAGCTCATTGATGTACCCATTGAGAAATGCACTTTTCACATCCATTTGGTACAACTTGATGTTGTGGGCACAAGCATAGGCTAACAAGATCCTAATTGCTTCCAATCTTGCAACCGGAGCATATGTTTCTCCAAAGTCAAGACCTTCAACTTGAGTGTAACCTTGAGCCACTAATCTTGCTTTGTTCCTTATGACTATCCCATCTTGATCTTGCTTGTTCCGAAAGACCCACTTGGTTTCAATTACATTATGATCCATAGGCCTCTCAACCAACTCCCATACTTGGTTTCTTGTGAAGTTGTTTAGCTGTTCATGCATAGCATTGACCCAATCAACATCATTCAAAGCTTCATCTATCTTCTTAGGCTCAATGGATGACACAAATGAGAAGTGCTCACAAAATAAAGCCAATCTTGATCTAGTTTGCACACCTCTTGAAATATCACCAATGATAGTGTCCAATGGATGATCTCTTGCAACATTGGTTGGTTGAAGCACTTGCACTTGATTGCTTGTATTTGATTGATCACTTGGTTGAGATGATGAACTAGCCACTTGTTGTTGATCTTGCACATTGCCATTACTAGTCCTTGCTTGAACTTGATCATGAGAACCACTAGCTTGCACATTTGAGTTAGAGAGCACTTGATTCTTGTCATCTTCAACATCAATCATCTCTCTAGGCCTTATATCACTAATGTCCATGTTCTTCATTGCATTTACCAATTGAGTGCCTTTTACATCATCTAGATTTTCATTTTCCTCTTGGGAACCGTTTGTTTCATCAAATTCCACATCATGAACCTCCTCAAGAGTACCACTAGCCAAATTCCAAATTCTATATGCCTTGCTAGTGGTGGAGTAACCAAGCAAGAAACCTTCATCATATTTCTTTTCAAACTTGCTCAATCTAGTGCAACCAAAAACCCTAAAAGTATGCTATGTTGGGCTTTCTTCCATTCAATAGCTCATAAGGTGTCTTCTCCATCATGGGGTGACAATAGAGTCGGTTGCTATAATAGCAAGCCGTGTTGATTGCTTCGGCCCAAAATGAATGACTCACATTGTACTCACTCAACATTGATCTTGCCATGTCAATCAAAGTTCTATTCTTTCTTTCAACTAAGCCATTTGATTGAGGAGTATACTTGGTCGAGAATTGATGTCTTACTCTAAATTCATCACATAACTCATTAATTCTAGTGTTCTTGAATTCACTACCATTGTCACTTCTAATTTTCTTGATAGTTGTTTCAAACTCATTGTGAATGCCTTTGACAAATGATTTGAAAGTTGCAAACACATCACTCTTATCAACAAGAAAGAACACCCATGTATATCTAGTGAAATCATCCACAATCACAAATCTGTATTTGTTTCCACCAATGCTAGTGTATGTGGTTGGTCCAAACAAGTCCATGTGCATCAACTCAAATGCCTTAGATGTGCTCATCATGCTCTTCTTAGGATGTGTGTTACCAACTTGTTTTCCGGCTTGACATGCACTACATAGCTTATCCTTCTCAAATGTGACATCTTTCAAGCCTCTAACTAAGTCATGCTTGATTAACTTGTTCAATTGTTTCATTCTAAAATGACCAAGCCTTCTATGCCATAACCAACCCATGCTAGACTTAGTGATCAAACATGTTGACAATTGAGCTTCTCTAGCATTGAAATCTACCAAGTATAGATTCTCATATCTAAATCCTTTAAATATCAAGTTAGAGCCATCTACACTTATGATCTCTACATCATCCACACCAAATATGCACTTGAAACCAAGATCACATAATTGAGCTACCGACAATAGATTGAAGTTCAAGCTCTCTACTAGTAGCACATTGGAAATGCTCAAGTCAATGGATATTGCAATCTTACCAAGCCCTTTGACCTTGCCTTTGCCATTGTCACCAAATGTGATACTATCAATCTCATTGCTCTTGTTCTCATTGATTGAATTGAACATTCTTGGATCACCGGTCATGTGTTGTGTGCACCCACTATCAAGCACCCAATGCCTTCCTCCGGCTTTATAATTGACCTACAAAAGAAGATCAATTCCTTTTAGGTACCCAAACTTGCTTGGGTCCTTGAAGGTTAGTTACCAAGGACTTTGGTACCCAAATGGCCTTCTTCTTTGGGCCCACAATTAGTGTACCAATGAACTTAGCCTTCACACCATTGGCACCCTTAAAAAGCATGTAACAAGAATCAAATTTAATTGAGGATACATTAGGTAGCTTGTTCTTGTTAATCTTGCAATATTGCTCTATATGCCCAACTTGCTTGCATCTATTGCAAAATCGACCATTGCCCTTCACAAAGCTAGCTTTGGAAGTGACAAAGGCCGCCTTGCCTTTCTTGGGGGTATAGCCTAATCCCTCTTTGTTAAGAGAGAACCTTTGTCTACCCAAGCACTTTAGCAAGTGGGCATCTCCACCATAGGCATTGCCTAAGGCACGAGTGAGCTCATTCACCTCCTTCTTGAGGGTCTCATTTTCCACCATTAGTGAGGTATCACAAGTGAGATCATCACCCAAAGGTGAAGTGGAAGTAGTAACGCTACAAGAAGTGTTAGTAGGAGTAACTAAAATGGGCTCATGAAAAGATTCATCAATAAGATCACATGTTAGTCCCACAACACATGACACGATCACTTGCTCCTTCTTGGCTTCTTCCACTTTGACTTGCTCAATGAGAGAGGAGTGATCCTTTTCAAGCTTAGAGTGAGCTTTGCCAAGCTTCTCATGGGCATCCAATAGCCTCTCATGAGTGGCATTGAGCTCATCAAAGGATTGCTCAAGAAGTTTTACTTTCTTGCACAATTCTTTGCACTCCTTTCTCTTCATCCCATTGCAAGTGTGCACTTGCTCACACATGTCCAAGAGTTCCTCCTTGGTGTACTCCTCATCCTCCTCATCATCATTCCTACAAGAGTCACTTTCACATTCATCATCATCACTCTCATCATATTTTATCTTGGTAGGCTTTGCCATGAGGCATGTCAATGGAGTGTCGAAGATGGAGAGCTTGTCGTCGATGGCGATGCTTGCTAGTGCTCTCTTGATAGATTTCTTGTCATTATCACTAGAGCTATCACTATCCAAAGAGCCATCACTATCCCATGTGACCACATAGCCTCCACCTTTCTTCTTCTTTTGGAAGGTCATTCTCTTCTCCTTCTTCTCTTTCTTATCCTTTTTGAGCTTCTTCTTCTCATCCCCATCATTGTCACTATTGTAGGGACAATTTGCTACAACATGATTGGGGCTCTTGCAATTGTAGCATCTTCTCACATATTCTTTGCTTTTGGTGTGATCTCTTCTCTTTCTTGCACCATAGCCCTTCTTCTTTTTGATTTTTCCCATCTTGCGGACAAAAAGGGCCATAGCTTCATCATCAATATCACTAAGATCATCATCATCACTTGATTCTTTCTTGGACTTGCCCTTGTTCTTGGATGATGATGAGCTAGCCTTGAATGCTATACTCTTCTTCTTCTTATCTTCTTCTTCCTTCTTGTCATCCTTGTCATCCCCCTCCCTTTCCACACGGTATGTCTCTTGGGTCATGACATCACCTAATACTTGGTTAGGGGTAATCTCCTTCAATCCTCCTCTTATGATGAGCAATCTCAACATCTCAAATCTTGGAGGTAGGCACATCAAGAACCGATAAGAGACATCATCATCCTTGATCTTCTCTCCCAAAGCCTTCAAGTCATTGACAATTACTTGCAATCGATGGAACATCTCCGGAATGCTCTCATCATCCTTCATCTTGAAGCTTGTCAACTTATCCTTGAGGATGTACAACTTGGCACTCTTTACCGCCGGTGTGCCCTCATATGTTTCTTCCAATCTCCTCCACACCTCATTAGCTCTTTCACAATCCTTGATTTGCTCAAACACCTTGGAATCAATGGCATTGTATATGGTGTTGAGAGCCATTGTATTGCATTGCTTGTTGATCTTGTCTTGGTTGGTGGGATTATCGGGATCAATGATAGCATAGTCATTCTCGGTCACCTCCCATACTTGATCATTGATTGAACCAAGATACATCCTCATGTTTCTCTTCCAATAATCATAGCATGTGCCATCAAAGAATGGTGGTTTGCCTCCCACATGGTTGAACACAACTTGAGCCATAATTTGACACCGAGGTTGTTAAGCCTTTAATCAAACGGTGACCACGAGTTCGATACCACTTGAAAGGTCCTAATATGGCTAGAGGGGGGGTGAATAGCCTATTTAAAATTCTACAAATCAACTAGAGGAATTTGATTAGTAAGACAAATAGCGAAATGCAAACTTGCTCTAGCTCTACGAGGGTTGCAAGCCACCTATCCAATAATTCTAGTTCCAATGATTACTAGACACACAACTTGCTATGATACTATTCACTAAGAGCTCTTAATCTTGCTACGCTAAAGAGCTCCACTAGATGAACTTAAATAACAAATCAAGCTCTCAATTCTAATTACACTAAAGAGCTTGCTACTAGTTTGCAAGAATATAAAAGAGTGAGTAGGGTGATTATACCGCCATGGAGAGGGATGAACCAATCACAAGATGAAGATGAAATCAATCACCAGGAGAATACCAAAGAGCAAGAGAAAATCAATTTTCTCCCGAGGTTCACGTGCTTTCCAACACGCTACGTCCCCGTTGTGTCGACCAACACTTGGTGGTTCGGCGGCTAAGAGGTGTTGCACAGACCTCGTCCACACAATTGGACACCGCAAGAACCTACCCACAAGCGAGGTAACTCAATGACACGAGCAATCCACTAGAGTTACCTTTAGGCGCTCCACCGGGGAAGGTACAAATCCCCTTACAATCACCGAGAGATGGCCGCGAACAATCACCAACTCGTGCCAATCCTCCACCGCTGCACCAAGCCATCTAGGTGGAGGCAACCACCAAGAGAAACAAGCGAAATCCATAGCAAAACACGAATACCAAGTGCCTCTAGATGCAATCACTCAAGCAATGCACTTGGATTCTCTCCCAATCTCACAATGATGATGGATCAATGATGGAGATGAGTGGGAGGGCTTTGGCTAAGCTCACAAGGTTGCTATGTCAATGTAAATGGACAAAACGAGTGAGCTTGAGCCGGCAATGGGGCTTAAATAGAGAGCCCCCATGAATAGAGCCATTGGGGTCCTCACTGCACTGAACACGGGCCGACCGGACGCTCCGGTCATATTGACCGGACACTGGACCTCAGCGTCCGGTCATGCGATGTGCGCCACGTGTCAACTGCTTCAAATGCCGATCGCTCGATTTCAACGGTCAAGTGATGACCGAACACGTCAGTTAGAAAGTGACTGAACGCTGGACCTCTGTGTCCGGTCGTTTCCAGTAAGCATCGAAACATGAAAATTCACGACCGGACGCGTCCGGTCTTGCTCGACCGGACGCACCCAATGTCCGGTCACTCAACGTTTCCTCTGTGTGCCCCACGTCAGCGTACGTCAGCACTGACCGGACGCACCCTGCCAGCGTCCGATCACTAAGTGACCCAGCATCCGGTCATAAGACTGAAACGCGCACCCTTTGCTGCCACTGACCGAACGCGCCGTGTTAGCATATTTTCACAAACATTTTCAAGGGTGATAGCACTCCACTAGATCCTAAATGCATATGCAATGAGTTATAGCATCTAGTGGCACTTTGATAACCGCATTTCGATACGAGTTTCACTCCTCTTAATAGTACGGCTATCAATCCTAAATGTGATCACACTCTCTAAGTGTCTCGATCACCAAAACAATATGGCTCCTATCATTTATACCTTTGCCTTGAGCCTTTTGTTTTTCTCTTTCTTCTCTTCCAAGTTCAAGCATTTGATCATCACCATGCCATCACCATTGTCATGATCTTCGTCATTGCTTCATCACTTGGAGTAGTGCTACCTATCTCATAATCACCTTGATAAACTAGGTTAGTACTTAGGGTTTCATCAATTAACCAAAACCAAACTTGTTCCTTCTTGTTCAAGTCCTAGATTATCATGTTATTCATCAAGTCCTTGATCGTGTTCTGCGGCCTTCCTCTTGTTCCTTCTATTCACATTGCACATGAGTTTCTATTTATATTTATACAAAGGCAAGAGTAACAATAAAATACAACCATTACTTACAAATGTTTGCAGTTGGACAACATAGGAGCGAGATCCTATAGACTGGTGGTACTTCACTTTTGCATAGTTTTGCTGGTTCATCTCAGATGTTTCCTATAGCTTCATTTGTGTTAAACTATAGCACAAGTAGACTATAGCAAGACTAGATAAGAAATCAATGGGTTCACACACACCTTGTTCTTAGCACTAGACCAAGTCTCGACAAGTTCACACCACTGTGCATCGCTCATGCACGGGACAGGAGAGGTCATATGGATCTAATTAGCAGGGACGCCATTGAAGTAGGTTTGCTTCAACCTATAGCATGCCTACCGTACCCCACTCTACAATACATTCCAGCAAGCTTCTTGTGTTGGTGGGTGAGCCTTGTCAATGTCCAGCCTTGACTGCACGTAGTAGTGTGAATGAAAAGTAAATCCATTAAAGTTGCTCAAAACAGAGTTGAATGTCAAGAGAGAATACCCATACATACAGTTAGCCTCTCCACAAAGCTTCTTGTAATATTTCCAATGTGTTAAAATTGGTATTTGATGCCTGACTACTACACCTGCCACTAAAGCAAACTTGGCAGCTTGCACTAGATCATATGGCCTTCTGTTCCCCTCAGCAACAGAGATTGGCATCCTCAATTCTCCCATTTATTTGCGCATTTTGTCAAGCAAAATTCCATGAGTTCAAGGCCTCAGCTTCCTCACACTTCTCGGCAATGGTACTACAAAGTTTTCATAAATTCAGATTATTAGAAAAGTAACATGGATATCAAATAGCTAGTGTGAATTGATCGATAGACAACTGTAAGATAATACCAACCTAGGCAACTTTCATTGTTCTACGGGTGGGTGGAGACGAGAGTTTGCTCGGAGGGCTCCTCTTTGGCATGGCTATCATCATCTAGATGTGGGCAGTCTCTCACATGGCTAGGTAGCTCAGAGGGTGTTGACAGTCACTAAATGCCTATTTTGACCATCAACATTGCACAACATTGCACCAAAATTGGCTCTATACAACACCATAAGTAGTGGTTTATGTTTATAATTCACATATTTCCACTTGCACTTGGAGATCTTTGTTCATGCAGGAAAACTATGCAAAAATATCAAAAATCAAGCAACTAGAAGCAATTGGAGCAAGGTGGGCCACCATGGGCCACTGGGTGGCACCGCTCGGTGTGGCACTTCAAATGTGACCTCACCAATCCATGGGAAATGGCCAAGAAACACAACCCCAAGCCTTCTCCACCATTGATCCCAAGTCGGTGCATGATCAAGGGCTGAAAAGAGGCATCACATGGATTGATGACTCACAATCTGGTATGTCAGGTGCTCGATTGGACAAATGGTGCTCATACCCACACTCTCCTATACCCCAAGGGGCCCCACACCAAAGGAGGAGGGCCCACTCCATAGTGGCACTCTGGCCGATGCCCTATCTACGTCGCCTCTCCTTTGGACACATGCAAGGAAACACACTTGGGAGCAATCCTATGCGTTAGTTTAAGATGGTTCATTGGTGGTTTGATCCAAGGGCAAGGAGAGGATGTCACGCGGATCGCTAACGTCGTGATGGAGTAGCCCCTACTCCACCTTAGGCTATAAATAGGACCCTCACCCCTCACTTGTAACAAACACCTACACATCCAAGAGATGTAGCTCTCTCTCTACTCTCTCAAGATGTAGCTCTTCTAGTAGTAGCTAGTCTTGGTGGGAGCTCTGGAGCAGTCTTCAGGAGTCTGGTATAGCTCTGTCTTTCTTTTGTAAGTACTTTATTTATTAGTATGTGAAAGGGACCATGATGCCTAAGAGGAGGGCGTGAATTAGGCAACTTAAAAGTTCAATTCTAAACTATGGTCTCTTTTTATACCTAGTCAAAACCTATGCAAGAAAGTAATCTAAATGTGCAACTACGGTTTGCTAGTGTGTTGCTTCTCTACCGCAAAAAGGAGTTATGCAACCTAGGTTCCAAACCTATGAACTAGCCCATCACTAAGCTAGGAAAGTAAAGCACAAACCAAGATTGCAATGTAAATGTAGAAGCTAAAGAGTAAGGTAGAGACATGCAAACTCCCGTCGATGACTCCGGTATTTTTACCAAGGTATCGAGAAGTGCGCAAGCTTTCCCCTAGTCCTCGTTGGAGCCCCTCACAAGGAATCCCTCGCAAGGGCCAAGCTTCTGGTCGAGTAACTATGTGGATAGCCCCGTTCCTTCCCCACGCATAAGTGGGTCTCCGGTGTGCCTTCCGGCAAGCCTCTCCCGGACCGCTTCCTGCCATCTTCACTATCAAGCTTCCGGCCAAACCGCCGTGGGCCTTGTTCCCTTCGGTACACGGTGGTGGCCACACCACAAATACGGTTGGTGTGATCTCACAAGACTACAAGCCCCTCCGATGTACAACAATGGTGCGCGCAAGCACCGAGTGGTAAGAGATATGCAAACCACACTAAACACTAGGCCTAAATCTAGAGCAAGCGCATAAGCGGTGGTCTAATCAACCTAAGCACTTCACAAAGCACCTACGCTAATCACCTAATGAATCGCTAAGCACTATGCAAGTGGAGATCACTAAAATGGTGTATCAACACCCTTGATATGTTTCCTCAGCTCTCCACTTCTCAAATAGCCGGTTGGGGGTCTATTTATAAGCCCCATGGAGAAAGTAGCTGTTGGGGACGAAACCCAACTTTCTGCTACTGACCGGACACTGCTGTCGTCCTAACCAGACGTGTCCAGTCATCTCGATCATTGGACCGTGTGCGTTGACCGGACGCACTGCCAAGTCCGGTCACTGTTGATCAGATGCATACGGTCATGATGTCACCGCTCTGGAACCTCTTTAGACTCGATCAGACGCTACAGTTCCTTCATCTGGTTGATCACCCTCCAGCGTTCGGTCAGTGCTAAGTTATTGTCGTGATTGTGAACAGTGTCATCGTTGTGTGTAGTCACTTGAATCCTCAGCGTTCGGTCGCTGCTGCTAACGCCTGCCGTTGCCGAGCATCTTGATCGGACGCATCCGGTCGCTATAAGGACCACGTCCGGTCACCTCTGTGAAGCGTGTTCCTTCGCAATCTTGCGTCTGGCTTGGTTCCTATCTTCGTGCTTGGACTTTGCTTGATATCTTGGGTCTTCTCTTGTGCTTGGGTTGGGCCACAAACCGAGACTAAAGGACTTTTAGTCCCGGTTGGTGGCCCAACCCGAGACTAAAGCAAATTTTAGCACGCGACGAAACTGTTGCCTACCCTGTAGTTTTGTTTCCCGTCCATGCAACAGTTCTTAACTTTTCCTTTAGGAAAAAGTCCATTTTTGGCCCTCCAACTATGGCAGTAGTTTGGTTTTAGCCCTCCAACTCCAAAACCAGACATCTGCAGTCCCTCAACTCTCAAAACCGTTTAAAATTGGCCCTCGCGCCCATTCAACCGCGGTTTGCGTACAGTAAACCCGCCACGACCCCGCCTGTCAGGCCTTTCCCTCTCACCGCTAGGTTGGGCCCACTTGTGATCCCCTCCCTCTCTTCGCGGGCCCCGCCTGTCAGGCCATTCCCCAATCGGCAGCGAAAGAGAGGCAGGGGAGGGAGATGGCCGGTGATTTCTCACCGTCGGCGAGGAATCCGACGAAACCGAGGGCACCGGTGTGCTCCTCGCGACGAGCCACACCTAAAGGTGCCTTGGGTTTAACCCCTACCGAGCTCTAACTAGGGCAGAGGCGTGCATGGCGGACGGCAACGAGGGCCCGACGGCGCTCCAGCGAAATCTGACCATGGCGGGCGCGGCTAAGCTCGGTACGAGCTTCTAGGGTTCGCGGGGAAGACGAGGGAAGGAAGAGAAGGGAGTGAGAGAGCTCCGGTGATAGCCGGCCACGGGAAGCTCGAAGTCCGGCGAGCCCCGGTCATGGCGGGGTGGCGGCGGAAGTGGCCAATAGGCCCTCACCTAGGCTCGATCGACGCTGCAAGTGGGTGGAGATGGTGGCGTGAAGCAAGGTGGAGCTACTGGCGTGCTGGTTCAGGCAATGGCGTGGCTACGGCGGCGCACGAGCTCGGCGAAGCACCTCGGCGTCGCTACAGCTCGGTTTCTCGGTGGTGAGCATGCGATGGAGATGCCGACGGAGTCAGAGTCGCAGTCGCTGCCGAGCTCTTCTACGCCGTCGCCACGCCCTGCTCCACCGTGCCTCTGCTCTCCCTTTCTTCCCCAACACCGACCTACACCGGAGCCGAAGCCGCTGCCACCGTCGCCGTGCCCTGCTCCACCGCACCCCTAGCTTCCTCGCCGCTCGGCCACCAAGCGGCGCCACCGCCCTGTGCCGACGAGGTGAACCACGCTGCTCCCCTACTTCCCCCTTCTTCCTTCGCTCCGCATCTCTGCTCTGCTCTCCCTTTCTCCCGACTCTCCAACCAAACAGATCACACGGTGAGCATCTCCATACCTCCACGACTCTCTCCGGTTCCATGCCTAGCTCACCGAGCAGGCTGCAGCGCACGCTTGGCACTCCTTCCCTCCCAGCGCGCACGCACAGCGAAGCAAGCAGCAGCCGACCAAAGCTCCGCCGTGTGCTTAGTCGCGTTGTGGACTCCGCCGTGAGTTTTGGACACTGGCGCTTAGTCGCGGTGCCTATTGGCTCTACCTAGGTGCGCAGCAGTTTCACCGTGACCCACCGTGTTGCTGTCAACGTGGCCAGCCTCGCCCGAGCCTCTGGAGCCACATATGGAGCCCTAGCAGGCCTCGTCGAAAAGCCCTAGAAGGCTAGAAGGACCCCGCTGGAGCTTCACCGACACCCAGGGAGCCCCGCTGTCATCCCCGTGCCGCCGCAGTGCCATTGTCGGCCGCCCTGAGCTTCAATCCGCCAACTTTAGCCCCTCGGAGTATTCACCGTGACCTCGCGGAACCATGGACCCCCTTCTCTGCCTCCTTGAGCCGCTGTAGAGCGTGGCCGAGCAAGTTCGTCGTCGGCAAGAGTGCGGCCGAGGAGGAAGAGAGGCAGTTGTGCCCCTTGCCACGCTCGCGTGCACTCGGTGTACCGTGCACCGCTCGCACCAGCGCCCGCGTGAATTTGGTCAAAGGACTGACAGGCAAGGCCTGCAAAGAGAGGGAAGGGATGACAGGTGGGCCCAACCTCTTGACAGGCGGGGTCATGGCGGGTTTACTGTGCGGATACCGCGGTCGAATGGGCGTGAGGGCCAATTTTAAACGGTTTTGAGAGTTGAGGGACTGAGGGTGTCTGGTTTTGAAGTTGGAGGGCTAAAACCAAACTGCTACCATAGTTGGAGGGCAAAAACGGGCTTTTTCCTTTCCTTTAACATAAATAGGCTGAGTGTAAGCTACGTAGTAAAAAAATATAGCTCACAAAATTGCAAGACAAAATTGCTTTAATATACAATTTACAACGCTTTTGCTTCATTACATGTTTAATAACATATGCTATAAATTATAATTACATTTTAAAAATTCAAATTTTAAATTTAAAAAATTCAAACATACTTTTTCTTGACAAGATGATTTCAAATGAAAAGGTTATTAACTAGAAACTTACAAAACTTTTTGAGACCTACAACTTTCGTATTGGTTGTTTCTCCATTTGAGGTCATTTTAAAAATTCAAATTTTAAATTTGAGAAATTCAAACATAGTTTTATTTGACAAGATGACTTCAAATGAAAAAGTTGTCAACTATAAAGTTGTATAACTTTTATTTTGGTCATTTCTTTATCCGACAAAGTGGCACTAAACATTGTTAAAAATTTACACATCTTGATTAGTTCTATAACTTTTATATTTATTAATTTCCTAACTAAATTCATTTACGGTTTCAAAATGTTATTTGAAGTTGCCATTTTTTTAAGAATCAAATTTTGAATTGATAAAACAAATTCAAATGAAAAGATGACCAAAATGAAAGCTGTAAGAACACAATAAATTAATAGAGCGTGATTTTAGAAAATTTTAGGTAAAAAATCATCAAATTTGAAGTTAGTATGATGGAGAAAGACTAGTTACAAGTTTTAGTCAGAGATTAAAAAAGAGAAATTAAACTTTTTTAAAAATTTAATTTCAAATAGAATTTCAAAACAATAGATGATTACAAATGAAAAATTTATCCTACAAAGTTGCATATGCATTTCAATCCTACCACTTGTGTTTTTATTTCTCTAATTTTTTTATTTGCATATGCATTTCAATCCTACACGAGTTAAATTTCAATCCATACAAACATAATTATAATATACATACTAATAAACCTAATGGAACATAATTAACTTGCATACAAACATAATTAAAATATCCATACAAATAAACCAAATTAAACATAACCATTCGAATAAACCTAATTAAACATAACAGTATGAATAAACCTAACTAACAAATGGATCCTACAAACCGGCTGCAACCCTAGCCTGTCTCCACTACCAGTAGTGTATGTCTCGGATTATGTAACCATGGTCATTGTCTATGTAATGCAAGGTCCACACTAAAATACTCTCCATTGTCTCGCAACGCCGAGGACTTGGCATCCCATAGATGTAGCCTACTGACGGACTATCGATGGTCTGGTTCTTCCTAAATCTCATGCAATACTGTATACCAGCTGTCATCCTCTAGCCCATCGCTTCCATGAAGTTCTAGGCATACCCCAATCGCTTAATAGCTTGCGTGAGAATGGGCAGCAAGCCACATGTAGCATAGGTGAAATCATAGAGCAAAATCTGCAAGCGAACAAACAAAAAATATCAGGAAGCGCTCATATAATAATAAGAATAATAAACATTACTCTCATAGCATACACGACGTACCATATCCATATGGTTGAATGTCGCATGCCTCTCGCTTACTCGCGGCACATTCAGACTATGCTGACGTAAAGCTCATATCTTCAAGGACGAGAAATTAGGTATACGGTAGCCAATTTGCTCAATTGCCTGCAAAGAAAGCAGTACGACATCGATCTAGGCGCATATCTTGGTCGGCAACTGTCGTCCAGTCTGCACGATGTCCTGGCGCACCTCATTATTGTACCTAATGGTGTATCGAAGGCGAGACTGCACCTCCATAACTCGCCACCTTCATCATTCAGGACCACACTTGTCATCATCTCGAAGATGTCCCACACCCGAGCAGCCATAGTGCTGCTTCCAGCCACTTGAGCGGATTTATAGTCTGTGACATATACAATAATCAAGTTATTAATGAATGTATATATCAAAAAATTATTTTAGCATGCAAAACTTAAAATATTCCATACTATTAATAGGTCTAGGCGACACGGAACGGCCCTATCTGACGATGGCGCGAATAGAAAATCATTAGAGTGGAAACATGGTTCCTGTGAAAGATTAGAAGATGAAGTTGCTAACCTTTTAAGATTGAAGATGAAGCCGGCGGACGAGAGCAAGAACTTGCTCCCCAAGCAAGAACACGGATGAACACAGATGCACAAGCAAAGACCAAAGATTTGACATGTCTCGGGCTGGGGGGACAGTGTAGAAGCGGGTATATATAGGTGGGGACCTTTAGTCCCGGTTGGTGGAGCCTACCAGGACTAAAGTATCAACCTCTAGTCCCGGTTGGAGCCTAAACCCAGGATAAAAAGCCAGCGGGACTTTTTGTCCCGGTTGGTGGTTCTAACCGAGATTGAAAGGCAACCTTTACTCCCAATTTAAACCACAGACCATGACTAAAAGTCTCTGCTACACTATCCGTTGAGCAAGGGATTCTAGTCCCGGGTAGTGGTTTCAACCGAGACTAAATCTCCTATTACTCTCGGGCCAAATTATGACCGGGACTAAAGGCAAAAACTGAAAGTATGCTCTGTACTGGTGGGAGGTGCGAGCCTGTCTGAACTTGGACCCTAGCCATCAATTTTTGGTAGGTGAGGAAAACATCCACTGTGGATAAGAAGAAGGCTGGTCTATTACTGTTGCGCCTTCTTCACCACTGCACCGTTCCCTGTGACTCAGTTGCTTTACCCATGCCCCCTTCAAATGCCGCCCCACGAAATTCCATATCTCATTTGCCCATACTATCGATGTTCTAGAAATAAATTTATTATATTAGTTTTGTCCTTAGTCAAAACATCTTAAGTCTAACGAAATTTCTACATATCGACATCAAAGTTTGTTATACCAAATTGACATACTATGGAAATAAATTTGATGATAAATGATACTTATTTAGTATCATAAATATTTATAACTTATATAAATTTAACGAACCATGATATAGTCTGACTTAGAACAAAATTAGTACCAACTTTGTTTTTGGAACAAAGCAAGATCAACATTTACTCCGTACGTGATAGGCACAATGTAAAACATTCCAGGAACCGTACAGGGACAGACTTAGGGTATTGTAGAGCTTATTTAGTTTCTCCCCTTAAAATTTATTTCTTATCACATCGGATGTATGACACATATATAGAGTATTAAATATAGACTATTTACGAAACTAAATGCACAGATTGAGACTAATTTGCGAGACGAATTTTTAATCCTAATTAGTCCATGATTTGATAATGTGGTACTACAGTAAACATGTAATAATGATGGATTAATTAGCCTTAATAAATTCATCTCGCTGATTCGAGGACTTCTGTAATTTATTTTAGTATTAGAATCCGAATATTCGATGCGACACCTCATATGATACCCGATGTGATACCTCTAAATTTTACCCTGTATTTAAACATCCCGTAACCCAGTAGTCAGCACGGGATCAATTGTGCGTGCAGGAGCTTGCGTACCAGTACACGAAGAAAGGTGCCTGCCTTTCGCTGGTGGCCCGGAGGAAGCAAGCGCTGGAGGGCGTGGCGGCGGACGTCTCGGACGTTCTTGTCATTCTGGCTGACATCTCGGACGCGGAGCAATCGAGGCGCGCCGTCGAGGCCATCGTCGCTCACTTCGGCAAACGTATGAGACCATCTCTGTATCCCTCTAGCTATCGCCATATTCGCTTGACTTATAAGCCATACCTTTTCAGCTAACGAACAATATTTTTCTCTCACAACAAATCAGCCAACGGTACTTTCAGTCCTGGCTTATCAGCCAAGTGAACAGTCCTGCTCGTGGTTATCTGAGACTTGGTATTATTGTCTGATCACGTCTGCGTCATTGTATGTGTGTGTGGTTCAGTGAACCATCTAGTTGCCAATGCCGGGTCTGGTCCAGCTGCTTCTTCGACGAAATCACCAACATAACCGGGTTCAACAAAATGATGGTAAACCAAATATACTCCTATGTCCTATGTACTATGAGACTCAAGTGGGTGACGTTTTTGACATTCACACATATATCTAGGATGTGAATTTCTGGGGCTCTGTCTACCCAACCTACTACGCCATACCACACCTGAAGGCCAGCAAAGGAAAACTCATCATGTCTTCCTCCACAGCCGCGACGGCGCCTACATCTAGGATGAGCTTGTACAACGTAAGCAACGAAACAGTACATACCTAGACACCTATAGCTAGCTAATTCAGAAAATAGATCGCGAAACTGTAAATATGTGAGTGCAACAGTTGTTTGTTTCACCTAAATCCTAACGGCTTCTGAATATTAATCAAGTTTTATATGTGTGCAACACAACAGGCTACCAAGGCAGCACAGCTCAGGTTCTACGAGACACTGAGATCCGAGCTTGGCTCGGAGGTTGCGGTGACTATACTGACGGCCGGATTTCGGGAGTCTGAGATGACCAAAGGCAAGGCCATCCAGAAAGACGGCGACGTCGCCATTGACCTGGAGGCCAGAGATGTAAGTTGCAACAAATTAAGCTATCTATATTCAGTATATCTCAGTTATGTGAAGTAGCAAAGCTTCCAACGTGAGGGACATGTACATGTCGTTTGCAGGTGCAGATTGGGGTGTTCCCAGTGGTTCGTGTCGAGAAGCTGTTCGAGGTAGCCTTGGACGGCATCCAGAGAGGCGACTGGTACGTGACATGGCCGTCGATGTACCTGCCGATGCCGCTCATCGCCTGCATCGCCCCCGAGGTCCTCAACTGGCTGTCCTACGCGCTGTACAACGCCAAACAGGGGAGCCTGCCGCTGAGCCAGAGAATGCTGGACGCCACCGGAGCCAAGCGCTTCTACCCACCGTCGCTTCGGCATCACCCGGGTATCAAGACGGAGGGGACTCATCACAAACAAGATATCGATGCAGCGTCAAATGTGTAGTAAGGACTGATCACAAGTGTTCAGGGAGGGCCGCAAAGGGCCGTGGTACCCAAAGTTTATGTAATTTTCATTCAAGAGTGAGTGATGTCTTGTGGCCAAAGGGATCCTAAACTAATTTGGTGGTTGTTGTTTATGTAATTCAATAGTGAGTGATGCACAACATCAATATAATGGTCAGTGGTCACAAAACAATTCAAGATGATATATGCATGCATCCATGTTGCTCTTGCTCGTCACGAGGTCAGCTGTCCGTACATTTGCGCCTTGCCCATGTCATATAGTTTAGCCCGGCCGTGTCCACAGTTAAAGTTAAGCATTATCACAGCCCATGCGAGGGAATAATAAAAGGCAATGCGGCCTAACCCATGTGTTAAAGCCACCCACCACCCACAGGCAGGCCGAAAGCAGCTCATGGCCTATTAAATCGATAAAGTTGCTCTATCACGATCTCTAACTCGCCAAAAAGGGCCGCTTTGCGCTAGTGGGCTTGTGGCCTAGCCTGGCCTGGGCTGGTGCATGTGTGGGCTGCCACAATTATTGTGTATTAGGTTGTGTGCCGCTAAGGGATGAAAACCGAAACAAACGGGCGAGAAAATCCCTCTCCCATTTCTGTTTTTATATTTTTTGGTGAAAACGGGATCGAGATTGGAAAAGCTAGGATTGGAATATGCGGGTATATGGAAATAGGCTAATACGGGCGGAAATTCAACGGAAACGGACGGGAGACAGGAACTTATGTCGGGAATAGCCCCCAAAGATAGTTGTGGTAGTTAGCAGGTGGTGACGGCCATGTCTATCATATGTATTTCACCACACGTTCGGGCTAGTTCTTACAACAAAGGGTTCAATTGCGGTTTACTTCTACCAACCATTCGCATCCCTTTTTTGTTGGTGTCGGGGCCATACCCCGAAGTGCTATCGAATCCTAACTTTGCTATTTCTTGGCTTAGTTATACCACTAGTCTTTTATTACAGTTGTGCTTAGTAGTAGAAGTAACTTAGGATCTTTGTACTTGCTCGCTGTCCACACACTAGCTAAACCGTGTATCCAAGTCTATTCTTTTCTTTTGTGTTACACTACTTTTTTTATCGTTACCCCCATTTAGAGTTAGGAGATTGTTGTAACTTAGTCATCAGAAATCATATCAGTCAATCTTAGAAATACGCTTTCCTTGAGGATATAATTAAATATGATACCTCGTGTGAAGTGTTGCATCGAAATTATGTGCGTTTGTGGAATTGTCCATTTTAGCATAACAAATATCAACAATCACCTTGGTTGTTCTTTGCTGGCTCCTATTGATTGATTATGAGGGTATTGTGCCCACCCTGCAGGAGATCATCACGAAGAGCAACTCTGGTGGAATGCTCGAGGCTAGTTGTAGTGCTATGGGTTGATTTGATTCTTGCGGCACCCAAGTTTAGGGTCAAGCTTGAGAGGCTTGTTAGTGCACAAATTGGTCACCAAAAGACTCACTTCATCGAGGACGTCGGTTGCTGGCAAGCAACCGAACCTCAAGGATAAATCTTGTGTCATCTCTTTCCCCAGTGGTTTGCAATTCTACACTTGTGCATTACATTTGGGCACTTAGCTTGTGTAGTTGTTGTTTGCTTGAGTAGCTCTCTAGTTGTAGTTGTAGCTCTAGTTAAGTAGAGTATCTAGCTTAGTTGCTTTAATTTGCTAGCTTAGCTCAACTAGAGTTGTTGCTAGCCTCTTGGTTGCTTGAGTGCACTAGTGCTAGAGTTTTCTTGCAATAAGAATGTGTTCAGGAGGCTTGCATTGAGGTGATGTAGGCTAGGCAATGTAATGACTATTAGGATTGTATTTTAATCTAACCATTTTGTTCTACGGTTATCTATTTGAAGAGAAATTTTAATAGGCTATACACCTCCAACCATCTAAAGCATTTCAACTAGCCATCAAGCCATGCCAGAATGAACACACCTTGCAACAGGCCATGGCGTAGATCGTGGGCTCTGATGTTGTGGCACACGGGCATGTCGCCTAGCATGAGATGGTGGCGTTCAACGCCATCGATGATGCATGGGCCGACGCGGGTGGTGGCACTCAACACTATCGATAATGTAGTTTGGGCCAACGGAATTGAGGCATAAGCAGCCGGGAAGGGCATGCAGGTATGTAGTGGCAGCGCAGCCGCACAACGAGGTGATGGTGCAATGCAAGATGGCTCCACTGAGGCGGCCAGGTCACCGACGTCACCTCGATGCAGCCCATTGTATGAGGTCGACAATGACGTGAATACCAACACGTCACCACACACAATGAAGTCATGTCATGGCAGTTGGGTTTGATGGAGCCCATGGCGTGAGGATGACAATATAATGACGATGGCGTGAAGACCATCGTATCATAGTGCACGGTGGATTCAGCGTCCTGGCGGCCGGGTTTGATGGCATGGCTGGCGGCTATGACCAGAATGCCATGGTGGGTGACGATGGGCCCATCAGGCCAGCCAGGGCTCTCTTTTGTTTTTTATTCTCTTTATAGAGACGGCCATTTTCACGGCCTCTACTATATTATGGATTAAGAGAGGCCTCTTCCTAGTTATATAGTGTAGTAATGTCTACCACTACACTACAAATTGACTTGTGAGTTAGTCATGATCCCATTCTAAACCTAAACTCTAACTGTAACAATGATTCTCACAGCTTCAAAGCGACGAGCTAGCACGAGGAAGGAGTAAGAGGAGAGAGAAGAGGCTGATTAGCAGGGCCCACATAAAACAGAGAGGGAAAACAGGATGTCTGGTTAGCAACTCCCCTTGGGCAGAGACGAAGATTGGAGCAGCGGATGGGCCCAAGGTATAGCCTATACTCATGCTGTTGGAGACATTTATGTTTAGCATGAAAAGCACTCCGCTCCAACCCACATTATAAGTCATTCCAAGAAATTTGGAGAGTCAAACCATCTCAAGTTTGATCAAATTTATATGATAAGATAATAACATTTATGGTGGCAACTAAGTATCATTAGATTCTATATTAATTATATTTTCATAGCATATCTATTTGATATCATATTTTTTTGTAATTTTCTCTATAATTTTGGTCAAACTTAAGATGCTTTGACTTATAATTTGAAATGGAGTGAGTAGGAGTTATAATTGGAATAAATTTCAAACAAACTAAACTGATGCCATGTGTTTAATTACCTAGGTAATAATTAACAAAATAGATGGGCGAGATACGTATAATGTTCCATGAAAACAGCGAAGTGGTTGAGTTTGGAGTTTGAACACAGTGGTCGTCTGGATCCACAACATGTGGGGGTCATTGTGGATTTTGTGGCCACTTTGACCAGAAGTCAGAACGGGAAACCGTGTTTAATTTGTACGCTCATGTTCCAATGGGTCACTAAAAGTCGCTCCCGTTTTGGCGCATACGGCATCGACCTTGCTCCAAGTTGCCATGCAACATGCATGCATGATATATGGAGACCCTTAATTACATGATGTCCAGTGTCCGTTTTAACCAAGTTTTAACTCGCTCTATATATATCATGTGAACGAGGATGGATATACAATAAGCTTCTGGCTGCTGCGTGCCCAAATGCTGGGTCGTGCCGTAGTCGTAGCTCATCAGTGTTACTCGCAAATGGTAGCTGAAGCTCAAACTAATGGTAGAATTCAACCAAGATGCATACTCACATTATAGGAGTAGTATATCGTAATTAATACGTGTAGTACTCCACCAAGTAAGCTTGCATGCCCGACAAACAGGCGAAAATCTTGCCATGCAAGTGAGAGTTGGCATCAATCCACTAATATAGCTCCCTTGGCGATTGTGAACGACGATAGTCGACGAGGGCGAGCGAGATATTGCCTCTTTTATATCTGTACGGCTTGGCCGGCTTGGACGCTAGGTATAACTTGCATCGCATGAAACTCAGCTGGTAGCAACTGGAGACGACGGCGGGACGAACTTGCGCCCGTGGAAAACATACGCAACAAGACACCTGATTACATTATTGTACACTAGGGTCCCATATCGATATTAACCTCTTCAAACAGATCTTGCTCCCCAGCGCCTCGCAGTGGCCACGTCACCCCAAAATCGGAGAAGCTATCCACGTCACCCGAAATTCCCTTGCGTGGTCACCGTTAGCCCACGTCACCTAGAAATCGTCATCCACAAAAAAAAACGCCTTATCTCTACTGGCATAGGAGCCTCCGCTCCTCCCCTCCTCTCCCTCTCCTCGTGGATCTCTCTCTTCTCCCCACGTGGCGGCGCACCAGGCGGCTCCTTCGAGGCGGCGGCGCACCGGACGGCCACCGGCGTAGGCTCGTCGCGGAGCCCCCCTCCTCCCTACGCCACAGCGACGTGGCACGGTGGCCCGCCAGTGGCCGCCGCCGCCGCCGCCCGTCCCATGATCCCCACCCCACCCCACCCCCCACCCACCCCGTGCTGAATTTTTTGTTTTTTAGCCTTTTTAAAAAAAAATTCACAAATGTGCCCCTGGAGTTATGCTTTCAAAATCTGGAGCCTTATCTCGGCGCCATCGTTGGTAGCTCCGAGCTTACACGTCTCGGCGCCATAGATTTTGGCGCCTAGGTCTTGGGCTCGGCGAAGACGTGGCGGTGTCTTGGCAGGCAACTTGGCACCGTAGATCTTGGCGCCGTGGTTATTGGCGCCGAGAACGGCCCCAAGATCTATAGCGCCGAGATGGTGCTTTAACCTAGCGCCCAACCTTCCTGCTCGAGCCTTCTTCCTCTTCTTTCTCCTCCCTCTCGGGTTTTTTCTCTCCCCACTTTGCCCTACCTCACGAATCGACATATTAAGAAAAGCTAGGAGGGTGCGAGGATACCTTGCTCTCGAAGATCTACGGATCAAATCAAAGTTTTCAAGGTCCAATATGCCGATTCGTGAGGTAGATCTTCGAGAGCAAGGTATCCTCGCTCCCTCCTAGTTTTTTTTTTCAATATGCCGATTCGTGATATAGGGCGAAGTGGGGAGAGAAAAAACCCGAGAGGAAGGAGAAAGAAGAGGAAGAAGGCTCGGGCAGGAAGGTTGGCCGCCAAATTAAAACACCACCTCGGCGCCATAGATCTTCGCGCCATTCTCGGCGCCAATAACCCCGGCGCCAAGATCTACGGCGTCAAGTTGCCTGCCAAGTCACCTCCACGTCCCCGCCGAGCCCAAGACCTAGGCGTCAAAATCTATGGCGCTGAGACGTGTAAGCTCGGTGCCACCAACGATGACGCCGAGCTAAGGGTTCAGATTTTGAGAACATACCTCAAGAGACATATTTGTGAATTTTTTTCAAAAAGGGCTAAAAAACAAAAAATTCGGCCCCCCCATGCGGCCTCCTGCATGTCGTCCGCGCGGCTCCACTTTTCCTCGATCCGTCCGCTCGCTGGATTGCTCTCTCTCTCTCTCTCTCTCTCTCCTTACTCTCTGCCATGTGCGGTGGCATTGCTCTACGATTTGGAGGCAATCTGACAAGCCAAGGTTAAATTGAGCCTAGATCTATTATTCTCACACTTTTCTCTTACCAATCTACATGGTTACTGCCTTCCTGCAGCTTTTTTCATTTTTTTTTGTTGCGTTACGTACCGTGTCATCTGCTTGGATCGGCTGGAACTTGAGACTACCTAGGTATTGTGCCATATATCGAGGACATGACCCTATCAATGATATTTGTTTGATTTCTAAGTAACTGCAGTGCTCATGATTTTATGGCATATCTGAGGGCATGACTGTTTCAGTGATATTTGTTTTGTTTCTTAGTACGCTGTGGTGCTCATGATTTGGGTCATGTGCAATGATGAGTACACTTTCCTGTTGCTGTTAGATTAATTTGAGGGAATGGGGTAGTGCTGTGATTAATACACAATAGGTGTTTAATATTTGATGCGGTGATCATAAGGTATCGTTACACGATTTACGCCTCTTTATTTTTCTAGATAACTGAGGCAATGCTCATGAGCTGTGATGATTCTTCCTTTCACATCTATCTACCGTCTTCATAACTGAGGCAATGATCATGACTAATGTTGATTTTATTTTTCCAGTCTCCTTTTTTACCTGTTCGATGATAACTGAGGTGATGGTCAATTGATTAGTTCTGTTTTTTGGATGGTTCCTACATCTGTCTATTATGTTAATAGCTGACAAAGTGACCATGACCAATGTTGATTCTATTTTTTGCATCTCTTTCTGCCTCTTCCATGCTGAGGCAATGGTCCGTTGGTTGCTTTGATTTTTTTCGTCTCTTTGTACCTACTCTATTTTGTGTACTTTCGAGCCTTTCAGCTTTTTTGGTCAATTGCTTGGTTCGGTTTTTGGCCTCTCTTTGTACCTATCCTATTCATGGAAAAAAATAGCGGGCTATAGCCGCGCTATAGCGGTTGGAGAAGCCTGCCACTAAGCTATTGGTCTTTTTAAAGCTATGACGACTTTCGCCGCTATTTGCCGCTATAGCGCCGCTAAACGGTATGACGATTTTCTACTTATTAGTTATCATTTGTTACTAATTTGGTATTTTAGAAGGTTAAACTTTCATGAATCCACCACTGGAAAACTGGACTTTGTCGAGTGCCTGAGACTTTGCCGAGTGCTTTTTATCGGGGCACTCGGCAAAGCAATATTTTGCCGAAAGTGCATGATCGGCAAAATAAAGTACTAAACAAAGGTGGTTTTTGCCGAGTGCGGACACTTCAGAAAGCCTAGCCTCGGCAAAACTGGGCGCGACACTCGGCAAAGATCCCACTCGACAAAAGGTGGCTGGCCCGTGAAGGCGGCCACCTGCCGTCAGATTTTGCCGAGTGCCTAATGGCTGACACTCAGTAATTTTTTTTAAAAAAAACTTATTTTGCCGAGTGCCAGCCCCCGGCACTTGGCAAATTTTTTTTATTTTTAAAAATATATTTTGCCGAGTGCCGGCCCATGGCACTCGGTAATTTTTTAAAAAAAAATATTTTGCCGAGTGCTAGAGATAGGCACTCGGCAATTTTTTTTTATTTTTAAGAACTTATTTTGCCGAGAGCCAGACCCAGGCACTCAGCAATTTTTTTTTATTTTTTAAAAACATATTTTGCCGAGTGTAAGCCTTGGGCACTCGGCAAAAAAAAAATTAATTTTTTAAAACTTATTTTGCCGAGTGCCAGCGCCAGGCACTTGGCAATTTTTTTAATTTTTTGAAAATCAACTTTGCATAAAATCTCAGATGTTTGGGTTTTTGGCATCCGACGTCATAACTTGCTCCAAACCTTCTCAATTTTTTACCACAGCCTCCACATGCGATAACACGACACCTCGACAAGTTTCGTGATTTTCAGACTTCGTTTGCATTTTATATAATTTAAAATCACATTTTCGACAAGTATCTCGACATGTTACGTCAACGAGATGCTCGAGATTTCATGTGAGTTCCTGGATACGGCCTAAACATACCCTAAATATCATGAGTATCAATTTTTGGATGACCAAAGTCTATTATTCCATGTACCTGCAGTTCAAATTTGAAATATCCCGAAAAATTCGACGAAACGAAATAAACTAATGAAATATATCAAAAAAGTCAAAATTGCCCCAAATTTTAAAATAGAGTTTGAAATACTGTCACAGGGCCCCAGAAAAAATTTGGGCCCAAAATCAAAAAAAAATTTGCCGAGTGCCATGGGGGCCACTCGGCCCAGAGGCACTCGGCAAAGTTGATTTTCAAAAATAAAAAAAAATGGGCACTAAAAGCCCACCGGCCCAACCCCCGCGCGACCCAACCCTAACTCACGCCCCCCAGCCACGCCCGCTCCCCCGCGCCCACCCCAGCCGCGGCCTCCAGTAGTGCATCTTGCCTGGCCGCCGCCGTGCTGCTGAGCCATCCAGCCACCCGGCCCCAACCCTACCCACAGCCTCATCCACCCAACACAGCTTTCTCCGACCTGCCATCGTGCCCTGCTCCCACAGACGCACACCACGTCCTGCTCCTGCCCCTTGTGCCGGTCGACACGCCGCCCCGCTCCATGCGGTCCGTGGTCCATCGTCGCCTCGCATGCGCTCCCCTCCTCTCCTTGTGAAAACACACCGACAGGTGGACCCTACACTACTCTTGCCCTCGCCGCCCAGCACGGATGGCATCCAGCTGCCTGTCGCTGCCCCATTGTTGCTGGAGAAGGAGCGGAAGCACGATAGCGTCATGGAGGGAAAGGTGGTACAAGGACGCCTGGTTGGTGGTCACCACCGACGTGGATCCAGACGACCACTGTGTTCAAACTCCAAACTCAACCACTTCGCTGTTTTCATGGAAGATTATACGTATCTCGCCCATCTATTTTGTTAATTATTACCTAGGTAATTCAACACATGGCGTCAGTTTAGTTTGTTTGAAATTTATTCCAAATATAACTCCTACTCAATCCATTTCAAATTATGAGTCAAAACATCTCAAGTTTGATCAAAATTAAAGAGAAAATTACAAAAAATTATGACATCAAATAAATATGCTATGAAAATATAATTAATATAGAATCTAATGATACTTAGTTGGCACCATAAATGTTATTATCTTATCATATAAATTTGGTCAAATTTGAGATAGTTTAACTCTCCGAATTTCTTGGAATGACTTATAATGTGGGATGGATTGGAGTACTTTTCATGCTAAACATAAATGTCTCCAACTGCATGCGTATAGGCTGTACCTTGGGCCCACCTGCTGCCCCAATCTTCATCTCTGCCCAAGGGGAGTTGCTAACCAGACATCCTGTTTTCCCTCTCTGTTTTATGTGGGCTCTGCTAATCAGCCTCTTCTCTCTCCTCTTACTCCTTCCTCGCTAGCTCGTCACTTTGAAGCTGTGCGAATCATTGTTACAGTTAGAGTTTAGGTTTAGAATGGGATCATGACTAAATCACAAGTCAAATTGTAGTGTAGTGGAGACATTACTACACTATATAACTAGGAAGAGGCCTCTCTTAATCTAGAATATAGTAGAGGTGGTGAAAATGGCCGTCTCTATAAAGAGAATAAAAAACAAAAGAGAGCCATGGCTAGCCTGATGGGCCCAACATCACCCGCCATGGCATTCTGGTCGTAGCCGCCAGCCATGCCATCAAGCCCGGCCACCATGATGTTGAATCCACCGTGCACTATGATACGATGGTCTTCATGCCATCGTCATTATATTGTCATCCTCACGCCATGGGCTCCATCAAACCCAACTGCCATGACATGACTTCATTGTGTGTGGTGACGTGTTGGTATTCACGTCATTGTCGACCTCATACAGTGGGCTGCATTGAGGTGATGTCGGTGACCTTGCCGCCTCAGTGGAGCCATCTTGCATTACACCATCACCTCGTTGTGCAGCTGCGCTGCCACTGCATACCCGCATGCCCTTCCCTGCTGCTTATGCCTCAATTCCGTGTGCCCAAACTACATTATCGATAGTGTTGAGTGCCACCACCCCGCGTCGACCCATGCATCATCGATGGCGTTGAACGCCACCATCCCATGCTAGGCGACATGCCCGTGTGCCACAGCGTCGGAGCCCACGATCTACGCCACGGCCTGATGCAAGGTGTGTCCATGCTGGCATGGCTTGATGGCTAGTTGAAATGATTTAGATGGTTAGGGGGTGTATAGCCTATTAAAATTTCTCTACAAATAGATAACCGTAGAACAAAATGGTTAGATTAAAACACAATCCTAATAGTCATCACATTGCCTAGCCTACACCACCTCAAAGCAAGCCTCCTGAACAATTCTTATAGCAAGAAAACTCTAGCACTAGTGCACTCAAGCAACCAAGAGGCTAGCAACTACTCTAGTTGAGCTAAGCTAGCAAATTAAAGCAACTAAGCTAGATACTCTACTAAACTAGAGCTACAACTACAACTAGAGAGCTACTCAAGCAAACAACAGCTACACAAGCTAAGTGCCCAAATGTAATGCACAAGTGTAGAATTGCAAACCACTGGGGAAAGAGATGGCACAAGATTTATCCCTAAGGTTCGGTTGCTTGCCAGCAACCGACGTCCTCGATGAAGTGAGTCTTTTGGTGACCAATTTGTGCACTAACAAGCCTGTCAAGCTTGACCCTAAACTTGGGTGCCACAAGAATCTAATCAACCCAGAGCACTACATCTAGCCTCGAGCATTCCACCAGAGTTCTCTTCATGATGATCTCCTGCAGGGTAGGCACAATACCCCTCATAATCAATCAATAGGAGCCAGGAAAGAACAACCAAGGTGATTGTTGATATTTGTTATGCTAAAATGGACAATTCCGCAAGCGCACATAATTTCGATGCAACACTTCACCCGAGGTATCATATTTAATTATATCCTCAGGGAAAGCGTATGTCTAAGATTGATTGATATGATTTCTGATGACTAAGTTACAACAATATCCTAACTCTAAACGGGGGTAACGATAAAAAAGTAGTGTAACACAAAAGAAAAGAAGAGACTTGGATACACGGTTTAGCTAGTGCGTGGACAGCGAGCAAGTACAAAGATCCTAAGTTACTTCTACTACTAAGCACAACTGTAATAAAAGACTAGTGGTATAACTAAGCCAAGAAATAGCAAGTTAGGATTCGATAGCTCTTCGGGGTATGGCCCTTGACACAAACAAAAAAAGGGATGAGAATGGTTGGTAGAAGTAAACCGCAATTGAACCCTTTGTTGTAAGAACTAGCCCGAACGTGGTGAAATACATACGATAGGCATCGCCGTCACCCCTCCTAACTACCACAACTATCCTTGGGGGCTATTCCCGACATAAGTTCCCGTCTCCCGTCCGTTTCCATTGAATTTCCGCCCGTATTAGCCTATTTCCATATACCCGCATTTTCCAATCCCAGCTTTTCCAATCTCGATCCCGTTTTCACCAAAAAATATAAAAACAGAAATGGGAGAGGGATTTTCTCGCCCGTTTGTTTCGGTTTTCATCACTTAGCGGCACACAACCTAATACACAATAATTGTGGCAGCCCACGTATGCACCAGCCCAGGCCAGGCTAGGCCACAAGCCCACTAGCGCAAAGCGGCCCTTTCTGGCGAGTTAGAGTTCGTGATAGAGCAACTTTATCGATTTAATAGGCCATGAGCTGCTTTCGGCCTGCCTGTGGGTGGTGGGTGGCTTTAACACCTGGGTTAGGCCGCATTGCCTTTTGTTATTCCCTCGCATGGGCTGTGATAATGCTTAACTTTAGCTGTGGACACGGACGGGCTAAACTATATGACATGGGCAAGGCGCAAATGTACGGACAGCTGACCTCATGACGAGCAAGAGCAACATGGATGCATGCATATATCATCTTGAATTGTTTTGTGACCACTGACCATTATATTGAAGTTGTGCATCACTCACTATTGAATTACATAAACAACAACCACCAAATTAGTTTAGGATCCCTTTGGCCACAAGACATCACTCACTCTTGAATGAAAATTACATAAACTTTGGGTACCACGGCCCTTTGCGGCCCTCCCTGAACACTTGTGATCAGTCCTTACTACACATTTGACGCTGCATCGATATCTTGTTTGTGATGAGTCCCCTCCGTCTTGATACCCCGGTGATGCCGAAGCGACGGTGCGTAGAAGCGCTTGGCTCCGGTGGCGTCCAGCATTCTCTGGCTCAGCGGCAGGCTCCCCTGTTTGGCGTTGTACAGCGCGTAGGACAGCCAGTTGAGGACCTCGGGGGCGATGCAGGCGATGAGCGGCATCGGCAGGTACATCGACGGCCATGTCACGTACCAGTCGCCTCTCTGGATGCCGTCCAAGGCTACCTCGCACAGCTTCTCGACACGAACCACTGGGAACACCCCAATCTGCACCTGCAAACGACATGTACATGTCCCTCACGTTGGAAGCTTTGCTACTTCACATAACTGAGATATACTGAATATAGATAGCTTAATTTGTTGCAACTTACATCTCTGGCCTCCAGGTCAATGGCGACGTCGCCGTCTTTCTGGATGGCCTTGCCTTTGGTCATCTCAGACTCCCGGAATCCGGCCGTCAGTATAGTCACCGCAACCTCCGAGCCAAGCTCGGATCTCAGTGTCTCGTAGAACCTGAGCTGTGCTGCCTTGGTAGCCTGTTGTGTTGCACACATATAAAACTTGATTAATATTCAGAAGCCGTTAGGATTTAGGTGAAACAAACAACTGTTGCACTCACATATTTACAGTTTCTCGATCTATTTTCTGAATTAGCTAGCTATAGGTGTCTAGGTATGTACTGTTTCGTTGCTTACATTGTACAAGCTCATCCTAGATGTAGGCGCCGTCGCGGCTGTGGAGGAAGACATGATGAGTTTTCCTTTGCTGGCCTTCAGGTGTGGCATGGCGTAGTAGGTTGGGTAGACAGAGCCCCAGAAATTCACATCCTAGATATATGTGTGCATGTCAAAAACGTCACCCACTTGAGTCTCATAGTACATAGGACATAGGAGTATATTTGGTTTACCATCATTTTGTTGAACCCGGTTATGTTGGTGATTTCGTCGAAGAAGCAGCTGGACCAGACCGGCATTGGCAACTAGATGGTTCACTGAACCAGACACACATACAATGACGCAGACGTGATCAGACAATAATACCAAGTCTCAAGATAACCACGAGCAGGACTGTTCGCTTGGCTGATAAGCCAGGATTGAAAATACCGTTGGCTGATTTGTTGTGAGAAAAATAATGTTCGTTGGCTGAAAAGGTATGGCTTATAAGTCAAGCGAATATGGCGATAGCTAGAGGGTTACAGAGATGGTCTCGTACGTTTGCCGAAGTGAGCGACGATGGCCTCGACGGCGCGCCTCGATTGCTCCGCGTCCGAGATGTCAGCCGGAATGACAAGAACGTCCGAGACGTCCGCCGCCACGCCCTCCAGCGCTTGCTTCCTCCGGGCCACCAGCGAAAGGCAGGCACCTTTCTTCACGTACTGATACGCAAGCTCCTGCACGCACAATTGATCCCGTGCTGACTACTGGGTCACGGGGATGTTTAAATATAGGGTAAAATTTAGAGGTATCACATCGGATATCATATGAGGTGTCGCATCGAATATTCGGATTGTAATACTAAAATAAATTACGGAAGTCCTCAGGAAGCATAATTAATCCAACATTAGTACATGTTACTGTAGCAACACATTATCAAATCATGGACTAATTAGGTTTAAAAATTTGTCTCTCAAATTAGTCTCAATCTGTGCATTTAGTTTCATACATAGCCTATATTTAATACTCCATGCATATGTCATACATCCGATGTGATAAGGAATAAATTTTAAGGGAAGAAACTAAACAAGCTCTACAATACCCTAAGTCTGTCCATGTACGGTTCCTGGAATGTTTTACATTGTGCCTATCACGTACGGAGTAAATGTTGATCTTCCTCTGTTCCAAAAACAAAGTTGGTCCTAATTTTGTTCTAAGTCAGACTATATCATGGTTGGTCAAATTTATATAAGTTATAAATATTTATGATACTAAATAAGTATCATTTATTATCAAATTTATTTCCATAGTATGTCAATTTGGTATAACAAATTTTGATGTGGATCTGTAGAAATTTGGTTAGACTTTAGATGTTTTGACTTAGGACAGAACTAATATAATAAATTTATTTCTAGAACACCCATAGTATGGGCAAATTAGATATGGAATTTCGTGGGGCGGCACTTGAAGGGGGCATGGGTAAAGCGACTGAGTCACAGGGAACAGTGCGGTGGTGAAGAAGGTGCAACAGTAATAGACCAGCCTTCTTCTTATCCACAGTGGATGTGTTCCTCACCTACCAAAAATTGATGGCTAGGGTCCAAGTTCAGACAGGCCCGCACCTCCCACTAGTACATAGCAGACTTTCGGTTTTTGCCTTTAGTCCCGGTCGTAATTTCACCCGAGAGTAATAGGAGATTTAGTCTTGGTTGGAACCACTACCCGGGACTAGAATCCCCTGCTCAACGGATAGTGCAGCAGAGACTTTTAGTTACGATCTGTGGTTTAAATCGGGACTAAACGTTGCCTTTCAATCTCGGATAGAACCACCAACCGGGACCAAAAGTCCGGCTGTCTTTCTATCCTAGGTTTAGGCTCTAACCGGGACTAGAGGTTGATACTTTAGTCCTGGTAGGCTCCACCAACCAGGACTAAAGGTCCCCACCTATATATACCCGCTTCTACACTGTCCCCCAAGCCCGAGACACAGGTCAAATCTTTGGTCTTTACTTGTGTGTCTGTGTTCATCCGTGTTCTTGCTTGGGGAGCAAGTTCTTGCTCTCATCCGTCGGCTTCATCTTCAAACTTAAAAGGTTAGCAACTTCTTCTTCTAATCTTTCATAGGAACCATGTTTCCACCCTGGCGATCTTCTATTCGCACCATCGTCAGATAGGGCCGTTCCACGTCGCCTAGACCTATTAATAGTATGGAATATTTTAAGTTTTGCATGCTAAAATAATTTTTATATATACATTCATTAATAACATGATTATTGTATATGTCACAGACTATAAATCCAGTCAAGTGGCTGGAAGCAGCACTATGGCTGCTCGGGTGTGGGACATCTTCGAGATGATGACAAGTGTGGTCATGAATGATGAAGGTGGTGAGTTATGGAGGTGCAGTCTCACCTTTGATATCCCCATTAGGTACAATAATGAGGTGCGCCAGGACATCATGCAGACTGAACGACAGTGGCCGACCAAGATATGCGCCTAGATCGATGTCGTGCTGCTTTCTTTGCAGGGAATTGGGCAAATTGGCTACCGTATACCTAATTTCTCGTCCTTGAAGATAGAAGCTTTACGTCAGCATAGTCTGAATGTGCCACGAGTAAGCGAGAGGCATGCGACATTCAACCATATGGATATGGTACGTCGTGTACGCTATGCGAGTAATGTTTATTATTCTTATTATTATATGAGGGCTTCCTGATATTTTTTTGTTTGTCCGCTTGTAGATTTTGCTCTATGATTTTACCTATGCTACATGTGGCTTGCGGCCCATTCTCACGCAAGCTATTAAGCGATTAGGGTACGCCTAGGACTTCATGGAAGCGATAGGCCAGAGGACGACAGCTGGTATCTAGTATTGCATGAGATTTAGGAAGAATTAGGCCATCGATAGTCCGTCAGTAGGCTACATCTATGGGATGCCATGTCCTCGGCGTTGCGAGACAATGGAGAGTATTTTAGTGCAGACCTTGCATTACATAGACAATGACCATGGTTACACAATCCGAGACATACACTAATAGTAGTGGAGACAGGTTAGGGTTGCAGCCGGTTTGTAGGATCCATGTGTTAGTTAGGTTTATTCATACCGTTATGTTTAATTAGGTTTATTCGAATAGTTATGTTTAATTTGGTTTATTTGTATGGATATTTTAAATATGTTTGTATGTAAGTTAATTATGTTTCATTAGGTTTATTTGTATGGATACTATAATTATGTTTGTATGAATTGAAATTTAACTCGTGTAGGATTGAAATGCATATGCAAATAAAAAAATCAGAGAAATAAAAACACAAGTGGTAGGATTGAAATTCATATGCAACTTTATAGTTGACAAATTTTTCATTTGTAATCATCTACTGTTTTGAAATTCTATTTGAAATTAAATTTTTAAAGAAGTTTGATTTCTCTTTTTTAATCTCTGGCTAAAACTTGTAACTAGTCTTTCTCCATCATACTAACTTTAAATTTGATGATTTTTTACGTAAAATTTTCTAGAATCATGCTCTATCAATTTATTGTGTTCTTACGTCTTTCATTTTGGTCATCTTTTCATTTGAATTTGTTTTATCAATTCAAAATTTGATTCTTAAAAAAATGACAACTTCAAATAACATTTTGAAACCGTAAATGAATTCAGCTAGGAAATTAATAAACATAAAAGTTGTAGAACTAATCAAGATGTGTAAATTTTGAACAATGTTTAGTGCCACTTTGTCGGATAAAGAAATGATCAAAATAAAAGTTGTAGATCTTAAAAAGTTATATAACTCTGTAGTTGACAATTTTTTCATTTGAAGTCATCTTGTCAAATAAAACTATGTTTGAATTTCTTAAATTTGAAATTTAAATTTTTAAAACGACCTCAAATAGAAAAACAACCAATACGAAAGTTGTAGATCTCAAAAAGTTTTGTAACTTTCTAGTTAATAACTTTTTTATTTAAAATCATCTTGTCAAGAAAAAGTATGTTTGAATTTTTTAAATTTGAAATTTGAATTTTTAAAATGTAATTATAATTTATAGCATATGTTATTAAACATGTAATGAAGCAAAAGCATTATAAATTGTATATTAAAGCAATTTTGTCTTGCAATTTTGTGAGCTATATTTTTTTACTACGTAACTTACACTCAGCCTATTTATGTTAAAGGAAATGTTAAGAACTGATGCATGGACGGAAACGAAACTGCCGGGTAGGCAGCAGTTTAGTCGCGTGCTAAAATTTGCTTTAGTACCGGGTTGGGCCACCAACCGTGACTAAAAGTACTTTAGTCTCAGTTTGTGGACCAACCCAAGCACAAGAGAAGAACCAAGATATCAAGCAAAGTCCAAGCATGAAGATAGGAACCAAGCCGGACGCAAGATCGTAAAAGAACGAGCTTCACAGAGGTGACCGGACGCGTCCAATCAAGATGCTCGGCAAAGGCAGGCGTTAGCAGCAGTGACCGAATGCTGAGGATTCAAGTGGCTGGACACGATGATGACACTGTTCACAGTCACAACAATAACTTAGCACTGACCGAAAGCTAGAGGGTGATCAACCAGATGCAGGAACTGCAGCGTCCGATCAAGTCCAAAGAGGTTCTAGAGCGGTGACAGCGCGACCGGACGCATCCGATCAACAGTGACCGGACTCGGCAGTGCGTCCGATTAACGCACACGCTCCAACGATCGAGACGAATGGACACGTCCGGTTAGGACGACAACAGCGTCCGGTCAGTAGCAGAAAGTTGATTTCATCCCCAACAGCTACTTTCTCCATGGGGTTTATAAATAGACCCCCCAACCGGCCATTGGAGAAGTGGAGAGCTGAGGAAACATACCAAGGGTGTTGACACACCATTTTAGTGATCTCCACTTACATAGTGCTTAGTGATTCATTAGGTGATTAGCGTAGGTGCTTTGCAAAGGCGTAGGTTGATTAGACCATCGCTTATGCGCTTTCTCTAGATTTAGGCCTAGTGTTTGCTGAGGTTTGCAAATCTCTTACCACTCGGTGCTTGCGCGCACCATTGTTGTACATCAAAGGGGCTTGTAGTTTTGTGAGATCACACCAACCGCGTTTGTGGTGTGGCCACCACCGTGTACCGAAGGGCACAAGGCCCGCAGTGGTTTGGCCAGAAACTTGATAGTGAAGATGGCAGGGAGCGGTCCGGGAGAGGCTTGTCGAAAGGCACACTGGAGACCCACTTACGTGTGGGGAAGGCCCAGGGCTATCCACGTAGTTACCCGACCAGGACCTTGGCCTTTGCGAGGGATTCCTTGTGAGGGGCTCCAACGAGGACTAGGGGGAAGCTCCAACGAGGCATCAAATACCAATTTTAACACATTGGAAATATTACAAGAAGCTTTGTGGAGAGGCTAAAATTATGTATGGGTATTCTCTCTTGACATTCAACCCTGCTTTGAGCAAGTTTAACGGATTTACTTTTCATTCACACTACTGCGTGCAGTCAAGGCCGGACATTGACAAGGCTCACCCACCAACACAAGAAGCTTGCTGGAATGTATTGCAGAGTGGGGTACGGTAGGCATGCTACAGGTTGAAGCAAACCTACTTCAATGGCGTCCCTGCTAATCAGATCCATATGACCTCTACTGTCCCGTGCATGAGCGATGCACAGTGGTGTGAACTTGTTGAGACTTGGTCTAGTGCTAAGAACAAGGTGTGTGTGAACCCATTGATTTCTTGTCTAGTCTTGCTATATTCTACTTGTGCTATAGTTTAACACAAATGAAGCTATAGGAAACATCTAAGATGAACAAGCAAAACTGTGCAAAAGTGAAGTAATACCAATCTACAGGATCTCGCTCCTATGTTGTCCAACTGCAAACATTTGTAAGTAATGGTTGTATTTTATTGTTACTCTTGCCTTTGTATAAATATAAATAGAAACTCATGTGCAATGTGAATAGAAGGAACAAGAGGAAGGCCGCAGAACACGATCAAGGACTTGATGAATAACATGGTGATCTAGGACTTGAACAACATGGGCAGCCTGATGAAGATGTTAATGCTATGGATGTCTTCAAGGTCTTCCATACTAGTACAAAAAAGGGCCTGAGCGATGCTGCAAGAGCAGTAGTTGTAAGTACCTTCATTTGTTTTCCTTGAAATCTAGTGAACCCATTGTCATAAAAGAAGGAAATGCAGTAGGTGCCTAATGTGGCAACATCGTTTAATTTTGTAGTTGTAATTTTACACCAATCAATATGGTACCTATACATTGTGCTTATGTAATCTCTATCAGCAGTTGGCTACAAAAGACCTATGCATTGTGCTTATGTAATCTCTATCAGCAGTCATCTGAGAAAGCACTATGCATTACTTGTTATGAATTAATCTCTTGGGTTTTTAGTTGAAGTCCTCTTCCACTATCTATAACCTAATGTTTACTGATTGAATTTCGTAGGAAGCTACGGAAGCTATGCAAACATAATCTGTTGTTGATGGGTAGCAACCAATGACTAGCGCTAATGTTGTTTCCAAGGTCCTCTACCTCTACTAGGGCAAGCGCCCCTCCCAGGCAAGCAGCAAAAACCTTTTTTGAAGAATGTTGATATCCTAAGAAGCTCCACCAGAGCAAAGACATCGGCAGAGATGACACTTCAGGAGTAGCTTGTTGGTGAACAGGAAAGTATATCTGAGCTCATTGAATTAGTGGATGAACTAAAGGTGAGGACAGAAAAGGCTCAAAGGGAGCTTGATGAATTCAAGCAACAGCAATAGGAGGAGTACAATAGGCTCTGTGAGCTAGTCTTGCGCTTAAGCTCTCCTGATAATTAACTCTCTGTCTTCAACTCCTGCGGCTTGATGCGGTGAACATTTATGGTCTGTTGTGTGGACGCATGTGATGGTGTGATATTGTGATACTCTGTCAGTGGTTCGCTGCTGGTGTGTGAAATGTTAATTATGGTTATTTGATTGCCAGGCTAAATTGTTATGTAATCAATCTGTGCAGTAGTGACGATCTCGAATTACTTCTATAACGAATTGATTGTACTCCACGTGGTAGAACCAGAACAGGCCTCGTGATCAAATAAAAATGCAACACGTGGAGAAATTAGCGCATGACACGTGAAATAGCCAAAGCACGATACGTGGGCTATTAAAAATCTGACACGTTGAAAGCTCTAGTTTGGTTTTGGTTAATTGATGAAACCCTAAGTGCTAACCTAGTTTATCAAGGTGATTATAAGATAGGTAGCACTACTCCAAGTGATGAAGCAATGACGAAGATCATGACAATGGTGACGGCATGGTGATGATCAAATGCTTGAACTTGAAAAAGAAGAAAGAGAAAAACAAAAGGCTCAAGGCAAAGGTATAAATGATAGGAGCCATTTTGTTTTGGTGATCGAGACACTTAGAGAGTGTGATCACATTAAGGATTGATAGCCGTACTATTAAGAGGAGTGAAACTCATATCGAAATGCGGTTATCAAAGTGCCACTAGATGCTCCAACTCATTGCATATGCATTTAGGATCTAGTGGAGTGCTAACACCCTTGAAAATGTTTGTGAAAATATGCTAACACATGTGCACAAGGTGATACACTTGGTGGTTGGCACATTTGATCAAGGGTGGTGAAGTTTGGGAGCAAGAGTAAGGAACTCGACCGGCGGAGTGTCCGCCCGTAGAGTGCGAACAGTCCGACGGTGCCACCGGCGCCCTAGACAGAAAAAATTGGAGGTCACTGTAAGTGACCGAACGCTGGCCTCGGTTGGACCGGCACGTCCGGTCAGTGGCAGCAAAGGGTGCGCATTTCGGTCTTATGACCGGACGCTGGGTCACTTAGTGACCGGACGCTGGCAGGGTGCGTCCGGTCAGTGCTGACGTACGCTGACGTGAGGCACACAGAGGAAACGTTGAGTGACCAGATGCTGGGTGCGTCTGGTCGAGCATGACCAGGTGCGTCCGGTCATGAATTTTCGCGTTTGGATGCTTACTGGAAACGACCGGACGCTGAGGTCTAGCGTCCGGTCACTTTCTAACTGACGCGTCCGGTCATCACTTGACCGTTGAAATCGGGCGATCGACGTTTGAAGCAGTTGACACGTGGCGCACATCGCACGATCGGACGCTGAGGTCCAGCGTCCGGTCAATATGACCGGAGCGTCCGGTCGGCCCGTGTTCAGTGCAGTGAGGAGCCCAATGGCTCTATTCATGGGGGCTCTCTATTTAAGTCCCATGGCCAGCTCAAGCTCACTCGTTTTGTCCATTTACATTGACATAGCAACCTTGTGAGCTTAGCCAAAGCCCTCCCACTCATCTCCATCATTGATCCATCATCATTGTGAGATTGGGAGAAAATCCAAGTGCATTGCTTGAGTGATTGCATCTAGAGGCACTTGGTATTCGTGTTTTGCAACGGATTTCGCTTGTTTCTCTTGGTGGTTGCCACCACCTAGACGGCTTGGTGCAGCGGTGGAGGATTAGCACGAGTTGGTGATTGTTCACGGCCATCTCCGGTGATTGTGAGGGGATTTGTACCTTCCCCGGTGGAGCGCCTAAAGGTAACTCTAGTGGATTGCTCGTGTCATTGAGTTACCTCGCTTGTGGGTAGGTTCTTGCGGTGTCCAATTGTGTGGACGTGGTCCGTGCAACACCTCTTAGCCGCCGAACCACCAAGTGTTGGTCGACACAATGGGGACGTAGCGTGTTGGCAAGCACGTGAACCTCGGGAGAAAATTGATTGTCTCTTCCTCTTTGGTATTCTCCCGGTGATTGATTTCATCTTCATCTTGTGATTGGTTCATCCCTCTCCATGGCGGTATAATCACCCTACTCACTCTTTTATATTCTTGCAAACTAGTAGCAAGCTCTTTAGTGTAATTAGAATTGAGAGCTTGATTTGTTATTTAAGTTCATCTAGTGGAGCTCTTTAGTGTAGCAAGATTAAGAGCTCTTAGTGAGTAGTATCATAGCAAGTTGTGTCTAGTAATCATTGGAACTAGAATTATTGGATAGGTGGCTTGCAACCCTCGTAGAGCTAGAGCAAGTTTGCATTTCGCTATTTGTCTTACTAATCAAATTCCTCTAGTTGATTTGTAGAATTTTAAATAGGCTATTCACCCCCCCCTCTAGCCATATTAGGACCTTTCAAGTGATATCGGAGCCATGGTCATCGTTTGATTAAAGGCTTAACAACCTCGGTGTCAAATTATGGCTCAAGTTGTGTTCAACCATGTGGGAGGCAAATCACCATTCTTTGATAGCACATGCTATGATTATTGGAAGAGAAAGATGAGGACGTATCTTGGTTCAATCAATGATCAAGTATGGGAGGTGACCGAGAATGACTATGCTATCATTGATCCCGACAATCCCACCAACCAAGACAAGATCAACAAGCAATGCAATACAATGGCTCTCAACATCATATACAATGCCATTGATTCCAAGGTGTTTGAGCAAATCAAGGATTGTGAAAGAGCTAATGAGGTGTGGAGGAGATTGGAAGAAACATATGAGGGCACACCGGTGGTAAAGAGTGCCAAGTTGTACATCCTCAAGGATAAGTTGACAAGCTTCAAGATGAAGGATGATGAGAGCATTCCGGAGATGTTCCATCGATTGCTAGTAATTGTCAATGACTTGAAGGCTTTGGGAGAGAAGATCAAGGATGATGATGTCTCTCATCGGTTCTTGATGTGCCTACCTCCAAGATTTGAGATGTTGAGATTGCTCATCATAAGAGGAGGATTGAAGGAGATTACCCCTAACCAAGTATTAGGTGATGTCATGACCCAAGATACATACCATGTGGAAAGGGAGGGGGATGACAAGAAGGAAGAAGAAGACAAGAAGAAGAAGAGTATAGCATTCAAGGCTAGCTCATCATCATCTAAGAACAAGGGCAAGTCCAAGAAAGAATCAAGTGATGATGATGATCTTAGTGATATTGATGATGAAGCTATGGCCCTTTTTGTCCGCAAGATGGGAAAATTCATGAAGAAGAAGGGCTATGGTGCAAGAAAGAGAAGAGATCACACCAAAAGCAAAGAATATGTGAGAAGATGCTACAATTGCAAGAGCCTCGATCACGTTGTAGCAAATTGTCCCAACAATAGTGACAATGATGGGGATGAGAAGAAGAAGCTCAAAAAGGATAAGAAAGAGAAGAAGGAGAAGAGAATGGCCTTCCAAAAGAAGAAGAAAGTTGGAGGCAATGTGGTCACATGAGGAGGATGAGGAGTACACCAAGGAGGAACTCTTGGACATGTGTGAGCAAGTGCACGCTTGCAATGGGATGAAGAGAAATGAGTGCAAAGAATTGTGCAAGAAAGTAAAACTTCTTGAGCAATCCTTTGATGAGCTCAATGCCACTCATGAGAGGCTATTGGATGCCCATGAGAAGCTTGGCAAAGCTCACTCTAAGCTTGAAAAGGATCACTCCTCTCTCATTGAGCAAGTCAAAGTGGAAGAAGCCAAGAAGGAGCAAGTGATCGTGTCATGTGATGTGGGACTAACATGTTATCTTATTGATGAATCTTTTCATGAGCCCATTTTAGTTACTCCTACTAACACTTCTTGTAGCGTTACTACTTCCACTTCACCTTTGAGTGATGGTCTCACTTATGATACCTCACTAATGGTGGAAAATGAGACCCTCAAGAAGGAGGTGAATGAGCTCACTCGTGCCTTAGGCAATGCCTATGGTGGAGATGCCCGCTTGCTAAAGTGCTTGGGTAGACAAAGGTTCTCTCTTAACAAAGAGGGATTAGGCTATACCCCCAAGAAAGGCAAGGCGGCCTTTGTCACTCCCAAAGCTAGCTTTGTGAAGGGCAATGATCGATTTTGCAATAGATGCAAGCAAGTTGGGCATATAGAGCAATATTGCAAGATTAATAAGAACAAGCTACCTAATGTATCCTCAATTAAAATTTGATTCTTGTTATATGCTTTTTAAGGGTGCCAATGGTGTGAAGGCTAATTTCATTGGTACACCAATTGTGGGCCCAAAGAAGAAGGCCATTTGGGTACCAAAGTCCTTGGTAACTAACCTTCAAGGACCCAAGCAAGTTTGGGTACCTAAAAGAAATTGATCTTCTTTTATAGGTCAATTATAAAGCCGGAGGAAGGCATAGGGTGCTTGATAGTGGGTGCACACAACACATGACCGGTGATCCAAGAATGTTCAATTCAATCAATGAGAACAAGAGCAATGGGATTGATAGTATCACATTTGGTGACAATGGCAAAGGCAAGGTCAAAGGGCTTGGTAAGATTGCAATATCCAATGACTTGAGCATTTCCAATGTGCTACTAGTAGAGAGCTTGAACTTCAATCTATTGTCGGTAGCTCAATTATGTGATCTTGGTTTCAAGTGCATATTTGGTGTGGATGATGTAGAGATCATAAGTGTAGATGGCTCTAACTTGATATTTAAAGGATTTAGATATGAGATCTATACTTGGTAGATTTAAATGCTAGAGAAGCTCAATTGTCAACATGTTTGATCACTAAGTCTAGCATGGGTTGGTTATGGCATAGAAGGCTTGGTCATGTTGGAATGAAACAATTGAACAAGTTAATCAAGCATGACTTAGTTAGAGGCTTGAAAGATGTCACATTTGAGAAGGATAAGCTTTGTAGTGCATGTCAAGCCAGAAAACAAGTTGGTAACACACATCCTAAGAAGAGCATGATGAGCACATCTAAGGCATTTGAGTTGATGCACATGGACTTGTTTGGACCAACCACATACACTAGCATTGGTGGAAACAAATACGGATTTGTGATTGTGGATGATTTCACTAGATATACATGGGTGTTCTTTCTTGTTGATAAGAGTGATGTGTTTGCAACTTTCAAATCATTTGTCAAAGGCATTCACAATGAGTTTGAAACAACTATCAAGAAAATTAGAAGTGACAATGGTAGTGAATTCAAGAACACTAGAATTAATGAGTTATGTGATGAATTTGGAGTAAGACATCAATTCTCGACAATGGTAGTGAATTCAAGCAAGGACTAGTAATGGCAATGTGCAAGATCAACAACAAGTGGCTAGTTCATCATCTCAACCAAGTGATCAATCAAATACAAGCAATCAAGTGCAAGTGCTTCAACCAACCAATGTTGCAAGAGATCATCCATTGGACACTATCATTGGTGATATTTCAAGAGATGTGCAAACTAGATCAAGATTGGCTTCATTCTGTGAGCACTTCTCATTTGTGTCATCCATTGAGCCTAAGAAGATAGATGAAGCTTTGAATGATGTTGATTGGGTCAATGCTATGCATGAAGAGCTAAACAACTTCACAAGAAACCAAGTATGGGAGTTGGTTGAGAGGCCTATGGATCATAATGTAATTGGAACCAAGTGGGTCTTTCGGAACAAGCAAGATCAAGATGGGATAGTCATAAGGAACAAAGCAAGATTAGTGGCTCAAGGTTACACTCAAGTTGAAAGTCTTGACTTTGGAGAAACATATGCCTCGGTTGCAAGATTGGAAGCAATTAGGATCTTGTTAGCCTATGCTTGTGCCCACATCAAGTTGTACCAAATGGATATGAAAAGTGCATTTCTCAATGGGTACATCAATGAGCTTGTGTATATTGAGCAACCTCCTAGTTTTGAAGATGAAAAGAAACCCAACCATGTTTATAAGTTGAGAAAGATTTTGTATGGATTGAAACAAGCACCTAGAGCATGGTATGAGATTGAGGGATTTCCTACTCTCTAAGGGATTCAAGATGGGAAAGGTTAACACCACTCTCTTCACCAAGAAGCATGGAAATGATTTGTTTGTAATACAAATCTATGTTGATGATATCATCTTTGGATCAACAAATCAAGAATTTTGTGAAGAGTTTGGCAAGATGATGCCAAGTGAGTTTGAGATGTCTATGATTGGAGAACTTAGCTACTTCCTTGGTCTTCAAATCAAGCAAATGAAGAATGGTACATTTGTGAGTCAAGGCAAGTATATCAAGGACATGCTTAAGAAGTTTGGAATGGATAATGCTAAAGCTATTAGTACACCAATGGGGACAAGTGGAAGCTTGGATAGTGATGCTAGTGGCAACATGGTGGATCAAAAGATGTATCGGTCTATGATTGGAAGCCTACTCTATGTGACCACATCAAAGCCAGATGTGATTATTAGTGTATGCATGTGTGCTAGATTTCAAGCCTCACCAAGAGAAAGTCATTTAAAGGCAACTAAGAGAATATTAAGGTACTTGAAGCATACACAACATGTTGGACTATGGTATCCCAAAGGAGCAAGATTTGAGTTGATTGGATATTCGGACTCTGATTATACGGGATGCAAAGTTGAGAGAAAGAGCACATCAGGCACATGTCAACTATTGGGAAGATCACTTGTGTCTTGGTCATCAAAGAAGCAAAATAGTGTGGCACTTTCAACCGCCGAAGAGGAGTACATTTCAGCCGGTAGTTGTTGTGCTCAATTACTTTGGATGAAGGCTGCTTTGAGTGATTTTGGAATCAAATTCAAGCAAGTGCCATTGCTATGTGATAATGAAAGTGCCGTAAAGCTCACCAACAACCCGATTCAACACTCAAGGACAAAGCATTTTGATGTCCGCCATTATTTCATAAGAGATCATCAATAAAAAGGGGACATTTGCATAGAGAGTGTGGGCACCGAAGATCAACTTGCCGATATCTTCACCAAGCCACTTGATGAGAAGAGGTTTTGCAAGCTAAGGAATGAATTGAACATACTTGACTTCTCCAATATGTGTTGATGCACCCCACTTATATGACATGCCTCTCCTTCGAGCAATCCAAGGTAAAAGTTGATTGGCATGGCATACATCCTTGCTAAGGACATGTTTAGTGCATCTAGATATATTTCACATTTGAATAGGCTCATTCATGAAAATCAAATAAATTTGATGCTTATTTGGTACCACTATAGCTTGTATGCTTAATTTGGTCTAGTGGTAGCATATGACATGTTTGTGGGCTTGTAAACCTAGTGTTTGATCTAGAAAATAAGCTATAAGTGTTTAACTCAATATGGTACAAGATAACCCTTACTTAGAGGTGTGAAGAAGCTTGTCCTTGGATCAAACCGAGTTAAATATTTTTGCAAATAATCTAGATTGAACAAAATTGGAAAAATGATCCTCATTTCACATGGTTTCACCCAACCTATCTATAATTTGACCCCACCTTTTATGCTAATTGTTGACAAAGGGGGAGAGAAATTCACAAAGATAGTAAGAGATAGTAAGATAGAAGGCGCAAATTCATAAACTATAGTACAGGGAGAGAAATTCACAAATGGAATGAAATTGTAAGGGGGATCAATCAAAAGATGCACCCAAATAGGGGGAGCAAGCTCATAAACTTATATGTTGCATTTGAATGTGCATTTCATATGTTTTGCTTGCATGGCACAAGTTTTAAAATTTCATGCTAATTGTTGACAAAGAGGGAGAGAAATTCACAAAGATAGTAAGAGATAGTAAGATAGAAGGCGCAAATTCATAAACTATAGTACGGGGAGAGAAATTCACAAATGGAATGACATTGTAAGGGGGATCAATCAAAAGATGCACACAAATAGGGGGAGCAAGCTCATAAACTTGTATGTTGCATTTGAATGTGCATTTCATATGTTTTGCTTGCATGGCACAAGTTTTAAAATTTCAATATCCATGCTTGTGTGGTGTATGTTAGTTTTAGGCTTAAATGATGAAATGAAAATCTAGCATGTATAGGTTATCTAGTGATTTCATTTCCAAAGTAGTATTCCAAGTGATATCATGCTAGAGTAACTAGACTTATGTTCATCTTATGGAAATTAGACCCTTGCTTGTAATGTTGAACTCATGGGGTATTCTAGTTTTTGTGTATGTCTAGTTACTAATGGTGCTAAGGATGGTATATTGGTGCACTCCGATTGGTATCACGCTTTAAAGGTCCATCTCTTATACCTTAACACCATTTGGTAGAAATTGTCTCCTATATTTCCTATCTAAGCATATGTGCAAGCTTCAATCCAAACTCGTAGCACATATGTAGGGGGAGCAATTGCTACCATTTGGAATTCATGAAACTTGTCCATAATCCTTTACACATGGTAAATATGCTTGGACAAGTAACATGGAGTCAATTAAAATTTAATACATATCTTTGTGTAAGGGTTGTCATCAATTACGAAAAAGGGGAAGATTGAAAGCTCTAGTTTGGTTTTGGTTAATTGATGAAACCCTAAGTGCTAACCTAGTTTATCAAGGTGATTATGAGATAGGTAGCACTACTCCAAGTGATGAAGCAATGACGAAGATCATGACAATGGTGATGGCATGGTGATGATCAAATGCTTGAACTTGGAAGAGAAGAAAAAGAAAAACAAAAGGCTCAAGGCAAAGGTATAAATGATAGGAGCCATTTTATTTTGGTGATCGAGACACTTAGAGAGTATGATCACATTTAGGATTGATAGCCGTACTATTAAGAGGAGTGAAACTCGTATCGAAATGCGGTTATCAAAGTGCCACTAGATGCTCTAACTCATTGCATATGCATTTAGGATCTAGTGGAGTGTTAACACCCTTGAAAATGTTTGTGAAAATATGCTAACACATGTGCACAAGGTGATACACTTGGTGGTTGGCACATTTGATCAAGGGTGGTGAAGTTTGGGAGCAAGAGTAAGGAACTCGACCGGCGGAGTGTCCGCCCTTAGAGTGCGAACAGTCCGACGGTGCCACCGGCGCCCTAGACAGAAAAAATTAGAGGTCACTGTAAATGACCGGACGCTGGCCTCTGTTGGACCGGCGCGTCCGGTCAGTGGCAGCAAAGGGTGCGCATTTCGGTCTTATGACCGGACGCTGGGTCACTTAGTGACCGGATGCTGGCAGGGTGCGTCCGGTCAGTGCTAACGTACGATGACGTGAGGCACACAGAGGAAACGTTGAGTGACCGGACGCGGGGTGCGTCCGGTCGAGCATGACCGGGCGCGTCCGGTCATGAATTTTCGCGTTTGGATGCTTACTGGAAACGACCGGACGCTGAGGTCCAGCGTCCGATCACTTTCTAACTAACGCGTCCGGTCATCACTTGACCGTTGAAATCGGGCGATCGGTGTTTGAAGCAGTTGACACGTGGCGCACATCGCACGACCGGACGCTGATGGGTAGCAACCAATGACTAGTGCTATTGTTGTTTCCATGGTCCTCTGCCTCTACCAGGGCAAGCGCCCCTCCCAGGCAAGCAGCAAAAACCTTTTTTTGAAGAATGCTGATATCGTGAGAAGCTCCACCAGAGCAGAGACATTGGCGGAGATGACACTTCAGGAGCAGCTTGTTGGTGAACAGGAAAGTATATCTGACCTCATCGAATTAGTGGATGAACTAAAGGTGAGGATAGAAAAGGCTGAAAGGGAGCTTGAGGAATTCAAGCAACAGCAACAGGAGGAGTACAATAGGCTCTGTGAGCTAGTCTTGCGCTTAAGCTCTCCTGATAATTAACTCTCAGTCTTCAACTCCGACGGCTTGATGCGGTGAACATTTGTGATCTGTTGTGTGGACACATGTGATGGTTTGATATTGTGATACTCTGTCAGTGGTTCGTTGCTGACGTGTGAAATGTTAATTATGGTTATTTGATTGCCAGGCTAAATTGTTATGTAATCAATCTGTGCAGTAGTGACGATCTTGAATTACTTCTATGACGAATTGATTGTACTCCACGCAGTAGAACCAGAACAGGCCTCGTGATCAAATAAAAATGCGACACATGGAGAAATCAGCGCATGACACGTGAACTAGCCAAAGCACGATACGTGGGCTATTAAAAATCTGACACATGGAAGGATATCGTCAAGCCACATGGCCAAATAAAAATGCAAAACATGGACGGATAGTGCCGTGATGCGTTGTCAAATAAGAAACAACCACGTGGACCAATAAAAATACGACACATGGTCCAATGAAGAAGTGACACGTGATCCAACCGCAACACAACACGTGTGCCCATAAAAAACTAACATGTGGAACAACAGAAACCGACGCGTTGTCCAGTAAGAACATGAAATCTAGATCAGTACCGGCAGGATATGAACATGCCATTCTTATATACTTCAGTAATTTTCGGACTTCTAACAGTTTCATGGCTTGTGAATAATTTGTAAATGCGTTCTTTACCCTTTGGGTGCCCCATCATTTTCATTCAGTTTTCATGTGCTCCTAGGTGTTACTCTGCTATTAAAGTGGGGGACTCCACTTTCATATTGCATTCTTTACCCTCTTAGTTCATGTCAACCCAAGAGACATGTCTTTGCCGAAACCAAGGTTAGTGGTTCCTTTTGGATCAATGTTTCAATGCATCTTGGTGCTTACGGTACTACATTTGCAAAGTCTTCGGTTCCTACTGTACATGAATTTGTTGAAAAAATAAAAATGAAAAATTAGATGCCTTTGCTCCAAAGAATAATTTGCAACTTATGGCCTCTGTTTTTTTACTAAACTAGGTACTGCTATCTGCCGATTTTTACATGACTTCTCTCCTTCATTATTGCTTTACTTTCCCATTTCTCTATATGCCTTGTGATGTTTCATCTTATCACCGGAAGAACAAAATGTTCTATAAAATGCATGGTCCCATTTAGTGGTTATTATTTTTGAAACAGTTCTGAAAACAATGTTCTGAATTTTTTTTTAATTGGTGATATGCATTAACTACGCCTTAAAAAAATCATTTTTTCTGAAGTTTCAGTGCTCTCTAGCACATAGGCTACTACTTTTTTTTTACAATTTCATTATTTTCATTCTGCTTATAACAACTAGATGTAGAACTGCCCTTTAATCGGTGTGCTGTGTTTTTCATGTTACATTTCATTCGGCAAACAACTACACAGCAGTTTCTGAGGAGAGACTTGGGCCACAGCTTATTCAGAAGTTGAAAAAGGAAGGTGTCAATCCCAAGTAGTGGAGACTTCGAAATTTTCAGCGCATATTATGCCCACAGGTATGGAGCATCTGTTCTTTACAATCGTGTTCTGCTGCTTCCAGTTTAGTGTCTTTTTCATGAATTATATCTAGCTTTACAACCAAGCAGTCTAATTGATTTAAGACATGAATCATAAGAAATTGCTCCCAAGAAGTGACGCATCTCTAAATCATCCATTCAAATTGACTTGATTCAAGATAACATTGCAACTCACACACAATACTGCTGTATCATTTCTTTTTAGTGATCCATTGCATTTTGGATCTTTGAGCTATCTAGCGACAAATAACAAACTATAACTTACACCGGCCCTCACGGTAGGTTGTCCGCTGTTGCTTCTCACACTGGACAAGACTGGGAGTTCATTGGGGAGCCTGCTTCGACACATCGTGAAGACATTCGGCCAGGAGAGGATAGAGATTTAGATTTTGTTTGTTTCATAAGCTTTTCTGAAATAGATCTACATGTCCTCTGCTTGGTGGGGTTGCAAGTGAGGACGCACGCAATCCGGACCGCGCATGAGAACATTGACATGACCATCAAGGCTGTTGACAGCATCCTCTCCCAATTCGACCTTGCTCGCTGTGTGCGTTCGCTGTTGCACATGACCCAAATCTTGAGCACCACAGTGTACTAAGAAACAAAACAAATATCACTGAAACAGTCATGTCATCAGATATGCCATAAAATCATGAGCACTGCAGTATACTTAGAAATCAAAGAAACATCATTGATAGGGTCACGTCGTCAGATATATGGCACAATACCTAGGTAGTCTCAAGATCCAGCCAAACCGAGCAGATGACACGGTACGCAACGCAACAAAAAAATGAAAAAAGCAGCAGGAAAGCAGTAACCATGTAGAAGAGCTTAATATCGATATCGGACCCTAGTGTACAATAATGTAATCAGGTGTCTTGTTGCGTATGTTTTCCACGGGCGCAAGTTGGTCCCGCCGTCGTCTCCAGTCTCTACCAGCTGAGTTTCATGCGATGCAAGTTATACCTAGCGTCCAAGCCGGCCAAGCCGTACAGATATAAAAGAGGCAATATCTCGCTCGCCCTCGTCGACTATCGTCGTTCACAATCGCCAAGGGAGATTAGTGGATTGATGCCAACTCTCACTTGCATGGCAAGATTTTCGCCAGTTTGTCGGGCATGCAAGCTTACTTGGTGGAGTACTACACGTATTAATTACGATATACTACTCCTATAATGTATGCATCTTGGTTGAATTCTACCATTAGTTTGAGCTTCAGCTACCATTTGCGAGTAACACTGATGAGCTACGACTACGGCACGACCCAGCTTTTGGGCACGCAGCAACCAGAAGCTTATTGTATATCCATCCTCGTTCACATGATATATATAGAGCGAGTTAAAACTTGGTTAAAACGGACACTGGACATCATGTAATTAAGGGTCTCCATATATCATGCATGCATGTTGCATGGCAACTTGGAGCAAGGTCGATGCCGTATGCGCCAAAACGGGAGTGACTTTTAGTGATCCATTGGAACATGAGCGTACAAATTAAACACGGTTTCCCGTACAAATTAACCACAAAATCCACAATGACCCCCACATGTTGTGGATCCAGACGACCACTGTGTTCAAACTCCAAACTCAACCACTTCGCTGTTTTCATGGAAGATTATACGTATCTCGCCCATCTATTTTGTTAATTATTACCTAGGTAATTCAACACATGGCGTCAGTTTAGTTTGTTTGAAATTTATTCCAAATATAACTCCTACTCAATCCATTTCAATTTATGAGTCAAAACATCTCAAGTTTGACCAAAATTATAGAGAAAATTACAAAAAATTATGACATCAAATAGATATGCTATGAAAATATAATTAATATGGAATCTAATGATACTTAGTTGGCACTATAAATGTTATTATCTTATCATATAAATTTGATCAAACTTGAGATGGTTTGACTCTCCGAATTTCTTGGAATGACTTATAATGTGGGATGGATCGGAGTACTTTTCATGCTAAACATAAATGTCTCCAACTGCATGCGTATAGGCTGTACCTTGGGCCCACCTGCTGCCCCAATCTTCATCTCTGCCCAAGGGGAGTTGCTAACCAGACATCCTGTTTTCCCTCTCTGTTTTATGTGGGCCCGGCCTGCTAATCAGCCTCTTCTCTCTCCTCTTACTCCTTCCTCGTGCTAGCTCGTCCCTTTGAAGCTGTGCGAATCATTGTTACAGTTAGAGTTTAGGTTTAGAATGGGATCATGACTAAATCACAAGTCAATTTGTAGTGTAGTGGTAGACATTACTACACTATATAACTAGGAAGAGGCCTCTCTTAATCCAGAATATAGTAGAGGTGGTGAAAATGGCCGTCTCTATGAAGAGAATAAAAAACAAAAGAGAGCCATGGCTAGCCTGATGGGCCCATCGTCACCCGCCATGGCATTCTGGTCGTAGCCGCCAGCCATGCCATCAAACCCGGCCGCCATGATGTTGAATCCACCGTGCACTATGATCCGATGGTCTTCATGCCATCGTCATTATATTGTCATCCTCACGCCATGGGCTCCATCAAACCCAACTGCCATGACATGACTTCATTGTGTGTGGTGACGTGTTGGTAGTCACGTCATTGTCGACCTCATACAATGGGCTGCATCGAGGTGACATCGGTGACCTTGCCGCCTCAGTGGAGCCATCTTGCATTGCACCATCACCTCGTTGTGCGGCTGCGCTGCCACTACATACCCGCATGCCCTTCCCTGCTGCTTATGCCTCAATTCCGTGTGCCCAAACTACATTATCGATAGTGTTGAGTGCCACCACCCCGCGTCGACCCATGCATCATCGATGGCATTGAATGCCACCACGGCCTGATGCAAGGTATGTCCATGCTGGCATGGCTTGATGGCTAGTTGAAATGATTTAAATGGTTAGGGGGGTGTATATCCTATTAAAATTTCTCTACAAATAGATAACCGTAGAACAAAATGGTTAGATTAAAACACAATCCTAATAGTCATCACATTGCCTAGCCTACACCACCTCAAAGCAAGCCTCCTGAACAATTCTTATAGCAAGAAAACTCTAGCACTAGTGCACTCAAGCAACCAAGAGGCTAGCAACTACTCTAGTTGAGCTAAACTAGCAAATTAAAGGAACTAAGCTAGATACTCTAATAAACTAGAGCTACAACTACAACTAGAGAGCTACTCAAGCAAACAACAGCTACACAAGCTAAGTGCCCAAATGTAATGCACAAGTGTAGAATTGCAAACCACTAGGGAAAGAGATGACACAAGATTTATCCCTGAGGTTCGGTTGCTTGCCAGCAACCGACGTCCTCGATGAAGTGAGTCTTTTGGTGACCAATTTGTGCACTAACAAGCCTCTCAAGCTTGACCCCAAACTTGGGTGCCACAAGAATCTAATCAATCCAGAGCTCTACAACTAGCCTCGAGCATTCCACCAGAGTTGCTCTTCGTGATGATCTCCTGCAGGGTGGGCACAATACCCCTAATAATCAATCAATAGGAGCCAGGAAAGAACAACCAAGGTGATTGTTGATATTTGTTATGCTAAAATGGACAATTCCGCAAGCGCACATAATTTCGAGGCAACACTTCACTAGAGGTATCATATTTAATTATATCCTCAAGGAAAGCGTATGTCTAAGAATGATTGATATGATTTCTGATGACTAAGTTACAACAATCTCCTAACTCTAAACGGGGGTAACGATAAAAAAAGTAGTGTAACACAAAAGAAAAGAAGAGACTTGGATACACGGTTTAGCTAGTGCGTGGACAGCGAGCAAGTACAAAGATCCTAAGTTACTTCTACTACTAAGCACAACTGTAATAAAAGACTAGTGGTATAACTAAGCCAAGAAATAGCAAGTTAGGATTCGATAGCACTTCGGGGTATGGCCCTTGACACAAACAAAAAAAGGGATGAGAATGGTTGGTAGAAGTAAACCACAATTGAACCCTTTGTTGTAAGAACTGGCCCGAACGTGGTGAAATACATACGATAGGCATGGCCGTCACCACCTCCTAACTACCACAACTATCCTTGGGGGCTATTCCCGACATAAGTTCCCGTCTCCCGTCCATTTCCATTGAATTTCCGCCCGTATTAGCCTATTTCCATATACCCGCATATTCCAATCCCAGCTTTTCCAATCTCGATCCCGTTTTCACCCAAAAAAATATAAAAATAGAAATGGGAGAGGTATTTTCTCACCCGTTTGTTTCGGTTTTCATCACTTAGCGGCACACAACCTAATACACAATAATTGTGGCAGCCCACGTATGCACCAGCCCAGGCCAAGCTAGGCCACAAGCCCACTAGCGCAAAGCGGCCCTTTCTGGCGAGTTAGAGTTTGTCATAGAGCAACTTTATCGATTTAATAGGCCACGAGCTCCTTTCGGCCTGCCTGTGGGTGGTGGGTGGCTTTAACACCTGGGTTAGGCCGCATTGCCTTTTGTTATTCCCTCGCATGGGCTGTGATAATGCTTAACTTTAACTGTGGACACGGCCGGGCTAAACTATATGACATGGGCAAGGCGCAAATGTACGGACAGCTGACCTCGTGACGAGCAAGAGCAACATGGATGCATGCATATATCATCTTGAATTGTTTTGTGACCACTGACCATTATATTGAAGTTGTGCATCACTCACTATTGAATTACATAAACAACAACCACCAAATTAGTTTAGGATCCCTTTGGCCACAAGACATCACTCACTCTTGAATGAAAATTACATAAACTTTGGGTACCACGGCCCTTTGCGGCCCTCCCTGAACACTTGTGATCAGTCCTTACTACACATTTGACGCTGCATCGATATCTTGTTTGTGATGAGTCCCCTCCGTCTTGATACCCCGGTGATGCCGAAGCGACGGTGCGTAGAAGCGCTTGGCTCCGGTGGCGTCCAGCATTCTCTGGCTCAGCGGCAGGCTCCCCTGTTTGGCGTTGTACAGCGCGTAGGACAGCCAGTTGAGGACCTCGGGGGCGATGCAGGCGATGAGCGGCATCGGCAGGTACATCGACGGCCATGTCACGTACCAGTCGCCTCTCTGGATGCCGTCCGAGGCTACCTCGCACAGCTTCTCGACACGAACCACTGGGAACACCCCAATCTGCACCTGCAAACGACATGTACATGTCCCTCACGTTGGAAGCTTTGCTACTTCACATAACTGAGATATACTGAATATAGATAGCTTAATTTGTTGCAACTTACATCTCTGGCCTCCAGGTCAATGGCGACGTCGCCGTCTTTCTGGATGGCCTTGCCTTTGGTCATCTCAGACTCCAGGAATCCGGCCGTCAGTATAGTCACCGCATCCTCCGAGCCAAGCTCGGATCTCAGTGTCTCGTAGAACCTGAGCTGTGCTGCCTTGGTAGCCTGTTGTGTTGCACACATATAAAACTTGATTAATATTCAGAAGCCGTTAGGATTTAGGTGAAACAAACAACTGTTGCACTCACATATTTACAGTTTCTCTATTTTCTGAATTAGCTAGCTATAGGTGTCTAGGTATGTACTGTTTCGTTGCTTACATTGTACAAGCTCATCCTAGATGTAGGCGCCGTCGCGGCTGTGGAGGAAGACATGATGAGTTTTCCTTTGCTGGCCTTCAGGTGTGGCATGGCGTAGCAGGTTGGGTAGACAGAGCCCCAGAAATTCACATCCTAGATATATGTGTGCATGTCAAAAACGTCACCCACTTGAGTCTCACAGTACATAGGACATAGGAGTATATTTGGTTTACCATCATTTTGTTGAACCCGGTTATGTTGGTGATTTCGTCGAAGAAGCAGCTGGACCAGACCCCGGCATTGGCAACTAGATGGTTCACTGAACCAGACACACATACAATGACGCAGACGTGATCAGACAATAATACCAAGTCTCAAGATAACCACGTACGAGCAGGACTGTTCGCTTGGCTAATAAGCCAAAACTAAAAGTACTGAAAATGTATGGCTTATAAGTCAAGCGAACAGGGCGATAGCTAGAGGGATACAGAGATGGTCTCGTACGTTTGCCGAAGTGAGCGACGATGGCCTCGACGGCGCGCCTCGATTGCTCCGCGTCCGAGATGTCAGCCGGAATGACAAGAACGTCCGAGACGTCCGCCGCCACGCCCTCCAGCGCTTGCTTCCTCCGGGCCACCAGCGAAAGGCAGGCACCTTTCTTCCCGTACTGGTACACAAGCTCCTGCACGCACAATTGATCCCGTGCTGACTACAAGGTTACGGGGATGTTTAAATACAGGTAAAATTTAGAGGTATCACATCGGGTATCATATAAGGTGTCGCATCGAATATTGGGATTGTAATACTAAAATAAATTATGGAAGTCCTCAGGAATCAGCGAGATGAATTTATTAAAACTAATTAATCTATCATTAGTACATGTTTACTGTAGCACCGCATTATCAAATCATGGACTAATTAGGCTTAAAAATTCGTCTCGCAAATTAGTCTCAATCTGTGCATTTTGTTTCATAAATAATCTATATTTAATACTCCATACATGTGTCATACATCTAATGTGATAAGGAATAAATTTTAAGGGGAGAAACTAAACAAGCTCTACAATACCCTAAGTCTGTCCCTGTACGGTTCCTGGAATGTTTTACATTGTGCCTATCACGTACGGAGTAAATGTTGATCTTCCTCTGTTCCAAAAACAAAGTTGGTCCTGATTTTGTTCTAAGTCAGACTATATCATGGTTGGTTAAATTTATATAAGTTATAAATATTTATGATACTAAATAAGTATCATTTATCATCAAATTTATTTCCATAGTATGTCAATTTGGTATAACAAATTTTGATGTCGATTTGTAGAAATTTGGTTAGACTTAAGATGTTTTGACTTAGGACAGAACTAATATAATAAATTTCTTTCTAGAACATCGATAGTATGGGCAAATGAGATATGGAATTTCGTGGGGCGGCACTTGAAGGGGGCATGGGTAAAGCGACTGAGTCATAGGGAACGGTGTGGTGCGGTGGTGAAGAAGGTGCAACAGTAATAGACCAGCCTTCTTCTTATCCACAGTGGATGTGTTCCACACCTACCAAAAATTGATGGCTAGGGTCCAAGTTCAGACAGGCCCGCACCTCCCACCAGTACAGAGCAGACTTTCGGTTTTTGTCTTTAGTCCGGTCGTAATTTGGCCCAAGAGTAATAGGAGATTTAGTCTCGGTTGGAACTACCACCCGGGACTAGAATCCCCTGCTCAATGGATAGTGCAGTAGGCTTTTGCAGCAGAGACTTTTAGTCATGATCTGTGGTTTAAATCGGAACTAAAGGTTGCCTTTCAATCTCGGTTAGAATCACCAACCGGGACCAAAGGTCCCGCTGGCTTTTTATCCTGGGTTTAGGCTGCAACCGGGACTAGAGGTTGATACTTTAGTCCCGATAAGCTCCACCAACCGGGACTAAAGGTATATATATATCTTGATGATTTATTTTTTATATATTTCTCTAATATATATATTGTTGTATGGTATATTTATATGGGGGTTCTATATTTATTGGGATGTTTTTCAGTTTTTTTAGTTATGATGAATCACGGCGGACTTCCCCAGTCACAGGAACCATGTTTCCACCCAGGCGATCTTCTATTCGCGCCATCATTAGATAGGGCCGTTCCGCGTCGCCTAGACCCATTTTTTCTTATATACATTCATTAATAACATGATTATTGCATATGTCACAAACTATAAAACCGGTCAATTGGCTGGAAGCAGCACTATGGCTGCTCGGGTGTGGGACATCTTCGAGATGATGACAAGTGTGGTCGTGAATGATGAAGGTGGTGAGTTATGGACGTGCAGTCTTGCCTTCGACATCCCCATTAGGTACAATAATGAGGTGCGCCAGGACATTGTGTAGACTGGACGACAGTCACCGACAAAGATAGGCGCCTAGATCGATGTCGTGCTGCTTTCTTTGTAGGCAATTGAGCAAATTGGCTACCGTATACATAATTTCTCGTCCTTGAAGATAGAAGCTTTATGTCAGCATAGTCTGAATGTGCCACGAGTAAGCGAGAGGCATGCGACATTCAAAAATATGGATATGGTACGTTGTGTATGCTACATCTATGGGATGCCATATCCTCAGCGTTGCGAGACAATGGAGAGTATTTTAGTGCAGACCTTGCATTACATAGACAATGACCGTGGTTACACAATCCAAGACATAAACTACTGGCAGTGGAGACAGGCTAGGGTTGCAGCTGTTTTGTAGGATCCATGTGTTAGTTAGGTTTATTCATGCTATTATGTTTAATTAGGTTTATTCGAATGGTTATGTTTAATTGGGTTTATTTGTATGGATATTTTAATTATGTTTGTATGCAAGTTAATTATGTTTCATTAGGTTTATTTGTATGGATATTATAATTATGTTTGTATGGATTGAAATTTAACTCGTGTAGGATTGGAATGCATATGCAAATAAAAAAATCAGAGAAATAAAAACACAAGTGGTAGGATTGAAATGCATATGCAACTTTGTAGTTGACAAATTTTTCATTTGTAATCATCTACTATTTCGAAATTCTATTTGAAATTAAATTTTTAAAGAAGTTTGATTTCTCTTTTTAATCTCTAGCTAGGGTTGCAGCCGTTTTGTAGGATCCATGTGTTAGTTAGGTTTATTCATACTATTATGTTTAATTAGGTTTATTCGAATGGTTATGTTTAATTGAGTTTATTTGTATGGATATTTTAATTATGTATGTATGCAAATTAATTATGTTTCATTAGATTTATTTGTATGGATATTATAATTATGTTTGTATGGATTAAAATTTAACTCGTGTAGGATTGAAATGCATATGCAAACAAAAAAATCAGAGAAATAAAAACACAAGTGGTAGGATTGAAATGCATATGCAACCTTGTAGTTGACAAATTTTTCATTTGTAATCATCTACTATTTCGAAATTCTATTTGAAATTAAATTTTTAAAGAAGTTTGATTTCTCTTTTTAATCTCTGACTAAAACTTGTAACTAGTCTTTCTCCGTCATACTAACTTCAAATTTGATGATTTTTCCTAAAATTTTCTAAAATCGTGCACTATTAATTTATTGTGTTCTTATAGCTTTTATTTTGGTCATCTTTTCATTTGAATTTGTTTTATCAATTCGAAATTTAATTCTTAAAAAATGGCAACTGCAAATAACATTTTGAAACGGTAAATGAATTCAGCTAGGAAATTCATAAACATAAAAGTTGTAGAACTACTCAAGATATGTAAATTTTGAACAATGTTTAGTGCCACTTTGTCGGATGAAGAAATGACCAAAATAAAAGTTGTAGATCTCAAAAAGTTATACAACTTTGTAGTTGGCCACTATGTTTGAATTTCTCAATTTAAAATTTTAATTTTTAAAATGACCACAAATGGAGAAACAATCAATATAAAAGTTGTAGATCTTAAAAAATTATATAACTTTGTAATTAATAACTTTTTTATTTGAAATCATTTTGTCAAGAAAACGTATGTTTGAGTTTTTCAAATTTTAATTTTGAATTTTTAAAATGTAATTATAATTTATAGCATATGTTATTAAACATGTAATGAAACAAAGCATTATAAATTGTATATTAATGCAATTTTGTCTTGCAATTTTTTGAGCTATATTTTTTTACTACGTAACTTACACACAACCTATTTATGTTAAAGGAAATGTTAAGGATTGTTGCATGGACGGAAAACGAAACTGCCGGATAGGCAGCAGTTTCGTCGCGCACTAAAATTTGGCTTTAGTCCCGGGTTGGGCCACCAACCAGGACTAAAAGTCCTTTAGTCTCAGTTTGTGGCCCAACCCGGGACTATAGGGTTCTACCATATAAATACGGGTGTTCTTTCTTCTTTCTCCCCAAAATTTCACTCACCGCCACCACATCGCTTCTTCAATCCTACAGGCCGGCTGCGCTCGCCACCCGCCCCCTCTTCCTCGTCTGCGGCCGCACTCGCCACCCACGTCGTGCGCCCATCTTGATCGGGCGCGCGTGGCCTCACCACCCGCGCCGTGCGCCCGTCTCGATCCCGGCACGCGTGGTGACACCCTCGTCTCCGGCGGCTGACCTCGCCCTTGTCCTCGGCTCTGCACGCGGCCTCGCCGTCGCCCTCGTCTCGATCCAGCTAGCCTCGCCATCGTCCTCGTCTCCCCAGCACGCACGGTGACACCCTCTTCCTCATCTTTGGTGGCCGGCTTCGCCCTCGTCCTCTCTCCCCGGCATGCGCGGCCTCGGCCTCACCCTCATCCTCGATCCGACCAGCCTCGCCCTCATCCTCATCCTCACCCCGGCGCGTGCGACACCGTCTCTCTCATCTCCGGCGGCCGGCATTGCCCTTGTCCTCGGCTTCGGCGCGCGTGGCCTCGCCCTCCCCCTCGTCTTCGGCCGACCTCGACCTCGTCCTTGTCTCCAGCACACGCGGCGGCTCCATCGCCCTTGTCTCCACCAGCGCCTTCGTCTTCAGCCTCAACATCGTCTCCACCGGCGCCTTCGTCTCTGGCCTCGCCCTCGCTGCTACCACCAGGTATTCGACCTCGATCGCCTCGCCTCATCCCTTCCTGCTGTGTGAAACCGAGTGTTGAACATACAGCACAAGTATATACATTGCACATATCCGAGTGGCACTCCAGGCAACTGCAATTTTTTTCTTAACATACTGATCATAAGGTTTAAATGGACAATTCATATTGATGGTACCTTTTGTTACACTAAAAGTAGTCGGTGGCATTGGATGTCTAAAAAAATTGACTCAAGGGCTGAGTACAAGCTAGATGTTTTTTATGATATTATAGATATGGAATTAGGAACATTCTAATTGTTCTTTTTATTAAAAGGGGAATAGAACTACTCTAGGAATGTAGCACTCAACCCTAACTTAAGCTAATTATGTGGCCACTAGCAATAGCTATTTGTATTTACGAGATCTAACTTGTAAGTGATTTTTAACATTATGGTATATTATGTATGTATGTATGTATGTATGTATGTATGTATGTATAAACATTATATGTATGTATGTGTATGTATGTATGTATGTATGTATGTATGTATATATATATATATATATATATATATATATATATATATATATATATATATATATATATATATATATATATATATGCGGAAAGATACTGATTTTGGTGATATAAATTTTGATATATTGACTTTAGTGTGATATCTTGTATATATTTGATATGCATTTTGGTATATATTGGGTCCAATTATATGAATTTTGATGTATAAGGTTTTATAGATGTGAATTTTGATATGTAGACCTTAGTGATATGCATTTTGGTATATGAAAAATATTGACTTCAGTGATATATTTGAATTTTGATATTTTGTATATATATAGGGAAATTCTTATGAATATATGAATTTTGGTGTATGAATTCATATATTGACTCTAGTGATATAAATTTTTATATTTAACTTTAGTGAGAAGAGATGGCTAGACATCTCCCAGAACCGATTGTCCCGAGTTGGGGCTATTGTATTGCTTGGGGATTTGAACCAAGGTTGTCGGATATACCATTCAATCATCCTAGCATAGTAAGCAATGATATATGTTTTAATACATTAATATGTTTTAAATACGCTTGTACACAATATTTTTTTTTGATATGAATATATTTATATATATGCTTCTTTAATGTACCATAGGTAATTAACCCAATCATTTGGCTTGAAGAGGCACTTTCATATTTCGGGGTTGAGGGAGTGGATGTTGAAAGCTTTGATGTAGATAATGGTCAATTGGTCCAATCTTGAATTGGCTTTTCCCTCCTCGCGAGGAGGGATAGAGGTGTTATAAATCTTAGAGGTGGGAGTAAAGGCACCTGAGAAGAAAATTACAATTAAATATGTTGTCAAATCATGTTTGAATAAGCTTGCGAAAATTGGGTACATCATGCCTACACTATCCTCCATGACGATATAAGCAATAGATGCGGGCTCGTATCATGATGTTGTAGGCTTCTGTGCAAGCATTGATCAAACCGGCCAATACGATGTGGTAAAGTCAAAGTCGAACTCATAGCTTATGTTCAGATTTATTATTATTCGAAAGCTTCGTTCTCATATCCATATTTTGTGCCAACAATTACAGGTTGAGGAATATGACTTAACCTATGTAGGTTGTAGCTTTGAAGCCATTCTAAACCAGACAATGTATGCATTGGGTTTTGATTGGACATATGCCGATGAATAGCCAATACTCACTACGGAAGGATTTCAGAAAAAGTTGATTATGACTAAGTGGGGATCATTTGACCCACCGACTTCTCGACCACCACTTACCATCGTTAGTAGACCCTGTGCTCGTACTTTTGAAGCAATAGAGAGTGCACTACTTAATGCGTTGCTCTACGTCAACAATATTTCTGCATACAAAATCGGTGACCTACATTTTGTCGAGTACATAATACGACGTAGTCAAACTTGGTTGTGATCTACTTGCACTTGCATGAACCAGTGTGTAATTGAACTTTAGGGTTGGACATCTAGTTTATTGTAATGACTTGTTTTAAATTATTATGGTTTGTATGAACTTGATGAATGGGGATGATCATTGTAATATACAAGCTCTTAATTAGTTCCATTCTTATGTATGGATGACGTACAATAGTATAGCATATAATACGTGTACGAAAACTATTTGAAAGAAAAAACAAATTGAATGGAAAGAAACTATAAAAGAAAAGAAAAGATAAAGAAAATAGAAAATGTGATATTTAGTTATACCAATCGGAACGGGAAGTGCCTGCCCTCGGGCTCGGCCTGGAGCCTCTTTAGTCCTGGTTGGTGTAAGTAACCGAGACTAAAAGGCCCCCATTCAATCTCAGTTAGATGGTCCGGGACTAAAGGTCGGGCCTTTAGTCTTGGTTGGAAAACCGGGACTAGTGGGGGTTTCCCAACCGAGACTGGAACCCCCCTAGTGTATTAAAGGCACAAGTAATATACATCACAATTGCATTAATAATAAGTATATATAGAAAGTTAAAAAGAAGCAATTAATCCACTTCTCTATATATGGGAATGTTTGGTATACCTTTCCAAAGAAGCTGCATAAATAGCAGAAAAGTGTGGTCAGCATGAACTAGTCTAACACAACTTCTACATTTTAGTTAGTACAAATGGGGGTTACCGAGAAAAGTGAGTCCGGAAATGGTATAGAAAAGGGTGATGTTTGGCTTATAGTTCTAGTTTAGTTTGACCATAAGCATTATATAATCTATACCAAATAGACACTATATCCCACATCTAGTCATCTAACACACATGTATGAAGTAATTATATACAAATTCTTGAAATAGACTAAAAATATAAGATATATAAGCATGTTGTTGAAAAATGAACATGGGATACTTGGTCTCATAGTACATAGGACATATATAGGAGTATATTTGGTTTACCATCATTTTGTTGAACCCGGTTATGTTGGTGATTTCGTCGAAGAAGCAGCTGGACCAGACCACGACATTGGCAACTAGATGGTTCACTGAACCACATACACATACAATGACGCAGACGTGATCAGACAATAATACCAAGTCTCAGATGACCACGAGCGGGACTGTTCGCTTGGCTGATAAGCCAGGACTGAAAGTACCGTTGACTGATTTGTTGTGAGAGAAAAATATTGTTCGTTGGCTGAAAAGGTATGACTTATAAGACAAGCGAACAGGGCGATAGCTAGAGAGATACAGAGATGGTCTCGTACGTTTGGCGAAGTGAGCGACGATGGCCTCGACGGCGCGCCTCGATTGCTCCGCGTCCGAGACATCAGCCAGAATGACAAGAACATCTGGCGCGCCACATTACAGGGCGGCCGCTGCCACGCCCTCCCGCGCTTGCTTCCTCCGGGCCACCAGCGAAAGGCAGGCACCTTTCTTCGCGTACTGGTACGCAAGCTTCTGCATGCATAATTGATCCCGTGCTGACTACTGGGTTACAGGGAGGTTTAAATACAGGGTAAAATTTAGAGGTATCACATCGGGTATCATATGAGGTGTCGCATCGAATATTCGGATTGTAATACTAAAATAAATTACGGAAGTCCTCAGGAATGAGCGAGATGAATTTATTAAGGCTAGTTAATCCATCATTAGTACATGTTTACTGTAGCACTGCATTGTCAAATCATGGACTAATTAGGCTTAAAAATTCGTCTCACAAATTAGTCTCAATCTGTGCATTTTGTTTCGTAAATAGTCTATATTTAATACTCCATGCATGTGTCATATATCCGATGTGATAAGGAATAAATTTTAAGAGGAGAAACTAAACAAGCTCTACAATACCCTAAGTCTGTCCCTGTACGGTTCCTGGAATGTTTTACATTATGCCTATCACGTACGGAGTAAATGTTGATCTTCCTCTGTTCCAAAAACGAAGTTGGTCCTAATTTTGTTCTAAGTCAGACTATATCATGGCTGGTTAAATTTATATAAGTTATAAATATTTATGATACTAAATAAGTATCATTTATCATCAAATTTATTTCCATAGTATGTCAATTTGGTATAACAAATTTTGATGTCGATCTGTAGAAATTTGGTTAGACTTAAGATGTTTTGACTTAGGACAGAACTAATATAATAAATTTATTTCTAGAATATCGATAGTATGGGCAAATGAGATATGGAATTTCGTGGGGCGACACTTGAAGGAGGCTTGGGTAAAGCGACTGAGTCATAGGGAACGGTGCGGTGGTGAAGAAGGTGCAACAGTAATAGACCAGCCTTCTTCTTGTCCACAGTGGATGTGTTCCTCACCTACCAAAAATTGATGGCTAAGGTCCAAGTTCAGACAGGCCCGCACCTCCCACCAGTACAGAGCAGACTTTTGGTTTTTGTCTATAGTCCCGGTGGTAATTTGGCCCGAGAGTAATAGGAGATTTAGTCTCGGTTGTAACCACTACCCAGGACTAGAATCCCCTGCTCAATGAATAGTGCAGCAGAGACTTTTAGTTACAATATGTGGTTTAAATCGGGACTAAAGTTTGCCTTTCAATCTTGGTTAGAACCACCAACCGGGACCAAAAGTCCCGCTGGCTTTTTATCCTAGGTTTAGGCACCAACCGGGACTAAAGGTTGATACTTTAGTCCCAGTAGACTCCACCAACCAGGACTAAAGGTCCCCACCTATATATACCCGCTTCTACATTGTCCCCCCAGCCCGAGACAAAGGTCAAATCTTTGGTCTTTGTTTGTGCGTCTGTGTTCATCCGTGTTCTTGCTTGGGTAGCAAGTTCTTGCTCTCGTCCGCCGGCTTCATCTTCAAACTTAAAAGGTAAACTTCATCTTCTAATCTTTCACAGGAACCATGTTTCCACCTTGGCGATCTTCTATTCGCACCATCGTCAGATAGGGTCGTTCCGCGTCACCTAGACCTATTAATAGTATGGAATATTTTAAGTTTTGCATGCTAAAATAATTTGTTCATATATACATTCATTAATAATATGATTATTGTATATGTCACAGACTATAAATCCGGTCAATTGGCTGGAAGTAGCACTATGGCTGCTCGGGTGTGGGACATCTTCGGAGATGATGACAAGTGTGGTCCTGAATGATGAAGGTGGCGAGTTATGGAGGTGCAGTCTCGCCTTCGATATCCCCATTAGGTACAATAATGAGGTGCGCCAGGACATCATGCAGACTGGACGACAGTCGCCGACCAAGATATGCGCCTAGATCGATGTCGTGCTGCTTTCTTTGTAGGCAATTGAGCAAATTGTCTACCATATACCTAATTTCTCGTCCTTGAAGATAGAAGCTTTACGTCAGCATAGTCTGAATGTGCCGCGAGTAAGCGAGAGGCATGCGACATTCAACCATATGGATTTTGGTCATCTTTTCATTTGAATTTGTTTTATCAATTCAAAATTTGATTCTTAAAAATGGCAACTTCAAATAATATTTTGAAATCATAAATGAATTCAGCTAGGAAATTAATAAACATAAAAGTTGTAGAACTAATCAAAATGTGTAAATTTTGAACAATGTTTAGTGCAACTTTGTCAGATAAAGAAATGATCAAAATAAAATTTGTAGATCTCAAAAAGTTATACAACTTTGTAGTTGACAACTTTTTCATTTGAAGTCATCTTGTCAAATAAAACTATGTTTGAATTTCTTATATTTGAAATTTGAATTCTTAAAATGACCTCAAATGGAAAAACAACCAATACGAAAGTTGTAGATCTCAAAAAGTTTTATAACTTTCTAGTTAATAACTTTTTTATTTGAAATCATCTTGTCAAGAAAAAGTATGTTTGAATTTTTTTAAATTTGAAATTTGAATTTTTAAAATGTAATTATAATTTATAGCATATGTTATTAAACATGTAATGAAGCAAAAGCATTATAAATTGTATATTAAAGCAATTTTGTCTTGCAATTTTGTGAGCTATGTTTTTTTACTATGTAACTTACACTCAGCCTATTTATGTTAAAGGAAATGTTAAGAACTATTGCATGGACGGGAAACGAAACTATCGGGTAGGCAGCAGTTTTGTCGCGTGCTAAAATTTGCTTTAGTCCCGGGTTGGGCCACCAACCGGGACTAAAAGTCCTTTAGTCTCGGTTTGTGGACCAACCCAAGCACAAGAGAAGACCCAAGATATCAAGCAAAGTTCAAGCACGAAGAAAGAAACCAAGCCAGACGTAAGATCGCGAAGGAACGAGCTTCACATAGGTGACCGGACGCGTCCGATCAAGATGCTCGGCAACGGTAGCGTTAGCAGCAGCGACCGAACGCTGAGGATTCAAGTGACTGGACATGATGATGACACTGTTCATAGTCACAACAATAACTTAGCAATGACCGAAAGCTGGAGGGTGATCAACCAGATGCAAGAACTGCAGCGTCCGATCGAGTCCAAAGAGGTTCTAGAGCGGTGAGCACGATCGGACGCATCCGATCAACAGTGACCGGACTCGGTAGTGCGTCCGGTCAACGCACACGCTCCAACGATCGAGACGACTGGACACGTCCGGTTAGGACGACAGCAGCGTCCGGTCAGTAGCAGAAAGTTGGGTTTCGTCCCCAATAGCTACTTTTTCCATGGGGTTTATAAATAGACCCCCAACCAACTATTTGAGAAGTGGAGAGCTAAGGAAACATAACAAGGGTGTTGATACACCATTTTAGTGATCTCCACTTGCATAGTGCTTAGTGATTCATTAGGTGATTAGCGTAGGTGCTTTGCGAAGGCGTAGGTTGATTAGACCACCGCTTATGCGCTTGCTCTAGATTTAGGCCTAGTGTTTAGTGAGGTTTGCATATCTCTTACCACTCGGTGCTTGCGCGCACCATTGTTGTATATCGGAGGTGCTTGTAGTCTTGTGAGATCACACCAACCACGTTTGTGGTGTGGTCACCACTGTGTACCGAAGGGAACAAGGCCCATGACGGTTTGGCCAGAAACTTGATAGTGAAGACGGCAGGGAGCGGTCTAGGAGAGGCTTGCCGGAAGGCACACCGGAGACCCACTTACGCGTGGGGAAGGCCCGGGGCTTCCACGTAGTTACCCGACCGGGAGCTTGGCCCTTGCGAGGGATTCCTTGCGAGGGGCTCCAACGAGGACTAGGGGGAAGCTTGCGCACTTCTCGATACCTCGGTAAAAATACTGGAGTCATCGACGATAGTTTGCATATTTCTACCTTACTCTTTAGCTTCTGCATTTACATTGCAATCTTGGTTTGTGCTTTACTTTCCAAGCTTAGTGATGGGCTAGTTGATAGGTTTGGAACCTAAGTTGCATAACTCATTTTTGCGGTAGAGAAGCAACACACTAGCAAAACCGTAGTTGCACATTTAGATTACTTTCTTGCATAGGTTTTGACTAGGTAGAAAAAGAGGCCATAGTTTAGAATTGAACTTTTAAGTTGCCTAATTCACCCCCCCCCCCTCCTCTTACGCATCACGGTCTCTTTCACATACTAATAAATAAAGTACTTACAAAAGAAAGAAAGAGCTATACCAGACTCCTAAAGACTGCTCCAGAGCTCCCACCAATACTAGCTACTACTAGAAGAGCTACATCTTGAGAGAGAGAGAGAGAGCTACCTCTCTTGGATGTGTAGGTGTTTGTTACAAGTGAGGGGTGAGGGTCCTATTTATAGCCTAAGGTGGAGTAGGGGCTACTCCATCGCCACGTTAGCGATCCGCGTGACATCCTCTCCTTGCCCTTGGATCAAACCACCAATGAACCGCCTTAAACTGATGCATATGATTGCTCCCAAGTGTGTTTCCTTGCATGTGTCTGAAGGAGAGGCGACATAGATAGGGCATCGGCCGGAGTGCCACTATGGAGTGGGCCCTCCTCCTTTGGTGTGGGGCCCCTTGGGGTATAGGAGAGTGTGGGTATGAGCACCATTTGTCCAATCGAGCACCTGACATACCAGATTGTGAGTCATCAATCCATGTGATGCCTCTTTTCGGCCCTTGATCATGCACCGACTTGGGATCAACGGTGGAGAAGGCTTGGGGTTGTGTTTCTTGGCCATTTCCCATGGATTGGTGAGGTCACACTTGAAGTGCCACACCAGGCGGTGCCACCAAGTGGCCCATGGTGGCCCACCTTGCTCCAATTGCTTCTAGTTGCTTGATTTTTGATATTTTGCATAGTTTTCCTGCTTGAGCAAAGATCTCCAAGTGCAAGTGAAAATATGTGAATTATAAACATAAACCACTACTGATGGTGTTGTATAGAGCCATTTTTTGTGCAATGTTGTGCAATGTTGATGGTCAAAATAGGCATTTAGTGACTGTCAACACCCTCTGAGCTACCTAGCCCTATGAGAGACTGCCCACGTCCAGATGATGATAGCCATGCCAAAGAGGAGCCCTCTGAGCAAACTCCCTTCTCCACCCACCCGTAGAACAATGAAAGTTGCCTAGGTTGGTATTATCTTACAGTTGTCAATCGATCAATTCACAATACCTATTTGATATCCATGTTACTTTTCTAATAATCTGAATGTATGAAAACTTTCTAGTACCATTGCCGAGAAGTGCGAGGAAGCCGAGGCCTTGAACTCATGGAATTTTGCTTGACAAAATGCGCAAATCAATGGGAGAATTGAGAATGCCCATCTCTGTTGCTGAGGGGAACATAAGGCCATATGATCCAGTGCAAGCTGCCAAGTTTGCTTCAGAGGCAGGTGTAGTAGTCAGGCATCAAATACCATGTTTAACACATTGGAAATATTACAAGAAGCTTTGTGGAGAGGCTAACTGTATGTATGGGTATTCTCTCTTGACATTCAACTTTGCTTTGAGCAACTTTAACGGATTTACTTTTCATTCACACTACTGCGTGCAGTCAAGGCTGGACATTGACAAGGCTCACCCACCAACACAAGAAGCTTGTTGGAATGTATTGCAGAGTGGGGTATGGTAGGCATGTTGAAGCAAACCTACTTCAATGGCATCCCTGCTAATCGGATCCGTATGACCTCTCCTGTCCCGTGCATGAGTGATGCACAGTGGTGTGAACTTGTCAAGACTTGGTCTAGTGCTACGAACAAGGTGTGTGTGAACCCATCGATTTCATGTCTAGTCTTGCTATATTCTACTTGTGCTATAGTTTAACACAAATGAAGCTATAGAAAAAATCTGAGACGAACAAGCAAAACTGTGCAAAAGTGAAGTACCACCAGTCTATAGGATCTTGCTCCTATGTTGTCCAACTGCAAACATTTGTAAGTAATGGTTGTATTTTATTGTTACTCTTGCCTTTGTATAAATATAAATAGAAACTCATGTGCAATGTGAACAGAAGGAACAAGAGGAAGGCCGTAGAACACGATTAAGGACTTGATGAATAACATGATGATCTAGGACTTGAACAACATGGTCAACCTAATGAAGATGTTAACGCTGTGGATGTCTTCAAGGACTTCCATACTAGTACAAAAAAGGGCCTGAGCGATGCTGCAAGAGCAGTAGTTGTAAGTACCTTCATTTGTTTTCCTTGAAATCTAGTGAACCCATTGTCATAAAAGAAGGAAACACAATAGGTGCCTAATGTGGCAACATCATTTAATTTTGTAGTTGTAAATTTACTCCAATCAATATGGTACATATATATTATGCTTATGTAATCTCTATCGGTAGTAGGCTACAAAAGATCTATGCATTGTGCTTATGTAATCTCTAAATGCAGTCATCTGAGGAAGCCCTATGACTTACTTGTTATAAATTAATCTCTTGGGTTTTCAATTGAAGTCCTCTTCCACTATCTATAACCTAATGTTTACTGATTGAATTTCATAGGAAGCTATGGAAGCTATGCAAGCAGAATCTATTGTTGATGGGTAGCAACCAATGACTAGTGCTAATGTTGTTTCCAAGGTCCTCTGCCTCTACCAAGGCAAGCGCCCCTCCCAGGCAAGCAGCAAAAACCTTTTTTTGAAGAATGCTGATATCCTAAGAAGCTCCACCAGAACAGAGACATTGGCGAAGATGACACTTCGGGAGCAGGTTGTTGGTGAACAGGAAAGTATATCTGAGCTCATCGAATTAGTGGATGAACTAAAGGTGAGGACAGAAAAGGCTGAAAGGGAGCTTGAGGAATTCAAGCAACAGCAACAGGAGGAGTACAATAGGCTCTGTGAGCTAGTCTTGCGCTTAAGCTCTCCTGATAATTCACTCTCAGTCTTCAACTCCTACGGCTTGATGCGGTGAACATTTGTGATCTGTTGTGTGGACGCATGTGATGGTTTGATATTGTGATACTCTGTCAGTGGTTCACTGCTGACGTGTGAAATGTTAATTATGGTTATTTGATTGCCATGCTAAATTGTTATGTAATCAATCTGTGTAGTAGTGACGATCTTGAATTACTTCTATGACGAATTGATTGTACTCCACGCGGTAGAACCAGAACAGGCCTCGTGATCAAATAAAAATGCGACACGTGGAGGAATCAGCGCATGACACGTGAAATAGCCAAAGCACGATACGTGGGCTATTAAAAATCTAACACGTGGAAGGATATCGTCAAGCCACGTGGCCAAATAAAAATGCAAAACATGGACGGACAGTGCCGTGACACGTGGTCGAATAAGAAACGGCCATGTGGACCAATAAAAATACGACACATGGTCCAATGAAGAAGTGACATGTGATCCAACCGCAACATGACACGTGTGCCCATAAAAAACTAACATGTGGAACAACAGAAACCCGACACGTGGTCCAGTAAGAATATGAAATGTGCAATAACTAGAGATGGCCACGTTCTGCAACAAGAATGTGACACGTACCTGAACCATCTCCAAAACAACCGGCTATAGCATGTACCTATGAAAAGCATCTCCAATGGAAGCATCCACCAGCGTGGCAGCCGTCGTGCCACGCATGCCAAAGCAGTTCTATGACGTTCTGTTTTCGTCACAGATCAAGCCACTTCTATGACGATTTGCGAAAATTGTCATAAAAGTTCAAGTATGACGCGACTTTTATGACGAACCGTTTTTTATCACAAAACAGAAATTATGACGAATTTGACTTCTTCTGTGACGAAAGCTATTCGTCATAGAAGTGGATATTCTTAGTAGTGTTGAAAGCAAAACTTTGGCCACAACCTTTTTCGTCGCGGAAGTGCAAGGTAGCTATAACTTGATACTTGGGCGTAATTGGATCCATGCCAATAAGTGTGTACCTTCTAGCTTGCACTAGTTCCTTATCTAGTGGGTCGGGGACGTTATTGAAATTGTCCATGAGATGCTCCTTCACTCGGAGGGCATAATGACGTTGCCACAGCTGATGCTCATTCACTCGAGGGACATAATGACGTTGCCTGCTTGTTTGGTCCGGACCTTGCTGATGTTCACTTATTAGTGTCACTAGAGAGGGTTCGTACCTGTTTCCTTGAAGCCAATTGATAATCGGCTCAATGTCATCATGTAATCATTAATGGATGCTAATTTGGAATGGTTCAAACATCATCTTGAGTAGTATCGGGCTTCTAAGACTGATGTCTGTGAGGCTATTGATTTTGATGAGCTCAATAAGTTGGGCCAAGGTTTCACATGGGCTGACCCATTGGAAAAAGTTGATGTTAGGGATGCCTCAGTGCCTAGGCCGACGTTTATAAACCAGAAGTTAAAAGTCGATTACAAAATTGAACTAATCGCGCTTTTCAAGGAGTATGTTGTTTGCTTTGCATGGAATTACACAGAGATGCCTAGTTAAGTACATTTTGCTATGACTTGTCCACCAAGTAAATGAGGTGCCTTGTCTAGTTTGGACCTCTTAGCCTACTTGGTCCTCATGTCATTTGGGATTTTTTTCTTGCTGTGAGGGTACCGAGGACCAATATACCGACATAGAGCAAGCCACAACAAGGTATCTACCGAGGACACATTATCCAAAGTTGTTGAGCCCCATGATTTTGTTAAAGATAACCGGATCCCACTTTAGTACTTTACTCTTTTAAGTAGTACTATATAGAAATTGTACACTAGGTGAGAGATCATAAGGGGTCTAAAGTTGTACATTGGGTAAGGGTCCGTTAGGACGGAGAGACCTATTGCAAATAGGATGTGCTCCTTTTGCTAGAGTTGACTGTTGGGTCCACTTGTCCGACATTGTGAGGTGACGATTGCTACCTTATTTTCGTTATGGAGGAGTATATGTCAAACACTCTTCTAGATGTAATGAAAGAAAAAAAATAAATCTTATTTTAACAACAACAACAACAACAACAACAACAACAACAACAACAACAACAACAACAACAACAACAACAACAACAACAACAACAACAACAACAACAACAACAACAACAACATCATCATTATTATTATCATTGTACAGATATAGATAGAACATATGCTTTGATAATAACGTACACCTGCCGTAAGTAGCTAGTAAACGATTAATTAAATTTAATTTAGGAATTAAAGGGATACGCTAAAAATACAGATTATTTATAGTTGATGCATGTAGCAGGTTCCATGTCCAGTTGTCGTCGCTGAAGGCTGAAGCGACTGCCTCGATCGTCTAGTACTGGTTGGGGACCCTGCAGTTCTTCCTGATCTCCAACTTGTTTCCCTGGGCTGGCAGGCTGCTGAGCTTGGCCATGGCGGCGGCGAAGTCGGAATTCCACTCCGCCGGGTTGTTCTTGTACTCATCCAGCTTGCTGGCGGCGAAGCCGTCCGTGCGTAGCACCCAGTCGGACTTGAAGAGCACCTTGTTGACGAGGTTGTTGTGGTAGTAGCTGTTGTCGAGGACGCCCCTCTTCGGGTTCACCCCCATTGCCACGGGGTCGTAGGCAGCGTCCTTCTGGAAAGCGTCGCTCCCGTCGCGAGCGTTGTTCGGCACCGTCGGGTTCTGCCCACTCTTGAGCAACGCCAGAGGCGTTGTCTTGTTAAGCGCCGCCTGGTAGTCGGAGTCGACGGGCGTGGAGTCGGGCCCCCCTAGGCGGTCCTGGTAGGAAGAGAGGTGAGCGACGCCGATGGAGTGCGCGCCGGACAGGACGACAAGCTCCTCGACGGTGAAGCTCCTGCCTCGGCTGGTCGCGTCGAAGTTGTCCTTGAGCTGGTCGAAGTCGAAGTTGGGGTGCGGGAGGTTGGCGTCCGCGGCCGCAGCGGACGAGACGACGCCGTCCTTGCGGCCGCCGGGGAGGGTGTAGAAGATCTTGCCGCCGCTGAGGATGTCGGCCGCGTCGCGCGCCGCGAAGGCGACGATGTCGGCGCAGGAGGCGTCGGTGCCGACCTTCTGCTTGATGGCGTCGATCACCTCGAAGCCCGCGAGGCCGATGTTGTTGGCCGCCTTCTTCTCGGTGTTGGTGCCGTCGGTGGGCGTCTTGTCTAGGAGCACGGAGCCATCACAACCCTAGTAAAATGTGACAGCATTATCGATCGAGTGAGTCTTGTGTTTTGGACCGGAGCTCGTGCAATATACGTACAATATAATGCAGTGATGATGTCGTCCTAATATAGGAGTATATAATCAAGCAATGCAAGCAAGCAATGTGTGTATACTTACATTGACCCAGCAGTCATGGAAGACCAAGCGAACAAGGGCGGGGCCGATGCTGGGATTGTTTGCCATGGCCTTCTCCACTTCCTTCCTCACCTTGTCCTGGACTTTGTCGTAGTAGTAGCGCCCGGCAACCGACTGCCCGGCGAGGAAGGCGAGCAGCACGAGCACAGCAGCGACGGTGGCGTTGAGCTTCGCCATGTCCTCCTCCTACTAGAATGGTTTGAGGTGGCTAGCGAGAGCGAGGTGGTGTTGTGTGTTTGGAATGAAGCTTGTAGCCGAGAAGTATTTATAGATACACTGCCCAACGTCGCCGAGGGGGTGAGCAGCCTGATTGGCTCGCATGCAGATAATGTTAGCTCTGGTAAGTTAGGCATACGTTGCTTGTCGATCATATCCATTCGTATATATATATATATACGTGCTGCTTGTTTATTTTTAAGTGATCTTGTCGTGTGTATGATTATTGGTTCTACCTCCTTTGCTTTTGGTCTTTTGGACTCTTAAAAAAGTTAGAAAGGATCACACCATATCCACTAGCGATCCTAGCTAAATGGGCATGGGAATAGTTATGCGCTGGATCCATGTGCAACCTTAGGTTGCTGACAAAATGGGTTGACCGTGTGCAAACATATATCAGAGCTGTGTTAAACAACCGGTGACGGTTTTTTTAATTAGGTGCCGTTTGGTTGGTGGAAAATGGGCACTGGGATAGGGAAATAGCTTGTGGGATAGATTTTATCCCTTGTTTGGATAGTGGGAAAAAGAAATAAAGATGAATTTGGATTGTGAAATCTCAACCCGATGGGAGGGTGGCTTTCGACGGGGAAATGAGATCTGCTCAGCACCGCGAAACGGAGCAGGCCGCCGCCACGCCGTGGGCACGAGTAGCAGCGGCTCACGGAAGCCTCAACGTGAGCAGGAGCAGTGGCGGCAGCACTCGTGGTAGCTCCTCTTCCTCCTCTCTCTCTCTCTCTCTCTCTCTCTCTCTCTCCTCTCCCTTCGCTCCCTCTCTCTTTTATGGCTACTCTCCCGTGGAGGCGTGACACCTGGGGAGCCTCGCCGGTGGCAGGCCACCGCTGCAGCCAACCCAACCGACGCCGCCGCCCCGATTGGCGGCGAGCTGCTGGTGAATGCGCTACAATGAGCATTCGTATTAGTTGAACATGTATACAGTGCATGAGACCATTTGTTCACTTATTTGAGGCAGTAGTGCTAGACAAATGGAGTACGTCATGTCCAAAAGCGACCCAAAGTGATCTTGTTCCCATAGCAAAAGACATATGAGGCTTGAAAAGATCTGCGATTGAGAACAAGCCTTGATCACTTTTGCCTGGAGTTGAGGAAGCTTGAAGTCAGGTTTCTTTGTGCTGCTTGCATAACTGAAACAATTGTGATATTAGAATTTGATATAGTTGTGAATTTGATTTGATTTCGTTTGGTTAGACGGAGATATGTAGAGATTGAGGACTAACCTTGATCACTTCTGTTTGGAATTGACGAAGCTTCAAGTCAGGTATCTTTGTGCTAAGCAGTACGACCTGTTGGGCTGTAGTTCTCTTTCGAATATATGAGGAAACAATAGTTTCAGCGTTTTTCATGTTTGTGCTGCTAAAGTAGTTTTCTTTGTCCCGTCGCGAGGGTGGACTGTGGCAATGTCACCATATGATGCAATCTTAGGCAGGCTGAATGTGATATCTTTGTTACTCTGCTCACTGGACAGCCATCTACCTGTGATCTGACACAGGTTGGCAGGAAGCTGTTTCGGTTAGTTGTCAATGTAGCGATGTCATATACATCATTATTGTTGCAGGACTGTTAAGATTGCCAAATGATCATGGAGATAACACACTACTCTTTTTTAGTCAAAGAGCAATAAATCGCTATTGGACAAAAAGGATTATGATAGGTCCTCTCTACATTTTTGGTTAACGGAGGAAAAGAGGAACATGGTACACTGTAGTTGCCAACAAATCATTCAGAAGGTGTTAACAAACAATCAAATTGTGTTAACAAACAATCAGAATCAACATATCATTGCAGTAATCGGAGAGAAGTACGTACCTTGTTTCATGATTTTCACTTCACCTTTGGGAAACCCTCCACTATCATCATTTTTTTATGAAAAGCTGGAACCTAAATTTGCTTTACCCCAAAAGCCAAAACAAACTGATACAACAACCAATATAATAGAATATATTTTGAATCTTTGATAAACAGTTCCCTTGTAACCAGAGCAGTACATGCAGCTTTGTGGGGATAGATCATGTATAGGTAATATTGGTATTAGAAAGCTAATGACACTATCGGGAAATTAGAAAAAGAATGCGTCTGTTAAACCGAACCTATATGAGCAGTGCGCATAGTTGCAGTGAGAATTGAAAGAAACAGGAGAAGCAAAAGTGAGCACAAACAAGCAAAGTGTCTGACAATGCTATCTCTGGAAATAGGGTGTGTGCTCAAAACCAAGAGTGTATAACCTGACATCACAGGCAATGATGACGGACAGTGATGATAAGCGTAGAATCAAGAAGAATATATCTATCACTTCATGGGCAATAAGCAGAAGCTCAGATTGAACAACTATGTGTTATTGACATCACAAACAACGATCATAAGCAAGTATGAGCACAAAACCTAATGCAATGATTAGATTAGGCAAGGGGAGAAACCATCATAGGCAAGGGCATCCATGTTAGCCAGAAAACATGTACCACTGTACCATTCCATCCGAGATTAACGGAGCAGGATCACTGCACCAATTTGGACTGTAGAGGAGGCAAAATCTCTTCTTGGCTCGCTGTCTATCGTGTTTGCACAGCGCCACCACAAATTTCATAAATAAGAGGTGATTTCAATGAACAGTAGCTTCCGTTGGTGGAGCCGGAGCACACAAAATAGAATTGGTACATAGAGAGGCCAAAAACCAAACCAAGCAATTGACCATTGCCTTAGCTATCTCCTACAATTAAAAAGAGCAAAACGTGGACACTTTTTCGTGCGATATTTGTTTTGTGTCGTCCGTCTGCCACCCCGTGAAACCGCGAGTCCGTCGCTCCCCTCCCCGCCTTCCGTGAGAAACTTCCCCGCCTCCCCATCGCGAGATCCAGGCACCAATCACGCTCGGTCCCAGCAATCCTCTTATCCTCTCTTTGCCCTCGCCCTCGGCCTCGCGGCAATCACAGGTCTAAAGCTGTGCCCGTGCGCCGCCGCACGTCACCGACGCCGCCGTGTCCTGTGCCGCGCTGCCTTCGCTCCCCATCCTGACATCCTCCCCGCACAACCTGTACTCCACAACGCTCCACAAAAAGCCGCGCCGCCGCCGCAAGACCATCCCCGACCCGCAGTCGTCACCCGCGCTGTAGTCCTCGCCGTGCGCACCCGCGTCGTGCACCTACGCCATCATCCTCACTGGATCCCACACCCTGCTGGATCCCACAGGCCGCCGCCGCAGCACGCGCCGCTCCCCATCCCCGCACCCTACACCCTATCGCGTCGTCATCCCCGTCGCTCCTCGTCAGCATCCTCTACGAACAAGGCAACACCAAGGGTTGTTCCCTCTGCTCGAACAAGGGCGCGGCACTAGATCCATGGCACGATAGCCATCCGGGCGGTAGGTTCCATGGGCCCCTAGGCCATCTCTTTGAGAACGCTGAGGATGCCGACGCGCTTCTCGGGTACAGCCGGTTCATCGCGCAGCTCAAGCCGCACAAGTAGCATAACATTGTTCCTGCTCCTGTCTGGATCACCACACTATATTCCTGCTTTGCGTTTGTGGGATCAGGGAAGCTTTTGCTATGGGGTTCTTCAGGTAATTGCGGTGAGATTTGATGTGATTTAGCTAAGATCTGTTGCGGCTGTTCCTGAAGGAAGGAACTGCTGTTCACTGTCATGGAAAATTTACAAGCGGTAGATGGTGATCTATACTAGCATAGCATGAGTTTCTTTGCTATACAAAACACCCTACACTACAATACAACTGAAACTCGCACACGGTGAAGTTCAATAAGAATAAGGGGAAAACAGATGCCTAGCTCATAGTTACACAAAATTTACTTGAAGCTTTGCACAGGGATGGTCTTTGATATATTGCTCGAGTTTAGAATCATCTCTAAATCTGAAACCATGCAATTTCTGACGTTGCGTTAGACTAACTGGGTAAATTCTGTACACTTTCAGGTCATCCTCAACTCTAATACTCGGTGGTCTTTCATCCTTCCACACAGGAACGTGGCCGAGGGGCCTAAATTTACCGAGCACTGTAAATTTCAAGGTTCCCAGAGTTAACTAACAAGTTTAAGGTCACGTCTGTGTGTTTTATTCTAAAGTCATTTTGTTTATAGTTTCTTTGGACATTGATAGTTCTATACAAAGCATGTGAAGTTTGATCCTGAATATCTGTACTAAATTAAGAGTGAATATAAGTAAATTGATAGTTCACAGTCTCTTTTTATTCCATCATGGTTTTGTACTAAAAGTAAACACATCTCACGTTGGGGGATGGAGGGCACCCAATGCAGCCACTCACATCGCCGTTGTCGCCGCCGGCCCTGCCGAGGAAGAGGGCCTTCGCCACACTCACCAGGGACGAGATCGCTGAGGACTTCGCCACCATCTGCGACAACCGCCCGCCACGCCGGCCACCCATACGTATCAGCATATTGCCACGAACAAGGAAGTGCATCTACAAGCATGTGTCCATGCCATTGTTGCTGGTAGGTCCGACCAACTCTCTGCTGGGTTGGAGATTAGGGAAATCTTGCAGGTTGGAGATTAGGGAAATCTTGCTTAGTCTTAGGATCATGGCACTACCGTGATTGCTCATAAGATGTTTGTGAAAATGCCAAGCATGTCTATCTTGGTTGCAGTACATAGCATGTGTCCTGCAAATGCCATAGTTTTTGTACATCAATTCAATTCCAATAAAGTCCCAATTGTTTAGATTCAATTATCAAGCTCTCAATGTTTACCCAAGATGACCAGTGAGGTTTTGTTGTGTTCTTGTTACACAGTTGTCAGATTAGCATCAGCTGCTCTTCTTGAGCTACATACAACATATGTAGTTTGCTGCACTTCTTCAGTTGTAGAAACTTGGTATATGTCTCGTAAAATTGAGTAGTGATGTAATAGGTATTTCACATACATGTTTATCACGGGTCTTCTTCAGCTACGTACAACATATGTTGAGGCTAACATAGGTTGTTTGCTGCTCTTCTTCAGTTGTTTGCATACATGTTTGTCATGATCTTGATGAAGTCAGTGCTGGGCAACATACTAATGATTTTCTTTTTGCCGCAACTACTTTGGTGAATTGTTATACCAGTTATAATTTATAAATACTTCTTGTAGTACAAATATATAATGATTTATGCACACTGTGTGGTTTTCAGTTTTAGAGTACTGTTGGCTGTTGCCTTCCTGTCGAAGGCTCCGGAAAGCACCTATGAGACTGGATCTGAATGTGAGTTATACTTCCTGTTTGCGTAATCATCTACACATTGAGGTTTTTCAATATATGTTTTTATGCTTGGTAGACTGAAGACATCACCTAGCAAATTTATGCCAGACAGCATTTTGCTACAATCAATTCTATTTAGCACATTGACAGGTTCAGGTGGGGCATGGCCATGGAAACTATATGGCTTCATCCAGAACTATATAACCAGGAGCATCCAGCAATGTCACTTGAACTCCTTGGCCTAAGGTAATATCCTAAATCTAGATCAGTACCGGCAGGATATGAACATGCCATTCTTATATACTTCAGTAATTTTTCGGACTTCTAATAGTTTCATGGCTTGTGAATAATTTGTAAATGTGTTCTTTACCCTTTGAGTGCCCCATCATGTTTCATTCAGTTTTCATGTGCTCCTGGATGTTACTATGCTATTAAAGTGGGGGACTCCACTTTCATATTGCATTCTTTACCCTCTTAGTTCATGTCGACCCAAGAGACATGTCTTTGCTGAAACCAAGGTTAGTGGTTCCTTTTGGATCAATGTTTCAATGCATCTTGGTGCTTACGGTACTACATTTGCAAAGTCTTCGGTTCCTACTGTACATGAATTTGTTGAAAAAATAAAAATGAAAAACTAGATGCCTTTGCTCCAAAGAATAATTTGCAACTTATGGCCTCTGTTTTTTACTAAACTAGGTACTGCTATCCGCCGATTTTTACATGACTTCTCTCCTTCATTATTGCTTTACTTTCCCATTTCTCTATATGCCTTGTGATGTTTCATCTTATCACTGGAAGAACAAAATGTTCTATAAAATGCATGGTCCCATTTAGTGGTTATTATTTTTTGAAACAGTTCTGAAACAATGTTCTGAATTTTTTTAATTGGTGATATGCACTGACTACGCCTTAAAAATCACTTTTTCTACAGTTTCAGTGCTCTCCAGCACGTAGGCTGCTACTTTTTTTACAATTTCATTATTTTCATTCTGCTTATAACAATTAGATGTAGAACTGCCCTTTAATCCACTACAGCAGACGCGTGCTTTGCCAAGTGCTGCACTCGGCAAAGAGTTGTCGGCATATCCCTTCACGGCAAAGGCTTCTTTGTCGAGTGCCGCTTGTCGGGCACTCGGCAAAGTATTTATCGAGTGCCACGGCGGCACTCGGCAAAGAAAAGTCGCCGTGACGGCCAGATCACGGTGACGTTTTTTTGCCGAGTGCCACGCGTCGGCACTCGGCAAAGAAATGTGTTTTTATTTTTAAATGCTTTGCCGAGTGCCTGCATCTGGCACTCGGCAAGGCTTGTTTTTTTTTTTGGATTTTCTTTGCCGAGTGTTGTAGGTAGGCACTCGGCAAAGTAGTTTTTTTTTTTAATTTTCTTTGCCGAGTGCCTTGACCAAGGCACTCGGCAAAGCTGGGAAGCTTAGTGTCCCAGATTCCCAGCTTTGCCGAGTGTCATGGTCATGACACTCGGCAAAGAAGTGAAAAAATTCAATTTTTTTGGGTTTTTAGTCTTGCATCGTTGCAAACAAGATATACATCATATATATATATATATATATATATATATATATATATATATATATATATCACACAAATATATATAATACAAATGTATATCACAATCCACCACAAACACAAACATAGCATACAAGTATCACAATCTCGACTCCCAAGTCCAAAGTCCAAACACACAAGCATAGTTCACAAAGTTCACAAGTGCATTATATCACAACGGCTGCCATTTGAAGCTCACGGCGATGGTCTGGGTTGGGATGGCCCAACGTGCGATCCCGGTGAACCTCCGAGGTGGTTCGACGCCGCCCCCGATTGATGCCGCACAAAATAGAAGAGATTGCACGTGAGCGACAAGAGAAGAGATAAATATACAAGATAAATATCCGCCACTACCATCACCACCACCACATCACCGCCATCACCAATACTTCACCACCAACACTTCACCACCACCACCACCACCACCACATCACCACCATGACCACCACCACCACCACACCACCACCACCATGAGCACCACAACACTGTGACCACCACCACCAACACCACGCCACCACCACTAGGTTTCTCTAGGTTTCACTAGGTTTCTCTAAGTTTCAGCATAGAAAGTAAAACTTCGTACTTATACTCATCGGGGTAGAATCAGGACGTTGTGGAGGTGGATCTAGAGAAAGCAGCGTCTATGGGATCGCCCAACCTTGTTGCTGGCCAATTTGCTGCATGAACTTGATCATCTCAGCCATCTACCGCTGAGCTTGCTCCCGCTAGGCCTCCAAAGCCTGTAGCCTCTGCCGCTCGGCCTGCAGTTCCTGCACCTGGGCCTACAGCATTTGACCCCAATGTTTCAATAATGCATAGGTAAGGTATGTAAAAGTCAAAGAACGACGAATGAAACAGGAATGCTTACCTGGAGTGCCAACACCATGGTCAGCTGTTGGCGTATGGGCATGCTTGAGCTCATGCTCGCTGCTCGGAGCTAGTGGAGAGGAGGAGTAGAGGTCGTGTCGAGGACGTCATCGCCAATCCAGAACTGCCCATGCTTCTTGCCTTGCCCCACCCTCATCATGAGCTGAGGATCAAGGCGCTCCTCGGTTCTCAGATCGTAGCTCGGCCCATGGATTGACCTTGCCGCCTCCGTGTACGAAGAGAGGCAGGTGTGGACGCTGGTGTTGGTGTACGCCTCAAGCGGGGCATCTGGGTCGTACTCGATGTCGGTCGTTGCCTTGCCCATGTGAGCCAGAGCATATGCCTTGAGTTGACCAACTGGCTGGCCACCGTGTGCATCCGACTACGAGAAAGACAACAACATGTGGTTAGAAATGATGCAGAATTGAGCACGGCTAGATTAGAGCAATGGCAGAGACTTACATATGCCTTTGCATATTTGCTGAGGCTACGGCTGCCCTGATGGTGAGGTACACCTGGCATCTGCAAACACCTGTCGTGGGCCTCCTCGTGCTTCTTCTGCCAGTCCCCGTCCATCCAGGTGTCCACAATATATTCCCAACAATCGGGGTGGGTGGCGCCAACTGTTTTGCATGCCCCCCCATTCGTGCCTCGGACGGGAGGTGCAAAATCAAATGCTGCATCGACAAGAAAAAACCAGGTGGAAAGATCTTCTCCAACTTACAGAGCAACAGAGGTGCCGCTTTTTCCAACTCCTCAACCACTTTCACAGATACCTCCTTGGCATAAAGCTAGCGGAAGAAAAAGCTCAACTATGCCAGCACCTTCCAGACATTCTCAGGGACATAGCCTCGAACCATCAATAGAAGAAGCCGCTCAATCCATATGTGGTAGTCATGACTCTTCATCCCTAAGACTCGTCCAGTCTCTGGGTTCTCTCCCCTCCTTAGTCGATGCATACCCATCCGGGAACTTTAACGTCTGCATCCATTGTATCACTTCTGTCATGTGCTTCTTTTCTAAGACGTAATCGGCCTTAGGCCTTTTCCATGGCTTGCCGTCTCTTGGAGGCAGCATCTCTAGCTTTGGTCTATCGCATAGCGTTGCCAGGTCCACTCTGGCCTTAGGGTTGTCCTTTGTCTTATCAGGAATGTCCATGAGTGTTGCCCAAAGTGCTTCAGTGACATTCTTCTCAGTGTGCATTACATCTATATTATGTGGAAGGAGAAGGTCATCAAAATAGGGAAGCCTCTCCAAGCCCGACTTATGAGTCCACATATGTTCGACACCATATCCCACAAAGCAATCCTTCTTTGGATTATCCTTCTTTCGACTATCTTTCTGTGGATTGACCATGAGAGCATCTATCCGAGCATGAACCTAGGCACAACTTAATCGGAAACTTCTAAATTTTTACCACAACCTCTACATGCGATGACACGACACCTCGACAAGTTTCGTGATTTTTGGACTTCGTTTGCATTTTATATAATTAAAAAACACTTTTTTAACAAGTTGGTGGTCATGTTTCGTGAAACAGATGTTCGAAATTTCACGAATATCCCAGCACATGACCTCAAAATACACTCAAAAACATGAATACCATTTTTTGAATCGCTAAATTCCAATATTTCATGCACTTGCAGTTCAAATTTATTTTTTCGAGAAAAATTCAAGTAAACATAAAAAATTTAAAAAATATACCAAAAAGTCATAGAAAAGTTCCAAATTAGAACATGTGCTTTAAGGTACTGTATAAATACCACAGAAAAATTTTGAAAACAAAAATAAAAAAAATAAAAATACTTTGCCGAGTGTCGGAATTGGCACTCGGCAAAGGAACCTCTTTGCCAAGTGCTAGGCCAGACACTCGGCAAAGACAGCACGTTTGCCGAGTGCTAACGGCCAGCACTCGATAAAGGATGACGGAGGGGCCACCGGCGTCGCCTGAGGTATTTTGTCGAGGGTTATTCTTTGTCGAGTGCCTGACACTCGGCAAAGAGGACGTTTGCCGAGTGTCCCTCTTTGCCGAGTGTTTGGCACTCGGCAAAGACGGCCTTTGCCGAGTGCGGCACTGGGCAAACTACCTCTTTGCCGAGTGCCCGTGTTTCGACACTCGACAAAGCGCCGAGCACTCGGCAAAAAGCATGTCTCCCGTAGTGATCGGTGTGCTGTGTTTTTCATGTTACATTTCATTCGGCAGACAACTACACAGCAGTTTCTAAGGAGAGACTTGGGCCACAGCTCATTCAGAAGTTGAAAAAGGAAGGTGTCAATCCCAAGTAGTGGAGACTTCGAAATTTTCAGCGCATGTTATGCCCACAGGTTTGGAGCATCTGTTCTTTACAACCGTGTTGTGCTGCTTCGAGTTTAGTGTCTTTTTCATGAATTATATCTAGCTTTACAACCAAGCAGTCTAATTGATTTAAGACATGAATCATAAGAAATTGCTCACAAGAAGTGACGCATCTCTAAATCATCCATTCAAATTGACTTTGATTCAAGATAACATTGCAACTCACACACAATACTGCTGTATCATTTCTTTTTAGTGATCCATTGCATTTCAGATCTTTGAGCTATCTAGCGACAAATAACGAACTATAACTTACAACGGACCTCATGGTAGGTTGTCTGCTGTTGCTTCTCACACTGGACAAGACTGAGAGTTCATTGGGGAGCCTGCTTCGACACATAGTGAAGACAATCGGCTAGGAGAGGATAGAGATTTAGATTTTGTTTGTTTTATAAGCTTTGCTGAAATAGATCTACATGTCATCTGCTTGGTGGGGTTGCAAGTGAGGACGCACGCAATCCGGACCGCGCATGAGAACATTGACATGACCATCAAGGCTGCTGACAGCATCCTCTCCCAATTCGACCTTGTCCGCCGTGTGCGTTCAGTGTTGCACATGACCCAAATCATGAGCACCACAGTGTACTAAGAAACAAAACAAAAATCACTGAAACAGTCATGTCCTCAGATATGCCATAAAATCATGAGCACTGCAGTATGCTTAGAAATCAAAGAAATATCATTGATAGGGTCATGTCCTCAGATACATGGCACAATACCTAGGTAGTCTCAAGATCCAGCCGAACCGAGCAGATGACACGGTACGCAACGCAACAAAAAAATAAAAAAAGCTGCAGGAAGGCAGTAACCATGTAGAAGAGGTTAATATCGATATCGGACCCTAGTGTACAATAATGTAATCAGGTGTCTTGTTGTGTATGTTTTCCACGGGCGCAAGTTGGTCCCACCGTCGTCTCCAGTCTCTACCAGCTGAGTTTCATGCGATGCAAGTTATACCTAGCGTCCAAGCCGGCCAAGCCGTACACACTACTGGAATCTCGTTTTTTCTGTGTGTGTGAAAACACACAGAAAAATGCGAATACCGTCGGAAAAATATTTTTCCGACGGTGTACCCTCAGAAAAATACCCACAGAAATATAATGACAGAAAAATCAAATTTTTTTGTGGGTTCACCATCAGAAATTTTTTTTCTGTGGGTCACACACGCACAGAAAAATGGTTTTTGCCTAGATTAAAACTAAATTTTCTGTGTGTTAATCCACACAGAAAAAAGAAATAAACGCACAGAAAAAAAAACATTTTTCTGTCGGTCTAGGTGAACTCACAGGAAAATTCATTTCGCCCAGATTAAAAAAGAATATTTCTGTGTAGTCAGCCTCACAGAAAAAAGAGTTAAACGCACAAAAAAAATATTTTAAAACAATAGCAACAGCATATTAAAATATATATTTTCCATACAGTAATTTCTATGCATGACAACAAGGTTTCATTCAAATAATACACAAATACAGTACTCGAAGGGACCTTGATGGGTGACCAGACAACCGATCAAGTATCATGAGTACCAAAACAAGTATCAAGCCCGATGTGGCTGGGCAACAAGCAAACTTCAAATGACCGACATCAAAGTTCTAAACCATCACGAGAGGACGACTAGGACACCATGATGAGCTTCACTATTGTGGCGGCGGTAGCTGCTCCTGCTGCTGCTGCTGCGAGTGCGGCGACGGAAAGGTGGCAGTGGTAGGCATGGTCGGCGACACTCCTGCAGCGACAAAGAAGCAAGTGTTAGGACTAAGTTCTCTAGGTTAGGACTAGGTAACTCATAAAATCAAGGAAGGCGAAGAAAAACCTAAGTCAATACCGATCGAAGCTGAGCCTAATGTAGTGTATCCCTGAGAGTATGATGCTGGATAGGATGCCGGAGCTACACCTGCAAGAAAGGCGAGGTTTGAGTCAGAAAAGCGTAATAAGGAAATTTAAGGAGTGAAACACGCAAGGGACACAACTTGAGCAATAAATAACAAAGGAATACCTAGAGTCGTCGGCTAGAAGATCTGGTAGAGGTGTGCAGCAAGGCTGACCTATGACATCTTTGTTTTGACTACTATTTTTCCTTCATGTTTTTTTCTCTAAAACTGCTATGGACTACCTTCCCCTTGATACCGCAAAGGACATGACACATTCATGTGGAAAACAGAGATAGAGATAGGTATACATCTAACAGTTCATGGTTCTTCTAATTGTCAAGGTCACACACCTCAACTAGTGAAGTGTCGACCCTAGGAACAATTAGGAAATTGTCAAAACAACATGGAAGCAATTGAACAAAGTACAAATAAAAAACTTGCTGAAAACTCAGCTACACAGCAACCAAAGATTGACAACCAGCAAAGATTTTGGGAACACTGAATCAAACTGACAAATGACTGAGCAGCAGCTGTCTAAAGTTCGGTCACACCAAACAAGCTGCTGTCGGATGGGTCACTGCTGAAAAACTGTTGTTCGGTCTCTCCTAGCAGCAAGCACAAGAAAAAGATCACGAACAAGCACAGATTTCAAGTAAAATTTGCCAACTAGTTGCTGCAATTACTGGACGGTGACCTTTTCCATGTAAGAAAATTTCCACATTTTCAATTGTAAATTGTTGCTGGTGTGTCACGGCCAGTGAAGCCTGCAAATTTCAACTGCAATAGGAAGAAGGATTGGACAGAAAGGAAAATTACTGCAGACTAAAATACAGAGCAAAATAGTGGAGAGAAAAAATTCAGAGGAAGCACAGCTGAAGACTGAATATCAGACTCTGAAACTTGAAACAACAATTCACACGTAACAGTACTGAAATAGATTATGTGCTACTAGACAAACAAAAGCATGCAAGCCATAAATTAAATATTCAGAACTAAAAATTGAATACAAGCAGAGTAGTGAATGAGCAATCTTTGAACTTATTGTTCTCGCGTCGCAGTAATAGAAACATATTAGGAACATTGAGGCTAGTTGTACTCTATTCGCTTTACACAATTATAATAACCTTCAGTCATACTACTATACCAAAGAGTATCTCAATTCCAGGATCTAAGTAAGAAGGAACTTGGCGACATACCTCTGCCTCTTCCTGGCTCATTCCCTCTTTCCATTCATGATCAAGAAGGGCATAAAGGTAACTGGAACCTGAACCTGCAATTCAGAGATAACATAAACAAGTGTCAGAAACAATATTTCTCAAGCAAAGCAAGTTTTTTTCATAACAAGATTTAGAGTATGAACACTCAGAGATCATGTACAACTCAAATAGTAAGTGATTTAATTACTAGATCACTAGTCATAGCACAAAAGGTATGTCACAGCAAAGAGAATAATGGAAGAAGGGAACAAAATGCTAGTGCTGCGAATGATTCTGGTGACTGGGGAGGCTGGGGTAGTGGAGTTGGAGCTGCTGCAAAGCCAGCAGATCAAGATAATTCATGGGAAGTGCATGCTAAGGTGCAGGACAATCTTACATGTCACTTTCATCTTCCTTAAGCATAACAGGGTATGTCTGTTTTTTAATCAACAATGGCATAAAAAAATAAGGACTAACATCAAGCCAAATAACCAATAGTAGTATATACATTAATAAACACAGGAAAAAAAGTATAATCGTATACATAAGAAATTTGGTTCACAATAGATGATTACCTAGATTATCTTTAGTAATACAAAAAAAATGACTTATACTTTGGCTGCTCACTCAATTCTTTATACCGGTATCACAATAAAACAATCTAGACAAATGAGAGAAAAAAACTGAAACATGGAGGAAATGATATCTCAGTCATGATTCATCACTTATACAAACCTCATCATCACCCGATTCACCACCTTCTATTGCATGGTTTATATTAGCAATGCTTGTATCAGCACATCTATCATACACTAAGAAAAACACTAAAGACAGCTATGATACAAATCAGAGAGCATCCTATTGAAGTCAAATGTTGAGAGAATCACACTTTGAGGTGTTACGCCAATTAGCGATTTCAAAAAAACATCCAATTTATTGCTAAAAAATAAGGGATTTCAGCAGGATAGGCATGTAGACACATAAGCATAGTAGTATTGTCAATCTAACATACTCTTGCAAGTGAATAAAATAAGTTTCTAAACAGGCCATTTGACATTGCTAACCACCTTGCAAGTGAATCATACATATTCAAATCAGATTGTTATATGGCAATAAAATAAGCTCATATTTATCAAGTGCAAGCAGTCGGTTCTTACTACTGATTTTACAGTTGGGGTCATCAAAAGTTGAGAAATCAAGTGCCAATCTCAAACTCTGAAAAGGTTGGAACAATGTCAGGCCAATTCAAAATCAGTAAGGTATGCATTACTCAAAGTTCCAGTACCTCAACACAAGCTCAAGGTTGGAACATTGGCCTCAGATATCAGTTGCTCCTCGGTTGACCTTGAGCTTGGAGCATAAGAAACAAACAGAGTAAGAAACAAAGTTCCAGTACCTCAACACAAGCTCAAGGTCATCAGTTCTTGGTATGCTTAATATGATATCATCATTGGCAAAGTAAGTGAGGCCTCAGCTTAACGATATGTTGGTACAATTTCCATATACTCAATCATAGGTGGCTGCTAAGGTAAAAAAAACAGATAGAAGAAAACTAAGATCACGTCCCATGGTTTGCTGACAGTCATGAGAATCATACAGAATGCACAAAAAACAAATTGCAGCCACCTCAGAGTTTATTTTTCATGTTGCATCATTGGCCAAATAGATATCAAGAGTTTGAACATCACAGTCATATCAAGAGATTGAACATTAGTGTCATAAATTCTAGATGCTTCAGCACAAAGAACCCTCACTAGAATCAGAGCTATGGACTTAAGCAAGACGCGGCTGCCACACCATAGGGTGCTCCTCCAGCACCTAGGTTAAGTAAACATCATCGACCAAGGCACTTTGCTCAGTTTGTAAATCGGACTAGGCATCATCATGTGCAAAATCTAGGCGACAACACATGTGTACAACAAATAAGAGGTGCACATCACACAAATCTAAGGGCAGAACAAGACGAAAGCAAATGTAAACATGTAGATCAACAAAAATATCGCCCAGATCTAAGTATCTAAGAACATGAACCCTAATATCAGTGGACGACAAACAAAATCCACAAACGATTCAACATAAATCACCGCACAGAGAGGGGCAGGAGATGGGGGCAGGTGAGATATACTGTCGGAGCACTAGAGGACCAACACGAATCCGCCGGTGGAGGTTGACCGTATAGGTCAAGCGAGCTCGATGGGGAGGAAGAGAAGAGAGCGCACCAAACTAGAGGAGGAAGGAGAGGCGCGAAATGGGGGCGGTAACCCTAGCTCAGGCCCGAGGACGACAAGATCTCCCGCGCAAGATCTAGGGGCGGCGGTGGCCGCCGCGACGTTGGAAGAGAGGAGGGGGAGGTAGATCTGGGGGTGGCGGGTGGCGAAGCTCCTTGGTGCGGTAGGAGGCAGATCTGGGGGCGGAGGTGCCGCCATCTGGCCTTGCACGGGCAGCCACCACCGTCTTCCGAGGGAAGGGAGGGGAGGAGTTGTAGTGGAGGAGGGGGTGGTGACCTCACCGGTGAAGGAGGGGGTGGCCGCCGCGACGGTGGAAGATAGGAGGGGATGGCCTCTGACGGTGGAAGAGAGGAGGGGTGGGCTGCTGACGGTGGAAGAGAGACCTAGGAGACCTAGGAGCGACGGGAGGCGGCGGTGCGGGGCGCGCCTTTGGGATAAGGATGGGCGGCCGCGTCTGGAGATAGGTTTAGGTTTTTTTTCGTGTATATAGTTTTTCTGTGCGTGTACGTAGTTTTTCTGTGAGTTTTGAAAAGACCGACAGAATAATATCAATTTTTCTGTCTGTATTGACACGCACAGAAAAATAAAGCAATTTTTCTGTGGGTTTTCGAATATTTCTGTCGGGATTTTTGAAACGCACAGAAAAATTATGAATTTTTCTATATGTATAGAAAAACACATACAGAAAAATGTAACACCCACAGAAGTATTCAAATTTCCAGTAGTGACAGATATAAAAGAGGCAATATCTCGCTCGCCCTCGTCGACTATCGTCGTTCACAATCGCCAAGGGAGATTAGTGGATTGATGCCAACTCTCACTTGCATGGCAAGATTTTTGCCAGTTTGTAGGGCATGCAAGCTTACTTGGTGGAGTACAACATGTATTAATTACGATATACTACTCCTATAATGTATGCATCTTGGTTGAATTCTACCATTAGTTTGAGCTTCAGCTACCATTTGCGAGTAACACTGATGAGCTACGACTACGGCACGACCCAGCATTTGGGCACGCAGCAACCAGAAGCTTATTGTATATCCATCCTCGTTCACATGATATATATAGAGCGAGTTAAAACTTGGTTAAAACGGACACTGGACATCATGTAATTAAGGGTCTCCATATATCATGCATGCATGTTGCATGGCAACTTGGAGCAAGGTCGATGCCGTATGCGCCAAAATGGGAGTGACTTTTAGTGATCCATTGGAACATGAGCGTACAAATTAAACACGGTTTCCCGTTCTGACTTTTGGTCAAAGTGGCCACAAAATCCACAATGACCCCCACATGTTGTGGATCCAGACGACCACTGTGTTCAAACTCCAAACTCAACCACTTCGCTGTTTTCATGGAAGATTATACGTATCTCGCCCATCTATTTTGTTAATTATTACCTAGGTAATTAAACACATGGCGTCAGTTTAGTTTGTTTGAAATTTATTCTAATTATAAGTCCTACTCACTCCATTTCAAATTATGAGTCAAAGCATCTCAAGTTTGACCAAAATTATAGAGAAAATTACAAAAAATTATGACATCAAATAGATATGCTATGAAAATATAATTAATATAAAATCTAATGATACTTAGTTGGCACCTTAAATATTATTATCTTATCATATAAATTTGGTTAAACTTGAGATTGTTTGACTCTCCGAATTTCTTGGAATGACTTATAATGTGGGATGGATCGGAGTACTTTTCATGCTAAACATAAATGTCTCCAACTGCATGCGTATAGGTTGTACCTTGGACCCACCTGCCGCCCCAATCTTCGTCTCTACCCAAGGGGAGTTGCTAACCAGACATCCCGTTTTCCCTCTCTGTTTTATGTGGGCCCTGCTAATCAGCCTCTTCTCTCTCCTCTTACCCCTTCCTCGTGCTAGCTCGTCGCTTTGAAGCTGTGCGAATCATTGTTACAGTTAGAGTTTAGGTTTAGAATGGGATCATGACTAAGTCACAAGTCAATTTGTAGTGTAGTGGTAGACATTACTACACTATATAACTAGGAAGAGGCCTCTCTTAATCCAGAATATAGTAGAGGTGGTGAAAATGGCTGTCTCTATAAAGAGAATAAAAAACAAAAGAGAGCCATGGCTAGCCTGATGGGCCCATCGTCACCCGCCATGGCATTCTGGTCGTAGCCGCCAGCCATGCCATCAAACCCGGCCGCCATGACGTTGAATCCACCGTGCACTATGATATGATGGTCTTCACGCCATCGTCATTATATTGTCATCCTCACGCCATGGGCTCCATCAAACCCAACTGCCATGACATGACTTCATTGTGTGTGGTGATGTGTTGGTATTCACGTCATTGTCGACCTCATACAGTGGGCTGCATCGAGATGACGTCGGTGACCTTGCCGCCTCAGTGGAGCCATCTTGCATTGCACCATCACCTCGTTGTGCGGCTGTGCTGCCACTACATACCCGCATGCCCTTCCCTGCTGCTTATGCCTCAATTCCGTGTGCCCAAACTACATTATCGATAGTGTTGAGTGCCACCACCCCGCGTCGACCCATGCATCATCGATGGCGTTGAATGCCACCACGGCCTGATGCAAGGTGTGTCCATGCTGGCATGGCTTGATGGCTAGTTGAAATGATTTAGATGGTTAGGAGGGTGTATAGCCTATTAAAATTTCTCTACAAATAGATAACCGTAGAACAAAATGGTTAGATTAAAACACAATCTTAATAGTCATCACATTGCCTAGCCTACACCACCTCAAAGCAAGCCTCCTGAACAATTCTTATAGCAAGAAAACTCTAGCACTAGTGCACTCAAGCAACCAAGAGGCTAGCAACTACTCTAGTTGAGCTAAACTAGCAAATTAAAGCAACTAAGCTAGATACTCTACTAAACTAGAGCTACAACTACAACTAGAGAGCTACTCAAGCAAACAACAGCTACACAAGCTAAGTGCCCAAATGTAATGCACAAGTGTAGAATTGCAAACCACTAGGGAAAGAGATGACACACGATTTATCCCTGAGGTTCGGTTGCTTGCCAGCAACCGACGTCCTCGATGAAGTGAGTCTTTTGGTGACCAATTTGTGCACTAGCAAGCCTCTCAAGCTTGACCCTAAACTTGGGTGCCACAAGAATCTAATCAACCCAGAGCTCTACAACTAGCCTCGAGCATTCCACCAGAGTTGCTCTTCGTGATGATCTCCTGCAGGGTGGGCACAATACCCCTCATAATCAATCAATAGGAGCCAGCAAAGAACAACCAAGGTGATTGTTGATATTTGTTATGCTAAAATGGACAATTCCGCAAGCGCACATAATTTCGATGCAACACTTCACCCGAGGTATCATATTTAATTATATCCTCAGGGAAAGCATATGTCCAAGATTGAGTGATATGATTTCTGATGACTAAGTTACAACAATCTCCTAATTCTAAATGGGGGTAACGATAAAAAAAAGTAGTGTAACACAAAAGAAAAGAAGAGACTTGGATACACGGTTTAGCTAGTGTGTGGACAGCGAGCAAGTACAAAGATCCTAAGTTACTTCTACTACTAAGCACAACTGTAATAAAAGACTAGTGGTATAACTAAGCCAAGAAATAGCAAAGTTAGGATTCGATAGCACTTCGGGGTATGGCCCCGACACCAACAAAAAAGGGATGAGAATGGTTGGTAGAAGTAAACCGCAATTGAACCCTTTGTTGTAAGAACTAGCCCGAACGTGTGGTGAAATACATACGATAGACATGGCCGTCACCACCTGCTAACTACCACAACTATCTTTGGGGGCTATTCCCGACATAAGTTCCCGTCTCCCGTCCATTTCCGTTGAATTTCCGCCCGTATTAGCCTATTTCCATATACCCGCATATTCCAATCCTAGCTTTTCCAATCTCGATCCCGTTTTCACCAAAAAATATAAAAACAGAAATGGGAGAGGGATTTTCTCGCCCGTTTGTTTCGGTTTTCATCCCTTAGCGGCACACAACCTAATACACAATAATTGTGGCAGCCCACATATGCACCAGCCCAGGCCAGGCTAGGCCACAAGCCCACTAGCGCAAAGCGGCCCTTTTTGGCGAGTTAGAGATCGTGATAGAGCAACTTTATCGATTTAATAGGCCATGAGCTGCTTTCGGACTGCCTGTGGGTGGTGGGTGGCTTTAACACATGGGTTAGGCCGCATTGCCTTTTATTATTCCCTCGCATGGGCTGTGATAATGCTTAACTTTAACTGTGGACACGGCCGGGCTAAACTATATGACATGGGCAAGGCGCAAATGTACGGACAGCTGACCTCGTGACGAGCAAGAGCAACATGGATGCATGCATATATCATCTTGAATTGTTTTGTGACCACTGCCCATTATATTGATGATGTGCATCACTCACTATTGAATTACATAAACAACAACCACCAAATTAGTTTAGGATCCCTTTGGCCACAAGTCATCACTCACTCTTGAATGAAAATTACATAAACTTTGGGTACCACGGCCCTTTGCGGCCCTCCCTGAACACTTGTGATCAGTCCTTACTACACATTTGACGCTGCATTGATATCTTGTTTGTGATGAGTCCCCTCCGTCTTGATACCCGGGTGATGCCGAAGCGACGGTGGGTAGAAGCGCTTGGCTCCGGTGGCGTCCAGCATTCTCTGGCTCAGCGGCAGGCTCCCCTGTTTGGCGTTGTACAGCGCGTAGGACAGCCAGTTGAGGACCTCGGGGGCGATGCAGGCGATGAGCGGCATCAGCAGGTACATCGACGGCCATGTCACGTACCAGTCGCCTCTCTGGATGCCGTCCAAGGCTACCTCTCACAGCTTCTCGACACGAACCACTGGGAACACCCCAATCTGCACCTGCAAACGACATGTACATGTCCCTCACGTTGGAAGCTTTGCTACTTGACATAACTGAGATATACTGAATATAGATAGCTTAATTTGTTGCAACTTGCATCTCTGGCCTCCAGGTCAATGGCGACGTCGCCGTCTGTCTGGATGGCCTTGCCTTTGGTCATCTCAGACTCCAGGAATCCGGCCGTCAGTATAGTCACCGCAACCTCCGAGCCAAGCTCGGATCTCAGTGTCTCGTAGAACCTGAGCTGTGCTGCCTTGGTAGCCTGTTGTGTTGCACACATATAAAACTTGATTAATATTCAGAAGCCGTTAGGATTTAGGTGAAACAAACAACTGTTGCACTCACATGTTTACAGTTTCTCTATTTTCTGAATTAGCTAGCAATAGGTGTCTAGGTATGTACTGTTTCGTTGCTTACATTGTACAAGCTCATCCTAGATGTAGGCGCCGTCGCGGCTGTGGAGGAAGACATGATGAGTTTTCCTTTGCTGGCCTTCAGGTGTGGCATGGCGTAGTAGGTTGGGTAGACAGAGCCCCAGAAATTCACATCCTACATATATGTGTGCATGTCAAAAACGTCACCCACTTGAGTCTCATAGTACATAGGACATATTTGGTTTACCATCATTTTGTTGAACCCGGTTATGTTGGTGATTTCGTCGAAGAAGCAGCTGGACCAGACCCCGGCATTGGCAACTAGATGGTTCACTGAACCACACACACATACAATGACGCAGACGTGATCAGACAATAATACCAAGTCTCAGATGACCACGAGCAGGACTGTTCGCTTGGCTGATAAGCCAGAACTGAAAGTACCGTTGGCTGATTTGTTGTGAGAGAAAAATAATGTTCGTTGGCTGAAAAGGTATGGCTTATAAGCCAAGCGAACAGGGCGCTAGAGGGATACAGAGATGGTCTCGTACGTTTGCCGAAGTGAGCGACGATGGCCTCGACGGCGCGCCTCAATTGCTCCGCGTCCGAGATGTCAACCGGAATGACAAGAACGCCTGGCGCGCCACGTTCCAGGGCGGCCGCCGCCACGCCCTCCAGCGCTTGCTTCCTCCGGGCCACCAGCAAAAGGCAGGCACCTTTCTTTGCATACTGGTACGCAAGCTCCTGCACGCACAATTGATCCCGTGCTGACTAGTGAGTTATGGGGATGTTTAAATACAGGGTAAAATTTAGAGGTATCACATCGGGTATCATATGAGGTGTCGCATCGAATATTCGGATTGTAATACTAAAATAAATTACGGAAGTCCTCAGGAATGGGCGAGATGAATTTATTAATCCTAATTAATCCATCATTAGTACATGTTTACTGTAGCACCACATTGTCAAATCATGGACTAATTAGGCTTAAAAATTCGTCTCGCAAATTAGTCTAAATCTATGCATTTAGTTTCGTAAATAGTCTATATTTAATACTCCATACATGTGTCATACATCCGATGTAATAAGGAATAAATTTTAAGGGGAGAAACTAAACAAGCTCTACAATACCCTAAGTCTGTCCCTGTACGGTTCCTAGAATGTTTTACATTGTGCCTATCACGTACGGAGTAAATGTTGATCTTCGTCTGTTCCAAAAACAAAGTTGGTTCTAATTTTGTTCTAAGTCAGACTATATCATGGTTGGTTAAATTTATATAAGTTATAAATATTTATGATACTAAATAAGTATCATTTATCATCAAATTTATTTCCATAGTATGTCAATTTGGTATAACAAATCTTGATATCGATCTGTAGAAATTTGGTTAGACTTAAGATATTTTGACTTAGGACAGAACTAATATAATAAATTTCTTCCTAGAACATCGATAGTATGGGCAAATGAGATATGGAATTTCGTAGGGTGGCACTTGAAGGGGGCATGGGTAAAGCGACTGAGTCATAGGGAACGGTGCGGTGGTGAAGAAGGTGCAACAGTAATAGACCAGCCTTCTTCTTATCCACAGTGGATGTGTTCCTCACCTACCAAAAATTGATGGCTAGGGTCCAAGTTCAGACAGGCCCGCACCTCCCACCAGTGCAAAGACTTTCGGTTTTTAACTTTAGTCCCGGTCGTAATTTGGCCCGAGAGTAATAGGAGATTTAGTCTCGGTTAGAACCACCAACCGGGACTAGAATCCCCTGCTCAACGGATAGTGCAGCAGGCTTTTGTAGCAGAGACTTTTAGACACGGTCTATGATTTAAACCAGGACTAAAGGTTGCCTTTCAATCTCGGTTAGAATCACCAACCGGGACCAAACATCCTGCTGGCTTTTTATCCCGGGTTTAGGCTCCAACTGGGACAAGAGGTTCATACTTTAGTCCTGATAGGCTACACCAACAGGGACTAAAGGTCCCCACCTATATATACCCACTTCCACACTGTCCCTCCAGCCCGAGATATAGGTCAAATATTTGGTCTTTGCTTGTGCGTCTCTGTTCATCCGTGTTCTTGCTTGGGAGAGTAAGTTCTTGCTCTCGTCCGCCGGCTTCATCTTCAATCTTAAAAGGTTAGCAACTTCATCTTCTAATCTATCATTGGTAATAATGTAGATCATTTCATGGTTTAGTAATAAGCATAGAAATATATGGTTTTTTAATTAGGAATAATAATAGTGGATTTATTTTTATTTATACATTATTTCTACATAACCTTAAACATTTATAGTTTTTTAGATCTTTGTTAGCAACATTATTTCTTGATGAGAGTTAATAATCATTAAAAAAGTATATGCAAAATGTTTAAGTTGACTTGGCATGTATATATATATATATATCTTGATGATTTATTTTTTATATGTTTCTCTAATATATATATTGTTGTATGGTATATTTATATGAGGGTTCTATATTTATTGGGATATTTTTTTAGTTTTTTAGTTACAATGAATGGCGGTGGACTTCCCCAGCCACAGGAACCATGTTTCCACCCTGTCGATCTTCGATCTTCTATTCGCGCCATCATCAGATAGGCCCGTTCTGCGTCGCCTAGACCCATTAATAGTATGGAATATTTTAAGTTTTGCGTGCTAATATAATTTTTTCTTATATACATCCATTAATAACATGATTATTGCATATGTCATAGACTATAAAATCGGTTAAGTGGTTGAAAGCAGAACTATGGCTGCTCGGGTGTGGGATATCTTCGAGATGATGACTAAGTGTGGTCGTGAATGATGAAGGTGGTGAGTTATGGACGTGCAGTCTCGCCTTCGACATCCCATTAGATACAATAATGAAGTGCGCCAGGACATCGTGCAGACCGGACGACAGTCGCCGACAAAGATAGGCGCCTAGATCGATGTCGTGTTGCTTTCTTTGCAGGCAATTGAGCAAATTGGCTACCATATACCTAATTTCTCGTCCTTGAAGATAGAAGCTTTAAGTCAGTATAGTCTGAATGTGCCACGAGTAAGCGAGAGGCATGCAACATTCAACCATATGGATATGGTATGTCGTGTATGCTACATCTATGGGATGCCATATCCTCGGCGTTGCGAAACAATGGAGAGTATTTTAGTGACCTTGCATTATATAGACAATGACCGTGGTTACACGATCCGAGACATACACTACTGGCAGTGGAGACAGGCTAGGGTTGCAGCCGTTTTGTAGGATCCATGTGTTAGTTAGGTTTATTCATACTATTATGTTTAATTAGGTTTATTCGAATGGTTATGTTTAATTGCGTTTATTTGTATGTATATTTTAATTATGTTTGTATGCAAGTTAATTATGTTTCATTAGGTTTATTTGTTTGGATATTATAATTATGTTTGTATGGATTGAAATTTAACTTGTGTAGGATTAAAATGCATATGCAAATAAAAAAATCAGAAAAAATAAAAACACAAGTGGTAGGATTGAAATGAATATGCAACTTTGTAGTCGACAAATTTTTCATTTGTAATCATCTACTATTTCAAAATTCTATTTGAAATTAAATTGTTAAAGAAGTTTGATTTCTCTTTTTAATCTCTGGCTAAAACTTGTAACTAGTCTTTCTCCGTCATACTAACTTCAAATTTGATGATTTTTTCCTAAAATTTTCTAAAATCATACTCTATTAATTTATTATGTTCTTACGACTTTTATTTTGATCATCTTTTCATTTGAATTTGTTTTATCAATTTAAAATTTGATTCTTAAAAAAATTGCAACTTCAAATAACATTTTGAAATGGTAAATGAATTCAACTAAGGAATTCATAAATATAAAAGTTGTAGAACTAATCAAGATGTGTAAATTTTGAACAATGTTTAGTGCCACTTTGTCGAATAAAGAAATGACCAAAATAAAAGTTGTAGATCTCAAAAAATTATACAACTTTGTAGTTGACAACTTTTTCATTTGAAGTCATCTTGTCAAATAAAACTATATTTGAATTTCTCAAATTTGTAATTTTAATTTTTAAAATAACCACAAATGGAGAAACAACCAATACGAAAGTTGTACATCTTAAAAAGTTATGTTACTTTTAAGTTAATAACTTTTTTATTTGAAATTATTTTTTCAAGAAAAAGTATTTTTGAATTTTTCAAATTTGAAATTTGAATTTTTAAAATGTAATTATAATTTATAGCATATGTTATTAAACGTGTAATGAAACAAAAGCCTTATAAATTGTATATTAATGTAATTTTGTCTTGCAATTTTTTGATCTATATTTTTTTACTATGTAACTTACACTCAGCCTATTTATGTTAAAGGAAATGTTAAGAACTGTTGCATGGACAGGAAACGAAACCGCCAGGTAGGCAATAGTTTCGTCACGCACTAAATTTGGCTTTAGTCTCGGGTTGGGCCACCAACCGGGACTAAAAGTCCTTTAGTCTCCGTTTATGGCCTAACCTGGGACTATAGAGTTCTACCATATAAATACGGGTGTTCTTTCTTCTTTCTCCCCAAAATTTCACTCACCGCCACCACGTCGCTTCTTCAATCCCCTAGGCTGGCTACGCTCGCCACCCGCGTCGTGTGCCCATCATGATATGGCGCGCGTGGCCTCACCACCCGCGTCGTGCGCCCGTCTCAATCCCAGCACAAGTATATACATTGCACATATCCGAGTGGCACTCCAGGCAACTGCAAATTTTTTCTTAACATAATGATCATAAGGTTTAAATGGACAATTCATATTGTTGGTACCTTTTGTTACACTAAAAGTAGACGTCGGTGGCATTGGATGTCTAAAAAATTGACTCAAGGGCTGAGTAGAAGCTAGATGTTTTTTATGATATTATAGATATGGAATTAGGAACATTCTAATTGTTCTTCTTATTAAAAGGGGAATAGAACTACTCTAGGAATGTAGCACTCAACCCTAACTTAAGCTAATTGGCTAGCTACCTATTTGTATTCCATCTAACTTGTAATTGCTTTAGTCATATATTTTGATATAATTTGATATATATATATATATATGCAGAAAGATACTGATTTTGGTGATATAAATTTTGATATATTGACTTTAGTGTGATATATTGTATATATTTGATATGCATTTTGGTATATATAGGGTCCAATTATATGAATTTTGATGTATAAGGTTTTATAGATGTGAATTTTGATATGTAGACCTTAGTGATATGCATTTTGGTATATGAAAAATATTGACTTTAGTGATATATTTGAATTTTGATATTTTGTATATATATATAGGGAAATTCTTATGAATATATGAATTTTGGTGTATGAATTCATATATTGACTCCAGTGATATGAATTTTTATATTTAACTTTAGTGAGAAGAGATGTCAAGACATCTCCCAGAACCGATTGTCCCGAGTTGGGGCTATTGTATTGCTTGGGGATTCAAACCAAGGTTGTCAAATGTACCATTCAATCATCCTAGCATAGTAAGCAATGATATATGTTTTAATACATTAATATTTTTTAAATACGCTTGTACACAATATATTTTTCTGATATGTATATATATGTGTGCTTCTTTAATGTAACATAGGTAATTAACCCAATCATTTGGCTTGAAGAGACACTTTCATATTTTGGGGTTGAGGGAGTGGATGTTGAAAGCTTTGATGTAGATAATGGTCAATTGGTCCAATCTCAAATTGGTTTTTCCATTCTCGCAAGGAGGATAGAGGTGTTGTATAAATCTTAGAGGTGGGAGTAAAGGCACCTTAGAAGAAAATTGCAATTAAATATGTTGTCAAATCATGTTTGAATAAGCTTGCGAATATTGGGTACATCCTGCCTACACTATCCTCCATGACGATATAAGCAATAGATGCGGGCTCGTATCATGATTTTGCACGCTTTTGTGCAAGGATTGCTCGAACCGGCCGAAACGATGTGGTAAAGTCAAAGTCGAACTCATAGCTTATATTCAGATTTATTGTTGTTCGAAAGCTTCGTTCTCGTATCCATTTTTTGTGGGAACAATTATAGGTTGAGGACTATGACTTAACCTATGCAGGTTGTAGCTTTGAAGCCATTCTAAACCAGACAATGTATGCATTGGGTTTTGATTGGACATATGCCAATGAATACCCAACACTCACTACGGAAGGATTTCAGAAAAGGCTGATTATGACTAAGTGGGGATCATTTGACCCATCGACTTCTCGACCACCGCTTACCGTCGTTAGTAGACCCCGTGCTCATACTTTTGAAGCAAGAGAGAGTGCACTACTTAATGCGTTGCTCTACGTCAATAATATTTCTGGATACAAAATCGGTGACCTACATTTTGCCGAGTACATAATACGACGTAGTCAAACTTGGTTGTGATCTACTTGTGCTTGCATGAACTTGGTGTGTAATTGAACTTTAGGGTTGGACATCTAGTTTATTGTAATAACTTGTTTTAAATTATTATGGTTTGTATGAACTTGATGAATGGGGATGATCATTGTAATATACAAGCTCTTAATTAGTTCCATTCTTATGTATGGATGACGTACAATAGTATAGCATATAATACATGTACGAAAACTATTTGAAAGAAAAAACAAATTGAATGGAAAGAAACTATAAAAGAAAAAGAAAAGAAAACAGAAAATGTGATATTTAGTTATACCAATCGGGACGGGAGGTGCCCGCCCTCGGGCTCGGCCTAGAGCCCCTTTAGTCCTAGTTGGTATAAGTAACCGAGACTAAAAGGCCCCCATTCAATCTCGGTTAGACGGCCCGGGACTAAAGGTCGGGCCTTTAGTCTCAGTTGAAAAACTGGGACTAGTGGGGGTTTCCCAACCGAGACTGAAACCCCCCTAGTGTATTAAAGGCACAAGTAATATACATCACAATTGCATTAATAATAAGTATATATAGAAAGTTAAAAAGAAGCAATTAATCCACTTCTCTATATATGGGAATGTTTGGTATACCTTTCCTAAGAAGCTGCATAAATAGCAGAAAAGTGTGGTCAGCATGAACTAGTCTAACACAACTTCTACATTTTAGTTAGTACAAATGGGGGTTATGGGGAAAAGTGAATCCGGAAAAGGTATAGAAAAGGGTGTTGTTTGGCTTATAGTTCTAGTTTAGTTTGACCATAAGCATTATATAATCTATACCAAATAGACACTATATCCCACATCTAGTCATCTAACTATGGATGAAAACGGTACGGATATTTATTCGACCGTCCGTTCGACCGAACAAATATGAACACTTATCTGGATAGTTACTCGGATATCTGGTTTTTTTTCGGATACGGATACTAAAATGGATATCTTAGGCGGATATCAAATACGGATGTAATATCATCGATATCCGGCGGATATCGGATAATCCGGATAAGTATCGGATATATCCGGATATTTAAAAACGGATATTATCCGGATATTTATTCAAAATTTAAAAATCACAAATTTGAACCATCCAAACTATCTCAAATGGAAAGTTGACCAAAACAACAATTGTAGATCTTGATGAGTTGAACAAACTTGGTATTCAAAACTTTTCAATTTGAAGTCATTTAGAGTTCATAATACTAGAGTCAAAGTGTTGTTTTTTCATTTGACCAAATTTGACTTGGTCAAACTTGCTCAAATGAGACACTAAATGATCTCAGATGAAAAAACTCTGAATACCAAGTTTGATCATCTCAGCAAGATCTACAATTATTACATAGCTCATTTTCCCATTTGAGAAAATTTTATCAAACACTAGTCATAAATTCTTGAATCTCATATAGACTTTCTGAAACTATGTCACACACTTGTGAAATTTGAACTATATTTTGTTCAAACTTTCTCAAATGAAAAAATGGCCTATATAAGGATTGTATATCTTGATGAGATGAACAAATTTGGTATTCAAAACTTTTCAATTTGAGACAATCTAGGGTTCCGAAAACTAGTTTGTAAACGTCGAAATTTAAAAATCACAAATTTGAACCGTCCAAACTATCTCAAATGGAAAGTTGACCAAAACAAAAATTGTAGATCTTGATGAGTTGAACAAACTTGGTATTCAAAACTTTTCAATTTGAAGTCATTTAGAGTTCATAATACTAGAGTCAAAGTGTTGTTTTTTCATTTGACCAAATTTGACTTGGTCAAACTTGCTCAAATGAGCACTAAATGACCTCAGATAAAAAAACTCTGAATACCAAGTTTGATCATCTCAGCAAGATATACAATTGTTACATAGCTCATTTTCCCATTTGAGAAAGTTTTATCAAACACTAGTCACAAATTCTTGAATCTCATATAGACTTTCTGAAACTATGTCACACACTTGTGAAATTTGAACTACATTTTGTTCAAACTTTCTCAAATGAAAAAATAGCCTATATAAGGATTGTAGATCTTGATGAGCTGAACAAACTTGGTATTCAAAACTTTTCAATTTGAGACAATCTAGGTTTGAAAACTAGTTTGTAAGCATCGAAATTTAAAATCACAAATTTGAACCGTCCAAACTATCTCAAATGGAAAGTTGACCAAAACAAGAATTGTAGATCTTGATGAGTTGAACAAACTTGGTATTCAAAACTTTTCAATTTGAAGTCATTTAGAGTTCATAATACTAGAGTCAAAGTGTTGTTTTTCGTTTGACCAAATTTGACTTGGTCAAACTTGCTCAAATGAGACACTAAATGACCTCAGATGAAAAAACTCTGAATACCAAGTTTGATCATCTCAGCAAGATATACAATTGTTACATAGCTCATTTTCCCATTTGAGAAAGTTTTATCAAACACTAGTCATAAATTCTTAAATCTCATTACAGACTTTCTAAAACTATGTCACACACTTGTGAAATTTGAACTACATTTTGTTCAAACTTTCTCAAAATGAAAAAATGGCCTATATAAGGATTGTAGATCTTGAATCCATGACCATGACTCCATGAGACCCATGAAGCAATGTGCTTGGCTATTTCTACTCATGCCATTGAAGATTGGTGCTTATATGATGTTTGATGTATGATGTATCTCAGTATCTTTATCTTATTTGTTGCTTTACTCTTTAGTCTTTCGGCTTAATCTAGATGGATTATGGACTCATAGAGTGGTGTAATGGTTTGCACACGTATGATATATATATATATATGCTGCTTTTACTCAATATCCGAATAGATATTTGTATCCGACCTTCTCCGAATCCGATTCATACCGTATTCGATACTCATTATTATATCCAGTAATCGAAGTCAATCCAGATTCAGATATGTATCCGAACGCTATCCGTGTCTGAATCCGAACAGAAATATGAAAACAAATATAATATGAGTGATATCCGTTCGTATCCGATCCGTTTTCATCCCTACATCTAACACACATGTATGAAGTAATTATATACAAATTCTTGAAATAGACTAAAAATCTAAGATATATAAGCATGTTGTTGAAAAATGAACATGGGATACTTGGTCACATAGGGTGGCCCTTATATTTTGGACTTTTGTAGGAAACCAAGAGTGAAATTTGGTACCCATGCCCACATCATGGCGGTGCGGCACCTGTGGGTTCAACTGCCATCCTTATCTCTAGGCCATATAGTGGATTCAAGTGGAACAAGACCAGCAATAGAATTGTTTATAGAATCAATTCTTGGAATGGACCATTTTTTTAATGTTGGCTTTTGGAGATAGAATTCATGATACAAGATGAAACCAACATGACCACACAAATATATATGCATGTAATCATGATGACTCTAGCATAGGGTCCACATAATTGTTATGATAAATGTAAACACATCAATGGATGGGATGACCAACAATTTTTGCTAGTGCGCAAGGTTCTTGTCACATGGATGCTAGGTGGTGCACTTAGAAAATCAAACACATCAAAGGATACAATCAAAGAAAAAAAGAGGTACATGAAGATATAAGAGGGTTTAGAGTGTCATATGTGGTAGTAAGACAACTTTGTTTCTCTTTGTATATAGTACTAGCAGAGTCTAAATTTAGTAGTTGGCCAAGAGTCTTTATATTATTTACAGGTTTTATGATGAGCACTACGCTTAGCTAGTACTAAATATAAAATAAAAAACTTGGGACATCAAAGAAAAGAAGCCACGGAATCTAGATTTAAGAAAGATTATGGTATATATAAATCTCCCTAACCACATAGTGTTCAGACAGAGGGGCTGCTATAGCCTCAATTCAAGCTAAAGAACAAACATCATATTGAGAGGTGGTGTCCCGCATCATGCAATTTAGGCACCAGAGAATACAATGTTGAAAGGGAAAACATATGGAGAAGAACCAAAGTTTCAACTAAGGACACTCCATTATGTGAGGTATGTCATAGAATTAATCTGCTATTAGAGATGCATTCTGACAAAGCATCTTGCGGTGTTGTTTCCCATTTGTTCTAAATCTTCACAAAGAGGGATTGAATACAACATTGTGCAGTGGTATACCACATTGTACAATGTTTAAAATTTTATGTATCCCTATCTCTGTCAAGTAGTTTTTGGAGTTGACTCTATAAATAACAAATATCACCACACACGGTCGGTTTGAAGGTTGCTAGAGCTACTGGACATACACCCACATATATGTTTGCCCTTGCCACGAAGTGAAGAGATCAAAGATCAAAGCAGTTATTAGTATAAGGATAAAGATTATTGGTCTAAATTAAGCCTAGTGTGCATCTTTAATCTTATGTGGGAGGAGGGTGTTCAAGGAGTTCTAGGGCTAAGATACCTTGAAAGAGTTGCCATGCCTTGTTTGCATCTCTCTACATATTTATTTTGGTATTCTCTTATCACACTTACTTGTTATTAGAGTAGAATCATGATAAACTTTAGTGCACATCTAGGTTGTGGAGGTTTTTACTTTCTTAAGTTACAATTGGCTTGTTTTATGTGCATATATAGCAAGAAACTATTGAAAGATGACCACACCACTCCTCACTATATTATCCAAAAGATTATGTTTAGTACAACGTGTAACCATGCAAAGCTAATAGTGAAGTGTTCCTATGGGTATATATACTGCATAACACACGTTTTGCATTAGAGTATATGAAAAGTGCCTTGTATTGATGAAACAAATAGAGTAAAATACATGTGCAGTCCCGAAACTTGTTATGAGGGTTATACTATAGATTCCTAAACTCTTAAAATGCATTTTCAGATTTCTAAACTTATCATGTGTGTTATTTAGGTCCCAAATTCTTGAAATGCAATTTCCAATTCTTGGTATTTGTCCTAGAGTGTTATTTCAGTCTAGAGGCCCTGACCCGCTCCGCGCCTTGACATTGAATGCCATAGTGGATCCCCTTGGCTCAAGTCTTGACCATTGAATGCCACGTGATGTGAGGGTAGGCCCCACATAGGCCCAGCCCTAGGGGGGTCGAGCAAGGCCACCACTCCGAGTCCTAAGTATCTCGGGCCTCTCCAAGATACATGCAAAGTATAGTACAGACTTTTCTTTTTAAGATCCTTATACTATCTCTTTTTTTCTTTTTAAGATTATGACCTTTTCCAAATAAAATTGTTTCCCAATAACCAATAATTTTACAATTGATTTTCATAATGATAACTAGAAGTCGAACTATTCCATTCCGCAGGATCACGTATGTTCTCCAAGGGGAACAAAGGATTTTGGACCGGCCGGAGATTCTAGTGCTGGCAAGAGCACCTTTTTTCTTTTTTTTTTTGGTGCGAAGAGCATGAACAAGAAAATGTCAAATTTCAGAAACAATGAACAAGCTGCAATCACGGAGTCCAATAAATCGAATGAGTATATCAGCGATTATTCATGCATAGGTAGCACTGAGCTCGCCGATGCCGGATGAGGCGCCGGTGATGAGCACGACCTTGCCTCTCACACTACACCACAACATCGTTTCACCGTCAGGCATCTGACGCTAAAAAATATATTTGGCGATGGATGATCTGACGCTAAAGATAATTCAGAGAACACCTGACGCTAAATCATCATTTAGCGATTTGTTGTCTATCGCTATAGATATTGATATTTAACGTTGAACTGTCTGTCGCTAAAAATAAGTATACCGGCACTCTGTCTGTCGCCAAAAATAAATGGGCCCCACCACACCGCTGGCTAAAAAAAGAAAAATATAACGCACACCAACACAAACAAGAAAAAAAAATAAAAACAGAACGCACACATCTAGGAAGCCTTATCCCCAAACTTCGGTAGCTCAGGCGCTCGGCGTCTCTCCCCAGAAGCCCGACACGGCTCTCGCTCTCTCCCTCGGTCTTCTTCTACCCAGCATGCGCTCTCTTCTCGCGCCTCCTCCGGAAGCGCCAACGCCGGCTCCCTCCGCATCCTCCTCACCTGCGCAGGGCCCTGCTCAACCCCCCCCCCTCGGCTCCTTGCGGCAGGGCCACACGCTCCGGGATGGGGCGATCGAGAGCCATGCCTGGCATGCCACCACCGCCGCGCCATGGCCCGCTAGCCGGGCTGGCTGGCTGCCGTCGTCCCAGTTTTGGGCGAGCTAGCTGAATATCGAAGGCGCTTGCTGCTGGTCGGCCGCAGCAGCATGGCTCAACACCACACTCGTCCCGGGCCAGGATGGGCCTGGATGCAGGTTCGATCCATGTCGTCTCCGTCCGATCTACGTCGTCCAGTCGTTCTAGTTTCTCCTCCATCCCGTGCGGTCTGCAGATCTGATATGCATGTCCACGGTAAGCCGTTTTCTGCCTCAGATGTGTGTACATATGTTCCTATGGATGAGTATTGTGTATGTATGGATGTTTAGGTGCTGTGTTTACAAGATCTAGGGTTAGAGTTATGTGTGTGTGTGTGTGTGTGTGTGTGTGTGTGTGTGTGTGTTCCGATCTACGTTGAAAATTCTGTGTTATTTGGCAATATAGTGTGATAATCTATAATAGTCACACATTCTCTAGAATTAGTAAATTGGCAATACAGTATGTTTCAAATCAACAGCTTAGATGTTTTCAGAACTGCAGACCTGTCAGACTGAACAATATTGCTGAATTTAAATGAAAAAAATAGTGAATTAATGTTCAAAGTAATTGTCCTGAAACCTTTGTTATCTAAGTAATTGCATTCCAAGATTGGTCTTCTCTATTCTTTCTCACAGTTCAGAGGTCGCATGCAGTCATATGGTTGTCTTCTTGTCATTTGCAAACCAGAATTGTCTTTTTGACTTACAATCCATTGTCTTTTTAGATGCACAAGATCCTATATTGTAATTGTCAATGGTTACTTTTACCTTCTGCTTTATGTTTTTCTCTCTCGTACTTAGACGATATGTGCTTTCTTAAGTGTCTTTTGGAATTAGACATTGTTTCCCAATAGCTAATCTGAGTATTGATGTCTGACAATGATGCAACTTAAAATCTGTAGACTACTCTTGCTGCTTCTTATTGCCAGCAAACTCAAGCAGTTAGGTTAGGTTCTGAATAGTGTCAATAATGCTTAATGATAGTACCTTGAAAAGTTAGTACTGTTGTTGTTGCTAGGAGCTTCTAGTAGTTCTTATTATAAAATGAGTTCTTATTGGGAAAGCCTTTTGTATATCAGCAGGCTGCAGGCACCTTGGCTGATGGCTGATGCTCATGAATTTTCAGGAACCAGGAGGCCTACTAATCCTTCATCAACTTGTTCTAATGGCGCACCGTTTCGGGAAACAACACATGTATAGGCACATGTCTAGACCTTTTAGTCTTGACGGTATAATGGGCCTCGGTCGTGGTCAACTTAGCATAATGGATCAGCTTATTGAAAAGGGTGTCATAAGCGATTCATTCTCATTGTGCTATGGCGGTATGGATATTGGTGGTGGTGCTATGGTGCTTGGTGGAGTGCCTGCTCCTTCCGACATGGTTTTTCACATTCGGACCCTCTCCACGGGTAATGTATGGTTTCCTATATGATAACCGATCCTTATTATTTTTTGTGGTACATATTTTTATTAGCTAATCTTAAATTGGCAACAGTCCATATTACAACATTGAGTTAAAGGAAATACATGTTCGGAAAGGCATCATGGGTAGATTCAAGGATCTTGACTGAGCAAGCATGGGACTGTTTTGGATAGTGGGACCACATATGCTTATTTGCCGGAGCAAGCTTTCGTGGCTTTTAGAGATGCTGTAAGCTATTTACACGTACATACCTTTTCTGTTGGATCTTTGTTCTATTGTAGTTATTTTTCCTTCATGTGACATCAATTTGCTTGGAGTTTAGTTTTTGCAATGTACCATGTAAAAAAGGCAGTCTAGCTTCAGAAGCTATCAATAGTATTTGTGGCTAAAACTGCACTAGTGCCATTTTTTTAACTTTTCCGCCTTGCATAAAAGAAGTTAAACATCTTAATGACACCTAGATAAGTTACACTTCCCTAGATAGAATCAAACTTCTACTTTAGCACAACCTGCTTTTTCTCCTTGATGCCTTTTCATGTCCATTAGCTAATAACTTTATCCCTCCTTTTTCTCTTATTCTCTTGGCTGTTGCTCTACAAATGAACTTCTGGATTACAAGGACACTGTTGACTGGTGCACCTACAATTCCTTTTTGTTTTGTTTGGTTTTGCATGTCATATCCCTATTAATATATCCCCTATTAATATATCTAATATTGATATATATATATATATATATATATATATATATATATACTTTTTTCCCTTTTCATTGGTGGCTCATGGTGGGTTTCAACTCTTGCCTACCCCAAGTCATAATTTGCTAGGGACTAAAAGGCTTTGTTGTTGTTGGTATTTGGAAATGGACAGAAGCTCTCACTTACACCTGAAAATTATTTATTCCGGGTAGGAGAAATTGTGAACTAAAATGATTTAGGATATAGAAATCTCCCTCCCTCCCTCCCTCCATAATGGTGAAGAAAAACACGAGTCTGTTGTTAGTTGTTGCTATGTGCTATGAGGTCTACAGATTCTTTTGCTTGTTCTTTTTGTTGCTATGAGGTCTGTTTATTTAAATATGTTTCCTTGGCTATAACAATTGTCTGAATGAAAGGTTCTTGATTCATTCAAAGGCTGTAGTAAAAATAGTCTGTTTCTATTACAAGATCATGACAACAGTTTATTATTTTATGCATTTAGAAACTTAGCCATTTTGAGTAGCTAAAGTAATGACCTTAATGGCAGGCATCATTGTTCGTAATACACTTGTGACCTATGACCGTCACAATGAAAAGATTGGCTTTTGGAAAACTAACTGTTCAGAGTTGTGGGAGAGGCTACATATCGGTGACGCTCCTTCACCCGCCCCTTCAAGTGACACAAATTCAGAAACTGATATGTCACCTGCTCCTGCCCCTAGTAGCTTGCCAGGTTTGTGCCTAATTATTTTAATTTCTATTAATTTCACATGTATTATATGATGAATGACAAAATATGGATATTTGTTATATTTCACTTGTAACTATCAGTTAGGGATCGGTTGTTTTGATCTGCTTTGTTGGTGGCTGTTTTGGTAGTTATGAATATGAAGCTTGATAGGGCTGAAGTTTTTATATGAAATGAGGCAAACAATCGATCTGCCTCTCTTGAAGGTCCTTTAAGCCGCAATTCGACCCATGCTTTACTCATTTTTTTTGTTTACCTACTTAGTTCTTTGAGTTTGATGGTACATTCACCCGTCTTTATGGCTTGCACAATAATCTGGTCCACATTTCATATGCCTATAGTAATTTTGTTATACTATAGTACTGCAAAATTGTTCAGTTTAGTTGTTAGCAGATTTTATATATTCATTCAAAGGTTCATGGAAGAAAACACTGCTGTACTCGATTAGGCCAAGTTGATTTGACCCTAGCTATGGTGACTGGACATGCCATGTTCTGTTCCATCAACTTCTCTGTCAGAGATGCTGTAAAATTTCCCACAGGCCACAGGATACTGAAGCAGTGCAATGTCATCGTCTTCACTGGGATAGAAAGAGCTCAGTTTCAGTTCAGTTCTATTCCTCTCCTCTTCCCTATCATTAATGACTCTTTTGTACCAAGTGGGTTTTAATCCACATAAATAATTATTTTAGTGTTATAAGTGCGGTTACCTAACTTTAGGGCTTCCCATTACTTCCAAGACCTCTGGGGTTTGGTTTGCCACTCTTGAATGTAACCCATTAGCCCATCAACCCATGCTTCTTGATAAATATAGTAGTATAATTAATTAAAACTGATTATCTTCACTCTCTTCATTTCCTAATACAACACCAATTTGGATAATCTATAATTCTCATCCTGTTTGTTGTGATAAATTTACCAATTACTCTATATATGTTTTCGTCCTAGGCAATGTGGGCACTAGGCAATGTGGTGTTTGGTTCATTTTTTTTTCAAGTGGTGTTGGTGTGAGCCTGTGAGGCCGGCCTTGCCCTATATATAGTCTGGACTGGAGCTGGAGTTTGGGCATCTGGGTGTTGAGGCTGCTTTCTGCAGGTGCAACGACTTGTGGAGCTCCTTTCCAAGGTTTGTGGCCTCTTCATCTTTTCTAAATCTTGATCACCTAATGAAGTTCGTAATTTGCCTCTGGCCAGGTACCCATTTTTATTTTTATGCATAGTCAGCAGCACAAAAGGATGTTTTTGTTTTATTGCAATTGCATTACCCTACAAACTAAAATTGTTTTGAGTTATTGTTCAGCCACCAAGATGTTTATGTATCTTTCGCCTTTTTGGGGGCAAGGAGCAGCACTGGGCTGTGGGTCCTAAAAATATTTGATTTACATCCTCACAACTTCGGTACAATGACCGACCAACTACTTATCATGCTACATTTGCAACATACTTGCTGCGGCTATCATTATAATTCTGAAAAAATGGCTGATATATTTGGGTTATCTCTCTTGTACTTACTCAGGTTGTGTATGAGTAGGTGCATGCATTTGATTTAATGTTCCCCTAATAGCTTCATATCAAATTACATTATATTGTAGGAGAGGTGGTAGGATGAACAAATCTGGGACAGTGTTCAAAGAGTGCATTGCACATCATTATTGGCACCACATGGATGACCCGAAGCGTTTTTTCAAGATTATGATTGGTGATTTCAAAAATGGAGTGGTAAGACATTCTCCGTGACCCTGTTCGTTGCAATCTTGTGCACAGATATATATCTTTTATTTTCGCAAAAAAATATCTTTTATTTTGATGGGAAACCAAATCTTCCATTTCTGAGTCCAAAGGTGAACACTTTATCCTCTAATCACATGTGCTCCCAGAGTCACAGTCCCAGTTCCCTTAAGATTAATGATGTGGAAAAGGATTCCTTGAAATTAATGATGTAGGAAAGGCGACTGCACTATCAACCTGGCTGTTAGAAAATTATAGGTGTGATGAATATGCTTATTCTATATGTTCTAGTCACTGGTTCCGTTTCGACTGGCTTATGCACTTATCTCATTATCTGTAAGTGCAGAGACCGAATGTTTGTTTTCCTTTATCTAAAAAAAAGTCAGTACTGATTAGTAGTGGTTCCTGGCCCATTTTTTCACTTTATTTACTTCAGTCATCAGTGTTCACCTCTTGTGATGTAAAACACCTAATTCGCAAATGCTGATTTTTCTTCATGTGACATCAAGGCAAATGTTGAATGAGCATTACTGTATTGTTTTTTCATTTGTGGTGCCTCCTTTGCCATACTGCTGATCTAGATTTGTGAGTGTTGCCTCTTGAACCCAACACAGTGCCCTTCATTTAAGGTTTAAGTAGGAAATTAATATGTTGATCACTTGCCTCAAGGAATTTTAGGTTTCAGTAAGAAGCAGTTGCTGTAATTTTGAGGACTAGTACTGCTATTACTCAAGCTACTATTATTATGTGGTAGGACTGAACTGGGAAATTAATATGCTGATCACTCTCTGTTTGGTTATTACTTAATGCTATTACATAATGCTAAGTACTGGTTGTTGCTTGCAATATGATCACTATCTGTTTGGTCACCAGTTCCCAGAATGATTTGCCTGAACTAAAATTGAAGATTGCTATTATCTTCTATTTTCTGCTCATTTCTTGGCTGCTAATATCTTCATTTGTTTCCTTGAACCTTGAGTGTACTTTGACTGTTTCAGTTTAAGTACTTCACTAGTACATGGGACCCCTTTTAACATATGTTTAGTTTGATTTTAATGTTTGTTACATTTGCCTCTGTAAGAAACATGCTAACCTTTATGGTTGGTTCAAACCAAGCATTTGAAGTATCCCTAGCAGATGTTGCACAAACCCAGATGCAAGGAAAAACAGATGTTCTCTTAGAGCTTCATGTTGATGATACTACGGGAGCCAATGAGGTTTGTAGTGGACAGTAGTTGTAGTGGATCCACTCATATTTTCTGCATTGCCAATGAGGTGCTAGTCGATCTCATTTGGATACATGTAGCTGATACTGTAGACTTATCATTGATGAATCATTGATTCATATTTGTAATGGTGACCATATATGTATGTCTTAGTGACTGTATGGACTTGGTCATGAATGAATCTATTTGTATGAGAAACGTGCACAATGATGTTACTTTTGTATTAATTTGCAACCAAATGGCCTTTTATTTTTTTAAATGCATTTAAATGATCTCGTCAAACCATTAGTCACTGAAAACATTTGTAACTTCAAATTGTCTGTCGCTATAGAGTACTGGGAGGCAATCTGTCGCTAAAGAGTAGCAACAGACTATCTGTCGCTAAAAAAATCAGGGCAACGGACTGTCTGACGCTAAAGATGTTTAGCGACAGGACTTACAGCGTCTGCAGAAGTCTGTCGCTATAACTTTTTAGCATCAGATTATCTGTCGCTGTAGCCGCTTTTAGCATCAAACCGTCCATCGCTAAACTTGGTGTTGTGGTGTAGTGTCAGGTCCTCCTTCCTCAGCGGTTTCACGAACACCCACATGAACAGCTTCACCGGTATAGAGAGGGATGTATATCAAGATGATAATTGCGGTAGAGATATGCATCACCAGGCTATGGAAAAGAAGATAAAGATCCATGAGGGACAGGGAGGGAGAGATAGATGGTGATGATGCCGTGCGTTTGCCCGGTCTCTCCTTGCAAAAGCGTGTGATTTATGCACATACTAGGAGCTGTAGTACTTAAAACTGGAGCGTGATGACCTCGTCGTGCCGAGTCCGGACAGCTTGGATACGCAGGATGTCATGTAGACCTCGGGCAGTGGCCAAGCACTGGACGTCTGGACCTGTTCAAATTATAAATTTTGACGGCAAAGTCGCCGTGTAAACCGGCTGGCCGGCAAGACGGCTTGTACATGAGGTATTCTCGTGCAGTTTCAGATTATAAATTTTTTTAGCTTGGTTCTAAATCAGATTTATCGATCTAAGTTCAACCAAACTTCTTCACAAAAAATGCAAGCAAACTAATAGGAAAATATATCAAATAAGCCAAAAATCATAATATATTTCATAGGTCAACGAATCTTCTTTGATGTTGCATTTTTTAGTAAATTTGATCAAAATTAGAGAAAATTGACTTAAAATAAAATTAAAACAACTTACATTTTAAAACTGAAGGAGTATACAGGAGATAAGTACATTGATAGCTTTTTATAGGTGGTCATAGATGGTTTAATTTGGCGACTAGGAATAGCGTGGGTCAACCAGTTTAGACGGTCTCTATCAATAATGATCAAGCTTTCACATCATAGATTGGTTAAGTAGATGAATGTGAATGATTATATCAAGAGGTTTAAAGGCACTTAAAAATTGCTTCAATTTGTTTATTACAACAATATATATTTTGATCTAGCTTTGAAGGGCTTGCGTTCTTTTAGTAAGGAAAGATTAGAAGACTATGATTTCTTTGGTCAAGTGTATAAACGAGCTTTGTCCATAGAAGGTCGAACTAAAGAAAGTAAGGAAGGTCATTGAACATTTCATCTGCTTTGCTCGTATAAACCTGCATTGCATGCCTTTCCACAGCCCATACTCGCTTGTTGACCCTCACTTCCTACAGTGCAATAAAATTGTGATAGTTTAGCATGCATTGTTATAGTGGAAACACAATGGATCAATTTGTTTGTGAATGTAATGGCATGAGCTCTGGTATAGTATGATGTGATATTACCTGCTTTGTTTCATGCTCAGCCCTTTCTTCTTCGGCATATCTTTGGAACTACAACTTGTTTAGGTTTGCAGCGAACCTGTTCGTTGAACTATTTCGTGGTACGACAGTTTTCAACATATGAGTGGCGTTTTTCTGATCTTTGTGTGCTAGTCATTCTTGCACAGAATTTTCCCCTAATGTAGCACTTAGACCACCGCTTCCTCTTGTCATAAGACCTCACCATGTAATGGTGTGATTGGAGCTTGTACTTCTCCAGCAATGATTTCCATGCTTGCTCGAACTCATCAATAGTAAGCATTTCTATGATGACGCGGTGGAATTCATCTTTGAAGGCACATCTGAAGACTGGACCTAATTCGGTCCTCGCATCTCTAAACACATGCCACCTTGCACCATAAGTGTGCTGTTCCAGGCATAACAATTTTCAAAGCTATCTCCATGGCTCTGCATTGGTCTGAAATAAATAATCATATTGTCATACTTTTTGTGGAGATGTGCAGATACTCAGCCTGTTTGCTTGTTGGTTTCAGTCAGAGCTTATCAGCCAACCAACAGTGTTTTCCTCTCACAACAAACCAGGACCAGCTAGACTTATCAGTCCAGAAACCAAACAGCGAACAGGCCGAGTATGATTAGAAAACCTGCCGTGTTCTTTCTAAAAAAACAATTTTTCTGAATGCGGCTATTACCTGTTAGTATAGTTCGTGGATGGACACCACCCAATAATGTCAAGAATTCCCTAAATACCCACTCGAAGCTTTCCGCTGTCTCATCCCTCATCAATACCCCAGCAAGAATAGTGCTCTGGAAATGGTTATTGACCCAACGAACAGGCCAGGCATCTTTTATATTTGTGCAGTAAGTAGTGTCAAATGTCACAACATCACCAAAGCAGCTATAGTTGCCTCTGCTTCTACCTAGTGCCCACATCAGTGTCTTTATTTGGTCCTTCTTATCAGTGCTCTATTCGTTTTGGCTTATTTGGCTGATAAGCTATGGCTGAAAGTACCGTTGGCTGATTTGGTATGAGAGAAAAAAAAATATTCATTGACTGATAAACCATGGTTTATAAACCAAACATGATCAAATGAACATAACTAAGATCCACACTGAATTGAAATCCGGAATCCTCAGAATGCATGTGCCTAAATAGTTCCAAAGTCTTCTTTATATCATGATCCCGCTGTTCCCTTGCAATCTGTGCACAGCTAGTTCTCAGTGACCTCCTGATGAAAGGAATGTTGTCCATACTGCCGAACATGCTACCCATTATGCAATGTACTTTACTGAGTGAGATATTGTTTTCCCGTAGATATTTTATCATGTCCCTTGTTGCCTGATCTATGTCTCCATGGGAGTTCCATTCTTTTTTCTCTTGATCTGTTGCTGATAACTCATGGTTATGTTTTTTTTTATAAATGTTAATATGAACCGTAACTGTAACATTCTCTTAGTTACGCCCTAAACAAAATACTAAACCATATCATGAGCATCAGGTTTATATGATAATGCATGTGGTGAAATGTGTGGATAAAATTTTTAACCTAAGATGATCAGTAAAAACTGTTAAATGAGAAGCTATTCAATAATGCATGTATATCTAGGGCTTAAAACCAATTTTTATTGAACAAAAATACTATGAAACATATATGTGACAATTAAATAAAGTTAGGAATATGAACTTGATAGATGACAATGAAATACTTGTTGTTGAAAAATAACATTGCTAGGTAATATTTTAATAGCCTAGAAATATAATTTGGAATCAAGTTCAGCTAAAAAAAATTAGAATATTTTCAAGTACGTTGACAGCTAGACAATGCTATGGTTGGCAATTTATTTTGTGAAATTGAGTTAAGAAGTGGTGTCGTGTTTTAGCTCGGGTTGATAGCTTCATATCCCCTCTAGAGCATGGTGAAGACAGTTTACGTTCCCAAGCAACCGTTTAGTTTTTATAGGTGATTTAAAATTCGTGCAAGACATGATTTCGAGCTAGTTCACTGGATGAGCGAGGTCACCATGCCTCGGGGGCGCGAGTCGCCACGCCGGCTCGCTCTGGGCGCGCGTGTCCGGCTACGAGTGCCCTGTCCTAGCCGCCACTGGCTCTGCCGTGTCGAGCCATTGTTGCTGCTCGCACGGCCGGGCAACGCTGCAGCCTGCCTCTCCGCGCTGTCACACCGCCGACCCACCTCGTGCCGCGACGCAGCCGCTGCCGGTGTCGTCGCATCACCGTCGTCGTCCACGCCTGTCCCTGTGCCTATACCCCACTGCTGGCCCTGTTAGATGTCGCGCGCACGTGGCCGAGCTCGCCGTCGCCTTGCCATTAATGGCACTGCACCCGTGCGGGCCATGTCGGTCGATGGATGCACGCGCCTGTCCGATTGCATCCGCACACATAACACCTAGATCACGCCGACCACGTCCCACCAAGAAGAGACCGAGATGAGCCCACTTGCCGCCTTGTCTCTCTCTCTCACTCTGCTGCCGTCGTCGAGCCGCGCCATCAAATTAGCCACCGAGTGATCACTTCCATTTAATTCAGTACGTCTGCGGCTTCACCATCAAGTTCTCTCGTTGCCCGATCCCACCCAGCCATGAAGAAGGCACTGCCAAGCTCCAATTTGGCGCTTTTCCCGTCGCCGTGCCGATAAGGCCACGTCCGGCCATGGACGAGGGCAGCCCTCCTACCGTCCCTCTCGAGCCAATTCACCTGCACCACTAGCTCCGCCTTGCCTCTCTCTCCACCCTGCGCACGCAAGTGGAACCGCTACCGCCTCCCAATCACTGCTGACGTTACCGCGTCACCGCGGTGCGTCGCCGCACGGCTCGGCCGCATTTGGCCACACCTCCTCCGCCATCCTCCACCCCAACCATCACCTCAGCTATGTCCACGGTAGTCTACTGATGCTTCCTCGCTAGCCACTTAGGTTCTTAGGTGCTCTGGTTCGCCGGGGCAGCCACGCCACCGTCGTGGATGGCCGCGCGTAGCCGCAGCTAGCTCCAGCGAGTCCCACGCGCCCCGTGTTGCTGCTTAGCGTAGCCGCTCGGGTGGGGGATGGTGACTGACCTGATAGGTGGGCCGGCGTTGCGTGGGCCGCGCGAGAGATTGGTTTTTCTTTTTCTAGGAATTAGTGAATGGTTTTTTAATTTAATTTTTGAACTGATCTTTGGTAATTAATATAAAATCATATAGGTGTCCAAAAATTGTGAAACAAATTTTGTTAGGTTCCTAAAATTATGATCTATCTGTTGGTGTATTTAGTTCATATTTATATGTGTTGACACTAGAAGCTATTAAATCATTTGAAAGTGTTTCATATTATTGAGTTAATCATTGTAGGAATTTTTGTGGTAAATTAATGATAGCTTTAGTCCTAAAATATTTATGATAGCTTCATTGTATTATTATGTGCTCACTGTAATTTTTGTGGTCTTAGAATAAACTAAGCATGGGGGTAGTTAAATGTTCTTTGTTTCAAAATACATTAAATCTTTAGTAGAAATAAAGATATACCATTAATTTGCAAAGCCAAGTGTTTGTTAGTGAACCCAACATTTTGCTTGGTGAAGATGATAGTTAGCTTAGTGTCTTAGTCATTAGAGCTAGCTTAGTAGCTTGATAGGTGTATTCTTATTTTAAGAGTTGTTGTTGCCTAAATACTAAATACCAGCATTACTATAATCGCATGCATATAGAGAACAGGTCAACGAAGATTGTGACCACCGACAAGCACGAGTTCGAGGAGATCATCAAAGAGTACGAGGTGGAGATTCTTGTGCAGGAGAAAGTCCTAGAGCCACCACTGACAGACTCAGCTGACACCGCACCTACCCAAGGCAAACCCTAGTGCATAACCTCTATTTTATAATTTACCGTAATATATGGGTTGCGCATTTACGTTACAGGAATTTTGTGAAAACCACATGCATAGATATACCTATCCTAAGAGTCTTACTAGTGCAGGTTCGAGTAGATGCTATACTTAGGTCATCGGTATCATGAGTAACCTGCCATTGCTCACAATAGAGGATTATTATTACTCTTATAATAAAATGATGAAAAGAAAATAGAGACCGGGCAGGGATATGGCATGGGATATTGGTGGATGTAACAAGTTGTGTCCTACGGCCAACGAGGCTTAACTTGGTTACACTGTTTTCCTTGTCCGTGTCGATTGAGGATCGTCCATTGCTGTGGATGTTAGTCAGGTCGTAGACTTATTATCCTGAGCACATACTTGCTTATGGGAGCGGGAAGGCTCGTTGCGCTCTTGTCATGGGTTTCGGCTCTTTTCGGACCGACTGATTGGAGGCGGGGAATGGTGGAGGTCTAAGCACCATACCGAGACCGGGTCTCAAGTGTGGGGGCTTGGAGTCCAAGTTTGGATAGGGACCTAGACCCCTCGATAGGAGTGGAGTGGATTGGTCTCGTTTGTACCTAGGGTACAAGCGGGGTGTGTGTTTCGAGGTACCCAATTGGGATACATTGGTTCACGAATCGTTGTTTCTATGAGACAGTATGACTTGGCTATGGTCTAGCACCATAGTAAGAACTGGAAGAGGAAAGATGGTGAAATGATTCTAATTGCTCAATCCTTGCTTGAAACTAGAACATGTGCTTACCTAAAATGGTTAGCTAATGAAGTAATCATGATGCCAATAAAACTTGACTTAAAGACTTACTATTAGTAATGCTTTTCGTAAACAAAAAGAAAACAACAAAACATACTGCCTATCATATCCTTAAGAGTCGGGTAAGTCTTGCGAGTACATTCTGTACTTTACCCTGTTGCAGGTGTAGCTTGAGGAGTTGGCTTTTGTGTGGAGGATTCTTCTGGTGGGCACAGATGGATCCGTGTATCGTTTTCGCTTGATGATTATTAGATTCCGCTGTTTCATTATTGCACTCTGAACTCTGGTATTGTAATAAATAATTTTCAAGACTCTATGTTGTAAAAAATGGATTAAGTGATGTAAGCTCGTACTCATTATTGGATTCTGATGGTAAAACGTGGATTGTTTCGAGTTCTCCCTTGGAGTGGGCTCGACGGAACTGTTCGGTTTAGCCACTTTCGGGGTGCTTAGTATCTAGTGGAAGACAAGCTTCTCCGAAAGTGTCTTATTTTGGACGGTTCTGCCATAGTAACGACCCAAGTTACCATACACTATAAACTCCCTTGGTGAAGATGATAGTTAGCTTAGTGTCTTAGTCATTAGAGCTAGCTTAGTAGCTTGATAGGTGTATTCTTATTTTAAGAGTTGTTGTTGCCTAAATACTAAATAGCTGCATTACTATAATCGCATGCATATAGAGAACGGGTCGACGAAGATTGTGACCACCGACGAGCACGAGTTCGAGGAGATCGTCAAAGGGTACGAGGAGGAGATTCTCATGCAGGAGGAGGTCCTAGAGCCACCACTGATAGACTCAGCTGACACCGCACCTACCCAAGGCAAGCCCCGGTGCATAACCTCTATTTTATAATTTACCGTATATATATGGGTTGTGCATTTACGTTACAGGAATTTTGTGAAAACCACATGCATAGATATACCTATCCTAAGAGTCTTACTAGTGCATGTTCGAGTAGATGCTATACTTAGGTCATCGGTAGCATGAGTAACCTGCTATTGCTCACAATAGAGGATTATTATTACTCTTATAATAAAATGATGAAAAGAAAATAAAGACCGGGCAGGGATATGGCATGGGATATTGGTGGATGTAACAAGTTGGTTATGTGGCCAACGAGGCTTAACGTGGTTACACTGTTTTCCTTGTCCATGTCGATTGAGGACCGTCTGTTGCTGTGGATGTTAGTCAGGTCATAGACTTATTATCCTGAGCACATACTTGCTTATGGGAGCGGGAAGGCTCGTTGCGCTCTTGTCGTGGGTTTCGGCTCTTTTTCGGACCGACTAATTGGAGGCGGGGAAAGGTGGAGGTCTAAGCACCATACCGAGACTGGGTCTCAAGTGTGGGGGCTTGGAGTCCAAGTTTGAATGGGGACCTGGACCCCTCGATAGGAGTGGAGTGGATTGGTCTCGTTTGTACCTAGGGTACAAGCAGTGCGTGTGTTTCGAGGTACCCAATTGGGATACATTGGTTCGCGAAATGCTGTTTCTATGAGACAGTATGACTTAGCTATGGTCTAGCACCGTAGTAAGAACCGGAAGAGGAAAGGTGGTGAAATGATTCTAATTGCTCAACCATTGCTTGAAAGTAGAACATGTGCTTACCTAGAATGGTTAGCTAATGAAGTAATCATGATGCCAATAAAACTTGACTTAAAGACTTACTATTAGTAATGCTTTTCGCAAACAAAAAGAAAACAACAAAACATACTGCCTATCATATCCTTAAGAGTCGGGTAAGTCTTGCGAGCACATTCTGTACTTTACCCTGTTGCAGGTGCAGCTTGAGGATTTGGCTCTTGTGTGGAGGATTCTTCTTGTGGGCATAGATGGATCCGTGTATCGTTTCCGCTTGATGATTATTACATTCCGTTGTTTCATTATCGCACTCTGAACTCTGGTATTGTAATAAATAATTTCCAAGACTCTATGTTGTAAGAAATGGATTAAGTGATGTAAGCTCGTACTCATTATTGGATTCTAATGGTAAAACATGGATTGTTTCGAGTTCTCCCTTGGGGTGGGCTCGACGGAACTGTTCGGTTTAGCCACTTCTGAGGTGCTTAGTGTCTAGTGGTAGACAAGCGCCTCCGAAAGTGTGTTATTTTGGACGGTTCTGCCATAGTAACGACCCAAGTTACCATACATTATAAACTCCCTTGGTGAAGATGATAGTTAGCTTAGTGTCTTAGTCATTAGAGCTAGCTTAGTAGCTTGATAGGTGTATTCTTATTTTAAGAGTTGTTGTTGCCTAAATACTAAATAGCTGCATTACTATAATCGCATGCATATAGAGAACGGGTCGACGAAGATTGTGACCACCGACGAGCACGAGTTCGAGGAGATTGTCAAAGGGTACGAGGAGGAGATTCTCATGTAGGAGGAGGTCCTAGAGCCACCACTGACAGACTCAGCTGACACCGCACCTACCCAAGGCAAGCTCCGGTGCATAACCTCTATTTTATAATTTATCGTATATATATGGGTTGTGCATTTACGTTACAGGAATTTTGTGAAACCACATGCATAGATATACCTATCCTAATAGTCGTACTAGTGCAGGTTCGAGTAGATGCTATAGTTAGGTCATCGGTATCATGAGTAACCTATCATTGCTCGCAATAGAGGATTATTATTACTCTTATAATAAAATGATGAAAAGAAAATAGAGACCGGGCAGGGATTTGGCATGGGATATTGGTGGATGTAACAAGTTGTGTCCTACGGCCAACGAGGCTTAACTTGGTTACACTGTTTTCCTTGTCCATGTTGATTGAGGACCGTCCGTTGCTGTGGATGTTAGTTAGGTCATAGACTTATTATCCTGAGCACATACTTGCTTATGGGAGCGGGAAGGCTCGTTGCGCTCTTATCGTGGGTTTCGGCTCTTTTCGGACCGACTGATTGGAGGCGGGGAAAGGTGGAGGTCTAAGCACCATATCGAGACCGAGTCTCAAGTGTGGGGGCTTGGAGTACAAGTTTGAATGGAGACCTAGACCCCTCGATAGGAGTGGAGTGGATTTGTCTCGTTTGTACCTAGGGTACAAGCGGGGCGTGTGTTTCGAGGTACCCAATTGGGATACATTGGTTCGCGAATCGCTGTTTCTATGAGACGGTATGACTTGGCTATGGTCTAGCACCGTAGTAAGAACTGGAAGAGGAAAGATGGTGAAATGATTCTAATTGCTCAACCCTTGCTTGAAAGTAGAAAAGGTGCTTACCTAGAATGGTTAGCTAATGAAGTAATCATGATGCCAATAAAACTTTACTTAAAGACTTACTATTAGTAATGCTTTTCGCAAACAAAAAGAAAACAACAAAACATACTGCCTATCATATCCTTAAGAGCCGGGAAGATATTCCCACAAGTCGGGTAAGTCTTGCGAGTACATTTTGTACTTTACCCTGTTGCAGGTGCAGCTTGAGGAGTTGGCTCTTGTGTGGAGGATTTTTCTAGTGGGCACAGATGGATCCGTGTATCGTTTCCGCTTGATGATTATTACATTCCGCTGTTTCATTATCGCACTCTGAACTCTGATATTGTAATAAATAATTTTGAAGACTATATGTTGTAAGAAATGGATTAAGTGATGTAAGCTCGTACTCATTATTGGATTCTGATGGTAAAACGTGGATTGTTTCGAGTTCTCCCTTGGGGTGGGCTCGACGGAACTGTTCGGTTTAGCCACTTCCGGGGTGCTTAGTGTCTAGTGGAAGACAATCACCTCCGAAAGTGTATTATTTTGGACGGTTCTGCCATAGTAACGACCCAAGTTACCATACACTATAAACTCCCATTTTGGTCGCCCAAGTTCCTGTTAAATGGAATTCCCTAACGATCTTAAGTAGGACACCCTAAGCTTTAAATTGGATTCAAGAGTTATGAGATCAAGTTTCTAAGCTTTGTTTAAGCAAATCCAGAGACTACTAGACAATCCGTCACTCATATCGGATCATCCGATAAAGATGTAGAGACAACGGATGGAGTGGGAAGTGAGTTGTTATTCATTATGGGGCATAGCCCACAAGTCAGCACGAGTGAGATATTTTCCAACCCCAGATCCCTAGCTTCACTCATCCTCTCCTCATTTCTCTCTCTCTCTCACACACTCTCTCTCTCTAGAAGGAAGAGCAAGGAGAGGGAAAGGATGAACTAGAGTGAGAAAGAGAAGAAGAGAAGAGGAGGAGAAGAAGAAAAAGACAGAAGAGAACCAGGATGCTAGAAGGCAACAAGATCAGCCCTAGGCCAAGCACTTGAGCTTCAACAACCTCTCATCTCATGGTTAGTTCAGGAGCTCTCTCCTCTCTTTATCTTGAGATCAATCCTCCAACCCTAATCTAAATATTCTTTCTTACATGGATGGATCATGAGGATGGCTTGATGGAAAAGTACCCCAAGAGTAAGGATCAAGTATGCTATCCCTCAATCTCTCTTTATCTCTAGGATTTCTCATGGTCAAGGAATCACTAGTTACACTAGCTAACCTAAGCCGAACCTAGCTACCTTGAGCCTAGCTAAGTCACCCAAGTTACCATAGAAATACCCAGCACATGCATGGATGCTTTTACCCGAGATCTAGATATGAATCCCCAAGCCCTCACCCAAGAACCCAAGATCATAGGTTCTGTCGCCCGATTGACGGAGTGTCCGTCAGTAGGATGGAGTGTCTGGGATATTGACCGGGCAACCGCCCGAACCTTTCATGTGACACTTGAGTCGGATTAGGGAAAGGTTGGAAGGCATGAGGCAACCCTTACCCGGGCATGGGTATGGTTGTTAGTCTCGACTTCCGTGTCGGTACAGTTGTACACCTCTGCAGAGTCTTGAAAGCCTAGAGTCCTTCGGGACGAAACTATTCGGTTGTTCTTTCTTTTTATACCCATGGTAGTATGAAGATGGTTTATGAGCACCTTGCTATAATGATAAATGCCTTTACTTCCATGTTGAGCATGGCATGCCATATTATTAATGAACATCATTGCTTTCCGCACTCATACAAACGCATGATAATCACCTTATGCATCCACCAAATACTATATGTTGGAATTAAGTCCTGCGAGTACGCAATGTACTTATGGTGCAGCCGTTAAGTTGTTTTGCAGTACGTCGTAGACTATGTTGAGCAATAGCTCGACCGCCGCTGCATAGTAGCATTTGGAATGGGCGTGACTCCAAGCGTGCTACAAGTTAACTCCGGATTCCTTGATGGAGCGACTATAAGAGTGAACCTTAGTGGAGTAGAGACCGCATCCACTGGATGGAGCGGGATGTAAAACTTGTAATGGGAAGTCTGGTTAATTTGTATATAATTGTATTAATGGAGTTCCATCTACTAGTTCGATGTTGGAATAATAATTGAAATACTATATGCCACTCAACCTGATCCTAAAGAAGAGTTGCTCAGTGAGCTCCTGGGACCTCGAAGTTGTTATTTCGACATCCCCGCAACATGAACCAACCAACCATCTTCTTCTGTCCGGTGCAATCTAATCATCGCCTTGCAGTTGCATCCTTTCAGTCTTTGTTTTCACACGCTTATCAAAACCATGCATGTGGAAAATTCGAAAGGAACACTTTAAGATGTAAGAACACTTGCAGTTTACTTTTATCTTCTTTTTTTGGGGGGAGGGAGTTTACTTTTATCTTCTTGACTAGTATACATATCTAGCTTGTGATCGAGACTAGATTTTACATGGCATTATTTTACCTGTCTCTGGCAGACCAAGACCCTGGATGTCTGATAGCCGTCTTTATTTGAGTCAAGGCTTCCTTTGCGAATCCCAAATCCCACTTCCCATGAGTACAGGTTGTAAAACTCAGATGCCTCTGCTTCTGAATCAAACTCTAGACCAACATATGGTTCAAACATAGTTCCTTCCCTTTTCTCACAATATCGCCTCATGGATCGTTCTACTGCTCCCATGCCCCGTGGCTTCCTGAATGCCTCCCGGTTGCACGGAGTTGGAACTCTCCTCCGGAAAAAAAAGGCAAGGAAGTTCATGTAAAGTTTGGCATTGTTAGTAAACAAACAGTTTTTTTAATTCCTGGCTTGTAACTCAGAAAGCACCTTTTCTTCCATTCGAGTGTTTCTGTAGTTGTTTGTTTCTGAATGTCCTCAGTTCTTGCTGTTTCATTATAATCTATTTTCCTGACCAGATCACCAGTAGAGTAAAACTTTTCCCAATCAACACATTCAAGATCTTTATCACCTGTACTAAATGATAATTCCACCACTATTCCAATTCCATCGTTGCTCTGTTTGTTGTCGTTAGTTTCACTATATTCACAACTAGCTGCATCACTGCAGTCTTCATGCTCATTGTCCTCATCGTTCTCTGGATAACTGTCTTGTACACAGTTTTCTGCATCACGTAGTTGACATTCCAGCACACAACTTGCTGCACCTATTTGAAGGTCTTCTTGGTAATCCAATATGCTTATTGTACTACTGCTAAATCCATGCATTAACTCCTGTAGACTTGTGCAGTCGCCAATTCCTTCATGACAATAATACATTTTATTTGGTCATTATTCCATCTTGAGTATTTGTAGTCTATAGTATATATTTTGCATAGTAGACTTGAGGTTGGCATGACTAAATTATTCAGGTAATTCAGGTTGACAAATGTTTATCTTTTTTTCTTGCATTCAGTTTCAGCAAAAACAATTAAGCAAGTCATTTATAGTTCAATCCATGTTGTTGAATCGTAATACAGTATCCAAACTTAGATCTTAGTTCCCTACAAGTTGAGCAGGCATGTTTTTTTATTTTGGACTTATAAAATATATTTTTATCTAGATATTCATAGGCATACTAGACTATCATTTCTCTATTCCATACAGATCTGAGATTGCTCGACAGTAACTAGGAAATGTAGGAACCCACTTACTTGGAGATAGAGGATTCGCCATCCTAGCCGACATTTGCATACACCGGAAGGCATTTTTGTTGCAGTTTTCATGCACAATCCGTATGGTTTACTGTACTGAAATCTATACTTTCCGAAATGTAATCCAAACTTATAATCAAAGGTCTCAGAAATAACATTTTCCTTCTGTGCTTACCTGAACCTCCAATTCGGTAGCTGAACTAGTGGATCCTTGCCGAACATTTCCTGGTTCTTGTGGCGGGTGACACTGTTCTGCTTCGCCTTCGCTCCCTGGAGTTCCTCGCAATCTGTGGTCTTCTACATTGCACGTATCTACGGAGGCCTTCGGAAGCGCAGATTGGCTTCGTCTCGCCTCCAATTCCACGTCTTCCGCTCCTTCATCGCTGCTCCTGGAGCCTTTTCCTGAATCGTTCCAGGACCTATCGACGTAGTGCGTCCGAATACATCTGCTTTTGAACTACATTTGGGGTAGAAGGAAGTGTAGTGGGTTACGCCACTGTCGCAGCTCGGATGCTAGTTCTTCGCTTCACGTTAGACCTCTTTTCTGTTGCCTGCTCCTGCTCCGGGACAACTGAAAGGTAAGCATTTATCGCTCTGCCCTTCACTCAATCAAGCAGCACTGACCGCTAAGATAGGTAAGGGGTCTGTTCGCTGGTCGGTGCCGGTGCTGGTTTGGGCTGACTGGTGCTGATTTTTTGAGAAGAAAACACGATTGGTTGGCTGGTTTGGGCTGACTGAAACCAACAAGCCAACAGTGAAGATCTCTAACACTGCGCCTAAGAGGCTAGCTTCCCTATAAAGAGAAATAAAGGCTTGATTTCCCAGTTCATAATACCTATTAAGTAAGTATTGCCATCTCTATTCTGGTGTTTACTTCGTCATGGCTTGAAAAGAGAAGGGCTTAAAACAAGTCGTCTTCCGTAGTTGGACTATTAGGAGTCCTAAAAAGAGAAAGGGTATCCAAGACTAGAGTTGGCAAACCTTTGGCTAGTGAAAAAGAAAGAAAATTCCCATTTAACAATGCCTGTTTTTTTAATGTTATAAACTTAGACCTTTTTCTTTGATCCAACGAGCAGAAGTCTTTTCCTTAGCATTGGTTTCATGGCTTAGGAGTACCAGTACTGTTTGAATTGATAAATTTAGATAAGGTGCCGTTATCCCGGGGGAGTGATTGCGGATAGGTTTGCTCTTCCTAAGCTGGGCCAGCGACCATGCATTGGGCATAAATGAAGTATATAAGTGACCTATTGCATTGATTTAACATGGCTGTCTCAACGCCTATTGCTACTAATGAAGTGCTTATGGGGTGTTTAGGATTGCTCCACAAACTCCACCGTGGAGCAGCTCCATAAAAACTGGAGTTTGTGGAGTACCTCTTTAAGTGCTCTCACAACTCCACCATTTTTCCCCGAGCAGAGTGCGTGGAGCTGAAACTGTTTAGCTAAAAAACATAGAGCGGAGCTGAAAAACGTGGAGCGGAACCGTCCCAGACACCCCCTTAAATTATCAGATGGCTCGTCATCGGCTGATCCAAAATTATGCTTGTAAACTTCCTTATTTGCCCTTCGCGGTTGAATTGACTGAAATGTATTACCTCTTCATTATCGAGCGCGAATCTTGACGCGAGCACACGGTACACGGCCAGGATAACCCGTGTGGCCGCAGGGACATTTGGAAAATCCACTTCCGCGGCAAGCCTTCAACACTCGCGCCAAAACGCAGTCGCGGCGCCCAAACATCGCGCCAGAAAATTCCCGATGCCGTGCTGATATTGGGCCGAAGCCCAGGAGAAGAGCGTGGGGGCAGCGCACATGCTCTGGAGTCCTGGTCACCGTCGGATACAAGGGAACGCCCAGATGCGCAGTGACGGTGGAGTAAAGTCATCCGGAACGACTGCAGCCCTACCTTTCGCCGCCGCCGCACCATCGCCCGAAACCCCAGCCCCCTTCGGCGCCACCGCTCGAATCCCAGCCCCCTTCGGCGCCACCGCGACCGTCGGAGTGGAGGCCATGGACGACGTGTGCGAGGGGAAGGACTTCTCCTTCCCGCAGCAGGAGGAGCGGGTGCTCGAGCTGTGGGCGAAGCTCGACGCCTTCCACGAGCAGCTCCGGCGCACGGAAAGCGGTGAGGAGTTCATCTTCTACGACGGCCCCCCCTTCGCCACGGGCCTGCCCCACTACGGCCACATACTCGCCGGCACCATCAAGGACGTGGTCACCCGGCACCAGTCGATGCGGGGCCGCCACGTCTCGCGACGCTTCGGGTGGGACTGTCACGGCCTCCCCGTCGAGTTTGAGATCGACAAGGCGCTCGGCATCACCAACCGGCAGCAGGTGTTCGACCTCGGCATCGGCAAGTACAACGAGACGTGCCGCAGCATCGTCACCAAGTACGTCTCCGAGTGGGAGGCCATGGTCACACGCACGGGGAGGTGGATTGACTTCAAGAACGACTACAAGACCATGGACATCAACTTCATGGAGAGCGTCTGGTGGGTGTTTGCGCAGCTCTGGGAGAAGGACCTCGTCTATAAGGGCTTCAAGGTCGCATCTCTAATCTCACTCATAGCTATTTTTCGAGTCTGTTGATTCTCATAATTCTTAGTTGTACAAAGTTTGACAATCTTAGGATTCGATGGATTTAGTTTGACAAGCTTTCAGTGAACTAGCAGGAACCCCGCGCTATTGCGCGGGCTAGTAAGCTCTAACACATAAGTTTTGTCATAAGAAACAGTAGAATCCATTAGATGACGGTGTTCTTGAATATTGGCACCTCTGAGATTTAATCACATTGCACAATGTTATCATAACAAAATACAATGTGGTTGTTCCAAACTAAAGACACTTCTTTACTTCTTGCTCATGCTTAGAATATCTGGAATATGTTGTAAGTAAAACATCTGGGAAGCTGAAGGCACTGTAGTAGAAAAGGATAAGGCATAAGATAAATGTCAATTAGCAAACAATAAGCACATAAGAATGAAATGGCAATGGTGACAAAACTATGCAACCTGCCGCTCACTACTGAGGCATCGAGAAAATGATGGTTGACGACATCCCGGATAGAGGTTGGAGATGCAGGGAGTGGGTTCGGGTGAAGAGGACAGGGCCGGTTGAGGTAGCATGTAGCAGAGGGCTGTAAACAATTTTGTAAAAAAACATTTAGAGCAATAAGCAAAAATGCAAATGCAGTCAAAGCATCTGAAGTATGCCTATTTTTGTGAAGGTCATCCTGCAGTAACAAACCTTTTCGCAGCATGTAAGAAAAGAAGCAATGCATGTTGGAAAGCAATAGATCTTGCAGCTAAGATCTCAGAAGGACACTCAAATTAGCAAACCTCATTAGCCTCCGCTCTTGTATCTCAGGATAGTGAATACAGCATAGCAAACCTAATTTGAACTTTTGAAGCCCTTGACGGTGCTTTTAGAAAATCCCACTTACACCTGCACATACAAAACAGCTGCGAGGACAACATTTTGCCAGAGCGTTCAAAGTTCTTATTATCAAGAAACTGTTTGATGAACTTATATAAGAAACGTCATTGAGGAGTATGTACCATAGTCTTGATCACTGTTGCGATGCTGAAAATCAAGAAAAAAATGTTAGCAACATGTAATGAAGATAGTTGTCCTCTATGAGTACAACAAACAGGGAGGCACGCTTCGCTGCACCCGCAGTAGCTGCATGCTTCTATATCTGTTTGTGCTTTTGAGGTGCTACTATAAGTCTCTACGACAAAGCACACAATGACAGGACAATATTTATTAATTTGTTTATTACATATGTACAGCATAGTGAAGCACCGCTTTGTGGCACCTCAAATGTACACTAGTTACATGTCTAGCAGTATCGTTACACAAATTGCATGCCTTTAGGAGAGGAGAAAACATTTCACAAATATTATGGCTTGAGAGGTTATATGTCAATGGCAAAGTATGATCTTTCCATTGTCACAGAGAGAAATTGCCAAATAGGTACAGGAAAGTAGAAATGCCTGGCATGTTATGAACTCCTAAACTTTAGGAAAACAATAGCAGCTGCACCCTCGGTGAAATTAGTGCAGCAAGAATAAAACCACTGCAACTGCATCACTTTTTGTGCTCTCAGAATGTTCTCTCTGCAATTTCTGTCCAGCTGTGTACTTAGATACACTTGAGAATAGGCTTCTAAAACAAGTAAACATTCTTGGTCAATAACAAAACCACTGGTACTGCATCACTTTTGTGCTCTCAGAATGTTCTCTCTGCAATCTCTGTGCATCTGTGTCCTTAGATACATTTGAGAATAGGCTTTTAAAACAATTAAACATTCTTGGTCAATTAAAGTTTGGATGAGCAGCTCAGCTCATTAGAATTAATTTCAACATTAGTGGGGCTGACACTGACAGTAGAGATAATCTCAACATGAGTAGAATTGATCGAATGCTACACGAAACTTTGAAGAAAGAAGAATAAATCAATTTTATCAGCTAATGGAGGAGGTGAACTCTCTGCTTATTGTGTATATTTCTAATGGGAGTTCATATTGCCCAAACAAAAAAAAACTTATTAGTAGTATAGAATAATAGGACTGATCTTGGAAGCAATTTAGTTCTGTGACAATTTCATAAGTCAACTAAAATTGAGCACGTGCAGACCAAGGAATGAAAAAAATCTGGCGTCAACTAAAATTGCAACAACAACCAATGATTCAGTAAAGCATCCAAGGATCGAAAACTAACCTGGCACCCACCAACGGTACTCTACTAATGTAATGTTTCAGGCACAGGCATAGGAAGTCACAAAAAAAAAGAGAACACAGCAAGTAACACTAACACATTATTTCTTTCTTTTCTGTATCCTCTTATCCAAATATCTATCATTTGTTTGAGAAAAAAATGTCTAGGGGAAAATACCTGGAACTACTACTCAATGGGCTAAATCGTCGGCACCCAGATGCTCCGTTCTCTATGATGTCCCTGCAAGAGGAAAATCTGCAGAAGTATTACGACACGCTGAGGAGAAGAGGCGTGAGCAGGACTACGGCGCAGAAGAGGAGTAGGCTGAGGCGAACTCACCGAGATGTCCGCGGACGGCGAGTTCGGGACCACTGAGGGTAGCGCCGCCGGTCAAGACTCCTGCATCGCCGCTGAGGAGGCTGCCGGCGCGCAGGTTGCACTCGCCGGCGCCCGGCGCCCAGGCTGCACCTGGTAGGGCTTGCCGCGGTGGGGCCCTGCGCCGCTAGGGTTTGACCACACGGGGTCGGCGGCGTCGTGGCGAGCAGCGGCGGTGTCGCAACCTCCAGGGGGGCGCGGACGGCGCACTGCAGCGCTGGCTGGCCGGGTACGACGCCGGAGGCAGGGGCGGCACTCGACCGGGTGGGGGGAGCGGCGGGGGTGCAGGAGGAGAATCGCCACTAATGGGGAAGAGAGGGCGGAACCTTTTTTTGCTGGAAGGTTCGGCGGAGGTCGTGGAAGGCTGGGTAGAGCCGTGGACGTGTTGATATTGTGTCCGGTGATGCCCTTGTGCCTGTTGGTGCCGAATCGGACAGATATGAAAAGATGGTGACGTGGCTTCACGAGGGAGCAGAAAATGTAGTATATGAATAAGGGTAATGGTAGATTGGGAACTTAACAGTGTCTTTGTCTGCACAGTGATTACATTGCAAATTCTGCTGTGTCTCAATGCGAGAAGTACATCTCCTTGCGTATATTTACTGTTATTATTGCTGACATGCTGCTTTGATCGTTTATAGATCAATAATTTTATATATGAACTTTTAGCTTGCTTTAAATATTGCTTCTGTAAGATAAGAGAATGTCATTTTTATTTTGTTGATCTAGGCTTTGTGATATAGCACACATGTTTCTTGAGGGGTGTGGTGTGGTTGTAATCTTGGGAGTTATGTGTGGCTTGTAGGGTAATCTGTGCACTGTAGTCGCTGCTAATGTGTTGTTTTTAATCCTTCTCGAATGAAGAGAAAAACAATAAACAAATAGACTATCTGGCAATACAAATTATCCTCTCTAAAATGAGGAAATGGATCTATGTTCTATTTTTGTTCATTGTATTGCAGGGAATTCCTATTTTTGTTCATTGTATTGCAGGGAATTCCTTAAAACCTCGTGAAATCTTTGTTCTTGGTATAGGTCATGCCTTACAGCACAGGATGCAAAACTGCACTGTCAAACTTTGAGGCAGCACTGGACTATAGGGTTGGTTATTGGCTTCCTAGTTGACCTAGCTAATTTTATTGTTGCTGTTTATAGTAACTGATTTTTAAGTTGTACCCTAGGCTGTTCCTGATCCAGCGGTGATGGTATCCTTCCCTATTGTTGGTGATGCGGACAATGCAGCTCTTGTTGCATGGACGACAACACCCTGGACACTTCCAAGTAACCTAGCGCTGTGTGTCAATGCCAATCTCATGTATGCAAAGGTTGGTACTTTGCTTTTTTTGAACCCTATTTTTCTTTTCATTTTGTAATTTTGGCACGCTGTCTTCCTATTCTGCTGCATGTCTACAGGCTACCCCAGTTTGTCAGTTCTTTACTGTTCCCACACTTCTCTACTTGTAAACTGCTGTTTATTACATTCCATTGAGGACACTTACTGTGTACAAACAGGTTAAAGACAAATCAAATGGAGCAGTATATGTTATTGCAGAATCTAGGCTTGGGCAGTTACCCGTTAAGGTCAAAGCTTCAGGAAAGAAGCAGGCGCCTTCAAAGGGAAGCAATGCTGAAGCTGTTCAGGATGGTTTGGACAAGGAATCATATGGGCTGTTGGCAAAGATTCCTGGGGCATCCTTGGTTGGCTTAAAGTGAGTACTTCTCTTTTAAATTTAGATCAATCTTGTAGTTGGAGTTGATTTCATAGGATATGATATCCACACCATTATGTTAATGTGATTTATATTACATTTATCATCACTTACCAGCACTTCAGTGTTAGAACTTGTGAACTAGAATTTCCAATTCTATTTACTCAAGTTCTGACTGGAATACAAAGGTCTTCCTTAGACTAGCTTCCTGTTATCCTTATGTTAGCCACTGGTTTGTTGTGTAAGGTGTTTCTTCTTTGAGCTAAGTTGTAACTCCATATAGCTTTGGACTTTGGACATCCCTCTGCAATTTTAGAAAACATTCTGCATTTGGATATCTTGCATTGATATAGCTAGCTTACTCCAACAACAGTTCCACTCCACTCTCCACAGTCTACTGAAGTATTGTAGGTTGTGGACATTATTCATTTACCAAGCACTACCACTCTTCAGTCTTAATTGCTGAAGATTGTTTGGGGAGAATATTAAATTCATGTGATAGCAAAGAATTACTGGAGTACGTATCTGGAGCTTTTTGGTTCTTATGGCTGTTTACTTTTTTTTTTCTGGTTACAGGTATACTCCTCTATTTGATTTTTTCATTGAACTTCAAGAGACTGCCTTCAGAGTGATTGCGGATAACTATGTCACGGATGATAGTGGAACGGGTGTTGTCCATTGTGCTCCCGCTTTTGGTGAAGACGACCATCGTGTTTGCCTTGCTGCTGGCATATTTGAGGTTGGATTTATTCTTCTTTAATTCATTCATTTATATCCTCACTAACTGATGTGCCGCTAAGGCAAAGGTATTCAAGGTTGAGAGAAATGGGAAGATCAGTAAACCAGCAATCTCCTTTTCAGAAACTTGGGGGAATAGCCCTATCTATTTAATTAAAATGACACTATCAAACCAATGATGATCAGACAGTAGGACAATTTTGGGAAAGGGACATGTTAGTGCCCTGCCTCCACCCTTTACCACTATTCGATCAGCATGCTGCAATTCTAAAGATACAACATAAATGTTGAATGGCTGAACACTTGTTTTTTCTAACATCTCTCTTTAACGTATACCCTCTCTCCCCTAAAACATCAGTGAAGTACATACTATGCACATTTGAATTTGAATCGGATTATAGAGCTAATGTTTGCAGTTTGCCTTGAATTACCTTTTTGCCACAACATTGTTAATTATCCTGAATGATATACCTGTCATGCTTCTTTGATTGATGCAAACTTTCTCTTAGGTGATGAGATGCAATGGTTCTATCTGATTTCTTATTCTTATTTCCCAATTTGGAAGAATGGTCATTATCTAGTATGACTTTATGCATCTTTTGTATGTTGTATCTGTTTCTGCTTATGCAAGCATGACCTTGCTTTAGTTTTTTTTTTCTTTCTATTTTTATCCTTTCCGATGCTTCACGTGCAGACTGCTGGACTTGTTGTCGCTGTTGATGATGACGGGTGCTTTATTGAAAAAATATCTGATTTTAAAGGGCGATATGTCAAAGAAGCCGACAAGGATATCATCAATGCTGTTAAGGCGAGTTGATGTTTCAGCTTTCCATGGACTAATATCTCATCTCAGTCTTTATAACCTTTGCTTCTAGTTGTCCAATCAGCACTCCTTTACCTAAAGATTCCATACACTTGTCTGATAAGATAAATGCTAAAATATTTCAGTTTCAATGCTAATATGATCCACTATTTTTTATCATCCTGAGGATTGTACTCTGAAAAGTGATAAACAATATGAACAGGATAAAGGAAGACTCGTTAGTAAAGGGAGTATTGAGCACTCTTATCCATTTTGTTGGCGATCGGGTACTCCTCTTATTTATCGGGCTGTTCCAAGCTGGTAACCTTCTATTACTACTGTGCATATATATTTTGTCCATATGCTTATAATTTATGATTTTGCCATTCAGTTTGATTTCAAGTTAGTACCAATGCATCTTCTTGTTCTGATAACCTGACAAGCCTCCCCATTACCAACTTCTCTTACCACATGTATTGATCACTTAATGATTTCTTTATCTTGTTATAGTGAGCCATATACACAATAAACCATCCTTTTGAACCATTTTCGTTTTCTTTATCCCCTAGGAATATTACCATTAACAATGCTTTATACACAATGATTTATGAGTTTTTCCTTTTTGTTTGTGGCTCATGTTTGGTTTCGTCTCTAGCCTACTCCAACTTGGTTGGGACTAAATGGCTTTGTTATTATTGTTGTATATGTTACTATGTTACTCAGCTCATCTGCCCTTTATTTTCATTATGGTCTTACTTCTGCAATACTTGTTTCTATTTGAGGGATGTAGCCTGAAATAGATTTGCTGTAGGTTTGTCAAGGTTGAGAAGATTAAGGATCAGTTGCTGGAATGTAACAAGGAGACTTACTGGGTGCCTGACTATGTTAAGGTATTTTATGGCTTTCTGCTCCTGATAGTGCCATGATGATGAAACCTTGTATGGAAAAACGCCGTGTGCAAGCGCTCCTCATAGCCCTTAACCGTATTTTGAGACCCATGGAATTTAGATGGCTACGAGGGTATCTCACGGCTATATCTCCATAGAGCTTCTGTATTTTGTGCAATGTTATCAGGACGTCCGATTAATCGCAATTAGTCGTGACTAACCTCCTGGACGGTCTTAGCTACTCGACCAGGGCCTCCGACTCGGCCAGACCGTCCAGAAACCTGGTCGTCCGATTAGTTGTCGTCCAGTCGCGATTAATCGTCTGTCCAGGTTATATGGTCGTCCAGCCAGAGAGTGGGCTGCATCTCAGAGTTTGGGCCTAGCTAGCTATCTTATGTTTTGGCCCAAGCCCATTAGGATTTCTCTTCTTTCCTACCCCTCACTCACTCAGAAGTCAGCATAATACACACACTCTTCTCACCTCTCCCGTGCGGCTGCAGCAGCCGCCTCCATTGCTGCAGTTCTGCAGCTCCCTCTCCTCCTCTCCTCCCTTCTGGTTCCCAGCTGCTCCTCCCTCCCTTCCAGCTGCCCTCCCTCTCTTCCTTGCGGCTGCTGCTGCAGGCGCACAGGCCTGCAGATCCAGCGGGTGCGCAGGTGGAAGTGTACATGCCTGAGGCCGATGTTCAAGGAGAAGTTGGTTCTGCTCCAGCCTCCTCAGTTGCATCAGGCTCAGCTGCTGCTGGTTCAGCATCCTCAGCTGCTCCAGATGTTGCATCTCTTGTTGAGAAGGCCCTAGCAATATATATAGGGAGAGTATATTCAGTAGCCAGCTACAAAATAAGTTATTTTGTAGCCAGCTACAGGGTAGTAGTTCTATATATATATATATATATATATATATATATATATATATGGTATATATCAGTCCCCATATGTAGGGGACGACCAGGGGACTCGTCCAGGGTCGATTAATCGTCCTGGACAGTCCCCAGGCGACCAGGCTCGACCAGCCGTCCTGATAACATTGATTTTGTGATTATGGAGGTATATCGCATGGAGACATGTACTCCCTCCGTCCCAGAATAAATGCACATCTCACACTTCGAGGAGTCAACCAATCTGAAATTTGACCAAATATGTACAAAAAAGTACTAATGTTTATGATAACAAATAAGCTTCATTAGATTAATCACTCCATATATTTTCATAGTAAATTGATTTAGAGATACAAATGTCGATACTATTTTCTATAAACCTAGTCAAACTTAAGATTGGTTGAATCCTTGGATGTATGCTATGGCATGGCCGCATGGGTCAAGGCTCAACCAGGCTCAGTAGGTGTGTAGCAACCAAACATTGCTCCTGAATTAGGGATTTTAGTTTTCTGATGATAAGATTAACTAAGAGCATCAGATTACTCCTCCGTTTCAGTAGGTGTATTTTGTTTTGTTAGGGCAAGCCTTTGGCCAACAGTTTCTTTAGTAATACATGTCTTTGCAATATAACTTGATGCAGCTAGTTTTGTATTGAAAAAATATTTGTGATTATGATTTTGGTGTATCACATTAATGGCATACTAATTGAGTAATTGTTGCTCGAAGTCTTGTCCTAACGAAATGAATACGCTCACTAATTTAAGCGGAGGGATACTTAGTTTGTGTTCAGTGATTTTCCACTGTACTGGTCATGCCCTTCCAAGGGGCTGTATGAGTTGCCTACACTACTTATTCTTCTTCTTAATATAATGATATGCAGCTCTCCGCGTGTTCGAGAAAAAGAATATGCAGAGGTTGTAGATTTGAGTATTAACATTTGAGTCATTTGATTGCTAGGGCTCGCTCTATATGTAAACAATATAGGTGCAGCAGTTTTATCAAGAATGAATTATTCTAGTTTCTTTCCACAAGCTCTGCTATCAGTCTGAAAACGCCCTTCTTTTGGTAGTGTGCACTGTTTGTCGCAGCTATCTAATCTCAAGCTTTTGAATTCTTAAGTATAATCTAAAATTCACTTGTGGATAATTGTCACAGGAGAATACTGGTACCAATTGATAAAACCTCAACATCACTCTGGCTATTGTTGTAAATAAATGGAACTCAGTACGGATTGTCTAAAGGTAGTTGTAAAAACAAGGAGGGTTTTGATCAGGGATTCAACATAATGAACCATTAGGAATAAGTGGTCAGTACCTGAAATTTTACAGTCTAGATGAGGATCTGCATAAGAACATTTCCAAGAGTCCGCATAATATTAGATATCCGATTTTCTCATATAGGGCCATCCTAAACATAAATCCACCTTACATCCTTTTTTTTTCCCCACAGCAGTTTCCCTAAAATCAACCTCCTACTTTTTTTTAAAGATAGGGTGGATGGATAGTGACTTTGAGGTAGGACTTCGGAGGATGATTTAGGGTTCCACTAAATTTAGGTTGTTGGGTAAGAGTATGTTGGAGGAGATTTTTTGTGCATAAACCTTATATTTTTACAATAGTACATGTTGAATATAGGCACTCTTTGAGATGCTCTAACTGAGCTAAATCCTGTGAAGGTATAGCTAGTTACAATTTCATAGGAACTGTTGGAAGGACCTTAACTAGTATAAAAAGTTTCCATGGTAACATAACATCCAAATGTGTGTCTTGAATTTCAAGAACGACCAGATTGCTGCAGATGGAGTGTTTTTCCAGTCACTAAACCCTATGAAGACTAGAAAAAAAAACTGGACTGGTAGGGGAAGAACCACCCCTACAGCAATGCACTGAGAAGAAGATCCAGGCAAGGCAACCGGCCCAGGAAACCCCCCGAACCCTGGCCCATGCTCAAAGAGGGCCGAGCAGACTTGGGCCGGCAACACCGCAACACGGGCCGGCGCTTGCACCGTAGCCCGGCTGGCGCGAACCGCAGCTGAAGCCAGCGAGCACAGCGATTTTTTTTTTTTTAGACCGGGGTTCGAACCCCGGCTGGTGGGCACGACCACGACCCGCCACACCACCTGAGCTATCGCTCAGTCCTCTACGAAGACTAGAAAGTTGAGGAATGTGGCAGGCAGCGTTGTCATTTGTTCAGAAACTAGGTCTGGCTCTGGCATGCGCTTTAGAACTTGTGTTGGTGAGCATTAAATCAATATATTTTGGACTGCTTCCTCATTATGATAATCCAACACAAAGCCCCAACAATCTTATTCCCAATGATTGAGATTGGTCGACATGTGATTTGTACTTGTGTATCTTAGTGGATTCCATTTACTGTCTTGGGATAGTGTACTTCACAATCATTTGCATATGTGCTTGGTCTGCTCTTAGCTTAGACAAGGCACAAATTGTTTTGCCATGTGAGTTCTGTTTTTGTCCGATGTTTCTAATATTACTTCCTGTTGTCATATTGTTTGCAATAGATACATAGATACATACCTGACCTGAAATATCATCATGAAATTGTTTGGAGACTTCGTGTGTTTAACAACAACATGTTTATGAAGGATGTTGCGAAAGGTTTCTGTTTTAACTTGCTTTATTCTTTAACAATGGTTTCCGGCAGGAAAAAAGATTTCACAACTGGCTTGAAGGTGCTCGTGATTGGGCTGTTAGCAGAAGTAGATTCTGGGGTACTCCACTTCCACTATGGATAAGTCAAGATGGTGAAGAAATTGTTGTTATGGATTCTATCGAGAAGCTTGAAAAATTATCTGGAGTCAAGGTTAACATGTCTCTTGGTACTTGCAAGATAAATTCAATTATTTGGATAAACATTCTTGTGAATTCACAGTATCTTTATCGAAGTCAACAATGGTTAATTTGTTACATTCTCTCGTTCTTTGGTGCTTAGACATTTCTTATGGCTAACAATAGAGATGTTATTTCAAGATTATCCCGATATCTCTCTAGACTTGTCGTAGTAACATTTGATTTTTCTTTCTAAATATAACATCAGGTTACTGATCTTCACCGACACTATGTTGATGATATTACAATTCCCTCTAAGAGAGGACCCGAGTTTGGGGTGCTCAAACGTGTTGATGATGTAAGTTTCATTGGACCCTTAAGTACTGGTTCTTATTTGCATGTGCTGTACATCTTACTTTACACTGATGTTTTGGCACACTTTTTGTACTTAATGATTATTGTTTTTAGCTTTCCAGTTTCCATTAGGCATTAAGATATTTAGATGGGAGATAGGTGGAAATGAAATTTTGGCGTAGTAGACTCGAGATGATTCAAGTGCAAAACATATGCTGCTAGTAATTTGTAATATGACTAAAGGGCGTACCCAGTGCAGAGAGCTCCAGCTCTGTGCGGGGTCTGGGGATAATATGACTAGCTGTTGCAATTTCGTCTCAAGAAAACAAACTTCTGGTGTTTTGAATACTCCCTCCAGTCGCTAATACATGTTGTTATGGGATGCAAATTATGCATCCCCTAACAATATTAGTTGATACTAGTGGCTGGACAGAGTATTAAACAAATATATATCAAAGTTTCTAGTTGTCTATAGGTGAGAAATGCCTTCTCATATTTGCTTTGATTTCTGTAGCATCAGAGGTTACCTTAGTTATGCTGATGCTGTTGGTAGTATGTAAGTTCCCTATTGAAGTTTGAATTTTGATTGGAAGCAGTGATGTGCAGTAAGGGCATCCGCAATGTATAGATCCAACCCTAGTTCTATATAATGATTTGACATTGCTTGTTAAAATAGTCAGAGTGTATAGGATCCGTAAGTGGGACCAACAACAACAACAACAACAACAACAAAGCCTTTAAGTCCCAAACAAGTTGGGATAGGCTAGAGTTGAAACCCACAAGAAGCAATCAAGGTTTAGGCACGTGAATAGCTGTCTTCCAAGCACTCCTATCTAAGGCTAAGTCTTTGGGTATATTTCATCCTTTCAAGTCTCCTTTTATTGGCTCTACCCAAGTCAACTTCGGTCTTCCTTTGCCTCTCTTCACGTTACTATCCTGGCTTAGGATTCCACTATGCACCGGTGCCTCTGGAGGTCTCCGTTGGACATGTCCAAACCATCTCAACCGGTGTTGGACAAGCTTTTCTTCAATTGGTGCTACCCCTAATCTATCACGTATATCATCGTTCCGAACTTGATTCCTTGTATGACCGCAAATCCAACGCAACATACGCATTTCCGCGACACTTATCTGTTGAACATGTCGTCTTTTCGTAGGCCAACATTCTGCACCATACAACATAGCAGGTCTAACTGCCGTCCTATAAAACTTGCCTTTTAGCTTCTGTGGTACCCTTTTGTCATATAGGACACCTGATGCTTGCTGCCACTTCATCCACCCCGCTTTGATTCCATGGCTAACATCTTCATCAATATCCCCGTCTCTCTGTAGCATTGATCCTAAATATCGAAAGGTATCCTTCCTAGGCACTACTTGACCTTCCAAACTAATATCTTCCTCCTCCCGAGTAGTAGTGCCGAAGTCACATCTCATATACTCAGTTTTAGTTCTACTGAGTCTAAAACCTTTGGACTCCAAAGTCTCCCGCCATAGCTCCAGTTTCTGATTCACTCCTGTCCGGCTTTCATCAACTAGCACTACATCGTCCGCGAAAAGCATACACCAAGGGATGTCCCCTTGTATATCCCTTGTGACCTCATCCATCACTAAGGCAAACAAATAAGGGCCTTCTCTCTTCCTCTCGACCTGTACGTCAGCTCCTCCGATTCTCCCTCCCTCCCATGACCACCCCTTTCTTTCTCCCAACCTAGCCGGATTCCTTCTTGCTCTCTTCCATGGCTGCCCCCTTCTCCCTCCCCACCATGGTAGCCCCCTTTCCCCACCCCACCTGGCCACGCGGCCGCTCCGGGCAGATGGAGAATGTGGTGGCACCGGGCACGAGAGGGAGGACGTGGCGGTGCGGGCGCAAAGTCGCTGCCGCGCGCCGCTTAGTCGTAGTGCCCCACCTGTTCGGTGCGAGAGAGAGGATGCAGTGGCACGAGCGTTGTCATCGCGGCTGTGGGATCTGTGACCACTCCTCCGCGATGCCCAGGAGGCAAAAGTCGAAGGTGAGAGAGAAGCATTAATTTTTATTCTTTGGGAGCGGGTTCTATCCAAAGGAGCGAGTTCTCTATATATTTGGGTTAACAGTGTGAGGGAACCAGATGCATATAGGACCGGCATAGGCCCATTGCGGACGCTCCAAGATTTCTGAACAATGAACCTAATCTCTGCTGGGTTGTTTGGTTACATCTATTTTTGCCTTTTCTTAATCAGAGCTCTTCATTTTTAGAAATTCCCTTTCACGGGCCCACCTTGTGTGGGAGCTTTCAGCACTGCGTAATGAGTACACCCTTTTTTTTATGTGTGAAAACTTGGCTTGCCAATACCATTGCCACGAATGTTTTGGAGCATATCAATGTCTTCAGTTTTGAAATGGTTCACTAAGCAATTATGATTGTTACCCAGGTTTTTGACTGCTGGTTCGAGAGTGGGTCAATGCCATATGCCTACATTCACTATCCATTTGAGAATCGGGAACTGTTTGAAAAGAACTTTCCTGGCAATTTTGTGGCAGAGGGTTTGGATCAAACTCGTGGATGGTTCGTTACTCTCTTTCAGAATAATATGGAGTTGTATAATAGTTTCATTAGGCAGTGATGGTTGGAGGGTTCATTTTCTTCCTTCAGTTTGTTCAATTATGGCCTGTGGTGATATTTCATGATTATATGCTATGCGTGTTGTTTCTTATGGCATAATACTCGTACCCTGTGGTGATATTTCATGATTATATGCTATGCGTGTTGTTTCTTATGGCATAATACTCGTACAGATCCTGAAGGATCAATCAAGAGCTGAGGTCTATTTGTTTTGAATTCATTTACTTCCTAAAACTTGCTCTCTGGCTCTACCAATGACTTAAAGCTATTCTGGTTTTTGGTCTCTCTATATAGCAGAGTTATGGTAATAAACATTGCTGTAATAGCCTCAGTTATACAGCATTACACTTGTGATGATTGCCTATTATTCTCCTTAACTTTTAGCTAGAAATCTGCTCATTAATGACTACGAACCTAGACACTAGCAAGAACCTGGACATCTACACAACACACACATTGCTGACCAAACTCTGCTTCTTCATTTTTGTGCAGAAAACATGAATTTTTTAGTAGGTGCTTGACCTCACTCCATTTCTTTGTCATGCTCATGAACATCTAGTTTTCTCATTAAAAGGCTCTTAGTTTCTTCCACTTTATACTTATGTCCTTTACACTTCATGTCCTTATTACAAAAAATGTAGCCTGCATTGATATAAACTTTTGAATCTGATCTAGTTCTTAATACTTCTGTTTTGTTTAATCCTAGATTAGTTCCTCCCAAGGCTGTTAAGAATAGAATCTCATTTTTTTGGGTCTAGAATGTATATGGTGCTGAAAGCATGTAATCATGACTAATACACTTTTATTCATGCATTCCATACTTATTAATAGTGGGTATTTCAGCTTTATGATGTGCCTTCATACTGCAGGTTCTATACTCTGATGGTTCTATCAACAGCACTGTTTGGGAAGCCTGCATTTAAGAATCTTATATGCAATGGCCTTGTCTTGGCTGAGGATGGTAAGAAAATGAGCAAGAGTAAAAAGAACTATCCTCCACCCAAAGATCTCATTGATGAGTTTGGAGCGGTATGTGGTGCTTGACTGCATGCTTTGAATAAGTCAATCGCTGTTACTGGAAGATACATGCAACAGACTCGGTGTTGGAATTAGTAATTAGAATGAAATTTGTTCTGTTTCAGGATTCTCTGCGACTATATTTGGTAAACTCTCCAGTTGTACGTGCAGAGTCTCTACGATTCAAACGTGCTGGTGTCTTTGCTGTTGTAAGTTGATTTAATGAAAGCTTTGTGATTCCTTCTTATCTTTTGGCCAGGCTACTGGTCTGCATAGATCACATGATATCATTTATCCAAAGCTATCAATAATTGCTATCTTGAGGAAAAGAACATGACCCCTGATTTGACATGCTTTAATTTATCAGGTGAAAGATGTCTTCCTCCCATGGTATAACGCGTACAGATTCTTTGTCCAAAATGCAAAGAGACTGGAAGTTGAGGGTCTTGCCTCATTTTCTCCGATGGAACAAGCAGTACTTCTGAAGTCATCCAATGTGTTGGATCACTGGATAAACTCTGCAACTGAAAGTCTAGTTAGCTTTGTTCACCAGGAGATGGATGCATATCGACTTTACACGGTTGAATGTTTTCACAGTTTTTCTGGATATTAGTTCCCTTGTATTTCTGTGTTATGATCATTTGATGTAATTACCCCTGCAGGTTGTGCCGTATTTGGTAAAATACATTGACTACCTTACTAACATATACGTGCGTTTGAACCGCAAACGATTCAAAGGACGTACTGGAGAAGAAGACTGCAGAATTTCTCTTTCAACACTCTACCATGTATGTATATATCCAGTAGCATACACTTCATCTGGTCGTTGCTGCTGCAAAGTGTCTATGTATTACTGAAAATGGTATTTTAAAGCAAACTCATACATAATTTGTATAGTTAGGGTGGTATTGCGGTGATTCTGTTGTTTTGCTTCAATGTGAGATGTTAATCTGAACATCTGAAACAATCCTGGACACCAAATAGGCCTGTTTGGTACAGCTTATAAACTGCTTATGGCCAAAATAAGCTGAAACCAGCCAAACACGCTTTTTTACAGCTTATTCTGGCTGCGCTTATTCCCACCAGTAGAAGCTGACTCAGACCAGCTTATTTTGACCGCACTTTTTCTCTATTTGTACAGCTTAACTGAGTAGCGCTTCCCAGATAAGCTGTACCAAACAGCCATTTCATCATTTCTGTACCTTCAAATATTTAAAGCTCTCCCAATCATGCATACTTTGTTTTTTGTTTTTTGCTGGTTCTTTCTCCAGTTGCTTATAAGATACTTGAATTATGAAAATGCAGGTTCTTGTAACAACATGCGTGGTGATGGCTCCATTTACACCATTCTTTACTGAAGTTCTTTATCAAAATTTGCGGAAGGTGTCAAGTAAATCTGAGGAGAGCATTCACTTTTGCAAGTTCCCTTCCACAACTGGCGAGGTAATTTTTCATATAAACATTGTATTGTGTCTTATTTTAGCAGATTGACTTATGACTTAGTTGTTTGATTGATTTTGTTACATTGCCAGAGAGATGAGCGTGTTGAGCAAAGTGTAAATAGGATGGTGACCATCATTGATCTTGCACGTAATATTCGTGAACGGCATAACAAAGCTCTCAAAACACCACTCAAGTATGTCTAGGCTTCCTTAAATTTGTGCATGTGCATGTGCATGTTTTCTGTGACGATGTGAATCACTTTGGCAGATTATGCTTATAATACTGTCTTAAGCATGAAATGTGAGAAATCTTGGCTGTAGTAGTGGTTCTCATAATATGGTTTATAATTTGAGTTGTATTTTTTTGCATTCCTGTACATGTAACTTGAAGAATTTGTGTATATTACAAAGTATAAACATCAAGCTGGTTGAAGCTGTTGAAATCATATGGAATTACAGCATTTGAGTTTTATACTAAATTTTTGTTTCATAACATTTTAAAATATAAAGGGGGAAAAATGCATACTGCATTTAGTAGCATTCAACTGTGTCATGTGGTGACTGATTTGTGTTTCAGGGAGATGGTGGTTGTGCATCCAGACAATGACTTTCTCGAAGACATCACTGGCAAACTAAAAGAGGTTTGTTAGACTGAAACCTATAGTCGCTGAGCTTGTCTCCCATTCTGAAGTTATGGAATTGTTTTGCGCTGCAGTCATCAATCAGACGCATTCATTTCAAGTCTTTTCTTAGTTTTCATTAAATTTTGGTCTTCATTGGTGGATGCTGACTACATCTACTTCATTCCATGTAGTATGTCATGGAGGAAATCAATGTTAAGACTGTCACTCCATGTAATGACCCCTTGCTGTACGCTTCTCTGCGAGCCGAGCCTAATTTCAGGTATGATTAGTTCAATGCACAAATATTGCACACTTGCACCCACTTCTCAATGTTTGTGGTATTTCATAGCGTGCTAGGAAAAAGACTTGGAAAAGACATGGGCAAAGTATCAAATGCGGTGAAGAAGATGACTCAGGAAGAGATCTTAGCCTTTGAAAAGAGTGGAGAGATTTCATTATTCAGTCATCGCTTGAAGCTAGATGATATCAAGGTAATGTTCCATATACATGCAGTCCTTGGTTTGATGGCAATAACAGTTGTCTACAACACAACATTGGGTGACTGTATAAGCTTAAGACTCGCAACTTCCCAGTGCTTGGATGCTGGAAAAAATATCTTCATGTAGCAAATAGTTTTCAATTAGTATGATTAGAAGACTACTACGTCCCAAAAAGGAAGACCTTAGAGTTATAGTGTTTGTGGCGCTTTCATCCTCATATGCTCGTCACTGGGCATGGAATACTTCAGGGCAACATGTTTCTATTAGACCTCACAAGCTGTTTATTTCAGTTTTCTGCATCTTCACCATTTCTACAAATTTTACTTGTAGACTTTTTATTTTTAGGTCATCCGACAATTTAAGCGTCCTGAAAACGTGTCAGAGAAGGAGATTGATGCTGCAGGAGATGGTTCGTCATGAATATGCTACTTTGTCTAGTTAGTTTGGCTAATCTTTTCTGCTAACATCCCTATATTGCTTTTGTTATAGGTGATGTTTTAGTCATTTTAGATCTACGAGCTGACCAGTCATTGTTTGAAGCTGGAGTGGCTCGAGAGGTAGTTGACGAGTTTTCTATTTCTGTACAAGTTTTAGAATATTGTTTCTGAAACTTCAGTATAAAAAAATATCTAAGGTTGCCCACGACCTCGATTGCTTATTAGCTAACTTTATATTCTAATATGGTTACTATAAGTACCTCTGTGCAGGTTGTGAACAGGATCCAGAAATTACGGAAGACTGCTCAGCTTGAACCTGCTGATCCAGTTGATGTGTATTACGAATCTGTGGGCAATGACAAAAACACACTGGAAGAGATTTTGAAGTCACAGGTAAGTTATAACTGGTTGATCAACACGATTCTTGTTTTGGAATACCTTTTTCATGAAAACTACTTTATTCTGTACAGGATCAGTATATAAGAGACGCACTTGGTTCGCCAATTGTTCCAAAGGAAATGGCACCAAAAGATGTTGTAAGTTTTGATCCTCAGTCCTCAATCCTTTTTGTTGCACCGTTGATCTTCAAATTCAACTTGAATATTGCATCCTACTGAACCATATGCAACCTAGGTATCTTCAGACCTTGGTATCTTCAGTTCTTCATCAGTACTTGCTTTTTTGCTTGGGTTTGAACTGGTTCTGTACCATTTTTTCTTTAATGAATGATAAACAGCTCTCAGGTGTATTCAGGAAAAAAAGTATACTGCGTTTGGAGATACCTGTATTCTGATAATGTCCTTTTGTTCCATGGCAATGGGTCTTATTTTATTTAAGTTTCTTGTCATAATATGCCCAAGTACAAAAAAAAAATCTTTCTTTTGCTTGGCTTAGCTTGCAATTTTGACAAGCAATTTGATGCACAAATCAACCGGCTGCGCATGTCTGATCTACGTTTTGAGTCTGTCATTTAGGATTACACGGGCAATATTTAGAGTTTATCAAACTGGTGTTTGCAGGTAGTACTTGGTGAGGAGTCGCACAATGTACATGACATGTCATTTGTCATATGCATTGCAAGGTCCACCCCAATTCTTTCACCAGATGTTCTTTCTCATGCCTCAGGTAAATCTTGCTGAATCCAGAGTACAAATTGTGAACTGCCCATGCAGACACTAGCTATTTCAGTTTGATACTGTGCAGTCCTGTGGACAGTCTGAATAATTTATGCACATACCCTGATGAAACAGGCAACAGCAATCATGTGGAGACGTTAAGAGTATATCTTCTGTCAAGGTCTCTTTCCAGATTGAAGAACCAGTTCCAAACTGGAAATGGCATGGTAAGCAGTCAACCCGTACGCTTCTTCCTTCCTTTTCAGAAAGGGTATTCCTTTTTTGCTTATAGCTTGTCTACATTCTTCCAGATTACGGTCACGGTCGATTGCATTGAAGGTTATCCACCAATCAGGTTACAGCTAGGAAAGCATGTTTTTCTAAGTGCAGGGGATTTTTATCTGGCTAGTCGATCCTAATTTTTGTTTGCAGCATCCAAATTTTGACTGATTCACCCATTATTTTGCCGCAATATGCTTAAACAGCTTGGTTCCATTTATGCATGTCACCAAAGCCATGTATTCACATTCATCAGTTGTTAATTAAAGGTGAAAAATCTCAATGTATATACTATACCATGATATGTATCTGTGCCGCTGGGCACATGTGAATTATGAGCAGATAGTATGTGTGTTTGCAATCTCCTGGGTGTTTGGTTCTTGAGGATTGATGTGGTCCATCAGAATTCGATGAATGAATCCATTGCATTCCACAAACCGACGAGTGATAAGATGAAAGGCCACGCAGTTTCTCAAACCAAGCTCCTTTCCCAAAGTCTGTTAGCTGTCGAGTTAGACACTTGCGAATTGCGTCGAGGGGTGACCTATCGTCCGCAAGGGGCTTCCCAACTGGTCATGCTTGAGTCGGTGATGACGGCCCCAATGTAGCGTCATTTCGGTTTTTAGCTGAAACTAAGCCGTTCTAAATTATAAGTTACTTTGATTTTTTGGTTCATCTATTTTGCTATTATGTTTAGATATATAGCAAAATAAATGTACTGCTATTATGTTTAGATATATAGCAAAATAAATATACTAAATAAGTTAGGACTTATAATTTGGAAAAGAGAGTACTACGTAACTACTGCTACATTAAACTGCGCTGACATGGGGTATATTTTACGACGTCTTATCAGATTGTGAGCTTGCTGACATGGGGTATATTGGTGATTTATTCACTTGGCATAGAGGAAAAATTCGGGAGAGGCTTGTGTATAAGCATTTGTATTTGTAAAAAGGAAAAGAAAAAACTTACCTGGAATGGATCACGCCACCACAAACGTCCCACTTCAGGGCCACGCGGCCCACACAGGACGGAGTGAGATGACAATCATGACGCCGCCGGACACTCTGACGCCTGACGGAGTGACGGTAGAGACGCGGTGAGTACGCCACACTTTCCTAATTCCCCTGATCTAATCTCTTATGCTATTTGCTAACATTACAAATAATAAATTATTTAGCATCATGTTTTTTTAAACATTTGTGCAGTTATGAAAAGAAACTCGGATACGCTGTTGTTGCTACTTCTAATCGTCCCCCTGATCTAGTTGAACAAATGGTGAAAGAGCATTCTTAAGAGAGAGTAATTGGAGAAATTGTAAATCCTATGTCACCGCCACCGCGACAGCTGTCTTCACCGCCATCGATCAGCTTCCACATGATCAGGTGACCCATTCTGAGTTATCCCGTTAATGATCAAGATGCAATTCGAAGATCATATATTATTAAATGTCCATTCAAACCTTTTGCACATAATTTTCTAATAAGAAAGATTTTAGATAGAAATCGTCAAATTGGTATTGCTTCTACCCTTGGCAACGTCAAGTGTTGAAAGGGTATTTTCTACAATAGTTTTAGTGAAAACAAAGTTACGAAATAAGATGGGAGATAGTCTTTTGATTGTCTAGTCACTTTCATTTAGCGCGATATTTTCTTTAAAGTTGATGAAAATGATATAATCAAGACATTTATGTCCCTTCGAAAGCGTCGAATAAAATCGTCAGAAAAATAACATTGTAAGTCTCTGGTACTCTTTTATGCCTATATTTTAATTATCTGTATTGCTTTTGAACTATTTATATTGTATTTAGTGGATGGTTTTAACTTAATCCATGAATTTAAGCCTTATTGTGTTACTTAGTGCACATATACCGAATTACGTTGTCAATTTTACAATTTTTACCGAATTTTGAAAATGAATTTATCGAATTGTATATGAAATTTTTTGGGCAGCATATCCTAAGCTAAAATCATAGATTCGCCACTAGAAATGTTTATCCTTGGCGGTTCCACTAGGCCTCCAAGGAAATATGCAACTTTTATGAACTTTTTAAATGATTTTAGATGGAGAAATGACCTAAACCAAAGTTGTAGTACTCGAAAAGATCTAAAACTTTCCCGTTCAAACTTTTTTCATTTGAATTCATTTAGGGTGTCAAATATGCATTACAAAATTCATCAGAGTAAATACAAAAGCATTGCATTAGCTATTCAATCACAAATGATTTCTAAGTGTAGTGGTAAGGAAGTAACCATGTGAAGGTTGAGGTTGTGAGTTTGAAACTCAATAGCCATAGGGTTTTGAGATTTTTGAACTTTTTTTTTGACATATTTCCTTGGCGGTTAGTCACCCCAAGAAAATGAATTTCCTTGACTGCCAACTCATTTTCTTGTCGTCTTGGTAATCCAGTGTATGTCCATTTTTTTTTTGGCAGTTGGCAGTGAAGGAAAACTTCTTTGAGGCCTAGCCGCCAAGGAAATTCTAGTTTCCTTATCATCCAACCTTGGCAGTTAATGCTTCGGTTGACCACCAATAACTATTTTCTTGCCGTTTTTTCTATATTCCTTAGTGGTTATTGGCCGCCAAGGAAATTCGGTTATGTGATAGTGATATTTGATGACACAAATGAAAAATGAGAAAAAGAAAAGGCACACGGAGAGAATTTGGCATAACTCGTCATGAGTTTCGCAAGGAGCACAATGCGTGCAGCAGATTGGGTTGTGCTTTTGCAAATACGTACATTGGCTACAGAAACCGGCGTTCTGTGTCACGTACAATGGTGCAGGAAGAATCTCGGCAAAATTCTCAAACGGTGTCGTCTGTCATTAATTTGTGCGTACACACTAGCTACTCTCCCAGCCCAGGCCTACTACACTGACACGAGCATTGAGTAGCAACATGCATCTACACACGGGACGGATCGGAGTTCCAGGACCAGCTAGCTAACCTGTGGCAAGCAGTTGCACAAACTCGTCCGTACGCGCGTACGTGCAGGGATAGTCCGGCACAGCTAGCTGCTCGCATTTGGCATCGCGTGCATGAGCATGATGATGTGTAGTCGTCCTTGTTCCAATCCGGCAGCATCGTCGCCATCATACCGCCGGTACCGATTCCGGACGGGCACGTTCGCAACAGTGCAAAAAATTCTCACCCACAAAAAATCCTTGACGTATGAATTCGATCTGCCGGCTTCAGTCGTAATTCGTCCGCCATGCATGCATGGTGTACGTGTATGTATGTACGTATAGCTCACGGAATAATTGGCGTACATAGCATAGCCTAGAGGCCTCAGCACCATTGATGAATTGAACTTACGATAAGGGCGTCCCCAACAGCCACCGACGTAGCTAACTGACTAGGTTCGAAATCTGGCTCGGAGTGACGTGGAGAGGAGAGAGAGCGCAAAAATGACTAGCTTGTTAGAGCTTCTTTCGTCGCTAGCTAGGAGCACGTTACCCAATGCAAGAATGCAAGCACGGTGCGTGGTTGGTCGAAGCCGCTCTTCTCTCCCTTGCAGCATGGATTCAGCATGGATGTTTTTAGCCGCCCTAGTGATGTATCACGTCCATATATATGTACGAGATGGCAACCTGTCGGATTGGGAAGCAACGACGACAAAATTGAAACAGCTAGCGTGATGTATGTATGTCTAGAGGGTGTCTCTGGTCTGCTCTGAAATATTCTATTCCAAATGATTTTTTGTGCATGCACGAACATCTCTATATCCAGTGTACTCCGAAAGTTAATTTCATACATGTTACTGGTAGGCTCCTGATATGTATGGCTTGTCAAGAACCAACCAGCGTGGCTAGCGATGTCATATAGCTAGGTTGGGTTGGCCCGCTGTTTGGATGTTTTGTGGTTGTTTACACCTATAACTATAAACACAGCTTCGGGTTGAATGAAACTATTACTGCACAAGAATACAACCGAAATTTCTTACCCCTATAAAATGTTGGTTGGATAAATGCCAGAATGGAAACCTGCTGTAGTACGTGCAACCACAGCTTGGTTCACCAGACGGGAAATAGCCCGTCGTCCTTGTCAAATTGGAAGCCGTTCATCTTCCAAATGAGCCGGAAGAGAGCCAGCTATGAGCTGCAATCTCCTTGTCCCGCAGCAGATGCTATCCGGCATAAAGGAGCGAGGATCCTCAGCTCCAAATCCATACCACTAGTACAGAAACGAGCTATACTTTCGGTTGAGAAATCCCTTCAGTCCCGGTTTTCCAACCGGGAGCACGAATGCGGGACTAAATGACCCCTTTTTTAGTCCCGGTCCACCTTTAGTCCTGGTTGGTAATACCAACCAGGGCTAAAGAGACCTCCCGGCCTGGCCACGTGGGACAGATTACCAACCGAGACTAAATGTTTTCTTTTTTTTCTTTTTTTTTCTATTTTTAATTGATGATTCGTTTTGTTTTTCGAATAGTTTTTCGAATATGCATTCTACGCTGCTAATAATATACGTATTCTATACGCTTATAATGTTCGAATATTTTGTACAAACTAAAGTATGAAACTAACATATATATTACATGCATATACATATATTGTACATTATTTTATATACATATAATATATATATATATATATTACAAATAAAGCTTGCATTGTATATTCTATCATATCCTTGGGATAACAAATTCACTCCATCTGGTTTGGCTTCCATGTTTCATTCATGTCATTGTAGAACTCGCCGACGGGGTTTAAGACCTGGTCATTAAGAAGTCTCTTGAATTGCTTTCAGTTGGTCACGTGACGGGGTTTAAGACCTGGTCATTAAGAAATTCTGCTATGGTCTCTTGAATTGCTTTCAGTTGGTCATGTCGTATGACTTTTTCCTTCAACCATAGAGTCTTCAATAAAAGTTAAAGAAAAAGTATTAATATAATGTTCTTGCCTCAGTTGGTCACATCGTATGACTTTTTCCTTCAACCATAGAGTCTTTAATAAAAGTTAAAGAAAAAGTATTAATATATATATATATATATGTTGGTCACGTGATTACTTATATATATGAGCAATAAAAGAAATTGTGAATATATGAATATATTTATATAACGTACTTTGAGGATCTCTTCATGAGTTCTTTTTGCGTACGCCATGATGAACTCGCAAACATAGTATCCGCAGTAGTTGGTCTCCTGTTCTTGCCTCAGAACCCACTTTTACGAGAAAAAAGATCCGATGAATTGAAAGCATGCATGGTGTTAATTGAATTATATGTATATAAATGTAGCTAGTACTTACTTTGTGTGCGATTACATCCAGTGACGCTTTGCAATGTTTCATGTGGTGTTCCTCAATGAAACTTTTCCAAACATTACGTCCAATAAAATAAAAAATTAATTTAGCCTTTAATAATTGTTGCAGTTAAGAGATCGGAGTATATATAGTTGCTAGAGAGACCAAATTACCCTTGATAATATCTATCATGTCTTGGTACTCTGTTTGTTCTTTTCTTAACGAGTCTAAGATGCTCAACCGACTATTGGCCATATCGATGATCATCAATATCCAGTGATTGCTGCATATGTTTTTATACACAAATATGATCGACATTAAATAGAGTCAACATATATATATATGGAAGATAGCTTAGCTAGTAAGCAAATAATTGAACAAATATCTATATGATCGACATTAATTATTTAACACTCACTTGAAGTTGTAGGGGAAGAGTATGTCCTTGTTTTGTTGGTTTATTAAGAACCTCATGAGATTTTTCTCGAGTTCAGCTTTCCATCCAGGCGGGGGATTAGGGTGTTTGAATACGACATTTGGATCAACGAAACCAACATCATTATTCTTTCTCTTTCTGAGTTCTGTCATCTCATATCTGCATATATAAAAATATAGTGTGAGGATATATAATTTATATATATATATATGTAGCTTTATATATATACATACTTTAATAGTAGAAAATAATCACACTTATAGACAATAGCAGCTAATGAGACTTTTGTCGAGAGAGTCCAGGTGGCATAGTTGGTGTAATTCTAAAAACTCGACATATATAACGTCATTGCCACGAAAGTAATGTTGTTCACATCTTTTTGTACAGCAACATTTAATTCCTTTTCACTTTTCTCGTAAGACAGTTTTTTGGGAATAACTAGATTAGAGGAGGCTTTCTTCTTTGCCGGCTGGTGGGCCAACGGCTTTGTTTGCGGGGCGGACCTCTTAGGAGCTGGCTGCTTCTTGATCATCAAGGGAGGCGGGGAAGCCGTTGGAGACCTCCTTGGAGGCGTTGGAGACCTCCTTGAAGGTGGCGGCGGTAGAGACCTCCTTGGAGGTGGCGGCGGTGGCGGCGTTGCATAATCATTGCCTGGAGCACTATGATGATCTGGAGATTGAATAATTGGACTTAGGTTGGCGGAGGCCCTACTGTGTGAGTACAAAAAAGAATAATTAGGTATAAGAAATTATTATTATTATTAATCATGCATGTCAATAGAAAATTAGTGAAAAAATTGTTTCGTTCACTTTTGTCCGCACCTATTGTCTGGCAGTTGAGGAAGCAACAGTGGACTAGAGACCCCAGGAATAATGATGTAGCGCTTGTGCCATAGTATGAATGTCTTCTCTACTTCTCCTAGAGTCTTCTCCCCATCACCTCCTGGAATGTCAAGAGCCAGATCACTAAAACCTTTGTTAACTCTATCCACTAAGACGCTAACATATCCAGGTGGTATTATTGCCCATGGATTCTTGGTGTCTTGGTAGGATCTGGAGGAGAAAAAACACCGAGAGCCACCATGATTGTTGCATTCACTTTTGGATTATGTAGCTCACATGATGTAAACGGTGCAGTGATGTCATCCACGGGGAAACGTAACATTGCGTCATCTTGATTTGGCAACTCCATAGAAGCGCAGCTGCTTTTCAACTGATCAGGGGGGCTAATATTAATATTGATTCCTGGATCTGATGCATGTCTTTGGGCACTCATTGCTATTTGCACTTGCTTTATGATTTTGTCCTGCATTCTAGCTTGAATGTCTTTTTCGCGCTCCTGTGCTTGAAGCAACGCCTCCCGTGACTCATGGACATATTCCTCCAACCTGCTGATCCGCACTGCTTCCTCATCCTTCCTTCTCTGCCGACTTCTGTAGGTATCTCTATCGTTAGGGAAATCATGCTCCCAAAAATGTTTCGTCCTAAACCTCTCGTTCGGCCACTGTGTTCAGTAGTCCCGATGGCATACATCAGTTCATCCTTCTCTCTATTGGGCCTGAACGCACCAATAGCTTTAGCTTGTAGAGCATAAGAAAATCTTTGTGTTGCTCTTTCGAGTTTTGGGCCATGAACCAGCTTCTCGGTCTCTAGGTCCAGTCTTCCCCCATGAGCGAAAACCAATTCTTCGCACGTTTGGGCCAATTGAGTGACTCTGGTGTGATACCCTTGGCAAGAATGTCCGTTTCCATTTTTTTCCACTTGGGAATGGCAGTCACATAGCCACCTGATCCCATGCCATGGTGGTATACCTTTTGTCGGGCATTCTCTTGGTTCCTTCTTATTTGTTCATCACCCTCTTCTGATGTCTTGTACTATACAAAATCATTCCAGTAGGGCCTCAACTTCGCGAGCGGGCCCCTAGTATTGAAATTGGGCATTAGGTTCTTCTTGACGTATTTCGTGTATAGGGATTTCTTCCAAGTCTGAAATTGTGTGGCCATCTTCTTTATAGCCCACTGTCGAACTAGCTCCTTCAATTCATCATCGTTGATATCATCATAATCATCCGCTTACAACGTGAAATGTTGAAGGATATCATCCCAAATTAAATTCTTATCAAGATCAGAGACAAAACTAACATGAGGCTCGTTGATCTTTTGCTTCCATTCACGAGCACTGATCGAAAGTCTGTCCCTTACAAGGTACCCACAGTGTTGCACGAATTTTCTTGCATGTGGACCAAGTGGTTCGCTTGTCTCGATATTGAATTCCGATATTATGTAGCGCCCCTCCAATGGCTTTTTTGGGCCTCTAATATTTTTGCTTTTCGTCATTGTGGTCGTCGATCCAGAGGGCTACGTATAAAAAAAGAATAAATAAATATCATTTGTACACATAATAGATGATAGATATTCAAATATATATATAATATTCAAATATATATATAAATATATATACCTCGCCAGTATTTTCTTGCACAATATTTTTTTGATTATTTTCAAGAGCCAGGTATTGACTCCCGTTATCTACATCCTGCTGGTCACCATCGGCAAATTGAGTGCCGGTGTTGATAATATCCATCATTTCTTCATCCATGTTGTCTCTCGGGGTAGCCATCTAGCTTTTACACACTAGATATATCTATAAAAAATAAAACAATATATCTATAAAATGGATCGAGTCATGTGCTTAAAATTAATTAAATAACTACACTCGAAAATCCATTCGTTTTTTTTCTACATATATATATATATATATATATATATATATATATATATATATATATATATATATATATATATATATATATATATATATATATATATATATATATATATAAACGACTCTTTGAGGAGGCGGAGGGCAGCAGGATAGGTGGTGCTTTGTTCATGGAAATACAGAAGCTTGGTAGTTGTAAACCGGTATACTAACTGCTCCCTCCGTCCTGAAATATAAAGTATCCTAACGATATTTAGATAAAAAAATAAGAAGATTAACAAAGTCCACTTTGCCCCTCATTAATTAGAATAGAGGGGAGTAGTTTAGTTGTTATTTTCCTTATTTACTAACTGATTGTTTTGGATGAAGCTAATAAGTTTAAAAAGAATCTCAATACATCCTGGCCAAAAAAGGGAGAGGAGGTTAAGGATCCAGGATATCTTGTATTTTGGTACAAAAATTTGAATTTCTAGCCTTTATATTTTAGGATGCAGGGTCCATCATCCATTTGGGTATAATACTATTAAGTACTTCATGCATGCCCCTGATAGCTAGGTTTGTTGTAGAAATAAACCTTCCTATGTGTCTCTCACGCTCCCCTCCCATTCCTCTATATAGGCCAAAGAAGCAAACCGATCCAACATGGCATGGATCTGGTAAGGCACGCAACACACATCAGGTCAGGCCAACCCACTAGCCTAGTCAAGGACCCAAGCTTAAACTACTTTACAGTAGCCGTGCTATGTAGGCCTCTGCGTGTCGCGTCCACTGTTCATAGTGGGCATCGCTGCCGTGGGCGCCCATACCTCTGCGTGCCGTGCGGCCAAGCAAAAACAAAAAGGCATCCTGCCGCATAGCTGTTTTGGTGCACCTCGGCACTGTAGCGCCGCTGAAGCACAAAAATAGCACTCGCCTCGGCATCACACATTATTGCTACACTAGCCTGTAGTGGTAGCTACCTCAGTCTACTCATCGTCCCATCCCATCGTATAGCATAGGCGCAGCGAGCTTCCATGGCTGACGCGTCTGCAGAGGTGGGCAGGTTCAGTAGCGCACGACACGGTAGTCGGCAGCGGCAGCACAGTGCACACCACAATCTCACTTTCAGTGTATAAATCGAGGGGTAAAATTATAGGATATCACATACATGATATTTGGATAGTAATAATTTTACGCCTGGAGACTAGAGAGGATTTCTGTAATAAGTTTTTCTGTTTTCATGTCCGAGGTGCCGTGTTGGCCGAGCTGAGGTTGAATAGGAATTGGATTGGAATCGAATACTCCAGCCGTGACACGGTGGTGACGAAGCAGATTCGCCGTGATACCGCAATTCCCCAAATCCATGGTTCCTCAGCCACTGACACGGTGGTGACGAAGCAGGAGCAGCACGCGGCGGAAGGGGAAGGCGTCGAGGTCGGCAGCGACATACTGCCGGTGGCGGAGTGTGGTAAGGAGGTGCACCAGTCACAGTTCGTGGTGCAGATGTCGACGATGCTCCTCTAGATGATGGAGGGCCGCTGCGCCGAGGGCAGCGTCCCCGTCGAGGGCGCTGGACTCGGGTCCACCGGTCTCGGGGAAGATGAGACCCGCGGGACGGGAGGGGGTCTCGTCGTCGGCTCCGGGGCTCCTCGTCCTCGGCGATGCGTCGGCTCGGGTGGCTCCTCCGCTGCGGCGTCGGGCTCGGGCGCAGGAAGATGTGGCGTCGGGCTCGGCGAAGGCGCGGGGAAGGTGAGGGCAGCGGTGACAAGGGCGGTGGCGGCGGCGGCAGTGGCGATGTGCGACAAAGACGAAGACTGAGGAGGAAGAAGAAACGACCTCCTTATATAGGGGAGGGACCTTTAGTCCCGGCTCAGAACGCCCGGGACTAAAGGGCCTTTAGTCCCGGCTGGTAAGGTATTACCTTTAGTCCCGGCTCGTAATACCAGCCGGGACTAAAGGATACCTTTAGTCCCAGCTGGTATTACGAGCCAGGACTAAAGGTGTATTTTGGCGGGCCGCAAAAAATGCAGCCCACCTTTAGTCCCGGGTGGTAGATCTACCCAGGACTAAAGTTGGGCTACAGTTTCACTTCCCGCTCATTTCAAGCTCCATTTGTTTTTTTATATATTTCTTTCTATAAAATGTTAAAGTCTTGTTAATTGCACAGTAAATTAAATATAAGGCATAAAATTGTTTTAAAAGAATATGGATTTACTTTTGCTTTATTACACTAAGGAAAATTGTGTGACCTAAAGTTTTTTTGTTTTTTCTTATAAATATTGAAACATAATGTCATTAATAATTACTATTTTGTTAATGCAAAAATGTAGTGTTTAATTTAAATCATTAAAACTTTTGTTTTCGATTGGAAATTTGTTTTCACATCATTTTAACGTAAATCTTTTCATTTTTTCATCGCTCATTGTCCAAAAGCGACATGGAAATCCCACCATCAAACACAAATTTAATCTGAACATAGAAAAAAAGAAAACACCTAATAAACATCTCTGAATTCACAATTATTACATAATACCTCTAATACACACTATTAAACATCACTTATATATCAAGCGGGCACAGTAGTGAACTTCTTCTTAACGTATATCCCTTGGTTATGATCGCGTCGTAACTATGGAGTGTCTTCATCATTTAGCTGGATGCTTGGGTCTTTGTTCACTGTGAAGGGTGGAATTCGGTCACCCTTTTCATAATCTTCTGATATGTCTGACTTGTCTTCAATTCCGACGATATTTCTTTTCCCTGAAAGAACTTTGTGGCGCTTTGGCTCATTGATTGGGTCGTTGTTGTTTTTCCCTCTCTTCGGTTTTGTAGACATGTCCTTGACATAGAACACCTGATTCACATCCTTGGCAAGGATGAATGGTTAAATCTTTGTACCCAATATTGTTGAGGTCCACGGTTGTCATTCCATCTTGGTTGTTGATTGCTACCCCACCTCCGATCGCCTTTACCCATTGGCACTTGAACAAAGGTACCTTAAAAGTAGGTGCATAGTTTAGTTCCCATATCTCTCTCTATGCGCCATAATATGTTTGCTTATTTCTATTAGGGTCGGTGGCATCTATCGCACACCTTTGTTTTGGTTGGTGCTCCTTTTATCTTGGGCTCTTGTGTAAAATGTATTCCCATTTATCTCGTACCCTTTGTATGTGAGGATATGCCACGATGGCTGCCTAGCCAACAAATACTGATTGCTCATCAATACTCTCATCACCCGACATTCTTTTTCGCAACTTGATCATTTGAAAGTTTCCATGTCTTCGATCGTAATCCAAGCTTCAGACTTCCACAGAAACTCGGATCGAGACAACTCTTTATGTGTCTCGATATACGGATCCACCAAGGAGGAGTTTTGCAGAACTGTGTAGTGTGCTTTATTAAAATAATTGTCCTACGTACCAATATATGGTTTCTTCCCTAGTGTCCCCTTTCCACTTAGTCTCCCCTCGTGTCGCGATTCAGGAACACCAATCGGGTCAAGGTCGGGAATAAAGTCAACACAAAACTCAATGACCTCCTCTGTTCCATAGCCCTTGGTGATGCTTCCTTCTGGCCGAGCACGGTTGTGAACATATTTCTTTAGGACTCCCATGAACCTCTCAAAGGGGAACATGTTGTGCAGGAACACAGGACCGAGAATGCCAATCTCCTTGACCAGGTGAACTAGGAGGTATGTCATGATATTAAAGAAGGAAGGAGGGAACACCAACTCAAAACTGACAAGACATTGAACTACATTATTCTGTAGTTTAGCTAGATCCATTAGATCAATTGCCTTCTGAGAAATTGCATTGAGGAATGCACATAGCTTTACGGTGGCTAGACGTACATTTGGAGGTAGAATTCCTCTTAATGCAACTAGAAGCAATTGCGTCATGAGCACGTGGCAGTCATGGGACTTTAAGTTTAGGAATTTCTTCTCTGGCACATTTATTATACCCTTTATATTCGAGGAGAATCCAGATGGTACCTTGATGCTTGCTAGGCATTCAAACATGCTTTCCTTCTCTTCTTTGCTAAGAGTGTAGCTGGCAGGACTTAAGTAATGGCGTCCATCATCTGTCTTCTCTAGATGCAGGTTGTCTCGTTCTTTCAAACATCGCAGGTCCTATCGTGCTTCAAGTGTGTCCTTAGGCTTCCCATACACACCCATGAAGCCTAGCAGGTTCACAAAAAGATTCTTCGTCAAGTGCATCACGTCGATCGTGCTACGACCTCTAGGACTTGCCAATAGGGTAGCTCCCAAAATATGGACTTCTTCCACATGAGTGCGTGACCATCGGCGTCATTCGGAACAGGTTTCTGCCATGTGCCTTTCTAAATACTACTTTCACATCCTTGACCATATTGAGTACATCCTCACTAGTTTGGTTGCCCGACTTGGTCTGGTGGTCTGCCTTACCTTTAAAATGCTTGCCTTTCTTTCTTAGGGGGTGATTCGTAGGAAGAATCAACGATGGCCAAGGTACACGACCTTTCGACATTTTTTCAAGAATATACCTTTAATGTCATCGAAACAGTGCATGCATGCATTATATCTCTTGTTTGATTGTCCTGAAAGATTACTTAGAGCAGGCCAATCATTGATTGTTATGAACAACAATGCTCGCTGGTCAAAGTGCTCCTGTTTGTGCTCATCCCACACACGTACACCTGGTTTGTTCCACAAAAGTAGAAGTTCTTCAACTAGTGGCCTCAGGTACACATCGATGTCGTTGCCAGGTTGCCTTGGGCCTTGGATGAGCACTGGCATCATAATAAACTTACGCTTCATGCATAACCAGGGAGGAAGGTTATAGATATATAGAGTAATAGGCCAAGTGCTATGACTACTGCTCTGCTCCCCGAAAGGATTCATACCATCCGTACTTAAAGCAAACCTTAAGTTTCTTGCGTCATTTGCAAACTCTGGGAATTCTCTATCGATTGCTCTCCACTGGGACCCATCAGTAGGGTGTCTCAACATATTGTCTACCTTACGGTTTTCTTTGTGCTATCGCAACAACTTTGCATGGTCTTTGTTTCTGAACAGACGTTTCAAGCGTGGTATTATAGGAGCATACCACATAATCTTGGCAGGGATTTTCTTCGTGGGATGTTCGCCCTCAACATCACCAGGGTCATCTCGCCTGATCTTATACCACGATGCATGACATACCGGGCATGCATCTAACTTCTCGTACTCCTCGCCATGGTAGAGGATGCAGTCATTAGGACATGCATGTATCTTCTAGATTTCTAATCTCAAAGGACAGACTACTTGTTTTGCTTCGTACGTAGTGGCGGGCAATTCGTTATCCTTCGGAAGAATCTTCTTTAGGATTTTCAGTAACTCCCCAAATCTCTTGTCAGATACACCATTCTTTGCCTTTCATTGCAGCAATTCTAGTGTGGTACCCAACTTTTTCTGCCCCGCATCACAAGTTAGGTATAGCAATTTCTTGTGATCCTCTAGCATGCGCTCGAACTTGATCTTCTCCTTTTCACTTTCGCATTCTCTTTGTGCGTCATGAATGGCCTGATCAAGATCATCAGCGGGCTCATCTTCTGCCCCTACCTCTTCTTCAGCTTCCCCCATTGCAGTATCATTGAAGGCACCATATTTAGCAATAATGTCATCATCGTCCCATTATTCTTCTTCACATTCTTCCATTACAACCCCGGTTTCTCCGTGCTTCGTCCAACAAATATAGTTTGGCATGAAACCCGACTTCAACAAGTGTGAATGAAGACTCCTTGAGCTAACATATTCTTTCAAATTCTTACATATGGCACATGGGCAGTACATGAAACCACCGCGTTTGTTTGCCTCGGCCACACGTAAGAAAGAATGCACGCCCTCAATGAACTCTTGGGAGCGGCGATCAGCATTGTGCATCCAATGCCGGCTCATCTGCATTACATGACATACATACCATATTAAAACCTAGAATATAATTAGTTAATTATACGACATGCATGCCACCACACAAGGTATTAATTTATGAAAGTCTCGCTACAATGTAGACAATCCCAACTACCACTAAAAAAACTAAAGCTAAAATGCACTTCAGCAGCATAAGGATTTCACGACCAATCCCAACTAAAATAGACAGATCATGCGTTTGTTCAACATCTATGGGCTTCTTCCGTAGGATCACTGCCTCATCAGCCGCCGTAGCCGCCTGTGCAAGAGAGTTTTGCACATGTTCAATATACTCTTCCTCCCAGTATCAGCCTGAACATCCAGTGCCATCCCACTGAAATTAAAACAAAAAATTAGAACTTTAATCACAATCATCATGAAAATAAGTATAAATTAACCATAACCATCAAATACGACAAAATAACTCACATTGCGATTCGGACACTTGTAGAAGATACGACCCTTGTTGGGACACTCCTTCCTCACCTGGTACTCCATCATAATCTTGTCCTCACACTTGCCGCATGCAGTGAGAGGGAGGTCCGGCCTCAGTCGCTTTGAAACCCGATGAGAGGCCGAGGACCCGAAAGCAGTTGTCATCTACTCTCTATACTCATTTTTAATATAATATAAATTTCTCATTTTATAAACAAATAAAATTAAAAAAACTCTAAAATTCTCTATATCTCTAAACCATGAAGTGTGCTATGCATGCTAGAAATGAAAGCTGAATACTAGTTTTGAATAACTACTTTAACCTTCCTTCGTCCAAATATGCAAACTTTAAAGTGATTTTGAGCTTAAATGACTTACAAATAAAAAAAAATCCACCATAAAAAACCACATATATCTAGTCCACAAAATGAGATATGCTACTGATGAAACATGAGAGTATAAAGTTGGTAACCTTTAGAACCGAAGAATCGATGGAGGAATCGACGAAATCTTGTGATTACCTGCGATGAGGAAGAAGAGAGGCCGGCGATGAAGCAAGAACACTGAGGTCGAAGTGGCTTGGGCCCGGGAAGGAAGAAGGGGTATATAGGAGGGGACCTTTAGTCCCGGTTGGAGACACCAACCGGGACTAAAGATCCCTTTCTAGTCTCGGACGGAGCCTCCAGCCGGGAGTAGACTTTTACTTCCGGTTGGAGGGACCAACCGGGAGTAAAAGTTAACCTTTAGTCCCGGTTGGTAGCTTCTAACCGGGACTAGAGGTCCCCTGTAGTCAAAAGCCTGCCGTAGTAGCTGTTGGGCAGGGACCTTTAGTCCTGGTTGGAGCTACAAATCGGGACTAAAGGTCTCTCTAGTCCCGGGCGCGAAAAATACCAGGACTAAAGCCAAATTTCAAAGTGAATCAAAAGTCGTTTCTCTACTAGTGTACAATCAACTAGATTGAGTAAGCATGAACTCAATCCCTTTCAATCAGGCAACACCACATCAATTTTGAACCAAATGGAACATCTGGAGCTCACATCATCCTCTAATTGAAGAAAAAAAATAGAAAAGTAAAGTTCACTAGTGATCCTCAAACTTGTTCGGCTATGTCATACCAATCTCTAAATTCACAAACATGTTCGGTTGTGTTATCTCGATCCCTCAAGTTACAAATTACTCATTTAGATTCTAAAACTTGTTTCGTCGTGTCATACTGGTTCCTAAACTCGCAAATTGACTATTTAGGTCCTCAATATAATCTATGTTCGAGTCTCACAGCTAGTTCAAATAGCTCTACACCAGCCCTGACCGTGTCCCAGGACCTCACGGTTAGTTGTGCCCCTAGCCGCGTCGAGGCTCCTTGTCAGAGCGAGCCCCCTATGGACGAGTGTTGCGCTGGCTATGCCTCCCAAGCCACGCCGCCCTTGAGCCGTGAGCTCACGAGAGGCTCACGATAGAATATAGGACAGAGAGAGCTTACAAGAGAGAGAGAGAGGAGGGAGGAGATGGATATGGAGCTAACATGAGGCCACAAATGTCAGCATGCCACATTAATTAGCATATGGGCATGGGTCTAAACCCGTTTGGACGTACTGGCTATGAGACCTAAAAATAGATTGAAGATCTAAATAGATGATTTACGAGTTTAGAAACCTAGACAACACAATTGAACCAAGTTTGGAGATCTAAAAGGACGATTTGCTTGTTTAGAGACTAGAATGGCATATAACAAGTTTGATGACCTAAACCAGGGGCGGATGCACAGTAGGTGCATGGGGGTACAGCTGTACCCCCAAATTTCTGCAAAAATACTAAGCACATACTCTGTATACCCTTTAGTCCATTATATATGTATAATATATTGTTAAGTAGCAAGCCGAAGTGCTAGTTCATCCGACTGGGAAAAGAAAGTTTCATGTTTCTTTTTTGCATTGTTTCTTTTGAATCTAGTGATTTCTTCCTTTGCTTTTTTTATGACAAGCAAAAACGTATTAAACTTGTAAAGTTTTATATATCCTCAAGATCTGACGAGTACAAATCTGGTCTAACTTTCTTTGCAACTTAATATATTTGTTGTTGATGTGTGTAACAACACATGGTTCCAATAAGCAAAGAATCTTAGTGAGCTCCCTCTTAGACTTGTTGAGACAAACAAGCACAATCGCTTTAAACTTGTTTATTTGTTGCTTAAATTACTCGTGTTGAGAGAGTATTTTTTATCCTACCTATGGCTACTTCAAGTGTCGGAGTATTTTCAGCAATGAACCATGTGAAGACTAAGCCTTGAAACAAGATGGGTGATCAATATACTTGAATGATTTTTTGATCACATTTATTGAGCTCGTGACTTTTTCTGATGTAATGAAGATGTCATTAAAAGTTTCCAAGAGTCGCGGAATGGCTTGTGAAGATTTAGTTTGTATTATAATAATTTATAAGAATTAGTTGCAAACCTGTAATGAAAACAATAACTTGTTCCATTTATATATCGTTACAACTATTTTATTATTATTAGTGATCGAATTATATCATTATATCATTTTATTAGTATCGATGAACTACATCAGTTTAGTCCGTACCCCCACGATCTTATCCGCCACTGACCTAAACGATCAATTTGTAAGTTTAAGAACCGGGACGACACAACTAAACAAGTTTAAGGACCGTCAATGCACTTTACTCAAAATATAAATATGCAATGGATCTATCCGTGGAAGAAGAATATTTTTTAGATAATGAATGGAACAGGAAGATAGGTGAGGGTCAGAACAAGCAGATCTTAGAGATGGAGCTGCACTGCACCTGTGTCTCACCATCACGGTCGCTGCGAATTGGCTTGCCATGCCGAGTTGCCAATATGATTTTCTTTTTTCCCCCGGATGAGCTTTGCAGTTGCCATTATTCATCATCTCGTCGCCTTTCGGTTCATGCACTTGTCGTCGATGACGACCCCGCTAATACATTTGCATTGTCGTCCACGATGATGATAAGATTGCATTTCCCAAAATCTTCTCCTCACCTCTATCGATTCATTTACCGCGTCTGTGTTAATGCGCCCATGGCTCTGGATCCTAGACCGCCACCACTGCCGTCTTGAACTCAAGGTCAAGGGGTTCTTTTAGTGCCTCGACTGGTCCCATAGATAGAGCTTGATACTTCTCAGTTTTTTCTTAGGCGAGTCTCAGTAGATGGTTTTATGGCATTGTTTTCAAAACTGCTATGGCATGTAGACTGAAATGGAACTTAGATGAAACACTCGCTCTCAATGCAAAGTTTCATTCTATAGTTTCATAGACATTTAATTTCATGATTCATAGAGAGTTGGTAATCGTACAAAGAGAGTTTCATCTACATGAAACTCATCCCTTCTCTATCTCTTCTTAAATACACTGCCATGTCATAAAAAATATCTATATGACAACCTATTTAATGCAAATGAAACTCAGATAAAACTCCTACTGAGACTGGACTTAGTCGCGCCTGATTAGACGATTATTTTTTCCCACGGTATTAGCTAGGCCAAACCAGGTATATATTCCAACGGTATTAGCTAGGCCAAACCAGGTATATTTTTAGAGTGCTCACCGGTCATCAAACAGAAAATTTGAACCCACGTCAGAAAATAATCTGGACCTATAATTTAGATTAGTTTTGGACTAGAGTATATCGTTGGGAACTTGGGATTCGGAAGCAATGGCCAAATTTAAAATAAACAAACTAATAAAGTGGTGTATGTAGCCGGCTGGGCCGGCCCTCTAAAATATTTTACTCCCTCTATCCCTATTTAATTTTCACTATGAGAACGCTGATCAAACTTTCTTAAGTTTGATTAGATTTAGAGAAAGTAATAACAATATTTGTATCTCTAAATAAGTTTATTATTAATGATCTATCTAATAATACTAATTATGTCTTATAAATATTAGTAATTGTTTTATATATTTAGTCAAAGCTGACAATTTTTGATTTTTTTGGAAGCATGAACAACAGTTAAAAGGACTGAGGGGGTACTCCAAATGAATACGTGGATACACGGACGATCGGGCGGTGGGTCCGTGTATGCAGGTAAGTTTTACGGCATGTCCAAACCTATCTGCTAGCTGAAATTTGCATTATCGATATACTCCTACAGTCCTACGCCATACCCTCTTGGTCCTAAGACAAGTGTTGTTATGATATTCGTGCCGGTCAATTTTTTTTAAGTTTGACTAGATTTTTTAGAAAATATTAGTAACATTTGTTCCCCATATAAGTCTATTATTAAAATAGATTTAATGATCTATCTAATGATACTAATTATATTTAATATTTTTATATATATTTAATCTAAGATAAAAGCGTTTGACACCTCGAGAAGCGAGAATGACGTTTATTTTGGGAACGAGTTGTGAACATGTACGGCGTCATTTGAATTGACTTTGATCATACTAATATATATCGGCTGCAAGGCTGCAAGCTTTTGCACGCACGGTGCCTCATGACCGGAATCTTTGGCAATCTTACGGCACTGGATGACCGGACCACATGCATGGCGATGTTTGATATATGCTCCAAAGCAGCTAGCAACTAGCATGCTGTTGCTGCAACGTATGTACGAGCTGTACATGTTATGGCTGGGTGGTCCATTCGACCTTAATCAGCTAACTAGGGCCGGCGCGTCGATGAGCTATATATACCAACCAGCAGTCGTACGTGCCCTGCAGAGCTATATGCACCTGGAAATCACCGTGGTTTTGGTTTGCGCTAGTATAAACCAATATGATCATCATTGCTAGCTGTTTGTGTTTGGTTGTTGCTATATATGCTAGTGGGGATCGGTGATGAACACACCGTTTATTTGAAGGTCTAGTCTCTATCCAATATCCATGCACCTGGTCCTCACGTTACGTTGTGGCCAAAAGGGCAACAGTACATGGCTGGGCTGGCTGCTCATGCATGCAGCATATATACACTTGCCTGTACTAGTGCTTCTTGTTCATTTGTTTGGTCGTCATTCATCAGCGCATGATGCATGGACCAGCAGCATTTGGCGCTGGTCCAACCTCCCACCACTATACTACCTTCCATGGACGGACACACCGTACCTTTTGGCTAGGTTGTCACATGTGTAGATCACCACGTAGCACAATCCGCTAGAGTAACGTACGTCCACGTGAACGACTTCAACTCAGAAATCACGCACACTTGAAACCCGTTTCGAGGGCCGAGTTGACCAGATGTTTGTAAATTGGAAATTCTCATCAAGGACCACACGTTTTCCTGTGCGAGAAAGACTGAGCTTTATTAATAAGGAAAGGTTACATCATTTACCACTAATCTTACATCAAAATCAGGTACATGTCGCAGCCGCACTGCTGATGACAAAACTTTATAGGCATGCTTTGCTACAACATCGATCATCAACCCTATACTATTATCTCTTCATGAAAGCAAAATCAGCCCCCTGAAGCTCATCCGCGAGTGCTCGTGTTTTCTTTACTTGTACGGCTAGGCAGGACCTGTTATCTTATTTTGTAAGATCAAGGCCTGACTAATTGTATAACCATCAGTTTCGATAGTGACCGTGTGGGGTATCCATTGTATAGTCAGAAGAAGAGCCTCTCTACAGGCAAGCAGCTCAGCCTCTCCACCCCCGACGCTCCTAGGTGACGCTCTTGGGTGATGACGCGCCTTCGTTCCGATGATCCCCCACACCCTCCTTCGCCGCCAACCGCCAACTGTCTTCCTCTGCCTCGTCGCTCCTAGGTGACACTCCTCTGCCCCGAGGCTCCTGACGGCGACGCTCCTGAGGCCCGATGCTCCTCTGCCACTTGTTCCTCATGTGCGGCACCCCTTTTTCCTCACATCCAGTGCCCCTCCGAAATTTCAACATCCAAACAACAAAATTTGTATCGTTCCCAATTTCAATACCAAGGTTGATTTGGTATTAAACCCAATTTAATTCTAGCACCTCCAATATCTACATATGTGTTAGACCTATTGTTGTGGTGAAAAAGAAAGAGAAAACCTTTGTAAATGTTTTGAAAATGCTAATGCTAAAGGTGTTGTTGTCTCATGTGACACTATTTGGAGTTAGCACATTTGAAAAAAGGTTTGAGAAAGGGGCTTGGTGGGCATTTCTGCTGAAACTACAAAAAAAGTCTTGTGCCCCCTACAGGGCAGGAACCGAAGCTTATGCTACCCCCTAGCCACCATGGTCCAACAGGTGGGCCACAAGAAAGTCCATTGCTCCTAGGGTTGGGTCACTGGAGTTTAGGCTCTGCTAGTGAATACAGTGGGTTTAACAGTTTAACTTCATGCCATGACCTATTATTCTAGTGACACAGAAGGGAAGGGCACCAGATAAAGGAGTAGACACATGGCGGCGATTGACAAAGAAGAGTTTGCGTGGGTTTTCAAAGGGGGCACCATAAGCTTCGATGGGGTCACCGATCTTTCGGTGCCCCTAAAGACCTTCTGCAGGAACTTTTTTATGCTCTAGATTTCTCTAGTGGTGATCACCAAAAGATTCACCAGAGAAACCGGAGAAAGGGCCATTTGTAGAAGATAGCAGTGGTCTACGCGTAGTTTCCTTCACCGAAAAGTCTAGTGCTACTAGTTGGACAACGCCAGAGAATAAGGTAGGATAACATCTATTTTATGATTTTAAAAGTAGTCCTTAACTTGTCATTGAGAAACCTCCATTGGTCTTCTTTGGTGGTCATCGGAAGGTTTTGGTGAGTACGTGTTTTGCCTACTTAAGTGGGTAACGTCTAGTTTCTTGAGAAACTCCATAAATAGATGGTGTGGCTGGTCATTTGTCAACTCTTGGAACTCCTATCTACCCACACCTATTAGATCTCAAGAGAACACTCCACTCACATTTGCTTAGTTGAGATTGCATTTTAATGAGATTGGAGAGGATCTAGTGCATATGCATTGAGAGTCTGCATCTAGTTGCACTACATCATTGGTGAGGCTTCGAATTTCTTGTTACTCTTTGTGGTTGTCACCACCTAGATGTCTTGGTGCTAGCAACACCATCGAGCACCGCCTAGAGATTGTGCAGGGGCTCCGGTGAAGGATTTATGAGGGGCTATTATGCTCATCGCCATCGGAGATTGCAAAGAACACAACTGTAGTAAAATCATGGTTGTTGGTGTACCTCATTGGAGGCTTACACACTAGCACTCTTGTCGAAGCCAAGTTTGAGGGCTTGTTGAGCTAGTAGAGGAGCGGCAATCCTTGGACACGCCACAATGGTGAGTAGGTTGCTGGTGAGCAACCAAACCTCAGGTGAAAAATCATTGTGTCATCTTGTCTCCCTTGTGGTTTGCTCTACTATACTTGCTCTTTACTTGTGCGTTCAGTTTCTTCTATAGTTGCTAGAGTAATCGAGTAGCTTTTGTGCTTAATTCGAGTAGTTGCTTGTTCTAATGGTAGCTTGTTATTTATCTTTCTCACTATAATTGTGTTGGTGTGCTTTAGTTTAGCCGTTGCTTGTTGTTCTAGTTTCTTGCTAGTTGTAGTATTGCTACTAGATTTCTGTAGGGTTGTTCTTACTTTTCCTTGCAAGGCTAGGTGCTAGTACGTAGTGCTTATTAGGGCTCACCTATGTTAGTAATACTTGTGACTAGTTGTGTCTATGCCTTGTAAATTTTAATAGGCTATTCACCCCTAGACACAAACTGATCCTTTCAATGACATCTATGTTTATGATGAGGCCATCAACATCATTGATATATCCACACCTACACGAGTAGAGATTACTGGACTGCTTACTCGTGGTCATGCAAGTCAACTCATTTATCTTGTGGGCTCGTAGCACTACTAGGAATATCCACTTCTATGACGATCAGCTTTCATCATTGAAGGAGCCAAATTTATCATAATTTTAGTTTTATGATGAATTTATGACAAAAAATGGTTTGTCATAGAAGTCGCATCATTCTTGAAAGTCTATGATGATTCTAAAAAATCATCATAGAAGTGGATAGATCTATGACAAAAACTGACCGTCATAGAACTGCTTTGACATGCATGGCAGGGGGCAGCCATGTTGGCGGGTGCTTTCGTTGGAGATGCTTTCCACGTGTACATGCTATAGCCAGTTGCATTTGAGATGGTTCGGGTACGTGTCACCTTCTTATTGCACAATGTGGCCATCTCTGGTTCTTGCATGTTTTAGGTTCTTACTAGACCACATGTCGGGACCCTATTGTTCCATATGACAGTTTTCTATTGGCCCACGTGTCACTTCTTCATTAGATCATGTGCCATATTTTTATTGGTCCACGTGGCGTGACCACAATACCGCTGCATGTTGGTATTTTATTGGGCCACATGTCACGCCCTAAGCTACCCATGTGTCTTTTTCTGATTCGACCACGTGGTAGGACGGATTTGTACCACGTATTTTGTTTATATTGGCCCACGTGCTCTGTCATGGCTGTTACACATGTGAATCACTGGTTCATCCATGTGTCAGATTCTTATTTAACAACATGCTTGTACTGGATCTACCACGTGCACACCAATCATTATATCAGACAAAATGATTTTAGATCTACACTACTGCACAAAATGACTACATGCATAATTATATTGAACCTGAATCAAATAACAGCAGTTCAGCTCAGCAACAAACCACTGACAGAGTTCACATATCAAGCCACCAAAATTTCACATCAAAACAGCAAACAAACCACATGTTCACTGCATCAACAAGACTGAGAGTTACCAGTGCTTAAGAGCATGGCTCACGGAGCTTATTGTACTGCTCCTGTTGTTGTTTTTTGAACTCCTCAAACTCCCTATCAGTGTTTTTGCCTTCTTCTTTAGTTGATCCACTTGTTCGGCAAGAACAACTGAACTTTCCTGATGAGCAGCAAGCCATTCCTAAAGTCTAGAGCAGCTTGTCCTGATACCAGCATTCTTCAAAGAAAAGATGTTGTAGCTGGCCTAGGAGAGGACCTTGGAAACAACATCAGCAACTAGTTCTGCTCGTATAGTTTTCATAGCTTCCTGCGAAAACCAAGAAGTAAACATTAGGAAGAGGACTCAAATTGCAGAACCAAGAGATTATTTCATTACAAGTAATGCATAGGTCTTCCTCAGCCTACTGCTAACAGAGATTCATAAGCACAATGCATAGGTAACATATTAATTGTTGTAATATTACAACTTCAAAATGATGGTGCCACTTTAGGCTCCTCCTACTTTTCCTTCTTTTATGCCAATGGCTTCAACAGATTTCAAGGAAAGCAAATGAAGGTACTTACTACAACTTCTCTTACAGCATTGCTCAATTCCGTGTTGCTACTGGTATGGAAGTTGTTGAAGATTCCCACTGCATCAACATCTTCATGAAGTCGATCATGTTCTTCAATGAGCACTTCCTGATCGTGTCCTACATCCTTCCTATTTTTGTCCTTCTGTTAAAATTGCACATGCCTTTTTGTTGATACAAAAGGCATTGCATATTTGATATAAAAAGAGTAACACTATCATCACTTACATATGCTTGTAGGTGGGCAATATAGGAGCGAGATCCTATAACCTAATGGCACTTGACTTTTGTACGGTTTTGCTTGTTCTGCTCTGAGACTGCCTATAACCAAAATTGTGTTAGACTGCAGCACAAGTAGGCCACATAAAAACTAGACAAGAAATAAATGAGTTCACACACATACACACCTTGTTCTTGGAACTTAACCACATGTGGATAAGTGCACACCACTATGCATCATTCATGCAAGACACATGAGAGGTCTTTCTGATTTCATCAGTGGGGACACCGTTGAAGTAAGATCACTTGAACCTGTACCATGTCTACCATACAATAGACTGGAATATACTCATGTATGCTTCTTTTGTTGCTTCATCGTTGTCATCAATGGCCAGTCTCAACTGCAGAAGTGTGAATGCAAATTAAATCCATTACTAAGTTGCTCAAGGTAGAGTTGAATGTCAATAGAGGATATACATACTTACAGATAGCTTGGCCACAAATCCATTGAGATGTTCGATCCATTGCTTGTAATATTTCTAGTGTGGGAAAATTGGTACTTGAGACCTGACTACCACACCTACCTCTGAGGCAAACTTGGCAGCTTGCAATGGATCATGTGGCCTTCTGTTTCCCTTGACAACTGAGATGGACATCCTTGTTCTCATTGATTGAGTGGTTTTGTGAAGCCCAACCCCCTTAGTTGCTTGCCTCAACTTCCTCGCTCTTCTTTGCAATGGTACTACACAGTTTTCATACATTTAGATTGTTAGAAAAGTAACATGGATATCAAATAGTGTGACTTGATTTATAGACATGTCTAAGATAGTACCAACCTTTGCAAGTTTGGTCATTCTACTGGTGGGGAGGTGCAGTCTCCTCTTCGGCATGGCTAAGGTCATCTTCACATGACCAGTCCCTCACAGGGCTTTGTTTGCCTTGTGCGTGCTGACTTTGGGACCTAGTTGGAAGTACAAGACGCTGCAACTCTGCTGGACTAGTTGGCTTCACTCTCTTGGATTGCCATCCCCCAGGACCCCTATCGATGCTGCCTTTTGCCCTACTGGCAGGGACTTCTCTATGGCTTGTTCAACCCACAGTCTAAAATTGGAGAAACAAACTTAAGCGGCAAGCATGTAAAAATTGCATTGCTATCCACACAACAAAGAATTGAATTGCACTGCTACCTAAACCAACCCCCTCCCATCCCAACATGACAAGATAGAACAAGCACCTCAATTGCAAGGGGTACTAGCTCTTCTAAATCTATATCTATATCACCATATCCCTGAACACGCTCCCCTGCTTCAGGGAGATATTCTGGATGTCAACATGTAGATTACAAAGGCATTTATTGAGTTAACCTCGTATCGAATGTCAACAAAATAGAGCAGGAGCGTGCAAATTAGGTGCCTAAACTACAACTTATACAGAAGCCATTACTTGAATAAAGCACATGTGAACTACAACTTATACGGAAGCTATTACTCGAATAAAGCGCATGTGAACTACAATCAACTAAGAAACTTGTTGACGATCACTAATACCCGTTTTGACCATCAACTTTCCACCCAAAAGCATGGCAAAGTGAGGTAAATCATCATCATATGTGAAGAATTTTGTTTATAATTCACCTAGTTCCACTTATACTTGTAGAATTATTTGTATGCAGGAAATATGGAAAATTTTGGCCAAAATGGTGACAAACATGGACCAAGGAAGAAAGTGGACATGGTAGGGCCACCTAGGCCCATAGGCCAGCTCCGCTCGGCACCACCTAGGCGCCGCCCTGACCCCACCAAGTGCCAACTTGGCACTTTGCCACGTCACCGATCCATGGGAGCTCCTCTAGAAGCAATGCCAAGTGTTGATTTAAGTCGGTTCCAACCAAGGGTCATGATGGATAGGCCATGGATCTATGGGCCCGTTGTCATAGACTTGGAGCTTCACCAACCGACTTACCGGCCAAGGTTCACCACATGCTGCTTCTACAACCGCCATTGGGAGCCAATCATCGCCGTTGGATCGTAAGGCGGTGGAATGGAGGGCCGGCCGGTGCCCTCCCTAGGCCACCTGGTGCCCAAAGTCACTCAATCGACCTTGCCACTGCCTACAAATACCCCTCCCCTCACTATACACTATAAATAGTGGGTGTGGAGCTTGGTGGAGAAGTGCCCCATTCATTTCCAAGCTCTCCAAGCTTCTCTTAGCTTTCTAGCTTAGCATTAGCTATAGAGTAGTAGTCTAGTAGTGGAGTAGAGTAAGAGCGGAGCTTCTCGGAGTCCAGAAGAGTCTTCTAGGTCTGGTATAGATCCTTTGTAATTCTTTTATTTCTACATTACTTTATTCAGTATTTATTTTAGTACTTTATTCTAGTATTGCTTGCTTTACTTTAAATACTTAGTCATTAGTGTTCATCATTAGTGAGCTTAGGTGCTTGTTGTTTGGCATTAGTAGCATAGGTTATCTTATCATTGGTAGTCTTTCATTAGTACCGGTTCCACCGTCTGATTAGGGTGCTTTGATCTCATTTCATCGGAGCTCAGATCGAAGTAGTAAGCCTGTAGATTAAGCGTGGTGCTTAGGCTATAGATTACTTGTGGATACGGCTAGGCCTCTGGATAGATTGTGGTAGGTGGCAAGTGGTGATAGCCTTGTCCATCCTCTGTATTCCACCATGATAGGTCTAGTTATTAAATCATAGGGCTCATGGCAGACCTTGTCTATTTAACTCTCCTAGTTTGTAGGCGGGCTGTGCCCCAAAGTACTATCACATTTCTCCTAGTTATTTGTTTACTCTTAGTCACTAGAAAGATATATCGCTCGCTCTCTCACCTAGCTATCTCTGGTTAGCTTGTATTTAGTAGTTAGTTTAGGTAGTTCACACTCATCCTTCACTATCGTTCACCTACCTAGGATCAACTTAAGACCTACCTTTAACAAATCCTAGTCCAATATAAATGCTAGCCTTCCGCCTTCCTATGGGAAAAAATATAAATTTGACACTCGGTACTCACCGAGCGAAGTGCTACCCGATAGTTCTGTGCGCTTGAGATATATCTTTCTAGTCATTAAGAAATATCAACAAAACATGTAACCCCATCACTATATATCTATATGTCCCAGGTCCAACCACTAGAAAACAGCACGCATCATAAGGCCTTGTTTGGATGCGCATGTATTCATCTTGATCCACATGTGTTGAAGTGCATTGGAGTGGAATTAAACTAAGTTCTATTCCAATCCACTCCAATACATGTGGATTGAAGTGGATACACATGCATCCAAACAAGGCCTAAAAGGAATTTGGGTACCTCTTCCTATTCCTGGTTACGCTGAGTTGTCGGCACCGCCCTCTTGTCATCCTGGTCGCAAAAGTGGTGTGGCCAGCGTCGACGGTGGGGTAGCAGATCCGGTGTGGCAGTCATCAACGATGATGCTGGGGCTCGGTCATGATAGGTGCCAACATAGGGGGTTCAGATCTGGCATGTACCGCCACTAACGGTGGTCCTTCTGCCATCAGTGGACCTACTGTCGATGAAGGGGATCGGATCCGAATCCGGCTCTAGCTCTGGCTAGGGTTCGAAAAGGTATGAGAGACGGTGTGGCTGGAGAGTGGAGAGGGAGTCAAGCTGATGTGCTGATGAGCCTAGCTAGGGTTCGGACCAAGGTGGCAGAGTGGGGCTAGGCTTTGGAGTGGGAGCAGAGATGGTTTGGCTGGAGAATGGAGATGGAGGCGGAGACGACGGCACCTTGCGCTTTTATGTGGCCATCACAATACAATAAATAACCTTGTCTGAAATTGATGGCGTGGTAAACTAATTTTTTGTGAGGAGGGCAAAAGAGAGAGATCTAATTTTTTGTTCATGTTGGTGGTAGTGCTAGGCACGGGGATTTCATTTTTGCTTGAAATCAAATTTTTGCGTGGGCAGATCACCACCCCGTCTGGCGTCTGGTGAGCAGAGACCAAATTTTATATGATGAATGATGATGATATATACATAGTCATACACTAAGGCCTTATTTGGATGCATGTGTTGTAGTGGAATGGAATGGAATTTAGTTTAGTTCCACTCCAATCCACTTCAAGACATGTGGATTGAGATGAATACATGCACATCTAAATAAGGCCTAATGTGTATTAACCGTTGGATCATGAATATTAATCCCCCAAACTTTGGTGGACCCCCCAAGTTTTGGTGGATGGCGACTCTTGATAGAGTTTATGTGTCGGTGATGCAATTACGCGGCACGTGGGATAGTCCGCCGCTAAAGGCATTCTCTCAGTACCCATCTTTTCCTCTTTTGTGTACTATTTCCATCGCCGTTCGCCCCCTTTGGTGCCACCCACCCAGCGCCCCCTCCCCCCTCCCCCCTAAAAAAATCCTCCCACCTCCTCCCCCCGCACACTGAAACCTCTTGCCTAGATTCATCTGCGCCGTGGGGATCTAATACGCCGCGACGATCTACCACGCCGCCGTCTGTCAGCGCGCCACTCCTTCAGCGAGCAAGCCGGTTTAGATCACCTTCTCGCCTCAACACGGTGAGGCCGTCTGTGATCTCCTCTTTTTTTCTTCATGATTGTATGGTGTTTGATGAAATGTATGTGTAATTTTTTCTGATTATTGCAGATGGCACGAATTAAAGTAAAGCGGTCAGAACTACCACATCGTAGAAAGAGCCAGAGGCAGGCAAACATTCTTTGAGAAGCAGAGGAACAGGCACCACCACAGCCCATAAAAGCCAGAGGAAGGCTTGCGTAGCCTCCTAGAAGCAGAGGAACAAGCACTACCACAGCCTAGAAAGAGGCAAAGGAAGGTAGACAGTATTTGAGAAGTAGAGGAAGAAGCAACCAAAGCTATGCTAGCCCTAGAGTCTGGGAATTCTCGCAGGCAGACTCAAATGGCCCGCCGACAGCAGCAGCGTGAGGAGAGTGCTGAAATGGAACTCAGGGGGGAGGAGCTCACTGAGGAAAAACTACAGCTCATGACCGAGTTCCACTCCAAAAACCAAACCAGTCGTTTTGCACCTTCCTGAGTCCAATTTGCAGTTAGTCATGGGCGCGCGCGTGCTCACACTCGTGGAGGTTCGATGTGTGCCACAATTGGGGGTACAAGGAGCAGTCGAGGAGGTAATTTGATGTCTGCCAATGGTGGTACGAGGAGCAGTCGAGGAGGTTTGGTGTCTACCAATGGTGCTATGAGGAGCAGTAATATTGAGAGAAAGAAAGAGGTGGTTTAGTTCTATGACTTTTGGTATTATAGCTCAAAGAAGATATGAAGCATCAGGTTCTATAATATTGAGTTCTGGTTTCCACTCATCAAGGAGCTTGGCACAAAATCATAGTTCTGGACTATGACTCAGGAGAGTTTCTTCAGGAGCTACCGTGCTAGAGGGACGGCACTAGCAGACCAAAGAATACTTGGTTGGGATGAGCTTGAGAAAGTAGCCGGTATACCCATCCAACCCCTCTTTGAGCGATTCCCAAGCTTCATTCACCTTTTCAGTGAGGTTGATCAAATTGTGATAAGTTGGGTGCGTCAGTTCTATGTAACAATGTGGATTTATCTAGAGCATGACTTCATTGGTTTTATGCTTGATGGTTGGCCAGAGTGATTGTACTATAATCGCCTGCAACAACTCCTTGGGGTTGACACTTTAGACAGGAAGCTCCACCAGATAGTCTACAAAGATGCTCTTCCTCCGCGTCATAGCAGGGCTAGAGGTACTTTTCCTACAGACCAAGAGACTTGGCCGCTCTTCATGGAGCCCTTCACCAACGGCTCCTTGCGTACACCGGACATACTATGTCTAGAGGCTTACATTCTACATATGGCTCTGAGGAAGATAGTCCTGCCTCATGGCGGTAATAGGCAGTCGTTGACTAGCTTGCAAAAGTGGCTACTACTATCAATATGGAGAGGCAAGCAGTCTGACTTCATACACTTTTTCCTATCTAAGATCAAGGATGTGATAGCTGACGCTATCAGTACTGTGCGACAGCATGTGTACCCTCACATCATCAGTTATCTGCTATGCTTGATTGACTCTAAAAGGAATGGGCCGCTGTACAATGAGTCGACTTGCGAGGTTATGACCTACATGCCAGCAAGTTCGGACGATCGTCGTCGTGGACAGCATGCCCTTAGGTCTATTCAAGAGCTGTTACCCATATAGGACAGAGAAAGACACAAAATGGTGGATGTAGCCCTAGAGCAGGCAGGGCACCAGTCTGGGATTGGAGGAATGTTGAATGTACAAATGCAAGATTTATACTCTGATGACAGCGACTACGTGACCCTACGTTAGACGACCACAACGAGGGAGGGTCATCCTCCGGTGGTGTGGCCGACAAAGAGATGGACGATGTTCCACCTACTATAGAGATGTTAGCCAAGCAGGCACCACCTCTAGTGTTCGTTCAGCAACCGTCGGAGCTTGGACAGATACTTGTTAGGCTAGTTATCGGCCAGGAAAAAAACTAGAAGCGTATGGAACAACAAGATAAAGTGTATGGAATGACAAGAGAGGTGTTTGAAAACAAGTATTGATAAGCAAGTGCAGAGTGTGGTCCTTCTCAAAGAGCAGATGAGCTAGCAATCATCTGCTTTTTGTGAGGCCATCAACCAACAAGGCCAAAAATCAACATGATGTGCAATGTGTTCACCGGTTGCTTTAGTCAACTGTACAGTGCCACAGGGGTTAAGGCCCTTGACTTTCAGACTCTTCAGTTGGAATGTGGTAGTTAGGTCAACCCCATTGCTGGTTATCTGACTAGTCCTGATAATACAACTATCCACACAGAGTTACCCATTACATCGCTACATATGTAGAGTTTAGCTTCAGGTCCTAATCAGGCTGGTGATCCACCTTCTTCACCCCCTCAGGTCAAAGTGCAAGCCACCATGGAGGCACATACAGAGCCTCTCAGGGCTTCTCCAATGCCTGAGATAGCTGAGCCAGCTTTAGGTCCTGATAAGGTAGGTGATCCACCTTCTTCGCCCCTCAGGTCGAGGTGCAAGTCGCCATGGGGACACATACAGAGCCTCTCGAGGCTTCTCCATCTACCGAGATGCCTGAACCTGCTAATGGTAGTATTACTATAGTCGAACATAAGTAGAGTTTAGCTTCAGCTCTTGAGGCAGATGATTGATCTTCTTTGCCCAATCAGGTCGAGGGGCCAGATACTGCGTGCGATGCCATAGGGGCACATACAGAGCCTTCTAGGGCTTCCTCAACAATCACGGAGCCTGATGTGACCATCGAGCCTACTAATCCTACCATTAGTAGAGCTGAGTCGACCTAGGGTCTGATACTACTACTTCAGTTCAGCAGACCAGAGAGTCCACCATTCGTCCAGGTAACCACATCACTAAGCATGATGAGACATCAAATTTGAATGATGAGATTTTAGCATACTCACCAGGCGAGATGCACTCACCAGGCGAGTTCGACCTCAACAGCATCGTCATGACTTCGATGCCTGCTTTGTCGTCATCACTACATCCTTTAGATGCGTAGTCACCTGGATTCCCTGCCAAGGAAGGGACGTACAAGAGATTGGTGATAATTCGACAGTCGAAGGGAGGGATGCGATAGAAGGTGAGGGAACAGAGGCATCGAAATTTGGATTTAGAACGATTCTTGATGTAATAAGTGAAGTCTTGCTTACGACACAATGTCTATTTTATGGTTCTATAATAAGTTGTACATGTTGAACCATTTTTATCACAATGTTGCTATTGGTGTTTCTTAGCGTAAGTAGAGGAATCCGCAAGCGCACGGATACACTATTGTACCACTTTACCCAAAGATATTTAGGGTATCATATTTTCCCAAAGGAACAGATGTGTAAGTCTCTTTAGCCAGTTCACCTAAAGAAAACAAGAGAGAGGTAGCTTGGGTAGTGAGGTTTTTCTAAGGATAGGTACCTAAGCGAAGATAACTTTGGCACTATAGACTTGCTTTGGGCACTGGAGCGTACCTGGTCTGCTAGGCGATACCGGCTTGTAGCCTACGTCGAACCTGGACGTGGGAGAATATGAGGGATGGACAGGGCTATCACCACCCATCGCCTACCCCTCAACTGTGGGGAACAAGGTAAATGAAGATAGCTTCTAGCCTAGACACCATGTCTATGCTATCGACTATTACTCTAGCGTGCATGCAAGGGTTATCCGTCTCTATCAGGGCCCTTCTACTAGAGCAACCGCCATAAGGACGGAAGACAAACCCACAAGTTCATAATGGACAAAGGTAGGTTTCTTAGTATATCATTGCCAAAGTTAAACATGAACTTCTTACTCCAAGTAGTAAGACGCTCGTAGAGGTACAAGTGAAGGAGTGCTAGCTCCGACATGCTTCCACTCAGTGTAACGAGTACACTAGGGGAGGTTGCCGACAGCTTCGGCACTTCTCCAACTCTTTCCTCACTCACTCCACTCTTATTCTAGTTGAAGCTAAGTAAAAATGAAACTCTTCCTCTCTTCTTTGCTCACTTTGTTGTGTGTTGTAGAGGGGAGCCCTACCCCTCTATTTATAGAGGAAGGATGGCGGTGCTTTAAGCTATTCTTAGCGTGAGGTTAGGGTTGCACCACCTTAGCATGGTGGCATGCCACCGCCAGAGCGAGGAGAGACAAGGAGGTGCCCGGAGGGGGTCGCCCGCCCCCTAGGGTTGGACGCCCCTTGACCACCGCCGTTGGCCACCGCCTTCGCATGATAGGCCTTGGGCTGGACCCAGATCGCTCCCCGATGGTGCTTTGCCCCGGTTGAGTTGAGTTGGTAGGCGCCTTTGTTGTTCCTTTGTGCAAATCAGTGTCGAAAAGTTCCTTTTAGTAAATTTCTCCATGTATTTATGTTTGTGACCTACAAAACATGCTTGTACCAAAACTTATGGAAAGTGTGAGTTAAAATCCCTAATTCTAAGTTTTGGTGTCTATATTTATTTATTTTGTTCAAATGTTGGTGGTAAGATCATGAACTTAAGCACCGCCAACAAGCTCCCCCACACTTAGTCCTTTGCTCGTCCTCGAGTAACGTTTAAGGATTAAGCGGGTTCACCTCCTTGATTTGAAATCTATATACAGGTTATTCCAAGCTTCACCATAACTTGTGAACTTCCAAGTGTCTACCAAAATATCTTGGGTAATTGAAAAATGGAATAGCTTGGATTCAAATCTCCTTATGTTATTCATGCTTAGAAACTTGGGTTTTTGCATAATTTTGAAAACATAAAGATCGCTTTTGTTCCTTGAATGATTCGCTCAGGTCACTCAAATTTGTAAGTGGTTCCTTACCAAGGCATATTTGAAAGTTCTTGCCTTCCTTTTGATCATCCTACTTCTATAAGGCTTATATGGAGCTTTAGGTAGGGATGAATATTGTGGGGTACACTGTTGACGGTCACTAACACCAATTATAAACCGTCAATATAACTTGCATATATACTTAATTCTATCACCACACATAGGTATAGGGGTTTAAACTAATGAATTCTAGGAGCTTTGGTGAATATATGACTGCAGAAGGATTTATCCAAAAAACAGCTCCTCAGACCACTATCATACACTCCAAACAAGCAAACCTATGACAACAAGTGATTCAACCCGTGAAAACTACGAAAGACAACTCTAAAAGGTTCTAGAAGACACCACACCGAAGCTTGGGCCAAATGGTCACGAAAGTGGGCCGGCTGGCATGCCACAGAGCCCGCTCGCTCTCCGCCGCCTCATACTCCTTCCTACGATCTACACCGTTGATTCTAAGGTGGGTTTAGGTCGGTTTATCCAACGGTGGTCGGGGGAGTTGATGCGGATCGATGACATGGCAATTCCTTGCCCCCTACTCCACCTCGATTCCTTGCCCCCTACTCCACCTCGACCTATATAAACATCCCTGTACCTCCCTCCCTAGAGCCATCCTAAAACCCTGTTTCATGTCATGAGGATCAGAGCCAGCTATGAAGAGAAGATTAGTCCTCTATGGGATCTAGTCTTATAAATAGAAATAGTGAGATAGAAAGTGAGGAAAGAGTTTGGAGAAGGTGCTGGTCTATCGGTGCTCTCTTTATGGCTTGTACCTTGGCAGATTCAAGTTCTATCTAAGCTTGCTTCTGAGATTTCTCTGGTAATCAACTTCTGATTCAAGTAAGCATCTTGTTTTATTATTCATCAGGTTTGCGACTCTTTTGAGTGCTTTATTCTCTACATAGGGGGAGTAAAGTATTAATCGTAAGTGTAAACGTGATGCTTAGACTTGGGTTAATCGTGGATGCACCCTATATTCCAAAAGGTGGTAGATCACGTGAGTGACATAAGTTCTATATAGCGTGTACTATATAGCTTCGTTGATCCTTTGTAGTCCACCTCTCGTCTGTAGGTGCACATAGGACACAGTTGTGAAGGAAAACATGTGTCTTTCCCTAGTAATGTCCCTAGTTGAAAAGTAGAAGAAATAAGCTTACCCAAGTCAGAACTACAGAACCTTAGTTATCCTCTCTACGCTCCTATTTATCCTTAGCCTTCTTGTTACTCCTAGTTAAGTTAAACCTTAACCTAGTCGCTACCCCTTGTTAAGTTAGACCATAGTTAGTCTCACATGTTTCCCTGTGGATACGATACTTGGAATACTTTCGGGTGAAAGCTATAGCAGTATCTGTGAGCTTGCGGATTTATCTATGTGCGTTAAATATACCAACACACACTTACCTTGCATATGTTGTAAAGTCGAATCCTGGACCTCACTAGAGAGAAGCGTCATACTCTTAGATCAAAATAGTGCAAGTGTGTAGAATTTTTGGTGAAATCATACTCCTCTATTTGATATGATCTCCTTTTCTAGCTTTTTTATTTAGAGACATGGCTATCATATATATATTTTTCTATGAGCCTTCATGTGCTCATCATATATATCTTTTGAATGCTTTTGGGACCTTCATGTGTCCCTACATATTTTTCAATGCATAGCCTTCATGTCTTTTTCTAAAAATATGCTAGGGAGATCATGTTTTAGAGCATGGAGTATTTATGTGATGGTGATGAAAACATGTTTTAGCGTATTCCCAGTGTAGGAAAAATGTTTATTTGTGACATGTACGTCAGTTCTGATCTTGAGAGCATGAAACATCTCTCAACAGGGGTCACAAAATTCGACCGAACTCAACACAAAGTAAGAGGCACATGTGGGAGGTTTTTGTCATGTATTAACATATATGGCCTTGGTAGGTATTTGTATGTCATTCAAGGAACATGCTATTTGAAATTTTGTTTTGTAAAATAAATCCCAAGTACTTTGCAGGAAGAGGTAAGTGTCATATCATCCTACTATATCTCATTCTTCAATTACTTAGATAAAGTTTGTTCCCTATGATGAGTGTTCACAAGTTTTTTTTGGAATATTAGCAGGGAATAAAAGGTATACAAACTTTTAATCATAGGTAGATTATGGAGATGGAGCATCACTTTTTATTTTAATTTGTTTGAATTCAGTTTTAGAATTCTTATTAATGAGGCGAGAGAGAGTTGCACATACCATGATTTTTGCGTGTGCTGTTTATTTGTGCAAAGTTGGAGGTGATTGTGGTGCCTCCCCCACACTTGTACCTACCTTTATTTCACATTCGGCAACAAAAAGTATCCAAGAGACAAGTGTAGACAAATATTTCTTTATTTCATCATTAAACTAGTAGGCACATTACATGATTGGAAACAAAACAAAATAATTTGGAATGAAAGAATTAAGATTTGGAATATGCACCTAAGAAAATAGAGCATGCGCTTAAAAATAGAACATGCACCTATTCAAGGACGTGTTTTACATGTACCGCTCTTGCCACCTTGGCCAGACTACACCTAAAGCTAAAGATGCAAACATTTAACTGGTGCTCAAGGCTTGTTGCTCTAATGTTGCTATCATCTAGCTATCCCTTGTGGATTAGAACGTCCTCGCATAGGTTTACGATATTATTTTTCAGTGAGGTGATTTGAGAATTTTTAGGAGGTGTAGGCTCTTCGTCCTCCTCAAAGATGGCGCATCATTTTGAAGATAGGTGGCTTAGTGGTTCTCTTAAACCTGAGGGGTTGTCTCTTTCGAGATGGATTTTTGGACGGGGGTTGCTAGCCCCTTGCCTCTCCTTGGTTTGCGCATCAACCCCTTTCCACACCCACCATCGGGCTTTTGAACCCCCACTATAGTGTAGCCACAGCTATAAACGGTGTTGCCCAAAGGTGTAACGAGAATGCTTTTTGTAGCACCTTCTAAAGTCTTGCGCTTGAGGCTGTAGGCCCCCGAAGCCAACCTTGATGGGGGCGCCTGTCTAGGTTGGGCGTCAGCTTGTGGCGCCTTGGTCCTAGCCGTGGACCACATGCTCATGCCACCACTTGCCCCGCTAAGGAGTGGAGGCATGACGGCAAGCGAAGCCATCATGACAGCGCACGCCTCCTCTCTAACAAAGGTATTTTCGGGTGTTGGGTTGATGGGCTGTGGAATCTCTTCTAAGTTGAAGGTGGGGTTGGAGCCGGTGTACAAAGCAAGTGCTTGGTTGGTCATAGTTCAACTAGGAGTGTTTAGGATCAAGGCTAAGCATAGAGGAAAGGAGATGCTTGGTGTGGAATCAGAGGAGGCTTAGGGTGCTATATATATAGGCTCAGTAACTGCTTGAGGGAAGGATATTTTAGTGCAAAGCCCTGGATGATCATGATGCACTCGGTCATACGAGGCTATCCCATAAGACAGTGCGCAAGAGGAGCCAAGAGGGGGTGGCTAAACCTAGGGGTCGCCCGCCCCCTGAGGGTCACTGCCCTGACTAGGCTTCCTTCTAGATGCTCTCTCGTGCAATAATATCTAAACCCCGCGGTGTTCTATCTTTGTCTTCACATTTTTAAACATGTTTGTCAATTTTATTTGTTATCTACTTAAATAAGTCATGAGCAAAGTATTATTTTCACATAGTCTATGGTTGCGAATGAGAAGTATATGTGAGTGACATTGTGCAATGCAAGAGTTTGTTGGAAAGATTTAAATTTTCATAGATTTGCAATGAATTTGTCAAAAGATAATAAATCTATTTCATCAATTTCTTGATTAATTTCATGAGAAGGTTCTAAGGAAACTTTCAATCTTTGACCATTAACTTTAAAAGTGTTACCATCATTATCTTGAATGGTGATCGCGCCGTGCGTTGACGAGTTGACGACGGTGAATGGTCCTTCCCATTTGCTATGTAGCTTACCTTTACCGAAGAGCTTGACTCGGGAGTTGAATAGTAAGACCTTGTCTCCCTCCTTTAATTCTTTATGTTGGATTCGGTGGTCATGCCATCTCTTGGTTCTTTCTTTGTAAAGTCTGGCACTGTGGTAGGCTTTCTCACGCCATTCTTCTAGCTTAGAGATTTGCTTTTGTCGGTTCTTACCAGCTAGCCTTACATCCATGTTCTAGTTCTTGATTGCCCAGTGAGCTCGGTGCTCAAGCTCAACTGGTAAGTGGAAGCTCTTTCCATAAACGAGCTGGAACGGTGACATGCCAATGGGGGTTTTATAAGTTGTCCTATATGCCTAGAGTGCATCAGGAAGCTTGTTCTTCGATCCCTTCCCCATGTCATTGACCATCTTCTATAGGATTTTGATTTGTTTATTTAAAGTTTTTGCTTGGGCACTGGTCTATGGGTGGTATAGGGTGGCCACGTTGTGCTTGGCTCCAAGTTCCCTTAGGAAGGCTCTAAAGGTCTTGTCGATGAAGTGGGATCCCCATCGCTTATTACCATTCTCAGTGTTCCAAAGCGAGGGAAGATCACTTCGTGAAACATTCTCCTAGCACTCTTGGCGTCAGCAGCTCTGCATGGCAAAGCTTCCACCTAGTTTGATACATAGTCAACGACGACGGGGATGTACTCACAGTCTTGGGACTTTTGGAATGGCCCCATGAAGTCAATGCCCCACACATAAGATATTTCTATTTGAAGGTTGTAGTTGAGGGGCATTGCATTGCGAGACGTGATGCCACCTTGCAACTGGCATTTCTAATACCTTTGGATGAATTCTTTGGTGTCTTCATACATCGTTGGATAGAAGAATCCGCACTGCCAGATTTTGGCTTGAGTGCGGAATACTCCATAGTGGCCTCCGTACGGAGCCGCATGGCATTTTTTGATGATTTGTATCCCCTCTGCCTGTAGGCACACACCTTCTTAACAGGCCATCAGCACATATCCTATAGAGGTATGGGTCATCCCAAAGGTGACATCTATTTTTAGTTTGTAGCTTCTTCCTGTTTTTGCCCGGTGGTAGGTACCCTGAAACCATGAAATTGACAATGTTCACGTACCACGGGTTTGAATCCGTCACGTTGGAAGTCATTGATTGGTAGCTCCTACATGTTAGTGGCTGGCATACATGAAAGATGATTTGCAACAATATTCTCTACTCCCTTTTTTCTTTTATTTCTAAGTCAAATTGTTGGAGTGAAGAATCCATCTTATGAGGTGTGTAAACAATTATTTTTGCTCCCACTAAGTAAGATCTAAATTTATCAATAGCAAAAACAATTGCAAGAAGTTCTTTTTCTGTGGTGGCATAATTAAGTTGTGCTCCTGTCAGTGTTTTGCTAGCATAGGAAATTGCATGATACTTTTTATCTTCGGTTTGACCAAGGACCGCACCAACGGCATAATCACTAGCATCACACATTATTTCAAATGGCAGTGACCAATCGGGTGGTTGGTTGATTGGTGGTGAGATGAGTGCTTTCTTGAGTGTTTGGAAAGCATTTAAGCACTCATTAGTGAACTCAAAAGGTACATCCTTAGCTAGCAGGTTCGTCAATGGCCTAGAGATTTGTGAGAAGTCCTTAATAAATTGTCTATAGAAACCTACGTGTCCTAAAAAGTTGCGGATTCCTTTTATGTTCACAGGGGGTGGTAGTTGTTCTATAACTTCAATTTTTGCTTTGTCAACTTCAATCCCCTCTCAGACACTAACTGTCCAAGAACGATGCCTTCTCAAACCATAAAATGACATTTTTCCCAATTAAGCACTAAATCCTTTTCCTGGCATTGTTGCAGACTCTGTCTAAATTTTCTAGACAATGATCAAAAGTTTTCCATAGACTGAAAAATCATCCATGAAGACCTCCATAATTTCTTCTATCATGTCTGAGAAAATTGACATCATGCGCCTTTGGAAAGAGGCGGGTGCATTACACAGCCTAAAAGACATTTGTCTATATGCATATGTTTCATATGGACATGTAAAAGTAGTCTTGCTTTGATCATCGGGGTGGATAGGAATTTGGTGATACCCCGAATACCCATCGAGAAAACAAAAGAAAGAGTGCTTTGCCAACCGCTCTAACATTTCATCAATGAAGGGCAGTGGGAAGTGGTCTTTCTTTGTGGCCGCATTGAGTTTTCGGTAGTCTATACACATCCTCCACCCCGTGATGGTTCGTTTTGGAATTAATTCATTCTTATTGTTTTCTACGACCGTCATGCCCCTTTCTTGGGCACCACTTGGACGGGGCTAACCCAGTCGCTATTAGGTACGGGATAGATAATCCTGGTGTGAAGAAGTTTTAGGACTTCCTTCTTCATGACTTCCCGCATCGTGGTATTGAGCCTACGTTAGGGTTCATGTGATGGTGTGCTTGTAGGGTCAATTGGGATACAATGGGTGCAAAGCATTAGACTTATCCCCTTAAGGTCTTGGAGTGAATACCCAAAAACTGACCTATGTTTCTCTAGGATAGCGATGAGTTTGGATGGCTCCTCATCAGTGAGCTTATCACTTATGATTACAGGACTTTGTTTGTCACCATTCAAGAAAGCATAACGTAGGCCAGCGGGTAGGGGTTTAAGTTCAACAGGAGGTCATGTCGGTGCTTCCTCTTGAGGAAGATTGATGGTTTCGCCTAGGTCGTCCTCTCCTTCTATAAAGAGTTTGGCATCTTTTTCTAAGGATGACTCAGGAGATTCGAATGGTGAGATCGATATGACTTTCTTGGGCGGTTTGTGGTGGGACGAGTGTCTGCCACTGAGTTTTAGCTCGAGTGATAGGAATGGAAAAAGTATCTCTCCCCAATTTTATGTCTAGATCCCCAGATGAAGGTGTTTCTATGAAGAGCTTCTCTAGGGGATGCCCTATGATGATGTCGAAATCCTGAATGTCGAAGACATGGAAGTCAAGGGCTAAGATGGTATTTCCATGATTTTTGTTTACACCATGAAAAAAACCTAAACTTTCCATGCTAGATCATGGGACGAGTCTTAGGGACCTATTAGTGGGGGAGAAGGGTCCGTTGCCTACATAGGCAAGTGCATAAGATGTGGACTTGAGGTTCACCCCTACAGTAGGATTATAAAGTACATTTTCCCAAGATCTACCAATTTTGCTTTGAATGGTTGATGAAGGGGCGTGAATATGAATTTCTTTAGGAGAGAATTCTACCTCTTCAACCCATTCATTGCTCATGATTGACGTCAACTCCCTGATGGATTCCCTAAGGAATTCTTCATCTAGTGGGTCTAGTGGAGTGACAGGAACTGGTCGTCTCCTTTGACAAACTTAGTTTGAGGTATTTTCAAATTCTTCAAAAAGGCCATCCTAGAAAGGTGATAGGTCTAAAGGTTGGAGACCTTCTTTTGGATCCTCTAGTTCAGGTGAAGGCTCTTGAATGGAAAATGTTGGTTCGGCCTCGGCCGAAGAGACTTCCGCATGACTTTTCATAGGCTCTATACGGAGGGGTTATAAGGGAGGAGTGTTTTCTAGAATACGGTCTAGGAGAGCTTCTCCTTCCTCGGTGGTTTTGTGCGTGAATGAACCTCTGATGGTTATGTCAAGTTGTAGGGCAGACTCCTTGCTAAGTCCTAACTAAAAATGTTGTAACAGCAAATGGTTGGGTATAGACAAGTCTGGGCCAGAGTGTGATAGGATTGAAAATCGGTCCCAGGCTACACCTATGGTTTTCTTCTCTTTTTGTTGGAAATTGAGGATCTCTTATCGTAGGGCAGCAATTCGGGATATAGGGAAGAACGTAAGACATAATCTGTTCCTTAATTCTTCCCAATCGCTAGCTACCTTCCCTATGTTATGGGTGTACCATTGTTTCTCCCTTTCATCAAGTGAGAAGGGAAACAACTTCCACCGAAGTGTGTCTTGTGACATGCCTGAAATGGTCAAGCAAGCATAGAGCTGCTCAAATTCCCTAAGGTGATGGTAAGGATTTTCATAATGGAAGCTTGAGAAGGTTTGTTTCTAAACCATGGCTATAAAGCTAGGGCAAAGTTCATAGCTAGAAACTGTGATTGGCTTCGAGGATTGTGGTGGCTCTAAGAACTCATCCTTGGGAGCAGAGAGTTGGTGAATTGTTTTGTGCTCCATTGGAAAAGAATAAAAAGAAAAGAAAGGTAAAATAAAAGATACACAGGTGAACTAGGTTCGGAGACTAAAACAACAACCGTTCCTCAGCAACGGTGCCAGAAATGCTTGTTGGTGTTTCTTAGCGTAAGCAGAGGAATCCGCAAGCGCACGGATACACCATTGTAGCACTTCACCCAGAGATATTCAGGGTATCATATTTTCCCAAAGGAATGGATGTGTAAGTCTCTTTAGCTAGTTCACCTAAAGAAAACAAGAGAGAGGTTGCTTGGGTAGTGAGGTTTTTCTAAGGATAGATATCCTAAGCGAAGATAACTTTGGCACTATAGACTTGCTTCGGGCACCAGAGCGCACCTGGTCTGCCAGGCGATACCAGCTTGTAGCCTACGTCAAACCCAGATGTGGGGGAATACGAGGGATGGACAGGGCTATCACCACCTGCTGCCTACCCCTCAACCATGGGGAACAAGGTAAATGAAGATTGCTTCTAGCCTAGACACCCTGTCTATGCTATCGACTATTACTCTTGCGTGCATGCAAGGGTTATCCATCTCTATTAGGGCCCTTCTACTAGAGCAACTGCCACAAGGACGGACGATGAACCCACAAGTTTATAATGGACAAAGGTATCTTTCTTAGTATATCAATGCCAAAGTTAAACATGAACTTCTTACTCCAAGTAGTAAGATGCTCGTAGAGGTACAAGCGAAGGAGTGCTAGCTCCGACATGCTTCCACTCAGTGTAACGAGTACACTAGGGGAGGTTGCCGATAGCTCTGGCACTTCTCAACTCTTTCCTCACTCACTCCACTCTTATTCTAGCTGAAGCTAAGTAAAAATAAAACTCTTCCTCTCTACTTTGCTCACTTTGTTGTGTGTTGTAGAGGGGAGCCCTACCCCTCTATTTATATAGGGAGGATGGCGGTGCTTCAAGCTATTCTTGGCGTGAGGTCGGGGTTGCACCACTTTGTTGTGTGTTGTAGAGGGGAGCCCTACCCCTCTATTTATACAGGGAGGATGGTGGTGCTTCAAGCTATTCTTGGCGTGAGGTCAGGGTGGCACCACCTTAGCATGGTGGCATGCCACCGCCAGAGCATGGAGAGGTAGTGAGGCACCCAGAGGGGGTCACCTACCCCCTAGGATTGGCCGCCCCTTGACCACCGCCGTTGGCCACCGCCTTCATGCGGCAGGCCTTGGGCTAGACCTGGATCGCTCCCCGGTGGTGCTTTGCCCTAGTTGAGTTGATTGGATAGGCACCTTTGTTGTTCCTTTACACAAATCAGCGTCGAAAAATGCCTTTTAGTAAATTTCTCCATGTATTTATGTTTGTGACCTACAAAACATGCTTGTATCAAAACTTGTGGAAAGTGTGAGTTAAAATCCCTAATTCTAAGTTTTGGTGTCAATATTTATTTATTTTGTTCAAATGTTGGCGGTAAGACCATGAACTTAAGCACCGCCAATAGTTGCCAAGTAGTAGGCATTGAAATTTGGATTTAAAACAATTCTTGATGTAATAATTGAAGTCTTGCTTAGGACACAATGTCTATTTTATGGTTCTGTAATAAGTTGTACATGTTGAACCATTTTTATCACTATGTTGCCACTGTAAATGAAACCTAACATCTAAGTGCGATATGTGCGACATCTATCTAGTCTGACTCCCTCGTTGCAACTCGAGTCATTCCTCTTAAGAGAGAACTACAGGGTCGAACAACCCCATTGCAAGTCGAGGAGTCGCCCGGGCATGAAATATATTGTCCAACGCGTTACAATCATAGAGTAGCAGACTTTCTTTTGTGCGCAATCAAATCTTGCATGCGCATTCAGAAAAGAGTAATAGATATTGTCCGGCGTGTTACAATCGCATAGCGTTAGACTTTCTCGTGTGTTGTTGACGGTAGTTAACAATCATCACAAACCATCAATATACCTTGCATAAATGACTAAAATGGATCACCAACATAGACTTAGGGGTTTTAACTAACAAATTCCATGAGTTTTGGTGAATCTATGTTTTCAGTAGGATTTAATTAGAAAACCACCTAGGAGGTCTTATTTGTCAAAGGAAATCATGTAATTCCACAGGATAAACCACGTGGGAAGACTCTAGGAGCCTCTCCACCGAAGCGAAGCCTGAGCCACTGACATATGGGGCTGGCCGGTCCCACATGCAGGCCGGTCGGTCCTCGGGCGCACTAGTTAGCCTCTAGCTTTTTATGTCGGTTCTCCACCGCCTCCTAGATTGTATCTACACCATTTATTCAAGTTAGTTTGATCCGACGGTCTAGGATGTTTCACGGGGCCTATATATCTGCCTGTAGCCCCCTCTGGGATGATCCATGCATTTGATCCTAAGAGATCCTGAGAGCTAGAAACCCTAATCCATATTTTCACCAGGATCAGAGCTAGCAATCAAGTGAAGATTAGTCCTTAATAGGATCTAGTCTTGTATTAGAGATAGAGAGATAGAGTGAGAGAGAAGAGTTTTGGAGAAGTCCCGACCTGTCAGTGCTCTCTCTATGTCTTGTACCCTGGCGGAATCAAGTTCTTCTTGAGCTTGCTTCTGAGATTTATCTGGTAATCAACTTCTAATTCAAGTAAGCATCTTGTTCATATTGTTCTTTAGGTTTGAGACTCTCTTTTGAGTACTTTAATCCTTGTAGCTCCTGGGTTAAAGTAGTATTTGTAGTGTAAGCGTGGTGGTTAGACTCGGTTACTCGTGGATGTATCCTACTTTCTGGATCGGTGGTAGCTCGCGAGGGTGACTCTTATAGCCTCGTTGAATCCTTTGTAGTCCACTTCCCATTAGTAGGCCTAGCAGGACATTTGTTGCTATAGGAAACATACTCTGCCTGTGTTTTCTCTAGTAATATCCTTAGAATTAAATAATAGAAGACAAAGCTTACCGAAGTTAGAACTAGAAGACCTTTGTGATCTCTTCTATGCTCCTATTATCTAGCCTTGATTGTGAAGTTGGGTTAAGTTAGATTTGGTTATTCTCACACACGTTTCCTCGAGTTCTTTATAAAACTGGGTACTTCCGGTGAAGTGCTACATCGGTATAATATCGGTGCGCTTGCAGTTTATTCTATGTGCATTAATTTATACCAACAAGCATTTCTAGCGTGCTTGCCGGAGAAACGGTTGCTGAGTTAACTTTAAACCTAGCTTAATCTTGTATCATTATTCTTTTACTTTCCTTTTTTTACCATAGATCTAGAATCCACCCCTATCTATCAATACGCTGCACCTATGAGTGCACGCCTACAACCACTAGAATCTGCAAAGCCTATCCTAACACCTAGCTATGAGCTGCGCCCGTGTTTAATCAACATGGTCTGGGATCAATCTTTTTCGGGCGAAGATGATGAAAATCCCTATTCCCACCTAAATGAGTTTGAGTAGACCTGTGCATGCCTATGCATTGTTGGCATGTTAAATGAAACATTATGATGGAAGCTTTTTCCTTTCTCTTTGACGGGAAAAGCTAAACATTAGTACACGCTTACCATAGGGAGTAGACAAGAAGATTGGGAAGCCTTGTGCTCTAGCTTTTTCTTGCATTTCTTTCCCATTTCTAGAGTAGTCAGCCTTCGTTCAGAGGTTCTATCTTTTAAACAAGAAGAAAAAGAATCTCTAGGCATGGCATGGGAACATTTTAATGCTCTCGTTAATACAAGCCCTGACCTTGCCATTCAAGACCCCATTCTTCTTCAACACTTTTATATGGGTCTTGATAGGAAAACCTCAAAGCGTCTTGATACGGCCTTAGGAGGCTCATTCCTCCATGTTTTTGCCAATTCAGGAAGAAGCATTCTTACTAAAATTCTAGAGAATACACCTGAAGAACTAGAAAAGAAGCCGCTAGAGGAGGAATCCCAGATAGGTGAACCCGAACTTTTGCCTAAAACATCACCAACTTCAGCTATCCCAAATCCCAAACCACCGAAAAAGGAGGAAACTCTAATTTTGGATTTCATGCTTGAATTCAAGGATGAACTTTTTGATGAATATGGAAATACCTTAAATTACCATACCATGAGGAGACCCCAGAAGCCTAGGAAATCATTATCCCATGAAGAATCTTTAGACCCTTCTGATGAAGCTTTCCTTAAAAAGACTACAAAAGAGCTAGTGTCTATTATAAGCAATGAATAGTTAGAAGAATCAGAGCTTTCCTCTAATGTGATTCGATTAGATTCACCTTCTATATCCATTCGTTGCCAAATCAACAAAGCTCCTTTAGATGCTCTTTACAATATAGTTGTGGGTGTTAATATTATGTCTGCATCTTTTGCTCATGATTTATTAAAACACATGCCATTAACCCCAACAACAAAGCTGCTAAAAAGACTTTCAGGACACATCCTCCCAAGTTTGAGAATTCTATATGTTCTCCCTATCTAGGTAAAAGGAACTATGGTTCATTTGAGCTTCTATATCTTTGATATCATGGAGTTTGACCTGTTGATAGGACAACCAATTAAAAGACTTATCCGAGAAGGACAAACGAGGAAGTTGAATATAAGACTTGGAAAAAACTTTAAACTTTCTATACCTATCGCACATTCTCTAAATGCTAAGACTGACTAATTCCCAAGGAAGACCCAATGGAGGAGGTTAAGGTTGCATCTCTTGATGACTTGATCGAACCCAACCTTGAAGATGATGCCCAATTCTTCATCGAAGAGGAAGAAGAGGAAAATCCTATAGAGTTTGAACCTCTAGATGAATTGCTAGAACCACCTAAGCCCACCATTGAGCTTAAACCCCTGCCTTTTGGTCTTAGATATGCTTTTCTCAATAATGATTAGGATTCTCCTGTGATTATAAGTGATAAACTCTCTCAGGAAGAATCCCTCCGCTTAATAACTATCTTGGGAAAGCATCGCTCTGCTTTTGGCTACTCACTCCAAGACCTTAAGGGAATTAGCACTGCTCTTTGCACCCATTGCATCCCTACAGATTCTATACCTTCTAGGGAGCCACAGCGTAGGCTTAACAATGCGAGGAGAGAAGCTGTTAAGAAAAAGGTTTTGAAACTCCTGCACACCGGGATCATTTACCCCGTACCGTACAGTGAGTGGGTTAGCCCTGTTGAAGTTGTGCCTAAAAAGGGAGGCATGACTACTGTTAAAAATGAAAAGAATGAATTAATCCCACAAAGAACCATCGCTGGATGGAGGATGTGTATTGACTACCAAAAACTTAACAAGGCAACAAAGAAAGATCATTTTCCATTGGCCTTCATTGATAAAATATTGGAGCGACTGGTAAATCACTCTTTCTTTGGTTTCCTTGATGGGTATTCAGGTTATCACCAGATATCGATCCATCCAAATGACCAAAGCAAAACCACCTTTACATATCCATATGGAACTTATGCTTATTGTAGAATCTTTTTTGGACTATGTAATGCTCTAGCTTCTTTTCAAAGATGCATGATGTCTATATTTTCTGATATAATTGAAGAAATCATGGAAGTTTTCATGGATGACTTTTCTGTTTATGGAAAAACTTTTGATGATTGTCTTGAAAATTTGGGCAAGTGCACACAGTGTTGGGGAATCGATGGAGGAGCTAACATGTAGTAAAAACTAGCGCCGAGACTGACACCGTCTCATCGGCGTAAATGGAGGAGACGTGCTCTGTTTTTATCAGTGTACGCTTGAGACCTACATCTCCGGTCGAACGTGCCTTCTGCGGTATGACTGGTTGAGGTTCTCGAGGGAGCGCGATAGCACCTGAGGGGTGAAAAGACCTATCACCACCGCACCATCTTTCAAGTCTCAACCATGTCATGGTGGTCAATTCACTCCTGTCCAGCTTTCATCCTGCATTCACTTCGCTCTCGGTAACGGCGCAAGGTTTCTTTGAGAGGAGCAAGTCTCAGCAACTAGAAAGTCCTACCACCATATATTTGAACATGTCAGATAGTATTCGTGTCGTACGCATTTGTGCAAACATTTTAGTTCACAAAGGAACATTTACCATTATCTCGTTGAACACGTGATAGTCCAAGCATTGTAAATCTGACTGGGCCAGACACATCTCACTCTTACCAACTGTGCAATGGTTGCTTTGTGCCTCGGTTTGGTGAACCAAACATGTATTAGTAGTAGTAGTCATGAGTCACTCTGATCATGCTCAAAATGAGTGGCTCTGATCCGTCATGAACCCAACTCATCTTATTTGCATGTGTCTGATAAAAATTATTGAACTTGCAATAGCCATGCAATGAGGAGTTCATCTAAACAAGTCTCGGCTCGATCTAATGCACAACGGAGGAGGCATAGATGTTGCATTTTTACCGCATAGGCCAGAAAGTACGCCGCTATCCATTTGAACTTTCGTCGGATAGTAAGTGTACCCATCGCCAGCTAGCCGCTGCATGTCTCTACAAAACCAACCAAGAGAAATTGCTTACGAAAGCAACTCCTCTTCACTCTTTAGTCTGCCCCTCGACTATTATGACTACTTGGATAGGAGTGAAAAGACCTATCAGAACCGCACTAGGCTTTCAAGTCTCAATGGTGTCATGGTGGTCAAAATCTCTTAAATTTTCACTCCTGTCTAGCTTTCATCCTATATTCACTTCGCTCTCGGCAACTGCACAAGGTTTGTTTGATAGGAGCAAGCTTGGCCTAATGTAGAACATATGAGCCATAGGTGTTGAAAATTCTACTGCACACGCAAGAAAGTCCTACCATCATATATTTAAATGCATCAGATATTATACATGTCATACGCATTTGTGCAAATGTACTCCCGGCCCCATGTCATACATTATGAAAAACATTACTTTCTTTTAGGAATTAAATTAAAAGCCAAGCAGAACACGGTACATGTGACCATGCCCCTACTATTAGTAATAATAATATTGAATGAAATGACGAGTGAGTGTAGTCGATCACAAACTATGAAATTTTACTACGCATGCCAGAAAGTCCACCGGGCGCACAATTGATGTCATTGGGCCAAGACTCACGCTGTCTCATCGGCGTAAATGGGGGAGATATGCTCTATTTTTGCAGCTACCAGTGTAATACAGTTGTGATTCTTGAGGGAGCATGACGACACCTACCTCCGAGAAAGATAAATCTTCGCAGAGTATCTTGCCTTAAAAGCCTTAGCATCCCTGTGTATAAATAAATATTTGTGGAGTATCTTGCCTTAGAAGCCCAAGCATCCTTGTGTATACATAAAGTCTGGCCTCGCTCCAATTCATATTGTTTACCATTCCACCTTCCATCACGCAAAAGCCCTCTCCTCGCCACCCACCTCCACCACCCCGTCGGTTGTCATGAAGGCCATCGGTGGCCCGGCTATAGTCCTCACTTCCTCTAATGGTTCGGTGGAAGCGGGGCCGATGGCTCACCCTGGGTTGGTGTCGGCGGAGGCGGCGGCGATGTCTAGTCCCCATAGATCGGCGTTCCCGTTGCTGATACTCATGCCATCTCCTAGGCTGCTACTCTCCCATCACCCTAGATGACGATGCTGACGCCATCGGCACTGGTAGTTCGCTCGCAATCGCTAGCCCTAGTGCGGTCCCGCTCACCGTCGCTGGGTCCGCTTGTCATCGCTGGATCCGGTCCCCGCATGGGTAGGTCACCTGCACCATCACAGTTACCCTCACCATCTGCCAAGGCCAAGGTTGAGGCCAAGGCCAATGACGAGGCCGACACCTTGGCTGAGGCCGAGACCGTGGCTGACATCTTGGCTGAGGCTGAGGCCGAGTCCGATGGCTCTCTAGCTATGTCACGACGGACTCAGAGGATGATTATCTACACAACTACACAACAGCTGTTCTCTTGAGCCCGAATCTGTTCTTGCACGTTAGCCCATATGGTGGTCTGGTGTGCCCAATCTACCCCAACAGCATGTGCTAGAGAGGGCACATGCCCCCTAGACAGCACCAGCACCAACGACAAGAACGTTGCCCATCATCGTGCCTTGTCAAGGAACTAGGTCTGGATGGCCTAAAGGGGTCGTCCAGCCACGCCGGTTCGCCGTGGCAGAGAGGTTTGCTAGCTTCAACCAAGGTCGGTTTACCTTGCTGGCATTGGATTTTGTTCGCACCTGTTTGTGCCCTTATTGCATGACTTGCGTAGAGGTGTGGGATGGCACTCCTCATTAGTAGTATCAAGTCATGTCAACATATGTAGTTAGGACTAGTTTGTTGCCAGGTGCCGCTAGAACATATGAAGTCATGTTAATCATCTATAGTTAGAAATAGTATGTCTAGGTAGTAGTTGGATGATTTTGAGAAGTGGGATGGCACTGCTCTCCTCTTATTATTATGACAGATGAAGGCTGAACTCATATCATTGTTGTAATCCACATATATATGAAGTCTGTTTTGCCGTTATCTTTCTATCTAGTAGCACTGATATCCTCTTATTATGCATGTAATGTGCGCATTTGTGCAAACATTTTGGTTCACAAAATATCATTTACCATTATCTTTGTGCGCACATGATTGTCCGAGCATTGTAAACCTAAACGGGCCAGACATATCTCAATCCAACCGCGCAAGGGTTGCTTTGTGCCTCGGTTTGGTGAACCAAACACATATTAGTAGTGGTAGTAGTAGTCATGAGTGGCATTGATCTATGTTGAACCCAACTCATCACTTCGTTCTTGGCAACTGTTGGTATATTTAATGCACACAGATAAATCCATAAGCGCAAGGATATCGCTGTAGCTTTCACCCAGAAGTATTCCAAGTATCATATCCACAGGGAAACATGTGAGACTAACTACGGTCTAACTTAATAAGGGGTAGCGACTAGGTTAAGGTTTAACTTAACTAGGATTAGAAACAAGGCTAAGGATAAATAGGAGCGTAGGGAGGATAACCAAAGTTCTCTAGTTCTGACTTGGGTAAGCTTATATCTTCTACTATTCAACTGAGGACATTACTAGGGAAAGATACCAGCAGAGGATGCTTTCCTTTGCAACCGCATCCTACGTGTGCCTACAGATGGGAGGTGGACTACAAAGGATCAACGAAGCTATATAGTACATGCTATATAGAACTTATGTCACTCACGTGATCTACCACCTTTTGGAATGCAGGGTGCATCCATAATTAACCTAAGTCTAAGCACCACGCTTACACTTACGATTAATACTTTACTCCCCCTATGTAGAGAATAAAGCACTCAAAAGAGTCACAAACCTAATGACCAATATAAACAAGATGCTTACTTGAATCAAAAGTTGATTACCAGAGAAATCTCAGAAGCAAGCTCAGATAGAACTTGAATCCACCAAGGTACAAGCCATAGAGAGAGCAACGACAAACCGACACCTCCTCCAAACTCTCCTCTCCCACTCTATCTCACTATTTCTATTTATAAGACTAGATCCTATGGAGGACTAATATTCTCTTTATAGCTGGCTCTGATCCTCATGATATGAATTAGGGTTTCAGAATGGCTACAGGGAGAGGGGGGTATAGGGCTGTTTATATAGGCCGAGGTGGAGTAGGGGCAAGGAATCAAGGTGAAGTAGGGGGCAAGGAATCGCCACGTCATCGATCCGCGTCAACTCCTTCGACCACCGTTGGATAAAACAACCTAAAATTGCCTTAGAATCAACGATGTAGATTGTAGGAAGGAGTACGAGGCGACGGAGGGAGAGCGGGCTCCGTGGCAGGCCGGTTGGCCTATGGGCTGGGCCGGCCGACCCACTTTTGTGACCTTTTGGCCCAAGCTTCAGCGTGGTGTCTTCTAAAACATTCTAGATTTGTCTTTCGCAGTTTTAGCGGGTTGAATCACTTGTTGTCGTCGGTTTGCTTGTTTGGAGTGTATGACAGTGGTCCTAGGAGCTATTTTCCAGATAAATCCTCCTGCAGTTATATATTCACCAAAGCTCAAGGAATTCATTAGTTTCAACCCTTATACCTATGTTTGGTGATGGAATTAAGTATATATGCAGGTTATGTTGACGGTTTATAATTGGTGTTAGTGACCGTCAACAACAACCGCGCAAGGTTTCTTTGAGAGGAGCAAGCCTGGCCTAAATGCAGAACAGTAGTCATAGGTGTTGCAATTCAACACACACGTATCTGTGGTGAACCCAACTCATCTTATTTGCATGTATCTGATGAAATTAGTTGAACTTGCAACAACCATGCCGCGAGCAGTTCATCTGAACAAGTCTCACTTAGACAGAAAGTCCGACGACCATACATTTGGTATCGTCGTGCCGTCTCATTGGTTGGGTACGCCATTACTCCTGCATCTCTAGTCACACATGCCTTCCCCGGTGTAATACGATTGCGATTCCTAAGGTAGTGCGATGGCACCCAAGGCGACGCGCAACGGTTTGGAAAAAATAAATCTTTATCTCGCTCCAGTTCCAATTGTTTCATTCCACCTTGTATTTGCAAAAGCCCTCTCCCTACCTCACAAAGTGCCCACCTCCACCTCCTCATTGGTTGCCATGAAGGCCGTCCCCATGAATCACTATAGGTCTGCATTGAGGAAGGGTGGACCGGCTCCACTCCCCGCTTCCTCTACTGGTTCAGCGGAGTCGGGGTCGATGGCGTACCCTAGGTTGTTGTCGGTGGAGGCGGTGCTGATGTCCAGTCATGGGAGATCGGCATTCTCATCATGCTACCATAGGCCATCTCCTAGGCTACCATTGCTCTCCCCGTTGCCCTCGATGACGACATTGATGCCACCGGCACCGGTAGTTCGCTCGCCACCGCCGGCCTCGGTGCGGTCCCGCTCGCTATCGCTGGGTCCGCTTGCCATCGCTAGATCTGCTCCCAGTAGGAGTAGGTCTCCTCCACCATCATGGTCCCCCTCGCCGTCTGCCAAGGCCATGGGCGAGTTCGAGGGCTCTCCGAGAAACATCACGACAGACTTTGATAATGATCGTCTACATGGCTACCCAACGACTATCCCTATGGGCCTAAATCTGTTCATCTGTGGTAGCCCATTTGGTGGCATGGTGTGCCCCGTCTATCCAACCATATGCCCTGTGGTTGGAACGAGGCCGACGCCAGGGTGCATGTCCTGGCAAAGGCACGCGGCCTCTGAGACAGCAATGACACCAAGGATACCTTTGTGCCTCAGTTTGGTGAACAAAAAATGTATCAGTAGTGGTAGTAGTCATGAGTGGCTTTGATCTGTGGTGAACCTAACTCATGTCCTCGATAAAATTTGTTGAATTTGTAAGAACCATGCAGCGAGGAGTTCATCTGAACAAGTGTCGCCTCGATCTAATGCACAACAGAGGAGGCATAGCTGTTGCATTTTTTTACTGCACACACCAGAAAGTCCACCGTTGTCCATTTGATCTCTCGTCGGATAATAAAAAGTGTAACCATCTCTAGCTAGCTGCTTGCATGCCTCTACAAAATGAACCAAGAGAAATTGCTCATGAAACCAACTCTTCAGTCTGCCCTTTGACTATTGTGACTGTGTTTTTGGAGGGAAATAGTTGCGGAGGCTTTCCTCCTGCATTCAATTCGCTATTGGCAACCACACAAGGGTTGCTTTGTGCATTAGTTTGGTAAACCAGACACGTATCAGTATATGTACTTGGCATGTTGGTCGAACTGATTAATGATCTCACCGTAGTGGTTTATGTCAATGGCTTATGCAATGTATATGAACCTATAACAAGTACTAGTTGCAGTTGAATGGAATAGTCATGTACACAACAGACAGTCCACATAGCGCAGTACTGACCCTAGCGGACAAAGCCTATGTGTCCGCTAAAGCACAAGTTTATAACAACTGAGCAAACTTACATGTTTAGAATACAAAGCCAGAAATCCATATCAAAGTGTATCTTTAGAATACATGTTTTCCCAAAGATTATACATGAAATCTCCTACCAGTCATCGTCACCTCCAGACATGTGATCTCTATCACCACAGTTACTGTCGTCACTGCAATACTAGTTTCCAATATCATCTTCATCCTCATCTTCATCCTCACTGCCTTCAAGTATGCCAACTACTTCCTTCTTATCTCTTAGAAGGTCTTCTAAATTAGCTTCAATGACAGTGCCTTCTCCATCATGACTAGCTTCATGCATAACCTGATCACCATCACCCAGTAGGATTTCATGCTCGTTGTCAGAACAGTGATCATCTTAGTGCACTACAGGCTCTATTTCATTCACGTCATACATATCCCTATGTTCGAACTTCTGCATGACCCACCAATCTTTGCTCAAGGAGGTGTCCTGTAGATAAAAAATCTTCCTTGCCTGTGTCATGAGAATGAAAGGGTCATCCTTGTACCAGAATGATTTAATGTTGATGTAACTGAAATGTCTGTCATCGTCAATGCCTATAGACTTCGTAGTGCCATCTAGATTGTACTAGTCATAGCATAGAAGAACCACCGTCCTATGGCTTTGTACATTGGAGTTATACATCAACTAAATAACTTCTCTAAGGACACCATAAAATTCTACTGATTGGTCTTCATGTGTGACGGCAGTCATGACACCACTGTTCTGTGTACGTAGGGATTTCTCGCGGTCAACAGTGTTATACCTGACTCTATTAATACTGCAAGCTGCATAGTCCCGGACTCAGGTATTAGGACCACATGATAGTGCATACAAACCTTCACTGACCTCTGTTGGTTTCTCTCTATGTAGCTCCTCGATCTGCATACAAACATGAAACCACCATCACCACTAAGTTGTCGTATAATTCTGCCAATAATCAGCCTAACAGAACTAAAATATGCTAATCACGTACATGAGACTTAAACCATGTTGGAAACTTTGCTGCTAGCCTACTATCAACATCATCACTTGCTCCTTATTCCTCTAAAATTTATCTATATATTCTGTAGCACATATAAGAAATATTATTGGTAACATTTCGTACGTAATATAGGAAACAACAAATCAGCATATAAAAATCATACTTACTGCACATATGGTCCAACCTCATCACAGGTATTAAGCACATACCAAGCTAGCTTAATAATTTCGGCTTTATCCTTGATGTCCTTTACCCTAATCTGGCCAATGGGTGTTAGTTTTTATTAACTTGTCACTTGTTTTAGTAGCCACCTAATGTACATCCACATCTCTTAACATTACTTTACCAGGTTGTCATCCCTAGTGATGATGCCAGAGATGCTTGTTGGTACTACTTAGCATTACTACTAGAATAATACTAGTAGCTCTTTATTATTTTGTGTGACTAGGAAGAATATAATATATATATGAAAGGGATCTGCAAGCGCACCGATAATATACCATTGTATCACTTCACCCGGGAGTATTCCAGGTATCGTTATTTTTATTTTTACCACAGGGAAGTTCTGGCAAGGACATGTATTGATAACTTATACTATTGATGGAGAAGTAAACCATAACCAATATTCTACTCACAACAGGGGTAAGTCAAAAGGTAAATATATATATGAATAGTGCATAATAACTAATCATTGATCATTCAGAGTACTCCTTTCTATGGCATTAGCATGGTTAAGTAGAATATTAGAGGAATAATTCCTAAGTCATTCTTAATTACAAGTCAAATTATACGTTGATTAGTGCAATTACACCTAGTAGTCATGGCTAAGATCAACTTCATATCTGTACATAAGGGATATTACTAAGGAAGATTAAGAACAGAACTTGTCTTCTATCGACAGAATATCATTGGTAGTCTTTCGAGGGGTATCCCACGAAGGTAGATTGATCGACAGAGGTGCGCGTAATCAAGAACAAGAAGGAAATAGCGACACAAGAGTTAGATAGGTTCGGGCCGTTTGCACGACATAATACCCTGCTCCTGTGGTCTGTTGGTTTGTATTGGCTACCGTATGACATTGCGTGTGTTTTGAGGGGGTCCCCTACCTACCTTATGTAGCCGGGGGTAGGGTTACAAGTCGGTTAGATCTAGGAGATAACCGGTAAGTAATAACAGATTACATGAATCACGGGATCGAGCATATCCTAATAGATCTCGTAGCATCTTCAGGATATCACCCTTGAAGTCTTGCGCTACACGCCGAGCAGTACCGTGCACCGTAAGTCTTCATCTTGTGGGCTGGACCACCCCTGGCGGCACAGCCCATGTAGTCTATCGTGGGTATTTAGGGTCGTACCCCCCACAGCTAGTCCCCGAGCGCCTTGTATCTGCTGTGCAACGCCGTCTTGAGTTTATCTGAGCAGGTGTAAACAAAGCCAAGCAGTCAGACTCATAGTCCAACCACCCTAATGAGTCGTCGAGCAGTTGTGGACCATAACCGACTAGCTTAACTGTCTGACTGAGCCCGGGCTTACCCAAGTAAGGCTTGCCAGAAGGATGTAAGGAGCTCAAGTTGAAAATCAAAAATTTCCTCGCTATGAACCAAGTGTGCCCACTTAGAGTTCGACCACGAGAAAGGGAGATAATCTTCTTCAACTTCAGGAGGCACGGAGTCTTCCAATGATCAGATTAAAGAAAACACACACACCGTAAGGTGAAGTGTGCCCACTTTGTCCCCGAGCCTGACAGTAGGTGACATGGTCACGTGGTGCCAGGGTCCAAAGTAGTAGTCTTCAGGTGCTGGCCCAGTCCCCAATGTCACTGGAAACTAGTGTAGAAATAAATACAGTCATCACGAGATGACATGTACACACGTAGTCTCCGAGCCTGCTGGAAGATTTTGAAGATATCTTGTAGCATGGTCAGAGAATTTTTAATGAAAGCATGCCAATGTCATCTACCATGTACTTCACAAGACCCTAGACATGCTGCCCAAGATCAGCACCCTGATCCGAACAGCATGGAGCAACTTGATAGAACACCGATGAGACATAGCAAGATCCGACCACCAAGGGAGTCCCCAGCTTAGCTGGCGACGCTTGCACGAAGAATCCGAACACCAAGGAGTCCCCAGCGTAGCTGAAGAGCCCCTAGTGTAGCTGATGATGAAGCCCATGCGATGAGTAGTCTAACCAACTGGTTGACATGGAAGTGAACACCGAGCAGGAGTGAGTGCCGAGCAGTCTGACTAGTTGGTTGGCGGTGAAGTCCATTCGATAGGTGGTCCGACCACCCGGACAATGATCATCTTGTCCAGTCCCTGAGCATAAGCTTGTTTACCAAACCATGCCCCTACGAAACAAATGTGTAGAATGGGTAGTACATGATGTAAAAATAAAATATATGAACTCCGGAGAATAATCAGCAATGGTGATGAAATAGCGTATGTAGCTCGGCGATCAGTTGGTGTGAACACTTAGTGTTATTCTAAAGATGTATTTATATTTAATATAAACCATCCAACCAGTTAGTGTGTAGCGGAGTCTCCAGCCCTATCTAGCCTGTTAACCATAACACGTAGCGCGGAGCCCATGTGAGTGTAGGAAGAGCAGGGCGTCGTTAAGGAGCCGCCGCCGACCACCCCTAACGCAGAGGGCTGGCGCTCGTGCACATGTAGGGAGAAGCCGAAGATAGGGCCATCATTGGGAACATCCGAGCATCAACATGGCAGTTCGGGGATTTGCCTTAGGCTTAGTTGTATGTCATCTTTAAGATGGTATACATGAAAGAAAATCGTTTGGAGAGCAAACATGGCGAAAACAGCTCGAAGAAACATCATGGAGATATATGAAGGTTGGGGAGTAGTTAGAAAAATGTTAAAGCATGACTTAGCTTTAGACAGAACATCTGGTTGGTGGCGTAAGGCGTTATCTGGTCGGCGTGTATGAAATTGCCCAGCCCTCGAGTTTCCCGGTTGGCTTCCGATAGATCGAAACCAGAAGGTGGTCGGCGCCGAACCAGAGTGGTTAGAGCTGATTCCATGAGGGAGAGGCAGTCGATGAGCTTCTGGCCGACCTGATTGATGGATGAGATCAGATCATCGCTGCCGACCTACTTCCTCGAGTAGTGGGGCAGCAGGCGGTGAGTTGTTGCTGAAAACGACCTTGGAGGTGGATCCGAGATCGGATCTACCGTTGTAGGTGTTGGTGTGGTTGGCGCAGAATTGATCTACACTGGCTTGATGATCTCTCCATCTCCATCAGCATTGATGACCTAGGAGATCAATCCGACCGTAAAGATCTGGCCGAGCTTTGGAGAAAACTAAGAGCCTGAAAAGTGTACCATATTGTTCGTCATGGAAACAGCACGCACACCCCTACCTAGCTTGCCAACTATTGACAGAATATCATCGATAGTCCTTCGAGGGGTATCCCACGAAGGTAGATTGATCGGGAGAGGTGCGCGTAATCAAGAACAAGAAGGCAATAATGACATAAGACTTAGACACGTTCGGGCCATCTACATGACGTAATACCCTACTCCTATGGTCTGTTGGTTTGTATTGGCTATCGTATGTCATTGCGTGTGTTTTGAGGGGGGTCCCTACCCGCCTTATATAGCCGGGGGGTAGGGTTACAAGTTGGTTAGATCTAGAAGATAACCGGTAAGTAATAATAGATTACATGAATCATGGGATCAAGCATATCCTAACAGATCTCGTAGCATCTTCAGGATATCACCCTTGATGTCTTGCGGTACATGCCGAGCAGTACCATACACCGTAAGTCTTTGTCTTATGGGCTAGACCACCCCTAGCGGCGCAGCCCATATAGTCTGCCATGGGTATCTGGGGTCGTACCCCCCACATCTTCCTTCATAACTAGATCCTACTTGTATATCTATATTCGGGAAGTGGACTACAAAGGACTCAACGGGAGTGTCACATCCACGATCTACCACATAACTCGGAATATAGGGTGTATCCGCAAATAAACAACGTATAAGCACCAAGCTTACACAATGTTGACCACTCACCCATGGTACCTTAGTGTGAGCGCTATATGAACTTATGTATAAATATAAGGATAATCTAGCTATACTAAGTATATAATCAAAGTAGACCATGAACATGATAACTAGGAACATGAATCGTATGAATAATGTTGTCATAACAATTGTAGCAAACATATAAAAGTAATGAGAGATACAAAAGAGAGGGGGTACAAAGATTATACAAAACCACGCTCTTGACATGATCAGGAATCCAAACAAAATCCGCTTGCCTCCCTCTAGACCTAGCCTAACTAGCTATGCCCTAGAATATGGTGGAGCTCTAAGGATGATTAGCATTTCTGTTTTCTCTTAAATATAATGCAATGAATGAGGGAGGGGGTAGGGGCTGGTATATATAGGTCGGAGCGTCAATCCTGAGCTCTCGGATCAAACTGACTTGAATAAACAGCGTAGAAGCAATCTAGGAGGCGGTGGAGAACCGACATAGCAATGGGGGCCTGACAGGTGGGCCCCATGGGCCGGTTGACCTACAGGTGGGGCCGGGGTGCCTCGCCCTCCACTTCAGTGTGGTGTCCTCTCGAGTCTTATGGAACCTTTTGGAGTTGTTTTCACTATGGATAAGCGCGATTAAGTCTGATATGTAGGTCCAACTTGACGGTTTTCTAGATAACCCTTGCAGAAAATACAAATTCACCAAACTCATGGAATTTGTTAGTTTAAACCTCAAGACCTTTGTTGGTGATTATATTTATGCCCTCATGCATGTTATATTGACGGTTTATAATGGTTGTTAACTACCATCAACAAACTCCCCAAGCTTAACCTTAGCTAGTCCCTTAGCAAAGCTAAACTTAGTAAATGGATCAGGATTTACTTCAATGCTTTTACTCCTCAAAAGTACACATCCATTCAAACAAGAATTCTCCTCCATAATAGAATAAACCAATCTGACTTTCAAACTTACCCATATTACCTTCAATCATGGGGCTTCTTAGCTTTCACTTGGGTCTAGAGCAATTGAAAGACAGAATGATCAAGTCAAGCACTATGTCTCAAGTTCTTTGCTCATCCATTATTCGGAGTTTTTATAAGTTTTCAAAATAAAACACAGAGCTTCCTTTGTATAGCACTCTCAAGTCTCTCAATGTATGTGGTATTTGTGGATTCTCACCAAGGCAATAGTAATGTTATGCCTTTCTCTTCCTACAACTAAGGCTTATGTGGAGCTCATAGGAGAGGAAATAACATGAAAGAGCATACTTGCAATACATATATTGTAAAGTCAAACCTTGGATCCAAAGAGAGTTGAGTCATAGAATCAAATCAAGATGTGCATGTGTGTGGATGTATGGTGGATATATATGGTGGCTAACCTAATTATACTATGCTCCTTAAAAATATATATCTCTTTTGAAACATGGAAACAACTTTTTAAGAAAACATGGGCTATCGTATTCATCTTTTTCTTCTTTTCTTTTTAGGTGGGCATCTGAGTACCCATTGTTTTAGATATCTCAGACACTTGTCCATTTTTTCTAATTTATGAATAACTTTTACATAGCCCAATGCTTCTTTTCCGCAACAAAACTTTTGAGAGATAGCAACAAGAACTCTAGAGCATTTATTTGGTGGATATCCTATCAAGAATATTTTTGTGTTCACTCCCAATGTTGGAGTGAAATACTTTTTAGTGGATCTAGATGGAATGGCATATTTTTGCGCCTACCCCCAATATAGGAGTAGTGCATATGTGGGTGGTGTGTACGTGATCTTGATTTTAAGAGCATGACAAACCTCTCATAAGGGTCAACAAAGCTTAACTAAACTCAATGCAAAACAAGCAGCATATATGAGGAAGTTTCCCTATTCTAAATATCATATTTGGCTTTGGTAGAAATTCAAGCTTTGTCATACAGGAGCTCATCATGTAGCATTTTTATGTTTTTCAAAAGATAAATCTCCGGAACTTTGGTATCACTTGGAACAAGATAAACAGTAGCTCAGACATTCTCATATCATATCCGTCAATTACCTAGACTTAGATTAAGCATATGCTACCCACGAGTTTCAAGTTCAGAGTAAATTATTATATCAAAACAGTCGTATCCAAAACTCGAGAGAATTCAAGGCTGAAAACTAGGAACTTGAAAATAATTACGACAGAGCAACTATTCATCATTTCCATTGCAAGAGATTATCCTTAGAGTTCTTTTTTATTTATTCAGCTCTTAAAAATAGAAAACTAGACGCACACTTTTTATTTTGTTTTCATTCATTTTTTTAGATCACACCTTACTAATATATAAATAAGAGACAAAGATAAATTCTTATTTTGGTTTTAGTTATGCATCTTCTTATTTTATTATTATTTTTAGCAACTATATAGCAAACTTAAAAATAGCAAACGGAAAGAAATACTTAGCTAGATACACGGAGGATGCTTTTCCCCCAAGCAGGATGTTGTCGTGGTGGTCGAATGTTGAAGTTGAGTGATCCTTCTTAAAGCAGATTTGTCAGCAGATGCCCTTCTCTTCGTCCATGGACGGAGTGGGATGAAGTCAACCGGGTGAACTTGCTCTGGATCATATCATCCTGCAAAATACCAACAAGAATACCAAAACTCATGGAATGGATTAGGATATGGGGTTAGCGGTTAGTCGTCTGGAGATTAGTTTTTCTTACGGCTTAGAAATATTTTTGTATTGGTAGAATTTTAGCAGGATGTTTACCTAATATATTATTTTTTTACATTTTCTTATTTATGATATGAAGAACAGAAAATATGTATGCATGGTATTTATTTATTTTATTTTAATTTTTATGCCACCACAGTGAACATTCCCCTGGGTATTTACACCATAGATTTATTCGCATGGGGCTTAGGATTTATAATCAATGATAAAACTTTTTACTCTCTTTTCTAAGTGTAATGCAAATACAGAAAAGTAAATATGCTAAAGTTATTCATGCAATGCGAAAAAGTAAATCTGGATAACTACCGATGTTACCTCATGGTGATGGTTTGGATTTTTAAGTCCTCCAGACAGGACTCTTCTCCTATCTTGTTCATTCTTTGGATGCATCTATCAGTCCCGAAGATTGAGACCTTGATGGTTGCACCTCTAGTGATGGTGACTCTGATGATGTCATATTTTCCTTCCATGCCTGCTTGGTCTGTGGACTAATCTTAGGCGGAGTAGGTTCATCTTTCATAGGTTCTTCATCTTCCTCCCATTCATTCTTGGGGAGTTGATTCCTTTGGCGTTGGGATGATCGACGTCTCCTTCTAGAGCGGGACTTCTTTGGCTGTTCATAAGTGGTATAACTATTAAAATAGCAGCATACCTTCTCTCTAGAGAATTGGAAGTGGACTTGTCCGGATCCAACATAGATGATCGCGTTGGTAGTGTTGAGGAACGGTCTTCCAAGGATGATGGGCGTATCATCTTCTTCTTCTCCCATATCTAGAACCATGAAGTCATCAGGGACATAGTGATCATGTATTCTTACCATGACATCTTTCACTATTCTCTCTGAAAATCGGATTGATTGATCCGCCATCTACAATGGCATGTATGTAGGGAGCAAAGGTTCATCATCAAATAAGTATTCATATGTTATCTTGGACATTATATTGACATCTGGCCCAATGTCACAAAATGTCTTGTGGAAGATTCTTTGTCTAATCATACACTCGATCGTTGGTACACCAGGATCATCCTTCTTAGTAAGGAATGGTGAAGCGAGGAGGTGGACGTACTCTGATCAAAGCGTCTTGATCATGTTGACTAATTCTTCTTGTGGTTGCCTGACCTTGTTCTTCCTCCATCTTCTTCGGTTGTTTTTCTTCTAGGTCACTATTATTTCTTTGGATAGGTACGACGTCTGTGGATGTCCAGGAGATTGCAGGATACGATTCTTGAAAGAAAACTTCTCCTTTTTATCCTTGATTGTGAAACAAATTTTGGCACTATCCGCGTAGATGATGGCTTTTGCGGTGCTTAGGAAAGGTTCGCTCAAAATAATGGTGCCCTTACATCTCCACTTATTTTCAAAACCACAAAATCTACGGATACATATGATTGTCTCACTCGAACAATGGCATCTTCAAGAACTCCCTTGGGGTAGCAGAGTGGCTGATCTGCAAGCTGTAAATGCATGTTTGTGTACAACATAGTATCTCTATTAATTTGATCATAGATTACCTTAGGCATGATGTTGACACTTGCTCCGAAGTCACAGATAGCTTCTTGGAAAATGTGAGGTCCAATAGTGATGGGGATGATAGGTCTCCCTGGATCGCTCTTATTTTCCGGTGTAGCACCCAGTTTTAAGAACAAAACCAGATATGCACCATATAGCTACAAATAAGGGTAATATTGAAGACAATGCTCAATATATAATGTACTTAGTATAAAGGATATAACCTTAGACAGCAAATAGCGGAAAGACAACTCCAATCTTCGGGTGAAGACTCCAATTCCACAGGGACAACTGACTGGTTGATCACAAGCCTAATCCCTACAAACTCTAGCAATCTGGTACCCATATGGGTTTTTTTCAAATAATTGAAAAGTAAAGCAAGCGTAAGTACATGTCATACTCAACAAATATAATATGGGGTTCATGAGGCTCAAAAGGTTGGCACTGGTTTAACTGCGATTGAGTCATGATTTTAGCAATTGAGTAGCAACAAGTTCATCACAAGCCTAGGTAAACACATGATCAGGTAATTATGAATAATGAGTAGCATAAACAGTAATCATTAGTGAGCATCTTTATCATCAGTATCATCAGTGTTCATCATCTATTCCGTAAGGATTCCAAGGCCACTCGTGACTGTGAGCACGGTTGTTATAATAGTTTTACACTCTGCAGAGGTTGTACACTTTCACTGTGAGTCATGATTTATCCTTTCACCTGAGGTGATCAGCCTCTTGACCCACTACATAGGAAGGTCGGCAGGGTTCACTATGAAGCCTTTCAAAGGTTCGTCTAACAAGTTAGGGCTGCTAGGTTTCCCCATCAATAAGCATGAACTCCCCTCCAAGGAGTGACTGACAAAAGACCAAGAAACCAAAATGCACTCAACCTGGCAGGCAAAGGTCATACCTATCGGAGCCCCTCTTGTGCCATAAAGGTAACCACTAACAAGCTAGAAAAGGTCCTCATACTTGACTAAAGCTAGAGCCATGTGACCCTCACATTTGTACTGTAAGTCCTGGATGATCACTTACAGATAAGTCCTTACGGAGAGGAATCTAGAGCACCATAAAAACAGCCCAATGCTCTAGCCCCCTAATTCCATGTTGCTAAAAAGCATCTTTTAGTGTTTATTGCATATACCATTAGTCAAGTTACAAGATCAAGGCTTTGGTTGAGCACTAGCATCATACTACCCAATGCAATACCCCATAGGTAACAAGGAATATAGGATATTAAATAGCTAGGAAAATTACTACGGTTGCCAAGGTAGACACATGCATATGATTAAAATGATATTAAGGTGAATAGGACAACAAGGAAGATCCCATGCTATACTTGCCTTAAACTCAGATCCATCTTCTATTGAATTGTAACCACCAAAGGACTTCTTCTAGATTACCAACTTCTTTTATATCACCAACGCAAAGCTCACCGACTGGACATGATCATAAAGCACCACACAAGCATCCATGCAATCATACACGAAGCAAATAATAGAACTAAATTAGAACAATACACCAAACATAATAAATAGCAAGTAAAAAGGTTTTAAAGATGTTCTACATGTTACTACGATCACACATGCGTGAAAAGCACTCTAATCGGAGCTATAACAAAAAAGTTATGAATTAAACAAGATTTCCCTTAATAAAATAACAAATTAAATCTAACTTCGAATATCAAAAGTTGAAAACATGTTTAATAGTAGGATGAACTCATAGATTACGCAATTACGAATCTAACACAACTTGAACGGATCAAATCAGAGTTAAAACAAAGATTTTATGGCCTAAATAAAACTAGTGGCAAAACTGTAAATAGGTGAAAGCGTATTTTGAATCTAATAGAGGGAATCTACGCTTTCCAGAAAAAGAAAACATATTCTGGAAGTACGCCTTGGACCGCGGGTTCAAATCTACAAACGTGCGGGGGTTCTTTTGCAAAACTACCAACCAAAACGGTACCGGTGAATATCGACCATTGGATCGATGATGGACGACTAGAAATAGGTCAGAGAGAGAGAGAAAGTGGACCGATGGTGAGCTCAGGTGGCTGCACCATGGCCAGAGATGGTGAGACCTCGCTGGAGTTCATGGGAATTCGCTTACGAGCCATGATTCGAAGCGAGAAAAACACCGGGAGGTATAGGAGAAGATGGTGAACTCGACTAGGCATCTTACCAAGGCGCGGAGCGGACGGAGGTGACATGCGGATTAGCGACTTGTGCTCGGCGGTGGCTAGGGCTACGGCGACGCTACGTGCTAGAACAGAGGCGGCGGATATGCATAGAGCTAGATGGGGCGGTGTGATGCGGCGTAGGGGCTCCAGCTACTATTTAAGAGGCGGGGAAGCTTGGCGCGCATGGAAACGGACGACGCCGGGGTGGCAGCAGACTCTCGCGGCGGTGGAGTTTGACGCAGACACGGTGCATGGTAGAAGATGGAGAGGACGCTGATAGGCAGGTCCCACAAGTCAGCGATAGGAGAGGCACGGGAGAGAGGGGAAACGACACGTGGCGACGCGGCTGGGCTGGGCGGTGAAGCTAGGTCGCGTTGAGTAGGGAGACGGAGCAGGCTGAGAGCAGAGGCGCGGGGGTGGGGAAAAAGGTCGACGAGGAAAGAGAGTATGGGCTGGCCTACTGGGCTGCCTGCGGCCACAGGCCAGAAGAGAGAGGGAGAGTTTTTTCTTCTTTTCTTTTATTCCAAAGCATTTTTTCAAATGAATTTTTGAATTCCTTTTGAATTTTAAATCAAACCACTCAACACAAAAACTCCCATGCAGCAGCATGTATGCACAAACATGTTGCTACCATATGATAACTTTTAATTTAATGAAAAATTTTATTTTCCTATATTTTCATGAGCACAAAAATACAGAATTAAATCACTTCATCACTATTTCAAAAAGAAGCAAATTTTAGGGTGTTACATCCGACAAGGTATAATCTATCCACCTTCCCGTCGATGGTTGTATATAGTAATATGCTGCATTGTGAATATCGACAAGATTTGTAGTTTCTAGATCTTCCTGTTGCCCCAGAATCTTACCTTTATCGGTCGGAGGAACAATAGCTACCAGCTGAGCTATTTGTGATTCTATCATTTTATTAAAGCTATGCTGGTTCTTAATGGAAGAGGAGATGTTATTCATTCTAATATTTATATTTTCTAAAACTCTATTATTGGAAGCTAGTTTTCTAGATAAACCCTCCATAATTTTAGCTTGGCTAGAAATTAATTCTCTCAAGGGTGGTTGATTAAAATCATTGAAAATATTACCTTGAGGGTTACCTTGATAATTACTTTGGTAGTTTGGCCACTGTTGTTGATTCCATCCTTGATTTTGTTGAGGATGAAAGTAGTTGTTGTTGATGAAGTTCACATCCTCATGAATTTCAGGGCAGTTGTTCCCTGAATGCTTAGTGTTTCCACACTCTTCACATGTCATGTGGAAATCATGAATATGCATGACTTCTTGCTTCTCATTGGCTCGGTCTTCAAGCTTCTTCATCAGCAGATCCATCTTGGCAGACAGCATGTCTATCTCTTTGAGTTGATGCATACCTCCACTTCTCTTGCGGGTCTGAACTCATTCTTCATTCCAGCCTTGGTTGGAGGCCATCTTCTCCACGAGAGCTGTTGTAGCTAGGAGTGTGAGTGACAGGAAAGCTCCTCCAGCAGCAGCATCCATAGTCTCACAGGTACTGTTGGTCAACCCGTGGTAGAAAGTCTGCATGAGTAGCCAATTCTCCATCCCATGATGAGGACATTCTGATATGTAATCTTGGAAGCGTTCCCATGCCTCAGGGATGGATTCATCATGTTGCTGTTGGAAATTTGAAATTCTCCCAAATTCACAATTTTACCAATTATGAGTTTGGCGCTTTAACCATTCAGCCATGGATGATTAATAGGGATCATCATACATCATAAATAACCAATTTTCATATAGAAAGACAACTTTGCAGTTATCATTGCATTTTCTTGTTTAGCATACCTAGCACTCCACAACCCATTAGTTGGAAAGCAATCACCAACTTAGCACACTAGAGCATACAACGACCTTTAGCAACCTTTTCCCGAGCAAGACTCTAGTAGGTCAAGCCTGCCGTAGTTGGGCAAGCCAAAGGGTGGGAATATTATATGTAATACACTATGCTCCCTTCTGCCTTTGCACTCGAGGACCAATGTCTGTCTGGCCCGAGGAAACCTTTGTATGCCTCCGTTACCGTTTGGGAGGCCTGACAACCAACATCGATAGGTATTACAGTGCCTCTGAGTTATCTCATACTCATGGTTTGACCTACCCAACCAGCAACTAAAGTGGAAGACTGACTGACTTAGGTGTTGGCCGAAACAAGTGGGCTATTCATTCTGGTGCCACCTTTGTTCAATTGAGACCCATTACCTTGAGTGAGGCCAAATGTGTACACCTCTTGTCATGAAGATGTGATCATATCCACCAAAAGGTCTTGTTCTAAGCCCAATCCTCTCATCTTAGGTTATCCATAAACCAACAATAATGGGAGCTTCTCCTTTTGGTTGACACATCGATTCAATCCTACCCCAGGTGTACCGTACCGGAGACAACCCTTTCCTCACCTGAGAATTGCATTTCCGCTTTAGCTTCCTTACATCCAACTTTTTCTAGGTTGCCTGTGGGAAAGAACTTTGCTAGGAAGGCGGTGGAGCAGTTATCCCATGTAGTGTTTCTATCTTTATTGGCGTAGAACCATTGCTTTGCCTTCCCCAAAAGTGAGAATGGGAAGAGGTGAAATAGTATGGCATCTTTGATCACTCCCTTGATGGTGAAAGTGTTGTAGATCTCTAGAAAGTGTTGGAGATGAGCACTCGCATCTTCATGTGCCTTCCCACAAAACTAGCTTGCTTGCACCATGTTGATGAGGGCTGGCTTGAGCTCGAATCCATTGTCTCCAACATTGACTGTTGGTCAAGTACGGATGTTGGTTGTAGTTGAAGCAGAGAATTCACAAAGAGTCTTGTCAGCCATGGCTTCGAAGTCTAGTGTTAAGCTTCGCCTTGTCTGGTTGTCTTCCGATTATAAAGCTGGGGCTTTCTTGAGTTTAGCTCTAGTCCTCCTGATGAATGCTTCTGGATCTTCAACATAGTTTGTGGGAAGGTCAAAACCGGTCATACATTACCATGCATAAGATATAAAAGGTAGATAGAACAAGGGTAAGCCTATTTGAGCAGAGGTCAATGGTTATCTTGATCATATCAATAAGTATAAGCTTATCAATACTTCCTTTTTGCCTAGCTACTTTCCCCGGCAATGGTGCTATAAATGTTTGTTGGTATTTATTAAATTGTCACTTATTTTAGTAGCCACCTAATGTACGTCCACATCTCTTAACATTACTTTACCAGGTTGTCATCTCTAGTGATGATGCCAGAGATGCTTGTTGGTACTACTTAGCATTACTACTAGAATAATACTAGTAGCTCTTTATTATTTTATGTGGCTAGGAATAAAATATATATATATATATATATATATATGTGTGTGTGTGTGTGTGTGTGTGTGTGTGTGTGTGTGTGTGTGTGTGAAAAGGATCTGTAAGCGCACAAATAATATACCATTGTAGCACTTCACTTGGGAGTATTCCAGTTATCGTTATTTATATTTTTACCATAGGGAAGGTCTAGCAAGAACATGTATTGATAACTTATACTATTGATGGAGAAGTAAACCATAACCAATATTCTACTCACAACAGGGGTAAGTGAAGAGGTAAATGTATATATGAATAATGCATAATAACTAATCATTGATCACTCAGAGTACTCCTTTCTATAGCATTAGCATGGTTAAGTAGAATATTAGAGGAATAATTGCTAAGTCATTCTTAATAACAAGTGAAATCATACATTGATTAGAGCAATTACACCTAGTAGTCATGGCTAAGATCAACTTCATATCTACACATAAGGGATATTACTAATGGAAGATTAAGAACAGAGCTTGTCTTCCTTCGTAACTAGATCCTACTTGTATATCGACATTCGGGGAGTGGACTACAAATGACTACACAGGAGTGTCACATCCGCGATCTACCACATGACCCAAAATATAGGGTGTATCTGTAGGTAAACAACGTATAAGCACCATGCTTACACAAGGTCGACCACTCACCCATGGTACATTAGAGTGAGTGCTATACAAACTTATGCATAAATATAAGGATAATCTAGCTATACTAAGTATATAATCAAAGTAGACCATGAACATGATAACTAGGAACATGAACCGTATGAATAATGTTGTCATAACAATTGTAGCAAACATATAAAAGTAATGAGAGATATAAAAGAGAGGGGGTACAAAGATTATATCAAACCACGCTCTTGACATGATCAGGAATCCAAGCAAAATCTGCTTGCCTCCCTCTAGACCTAGCCTAACTAGCTATGCCCTAGAATACAATGGAGCTCTGAGGATGATTAGGGTTTCTATCTTCTCTTGAATGTAATGCAATGCCTGAGGGAGGGGGGTAGATGCTAGTATATATAGGCTGGAGCGTCAATCCTGAGCCCTCAGATCAAACCAACTTGAATAAACGACGTAGATGCAATCTAGGAGGCGGTGGAGAACCGATATAGCAACGGGGGGCTAACAGGTGAGCCCCAGGGGCTGGCCGGCCTGCAGGTGGGGCTGGCCAACCCCACCTAGCAGCGCCTCGCCCTCCACTTTGATGTGGTGTCATCTTGAGTCTTCTAGAACCTTCTAGGGTTGTTTTCGCTGTGGATAAGCGCGATTAAGTCTGACATCTAGGTCCACCTTAACGGTTTTCTGGATAACCCCTATAGAAAATACAAATTCACCAAAACTCATGGAATTTGTTAGTTTAAACCCCTAGACCTTTGTTGGTGATAATATTTATGCTCTTATGCATGTTATATTGATGGTTTATAATGGTTATTAACTACCGTCAACAATGGGCTTGACACCATGTGTCGGTACAGAAAGTGACCAAGTAGTGAATATTTGTAGTATTGCTGTACATTGTGATCGGAGGTGGCCTAGCACTCAATGACATAGGATTTATACTGGTTCAGACAACATACCCTACGTCCAGTTTGAGTCGGTCGGTGAATTTATTCCTAAGCCCAGGTGCTCGAAGTCTGCAGTGGGGTTACAAATAAGGAGAAAGATGGGGGGTACCAGAGGCCAGGTTGGCTCCGGTCGGAAGGGGCGAGAGCGACGGGAACTCCGCTATGAGCTAAGTGTTGAAGCGTGTGCTTGAGGTCCGAACCTAGTGGTTCTGTAGTTGTGAGCTATTGGACTAATGAATCTAATGGAACTGAGCTTGAATCGATCTGTCGGTCCCCCTGTTGGAGGGAGTGCATCCCCTTTTATAGATGAAGGGGATGGCTTTATAGGAGAGAGAGAGGGTACGGATGCCTTTAAGCCTTGTTGCCCATGCCGATGAGGATTGGACAATGGTAGGCGCCCACAACACTGTTGATGTCACTGTAGAATGTCAGGTGCACGTGGGAGGTTACGTTGTCTTCTTCAGGAAGGGTTGATGTCGGTACCTGCAAAATAATGCTGGATGCCAAGAGGCATGTGAGGAGTCTCACCACGTTTACCGGGTATGGTGAATCCCGGCGCCTACAACACTATTGATGCCCAGAGGCATGTGAGGGTTTTTGTCGTACGGGAGTCCAACGGCGCCTACAATACTGTAGGGATAAAGGTCGGTGCCTACAATACTGTTTGTGTCAGGGTGGTTGTGGAGGACTGTTCCCGTAGGTGTATAGGGTATGGTCCCTGTACCATGGTTTGACTCACGTGCTGCTTTCTCTGTTCGTCCCTGGTCCCTTCCGAGCGGGCGTCCCCGGTCGGATGGCCCAGTCGGCTTCGGTTGCCCCAGTCGAAGAAGAGCGGTGAGCAGGGTTCTTATGTGCCCCGGTCAGAGAGATGTGGGGTCGGAGTCAGAGGTAGGGCTCGAGGTAGGCCTTCTGATCGGAGAGGTCGTCCGGAGGCGGCTGGAGCCCGAAGCGAGCGCTCCGGTCGGATAGGTGGGCCGAAGTAGCCGACGAGCGAGCGTTGCTCTTCTTGGGCCAGGCCGTCCGGTCGGTTGCTGGACCGCCCCTTTGCCCTGTTGTTTTTAGACTCTCGGGTCGAGCCTTGGCGTGGAAGCCAGTCCCCAAGGGACCCCGGGTTTATGAACTCGACAGGAGCCCCCGAGCCCCTGGCCGATTCGGGCAGAATCGTCCGGGTGATTTTTGTCTAGCAAGCGGGCGCGCGTGAGCGCACCCACGGGTGTAGCCCCCGAGCCCCCGGGTGGTTCGGGCAGAACCAGCTGGGGGGGTTTTCTGCGTTGCCAACAGGGGAGGTTTTTCTGTTGTTCGGCGTGTGCGCGCGAGCGCACCCACGGGTGTAGCCTCTGAGCCCCTAGGCGGTTCAGGCAGAACCGTCTCGGGGGTGTTGTTTTAGCGGGCGTGTGTGCATGTTTTTAGTCTGAGATGGATTTTTGTTTAACCAAGGTGTCGTTGTGCAGCCGAGGCGTTTTAGGCACGGGGATTGGATTGAGACAGAACTTACTGATCCCAGCGTCGATGCGTGCCGTGGATCGGGTGAGAAAGTTAGTTCGGGATAAACCCTGGCGTCTGTGCACGCCGCGTATGGAGACAGCTTAGTTCGGATGCGACAGAGCTCACTAAACTTTGGCGTCGATGCGCGCCTTGGGATCGGGCGAGGCGAAGTAGCGAGCGGACCCAGGTGTAACACCCCAGGTGTTTGTCACCAGTTAAGCAATGGGTTTAAACTCAACTATGGCATGTTAAGTGTTGATGGAGATGTAAGGTCAAACATATGAAAATGAGCCACCACTTAAACATGGACCATGCACCATTGCTTGCATGCTGCCCTTTCTAAAAGGTATGCTTGAGTAATGTTGGATGTACTTCTTTCATGTGTCTCACATCAATATCCATCTATATTGATCCATGGAAAAGTTTCATGAAGTTTGGAATCAAGAAGTCACATGAAATGATAAGTTATATCTTTGTTGAATTACACTATTAAGTGAATGGAATTATAGGTCATCAACCAAACCTTGCTACTTTGCCCAAGTGACTCTAATCGAACTCTACAACAAAAGTCATAAAGGGTTCGTGTTGAGCAGAGATCAAGAAAATGCATCAATCGGTCTGAAACTCTAATTTATGCTTTACCGTGATGCTATTTTGACTGGTGTTGACCAATCGTTTACATTGCTTGCATGGAGTTGCACAATAAATAAAAGTTGAAGTTTGAGTGGAGTAGAACAAACTTTGTTTTTGGATAAAGAGCCAAGACCCACCGTGTGCTTGCCGTCGCCGAAGCTGCCGCTGCCGGCATGGCGCTGCTCAGCTGCTGCGCCGCTGCTGCCTGCAGCTTGGCAGGCCAGGGCCTGGCGCCGCCACAGCTGGCTACGGCCAAGCCCCAGCGCGTCCCCTCCTTGCCGCCGCCGGCCTCTGCCCCGCTGGCCGAGCCCGACCGGCCCGAGCTGTGCTCTGCGGCCTTACTGTGATGTAGAGAAGACGAAGGACCACGCGCGAGAATAGGAAGTTTTACAGGGGGTTATGTGAAGGAACCGTGACTATGGTGAATAGTGCCGAGAAGGGTAGATCGCTAACGTTTCATTTGTGTTTTCCGCAGGGACCACGATGCAAGACTTATAGTCCTTTTTCTTTGATTTTGCAGATTTGAGTGGTCAGCTTTGAAAATTCATAGTAAATAGTGGAAAAATACAAAAATAGTAAATTAGGACTTTTTGGAATCCTTGTGAAATTATGTATGCACTAGATCTATAATATGGCATGTTTTAGTTTAAAGTTTTAGCTGTAAAAATGGATTTGTGCAGTAAGGTTGTAATGCTAGTTGAATTTGTTATTTTCCATAACTGTAGATCTAGGGTTCCAAATGAAGTGAAATTTTTGTGGCATGCTACTAATGTGATACTTGATGTGTGGTAAAAATCTAATAAGTATTGGATGAAGTATGAGTGAGTTATTAGTTTATCTCGCTCTCACATGATTTCTTGCAATAGCAAATTGTCTTTTTCATAGAGGTTGCTATACATATTCAAATGGAGTGAAATTTGTACAATAGACTATTGAGAGGATATGTGAGCTACTGTAATTTTTGTAGAATTTATTGTATACTTTTGGTATATGTTCATTAAGTCACCTTGTTATCTAAAATAAATTAAGAAATGCATTAAAAGAATTTATTTGGTCATGGACACTAGGTTTTCTGGTGTTCTTTAGTCATGTGTGACATGTTGGTAAAGTTGGTATTGCCTAATTATGTGTATGCAACATAAGTTAATATTTATTTTCTTGCAAATGTGGTTTATGGACAGATCTAGGAACTTAACAAAGTTTTTCATGATAATGTGCTTTGTTGTGAAACTTGTTTATATAAAAGTTGTAGATAATTCATGTCTCTAGCTTCTGTTAAAATTTGGTGTCATTTGGCCAAGTAGTTTGTGAGTTATGCCTGTTTAAAGTTGGGTTTCAGAAATGGTTGCTCTTTGTAAATTGTGGACCAGTTTCTATAAATGTATAATTTCGACCTACTTAACTTGTGAATCATGCTATGATGGCTATAGATGAAATGTATATAATTTCATAAGCTTTCCAAAATGTCTTCTTGCAAGTCATTTGGATTTGTGTAACTCCAGTTATAGCTACATGTTGTAGCTGCTGTTTGCATGTCCAGAAATTGGCAGATTCCAATTATAGTGTTTGCTTGTATATTGTTAAGTGTGACTTATGCCTTGAATGATGACTGAGTTAGAGCACCTGAGATCTTGGGAAACTTGTGTCATGCTTGGTGTTGTCGTCTTCTTTGCCATCTTAGCATGATAGGTTGTGTGATGTTAGTTAAATAGCTATTGGTGTCTATGTCTTGCATAATCTTGTGTTTGTCTTGAATGCTTATGTGATGCATCTTGTGTTACCATTCATCACATTCATACACATGCATCTTGCATCTCATCTAGGTGTGCTAGATGAACCACGTGAAGGACGTGATGTTGGAGCCGAACCCCAAGACAGTGTATGGAGGATCTATCCCGAAGATGGAAGGACTAAGCAAGTGCTAGGACCTGAGATGTCACTAGGACGGTGCAAGCTAACTGAACTGACTTGTGTTGGATCCCAGGCAAGTCCCGGAGCATTCTAAGTCTCCCATGTTTTTACAAATATCTTGAGTATCTTTTATTGTTGATGATGCATTAAGTATAGGAATTGGTTGGAACCAATTGTTGCATTGTATCCTTACCTTGTCCAGATAAAATCCTATGAATCCTAATTAAGTGTAGGATATAATGATGCTTAGCTATGCTTAGACCGGTAGAAGTCGGGTGATTTCCTGTCACCTACAAGATGTAGGATGAGCTCTGGTCACGGTTGGCTATATTTGCTATCATGAAAAAGAACCATGTGTTAATAATGAAAACAGACCAGACGGGATGACAGTAGTGCAGCAACAAGGCATGGAGGTCTTGGATGTGAATCTATCCCCATCTGTGTCGTTTAAGGACCGATTCGCTGTACGTCCTCATGTCATGTTGAACGCATGCCTATCACTTAGTTGGCGGATAACTCGTTCCGACCATGAATGGCCGAGTAGCTCAATTTAGGCGGAAGTGCAGGAAGTGAAAGTGCGCACCCTGGCAGTAGAAAGGATGTGCGGGGAGCTATTGGCATAAGTCCGAGGTGAGATTGACCACCTGGCAGAGTGGACTCCCTGAGGGTGCGGCGCTGCTCAGAACCACGATTCCTGAATTATACCAAAGGTGACCCGAGGAAACCATTGATCAGGTGGATTGGGTGAGTGTTAGGAATACCCCTCCAACTGGATAGGAATCGATTCGAATCGCCGTCTCTCCTGAATAGTGAGAACTTGACTGAGCAGCGGCAACGTAGGGTCGCGATCCTAGGAGTCTGGAGCGCAGTTGGAAGTGAAGCCATTTGATGCGAGTTCGGGGTCGCGGTCCCAGGAGTCTGGAGCGTAGTCGGAAGTGAAGCCGTTTGACGTGAGTTCGGGGTCGCGGTCCCAGGAGTCTGGAGCGCAGTCGGAAGTGAAGCCGTTTGAAGCTGAAGCGTAGTTAGTTAGTTAAAGATCGGACGAGGCGGTGCTTGCGAATCCTAGTGTCGGTGCGCGCCGCAGGACCAGGCGAGTCGGGGTCATGGATCTGGCGAGTTCGGGGTAGCTGTCCTTAGCGTTTGTCTTGAGCCCCGAGCCCTATCGGGCCTTCATGGGGGTCGATGTGAGTTGTGTGCGTTACCCCATCCTTGGTTCCTCACAACCGGAGGGGCTGAGTTTCGTCGCTTGTCCCGATCGCTCGGGCTCGAAGACTAGCTCGGTGAGTTCGCTAACAGGTGTGATCGAGCGGAATCTGGGTCCGTCATTCATGATGGGGTCGGCATAGCCCTCTTGTGACATTCCACTACTCCTTTACCTGTAACCCGGCAGATGCCTAGGTTGTTCCAGAGACCGACCCGGGTGGCCTAACGGCCTCCCCTTGATAGTGATTCTGTGGGCCTGGCGAGAGGCTGAGGATCGAACGAGAAGGTTGAGATGACCCGGTCTGCCGAACCGGGTGAGGGCCACACGGTGCTCATCTACGGTTTTCTCACCTGGCTCTGTTGGTTTGCTCATGTCGAATGAGGCAACTACCGCTTGGTGACGTAACACGGAGCGTTCTGATGCATTTCGCTGCACGTGCGATGCTTAGTTCCCGAGCCCCCGGGCGGTTCAGGGCCCGAATCATCTGGGAGGCACGGGTGTATGGAGTGAAATGCGCGTATGGATGTATGAAATGATTTATAATGAAATAGAGGGGGTTTGATAGTGTTTACCTTGATGACTGGAGTGATGGAGCTCGGAGAGCTTCAGTCAGAAACGTTCGGCCGGGACCCATGCTCGTCGTTCGTGATGGAGTCGGCATGGCCTACATGGGGCGTCCCTTCGCTTCCTACTTGTGTCTCGGTGTGGATACTAAGCGATTCGATCGACTCAGGGGGCCGGTTGGTCTCTCACGGTGGAGATTTCATTTTTGGTCTTCCCAGGTCTATCCTGGGGAAGCAGGGAGCCACCCACGTGCGGTGGCGCTTCGATTCCTATGCCCATCGTGTGGTAGTGGTTGATCGTGTGGTAGTGGTGGGCCATGGCCAGGCCACGTCCCTTCTGATCAGGAGCCATTCCATCGGGCAGAGCACGTCTCATCGGTCAGGGCATGTCTTATCTGCATTAAATGGAAAAGAGAGGTTTTCTCGCTCCGTCGTTCTGCCTTCCCTGATCGGCGCATCCTTCCCTAAGCAGAGGTTTTTTCGTCCCATTCTTTTGCCTGTTCCTCCTCTGCCGCCGCCTTCCCTTCTCCTTCTTGCTGTGAGCGTTCCTAAGAGCCGTGGTGGTTTCTAGGAAAGAAAGGGGAGAGAGCGAGGGAGCAGAGAAGAAAACTCACCGATCCTTTTGTGGTCCGGAGTGAGATGTCGGACTGGAGGTCATCCAACATGAGGAAGTCGGTGCTGGAGGCTTTCGTCACGAAGGCTTTTCTGCCGCCGTAGGAGGTGGCACACTGGAGGGTCCCCGGGAGGGAGGAGTTCCCGCAACCTCATCCCGACAAGGTGGTTTCTTTCCTTACCTTTCATGAGCACGGATTAGGATACCCCACGCACTGGTTCCTATGCGGGCTCCTCAATGAGTGGGGTCTGGAGCTGCAGCACCTTAATCCGATAAGGGTGCTTCACATTACAGGCTTTGTCACCGTCTACGAGGCTTTCCTCGGGATGGAGCCACACATGGATTTCTTCTAGCGGCTGTTCTCCGGGAGGACCCTAATGGCGGGGAGTTCGGCCGAGACCGCGCCGGTGGGGGGTTTTGTCCTGCAGAGGAAGCCGAGCATGGGAGATTCGTACCCCGCATACACCCCCTGTGACTCCAACTGGGGATGGCACGGGGAGTGGTTTTACATCAGGAATCTGGCGGAGGCGCCGTTTCCGGCGTTCACCGGTGGGAGGCCGGAGAAGTAGAAGAGTTGGTCATGGGGTTGTGCCCACATGGAGAGGCACAAGGTGGAGGCCATCAAGGAGGAGCTCCGAAAGCTCATAAGGCATGGCCTGGATAGGGTGCGGGTGTTCCATACCCTCTTCCGCCATCGGGTTGCGCATTGGCGAAGAGGACGCAGCCGATGTGGAAGTACGGCGGCCGGTCGGACCCGGCCCATGTGTCGCCGGAGGACCTGCCAGACGATGAGGTCTGGAGTCATCTTGGCCAGGTGCTGTAGCTGAGGCCCAAGGATACGGTTGTGGGGAAACCCATGCCGTTAAATGCCTCGGTCGTGTCCAACCTGGTATGGTCCTTTATTTTGTTCGTGTTTCTTCCTTTGTTTTTCTTATTTCTTGATCCTGGGCCATCCATTCCATAGGGGCTTGAAAGGTACAAGTCCTGGCCGCACCTTCCTAAGGGACCAGAGGGCAGGGCGTGGCAGGCCGCCTAGAAGGAAGTGGCAGATGCCCGAAAGAAGAAGAAAACCAGGGAGGTTCAGCGGAAGCAAGAGAAGGAGAAGGAGGTTGCCCGACGCGTGAGGGCCGGGGAACGTAGGAGCGACGTCGAGTCGGAACTCGCGTCGGATGATCCTACGGATTTGGACAACATGGTCTTCTCCGATGAGGAGGAGAGTCATGAGGTTGTTGTGACCTCAGCGGAGCATCGTGACCCTGTGGCGACCTCTGCTAGTGAGGAGCAGGAGGCTGCACGGCGTGCGAAGGTTCCTGCGTCGAGGAAGCGTGCAGTGAGCACGGACGCCGTCGGTGGACGGGCGGCGAAGCGAACGCGGTCACTGTGCCCCTCGATGGTGTCGCTGATCCTGTTGTCGCCTATGGCGGACGTGGCTGAGCAGGCCGGGCGGCCCGAGGAGTGGATTGGCGCTTATGCGGTGATGGGACTGGTGCCAATGCCTGATTCGTAGCCGGAGGAGGCCCTGCCAGCCGTGGGCACGGTCGAGCAGTCTAAGCGGTCTGAGGGGCAGACTAGCGCGAAGTTTGGGGGGCAAGGGCATGCCGTGGTATCCGAACTCACCGAGCTAGCCGCGAAGCTTGAAAACGCCTAGAAGCAGGCTCAGTTCGCTCGGCAGTTGGTTGAGGTCGACCTACAGCTCGCTGTGGAGGTGAGTTTCTAGTACTTGTCCTTGCCCTTTGAATCTTTTGTAGGTTGTCTTTTGCATGCTTGTTTTTCATAGAATCTGAGGAAGATGTCGTCCCACAAGTCTTACTTCCTCCGGACGGAACACACCCGGATGGCTGAGCTCGAGCATCAGGTAGGGTCCGCTTGCTGCGAGTCCTAGGACTGGGCTGCCGAGCTTGCCGTCGAGCAAGGGCTCGAGGCGACGAAAGCCCGCCAGGCGAAGACTGAGGCAGAGTTGCGGGCATCCCTGGTGAGCACCGAGGCGGCGCTCCAAGAGGCCTTGGCGGCCCTTGAGCTAGAGAGGAGTGCTTTGGCATCAGAGCAGGACGCCCTAGAGTCGGCGCGGATGGCCCTGGAGGCGGAGCGGAAGGCCCGGTGGGAGGCGAACTAGGAGGTGCTCGCGCTCCGAGGCCAGGTGATGGGGACGGAGGATGCGAATGTCTGGCTGTGTGCGCAGGTGGCTCGACAGGCAGAGGAATTCTCCATCCTTGAGAACTCTCGCGCTGGTACGTACCCTTTCTTGTTTTTTGTTGCGTTGGTTTCTTTCTTCAGCCTATTCCTGAGCTTGTCGCCCCTCCTTTAGAGCTGGATGGAAAGGTGAAGATGCTCGAGCGGGACCTGGAGACGACCAAGGCGACACTCAGCTAGAATGCGGAGGAGCTGGCCAAGTCCCATGAAGAGCGACGTGCTCTTGAGGGGGATCTTGACCAGATTCGCAACGTTGCCCAGCTTGTCATCTCAGAAGTCTTCGGGTCGGTGCCAAGCACTAGCGCGCCTGCTGTCCAGCTGGCGGAGGTCCCGGACGTGGTCAAGGACCTTGTCAAGAGCGGGCTATTTTACGGAGCGTCGGGGGTGCTGACCTCGGTGGCGACGTACCACCCGAATCTGGACTTCACCACTATCTACAGCGGGTATGCTGAAGGCCTGAGCATGGGGGACATCCAATCGATCGAGGAGAGCTTGCTGCCGCACGCACGGTCGGTGTCAGAGCAAGTCTCTGCCGAGTGGGTGATGGATGTTGCCGTGAAGACATGGCCCGAAGCATCCGTGGGGAGGATGCTTCCGAGCCTACAGATAGCACGGAGCCTGGTTCGGGGGGGGGGACGTCGCCTCGGCACCGATCGAGCCCAACGTCGTGCCGCCAGGGAGTGAGCAGCCTGCATCTTCGTCGGTCATGCCGCCAGCAGATGCCACCGGGTCGGTTCAATAGCTTGTAGGATATAAGTAGTTTAGTGAATGTAAAAAGTTTAAGTTTGTGGGGGAGCCCCCGTGTAAAACGTTCATGTGTGTTTTAATGACTGCAATCGGTTTTTGTTTTTGTGATGGAGTTGCTCCGTTCGGGGAAGCTTGTTCCCCTTCGTTCCTTAGTTTTCCCTTAGCATAATTTTGTTTTTTATTTCTTTCTTTCTCATACCTACCCGTTTGTCCCGTAGGCTGCAACCTTGTGAGCCCGGGGCATGGCCCGCGAGGCTTCGCTGCTCGTAACCGTAGGAGAAGGTGGGGTGCGATCAGTCGGAATGTTTTAAAGCAAAGCTACGTAAGGCAAATCAAAAGAATGAACAGCCCTTTTGTTCGGGTAGGAAGGAGTTTCTCCATATGAAAGTAAAAGAGTACTCAAAGTAAAAACAAAATAGAGGGGTAGTAGAGCCCCCTAGTGGAGCCCCCGAGCGCCCCGAGCCAAAAAGTGTTTGGGTCGGGGTGTTCTTACAGGAGCGTACGCTAAGTAAATAATGGATTGAAACATAGGGGAAGAAAAAACGGCATAGTTGTTCCAAGGTGCACGGAGAGAGCGTCATCGTTGTTGTCCTTCAGTCGGTAGGCATCCAGTCGGATCACTTCATCCTTTAGTCCTCTGGATCCTTGCCCGCTGCGCCCCCCTCTTCGATTGCTGCCTCTTCACCTTTTTCTTTCCTTGGCCTGCCAGTCTACCTCAGCAGGCGCTTGAGGAACTAGCAGTCCTTGTAGAGATGTTTGACGAGATAGTCATGGTTGGTGCACGGGCTCTCCATGAGATCGTGAAAGTGGCCCGGAGGGTCTTGCTGGGGCTGAGTGCCCGCGTGATCCGCCACGGCGACCAATGAGGAGTTGGCCGGTCGGCGGTGATCCTTTCTGTTCTTTTTTCCCCTCTACATGGAGGGGCCGTCGTCTTGATCCTGGCGCTTGGCCTTACCTTTGCCGTGGCCTCCGTTGAAGCGCGGTGAGAACGGCGCTTGCTGGGGGTGTTGGGCAAAGGTTGGTGGTCCCGGGCCGTTAGTGCTGGGGCTCCGGTCACCGCTGCATGTGCCTCGGTTTGGTCTGAGCCACGCATAGATAGGCAGTTGGTGCGGAGCAGTCGTCAGGTCAAGATGAGGTGCCGTTGCGGCCTCATGTGCCGCGCTCAGCGGTTATTGCGATGATAGGGTGTAGTACCCCATCTGCTGCGTCCCTGTTCCCTGGACGGGGAGCGAGGTCATGAGTCGGCGTCGCGATATGGAGCACTCCACTTGCTGAATGGCGGTGGTCTCCACCAGTGCCCGGAGGTTCCGGTGGATCGCCTGTTCGCAAGGGTCGTTCGGCTCGAACAGGCCGCGCCGGAGCATTGCCGCGGCGGCGATGTTCTGACTGGCCCGAGCGAACTGCGGGGGATCGGTCCCCCTAACGGGGGTGTTGCGCTGGACCTGACGGGCATGACCCCAAGAGCCATCTACCGGTCTATGCGCATGGGGTGTAGTGTGGTGCGCCGAGCGCGCTGGTGCAGTCGATGGATGATGCGGCCATTGTCATCGTAGATCCCCCCTGTGCTCACGTGTGAGCTCAGGGGTCTCCGTATGAGGGCCTAGAGGGGCATGAGTTCGTGAGGACTCTGTTGCCCCTGGCGGCTGTTCCGGAGCGTCTGTCCTAGCGCACTCCCGGGACGGACGGTGGCTAGGTTCCACGTCGCCGATGCTGGAGCTGTCACTCCCGACGTCGTCATCCATGATGTTGAGGAAACAGGTGGGAGCGTAGCTTGCCATCCCCATGAACTCAGACGTGAGAGGAGGCGGCACCATAATTTTTGGAGCCCCCGGGCGTACGTGTCCACGGGAGACACAAGGCCATAGGGGAACCGGCCGTACGGTGGCCGCGATGGGGACAACGCTAGCCCTCCAGGTATGTGGTGGAAGATAGAATGTAGTAAGTAAAGAACGACATGTACATTACTCACAGCGGGGTTTGAGCAGAGAGTTTGCTCGGAATGAAGCGCAGATGTCGCGTCGTCGAAGTCGTGCGTCCCGGAGTCGATGGAGGATGTCCCTCCGACGAGTGCCGGGTCGCGAGCCTCCTCGCAGAGGTGTAGTGCACCGAGTCGGTCAGCGACGAAGTCCGGGCTTCCAAAGAGGAAGGCCTGGGATGGCTCAAAAACAGGAGGAACCCGCATCCCGGCAGGCGAGAGTGCGGGATATTCTAGCGAGCCGAAGCGAATCATATCGCCCAAGCCCGCCACCGTGGGGTGGCAGAAAAATGGGCCATCTAATGACCAAAAAGTGTTGAACGTACAACGTCTTCCCCATAGACGGCGCCAACTGTCGGTACAGAAAGTGACCAACTAGTGAATATTTGTAGTTTTGTTGTACGTTGTGATCGGAGGTGGCCTGGCACTCAATGACACAGGATTTATACTGGTTCAGGCAACGTGCCCTACGTCCAGTTTGGGTCAGTCGGTGACTTTATTCCTGAGCCTAGGTGTTCAAAGTCTGCAGTGGGGTTACAAATGAGAAGGAGAAAGATGGGGGTACCAGAGGCCCGGTCGGCTCTGGTCGGAAGGGCCGAGAGCAACGGGAACTCCGCTGTGAGCTAAGTGTTCAAGCGTGTGCTTGAGGTCCGAACCTATTGGTTCTGTGGTTGTGAGCTATTGGACTAATGAATCTAAAGGAACTGAGCTTGAATCGATCTGTCGGTCCCCCTGTTGGAGGGAGTGCATCCCCTTTTATAGATGAAGGGGATGGCTTTATAGGAGAGAGAGAGAGAGAGAGGGTATGGATGCCTTTAAGCCTTGTTGCCCACGCCGATGAGGATTGGATAATGGTGGGCGCCCACAACACTGTTGATGTCACTGTAGAATGTTAGGTGCACGTGGGAGGTTACGTTGTCTTCTTCAGGAAGGGTTGACGTCGGTACCTGCAAAATACTACTGGATGCCAAGAGGCATGTGAGGAGTCTCACCATGTTTACCGGGTATGGTGAATCCTGACGCCTACAACACTATTGATGCCTAGAGGCATGTGAGGGGTTTTTTGCTATACGGGAGTCCAACGGTGCCTACAATACTGTAGGGATAAAGGTCAGCGCCTACAATACTGTTTGTGTCATGGTGGTTGTGGAGCACTGTTCCCGCAAATGTACAGGGTATGGTCCCTGTACCGTGGTTTGACTCGCGTGCTGCTTTCTCCGTTCGTCCCTGGTCCCATCCGAGCGGACGTCCCTGGTCGGATGGCCCCAATCAACTTTGGTTGCGCCAGTCGGAGAAGAGCGGTGAGCAGGGTTCTTACGTGCCCTGATCGGAGAGACGCGGGGTCAGAGTCGGAGGTAGGGCTCAGGGCAGGCCTTCCGATCGGAGAGGCCGTCCGGAGGCAGCTGGAGCCCGAAGCGAGCGCTCTGGTCAGATAGGTGGGCCGAAGTAGCCGACGAGCGGGCGTTGCTCTTCTTGGGCTAGGCCTTCCGGTCGGTTGCTGGACCGCCCCTTTGCCCTATTGTTTTTAGACTCTCGGGTCGAGCCTTGGCGTGGAAGCCGATCCTCGAGGGGCCCCGGGTTTATGAACCCGACACCACGCATGAAAATAGAGTTCTCACCAAGTGCTGGCCCATCATGTGACATATTGTCATCCTGGTTATATCTTGTTTTAACATCATCCATGTACCTCTCCCAAAATGCCAATGTCTCACTTTCTAAGTAAGCCTCTACAATTGATCCTTCAGGTCTGGCCCTGTTCCTTAACAAATTCTTCAACATGCCCAGTCGTTGTTCTATTGGGTACATCCATCTGTACTATATGGGCCCTCTAAGAAGTGCCTCGTTAGGTAGATGGACAACCAAGTGCACCATAACATTGAAAAGACCGGTGGAAAAATCTTCTCAAGCTTGCATAAGATGAGTGGGATGTCCCGTTTCAGCTTTTCCATGACTTCTTTCCTCAAAGTTCTACTGCACAGTTGTCTGAAGAAGTTTCCAAGTTCTGAAATCTTTGGGAACAAAACCTCTTAAGCCTGCAGGTATGATCCTCTGGAGAAGGACATGGCAAGTATGTGTTTTTAGTTTGTCAACTACCTTGGTACCATCTGCACTTATGGATTTTGCTAGGTTGGCTGCATAACCATATGGAAACTTCACACCTTTAAGGAACTTACAAAATTCTACTCTGTGTTTTTCTGTCATGACATAATGAGCTTCCAGGAATTTAAGTGAGGTGCCTTGCTGCACGCCATGATATTGAGGCCTTATGTTCATATCATGCAAATCTAGCCTAGCGTTCATTGTGTCCTTTGTCTTGCCCTCCACTTTCAGCAATGTCCAAATAATTTTTCACATATGTTCTTCTCAATGTGCATGACATCAAGATTGTGTGGCAGCAACAGGTCCTTCCAATACGGCAGCCCTGACCAAATAGATTTTCGATTATAAATCACTGGCTCTTCTCCACGCTTTCGTTTCCTTTTTCCATCGTGCTTACCTGGGTAGACATCTTTCACCTTCTCGAGTTCCTCAAGGACCTCCTGTAAGGTGAACTTTTTTGGTGCATCTCGGTCCTTAGTTTCTCCATCAAAATCCAAGCTCTTCCTCCAAGGGTGATCCCTAGGAAGGTAACGACGGTGTCCAAGGTAGCCTAGCTTCTTTCCTAGGCTCCTTGACAATGGATTTTTGTCGCAATAAATACATGCATAATAACCTTTTGTAGTTTGGCTTGACAAGGTGCTCAATGCTAGAAAATCGTGTATGCACCAAAGCATGGCAGCGCGTAGAGTGAAGCCTTTCTTATTATCATGATGTAGTACATGAAAAGTGTCGACACCTTTCCATAGTTCTTCCAGTTCTTCTATAAGAGGCTCCAAGAATACATCAAATCCTTTCCTGGAGAGGTTAGGCCTAGGATTAGTAGAGACATAAAGCAATTTGGTGGGTTCACACATTCCCATGGTGGCAGGTTCAAAGGCGTTACAAGAACATGCCACATACTATATGTCGAGCTAAAGTTGCCAAATGCATTGAAACCATCTGTGGTGACGGCAAGCCTCAAGTTCCTTGGATCATCTACAAAAGTTGGGTGCTTTCTATCAAAGTCCTGCCATGCCTCCCCGTCTGCTGGATGGCTCATTTCACTGGTGTTCTTCTCTCGCTTAGTCTCGTGCCATTCGGCATCCACTGTTGTTCCTCGAGCAGCAAAGATCCTCTGTAACATCGATATTAGAGGAAAATGCCTCAAAACCTTATGAGGAACCCACATGCTACCATCTGCATCCTCCCATCTAGACTCTTTGCATTTTGGGCACGCTTGTAATTCCTCATGATCACCCCAAAACAACACACAGTTGTTCTTGCACACATGGATATTTTCATAACCTTGTCCTAATTCTAGAATATATTTGCGTGCCTCCTCACATGATTTTGGTATGTTGCTACTAGGGAATGCATCTGACAGCAACACCAATAGTGCATCAAAATAGCTGTTGCTAACTCGATAGTGGGACTTGATATAGAGCAACCTGACAAGGAAGGAGAATCTTGAGAAGGTAGATCTAGAAGAAACCGATTGCTTCAACTCATCCAACACTCTTTCAAACTTTGAGACTCTTCCAGCTCGCTCTTTAGATGTCAATAGGTTTTGAACTAAAACATCAAAATCTGGTAATATATTATCGTCACGGTCCTCCTGCTCCTCGTCCTCCGCAATCCAACCATCATGATGAGATCCATGCACATCTGATGGCTCTATAATGTTAGTACCTCCTCCCTCTTCCCCATGATGAATCCATGTGGTGTATGTGGGTGACATTCTGTGTATAAGTAAGTCATCCTTCACCTCCTGCCAAGTTTTAACCACCTGGTTAAGACAATGTGTACACGGGCAAGGGATCTTTTGCTCTAGGTATTTTTGTTTAACCATATCTATGAACTCTTCAACTCCTGCGATGAACGTCGGTGAGAATAGTCTCCCATTAGGAATCTAGGATCTATCCATCTGTTGCAGCAAAAGTATGCAAAGTCCGTTAGAGTTTCGACCATTGGGTGGACAATGGCAAAATTAGCATTAGAACAAAGCATACAATGTTCGAGAGCACTAATCTGTGTATTTGTTCAAATCATACTATGGGACAGTCTGGTTTTCTATTTTTGTGTGACAAAAGCATTGATTTCAATTGAAATTCATATAGAATAGCCTTTCTTTATGTGTTCTTTACTTTATCGTGTACAGAAAATGGAGTTCTATAATCATAGAAGAAGGTACTCATACCTTTATTCTACGAATTGGCATAGCTCGGCTGCAAGCCACCTCTGCCGCGGCACACACCTAATCATGTGGACGCCAATGCCGCCACGCTCCACCGAGAGAGCCCCGCCATGCCACCAAAAGGACGCCTGAGCCACCACAGCAGACCAGGGATCCTCCGCCTCCGCCACCGTCGTCGCCACCACAAGTTCAGCGGGCATAGATTTGTTTCCACTTGCAGGGGATATATCCAATTTAGGTCAACCTGTAGGGCATCCACACAGCCAATAGTATACTATAACGACTCTAAAGAGATGTCAGCATAGCCAGGCATCTAGCGCAATGGTAAAGACGCTCCAATCCTTGGTCTAGATCTCGTGTTCGACTCCCAGGTATTAGACCTTTTTTTAAGAAATTAAACCCTGACGGCCAACATGGTACAAGTGACACGCAAACCGTCGGGTCCCATAGGTCGTATGAAGATGGAGAAAGGTCCCATAGGTACACATGACACGTAAGCCATCGGGTCCCACAGGTCCAATGCAGAAGGACCGAGCGAAGACTTTGATGACAAATTGCAAGCGTCAAGTGACACGCAAGCCGTCAGATCCCACAGGTCGGATGGAGATGGGTCGTCGGGTCCCACGGGTCGGATGGAGATGGAGAACGGTCCCATAGGTAACCGTCAGGTCCCACCGGTCGGATGGAGATGGAGAAAGATCCCATAGGTACACGTGACACATAAGCCATCAAGTCCCACAAGTCGGATGCAGAAGGACCGAACGGAGACTTTTATGATGAATTGCAAGCGTCAAGTGATACGCAAGCCGTTGGGTCCCATAGGTCGGATGGAGATGGGCCGTTGAGTCCCACAAGTAAGATGGAGATGGAGAACGGTCCTATAGGTACACATGCCACGTAAGCCATCAAGTCCCATAGGTCGGATGCTGAAGGGTCCCGTCAGGTACACATCGGATGGAGAAAGGACCAAGCAGAGACTTTTATGATGAATTGCAAGCGTCACAGATGAGTAACTGCAGGTCCCACAGATACATGTCGGATGGAGAAGGGTCCCATAGGTACACGTCGCATGGAGAATGGATCGAGCGGAGACTTTTATGACGAATTGCAAGCGTCATGGATGAGTAACTGCAGGTCCCACAGGTACACGTCGGATGGAGAAAGTATCGTGTGGAGATCTATGACGAAGCGTCATTCCTTATAGATAGAATATTATTCGTCACATATGTGTAATTAGTTCAATGACGAAGCCCTGTTCATCACACTTTTAAAGGAGATCATCACAGATGAGTTGCGCGAGTGATCTATGACGAAACCCTGTGCTCTTCTATGATGTTTTTTGCGACGATGCCTGATGTCGTCATAGAAAGGGAGGTTTACAGGATCGTCACCACTAATCTATGACAAAACAAAATATTCGTCATAAAAAGCCCTCTTCTATGACAATTTTAGATTCGTCATTAAGATTTTTGTCATAGAAGTGGATATTTCTAGTAGTGTAGCTTGTGTCCTATTTATTTAGACAACGGAAACATATGCACTCTTGTTTTGCTTAGAAACGATGGAGAAGAAATAAAAGGAAGAGGAGTCATGTAGCCTGGTTTTGGACTGCAGGACAACACTGACTTATGAATGGTCACCACGTCTTCATACGAATTTTGATTTGGTTGTTCTAATAAGACTTCATAGAAAGCTTGTCAAGTCTACTTTAAAAAGGATCAGGCCTCATGCTTGTATATTATTAGACTCAGAGGCAATTCTCATCTTAATGTCGAATATATTTTTGCACATGGCGTTGCGTCACCATATTTTGGCCCAATGAGACATGTATCAAGTTGGGTCTATTAAAGACACATACGTCCTAGCGTCGGAGCATGACCCCAACACCCAATGGTCATCCTCCCATCTACTTATAGGATCTAGAGACACCAAGAATAGATCAGGTTTTGTTGATTTCGATTTATCCATGGCTACTTCACCTTAAAATGCGAGTGTCTGTAAGACTGCCCACCTACTTGTCTTTCCCACCATATTGTGCCTATAGATTGAAACATACATATTAATCGAGAAATTCAGTGCTTCTTCTATTTATTCTTGCTTGTTCTTTGATTGCATGCAGGACGAGAGCCCTTGTGGCTGGGTTGATCGCGCTCCACAAGATCTCAACCAACCATTTGAGGTGGTGTATAAGTCGCTAAAGTGCAACACCCTTGGATTGTTGTAGTTGGGCTGATCGAGTATCCATGAATGATCGGGACCAATCCTTCTTTTAAATAGTTTTTAATATATTAATAACAATAGAATTGGGTAATCTAGAAACATATATAGGCATAACCTAGAATATTTAAATATTTTCAATAATAGCATATGTTAGATAATTAAATGGAGATTTGGGGCATCTTTTAGTTTATTTTTAGCAATGATAGAAATGGTATTTTTGCTGCAAATTTAAGGGTTACTTAAATTATCTATCATAATGTCAGAGTGGATAGTTTTTATATAAATTTAGGAGGCTACTTTATATTATGTTTTATAATGTCATAGGTGAGTAATTTAGACGTAGAGTTAGGGAGTTACTTTATGTTGTTTTTTCATAGTGGTAGATGTTAGAAGTTTTTTAGAAAACAAAATAGATCCAATTGTGATATCGATAACTAGATCTTTGTGATTTATATGACAATTTTGTATAATTTATCTTTTTTTTAGTGCATCTCGCATATATAGTCTGTTAGAAGCCTTAATTAGTAATACTAAGATCCTATTAAAACAGATAAAATTAGTGGACTTAATTATACTAATATAGTATAACAGTATAACATACTCACCTCCTGTTGACCATATTTCTTGTTTGGGAAACATCTATATTCCCGTAGCAGCAGCAGCTGAGACCGTGGAACATGACCATATTTCTCGTTTCAGGAACATCAATATTCCTGCCAAAAATCTTCAAAAATTATCATATCAGTGTCGTTCCACGTTTTCTGTCCCTATATCCTCTAGGAACATGGCTGATAAGGCTCAACACAGTCATACACTCCTACTTAACAGCCAAGTACTTCGACCTGCCCATGTAATTCTGGCTGGATGGGATAGGTGGACACGCCACACTATAGGCGCATTGAGTGCGGAGCAGTAGAACGGGTGGGATCACGAGACTATGATGCTACCACATACACCAGGGCCTCGTTTAGTTGCCCGACAGTGGCCAAATCATTGTGCGGCACTGTAGCACATGTAGTATTTTATTTATGTTTGGTAATAATTATTTAATTGTTGACTAATTAGGTTCAAAACGTTCGTCTCGCAAAGTACAACCAAACTGTGCAATTAGTTTTTGATTTCGTCAACATTTAGTACTCCATGTATGCACCGTAAGTTTAATGTGACGAGAAATCTTTTTTTTTTTTTTGCATAACGCCAAAGTTTAAATTTTGGGGTAACTAAACACACCCCACATGGGCATGGCATGGCATGGCTGCAGACTCAAGTCACTGCATCCTTGCCTGTTTCACCGTTCAGGCAAAAACATGGCCACAGTGTTGAGCTGCAGCTGCTGGATGTTCACAGCAATGCTACTGCATGCTTTTCGACTGGGGTTCAGAGGGAAGCCGTTTACAGCACCCACGCCACACATGGCTGCTGACTGAATCTGATTGACCATCACTTGTTTGAGCAGATGCTAACATGAAGCTAACGAACAAAGGTGAAGGGATCGACCGGTGCTATGTGCTCTGCGTTTGTAGCCATGATGGTGCTCAGGAGCTGGATGGATGGGTGGATTGATGGACCCATGCACATGAGAAGCGCTTCTCTTCTGCCTTTGAACCCTGACCGCACAGAGCACCAGTGGGCAGTGGCCCTCCTATATTCATGTTACTTCATCAGACAAAAAAACAGGAAATTTCTTTTTTTTTCTAAAAAAAAACAGATAACATGAGACTTCAAAATTGCAGCTAGCCTTTGAAACAACGGGGATCAATTTTCACAGTTCCACAACAAACAGAGTCAGACATGAGAAGTGTCATTGCCAACTGGGGAATGAATGCTGACAAGTGGCCTCTGTTGAAAAAATGCCTATGAACTAGGCAGACGGAAACAAAACAAGAAAATGAACCTGCTTTATGTTCCTCCAACAGCATATAGTTAGAAAAGAATACCAAGAATATGGATTTTTACGACGGCACTGGCAATGTTAACTGAGAAAGTTACGTCTATTCCGGACAACAGACTACAGACTCGCAGCAAACTATTTCAAAACTAGCATATATAATACATCTTTGTACAAAAATAAAAGCCAAAGGTGAAAGGTACAACACAAAATCCTACTAACCAGTAGCTTACACAATATGATGTCCACAAACCAGCCCAGAGTTTACTTTGTACCAGATAGAAGTTCAACCTTAGAAAAGAAAAGTTCTAGACTTCCTTAGCCTCCAAAATCAGGGGATAACTCAATCCCCTCTTATTTTTGCGCTTAAGATCACTTGGTTCTGGCTCTCACATCAGAGAACAGGCATTTGGGTTCTCGTCGCTGAAGAGCTGAGGCGGGTACTGGTAGGCATAACCGTATCCGCTCGGATGATTGAACCTTGGGTAGTGCATATACATGTTAGCAATGGCGCCAGGGTCTTTATCTTTTTCTTCATCACCAGCATTGCCATCATCCTTCTTCTTATCCGCTTCTTTCTCGTCTCCACCTACATCTCCACCATCTTTCTTTTCCTCCTTGCCATCATCCTTCTTATCCTCCCCACCTTCGGCTGCCTTCTTGTCGTCCTTGGCATTTCCATCATCAACATTCTCAGCTGCAACAGGCTCAGACTTGACGATAGCAGCGTGCTTGCCAGTGCGCCTATACACATAATCAGCCAGCTTGGCCTCCTCGAACACACCCTTCACAGTGACTTGAGAAGCCTTCAGGTCTGCCTCTACAGACTGCACTCCTGCAAAGCCACATTACAAACTAATTGATGAATACTTGAGAAGCAGATGTATGCCTCGCCTTGACATTCCCTAAACTGAAATAATAGTTAATTGACAATATACAGCATAATTTGCACTGTTCGTATTTAAAGACATTTTTTTTGTCAAAAAAGTTAAGCTAGTGAACTTAACGTAAATCTATTTGTAGTTTTTGTGACATGTTAACTACATGTTCAGTGTACCTCTCAGAGTCTCAGTCGAATACAAGGAGAGAAGATCGAGTATATCTCGTATCAAGTACAAATTGCAACAGCGTACAGTTATCAAGTTTCACAGACAGACTATGAATCTTGACTGGTGTAATCATTGAAGTTTGATGTATCTTGCTAAAATATAAAATATCATCCATCACAAGACGACTTTAGTGAACTAATGGAAAGCTACGTTATGATGGATCATACAAGGGAGATGTGGCAACAAATTTGTACCTTTCATCTTGAGGATTCTCTTCTTGATCACTTGCGCACAGGCCTCACAATGCATATACACCTTGAGCACCACAGCGAGCACCGTGGGCTTTAGTACAAAACATAAAAGCCTCAGTCCCAAATCGTAGAAACAGTAGCAGTACACAATGCACGTAAAATTGATGTGACACATAATTGGAAGTAAAAATGGCAATGCAGTGCGTTCAAGAATCTAGGTAAGGATAATTCACCTCCTCTTTCTTCTCGGGTTTTGGTGGCTCAGGTTCTTCCTTTTTCTCCTCTTCCTTCTTCTCTTCTTTGGGCGGTGGCATTGGCGAGAGAAGCTCTACCTTGCGGCCTGTCTTCTTCTGCACGCGTTCCACTACCTTCATTGGGTCAGCAGCTGCCTTTTTCCCCTTAACGACCACCTTGTGTGCCTTTGTATCTGTAATAACATCTTCAACACCTGCACATCACAAGACCAGTATTCAGACTCTGGAACTCAATTCAAAGACTCGCACATTTGCAGGAAAAGAAATAGAAAGTTTGGAACAATTGCAGAAAGAGACAGCATACAAATTTCAGAAAAACTCGTGGAACTTCAGTTTCCGAGCTGAGAATACAATAATTAGTTAAACTTATGGCAAACCCAGAATCTTTACCATAATCCGTCATCATCATCTGATGACAGACAGAGGGGTTACATCTTTGTTAAGGCAACCTGAACTTCTTTTGAACATATGCTGCGCAGAGAGGCATATACTAAACTGCAGTGGTTTGCATTATGAGATATCTGATTGGGCGTTAAGGCTGCTGGGATCTTGTTTCACCACTAGCACAGAATACACGTGCGACTGAGTTGTCTCCTCCAAGCAAGCATTTGCCCACCTAACGTTTTCAAATGTAACTAAAACACCCACATGGTTTCGCTTAAAAATTGCTCTCCAAAGTTTGACTGAACTCCAAAGGCAATATCATAGAAATCATGGGAAGAGAAGTGGCGCCCCGCTTTGCCAAGTATGTACTATGATAATGCACAAGTACAAAGAGAACGAGCAGTAGATTAAAAAAAAGGAGAAAATTTTGAAATTCGCACCTTACGAAAGAGGCGCCTTAAACATTCCCTTAAAGCGATGCAGTACACAAATACGTACTTGGTTACATTTCAAATGACCAGAAAAACCACAAAAGTTTGCCCTTTTTTCAAAAGTACCGGTGGAAATCACTCCATAGTTCAGAAAACGGAACCAGATTTCAAATAAAACCTGGGGAAACAAACCAAACAAACAAAATGTGCAGATTTCAACATGATTTTTGTAACCATGGAAGAAGAGCTAATAGTATGCCAACTATCAAGAACACTTCCTGTTCAAAAAACAAAACAGTATACCAGGAACACAACAGCACAAAGCACAGCAGAAAAGAGAAGAGGTAAATCTATTACCATCAAATCCCTTGAGAATCTTCTTGACCTTGCGCGCACAGCCCTCGCAGTGCATGAAGACCCGCATGACCATCTCCTCCGGCGGCGGCGGCGGAAGAGGCGGGGCCTCCTCCTTCTTCTCCTCCCCTCCTCCCCCCGCGTCCTTCTTCTCCTCCACCTCCTTGGCCTTGTCCGCCGGGGCCGCCTCCTCCTTCGCCTTCTCCTCCTGCACCAACGCACACACAAAACGAAGCACATCAAGATCTTCCCGCACCTCTCCCAGAGTCAGAGCATCGGTGCCAAGAAGCCGCAGTCATTACCTCGCCCATGGTTCGCCCTCCTCTGCTCCGCTCTCAACGCACTAGAGTTTAGTTTTAGTCAGACACGCCTCTGGCGAGTGAGTGAGTGAGTGGTTCTTGCGCCCGTTGGGAGTGGGCTGTAGGTAACTTTTGGCTGGCTGTAACTCCACTGCCGCTACTTGTAACGCGCGCCGCAAGGGCCAGCGGCCAGCGGCTAGCGGGGACGACGGTGCGGCGGGTCAGTGGGTCAGGCCGGCCGGCCCGCACGGAAAATGCGTTGGAACTAATCACCCCTAAACTTTAATCACCCCTGTCTCCGGCTCATCTCATCTGGTGGTACCAGTACTAGAATTTTTTTTAATGTGGATTTGGCCCTCTCTCTCTCTCTCGTTTCCTGGCAAACTGGAGTAGAGCTGGACATAGGTGAGAGTGTGAGTGTGAAAGCTAGGACAGTATATTTGTATCTGGGACTTTGGATCCAGGTCATGGTTACTAAATACAACAAAATATGTCTTGTATCCTTTTTTTAGTTAGAGAAACAGTGTACTAAAGCACTAGGAATTTATCTTAGAACGTTGCACAAAAGTCACAGCTGGTGATTTTTAATGTACCAACTAAATGTTCATTTAACATGCCTCAAAATATGCATGGTTCACCTTGGAGACCATGTGGAAGTGTGAGTTTCCACTGATTAAACTGTGTCATGCAAAAGTCGCAAAAGGCTTATCTTGTGTTGTTATGAAACATTCCTTTGTTCTATGTATAGGTCCTCGATGGAAAATTTCTGTAGGAACTAAAATTTTTCAAAATTCTATGTTTTTCCTCTATTCCAAAGCATGTCTATAGGTCTGTTTGGAACACAAGATTTTCAAAATGTAGGAATAGGAAAAGTGGTATAGGAGCTATATAATTTTTACAAATCCTACATAAATTCAAAATGCATGAAAGTTACTGAGGAAAAATGGAAAAATTCAAAAGGAGAGATGGACACAAAGGAAGTTTCCCTAGGGTCCAACCTCATTTTAGTAATTTTCCTCCAAAACTCCTATGGATTCGTGCATAAGGCATGGTTAATTCCAAATGCACATAGGAGCATTGATATTTTCATAAGTAAGAGAAAGCAAAAGACTTAACATTGTACAATCTCTAATTTAAACAAGGCATAAGACATAAGCTCAATCTTGCATTGCCACATTCTAAAACTCGACATTGAGCCAACCAACAAGAGCGCTCATAACTGAGCATGTGATAATTCAAATTGATTCATAACCCTATAGAGGTGCACAACTTTGGCCACATGCACATGAGGCCAACACCCATACAACTGATAGGTTTGTAAGGGGTGACTCATGCACCAACCTTTCACACATTTGACCAAGGTGCCCAATGAACGATCAAGATGGATAGAGTGCTAGGACTCACCTCATCATTCGCACAGTTGAAAGCCCTAGTTTAGTTTTGGATAATTGATACAACTTAGTGTACTAACCCTTTGCTCTAAGTGATATGAGATAGGTTGGTACACTCCAAGTGGTGGAGCTAGATGATGGCACTCAAGTGCTCCAACTTGGAAAAGAAGAAAGAGAAAAACAAAAATGGGCTCAAGGCAAAGGTTATATGAATAGGGCCATTTTTTGTTTCACCAATCAACACACCAGAGAGGGTGTGATTGAGTTTAGGATAGATAGCCGTACTATGAAGAGGGAAAAATCATGGTTAAAGTGGTCATCAAGTGACACTAGGTCATGGCATTCATGTGTATGCATTAGGACCTAGTGTGAACTAACTTAACCCTTGAAAATGTTTTGAAAAAAATGCTAACACACGTGCACAAGTGGTGGAACACTTTGGGGTTAGCACTTGGAAGCAAGGGTTGAAGAAACAAATTGAAAGGAAGTGTCTTAGGTGCTCCAGACCTAGGGTTTTGGGAGGCCGGACCATGGCTCATGGGTCCGGTACCCAACCCTAGCTGGGTGTTGTTGCGGCGTAGGCTCCGGACCCTGGTGGAACAGGGCGTCCGGACCATGGTCGTATAGGTCTATCAATGTCGGTAGTGATGTGCCGGGAGGCACTATCAATATCGGTTTCTTAGGCAATGATGGGACCGATAGTGAATGTCAGATCTATAACAATGTATATTGAATTAATGTATTTTTTCACTTAGAGAGTTGTATGGTCTTGAACAACTAATTTATACAATTCTTCAAAAACACCTAACTGCATGGCTATATGTTTTTAAAACTGTGATACTCACATTTTTAGCTATAACTGTAATTTTTCTTTGAGAATAGCTATAACCGTAATTTACTCCCCTTCCAGGACCTATAGGCCATTTTAATTTTGTCTTACGGTTAAACATCTCTAAGCTTGGCATCGTTTATAGTATAATAAACCAAGAACACCTACAACATAAAAATAGTTTTATTAAATCCACATAAAATGTCTCATAGTACATTTATTTGTTATTATAGCTATTAATATATTTTATAAATTTAATCAAAGTTAGTAAAATTTGACTTAAGACAACACTAAATGACATACAACTTGAAATTAGAGAGTATAAGACTGTTGAAAGCATCTAGGTCTCTAGTTGGTTTTTAGTGATTAATGACTACACAAGATTACTGTGACTAAAGTGTGTTTTGTAGAGGCAATTAAAGTTAGGTCATGGTAATGGTGATTGATTGGGCAATTATGGTTTTCATGCCCCTGTCGATGGAAATCGTTTTGGTTTTCAGAGGATGGATGATAAGGTTAAGGACGGACTAGCTCTAAGTGTCGATTGGCGTTGAGAGACACTTAGATTAGTTTTAGGACTTTATTTTTCCTTTGGCCATACTATAAAGGGGGCATGGATGGGTAGCTTGACCTAGGCGTGTCTAGTGAGAAGAATGTGGTGCACATTTGTTAAATCTAGCGCTAGGTAGCTCAGAGGAAGCCTAAGATCATCAAAAGTTGGAAACCGATTTGAAACGGCGATCGAATCAGAGGTATGCAGCTCTAGTGGGAGTAGATAGGGTGGTGTGCACCGCCTTGGTCACCGCCCCTTTTATCTAGAGGTTGGGGTGCTCAGGCTGGCATCGGACAGGGCACCGCCATAGGGGTGGCGGTGCCACCGTCATAATATCCCAGAGAGCATCCCTAGAGGTGAGAGGGCACCGGACAGGGCACCGCCCCTAGGGTGGCAGTGCCACCGCCATTTTTATCCAAAGAGGGGTGTTTCAGGGGCTTGGTCACCGCCCCTGGGGTGGCACTGGACAGGGGGTGGCGATGCACCACCTTGCTGTCCGGTGACCCTGACTTTGTTGAGTTGGAGGGTAACGCTAGTTCCCTGGCTTGGGGCTATTAATACCCCTCCATCTAGTGCATTGAGACTCTCTTGCCCATTTGTTCAGCTGAGGAAACCATTTGGTGTGCAAGGGAGAGCAAAAGCCTAGTGGGGTTGTTGAGATTTGCTAATCCAAGATTAAGGACCTTATTAGTGCATAGAGAGTAGCAAGTGTGCATCAACTCTTCTCATTAGGCTTGGTTGGGTCAAGTGAGAGTTCGTGCTTGTTACTCTTGGTGATCGCCATCACCTAGATGGCTCAGTGGTGATTGGAAGCTTGGTGATCATCCGGTGGTGCTTGTGGATGACACAAGTCATGATGTGAGCGGTTGTGGGTGATTGACCGCGATGGAGTGTGGAAGAATCAGCCCATAGAGAGCACTTGATCATTGCGCGGATTAAGGGATAGCTACACCCTTGCGCGGGTGCTCCAACGAGGACTAGTGGGGAGTGGCGACTCTTCGATATCTCGGAAAAACATCGCCGCATTCCTCTCCCTCTGTTTACTTTGAGCATTTACATTTGAGTAATTCAATTCATGTCTTTACATTCTTAGAATTGTCATGCTAGAGTAGGATTAGAACCTAGGGTGCAAAACTTTTATGCGGTAGATCAATAACGAACACATTTAGGCACAAAGGGGATGAAATGGGCTAAGTGTAGGATTTAATTATTGCAAGAAATTTAGAATTAGCCCAATTCACCCCCTCTTGGGCATCTTGATCATTTCAATTGGTATCGGAGCCTCGTGCTCCTTAAATTAGGCTTAACCACTATTGACACTTGATATGGTAAACAGATAAATCTGCAAGTGCACGGATGTCAATGTAGCTTTCGCCCGGGAGTATTCCAAGGTATCGTATTTCCACGGAGAACGCGAAGTGGACTAATTAAGAACTAATAATGTCCAAGGGTAAAAGTAATAGGTAGAGAGGATATATGTGGTTTCTCTGAACTAAGGCAAGACTAAGGAATACTATATCACAGTTGTCTACTTCAGGGCGTACCTACCATAACCTCACCGAGAGGGTTGATTAGGCACAACAACACCATGAGCCCTATGATTTAATAACTAGACCTATCGTGTGGAATACAAAGGATGGACAGGGCTATCACCACCTGCCACCTACCACAATCTATCCGGAGGCCTAGCCATAAACACAGGCAAGCTATAGCCTAAGCACCACACTTAATCTATAGACTCATTACTCTAATCCTATACACGATGAAATGATACTAGAGTACTCTAACCAAGCGGTGAAACCAGTAAACACAATAATATAAATAATACTTAAGTAATGCAAAAGAGCAGAGTTACCACACGAGAAGATGCTAGACTTCACTCGAAGAAGAGCTTCATCCACCAAAGCATGAGTGGAGAGGATGCCGACAGTCCTGTCTCCTCCCCAAGCTTCTCCTCACTCTCTCCCTATCTTCTACTTATAAGTAGTAGAACTACAGAGCTTTTCCTAACTACTACTCTCACTTAGAGTGATGGAATGAGATGGTGATGATTACAAATGGCACCTCACACCACTATTTATAGTTCTCCAAGGTCGGTTGCTGTAGGGGGGTACTTATAGACATCAAGTAAGATGGTGGAGGTAACTTGGGCACCGGGTGGCATGGTAGGGCGCTGGCCGACATTGGATTGCACTGCCTTTCGATCGTACAGCATTGGTTGGCTCCCAAAGGCGGTTGTGAAGGCAGCACGTGCGAAGATTTGGTCGGTAAGGCGGTTCTAGGGTCGGTTGGAGGGCTCCAAGTCTATGACAGTGGACCCATGGATCCAAGACCACTCCATCGTGACCATCGGTGCAAACTGACTTAAGATCAACGCTGGAGAAGGCTTGGAGGACCTCTCCCATGGATCGGTGACATGGAATGGGCAAGTAGGGCACCGGACGGCGCCATGATGGGGCCAACCAGCATGGCATGTGGGCCCCTAGCCTCCCTACCTCGTCCACTTGCCTCCCTTGTCCATTTTCTTCACCATTTTGCACAATTTTTGCTATAATTCCTACATACAAATAAATCTCCATGTACAAGTGGAACTAGGTGAATTATAAAGCAAATCCTACACATGTGACCATTTTTCTTAGGATATGATGCAAACATAAAAAATATTCCAAGTCACATACTCGTACCTATGGGTTTTGAAGTGGCTAGAACATCACCTTGGGCGGTTGAAAAATGGAACAGTTCTAACTTGAAGACATAGATCACTTCTCCTTCTCAAGTGAGATTTGAGTTTTTTACAATATTTTTCAAAACAAATCATACCTCATGTTACTCCTCATATGGTTCTCTCAAATCACTTAGTGGTATTTGTGTATATGACCTCACTAAGATCTTTCTTTGCCTCAAGGCCCTAAAACTACGGCTTATGTAGAGCTTTGGGTAGGAAAACTTGAAAGGCATACTTAGAATGTTTATATTGTAAAGTCAAAGCATGGATCTATGGAGGAAAACAACATACGAACATGATCAAGAGTACAAGTGTGTGGATATGAGTGGAAGGTTGACTCCTCAAAGATTCTCTCTCCAAATCTAGATGATTGAGATCATGGGCTATCTTTGATGCTCATCCTCTTTTTTTTGCTCGACACTTTTTTTTACCAATCTCTTTCTCTCTCTTTTCATCATCTTTTCCAACTCTCTTTTTTTCATAACATATAGCCCATGTCTCTTTTTTTAGACTTGTACGGAGAATGGAGAGAGATCCTAGATGTATGGAGTCTTTATTTTCTAGAAAGGTGGAAAGAAATGTTTGTGGAGAGGTGAAAAGGAATGTTTGTGCTAGCTCTCAGTGTAAGAGCATAGCATAAGTGTGGAAAACATGTTTTTACTTACTCTCAGTGTAAGAGTATAGCATATATGGGTGGAGTGTATGTGATCTTGATCATGTAAGCATGGTGCATCACTCACTAGGGTCACACAATTTGACAAAACTCAAAATAGAATCTAACTAGCAACAAAACTCACAATCACTTCAATCTCAAAATTTAGCTATCAATCCAGAACCACCAATACCCCAAAATCCCCCAAGAAAAGAAGGAATTTCACCTTTGGAAATCCCTGTTGAAATTAAGGATGACCTCTTTGGTACTAATTTTGGTAGAGCATTAAATTTTCATCTTCATAAGAGACCTTCGAGTGAATATAATTTAAATTCTCTCAAGAAGGGATCTCTTAGAAAGTGTCCTTATTCCCATATAAGACATTGGGAAGAATTCAAGGATGGCATTTCAAGTAATGCCATAGAAGGAGAGCTGAGCCATCTAGAAGCCATTCCTATCCTCTCCTCTTCTATGTCCACATTAGATGTCTCATCTGAACCGATCTTTCAACCCATCCTTGACCTCGATGATCCCTCTTATGTATTAAGAACTTATATGCTGTTGCTAAAGAATGGATGGACAAGGACAAAGCCTTATGGGTAGAATCCAAACTTGTCTTAGATCCAAATGGTAAGCTTAAATCAATCTCTTTAATAAACATGACTTATCCAAGTTTGGAGGAGGCCTTAGACGAGATCAACCCAAGAGCCACCAATCCACGGGAAATCTTGGACAATAAAACATCCAATGAATGTCATAGGCATGGAATGATGGAGACAATGTTTCCGCCTATAGACATTCATGAAGAAACACCCTTAGAGCTTGAAAAGGAAGATAACATCAATGAGCGTGGAAGTTATTTCATAAACACCTCATCAAATTCATGCTCGCATGAGAAATCTCCTGAATTAATTGGTCTTTCCAACATTGCCACAGATGAGATCTTCAACCCCCTGATTCTCCTTGTTCATTAAGACTTTGAAAGGGTGGTTGTAGATGCATATGTTTATCATAAATATTGCAGATCTCGTTCTGTGAATCTTGAGATAGGTACATAAAGGTTGATGTTGGAGGGGAAACCACTTCACCAACTTGAGTGCAATTAGAAGGTTTCCCAAGGACGAGCTTTTGTCCTAAAAGCAAGCACTTTTGGGAGATAACATGAGCTTTCACTTTTTGGTGTAATGCCCTTGTGAAGTGAGCATAGAAACATAATTGTAAAAATATTCCTTCGGGTATTTTTGTCACTAACCATTCTAGGTTTGAAGCAAAAAGAATGAAGGATGATGACTCAAGGTATGTCCAACCAATCATCATGCAACATTGAATCACATCCATCCAAACTTGACTTTGCCTTGCAAAATTCAAGCCTGGGGGATGGGCTGCTTTGAAAAATTTTATGCCATGTTGCTAATTCATCTTGGTTGTCTCTACGTTTAAATCATCTTGAATAACAATCATGCTCTTTCATTTCCAATTAAATAAATCTCTGTAATGCTTTCATGCTACCTATGTTTACTATAGTATGTTCGAGGTTTGGAATATGTTCATACATCTTTTAAATTAAGCATGGTGCTTAGGTTAAAATGCCTTCCTAAATCAAATTAGACGTGATGTCTAGGTTGATTTTTGAACCAAGAATATGATATAGTAGATACTGGTCATTTTGTTAGACTAACCCTATGTAGGAAACTTTTAATTCAATATTGGTAAGTCACGAGATGAATTCAAATCGGAGATGAAGCAAGGCACAACTCGTTCATTATAGATATAAGAACTACATACCTCATGCAACATGGATGAAAGAACTGTAAGTATCAAAGTTCATTCACTTTGTCTTTTGCTGCAAGTTACCTTTGCCTTGAGCCATGCTTGTATAAAACACGATCTCTATTCTAAAGTAATCCCAAAACTATCTTTTCATTAGCATAGAGGGAAATTACAAAATTCTAGACAAATAACCCGTGTTTCAAAATTGTATATTCCTTTGGGTATGTGTTGTCCACTAATCCTTTGCAGGCATAAAACAATGAGTGAGGCAAAAGGTCTAACAAGGTGTCAAAAGATCAAAGAGCAGAAAGATGGCATGACAAAAGGATGAGAAAGAAAAGGCGTGAACTAGGAAACAAGAAGCTCATGAACAGCTCAAGCTGCGAGACTAGCCGAACAAGAAAAACTTCAAACAAAAGGGAAGGACCATCACGAGTCATCTATCCTTCGTCATATGGTGATATTACACTCCAATGATAAAGGTAACATCCTAAGGTAAATGGTCATTATTTAAAAAGCTTTTCCTTGATTCCGGTAGGCACATAAATAAGAAACAAAATATGTTTGAGTTACAATTTACCAGATCAAACCTGATTAACTCAACATGTCTTATTCTTTAAGCTTATTCCTAGCACCACTTTCTTGATCTCATAGTCTTAACCAAATAAGCTGAATAGTGCACATCCTAATTTTGGAAGATGATAGTCATAATTATGTAAAGTTCGATACATTATGTAAAGATAGACAATTCTTCCATAGGTTAAGCAACTCAATCTTTTATGCCAGATGAACTTAAATAATCTTTTGGTCTTATCACCCATGAAATAATTGAACAAAACACACAACATCAACTTCATCTTGTTCAATGTGCCTAAGGTTAGAGAAGAATAAATAAAGTTTTGGTTCTGTTGGTGTTTTCCCACCAACAGAGCCCATGCACTTGATCTCTACCTTGTCTTATGAGCAGGACACACTTCAAGCAAAGTGTGGGGGAAGACAGTTGACTCCCCAATTTCTACAAGTAAAGGTTCTGAACCTGCTAAACTAAAATCAAAACTCAAAACCAAGATGGGTTTGGTAGAAAAAGGTGACATCACCATTAGAGACACCACCACAAGAATCCTCATCTTCAGAGCGAATCGAGACACTTGATCAATGAACTTCACAAGAAGAAGTCTAGTCAAAGGACTTAAAACACTAAACCCTCACCGAAAGAGCTAGCTTGGAGGAGAAGCACTCTCGTGTATCCAGGTAAGTATGCTTTCCCTTTGTTCTAGTTTTAGTTTCTTTTAAATAGTTAAGAAAATGGTGAATCAAAAACAAAATAAAAAGGTGTGTCTAGTTTGCTTTAATTTATTTTTAAGAGTTGAGTAAAATAAAGAGGACTTAGAATAATCTCTTAAATGGAAATGATGAATAGTTGCTATGTTGTTATTCCTTTTAAGTACCTAGTTTTCAGCCTCGAATTCTTCCAAGTTTTGGATACGACTGATTTGATATAAAGATTTACTCTGAACTGGAAACTCGTGGGTAGCATATGCTTGAGCTAAGTCTAGGTAATTGACGGATATGATATGAGAAGGTCTGAGCTACTGTTTATCTTGTTTCAAGTGACACTAAAGTTCTGGAGATTTACTTTCTAAAAAACACAAAAATGCTATATGATGAGTTCCTGTATGACAAAGCTTGAATTCTTACCAAAGCCATACATGTTATTTAGGCTAGGAAAACTTCCACATACATGCTGCTTGTTTTTTCATTGAGTTTTGTCATGCTTTGTTGACCATTATGAGAGATTTGTCATGCTCTTAAAATCAAGATCACGTACACACCATAGATACCTGCTGCTCCTACATTGGGAGTATGCAAAACATGCCTTCCATCTAGATCAACCCAAAAATATTTTACTCCTACACTAGGAGTGAACACCAAAAACATGCTCCATAGGTTTTTCATCCATTAAATAAATGCTCCTAGTTTTTGTTGCTATCTCTCAATTTTTTGTTGCAGAAAAGAGATATGGGGCTATGCAAAAGTTATTCATAAAAAAGAGTTAAGAAAAAAAATGGACACAAAAGTGTTTGAGATATTTAAAACAATGGGTACTTAGATGCCCGCCTGAAAAAGAAGAAGAAGAGATGAATAAGACAGCCCCTACTCTCTAGCAAATGTTTTCAAGTTTCAAAAGAGAGATATGTTTTCAAGGAGCAAAGTAGAATTAGGTTAGCCACCATATATATCCACCATATATCCACACACATGCACATCTTTATTTGATTGTATGACTCAACTCTCTTTGGATTCGTTGTTTGACTTTACAATATATGCATTGCAAGTATGCTCTAGCTTTATCCCTACCTATGAACTCCACATAAGCTTTAGTTGTAGAAAGAGAAAAAAGGGCATAACATCTTTATTGCCTTTGGTGAGGCTCCACAAATACCACATATATTGAGAGACTTGAGGATGTCATACAATAGAATCTCTGAGTTTTATTTTGAAAACTTATAAAAACTCCAGAACAATGGTGGAACAAAGAACTTGAGACATAGTGCTTGACTTGATTGTTCTATCTTTTAATTGCTCAAGACCCAAGTGAAGGTTAAGAAGCCCCATGGTTGAAGGTAATATGGGTAAGTTTGACAGTCAGATCAGTTTATTCTAATCCGGAGGAGAATTTTTGATTGAACACATGTGTACTTTTGAGGCATGAAAACATTGTAGCAATTCCTGATCCATTGCTGAGTTTAGATTTGCTCAGGGACTGACAAAGATTCAGCTTGGGGGAACTTATTGATGGTCACTAACATTAATTATAAACCATCAACATAACCTATATTTATACTTATTCCATCACCAAACATAGGTATAAGGGGTTTAAACTAATAAATTCTATGAGTTTTGGTGAATCTGTGTTTTCAGCAGGGTTTATCCAGAAAGCCATCAAGGGGGACCTATTCGTCAAAGGAAATTATGGAATTCTGCCACGTAAATAGCGTGGGAAGATTCTAGAAGACTCCAGGAGGCTCTCCACCGAAGCAGACCCCGAGGGGCTACCATGTGGGGCCACCCGCCCCCACCTATAGGCCGCTCGGCCCCTGGGCCACCTATCAGCCTCCATGTCGCAATGTTGGTTCTCCATTGCCTCCTAGGTTGCATCTACGCCATTCTTTAAGTCAGTTTGATCCAAGAGCTCACATTGGATGCTTCGGCCTATATATACCAGCTCCTGCCACCCTCCCTAGAGCCATCCTGAAACCCTAATTCATATCATGAGGATGAGAGCCAGCTATCAAGAGAAGATTAGTCCTCCATAGGATCTAGTCTTGTAAATAATAGTAAGATAGATAGTGAGGGAAGAGTTTGGAGAAGGTGCCGGCCTGTCAGTGCTCTCTCTACGGCTTGTACCTTGGCGGATCTAAGTTCTACTTGAGCTTGCCTTTCAGATTTCTCTGGTAATCAATTTTTGATTCAAGTAAGTAATTGTTTATATTGTTCATCAAGATCATGACCCTCTTTTGAGTGCTTTAATCTATAGATGCTCTAGGTTAAGGTATTAATCATAAGTGTAAGCATGGTGCTTAGACTTAGGTTAATCGTGGATGCACCCTGCATTCTGGATGGTGGTAGATCATGTGTGTGACATCAGTTCTATATAGCCTGTACTATATAGCTTTGTTGAGCCTTTGTAGTCCACCTCTCGTCTGTAGGCGCAAGTAGGACGTGGTTATGAAGGAAAACATCCTCTGCTGGTGTCTTTCTCTAATAATGTCCCTAGTTGAATAGTAGAAGACATAGCTTACCCTTGTTAGAACTAGAGAACCTTAGTTTTCCTCTCTACGCCCCTATTTATCTCAACCTTGTTTCTACCCCTAGTTAAGTTAGATCATAGTTAGTCTCACATGTTTCCCTATGGATACGATACTTGGAATACTTTTGGGTGAAAGCTACAGTGGTATCCGTGCGCTTATGGATTTATCTATGTGCGTTAAATATACCAACATCTATGCTATCAACTACTACTCTAGCGTTTGCAAAGGGTTATCCATCTTTATCAGGGCCCTCTACTAGAGTATCCATCACGGAGATGGACGACGAACCCACAAACAACCAAGAATAGAGCTTAACTATTCAAAGGACTTAATGCCACAAGAACCACGAACACTCACTTTAGCAGAAAGCTCCATTGAGGCACAAGTGTTCGTCGAGGTACAAGCTTAGGGAGACACCAACAAGTCTGGTTGTTCCCCGTACTCTCCCTCATAACTCTAGATAGCTACTAGGGCCTAAGCCCTTTGGAATGAAGCTCTTATGTGGTGCTCTTTCTCCCTTGAGGTGTTGTTGTGAATGAGGGGGAGAGGTCATCCTTTTATAGGTGGAGAGGAGGGGTGTATTCCTTAGAATATTCCCTAGATCCCCTCATATGGAAGGAACAAACCGCCTCCACATTAAATTTGCCTACATCCCCACTTGGACCGACCATTGGAAGGCTATAAGAGGTGGCCTGTGAAGTTTGGGTCGAAACGGGGCCATTGGCGGTGCGGCCGCACCCCCATTGGGGCCTTTGGGCCCCATCTTCAGTGAGTGATCTCCTTTGGACCTCTTGAGTGGGTTCACGTGTGTGCCCGGCAAAGATTATGCGATTTGATTTGGGTTTAGCCTTATTCTCCTCTCGTTTGGGCCCTATTTTGCCTGTTTGTGGGCCTCTCTCTTTTGGGCTTGTGTAGAATGGTTTTTGTGCTTTGTTCTCTTGCACATTTTTAGCCCTTTTATGTGTATTTTCATAAATACCCTCCTGCAAATGAATAAACACCAAAACTCATAGAATTCGTTAGTTATAAACCCTAATTCTATGTTTGGTGTCCGCATTGGATTATTTTATGTGATAGTTGGCGGTTAAAAGTGTGAGTTAAGGACCACCAACAACTCCCCCACACTTAACCCTTTGCTCATCCTCGAGTAAAGTTAAGGACTAAGATGGGTCATCTCCTTGATATGACATCTGCATACAAGTTATTCCAAGCTTCACATGTACTTGTGAACTTCAAAGTGTCTACCACATTATCTTGGGTAATTGAATAATGGAACAACATGGATTCAAATTTCCTTGCATCAAACAGTTCAAAAACTTGAGTTTTCATTTGATTTTGAAAATGTAACATAGCTAAGCTCCTCAAATGATTCTCTTAGATCACTCAAGTTTGTGTTTGGTTCCTCACCAAGGCATATCATAGTGTTGCCTTCTTTCTTTCCTACTTCTAAAAAGCTTATATGGATCTTTAGGTAGGGAAAGATATGAAGGCATACTTACTGTACATATTTTGTTAAGTCAAAGCTCGGATCCAAGGAGAAAGATGTCATACTCTTAGATCAAGAAGTGCAAGTATGTGGTTGAACATTTCTAAATCTATACTATACTCCTTTTGTATGAGTGATCTCTCTCTAGCTTTTTATTTTGAGACATGGCTTTTATTTCTTTTTTTCTTTTTATGAGCCTTCTTGTGCTCATCTTTTTTTCAATACCTTGGGACCTTCATGTGTCCCTATTTTTTTCTCTTTCTTCTTGGACCTCCATGTGTCTATTTTTTTGTTTTCATACTTTTGCATAGCCCCTATCTCTTAAACCACATATTGAGAGAGATCACTATCTCGTAAAACATAGAGTATTTACCTAACAAATATTTTTTTTGTCTACTCCTAGTGTAGGAGCAGAGTTTTGGGTGGATGGATGCATGTTTTAGCTTATTCCCAGTGTAGGAATAGCTTATTTATGTGGGTGTATGTGTTCTTGATCTTGGGGGCATGATAACTTTCTCAACAAGGGTCAACAAGACTTGACAAAACTCAATATAGGAATAAGTAGTATATGGAGGTTTTATGTTCTAATCACTAGATATGGCTTTGGTAGAAATTTAAATATCATTGAGGAGCATGCTATTTGGATTTTGATTTTAAAATAAATCCCAAGTTCTTTGCATAAGAGAGCAAAGTTCATTTTTATCCTATTATATCACATATTCCAATTACTTAGATAATATGGGGTCCCTATGATGAGTTGTCCACAAATTTAGGAATATTAGCGAGGAATAAAGAGTGCAAATTTCATCAAAGGATAGCATGGAGATGGAACATCATTTGGTTTGTATTTTAAATTTGTTTAGTTTTAATCTTTATCCAAATGTAGGGAGAGAGGATGCACAAACCGAGTTTGGAACTATTGATCTATTGTGCATCATTTATGGGAGGTTTTGAAAGCTTTGTGTGGAGCATCTCCCCCACACTTGTACCTTGTAGAACTTGATTGTCCTCCTTCGAGTAACACGATCTTTCTGATCCAAGACTCGGATAGGATACTCAGAATAGGTCAAATCAGGTTCAAGTTCCACTCCTTCAACCTCAACATTCTGCTCAGGCACTCGGAGACACTTCTTCAATTGAGAAACATGGAACACATCATGTACCGCTGCAAGATGTTCTGGTAATTTCATGCGATATGCCACTTTTCCATACCTCTCCAAAATTTGAAAGGGTCCAATATATCGAGGTGCCAACTTGCCTTTAACACCAAAACGATTAACTCCCTTCATTGGTGATACTTTCAGAGATACAAAATCTCCTTTGTTAAACACCAATGGTCTACGTCGTCTATCCACATAACTCTTTTGTCGGGACTGAGCTATCTTCAAATTACTTTGGATTTGCCTAACCTTGTCTTCTGTTTCTTTCACAAGGTCAACCCCAAAGAACCTTCTTTCTCCAGACTCAGACCAACTCAGCGATGTTTTGCATCTATGACCATAGAGTGCTTCAAATGGAGCCATTCTAATGCTTTCCTGATAACTATTGTTGTATGAGAGCTCAGCCAAAGGTAAGCATTCATCCCACTTATTGGAATAGTTAAGGACACAATACCTTAACATATCTTCAAGTACTTGATTGACTCTTTCAGTCTGTCCATCAGTCTGCGGATGATAAGCTGTACTATACAGTAGTTTGGTACCCAATGAAGAATGCAATTATTTCCAAAAGCTAGAGACAAACTATGTACCCCTATCGGACACAATAGTCTTGGGTACTCCATGGAGGCTCATGATTTGCTCTAAATACATCTTGGCATACCGTATAGTGGGATATGTATTCTGGACTGGAAGAAAATGTGCTAACTTGGTTAGTCGATCTACAATAACCCATATTGAGTCAAATCCCTTTGATGTCTTGGGTAGACCAACAATAAAGTCCATACTTATGTCCTCCCACTTCCAAGATGGAATAGGTAATGGTTGTAATTCACCAGCAGACCTCAAATGTATAGCTTTCACCTTTTGACAAGTATCACACTTTGCTATGTATCTAGCAATCTCTATCTTCATTTTGGTCCACCAAAATCTTTGTTTCAAGTCATGGTACATCTTGTTACTTCCTGGATGGATAGATAACCTAGTAGCATGTGTCTCTTCCAGAATTGACTGCCGCAACTCAGGAACCTTTGGTACCACCAGGCGATCCTTGAACCATAACACACCTTCATCATCTATGCTGAAGCATTCCTCTTTTCCATTCCTGACCCTTTCTTTGATATGGGCTATACCCTTGTTTTCTTTCTGAGCAGCTAATAACTTGATCTCGAATAGTGGCTTCAACCATTATGTTGGTCAAACTGCCTTGTTGAATTACCTCTACATTCAACTTCTCCATCTCTTGACATAAAGTCAATCCCATTGTTTTCACTGCTAGACAATTGCAATAACTTTTGCGACTAAGGGCATCTGCAACCACATTTGCTTTGCTAGGGTGATAATGTACTTCCAAGTCATAATCTTTAATCAGTTCTAACCATCTTCTTTGTTGCATGTTCAATTCTGATTGAGTAAAGATATACTTTAAACTCTTGTGGTCTATATAAATATGGCACGTATTACCAAGCAGGTAATGCCGCCAAATCTTTAGAGCATGGACAATAGCTGCTAATTCTAGATCATGAGTCGGATAGTGTTCTTCATGTTGCTTAAGTTGCCTGGATGCATAGGCAATGACTCGGCCTTCTTGCATCAACACACATCCAATACCAATACCTGAAGCATCATAATAAACATCAAACGGCTTCTCGATATCAGGTTGGACTAATACTGGTGCAGTGGTCAACAGTCTCTTCAAAGTTTGGAATGCCTCTTCACAATCAGATGACCAGACAAACTTGACTTGGTTCTTCAACAACTCAGTTATGGACCTCGACCGAAACTCCGATTCACCGTGGCCAGCGTCATCCGGTGAGCTGTTGCCCTTGCTTGTGGTCTCTACAGCTTTGTCTCGACGCTGTGATGCTTAATCCGTTCTTGCTTGGTCGTTTTGTTCACTGTAGTCACCGAAACTCCATCGCCGATGAAGTTTGCTCCACCGTGACCACTGTCACCGTCGACCCGCGTCACCGTAGCTCCTCTGGTCTCATTCTTTGCTTCAACACGTTCGGGGTGAGCTGCTGATCCTTTCTAAGTCTTTTGTTTGATCTCTACTGGCTTTGTTTCGCCGGCGTAATGCCGCCGTGCCACCGCATCCACCATGGCCGGTGTCAGCCTTGTTCCATGTCATAATCAACCTCCGTAGTGCCACAGATCGATGCGTCTAGTCGTTGTGAACATTTTGGTGCTATGGCCGTCGCTGTTGGGCTCACCGGCGACGAGTTCGCGTCGGTCAGCGCCGTTGTCGTCGCGGTCAAAGCCGGAGGTTAGGGATGACAAGTGGGTCCCGTATGTCAGTGACTGTATAGTTCAAATTGAATTTTTCTATTTTCAGAAATGGATGAATAGTGTCTGTGTTTTGTTATTTTTGTGTAGATTTGTTTAGGGCTCCAAAAATTATGAAAATTTTTGTGTGATCTCTCTGTGATGAATACTATTTAGGAAAAATATGAAACTTGAAATTTGAATAAATTTTTAATGTTCAAAAATTCAGTCAATTAATTGATAAATACAATTTCCATAATTTTTGTAGGTCACTGTATAGCTCCAAAAATTATGAAATTTATTTTGGTACACTAATTTGTTATGAGGAAGCTTACATAAAATTTTGAGGTCATTTGGAACAAGTTTATTTTTGGGCTTATTTCAAATTAATTAAAAATTGAATAAAAGCAACCCTAATTGTTAGGGTTAGGGTTTAATTTTTGTTTAGGTCATGTTGTGTGACCAGTAGGGTTTCAAGATCAGTTTGGTAAAGTCACATGTGTGGTTCTTGCCGGTAGAATTGCAAGTTGGTTTTGTTGGCTTGCTACTGTACCGTGAAGGAAAATCGTATTCGGGGTGTTGTTACATTTCATGTACCGTGAAAGCATCATGTTTACATTATCATTATGTTAAAGCATATGTTATCATTTCGTGTAGAACCCGAGAGTGAAACGATTCTAGTTGAGCAAGTCCTGGAAGGATCCCCGGTTGTCACAGGATTTGATAATTGTGGTACTGTTCCGGAACCTGAGATCGTCAACGAAGGCAAGCCCCGATTTATGCATTAAACCATTACCTTGTGTACTTTGAAAAGTTTATCACCTATGTTACTTATTATATTAAGTTGATTTACTTCAAATGTTACCTACTTGATGCATTGCCTACCTTATTGATTGTTTACCATCCTTGAAGATGATTTCATTTCCAAAGGCGTAGAATGCTTAGTATGCTTTATGGTAGGCTTTCAAAGTAAAAGTTTTGATACAATCAAAGATGGCATACTGGCCAAAGAAAGAAAGAAAGAAGATAGAATGAACTAGAGACTAGTCGGGTGGCTTATCTTGAATGTTGGGTAATGTTGCCGACTATGTCGCTTAAAGGCCACTCATTGTGGATCTTCTGAACGAGACACTTTGTAGTACTGGTCACATACTCCGGTAAGCCTACTTCGGCTAATCCGATACTAAGACGAATGCCCATGCACTAGGAGTGGTGAGATGGCGGGAGTAGCGTGTACCCTCGTGGCTTGAATGTGGCCGGATTTGAGGCGTGCTGTGCTCTCGGGTGGCGTGGAGATGGCTTAGTATGGGAGGATCCGGTAGCGAGGTTGATATATGCAAGATTAAGTTCTACATATGTCGTGTGATAAGGAATCCCTAGCTGGGACTTGAATCAATTCGAATTGCCGGTGCTCCACGGATATGGAGACTCGATTCATTACAGAAGCAATGCAGGACTTGTGAATTACTAAAACATGAGAAAAAGGAATGGAATGAGAAGGATTGGAACATGGGATATGAACACTTAGTTGGAGATATTGAACTAAAGTACTTAGTGGTAAAACTTGAAACTAGGATCAAGAATAGTAAGCTTTTGGCAAATAACTTTTGAATCTTTCTACATCCTTACCTTGACCCAACATCTGCATCTCTAAGACCTTCACCCTTTTTGGTCGGGTCAGTCTTGTTGAGTACTTTTGTACTCAGGGTTTGTTAACCCTTGTTGCAGGTGAGTCGCATGCGCAGGCTTGTTTTGGTCCCTGCTGCATGTCAGTGTTTGAAGTCGATGACAATGACGAATGATGAATGGCATTTGGACATGGCACTAGTTTGTGTGAAATAAATAATGTTAATGTAATATTATCCCGCTACTATGGTTGTATGACACTTATGGTTTTGTAAGTTTGAAACAACTGGTTTGTAATATCAAAACTTAAGTCTTCCGCTTTATAATCTCTGGTATGTATATTGAAAACTATTGTAATCTGCAATGACTGTGATTGGGATCCTGTTTGGAAAAGATTCATGGATGATTCAGGCTTCCCGAGGACACCCGACAGATCTGTTAAGTTGTTGGGAACTTGTGTACGCTATCTGAGGTGTTGAGACATCGATAGGTGCACGTGGGCCCGATTTCTTAGGAGGTTCTGCCACAGCTGGTATCAGAGCAGGTCCTATCTAAGATCATTGTAGGTTACTTTGGAAAACCTTCAAATTGATTTGGATCAGAGAAAGTAAACTTGATATTTTAAAGTTCAAATTTCTTCCTTCTTTCCTCTAATCTAGCCTCAATCCTATCTTATTTGAAAGTTTGTGGTGGATAATATGATTAGGTTTGTCCTATGTATTAAAAATTTAGTACTTTTGATTGTATAAATCTTTTGTACTCGGATTCGTAAGATCGATTCATGCATCATGCTTGAGCACCTTGTATAATAATTCCCCTTAAAAGTGGTTGGGTAAGTAATGTCAATCCCATTCTTGCTAACCTCCATTATCCTCAAGCTATCCTTATAGTCCTATCCTAAATTCTACAGGCTATGGCAAAGACCAAGATAACCACACACAAGTCCATTGGACCTCACGGAGTCCCTCGTCACCAGTTGGCATCGCGTAACCGTGAGCTTGGTGAAGGAAGTTCCAAGACCCTAGGAGATGAAGAATCTTCAAGCAATCCCACCAACATTGAGAACCTTACCAAGGAGCTCAACATTCTTCATCGAGTTCATGCCAAAGATCAAGAGAAGCTGGCGGAAATGGAAAGGGACATCACCAAGAATACTGAGTTGCAGAATGAAGCCTGGACACGAGAGGATGCGGCCAATGAACGCATCCATGAGTTGGAGTTCTACGTAGAAGATCTGGAGATGGACAATGCCATTCTTCATGAGAATGTCCACATGATGTACGCTCAACTTCATCCTCCTCATGGGGATGGTGAGATTCTGAGATGAAGAAATGATTGTAGATCCGGTGAAGTCGAGAATGAAGAAGAGGAGGAGGATCACGAGGAGTTAGTGTACTTCTCCGAAGAAGATGAGGTTTAAATGTCCGATATGGGCACGGATGCCGATGACTAAAAGCTCGGAGTAGTAATAGTTCCTTTACTGCTTTCCTAGTAAACCAGGGTTGTCTTGTGGGATACAAGACATGTAACATAAATAAGAAACCCTTTGTGGCATGAAACCTTTTAACTGCTTTCAATAAAATAATAATGTAAATAAACATGTCTCTCTAACGGATGCCTCGCATTAACACCGAATCGGTGTGGTACTTCACAAGACAATGATGAAGTCCCAAATCCTCCACCAATGCCTCGAGTATGGCAGATGCCATAACTGCACTCGTCTATGCAACGGCCGATAATGCTAGGTTGTTAAGGGAAATGGCTCAAAACCAACAAGCACCACACCCTAATCATGGTCGCCGTAATAATGGAAATGATGAGACAACCTATATTGATTTTACTGACACACATCCATCTGTGTTCTCTAAGGCAGAAGAGCCTTTAGAAGCTGACGATTGGCTCCGGACAATGGAGCAAAAGTTTGAGCTGATTCGCTATACCGAGATTCAGAAACCAAGGTTTGCGGCACAGCACCTCCGAGGAGCTACTTGTGCCTGGTGGGCAAATTTGGTAGGTATGCATAATTTGCTTGGTCACCAAATCACCTAGATGGAGTTTAAGGATGCCTTTAGGGCACACTATATTCCAGATGGTGTGATGACCATGAAGTTAGAAGAGTTCCTGGCTCTTAAGCAAGGGGGGCACCCGGTGATGCACTATGTTGGGCGTTTCAATCACCTGTCGCAGTATGCTATAGAGTATGTGAATACTGATAGGAAGAAGAAGAATCATTTCATGAGAGGCCTGAACACCAAACTTCAGACCATGATGGCAACTTGTGGTAATGCAACTTATCATGAGACTGTCAACATTGCTATCGCTTCAGAGGAGAATTACCACCGACATAAGGAGGCGAAGAAGAAGAGAGCATTTGCTTCTGGATCGTCGAGTGGAAAGCATCAAAAGGTGATCTACCATCCTCAGAATCATGGCCATGCACCATTCCGCCCACAACAAAGCCAAAAGAGAGCAAATCTTTATTCACCCCGCAACTAATACGCCCCTTATACTCATCAAGCACCGCAGCAGCAAAACAATACAAATAATGCAAACCACAATGCTACTCTCCAGAATCACAATTATCCATGCTATAATTGTGGTAAACCCGGACACTTTTCCCGAGAATGTCCGTATCTTAGGAAGAACAATCCTGATGCACCCAAAGCCCCTGTTACTCAAGCTCAGAATCAGTACAAGGGCAATGCTTAGAATAGTCATAAAGGTCAGACTGAGAAGAAATCTGGAAGGGTCTTCTATACTGTGTGGAATCTATTCCGGAAGGAGAACCCGATAATGATTGGTATGTTTCCGTTGCTAAGCACCTGCAATTACCTTATTTGATTCCGATTGCATCCCATACATTCATCAATCGTACATTTGTTGTGAAGCATGGGATAACTATTGGGGAAACAAAAGAACCATATCATATCTGATGCATGGGGGACGACTACGTACAAGGGAGATAGTTTAGCATGTACCTATTGATTTGGGAGGACATGAGTTCCCTACCAAACCGACATGTTGATATTAAAGGATCAAGATATAGATGTGATCCTTGGTATGAACTGTTAACTCAACACGGGGTGTCATAGATGTCCTCGCGAGAACCATAAGAGTAAATGTACTGGCAAAGAAACCCAACTTCTCATCCAACTTCCCTTTCCTAAAGTACAGTTGGAAGCGATCGTGCAACTCTTTGTTGAAGAAGCCGAGAACATTCTGTGGTATGTGAATTTATGGATGTTTTTCCCAATGATCTACAGGGACCGCCACTGACCGAGATGTGGTGTTTAGAATTGACCTAAAACCGAAGCGGCTTTTGTGTCCCAAAGAGCATATAGGATGCCACCCAAAGAACTAGCGGAATTAAAATGTAACTACAAGAGTTGTTAGACAAGGGTTTCATTCAACCCAGTTCATCACCTTGGGGATGCCCTGCTATCTTCGTGAAGAAGAAGGACCAAACCTTAAGGTTATGTGTTGACTATCGGCCGTTAAATGAAGTCACCATAAAGAACAAATACCCCTTACCCCGAATTGATTTGCTTTTTGATCAACTTGCGGGAGCTAAGGTGTTCTCGAAGATAGACTTGAGATCAGACTATCACCAGATTAAGATCAGACGAGAAGATGTGCCGAAGACAGCGTTTACTACCCGATATGGTCTATATGAGTATTTAGTCATGTCATTTGGACTGACTAATGCCCCGGCTCATTCCATGTACCTAATGAACTCAGTTTTCATGCCCGAGTTGGATAAGTTTGTAGTTGTATTCATTGATGACATTCTTATCTATTCTAAGAGCAAAGAAGAACATGCGGAACATCTCCGCATTGTTCTACAACGATTAAGAGATCACCAATTATATGCCAAATTCAGCAAATGTGAATTCTGGTTAGAGGAAGTATAATTTCTAGGTCATGTGTTATCTGCTGAAGGTATAGCTGTTGATCCGAGCAAAGTAGAAGAAGTCCTTAACTGGAAAGCACCTACCACTGTTCATCAAGTTCGTAGTTTTCTGAGGTTGGCAGGTTATTACCGTTGGTTCATCCCTAACTTCTCGTAATTGCGAAGCCAATCGATTGGACTCTTTGAAAAATCAAACTAAGTTTGAATGGTCAACTAGATGTGAGGAGGCCTTTCAGACATTGAAGAAGTTGCTGATAACTGCACCAGTTTTAGCACAACCTGATATCGAGAGGCCATTTGATATCTATTGTGATGCCTCTGGAATTGGTATTGGTTGTGTTACGATGCGAGGAAGGCGAGTAATATATATGCTTCGACATGACTCAAAAAGCATGAAGAACATTATCCCACCCATGATCTTGAATTAGCCGCTGTTGTTCATGCACTCAAGATTTGGCGACATTATTTATTGGGCAATATATGTCATATCTATACAGATCACAAAAGTTTGAAATATATCTTTACTCAGTCATAGTTGAATATGAGGCAAAGAAGATGGTTAGAACTTATCAAAGATTATGACTTAGAAGTGCATTATCATCCGGGCAAGGCTAATGTGGTTGCCGATGCCCTGAGTCGCAAGAGTCATTGTCATTACCTGATTGTAGAACCTATGCAACGAACATTGTGTCAAGAGATGGAGCATCTGAATTTACAAATCATAGAATAAGGTTTCCTGTCCAATATTGCAGTTGAGTCCACTATCAAAGATTAGATCATTGCTGCTCAACAGAAAAGTAAGGGCATAGCCCATATCAAGGATAAAGTCAGATCTGGAAGATCAACATGTTTCAAGATTGATAAATCAGATGTCGTATGGTTCAAGGATAGATTAGTAGTACCCAAAAATCCGGAGCTACGAAAGTAGATTCTTGATGAAGCTCATTCTACAAGATACTCTATTCATCTAGGTAGCAACAAAATGTATCATGATCTGAGAACGAGATATTGGTCGACCAAAATGAAAATAGAAATAGCTCAATATGTGGCCAAATATGATACTTGTCAGAGAGTCAAAGCGATTCACATGAAGACTGCGGGTCCATTACATTCCTTGCCAGTTCCATCTTGGAAGTGGGAAGATATCTGTATGGACTTCATAGTAGGGTTGCCTAGGACATCTGCAGGCTACAATTCAATATGGGTTATTGTTGATCGCCTAACCAAGATAGCTCATTTCTTACAAGTCAGAGATAAATATCGAGCAGAGCAGTATGCAAAGCTTTATCTGGATAGAATCTTCAGTCTGCATGGGGCACCCAAGACCATTGTCTCTGACAGAGGGTCATTGTTCATATCCAAGTTTTGGAAAAGTCTACATGAGTCTTTGGGAACTAGACTTATCCATAGTTCTACTTATCATCCGCAAACAGATGGACAGACGAAAAGGGTAAATCAAATTCTTGAAGATATGTTAAGAGCATGTGTTCTCTCCTATGGTGCTATATGGGATGAATGCCTTCCCTTAGCTAAATTCTCATATAACAATAGCTATCAAGAGAGCATTAAAATGGCACCATTTGAAGCATTGTATGGCCGTAGATGCCAGACACCTTTACATTGGTCAGATGTTGGAGAACGTTGGTTCTTTGGACCAGATGTGGTCAAGGAAGCAGAAGAGAAAGTTAAACTCATACAAGCTAATATGAAGGTAGCTCAATCCCGACAGAAAAGCTATGCTGATAAGTGGAGGCGACTGCTAGAATTCATAGTGGGAGATCATGTCTACCTCAAGGTATTGCCAATGAAAGGAGTTCATCGTTTTGGGATTTGGGGAAAGTTGGCGCCCCGTTATGTCGGTCCGTTTCAAATCCAACAAAGATGTGGACCAGTCGCCTATCGCGTCAAGCTACCAGATCACATGTCATCTGTGCATGATATTTTCCATGTATCCCAGTTGAAGAAGTGTCTTCAAGTACCTGACCAAGTGATCGACTTTGGTGATGTAGAACTAGCACCTGATTTGACTTATGCCGAGTACCCCATTAGAGTCTTAGATCAGAAAGATCGAGTCACTCGAAGGCGTACAATCAAGTTCTACAAAGTACAATGGAACCAGCACACTGAAGAAGAAGCTACTTGGGAGTCCGAGGATTACTTAGAAGAAAACTTTCCTGACTTCTTTGCTTCTCTCTAGTTGCAATACCTTGTCTATATTGTAACTTGTTTCTTTTGTCAAAAGAATGGAAAACCCCCTCACTAGTCTTTTGAATAAAGTTATGATGTGTTAGCTTGACACATTTCCTTTTCCATTACTTAGCCTTAAGTTTTAAATCTCGGGACGAGATTTCTTTAAGGGGGAAGGGTTGTAACACCTCTGGTGTTTTGACCTAGCACTAAAATTTGACATGTCATCATATGCATTGCAAAGCATTCATGGAGTAGAAAATTTTGAATGCATTCACTAAATAAGGTTTATTTCATAATGTTGTTATTTCATGTGATGTGTTTCAAAACCCTAAATAAAGATCATGACCAAAAGGGTCAAATTTCATGTGATCATGTGAGGCCATGTGTCATTTGACTCAAATAACCCTAATGGGCCATGTTACTGGTCAAAAATCAAAGTTAAAGTAAAAGAAAGACAAATCAAATTTGAATTCAAATTCAAATTATAAAAGTCCATGTTGCCCCTTTTTACTAATTCAAAATCCATGTGGGTTTGTACAAGCGCACCTAATGGGTGTAGCCCCCGAGCCCCGGGGTGATTTGAGTAGAATCACCCGGGGGTAGTATCGGAGTCAATTCACCAGCGGGTGCGCGCAAGCGCACCCGGTGGGTGTAGCCCCCGGGTGATTTGAGTAGAATTGCCCGAGGGGTAGTATCGGGCCCTCCGCGGGTAAGGCCGTAAGACTTGGCGTTTTGTTGACTGGATTTTCTTTTTTCGTGGTATCCCGTTCGTGGGGATTTCATTCAGGGCTGGCCTAATTGGGGCTTGACAGCGGATCGAGGCCCTGGTCGTTTTGTGGGCCCATCCCTCGTTGGGATGGCCCTTGGACTCTGGGGTCCTAGGTGGTTTTGCGGGCCCATCCCTTGCTGGGGTGGCCATTAAGACGGTTCGGACCGAGCCCTGGTCATTATGGGCCTAGCCAGATCAGAGAAGAGATTTTTCTGGCCCACGTTCCCTCTGTGGGAAAAGAGTCCGGTCGCTTTGGGAAGGCAAACCGTCCAGCGTGATTTCGGTGGGATAGGATAGGGATCGCGGGTGCATGTCCCATGATGTGATGCGATGGTGCGCGTGGTAGGCCCAGAGATCGAGGCGGGCGGTTGCCCTTCTCGCATCCGTCGCCCCTATAAAACCACGGGGTTCGCCCCTAGGGTTCCGTATTTTGCCCCATTGCCTTCGCGTCTGAAACCTCCGCCGCCAATCGCCCTAGCCTCCTACGCCCGCGCCGCCGCTACCGTCAAACTCACTGCTGCCTTCTTCTCCATGCTGCTCCCACCGTCGTAATGGACCCGGTGTACAAATCCAACATCTCCATTCGGCGCCTAGAGGGCCTCGTCCATTGAGGCCTCCTTTGCCCGTTGACCGCCATCGAGGAGTGGCGGCTGCCTGGTGAGGAGGAGGAGCCACAGCCGCCTGAAGGGTACATCATCTCTTTTGCTCACTTCCATGAGCGGGGATTCACCATGCCCGCCCATCCATTTTTCTGGGGACTACTGGACTACTATCATGTGGAACTGCAGCACCTTACCCCCAATGGGATCCAACATATTGTGGCATTTGTCGCCCTATGTGAGGGGTTCTTGGGGATCAGTCCCCACTCTAACATGTGGTGGTATCTCTTTGCCATTAATCTGGTGAAGAGGCGGGTCAGGCAGCAAGAGCTACATGTGCCGGTGGGGTGCGCCAGCATCCACCTCCGCAATAATAACCGAGGGGGGACGTACCCGCTAATGCTTTTGTCCACCTCCAACAAGGGGTGGCATTTGCAATGGTTCTATATCAAGAATGACGTTGCCGCCCCCTTGCCAGCTTTCACCGGGCGCTACATTTTGGAGGCCCCGGGGTCATGGGGGTGGGGCGTCCCGGGTAAGGAAAAAAAGCAACTCAACGGCCTTCTCGCAGCCCTCCAAACTCTAATGTAGAGGGGCGTGAAGGGGTCGGGGATCATCGGCGCCTACCATGCGATGAGGGTTGCGCCATTGATGGCGCGCGCTCCCCCTATATCAGATGGTGCTCAAGCGTCGTTCGAAGAGACGGTGCTTGTCGACGAGGTGCTCCCTTACTCGAAGTGGTGCATCGCATTAAGGAGGCGATGGAGCCCATGAAGAACTCCCATGGCGCCATTCTTGACATTGTGTATCCGGTGCCGGGACATCCCCTAATGTGGCCATAACCGGGGTTTGTTGACTTTGAAAGTCTTTTTTCCCTTCGCTCCTCTTTTCACTTGAAATTTCCGACCCCTGATGCTAACCTCGGGATGGCGGGACGAGCCAGGGGGATTGCACTTCAAGGACAGCCTGGCTCCACTACCGAAGGACCCAACCCGAGCGGCAACGAACCGCGCCGCAGCTGGTTGGGACAAGAAGACGAGGGAGCTCATGAAGAAAAAGGCAATACGGAAGCAGCAAGCTCAAGATCGAGGAGAGGAGACAAGCAGTGAAGATGATGATGACGATGATGATGATGATGAGTCCGATGAGGGAGCGGCCGGCGTGGATTGGGGTGAACTGGTGGACGAGGACTCGTTGCCCTGTCAGGGACCCTTCCCGTTCCTCGTGGAGGGAAGTGAGTCTACGGGAGCGGTGGAGACGGGCCTGCCCCTGGGTCCGGTGGGAGCTGGTGGATCCGCCGTCACCATTGGGGTGGCAGCGGAGGATTAGTGGACAGGAGGGGATGGATCCGAGGCCATCCCTGAGGTGCTGGTGGAGGGGGGCGGCTCCGGCGCCACGCCCCGTGAGCTAATGGAGGGGGCGGCTCGTGTCGCGCCTAACGAGCCATTGGAGGGGGTGGATCTGGCGCCGCGCCCCATGAGCCGATGGAGGGGGGCGGCTCTAGCGCCGCGCCCCATGAGCCGATGGAGGGAAGCGGCCCTGTCGCCGTGCGCCCTCGGAGCTGATGGAGGAGAGTGGACCTATCACTGCGCCCTCGGAGATGAGGGAGATGAGCCCCCCTACCTCGGAGCAGGGGCAAGCATGAGGCGGTCCCCAAAACGTACCCACCGCCCAAAAGCGATAGAGTATATCACCGATTCCCCTCGTTTTCCCTTTTTGTTTTTTCTATTTTGATTTTACGCCTTTTTCTCTTTTGCAGATTCTTGCAACGGGGCCACCCTCTGGGGCCGGCTCCCAAGAAAAGCCTTGCCCTTCAGATGGGACAGCTGGTGGTGCCCAATGTCGCCCCTATTTTGGGTAGGAGCGATGATGTCATTGCGGCCTCATTGGCCGGTCGGGTGGCGCCCGCGATGGTGCCCGCGCCCTTTGTGGTTGCTGAACAGGTGACCGCGACCGTGTCAGGCCAGGAGCAGCTAGACGTAGCCGTGGTCATGTCCGAGGGGGTGGCGCAGTCTGCGCCTCCGGTGGCCCCAGAGACGGCGCCCAACGCAGATCGGGCGGAGTTGGATGTGGTCATGGTGGCGTCTGAGGGAGCAGCGCAGTCCGTGCCACCGGAGGTCCAGATGGGGGAGGCTGCGACCGCATCAAGCCCGATGGGGTCGGATGCGGCTGTGGTGGCGTCCGAGGTGGGCCGGACGGGGGAGGATATGGCCGGTGGGTCTCCGGGCGTCTTGGCGGTGGTGGGGAGGACTTGCAGGAGGTCGCCCCCAGCCCTGTTGTCGGGGGGCAGTCATTCCCCCACATGGGGCGAGCCGCCGCTCTAGTGGATGGATCCTCGAGATCCGTCGTCGGCTTTGTTCTCGCTTGATGATGTTGCCAAGAGTGTGGAGCGGGAGAACCTTGACATCGGGTTCTCGGCTGTGATGAATGCCTTGAACCAGGCCATTGGAGCCCTGCGTGAAATCATCATTCCTTCTAGCCGGGTATTCACCTTGTTCTCCTCCTTTTTGTATCCTTGTGTTTTTGTATTTTTGATACCGGTCTTCTTTTCAGAGTCTTGTTGCCCGTAGCCGGAACAAATCCTGGTTTCTCCGTGAGCGAAAGGCGGAGTGGGACCACCTCACCGAGGAGGCCTGGCTACGACGATATGTGAGTGCGCAGCTTGCTGTTGCCCAGCAGCAGGAGGCCGAGGCGCGTTGGGACGCGGAGGAGTTCCATGGGATGTTTGAGGATTTGTCGGCGAGGGTGAAGGTGGATGAGGAGGTGACCGCTAGGCTTCAAAAGGAGCGGGATGAGCTGCTATAGAAGAATGTCGCGGCCAGTGAGCGGGCCGGCAAGCTCTTGGTGGAGTTGCAGACGGAGTGGGACCTCAAGCTAAAGGCTGAAGAGGGGTCTGTGGCATTGCAGGAGAAGGTGAACCAGGATGCCGTGGTGATCGACCGAGCCATCCGAGAGCGCGACGAAGCATGCCGGGAGGCCAAGGCACACCGAGCGGATCTTGGAGTTGAGGTGGCCCGATGGTTGGATGTCGAGGAAGTTTCTGCCGGTCTGCGCACCGATCTCGCCGAGTCGCGAGGGCTTCTTCATGTCGAAAGTGATGAGTATGATCGCCTATCTTCCACCGTCCTGGCGGTCTGTGGTGATCTGCAGGTGGCGCAAGGGGAGGGGGCTGGTTCCCTCACGACTCGTGCTGCTGGTATCACGGCGCGGGGTGGCTAGCTTGACGAGAGTGCCTTTTGCCTCGGGATCACCCAAGCCTTCACTGTTGCCCATTCCCATTATGCTCAGGAGATCAACCTGGGGGTGATGAGCCAAGGCTTTGTGCCTATCTATGAAGACGCTGAGCTAGATGAGATGGAGAAGGCGGTGACTCCCCTTGCGTGAAACCTAGCGGACAAGCTAAAAGAAGAGGTTCCCTTTGCGGAAGTAGTTAGTGGAAATAGTTTGATAAACATTTATCTCTAATAGGTGGACAAGTGTCGGTTTATTCGTGTTCTTGAACAACTTCATGATTTTGTTTCGTAATTTCGTTTTGTTTGTTTTTACCTACTTCCCTTTTAGTGATAAAAGAGATTTAGGCGATCGACCCTTCCGTTTGTTAAGACCGCACAAATCTTGATCGTGCTGGTAAGCAAAAATGCCATAGCTGTCTGGGCGTGGGTTTTTTGTGGTCTTACCAATTTGTTCCCCCGATCCTTGCCGCCAGTCTTGATGCGAGGAAGAGGTCAGATGCAATGACTTTTGAAAAAGGAAGGAGGTAGCCGTACCTTTATCACCCCCAAGTGAAATCGACCCCTTGCGGTTTGCTGGGGTTGGATGTTACTGGAGACCGGAGCGAGGGAAGTGAACTTACGTTTGTATTCACTCATACCCCTTACTTAAGATCTTTGGCGATCGCTGCGTGACCGTGCGTTCGGTCTTTACTGCTGGCTTGGCCTTCCCCGAGCCCCCATGCGTGGTGAGGATTTGGTCGAGGGTCGGCCTGTTTCATGACATTTTGTCCTGTCCGCAATTCTTCGTAATTTGGAGGGGTTGGGGCGGTGTCACCTGCCTCGGTGGCTTTAATGACATGCCTGATAAGTTTGCCACTCCTTGTCCAGCCTTCCAACATATTTCCCCTTAATGGGGACTCTATGGGCTTGGCAAGAGGGTGGATTGAGCTTTAGAAGGTTGAGATGACCCTACCCGCCTTAATGCGGGTTGGGCAAAGGCCTCTGAGGCTCATCTCCGTTTTCCCCCTAGTTCTTGTTTGACGCGAGGCGGCCTCAGACCTTTGGTGGGTCAGCCTTCGAATCTCTATCTTTGGATCGAGCGGCTTGAGCCCCGAGCCCTATTAGGGTCTAATAGGGGTCGGCTATATTTCGCACGGTACCCCGTCCTTGATTTTCGCAATCGGAGGGGTTGAGTAGACGATACTTGCCTCAACGGCTCGAGTATCGCGCTCAATGAGGTCGCTAACGGGTACGTTCATGTGGAATCGGGTCCATCATTTGCTGATGGGGTCGACAAAGCCCTTAGGTGGCACTCCACAAGTTCTTAACCCGCCTCTCGACAGATGCCTGAGTCGTTCGATAGGCTCCAGTGGCCCGCTGGCCTCTCCTCGGTGGAGATTCTATGGGTTTGGCTCGGGGTTAGAATCGAACGAGAAAAGGTTTGAGATGTCCCAGTCCGCTTCTGAGTGGGGTTGGGTAGGGCCGCTAGGGCTCGTCTTAGTTATTTCTCCCTGGCTCTGTTTGACATGAGGCGGCCTCATGCCCTTTACGGGCCGGCCTTCGAACCTTAGCCTGTTGCGGCTCATATCGAATGAGGCGACTGCCGTTTCATGACGCGACACGAAGCATTGGGATGCAGTGATTTGCATATGCAATGTTTGAATGTGTAATTTTGAAACGAAAAGCAAGATTACCTTGGTGGCATGAGTGATGGGAAGCTCCTACCAGATGTGTCCGCGCGGGGTTCGGATCCTGATGTTTGCGACGAGGTTGGAGTAACCTGCATAAGAATCGCTATTCTTTGTTTTTGTCACCCGATGGTGATTCGAGTCATTTGATTGATTTAGGCGACCTGACAGCTTCTCCTTTGGGGGAGATTCTATAGGCAGACCCCTCCGAACCCTTCATGAGAAGGCGGATGCCGAAGCTGGAAACGCGGGGGACTATGAGTTCAATTATTTTGGAGAACAGAAACACCGTAGCTACCGGGGCGTAGGGTCTGCCAGCTCATCCAGTTTTACTCAAAGTTCTATGCCCGCATACCGTGACCTTGGCTTCAAACGTACGGAGGGGTCGGGTGAAGAGGATGTCTAGCCTGGTAGACACCCTCGGCAGCCCCCGAGCAATATCCGTGTCCCTGCTGCTGCTAGGGTCGGGAGCTCGGTAATGAATTTAACGCGTAAAGTGAGAAACCAGAGGTGCTTATCTCTCGGCAGCCGTTCGTTCATTGTCTTTCCTGGACCGTACGGTCGGCCCAGGAGGCCCGTTGGGCTCCCCTTTTCAGAGGTCCCATCGTGGGATCGTTCCGTGGTCCTACCTGGGGAAACAGAGGGTCGCCTACATGTGCGCGCTTTGATTTATGTGTCCGGTGCATGGTAGTGGTGGGCCATGCCCAGGCAACGTCTTGTTTGACTGGAGCGCATCCCATCAGTCCAGGCGCGTCCCCTTGGCTTTCCGTCAGCGTCGATTTCATATCTTCATTAAGTAGGGGAAGGGAGAGAGTTTTTCGTCCCATCCTTTCGCCTTTCCATAGCTGCAGTGCCTCCTCTTTGAATAGGGAGGGGAGGGGAGCTCTCATCCCACCTCTTTAGCCTGCCGCTGAGCTGCTACCTCTTCTTCTTCTTACTTTCCACCGAATGTGTTCGTGCGTCACGGCGGTTCCTGAGTGAAGAAGGGTAATGCCAGAGAGAAAGGAACTCACTGATCCGTTCATGAATCTAGAGTGTGATGTCGAGCTGGAGAACATCCTACATAGATGAGATGGTGTGGGTCGCCTTTACCGAGAAGGGGTCGCCGCCGTTGAAGGAGGAGGGGCACCAGAAGGTGCCGAGTGTCGTTGGCCTCACCGTCATTCATGGCGGCCTTCCTTTGGCGGCAGGCGTCCCCCGTCCAGACGCTGTTGTCAGGGTAGTGGCTGATGATGATGGCGTAGTCCCTGGATGCCTCAGCGGAGGGGCACCACAGTCGCCGGTGTGGTGCTCGACATGGCAGATGACGGCGCCTTCAAGGATCCTACGGAACGGCGGGACATCGCCGATGGAGAGCATGGTGCGGTGACCGCAGTAGACGAACTGGCCCGTGTACGTGCCAGGACATTGCCAATGGAGAGCTTGGTGCGGCGATCGCAGTAGTACTTATAATAAAACTAGGCAGAGACTGTAATTGAGTAAGTTTCGTGGGGGAGCCCCCGGGAAAATAGTCTTCTCAATTTACGAGTACATTAGTCCTTTTCGTGATGAAATCACTTTGTAAGTGGCGAATTTGTGCGAAGAATGAACAAATTTCCATCCTTTGTGGTGGCAAACAGTTTTTTAGTTTCCTCTTTTTGTAGAAGAGGTTTTGGTGCCCTCCGACCCTTCCCATGGTTCAAGTCATAAGAAACTAGGAGTGCGGGTGAATTAATTCTGATCGCACTGGTGAGCAAAGAGGTCGTAGCCACTGGGGCATGGGTCTCCTGCAGTCCTACCAGTTGTACTCAGAATTTGTTCCCAAAATCTTAGTCCTTAGGACTTGTTTACGAGAAGAACGGAAAACTTAGAGAATGTTTATAAATATAACATAGGAAGTTTTTGCAAGTGTACTTGTATCATTCATATCAGCCCCCGAGTGAGGTCTGACCCCTCGCAATTTGCAGGGTCGGATGTCACTAAGGATCGGGGTTTTGTAACGATAAAAACTGATAAGGAAGAGTATGCGTTTATTTAAGGGTAAAAACGATGTAGCTGTTCGATGTTCCAGGCGTTGGTGAAGACCTTGCCATCGATGGTTTTCAACTTGTAGGCACCTAGACGGAGTACTTCCATGACGAAGTACGACCCTTCCTAGGGTGGGGAGAGCTTGTGGTGGTCCTTGTTGCTCTGTACAAGGCGGAGAACAAGGTCCCCGATATTGAAGGCTCGGTCCCTCACCCGTCGGCTGTGGTACAGTCGTAGCGCCTGCTGGTACTTGGCCGAATGGAGGAGGGCGACGTTGCGGGCTTCGTCTAGTTGGTCCATGGCGTCTTGGTGGGATGCTTTGGCTCCCTGTTCGTCGTATGCCCTGATCCTTGGTGCTCCATAGTCGAGGTCCATCGGGAGGACGACCTCGGCACCATAGACCATGAAGAAAGGTGTGTAGCCGGTGGCCCGACCGGGAGTTGTTCTCAGGCTCCAAAGTACTGCGGGGAGCTCGGTGACCTAGTGTGCACCGAACTTGTTCAACCGGTTGAAGATTCTAGGCTTCAGGCCCTATAGGAGCATGCCGTTTGCGCGCTCGACCTGCTCGTTTGTCTGGGGGTGCGCGACGGCCGCCTAGTCGATCCGGATGTGTTGTTCATCACATAATCGAATGAATTTCCTATCGGTGAACTGCGTGTCGTTGTTTGTGATGATGGAGTTTGGTACCCCAAAATGATGGATGATGTCAAGGAAGAACAGCATGGCCTGCTCGGATTTGATCGAGGAGATCGGCCGAGCTTCGATCCATTTCGTAAACTTGTCTATGGTCACAAGTAGGTGGGTGAAGCCCCTGGGCACCTTTTTGAATGGCCCAACCAGATCGAGCCCCCAGACCATGAAGGGCCACGTGATGGGGATCATCTAGAGTGCCTAGGCCAGGAGGTGAGTTTGTCGAGCGTAGTACTAGCACCCTTCGCAGGTGCGTATGATTTGCTCGGCGTCGGCTACTGTAGTGGGCCAGTAGAAGTCCTGTCAGAATGCGTTTCCAACCAAGGTCCTTGGTGTGGCATGGTGACCGCAGACCCCACCATGGATGTCGCTCAGCAGAAGTATTCCTTGTTCGCTAGGGATACAAAGCTGGAGGATCCCAGTGTGGCTCCATTTGTAGAGTTCACCCTCTATAAGGATGAAGGACTTGGAGCGATGTGTGAGCCATCAAGCTTCCATCCTATCCGCTAGTAGTGCGTCGTGGAGGAGGTAGTCGATGTAGAGCATTCTCCAGTCATCTAGAGGGTTAGGCTCCGTTGTTGGATTCACTTCAAGCTCCATGACCTCGGGGTCGAGAGGAGCCATCGGTAGATCGGCCCTCAGGGTTCGGATTAGACGAGCCATCGTTAGCTGGTTTTATCCTTTCATAGCGCACCGAGGGTTCATGTTGATCGCTGGCGAACACACCCGTTGGCACCGGCTCTCGGCCAGACATGGCTTTTGCAAGTGTGTCGGCCGCCTCGTTGAGGCGCCTTGGGATGTGGTTGAGCTCGAGGCCATCGAACTTGTCTTCCAGCCGTAGGACCTCTTAGCAGTATGTAGCCATCTTGGCATCATGGCAGGTTGACGACCAGCTAGAGTCGCCCCTGATGTCGAGGCGTCGGATGCCCAACTCGATTGCAATTCGTAGGCCATTGATGAGTGCTTCATATTCGGCCACATTATTTGACGAGGGAAAATGGAGACGAACCATGTACCTCATGCAGACCCCGAGGGGTGATACGAAGACCAGCCCTGCACCATCGCCCTTTTTCATCAGCGACCCATCAAAGTACATCATCTAGTACTCTTGATCGATGACCGTTGGTGGCGTCTGGACCTCGGTCCACTCCGCGATGAAGTCAGCCAACACCTAGGACTTGATTGCTGTTCGGGGTGCATACGCGATGCCTTCATCCATTAGCTCGAGTGCCCATTTTGCGGTTCTCCCTGTGGCGTCCTGGCTATGGGCGACCTCGCCGAGGGGAAACGACGTCATGATTGTCACGACGTGTGACTCGAAGTAGTGGCGCAATTTCCTCTTGGTGATGAGTATGGCGTATAGGAGTTTCTGGATTTGGGAGTAGCGGGTTTTGGAGTCGGACAATACCTCGCTGATGAAGTACACTGGGCGCTGTACTTTGAAGGCGTGCCCTTCCTCTTCCCACTCTACAACTAGGGCGGCGCTGACCACTTGCATGGTGGCCGCTGTGTATAGTAGGAGGGATTCTCCATCGCTTGGAGGAACCAAGATGGGGGATTTGTTAGAAGCAGCTTGACCATGTCGAGCGCCTCCTGGGCCTCGGCTATCCACTCGAAGCGGTCGGCTTTCTTCAGGAGTTGATAAAGGGGGAGTCCTCGTTCGCCGAGGTGCAAGATGAATCGGCTGAGGGCGGCGAGGCACCCTGTGATCCGCTGAACCCCCTTTATGTTCTGGATCAAGCCCATCTTCGTGATGGCTGAAATTTTCTCCGGGTTGGCTTCGATGCCGTGCTCGGTGATAATGAAGCCGAGCAGCATGCCCCTCTGGGACCCCGAAAACACATTTCTCGGGATTGAGTTTGATGCCATTTGCCCAAAGTTTAGCAAAGGTTTTTTCAAGATCGGCGACAAGGTGGTCAGCCCGTTTGGACTTAACTACGATGTCATCGACGTAGGCCTCAACGGTCCGCCCGATGAGGTCCCCGAAGCAGTTGAGCATACAGCGCTAGTAAGTTGCCCTGGCGCTCTTTAGACCGAACGACATTGAGATGTAGCAAAATGATCCAAAGGGGGTGATAAAAGACATCGTGAGCTGGTCGGACTCTCTCATCGTGATTTGGTGGTAGCCGGAGTAGGCGTTAAGGAAGTAGAGGGTTTCGCACCCTGAGGTAGAATTGACTATTTGGTCTATGCGTGGCAAAGGAAATGGGTCCTTTGGGCACGCCTTGTTGAGACCTGTGTAGTCGACACACATCCTCCATTTCCTGCTCTTCTTTCGTACAAGAATGGGATTTGGTAACCACTCTGGGTTGTGTACTTCCTTGATGAATCTGGCGGCTAACAGTTTTGTTATTTCTTCACCGATGGCCCTGCGCTTTTCCTCGTTGAAGCGGCGCAGGTGTTGTTTTACCGGCTTGGAGCCTGGGTGGATTTTCAAAGTATGCTCGGTGACCTCCCTTGGGATGCCCGGCATATCCGAGGGTTTCCACGCAAAGATGTCTTTGTTGTCGCGGAGGAAGTCGAACGAGCGCCCTTTCCTATTCGGAGGAGAGCGCGGTACCAATGCGTACCATTTTTTCCTCGGAGCTGCTGGGGTCTACGTGGACCTCCTTGGAGCCCTCTGCTGATTTGAACGACCCGTTGATTTCTTTGCGTTGGGCATTTTTTTGGCAGCTTCCTCCTTGAGGGTGGCGAGTTCCCGGGAGGCGATGACCACGTGGCGGCGTGGCCGCAGCATTCGACTTCGCACTCGTAAGCGCGTTGGAATGAGGTGCCGATGATGATGACCCCATGATGGCTCTGGCATCTTTAGCTTGAGGTATGTATAGTTGGGGACGGCCATGAACTTCGCGTAACATGGTCATCCCACGATGGCGTGGAAGGTTCCCGAGAATCCCACCATGTCAAAGGTGAGGGTCTTAGTCCTATAGTTGGACTAATCCCCGAAAGTGATGTGCAGATCGATCTGCCCCAGAGGCATGGCCTGTTTGCTAGGCACGACGATATGGAAAGGCGCTTGGATCGGTGGAGGTTCATCCGGTCGACGCCCATCTCGTCGAGCATCTTGGCATACATGATGTTGAGGCCGATGCCTCCGTCCATCAGTACTTTTGTGAGCCGCTTTGGGCCGACGATCGGGTCGACAACAAGAGGGTACCTTCCTAGATGTGGGACGGCGTCTAGATGATCGGCTCGGTCGAAGGTTATGGCGGATTCAGACCACCGGAGGAAGGCAGGCGTGGCTGGTCTGGCCGTGTAGACCTCGCGGTGCGCGACCTTCTGGCAGCATTTGGAGTCGTAGGCCATTGATGCTCTGAAGATCATGAGGGCGCCATTCGGTGTTGGAAAGGCGTCATCCTTATCCTCAGCGTCGTCTGTGGTGGGGGCAGGTTCCTTCCCCTGCCCCCCTTTGTTGAGGCCTCTGGACAAGTATTTGTGCATGAGGCCACAATCCTTGTATAGATGCTTGGCTGGGAAAGCATGGTTTGGGCATGGCACCTCGAGCATTTTTTTGAAGTGGTTCAGAGTGCCCTCTGCGGGCTTCCGGCCACCCTTGCGGTTGGTAGCAGCCACGAGCGAGTCGTTGCGCCGTTGCTTCTTATTTTTTGTTTTGGCAGAACGGTTGGAGGCGCATTCGCCGGCGCCCTCGTCCTACCTTGCCTTGCCGTCAGAACGGTCGAAGATTGCTCTGACTGCCTCCTCTCCTGAGGCGTGGCTAGTGGCGATGTCCAGGAGTTCCTTGGTGGTCCGTGGGCCCCTTTGTCCTAGTTTATGGACCAAAGACTCACAGGTGGTCCCGGATAGGAAGGCTCCTATCACGTCGGCATCAGCGACGTTAGGGAGCTCGTTGCACTACCGGGAGAAGCGCCGGATGTACCTGCGGAGGGTTTCATCGGCCTTCTGGCAGCAGTTCTTGAGGTCCCATGGGTTCTCAGGGTGCTTGTATGTGCCCTGGAAGTTTCCCCTCAAGTTCGCCCAACTCTGAATGGTGTTGGACGGTAGGTGCTCCAACCATGCTCGCGCCGAATCGGCCAAGAATAGTGGGAGATTGCGAATAATGAAATTGTCATCATTCACGCCACCGGCTTGACAAGCAAGCTGATAGTCTTCGAGCCAAAGCCCGGGGTTTGTTTCTCCAGAATATTTAGGGATGTTGGTAGGTGGTCGGTACCTTGGTAGGAAAGCAGCGTTGAGGATGTGCCGGCCAAAGGCCTAAGGGCCCGGTAGGTCGGGGCTCGGGCTCCGATCCTCGCCGCTATCATAGCGTCCGCCACGCTAAGGGTGGTAGCCATGTTTGCTCCTTCTCTTGAGTCATTGTAGGCGCATCTGGGCGTCGATGGTGCTGCGCGCATCGCGGTTGTGGCTAAGACGTTGATGCACCAGAATGGGGGTGTGCTGCATGCCGCCTGGCGGTGTCTAGTGAACCGATGCGTCCTTGGTGGGACGCACTGAGGGCGTGCTGGCTGGTGTCAAGCTCGTATCGCCAAGACAATGAGCTTTCCGCCTGCTGCACCACCGCATGCTCGAGCAACGTGCGAATTTCTCGGTGGGCCCAGCGATCCTCGGACGTCGTGGCCTCTGGAAAGCCGTGAAGCAAAGCCATCACAACGGCGATGTTTTGGCTTGCCCGAGCGAAGTGAGGGAGGGTCCCATTCATCGGTGAGGATCTTCTGGTGTACACCACGGGCCGCCATGGCGCTTGCATGCCCACCGTCTCCGCGATGCTTGATTTCCTCATCGACCTTGCGGTACTCCCGAACTAGCTATTGTTCGATGTCATCGATCTCCAACTTTCATGCTCTCAGCTGCTCCATCCTTACGTGAGGTGGGGCCGCTGCCTCCCCCTCGGTCCTGGTGTTAGGGTTGTGTGTTGGGGTAGCCTCCCCCTCGAAGACGCTTTCAATGTGCCCCTCGGAGGTTTCCGCCATGAAGCATTCCCGGGAAGGGTGATGGCTCCCCCTGCTGGGGTCAGAGCTAGAGGATGACTCTGGCTTTGGGTGAGGAGTTTGTGGATGGACTCCATGTCATGTTCAATTACCCCCACGAACTCGCTGTCTGTTGGAGGTTAAACCATGCGTAGTGCCACGAGGTGGCAAGCGGTCGTCGTGGCATTGCGGAGACCAAACGGAAACGCCATCGGGATGCTCCATACATGGCGCTCGGAGAGAGGTGCCCTCTCTTGAAGGACGTGCCACATCGTCATTGTTGGAAAGGGCGAGGCGATGCTGGTTCTCCCTAGACTACTAGGGTCCAAGGGAGATGCCGAGCTGGCACCCAAACTTCTTGTGGTCGAGGATGATGGAGGGGAGAGATTGGATGGCGGTCTGCGCCCATACCAACTCTCCTAACACCATGATGACAAAATCTAGGCTCCCGAAGTGCACATGTGCGCCTGGGACCCAGCTGACGTTGTGGTTAGCCATCTAAGGCCTGGTTTGGAATACGCAAAGGCCCCTACCTGGCGCGCCAACTGTCGGTCTTTCGAACAAGCATCGGGTAGTAAATTTATAATTATGCGCGTTAGACCTGGATGGTGCGCTAAAGGACACAAGGTTTATACTGGTTTGGGCTGAATGTCCCTACGTCCAGTCTGTTGCTGCTCATGTTATTAGCACTGAAAATGGTTCGTAGTAGGGGGTACAAACGGTCGAGAGAGGGACTGGTCCCAGGTCTCTGATGGAAGGGTCGAAAGGAGGCCAAGAGCTAGGTGGTGGCTTGGCTGTGTATGTGAGTAGAACTAAACTCTCTATGAGTTCGTCTGTATGTGAGTTGTCCATTGAAAGTCGGTCGCTCTAGTGGGGAGCCCTGCCCTCCCTTTTATAGACCAAGGGGGGAGCAGGGGTTACAGATGGGAGAAAGAGGAAAATACCAAGGGTGTAGAAGGTCCTTCAAAGGATTCAGGTCTTCCTTTTTCCCTGCACCTGCCCTGTATAACATGGCAGACAATGTCAGAAGTGGCGTGTCTACTGATCTTCGTAGGCCATGCCCTGGCCCTTTTTAGCAAGTGGGTGCGTCCCATCCCACCTTTGCGGGCGGTGTATTGATCTACGTCCCTATGGGGAGCGGAAGGCGTGGTGACTGCTCGTTTGCCACTGTAGGGGACAGAAGTCCCCCCTTGGAACATAGTGGTTGTCATATGTCTGTGTCGGACTCCTCGCCTGGGGACTGAAGGCGGCGCCTACAACACTATAGGGCGAAGAGCACGCGCCTACAACACTATTCAGGCTCTGCTACGCCTGGAAGGGTCTAAGCGCCTATCCCATCATGCCCTGGCGGTACTCCCCTATAGGGGCGCAGGGCATGGTCCTTGATGATGTGGTTGACCCAAATGTCTTGTCCTACCCTTTGCCTAGCATCATGAGGGAGCGGGGTACAGTTGTTAGGCAAGGCGGAGCCAATCCTTGGACATCGGGTGAGGTGAGGTCCGTCAGGCGAGGTGGAAACCTAGCCTTCGGAGGTCGGGCGAGGTGCAGCCCAGCCCTCGGGGTTGGGCGAGGCGGAGCCTAGCCCTCGGGGTCGAGCGAGGTGGAGTCTAGCCCTTAGCCCTCGGGCGAGGCGGAGCCATCCCCCAGCCGTCGGGGAGGCGGAGCTGGCCGATGGGCATCGGGTAAGGCGGAGTCTAGCAGTCAGCCCTCGGGCGAGGTGGAGCCATCCCCTAGCCGTCGGGGGAGGCGGAGCTGGCTGACGGGCATCGGCGAGGCGGAACCAAAACTCCCATCATTCGGGCAAGAAACGCAGCGGTGCTCTTGTCCGTTCGGCAGTTTTTAACATTCGATGGTTATTAGTTCCATCTCCTTGGGTACCTCGGTATTAGGTTCCTGACAGCTAGCTCTGATGACTAATGTACTAGACCACGTATCCAAGTTGTCAAACTAGGTGCTAATTTCCCACAATGTTTTAGTTATAAAATTCCTAGGTGTTTCTTTATTAATTAAATATATATATATTTGAACTAGGGCTCATTTAGCTAACTTAGCAAACTAATTATTATGGAGCTACAAAAATTACAGTGAGCACCTAATAATGTTAGGAATCTACTGTAAAAATTTCAGGGCCAGTACTACTACCCATTTTAAGTGCTTCAAATTAATTAGTCTACTCTTGAAAATTCTATGAAACTAAGTGAACAAAATACATTAGCAGATAGGTCATGATTTTAGAAACCTAACAAAATTGGTTACACAATTTTTGGACATCTACACAAATTTATCTTGAATTTACAAATTTACCTTTAGAGACTAAATTAGAAAATGCTTTAGAAAAAAGAAAAGGGCGGGCGGCCAACGATTCGGCCCAGCAGCCTAAGCGGCTCACGCGGGAGTGGCCACGCGCGTAGCAGGCTGGCCCACCAAGCGGCCCGCGGTGAGGAGCCAGCGCGCGCTTGCCCATTTTGCAAAAGAGGGCTCGTACCCTTAAAAATTCAAACGACACCATGCAACACTGTTCCACTAGTCTTGACTTTTGCACAAAGCACCCCAAAATACCTCGCCTTTGCAACAGGGCGGTCCTTGGCATGCCCGCGCATGGCGGCGCAGCACACCGGCGGCAACGGCGGTTACGCCGGGCCAACTAGGCTCACTACGATGGAAGTAAGGGGTCGACAACCACCTACAGCTAAACGCGCAAGGATGGGTGGTGGTTAGGGACTCGGAGGCGCACTATCGCGAGCTACAGCGGTGAGCGGCTATCCACGGTGGCGGTGTGACTATTCTAGTGAGCCTACGCCCTCACGGCTAGGTAGAGATGGTGGAGAAGCATCCGTAGCTCACCGTGGTCTACACCGTACTAATGGTTGAAGCTAGGAAGCATTGTGGTGGTCTGGCCACGTGCGACCGAGCGGGGCGGCGGTGCTCTATGATGGACACTGGTGCGTCACCACGTCGCCGATGAGTTCCCTAGCAAAAACAGTGTGAGCACCGGATAGAGGGAGTCAAGGCGAGTGTAGGGTTACGAGCAATTGAACTGCTACCACTCCTACATGCCTTACCTCCCAACATACTGATTCAGGGGTGCCCACGGCCGGCAGCGAGCAAAACGCCAAATTGGCTGACTACAAGGCTCGTTTACGCTTTGGTGCGGGTCAGTTTGCTAGCCAGCTTCTAATCCTAGCCGTTGGGGCACTGAATCGAGATGGGAGATCATGGACCACACATTTTAAGCTTGCGAAGCGGCGCGGATCCTTTGGCGGCAAGGCAATGGGGCAGCGGCTTCTAGGCCCGGCCAACCTCGGTCGAGGCTGCATTTAATGAGCGCGAGCGTCTGCACGGTGCGGCACAGATGGAGCATGTCATGGGGTGCTAGGATGGGATGGCTTGGTCTTGGCAGGGCATGGACAGCGGTAGCGGAGATATGACCACACGAGCGAAGCGGCGCGCGTCGGTTAAGCCTGCGTGCGGCCTACACAATGGCATCGAGATGAGGGCGTGGTTGGTGGGATGAGAGGTGGAGGGCGAGCACTACAGCGGATGAGGTGAATCAAAGGGTGGGAAAGATGCCACAATGACCGAGCGATGGCAGTCGCAGCCTCGCCTCAGCGCTGCACATGGCATAGTAGCTCGACGTGGCTTGGCCAGCAAGAGGGTAGGCAAGGTGAGAGGCGCATCGCGGTGGCATCCCGATAGGCGACACTGGCCTATAGGGAAAGGCCGTGACCAGCCTGGTACCGAGCCTGGTGCTAGCTACGCACGCACGCGAGGCAACCATGCCCATAGGGCCAAACGGACGAAACGGTGACATGCACGCTTATTAAAGCGGGCCAAAAACTACTTACCAACTCGATGAAGACTCAACCAATTCCATGAACCCAAAGTCGATACTAACTAACACCTAGCTAACAAAGCAAACCTCACATCTAGAGAACGACCAGAGAGGGAGATAGGGAGGTGCCAACATGGGTTCATCACGTTGAACGCTGGTTCACGAACCGAACTCCGAATTAGGGTTCGCCGCGCATTCTAGTGAAGTTAGGGCAATTTTAGAGTGGACAACGTGACATCCAACACAATGTCGACCCATGCCATGCTCAAGCACTCACTTTGATGTAATCAACAATACCAAAATGTGCAACTAGTGTTTAAACATGTTTGTTAGAAATTAAATGTCAAAATAGCATTGTCTTACTACTTTTTCATACTCAAGAAGTTAAGGATTTCCATTGAGGTTAAGTAACCATTAACTCTTTTGTTGCAATTTTAAATAGATCTAAACCTTGTTAACTTCAACCAACAAATACTTCATGCAATAGTCCATACCTTATACTAACCCATAGAAGCAAAATATTTAAGCACCATTTAACTAATTTGCTCAATATAATTCGCCAAAAATGGTATTTTAACAATCGTTCAAGTGCTTGCCGACTTAACGAAAAGAGCTTATCTTAACATCAAGTTGATTTTTGGGCTCCCAAAACACCAGTTAACAACATATATTTTCCAAAAGTTAAAGTTGCATTGCCATCTACCAAGTTTGTACTTCCAACTTTATTTAAGTGTCACATACATGTTCTATAGTATTTTTGCTTAATAAAAATTAGTTTTAGACCCTAAGTGATATAACATGACTATTGAATCAACTTTCGTTTAGCACTTTTATTGATTGTTTTGAGTTATGGCATTGACACATAAACATGATGCTCATGACATAGTTTAGCAAGTTGTTAAAGCGGTAACACCGAGGGTGTTACACTTGTGCTGTGTCTGCTCGCCATCTAGCATCTCCCTTGGTTGTCCACAGTCTCTCCTTGGTGAGCACCCTTGCTGCACACCAACTGCTCGATGGAATGCCTGAACCATATCCAAATGTCATTTTGCTCATTCTCTTCTATCAATCTCCGTGCAGTTGACGTCCTAACCCACGTGGCTCCTTTCTTTGCTGGTGGTGGTCATTTTGTTGCTTGATTGAGGTAGCAAGCCCTTTGTCTCACCTTCTTATCCTGTATGCTTCCTTCCATTAGGTTTCACTCTTCTCTAGTGAATATATTGCTTATATGTATTCTATCTATTCCATTCATTGCAGTGTGTGAGTTAACTTGATTAGTGGTCAGTGGCAGTGAACTCAGGGCCAAGCCCGTGAGTATGGAATAGAGGCCAAGCCTTTTGAGTGTTAGATGGTAGTAACTTGAGTCAGGGGAGCTCTATTGTTTGACAGTGGTTTTCTAGTAGTTGTGTGTTGTGTCAGTTGATCTCGCAGAGAGTCAGGGGGAGTTTTCTAAGTTGCAGCTACGGCGCGTTCGAAGCACACTGGTCCCATCCCTCCAGCTGGTGGAGGTGGTGACAATAACACCCTAGGTGTTAAGCATGCATTTGGCATTAGCATTGCATGAGCACAAGCATCATTGATCATTCATAAGCATGAGCATCTCAAATTTTATTTCTATGATTGCTTATATCACATGTGGTTGTTATTAAATGCTTTACATATGCTAGGATTTGCATGTGACCAATGTATAAAATGTTTGTGGGACCTTAGGAGTACCTTAAAAATGTTTAGAATGTCACATGGAACAACTTTGGTATTCATGACTTGGACCCAATTGGCCTCTAAGTCATGGTTATAGTGTAGGCTTTCATTTTCAAGTTATATGATTGACCTAAGTTGAATTATACTCTAGAGACTTTGCATGGCAGTGCACCCTTAAGCAAAGTTGTAGTACTTTACTACAGTAACAACTTTTATTTTTGGGTCAAGACCTAATTCGGTGCATAGCATGCTGAAAAATAGCTCACATGTAGCAATAGAATTACTATTTTTGAGTTTGAAAATTTTCTAAGTCTGGAAATGAGTTTCAGTTTCCATGTCCCTACTTTGGAGCTTTGTATTTTGAAAACTATGGTGAATTAGATGTTGCTCCCTAAAGCAAGTTTGTAGATTACATGTAGCTCTACAATTTCTATTCAGGGAATTTTTGCTAACTCTAACTGTTTGGGAGATATTGGGGATCAAGGTTGCTCTATAAGTCGGCTTCGTCACCGGACTGAATCGGCTGAGGGCAGCGGCAGTGGCCGACCGGGGGCCAGCTAGGCGAGCCATGTGGTGGCCGTACGCTGACACTGGCCCGGCCAGTTAGGCTAGCATAGAGGCATAAGGCGTGTGCCTCTGTTGCTCGCTCCATTTCACCCTCGCACCCTACTCTCTCTCGCCCGTGCCAGAGCAAAGCGAAGCACAGCACCACCGCGCCATCGCTGTCGCTCCGCCATGCCCGCTTGCCGCCATTGTAGCTCCACCGCTTGATTCCTCGCCCCAACAGCTCCACCGCCTTCACCTCTACCTCCCCGAACCACTACTACCTCATGTGACGCCTTGGTAAGGCCCTATTTTGCCTCACCGCCACCACGCCATCACCGGAGAGCCGCCACACTCGTGGCTCACCGTGGCTCGGCCATTCCACTGCCCCGCAGGCCTCCATCTCCTTTGGTCCAGCACCTTGCTAGAGTCTAGAAGCTTAGGCCGAATCTAGGGATGATGCCACCGCATGTTGGTGCCAGAACGGGTCGCCGCTCCGCGCGCGGCTGCCATTGCCGTCGTGGCACTCGAGCTCATCGTCGTCGAGCTAGTCAACCGTATCCCTCCTTCCTCTCGCATCTTTGGTAGGGTAATCCTAGGTCTAGTTAATGGTATGACAAAGACCTCTCTCCTGCCACCATCTTGCCAGAATGGTGAGAGCATCGCCGTGCACCGAGCGCTGCCGAGCGGCCATGCATGCGGACCAAGCTTGTCGTCACATCACCGGAACCCTAGCCACCTAGGTTAGCTTCGTTAGGTTACCGTAAAGCCATGACATGCCTAGACTAAGCACACTACGGCCGAAGAATGCCGGCATACCGCCGCGCTGCCTCCACCGTTCGCCATTACCACCGGCGAGCTACTTCCGGTGAGCTTCCAGACAAACCGAGCACACCTACCGATGCGGCTCGACGTGTAGAGTGCAACGGTGTCAATGCTACCATTGAAAACCTCACCGACAGCAAACTCTCACCGGTCAACTGTTGTGCTCTACTTCTGTGTGTCTAACGTGCGGGTCCCATTGACCACGGGCCCCAGCTGTCAGCCTGTGTATGTTTTGATTTTCTGATTTATTTTCTAGATTTGAATGCATGTTTCAAAAATTCATATCTCAAGCTAGAAGTGTACAATTTTGGTGAACCAAATTTTGTTGGGTTCCTCATGAAATGTAGTATTTGATAAAAATATGAAATGCACTATTTCTGATATTTTTCTAGGAGAATTAAATGGAGCTAAATAAGTGCTTTTAAATTGTTTGCAATCTTGTAAAATACATAACTTGAGCTAGGGAATTGATAAAATTGTGATTCCAATTTTGTTGATCTTGTGGTGACATGCTCTAGCTAGGAAAAATACTAAACTTGTAGTAAACTTGATTAGAGTAAGGTCTTTCTATTTATCTTTTAATAAATGGTGTTTTCTAAGGAAATTCATAAGGATAAAAATAAGTAACATATAGCCATGCAAATTTTTGTACAGTGTTAATGGGTTTTAGGAAGCTAAGAAAAATATGAAATCTATTGCTTGACACTTTTCAATAGACTAAACTATTTTTGCTAAAGTAAACCTTAGTAACTTATCATTTTTTAATAGAGGGCTATCCTTATCCAATTGGTATGAAATTTGCACAATAGACTTTTGGGGTCAAATGTATGCTACTATAATTTTCTCTGAATTTATGGAGCAATAGAAATATTTATCTCATAAATCACCTTATTAAATAAAGAAATTAATAAAGGTATCTAAATACATTAGTTTAGCATAAACATATTGTTTTCTATAGTCCTTGTGATGCATATGATCTGCTAATAATGGTAGTTGTTCTTGAAGTTGATTGGTTATAAGCAGCTACTTAATTATTGCTTTATAATTCCGCTAGATGGTCGCATGAGTAGTTTCTGTTGTATTGGTAAATTCGTGATGATAATTACATTTTCTGTGAACCTTGTTATTAACAAAGTTGTAGATAACTTACTGATATTACTTGTGTCAAATGTTCATAATAATAGACTAAATGGTTTAGGAGTTATAGCTATTAGAAGTCTGCTGTCAGAATTTGCTTGTCTAATGGACAGATCTAGATGATTTAATTGTTTAACCTAGATAGATATTAAATCATCTTGTGATGACTAAATGAAAGTTGTAGGCAATTTTATGAGATTTCCAGAAAGTCCTAGATCACAGCAATTGGTTGAGTAAAACTCAAGTTATGATCTAAACTTATAGCTGTTGTGTTGTAGTCCAGAAATGGACTTAGTGTGGATTCTTGAAAATTCTAGAGAAGAGATATGCACCTACTGAGTAAATAAGAATTCAACTTTATTATCATCTAAGTAACTTGGTATAATCATCAGCATAGAATCATTCATGTTCTCATGTCATATCATTCACAATCCTTCTTATGCATCCATGATACTTACTTTATGCATATGCATGCAATAGGTGCAGCGAAAGAAATCATGTTGATGGAACTCAAAGCCAATCCATAACAGGAGAACCAGGAAGCTCAACACCAAGAAGCTCCAGGAGAAGGTGAGCCTGAAGTTGATCATCTCCAAGAGTGCCCTGACCACCAGCCAGCCACGTTTGTGAAAGGCAAGCCCCGGAGCATTCTAAGTCTCCCCTGTTTTACAAAATATTACTTGAGTCCTTTATGTTTGATGCATTAGGTTATAAGAGTTGATTGGAACCACTTGTTGCATATACTTTCCTTGTCCAGAAATATCTATCTTGAATCCTATGTAGGTCCAGGATCGAACTTCATGCTTAGCCATGCTTAGACCGATAGAAGTCGGGTGATTTCCTGTCACCTGCGAGCTATAGGTGGTGACTTGATCACGGTTGGCTATATTATGCTATCGTGGAACATAACCTGGTGATGTTGAATAATTGGAGACCGGGTGAAATCTTATATGTTAGGTGTGGTAACTTATAGTGATTTCGTCTGTGTCGTTTAAGGACCAGCCGTTGGAGGTCCTCTTGTCATGTTGAATGCATGCCTCTCACATAGTTGGCCACATAAGTCATTCCGACCGCGAAGCTGAGTACCTCAACTTAGGTTGGGGACATGAGCAGTTAAAGTGCACACCCTAGACACAGTAAGGATGTGCGGAGAGCCAATGGCGTGAGTCTAAGGGCGTGTTCGAGTCATGAGCCTCATGGCAGATTGGTAGTATCTTTGAGGGTGTGGCGCTTGTCTTAACCACGATTTGGACTTGAGTTGTACCAAAGGTGACCCGATGCGACCCTAACGGGGGGAGTATGGGTGTGTGTTAGGAATAATTCCCCAGTTGGATAGGAATCAATTCGAATCATCGTCTCTCCCGGATAGTGAGAACTTGACATAAGCCCCCTTCATCGTAGTAGTTGATGAAAGTGTTGGTTATGTGGGTTATGTAAATGCTCAACTTGATATGGTTACTATTGTGATGATTTAATGGTACACCACATGTTTGGCATAGGATAGATGCTAATCTAGAATGGAACAGGAATAATAAACTTGTTATTTCAAAATTAAAAGATACTAGATAAATATTGGCTTGTAGGCAAAGGATGTCAATCAACTCCACTTATAAGCCTTGCATGATCCTTTGTGTCTCTTATTTTTGGTTTATGACAGGTAAGTCTAGCTGAGTACCTTCTCGTACTCAGGGTTTATTTCCCTATTGTTGCAGATAATGTGATGTACCACGGCTACTGTAAGCACTACTTTGCTCCTGCAATGGATGAGGAATAGGTCCATGGGCATGGTCATTCTATATATCATCTCACCCTTGTTCTTTTGTTGGAGATGACTATGAAAACTGGCTATGTATTTAAACTACTGTTGATGTCATTCAGAACTATGTTGCTTCCGCTACTGTGAAACTAATGTTGTAATAACTATGTTGGAACTCCGATGTATGACAAACTATTTGTGAACTTGTTGTAATATGTGGCTTGTATGTTGAATCATGTATGATCTTGGCTTGTATGTTGGTTGATTCGAGATCCTTTGTGATACTCGACAGACTACCGGATTTATACGGGCTCAAGTGTAATGGTTTGACTGCCTCGGTGGTTGCTATTGTACTTGTGCTCTTATAAATTGGATGGTTCTGTTATAGTGACGATCAGGACCCTCAGCATCTATCGAGGGGCAAGGGGAAAGCAAAAGTGATCGAGCAGACCAAGAAGCGGAAGAGACAACACTAAGAGGTTAAGCGAGTACTAGCTGTAGCAGCAGCTTATGACAGGGGTGCTCGAGGTGGTAGTAGTGGTGCTCTAGGCATTGGACCTTTAGCTATAGAGACTTAGTCTTCAGAGCCTCAGCAGTCAGAGACTCAGTCAGACATAGTCATCTCGTGCACGTGTCACTATGCACCCAACATCAAGTCAGTGTTAGCAGGAGGAGGAGGAGCAGCCAGAGGACCCTGAGGAGGACTTGCCTCTAGTGCCACCTAAACGATGCTTCAAAGAGCGTGATGAGTAGGGTCTTGAGCAGGTTTAGGACGACCCTCGCCTGATTGAGCTTCGTACAGCCATAGCCGAATGTGTCAGTCATTTCTAGAACATCCCACTTGAGGAGTGGCTACCTGCGGAGAGAGAGAATGCTTTAGAGCTTTTCAACATGACTATTTAGGAATCATTCTATAGAGCACAGGTGCTTGAGCGAGTTGGCTTGAGGCCCCACAGAGTCTTGGACTTGGCCTATTTGAGGAGAGCAGCAAAGGCACTCATGAGATTTCATAGTGCATCAGTTACTTACTAGGACTAGAGGAGCTAATGTGTAGATTAGGGCTATACATGGATGAGTGGGTCAGAGTATTCTATGCCATAGTTTGGGTTGACCCGAGCCATGAGTTTATTCAGTTTCATTTCGAGGGTGAGACCTATAGGATCCTTGCCACTGAGATTAGACAGATGTAAGGGTTTCTAGAGACACTAGTGAGATTACACAGTTTGTGCTATGGTACAATTGACCCTCCTCGATGTCCTCACGGTGGGACGCAGCCACCGGTAGCCCATGTGGCCGCTATCTTTTGTCCGCCATTTGACGAGGGTTCTAGACGAAGTCCGAGGGACATGACTCGTCTTGCTCAGGTGCTTGAGATAGCGATGAGGAAGACCTTGCTACCATGAGTTGGTTTTAGAGAGGCCTTGACACACCTGTAGTAGTGGCTTCTTGGGGCACTAGTCTCTCACATAGTATTAGATGTTGTAGACTTCCTACTTTGTGAGATTGAGGATACAGTGATGGATGGATGCAGAGCTCATCGTCAGCTTCCCTATGCTCACTACCTGTCACATATCTTTGAGAGGTTGATCCACCATCCTTAGTACATCATGACTCGCGACACTAATGCTAGAGCCTTTGGGACTTATAGGCCAGTTGCCCTTGGGACAGATGAGTGACATAGAGAGATTGGCCTATTGAGTAGCCTAGGGATAGAGGACCCTTAGGATGAGACAGTTAGAGACACTGATCAGCAGTATGATGATGATGATGATGATGATGACGATGAGTTACTGGGTCTTGGACCGTAGCCTCCGCCTATTCCACCTAGACCCCACGACCACAAGGCTAGTGGTTCCCGCTTCGCTCCACCTATTGTTCCTGTAGTGATAGATCCTACCTTGGCAGCTTTACTTCAGTAGATGATCACTGAGCAGCAGAGATAGGCCACCGAGATACATCGGTTAGCAACTGAGCAGGCACGACATGAGGCAGAGGCCCATACCGAGTAGGCCAAGCTAGGCCAACAGATGCTTACCTTGTTTGAGAACATCCAGGCTTGGCATGATTCTTTCTAGGACCAATGCTTGTCAGTGAGGCACACTTTCACTACTTTGACCACATTCTACAGTAGACGGGTATCTCCCCTCCACCGCCTCCAGTCTAGATAGCAGCCCCTGCACCAGTTCAGCAGGTTTCTCTAGCCCTAGCTATATAGTATAGTGTACTTTTGGGTCAGAGCATTCCTCAGGTGTCTCTGATCCACCCCATGACACTCAACTTCTCCTATCCAGCAGTACAGGATGTGGATCCAAGGATTACCGGCGTGTCTCAACATCTCCCGCTTATAGCTACTTAAACACTATCAGTGATCGTGGTGACTAAAGCAGCTCAGACTTCTTAGACCATCTCTGCAACACATAGCCAGGCCATAGGAGAGTCTTCACAGGCAGTGCAGTCTACTCTAGCTCCTGTGTTACCTTTAGCTCCACCTCAGATAGGCACCGATGATACTATTCCTTCTTCAGTTGCCTTGTCTAACCCACAGCAGCAGCAGGCAGTTCCAGTGAGTTAGCCTCCTCCACTTGTTACTACAGAGGCTCCAGTGACAGTGCTAGTGACAGTTGTAGCTACAGTGCCCGTCGGTCAGCCCGAGAGATAGAGTTCTGACTCAGATGTTGACTACGACTAGTTCGAGTTTTCACCACGTACCACGGCACCTGGCGCTACTGCTCCTACCCCAACTAAAGCCCCTTAGGTTTTGGTGCTTGACGCCAAAGGGGGAGAGTGAGTGAGTATGTGAGATAGGGGGAGAGCCTGTGAGAGGGATTTGATATCTTTGTGTGCTACTCCCATATTTCGTTGCATGCATGTTACATTTCTGCTGCGCATTGTATTATATGTGTGCTTGCATATGTGATGACTTATGAAACATGAGGTCTTATCATTATATTTTTATATCATGGCTCAGTTGTGTTGCTCGTTTACTATGCTTCCGCCATACTCCGTTGATTAAACGAGCTTTACTTTCTTGTACTCGCACTTAATTCTTATATATTGAGTACATGTTGTGGACTTGGTATGCATGGATTTGTTCTAACCCTTATGATCTCATTGCCACAAGATCATGTAAACCAAGCGGTTGAAAACATCAAATCTCTCTTATACACATACTCGAGGTTGTGTTGTCATCAATCACCAAAAAGGAGATTGAAAGCATCTAGGCCTCTAGTTGGATTTTGGTGATTAATGATTACACAAGATTACTATGACTAACATTAGTTTTGTAGAGGCAATTAAAGTTAGGTCATGATAATAGTGATTAATTGGGCAATTATGGTTTTCATGCCCCTGTCGATGAAAATCCTTTCGGTTTTTAGAGGATGGACGACAAGGTTAAGGACGGACTAGCTCTAAGTGTCGATTGGTGTTGAGAGACACTTAGATTAGTTTTAGGACTTTGTTTTTTCTTTGGCCATACTATAAAGGGGCATGGATGGGTAGCTTGACCTAGGCGTGTCTAGTGAGAAGAATGTGGTGCACATTTGTTAAATCTAGCGCTAGGTAGCTCCGAGAAGCCCAAGATCATCAGAAGTTGGAAAGCGATTCGAAACGACCACTTTTATCCAAAGAGGGGTGTTTCGGGTGGTGGTGCTAGCCCAGTAATGGCTAGTTCATAAACTAGCCATTGAGGTGGCACCGAACACGAAGTGGCAGTGCGCCACCTTGTTGTCCGGTGACCCCGACTTTGCTGAGTTGGAGGGTAACGACTAGTTCCTTGGCTTGGGGCTATTTATACCCGTCCATCTCATGCATTGAGGCTCTCTTGCCCATTTGTTTAGCTGAGGAAACCATTTGGTGTGCAAGGGAGAGCAAGAGCCTAGTGGGGTTGTTGAGATTTATTAATCCAAGATTAAGGACCTCATTAGTACATAGAGAGTAGCAAGTGTGCATCCACTCTTCTCATTAGGCTTGGTTGGGTCAAGTGAGAGTTCGTGCTTGTTACTCTTGGTGATCGCTATCACCTAAACGGCTCCATGATGATTGAAAGCTTGGTGATCATCCGGCGGAGCTTGTGGATGACCCAAGTCATGGTGTGAGCAGTTGTGGACGATTCACTACGACGGAGTGTCAAAGAATCAGCTCGTAGAGAGCAGTTGATCCTTGCGTGGATCAAGGGGGAGCTACACCCTTGCGCGGGTGCTCCAACGAGGATTAGTGGGGAGTGGCGACTCTCCGATACCTCGAAAAAACATCGCCTCGTTCCTCTCCCTCTCTTTACTTTGAGCATTTATATTTGAGCAATTCAATTCATGTCTTTATATTTTTAGAATTGCCATGCTAGAGTAGGATTGGAACCTAGGGTGCAAAACTTTTGTATGGTAGATCAATAGCGAACACATTTAGGCACAAGGGGGTGAAATGGGCGAAGTGTAGGGTTTAATTATTACAAGAAATTTAGAATGAGCCCAATTCACCCCATCTTGGGCATCTTGATCATTTCAACTGTTTTAAGAGCAAAACGTCAATAATAAAGTCAAATGTTTGGCTATAAGTGAAGTTATAAGAGGAGCCAAACTATACAATAGTTGTCTCATATTTGTCTAAAAATTTCTTTATTATTATGTGATACCATATCTCATATCCTCTTTTCTATTTATCCTCACATAGATACTTGTTACCTAGGGTACATAGACTCTCATGCCGAGCTAAATTTTCTTCCCTCTAGTCTTTTCTCTCCTTCACATCAGCATTAGCTTATTATAATACTATTATTATACTTGCTCTAAAAGAGTTCAGGCGTATACCAATGCAAATACATATAGCTGCCTATTTCTCTCACTTCTCCCCCAGTTTGATCCAGGCCATCTACCGTTGCTATTACCAGAATTATACACGAATCAGATTAAAGGAAAGCGTACGTGGAGTACAAGATAGGAGCAGGGACACGTGGAGAAAAGCAAAGCAATGGAGAGCGATTATTTCCCTGAGCAAATAGTTAATGTTGTGACGGCAAGGTCGGTGAAGTGTCACCGAAGGCGACGCTTTGTGCAGCTCGAGAAGTTAATGTGAAGCCATTATTTTATTTGTGTCAGTGACAAATTATTTCACCGACCAATGTTTCTTTCTTTATTTGGATTTGATACCTGCGTGCTTCTGAAATGGAGCCCACACATTTCTAGTGTTTGTGTTTTAGCATAAACAAGTATTTGCTCGCCAATAATCTCCCTGTTAAGTGAGACGCACATGTTAGGTTGTAATTTATTTTTCTTCTCTTTCTTTTTTCTCTCGATGTCATCTTCTTCCCGCAGGCCGTAGAGGCGATCGCATCGGCAGCGCAAGTTCGGTGCTGGCCCCAGCCACCGCCGCGGAGCTAGCCATGGCCGTGGCCAGCGCTTAGTCACACCCCTGGCCATCGTGGTGCCCAGCCCGGGTCACCGCAGTGCCCAGTCACGCCCCTGGCCATTGCTATGCCCATGCATTAGGGATGAAAACGGATCGGATACGAACGGATATCATTCATATTATATTTGTTTTCATATTTCTGTTCGGATTCGGATTCGGACACGGATAGCGTTCGGATACATATACGAATACGGATTGACTCGGTTACGGATACGAATAATGAGTATCGAATACGGTATGAATCGGATTCGGAGAAGGTCAGATACAAATATCTATTCGGATATTGAGTAAAAGCAGCATATATATATATATATCATACGTTCGCAAACCATTACACCACTTTATGAGTCCATAATCCATCTAGATTAAGCCGAAAGACTAAAGAGTAAAGCAACAAATAAGATAAAGATACAGATACATCATACATCAAACATCATATAAGCACCAATCTTCGCGGCATGAGTAAAAATAGCCAAGCACATTGCTTCATGGGTCTCATGGAGTCATGGTCATGGATTCAAGATCTACAATCCTTATATAGGCCATTTTTTTCATTTTGAGAAAGTTTGAACAAAATATAGTTCAAATTTCACAAGTGTGTGACATAGTTTTAGAAAGTCTGTATGAGATTTAAGAATTTGTGACTAGTGTTTGATAAAACTTTCTCAAATGGGAAAATGAGCTATGTAACAATTGTATATCTTGCTGAGATGATCAAACTTGGTATTCAGAGTTTTTTCATCTGAGGTCATTTAGTGTCTCATTTGAGCAAGTTTGACCAAGTCAAATTTGGTCAAATAAAAAAACAACACTTTGACTCTAGTATTATGAACTTTAAATGACTTCAAATTGAAAAGTTTTGAATATCAAGTTTGTTCAACTCATCAAGATCTACAATTCTTGTTTTGGTCAACTTTCCATTTGAGATAGTTTGGACGGTTCAAATTTGTGATTTTTAAATTTCGATGCTTACAAACTAGTTTTCGGAACCCTAGATTGTCTCAAATTGAAAAGTTTTGAATACCAAGTTTGTTCAGATCATCAAGATCTACAATCCTTATATAGGCTATTTTTTCATTTGAGAAAGTTTGAACAAAATGTAGTTCAAATTTCACAAGTGTGTGACATAGTTTCAGAAAGTCTATGAGATTCAAGAATTTGTGACTAGTGTTTGATAAAACTTTCTCAAATGGGAAAATGAGCTATGTAACAATTGTATATCTTGTTGAGATGATCAAACTTGGTATTCAGAGTTTTTTCATCTGAGGTCATTTAGTGTCTCATTTGAGCAAGTTTGACCAAGTCAAATTTGGTCAAATGAAAAAACAACACTTTGACTCTAGTATTATGAACTCTAAATGACTTCAAATTGAAAAGTTTTGAATACCAAGTTTGTTCAACTCATCAAGATCTACAATTTTTGTTTTGGTCAACTTTACATTTGAGATAGTTTGGACGGTTCAAATTTGTGATTTTTAAATTTCGACGTTTACAAACTAGTTTTCGGAACCCTAGATTGTCTCAAATTGAAAAGTTTTGAATACCAAATTTGTTCATCTCATCAAGATATACAATCCTTATATAGGCCATTTTTTTTATTTAAGAAAGTTTGAACAAAATATAGTTCAAATTTCACAAGTGTGTGACATAGTTTCAGAAAGTCTATATGAGATTCAAGAATTTATGACTAGTGTTTGATAAAACTTTCTCAAATGGGAAAATGAGCTATGTAACAATTGTAGATCTTGCTGAGATGATCAAACTTGGTATTCAGAGTTTTTTCATCTGAGATCATTTAGTGTCTCATTTGAGCAAGTTTGACCAAGTCAAATTTGGTCAAATGAAAAAACAACACTTTGACTCTAGTATTATGAACTCTAAATGACTTCAAATTGAAAAGTTTTGAATACCAAGTTTGTTCAACTCATCAAGATCTACAATTGTTGTTTTGGTCAACTTTTCATTTGAGATAGTTTGGATGGTTCAAATTTGTGATTTTTAAATTTTGAATAAATATCCGGATAATATCCGTTTTTAAATATCCGGATATATCCGATACTTATCCGGATTATCCGATATCCGCCGGATATCGATGATATTACATCCGTATTTGATATCCGCCTAAGATATCCGTTTTAGTATCCGTATCCGAAAAAAAAACGAATATCCGAGTAACTATCCAGATAAGTGTTCATATTTGTTCAGTCGAACGAACGGTCGAATAAATATCCGTACCGTTTTCATCCATACCAGGCATGCACAGATGTTAACCACATCAAGCCTCACACGTCGGATACTACAAGATGCGGGCGGACATGGCCTCCACACGGGCTCCGCAGCCGTGGCTAGGTCCGTGCGCACTGCCTCCGGCAACCGCGGCCATGGCCTCCGCAAACGGCCTTGGTTGTTGTCTCCACCAATTTCATAATAATGTTTTATAATAAGATAATTCGAAGTTACAAAAAGCAACTTTCAAAGGTGCAACATAGAACAGTATATGTATTTGTTTTACTCTCATACGCGGCCATAGAAGAAAATGAAAAATGATTAAAAAAAGTAATAAAATGAGGGATCGATCCATATTACCATCATCCTGAAAAGACGAGAGCAGTAGATTTATTTTTCTCAAAACATTATTTTCCCTCCATTTCATTTTTCCAGGGTGTGCCTACAGATCTTACGAACTTTTCACGAATCTTGTATGTTACAAATTTAGCACCATTAGATTTATATTTTCGAATTACTTTATATGATGTTGGTCATGTAGTTTTAGAGATGGAACCGGACCCGATCGTGTCTTACTAGATTTTTTAAAATTACCACGCAAAATTAAAATGAAATAAAGTTATCCATAAGGAGGGGGACAGTTGGACCCATGTCTATGGACTATGGTCTAGCCACGTCAAAATGTGGTCAGCCGACATGTAGCACTGCACATGCCGGTGCGTATCCGTAGCTCAGTAGGAACCTAATATTGTAATGCAGGTCCAAATTTCCGTAACACACCACCATACACGAATCAACATCTCAAGGCGATTGTTAGCTCCTGATCCCTCATGCGTGTGCATGATTAAAGAAGATTGCTGCAAGAAACGGGTGTGTGCATGCACTCACAATGTACCCCGTTCGCTCGATCGTATCAGCCATTTTCAGTCATGATATAGTTTTTTTTTCTCACAACAAAACAACATCACCTAGCTTATAAGCCACAGAAACAATCCAACAAATATGGTGGTAGTAACGTGAGCTTGCACATCTACAGAGAACGTTGTCGTATCCTAATTGTGACGGCACAAACTTACATGAAGAGTCCATGTCCTCGAGCACGCATATCATGTATGTGACGCATCGAGGTAGTGTGTAGTTATACTTCCTCCGTTGCCTTACAAGAGCACCCGCAATGGTATAAGTCATGACGCATCGAGGTAGTGTGTAGTTATACTTCCTCCGTTGCCTTACAAGAGCACCCGCAATGGTATAAGTCAGTTAGTAGCTCTAAGCTAATCTCTTTAATAGTGTTAGCTCTTAGTAATAGCTCATAGTATGATTAGGTCCACATGACACTCTTACATGATCTTAGAATGTTTGTATAAGCCTAGCTCTTGATCAAGAGCTAGCTTTTCTGTCTCTTCTATTAAAATATAAAAAATGCTAAGAGCTAGCTTATGAGTCAGCCATTGCGGATGCCCTAAGTACCGTCTCTGTCGAAAAAAGAATATAATTCTAACACTATTGGTGCGAAAAGTGACCAACTAGTAAATATTTATCGTTTTGCCGTACGTTGTGATCGGATGTGGCATAGCACTCAATGACACAGGTTTATACTGGTTCAGACAACGTGCCCTACGTCCAGTTTGAGTCGGTCGGTGACTTTATTCCTGAGCCAGGTGCTCGAAGTATGCTGTGGGGTTACAAACGAGACGGAGTAAGATGAGGAGTGTCAGAGGTCCGGTCGGACTCCGGACCAAATGGCCAAGAGTGACGGGAGCTCCGACGTGCGCTAAGTGTTCGAGCGTATGCTCTGTCTGGCTTTAGAGTTCTAGGCAGAGAGAATCGAAACCAACTGTTTGTTGTTCGTTGGAATCGTCTATGTGTATCGATCGTCCCCCTTTTGGAGAGAGCTCATCCCCTTTTATAGATGAAGGGGATGGCTTTACAAGAGGGAGAGAGTATGAGAGAAAGAGAGAGTGCATGCTACCTAGTCTTATTGCCTCACGCCGTCGGGTACAAGACGATTTGTCGGCGCCCACAACATTGTTGATGCTCAGATGCATATGGTAGGCTCTGTTGTCTTCTTCTGGTATGGTAAATATCGGTGCCTACCATACTGTAGGACAAATGTTGGCGCCCACAATACTATTCATGTTCTGCCATGTTTGAAAGGTTGCGGAGCATCCTTCTGACACGACCTGACAGTACTATCCTGTAGGCATGTAGGGTACGATCCTCGGTATTGCGGTTGACTAGATAACCCTGCCTCACTTGCTATGCCTAATTCTTTGGGTCCTTACCGAGCGGGCATCCCCGTTCGGTCGTTTCCTAGTCAGCTCCGACCGCGTCGGTCGGGAGGAGCTATAAGCAGAGGTTCTTTGTACTCCCGGTTGGAGAAGCGGGTTGAAGTCGGAAGCAAGTGTCGTCCCTCCTTGGCTAGGCCTTCCAGTCGGAGAGGCGGGCCGAAGTCGGAAGCGAGCGTCGTCCTCTCCTTGGCTAGGCCTTCCGGTCGGAGAAGCGGGCCGAAGTCGAAAGCGAGCGTCGTCCTCTCCTTGGCCAGGCCTTCTGGTCGGAGAGGCAGGTTGGAGTCGGAAGCAAGCGTCGTTCCTCCTTGTCCAGGCCTTTCGGTCAGAGAGGTGGGCTGGAGTCGAAAGCGAGCGCCATTCCTCCTTGGCCAGGCCTTCCGGTTGGAGACTGGATCACCCTTCTGGCCCATTGTTAGGTTTTTGGGCTGGCCCAGGAGTTGCGCGTTATTCGCAATGTCGTCTGCTGGGCCGAGCTTTTGCTAAGAAGCAGGTCCATGAGGGACCCTGGGTTTATGAACCCAATAGGAACCCCCGAGCCCCAGGGCGATTCGGGTAGAATCGTCTGGGGGATTTTGTTTTGACAGCGGGTGCGCGCGAGCGCACCCACGGGTGTAGCCCCGAGCCCCCGGACGATTTGGGTAGAATCGAATGGGGGGAGTTTTGTTTTGCCAGCGGGGGAATTTTTGTTTCTATAGCGGGTGCGCGTAAGTGCACCCACGGGTGTAGCCCCCAAGCCTACGTCCGATTGGTGAGTCGGTTGGAGGCTGAGCAACTTGGTACTCTTTCCTAGGGCCATAGACTGCCGTTCGGGGCGTTTGCCCATGTTTGTCCCGCCTACGTCCTGCACGATCGGTTGATTTCCCAAGTCGGTGTCAGGCGACCTGATCCCCTAAGCCTCGCTAGCCTCGGTAGGGGTTGGTCTAGTTCCGTGTGTTACCCCGTCCGTGGTTTCCACAACCGGAGGGGCTGAGCTAACGTCACTTGCCTCGATGGCTCGAGTGACGCGCTCGGTGAGCTCGCTAACGGGTACGTCCGAGTGGAATCTGGGTCCGTCGTTCATGACGGGGTCGGCATAGCCCTCATGTGGCATTCCACTGCTCCTTAACCTACGTCTCGGCAGATGCTCGGGTCATTCCGAAGACCGACTCAGGTGGCCCGCTGGCCTCCCCTCGATGGAGATTTTGTGGGCATGGCTCGAGGTTAGGATCGAACGAGAAGGTTGAGATGACCCTATCTACTTCTGAGTAGATTGGGCAAGGGCCACTGGGGCTCATCTATGTTTTCTCCCCTAGCTCTATTTGATGCGAGAAGCCTCAAGCCATTCATAGGCCGGCCTTCGAACCCGGTCAGTCATTGCTCATGTTGAATGTGGCAACTACCACTTCGCGACGCAACATGGAGCATTGTGATGCATCAATTGCATATGCGACGCCTCGGATGTATGGGATGAATGAATGACTATATGAATGAATGTGTGAATGCGTGTATGAGAATGGATGAATGAATGATCATGCATCCAGCAAAATAAAGTAAGAGGGATCGATACAGTTACCTTGACGATTCGAGTGATAGGCTTGAGGAGTTTTTATCGGATATGTCCGAATGGGATCCATGCTCATCGTTCATGACAGAGTCAGCATGGCCCACATGGGGCATCCCTCTTCTCCTTACCTATCTCTCAGCATTCGCCTGAGCTATCTCGATCGACTCAGGAAGCCCGTTGGTCTCTCCTTGGCGGAGATCCTATCGTTGGGCCCTTCTAGGTCCCACAGGAAGGCGGAGGGCCACCTGCGTGCGGTTGCACCTTGTTTCCCACGCTTAGTGTGTGGTAGTGGTGGGCCATGCCCAGGCCATGTCCCATCTAGCCAGACGTCGTCTCATCGGGCTGGGTGCATCCCATCGGTCAGGACGCCTCCCATCGCGTTCTCATCTGCATTGAATAGGGGAAGGGAGAGGGTTTTTCACCCCAACCCTTCGCCTTTCTCAAACTACTACATCTCCTCCTTAAATAGGGGAAGGGAGAGGGTCTTTGTCCTATTCATTCGCCTATTCCCCAACTGCCGCCTCTCCTCCTTCTTCCTTCTCGCCAAGAGCGTTCATGTGTCGCGGCGGTTCCTAGGAGAAAAAGGCTAGAGCGAGGGAGAGGAGAAACTCACTGATCCATTCATGAATCCAGAGCATAATGTCGAGCTGGAGGCCATCAAACGTGAATGAGACGGTGCTAGCCGCCTTCGCTGAGAAGGGGCTACTTTCGCCGAAGGTGGTGGCACACTGGAGGGCTCCCACAAGGGAGGCTTTTCTGTGACCTCGGGCCAGCGAGGTCGTCTCCTTCCTCGCCTTCCATGAGCGCGGGCTAGGATACCTCGCGCACTAGTTCCTACATGGGCTCCTCAATGAGTGGGGCCAAGAGCTGTAGCACCTCAATCTGACTAGGGTGCTGCACGTCACTGGCTTCATCACCATCTGTGAGGCCTTCCTCTAGATGGAGCCGCACGTGGACTTCTTTCGGTGGATCTTCACCGGGCGGACCTTGTCGGAGGGGAAGCCGGCCAGGACCGCGCCAGTTGGTGGCTTCACCCTACAGAAGAAGCGGAGTTCGTCGGGCTCCTACCCCGTGTACACCCCCTGCGAGTCCAATCGGGGGTGGCATGGGGAGTGGTTCTACATACGAAACGCGGCGGAGGCACCATTCCCACCGTTCACTGGTTGGAGGTCGGAGAGGTAGGAGAGCTGGTCGTGGGGCCCTTCTAGCCGGCAGAATAAGCTAGGGATCATCGAGGTGGAGCTCTAGAAGCTGTTGCAGCATGGCCTCGATGGGGTGCGGGTGTTCCACACCTTCTTCCACCATCGGGTCACCCTGTTGGCAGAAAGGACACGACCGATGTGGCTATACTCCGGCCCGACGGACCCCGACCGCGCGTCAGCAGTGGAGCTGGCGAAGGATGAAGTCTAGAGACGACTCGACCGGGTGCTGCAACTAAAGGCCCGGGAGACCCTCAAAGGAAAGCCCGGACCTCTCCACGCCAGGAAGCTGCCCAATCTGGTACGTTCTCCTCTCCCTATTCCGTGTCCCTTTTGATCTTGCTCTCTTATAATTTGACTTCAAGTCATCCATTTCGCAGGGACTCACTAGTTATAAATCCTAGCCACATCTTCCGAAGGGGCCGGAGGGCGTGGCTTGGCAAGCTACCCTGAAGGAGGCGGCAGATGGGAAGAAGAAGAAGAGAGTTGAGAAGGCTCGACATCGGCACTAGAATGAGAAGGAGATCGCCCGGCGAGTGCGGGCCGGCAAAAATAGGACGACGTAGAGGTGGAACTTGAGTCAGAGGAGCCCATGGAGATGGGCAGTGACACGAGCTCCTCCAAGAATGAAGGTAGCCGGAGTGTCATTGCGACATCGGTAGAGCGTCGTGAGCCTGCGGTCCTGTCTACCGGCGGTGGTCGGGAGGCAGAGAGGTGCAGCAATGTTCCTGCTCCAAGGAAGCACGCCGTGAGCTCGGACACCATCGGTGAGCGAGAGGTGAAGCGGACACGGTCGCCGCGCCCTTTGGAGGCATCACCAGCCGTGTCCCCACCCGCTCCGGGCACGGCAGGGTAGGACAGGCGGTCGGAGGAGCAGGCTCACACCCCCGCATCATCAGGGATGGCGCCAGCGTGTGACCCACAATGGGGGGACACCCCGCCAGCTGCTCCAGTCGACGTGCCTCGAGCCGATGGTCGCGGTGACTCATGGGCCGATCGGGAGCCGGCCGGGTCGACTCCCCCCCAGTCAAGGTGAGGGAGCGTGGCTCGCGACCTGTGAGCGGCCCTCGTCCAGCGGGCCCGTTGCTAGTGGGTTGGAGCTTCAGAGCCCTACCACTTACATCCCGGTAAGCATTCTTTGTTTCTTTTCTATCTCATAGTTGAGTTTTTGGGGTGTGACTGACCTGTACTTTTTTGATAGTGGCCAGATACTGACAGGTTTGAGCATCGCCCTACCTCTCATGCAGGAGGAGTGGAGGCCTAGTCTGCAATGGGTCACGACAAGCGGTGGGGAGAGTAGGGTGGTGGTGGTGCGACGTTCCCCTCAGGGGGTTGCACCCTCCCAGCCGATCACGGGCTCAGCGGCAGCGGCGGCGGAGGTGATGGTGGCAGTCCTGGTGGTGATGACAGAGGCCGGGTTGGAGGTGACCCTCATGATCCCTCCCACACCGGCTATGGCAAAACAGAGGAGGGAGACTGGGCACCCTGCCTTGCCCAGCGGAGGGACGCACGGCTCACCCTCCTAGTCGGAGCTAGAGGGGTCAGGAGGTGACTCGGCCAGGCCAGAGGCAGAGCATCCACCGGTGGGCCATGGGGTCGAGGAGGTAGGGACCCCCTGAAGGAGGCGGCAGATCGGAAGAAGAAGAAGAGAGCTGAGAAGGCTCGGCATCGGCACTAGAATGAGAAGGAGATCGCTCGGCGAGTGCGGGCTGGCGAAAATAGGAGCGACGTAGAGGTGGATCTTGAGTCAGAGGAGCCCATGGAGATGGGCAGTGACACGAGCTCCTCCAAGAATGAAGGTAGCCAGAGTGTCATCGCGACATCGGTAGAGCGTCGCAAGCCTGTGGTCGTGTCTACCAGCGGTGGTCGGGAGGCAGAGAGGTGCAGCAATGTTCCTGCTCCAAGGAAGCGCACCGTGAGCTCGGACACCATCAGTGCGCGAGAGGTGAAGCGGACACGGTCGCCGCGCCCTTTAGAGGCATCGCCGGCCTAGTCCCCACCTGCTCCGGGCACGGCAGGGCAGGACAGGCGGTCGGAGGAGCAGGCTCACACCCCCACATCATCGGGGATGGCGCCAGCGCATGACCCACAATGGGGGGACACCCCACCAGCTGCTCCAGTCGACGTGCCTCGAGCCGATGGTCGCGGCGACTCACGGGCCGATCGGGAGCCGGCCGGGTCGACTCCCCCTCGGTCAAGGTGAGGGAGCGTGGCTCACGACCTGTGAGCGGCCCTCATCCAGCGGGCCTATTGCCAGTGGGTTGGGGCTCCAGAGCCCTACCACTTACGTCCCGGTATGCATTCTTTGTTTCTTTTCTATCTCATAGTTGAGTTTTTGGGGTGTGACTGACCTGTACTTTTTTGATAGTGGCCAGATACTGACAGGTTTGAGCATCGCCCTACCTCTCATGCAGGAGGAGTGGAGGCGTAGCCTGCAATGGGTCACGACAAGCGGTGGGGAGAGTAGGGTGGTGGTGGTGCGACCTTCCCCTCAGGGGGTTGCACCCTCCCGGCCGATCACGGGCTCAGCGGCAGCGGCGGCGAAGGTGATGGTGGCAGTCCTAGTGGTGACGGCAGAGGCCGGGTTGGAGGTGACCCTCATGATCCCTCCCATACCGGCTATGGCAAAAGAGAGGAGGGAGACTGGGCACCCTGCCTTGCCTAGCGGAGGGACGCACGGCTCACCCTCCTGGTCGGAGCTAGAGGGGTCGGGAGATGACTTGGCCAAGACAGAGGCAGAGCATCCACCGATGGGCCATGGGGTCGAGGAGGTGGGGACCCCCTGCCCTAGTGAGGCAGCTGCTAGGGTGGAGCCACCAGCGATCCTACCGTCGCAGGAGCTGGCGGTGGTTCGGTCGTCGGCCGGGCCTTCCAGCAGGTTGGGGCGACCACCGACCTGGTGTGGCCCTGCCCCGGTGACCCGAGGAAGGTGCGGTTCATCCTTCGAGATGAGGGGGAGGTGCAGCTCTAGGACGTACTTGGGGGGAGAGGACTCATGATGGAGTTCAATCTCGCCCAAACCAGGGCGAGGCTCGAGGAGGCCTTAGTGCGGGTCAAGGTCGTCCATCAGGCGGTTATGGTCGCCCTGCCCCGTGTCGCATAGGTAAGTTTTCTGCATTCGTCCTTGACTCCTTGGTCTTTCGTTGGTTGCCTCAGCATGCCTACTTCTCATTTTGTAGGGTCTGGAGGAGATGTCGAGCCATAAGTCTTGTTTCCTCTTGGACGAGCACGCTCGGGAGGCCGCGATGTCACGGCGGGTCACTGAGCTTGAGCTTTAGCTATAGTCCACTCGCTGTGAGTCTCAAAACCAGGCGGCCAAGGCGACGGAAGCACGGGCGGCGGAACTGCTCGCAGTGGAGCAGGCGACTGCCGCTGAGCAGGGACTTGACGCGGTGAAGGTCCACCAGGAGGAGACCCAGGCAGTGCTCTAGAAGTCCCTAGCGGAGACCGAGGCGATGCTCTAGGAGCCCCTGGAGGCTCTGGAGTCAGAGCGGAAGGCCCGGTCGGAGGTCGACCAGGCAGTGCTCGCGCTCCGGGGCTAGATGCTTGGGATAGAGGAGTCGAACGCTCGGCTGCGCGAGTAGGTGACTTGGCAAGAGGAAGGACTCTCTATCCTTGAGAACACCCGCCTCGATAAGTACCAGTTCCACTTTTGATTGATGTCTTGGTTTTTCCTTTCCCTCGCTTCTGAACTTGTCATCCTTCTTCTAGAACTAGGCGGAAGAGTTGGTTCTCTAGAGTGGGACCTAGAGACAGCCAAGGTGACGATTAGTCAAAGCATGAAGTCGCTGGCCAAGTCCCTTGAAGAGCAATGTGCTCTCGAGGGGGAGCTTGATCAGATCCACAATGTCGCCCAGGTCATCGTCTTAGAGGTGTTCGGGTCGGCGCCAAGCACCAGCACGCCCACCATCCGACTGGCGGAGGTCCCGGATGAAGTTTAGGCGCTTATCTCCGACGGGATGTTCTACGGGACGTCGGGGGTGCTAACTTTGGTGGCGACACACCACCCGGACCTGGACTTCACCGCCATCTGCATGAGGATTGGCGCGTCGGTGGCGCTAACTGTGGCGCAAGTCCAGACCGGGTATGAGCTCCACACCATGGAGACCGGCTTCCCAATGGGCGATGCCCCGAGGAGCATGAGGATTTGGTTAAGGAGTTCATCATCATGGCTGAGGCCATCGTGGACATCACAACTGCTCAGGATGTGGTGAACAAGGTCTTTGATTAGTCTATACTTAGGTCAAACTAATGAATGAAACCATCTATTCTTTCATGAATGTTTCTCAGTGCAATGCCCCTGTATGTATCATGAATGCCTTTGTTTTTGTTTTTGCTCTGGAGGCAATACATATCGTATTGGCTTTCATATACTCAAAGATCTTTATTTTTTGAACTAGAGGTGATACCTTCTGGTACCGGCTATTAGAGTCGATGACTAAACGAATCGGCTATCAAGTGTTGATCGAATGCTAGGATAACATCCCTTTAAATATTTTCGTCGATCGCTATTGATAGGTTGTACCAGAGCTTTTCAGACCAAAGGTTAAACGGTTGATTGATCCTGGTCAAGCATCTTATTAAATGAAACAAAACTTCCTTTAATAGATCTATCAACTCTGAATTGCACTTATGATTCGACTTAGCATTCACATACATTGGCCTAAGCCCATCTCCAGGACCAATGCTTATTTCCTCCTTAATCCAATGACCGATGTGAAGCCGTGACCATTTACTAAAACAAACTCTCAGAGTTGATTGCTTGCATCGGTTGTTGGCTTTCATTGCTGATTTTAATGAAGCCACCTTCCCATATCTTGCCAGAAAAGCATTCGAAGTCTCCTAGTTCCCAAAAGACCGGATCGGCTATTGCGATACTCACAGACTCATCAGCGTGAACCAGCTCGACATCATCTCCATGCCATTGAATCAAACACTGATGCATGGTCGATGGTACACAACAGTTCACATGAATCCAATCACAACCAAGGAGCGAACTGTATGACCCTTTTCCATCGATGACGAAGAATGTGGTGAGCAGAGTCTTACTCCTGATTGTTAGTTCGACGTTCATTGCCCCCCGGGTTTTAGATGCATTACCCCCAAAGTCTTTCAACATCATGTTAGTCTCAATCAGGTCTCCTAGTCCCTTGCCAAGTTTACAAAAAGTGGTGTAAGGCATGGGATTGACAGAAGCACCTCTGTCCACCAACATCTTGTTCATCGGCTTCCCATCAACAAAACCTTTCACATATAAAGCTTTTAAGTGCCGATGCTTGACTGGTTTATCAAATATTGCTTGATGTATAACCATCAACTTGGCAACTATCTCCTCAAACTCCGATTCATCAAAATCCAAATAAACTTCTTGAACTGCCAGAGCTCTGAACTCCGATGGCAACAAGAAAGCCATCTGAATATTAGCCGATGATTGCCTTCTATCAGCTATTTTCTTAGCATGCCATACTTGAGGTTTACCGGATGCCTGATGTAACAGAACCGACCAATTTATAAGAGCACAAGTACGAAAGCAATCACCGGAGTGATCAAACCGTCATACTTGAACCCATATAAACCCGGTAGTCAACTGAAACCACGAAGGATTTCAAACCAACTTGCATACAACCAAGATCACAGTAATTCAACATAACAAGCCACATGTTACATCCATTTCACAAGTAGTTCGCAAGTACCTCATACATCAGAGTACACATAGTTATTACAAAATGAGTTCACAAATAGCGGAAGCAAAGTAGTTCGAGACCATCACACACACTTAGTTCAAATACAAGCCAGCACCATAGTCATATCCAGCAAAAGCAGTAAGATAAGATAACATAGATGATCATGCCCATGATCTAGTCTTCATCCCCAGTAGGGTGGAGACAATACTTGCAGTAGCCGTTATAGAGCACGTCATCTGCAACAAGAGGGAATAAACCCTAAGTACGAGAATGTACTCAGCTAGACTTACCCGTCATAAACCAAAAATAAATGACACCAAGGAGTATGCAAGGCTTTATCAGTGGATCTTGCTGGACAACCTTTTTGCATAAAAGTTTGAGTAACCATTAGCATTATTCACCTGTACTAGCAGTGACTTTTAGCCATTTCCTACCATCTATATTAGCACCTAGGGTCAAAGATAAGAGCTCTAGGGTCAACACAAGTCAAGCTATTACTTGGAAGTATAATTTAAGCAATATGGTCATCATGAACATTGTTGCTAATGACATTCTAAGTGTAGCTAAGTTGTTTAAGAGTACATTTGACACACATTTGCATAGACCACACATGAGCACACACAATTGCTAGCATAAAACCAAGCAGTTCAAATAGAAACACACATGCAATGATAACATTCATAATGGTATGATGCTTATGAATGAGATGATGATGCTCATGCTCATGTGATGCAAGTGTTTTAGTGCAACCATAACACTGGGGTGTTACAGGCCCCCCCCTTATAAAAATCGCGCCCCGAGATTTGAAAAGCGTACCATTTTGAATAAAAGGTAGGGTATACATCCTTCAAATAATCTTCCTGTTCCCATGTTGCATCGCTCTCACTACCTTGGTTACTCCACATAACCTTGTAGAACTTAACCACACAGTTCCGGGTTACCCTTTCTCTTGTGTCGATAACCCGCACTGGCCTTTCTTCATAGGATAGATTTGATTTCAACTTGATATTTCTAAGTGCAACTCTTTCTTCGGGAACACGAAGACATTTCTTCAATTGAGAGACATGAAAAACATTGAAGATAGCTCTCATCTCGTAAGGTAACTCTATCTTGTAAGCTACATTTCCACTCTTTTCTATGATCGGATATGGGCCTACATACCTAGGTGTAAGCTTCCTCTTAACTCCGAATCGCTGCACACCTTTCATCGGTGATACCTTCAGATAAACATGATCGCCTACTTCAAACTCAATGGGCTTTCTTCTTTTATCCGCATAGCTTTTCTGCCTAGCTTGAGCTGCTTTCATATGTTTTTGGATAGTACGGACTTGTTGTTCTGCCTCTTCGACGAAATCAATGCCGTAGTATCTCCTTTCTCCAGATTCAACCCAGTTCAAAGGAGTTCTACACTTGCGGCCATACAATGCTTCAAACGGGGCCATCTTGATGCTTTCTTGATAACTATTATTATAGAAAAATTCAGCCAAGGGTAACCACTTATCCCACGAACCTTTGGATGATATGACACAAGCTCTCAACATGTCTTCCAATATCTGATTCACTCGCTCCGTCTGTCCGGAGGTTTGTGGATGATAAGCAGAACTTCTAACTAAGTTGGTCCCTATCATCTTGTGCAAATGTTCCCAAAAAGGAGCGGTGAACTGAGGTCCTCTGTCAGATACAATGGTTCGAGGAACACCATGGAGACGTACTATCTGATTAAAATATAACTCAGCATAGTCACTTGGTCAATAGTCAACTCTATCTGGTAAGAAATGAGCAGACTTTGTTAAACGATCCACTATTACCCATATGGAATTAAAATTCTTTTGGTTAGGGGGAAGTCCAACAATAAAATCCATACTAATCTCTTCCCATTTCCATCCTGGTATAGACAATGGTTGGAGAAGTCCAGCAGGCTTCATGTGAATTGCTTTGACTCTACAACAATTGTCACACCTTGCAACATAGGCTGTGATTTCTTTCTTCATCTTGGTCCACCAAAATCGAGATTTCAAATCTTGATACATTTTGCTACTTCCTGGGTGGATAGATAACTTGGAGGAGTGAGCTTCTTCTAAGATTTGGTTTCTAAGCTATTTGTCCTTCGGTACTACAAGTCTAGCCTTAAACCATAGAACACCCTTCTCATCAATGTGAAAGTGTTTTGTCTCCTGTCCCTTCATCTTTCTTTTGATGTGGAACACACCCACATCGGTTTTCTGAAGCTCGATGATTTTACTTTCTAGAGAGCAACTAAGGGTAATACTGTGCAACACAGCAGGATGTAACAGATGCGCCAAATGATAATCTGCTTCCAAGAGAGAATTACAGTGAGATTTCCTACTCAAAGCATCAGCAACAACATTTGCTTTACCTGGATGATAATGAACTTCTAAGTTATAATCTTTAATCAACTCTAGCCATCTTCTCTGTCTCATGTTCAATTCCGGTTGAGTGAAGATATACTTGAGACTTTTATGTTTGGTATAGATATGACACACGTTACCGAGCAGGTAATGCCTCCAAATCTTCAAAGCATGAACAACCGCAGCTAACTTAAGATCATGAGTTGGATAATTAGCTTCGTGCTTCCTTAGCTGACGTGAGGCATAGGCGATAACTCGACCTTCCTGCATAAGGACACATCCTAAACCGGTACCTGATGCATCACAAAACACATCAAAAGGTTTCTCGATATCCGGTTGTGCCAACACAGGAGATGATGTCAACAAGGTCCTCAAAGTGCAAAAAGTAGTCTCACACTCTGGATTCCAAACAAACTTTACATCTTTTTGAAGTAACCTGGTCATGGGCTTGGCTACCTTAGAGAAGTCTGGTGGGATGAATCGACGATAATATCCAGCCAAACCAAGGAAACTTCTAACCTCATGCACTGAAGTTGGTGCCTTCCAATCCATAACTTCTTGCACCTTAGACGGATCAACCAAAATCCCTTCATCGGACAACACATGAACCAAGAAAGGTACTTTCTTAAGCCAAAACTCACATTTACTGAACTTGGCATAAAGCTTATGTTCCTGTAGCCTAGATAAAACAACTCTCAGATGCTCGGCATGTTCTTCAGCATTTACGGAAAAGATCAAGATGTCATCAATGAAGACAACTACAAATTTGTCCAGTTCCTCCATGAATACCGAATTCATCAGATATACGAAGTATGCAGGAGCATTGGTCAAACCGAAAGACATAACCAGATACTCATACAACCCATATCTGGTGGAGAAAGCGGTCTTAGGCACATCCTCCGATCTAATCTTTATCTGATGATAACCAGATCTCAAATCAATTTTGGAGAATACCTTTGCCTTAGACAATTGATCAAACAAAATATCAATGCGGGGCAGTGGATACTTGTTCTTGATTGTGACAGCATTGAGTGGACGATAATCCACACACATGCGCAATGACTTGTCCTTCTTCTTCACAAATATAGCAGGACAACTCCAGGGAGAAGCACTAGGTCGGATAAGACCTTTCTCTAACAGATCTTGTAACTGCACTTTAAGCTCTGCTAACTCATTAGGCGGCATCCTATAAGGCCTTCTAGAAATAGGTGCAGTGCCCGGCACTAACTCGATCTTGAATTCTATATCTCGATCCGGTGGTAAACCAGGTAGATCTTCAGGAAATACATCTCGAAATTCACACACTCACTGGGACGCCCTCAATTCTCGGGTGCGGATAGCATTAGCAGATTGTGGAGTTCTAGCTCTCGGGAAGTGGCACAAGGAAGGCTTCCTTGGCGATAGGATCCCTCAACATAACGACCCTAGTGGAAGTATCAATGAGCACTCCATGACCGCTCATCCACTTCATTCCCAAGATTACATCTATCCCTAATCCCGGTAGAACTACCACATCGGCCATAAACACTCGTCCCTCTATTTCGATACTCACCCCAAAGACTATTTGATTGGTGAAATATTACTTCCAAATTGCACTAATGCAATAACTACCCGTGGATACCGTAATTACCTTTGATTGTATTTTGATGCAAAAGCTAGACTCATAAATGAATGCGAAGCACCGAGAATCAAATAGTACAAGCGCGGATGGTGATTCATAAGAAACTTACCCTTGCAGAACCACCTCTCTCCCGAGGGTATCTCTGTCACATTGGTGTAGTTAACATGCCCTTGACGAGCACCGAGAATTCCCCCGCTCTCGATTGTTCTTCTGAGGATAAGGACAATTCTTGGACCAATGACCTATCCTGCCACAATTCCAGCATGGCCTGTTTGCTGGTGGAACAAAAGAATTCCCTGGTCCGGTGGTGCCCTTTGGAAGGGTACAAGAATGCTTTCTTGAAACCGGTCTTTGCTCGATTCTTCATTGTGTGTGGCCGGTACCTAACAATTTGTAGTCGGTGGGCTTAAACCGAGTCTTCGCTACTGGAGCTTTAGCCTGAGAGGCACTTGCTTCAAAGGCCCTCTTGCGATTTTTGGAAGCAGCATAGACATTATTATTATTCTCTTGGGTAAGAGCATCACTTACGAACTCATTGAAAGTGGCACTCTTATTGTTCCCCATGGACTTCATCAGTTTGGGACTAAGCCCTCTCTTAAAGCTAGCAATCCTCTTTGCTTCGGAATCAACAAACTCTGGAGCATACCTTGCCAGATGGTTGAAGGCATGAAGATATTCAGTGAGTGTTTTGGTGCCTTGCACCAGCTTCATAAACTCATTGTGCTTTATGGCCATCAATCCGGGAGGAATATAATGACTCTTGAAAGCCTCCTGGAATTGGTTCCACGTGATCTGAGCATTCTCCGGTAAGGTGGAACTATAATGACGCCACCAAATACCTGCTGGTCCTTGTAACTGATGTGAAGCATACTCCGCCTTCATCTGTTCCGTCACCCTGAGCAAATGGAACTTGTGCTCAAGCGTGTTTAGCCACTCTTCTGCTTGGAGCGGCTCTTCAGCTTCCTTGAAGACGGGCGGCTTGGTATCTTGGAATTCCTTGAAATCACTAAACTGGTTGGGCTCTGGTCCTTGTCGTTGATGGTGGCCCTATGCTTGATGCTGGGCCAGGGTACGCATAGCATCCCCCAACGCACGCTGACCTTCCACAAGCATGGCCAACAGATCAGACGGTGTGGGCGATGGTGGCGGTGGAAGATCATCATCACCACTATCCCCAGCACGGCCTGAACGTAGATTGCGTGACATCTGTAGAAGTGCATTTGTGAGTAATGATGGATGATGTCAGATACATTGTAGATGAATTATAGAATTATGCCAAACTGAGCTTATTGGAGAGATTACTTTCATACAATAAACAGAGGTACAATAATTCATCCTCATAACATTGCCATAACTTTACTCCGCACATTCATGCGATGCATACGCTCACATGCCAAAATTTTTTTGTCAACTTCAAAGCTGGACTTCTATTTAAAGCTCACATCCAAATGGAGCCAACATGCAAGTTTCAGGGATTACATCCAAGTATAACGAGGTGGCTCTGCATATTCCACTAAATGTAGCACCCTCCACAACAGGGTTGGGGTACCAAACACGTGCAGGAATGTGCTACTCCTAGGTGGTAGTGCTGATGCAGCCATTTGTAGTAGCATTGCAATTTGGGTGTGAGAGGATTATCTTACAGGATGAGAATATATAATGGAATAATTAAGATAAGGGAGGGAGTGATGCAAAAATGTAATGGCACGAGTGAACATGATGCATGCACGTTCCGTACGTCCTCACGAATCTTAAGAAAATTTTAGAATTCTAGCGACATAGACGGTGGCATACATACGTTCCCTCATATACGTATCTAGTCGAGCTACACGTTGTGTTGTTAGTGTACCTGTAGACAAATTCATTGCAGCCCATCCCACAAGAGATAAATATGCATACAATGAAAGCAATAAACTAAGATACGCTCCATATATACATCCCATATGTACATACTTTGGTATCCAAACCTACCCGATAGATGTACCCACAATTAAGTACCTTCATATATACACGTGCGTAACATGTAAATATTCCAGTAACCATAACTAACTCTCCCCTAGACCGACAGTTGGACGGTCATGCTCTCACAACTCACACTTACCTAGGTGTAGAGGCAATTGATCCATACATTACCACCCAAGCGGATGGCATCCATACAATAGCACGCCATATGGACGACGAAATAAAATGCAAGCAATTACCCCCCCCAAGAGTCATTACTTAAATAAGCCACCTAAAAGTCCTTATTTGGGCATAGAGGATATGACAACTGGCACTCTTAACTAAAATTTTAGATTTGAACACACCTATATATAAGTAACTATAAGTTGTAAAAACTGATTTTTGCAAACAAAAACCTTTGTTTTAAATACACATATGACATGTTTAATGTTGAATCTAGCTCTGATGCCAGCTGTAACAGAACCGACAAATTTATAAGAGCACAAGTACGAAAGTAATCACCGGAGTGATCAAACCGTCATACTTGAACCCATATAAACCCGGTAGTCAACTGAAACCACGAAGGATTTCAAACCAATTTGCATACAACCAAGATCACAGTAATTCAACATAACAAGCCACATGTTACATCCATTTCACAAGTAGTTCACAAGTACCTCATACATCAGAGTACACATAGTTATTACAAAACGAGTTCACAAATAGCGGAAGCAAAGTAGTTCGAGACCATCACACACACTTAGTTCAAATACAAGCCAGCACCATAGTCATATCCAGCAAAAGCAGTAAGATAAGATAACATAGATGATCATGCCCATGATCTAGTCTTCATCCCCAGCAGGGTGGAGACAATACTTGCAGTAGCCGTTATAGAGCACATCATCTGCAACAAGAGGGAATAAACCCTGAGTACGAGAATGTACTCAGCTAGACTTACCCGTCATAAACCAAAAATAAATGACACTAAGGAGTATGCAAGGCTTTATCAGTGGATCTTGCTGGACAACCTTTTTGCATAAAAGTTTGAGTAACCATTAGCATTATTCACCTGTACTAGCAGTGACTTTTAGCCATTTCCTACCATCTATATTAGCACCTGTACTAATCAATCATTTGATTTAGTTGCAAACAATAATAACCATATTAGGTATTTCATGGCTCATCATTATCATCCTCCTCATGATCATCATCATTTAACCATATCTTTACATTTAGTGAATCTACGTTGCCGCTGTTCAGTCAAGTTCTCACTATCCGGGAGAGACGGCCATTCGAATCGATTCCTATCCAGCTGGAAGGGTATTCCTAACACAAACCTAGGCATACCGCGCGAAGGTAGCCTTAGGTCACCTTTGGTACATCTCAGGAATCGTGGCTCCGAGCAGCGCCGCACCCTCAGGGAGTCCACTCTGCCAGGTGGTCAATCTCACCTCGGACTTACGCCAATAGCTCCCCGCACATCCTTACTACCGCCAGGGTGCGCACTTTCACTTCTCGGTCTTCCGGCCTGAGTTGAGCTACTCGGCTTCACGGTAGGAACGAGTTATCCGGCCAACTAAGTGATAGGCATGCGTTCAACATGACATGAGGACGTACAACGAATCGGTCCTTAAACGACACAGACGGGGATAGATTCACACCCAAGACCTCCATGCCTTGTTGCTGCACTACCGTCATCCCGTCCAGTCTCTTTTCAATATTAACACATGGTTCTTTTTCATGATAGCAAATATAGCCAACCGTGACCAGAGCTCATCCTACATCTCGCAGGTGATAGGAAATCACCCGACTTCTACCGGTCTAAGCATAGCTAAGCATCATTCAATCCTACACTTAATTAGGATTCATAGGATTTTATCTGGACAAGGTAAGGATATAATGCAACAATTGGTTCTAACCAATTCCTATACTTAATGCATCATCAACAATAAAAGATACTCAAGATATTTGTAAAAACATAGGAGACTTAGAATGCTCCGGGGCTTGCCTTTCAGAAAAGAGGAAGGTTGGTGATCAGGGCACTCAAGAACTTCTTCGCTGGCTCCTTCTTCGGGTGTCTGCACCTCTGGCTCCTGAGCTTGCTGCTGCTCCTCCGGATGTACTGGCTTGAATTCCAGAAGCGTGACTCCCTCCGGAACACCTATTGTATGCATATGCATAGTATAAGAATCATGCATGCACAAGAGATGGAAGGTGATGATGAAATGTACAGCCATGTATGAATGGACGCATGAAAGACACAATGATACAAGATTAACATCGACTTTTACCGAGTAGGTGCATATCTCTTTTAGAAAACAAGAATGGCACACTCACCAAGTTCTAATAACCTAAGATAAAGTTGTTCATCTTCAGTAAGAGATCTAGCACTGGCAACTAACAATTTATCTTAATTAGCCTAGCATCTAAATCATCACATCAACTCATATAAAGCAAACAAGTCATTCACTGCACTCAACAGTTTTCAGGCTGCAAACAGTAGCAACAAGTTTGATCCATAACTAGAGTTCTACAGATCCAAATACCCTGATTTAAGACTTTCTAGAAAGCTTATAAAATTATCTACAACTTTCATTTAATCACCAAAGTCTAATTCAAACTCGAACTAGGTCAAACAGATTGCTCTTGCAAAACTGTCCGTGGATTCCAGAGAGCAGGCAGTTGGGAGTGCTGTCTTCCAACTGACATAACTCTCAAACCACTAGGCCAAATGCCTTGAAATTTTAACACAAGCTATATAAACAAGTTTCCTACAACTTTGTTATTGACCACTTTTCTAGAAACCCAATTTATCATGGTGAACTTTATAAAGTTCCTAGAATTGTCCAGAAAGACACAACGCAAGAAATAATTATTAACTTACGTTGTAAACATATAAACGGACAAGACAAACTTTTCTAACCCATCATACATGTTGAAAGAACACCAGAAAACCTAATGTCCATTCCTAAATAAATTCTTTTTATGCCTTTATTAATTTATTTAGATAATGAGGTTAATTAATAAACACATACCCAAAGTGTACAGAAAATTCAACAAAAATTACAGTGGCTTATACATGTCTCAAATATGCTACTACATAAATTTCACATCATTTGAACAAGTATCACATCCTACACCAAAATGACAAGGCATAAAGGATTAAAATGGCATAAATAGGAAACCTTAGTGAAAAGTGTCAAGCAACAAATTTCATATTTTTCCTAGCATCCTTAAGGTACTAGGATGCTACCCACAAAGTTTCATGGTCATAGGATTCCTAGATAATTTACAAAAATTTACACAAGTATCAATCAATGATAAAAGAAAAATCTATAACTCAAAAAACTATCCATGCAATGACTCTCAAATTTTTACCAAAGACTATAATTATCAATAATAGCTCACCCACAAAATTTCATAATTTTTGGACCACAGAAACTCAAGATATAATTCAAACAAGTTTGCATGCATCTAAAAACACATTTCAAGTTCCTATTTAATTCATCCAAAATTTCTACATCATGTGCTCATATCATATTTTTCTTAAATACTAGACTTCTCTGTGAGTCTAACAAAAATTGAATCACACCATTTGGATCTACATATTTGGAGTTACAAAATTCACCAGACAGCATCACAATCTGCAAATTTGAACTAGCTTTCTAGATCAGAGTCACTGACAACCGGGGTCCGTCAGTCAGCTGGGCCCGCATGTAAGTGAAAGGAAAACAGAGCACGGCGGCTGCGACGGTGCGGGAATGGCGTAGCTCACCGGTGGCTACGTCTCCGGTGAAACCAGAGCCACCGTCGTGCTCACCACGATGAGCCGCACCCGTGGGTGCCTCGGGTTCGGTCTCTACCGGCCTCTACCTACAGCGACGACGTGTACAGCGGACGGCGGCGAGGCCACGGTGGAACTCCGGCGACGGCGAGCTCCCATTGCCCCACCCAAGCTCGATACGAGCTTCACGGTGCCACTACGGAGCTAGAGAGGTAGGAAACGGAGGGTGAGAAGACTCCTAGCTAGCACGACCACGACGGCTTCGAGCTCCGACGAGGGTGCGCACATGGCGGCGGCGGCGGAAAAGAACAATGTGCCCTCACCTTGACTCGAAAGGCTCAGCTAAGAGGTGGAGGAGGTAGAGGAGGTCACGGTGGAGCTTTGAGCTAGCTGGAGGCAGTGCTTTTGCAGCTGTGAGCGAGCTGGGCGATGGCGCGGCTTGCTCGGCAACGGCGGAGGCGCGGCGCTTGGTTCTGGAGAATGGGCGAGGCGAGACGCGGTGCAGGCGAAGCAAATAGGCCAGCCAGCAGGCGCGTGGCGTCGTCGTGTCCGCGATGACCTGACTAGCGGGGCCAACGCCGATGTACGGCCTCCAAATGGCACGCGCGACCTAAGCTTTGTCGGCCACGACTAACCAGCCGGGAGGATCATCAGGTGCAGCATCAGTCGACTGTCAGCGAGTTTTCTTCCCCTCCTAAGTCCTAAACCACGGTGAATTAGCAAGAGGTTCGTTAATCAAAGTGGTAGAGCTATAGGTAAGCTCCAACATTGTCAATATTAACTTCGTCTAAAACTCCACGGTTTTCAAACTATTAAGGACCAAAGTAGCCTACCCTAAAACTGAAACTCAATGCAAGACTTAGAAAATTTTCGAAGTGCTGAAACAGCACCCAAATCTGACTTGTGGGCCATGTTTGAGACTATTCCACACATTTTCATGACTTGACCTCTAAACAAAGTTTGTTCCATATAAAATTTTCTACAACTTTGCTTTAGGTTGCTCAGACATGCAAACACTCTAAGTTGTACTTTTTAAACAGTCAAAGATAAGAGCTCTAGGGTCAACACAAGTCAAGCTATTACTTGGAAGTATAATTTAGGCAATATGGTCATCATGAACATTGTTGCTAATGACATTCTAAGTGTAGCTAAGTTGTTTAAGAGTACATTTGACACACATTTGCATAGACCACACATGAGCACACACAATTGCTAGCATAAAACCAAGCAGTTCAAATAGAAACACACATGCAATGATAACATTCATAATGGTATGATGCTTATGAATGAGATGATGATGCTCATGCTCATGTGATGCAAGTGTTTTAGTGCAACCATAACACTGGGGTGTTAAACTTGAGCCTGTTCCAACTCTCTATTCCTTAGGCGCTGCACCCTTCTCTTCTGGCTTCTTGTCAAACCTTCTGGACACCATTTGCCTTCTTGTCAAACATATTATCGCTCGTTACTTTTTTCTTCATAATCAACCCAGTTTTGATCAACAACTCTTTTTCCAAGCTGATTATGAACACTTCCATTTTTAAGTGCTGATCCATGTTATCATGATGATATGCATCTTGAGCATGGACAGACCGGCGGTTGGCTTGAGATTGCCTAAACTCCCAATACTGATCACTGCACTCTGTACAGCTATTACTGGTAGGCAACTTCAAACCTTCGTTCCAGCAATGTCTGAAGAAAGGACAATTCAAATGCAATTCAGCTTGCTTTCTTTCATACCTCTCCTTTTCCTGTTGACGCTGGTATTCTTGCTTTTCTAACCAACGCTGATAATCCTTTTCCTTTCGCCACTCCCATTTATTTAATAGAATTCGAGATGTAACTCGCGGCTTTGTCGCCCCTTCTTTTGACGTTTCTCCCAGCTCATATCAGCTCTTTTGCATGTCGTGATGTCTTCTAATTTCTCTATATTCATCAGTCTATATTTGCATCTCAGGATCGATTGTTCCAGCTTCTCTTGATTTGGTTGATGTCAGGACCTTAGTCTTTCCTTTGGGTAGTCTAGCATTGACCATGCTTTGATCTCCTGGGAAAGGATTATCATCAACATTCATTTTCTGAGGCGTATAAAATTTGAGTCTTCCTTGCTGAATAACTCTCTGTATATGCTGTCAGAAAATTCTGCATTCATTAGTGGAATGAGAAGTAGCGTTATGGAACATGCAGAACTTCTTATTCTTCAACTGATCTGGGGGCAACATAACATGATTATCGGGCAACTTGATCCATCCCTTCTCAAGCAAGAAATTGAAGAGCTTGTCTGATTTTGTAACGTCAAAGTCATAGCTCTCCTCGACTCCTCTTCCCCAAGGATTTGGCACCATTACTGTCTTTTTGCCCCAATTCCATTTAGCCGTGGTAACCTCTTCATCTTCATAGCCATCATCGACTGAGTATGGATTATAAGCTTCGGCTACTGTGGTACTCTTCTAGAATCGGGTATCTCTGCGCATACTCTAGAATTGGCTATTGAGCGTCGCCACTCATTGAGCCAATTGACCCAAGTTGTCAAATTCTTGTCCCAGTAGTTTTTCTTTCCTTGTTGGCAGCTTCTCTTGAACGGCCAAAGCAGCTAGCTGATCATCAGCCAAATTTAATGAGAAGCACAAATTCCTAGTTTCCTAGAACCTCTGAAGAAACTCAATGCCCGATTTGTTAGTTTTCTGTCTTATAGTTGTCAAATCGGTAATCTTCTTTTGTCCAATCCTAGTATAAAAATATGTATGAAATTTCTTTTCCATGTCAGCCCAATTGGCAATGGAGTTGACTAGCAGTGATAAAAACCAAGTGAAGGCTGGCCCTGACAGGGACAAGGAGAAGAAATAAACTCGATGGGCCTCTTCAACGGATGCTTCGCCCAACTATGTAAGATATCGACTGACATGTTCTATTGTGCTTGTGCTATCTTGGCCAATGAACTTAGCAAACTTTGGGAACCTATAATTTGTAGGAAGAGCGACTAAATCATACCATTCTGAATATGGGCGTTTGTACGAGAAGGTCAGCCCTTTTGGCTTCAGACCGAACTAATTCTTCATCATCTCGGTCACATTTAGCAACAACTCGTCAGCATGTGAATTTGGATTTCTCTGCACTTGCTGACCCATCTGTGGATTGAAATCCCGTGTGCCTTGATACCCTGGATTCAGAATCATGTGAAGGGTGTTATAATCTATGCCATAATGATACCCCTGTGGAATCTCTATCTGCTGGGTCCTTTGCTTGTTTGCTGCTTGAAGTCTCTGGTTATAGACATTAGGATCTATATCTCTATGGATCCTTTGAATTGATGACGCTATTTTTTGAGCCAACAACGGTATGTAGCCTGATGTGCTAAAATTAATCACCTGGTTCTGATCTTGCCCCGCCGGCTATTGCACATGCTGCACTAACGATCTAGGATTATACTGTATCTGATTCGTAGTAGTACCTTGAGCTTGCTCAGATGAACTCTGAACTGCCTGGACATCATCATTACCAGCTAGTGTTGCTTCTTGATGGCTGGTACCGACTTGATTATTCCCTTGGGACAATGGATGTGGAATGTTGTAACAAGCCGGCCCAACCTGATCAACTGGAAACCCATGAAACACCTCTTTCATGGTGTTATGGATTGTGTTCAAGAAAATTTCATTATGGTTTGATATGGCATCATGAATAGACTTGTTTATAGCTTCTGTGAAGAAACGCCTGTCTCCAGTCTCATCTGCATCTGTCTGCCCATGCAATAGAACTCTTGGTAGTGGATATTTCTGAACAATTGTATTGTCACGTGTTTTGGTGTAGGACAACAAACACTTGTTTGGAAATTCTTCTATAGCTTTGTCGATGACATCTCTATCTCTATCAGGTAGGTCTTCATAAGGTACCATAAGGATGTCGTTGTTGTTGTAAACCACTATGATGATTGTGGGATCCCACCGAGCATGCCAGAACATGTGTCAGTACAGAAATTTTGTCTCGTGCCGAGGGTACACGAGCAAGCCAGAAGGGTCCGCTCGATGGAGCTGTAGATCCGCCTAGCTTCAACGTAGGGATTATCGATCCTGTGCACTCCTCCCAAGATGTGCCAGTCAATTTGACCCTACAATTGACAAGGAGAGAAAGTTAATCAGTAATTTAAGGTGGAACATGTCGGTGTTGCCAGACAGTCCCGAATATGCGGCTCTGAGAGCCAATGTGGAAGGAAATCGACTAAATAGTCAATTCCTGCATACTCATAAGAATAAATCAGTTAAAGCTCATGGGGTCGTGGAAGGAAAATCAGTTATCATTCAGAATGAACCTCGTTATTTAGGCAAATATTAGTCAATGGCAATAGGATGTCAACAACAATCAGTTTATGCTAAGCCAATTACTGCAAGTAACCGAATCCCTTTTTATATAAAAGAAGCAGCTCATCACCATTTAACCATTTAATAGAGATAAAGCTAATGAACATATTAGATCTCATCTATCGCTATGACCAGTGGGGCATGAGGCAGAATCATGCAGGCCATAGAAACAACAATAGATTTGACAACCCTAACTTATTACTAATATCAGTGGGGCACGAGGCAGAATCACGCAGGCCGTAATACAATAATAAGATCATGGGGCTCACACATCTTTCAACCTATCTTTATTTCAACGGTCTCGTGACATGAACTGCATATGTGAAGGCACTCGATATCGACTAAAACAGCCGATTCAGGCATAGCGCACAGTTAAGGTCATGCCCTATCAGGAATAGATCTACCAAATAACGATCCCTACTCCATGGTGCTAATAGTGGGGTGTGAGGTAGAATCACACAGGCCATGATAACGGGCCATGGAACGGTTTTTGTTAGCTAATAGATCTATTCAAGACCAGACATGCCTTAACCGCACACTATGCACGATCAACATTGACATAAAACAGCCGATAAAACATAACTCATCGTTTAAGATGCAGATTTGATCAGTTTAGATTAACAAACGATGGGCTCAATAGGATATAAGGTTGATCTAGATCAATCCCAATCGGGCGAAGTGATATTGCTATAATTAAATAAATAATGAAAGCAATAAGCAATATCAGTAACTTAATGAATCTCTCCGAAGGACGCCACCCTTAGATAGAGCCGATAACTTGACCTTAATCTAGTTTGAGCAGTGGAGGTTGACCGAATCGATGCAGCCGTACTTGAACTAAACAAGAGTCAATAACTAGCTTATACCAGAGTTGCACTGGAGGTCGACCGAATTGATGCAGCCGTACGAACAGAAGTATAAGCCATGACGGTACTTACAGACAAGCCGGAGGTCAGCTAGACCGATGCAGCCCTGCTCGCCGAAGAACTCACCGAGATCTACTCTACTCCTACTCCTAAGGGGTGGCTGGAGCCGAAAAAAGTAAGTAACTTGTATTTGATTGATTGTGTGTCCTCTTACAATAGCCGGGGTCTAATATTTATACCTAGAGTCTAAACATGAATCCTACTCGAGCATGACTCATTACAATCTTTGGCATAGAAGAAAACATTCCTAATTTAAGATAACTTGGACCCTAATCTTTCCCTTTTTGTAGAGTCCGATATGTAATTTCCTGGCGCCAACCGTAGCTCATCATCGCTATTTGCTGACGTCGTCCAAAGATATCCGATTCTAGAGTCGTATCTGAATCAGCTGATATCAATCCTTATGCAATCGATTCCTTGATCGACACAATTTTGGAAGCTTTGAGTTCCCACGTTTTTCTCTCCAAATTTTGGTGTAAACACATGCCCCCCAATTTTAGAATAAAAGTGATTTTATTCCAACATTCCTATTTATCTATTTACCACGCCGCAACCGTTTTGCTCCGAGATATACGCGCGGCTCCTGACTTCCCGGGTCGAGTCTTATATAATGTCCTAATAGTATCTTTTTCGACTCACTCGGCCTATTTGTTTTCCCCTTCTTTCTCGAGCAAATCTCAACAGCCGATGCCGCCATCGCCAAAGCTTCAACCCTAGCAAATCTTCCACCCCGTCAAGCTCTTATTCAAGCGGTCTTCCTCAGATTCACATCTGTCTCGGTGGTAATGGCGACCAATGACCACGTCCCTGAGGTAAAACTCCCATTCTCAAAATGTCGGTTGCTACCCTGCATTTCCTTTGTCCTCAAATTTATTTTATCTAATTTCTAGGAAATGAGGAATGAAATCTTGATTCCATCAGCTACTACTTCCAATGTCTATTTTCTTGGGCCTATGGGTGATCCTGATCCATCTGATTTCATCCATCAAGAAACCAACCAAATCCCCTTCAAACAGTCTGTAGTGGATTTGTCCTCCTGGACTATCAAAACTCCCAACAGAAACTGGCCTAAAATGCCCAAGGGGTGGAGAGATTGGTTTCGTAGGGTATCCGAGAAAAAGGCCAGAAATTGGGAGGTGTATGATTTGAATCAATGTTTGGCACTCTCATTGTCTGGGATGGAGAGGAATGATTCACTCCTGATTTCTACATCTTATTTCTGGTCCAATGCCTTGAACGCTTTCATTTTTTGTCATGGCCCGATGACCATTACCCTGGCCGATGTTTATATGTTGACCGGCCTTAGAATAACTAGACCAATGCAGCCTTATGAATACTTGAGTGCTGGTTCCAAGAAATTAGCCAAAATATCAGATTGCACATGATGGGCAAGTTATATTCTGAACCATATTGGAGACGAATCAACTGTCAGTGAAAGGGAATATGTGGCCTTTCTGAATATGTGGTTGGAAAGATTCATCTTCTGTGGGTCATCCTGTGGTCCAACTTACAATCATAAGCTTATGGCAGAGCATTTGGCAATAGGCAAGGATATCCCTCTTGGAAAGTATCTGCTAGGGGTTGCTTATCATCTGATGCACCAGGTAGCTGCCCAATTGTTGAAAAATGAACCAGTGCATACCATCAGTGGCCCTTGGTGGTTGATACAACTGTGGCTCAACCTATACATGCACAAGATTATAAGGCCTGATCTCAGAAGTCTGAGTTTCCCCTCTTCCAACTTTGATGAGGAATATAGAGGCGAAGAAGGAAGAACCCATCAGTGCGTGAGTTATGGGGAGGCTGCATTGGCCATAACAATTGATATCGATATTGGCCATGTCGGTGCAGAAAGTGACCAACACGTAAATATTTGTAGTTTTGTCGTACGTTGTGATCGGATGTGGCCTAGCACTCAATGACACAGGGTTTATACTGGTTCAGGCAACGTGCCCTACGTCTAGTTTGAGTCAGTCGATGACTTTATTCCTGAGCCCAGGTGCTCGAAGTTTGTAGTGGGGTTACAAACGAGACAGAGAAAGATGGGGGTACAAGAGGTCCGGTCGGACTCTAGTCAGAGGTACCGAGAGCGACGGGAGCTCCGCTATGTGCTAAGTGTTCGAGCGTGTGCTCATGGTTTGGACCTGATGGTTCCGCTGTTGTGTACTAGTGAACTTGATCGATCTGATCAATCTATCTATTGGGAGAGAGTGCATCCCCTTTTATAGATGAAGGGGATGGCCTTACAAGTAAGAGGGAGAGAGTACATATGCTATTGAGCCTTATTGCCCACGCCGGCGGGTACAGGATGATGGTAGGCACCCACAATACTGTTGAATGTCAGATGCACGTGGGAGGTTTGTGTTGTCTTCTTCGGGTATGGCAGACGTCGGCGGCTGCCACACTGTTGATACCTGGAGGCATGCAAGAGGTTTTACCATGTTCGCCTAGTATGGTAAATGCCGATGCCCATAATACTGTCGATGCCCAGAGGCATGTGGGGGGAGCCTTACCGTATGGGAGTTAATGGCACCCACAATACTGTAGGGGAAAATATCAGGGCCTACAACACTGCTTGGGTTCTGTCATGCCAGGGAGGTCATAGAGTACTGTTTCTATAGGTGTATAGGGTATAGTCCCCGGTATTGCGGTTTAACTTGTGTGCCCTACCTTACTTTCTCCGTTCGTTTCCTAGTCCTTACTGAGTGGGCGTCCCCGGTCAATTGGTCCCAGTCAGCTCTGATCGCGCCAGTCGGAGAAGAGTAGTGAGCAGGGGTTTGGAGCATCCCCGGTCGGAGACGTGGGTCAGAGTCGGAAGTGGTGTTTGGCCAGGCCTTCCAGTCGGAGAGGCCATCCAGAGGTGGGCTGGAGACCGAAGTGAGCGCTTCGGTCGGAGAGGCGGGCCGGAGTCGGAAGCAGGCGTCGTTCCTCCTCGGCCAGGCCTTCCGGTCGGTGATTGGATCGCCCTTCTAGCCTATCATTTAGGTACTTGGGCCGGCCCAAGAGTTGTGTGTTGTTTGCAACGTTGCCTGCTTTCTGAGCCTTTGTTGGGAAGCTGGTTCATGAGGGACTCTGGGTTCATGAACCCGACAGGAGCCCTGGAGCCTCCGGGCGATTCGGGTAGAATCATCTGGGGGATTTTTTTGTCATAACGGCAGGTGCGCGAGCGCACCTGCAGGTGTAGCCCCTAAGCCCCTAGGTGATTCGAGCAGAATCATTTGGGGGGGTTTTGTGTTGCCAGCGGGGGAAGTTTTTTGTTTCATCAGCGCACCCGCGGGTGTTGCCCCCAAGCCCCCGGGTGATTTGGGTAGGATCACCTAGGGTTTTTGTCAGCGGGTGTGTGTGCGTGTTTTTTAGTTGAGACGGAGTTGTCAACCAAGGCGTCGTTGCGCAGCCAAGGTGGTTAGTTTTAGGGATCGAGCAAGACAGAGCTCGTGGATCCTGGCGTCGGTGCGCACCGTGGTATTGAGGCAGTTAGTTTAGGGACCGAACGAGACGGAGCTCGCGGATCTTGGTGTCGATGCATGTTGTGGGATTGGGCAAGTCAGGGTCGTGGATCCTAGCATCATTACAGTCCCACGCAGCCGAGGTAGTTAGTTTAGGGATCAGACGAGATGGAGCTCACAAATCCTGGCGTTGGTGCGCACCGTGGGATCGGGCGAGTCAGAGTCATGGATCCTGATGGGGCGAGTTTGGGGTCGCAAACCCAGGCATTTGGTGTGCAGTTGAGGCATAGCCGAGGGATGGGGTGAGTTTAGGGTCGCAGACCTAGGTGTTGGTGTGCAGTTGAAGTGTAGCCGAGGGATGGGGCGAGTTTGGGGTCACAGACCCAAGTGTTTGGTGTCTTGAGCCCCCGAGCGCCATTGGGCTTTGGTAGGGGTCAATTTGACTTGTGTGCATTACCCCATCCTTGGTTTCTCACAACCAGAGGGGCTGAGCTATGTCGCTAGCCTCCATCGCTTGGGTTCGAGTGACGCGCTCAGTGAGCTCGCTAACGGGTATGATCGAGTGGAATCTAGGTCCATCGTACATGATGGGGTCGACATAGCCCTCTTGTGACATTCCACTGCTCCTTTACCTGCAACCCAGCAGATGTCTGGGTCATTCTGGAGACCAACCCGGGTGGCCTGTCGGCCTCCCCTCAATGGAGATTCTGTGGGCTTGGCGAGAGGTTTACGATCAAACGAGAAGGTTGAGATGACCCTATCTGCTTTGGGGTAGACTGGGCGAGGGCCGCACGGGGCTCATCCGCGTTTTCTCCCCTGGCTCTGTTTGACGCGAGGTGGCCTCGAGCCCTTTGTGGACCGGCCTTTGAACCTCGGTCGATCGTTGCTCATGTTTGAATGAGGCAACTGCCGCTTCGTGATGCAACATAGAGCGTTGTGATGCGTTTCACCGCATGTGTGATGCCTTAGTTCCTGAGCCCTCGGGCGTTTCAGGGCCCAAATCATTCGAGGGGCACGGGCGTATGGAATGAATGTGTGTATGGATGTATGAAATGATTATAAAGAAATAGCGGGGGTCGGTAGTGTGACCTTGATGACTCGAGTGACGGGGTTTAAAGAGCTCTAATCAGAAATGTCTGACCGGGACCCATGCTCGTCGTTTGTGATGGAGTTGGCATGGCCTACATGGGGCATCCCTTTGCTCCTTACCTGCCTCTCATCATTTTCCTGAGCCGTTCGATCGACTTAGGAAGTCCGATGGTCTCTCCTGGCGGAGATCATGTTGTTTGGGTTTTTTCAAGTACAGCCTAGGAAGGCGGAGGGCCACCTATGAGTGGTGGCACTTTGGTTCCTGCGCCCGGAGTGCGGTAGTGGTGGGCCATACCTAGGCCATGTCCCATCTGACTAGGCGTCATTCCGTCGGTTAGTATGCGTCCCATTGGTCAGGGCGTGTCCCACCGTTTCCCATCCACATTGAATGGGGGAAGGGAGAGAGTTTTTCGCTTCGATCTTTTACCCTTCTTTAGCTACCATGTTTTCTCCTTAAATAGGGGAAGGGAGAGGGCTTTTCATCATAGTCCTTTGCCTATTCTCCAACTATTGCCTCTCCTCCTTCTTCCTTCTCACCGAGAGTGCCTGTATGCCTCGGCGGTTCCTAAGTGAGAGAGAGGGTAAGCGAGGGGGAGAACTCATAGATCCCTTCATGAATCCGGAGTGCAATGTCGAGCTGGAGGCTGTCCGAGGTGGTGCTGGTCGTCTTTGCTTGAGGAGGGGCGGCTTTTGCCGAAGGAGGTGGTGCGCTGGATTCTTCTACGAGTCCTTTTTTGGGATGGAGCCGTTCGTGTATTCTTTTCGATGGATCTTCACCGGGCGAGCCTTGTCGAAGGGGAAGTTGCCTAGGACCGTGCTGGTGGAGGGTTTCACGCCTACAGCTGCTCAGGTTGGCCAGTTCATAAAATTTGATGAGATGTCTTCCAGCCACGGTGGCCATACCTTGACAGGCAGTGTCCCTGCCCAGGAGCTGCCTTGACTGCATGAGAAGGTCAGGAGCTCCATGCTCTTCTGCTGCGCATCTATGGGTGCGACTTTCTTGAGGTACCCGTTGTGTTCGCCGAAGTCGAGGGAGCGGAACCGGGCGGTGTCCTTGAGGTACCCGTTGCCCTCGCCGAAGTCAAGGGAGCAGAACCAGGCGGTGTCCTTACGGCGGTGGTTATGTTCGGCGGCATGTGTCATGGCCCTCCCTTTGGCGTCTACTGATGCCGTCGAGCGGCCATAGTAGTATTTAGAGTAGAAGTAGTCAGCAAATGTAATCGTTAAGTTTGGGGGAGCCCCCGTGTGAACAGTTTTTGTATCAATGAAAACATCAGTTCTGTTTTTTGGGATAGAAATACTATCCGTTCCTTGTTTTTTATCCCAGCATTGCTTTGTTTTTATCCTTTCTTTTCCGCACCTGCCTGTTCATTTCGTAGGCTGCAGCTTTTAAGAACCTAGGCATGGCTCGCAGGGCTCAACTGCTCGTCACCGTATGTCGTGGCGGGGTGCGTTTGGTTGGGAGTAAGAACAAAGCCACGTAGAGTAATTAAAGGGATGGAATGCCCTTTTGTTTGGGCAAAAAGTTTTTACCATGTGATAGTAAAAAAGAGAGGTAGTATTTAGTATTGTACCCTCATGGAGCCCCCAAGCGACCCGGGCTAAAAATGTTCGAGCTGGGGTGCTTTTACAGGAGCAAGTGTTGACTAAAAAAGCGGTAAGACCAAATTTAGGGAAAAACGACGTAGCTGTTCAATGTTCCAAGTGTTGGTGAGAACATTGCCATTGTCTTCCTCTAGTCGGTAGGCACCCGGTCAGATCACTTCGGTTACCGTATAGGGTCCCTCCCATGGTGGAGAGAGTTTGTGTTTTTCTTTCATTGACTAGGTCCTCCTGAGTACGAGATCGCCGACTTTAAGGATCCTCCCCCTGATCTTCCTTTCGTGGTACCTGCGGAGAGTTTGCTGGTAGCGAGCGGAGCGTTTGACGGTCGTCTCATGGGCCTCCTCGAGCAGGTCGACTACGTCTTGCTGAGCCTCCGTGGCTCGGTCGCGGTCGAAAGCCTTCACTCTTAGGGTGATGTGGTCGAGGTCAGAGGGCAGTACTGCTTTAGCTCTGTAGGCCAAGAAGAAGGGTGTGAACCTGGTGGATCGGTTCGGGGTCATTCTCAGGCTCCAGAGGATCGCTGGGACCTCTGCAACCCATCGCCCAGCATACTTGTTGAGTCGATCGAAGATGCATGGCTTAAGTCCTTGGAGGACCATGCCATTGGAACGCTTGACCTGACCATTAGTACGTGGGTGTCCAACCGAGGCCCAGTCGATCCTGATACCATATCCATGACTGAAGTCTAGGAACTTCTTTCTAGTGAAGTTAGTCCTGTGGTCAGTGATGATGCAGTTAGGAACACCACATCGGTAGATGATGTCGAGGAAGAATTTGACTGCGTCTTCCGAGCGGATGTTGGTGATGGGCTTGTCCTCTATCCACTTGGTGAACTTGTCGACTGCTACGAGTAGGTGAGTGAAATCGCCTGGGCCCTTTTTGAGGGGTCCCACCATGTCGAGGCCCCAAACCGCAAATGGCCAGGTGATGGGGATGATTTGGAGCTCCTGTGCTGGCAAATGGGTTTGCCGAGCGTAGAACTAGCATCCTTCACACCTGTGGACAACCTCCTCTGCATCTCATAGCGCGGTGGGCTAGTAAAAACCTTGGCAAAAGGCTTTTTCGACCAGCGACCTTGGGGCCACGTGATGTCCGTAGATCCCGGCATGGACCTCAAGGAGGAGCTGCTTCCCCTGGTTGGTGGGGATGCACTTCATGACCACCCCTGAGGGACTTCGTTTATAGAGTTTGTCACCGAGCGTGATGAAGGTCTTGGCGCGTTGAATGATCCATTGGGCTTCAGTCCTTTCGGGCGGAAGAACCTCCTCAAGGAGGTAGGCAAGTAGCGGTGCTCGCCAGTCGGTTTGATCGAGTGCCAATACGGCGATGTCAGCGGGTGACGTCATAAAGGCACTGGGGTCAGAGCCCCCGAGCGCCGGCTTGGCATCGGGGTCGAAGCCCTAGGTGCCAGCTTGGCATCGGGGTGTGTTTAGATCAGACCTTCCAGGATGCGGGCAGACGACTCGTGGAGATCGTTGATGAAGACCCCGCTCGAGGACGGATCCCGCCTGGCAGCCAATTTTGTGAGAAAATCGGCGGCATCGTTATCCTTTCGGGGGACGTGATGCAGCTTGATTCCCTAGAATTTGTCCTCGAGCTTGCGCACCTCTTAGCAGTATGCCACCATGAGGGGGCTTTTGCAGGAGGACTCCTTCATGACCTGATCGACAACCAGCTTCAAGTCACCACGAACGTAGAGTCGTGTAGCACCAAGTTCGATGGCGATGCGTAGTCCATTGATGAGGGCCTCATACTCCACGGCATTGTTTGAGGCTGAAAAGTGGAGGTGGATGGCGTAGCGGAGCCTACTCCCATCTAAGGAGATCAAAACCACTACAACCCCCGATCCGGGCGCCATGATGGACCCATCGAAGTACATTGTCCAGTACTCGTGGGTGACATCTGGGGTCGGTAGCTAGACCTCCATCCATTCAGCAACAAAATCCATGAGAGCTTGAGACTTAATGGCGGTACAGGGGATATACCTGATGTCATGGCCCATGAGTTTGAGAGCTTGAGACTTAATCCACAAGAGCTTGAGACTTAATGGCGTCGCGGTTGCGGACGATGTCTTCGACGGGAATGAAGTGACGACCGCGACTTCATGGTCAGTGAAGTAGTGCAGGAGCTTCCGGGTCGCCATCAGCACGGTGTATAGGAGCTTCTGCACCTAGGGGTACCGGACCTTGGGGTCGGTGAGTGCCTCCCCGACGAAGTATATGGGCCACTGGACCTTAAGGTGGTGTCCCAGTTCCTCCCTCTCGACGACCAGGGCGGCGCTTACCACATGGTTGTTAGCCATGATGTAGAGGAGGAGGGGTTCTCCTCATTCAGGAGCAACGAGGATTGGGGCCAACGTCAAGGACGCTTTGAGGCTCTCTAGAACCTGCTGAGCTTCCTCAGTCCAGGCAAAGGCATCCCTCTTTTGGAGGAGCTTGTAGAGTGGCATTCCTCGTTCGCCGAGCCAAGAGATGAACCGGCTCAGAGCGGCCAGACAGCCGGTGAGCCTTTGCATGCCCTTGACGTTGCGTATGGAGCCCATGTTAGAAATGGCCGTGATTTTTTCAGGGTTGCCTCAATGCCGCGCTCGGACACAATGTATCCTAGCAGCTTCCCCTTTGGAACCCTGAAAACACATTTCTCGGGATTCAATCTGATCTTGAACCTTCAGAGGTTCATGAATGTTGCGGCCAAGTTTGCGATCAGGTCACAAGCTTGAGCTGTTTTGACCACTATGTCATCAACATAGACGGTGATTGTTGGTTTCGGCTGCTCGGCTCGATCGGGCTGATCGGGCGGGTTGATTTGGTCGGTGAAGCATTGCTGCATGCACCTTTGGTAGGTGGCACCAGCGTTCTTCAGGTCGAAAGGCATGGTTACGTAGCAGTGCAAACCATACGGGGTAATGAACAAGGTCACGAGCTGATCAGACTCTTTCATCGTGATCTGGTGATAGCCCGAGTAGGCATCCAAAAAGGAGAGGGTCTCGCAACCCGAGGTGGAGTTGACTATCTGGTCTATGCATGGCAAAGGAAAGTGATCCTTCGGACACGCTTTGTTAAGGCTAGTATAATCAACGCACATTCTCTATTTCTCGGTCTTCTTTTTAACAAGAACAGGATTGGTGAGCCAATCAGAGTGGAATACCTCTCTAATGAATCCGGCTGCTAGGAGTTTGGTGATCTCTTCGCCTATGGCCCTACGCCTCTCGTTGTCGAAGACACGCAGGCGCTGCTTGGTGGGCTTTGAGCTCGGGATGAGGCTTAGTGCATGCTCGGTGACCTCCCGTGGTATGCCTGGCATGTCAGAAGGCTTCTATGCGAAGACATCGCGATTGGCACGCAGGAAGTCGACGAGCTCACATTCCTATTTGGTCGGGAGCTGGGTCCTGATCTGCACTATCTTGGTTGGGTCGGTGGGGTCGATTCCCACCACCTTGGTTTCCTTGAGCGGGCGGAAGTCCATCGAGGAGGTTGGTTTGTTGCAGTCTGGGAATGCCGGGGTCGACGACTCCTCGAGTCGCGGGAGCTCAGATGAGTTGACGATCGCGGTGGTGAGCTCAAAATGCTCGCGGTCCGCACATGAAGGCACTGCTCAAGGTGATGACGCCATTCAGTCCAGGCATCTTTAGCTTGAGGTAGGTGTAGTTGGGGATCGCCATGAATTTGGCGTAGCATGGCCGCCCCAAGATGGCATGGTAGGACCGTGGGAAGTCCACCACTTCGAAGGTGAGGACCTCCGAGCGGAAGTTGGCTCGGTTACCGAACATGGCGGGCAGATCGACCTGCCTGAGTGGGTATGCCTGCGCTCCTGGGATCACCGCGTGGAAGGGAGAACCCACTAGGTGGAGTTCCGACCAGGCGATGCGCATGGCGTCGAGGGTGTCGACGTAGAGGATGTTGAGGCCGCTGCCTCCGTCCATCAGCACCTTGGTGAGGCGCTTCTTACGGATGATGGGGTCGATGACAAGCAGGTAGCGTCCTGGCCTCGCGACGTGAGAGGGATGGTCCCTCTGATTGAAGGTGATCGGAGATTCTGACTAGCTGAGGAAGGAGGGGACGGCCGTCTCGGCGGCGCATGCCTCCCTATAGCGCACCTTGTGCTGGCATTTGGACCAGATGGCATCGGATCCACCGAAGATCATGATGCATTCCTCAGGGTTGGGGAAGGCATCTCCATCCTTGCCCGCCACGCCTCCTTTCTTGGCTGCTGCCTCTTTGCTGTCTCCTTCTTTTGGCCCGCCAGCCTATCGGAGGAAACGTTTGAGGAGCTCGCATTCCTTGTAGAGGTGTTTGATGAGGTACGCATGGTTGGTGCACGGGCTATCCATGAGTTTGTTGAAGTGGTCAGGCAGGCCCTGTTGGGGCTGCATGCCCGTGCGGTCAGTTGCAGCGACCAACGCGGTGTTGTCTGGTCAGCGCCGGTCCTTTTTGTTCTTCTTGCCCCTCTACATGGAGGGGCCCTCATCTTGGTCCATACGCTTGGCCTTGCCTTTGTCCTAGCCTCCGCTGAAGACCGCTCCAACCGCCTCCTCACCGGAGGCATGGTTAGTGGTGACATCGAGCAGGTCACGGGTGGTATGGAGCTTCAGGCAGCCAAGCTTGTGGATCAGGGACTCATAGGTCATCCCAGAGAGGAATGCGCTGATGACATCCACGTCAACGACATCAGGGAGGGAGTTGCATCGTTGGGAGAACATACGGATGTAATCCCGTAGGGACTCGCTGGGCTCCTACTGGTAGCTCTTGAGGTCCTAGGAGTTTCCATGGTGGACATACATCCCCTGGAAATTTCCAACGAAGACCCTCTTGAGGTCCACCCAGTAGCGGATGCTGTCGTGCGGGAGGAATTCAAACCATGCTCGAACATGTTACCCCACGCAGATGGGGAGATACTGAATGATGAAATAGTCATCATCCACCCCTCCGACTCGGCAGGCGAGCTAGAAATCTTCGAGCCAAATACCGAGGTTTGTCTCCCCAGTGTACTTGGTGATGTTGGTGGGCGATCGGAATTGCTGTGGGAACGATGCTCTCTAGATACGCTGGTCAAAAGCCCATGGTCCTAGGCCCTCAGGGCTGAGACTCTGGTCATCCGGTTGGTGACCATGCCTGGGGCATGTTTCACCGCTCCCCTCAATGGTTCGGCCGGGACCCGTGTCGCCTGCCCTCATCACCGCCCAGTGGATGTCATCATCATGCCGGGCCTGATGCCGGTTGCTGATAATGCTACAAGTGTCTTGGTGCGGGCCGGGCCATTCGCGTACTAGCGGTCGGTGTAGAGCAGGTGCCAGGTCGAACCGCGGCACGGCTGCTGCCTCCCGAGCCACACTTGGCGGCTGTAGCAGCGAGCGGATGGAGCGATCCGTGTGGCGCGTCCCCACTCCCTCGGTGGAGAGAGAGAGCACATGTCGGAGTCACGATGCGAAGCTTTCCGCCTGTTGAACGGCGGTGGCTTCTACCAGCACCTGGAGGTTCCGGTAGACCGCCCGCTCCTAGGGGTCGATGAGCTTGGGAACGCCGCGCAGAAGCATTGCCGTAGCAGCGATGTTCTGGCTAGCCCGAGCGAACTATGGGGGATCGTTTCCCTCGTTCATGATGTCGTGTTGGACCTAGCGCAACGTGACACACCGAGCGTGCTGGCGCAGGTGGCGGCTGGTTGTGCCGCCGTTGTCGTAGTTCCTCGGCGTGCTCTTGCGCAAATGTGAGGGCCCCCGCACGTGGGTCTGAAGGGGTGTTAGTCTGCACAGACTCCGCAACCACAGGCGGCTGTCCCGGAGCGTCCGCCATAGCGCACTCCCAGGACGGATGGTGGCTAGGTGCCACGTCGCTGATGCTGGAGCCATCGCTCTCACCCTCATCATTCGAGAGTTCGTGGAAAGTGGTAGGAGCATAGCTCGCCATTCCCACAAATTCAGATGTGAGAGGGGATGGCGCCAGCATCCTTCGAAACCCCCGAGCGCATGCATCCATGAGGGACGCGGGGCCATAGGAGAACCGATCGTATAGTGTTCATGGTGCGGTCAATAAGGTCCCTTCGGGTAATCGACGGGAGATAGTAAGCCCCCCTTTGGCACGGCTCATCAGCCGCCTTCTCGAGCGGCTTTTGATGAAGCCGTGCCCAACGGTGCTCAGAGAAACAGCTTGCGCCTAGAAGCCGGGGAGAAGCCATTCGGCGGCTTACACTGGAGAGGGCAAGCCAAAAAATGTGGCTTCCCCCGACTTCTTCCTCAACTTTTCCATCTTTGTCCTTGTGGAAAGCACGGCAACAGCAGTTGGAGGAGGCAGCCCCACACGAGGCCGTCGTGGTGGCACGCCACCGCGCAGCTGGCGTCTGGCGATCCTCGCCCTAGTCGCGCCGCCGCAGAAAGACGGAGGTAGGCGACGAGCGTGGCGGACGGGATCTGGGGAGGCACAGCGATGGAGGAGGCTGGACCGTTGGTGAGCACGGCCGCAATGGGGAGGCGCGCGAGGGCACGAGGCTGCCGGGGAGCTGGAGAGCACGAGAGCTGGCGCGCGGGGACGCGCAAGCGCGCGGCCGTCAGGCCGCTAGGGCACGGGGATGAAGAAGATAAGGCTGCGTGCGTCAGTGCGTGCGGTGGATGAGATAAGGCTGCGTGCATGCGGTGATGGGGTAGATTGAGAATGGAAGGAAAAATAAAATAAGTGAAGAAAATTAAGAAAAGAAAAAAATTAGAAAAAAAATAGAAGGGTCATATTATCAATATTGTATATTTTATATTTATTAATTTTTTTATTTCACGCAAATCACATTATCAATAGAGTCAACACATAAAACTCATATCTCCAAGCAATACACATATGCAAGGGCACAATGGACAATTGACATCTTCTATATATTCTAAAAAGCTAGGAGAAGCCATTTTGCCAAACGTTTTTGTACAAAATAAGCTAGAGCTAGAAAAAGCTGCTTTTCCATAGGAGCCAGAGCCAAAGCTGTTTTTTCACGAGCCAGGGCCGTGCCAAACAGGCCCGAAATAGAGAATAAATAACAGTATGCATATTACTCACAGCGGGGTTTGAGCAGACAGTTTGCTCGGAATGAAGCGCGGATGCCTCATTGTTGAAGTCATCGTGCGTCCCAGAGCCGATGGAGGGCGCCCCTCCGACGGGCGCCAGAATGAGTGCCTCCTCACGGAGGTGTAGTATGCTGAGCTGGTCGGCGATGAAGTCCAGGCTTCCGAAGAGGAAGGCCTGGGATAGCTCGAAGATGGGTGGAACCCACATCCCAATAGGTGGGAGTGTGGGAAACTCCAGTGAGCTGAAGCGAGTAGTATCGCTTGAGCCCACCATGGCGAAGGTGGTGGAAAGGTGGGCCATTCGATGACAAAAAAGTGTTGAACATACAGCGTCTTCCCCACGAACGGCACCAACTGTCGGTGCAGAAAGTCACCAACACATAAATATTTGTAATTTTGCCATACGTTGTGATCGGAGGTGGCCTAGCACTCAATGACATAGGGTTTATACTGGTTCAGGTAACGTGCCCTACGTCCAGTTTGAGTTGGTCGTTTACTTTATTCCTGAGCCCAGGTGCTCGAAGTTTGCAGTGGGGTTACAAACAAGAAGGAGAAAGATGGGGGGTACAAGAGGTCCGGTCGGACTTTAGTCAGAGGGACCGAGAGTGACGGGAGCTCTGCTATGTGCTAAGTGTTTGAGCGTGTGCTCATGGTTTGGACCTAGTGGTTCCGCTATTGTGTACTAATGAACTTGATCGATCTGATCAATCTATCTGTTGGGAGAGAGCGCATCCCCTTTTATAGATGAAGGAGACGGCCTTACAAGTGAGAGGGAGAGAGTATGTATGCTACATAGCCTTGTTGCCCATGCCGGCGGGTATAGGATGATGGTAGGCGCCCATAATACTGTTGAATGTCAGATGCACGTGGGAGGTTTGTGTTGTCTTCTTCGAGTATGGCAGACATCGGCGCCTACCACACTATTGATACCTAGAGGCATGCAAGGGGTATTACCATGTTCGCCTGGTACGATAAATGCCGACGCCCACAACACTGTCGATGCCCAGAGGCATGTGGGGGGAGCCTTACCATATGGGAGTTAATGGTGCCGATAATATTGTAGAGGAAAATGTCAGCGCCTACAACACTGCTTGGGTTCTATCGTGCCAGCGAGGTCGCATAGTACTATTTCTACAGGTGTACAGGGTATGGTCCCCGGTATTGCAGTTTGATTTGTGCGCCCTGCCTTACTTTCTCCGTTCGTTTCCTGGTCCTTACCGAGCAGGCGTCCCCAGTCGGTTGGTCCCAGTCGGCTCTGATCGCACCAGTCAGAAAAGAGCAGTGAGCAGGGGTTCGGCGCATCCCTGGTCGGAGACATAGGTTGGAGTCGGAAGTGGTGTTTGGCCAGGCCTTCCGGTCTAAGAGGACATCCAGAGGCGGGCTGGAGACCAAAGCGAGCGCTCTTGTCAGAGAGGTGGGCCGGAGTCAGAAGCGGGCATCATTCCTCCTCGGCCAGGCCTTTCAGTCGGTGATTGGATCGCCCTTCTAGCCTATCATTTAGGTACTTGGGCCGGCCTAGGAGTTGGGCGTTGTTTGCACGTTGCCTGTTGGGCCAAGCCTTTGTTGGGAAGCTAGTTTGTGAGGGACCCTGGGTTTATGAACCCGACATGCCATCTCTTCAAAAAGTTTTATAGAGGGTTTGATGCAGGCATCCTGACTTGGCTACCATATAAGATGAGAACGATGAGCTGAGCTTCCCATTCAAATTCTGATTTGAATCAAGCTATTCGGATGAGGTAACGGCTGCAATCTTTAATTCCTTCATCAAACCCTGCGTCCTTCCAGCCGAATTTCGCCATGGTCGTGGCAAAATAGCCATAGGCTCCTTTCCTCCAGGCAATCTTCCAACTTATGAGTTCTATTGTTCGTCCTTTGCAGCTCGCCAGTTTGGTTTTGGTCAACTTCCCCCTCAATTGTTCTTCAAAAACATACTGAAGCCAAGAGAAGATATCAGTGAGGTAATGGAAGCTTCCAGAGTCTTCCAATTGGGATCAGATCTTCCTTCCCTTTGCTTGCATGACTGGATTAGGGTCAGCTTCTCTTCCATCCTTTTTTACTCCTGGTGGCAAGAATGGTGCTCCCATCTTTTGTGGGTCAGTCCACCCTTTGTGCATAGCTTTGTATGGGGAATTTGCTTCTGACAATGAGGTAACCTTTCATCTCTTTTTAAGAACATTATTCGATGAGTCCTCTTACAACCTGTTCTAACCAACTTTTTTAGGATGTTGACTTTGATCCCCCAAGCTTGGATAGAAAGGGGCGTCCTATAGACAATCAACCACCATGCCCAGTTTCAAGAATAGGATCGGCCGCACCTTCACTAAAGAAGTTGATGAAAATTCATGCTACCTCCACCATCGTGACATATCAATCTTCAAAGCGCAAGGCAGCTCAAGGGACAACCCAGAAAACCACTACTGGGAAGAGACTCCGTAGAACAAGACCATCAGCTACTCAGGTAAACAATTCATCTCCTTCTCAAAAATGTTATTCAACTGCTGATCCCGTTCCTTCATAGCTATCGAGCATTGCGTCCCAACCTGCTCTAGGTGCGGGACTGCTATCCCAGGCATTTGACTCAGCACCAACTAAACCCCCATCGGCTGATCCTCAAAAGGAGCCGACTTCAGTTGAAATATCCAATGCTTCCATAATAGTAGAAAATGTGAGTTTTATCCTTGACGCTTGTCAGAGCATTTTCTTTAACTTTTTGATCTACTCGGCTTCCATTCTTCATTTGGCTTCTTACCATGCCACATACTTCCTTAGGAAACACCCACACAAGAGTAGGAGCTTGACAGTCCACTTAATGATCCTATCGGCGTCGAAGGTGATCCTGTTGATTCCCCAGCTCAGCATGCAACTAATGGTAATATACGTCCCTTTTATTCTTCTACAATAATTATGAACTAAAATTTGACATTGCAAATACCAATGTTGAAAGCTCAGAGCTGATTCAACCAGATGCTATTGGTGCATCATCAATTGTTCCTTTTTTCAGATAGAGGTTACTGCAGAGAAGGTATTGTATCCTCTTTGCCATCCATTTGTCATAAACTGATTTAAACCTCCTCATCAAGATTCCCTTATACACAGGCACTCAATCTTCTAGCCCTGAGTTACTCTTTCAATCTTGAGGAGTATCTTGATTAAGATGAAATCAGTTCGTCAGCCACCTCCTCCAAGGAAACCTTGCCAGAAGAGACCAAGAATCAGCTAAGAGATGTTCTGCCAATGTTTGAAAAGAATATAGCCGATTTGGTCCAAGACACTGATCCAATACATAGAGTTTCCTTGGCCATTAAGGGTAATCCATCTCCGGCTCTCTCCAGAGTTTTATTCCCCCTATCCATTTTTGAAGATCAGGTCCTAAGGGTGAAATAGGCTCAGAGGAATCTGTTCGATCGTGAAACTTTGTTGGCCAAGGGGAACTCCAACAGGCAAGAGGCTAAAGAACTAACATAGTTGATTGATCACTCGAAGAACTCCTCCCTCAGTATTGACCCAGAATTGTCTCAACTGGAAGCCAGGCGTGTAGAACTTGAGAAGGAGCTAGAAAACATGAAGGTCGCCATTGATCATCATAAGTATACCCTGGCTCAAATACCTAATGCCATTCAACAAAAGAAATAGGAACTGCTGGCCAAAGTCAGAGAAGGTAGAGCCATCCGAAGTAGCCTCGAGAGCATCCCTAGATCAGCCGAAGAAGACAAACAACAGATCACAGAAGTTGATGCTATTTGGCTAGAACTGTTGAAAGCGATCCAGGATGTTCTAGACTTATAATTCATGTATCAACACATGTCTTGTGTAGAACCAATGAAAACCATACTTTCCATTGTCTCACTGTGTTTTTCCTTATTTCGGCTAAAGAGCCGATTTGAAAATAGCCGATTCCAGACTCCCGATCTTAATCCCATGTAGGTCTAAAAACACGGCCTTTATTAAGAGAACCCTTCGATCTTCTGTCCTTAGTCACCCGGCGCCGTATTCTCTTTGGTATTAGCGAGGTGACGTTTCGTCTCCTATTAATTGCAGTTGCCTTTTGCACGTCCCGAGGCGTCCACCTCTTTGCTCTGTGGCTTCAAATACCAGCCAAGGGCTCTGGCCTCGAACACATCTACACTTGCAATCGCTCCTATTCCTTTGCACTTCTCCATCCTCGTAGAACTCTGTAGCGGCCTTCCTCCCTTCCAGTAGATCCAATCAACTTCATGGTCGGTGAGGAGAACCACGGCAAGCGCACGGCGGAGGAGGCTCTGGAGGAGAACATGTCAGTGAACCAGCGCCTCTAACGCATGAGGTGAGATCGACATCTTCTGCTTGTGATGACGAACTGTTCTGATTTGTCTATAGATTCGTTTTGAATGACAGTCTCCGTCCTCTTCCCAGGGCCGGTGAGCCCTCTGACGCTACATCTTCCGCGTCGGCCTCATCATCGGATTCTTCCAACTCGTACAACGGCGATGATGCTCGGCGCTTCTTCCGAGAGTGGAGGGCGGCCCAAGATCGCTTTTCCGAGGTGACTCGGAAAAACGGCCAGCTTGAGATCCATCTTGGGGTCTTCTAAGTGGCCCTTCATGCGGCCGAGGAGGAGGCCAGTGCCGTTCGAGTGCGACTGGCTGAGTCTGACGCCACGGTGGTGGGTAAGATGATCTCCATGAACGCTTCTATTCTGATTTCCCATGCCTTTATCTTGATAGTTTTTCTGTTTTCTGTGATCGTCAGCCCTGACAGTGCAATTGGAGTCCCTCCAACTGGTGGCGAACGCGGACGCGGACATTGTCAATGCTCAAGGTCCCCTCATCAATGCTCGCCTCCAAGACATTCCGGCCCACGTTTAGGAAATCACCCTCCATGGCGTTCGTCATGGCGCGTCGGTGGCACTGATCGTGGCGCAAGTCCAGACCAGGTATGAGCTCCACACCATGGAGACCAGCTTCCCGATGGGCGATGGCCCCGAGGAGCATGAGGATTTGCTTGAGGAGTTCATTGTCACAGCTGAGGCCATCGTGGACATCACATCTGTTCAGGATGTGGTGAACAAGGTCTTTGATTAGTCTGTACTTAGGGCAAACTAATGAATGAAACCTTCTATTCTTTCATGAATGTTTCTCGGTGCAATGCCCCTATATGTATCATGAATGTCTTTGTTTTTGTTTTTGCTCTGGAGGCGATACATATCGTATCGACTTTCATATACTCGAAGATCTTTATTTTTTGAACTAGAGACGATACCTTCCGGTACCGGCTATTAGAGCCGATGACTAAACGAATCGGCTATCAAGTGTTGATCAAATGCTAGGATAACATCCCTTTAAATATTTTCGTCGATCGCTATTGATAGGTTGTACCAGAGCTTTTCAGACCAAAGGTTAAACGATCGATTGATCCAGGTCAAGCATCTTATTAAATGAAACAAAACTTCCTTTAATAGATCTATCAACTCTAACTTGCACTTATGATTTGACTTAGCGTTCACATACGTCGGCCTAAGCCCATCTCCAGGACCAATGCTTATTTCCTCCTTAATCCAATGCCGATGTGAAGCCATGACCATTTACTAAAACAAACTCTCAGAGCCGATTGCTTGCATTGGTTGTTGGCTTTCATTGTTGATTTTAATGAAGCGTCATTCCCATATCTTGCTAGAAAAGCATTCAAAGTCTCCTAGTTCCCAAAAGCCTGGATCGGTTGTTGTGATACTCACAGACTCGTCAGCGCGAACCAGCTCAACATCATCTCCATGCTATTGAATCAAAAACTGATGCATGGTCGATGGAACACAATAGTTCGCATGAATCCAATCACGACCAAGGAGCAAACTGTATGACCCTTTTCCATCGATGACGAAGAATGTAGTGAGCAGAGTCTTACTCCTGATTGTTAGTTCGACGTTCATTGCCCCCGGGTCTTAGATGCATTACCCCCAAAGTCTTTCAGCATCATGTCAGTCTCAATCGGGTGTCCTAGTCCCTTGCCAAGTTTATGAAAAGTGGTGTAAGGCATGAGATTGACAGAAGCACCTCCGTCCACCAACATCTTATTCATCGGCTTCCCATCAATAAAACCTTTCACATATAAAGCTTTTAAGTGCCGATGCTTGACTGGTTTATCAAATATTGCTTGCTGTATAACTATCAACTTGGCAACTATCTCCTCATATTCTGATTCATCAAAATCCAAATAAACTTCTTGATCTACCGGAGCTCTGAACTCCGATGGCAACAAGAAAGTCATCGGAATATTAGCCGATGGTTGCCTTCTATCGGCTGTTTGCTTAGCACGCCATACTTGAGGTTTACCGGATGCCTGAGCCTGTTCCAACTCTCTATTCCTTAGGTGTTGCACCCTTCTCTTCTGGCTTCTTGTCAAACCTCCTCGACACCATTAGTCATCCTGCCAAACATATTCTCTCTCATTACTTTCTTCTTCATAATCAACCCAGTTTTGATCAACAACTCTTTTTCCAAGCCGATTATGAACACTTCCATTTTTTAAGCGTCGATCCAAGTTATGATGATGATCTGCATCTTGAGCATGGACAAACCGGCGGTTGGCTTGAGATTGCCTAAACTCCCAATACTGATCACTGCACTCTGGACAGCTATTCCTGGTAGGCAACTTCAAACCTTCGTTCTAGCAATGTCTGAAGAAAGGACAATTCCAATGCAATTTAGCTTGCTTTCTTTCATACCTCTCCTTTTCCTATTGACGCTGGTATTCTTGCTTTTCTAACCAACGCTGATAATCCTTTTCCTTCTGCCGCTGCCATTTTTTCAACAGAATTCGAGATGTAACTCGCGGCTTTGTCATCCCTTTTTTTGACGTTTCTCCCCGCTCATATCGGCTCTTTTGCTTGTCATGACGTCTTCTAATTTCTCTGTATTCGTTACTCGATATTTGCATCTCGGGATCGACTGTTCCAGCTTCTCTTGATTTGGTTGATGTCAGGACCTTAGTCTTTCCTTTGGGCAGTCTAGCATCGACCATATTTTGATATCCTAGGAAAGGATTATCATCAACTTTCATTTTCTGAGGCGTATCAAATTTGAGTCTTGCTTGCTGAATAGCTCTCTATATATGCTGCTGGAAAATTCTGCATTCATTAGTGGAATGAGAAGTAGCATTATGGAACTTGCAGGACTTCTTATTCTTCAACTGATCTGGGGGCAACATAACATGATTATAGGGCAACTTGATATGTCCCTTCTCAAGCAAGAAATTGAAGAGCTTGTCTGATTTTGTAACGTCAAAGTCATAACTCTCCTCGACTCCTCTTCCCCAAGGATTTGGCACCATTACTATCTTTTTGCCCCAATTCCATTCAACCGTGGCAACCTCTTCTTCTTCTTCATAGCCGTCATCGACTGAGTATGGATTATAAGCTTCAGCCACTGTGGTACTCTTCTGGAATCGGGTATCTCTACGCATACTCTGGAATTGGCTATTGAGTGCCGCCACTCGTTGAGCTAATTGACCCAAGTTGTCAAATTCTTGTCTCAGCAGTTTTTCTTTCCATGTTGGCACCATCCCATGAACGGCCAAAGCAACTAGCTGATCATCAGCCAAATTTAATGAGAAGCATAAATTCCTAGTTTCCTAAAACCTCTGAAGAAACTCAATGCCCGATTCGTTAGTCTTCTATCATATAGTTGTCAAATCGGAAATCTTCTTTTCTCCAGTCCCAGTATAAAAATATTGTTGCACCCGGTTTCAAAGACAAAACCAGATACACACTATATGTGAGCCCAGGAAGTCAAATCTCACATATAGCCACAAATAAGGATAATATCAATAGACAATGCTTAAATACATAATGTATTAGTATAAAGAATATAACCTCAGAGTATAGACAACGGAAAGATAATTCCGATCTTCAAGAGAAGACTCCAAATCCACAGGGACGACTAACTGGTTGACCACAAGCCTAACTCCTTCAGATTGGCAATCTGGTACCCATCCGAGATTTTCATTGGATGTAAAGCAAGTGTAAGCTCACCATGTTTAGCAAGTATATCAAAGGGATCTATGAGGCTCAAAAGGCTTGACTCTGTTTGACTGCGGTTCGTAATTTTAGTTGATCAAGTTTTAGCATCATGTATCACTACTTTAGTGAACAATCCCAATTCCCAAGTGATATTAAAGTTTATCTCAATTCCCAGCCATCCACCATCCACAGTAACCACTAATCTTGAAGAATCCAGACTGCTCGTATCCGTGAGCACGGCTGTTATAACAGGTCAAATATTTCTGTAGAAATTGTATATCTTTAACCACCGAGCCATGATTCCCAATGCTAGGGTTTGCAAAGCCCACTACACCTCTACCTAGGAAGTGTGGCAAGGTTTCACTATGTAACCCTTAGCTAGTCATACTAACAAGTCATAGCTACTAAGGAGTTGCACGCGTGGGCAACGTAGCATGGTACACACATCCTAGTAGAAAAAGGAAAGATACCCTCTTACCCTTACTGAAAGCTACAGACGAGCTAGTACAATCTAGTTAACAGGTTAAAGTTAGAGCCATATGACACTCGGGGTTGTACGGAACCTCCTAGGTTGCCGCTTTAGGATTAAGTCCTTATGGAGAGGCACTAGAGTACTCAACCCCGTACTCTAGCCCCCTATCTATTGCTAAAAAGCTTCATGTTATCATATTGCATAATGCCTTTAGTCATGTTTAACTATTATTCTATGTTCAGCGCTGCAGCATCTATCCAAAATGCATACCCAAACCCTAGGTAACAAGGATATGTGGTACAAGTATTCATCTAGGTAAAGTCCTTAAGGGTATATCAAATTAGACACATGCATGAATATGAAGTGTAATAATTCATAGGTACAAGGGGCCTTTGGTACACTTGCCTTAAATACCGATCCTTCGGTAAGGTTTAATCTTCAACGTCCTTCTTCTTCTTCTGGATCACCACGTATATCTCACCGACTGGACATAATCGTAGAACACCACACAACATCCATACACATACATGCATAGCATACAACTGCATCTATATCAAAACAATACACCAATCATAGAAAAATAAGTAAAAGAGTTTGAAATACGATTCTACGCATCGCTACGAACACACAGTCGTGAGAGGCACGCTAATCGGAGCTATGGTTTAAAAGATACATCTACCGAAAGATTTTACTTATAAAACGGAAAACCATAAGCTTTAAAACAATATACTAAAAGAGTGGGCTCGTCGCTACAATCACGGGAACGCAAGAATCACCGATAACGGAACTATCATTAAAAAGAAACGACTATCGGGATTTTATATTACAAAAGAAAGAGAAAGCCTATATGCTTGATTTATTTTAATTGAGCAAAACTATATGAAGCATATTACTTCAGATTACATAAAATCACATTTTATTTTAAAAGCCGAGTTGAACTAGTCATATTTTATACATAAACATGCACATATCATTTAATCAAATTAACTTTAACTTTGCAAGAGAAAAATACATGTGAAAGCATCTTAACTGACTTTATATAAATCATGTTGAAACTAAGCAAATTATAATTAATAAATACATATTTAAGTTGACATTAATTAACAAGTAATTATAAAAGGTAGATACTGTCCTAGATTGCTGTTATTTAGAAACAAGTTTACGTAATCATTATTTAAATTATAATATTATGAACATGGGACATGATAAACGTTGCTACTAACGCGTACCTCACATTGGCACGATTTAACACGACAAGAACGAAGTTAACCCTATGTAGTTGCTTTTAATTAAAAGCTATTGAATAAATATAAATTAAATTAATACCTTATATTAAAATTCAGAAACATTTATTATATTGGATGATGCTGCTAACATGTATCACACATTGCGATGAAACTCACGCAATCGAATCGAAATCAAAAACCTTCTTGTTCTTTTTGCCCCTCTGCATGGAGAGGCCCTCGTCTTGGTCCTCGCACTTGGCCTTGCCCATGTTCTAGCCTCCATTGAAGACCACTCTGACTGCCTCCTCACCAGAGGCATGGTTCATGGCGACGTCGAGCAGGTCGTCGGTGGTACGGGGCTTCAGGCAGCCAAGCTTGTGGATCAGGGACTCGCAGGTTGTCCCAGAGAGGAATGCGTTGATGACGTCCGCATCGACGACATCAGGAAGGGAGTTGCATCATTTTGAGAACCTACGGATGTAATCCCATAGGGACTCGTTGGGCTCCTGTTGGTAGCTCTTGAGGTCCCAGGAATTCCTAGGGTGGACATACGTCCCTTGGAAGTTTCCGACGAAGACCGTCTTGAGGTCGGCCCAGTCACGGATGCTGTCGGGCGGGAGAATTCGAGACATGCTCGAACATGCTCCCCCACACAGATGGGGAGGTACTGAATGATGAAGTGGTCATCATCCACTCCTCTGGCTCGGTAGGCGAGCCAAAAGTCTTCGAGCCATATATTGGGATTCGTCTCCCCGTTATATTTGGCGACATTGGTAGGCGGGCGGAAGCGCTGTGGGAACGGCGCTCTCTGATGCGTCAGCCAAAGGCTCGTGGTCGGGCCATCCGGGCTTGGACTTCGATCGTCGGGTCGGCGACCATGCCTGGGGTGCCTTTCACCGCTCCCCTCGATGGTTCGGCCGGGGCCCGTGTCGCCTGCTCTCACTACCCCTCGATGGACATCATCATCTTGTCGGGCTTAACGCCGATTGTTGATGATGTTGTGAGCGTCTCGGTTCAACCCGAGCCGCTCGCGCACAGGGGGTCAGTGTGGAGCGGGTGCCGGGTTAGGCCATGGTGCAGCTGTGGCCTCCTGTTCCATGCACCGGCGACTGTAGTGGTAAGCGGATGGAGCGATTCGTTTGGTGCGTCCCCGCTCCCCTGGTGGGGAGAGAGGCCACGAGTCGGTGTCGCGACGCAGAGCTCTCCACCTATTGAACGGCGGCGGTTTCCACCCGCGCCCAAAGGTTTCGGTGGATTGCCTGCTCCTAGGTGTCGACAGGCTCTGGAAGGCCACGTAGAAGCATCGCCACAGCAGCGATGTTCTGGCCAGCCCGAGCGAATTGTGGGGGGTCATTCCCCCCGTCCATGATGTTGCGCTGGAACTGACGAGCGCGACCCCAGGCACCGCTCACCGGGTTACATGCGTGCGACATAGCATGCTGCGCCGAGCGTGCCAGCGTGGGTGGTGGCTGGTTCTACCGCCTTTGTCGTAGCTCCTCGCTATGCTCCTACGCACACGCGAGGGCCTCCGCGCGAGGGTCCAGAGGGGTGTGGGTCTATAGAGACTCCGCTACCACCAGCGGTTGTCCTAGGGCATCCGCCATAGCGCACTCCTGGGACAGAGGGTGGTTAGGTGCCATGACATCGCTGATGCTAGAGCCGTCGCTCTCAACATCATCATCCATAAGTCGTGAAAAGAGGCAGGAGCCTAGCCCGCCATCCCCATGAATTTGGATGTGAGAGGGGGCGGCGCCAGCATCTTTCGGAGCCCCTGTGCGTACATGTCCATGGGGGAAGTGAGGCCGTAGGGGAACCGGTCGCATGGCGGTCGTGGTAGGGACAACGGGGTCCCTCCGGAGAGTCGGCGGAAAATATAAAAAAGCGAGTAAAGAACGGTATGTATGTTACTGTGGGGTTTGAGCCCAGCGTAGGCTCAGAGTGAAGCGTAGGTGCCTCGTTGTTGAAGTCGTTGGGTGGCCCGGAGCCGACGGAGGGTGCTCCTCCTCCGATGGGCACCGGGACAAGTGCCTCCTCGCGGAGGTGAAGCACGCCAAGCCGCTCGATGATGAAGTCCAGGCTTCCGAAGATGAAGGCCTAGGATGGCTCAAAGATGGGAGGAACCCACGTCCCAACTGGTGGGAGTGCAGGAAACTCCAGCGAGCCAAAGCGAGCCGTATCGCTTGAGCCCGCCATGCCGAAGACGGCAGAAAGGTGGGCCATTCGATGACCAAAAGTGTGAACATACGGCATCCTCCCCACGGACGGTGCCAACTATCGGTGCGAAAAGTGACCAACTAGTAAATATTTGTCATTTTGCCGTACGTTGTGATCAGATGTGGCCTAGCACTCAATGACACAGGGTTTATACTGGTTCAGGCAACATGCCCTATGTCCAGTTTGAGTTGGTCGGTGACTTTATTCCTGAGCCCAGATGCTAGAAGTTTGCTGTGGGGTTACAAACGAGAGGGAGTAAGATGGGGGTATCAGAGGTCCGGTCGGACTCTGGACCGAAGGGCCAAGAGTGGCAGGAGCTCCGACGTGCGCTAAGTATTCGAGCATATGCTCTGTCTAGCTTTAGAGTTCTAGAGCTAGGCAGAGAGAATCGGAACCAACTATCTGTTGTTCGTTGGAATTGTCTATGTGTATCGATCGTCCCCCTTTTGGAGAGAGCGCATCCCCTTTTATAGATTAAGAGGATGGCTTTACAAGAGAGAGAGAGTGAGAGAAAGAGAAAGAGAGTGTGTGTGCTACCTAGTCTTGTTGCCCACGCCGTCGGGTACAAGACGGTTTGTTGGTGCCCACAACACTATCGATGCTGAGATGCATGTGGTAGGCTCCGTCGTCTTCTTCTGGTATGGCAAATGTCGGTGCCTACCATATTGTAGGATAAATGTCGGTGCCCATAATACTATTCATGTTCTACCATGTCTAGAAGGTTGCGGAGCATCCTTCTGATACGGCCTGATAGTACTATCCTACAGGTGTGCAGGGTACGGTCCTCGGTATTGTGGTTGACTGGAGAGCCCTGCCTCACTTGCTTCGCCTAATTCTTTGGGTCCTTACCGAGCGGGCGTCCCCGTTCAGTCATTTCCCAGTCAGCTTCGACCACGCCGGTCGGAGAGGAGTTGTAAGTAGAGGTTCGGTGTACTCCTGATTGAAGAAGTGGGTCGGAGTCAGAAGCGAGTGTCGTCCCTCCTTGGCCAGGCCTTCCGGTCGGAGAGGCGGGCCAGAGTTAGAAGCGAGCGTCGTCCTCTCCTTGGCTAGGCCTTTCGGTCGGAGAAGTGGGTCGGAGTCACAAGCGAGTGTCGTCCTCTCCTTGGCCAGGCCTTTCGGTCGAAGAGGCGGGTCCAAGTCGGAAGCGAGCGTCGTTCCTCTTTGGCCAGGCCTTCCAGTCGGAGAGGCAGGCCGAAGTCAAAAGCGAGCGCCGTTCCTCCTTGGCCAGTCCTTCCGGTCGAAGACTAGATCGCCCTTCTTGCCTGTCATTAGGTTTTTGGGCCGGCCTAGGAGTTACGCGTCATTCGCAACGTCGTCTGGTGGGCCGAGCTTTTGCTGGAAAGCAGGTCCATAAGGAACCCCGGGTTTATGAACCCGACAAGCACAGTATCAAGTTAAAGTAGCTCAAGTTTAACCAATTATATAAAAAATATAAATAATTATGAAATCAAATAAATGTCATTAGATTTGTCATAAGATATATTTTCATAATATATTTATTAAATGTCGAAAATATTAATATTCTTTACTTAAATATGTGGTCAAATTTTGGACACTTTAATCGATGATGCATACATAATTGCATTCTTTTCATTATAAATCTAACATTTTTTAAGTCACTGAACTCAAATATGAACAATCTATAAAAAAGGTACTACTACTTTTATTCCAAACTATAAACATTTTTGTCGGGTTCATAAACCCGGGGTCCCTCGCACACCGGCTTCCCAACAAAGGCTCTGCCCAAGCAGACAACGCGCAACTCATGGGCCGGCCCAAGTATCTAAACAACAGGCTAGAAGGGTGATCCAATCACCGACCGAAAGGTCTGGCCGAGGAGGAGCGGCGCCCGTTCTCCGACTCTGGCTCACCTCTCCGACCGGAGCGCTCACTACGGTCTGCAGCCTACCTCCGGACGGCCTCTCCGACCGAAGGGCCTGGCCTAAGCACTACTTCCGACTCTGACCCCACGTCTGCTCACTGCTCTTTTCCGACTGACGCGATCAGAACCGACTGGGATCAACTGACCGGGGACGCCCGCTCGGTAAGAACTAGGAAACGGACGAAGAAAGTAAGGCAGGGCGCACAAGTCAAACTGCAATACGGGGACCATACTCTGTACACCTGTAGAAACAGTACTCTGCAACCTCCCTGGCACAACAGAGTCCAAACAGTGTTGTAGGCGCCGATATTTTTCCCTACAATATTGTGGGCGCCATTAACTCCCATACGGTGAGGGCCCCCCATATGCCTCTGGGCATCGATAGTGTTATGGGCGTCGGCTTTTACCGTACCAGACGAACATGGTAAAACCTCTTGCATGCCTTCAGGTATCAACAGTATGGCAAGCACCGACATCTGCCATGCCCGAAGAAGACAACACCACCTCCCACGTGCATCTAACATTCAATAGTACTGTGGGCACCTACCATCATCCTGTACCCGTCGACGTGGGCAACAAGGCTCAGTAGCATACGTACTCTCTCCCTCTCACTTGTAAGGCCATCCCCTTCATCTATAAAAGAGGATGCGCTCTCTCCCAACAGATTCAAGTCATTTCAGATTCATTAGATCGATCAAGTTCACTAGTTCACAATCATAGAACCGCCAGGTTCGAACCTCAAGTACATGCTCGAACACTTAGCTCATAGCGGGGCTCCCATCACCTCCGGTCCTTCCGACCGGAGTTCGACCGGACCTCTTGTACCCTCTATTTTTCTCCTTCTCGTTTGTAACACCACTGCAAACTTCGAGCACCTAGGCTCAGGAATAAAGTCACCGACCGACTCAAACTGGACGTAGGGTACGTTGCCTGAACCAGTATAAACCATGTGTCATTGAGTGCTAGGCCACCTCCAATCACAACGTACGGTAAAACTATAAATATTTACTTGTTGGTCACTTTCTACACCGATAATTTTTTTCTAGATGCATGAGGAAGTGAACCACTTTGCACCTAATTATTTAATGCTACGTTATGGAGATGCTTACCTCCCAATTCCGTTTCACATTCTGCTTCTGACCTTCTTGATGCACTCATGCTTATTTGCGTCTCATGACGATTTCATCCTATGATGATTTCATGAGGACCAGATCCCGCACAGAGCGGGAGCTCTCTGCACTGAGTACGCCATTTATGATTTCATGAGGAAGTGGACCACTTTCCACTTAATTATTTAATGCTACGTAATGGAAAATACTTACGTCCCAATTCCGTTTTACATTCTGCTTCGGACCATACTGATGCATTTATGCTTTTGCGTCTCAAGATGATTTCATCCTGTGTACTTTGGTATATCCTATGAATATGGTCCTATCAAGTATATATCATGAACATTCTTCTACATGATCATTGTGTGAACATTCTCCTATATTCTATAAACTTAGTGTCTTCTCTATTTGTAACTCAGGCCCCAGTAAAGTGCACCACGTTTCGTCGTCTGATCAGCACCCAAGCTACTTGATGCCTACCATGCCCATACACATGGTTAAGTGTTCCATCTCGGCTGGCAAGAGAACAATTTGGCAATTAGTTTCCTTAGGTTATTCATATTCTTTCCATGTACTTTCCCTTCCAACCAGTGTTTTTTACATGTTGGTTACCACAATTAACACATACCCACTTCACTCTAAAGGAATTTAGGAGGCAATCTTAGTTTCATTTTTAGACCAAATAATTGTTGCTTCCTCCATATATGATAGTTTTTCAGTGAGCCCGTGTGAAACGAGGGGGTTCCCTCTAGTAAAGGAGAAAGATGAATGAATTGGAATAAAGAGGAAGAGCCTATCTGTGTCCGTGTGCCAGCTTTAATTAATTATTATCCTGGTACTCTTGTGTGAATTAAGGAGGTCCACTGTCTATTTTTTTAATAAAGACTTAAATATATGAAAATTGGCAAGCCAAAATACATGGGGTTTGAGAACAATAATCACAAATTACAAAGTTGTAGCTCCATATATAGCTACAATGAAAGAGTCAATACAGTGCCTTCTTATAGAAATATGGACATAAGGGCAGTCACAATACTAAAAACCACGTGTTAATTTCTATGCTTATTAATTTATGTAGACACTACATGTAGAAACTATGTTTCCAATGGATGGTTTCTACACAATAAATTTTTGTCCAATCACATGTCTTTTCTCTTCATTACGTACAAATCACATCTTTTCATGTCTTGGTTCCTTCATAGACATGATTTCTTCTCAAAAAACATTTCCTCATCTCTCCTTTTTAATTGCAGTGTCACATCATCTTTTTGCTTAGTTGGCACCCTAATTAATGAAGATAGAAACCATCTATCGGTACAGAAAGTGACCAACTAGTGAATATTTGTAGTTTTGGTGTACGTTGTGATCGGAGGTGGCCTAGCACTCAATGACACAGGATTTATACTGGTTGAGGCAACATGCCCTACGTCCAATTTGGGTCGGTCGGTGACTTTATTCCTGAGCCCAGGTGCTCGAAGTCTGCAGTGGGGTTACAAATGAGAAGGAGAAAGATGGGGGTACCAGAGGCCTAGTCGGCTCCGATCGGAAGGGCCAAGAGCGATGGGAACTCCGCTATGAGCTAAGTGTTCAAGCATGTGCTTGAGGTCCGAACCTGGCGGTTCTGTGGTTGTGAGCTATTGGACTAATGAATCTAAAGGAACTGAGCTTGGATGAATCGGTCCTCCTGTTGGAGGGAGTGCATCCCTTTTATAGATGAAGGGGATGGTTTTACAGGTGAGATGGAAAGGTACGGATGCTTTTAAGTCTTGTTGCTCATGCCGATGAGGATTGGATAATGGTAGGCGCCCACAACACTGTTGATGTCACTGTAGAATGTCAGGTGCACGTGGGAGGTTACGTTGTCTTCTTCATGAAGGGTTGACGTCGGTACCTGCAAAATACTGCTGGATGCCTAGAGGCATGTGAGGAGTCTTACCACATTTACCGGGTATGGTGAATCCGGCGCCTACAACACTATTGATGCCCAGAGGCATGTGAGGGCTTTTTCCGTATGGAAGTCCAACGGCGCCTACAATACTATAGGGATAAATGTCGGCGCCTACAATACTATTTGTGTCAGGGTGGTTGTGGAGCACTATTCCCGCAGGTGTACAGGGTATGGTCCCTATACCATGGTTTGACTCGCGTGCTGCTTTCTCCGTTCGTCCCTGGTCCCTTCCGAGCGGGCGTCCCCGGTCGGATAGCCCCAGTCGGCTTTAGTTGCGCCAGTCAGAGAAGAGCGGCGAGCAAGGTTCTTACATACCCCGATCGGAGAGACGCGGGGTCGGAGTCGGAAGTAGGGCTCGGGGCAGGCCTTCCGATCGGAGAGGCCATCCGGAGGCGGTTGGAGCCCGAAGCGAGTGCTCCAGTCGGATAGATGGGCCAAAGTAGCTGTCGAGCGGGCGTTGCTCTTCTTGGGCTAGGCCTTCCGGTCGGTTGCTGGACCGCCCCTTTGTCATGTTGTTTGTAGACTCTCGGGTCGAGCCTTGGCGTAGAAGCCGATCCCCGAGGGATCTGGGTTTATGAACCCGACACCATCTGCTATCTTGGTTCCGAGTGCCTAATCATGCGTATAGAAAGATCTGAACATCAGAAAACCGTGCTTTAGGCCTTGTTTAGATACCATCCAGGTGATGTTTTGTCCCAGGAACATCACATCAATTTTGAACCGTCGCATGGAGTATTAAATGGAGGTAAAAAAGATAACTAATTACACTTTAGTTGGAAATACAGATGAATTTTTAAGACAGTTGGTCATGATATGATAATACCCTCCAAATAACTAAGCTAAATTGAAATATCGTCCTCGGGTTGAAAAAAAGTTAGCCCAAATTTAAACCACCCCGTTTGATAGGGAGCTACAGGTGATGTGATGTCCCAGGAACAGACTTGGACAATGAACCTGTCGAAAAGACGATGATATGGACATCGGAGATCCTCGTGCTTACACTCTAGTAGTACAACTGACACTCCCTAAGACAGTCTCTTCAGCCTATGATATTACCCTCTAACTAAGCTAAACCGAAATGTCGTCCTCCGACTGACCTTAGCTTAAGCCCCGTTTAGATTCACTATCTGCTATTAGTAAGCTGACTAATAGCTCATATTTAATATTAGCTAGCCAACTATTAGCTACCTATTAGCTGGAGAGTGTTTAAATACATGGCTAATAAAAAATATTACTAAGATAACTATTAGCTGTTATTATCTCATTTGGTCCAACTCGTAAGATAGTTATTATCTAGAGGTCTAGCTAACAATTAGCTATTTTATTAGCTATATTTGTTTGGATCAAAAAAAAAGATAACTATTAATAGAAAGCTATTATGTATAGAGATCCAAACAGGACCTTAATCTAATTAATCTGGACACCATCTATGTCCACTACGTGCAGCAATAAGGATCTTTTTGCGCATGGATAACACACAATTCAGACAATAAGTTCTTCAAAAATTATTTAAAATAAGGTAGCACTTAAAACAGTCTATATTGCACACACAGGCAAAACTGGCCTAGCCGGTATTACAAGCCAGGTTTGACGATCGAACCAGCTTAAGTGGCAAACCTGGCTTAGTGCCTGTTTAGTTTCCAAAATTTTACAAAATTTTTCAAGATTTCACATCAAATCTTTGGACGCATGTATGAAGCATTAAATATAAATAAAAAATAAAACTAATTACACAGTTTAGACAAAATTCACGAGACGAATCTTTTAAGCCTAATTAGACTATGATTGGACACTAATTGTCAAATAACAATGAAAATGCTACAGTACCATTTCCCAAAAAAATTTCACTAACTAAACAAGGCATTAGCCAGGTACCAATAACAGCTTAGTCGGTCTTCACTGAAGACCTGCAGTAAGGGTTAGATCCCCCTCCCCTCTTCCATGTCAGACCAGACTTGTGTGTGACTCCGATGAGATCCTTGATAGGCTCACATGGCCCTGCAATCATAAACACACACACAACCAAGTAGATACAAATAGAAGCACAAGATATGCAATATAAATACAAATATGAGGCAGACCAAAAAGGAGACGCAGTGATATGTTTCCTGAAGTTTAGATCCCCACTTGGATCCTACATCTCCATTGTGGAAGTCGTGAGCTACCACTCTAGGGTGCACTCTAGCCAGGTTGCTCTCAACCACTTTTCACGCTGTACTAGATGATCTTTCTCCTTTCGGATGTAACATCATAGCCTGCAACACACCTACAAACTTGGGTGCTTGCTGGTGACGCCTAGCCACCAAGAAGGCTTAACCTCGAAGAGTAAAAAATGCACCAACCGAAAACTAGACTTGGTCAAGTGCTCAAGGCTTTGACAACCCTCTCAAAGACACACAAGCTCTCTAGTGTCACTAAGGCTTCTCACACAACAAGGCTCTCAACCCAAACTAAGGATTTTACTCTCTAATCACCTTTCACCCACAAAGGGAGGTTTGGGAGAGAACCACTTGCTCTTGGTCATGTATGCAATGGAAAAAGCTTCAGCAAACCAGCACAAGGGGACAAGAGAAGTTATTTAAAGGTTTCTCTCAAAAACTAGTCGTTGGAGGCTGAGTCAAACAAAAACGACTACTATGCCAAAGCCAACTAAGCCGGTTTTCCAACCCATCTAGGCCGGTTTTTCACATACGTGCCTCCAACTCATGTTGGCTCTAGAAACTCTCTTTCACTCTCTCTAGGTTTCTCACCAGGGTTTAACTTGTCATTAGTGCATTGATGCATCCCTCTTGATAGTGTGACATACCTATACTCAAGAATGAAAGATAGCAACTAAACTTCAACTTGTCTTCCTTGTCATTTGCTTGCCAACACTTAATCATGCAATCTTTGAGGGCTTTCATCACTTGACAGATTGAGCATGTCTTCCTTGAGTGAGACTTGAACTAATTCATCACATAAGAGTTCAAACATAGATTCAAGTCACTCCATCATATGATTCAACAAAGGTTTCATCCTCCTCACATAGAAATTGGTTACCTATTTCTATTTGTAAAAATAACAAAGAGAAAACCTTTGCCACGGGCTGGACCAGATGGAGGTGTTACTTGATTGAATTTGGTAGACTGAGTTTTGTTCGAGATCCTTCTTTACTTGTCGAACAGAGGACCAGAAAACAGAGCGAGGTCCATTGCTTTTTGTAGTCCAAAAAGAATTATTTGGGAAATATTTTGCTTGTAAGATGGCAGTGAGGAAACTGTTTTTGTTGGTCACTATGTTCTAAGCAGCTTTAGTGGTGAGGCTCTTGTTTACAGTGTAAAGGTCTCTGATTCCCAAGCCTCCATTTTCTTTGATCGACAAATGTCCCCCGAAGAGCGGAAGGCAATGGGGGAAGTAGTATTGTCATCTTGGACACGTGCCCACAAAAATCTTCTAATGATGGTAATAATCCTTTCCACAAAACTCTTGGAGAAGAGGACAGTTGACATGTAATATATAATGGATGCAAGAACAAATTTGATGTAGGTGAATCGCCCAGCATGGTTTAACGTATTTGCTTTGACTGATCAGCTTGGCCCTGAATTTGTTGATGATGAACTCATAGGCTTTGGTTTTGTCTCTATGGTTGAAGATCATGGGGGTGTCCCAGGTGCATGGTGTTGGGTAGGAGGTCAGTGACTGGGAAGATAGATTTGATTTGGTCTTTGGTGTTGTTGTCAACTCTCTTGCTAAAAAGAGTGGCTGATTTTTGGAAGTTTGTAATTTAGGCATTTAGCCCGAGGCAGCTGAGAGCTCCTGAAAAATATGGCGAATCCTGAAAAATATGGCGAATGGTGGTAGCTTCTGCAACTGAGGCATTGCCACAAAGAATCACATCATCTGCAAAAAGCATGGAGTGGATAGGAGGAAGTTTGTACCCAGAGAGATACCTGTCAGATTGCTATTTTGCATCTCAGATTGAAGCCTATTGGACAGTTGATTAATTGCAATAACAAAAAGGTAAGGCGATAAGTGACAGCCTTGGCGGATACCTTGTTGCGCTCGAAAAGTAGGCGTGGCTGTCCGTTGACAAGGACCGAGAATGTGGGAGTGGATATACAGGTTCTGATGAGGTTGATGAAATAACCATGATACCTTGACGTAGGAGAGCAATGGCGGTAAAATCCCATTCCAGACGATCAAAAGCTTTTTGCCAGATCCAACTTGAGAAGGAAAGCATTTTGATTCCAGGTGGTTAAGTTAAAAGAGTGAATGACCTTTTCATTTTTTGTGGCATGTATTTACTTCTATCTGGTTATTTTGTTTTGATAGTGGAATGCTATAGCTTTAAGGAATAACGAGTGGATAGAATGCCCCTCGTTGAACCTCAAGAAAGGAAATCTCGCTGGTATCAGTCTTATAATAATAATAGCAAAATATATGTGGAAGTTGAGATGTTTGATCCATATCTTTGGGAAATGGATTGGCAATCAATCAAAACAAACGATAGCTTTACCGATCAAGCCTCAGCCTCCGCTGTCTTCTTCAGCACCGGCACATCAGCGTCGTGGAAAGCGTTAGGCTTCTTTGACCAGCGTTTCGCGTGCATTGCGTCCGCACACGAGGAAACTTGAGCCAATTTATTTATTTATTTATTTATTTTAAAATGGAACTTGAGCCCACTTTGAGTGCGAAGGATTGAACGACTTGTAATGGCAAATAACACATTGAGCCGATTTGAGTGCACATGAAGGAACATACTTATAAGAACAAATTGAATATAAGTAGCCCTTTCATGCACAAATGTGCATCCTTCCATTCATCATATGTTGAGTTGGAATTAACAATAATAATAAATAAACAAGGAAAAAAGAGCTAAAACAAAAGCAAGGACCAGTTGGACAACTAAATTTGGCAACAGAAGCCAATTCAGAACCACTGCATAGCAATGCTTATTACCTTATTATCTTATGACAGATATGCCAGCACGAAAACAACAGACTACACAACTACAAGGTAGGAAACTACTTAAGATTACCATAACAGAGTACATCAAACAAGCACACTATAGATAGCTGACGGCTTACAAAAATATAGAACACAGGAGATCATCACATAGATAACACCTATCACCCTTGTACTAGCTCATATGCATGTCAAAGAAAGGCAGGGAGGCGGTGCTTGCTGAAATTTAGATCAATACACAGTCCTGCCATCACCATCCAGGATCATATCCTTGAAAGCACCACCACTGGGGATCATAGGCAACACATGCTCCTGGTGCGGGACGATTATATCCAAGAGGTACGGCCCTGGAGTCTCGAGCATCTTCTTGATTGCTGCATGGACTTCGCTCTTCTTTGTCACACGGACTGCTGGAATGTTGAACCCTTTGGCAATTGTCACGAAATCTGGATATATCTCACTTTCATTCTCTGGGTTTCCCAAGTATGTGTGTGCTCTGTTGGCCTTATAGAACCTGTCCTCCCACTGCACCACCATTCCCAGGTGCTGGTTGTTTAGCACAAAGGCCTTCACTGGGAGGTTCTCAATTCGGATCATAGCTAGCTCCTGAATGTTCATGAGGAAGCTACCATCTCCGTCGATGTCAACAACAGTGACACCTGGGTTGGCCACAGCAGCGCCAGCAGCAGCCGGCAAACCAAATCCCATAGCCCCAAGACCACCCGAAGACAACCACTGCCTTGGCCGCTTGTAAGTGTAGTACTGTGCCGCCCACATCTGGTGCTGCCCAACACCTGTGGCAATGATGGCCTCCCCTTTTGTCAGCTCATCAAGAACCTGGATAGCATATTGTGGCTGGATCTCCTCATCAAAAGTTTTATACCCAAGGGGGAATTCTCTCTTCTGCTGGTCCAACTCATCGTGCCATGAGCCAAAGTCAAAGCTCTTCTTTGATGTGCTTCCTTCCAGAAGAGCATTCATGCCCTGCAAAGCAAGCTTAACATCTGCACAGATGGACACATGTGGCTGCTTGTTCTTGCCAATCTCAGCCGGATCAATATCAATGTGCACAATCTTAGCCCTGCTTGCAAAAGCCTCAATCTTCCCTGTCACACGATCATCAAACCGCACACCAAATGCAAGCAACAGATCGGCCTTATCCACTGCATAATTTGCATACACCGTGCCATGCATACCAAGCATGCGCAGAGACAGTGGGTCGTCGCCGGGGAAGTTGCCAAGGCCCATAAGAGTAGTTGTGACTGGGATTCCAGTCATCTCCACAAAACAGCGCAACTCCTCACCAGATGCTGCGCAGCCACCGCCAACATAAAGAACAGGGCGCCTCGATTCACCAACAAGACGCAGCACCTGCTCAAGCAATTCGGTCGCAGGAGGCTTGGGAAGGCGCGCAATGTACCCAGGGAGACTCATGGGCGTGTCCCAGACCGGCACCGCCATCTGCTGCTGGATGTCCTTGGGGATATCGACAAGCACCGGCCCCGGGCGACCAGAGGAGGCGAGGAAGAAAGCCTCCTGCACGACGCGGGGGATGTCGTCGACGTCGAGGACCAGGTAGTTGTGCTTGGTGATGGAGCGGGTGACCTCGACGATGGGCGTCTCCTGGAAGGCATCGGTGCCAATCATGCGCCGCGGCACCTGTCCCGTGATGGCGACCATGGGGACGGAGTCGAGCAGCGCATCGGCGAGCGCGGAGACTAGGTTGGTGGCGCCGGGGCCGGAGGTGGCGACGCAGACGCCGACGCGGCCCGAGGAGCGCGCGAAGCCGGAGGCGGCGAAGGCCTCCCCTTGCTCGTGGCGGAAGAGGTGGTTGAGCGATGACGGGGGAGCGGGTGAGTGCCTGGTGGATCTCCATGGACGCGCCGCCGGGGTAGGCGAAGACGTCGCGGACGCCGCAGCGCTCGAGGGCCTCGACGAGGATGTCGGCGCCCTTGCGGGGCTCGGTGGGGCCCCACGGCCGGAGCGGGGTGGCCAGGGGAGCCGTCAGCGTGGCGGGTGACGCCGCGGAGCACCTGATGGGCGCGGCGAGGGCGCGCCGGGCGGCCAGGAGGTGGGCTCGGCGCCTCGCCTTGGGCGCAGCGGTAGTGGCGCCGGTGAGCACGGCGGTGGCGGCGGCGGCGGCGGTGGCCATGGTTGCGGCGGCTGTCTCGGAGGCGGCGCGAGGGTTTGGGGGCGGGTGGCACGGAGGGGGATGTGCGTGGAGGCCTCCCTGCTTTTGTGTCAGAGATGTGTGGCTCGGATGGGGATGGGAATGGGACTCGCAAGACGACGGCGACACGTCCGTCGCCCGAACACGTACACGCTACTCGCTGGTCGGTGGGGTCTGTCAATGTGGGACCGACGTGTCGGCGTTTATTACAAACGTGGTTTCCACTGCACGCTGGTAAACGACAGAGTGCGTCAAGGAGATTTTGGAAAAAGAAGATAGGATATTCGAAAAAAAAAGAAGAAAGGATATTATGGACACGACTGTGGACGACGGGTTGTTGTCATCTACAGACGGTACTGACACGTGGGACCCAGAGTAAACGGCACTGACACCGACCAGGGATCAGGCGGCTCCGGCCGGAGTCCAAACGGGTCGCACCCACCTGCCCCACCCGCAATCCGCAACATAAGGACACCGCCACACCGAGCACAGTGCGCAAGATGAGCAGCGGCGGCGGCAGCGACAGGCCCGGCTCGGGCGCCGGCAGGACGGTGAAGACGCCGTCGGACTTCCTCAAGTCCATCAGGGGCCACCCTGTCGTTGTCAAGCTCAACTCCGGCGTCGACTACCGAGGTCACCTCAGCCCTCCGCTCTGTTTCTCACCTTTCGCCCGTGTCTGTAACAATGTTCCAAACCCTCCTGGAGGAACAGTCATGCTTGTTCAACTATTTTATTCTTAATTCCAGGAGAAACTTGTACCATGCCTTTATTGTGTTTAGCTGGGGATATTATTAGGTGATAACTTGTAAAGATAACTTGTGCTTGATGGGGCAATGTGGCAAATTTTGCTTATGCAGAGGTGATAACTTGTAAAGATATTAGGTGACAAAATGTAAAGATAACTTGTAAAGTTATTAGGTGATTAGCTTGTAAAGATAACTTGTGCTTGTAAAGATAACTTGTACCCTGCCTTTATTGTGTTTATGCAGAACAATGGGGCAAAAATTGTTTATTGTTCCTTATAAAGATAACTTGTGCTTTGTGGAGCATGGCAACCGCGATAGAATATGATATTGTGATTCCCATGAGAATTTTGGTCTTGCTCAAGCGATTTCAACGTGGCTAATCAGATTCATACATTAAATTAAACCCTAGGAATCACCTGTAGATTTGGCTTTTGAACAAATCCCCTGTAGAGTTTTAAGCCTGGTGTTTTGGTTATGCAAACGACTCTGTCCTGCCCTGTGCTGTTAGCATCATGGATTACTTTACCAGTTCTAAGTCATGGATTGTGTTATGACTTCAGAGATAATTGTGTGGTTCTCTAACAAGGATTATGATTCAGGGGACAGTGGAGAGGTGAGATATTCCTGTGAAAGTAGTTATTTGGGATAGTCAGATAGGTGTGGTTTTCTGTAGTTACGATTATCGGCATGTTTTTCATTAGAGGATTGAATGCCCTATAATAGATATTAAGGGTGTGTTTGGTTTGTGGCATGGACGAGCCAAGCCAAAATTATGTATGAAGTCCCTACGGGCTATATTTTCTATCGTTTCTTCAAAGGATAAGCCACATGGTAGTGTTATACTTCGAAATTTCACTTTCATTCTGATCTGATTCCTGCCCTTAAACAAAAAGATGGATGCTATGGTGATATGGTTGGGGTTTCTCTGAGTATGTTGGTACATGTCCATATGTAGTTGCTAGCTGTTAGTCCTGTTATTAACTACATTAGTTTCCTTGCTACTACATGTTTGTATACCCTTGTGGTGAATATTTGACCACGTTAATTTTCTTATATTCTTCAAAAAAAAAAGACCAACCTAGGATCTCTGTCACTTCGTATGAAGAAGAATTTGCTTATTCCTTTTAAAATAAAGTACACCGGATGTCTACAGTGTTTGGATTCCATGTTGCTAGTGTATCTGTTATGTCAAACAGTGTTGAATTTGCTGGAAGATCCATTTTCAATTTTTCCACTTTGATACTCATGGTGGCCAATAATCAGTGCTCATATTTATGGATGAGGCCTGCTTACATACTGAAAATTATATTTCTGTCTGTTTCTATTTCTATTGTATGAATAACTGAAAAAACGAATTTGTTAAACCAATTGCTTGTTCAATCACACTAGTGGAGTTTTCCTGATCCTAATCAGGTATTCTGGCATGTCTTGATTGATACATGAACATTGCGATGGAGCAAACTGAAGAATACGTCAGTGGTCAGCTAAAGAATAAATACGGTGATGCCTTCATAAGAGGAAATAATGGTACGTACAATACGATGTGGATATTCTGAGATCTATGTCGCACAAATTCTGATAGCAGTCTTCTGAATGCAGTTCTGTACATCAGTACATCCAAGCGTACCTGTACAAACAGTTAGTGCGATGGTGAAACAGTTGGCATCTTCAGTGCCAGTCTTGCAACTTGATGGTTTATGAGAGACTTAAATATATTGTACTTTTGCCCTTTTTTGTTCTCATTATTATTTTCATCCGGCGAAAGTGTTGCAAAAAGAAAAAGGGGAACAGAAATGAGTTGCATCGTCATCGACAGCCATGTTCGATGTTAGCAGAATTGCAGTGAACAACGCCATCCACATATTGTGCTCTCAAGATATCTGGTGATAATTGGGCCTTTAGCGATACTGATAAGGTGCCATTGTCTACTACTGAAATGTCTGTATCTCAATTATTTTGTGATTCAATACGAGATTATCAATCTGTGGCTGACTGCAAAATCACTAGGCATCATTATCATTGTTGGATCCTCGATGTTGGCCTGAAGCATCAGCCCGTCGTTGAACGCAGCTGCTGATTCTACTGAGTGCAGCATTTAGCTTACCCATTTTTTCGGGGTCACACTGCAGTTTGTTGGATTCATTGGACAAATTTTGGTCACTGGACTGACAACACCGCCTTCAAACGGCATGGAATGTATCATACACTGATCAACAATATGCATTTCATGTTGGAACTGAATCAGGACAATTATGCTTCTTTGGCCTAGAATGATGAAATTACTGTTCTGCAAATACACATTATGCCAAACTAAATTTTCCGTGGTACAGAGGCAAACCATCCATCCATAAGATCGGTATTAATACGGTCAATTCACACATTATTCTAGAATGGTATTAATACGGTCAATTCACATATTCTTCTAGAATGGTATACCGTATATAGTCTACAGGAACCATATTTCTACCACAATGATAGTCTGCCTTCCACACCGTAAATATGTGAAACCGATTAACCTCTGAACATTTACAGACCATTTGTAAGACTCGTCTGTACATAAATCTTTGAACAAGAGTGGAAGAGTAATTGGCACCACAGAAAAGACATAATATTTAATCAAAATAACTTAATACGATAGATAATATAAGGATTATGCTATGCATTAATGAAAATACAACATGATAAGTAAATGAGTACGGGTACAGAATAAAGCCTGGTAGCAGTCTCAAACTACGCTCTTACTTGACATAACCTTACAGACGAGTATCACTTAGTGGCGCCTACCTCGCAACAAGTCAGGCCTGCCATTTTGAGAACTGGCCTCAGCACAATATGCAGCCTCTCGATAATCGTTTGCTCTATACGATATCGATATTACATAAAATTAAATGTTAGAAATGCTTAATAAAGTCCTCATCGTCATCCAGAAGTTCAATGATAGATTAAGGCAAGTGAGCCATATGATGCTGACCAGTGAGTGAACAACATAATGAGACTTCAACCATGCTAGCTCGCAGTTGCAAGTCTGTAGGACAGACAAGTTGAGTTCTACTCGGAGCTTCACTGTGTGGTATCTTCCTTAACATCTGTAATAATCTTAAGCAGGTCAACTGGAGTTGCAGCAGGGTCCAACTCATGGCAACCTTTTGGAGCATTATTTCTTTCTTCACCAGTGAGCAGGCGAGAAGGAACCCGATGAGAGAAACGGAAAAAGCTCTTCGGTATTCTTCTGACCACATCAGGGCCCGTGAGCCTGTGGAAAACTGCGTTGAAACCAGCTACCTTCTGCAATGGGACAACACTCAGGCCTTGCTCTTCAGTGAAATCATCGATCACTTCTACTATTTCATACTTATATGTTACATCATCTGGTGTAAGTCCATTCCAATTAGGAGACCAGTTCCGGTACACAGCCCATGTATCACCTTTTTGGGGAATAATCCTGATAATTCCCCGAGGACCTTTACTCCAGCAAACTCTGTGGGAAAAGATGTTGACTGTTTCAGTAATCTGGTATCTTCCAATCCTAAAATCACCACATGTCTTCGTAAAACCTGAGGCGATCCAGTTTATTGGTGCCAGTTCATTGTTGGACTTAGAATTGAGGAAGCTCATTCGTATCCTGAAAGGTTTCATTGAAATAACTTTCTGTACCATTGCATATAGGTGAGGCATGCCATCTTCACTGTCATATGTAGCCCAGATTTGATCGTTGCCAAAGGCTCTTTCTGTTCGATCTTTATCAAAGTCATGGAAATCTGGGTAAGGGACATCAATGGACATAGGTACACGCTTCTGTTCTGGATTCAATACATCGGTCACAGGGATCTCGATATCTGCATCTTTTGAACTGTATTTCTTGCATTTATTGATTGGATTGTCAGAGAGGATGCCATTAACCTTTATATTGTTTTCAACATGCTTCTCTCTTCTTTCTGATTTCCCTTTCTCGGCAAACTGGCTAGATGTAGAAATATTCTAGCCTTGTAATTTTTCACGAACTTCTGCTTTGGCTTTCTCAAGAAGAATACCACGGGTGTCAAGTTGGAAGATCTCCCTCAAGACATTAGCTTTTCTTGCACTTACTGCAGATCTAAATTTTTCCCCTGATGTACCATTAACTCTTCCTCCATCGGCAATCACAGTCATACCTGCAGTTGTAGCCAGAGTCTCCCCATTGCAGTCCACAGATGCATAGCCATTACTGAAACTCCGCCTCCTTTTTTGAATGCCGCCCACGCCCTGATGGATAGTCATTGTCATTGCCACTTGAAAAATAATTGTATGTAGTTCTCTTCATGTTTTCTCTTTGATTTCTCTAAGGCCTGTGTACTGTAACCATTTGTAGCAGCAGCACCTGTTGTCTCGGGGCACTGAGTGAATTGGAAACTTTGGTTATTGTACAACTCATAAGTGTTCTCTTGCTGGTATGCTCCATGTCCGGTGCCTAGAATGCTTGCTGTTCTGCTTGCTGATTGATATGAATGGTCAACAATAGTATTTTGGTTCTGCTGCTGCTGTGGCTTGGTTGTCCAGGTGAATGAAGTACTGGTTCCATTGCAGGTCTAGGAGTCGAGATGGTGGACTAGAGGAGATGAATAGTCTTTTTAAAATTAATCACGCCGTTATCCAAAACAAATACGGAATTAAAACTATCGAATTAGCCAAAACTACACTCCTCTATCTAAGTCCACAAACACTTTATTAAGATCATAATTACGCAACAAAGGTGCCGGACTAACTAGAGCTCACCTAATCAATTCTAGAGTAAGGTCACACAAACATATGCACTAATAATTTTGCACATGCTAGTGATGCAAAAGCACAAAGCTCCTAAGCTCACTAGCAACATGCAACTAAGTGATGCTAAACAAAGCAACAACCAAAAGCACCTAACCTCACTAACAATGCAAACTACACAAGTCAACTAAATAAGAACAACTATACAAGGCAACTAATGCTAAATTAGAGAATGCAGCGGGAAGACAAGTATGACACGATGATTTTTAGCGAGGTTTACATAAACCACCAAGCTAATATTGAGACAAGCTCTAAGGTTTACTCAAACCAAATTAGTGGACTTATAGCACTTGGGAGTTATTTCTTGGTGTCTCGCTCTACTACTTTGCGGCTCCCAAGAATGTAACTAGCAAACTACACAAGTCAACTAATTATAAGAGCAAACTTATCCTTTAATACACTAGGTATTTTAGCTTAGGCCAAATAATAAATATGGATAAATAAAATAAACTATAAGGTTTAGAAACATTCATCTTTGGTGCATATTTTTGATGAGTGTAGGGTTAGATGAATTGAAGTTGAATTCAAACCACATTTGAAACCAATCGGAAGAAATAGAGGATGATTACGTTGATCTTCTTTGGCCCCGAGGTTTACTTGGTTGCCACCAAGCTAGTCCTCATTAAGACAAGCTCCAAGGTCTCTCCGCCACTTGCTGCTTTGTCCCCCTCTTTTTCTAGTTTCCTTTCTTCTTCCTCAAGTTCTTCACACTTTCTCACGTCACCGATGGAGTGCTTAGCTTATGGAAAGCGCCACCACCGCCGCTTCCTTCCCTATTTCTAGCTAGCCTATATAAACCCGAGCAGAGCCCTTGATCCCCCATGGCCGTGAGTCACCGCATGCCCAGTTCTCCCACCACTTCGAAGCTTCGTCGCAAGCCGACTCGAACTCGCGTCCTTTCCCACGGCCGAAGGTACCCTACTTTGGTAGATTGTGCATTTCTCTCTCCGAGCCCGCCGCCCGTTGACATCGGCTGGGTGAGCCCCCATCAGACTCACGGTGAGCTCGACCCTCCCCTACCACGGTTTCAATCACTTCTTCACACGTCAAAGCACGGCGACACCGCTGCCCACAATCTTCTTTTGGTGTACGTTTCGTCCCACAACGAGACCACCACCAAGCATACGCCCAGCTAGGAGGTGAACAATTGCCAGCGTGTCGATGAGTCAATGCCCGGTCGATCATCGGGTCAAACCCCGATCAGCAAAGCGTTTTGCGAAAAAGCGATAATCAACCCGCGGTCGGCTTCAAATTAATTTTATTTAGTCTGTTTTTATTCGTTCAAGTCCTCAAGTTTCAAATAGTATGCCCGGTCCAGATTTCATTTAAATTCAGATTTTTAATTATTTTAATTGAAAATAGGTTAGTTTATTCTGCCATTACATCTTATTTCATGCATAACTTTCACGTTTTAAGAATCACTCACTTGCAAATGGACTCATCTGTAATCTGTAAGCTTTTCAACATACTGTTTGGTGTACTATTCTAATAGAGTTCTATCTTGTATGCATGTAATGATTGGAATGATGCTTGATTGATGATTGGATCATGATTAGAGGGTGAGCCAAACTTTGAGGAAGGCAAGTGTACACAAGTCCCTTGTTACCTATGAAACACATACATTCATGCATGAGTTTAATTTGAATTGCCTTTAAGGACTTTACCTAGATGATTCTACCACATATCCTTGATACCTAGGTCTATTGGGTAGGCATTTTGGATAATGCAGCTTAACATGAAGTAATTGTTAAACATATTTAAAGACTATATGCAATGTGATAAAATGGAACCTCAGATAGGGGGTGGAGTACGGGGTTGAGTACTCTAGTGCCTCTCCATAAGGACTTTAGCACAGGCGGCCCAACCCGAGTGTCAAATGGCGACTTTAACCTATTATCTAGTTTGTATAGAGCGTTAAAGGGTAAGGGTATCTTTCCTTTTTCTGTTAGGGTGTGCACCGCCGTCTTTGCGATGCCCACGTGTGCCATTCCTTTGTAGCTACGATTTGTTAGTGCAACTAGCTAAGGGTTTCATAGTGAAACACGCCACACTTCCAGGTGTAGTGGGTGGCATTGGGTGGCTCGGTGGGTAAAGATGTACAATTTCTGAAATAATTAACCCCCAATGGTCAGCCCGTGCTCACTTGATACGTGGCGGTGCGGATCCCGAGATTAGTGTTCTGTGGATAATGGATGGATGGGTTATGAGATAAAGCTTGATGATACTTTAATACCACTTGGGAATTGGGACTATTCATTAAATTAGTAATTGAGGTTGCTAAAAATTGATCAACTAAAATTGCGAACGGTGGCAAGCAAATGTCAAGCCTATTTGAGCCTCATAGATCCCTTTGTTATACTTGCTAAGCATGGTGAGCTTACACTTGCTTTACATCCAATGAAAATCGGATGGGTAAATAATGGGTGGACTACTAGGAAGGCGTTCACCGGTTGGAGTCCCCATGGCGGTTGGCTAGTTTTTCCGTTGTGTTTGTAATAATATTGCCTTGAGCAAACTTTGTATTTAACTTTATGATGAGATATGCGATGTAATAAGTACTTTACTTTGATACTACGCAATTTGTGGTGTGTGTTTGGACATCACAAGCACATATATGAGTACTTGGTTTTGCTTTGCAAAATTGGGTGCGACAACGGAGACCACCACCAAGCCGTCTAGGAGGTGGCAAACTCCAAGAGTAACAAGCACCACTGGCTTGCAACTCAATCACCTAGTGTCACTCGATGCAATCTCATAATACAACGCACTAGAATCACTCACTTGCAATGGACTCGCACTTCTCGCAAGCACAAGTGAGTTAGAGGCTTAACAAACCAAGCACACACAAGTGCAACACATCCCCAAGGTGCTCAACCAGCCAAATGACTGAGCTCCACCTCTACTTATAGCTCCCAAGCCAAATAGAGCCGTTGGAGCAAAGTTCACCTTTCTGCGAGGGCACCGGATACGGAGGTGCGGTCACCAGACATGGGGTGGCGGTGCCCCCCAACGGTCGAATCCAATGACTAGTTTGACTAGCCATGGTCACCGGACAGGGGGTGGCGGTGCCACCCTGGCCAACACCCCAAAAACCCTTCTCTCTGGAAAAATAGGGCGGTGCACCGCCGTCACCATGGCGGTGACCATGGCGGTGACCCCCTCGCCTCAGCACCGAACTCACCACCCTTAGGAAAAAAGTGGCGGTGCCACCGGGCAGTTGGCGGTTGCCCTCCTGCTTCGAAACCAAGTCCAGGTGGGCACGACCCTAGGTGTGGCGGTGCCACCCGGACTGGCGGTGCCAGCTCTAATATGACCTAACACCACCACTAGGGTGGAGGTCACCACCGGTGCCCCTGTGCTCAATGTTTGCCTCCTTTCTTCACCTTTCGAGTAGTCCTTTGTAAATGTGCTAACACCACCAAGTGATCACCACCTTGTGCTCGTGTGTTAGCTTTTCACAATCATTTTTCCCGAAGGATTAGCACTCTTTTCTTAATGCCACTCGATCCTAACACGTATGCAAAGTTAGATCACTCAAGTGGCACTAGATGACGGATATGCAAACAAGTTTGCTCCTCTTAATAGTACACCCATCTATCCTAAACCCGGTCATGCACTTCTCTACCCAACCTTTGACCGCTGAAATAAAATGCCCTACAAATATACCTTTGCCTTACGCATTCCATTCCATCTCCTCCATCGTTGATGCAACACATGCACCAACCAATCACCAAATGAAATGATCCACTTCATATCATCACGTGACCGTATTAGTTCATCGATCTTGACCTCACTTGATTTTCATCGTTGCCTTCGTCCATCGGCGCCAAGTCTTGCTCAAGCTTCACCGCCACGCGGTCCATCGCTCCAAAGCCTCTAACTTGCCCTTCATGCTTGCAACCGGTCCATCAAGCCAAGTCTTGTCTTGATCATCTCCACCTTAGTCACATGACTCAATGTCATGTCTCATATGCAATGAGCTCCTTCATCACATGTGTGAGCCTTGTAACAAATCCAAGCCATTTCACCTCCATGGCATGTATTGCTCACACACATGTACCTATGGACTAATCAGCTATGTATCTCACATTTAAACACATTAGTCCACCTAAGTTGTCACTCAATTACTAAAACCAAACAATGACCTTTCAATCTCCCCCTTTTTGTAATTGATGACAACTCTACAAAGATATGGAAATTAAGCTCATTTCAAGCTAGCACTTTACAAAGTGTAAATTGCTAACTTGATTTGTATGTTATGCTACTTATCCAACATTTAAGCTCTATGTCAAAATTTGTATAAGCACCATAAAACCTGACTTGGTAGTGATAACTCCCCCTACATGTGTGCTCAAATGGTTTGGTTTCAAGTTTGCACACATGCATAAATATGAAATTTGTAGGAGTGTTACCACTACTAAGTGATGCTAAGGTGTATAGAATAACCTTTGAAGCGTAATACCAATCAGAGTTGCATTTTTAACACCATCCTTAGCATCATGAGTAGCTAGACAATAAAAACACTAGAAATCCCATGAGATCAACATTATATGCAATGTTCTAGTACCACGTGTAAAAACAAAGTCTGGCTACCATCCTATGCATGCTAGTTATCATTTCGTCATTCAAGTTCTATAACTAGCATACAACACACAAGCAAGCATATAAAATTTAAAAACTTATGCAATGCAAGTAAGCACATGAATATGCACATCTCAAGAATGCAATTAATCAAAGTTTATGAGCTTGCTCCCCCTACTTGTGTGCTTCTCTTGTCCAAGAATTTTGATCCTTCTCAATGTTGCTCCCTCTTTGTCCATTGTCCATGTCCAAAACCCCAATTGTAATATCTTTGTCTCAATCTCTCCCAAAGCTTTCATATCTTTGTACAATCTAATCTCTCCCCCCTTGTCATCAATTTCCATAAAAGGTGTGCTTCTCACTGATTCAAAGGCTTGCATTAGAGTAGATGGTTGAGGCTTTAATCTAGCATTTTTTATGGACACCACTTGTATAGCTCTTTAGACACCATGTGTAGGATCTTATGACCTTGATACCAATTGTAGTGGGGCTCCTCCCCCTATGTCCAAGCATGGGTCATTCACTTGATAATCTTGAGCTCTTCTAGATGAGGAAAGCATTCTTCATTTGATGATCACTTAAAGTTGATGATCACTTGTGGAACTACCATCTTGTATGAATGATACAATGTGTAGAGATGTGATACCACATGTGTTGATATTTCTTAGCGTTGCTACTAAGAATAGAGTTTTAAATCTAGTCCCTAGTAACAGCGCTAGAAATATTTGTTGGTATTTATTATCGTGTCACTTGTTTTTAAATAACCACCTATTATAAACCTATATCTCCTAATTTTACTAGGTTGTCATCCCTAGTGATAATATCAAAGATACTTTTTGGTACTATATAGCATTACTACTAGAATAATACTAAGCAGTTCTTTATTAATTATATGACTAGAAAGAATATATATGAATATATATATTTATATGAAAGGAATCTGTAAGCGCACAGATAATATACCATTGTAGCATTTTACCTGAGAGTATTCCAAGTATCATTATTTATATTTTTACCACAGGGAAGGTCTAGCATGGACATGTATTGATAACTTATACTATTGAAGGAGAAGTAAACCATAACCAATATTCTACTCATAACAGGGGTAAGTCATAGGATAAGATATATATATAATGAGTATTGATCAATGATAATGATAAATCACTCAGATTACTCCTTTCTATGGTATTAGCATGGTCAGGTAGAATATTAGAGGAATAATTTCTAACTCATTCTTAATTATAAGTCAAAGCATACACTGATTAGTGCAATTATACCTAGTAATCATTGCTAAGATCATCATCATATCTACACATAAGGGATATTACTAAGGAAGACTAAGAATAGAGCTTGCTCTTCCTTCGTAAATGACCCTACGTGCATCTATATTCGGGGAGTGGACTATAAAGGACTCAATGGGAGTGTCACATCCACGATCTACCACATGACCCAGAATATAGGGTGTATCCACAGGTAAACAACGTATAAGCACCACGCTTACACAATGTCGACCACCCACCCATGGATCCTTAGAGTGAGCGCTATACGAACTTATGCATGAACATAATGATAATCTAACTATACTAAGCATATAATCAAAGTAGATCATGAACATTATAACAAAGAATATGAATAAGATGAATACTGATATTGTAGCTGGTTTGAACATGTTCTTCATTCCAACCTTGATTGGAGGCCATCTTCTCCACAAGAGCTGTTGTAGCTGGTATGGTGAGTGATATGAATGCACCTCCAGCAGCAGCATCCATAGTCTCACGAGTACTGTTGGTCAACCCATGGTAGAAAGTCTACATGAGTAGCCAATTATCCATCCCATGATGAGGACATTCCGCAATATAATCTTGAAAGCATTCCCATACCTCAGGGACAGATTCATTATGTTGTTGCTAAAAGCTTGAAATTCTCCCACGCAGAGCATTGGTCCTACCTATGGGAAAGAACTTTGCTAGAAAGGTTGTGGAGCAGTTATCCCATGTAGTATTTCTATCTTTGTTGACGTAGAACCATTGCTTTGCCTTCTCCAAGAGTGAGAATGGGAAGAGGCAAAGTAGTATGGCATCTTGGGTCACTCCTTTGATGGTGAAAGTGCTACAAATCTCTAGGAAGTGTTGAAGATGTGCACTCGCATCTTCATGTGCCTTTCCACAAAACTGGCTTGCTTGCACCATGTTAATGAGAGCTGGCTTGAGCTTGAATCCATTGTCTCTGACATTAACTGTCCGTCCAGTATGGATGTTGGCCATAGTTGGAGCAGAGAAATCATGGAGAGTCCTGTTAGCCATAGCTTCAAATTCTGATGTTAAGCTTCATCTTATATGGTTGTCTTCTGACTTTAAAGCTACAACTTTCTTGAGTTTAGCTCTAGTCCTTCTGATTAATGCTTCTGGATCTTCAACGTAGTTTGTCAAAAGGTCAAAACTGGTCATACGTTACCCTGTATAAGATACACAAGTAGACAAAACAAGGGTAAGCCTGTTTGAGTAGAGGTCAATGGTTTTCCTCGATCACATTAATAAGTATAAGTTTATCAATACTTTCTTTTGCCTAGCTACCTTCCTCGGCAATGGCACCAAAAATGCTTGTTGACATTTCTTAGCGTTGCTACTAAGAACAGAGTTTTAAATCTAGTCCCTAGTAATAGCGCCGCGAAATGTATGTTAATTGTTGCAGCGGAGGCACATAAACATCCAAGATGATGTTAATTGTGTCATGTGTAATAATGGCACGCCGGAGGCCATCGATCATCTTTTCTTTGACTGCCCATTTGCGCAAGATTGTTGGGCAGCCATCCAATCAACTGGGATGAATCATTTGATCTGCTTGATAGGTTGATCAGAGGACAAGATACACATTAGTTGCCCTTTTTCACGGAAGGTAGCAATGATTGCAGCTTGGGAGCTATGGAAACTATGCAATGACAAGGTCTTCCAAAGAAGGGATCCTACACCGGCATTGTGGTTGTCAAATTTCAAAAGTCAATGTATTCTTTAGTCTTTTAGATTCAAGGAGGACCTTAGGTCCTCCTTCTACTTCTGCCTTGATGCTTTCAGTTAATTTCTTGTTGTAAGTAAACTGTAAACTCCAAAGTTTTTATTAAATTTATCTAAAATCTGTTGTGGGGATCTCCCCACATCCTTTTACCTTAAAAAAATAGCGCCAGAAATGCTTGTTGGTATTTATTAACATGTCACTTGTTTTTAAATAGCCACCTATTATAAACCTATATCTCCTAATATTACTAGGTTGTCGTCCCTAGTGATGATATCAGATATACTTGTTGGTACTACATAACATTACTACTAGAATAATACTAAGCAGTTCTTTATTAATTATGTGACTAGGAAGAATAGATATGAATATATATATATATATATTTATATGAAAGGAATATGCAAACGACAGATAATATACTATTGTATCATTTTACCTGAGAGTATTCCAAGAATTGTTATTTATATTTTTACCATAGGGAAGGTCTAACATGGACATGTATTGATAACTTATACTATTGAAGGAGAAGTAAACAATAACCAATATTCTACTCATAACAAGGGTAAGTCATAGGATAAGATATATATATATATGATGAGTATTGATCAATGATTATGATAAATCACTCAGAGTACTCCTTTCTATGGCATTAGAATGGTCAGGTAGAATATTAGTTCTTAAGTCATTTTTAATTACAAGTCAAAGCATACATTGATTAGTGCAATTATTTCTAGTAATCATTGCTAATATCATCGTCATATCTACACATAATGGATATTACTAAGGAAGACTAAGAACAGAGTTTGCTCTTCCTTTGTAACTGAACCCTATGTGCGCCTATATTTAGGGAGTGGACTATAAAAGACTCAACGGGAGTGTCACATCCGCGATCTACCATAGGACCCAGAATATAGGGTGTATCCACAGGTAAACAACGTATAAGCACCACATTTACACAATGTCGACCACCCACCCATGGATCCTTAGAGTGAGTGCTATATGAACTTATGCATGAACATAATGATAATCCAACTATACTAAGCATATATTCAAAGTAGACCATAAACATTATAACAAAGAACATGAATAAGATGAATACTGATATTATCATAACAATTGTAACTAGCATATAAAAGTAATGGAGATATAAAGAGAGAGGGTATAAAGATTATACCAAACCACGCTCTTGCCAAGATTGGGAATCCAAGCGAAGCCTTGCTTGCCTCCCTCTAGACCTAGCCTAACTAGCTATGCCCTAGAATATGGTTGAGCTTTGAGGATGGTTAGGGTTTCTATCTTCTCAAATGACTTATGCCTTCTTAGGGGGTAGGGGCTGATATATATAGGTCAGAGCATTCAACATGAGCCCTTGGATCAAACCGACTTAAAGGGCGTCGTAGATGCAACCTAGGAGGTGGAGGAAAACCGACATAATAATGAGGGGCTGACAGGTGGGCCCTAGGGGCTAGGCGGAAGGTGTCTCGCCCTCCGCTTTGGTGTGAAGTCCTCTCGAGTCTTCTAGAGTCTTCTGGTGTCCGATTCGGCTGCGGATAAGCGTAATTAAATCTGACATATAGGTCCACCTTGATGATTTTCTGGGTAAACCTTGTAAAACATATAGATTCACCAAAACTCATGCAATTTGTTAGTTTAAACCCCTAAACCTTCATTGGTGATTATATTTATGCCCTTATACATATTATATTAACGGTTTATAATGGTTGTTAACTACCATCAATAATGTGTATGATTGATTTGTCAATAAAAACTATTTCTTGAACATTTATTATCTTTATGAGTACCACTTATAGGATATCACATGTAAGTTAATCTAGACACCACTTATGAATTCTTGATGAAATACTTGAGTCTAGATGCCACTTGAAACAATCCAAACTAGATATCCATTTGCATTGTTGTCTTGTGCTTGTACTCTTATTACTTATCATGAGCTTCTAAGATGACTTGAACTAAATTGATTTGACTTAGCTTCCAAGTTCGGTTTGAACCAATGACAAGCTTCTTAACACCTCTTACAAGAGTTATCTTGCCAATGTTGTACTTGTCACTTGTTAGTAATCTAAATTAAATCAAGTACTTGGGTTTGCTAGCTCAAGAACAAACCCATACACTACCACTAGATTAAACTAATTATTCAAGCAATAGTGGTAGGCTATGAATTTTAAATTTTTATTTATCATGCATGATCCTATAAAGCATGTGCTATATGCACTAACCGCATACTAGTAAGGGATGAAAATGATCATGCACATTACAATGATACCTTTGCTATGTTGAAGTCGGGATAGTCACATAGATTCCAATTCATCACTCCAATAGCAAGATAAAGTCCAATTATTAGCCTAGTGAAGACCAATCATCAATATGAAGTACATTCTTCACCCATATGAAATGAAACCACTAATGATCAAGTGCACTATCTTGTTGTGGATGATTTGCTTCTTTTCTTGATCAATGCTTGCATGAGAGCATCAATGTGAAAATACTACTTGAAATATCATGACTAGCTCCCTTTTGGGTGTTGCTTGCTTTTCTTGATCAACCCTTTTGATTGCTTCAACTAAGCATCTCAAATGTTCCTCAGATCACCACTTCTATATTAGCCTTCCAAGTACCACACTTGTTTACCTACACATAGATGGTAAGCCCCTACACTAGGGAGAAGTGACCTCTCTCCAAAGAACCATTCTAGATACTCACTTGAATTGACTTTGTTTGATTGATCCAAGTGATGGACTTAACTTGATGAGTAATCATGAAACCTTATTTAAGTCCTTTTCTTTCTATTTGTTTATCCTTTTCTTTCTACCAAATGATTTCTAATTGTTATTAGAATTTAAACTTCATCTTCATCTTGAGCTTGGTCTTGATCTTCCATTTGAGTACTAAATGTGTGCCAAGTATAATCCACAATTAAATGTCCTTATACTCTTTTCTTGTCATGCTTCTAGATCATCTCAAGACCAAACTTAGGTGCCTCAATCACTTATAAACATGTTTTCAACTTGATGACCTTTCAATCAAAGTGACTATTGATCAATCCAACAATTGTCATTTTTCTGACAGATTATGTACCCTTCAAACAAAAATACATATCTCCCAATAAACAGACCCAAATGCCATGAAATTTGGTGGAGATGTGCTTCACTAAGTTATCTAGCATCTGTAAAAATTTGGGCTTTATTTGACTTTTACATTGCTACCAGATTTCAATTCTTCCATCACTGCTATATGCTGAAAAACTGCTGCACTATAGCTAACAAGATCTACTCCAAGATGGAAGCATCTCTTATCCAATTCTCTTGAAATTTGTAAAGAATCTTATACCATAAGTCTAGAGTATGTGTACCAAATTTCAAGCATCAAAATATATTTGATCACTCAAACATGGCTAAAATCACTGCTCACTCAGATTTTGCAATATAGGACAGATTTCAATCACTTGAGCTATACTTCATCAAATGTGAATCAAACTTGAAATCAACTTGTTTGAATACTTTCACAAGATATAAATCCATTCAATCCACTTACTAAAGGTCATCTTATGAATTTATCCATTCAAACCAACTGAAATTTGATTGCTAAGCATTTATCCATTCAAACACCTCGTCAGGAAGCAACATATGCATATATATCCAATTCAATCAACTCATATGCACCCAAATGAATGAGATCAGCTAGGGATATACCTTGATTAGCTCATGATCATCCATAGCAAGCTTCAACTCAAATATTTGCAAGCTACCAAATATATCCAATAAATCACCAAAACTTGATAAATAGCACTTGTATGTGATAGCACATTTGTACTTCACTCAATTTTCACTTGGCATTGGGTTTGGATGTGCACTAAGCTTCATAACCTGATTCAACACATGATGAATAATAATAAACCCATTGAATCAAGCCTCCAATGCCATGGTATCTATAAACAATCATCCACTTTTTGATGGTACCCAAACAAGTTTGGGTCCTCTCAAGTTAGGAGCAACATACTTAGGCATTGCCTTAGTATGAGTAGCAGGATGTTTTACAATTGCAACCAATGAGGTACCATTGCTATCGATAGAATATCGTCGGCAGTCCACCGAGGCGTATCCCGCGATGGTAGATTTGTCGGTGGGGGTGCGTGTAATCAGGAACCGGATGGTAACACAAGGCATAGAGACAGCGATTTAGATAGGTTCGGGCCGTCTGATCGACGTAATACCCTATGTCCTGTGTCTTTGGTGTATTGTATTGAGATGTAGAAGATAGATCTTGTCCACTAGGGACCCCTACCTCTCCTTATATACTCTAGAGGGGTAGGGTTACAAGTAAAGTATCATATTTGATACTATACAATAGCTTGCGGTGCACGCCGAGCAGCGCCATGCACGCCTTGATCTTGTGGGTTGGGCCACCTCTGATGGTGCGGCCCATGTCTTGTCTTGAGGATATCGGGGGCCATACCCCCACAGCTAGTCCCCGAGCCTGATAGTAGGTGACGTAGTCACGTGGTGCTAGGGTCAGAAAGTAGAAGACCAGACGAGCAGGTAGCTAGTCCCCGGGCATAGCCTCGAGATGAGAAAAGCACACATTCACCGCAAGGTGAAGTATGCCCACTTAGTCCCCGAGCCTGCTGGAAGATGAAGAATAAATCTTGTAGCAGGGTCAAAGAAAAAGAAGTCTAAAAGCTTGCCGACGTCATCTGACATGCGCGTATCAAGACCCCAGACATGCTGCCCAAAATCAGCACCTTGATCCGAACAGCATGGAGCAGCTTGATAGCACACCGATGAGACGTAGCAAGATCCGACCAGCAAGGGAGTCCCTGGCGTAGCTGGCGATGTCCGAGCGCCGAGGAGTCCTTGGCGTCATTGGCAAAGTCCGAGCACCAAAGAGCGAGGAGTCTCGGCGTCGCTGGCAATGTTCGATGTCCGAGCACCAAGGAGCGAGGAGTCCCCGGTGTCGCTGGCGATGTTCGAGCACTAAAGAGCGAGGAGTCCCCGACATCGCTGGTGATGTCCGAGCACCGAGGAGCGAGGAGTCCCCGGCGTCGCTGGTGATTCCGAGCACCGAAGAGCGAGGGAGTCCCCGGCGTCGCTAGCGATGTCCGAGCACCAAGGAGCGAGGAGTCCCTAGCATCGCTGGCGATGTCCGAGCACCGAGGAGCGAGGAGTCCCCGGCGTCGCTGGCGATTCCCGAGCACCGAAGAGCGAGGAGGGCGATTCCCTAGCACCGAAGAGCGAGGAATCCCCGATGTCGCTGGCGATGTCCGAGCACCGAGGAGCGAGGAGTCCTCGGCGTCGCTGGTGATGTCCGAGCATCGAGGAGCGAGGAGTCCCGGCATCATTGGCGATGTCCGAACACCGAGGAGCAAGGAGAGTCCTCGGCGTCCTTTGGTGATTCCCAAGCATCGAGGAGTGAGGAGTCTCCGGCGTCATGGCGATGTTTGAGCATCGAGGAGCTAGGAGTCCCCGACGGCGCTGGTGATGTTTCTCGAGTCACCGGCATAGCGAGCGAGTCGAGCACCGAGGAGCGAGGAGTCCCTAGCGTCGCTGGCGATGTCCGAGCACCGAGGAGCGAGGAGTCCCCGGTGTTGCTGGCGATGTTCGAGTACCAAGGAGTCCTCGGTGTCGCTGGCGATGTCCGAGCATCGAAGAGCGAGGAGTCCCCGGCGATGTCCAAGCACCGAAGAGCGAGGAGTCCTCGGCGTTGCTGGCGATGTCCGAGCACCAAGGAGTCCCCGGCGTAGATGGCGACGTCGTGTGTTGAAGTGTGCCCACTTAGTCCTCGAGCACGAAGAATCCGAGCGCCGAGGAGTAACCGGTGTAGCTGGTGATGAAGCACGAGCGACAAATAGTCTGGTCAACTAGTCGGCGGCGAAGTGAGCATTGAGTAGAAGCGACCGGCGAACTGTCCGATCAACTGGTTAGTCGATGAACCTAGCGGTCCGACCAGTTGATCGATGGAGAAGTCCAAGCACCAGGTGATCCGATCACCTGGACGATGATCCTGCAATACAAATATGTAGAACGGGTAGTACATGATGCAAAAATATATGAACTCCGGAGAAAAATCAGCAATGGTGATGAAACGGCGTATGCAGTTCGGCGATCAGTTGGTGTGAAAATTTATTTAATATAAACCGTCCGACCAGTTAGTGTGTAGCTGAGTCTCAAGCCCTAGCTAGCCCATTAACCATAACGCGGAGTGCGGAGCTCGTGCACATGTAGGAGGAACAGGCATGACCAAGGAGCCGCTGCCGACCACCCATAACGCAGAGCGCGGAGCCCGTAGCACGTGTAGAGAGGAGCCGGAGATAGGGCCGTCTCTAGAGGCGTCCGAGCATCAACATGACTGTTCGGGGGTTTGGAAAATCGTTTGGAGAGCAAACATGGAGAAAACAGCTCGGAGAAACATCATGGCGATATATGGAGATTGGAGAATATTTAGAAAAATATTAAAGCATGACTTAGCTTTAGACAGAACGTCTGGTCGGTGGCGTATGGTGTTATCTCGTCGGCGCTGACGAAGTTGTCCGGCCCTCGAGCTTTTCGGCCTGTCGTCGTGGTGACGGTCATCATTGCGACGCGACAGGTGATCGGAGTAAGTAGTCCGGATGGCTTGATTGCTCGGGCGGCTCGGATGGCTCGGGTGACTACTTGATGCAGTCGGATGCCAAAAACATGATATGTGCGTGCGCCTTGCACGGCTCAGGCACATGCACGTACATGCAGGCCTAATTTGCATGTTAGCTTGCATGGCTTTTGGTCTTGCTTGTGTCATCTTCAAGGTGCTGTAGATCGTACGTCCTCATTGTTTGCGTAGTGATTGGGACGCTCTGATAATCTGATAATCAGCTGCTCTGGATGATCCAATCTTGGCTCGTGTGGGTGACTTGTAGCATCCGCGTAGCCTGTATAGGCTGTATTGGCGGATTTCTAATTGGAGCGAATCTTCATGATTGTGTTGCTCGTGCTTGTAAGATGTAAGCATACATACAAGAAGCCAAGATTGGTTCGGCTTGCATGTTGCTGCACGTCTTCATGTTGTTGGATTGACTTCTTGATTGCTGAGAGACGGAGAAGGTGGTGTTGCAGATCGGCTTGCCCTCTGGCTCTGCATGAGGTCTTGGATTCGATCTGAAACATGCTGCAACGGCTAAAATCGTCGTGCCTTTCCCCGCCGAGTCACTCTGATCTCAACAAAACCCAATGGGCCTCGGCAAGGATCGCTTGGTGTTGTCATGCTACTTGTGTGTTGCTGCCATGAATTCACAATGAGTTGCGCCATGATGTCGCGTCGCCGCCGTGACGTCATGCCGCCATGGATGATGTTGATCTTGAGATACGCCATATGGTTCGCCATGGGATCAAGCGCACACTCCTACCTAGTGCGCCAACTATCGACAGAATATCATTGGCGTCCACCGAGGGGTATCCTGTGATGGTAGATTTGTCGATGGGCGTGCGCGTAATTAGGAACCGGATGGTGACACAAGGCGCAGAGACAGCGATTTAGATAGGTTCGGGTCATCTGATCAACGTAATACCCTACGTCCTGTGTTTTGGTGTATTGTATTGAGATGTAGTAGATAGATCTTATCCACTAGGGGACCCCTACCTCTCCTTATATACTCCGGAGGGGTAGGGTTACAAGTAAAGTATCCTATTTGGTACTATACAATAGCTTGCGGTGCACGCCGAGCAGCGCCGTGCACGCCTTGATCTTGTGGGCCGGGCCACCTCTGATGGTGCGGCCCATGTCTTGTCTTGAGGATACCGGGGGCCATACCCCCATAATTGCCATCCTTTCTAAGCACAAGATCATCATCAATTGAAATGGGCTTAGAATTATTACCTAGGGGATATGAATGTGCCATGTGTCCCCTTTCTCGGCATGAGTAGCACTTTCTCTTTGATTGAGACTTCTCTTCCTTGCATATGTGGTGCTTCTCATTGCCTTGCCTTTCATGAGTTGCTTGAGCCTTCTTCTCAAGCTTGGTAGGACACCTCGAGGCAAAGTGTTCCATATCTTCACACTTGAAGCACTTTATGTGAGCCAAATCTCTCTTCTCATCTTGTTTCTTGCTCATTATCTTGGCATCTTGATCAAGCATTGGATGCCTTGCTCTTCCACCGTTTCTTGTTTTCTTCTTCTTCATCATGAAATCATCACCATCTTCATGGTTGACCTTGATTTGCTCTTGGGGTATCTTTTCTTGCTCATCTTGTGGCTTTGGTAGAGGCTTCACTTGTTGCTTCACCAATAGCTTGGTTGAGCACATAGAAGTGAGATGACCCCATGTATGGTACTTGAAGCACTTGACATGCTTTAGCCTCTCTTCTTCTTTCTTCAACTTGAGCTTCTCTTTATTGGGGCAACCATTTGCAAGATGTCCCACTTCATGGCATTTAAAGCACATGAAATGAGAAAGCTTTTCTTGTTCTTACTTCTTCATTTCTCTTTCATATCTTTTCTTGCCCCATCTCTTGCCCTTGATCTTGCTCTTGTTGAAGCCAATGCCACTCATGTCACCTGTAGCTTCTTTTGTTGTTCCACATGTGCTCAAAGGTGACTTTTGAGTTATAGCACCTCTCTAACTTGTTGCTCAATTTCTTCACTTTATTTTTGAGCTCATTTTCTCCTTTAAAAGGTTAGTCTCACAAGACAAGGAAGTAGAACAAGAATCTAAATGTGAAGAACATGGCATAGCTAATAAATCATAGCAAGAGGTGGATACAGGCTTCTTGCCTACATCACAAGGGTTAGCCATATCATGTGATTGATCATTTGACCCATGTGAAGAGCTCTCACTAGTTTTAATTTCTTCATTAGAAAGCCTTTTAGTGAGAAAAGCATGGTATTGTACCAAGTTATCATGAGCAACACTAAGTTCCTCATGAGCCAATTTTATCTCCTCATGTGAACAAGTAGTAACATAAAGTAGATGCTTTTGTTGTTCACATGTGTTCTTTAGAAAAGAATTTACGTTTTTCAATTTCTTGGTTTTAGCCATCTCTTTTTCTAAAGCTTTGATCATGCAACCATATCTATCTAGAAGCTCCTCATATGAATCAAGATCAATCACATTTGCATTAGATACCTTGGTGTCACCTTGTGACATGAAGCAATGTGATGTAGTGGATGAGCTTGTAGATACATCACTCTCATAGCCCAAGCATGATCCATCATCATCACCATCAAGTGTGCATGGAGTAGCATCATCATTGGCATCACTTGTGGCATCATCATCAATCTTGTCAAGTGATCTTGTGGTATGATCATCACCATCATCATCATCATCATTTGACCATGAGGTGGAGCAATCTTCCACAATCACCGAATTGTGGCTATGCTCAACATCCTCATGTGCCTCCTCCTTGGGTTCATCATCATCATCGGAGACCGTCTCAAACTTCTCATTGAGATGAATCCAAATCTCATGAGCGGTTTTCATGTTAATAATCTCTCCAAATATGCAATCATCCAAAGATCTATACATGATGTTAGTAGCTTGGATGTTGAGATCTAGGCATTTCTCTTGTGCTTGAGTTAGATTCTCTTCATCCAACACATGAGAAAAGCCTACATCTACCATCCACCATATTTGAGGGCAAATAAACTTAAAATCACATATCATCCAATTTTTTCACCGTGCAAAGTGTGTTCCATAAAAAATGTGTGGACAATCAACATCTAGCCCATAAGTCGCCATCCTCTCAGGTCGGTGAAGACCACAAACAGCACATCGATGCAGGACATGCTCAGCCTGGACCTCGTCGAGTGGCTGGCGCGGCGCCCGGATTGGCGCGCCATGGGCGGCCGCGACCACTTCCTGGTGGCTGGCCGGACCGCGGTGGACTTCGGCCGGAACTCCGACCTCGACCACGAGTGGGGGCAACAAGCTCCTCAACTTCCCGGCCATCGAGAACATGACGACGCTGGTCCTGGAGACCAACCAGTGGAAGCCGAAGCAGAAGCGCAATCTGGCTGTCCCCTACCCGACGCACTCCCCGAGTCGGCGGCCGACGTGGTCGCCTGGCAGGAGAAGGTGCGCAGCACGGACCGCGAGTGGCTCTTCTCCTTCGCCGGTGGGCCGCGCCCAGGGAACACCGAAACCGTCTGCGTAGAGATCATCCAGCAGTGTGGCCCGTCGAGCCATTGCAGGCTCTTCCACTGTGGCACCGGCGCCAACTGTAGCTCGCCGGGCGGCGTCATGCGCGTGTTCGAGAACTCGAGCTTCTGCCTGCAGCCGCGTGGGGACACGCTGACGTGGTGGTCCTCGTTCGACGCCATCCTGGCCGGTTGTATCCCCGTGTTCTTCCACCCGGGCTCGGCATACACGCAGTACACGGCGCACCTCCCCAAGGACCCCAACAGCTACTCCGTGCTCATCATGCACACCGATGTGACTGGCCACGAGGGAAAACATGCGGAGGCGAAGGAAACCGAACGGGAAGGAAAACACGCGGGAGGCGAAGAAAACGAACGAGAGTCAAGGATACGTGCGAGGTTGCGGCGCGTAAAGTTACGCGGATGAGTAGGATTTTTTCCGACTCCTAAAATATTAGGAGATTGTATTATGAGTTATTGGAGATGGATTTTTTGTGGATCTTTATAAAAACTTAGGATTAGAAGGAGGTTTAGGGAACTCTTGGAGATGCTCTCAGAACTTGAGCAATCAAACTCGGCAACGGATCAGGTGGAAACCAAGCTTATGTGCAAACTTTGGAAACCATCAATCTGGACTGTTGGATCTGCATCCGATGGCTTCAAATAGAGGTGGGCGCGTTTTGCAATTAAACGCCCGCAATTAGCACACTAGTTGCGTTGTTTTGCGAAAACCCACCAGTATAAGCAGGGAGCACAGTCGGTCCGTAGTTCCATTTGGCAATAGCGTCGATTCGCGCAAGAGCCGCGGATCACGTGTCCTTCCATCTGGCCGCCGTCGGCGCATCCAGGTCCTCCGGTCGCAGGCGAGATCCCGCCGCGTGAGCGGCCCACCCTCCGCCTCGCCTTTCTCCGCCGCCACCGCCCTTCCATGCGTGGCTGGCCGCACCCGTCGCCCTACCGAGCCGGATCGACGTCGTTGCCGGCCCGCCGAGCTGCGGCTCTCAGCCGTCGCACCTCACCACCGCGGCCGCGGCCTCGCCCAGTTGCCTCGACGCCGTTGCCGGGCCGCCGAACTGCGCCTCTCGCCATCGCAGCTCACCCCCGCGGCTGCGTCTCCGCCCAGCTTGCTTGATATGTTAGTTCTGAAGCCAATGAGAAAAGGCACTGAAGAACATAGCAGTCTGTTGCTAGTTTGCTACTGTCTGTTGTAGCCGGGTACTGAAGACAACGAGAAAAGGCACTGAAGAACATAGCAGTAGTGAAGCCAAGCATCAGCACGGACATCTAGCTGCTACTGTCTGTTGTAGTAGGAATTATTGGAAACCAAATAGTGGTTCTTCTGAAGTTTGTCAAGCTATTTTTTATGCGATGTGTATGCTGTTAAGTTAGGATGCATTGTGAAATGCAGTTCAGTTCAGTTTCATGCAAGAACTTGATTCCAGTTCAGTGGAGTCACAGAATTGAAAATAAACTATTATATTGTGCATATACATTGTGAACTATGGCTTCGGCCAGATGATCAAACTAAAGGTAGAGTCGAACTGGAATAAAAAAAAGGAGCAAATTGACATCTCAAATTTGACAAGCAAGTACATTGCAGTTAACTAAAAGTGTTTTCAAGAAGCATTCCATGGCTGGCGCCACACAATAGTACATTGTTCAATTGAAATATGAGCCAACAACATTGTTTAGGCAATTGCGTGCATCATGATCCCCTTGTCGCTTACATTTTCGACACGTCCGATTACCTTTACCCTTACTTTCAGCTTTCTTCTCCTTCGTCTCCTTGCTCTTCTTAATTCTTTTGGATCTCCCTCTCGAATTGACATCATTTGGTGGATGTATATCGACCTCTTTTGGAATTTTACTACCAAGGAAAGATTCATATTCATCCTGTTTTTCAACTCTCAAAGCAGGTGTGATCTTTTGGAGAGGCTCGACTAGGTTGGATAAACTAGAATATAAAAAGTGCATCCCTTCTTCGGAGTTATTGGCCATTTGAATAAGATCTTCAAACTTGTTGCGTGAATCTGAAATCTTTTTCCGCAAGGCCACCTCCATAGGATCTTTAGGCTTTTCATCTAGTAGGTTACCTTCCTCATCAAAGAATAGTTCCCTGTAAAATTAAATATCTGATCAAGACTATTGTACAAAACAGAAAATATAGGTAAACAGAGAAGGAGAAAAAATAAAGTACACACCTTTTACATCTTTTCTCCCATCGCGTCATAATATATAACGATGGTATCTCACTTTGCTTCTCAGCTCTAAGCACTTGTATGATATGATGACATGGGATGCCATAAGACTCATATAATTTACACGAACACCTACCAAACATGTTTGACTTGTTCATTTGAACAACTCGGTCTTTTCCAGTTTGGCTGTTGAGGGTGAAACATTTTTGATCTTCACTCTCTGAAATACCTTGAATAATGCAATGGTCTCTTATGACTAAGATTTGTTCACGAAATTTAGTGAAAACTTCATGTGTATATATCACACTACATTGCTTCTCTATGGCCCATGGTGTCATCAATTTAGGAGTGGTGTGTAGACTTGCATTGTCGGCTTTCAACTCCTCTTGGCGCTGGCACTCCAAAGCTGTGTCAAACCTTAGCCAGAACTCAACAAAGGTCAACTTCCTACGAATGAAACGGTTGAAAAAAGAATTTGCACTCTCCGATCGTGATGTAGTCCTAAGCATTCCTGCTAGAGGTATGTCCAAAAAATATACCGGAATCCATGACTCGCGAATGGCAAACCTAGTGGAAAACCAATCATTTCCCATAAGTTCATAATATGTTATGATAGAATTCCATTGTGACACAAAATCATCTGAATTCTCGGTCCCCCAAACACACTTGTTTAGTCTTTCCCAAAACTTTTCATCTTTTCTTATAGAGGGCCCGACCTTCTCAGGCACCTTATCCATGATATGCCACATGCAAAATCTATGAGTTGTATCCGGTAGAATTTGAGCAATAGCAGCCTTCATGCTCGCATCTTCATCGGTTGTGATTAGATGAGGTGCTACTCCACCCATAGCCTTAAGAAAGGTGTTAAACAACCATACATATGACTCGATCTTTTCATCTGCTAAGAATGCTGCCCCAAGGAAAACACTTTGCAAGTGATGATTGACACCAGTGAATGGCACAAAATTCATGTTATACTGGTTGGTGGTATATGTTGCATCTACCGAAACCACATCACCAAAAACACTAGTTTTTCCTGCATAAAGCATCCGCCCAAAATACACGAACAAGTCGTCCTTGTTCATCCACCATAAACTCGTAAAAGAAGGCTGGATTTACTTCCTTCTTTTCGCTCAAGTTGTGCCACAAACATTTGTGCATCTGCATCCTTAATTTTGGTTCTGAGATCACGGTAATAGTTTTTCAAATCCATCAGTGTGCACCCAACATTCTGAAACCCACCCTCACTGACATGGAGAAGTCGATACGCCTGTGAGGTGCCAATGCTAGCCTTATGACAATTGAACAAAGCACTCTTTGCCCTCTCACTGATATTACGGTTGGATCTTAGCAAATGCCTCTTATCTGGCGACACAAAACCATGACTGTGTTTCTCAACCATTGAAGCTATTCGATACTTCTTGTCGCTGCCAAGCTTCACGACAATATGTGCCTCACAACCACATCTGGTTTCCATGATATTATGTGACTTTCTTTTCTTCCCACAATCATCACTAACATTTGTTACGTTCTCCTTTCTATACCCTTCCCTTGAACAACAATACCTCTTGAATAATATTTCGTCATTTTGCTTCTTGTGCTGACCAACACGAACTGAGAAATCAGCTTCATGTGCATATGACTTGTAGAAATCCTCCACATCTGTGAGTGTATCAAAGATCATTCCAATCCTTCAAATTTTCCTTGGAACTTGACCGTGGTGTGCTAGGATGTTCCAGTTCATCTGCAGAAACGTGATCACTTGCTCCAACGGCATCAGCGACATGATCCATGGCGGCAGCCTCGATGGAGACGGGATCTTCGACGATGACAGCATCAACGGCGACGACAACATCAGCGGGAACGTCACGCGCGCCGGACTCCATGGCAGCGGCGGCGCAGACTCACGGCCTCTTGACGTGCCTTCGCCTACAGACTGATCTGTTACAAATTGGTTACAAGCATCTCACTATCGAAACAACCATGAACGAATCCATGGTACACTCACGTACCAACAGGAGGACCGGACTCATGTAGCAACGAACTCCACGGCGGACTCCAAATCACAACCGTCTCGATCCACGCAGGGGTCAGCTTGTGGAGGTCGATCGCTTGCCGACGAGCGCGACGGCGTCCCCGGTGTGCCCGGCTCCCGGCGGCCAGACGGAAGAACCTCTTGCCGATCGCTTGCCGACGCATGGGTCAGCTCGTCGAAGGACCTGGATGCGCCGGCGGCGGCCAGATGGAAGGACGCGCGATCCGCGGCTCTTGCGCGAATCGACGCGCTGCCAGCCGGAACGACGGACCAGGCTCCTGTTTGCGCTGGGGGGTTTTCGCAAAACAACGCAACTAGTGTGCTAATTGCGGGCGTTTAATTGCAAAACGCGCCCACCTCTATCTGAAGCCATCGGATGCAGATCCAACGGTCTAGATTGATGGTTTCCAAAATTTGCACATAAGCTTGGTTTCCACCTGATCCGTCGCCTTTTATCCTAGGATCACCACACAACTAGTTCATTTACGTGCCCTGTCCTCGGTGCTGCCGATGACAAGCGTTGGCAGATCAGCACGGCTGACATCGGGGACGCCGGCCAGCGGCAACGGCGACGACTCGAGCACTGGCCTCCTCCCTCTAAGCTTGATGAGTGAGCCCTTGATCATGTCCCCCAGGGACTTGAAGGGGTTGCTCAGCTTGCTCTGCACCCAGAGGAGGAAACACGGCCGTCAGGACGATGACGGTGCCGAGGAGCAGGTGGGTGATCATGTTCTGCCTCTTGATCTTGTTCAGGTCCTTGGCGATGACAGCGAGCTCCACCACCTCCTTGCTCTGTTCGCCTTTCCCTGCAGGCTCGTGATCCAGGTGGGAGGAGTTTGGTTCCAAGATGTCTGAATCTGTGTCGTTTTCTAGTTCACCCAACTGTCAAGAGGTAACGGTGTCAGTACGTCATTTCAGATTTGCATCGAGAAAGGATGGAGCAAATGTAGGGAACGAACAGCGTGCAGCGGAGCATCAGCAACAATCCTGAATTCCTGATTCCAGAGTTCCAGACGCACGAGGAACAGAAGCATACGTACCTTGGTGAGCAACGACGACAGGAGCTCCTGCTCCTCCTGCCTGGCCGCCAAGCGCTTCTCTTCTCCCTGGCTATCGCTCCCCTTCTCCAGGAAGCCATGGATGGCCTCCTGCACCAGCTCCACCTTCCACCTCCTCCTCCTTGTCTCCTCCACACCGACGCCTCCATTCAGGGCGTCGTCTCGCCCGTTGGCAAGGTCCATGGCGGCGAGAACGACGACGCAGAGGAAGGGATGATAGGCGAGGTGGCGCTCTCGACTGACCGATCAATTCAAACAAACAATGCAGAGGAAAGAGGTAGGACACGCACCGCAGTACCGCACGCCTCTTTTCCGATTCCAGAAGTACAAAAGCAAATCCACGTCGGCGTCACGGATTCGTCGAGACCTTCTCTTCTTTTCGTCGAACCAGTGCGGCGACCACGATGGGATGGGATCCTGACTCCTGAGGACGAAGGGCGTGGGAGAAGCTTCCGGAATTGGCGTGGCACCAAACATGTGCATGCGCGACGCGTATTGCTGCCGTACGTTGCTTGCCTAGTTACCTGCGTGCCACATGGTATAATGTGATTGGAGAACAGATCAGTACCCAGTGGCGGACCCAGTGGGCAGCCTGGATAGGCCCAGGACTACCCACAAATTTAGCCTAAAATTCTATTACTACTCTTGAGAAACTGACCCAAATGCTCTCCTTCGTCTCAGCCCAGGCCGAAGACATCGTAAATCCACAAGCTCTTCAAAATAATAACGCGCCTGAGAGGGATCGAACTGGGGGGACCTCTGCCTCGGGCTGCAGCAAGACTTACCAATCCTAGCTACTTAAAGTTTGTTGGATAGGCAATACCCGCAACCCTATTTAATAAGGGAAAATACCCCTTAATTAATCACTTCTTGTATGCTAAATCATGTTCTAAACGATTTTCTTTACCAGTATGGAGGGAGTATTTATGTAAGTTTCCAACCTTTTAAATGTATAATCATAATTTGGTTAATTTATAGCTAAGTTTGTCGAACTTTTGTTTGGATTTTATAGTATTACATATGAAATTTTTTTACTAGGACTACCCTGGTGTCAGATCCTGGGTCCGCCACTGTCAGTACCAAATAAGCTGACATAGATGGCCATTCGGGACGCCCGGCACGCCCGATCGGGCCGGGCCGTGCTTCATGTCAAGCCAACGGCATAGGCACGGCCCCTCAGGCCGATTTGAGAGGGAATGAGAGGTCAAGAGGGAAGGAGGCAGGGGCAGGACGGCGGCGGGACGGAGCAGGGCCGAGCCGACCGTAGGCCGACCGCGACAACCGCAGTAGCGCCAATGCCGTTCCCGCGCGTGGCTCCAGCTTGCTCCTCGTCGGCGCAGGGCGGCGATGGCGACTCGCCATGGTAACAGCAGGGCCGCACGCCACCACTGACTCGCTGAGGTTGGGGGCTGCTCTTCCTGTCATCCATGGTCGCACTCGATCCGAGAGAAATGAAGGAAGGAGAGAGAGAACAAGGGACGCCCACGAGGGAAGGGGAGGAGGCTCACGCGAACGCGAGTGGGGCGTCCGCGAGGGTTACGCGACGGCATGAGTCGTGGGTGCGGCGGTTGGAGTGGGAAATTGGGAATTAGGGTTAAAAGTTAAAAGCACTTTATATATACTTGCGGGTTTTTATCGGGCCTAGATGGTTTTAACGGGCCGTCTCGTGCCAGCCCACGTGTCTGGGTGCTGAGACAAGCACAGCCTGCTACTACGGGCTGTGCCAGCCGGCCCGCACGCCACCGAGACGGGCCGTGCTCCGTGTCAGGCCAAAAGTGTGGGCTTCGTGCCGCGGGTTGTATGGACATTTATGTACGTTGTCGAGAAGACACGATGCTTATTATACTCGACATGTATCATAAATATTAATATATTGTTATAAATATTTAGTTACAGCTAAAAAAATTAATCCTTTTAGAAAATAAAAATAGCATTTTTAATGAAACAGAGAGAGTACTTTATATATTCCTTTAAATCTCATCAGAGCAATTTGGGTCTGTTCGCTTCTGATTTAAGACGTTTGGGCTGCAGCTGAACAGCCCATCCGTTTGGCAGCCCAAACAGTGGCAGGGGATAAGCCCAGTCGTCCGGATGTAGGCATCCTTGCTACGCTGATTGCCTGATTTTCCTCACTCTTCTGATTTAGCGCCTGTTTGATTCAGTTTCTGAGTCTTGCTTATAAGCTGAGCAGGCTTATCTGATAAGCCACGATCTGAAGAATCTGTTATCTGAAAAAGCTAGACGTTTGGCTGTCCTGATTATTTCTGGTAGATTATCTGTCCTAGATGTAAATTGACCTATGTACCCCTACGGCTGATTATAACTCTTTTGGTTCGTCACAATGATCTGAAGACAATGGTGTGAATATTTTTAAAGTTTCAGATAGCAATATGGCTCCATTAAGTTGCAATGTACAATAATAGTCGAAAATAACATCCATTTGGGTAATGTAATTGCTACAAAATACTCAAGTTTATAACAATGAATCACCCAACCAACGCATTAGCAATAGCATCACGGAAAGCACACATATTCATATCATCTGTCGAACCACCACCATCAGCTGAAGGAACTTGGGACCCAACACCACTATTGTCTTCCACATAGGTTTCAAAATGTTCATCATATATGGCATTGTCTCTAATGAAATTATGAAGAGCCATGCAAGCAACGATAATTTTTGATTGCTTCTCAATTGGATAGCTAGGTAACTGCAAGAGAGTGCGCCACTTCATCTTGAGAACTCCAAATGACCGCTCAATCACATTTCGGAGGGATGCACGAGCATAGTTGAACACCTCCTTCGATCCCACTGCATGACGACCATGTTGCCATTCGGGCACATGATACTTTTGTCCCTTGTAAGGTGCTAGATATCCTTTTCTATTAGGATACCCAGAATCAACAAGGTAATACTTGCCTTCAGGTGGATGTGGAAATTTATCCCTATAGGTGACTAAAGTATCTAAAAATACCCGAGTGTCATGAGCAGATCCAGCCCAACCCGTGACAACAAATGTGAACCGCATATCGAAGTCACAAACCACCATGACATTTTGTGAAGCATAACCATGTCTTCCAATGTATTTTGCCTGTTCACTTTTTGGTACAGTTACAGGTGTGTGTACCATCAATGGCGCATATGCAATCGTTGAAATGAGGCCAGAACCTAGCTTGCTGCAGTTTTGGATGAACTGTACCAAAGTGTGGATCCTTAGGTCTTATGATGTCAATAGACAGTCTACAAATTGAATCAAGTACCTCACTAAACTTTCTACTGATAGTTTCTAAAGAATGACCAAACCTATTTGCAACTTGTCTAAACGATTGAGGTGCACCACATGTCCACAAAAACAAGCCTAAGGCTTCCTTGGTACAAATATCATTAGTTGATCTCAAGCTATAATTCTGAACCAAAGTCCGATGAAGGCGATGGAACACTGACCTTGTCATTCTAAACATGTTGTAGCACTGCACTCTATCATTTAGTTGGATTTCAACCCATTGTATCCCTGTCATGACTGGTACATCCGGAACCACCTCCTTGTTCTTTGCAACACTGCTTGTTGACCCCATCAATTCCATTGCAATATATGCAACCATGAAATCCTCATCAGTACCCGATTCATCCTGACTTGCATCCTCATCACTGGAGATGCTCATATTGATTTCAGCACCTAAAATAGGTACACATTATGAAGCATGAGCAAAGGAACAGAGGAAGCATATACACAGAAATAATTATTCGCACAAGCAAAGTCATGACATAAATCATCAAATAATGTACCCATTACAACACTAAATTTTCATCAAATAATGTCTGGAACTGAACAATTTATTTTACTACTACATAACAACACTAAATTTTCCAATCCTCCCATGCCCGCCTCAGCCAATTAAGCCTCCCATTTGGTGTCTTCAAAGTAACGAACACATCACGGTTTTCCTTTTTCTTAAGCAATTGGGTGGCATAGTAGTGTTCATCACTCCCTTCTTCAGCACCATCGTTAATGACTTGCTCCAACATAGCCCCAATCTCATCTCTAACATGATCAACCGCGTGAGAAGTTGCTGATTTTTTACTACTTTGGGTCTTCTTCTCATATGTGTCGACCAACCTCTTCATAAGTTGATCTCTGTATATCTTCTTTTTCTTTCCAGAGGGGGAACCTTGAGCTGGCCTTTTGTTAGCATTTGGTGTGACATGTGGTGAACCTCTCCCTTCGACTCTCTCACTATCACCATCACCATGACTGGCCTCATGCTCCTCACCCTCTCCATTGTCAGGACCACTTCCAGGAACATAGGATGTCTCATTAGTCACACTAATAGCATCAAACATTATCCGCATCATTTCCTCGTGCTCAAGAACTGTAGTTTTGAAACTTATACATCCTAGCATAGCCTGAAACATTAAATGATAACAATTAGAGGATGACATGCCGTTGAGTACTAAAATACAAAAGACGACATCTTAACTACTCACCGCATTTTGTTCTGTCCACCATTCATCACTGGCAGAAATACATCCGGTCACAGGATCCCTTCCCAACCCAGTGGCTCTCATGTTCAAGGTCTTCCACTATGCATATTTCTTCAAGACATCCCATCTGTTTCTTCATTTGCTCTTTGTCATATGACCTCTTTGTTTGCTCAAAGAACTTCTTCACCAAATTAGCATAACCCACACTATTCAAGCAATTGTGTGGCTGTTATGGGCAAGCACTTCTTCTACGCATATTTCATTGAAAACTTTGGCGACAAAAAGAATCCCATTTTGCTTGAGGTTTTGATGCTTTTTCCATCTATAAAACACAACCGCCTAATTAAACATCTTGTACTTTGGAACCAAACGAGCATGAAACAGAGCCTTCGCAATCCTAACCAGAACCAAACCGCATTTTGCAAACATGAGCAAACAACAAAGCAGAGCACTAGAAAAGATGGACTAATATAAATTACAAGGTCAAGTGTTCTCTAGATCAAGTGATCCTAAGCACTCGGCACTAGCAAAGATGCATTTTCGCACAAGTGAAAGCAAGGACTAATATAAATTGCAGTGCTTATTATTATCTTGGGACGATTGCAATTTGTCGAGTTCGCTGCAAATCGATCGAGTGATCCTAAGCACTTTAAGCGTACCATCGCAATTGCTCGAAGCAAGCTAGCTTAGTCTGCCCGGGATGCACTGAGCACACACAGTGTGAGTCTGCAAGGATTTGTTAAGCACAAAGCACTACTACACGGAAATAAAAATGATCGGGTTGTCGGTGGTTCATCACTCACTATCCCGAATAATATAGCTAGAGGCGAAGAGAAGTAGCAATTTGCTCATGCAACCTTTCATTCTCCTTGAATCGAATCACCACTGCGCCGCGCCCATTGTTTAATCCAAGCAACACAGAACCAAATTACACAACAAGCATTGAGCCATAGTTTCGCACAAATGATGCATTTTCAAAGCAAGCATTGGCACTAGCAAGATGCATTTTCGGACAAGTGAAGCAAGGACACCAAAGTGTTTGCGTGCTCACCTTGGCCGGAGCAGGCCCGGTGGTGGGGGATGGAGCGGCAGAAGAAAGTGGTGGAGGTCGCCGAGGACGCCGAGGTCGGATCAGAGAGGCGGGCAATGGCACTGGGATGGAGCGGCGGCCGGTGGTGGGGATGGAGCCCTTGCTGGATCCGAGCGGTGGCGCGAGGCGGCTGGATCTCGAGCAGCCTGCAGATCCAAAGGTGCTAGAGCTCCCGGCGGAAGGGGAGGGAAGGCCGCACTGGGAGGAGCACCGATGCCTAGGGCTGGTCGATCCGGAGCAGCTGTAGATCCAAACATGGAGCACCGGTGGAAGGGGGGAGGAAGGCTGCGCCTGGGAGGAGCACCGACGCCCCAGACTGGTCCTCTACTGGGGGGAGGGAGGGATGACGGCATCTGCTAGAGATCTGGCGGAGGCGGAGGGAGGGATGACGGCGCCTGGTGGAGCACCGGTGGAGGTGGATGGGAGGGCCCTTCCTTCAGATCCCGCCGAGGGGAGGGAATGGGGAGGCAGCGCAGGGTTGGGGAATGGGAGGTGGCGGCGGATCCGGAGAGAGGAGGAGGGCCGGGCAGCAGTGCATTGGCGGCATAAATATTAATATATTGGGAGGGAATAACAGGAGCACGGCAGTGTCGAGGGAGGAAGGGAGGGGCATGGAGAGGAAAAGCCGATGTGATTTCGGAAACGCGGGGTAAGGCTCGCTTTTTTGGATACGCTACGGGCGACGGGAGATCGCGGAAGCGTGTTCGCGACTGGACACTGATCGTGGGCCGTTTGTGCGGGATTACTTGCTTATTCCGCTCAGAAGCTGAGCATACGCTGCCCCAAACATGGCCATATGCGATAGAAAAACGCTCAACTCATAGGGCTCAGGTCTCAGAATCTCTGTCTACCCTCCCTGTCGCTACGCCACCGCCTCTGTCGTAGCCCCTTCCTGTTGTTAGAAAAATGCTCGACTCATAGGGTTCTGGTCTTGACTTCGGTCCCGTTTGGCTTGCTGAATCTTGGTTGAAATTTGTTGGAAAACACTGTTCTGACTGAAATGTTGTGAGAGAAAAATATTGTTCCGGCTGAAAAAAGAAGCCGAACAAGCCGGATATGGGGTAAGCCGAATGGGCCTACATGCTTTAAGTTCTCTTATTATGCTCAGAGTGTGGATCAATGTGGAAAGCATCGCGGGAAGAGCGATATCTTTCAGCTATGGGATCACGTTTTTTCTCGAGTACGTAAAAGGTTAGGTATCTTTGTTTTAAGATCAAGAAATAGTGAAAGTTACAGCGACGTGCCACGAACATGGCATGCTATGGGGTTAGTGTTATACAATTGACTTTGTCTTCCCTAGCAGAAGGAGATCGTGAGTTATTACTCACTAATCATATTACCTAGCCAGCATCAGCGGTCAACGCGCTGGCTTGCGCGACACCTTGTGTCGAGTATCGATATTAGGGATGCCCAAAGCAAGGAAGTTAGCGCCCATGCTGACTTTCCATGATGGCTCGAGACGTATTAAAATGCCTCGCCCGACCCCAAGGTCGCGGGCTCCGTCTCGCCCAAGGCCGTGGGCTCCGTCTTGCCCGACCTCGAGGCCACGAGCTCCGTCTCGCCCGACCCCTTGGGTACGGGCTCCGCCTCGCTTGACCCCAAGGAGGTGGGTTCCATATCGCCCAAGGCAGCGGGCTCCGTCTCGCCCGACCTCGAGGTCGCGGGCTCCGTCTCGCCCGACCCCTTGGGTACGGGCTCCGTCTCGCCCGACCCCAAGGACGTGGGTTTCGTCTCGCCGAAGGCCGCGGGCTCCGTCTCGCCCAACCTCAAGGCCGCGGACTCTATCTTACTCGACCTCGAGGCCACGAGCTCCGTCTCACCCGACCCCTTAGGTACGAGCTCTACCTCGTCAAACCCTAAGGACACAGTTTTCGTCTCGTCCAAGGTCATGGGCTCCGTCTTGCTCGACCTCGAGGACGCGGGTTCTGTCTCGTCCGACAGGGACCCATACCGCCGCCAACCACTCCAGGTCCAAGCGTATGGGCCTGGGTCAAAACTCAGACGCTAGGGAAGAGGCTGGCATGCCTCAATGTAACCCATGGCTATGACGGGCCATACCTGAGGATTCACATCAAGAACAGTATCGGGCGTGACGGTGCTGTTCTACCTAATCCTCGTACGGACGCTGACAGGCGTGTTAGTTCACCACGACGTTCGTCGACATGGAGTGGAACGTCATGACTGACAGATAACACCTGCATATGGCATTAGTGATGAACAGGACCGTGACATGGAGCCATCCCTGTTGACATCTACAGGATCAGCGGGGCCCGTATGAAGGAGAAGAAGGACCCGGTAACCTTGGAAGCCTTCTTCTATCTCGTTCTTCTCATTTTCCTCCTCGGTAACCACGCTTTCCCTTCGCCTTTAAAAGGGGAAGCAGGGCGTCCCATGAAAAGGGGGGATTAGGACTCAAGAGCACGACATGAGCACACGGCTGAGCGGTAAGCGAGCTCTCATCACCCGTTCACTTCTTCCACTAGAGACTTGGGATCCTCTCCCCCTATCGCCTGTTTGTAACCCCTACTACAAACCAAGTATCGGTAACACGAGCAACAACGAACTGGACATAGGAACATTCCGCACAAACTAGTATAAACTCTTATGGCCTCCGAGCACACCATCCTAGCTAGAGGCACAAATACAAATTTATTCATCGGTGGTTCAAAAACACCGACAGTTGGCGCGCTAGGTAAAGGCTTTTTGCGCGTCTCGACGTCCACATCAGGCCTCGGATGGCTAGTCACGATGTCAGCTGGGTCCCGGGCATGCACATGCGCTTCGGGAACCTAGACTTCATCATTACGATGGAGGGAGAGTTGGTGCAGATTCCCGCCGTCGTCCAGCCTCTCCACTCCACCGGCCTCGACGTGATCACCGAGATGCTTGAGGAGCTGCAGCTGCACGCACCAGAGGCCTGTGCTCCTGGGAGCAACCAGCTCCTCGGCTTCGATTACCGAAGGCTAGAGCGCCAGCTCGACGCCTTCCTAGGACCCTGATCATCTCGGGAGGACCTACGCCGCCTCACCTTCTCTTTTGCCAATGTCATGACATAGCTTGCTGGAGGAGAGCCGCTCTCCCCGGAATACCTCATCCGAAGCGCCCCGACAATGCTCCCATTCGGTCTGCGCAACGCCTTGTGGCGCAGCGCACGCCCCCATCCCCTACGAACAATGAGTTCGTGGGGATGACCGAATACGTCGTGGAATTTTTCCATGACCTTCTCGCGGGAGAATCGGAGTCGCCCTCCGACTCTGGCTCCAGCAAGGGGAGCCATCACCCCTTGCAAGAATGTTTCATGGTAGGTACCCCCGAGAGATACATTGAAAGCATCCATGAGGGAGGGGCTACCCCAACAGACGACCTCGACGACGAGGTCGAGGGGGATGCAGGGGCCCCACCTCACCTGCGGGTAGAGCAGCTGAGGGCACAACACCAAGAGCTCGAAGAAGCACGACTCTAGCTCGAGCAGGAACGTGCGGAGCTCGAGCGAGAGATCAAGCACCACAGAGACGGTGGGCGTGTGCGCGTCGTGGCCCGCGACGTGAACCAGAGGATCATCGAGGACGACGAAGCCCTCCCACACTTCACCCGGGCAAGCTAGAACATCGCTGCCGTGGTGGCCTTGCTCTAGGGGCTTCTAGAGCCCATGACACCCGAGGATCATCCTACCCATCATGAGATTCGCATGCTACTCGAGCGTGCTACCGCGCAGCAGGCCGAGAGCTCGCTATCCCGATGACCCGAGCTCAACGCCAGCCAGCGCGCGCCCTCAGAGCCACCTAACATGGACGTGTCAGTCCAACGTCTCGGCCTCCACCGTGACGCACGCAACACCCTGGATGCCCGTAGGCGTGCCCACGGCGATGAGAGTGAGGAGGATAGCCGCGTCTACCACCCTCATCATGGCGGATGCTACAACAATGGCGAGGACCGAAGCTCGAGCCCTGATTTGTCGGGACCTCAGGCCTTTGGCCGACACATCCTCAACACCGTCTTCCCACCGTGGTACCAATCGGCGACCAACATTCTGAAATACTCTAGGGAAACAAACCTCGGACTGTCGACTTGCTTGCCAAGCTGGTGGAGCGGATAGTGACAATTTCATTACCCGCAACCTTCCATTGGTCCTGGCCGATTCGACGCAAACGTGGTTGGAACACCTTCCGCCCAACCGAATCCAAAGTTGGGCGGACCTAAAAGAAATCTTCGTGGGAAACTTCTAGGGCACATACACGTGTCTTGGAAACCCATGGGATCTCAAAAACTACTGACAAAGTCTGGGTAAACTCTTCGAGGGTGCATCCGGCATTTCTCCCGACAGTGCAACGAGTTGTCCGACGTCACCGATGCCGACGTCATAGGAGCTTTCTTGTCTGGGATCACCTGCGAGTCACTGATTCACAAGCTAGGATGTAAGGGCCCGTGAATCACTAGGGAGCTCCTCGACATCACCACCAGCCACGCCTTGGCCGAGGAGATGGTCGGGGCGATTTTTGACCACCCCAAGGGCAAGGCAAAGCGGGATGAGGACGCCGGCGAATGCGCCTCCAACCACCCCAACAAGAAGAAGAACAAGCAATGGTGCTCTAGAGCCTGAGGATGACCCCTAGCCGGGCCACTGGCTACACGCCATTCTTCATGGTCTACGGTTTTGAGGCTATCCTCCAGATCGACCTCGATTATGGAGTGCCGAGGGTCAGGGCGTACGACGAACAGGGAGCCGAGGCGTCCCTCGAGGATGCCATGGACTAGCTAAATGAAGCGCCCAACATCGCCCTCCTCCGCTCGGCCAAGTACCAGCAAGCATTGCGCTAGTACTACAACCGTCGAGTGCGGGGTCGGGCCTTCAACATCGGGGACCTGATGCTCCATGTCGTCCAGAGCAATAAGAACCGCCACAAGCTCTCTCCACTGTGGGAGGGACCATACGTCGTCGCGGAGGTGCTCCGACCAGGCACCTATAAGCTCAAGACCATCGACGGCAAAGTCTTCATCAATGCCTGGAACATCGAACAGCTATGTCGCTTTTACCCTTAATCTACGTATGCTTTCTCTTATCGGTTTCGCTATCGACTCCTCGATCTTTAGTGACACCCAACCCCAGCAATGGCAAGGGGTTGGGCCTCACTCGGGGGTGAAAGGGACCATGACGCCTAAGAGGAGGGTGAATTAGTCAACTTAAAATTCTACTTCTAAACTATGGCCTCTTTTTCTATCCTTAGCAAAACCTATGCAAAAAGATAAACTATCTAAATGTGCAACTACGGTTTTACTAGTGTGTTGCTATCTCTACCGTAAAAGGAGTTATGCAAACAATATAAATGCAGAAGCTAAAGAGTAAGGTAGAGATATGCAAACTTCCATCGACGACTCTGGTATTTTTATCGAGGTATCGAGAAGCGCGCAAGCTTCCCCTTAGTCCTCGTTGGAGCCTCTTGCAAGGGCCAAGCTCCCGGTTGAGTAACTTCGTAGATAGCCTCGGGCCTTCCCCATACGCAAGTGGGTCTCCGACCTTCCGACAAGCCTCTCCCGGACCACTCCCTGCCGTCTTCACTATCAAGCTTCCGGCCAAACCGCCGCGGGCCTTGTTCCCTTCGGTATACTGTGGCGGCCACACCACAAAAGCGGTTGTTGTGATCTCGCAAGACTACAAGCCCCTCCGATGTACAACAATGGTGCGCACAAGCACCGAGTGGTAAGAGGTATGCAAACCTCACTAAACACTAGGCCTAAACCTAGAGCAAGCGCATAAGCGGTGGTCTAATCAACCTAAGCACTTCGTAAAACACCTACGCTAATCACCTAATGAATCACTAAGCACTATGCAAGTGGAGATCACTAAAATGGTATATCAACACCCTTGGTATGTTTTCTTACTTCTCCACATCTCAAATGGCTGGTTGGGGGTCTATTTATAATCCCTACGGAGAAAGTAGTCGTTGGGGGCGAAACCCAGCTTTCTGCTACTGACCGGACGCTGTTGTCGTCCTGACCGGACACGTTCGGTTGTCCTGACCGTTAGAGTGCGCGTGTTGATCGGACTCTAGGCCAAGTCCGGTCTCACTCGATCAGACGTGTCCGGTCACGCTGGCATCGCTCTGGAACCTCTCTGGACTTGATCGGACGCTGTACTTTGTGCGTCTGGTCGTCCAGTGTCGCTGCTTCCGGTCATGCTGAAAACATTACCGTGACGAAGAACAGTGTCATCGGTGCATTCGGTCACTGCTTCACTCAGCGTCCGGTCACAGCTGCTAACGCCTGCTGTTGCCGAGCAACTGATCGGATGCGTCTGGTCCGTATAAGAGCCGCGTCCGATCACCTCTACCGAGCTTGTTTCTTCATGATCTTACATCCGGCTTGGTTCCCATCTTCGTGCTTGGACTATGCTTGATATCTTGGGTCTTCTCTTGTGCTTCTAGGGTCTTGCTTAAGGTGTTGATCATCGGATCATCATGTCGCCTTTGCTCAAGTCACGTCTTGCACCCTATTGAACTACAAAACAATTACTTGCAAATTCAATAGTCCAATTTGGTTGTGTTGGTCATCAAACACCAAAATCTAAAGTAAATAGGCCTATGGTCCATTTTCCTTACAGGGGGCTGATAAGAGCATATCTTCCGGTAGACATTCTCTATGCCTGACCCTTTCTCACGTTAAGATCTAGAAGCAAGGGTTACAGAAACAAATGCTGAGTAAAATTGGTCAGACCTCAAGAAACTTACGCCCTAGCGGCTATGGTGTTTTTGCTCACCAGCGTGATTAGAGATTTTTACCCGCACCCTGAGCTTTTTAGCCTTAACTATGGAAAGAGTCGGAACACATTAAAGAGTATATCTATCCGGTAGACATTCTCTGTGCCCGACCCTTTCTCACGTTAAGATCTAGAAGCAAGGGTTGTGGAAACAAACGCCAAGTAAAATTGGTTGGACTGCAAAAAAACCTACTCCCCAGCGGCTACGGCGTTTTTGCTCACCAATATGATCAGAGTTTTTTCACCCGGACCCCGAGCTTTACAGCCTTAACAACGAAAAGGGTCAGAACGCATTAAACTTTTTATACAAAAAGGGAAGAAGAGCTAAAAATCTGTTTGGCCATAACAAAATTTAAGAGCTTATCCACTTATTACAAGTTCGCCGCCTGACTTATCTACCTAACTAATTTCTTAGGGAGTGATCTCATCCTCTATCTCGGCAGGTAAGTCCTATGCCAGAGGGGCCACCTCCTTCTTAATGTCGTCCAGCTCGGCGTTGGTGTAGACAAGCGCAAGAACCATCACAGGTAAGGAGGGATACAGAGCTGAAAACACTCCTACGGCCCATTCAGACCTAGGAGTTCGAAGGTTGGCCCTCCGACGGGTTCACAGCCACTCTAGGGCGCCCTTAGAATGAGGGGTGGAAAGGGATGGGCCCACTAGTGGCCAGTACCCGGGAGCCCGAGCGTCGCGGGCATCCTAGTCTATGGTTTTTCCTCGAAGAAAGGCAATGAGCCCTTGGGACCGGTCGAACAGACCCAAGAACTATATGGATTGGCCACTAAGAATCTGGAGTCAGTCACCAGCTGACCCATGTCGGACCCCCATGAACGGGAAGCTGGGGCCCCACTCGGACTAGCCCATTAACAGCTCACCGAGCACCATGTTTCGTCCATCGAGGAAAAATGTGGCACGGCTCAACCCCTCCGTTTTATCAAAAAATGCTTGAGGGATGACGATCAAAGATTTAGCCGACCCCTCGACTGGGACCCCCGCTATGCGTGAGGGGCTCGAGGGAAGTTGGAATCACAAGGAGACCAAATCTTGTCGCAACGATGGCTCGAATGTGCGGTTGCAAGGAGACCGATCGGATCCTAGAGGGCCAAGAACCATCACAGTAAGGAGGAAAATCTTTCCAACCTCCTATGGCCCCTCCTACTAGGGTTACATGCCCCAAGAAGACCAATCATGACAAAGGAAATGAGGGTTGAAAGGGATGGTGACATGATGCGGCTACAAAAGAAGGCCAAGGCCCTTAGAGTCCTGGTTGGTCCGATCCATAGTTTTCCCTTGAAGTATTCTACGAGCCCCTGGGACTAGTCAGAATGGACCCAAGAACTATATGGATTGGCCTGAGAATCGATATTAGGGATACCCGGACCCCAAGAAAGAAGCTAGGGCCCCTCAGAACAGCCGACTAACACTCCCAAATGGCTCGAGGAAAGACATATTAAAAGGCCTCCGCTTTTATGACGCCCAAGGACACGGGATCACTGCCTCGAACCGACCTCTGGAGGCCACGGGCTCGGGGCTCGAGGGAAGTTGGACTCGAAAGGAGACCGAAAGCGACTTGCCCAACCTCAAGGCGGTGGGGTCCATCTAGGGGCCGGAATCAAGAAAAAATTTCCGGGCTCCGCCTACGGTTACATGTCCCCAAGAAGACCGATCGGGACAAAAGGAAATCACCGTCCCTACCAGGACCGCGGGCTCCATCTAAGGCGCCTCGACCTCCGAGTCGCATAGCCTCCAAAGCTCTACCTCCCACCTCGGTGGCCTTGTAGGGCATCGATATTTGGGATACCCAAGGTCAAGGAAGTTAAGCGCCCATGCCGACCTCGAGGCTCGAGACAGGCTAAATCTCGCCGACCCTTGGGTATGGGCTCCGCCTCGCCCGACCCCAAGGACGTGGGTTCTGTCTTGCCCAAGGCCGCGGGCTCCGTCTTTCCCGACCTTGAGGCCACGGGCTCTGTCTTGCCCGACCTTGAGGCCACGGGCTCCATCTCGCCCAATCCCTTGGGTACGGGCTCTGCCTCGCTCGATCCCAAGGACGCGGGTTCTGTCTCGCCCAAGGCCGTGGCCTCTGTCTCACCCGATCTCGATGCCGTGGGCTCCATCTTGCCCGGCCTCAAGGCCGCAGGCTCCATCTCGCCTAACCCCTTGGGTACGGGCTCCGCCTCATCCGACCCCAAGGATGCGGTTTCCATCTCGCCCAAGGTCATGGGCTCCGTCTCGCCCGACCTCGAGAACGCGGGTTCCATCTCGTCCGACGGGGACCCATACCGTCGCCAACCACTCTAGGTCCAAGTGTATGGGTCTGGGTCAAAACTCCGACGCTAGGGAAGAGACTGACATGCCTCGATATAACCCATGGCCATGACGGGCCATACTTAGGGATTCACATCAAGAACAGTGTCGGACGTGCCGGTGCTGTTCTGCCTAATCCTCGTACGGACGCTAACAGACGCGTCAATTCACCACGACGTGTGTCGGGACGGAGTGGAACGCCATGACCGGTAGATGACGCCTATGCATGGCGCCAGGGATGAATAGGGCCGTGACATGGAGCCGTCCGTGTTGACATCTACAGGATCGGCGGGACCCTCATAAAGGAGAAGAAGGACCCGACAACCCTGTAAGCCTTCTTCTCTCTTCTTCTTCTTCTTTTCCTTCTCTATAACCCGTGTTTTCTCTTCGCCTATAAAAGGGGAAGCAGGGCACCTCATGAAAAGGGGGGATCGGGACACAAGAGCACGACACGAGCACACGGCTAAGCGGCAAGCGAGCTCTCAGCACCCGTTCACTCCTTCCACTAGAGACTTGGGATCCTCTTCCTCTCTCGCCTGTTTGTAACTCCTACTATAAACCAAGTGCAGGTAACACGAGCAGCAACGAACTGGACGTAGGGACGTTCCGCCTGAACCAGTATAAACCCTTGTGTCCTCCGAGCACATCATCCGAGCCAGACGCACAAATACAAATTTACTCGCCGGTGGTCCAAAAACACCAACACCTTGCCCGCTCTCCTTGTGAGTCTGGAAAAAGCTATCGCATTGTCTTAGCATGTGAGGGGCTGAGCTGGTCGACAAAGATACTGTCGTAGGCGTTCTTGGCTGTCGTGGTCGTCTGACCATCGAGCAACCCCATCCGCTTCATCACTAGTACATCTCCTCGCTTAGAAGCCGGGACGGGTGAAAGCACCTAGGCGGCGATCCTCCTGCTGCGGTTCGACAACTTTGGTTGTGCACTTATAGCCGGCTAAGGGAGCATCGGCAATGGCACCTTGCGTAGGATCTTGTAAGTGAATCGTTTTACCCACTTGGTGGCGGAGCTCCCACCTTCAGCTAGTCGGGGAGGGGTGGCCGTGTCCGCACCTAAGGATGGCGCTGGAGCTTTCTGGGTACGCCTCGACATCCACGACGCCGTGTTGTCCCCCGAGGTGGCGTGACGTGTGGCCGCCCCTGCACAGGTGACAACGGAGACGAGTCCGTCGTCCACTCGGCAAGCTTCTCTGACGAATGGTTGTCCACCAACGATACTTCAGGTTCCTGAGAGGCGGCCGCCGTAGAAAAGTCATACGGACCCCCGACGTTCGTTGGAGAGTTAAGCGTAAGGCGGTGGGTTCATGATGCACTTCCAACACGGCTTGCTGACGTTGTTGACGCTGACCTACTACTACACGAGGATAACATAGATGGCATCGGTTACAATGTTATCAGCTCGAATGCGGCGCCCTCTGAGGCATTGGACAATTGCATCATGTCCATATTGGAGATGGGCTTACTATGCTCCAGCGAATCACCTGATAAAAGGACTTCGTCGAATAATGAGGTGGTCAATAGGGTGAGGAAGATTAGGACATGTTACAGTCCCGTCCTGGTACGAGTACTGAATAAGCTAACTTGGAGATTCAAGGATGTCATGATGAACGCAATATGATCGACATTGCTTTATGTTTTCACCCTTTAGTGACGCGACGCATAAACTGGCTGATGTTTGCTTCTAAAATTTGCAAGTCAAAGATTTGACAACCAAAAGTTATCAAATTTGGATAAAAACATTTGCCACAGATTTGGTAAGCTAAATATGAAATGTTAGCAAATTTTAGCAACAAATCAAATAGAGACCAAAAAATTAATTTGCCTAAGTTTTGACAAAATTAAAATTTTAAAAAGCAATGCTCTGTCACGCTCCCTCGAGAACGGGCTCCTGAGCCCTGGTGGTGCAGCGCTCGAGAGGAACGCACGAGCGTCGTTCACGTGACCCCCGCTCCCGCAAACGGTAGGCTCAAGAAACGGGCTTCCGCTGGGAATGGAGTGGCAGTGCCAGCGGCGGACGGGTGGGGCCAGTCGGCCAGAGAGCCAGGGGCCGAGCGTGGGCGGTGGGCCAAGGCATCGTGTTCCTGACGGCTGCCGCACTCTCCTTCCCAGACGTCACTTTTCGCTTCGTCTCCTTTTTTGCATCCATAAACCACACTCCTCCGGTATCGTTCACTCCTGCTCTCCTGCTCCTGTGATCGGCAACTCGGTGAGGCATGGCGGACTGGGGCCCCGTGGTGGTGGGCGTGGTGCTCTTCGTGCTGCTGTCCCCTGGGCTGCTCTGCGAGCTCCCGGGCACCCACCGCCACGTCGACTTCGTCGGCTTCCACACCAACGGCAAGGCCATCTTCGTCCACACCCTCATCTTCTTCGCCGCCTTCACCATCCTCACGCTCGCGCTCCACGTCCACATCTACGCCGGCTAGTAGGTAGTAGTATGTGGTCGATCTGGACTTGCAGAGGTCAGATCGGGTCGGATCGGATCAGAAAGCTTGCCGTTGTTGCTCTTGTTCCTCTTCAACTCGATTCGACAAGTGCTTGTACTGCCTTCCTCATTCCTAGTTTTTACTCTATCTATATATCATGTAAGGGCCGCATGGCCGTCCATCTGTAGCTATGCTTGCAGGAACTAGTGCCTGCCCTTTAATCGGATCTGTTGGTTGGTTGGCTGGAGCAAATCTATTATTTGTAGCTCGATTAATTTGCGTCTTGTTCATTCCGATTTCCGATCCCTTGTGTGTTTCTCCTCGTGTGTTCCAATTCCGTGCTAGTACTAGTAGTGCTGCTCCCAGTTTATTTCCATCTCTCGATCCGCAGCAACCCAGGTAGCTGCCTCCGAGGGACGATCAGTCAAACCTCCATAGTTGGTCGTTCGTCAGGGTTCCTGCGCATGTACACTCATGCTCTGGTGTGTTCTCGGAGCGGAGTCCGCTTCTGTTTGCAGTCCTCATGTTCATGTTTTGCTCTGTATTCTGAACGAACCTGGCTTCAGGAAATGCTAATGCTGCAAACTTGAGAATCAATTTACGATCTAATCTCCAGCAAGCAGACGACGGTGATCTCCTTGATCGGACTGATGAGTGAGCGTGTGTTTGGTCATTGACTCGCCTCTCCTGTGCCGTGGGGGAATGGGGTTGGTGTCGGTCGGTTGGTTTGAGGTGGAGGTGGACGTGTGCTCCTCAGCTGTGGCTGGCTGCCTGGCTACATCCAACATCAGCGAGGGAGCCACCATGTCTGCCTACATCCAACATCAGCAATTCAGGAAGACGCTGTATGTGTATCTATAATATACCCCAATGCAAACTTTCTCGTTTACTCCTGTTATTATCTGCTGCAGTAGGCAGATCCTTTTCACAGCTGAGAATAATTTGGACGCCAATCAAGTCTATCTTTGTAGTACTTCTTAGTTCTTAGTACCAAGCAACCTAAAGTCAAAAGGAGGGGGCTCCGTTCGGCTGCTATTATAAGTCGGTTTATATAATATTTTTCTTTTCCAACAAATTAGCCATACAAATCAGCATCAAGCGGCTTATAGATCAGCCGAACAGAGCCTGTATGTAACTTGATGGTTGTGCAAGGTCGACGATTCCTGTCTCCTCCTTCGATCCTTCGTACGCACACAAAGCAATCTGTAACGCTGTACGAGTACTGCGCATGTTCGTGGGCTTTTATTTGGCGATCACATTCAGAGTTCAGACCGTTGTGCAATATTCAGCGATTTGCTGTCGTTGAGAATAACCAAGAATAATAAGCTTTGGGCGAGGCATGTCCGCATGTGCAGTCTGCTGCTCTGCAACTGGCTCTTGCACGATCGAGTCGACACCCACCAGGAGTCCAACTCGATCTTTTCAATTTCAGTATTTTGTTTGTAACAACTGCCTAATAGATTGGTCTTTCTGAAGAACGCCGGATCAAATGATTCACAAGCTTTATCTAAAGCACATTTTCTGTCCCTTGTTTCTTTTTTCAATTTTATTTACTGTGAAAAAGCACGCACCCCTATATAGCTTTGGATTGGATGCTGAAAATGGCCCTTCTTTTCAGCGTGATCACCAGCTCAGCTTCTGATTGCTGAAAAAAGTCGCGCTTTCCAATCCCATTGCTGAAAGAAAGCATGAACACAAAGCATCATTAGCCGCGAAAAAGGAAAACAAAGCATCATTCCACTCCTCTCAGCGGAAGCTTCTTTATTTTGCTTTGCTTCGCAGGAGGCGGCACGCAGGGGATAAAGCAGCCTGTTTTATTCTGCAGGAAGGAGTAATAGGATCTGATCGTGTTTCATGCATGTCGACGGTGGTGTGATGGGGATTCATCAGGACGTTACGTACCATTCCGTCGGCTCACCGGTCACCACACCACCTGGCTCAAAAGTTGGCAGAAAGCTGTGTGGTGTAGGGTGAAATTGTTGGGGCAGGCGAGGCGACACGCCGCGACAGGCAGTCAGTCCACCGACTACTACGCGCGCACGTACGAGTACTCCCCGACAATTGCACACGAGGCAAGTGCACGCTGCGACACGGCGATCCTGGATCGAGGAGGAAACGGCCAAGCCGAGAGGCGCTGCACGGAGAAGACGCCAGGCCCAGAGGATTGTAAAACTGAGCAAGCCGTGGACGGCTCTTTGCATTTGCATCGGTTTTCCACGCATCAGACAGTGCGATAGTAGCCAGTACTCACTTACGGAGTACGGAGTAGTTCTAAGTTATAGATTTGGCTTTTCTCGCCGAATCTATAAACGCAAATGCTTTGTTTCATGCTTTCTTGGCTCTTCTCGCCGACCGTTTGCTCTGCCCAGTGGGCGGACTCCTACTCCTACTCCTACTAAGCCAAACCAACGTCACTGTCCTTTTTGGCACTGTGTGCTCCCTGACAGATCCGCCCTGCCGCCGTGAAACTCGCTATCACTTTGGGTGCTGCTGCTAGAGGCCACACGCAACACAAAATTGAACATTTTGTTAGAATAACGCAGCCTGAAACACGCTTGTCATCATCCGTCCAGAAACTCCTCCAGTTCTCTCTGAAGGACAAAGGTCCATGGACGGACCCCGCCAGGTTTCTATCAGATTTGAGGTCCCATTTTGCTGCTTCATACGGCAAAACCACTCGTTCCTCACGACTACTACTGTTGACAATGACAGGTGAACAACTTCTTCCGTCACACTTTTCTATTTATCAAATTGCTCTCACGCTATCCGTATCTCATACATAATATATGATCTAAATTTATGACTCATGCTCGTATGAGTTAGAAGAACTTACATCAAACGATGGTACGGTGTCCAATTTTTCAAGATGTATTACATTCCATACACCTCACAGACACATTTTTTAGTAGTAAGCTACAGAAGTATAAACAAGAGTGTTTGGTTTGACCCTAGACCTAGACGAGTCCTTGGCAACTCTCGCCAAGAGCCAACCATCTACGAGCACAACATTCACATATTAGGTCATAGACCCATGGCCAGTGCCTCCTATTACCGAAGCCCTATATCTTTCCGCATCATCATCGATCTTGTTCCTCCTTGTGCAACGGCTTTGCCGATGGTAACCAATAGCGAAGACTCCTTTTCATTCAACTAGTCGTGATAGTTAGGGTTTATCTCTTCCTTCCCGTGCAGTGGCCTTTCCAGTGCTAAGCAGTAGCAAGGACCCTTTTTCATTCAACCTAGTCGTGGTAGTTAGGTTTTAGATTGAATAAATTATGCCCACATATGGGCTACTATCGAATGACATTGTCTTATGATTCCTTGTCGATCTTGTTCCTTATGGGGAACCCCAGTGTGAATGCCTATCTAGGCATCCAACTTGGTGTTCTTCGTATTATTTTTGTTTTTGCAAGGTTTATGCGATTGGTTGGATGGTCATGTAGCTCATTTTCATCTCTGTGTTACCGTGAATTTTGATCTTGCGATGACTACAAAGTTATTATCTCAATCTAAATAGGATGTAATTATTCTCTACTCTATATCTCCTATAAAGCAAAATTATACAAGTACTATCTTGCACCTTAACATTCTACATACGCCATTGTTGTCTAAAATGTCCAATTATCTTTCTCCATGTCATTAAGATTCCTTAGCCATCTGGTCTTTGTTTCACCGGTTGGTACGACCATCTACCCTCCTATTGGAACCAAACGAACGAACATGTTCCATCATGCATTCATGCTAAATTCATTGACCTCGTGCTACTAGACAATAACGTACCCTTCTACGATCTCCATCAACTACTAAACAATCTTGTTTTCTCTTAATTCGGTTTATAGGGTGTCACCTATGTTTGTTCAAACTTTAGGGTCTATCGATCGATTCTATGTTCTTCTACCAAGCATTTCAGGAATGTGCAACAAATCATATATTGCTAGGTAATGGAGCGTTTGTCTCTCTCCAACGCGAGCACGTTGCATCCCAAAAACATGTTCCATCATCTTATAATTTCATCAAATATTATATTGTTTGTTGATTGAATTATTTCATTATCTTGACAAATTTTGACCACAACCAATGCAACAACATGTAGCTCAAACTTGAACATACACAACGACTTCATTTCTAAAAAGTCCCACAACAACGAGTGAGTGTTCTTCTAGTTAATAGAATCCATGTCCTCTCGCAAAACAAAACTTCTACAAGCATGAACTCCTTCTGAAACCTCCTTTTCGTTCTTCCTTTTTTTCTGAAAATAGAAAATCGGAGAATACTACTGTATACTCTGTACCAAACATGTACAGACAGCTAAATGTTGGGCTAAGAGAATCACACTGCGCAGGCCCATTTGCACATAACAGCCCGGCCCAAAGGTCCGGTCCACCAGCTGGTCGTGAACGTCCCGACGAACCCATCACACGCTCCGCCCACTCTCCCCCAACGCGCACGGCCGCACCTCTCCACCTCCGACGACCACCACCAGCAGCATGGCGGCCGCCTCCCTCGCGCGCCTCTCCCGCCGCGCCACCACCTCCGCCGCGGCGGCGGCGCCGTCCCTCCGGCGCCTCCTCTCGGCCACCTCCACGGCCCCCGCCGCGGCATCCGCCCCGCCGCCGCTCCCCAGCGCGGCCGCCGCCTCGGACGTGGGCGCGGATCGGGTGCGGTGGGACTACCGCGGGCAGCGGCAGCTCGTGCCGCTGGGACAGTGGATGCCCAAGGTGGCCGTGGACGCGTACGTCGCCCCCGAGGCCGTGCTCGCCGGCCAGGTCACCGTCCACGACGGCGCCTCCGTCTGGAGCGGCGCCGTCCTGCGGGGGGACCTCAACAAGATCACGCTCGGCTTCTGCGCCAACGTCCAGGAGCGATGCGTCCTCCATGCCGCATGGGCGGCGCCCACAGGTCACCCTCATCACTCGAAATGCTAGATCTGGTCGCTAGGCCTAGGACTGTTTCCTGAATTTCTTAGGGGATCTAGGACACGGTGGGACTGTGTTCCTTTCGGTTGGTGTAGTGAGCAGTCTGGCGTGGCTTGTAATTTGATGATGTCTTGCGCAGCTTGAGACTGAACTGAACCATTGTTTTTCTGAGGAGCTGCCCTGAATGGTTTACGTGCACTGTGGGCATGAGATGATCGGTCTCAAAGTAGTATAGAAAACGAGCATAAGCCAAATTTCAGCGAAACGAACAGGGCCTTTGTGTGCAAATCGGCATTAACATTTGCTCCATTACATGGTTCATCTCGTGCTGAATGGATATTGTGTAGCAGGTTATTAAGGAAAGTTGAACCGTGTTTCCTTGCTTGTTTTCTCTAGTGTACCTGTAACTACAAGTGGAAAAATGCTCTTGTAGATAGACCTGGCCAATTACACTAGTCATTCATTTCAGTAACGATTCGTTTAGATGGAAAAAGGATCCATATTAACTAGGTTGCATGTGAGTGTGTTACAATCTGTTTCATGGAAATCTAAGGAGGGGCACCTAGCTGTTTTCAATCTATGCATTTTACTGTTCAGTTGTGCTTGCAACCTCATAGAAAAATGTGAAGTTCCTATCTTTAACTCATTCAAGGAGCCACATTCAGTTTTGGTAATCTACCAGTTCTTTTCATACCTCACAATAATTTGCTTAGACTAGTGATGACCCACTAGCTAGTCTGTTATTGGAGTTTCCATGTACTACACTGGAGGTCCCTGAACCTTTAATGCTATGGTGTGACTGATGTCGAGTTCAGTGAGGTGAAAAGGTACTTTACAATTTGAGGGAACTATGCGAGACAGCTATGAAAGTTCTGTTTACTCTTTTTCATACTCCCTCCATCCCAGAATGATCATCATATTTTGTACAGGGAAAAGACAAAAATTACAAACTTTGACCAACAATTATTCAAATTATATATAAGTTTAGGACATGAAACTTCTATCAATAGATTTGTATTGAAAGTGCCTCTGAGATGATATTGATTCTTTAGAAAATGGCAACATATAGTTAGAGAAATTAGCGGCAATATATTTTGTTTGAAGGGCAGGCCTGGTGCAGTGGTGGGAGCTGTCTCACTGAGTCACCAGGTCACGGGTTCGAAGTAGCCTCTCCGCAGATTTTGCGGGGGGAAGGCTTGCCTCGGTTTTTCCCTTCCCCAAACCCCACTCATGTGGGAGCCTCTGGCACTGGGTCTGCCCTTTTTTTTCCCTGATCAAAATACACTTAGCATTCCAGGACGGAGGGAGTACTACTTAAGATTTTGGTTCACTAAAGATTGTGCTATTCTGTCTCGTGTAGTTGCTCTTGTTACATGGGCCTCATTGCCATTAGATGTGTCCATTTTGTCTGGCATTGTCTGGTTTGTACTCCCATTGCCCGTGACACAAAGCCCTAGCTTCATCCCCTGTCCCACCATCACTCTTGTCTTGTGTCTTGTTGTTCTGCAACTCTCTTCACTGCACAACCTAAACTCTCCTCCACTACTAGAGAGCTGAATCCTGGCTGGGTATATTTGGTTTATCTTTGAAGAATTCTCCTTCAACCTTTTTCCCCAATTCCTGATAAATAAGAATATACCTTTTTTGCTCATGAGGTCTACCCAGAAGCATTTCGCAGTAAACGAATAAAACTTTCTCTTGCAACTTTGTTACCCTGTCTAGTTCTTGCAGACATAACGACAAATATTTCTAGTGCCTGGAATTCATGAATGTGTTCTTTGTTTTCTCTACCTTGGTAGAATCCAGCAAATAACATTCAACATGATCCTTATAGGGAACAGAAGCATGTACTGAATGGGCTTATCAATATTTTTTTTTTGGCTCCGTTACTTAAGGCTGATGTATGTGGATGAGTGTTTCATCAAGTGGGGAAGACCTAAACTGTGGCCAGAAGGAAAACACTAACCGGAACAGCCATAAAACAGACCGTCAAAATATATTAGTTGTAACTATATCTTTGATCTTAGGATACTTTAGGGAAGAACCTATTTTTCCTTTAACAAGCGGTCACCATGTTTACTTCATTGGAATTTCTGTAGTAAAAATACTAGCAAACTAGTTTATGACTCCCTCCATTCATAATTATAAGTCATTCTAGTTTTCTAGATACATAACTTTTATTACATATCTAGACGTAACCTACATCTAGGTGCGTAGCAAAAAACAATGTACCTAGAAAAGCCCGAACGACTTATAATTTGGAACGGAGGGAGTAGATGATGAAGATGCCTCACTGCTCTGCTTTTCTCAGTTGCTTATTAGCATGAGGTCGCAAAGCAGCAGACAACTCAAAGTACAGATTCAAGTTTAGCTTTGAAAATAGCTGCTTCCTTTGTGCTATATTGTTAATTAGTCTGTGTAGCCTTTTGGATGGTGTTGAACAGTGTCTTACTCTTCCCATAAATTGTTCCATAAGATTTTGCTGACTTCTTAATTCTTATCTGTAACGTGTCTTAACAGTTTAATTTGTTAATGAGATTAGTTACAGTTTCAAAACTCCGCCTATGTTGTCTCAACATAGCAGGTCCCAAGCCCTGGTAAAGGAGGAGGGTTGTGATTGGCGTGGCGAGCCAACGTTAAATCTAGCCATTCTAATGGAGATGAAACCCGAAAGAAAACCGTTGGGGCGTAACCCTCTTAGCGACGCGCCATATCGGATGTGGTGGGCTTTGGACAAACATAAAGTCCCAACGAAGTACGTCCGACTCATTAAGGACATGTACAACAATGTTGTGACTAGTGTTCGAACAAGTGATGGAGACACGGATGACTTCCCGATTAGGATAGGACTACATCAAGGGTCAGCTTTGAGCCCTTATCTGTTTGCCTTAGTGATGGATGAGGTCACAAGGGACATACAAGGGGACATCCCTTGGTGTATGCTTTTCGCGGACGATGTAGTGCTAGTTGATGAAAGCCGGACAGGAGTGAATCAGAAGCTAGAGTTATGGCGGGATACTTTGGAGTCCAAAGGTTTTAGACTCAGTAGAACTAAAACTGAGTATATGAGATGTGACGTCGGCACTACTACTCGGGAGGAGGAAGATATTAGTTTGGAAGGTCAAGTAGTGCCTAGGAATGATACATTTCGATATTTAGGATCAATGCTACAGAGAGACGGGGATATTGATGAAGATGTTAGCCATAGAATCAAAGCAGGGTGGATGAAGTGGCGCCAAGCATCTGGTGTCCTATGTGACAAAAGGGTACCACAGAACCACAGAAGCTAAAAGGCAAGTTTTATAGGACGGCGATTAGACCTGCTATTTTGTATGGTGCAGAATGTTGGTCTACGAAAAGACGACATGTTCAACATATAAGTGTCGCGGAAATGCGTATGTTGCGTTGGATTTGCGGTCATATAAGAAAGGATCGAGTTCAGAACGATGATAAACGTGATAGATTAGGGATAGCACCAATTGAAGAAAAGCTTATCCAACACCGGTTGAGATGGTTTGGACATGTCCAACGGAGACCTCCAGAGGCACCGGTGCGTAGTGGAATCCTAAGCCAGGATAGTAACGTGAAGAGATGCAGAGGAAGACCGAAGTTGACTTGGGTAGAGGCAATAAAAGGAGACTTGAAAGGATGGAATATATCCAAAGACTTAGCCTTAGATAGAAGTGCTTGGAAAACAGCTATTCACGTGCCTGAACGTTGATTGCTTCTGTTGGGTTTCAACTCTAGCCTACCCCAACTTGTTTGGGACTTAAAGGCTTTGTTGTTGTTGTGTTGTTGTATTAGTTACAGTTTCAACCAAATTAAGCTGTTATCAGTCACTTAACATTTAGCTTTTATCATGTTAGTTGAAGCCTTAGATTCTGAGCATGGTAACCTAGGAAATTTGTGCATTCTAGAATGAACTGTTAAGGATTGCCCCCGTGAATGGTACTGTGTGCATACTGGACTGAGGATTTTGATTTTAGTTTCTGTAAATTAAATTTGATTCTGAACCAGTTTTTCTAGGATGCTAGACATGTACTCTTATTCATGAATATACCAAATCTAACATCTCTTGTCTGTTGTACTTCATGCCCTTTTTCGTTCAATGTCATGTTTATATCGCTATATGTGTATTTTATTGTAAACCAGGTAATCTCTCCTAGTGGTCCGTATGCTTTGCTCATGAAGTTTCATGATAATAAGATTGCCTTCTATTATAAGCTGGGCTAGTAAACATTTGTTAGAATCAATTTGTGAATCATGGTTTCTGGGTGCTACTTTCCTTGACTCTGAAGACGTAGCCTTGCCATATGGCGTACAGTTGCTACTTAAGTGTAGATGGATTGGAAATCTCTAAGTGTTAAATCAATGATCTTCATTGATGGCTACTGACTCACTAAGTCTATCTATTAACACTAATTGCATCCCTTGGCATTTTACGAAAATAATGCATGAGTTGCAAATATAAGCACTGCTATTTTATAAAAAGAAACCCACCGGTGTTATTTGGTTTTGTTCTAAGTTCATATTTTCCTGTAACCTTGGTCCTTGCTTGCCACCATTGGGTCTTATTTCCCTCTGTTAAAGCTACTTTGTTCTGGACATATGTGAATACTTTTCGCCACTGGCAACAAACTTGCTCTAAGGTATCATCCGAAGGAATTTTTAGATTTTCACCTTGTATTATAATGTTTGTACTCTGTATGTAACCTATTGGGAAAGATTGGGTTGGATCTCATCTCCAATTTGTGCTGTTTTCAGGTCTTCCAGCTGAGACACTCGTCGACCGGTATGTGACAGTGGGCGCCTACTGTCTGCTGCGCTCTTGCACCATTGAGCCCGAGTGCATCATTGGCCAGCACTCTATCCTCATGGAAGGTTCGCTGGTTGAGACCAACTCAATCCTTGAAGCTGGCTCTGTATTGGCCCCAGGGAGGAGGATTCCAACCGGTGAACTCTGGGCTGGAAGCCCGGCTAGGTTTGTTCGGAAGCTGACCAATGAGGAGATCATGGAGATTCCAAAGCTCGCAACTGCCATCAACGATCTGATGCAAAGCCATTTCTCGGAGTTCCTGCCTTACTCTAACGCTTATTTGGAGGTAGAGAAGTTGAAGAAGTCGTTCTCGATCCCCCTGTAAGAGCATGTTGCCCCCCTCGTCCAGTTGAATGAATGAGGAAATAAAGGTTCCCAAATACTAGATGTTTTGTATTGAATCAAACTTCTACTCTGGGTTGGATCTGTTCTAATCAATTTTTTTTGTTCATTGTTGTTGTGAGCATGGGGACACGTGCAGGAATCATGTCTTCGTATCTTTTTACGTAACCCAATGAACTGTCTTTTTTTTTTCATTCTGTGTTGATTTCAATTTTATTACGCAAAGGGAAATGCTAAAATTACAGACTTCACAGTTTGCTTAAGTTGCACTTGACATGGCGTGCCGACGTCGCCCAAAACCTCCGGTTTTTTATTAATATTCTCGGTGCCGGTTCGCCGCACGGTCAGATTTGGTTGCCACCCTAGGCATCCAAAGCTCTGGAGAACATCACCCAAACCCTGAATTCTCCTCTTTTATCTGATGGCACAATCATAGTTTTGTATTGTTAATCTGAAGTTACTGACTGATTAGGATTCCCAATCTACTTTAGGCAGATTAGAAGTTGAGGTTGACAATGGCAAGGGTAGAAAATGGCCTAAATCCTAGTCTCAATCCAATGTCTTAGCTCTAAATCCGAACACCATGTAGATTTTAACAACCACTCTCTTTACCCACTTAAACATAGTATCTGACCATGTTTTCATTACCCGGGCTCTATTCTTTGATGGCACGCATAATGCCTACATTACCCGGGCTGATTGCTGTTTGTTATGGAGGATTTGGTTTTGTTTGCTGTAACACTGAAATTCAAACATCGAATATTTATCCTTCCTAGCGAAAGTCAAACAAATCCAATCCATGGTGCGTGGTCCAGATTCCAGAGTACGTGCTTCGAGCTACTGGGTAGCACGGTTACGATTGATATTTCAATTCGGATTCGTATTCGGAGAAGTGAGACGATGGCCAGCGCCAGCAGTCCCGCTCCGACTCCGAACGCACGGGCGCATCGATCGAAAATCGAACCACTCCCCTTTCCGATTCAGGCATGAGTGCTGAGGTGGGCACGGCACAGACCTTCCTTACAAATATCAGAGGATCCCTGCATGCAATTCCTTGTCCACGACTCACCGTACGTACTGCGTCAGCCTCAGCCGGCCGTTGCATGCAGAGTTGCCGTCTGACTGCGCCGGCGACGAAGGAAAAGAAAAACAAGCAATGGCACGTCTCGACACGACCCACGAGGTGGAGGTGGACCTCGAGGCCGGACGACAAGACTCTCCGGCGCCGGCGTCATCACCTTGCACATCCACATCGGCGAACAACAAGCCCTCACAGAAGAACAAAAAGCAGAAGCGGCGGACGCGCGTCGTTGGCTGCTGCTGCCGCGTCGCCTGCGCCGCCCTCCTCGCCGCGGCGCTCGTCGCCGCGCTGCTCGGCGTGCTGTACCTGGCGCTGGACCCGAAGCTGCCCCGGTACTCGGTGCACGCGCTGAACGTGACGGCGTTCGGCATGGACGACGACATGACGGCGCGCGCCACGTTCGACGCGTCGGTGCGGTTCGAGAACCCCAACCGCGCCATCGGCATCCGCTACGAGGAAGGCTCCGACCTGTCCATCTGGTTCCGGGGATACCGCCTCTCCCGGGGCGCGCTCCCGGCGTTCTACCAGGGCCCACACGGCGACGCGGCGCTCGTGCGCGTCGCCATGAGCGAGGCGCGCCTGCAGGGCACGGGCGTCGTGGAGGTGATGCGCCACGTCAACGAGGCCGGCGGGGAGCTGCCGCTCGTGTTCCGCGGCGAGGTGCCCGTCCGGGTCAAGGTCGGGCCATTCACCACGGCCAAGCTCACGCCCAGCGTCCGCTGCGACCTCGTGCTCAACAGGCTCGCCACCGAGGGCAGCCTCGGGGTCAAGAGCATGGACTGCAAGTTAAGCATCAAGCTCTGGTGATCGTTCGTGATCACCGACGATTTTTTTTTTGCGATATATATATATATATATATATATATACAAAAAATACGAGCCATTTTAAATTTTGTAGTAAACGATTTGTTTACTAACAAATGTGTCGTGCATTACAATAGAATATATAATTTGTTGTACGGTTCTCTGGACCGGTTTATGTCAATAGTAATGAGCTATTTATCTTTGTTGGATTTAAATAAAAAATATTACAATTCTCATAATAAATATTAGGTGCGATAAAGTGATTAATCTTGAATGAAAAGTTGACTAGAGATTAACTCGTCTTAATAAATAAATAAATAAATAAATAAATAAATAAGGCCCTATTCGCTTATCAGCCACTTACAACAAATCAACGAACAATACTTTTCAGTCAGGCTTTTCAGCGAAACGAATATAACCTAAGTTGACTAAAGTGGAGGTTGACCCACCATAATATATATTGCTATGTGCACCTCTGTGTGATTAAGAAAGGTAGAAGATGAGTCACACGTGCGCGGCACATCATTGAATAGGCTCAGGTTCAAACAATTAGATCACAACATGAGTACAATTAGATCACAACATGAGTAGAACGGCACTAGTGTGACAACAATGTCGAGGCCTTAGTTGCCAGCGTCTGTCGTATGCCATTTGGGTTTTAGGTACCTATTCTGGGTTTATGTTTGGCACCCGTAAATACGAAAAGAGCAAGAGTGAAGAACGGGTGTAAAAATTTGTATAACTTTTACTATATTAGATATAAAATAAGTGTTTTTGAACATTGTGATCCGATCCACTTCTGTGAAGGTTGCACATGTATAGCTTCGTCACAAGAACAAGAAACGACGAAAGGCAATAAAGAGCAAACACAATCTTGTCAAATGCACTTCATATATGTGGCCACCATTTATGCCGACTTGCAATAGGCCTAATGCAGGTTATGCGTGGTTTTTTTGGGTGGTTCAGTGGTTAGTATAAGGAATGCTCACGTGGGTAGGGTGTGCGTGCGTTCGTTCATAGGGTGTTGTGCGCTCATGTATATAAGCGTCTGCGTCTGTAACTGGGTCTCGAAAAAAAAAAAGACAGGGCTAGAATAGGTGCATCTCTAACAATATCTTAAAAAGTTAAGTATGTTTTTTCCAAGGATGGATAGACTGAGAGTTACAATAAAAGATTGTCGGAGCGGATTGAAAATGGATTTACCGAATAATTAGAGATGCTCTAAAAACTTGTTTTAGACCTTTTTCAAAAGTTATTGGGTAAAAAAAAACCACCAGCAATAACCTTTTATTGGTTCTTAAAAAGCATATACGCCATTATCTCTATACATGTCTAAGCCGCCATAACTCGCCACCAGGGCCGGTCATCCAGTACCCTAGATCACACCTAAAACCTTCGAAACATAAACTTCATCACCCTTAGCTCACTCCCAAAACCTTCAAAAAAACGAAACCTTCATTCCATGCTCCATTTTCTAGTATTCTCATATCTAAAAATAATAGTCAGAGATGTAATATCGGTGAATCTTTGGGCAGTGGTAGTCAGGGACAACAGGAGGCGTAGTGGGAAGTTAAGATAAAAAGTTATTGGAATGTTTTTTTGTGCATCGATAGAAAGTATCGACCGTCCGTGTTTTTTTTTGTGCATCAATGCCTCATTATTTTAACATGTATAGATTGGGAGTTGAAATAAAAAGTTATTGGAATGTTTTTTCATAATGAAAAAAAGATTAGGAGTGGTTTTATTAAACTATTGGAGACGCTCTAAGCAAATCAATCACACACTCGTAGCGAATTCCAAATACAATTTTGACTGGGCCGATTTGGGCTTTCTGAAGAGCTCAACCATGCGGGGCAGGAAACGTATAGCTTGACAAGGAGAGGAAGAAGAATTTGTTTGCTCAGAAAAAAAAAGAGAAAGAAGAATTTGTTCCTGTGTTTTCGTCGGTACTCTGGACACTGACCCTCTGATAAAAAAGTGGAATTAAGTTGGCCGAGTTACGAGTGGCCGGGTGGGGTTATTGGGTTTGTACGTACTGTACTATATAGGCACGGCCCGAACACGCCACTGTGGGCCGGCGGGGTCCCGTGGTCTCTCGGCAGCCTGTGAAGGGAGGGAGGGGCCCAGGAGCAGGGCTCCCTCTCTCCACCCCAGTTCTGTTTGTCAGGGACTCAGGGTCGCTGCTAGTGCAGTAGTGTTAGGAGCTTGTTTAGATTGTAAATTTTTTATAATTTGGATATTGTAGTATGTTTTGTTTGTATTTGACAAATTTTGTCTGATCATGGACTAACTAGACTCAAAAGATTCGTCTCGTGATTTACAACCAAACTGTGCAATTAGTTATTTTTTTATCTATATTTAATGCTCCATGCATACATCCAAAAATTGATGTGATAGAGAAAGAATAAAAAAACTTAGAATTTGAAGATGATCTAAACAAGGCCTACGTCATGGTTGAGTCCAAAAGACGAATAGATGCAGGGGCACCTCACCTGAGAGAGAATGCTGCCGCGTCGTGGCTGCAAAGGAACGCCGATGCACACACATTACCCTCCCAGGCTTCCAGAACAACTCTAAATCTTTTTTTTTTCTTTTGCATAAAAAAACAGCACTCCAACAGTTTCTTTTGAAATGTTATTCAGATTCCACGGAGCGGTCCATATATACGTAGTACTCCCTCCGTCCAAAAAAAAATATAACTCCATGTTGTGTGTTAGTAAAAGTAGTTTATTATTCACATTTATAGCTTCAAAATAGTTTATTATAAAAATATATTTCGTAATTAATTTAATAATATTTATTTGATATTATAAATATTGATATTTTTTTTATCTATAATTAATCGAACTTAGGATAGGAAGCCATGACCCTGGACGGAGGGATTAGGGTAGAGCGGAATCGGAGGACCGGAGGAGCGCGTATGCGGTGTGCTTTTGCTCATCTCGACATCTCATCTCTGCGCCACACGGGGAGCAGGAGCAGTGAATGCCTACAGCGACGGGTCGGCGACGCGCTTCCGTTAGCACTTAGCAGCAGCGTCTCATCTCGTCGCTCCTAGACCGGACCATCCATCCATCCAAGGGCAAGTCAGGTCACATCGATCACCATTCACCACGGAACAGAGCTGCATTTTGCGTTGTGAGGTGTGGGTTCTGTAGCCGGGCTAGCACGGCACGGGATCGGGACGGCAGTGTCTGAATTCGGCAACCTGGCCGGTACCACAAACGGAGCGGCTCGCCTGTGTCTGTGTGGCCTCGTCTCGCCGTCTCCTTGACCGTACCCGTACCCGTACCCGTACCCCGCCGGTTTCTCTTAGAGCGACATGGACAGGACGTGAGGGTGAGGCTGTCCGCAGACCTGCAGTGCATCAGGATACAGCACCGCGTCGTGGCTTGTGTCACGTCGGCGGCCTCCATGGCCGTCAGGCCTTTCGCTTTTGCAGCTAGCCTGGCGCCTGCTGCCTGCCTGGACGGTTGGACGACTCGGACGCCGTACACGATGGGTTCAGATTCTTCGAGGCCACTCGACGGTCAGCGCCCGGCCCCGTGTGCCCGTGTTCTAGCGCCAGCAGGTTTGCCCGTGTCGTGCTCGTGCACTTTGCCCGAGCAGCCGAGGACAAAAATCTCCGTCACTTTAGTTCTCGCCTCTCACGGTCTCACCCACAAGGCCACATCTACTCGGGCCCACTTTGGAACATAGAATTTACAAAACAATGGAACAGGATCCTACATGATTTCAGAGACCGTTGGAAGCAACGTGGGAAAAGCACGGGAAACAAAACACTGAGATTGGAGCTCATGTTTAATTTCCTTCAAAATTCCTTCACAATGGTCTAATCCATAGGAATTTCAAAGGAATTATTGGAACACATTCCTTTGTTCCAAAGGGCCACACAAGAATTTTTTCTATAGGGTTCGGATCCATCAAAACTCCCATACTTTTCCTCCATTCCAAAGGAAGCCTCAATCGGAATCGGCTTCCTCTGCTCTCTGCCGTCGTGATGCCCCTGATTTACGACTCATTTGGAACAAATGGTTTTCATAGGAAAAACATAGGATACTTTATTCTATAGGATTGGTTACTGTAGCACCATTTGGAACATAGGATTGTGCCATAGGAAAAATACAGGAAACCTTCCATTGGGTCTCCAAGCTCATGTTTTAAATTCCTATATTTTTTTCCTATGAACCATCCAAACACCAATTCCTATGTTTTTTTTTTGGTCTTTACGATCCTCTGTTATGCATATGCAATCTCATCCTATCCCTAATTTTTTTTTTCTATTCCCATGTTCTTCTAATCCTACGTTCTAAGAAAAAGCCCTTACTGTATTCCGCTCTATATCTTTCTTTTTTTAGGGAGTATTCCGCTCTATATCTTTTTTATTTGAGGGAGTATTCCCCTGGCCTATCGTTGCGGCTGGCTGGCTGGCTAGCTTCCGTTGGGTCCAGAGCATCATGTGCTTGGACTTGGCGTCGACCCATTGATTGCCACGACCGCGACCGACCGTGGAGGAGCGCCCAAGGCCCATTGGCCAGACTGCCAGAGGCTGGCCGAGCGGCCCCAGCAATGCGTGCGCCGGACTGCTTGCTTTGCTTTGCCCCAGAAAAGCCGGGACGAGCGCCGCGCTGTGTCAGACGAGCTGCATGTGGCGGAGCGAGTACTGACGAGGCACCGCGCCGTCGCGCCTCACGCCGCGCCACCAAAGTACCCCTCCATCCAAAACATGCAATTATATAATTCATACAAGTCAAATTAGTTTAAATTTAACTAAGTTTACAGTATTAACATTTACTTCCTCCGTCTCAGAATAAGTTGTCTAAATAGTATTAACTAAGTTATACTAAATAGTATTAACGTTACTGGTTGTATGGTGTGTATAGGACCTCTTTGGAAGGGCTTCAATAGCTCTAGAGATTGTTTGGTTGTCCGCCGTCATGCCACACATGCGGCTGCCACGGATAGCTGACTAGTGTTTGGTTTGCATGTAAAGGGTGACAGCCACGGGTTCCTCCCGTTCATTTTCTCGCCACAGTTGGGGCAGCCAAATTCTTCGTTACAGGCTTTGGCGATGCCACAACTGCTATGGCAGGCTTTGGCCAAGGACCAAACATCCCCCTAGGGCTTTGTTTAGATTGCAAATTTTTGCAACATGGACACTGTAGCACGTTTCGTTTGTATTTGACAAACTTTGTCTGATTATGGACTAACTAGGCTCAAAAGATCCATCTCGTGATTTTACAACCAAACTATGTAATTAGTTATTTTTTTACCTACATTTAATGCTCCATACATGCGTTCAAAAATTGATGTGATGGAGAGAGAGTAAAAAAACTTGGAATTTAGAGATGATCTAAACAAGGCCTAGATCCATAAACATAGCTCCATTCCACTGGAAGGTGCCTCACCCCTTCTGGCTGGCCAGAGTCAGCCATGGCCATGCCAGCGTTGACCCATATGCTAATGTGTCAAAATATAAATTGTGCAACCTTCTAGGGGCTTGAGTGGCCATTCCCACAAAAACCTTCATTTTCTTGATCTAGAGTTGTGTTTCTAAACCAAAAATGTGTAACAGCTCCGTGCTGTTAGACCAACTCCAGAGTGGAGCTACTCCATGGTGCAGTTGGTGGTCCGAACCTATTTTCATAGTGCTAGATCTCTTCCAAACAAGCCCATAGACCCCCAAAGATGTTTGGACCTGTACGACTGCACCCCTTCTATAGGGACCCTCACTCCACCATTTTGCATAATTGGATCTCAACTAGAAATGTGCTGAGAAACACCATTTTGCATGCTTGTTCATTAACCCGACATGTGCTGGAAACGTCATTTCGTCGATTGCATCCCCTCTCACGTAGAGCACAAAGCCATCTTCGAGAAGCCAAAAGGCGGAGTCATGTAGAGAGACAAGGAGTCCAGGGAAGTCTTACTCGTGATCCCAAAGAGTGTGAAGTTAGTATCGTGGGTGCATCGTGGGCATGAGATAATTGGTCTCAAAGTAGTATAAAAAATCAGTATACATCCTGAGTCTTTGAGTGCTAGCCATATGAGGTCATACGCATGGCTATAAATTCACTAGTCAACGCTACGAAACGTTGACATTTATAATAGTTTGACTTAGGATAAATTTATAAATATTTATATTTTAGAACGAAGTAACAAACTTTATATTTTAGAATAGAGGAGGATTAATGGAAACAAACTAGTCCCTTCCTTAGAAACTATAAGTTGTTCGGTTTTTTCTAAACACATAATTTTTATTATACATTTAGGTATAAGTAGCAATGTATCTATAAGAGTCAAAATATCTTATGGAGAGAGTATTTAATTTTCTCCCGCTCGTTTCCATTATGATGGTGGAGTGAAAAAGTAAGGACATGTTTCGTCCCTGCAACAGTTTATCACAGTTTAGGTACTCCCTCTGTTTTTAAATATTTGTCGACACGGTTTGCATGCTGATAAGTTTGAGTGTTTGACTATATTTATAGAAAAAAATTATCTCTAAATAAATTTATTATAAAAAATAGATTCAACGATTTATCTAATGATATTAATTATATACCATAAATATTAATATTTTTATATATTTGATTAAATTTATTTCTCGGTAAGCGAAAACGACAGTTAAGTGGGAGTATTGACGTATCACCTATGCGCATGGGAAGGAACGCGCTACGCAAATGATTGGATGGGCATCATGCTTCTTGGCTCGTCAAACTTTCTAATAGAAGACTCATTTTGTAAACTATGGCTTCGTTCGCTTCGCTAAAAAACAAGTCGAAACATTGTTCCGGCTGATTTGTTATGAAAAAAAAAATACTGTTCCGGCTAAAAAAATAAGCTGAAAAAGACAGATTATAAGATAAGCGAATAGGGCCTATATATATACTTTTGCCATAATCGCGACAAGCATTGATATATCTACATGAAGAAAAAAAGAAACGTTACAATTTGCTGATTAATAGAATTCGGCAAGCTGCGTAGAGTATATTAATATTACTGCTCTGTGTACCACGAAAGGACCACGACTCCACGAGTAGTACTCCCAAAGCAAAGAGTAGTACCCCTTGGATGGGAGAAGCGAGGCAACAATCCCCATCATCCCCACAACAGTGTAGTCGCCAAACAATGGCCGATGGTGGTACTCTACGTGATAGCGATAGCTCTTGTGTTGCCCCCCTCCTTCCTGCTGACGAGGGCAACTCCAACCAATCTCTTAAATTTTGCTCCTCTATTTCTGCAAACAAAAGTCCCTTATCTATTTTTTATCCCTTACTCTTTAGAGCACTTCAACCGATCTTCTAAATTTTTCCTACTTTTATACTGTATTGTTATGGACCCTGTTTAATGGTCCCACTTGTCACCTTAATGGAAGAGAAAAAGCATGATGAGAGAAAGGATGAGAGACTCCTATATCTAGGAGTTTAAGAGAGAAGAATAAAAGTCGAGAAAGGATGAGAGACTCTTACATCTAGAAGTTTAGGAGAGAGGAATAAAAGTCCCTTATTCATCGGGGCTTGAATAGGGTTCGATTGATGCGTTTGAACTCTGACTTCGGTTGAAGTTGAGGAATTAAAGAAAGACGAAAGAACAGGCATGTTGGCTTCTTTTATAATCCGGTTTTTTCAGCTTATTCACCGTTTCACCCCCCCGGTCGCTGACCCCATACGGATATTTAGAGGGGGTAAAAAAGCTCCCAATTGGATCTGGGGCCGAAGGGCGTACTTAGTATTGGATAAGGCAAATACCCACCAACAGCCCACCAGAAACCAGCCAGAACTGATGAAAGAGCTACAGTACACCAGTTCACCAAGAACATGTCTGCAGTTGGGGATAAGCAGGGCAATCCAGGCAAGAGTTGAAAAACCCAACAACACCGGACCAATCATTTACTAGGGATGAACCAGCCGCCTAATTACATCACAAAAGCAAGGGGCTTTACCTGCATCCCACAGATGGAACAGTCAAGCAAGAGCAGGATAAACGCAAGCACGCAAGACCATAATTCACACAGTTATGAAGCACCAAGAGATGTTCATCTTGTTTCAGTTGCAGTTGCACCTTCACTGGTTGCCATAATTACCCCATACTACAATATAGCTTAGCTACCCGCGCTTGCAGATTTCCGATTTCCCTTCCCCAACTGAGAAGAGAATTGCCAGCGCTTTTTTTTTTTACCTCTGCTGCTGCTGCCTACGCAGTCCGATCTTTTGCCAAAAGTACCCTAGAGAGGCCCCGCATTTAGAGGAATGCCATTGGCCGCCTGCTGTGCTGCCCCTAGGTGGCGCCGCTCTCCACGGCGGCGGGGCTCCAAATCCCCCAGCGGCGGAGGTTGAGCACCCCGCCCATCACGTCCGCCCACCCGCGCTTCCTCTCCTCCTCGGCCTCCGCCGCCACCTCGCCGCCGCCGCTGCATTCCTCCGCTTGGGCCTCCGCCGCGGCAGTCTCTTCCGGGACATTCTCCTTGTTCTCTGAGAGGCAGGCCGCGGGAGCCGGGGTACAAGGGCAGGAAGGAAGGAGCGGCGACGAGAGGGGTTCCTCGGCCACCTCGGAAGCGGCGGGCTCCGGGGACTCGGGGCTGCTCCGCGCCGGCACCGGCGGCTGCGGCGGAGGCGGTGGAGGCGTAGTGGCGGCAGGAGCCCTGCCGCGCTTGCCCTTGTCGCGGCGCTTGGAGGGAGGTGTGGCGGCGGCGGCGGAGGACTCGGCGGCGCTGAGGTGCTCCTCGAAGGCCTCGAGGGCGTCGTGGATGCGGTCGTGCTGCGGGGAGCAGTCCCACCGCGACCAGAAGCTGCCGTAGCACTCGAAGCACAGGCACCCGACGGTCGGCGGGTGGCCGCGCCGGCTACGCGGCCCGCTGCCTCCGCCTTGCGCCTGCTGCTCCGGCGGCGGCGCGGTGGCGGCGCCCCAGCCCACCAGGAACGAGCGCGTGACGAGGTGGGCCAGCACCCGCTGGTCCTCGGGGCACAGCCCGGCGACGAGGACGAGGATGGCGGCCGGGAGGAGCCGGAACGCCGCCGCGATGGGGTCCTCGGCGGGCGATGGGTGGATCTTGCCGCCCTTGCCGGGCTTGGGGCACAGCGCCTTCATGGCCGCCGCTGGGCCTCGGGGGCGGTGGCGGTGGCGGTAGGGTTTAAGCCCCACCTCGTCGCGGAGGGTGGTGGGCTGTTAGGGTTTGGGGCTGAGGAAGAAGGAAGAAAAGGGGGGGAGAAGCGGAGGGGGCGGAGAAGGTGGTGGTGGGGTTGTGGCCTTGTGGGGGTGGTGGGCTTCGGGAGGAGCGCTTATAGGGAGGGGCGAGGTGCACAGGAAACAGTTGCTCTCCTCAGCTGTTCTTTTGCTTTCTCCGCTCTCTCAAGATGCTCCTCCGAGTTTTCGCGTTTTGCATATTCCTCCTACGTGTCATTCGTTAATGCAGCTGTTTTATGTTCAATCAGCTTCATGTGCCCTGAGTTAAAAAAAAACTTCATTTATACACAAATGTTTCTATTATATAGCTTCATTTATATTCATAAACCCACATCAGTGTTTCTGGTTCATCTCGCCATAAAATGAATGATACACAAATGCTTCTACTATACGACTTTATTTATAGTCATAAAACCCTGGGGGGTGTTTCTGGTTCATCCTGCCAGAAAATGAATGAGGTGGCCTCGTTTTTTCTTTAAGATAAACTACTTGCTTGGTTCGAAAAAAATACAATTCTAATGTAGTATGGTAGATGATGAGTTCTTGGTTTGTTTTGCTAAAATGATTATGCTAAGCATAAATATAGTTGGACGCAATGTTGTTGTGACTCGCATCAAATTGTCAATGGATCTTTCTTCCAACCTCGATTGTACCAATTGAGTGTATGGCATTGACATGTAGTAGGAAATGATAACCATCGTTAGAACTATAGTTAGGATAAAGTAGATACAAGTTCGATCTCTCTTTTTTAAAAAAAATCACACACAGAGGTTTTCGTGATTTCTCTTAAGTAAAGTTTGATCCAGGTTTCAAGAATGAGGTATGGTTAATGTAAACGCCAAACCACTATCGTTGTTAGTCGCAAGAACCCGAACAAGAAACATACTATGCATGAATTAGGCGAAAAAGATGATGGCTTGTGTAGATTGACCATTCGATCTTTAGTCTTCACATCTTAACTTGTAGTCGCAAGAACCCGAACAAAGCACATTAACTAAATGCTTTTTGTGAGTGCTAGAGTAGTAATAGGTTCACATCTTAAAAGAAGTCATTCAGTACGTGGTTGAACCAACTTGTAGAGGTAATGTAAGTGTAATAATAGCAGTCCATTTTCAATGGCAAGAGCCTTCTGCGTTACTCCCTCTTCTAAATAAATTAACTTCTAGTGTTTTCTATTTTTTTATAAGTGTCATTAAATTATGAAAAAAGGACACCAATATTTATGATTTAAAAATACTATCTTTAAATAATTTATAAAATATATTTTCATCATAATATAATTTTTGATGTCATAGATGTTAGACATTCTTTTTTGGTGATGAAGTTGATTGGCTCAAAATGTTCGACTTACTCCTCCGTAGAATAATAGGAGTATTTTCGTGCCAAAGTTTGGACAAACCAGAGCAAACGAATCAGTGCCAAAGTTTGGACAAACCAGGTTTTATATGATGCAATGTGGCAGTTTAACGAGGGGGAGCGGGGAACACTGACACTTTTTGGCAATTTCTTTTGATTTTTTTTTAAAGGCGAACGCAGTTTCCCAGGATCCTTCAGGCTCCGCGCGGAGCAGAACAGCCGCCTATCAGCGCAGCCTCCCTGACCCGAGACGGATGCAAAGCCGTCCGATGGCGCCACGTAACCGCTCCAGGCCCATAGGGGCCGTCCGTCCCACGCGAGCACGGGCAGCTGCCGGTGGCGGTTCTCGCCTCGCACGGGCGATCTCCGGGGCCCGTGTCAGCGAGACGGGCGAGGGCGTCGTGGGTCACGACGTGGCATCGTCTCGGGAGGTCCGAGCCCAGCCCGGGGCCTCGTGGATTCCGGCTCACAGGAGTGTGAGCCCAGCCAGGTCCGGGACGGGTCCCACGCGGTTCACGCTGGATGGTGGTGGCCCAGCTGTCAGTGGTGCTGCTCCAACCGATTGGAGGGGGGAACTCGTGCGTCCTTGAGGTTTTCTTTTATTTTTAACATTTTTTAAAACTATTTTTAAATATGATACTGTTTATTTTTTTTAAACTAACACTTTTGACCGCGCCTATTCGCATGACGTGGTGAAATTACGTTGCAAATAGGGGCATGGTAAGAGCGATGACGTGGCAGCGACTAGGGCCGTCGAACGCTAGCGTGGCCGAGGCTGCCACGCCGTGGATCTGAGCGCGACACTGACTCGCCATGGAGAATGGCACGGCAATGCTCCCGCCGGCCTGTTGTAACCCACGTCAGATCGAAGAAAACCACGGCCGCCATCCCTGTCGCGCAGTCACCGCCTCACCAGACAACTCCGGCAGCTAGAAGCCTAGAAAAGATAACAACGTTGCGTTGCCGTCGGATTTTACTTTTCCCGTAAAGAAAAAGACAAGACGATTAGCATTAAAGTATTGTTGGCGATATGCATAGCTATCCCAGAACCACAGAGACAACACAATACCCTTCACAAGCAAGAACCGCATCAGCGCTAGTGAGTAGTGACCCAACTCTTTTTTTTTTTTTAAGATTTAACCGTTTGCAGTACACAAACCGACAACCGTAATCAGACGCTAAGAGCGCCTACGCGTTAATCACCGTCTGGCCACTGGCAGAAGCCAAAGCTGGCGAGCTTCTCGAACCCTCCTGAGGGCGAAAAGACGGGGGCCTCGTCGACGTCGCTGGCCTCACCGGCGACGGCGACGCGACACCACATTCAATTCAACTCGTTAAACTGAGTACCATCAGCGACGTCGCAAATGGCGATTAGCCATGACAAAAGAGCAAAACTTTATCGGGTCTGGGTAGATTACACATGACGCTGCATTACACCGGGGCGGCGCGGGGTACTGATCTCATTTACACAGGTCTGCTGGTACTGATCTCGGAGCACTGATTAAACTAGCTACTACTAACTGATAATTTAACTAAACCGACCGCTAAAACCCAAGCCATGGTTCTTGGTCTGATACGGAGACGGACGGGGGAAGGGGCGCCGACGGCAAACCAGCGGATGGAACGGAGCGAGCTCACATGACGGAGCAGGCGTTGGGGTTCTCGTCGCTGAACATCTGGGGCGCGTGGAGATGGGAGGGGCCGTGCCCGTAGGCCTGGAATTTTTTTTAACATTTTTTAAACTAATTTTAAATCAAACATTGTTTAAATTTTTTTCTTATAAAACTAACACTTTTGGCCGCGCGCCTATTTTCCTAGCGTGACGAAACGCCTGTGCCGCGCCATGGTGGCGCGGCGAGAGGGGTGACATGGCGACGATGGGCGCTGACCGATCTTGGCGCGGCACTGACGCGCCATAGCCCATGGCGCGGCAGTTTCAGGTAAATATCGCCCGTGAGCCGCCGCCCTCCCTTTGTTCCGCCGCGCGCGCCGCCGCCGCCGCTCTTCGCCGCTTGCGCCGCTTGCATCGCCACCGCCGCAGATGCCACCCATCGCGCCGCTGCTGCCGCCACCGCGCCGCCGCCGACGCCGCTTCGATCAAGACGCCGCGACGCCACCGGGGCGCCGCCACTCTGCCGCGCCAGCAGACGTCCGCCCGGCGCGCAAGCAGCGGCATACTTGCCACCGCCGCGTTCAAGACGCCGCCCACGACGACGACGCACCCAGACGACCATGACGCGACGCGCGCATGCTTAAGAACGAGTAAGATTGATTAAAGTCCTAATTAAGTGCTAATTTTGGTTTAGGCGTTCCTGTAATTAGGTTAATTAAGATATTGTCTAAGTATAAGTTCTAACAATTGGTATGCGAGAAGCCGCTTATCCTAATTCTTGAACCCTAAGACCTAATTAGTGTTTAGTTAAGATCTAAATAGCTCCGGATTTGTTCGATTCAAAGTTCTTTAAGCCAAATCAGAATATAGGGTTTCACTTAAGCACCGAGAAGGAGGGGAGTCGAATCAACTTCAACACTAAGCCCTAATTTTTGCCCAAATTCGAACCCTAGGAATGCAAATTACCCAAATCTGATAATAATCCCCAACCCTAAGATCAGTAAGACGCTTTTCACTTACCTTAAGAACTAAGATAGCGCCGTCGGGCTCCTTCACGAGTTCGCCGGTGGCCACAGAAGGGAGCCACGCCGCCGGCCTGCTATGCGCGCGCGTGGTCTCCACGCCACGGACGCCCGCAGGCATAGAAGACGAGGGCAGCAGGTCCATACATAGAAGTTGCTTATTTTCCTAGTGAAGTTGTTTAATATGTCATTTAATGTTACTTTGAATATATACATGTGCTTTCATATTGTGTTCGTATTGCATAACAAGTAGTTCAAATTTTCCAATGCTACATAATGTTAATTTGAATATTGTTAATTTGAATACTCTAACCCTTTGTTTATTAATTTGTAACAGGATGGCCCCTCCCACGCAGCACCAGTTGTACCCCCTTCTTGAGGTGGAGTACGACGAGCCGCACCGTGCACACTTCTTGACTGACACCGACGCAGAGGTGCCCTTGCCTCCTTTGAGGCCCCGCACGCACACCAGGGCGCACCAGTGGGACGAGCGTTACGCCCCGTACATACGGCGTGCCGGCTTTCTCGAGCTAGTCCGTGTTGTCAACTACGGTCTTCCGCCCCTTGACCCAGCATTACTTACTGCAGCTGTAGATAGGTGTGAGTGCCTTCATTATACGTAAACATTCTTATAACAAACTTTAGGCAACTAACAGTCGTTCTATTCTTATAACATGTGGAGCCCTGAGACCCACATATTCCACCTACCTTGCGGCGAGATGACCTTGACCATGCAGGACGTGAAGGCTATCTTTGGCCTTCGGTTGGGGGGACTTCTAGTGACAGGTATAGTTGACAATGATCACTGCAGGGAGCTGGTGGCTTAGTTCACTGGCTTTCTTCCACCGGGCGATGAGGTTAATAAGAAAAATAAGTGAGCAATTCAAGCCTATTTAATACTTGCATTTCTTTCTTGCAGCCATCGGGTCTCATTTTCTTAGGTGAATTTCAAGAAAAGTTCCGATGTTTCGTTGTCGTGGATCACAAGCGCTTTGATTACTTGGACCCATAGGCTGATGAGGCTCAGATCGACAGGTTCGCTAGAGTGTGGCTCTAGCACTTCCTTGGTGCTTTCCTATTCCTAGACGCCTTGAGCAACACGATCAGTTGGATCTTTGTTAACATACTACGCCAGCCGTGATAACATAGCGGCGTATAGTTGGGGCAGCGCAGTCCTAACATGGACGTATCGACGGCTATGCGTTGCCTGCCGTCGCACCTCAAGGTATGCAAACCTTGGGGGTTGCTCCTACCTACTTCAGATTTGGTGTTGGGAACGATGGCCCATTGGGAGGCCCCTGTTACTGGTTTACCAGTAAGTACTTCGATTCACTATATTCTTCGAGGCAGTTACATAAGATTAAATTATTAATAGCTAATTTATTATCGTGTTCAATGCAGCATTGGAATGGGTAGGATACACTCTCTATAGCTCTGTATATCTGGACGCAAGAAGAGTTAGTTAGAGGGAATGTGAGGCGCAAGTACAGGGAGTACACGGACTGTCTTGACGTCCTGACACAGCACCAGGCTATGCTCTTTACTATCATACATGTGTCTTGTTCGATGTACACTATATCACAACCTAACTCAATTACGAAATGTTCAGGTGCATTGGTGTCCTTGGGATGCTCCGGAGCTCCAGTACTATCTGAGTCCTGTCACTAGGGATGAGTCAGACGAGTATCGCTGCAACGTCCCTCTTATTTTCTTCCACGTGGTGGTCTTGGCGTGTCAGTGCCGCACGTCAGTCCCTGCCACATCATCGGTCAGCGCCCTGGTCATCACCACATCATCCTCCTGCCACGCCACCTTGCATGGCGCGGCACAGGCGTTTCGCCGCTGTCGGTGTTTCGAACAAGCACCAGCTAGTAAATTTGTAATTATGCGCGTTAGGCCCGGATGGTGCGCTAAAGGACACAAGGTTTATATTGGTTCGGACTGAATGTCCCTACGTCCAGTCTATTGCTGCTCGTGTTATTAGCGCTAATAGCGGTTCATAGTAGGGGGTACAAACGGTCGAGAGAGGGACTGGTCCTAGATCTCTGATGGAAGGGTCAAAAGGAGGCCAAGAGCCTGACGGTGGCTTGGCTGTGTATGTGAGTTGAACTGAACCCTCTTTGAGTTTGTCTGTATGTCAGTTGTTCGTTTTTTGTTCGTCCCTCTAGTGGGGAGCCCTGCCCTCCCTTTTATAGACCAAGGGGAGAGCAAGGGTTACAGATGGGAGAAAGAGGAAAATACCAAGGGTATAGAAAGTCCTTCGAAGGATTTAGGTCTTCCTTTTTCCCAGCGCCTACCTTGTTTAACATGGCAGACCGTGTCAGAAGTGGTGTGTTCGCTGATCTTTGTAGGCCATGCCCTGGCCTCTTTTAGCAAGTGGGTGCGTCCCATCCCGCCCCTACAGGCGGTGCATCGGACAGGGTTGCTGAACCCCGACCCCGTAGGGAGTGGATGTCGCGGTGACTGCTTGTTCTGCCATTGTAGAGGACGGGAGTCTCTCCTTGGAGCGTAGTGGTTATCGTATGTCCGTGTCGGGTTCTTCGCCTGGTGGTTTGAAGGCGGCACCTACAACACTGTAGGGTGAAGAGCACGCGCCTACAATACTATCTAGGCTCTGCTACTCCTGGAAGGGTCTAAGGGCCTATCCCATGATGCCCTGGCGGTACTCTCCTGTAGGGGCGCAGGGCACGGTCCTTGACGCCGCGGTTGACCCGAACGTCTTGTGCTACCTTGTGCCTAGCATCATGAGGGAGCGGGGTACAGTTGTCAGGCGAGGCGAAGCCAATCCTGGGACATCGGGCGAGGCGGAACCCAGCCCTCGGGGGTCGGGCGAGGCGGAGCCTTGCCCTCGGGGGTCGGGCGAGGCGGAGTCTAGCCCCCAGCCCTCGGGCGAGGTGGAGCCGTCCCCCAGCCGTCGGGGGAGGCGGAGCTGGCCGACGGGCCTCGTGCGAGGTGGAGCCGTCCCCCAGCCGTTGGGGGAGGCAGAGCTGGCTGACGGGCATTGGGCGAGGCGGAACCAAAACTCCCGTCGTTCGGGCAAGAAGCGCAGCGGTGTTCTTTGTCCGTTCGGGAGTTTTTAACGTTCGATGGTTATTAGTTCCATCTCCTTGGGTACCCCGGTATTAGGTTCCCGACAGTAGCCCCCAAGCCCCCAGGTGATTTGAGTAGAATCGTCTAGGGGGTAGTATCGGAGTCAATTCGCCAGAGGGTGCGCGCGTGTAGCTCCCGAGCCCCCAGGTGATTTGGGTAGAATCGTCCGGGGGGTAGTATCGGGCCCTCCATGGGTAAGGCCGTAAGACTTGGCGTTTCGTTGACTGGATTTTCTTTGCGGGAATCATGGTATCCCATTTGTGGGGATTTCATTCAGGTTTGGCCTAATTGGAGCTACCGTGGATCGAGACCCTGGCGATGCTTGCGTCCTTGAATCCTGGTCATTCTTCGGGCCCATCCCTCGCTAGGGCATCCATCGAGACGGTTCAGACCGAGCCCTGGTCGTAATGGGCCCAGGCGGCTCGGAGAAGAGATTTTTCTAGCCCACGTCCCCTCTGTGGGAAAAGAGTCCGGTCGCTTCGGGAAGGCAAACCGTCCAGCGCGATTCTGGTGGGAGAGGATAGGGATCGTGGGCGCGTGTCCCGCGATGTGACGCGATGGTGCGCGTGGCAGGCCCGGAGATCGAGGCGGACGGTTGCCTTTCTCGCATCCATCGCCCCTATAAAACCATGGGGTTCGCCCCCAGGGTTCCGTATTTCGCCCCCTTGCCTTCGCGTCTGAGACCTCCATCGCCAATCGCCCTAGCCTCCTGCGCCCGTGCCGCTACCACCGTCGAGCTCGCTGCTGCCTTCTTCTCCGTGCTGCTCCCGCCATCGCAATGGACCCGGGGTACAAATCCAACATCTCCCTTCGGCGCCTGGAGGGCCTCGTCCGCCGGGGCCTCCTTTGCCCGTTGACCGCCGCCGAGGAGTGGCGGCTGTCCGGTGAGGAGGAGCCGCAGCCGCTCGAAGGGTACGTCGTGTCTTTTGCTCACTTCCATGAGCGGGGATTCGCCATGCCCGCCCATCCGTTTTTCCAGGGACTGCTGGACTACTATCAGGTGGAGCTACAACACCTTACCCCCAACGGGATCCAGCACATTACGGCGTTCGTCGCCCTGTGCGAGGGGTTCTTGGGGATCAGTCCCCACTTTAACCTGTGGCGGTATCTCTTTGCCGTCACCTTGGTGAAGAGGCGGGTCGGGCAGCAAGAGCTGCATGCGCTGGTGGGGTGCGCCAGCATCCACCTACGCAACACCCGAGGGGGGACGTACTCGCTAATGCGTTTGTCTACCTCCAACAAGGGGTGGCATTCGCAGTGATTCTATGTCAAGAATGACGCCGCCGCCCCCTTGCCAGCTTTCACCGGGCGCTACATCTTGGAGGCCCCAGGGTCATGGGGGTGGGGCATCCCGGGTAAGGGAAAGAAGCTACTCAACGGCCTTCTCGCCGCCCTCCAAACTCTAAAGCAAAGGGGCGTGAAGGGGGCGGGGATCATCGGTGCCTACCATGCAAGGAGGGTTGCGCCGCTGATGGCGCGCGCACTCCCCCTGTATCAGATGGTGCCCGAAGCGTCGTTCGAAGGGACGGTGCTCGTTGACGAGGCGCTTCCTTACTCTGAAGTGGCGCAGCGCGTCAAGGAGGCGATGGAGCCCACGAAGGACTCCCGTGGCGCCATCGTTGACTTTGTGTATCCGGTGCCGGGACATCCCCCAATGCGGCTGGAACCGGGGTTTGTTGATTTCGTAAGTCTTTTTTCCCTTCGCTTCTCTTTTCACTTGAAATTTCCGATCCCCTAATGCTAACCTTGGGATGGCGGGACCAGCCGGGGGGACTGCACTTCAAGGACAGCCCGGCTCCGTTGCCGAAGGACCCAACCCAGGCGGCAACGAACCGCGCCACGGCTGGTTGGGACAAGAGGACGAGGGAGCTCGTGAAGAAAAAGGCGATACGAAAGCAGCAAGCTCGAGATCGAGGAGAGGAGACGAGCAGTGAAGACGACGATGACGATGATGAGTCCAATGAGGGAAGCAGCCGGCGTGGATTGGGGTGACCTGGTGGACAAGGACTCGTTGCCCCTATAGGGACCCTTCCCGTTCCACGTGGAGGGAAGTGAGTCTATGGGAACGGTGGAGGATCGGTGGATGGGAGGGGACGGATCCGAGACCGTCCCAGCGGTGCTGGTGGAGGGGGGCGGCTCCGATGCCGTGCCCCGCGAGATGATTGAGAGGAGTGGCTCTGGCGCCGCGCCCCATGAGACGGTGGAGGGGAGCGGCTCTGGCGCTGCGCCCCACGAGGTGATAGAGGAGAGCGGCTCTGGCACCGCGCCGCATGAGACGGTGGAGGGGAGCGGTTCTGGTGCCGTGCCCCATGAGACAAGGGAGACGAGCCCCCTACTTCGGAGCAGGGGGCATGCTCGAAACGGTCCTGCCCGCATGAGTTGGAGCAGGGGTCTGGGGGTTCATCCCCGAAACATACCCACCGCCCGAAAGCGTCAGAGTATGTCACCGATTCCCCTCGTTTTTCCCTTTATTTTTCTGTTCCGATCTTACGCTTTTTCCCTATTTTGTAGATTCTTGCGACGGGGCCACCCTTTGGGGCCGGTGCCCAAGAAAAGCCTTGCCCTTCAGATGGGATGGCTAACGCTGCCCGAGGTCGCCCCTGTTTCAGGCGCCGTGGTTGCAGCCTCGTTGGCCGGTCCGGCGGCGCTCGCGGTGGCACCCGTGCCCTTGGTGGTTTCCGAGCAGCCGGCTGCGACTGTGCCAAGCCAGGAGCAGCCGGACGCAGCCGTGGTGGTGTCTGAGGGGGTGGCGCGATCCGAGCCCCCGGAGGCTCCGACGGAGGTGGCCGCAACCGTGGCAAGCCCGGTGGGGTTGGATGCTGCCACGATGGCATCTGAAGGGGCGGCGCAATCCGCGCCACCGGCGGTCTAGGCCGCGGGGCCTGGGGTAGGCCAGACGGAGGGGGATATGGCCGGAGGGTCTTCGGACGTCTTGGCGGTGGTGGGGAGGACCCGTAGGAGGTCATCCCCAGCTCTGTTGTCAGAGGGCATCCGTTCTCCCACGCGGGGCGAGCCACCGCTCCAGTAGATGGATGCTCAGGACCCAATGTTGGCTCTGTTCTCACTTGACGATGTTGGCGAGAGCATGGAGCGGGAGAGCCTTGACATCGGGTTCTCGGCTGTGATGAATGCCTTGAACCAGGCCACTGGAGCCCTGCACGAAATTATCGTTCCTTCTAGCCGGGTATCCGCCTTGTTTTCCCCTTTCTTGATATTGGTCTTCTTTTTAGAGTCTTGTTGCCCATAGCCGGAACAAATCCTGGTTTCTTCATGAGCGAAAGGCGGAGTGGGACCGCCTCACCGAGGAGGCCCGGCTGCGAGGTGATGTGAGCATGCAGCTTGCTGTCATCCAGCAGCGGGAGGCCGAGGCGTGTCGGGACGTGGAGGAGTTCCATGCGATGTTTGAGGATTTGTCGGCGAGGACGAAGCTGTAACATCCCGGAATTCTCCGGAAAACAAAAAATGCGAACTATTTAAATTTTATCCTGCGATTACGTGGAACATGTAGTTGCTAGGTCCAACACGAGTTCGAACCACTAACAAGTCATTGCATGCATTTAGATTTGTTTGTAGGAGAGCACTTGTGCTCCTATGTTAGTGTGGTGCTCAAGTCTTGTCGTGTTTGGAGAAGCACAAAAACCGTAGCAAGATCCCTCATTTTCTCCCTTGTAATTCCCCTTCAAGTTCCCATTCTCTTTATCTTCTCCAATAGGCCCACCCATTCCTAATTCTATTTGCTATTTATTCTAAGCATGCACGTGCAGCAGCACAATGCACAGAGTTGCATGCCCCTGTGCTTATTTGCTTGTACGAGAACCACGTACTTAGCCAGCCATGCATGCTCCTGTACCCTCGGTCCCACACCTCCTCACGTATTCATCTTGAGGCACCACCACTGGTGGCTTCCTCGGCCGTCGACCAGAAGCTAGCCTGGCCCACCGCCCTTGCTGATGGCCCAACCGAGCAGCTCTGCGGCCCAGCACCAGAGCGGCAGCAGCCAGCTTCTCACCTTGCTCACGAGCGCCGCACACGCGAGGCCGCCGCCGCCATTTGCATGCACCTGTGCGCTGTCCTCCGTAGGACCCTCCCGTCAGCCGCTCAATAGAAAGAGGATCCAGGGACACCGACGCCGTTTGTTTCCTCTACGAGCGCAGCAGGATAGCGGAGCAGCGAAAAGAGTCGACGCCGCTCAATCGGGCCCAGCCAGTAGAACCCTCCGCTCGCTCGCGTACGCAGCACGCGACGCTGCTGCCTCGCGTACGAACTGCATGGCCCTGTCCCTTCACCTGTGGGTCCCGCTCGTCAGCCGGGGAAGAAAAGAAAAGACGAAGATGCCGCTCCCCCGTCAGCCTGCCGTCTCTCTTCCGTCGTCCTCTTCGTACGGTACCCAGCCTCGTCCTCTCCACCTGCTCCCTCCGTTAGCCAGCCAGGCGACGCCGCTCGGACCCCGCGCCCAACCGCTCGCCCTTGGATGCCTCTGCGTGCACGTCACCCGGACCCACGCCCGGAGCCATGACTCGCCTTGCGCTCGCGTCGCGACACCACTGGCCCCGCGCCGCATCGCGCCCTGACCGCCCTTGCGTTGCGACCGCACCACACCGTGACCCGCTCCTCTTCTCGAACCTTCCCGAGCCGCGCACCTACCCCATGCCATGGATGGACACCACGCGTCCGGCTGCCGCACCCCGATGATCGCAGCCGCCCGTAGCTCCCTGCTCTCCATGAAACCCTAGCATCGGCCGCTATAAAAGTGACGCGCTCCCGCTGCTCCTTCTCCATTCCCCATCCTCGCTGCCTTCTTCTCCCACTGCTCTGCCTCCGAGCCCCACAGCACCGCGCCGTCGGAGCCTTTGAGCAGCCACGCCACGCCCCCGCGCCCACGCCGTCGTCGTCGTGCCCACGCACGGGAACGCCGTCGCGACGTTGGCGCCGAGCCCGCTTCGCCTCGGAGCAGCGCGCCTGCGCTGTGACGACACCACCATCAAGCCGGCGTCACGCAACCACGTCTACAGCCGTGACCTCGCCGTGAACCACGTCGCCGCTCCCACGTCGAGCCAGCGTCGCCACCATCCGCCTCGACCTCGGTAAGCACCAGGACCCCCAAGGCCTCGCCCTCCTTTAGCTCTTCGGCCCTTGCTTGCCTGTTTCGACCATCGATGTCGGCCACGCCCGCCCGTTGCCAATTGACCACGGAAACACGCATGCCACACCGCAGCCTAAGCACACGGTTGTGCCCGCACGTGGACACACACGAGCACGGTTGAAAGGTCGTAATGGCTAGAGGGGGGGGGGTGAATAGCCTAATAAAATTCTACAACAACACTTAACAAAATATGTTAGACAATTTTACGGCGAAGCGAGTGTTGCGCTAGCCTACTAAAATGCAAGCCACCTACCACAATTCTATTTCGAATAGTGTATGTCCACACAATAGCTATGACACTTAGCTAAAATGGTGTGCTCTCAAAGACTAACTAAAGAGCAACACTAATCAAACAAACAAGCTCTCACAACTAGCTACACTAAAGAGCTTGATAACTAGTTTCTTGTGTAATGTAAGAGTGAGCAAGAGAGTTATACCACCGTGTAGTGGTAGGAACCAATCAATCACAATAATGAATACCAATGTACACCAATCACCTCGGAATCAAATGATGAACACAATGATTTTTACCGAGGTTCACTTGCTTGCCGACAAGCTAGTCCTCGTTGTGGCGATTCACTCACTTGGAGGTTCACGCGCTGATTGGCATCACTCGCCAAACCCTCAATAGGGTACCGCACAACCAACACAAGATGAGGATCACACAAGCCACAAGCAATTTACTAGAGTACCTTTTGGCGCTCCACCGGGGAAAGGTCAAGAACCCCTCACAATCACCACGATCGGAGTCGGAGACAATCACCTCTTCCACTCAACGATCCTTGCTGCTCCAAGCCGTCTAGGTGGCGGCAACCACCAAGAGTAACAAGCAAAATCCGCAGCGAAACACAATCACCGAGTGCCTCTAGATGCAATCACTCAAGCAATGCACTTGGATTCACTCCCAATCTCACTATGATGATGAATCAATGATGTAGATGAGTGGGAGGGCTTTGGCTAGGCTCACAAGGTTGCTATGTCAATGAAAATGTGCAAGAGAGCTCCCTTGAGCCGGCCATGGGGCTATAAATAGAGCCCCAATCAAATAGAGCCGTTATACCCCTTCACTAGGCAAAACGCGCTCTGACCGGACGCTCCGGTCATACTGACCGGACGCTGGCCCTCAGCGTCCGGTCGCCCGATGGACGCCACGCGTCACCAGCTTCAAACGCTGTTCGTCAGATTTCAACGGTCGCGAAGCTGACCGGACGCTCCGGTAAAACTGACCGGACGCTGAAGCCCCAGCGTCCGGTCGTTTCCAGTAAGCTCCCCGAGGCATGATTTTTCGACCGGACGCGTCCGGTCCACCTTGACCGGACGCAGACAACATTCGGTGCTCAACCCCTAGCCACTGTACCGTCGAGTCAGCGCGACCGGACGCAGGCAGTCAGCGTCCGGTCACTGGACCGACGCCAGCAACATTTCGATCAACTCCATTTCAACTCTTACTTCTTCACCCTTGCTCAAGTGTGCCAACCACCAAGAATTTTGCATCCGGCGCAATAGAAAATAGACATTTCATTTTCCCGAAAGCGCCGAATCCCACCGAGCTTGCGAGGCGGGAGGGAGAGAGGGACCCAAACCCATCTCAACCCTACAAACACCTTGTGCACATGTGTTAGCATATTTTCACAAATATTTTCAAGGGTGTTAGCACTCCACTAGATCCTAAATGCATATGCAATGAGTTAGAGCATCTAGTGGCACTTTGATAACCGCATTCCGATACGAGTTTCACCCCTCTTAATAGTACGGCTATCAAACCTAAATGTGATCACACTCTCTAAGTGTCTTGATCACCAAAATAAAATAGCTCCTACAAGTTATACCTTTGCCTTGAGCTTTTTGTTTTTCTCTTTCTTCTCTTCAAGTTTAAGCCCTTGATCATCTCCATGCTATCACCATTGTCTTGTTATGATCTTCATTTACTTCTCTACTTGAAGTGTGATACCTATCTCATGATCACTTGATGAACTAGGTTAGCACTTAGGGTTTCATCAATTTACCAAAACCAAACTAGAGCTTTCAACGGTCCCTCTGACCCAGCCTCGCTCACGGCCGCCCCAAGCCTAGACGGCATCGTCACGGACACCGCGGACGCCATAGGCTTGACGATGTTGCTACCATTTCGCAGTCGTCTGATCTCACCACCATGACCATGACTACCACGACCAAGTCTTCGCCATTCAACAAACATAGGCGCACCAGCGTGGTCTGAGCTGGCGAGCATCGATCTTGTTCGCCGCACACGCAGTGGCCTTGGACTTGCACACGCACGCCACGGATGCACCTGCGTGCAGCGCGCACACACACTGTCCCACGGCCACAGCACGGCCACTCGCCGCCCTCACACTCGCGTGACACGCTGGCACGCCACCATGCATGTGCACGACCACCATGACCACGAGCGTGACAAGCTGCACACAGCCGGCGATGCATGGCATCGAACACCTAGAGGGCAGCCGCCGTCGCCTCCTTTTTTTTCTTGCCGATGGGCTAACTCAGCCCAGCCGAGTGGCTTGCGGGAAAGCACCAAGACCAGCCAGCCCAATGCCCAGCACCAGCTCCCTCTCTTCTCTCTTGGGCCGACTGCAGTAGCTGCAACATCGACCCAGTGGCCCAGTGCTGGCCCTCTCTCTCTTCCTTGTAGTTTGGGCCGACAAAGAGGCCGGCCTACCTTTCCTCTTCGCGTAAGCCAAGCCCGGCAGCAGCCCAGTGGTGGCCCAGTAGAAACCTTGGCCTCCCTTTTCTTTTTCAGGGATGGATTTAATCTCCAAAATGCGTAGAAAATTCATATTTTGTCGAAAAATTATGAAACCAGTTTCATAATTTTTCTAAAATCAAGCCCTACTTTGACCCCTCGAATTGGAGAGCCTACTCTTTGCTTGCACTTACACCGTACGCGCAAGTCACGGACGATACCCTATAATGCCACCATGTGATTCCAAGCACTCCTCGGCCTTGATTTGTGACAAAGCCACTGACTCGATGCTCGAGGCTAGCCTTTGGCCACCATGGCCCATGAGACTGGATAACTAAAGCCTTACCAAGCCATAGTGGGCCATTGTTGGCCAGATGCAAACCGTGACCCTCTGGGGAAAGCCACGTTACCCTCTGAACCTTCGGGTGACCAAATCATAGTCGATGTCTTATTGAGACCTTGGAAAGCCCGTCTACTACCTTTCCATATATGCGTAACTACCTTGTTGGACCATATTCTCACGACCTATCTGTATGTCTGCCATACAGGAAATCCATCCATCTCTGAGCTATGGAATTGTGCTACTCCAGTCGTGTCGAGTCATGTTGTCTTTTGATTGTGTGTTTGGTTCTTATCGATGGTTGTCTGTGTTTGCCTGTGAGCCGTGCTTTCGAGCCGACTGAGGGATTGTACCTCGTTCGGACGTTACGATCGCGGGATTCATTCCACCATGGCCGTGATGCCGAGTGTAAGTCGACCCCTCGCTTTGTTGTTGACTCTATAGTACCACGAGTACTGGCACCCTGTCTTTGACCCTAGAGCATGGTCATGTTGAAACTTGGGATTGATATCAATATCAATGCTGATATTACCCGCACACTTGAGCCCTTCATGACCAAGTCCTGTGGGAGATGACCTAGGAGATAACAATCGTGGAACGATGGATGCCAACCCGTTGGTGTAGCTTGTGGCCACGAGTTCGCCTTGCCATGACCATGGAGCTACGCCTCTCTTTCGCTTTTTTTGCTTCTTCGTGCACAAGCCCTTGTATGCTTGTATCCCGTTCGACCATCGTGTTTCTGTGATTCTCACGTGACAACCGCACCGCTGCGAATCTAAGAGATGACTTAGTGCCAGTGCACCCAGGTCAGGTACCCTATGAGTGGATTGCGCACTTGGTGTTTGTCGCTTCCTTCCAATGCCCCGTCTTTCATCGTGGCGTAAGTGTTGGAAGAAGTAGACCTTGTCCCTTGTGGTTCTTGCTCTGGATGCACCGTTAGCCGCTCTATTCGATTCCGTCTTGCCCATGACAATTGGATCAAAGACCGGACTATCCCCTTTGGGTTAGCGAAGCTATGGTCTATGTCGTACCTCGGACCCGTGCGTATCGACCCGATCAACCGTCTAAAACCATCTTTCCTGAAGATATGTCTGAGAACATGATATGGATATGCCTAGCTAACCCCCGCACCTTTTGCCATGTTGAGCGACTCTCTTCTCGGCTCCCGATGTTATTGTGTCGTGTGGATCGAGGGGAACCGTTGATGTCCAATCTCTTTGCGCTACCGCTTTCTACCATAGCGGGCGAGCCGAAGTATGTTGGAGCCAAGTCACAATAGTGTTAATCGCTCTTGTATGCTACTCGTGTCCAATTGTGACTTGCGGGATATGGCTATAAGAGCCGAACCCCGCCGTTCTTCTTTCTCGGGGCCCGACTTCCAATCCCCGTCAATTCAATGACACCGGATCGAAAGATCGTGAGCCGTGGTGATTGCTCTGGATAAGCTCTGGCTTAAACCATTTATTGTAAAGCCATACTGGCTTGGCCATGACTTAAGCTTGTGCTCAGCAAACCACCACTCGTGTTTCTTTGGCCCGAGGGAATCGGACATCAGCCGAGGGGGCCAAGACATTTCCTCTTTGTGTTCCTTCTGGGTCTTGTCGCCTTTTTGGAATATTGTTTGTTCTCTTGCTTTGAGTGTGTTTTGGAGGTAATTGCCTCGAGGACAATGTTGGATCGGAACCCGATGGGGAAGGAGAACGTGATCGATGACAGGACCTTGGGAAGAGGATACCATGCTGATCGACTACATCAACTAACGAAGATTTGTACCACTACTACCTCGACATCGCAGGTGTCATGGCAGCACCCTCTTTTAGAGAATCCTATTAGACATTGCATAATATCTAGAACTGCTAGCGCTTTATAATTATTCCCTTGCTAGTGCTTTGATGCATGCTACTACCTAAGCCATTATTACCCTGATGCAACCCACTCTACCATGTCACCCTGCTTTGCGCATTCGCTCACTTATATATGTTTACTTGCCTGCTTGCTTGCATATTATACCTTTATACTTACTTTTAACTCCACTTCGCATTATATCTGGGATGTGATGCTGGTGGTGAACCCTTGGGAATGGTTTGGCTATGGGTGCCGGACTTGGTGGTGTGTGAGCGTGCTGCGTGTGTCTTGGGTGCGTGGAGAGTGAGGGTTGTGTCGACCGAGCTGGAATAACGACAAGCCTAGGGCGAGTCTTGCCAAGTGGTGCTACCTGGGCACTTGGATATGGAATACCTATGGCGGGTAAATGGTAATTGGAGGTGGCCTTGGGTGTGAACCTGTGATGGGAGGAGCCCAGGGTGGAGGTGCTGTGGTGGCACGTAAAATGGAAACCCTGATGAAGATATTCTGGCTTGGTCAATCCCTAAGGACTTACTAGTACTTAGATTCACCGGGAATCCTTTACATCCCACTCGCCCTATATGGTGCGGGACGGTCGGACTACTTGGTAGAGCGATGCCACTACTGCTAGGCGAACGTGTGCAAGGAGGTACGGGGCGCGCGGTTTCCCCCCACACCCGTTCGAGACTTCAGGAGGCCTTGTGGACCCGGCTCTTGACATCCGGAGGGCCCCGGCTCTGTCTACCACTCATAGTATCAGCCATCCCAGACTAGACTTGGGATGTTCTAGGGCTGAGAGGTAGGGTGGCATCATTCTAGGCTAGCAAGCGACCAGAATTCTGCCTAGTAGATTCTAGACTCCAAGGATGGCTAATCTTGTGGGCATGTAAAACCTCTGCAGAGTGTATGGTTGATCGATCGATACATATGCCGACTTGACGGCTATGGACCTTTCCTGGGTTTCGCTTAAACTAGATAGGAGATGAGTCCTTCTTTCCTCCCTCTAGGGTTGGGGTATTTTCCGGTCGCGAGCCTTGGGGGCTGCGGGCCGTTGAGACAAGGCCGAGAGGGAGTTGGCCAGTCGACCTGAGGGTGTGAGATGAGATATGGTGTGGTGGTGTGGAGATGGTTTGGGATGGATGGTTGGTGGATGGATATGGATGGTGTGGTGGTGAATGTGTTAAAAACTAGATATTATTTTACTAATGTTATTTACTCCTCATGCGCTAAGGATGCAAACCACAGCCAAATATTAGGATCGCCAGATCCCTTGTTTATCTTTTCCACTAAAGCTTATCGGTGCTGACCATGGCCTGCACACATCTGGCGGTGTGCAGATTTCTTGCTTCTCAGAGATGCTGACTTTAGAAGGATTAGGAGGTCTCGTGCCGACGCTCAAGTTTGGTTCGGAGATGGAATCTACGCTGCACTACGCCAACTCTGATGATGACCCGTGAAGGAGAAGCCTTCACTCGATAGTCTTTCGCTAGATTAACTCTGTAATAGGCGTGTTCCCCAGTGATATAATATCTTGTATTCTTGTAATCTTACGATGTATGACTGTGATATCGACTGATATATGATAATATGATGGAATCAACTATTGGTTTCATCATATTATAATTCATTCTGTGGATTTTCCCTTCGTGGAAAATTGAGGATGTTTCAGAAGCTGGATGAGGCGGAGATCGCCAGGCTCTGAAAGGAGTGGGACGAGTTGCTATAGAAGAACACTGCGGCCAGTGAGTGGGCCGGCGAGCTCCTAGCGGAGCTGCAGACGGAGCGGGACCTCAAGCTGAAGGTTGAGGAGAGGTCCGCGACGTTGCAGGAGAAGATGAACCAGGATGCCGTGGTGGTCGACCGGGCCATCTGAGAGCGCGACGAAGCGCGTTGAGAGGCCGAGGCACGCCGGGCGGATCTTGGAGTCGAGGTGGCCCGACGGCTGGATGCCGTGGATGTTTCTGCCGGTCTGCGTGCCGATCTTGCCGAGGCGCGGGGGCTTCTTTAGGTCGAAAGTGATGAGTATGATCACCTGTCTTCCACTGTCCTGGCGGTCTGTGGCGACCTACAAGTGGCGCAAGAGGAGGGGGCTGGTTCCCTCATGACTCATGCTGCTGGTATTACGGCGTAGGTGGGCCAGCTTGAGGAGAGCGCCTTTCGCCTTGGGATCACCCAAGCCTTCACTATCGCCCACCCCATTATGCACATGAGATCAACCTAGAGGTGATGAGCCAAGGCTTTGCGCCTGTCTATGAAGACGCTGAGCTGGATGAGATGGAGAAGGTGGTGGCTCCCCTTGTGCGGGACCTGGCGGACAAGCTGAAAGAAGAGGTTCTCCCCTCGCGGAAGTAGTTAGTAGAATTAGTTTGATCAACATTTATGTCTAATAGGTGAACAAGTGTCGGTTTATTCGTGCTCTGGAACAACTCCATGATTTTGTTTCGTAATTTCGTTTTGTTTGCTTTTACCTTCTTCCCTTTTAGTGATAAAAGAGGTTTAGGCGATCGACCCTTTTGTTTGTTAAGACCGCAGGGCCCGAGGTTTTTTTAGGGAAAACCTTGATCGTGCTGGTGAGCGAAAAATGCCGTAGCTGTCTGGGCGTGGGCTTTTTGTGGTCTTACCAATTTGTTCCCCCGAACCCTGCCGCCAGCCTTGATGCGAGGAAGAGGTCAGATGCAATGACTTTTGCAAAAGAAAGGAGGTAGCCGTACCTTTATCAGCCCCCGAGTGAGATCCAACCCCTTGCGGTTTGCTGGGGTTGGATGTTACTGGAGACTGGAGCGAGGGAAGCGGACTTACATTTGTATTCACTCGTACCCCTTAGGATCTTTGGCGATCACTGTGTGACCGTGCGTTCGGTCTTTTACTGCTGGCTCGGCCTTCCCCGAGCCCCCGTGTGTGGTGAGGATTTGGTTGAGGGCTGGCCTATTTCATGGCGTTTCGTCCCATTCACAATTCTTTGTAATTTGGAGGGGTTGGGGCGGTGTCATCTGCCTCGGTGGCTTGAATGACATGCCTGATAGGTTCGCCACTCCTTGTCCTACCTTCCAATAGATTTCCCCTTAATGGGGACCCTATGGGCTTGGCAAGAGGGTGGATTGAGCTTTAGGAGGTTGAGATGACCCTACCCGCCTTATTGCGGGTTGGGCAAAGGCCTCTGAGGCTCATCTCCGTTTTCCCCTGGTTCTTGTTTGACGCGAGGCGGCCTCGGACCTTTGGTGGGTCAGCCTTCGAATCTCTGTCTTTGGATCGAGCGGCTCGAGCCCCCGAGCCCTGTTAGGGTCTGATAGGGGTCGGCTGTACTTTGTGCGGTACCCCGTCCTCAATTTTCATAATCGGAGGGGCTGAGTAGACGATACTTGCCTCGACGGCTCGAGTATCGCGCTCAATGAGCTTGCTAACGGGTATGTTCGTGTGGAATCCGGGTCCATCATTTGCTGACAGGGTCGGCAGAGCCCTCGGGTGGCACTCCACAACTTGTTAACCCGCCTCCCGACAGATGCCCCAGCCGTTCGATAGGCTCCGGTGGCCCGCTGGCCTCTCCTCAGTGGAGATTCTGTGGGTTTGGCTCGGGGTTAGAATCGAACGAGAAAAGGTTTGAGATGTCCCAGTCCGCTTCTGAGCGGGGTTGGGCAGGGCCACTGGGGCTCATCTCAATTATGTCTCCCTGACTCTATTTGACACGAGGTGGCCTCGAGCCCTTTGTGGGCCAGCCTTCGAACCTCGGCCTGTTGCGGCTCATATCGATTGAGGCGACTGCCGTTTCATGATGCGACACGAAGCATTGGGATGTAGTGATTTGTATATGTAATGTTTGAATGTGTAATTTTGAAGCGAAAAAATAGGATTACCTTGGTGGCATGAGTGATGGGAGGCTCCTACCAGATGTGTCCGTGCGGGGTTCAGATCCTGATGTTTGCGACGAGGTTGGAGTAACCTGCATAAGAATCGCTATTCTTTGTTTTTGTCACCCGATGGAGATTCGAGTCATTTGATTGATTTTGGCGACCTGACAGCTTCTCCTTTGGGGGAGATTCTGTAGGCGGACCCCTCTGAACCCTTCATGAGAAGGTGGATGTCGAAGTTGGAAACGCGGGGGACTATGAGTTCAATTATTTTGGAGAACAGAAACGCCGTAGCTACCGAGGCATAGGGTCTGCCAGCTCATCTAGTTTTACTCAAAGTTCTATGCCCGCATACCATGACCTCGGCTTCAAACGTACGGAGGGGTCAGGTGAAGAGGATGTCTAGCCTGGTAGACACCCTCGGCAGCCCCCGAGGGATGTCCGTGTCCCCGCTGCTGCTGGGGTCGGGAGCTCGGTAATGAATTTAACGCGTAAAGTGAGAAACCAAAGGTGCTTATCTCCCAGTGGCCATTCGTTCATCATCTTTCCTGGGCCATACAGTTGGCCCAGGAGGCCCGTTGGGCTCCCCTTTTTAGCGGTCCCGTCGTGGGATCGTTCCGTGGTCCTGCCTGGGGAAACGGAGGGTCGCCTGCATGTGCGCGCTTTGATTGCCGCGTCTGGTGCGCGGTAGTGGTGGGCCATGCCCAGGCAACGTCTTGTTTGACTGGAGTGCGTCTCGTCAGTGCAGACGCGTCCCCTTGGCTTTCCGTCAGCGTCGATTTCATATCTGCATTAAGTAGGGGAAGGGAGAGAGTTTTTCGTCCCAACCTTTCGCCTTTCCTTAGCTGCAGCGCCTCCTCTTTAAATAGGGAGGGGAGGGGAGCTCTCGTCCCACCTCTTTAGCCTGCCACTGAGCCGCTACCTCTTCTTCTTCTTACTTTCCACCGAATGTGTTCGTGCGTTGCGGCGGTTCCTGAGTGAGGAAGGGTAATGCCAGAGAGAAAGGAACTCACTGATCCGTTCGTGAATCCCGAGTGTGATGTTGAGCTGGAGATCATCCAACGTACATGAGATGGTGCGGGTCACCTTTGCCGAGAAGGGGTCGCCACCGTCGAAGGTGGAGGGGCACCGAAAGGTGCCGAGCATCATTGGCCTCGCGCGTCGTTCATGGTGGCCTTCCTTCAGTGGCAGGCGTTCCTTGTCTAGACGCCGTTGTCGGGGCTATGGCTAATGACGATGGCGTAGTCCCCGGATGCCTCGGCGAAGGGGCACCACAGTCGCCGGTGTGGTGCTCAACGTTGCAGATGGCGGCGCCTTCAAGGACCCTACGGAACGGCAGGACGTTGCCGATGGAGAGCGTGGTGCGGCGGCGCGATGAGCGAACTAAGCGGCGTATATGCGTGCGGGGCGTTGCCGATGGAGAGTTTGGCGCGGCGCCCACGGTAGATTTAATCGCCCGTAATGCGTGCGGGGCGTTTGCCGATGGAGAGCTTGGTGCGGCGACCATAGTAGTACTTGTAATAAAACTAGGCAAAAACTGTAATTGAGTAAGTTTCATGGGGGAGCCCCCGAGTAAACAGTTGTCTCAATTTATGAGTACATTAGTCCTTTGCATGATGAAATCACTCTGTAAGTGGTGAATTTGTGTGAAGAATGAACAAATTTTCATCTTTTGTTACGGAAAACAGTTTTTAGCTTCCTCTTTTCGTAGAAGAGGTTTTGGTGCCCTCCGTCCTTTCCCATGGTTCAAGTCCTAAGAAACTAGGAGTGCGGGTGAATCAATTCTGATCGCGCTGGTGAGCAAAGAGGTTGTAGCCGCTGGGGCGTGGGTCTCCCGTAGTCCTACCAGTTATACTCAGAATTTGTTCCCAAAATCTTAGTCCTTAGGACTTGTTTATGAGAAGACCAGAAAACTTAGAGAATGTTTGCAAATATAACAGGAAGTTTTTTTGCGAGCGTACTTGTATCATTCATATCAGCCCCCGAGTGAGGTCTGACCCCTCGCAATTTGTAGGGGTCGGATGTCACTAAGGATCGGGGTTTCGTAACGACAAAAACTGATAAGGAAGAGTATGCGTTTATTTAAGGGTAAAAACAACGTAGCTGTTCGATGTTCCAGGCGTTGGTGAAGACCTTTCCGTCGATGGTTTTCAACTTGTAGGCACATGGACGGAGTAGTTCCGCGATGACGTACGGCCCTTCCTAGGGTGGGGAGAGCTTGTGGCGGTCCTTGTTGTTCTGTACAAGGCAGAGAACGAGGTCCCCGATGTTGAAGGCTCAGTCCCGCACCCGTTGGCTGTGGTACCGCCGTAGCGCCTGTTGGTACTTGGCCGAATGGAGGAGGGCGACGTCATGGGCTTCGTCTAGTTGGTCCATGGCGTCTTGGTGGGATGCTTCGGCTCTCTATTCGTCGTATGCCCTGATCCTTGGTGCTCCATAGTCGAGGTCCGTCGGGAGGACGGCCTCGGCACCATAGACCATGAAGAAAGGTGTGTAGCCGGTGGCCCAACCGGGAGTTGTTCTTAGGCTCCAGAGTACTACGAGGAGCTCGGCGACCCAGCATGCGCCGAACTTGTTCAATCGGTTAAAGATTCTGGGCTTGAGGCCTTGCTGGAGCATACTGTTTGCGCGCTCAACCTGCCTGTTCGTTCGGGGTGCGCGACGGCCGCCCAGTCGATCCGGATGTGTTGTTCATCGCAAAATTGAATGAATTTCCTGCCGGTGAACTGTGTGCCATTGTCTGTGATGATGGAGTTCGGTACCCCAAAATGATGGATGATGTCGAGGAAGAACAGCACGGCCTACTCAGATTTGATCGTGGAGATCGGCTGAGCTTCGATCCATTTTGTAAACTTGTCTATGGTCACAAGTAGGTGGGTGAAGCCCCCGGGCGCCTTTTTGAATGGCCCAACCAGATCGAGCGCCCAGACCGCAAAGGGCCACGTAATGGGGATCATTTGGAGTGCCTGGGCCGGGAGGGGAGTTTGCCAAGCGTAGTACTGACACCCTTCGTAGGTGCATATGATTTGCTCGGCGTCGGCTACTGCAGTGGGCCAGTAAAAACCCTGTCGGAATGCGTTTCCAACCAAGGTCCTTGGTGCGACATGGTGACCACAGACCCCACCGTGGATGTCGCTCAGCAGAAGCCTTCCCTGTTCGCGGGGGATACAGAGCTGTAGGATCCCGGTGTGGCTTCGTTTGTAGAGTTTGCCCTCTACAAGAACGAAGGACTTGGCGCGGCATGCGAGCCGTCGAGATTCTGTCTTGTCTATTGGTAGTGTGTCGTGGAGGAGGTAGCCGATGTAGAGCGTTCTCCAGTCATCTGGAGGGTCGGGCTCCATTGTTGGATCCACTTCAAGCTCCATGACCTCAGGGTCGGGCGGAGCCATCGGTGGATCGGCCCTTGGGGCTGGATCAGACGGGACATCATCGGCCGGTTCTATCCTTTCGTAGTGCACCGAGGGTTTATGTTGATCACTGGCAAACACACCCGTTGGCACCGGCTCTTGGCCAAACGTGGCCTTTGCAAGTGCATCGGCCACCTCGTTGAGGCATCTTGGGATGTGGTTGAGCTCGAGACCGTCGAACTTGTCTTCCAGCCGTCGAACCTCTTGGCAGTACGCAGCCATCCTAGCATCATGGCAGGTTGATTCCTTCATGACTTGGTTGACGACCTGCTGGGAGTCACCCCTGATGTCAAGGCGTCGGATGCCCAACTCGATGGCGATTCGTAGGCCGTTGATGAGTGCTTCATATTCGGCCACACTATTTGACGAGGGAAAATGGAGACAAACCATGTACCTCATGCGGACCCCAAGGGGTGATACGAAGACCAGCCCTGCGCCGGTGCCCTTTTTCATCAGCGACCCATCAAAGTACATCGTCCAGTACTCTTGATCGATGACTGCTGGTGGCATCTGGATCTCGGTCCACTCCGTGATGAAGTCAGCCAACACCTGTGACTTGATTGCCGTTCGGGGTGCATACGTGATGCCTTGATCCATTAGCTCGAGTGCCCATTTTGCGGTTCTCCCCGTGGCGTCCTGGCTATGGATGACCTCACCGAGGGGGAACGACGTCATGACCGTCACGAAGTGTGACTCGAAGTAGTGGCGCAATTTCCTCTTGGTGATGAGTACGGCGTATAGGAGTTTCTAGATTTGGGAGTAGCGGGTTTTGGAGTCGGATAGTACCTCGCTGATGAAGTACACTGGGCGATGTACTTTGAAGGCGTGCCCTTCCTCTTCCCACTCTACAACCAAGGCGGCGCTGACCACTTGCGTGGTGGCCGCTATGTATAGTAGGAGGGGTTCTCCGTCGCTCGGAGGGACCAGGACCGGGGGCTTCGTAAGAAGTAGCTTGACCATGTCGAGCGCCTCCTGGGCCTTGGCCGTCCACTCAAAGCGGTTGGCCTTCTTCAGGAGTTGATAAAGGGGGAGTCCTCGTTCGCCGAGGCGTGAGATGAATTGGCTGAGGGAGGCGAGGCACCCTGTGATCCGCTGAACCCCCTTTATGTTCTGGATCAGGCCCATCTTCATGATGGCTGAAATTTTCTCCGGGTTGGCTTCGATGCCACACTCGGAGACAATGAAGCCGAGCAGCTGAAAGGTCCTAATATGGCTTGAGGGGGCGGGGGTGAATAGCCTATTTAAAAATCTACAAATCAACTAGAGCAATTTGATTAGTATGACAAATAGCGTAGTGCAAACTTGCTCTAGCTCTACAAGGGTTGCAAGCCACCTATCCAACAATTCTAGTTGCAATGATTACTTAGGCACAAAAACTTGCTATGTAACTACTCACTAAGAGCTCTCAATCTTGCTACTCTATAGAGCTCAACTAGATGAATGTAAATAATAAAGCAAGCTCTCAATTCTAATTACACTAAAGAGCTTGTATCAACTAGTTTGCAAGAATGTAAATAAGTGAGTAGGGTGATTATACCGCCGTGTAGGGGATGAACCAATCACAAGATGAATATATAGCCAATCACCGGGAGAATGCCAAAGACAAGAGACAATCGATTTTCTCTCGAGGTTCACGTGCTTGACAACACGCTACGTTGTAACACCTCGGTGTTAAGCTTGCATAATTTGACTTGCATTGCATGAGCATGAGCATCAAGCATTCATAGTTAAGCTTTTACATTGAAACATATGAACGAAACATATGAAACATGCCTTGTTATTTCATGTTTTCCTTGTGTATGCTTATGATCCTGAGTGAATAGGTGTAAGTAGTTTATGTGAGTCACTAAAACATCTTAGCTACACTTAGTATGACTAGTGGAACAATGTTCATGAAGGTCACTTTGCATGATCAAGTCCTTAAGTGATGCTATGTATGTTGACCTAGAAAGCTTTATGTGTAACCAATACATGAAATGATTGTGTGACCTTGAGAATAGCTTAAACATGTTTAGCATGTCATCATGAACAACTTTGGTATTCATGGCTAGGGCTAAATTGGTCACCAAGTCATAGTTTAAGTGTATACCATCATTTAAATGTAGTAGGTTTGACCTAGTTTGAACGATATGATAGAGACTTTGCATGGATGTGTTCACTAAAGTAAAGTTGTAGTATTTGATGAGAGGAACAACTTTTATGTTTGGGTCATAGACTATTTTAGCTCCTAACATGCTTGAATTGAGCTCACAAAAATTAACATTTTACTGTTTTTCCACACTTAGAAATTTTTCTAAGTCCTCGCGTGTTTACAGTTTCGCTGAGCTAACTTTGGGATGATTTTACTACTTGTTCGTTGAGAATTAGACCTTGATCTTTAAATAGTAATTATAGATGGTATATAGGGCTACAATTTTGGTTAAGTAAGATTTCGCTTATGAGCCACAGATTAGGAGTGACGGAGGGAGGAAGCTTGGGTTTTAGGCGCATTTTCGAGGTAGTATTAGCAGCTCCTTCAGTTTTTGAATCGGACTGAGTGGTCGATCAGCTCAGCTTGCGCGCGCCATGTGGAAGCAATGCACCGACGCCGCCCCCACACGCCATGGCGGGTCGCAGTGAATAAACCGAGCGCCGCGCATGCTGTCTTCCTCTCCATTCACTTGCTGCTCCTCCTTGCCTGTTGTTCTTCTGTCTCCGCCTTGAACAGCTGCTGAACAGAGCAGCGCCGCCGCTGTGAAATCCATCACCGCAGCAGTGCCTCCATCTTTCTCCTCCCACCAACTGCACCACCACGGCCTTGCTGTGTTCCTGACCTATCTGCACCTTCCCTCTACAGTAGGTAAGCCGAGCGAGTCCGCAGCTCCGCCGTGTCCGCCATTGCTAACGCCATGTGCGAGCTCGTACACGGCCATACTTTCCTGAGCTCTAACCACTCTTCCTCTCCATCGCTCTGTGTCCGACTCGAGCCGTAGATGCTCCCACTGTGGGCCATTAGGGCCGAGCCCCGTCAGTTCGCCGGAACCGACGAGCTCGCTGCCGCTGACCATATAGCCACGCCGCCGAGCCACTCCCTCTGCCGCCGTGTGCGTAGAAGTAACTCAAATCAATTGATAACCTAGCTTGGTAGATGCGTCTCGACGAGAGGAGTCCGTTGGTAGTGGTCGCTTCGCCGGAAAGTTCACCGCCGACGAGCTACGGCCGGTCAAAGCGCAGCCCCTGCTTCTGTCCTTATGACATGTGGGGTCAGGTTGACCCAGGGGCCCAGCCGTCAGCCCCCTCGGGTGCAGTAGGCTGTGTACGCGTAGCATACATTAGGGTTTGGTCGTTTTCGTTTTAATCTTTTTCCAGATTTTGTGAGGATCTTGTAAATTCAATATCTAGAGCTACAGAGGTCCAACTTGAGTGATTCCAATTTTGTTAGCTTCCTCATGAAGTGTAGTGTTTTATAAAAATATGAAATGTATATTTTCTGGTATTTTTCATGGTGATTAAAATATAGTTAAACAAGTACTTTTTATATGTTTACAATCTTGTAAATTAGATATCTTGAGCTAGAAAAATGATAAAATTGTGATTCCAATTTTGTTGGTTTTGTATCGACATGCTCTAGCTATTAAAAATATTAATCTTGCTGTAAACTTGATTTAAATATGGTCTTTCTATTTATTTATTAATAAATGGCATTTTTAAGGAATTTTGTAGGGATAAAAATATGTAATATATTGCTATGCAAATTTTTATACAGTAGTATGTCACTAATATGATGCTAGGAAAAATATATAATCTGTTGCTTGACACTTTTCTATAGGGTTTACTATTTTCGCTAAAATAGACCTTGCTAGCTTGTCATTTTTGTCAAGAATGTTATACTTGGTAAAATGGCATGAAACTTTTACAGTAGTCTACTGGTAGCACTAGTAAGCCATTGTATTTTTCTAAGAATTTATGATGCAAATTTGGTATATGTTTATTATTTAACCTAAGTATCTTAGTAAATTGATAAAGACATTTAATAAATAGTTTGGGCATGGCCATTATGTTTTCTTGAGTATATTTGATGTCCTTGTACTGTTGGTATGATTGGTGAGTTCAAATTTAGAATGACTATATGCAATAGAAATATCGTTGCTTTATAATTCGGGTGAGAAGAGTTTTCAGATAGATTTTGTAGTTTGGTATGTTGCATAGTAAAAATGATGTTTTCTGTAAAAATGGTTAATAACAAAATTGTAGGTAACTTCTTAATATATCTTGTGTTAAAATTTCAGGACAATAGGCCAAAGGGTTTAGGAGTTATAGCTGTTTTAATTTAGTATTCCGAAGTGCTTGCTCTCTTTAATTTCTAGATAGCACTGGATTGATTGCCTATTTTGGTTAGGATAGAGTGTGAATTAGCTTTTTGTGATTAAATAAGAGTTGTATACAATTTTATAAGCTTTCCAGAAAGTCCAAGATCACAGCATTTGGATAAGTAGAACTTCAGTTATGAGTAAAACAAGCAGCTGCTGTTTTGTGGGTAGTGAATGAATTGTAGATGTGTTTGATTAAGTAATCAAGAAGAGATATGCACCTATTCGGTAAAATATGATGCATTTGTTATTACTTTAACACCATGCTGTTAAGAATACTTACATGAATGCATTCATCATGTGTCATCATACTATACTTGTACGCATGTATGCATTCACAATACCTTATGCCATATTCATGCATATAGGATCGACAGAGGAGATAACGTTGCTGGAATTCTACGAAGGAGAGGAAGGGGACCAGCAGGAGATTCCTCAAGCCATAGCTCCCGAAGAAGAGGAGTAGACCCCAGAAGAGCTTCCGGAGTGCCCTGATCACCGCCCCACTTCTTTTCTGAAAGGCAAGCCCCGGAGCATTCTAAGTCTCCCAGTGTTTTACAAAATATCATTCGAGTCCTTTATGATTGATGCATTAGGTTATAAGAGTTGATTGGAACCACTTGATGCATATAATTACCTTATCCAGATATATATATACCTTTAAGCCTATATAGGTCCAGGATCGAATATATGCTTATCCCTGCTTAGACCGGTAGAAGTCGGGTGATTTCCTGTCACCTACGAGATATAGGTGGCTACCGAAGCACGGTTGGCTATATTTGCTATCATGGAAAAGAACCATGGGGTAATGTAAATCGAGGTCGGGTGGAGTCTATGTGTAGGTGGACTCATGTGATTCCGTCTGTACCGATTAAGGACCGTACCGTTGTTGAAACTTCTGACAAGATTGAACGCATGCCTATCACTTAGCTGACCGGATAATTCGTTCCGATCGCGAAGCCGAGTAGCTCAACTCAGGCCGGGCCCCGTTCTATTGTGCGCTCCTTACGGGGAGCTAGACTGTGCCCAAGGGCAGGCTGGGCCTGAATGTCCTGGCTTTTGGTTGTCCCCGATTGTGCGGCGCGGTACGAATCCGTGAAATGTGTACCTGAGTTGTACCAAAGGTGACCTAAGGTGACCGTTGATCTGGTCTGCCTGGGTTTTTATTAGGAATAAATTCCCAGCTGGTTGAAATTGATTCGAATCGCCGTCTCTCCCGGATAATGAGAAACTTGGCTAGCACCAACATTGTAGTAATTATTATTGAAGTGATGGTTCAAATGAATATGGAATTATTACACCTGCTATGGTTACTATTGTATGCTCTTAAAATGATATACTACATGTTTGGCACAGGATAGTTGCTAATCTAGAATGAATAGATGTAATCAACTTGATGACAGAAGTATAATTGCTTAACTGAGTTAATCGCTTTTTATGCAAAATGTTGTCAAGCTATCTCCACTTATACAGCCTTGCATAATCCTTGGAGTCAATTTATTTCTGGTTTATGATGGGTAAGTCTAGCTGAGTACCTTCTCGTACTCAGGGTTTTATTCCCATTGTTGCAGATGGCACTGTGTATCATGGTTATTGCAAGAGTTGCTTCTATCCCGCTATGGATGAGGAGTAAGCCTTGGGCAGGCTTCTTTATTAATCCCTCTACCTGCTTTTGTGGATGGTGATCGTATTTTGGCACTGTATCAAACTATGTTGGAAACTTTAGTTTCAAACTTAATTTGCTTCCGGTTTTATCTATTAAACTTGGTTTGTAATAACTTTGTTTCATACTCTGATGATGGAAATATATCTGTGAACTTTATGTAATATGTGACATGTATGTTGAATCATGTACGATCTTGGTTGTTGTAAATCATTTATCGAGACCCGTCGTGGTACTCGACGAACTACCGGGTTTATATGGGTTCAAGTATGACAGTGCGACCGCTTGCGGGATGCCATTGTACTTGTACTCTTATAAATTGGTCGGTTTTGTGACACTACGTCCCAATCCTCTACCGCTGCTCCAACCATCTAGGTGGTGGCAACCACCAAGAGAAACAAGCAAAATCCGCAACGCAACACGAATGCCAAGTGCCTCTAGATGCAATCACTCAAGTAATGCACTTGGATTCTCTCCCAATCCCACAATGATGATGGATCAATGATGGAGATGAGTGGGAGGGCTTTGGCTAAGCTCACAAGGTTGCTATGTCAATGAAAATGGCCAAGAGGGTGAGCTTGAGCCGGCCATGGGGCTTAAATAGAAGCCCCCACGAAATAGAGCCGTTGTACCCCTTCACTGGGCACAACACGGGGTGATCGGACGCTCCGGTCATATTGACCGGACACTGGACCCAGCGTCCGGTCGCCCAATGTAAGCCACGTGTCATTCGGAGTTAAACCTGAGCCGCTAGATCTCAATGGCTATTGACTGACCGGACGCTCCGGCACAAGTGACCGGATGCTCAGACCCCAGTGTCCGGTCGTTTCTAGTAAGCTCCCAAAACCGACTTTTGCCGACTGGACGCGTCCGGTCCACCTCGACCGGACACTGCCCAGCGTCTGGTGCAATGCCCTAGGTACTATGCCGACATGTCAGTCCGACCAGACGCAGTCCTTTAGCGTCCGGTCACTGAGCGACCCAGCGTCCGGTCAGTTGACCGACGCCAGCATCTTTGCGACCAACTCCATTTCACTTCTAACTTCTCCACCCTTGCTCAAATGTGCCAACCACAAAGTGTATCACCTTGTGCACATGTGTTAGCATATTTTCACAAACATTTTCAAGGGTGTTAGCATTCCACTAGATTCTAAATGCATATGCAATGAGTTAGAGCATCTAGTGGCACTTTGATAACCGCATTCCGATACGAGTTTCACCCCTCTTAATAGTACGGCTATCGATCCTAAATGTGATCACACTCGCTAAGTGTCTCGATCACTAAAACAAAATAGCTCATACAATTTATACCTTTGCCTTGAGCCTTTTGTTTTTCTCTTTCTTCTTTTCCAAGTTTAAGCATTTGATCATCACCATGCCATCACGGTCGTCATGATCTTCGCCATTGCTTCATCACTTGGAGTAGTGCTATCTATCTCATAATCACTTTGATAAACTAGGTTAGCACTTAGGGTTTCATCAATTAACCAAAACCAAACTAGAGCTTTCAATCTCCCCCTTTTTGGATATTGATGACAACCCTTTCACAAAGATATGAATTGTAATTTAATTGTATCCATGTTGCTTGCCCAAGCATATTTACCATGTGTAAAAGAATATGGACAAGTTTCATGAATCCCAAATGGTAGCAATTGCTCCCCCTACATATGTGCTAAGAGTTTGGATTGTACCTTGCACATATGCTTAGATAGAAAATATTGGAGTCAATTTCTACCAAATGATACTAAGGTATAAGAGATGGACCTTTGAAGCGTGATACTAATCAGAGTGCACCAATATACCATCCTTAGCACCATTAGTAACTAGACATTCACAAAAACTAGAATACCTCATGAGATCAATATTACAAGCAAGGGTCTAGTTTCCATATGATGAACATAAGTCTAGTTACATTAGTTTGATACCACTTGGAAATAAAGTCACTAGATTACCTATGCATGCTAGTTTTTCATTTCATCATTTAAGCATATAACTAGCATACACCTCACAAGCATGGATATTGAGATTTTAAACCTTGTGCCATGCAAGCAAATATATGAAATGCACATTCAAATGCAACATACAAGTTTATGAGCTTGCTCCCCCTACTTGTGTGCTCAAAATTTTAATTGATCCCTTTCCTTTATCATATATCTCATATCTCTCCCCCTATGTCAAATACTCCCCTATCACGCATATCTTTGTTTCTCTCCCCCTTTGTCAACAATTAGCACAAAAGGTGAGCTCAAATTATAGATAGGTTGGGGTGAAACCATGTGAGATGAGGATCATTTTCCTAATTTGGTTCAGTCAAGATTACTTGCAAAAGATATTTAACTCGGTTTGATCTAAGGACAAGCTTCTTCACACCTCTAAATAAGGGTTATCTTGTACCATGTTGAGTTAAACACTTATAGCTTATTTTCTAGATCAAACACTAGGTTTACAAGCCCACAAACATGTCATATGCTACCACTAGATCATTTCAAGCATACAAGCAATAGTGGTACCATACAAGCATCAAATTCATTTGATTTTCATGAATGAGCCTATTCAAATGTGAAATATGTCTAGATGCACTAGTCATGTCCTTAGCAAGGATGTATGCCATGCCAATCAACTTTTACCTTGGATTGCTCGAAGGAGAGGCATGTCATATAATTTGGGGTGTATCAACATATATTGGAGAAGTCAAGTATGTTCAATTCATTCCTTAGCTTGCAAAACCTCTTCTCATCAAGTGGCTTGGTGAAGATATCGGCAAGTTGATCTTCGGTGCCCACACTGTCAATGCAAATGTCCCCTTTTTGTTGGTGATCTCTTATGAAATGATGGTGAACATCAATATGCTTTGTTCTTGAATGTTGAACCGGGTTGTTGGTGAGCTTCACGGCACTTTCATTGTCACATAGCAATGGCACTTGCTTGAATTTGATTCCAAAGTCACTCAAAGTAGCCTTCATCCAAAGTAATTGACCACAACCACTACCGGACGAAATGTACTCCGCTTCGGCAATTGAAAGTGCTACACTATTTTGCTTCTTTGATGACCAAGATACAAGTGATCTTCCCAATAGTTAACATGTGCCCGATGTGCTCTTTCTCTCAACTTTGCATCCCGCATAATCGGAGTCCGAATATCCAATCAACTCAAACCTTGCTCCTTTGGGATACCACAATCCAACATTTTGTGTATGCTTCAAGTACCTCAATATTCTCTTTGTTGCCTTCCAATGACTCTCTCTTGGTGAGGCTTGAAATCTAGCACACATGCATACACTAAACATCACATCCGGCCTTGATGCGGTCACATAGAGTAGGCTTCCAATCATAGACCGATACATCTTTTGATCCACCATGTTGCCACTAGCATCACTATCCAAGCTTCCACTTGTCCCCATTGGTGTACTAATAGCTTTACTATCATCCATTCCAAACTTCTTGAGCATGTCCTTGATATACTTGCCTTGACTCACAAATGTGCCATTCTTCATTTGCTTGATTTGAAGACCAAGGAAGTAACTAAGCTCTCCAATCATGGACATCTCAAACTCACTTGCCATCATATTGCTAAATTCCTCACAAAAATCTTGATTTGTTGACCCAAAAATAATATCATCAACATAAATTTGCAATACAAACAAGTCATTTCCAAGCTTCTTGGTGAAGAGAGTGGTGTCGACCTTTCCCATCTTGGATCCCTTAGAGAGTAGGAAATCCCTCAATCTCTCATACCATGCTCTAGGTGCTTGTTTCAATCCATACAAAGCCTTTCTCAACTTGTAAACATGGTTGGGTTTCTTCTCATCCTCAAAACTAGAAAGTTGCTCAACATATACAAGCTCATTGATGTACCCATTGAGAAATGCACTCTTCGCATCCATTTGGTACAACTTGATGTTGTGGGCACAAGCAAAGGCTAACAAGATTCTAATTGCTTCCAATCTTACAACCGGGGCATATGTTTCTCCAAAGTCAAGACCTTCAACTTGAGTGTAACCTTGAGCAACTAATCTTGCTTTGTTCCTTATTACTATCCCATCTTAATCTTGCTTGTTCCGAAAGACCCACTTGGTTCCAATCACATTATGATCCTTAGGCCTCTCAACTAACTCCCATACTTGGTTTCTTATAAAGTTGTTTAGCTCTTCATGCATAGCATTTACCCAATCAACATCCTTCAAAGCTTCATCTATCTTCTTAGGTTCAATGGATGACACAAAAGAGAAATGCTCACAAAATAAAGCCAATCTTGATCTAGTTTGCACACCTCTTGAAATATCACCAATGATAGTGTCCAATGGATGATCTCTTGCAACATTGGTTGGTTGGAGCACTTGCACTTGATTGCTTGCATTTGATTGATCACTTGGTTGAGATGATGAACTAGCCACTTGTTGTTGATCTTGCACTTTGCCATCACTAGTTCTTGCTTGAACTTGATCATGAGATCCACTAGCTTGCACATTTGAGTTAGAGAGCACTTGAATCTTGTCATCTTCAACATCAATCACTTCTCTAGGCTTTATATCACCAATGTCCATGTTCTTCATTGCATTGACCAATTGAGTGCCTTTTACATCATCTAGATTCTCATCTTTCTCTTGAGAACCATTTGTTTCATCAAACTCCACATCATGAACCTCCTCAAGAGTACCACTAGCCAAGTTCCAAACTCTATAAGCCTTGCTAGTAGTGGAGTAACCAAGCAAGAAACCTTCATCACATTTCTTTTCAAACTTGCTCAATCTAGTGCCTTTCTTCAATATGTTGCATTTACAACCAAAAACCCAAAAGTATGCTATGTTGGGCTTTCTCCCATTCAATAGCTCATAAGGTGTCTTCTCCATCATGGGGTGACAATAGAGTTGGTTGCTATAATAGCAAGCCGTGTTGATTGCTTCGGCCTAAAATGAATGACTCACATTGTACTCACTCAACATTGATCTTGCCATGTCAATCAAAGTTCTATTCTTCCTCTCAACAAGACCATTTGATTGTGGAGTGTACTTGGCCGAGAATTGATGTCTAATTCCAAATTCATCACACAACTCACCAATTCTAGTGTTCTTAAATTCACTACCATTGTCACTTCTAACTTTCTTGATGGTTGTTTCAAACTCATTGTGAATGCCCTTGACAAATAATTTAAATGTTGCAAACACATCACTCTTATCTACTAGAAAAAATACCCATGTGTATCTAGTGAAATCATCCATAATCACAAACCCATATTTGTTTCCACCAATGCTAGTGTATGTGGTTGGTCCAAATAAGTCCATGTGCATCAACTCAAATGCCTTAGATGTGCTCATCATGCTCTTCTTAGGATGTATGTTACCAACTTGCTTTCTAGCTTGACATGCACTACATAGCTTATCCTTTTCAAATGTGACATCTTTCAAGCCTCTAACTAAGTCATGCTTGATCAACTTGTTTAATTGTTTCATTCCAACATGACCAAGCCTTCTATGCCATAACCAACCCATACTAGACTTAGTGATCAAACATGTTGTCAATTGAGCTTCTCTAGCATTGAAATCAACCAAGTATAGATTCTCATATCTAAAATCTTTGAATATCAAGTTAGAGCCATCTACACTTATAATCTCTACATCATCCACACCAAATATGCACTTGAAACCAAGATCACATAATTGAGCTACCGACAATAGGTTGAAGTTCAAGCTCTCTACTAGTAGCACATTGGAAATGCTCAAGTCAATGGATATTACAATCTTACCAAGCCCTTTGACCTTGCCTTTGCCATTGTCACCAAATATGATACTATCAATCCTATTGCTCTTATTTTCATTGATTGAATTGAACATTCTTGGATCACCGGTCATGTGTTGTGTGCACCCACTATCAAGCACCCAATGCCTTCCTCCGGCTTTATAATTGACCTACAAAAGAAGATCAATTCTTTTTAGGTACCCAAACTTGCTTGGGTCCTTGAAGGTTAGTTACCAAGGTCTTTGGTACCCAAATGGCCTTCTTCTTTGGGCCCACAATTGGTGTACCAATGAACTTAGCCTTCACACCATTGGCACCCTTAAAAAGCATGTAACAAGAATCAAATTTAATTGAGGATAGATTAGGTAGCTTGTTCTTGTTAATCTTGAAATAATGCTCTATATGCCCAACTTGCTTGCATCTATTGTAAAACTGACCATTGCCCTTCACAAAGCTAACTTTGGGAGTGACAAAGGCCGCCTTGCCTTTCTTGGGGGTATAGCCTAATCCCTCTTTGTTGAGAGAAAACCTTTGGCTACCCAAGCACTTTAGCAAGCGGGCATCTCCACCATAGGCATTGCCTAAGGCATGAGTGAGCTCATTCACCTCCTTCTTGAGGGTCTCATTTTCCACCATTAGTGAGGTATCACAAGAGAGACCATCACTTAAAGGTGAAGTAGAAGTGGTAGTGCTACAAGAAGAGTTAGTGGGAGCAACTATAATGGGCTTATAAAAAGATTCATCAATAAGATCACATGTTAGTCCCACATCACAAGACACGATCACTTGCTCCTTCTTGGCCTCCTCCTTCTTGACTTGCTCAATGAGAGATGAGTGAGCTTTTTCAAGCTTAGACTGAGCTTTACCAAGCTTCTCATGGGCTTCCATTAGCCTCTCATGAGTGGCATTGAGCTCATCAAAGGATTGCTCAAGAAATTTTACTTTCTTGCGTAATTCTTTGCACTCCTTTCTCTTCATCTCATTGCAAGCGTGCACTTGCTCACACATGTCCAAGAGCTCCTCCCTAGAGTACTCCTCATCCTCATCATCATCATTATTATCATTCCTACAAGAATCACTTTCACATTCATCATCATCACTTTCATCATATTTTACCTTGGTAGGCTTTGCCATGAGGCATGTCGATGCAGTGTCGAAGATGGAGGGCTTGTTGTTGTTGATGGCGATGCTTGCTAGTGCTCTCTTGATAGATTTCTTGTCATCATCACTAGAGCTATCACTATCTGAGGAGCCATCACTATCCCATGTGACCACATAGCCGCCACCTTTCTTCTTCTTTTGGAAGGTCATTCTCTTCTCCTTCTTTTCCTTCTTTTCTTTCTTATCCTCCTTGTGCTTCTTCTTCTCATCCTCATCATTGTCACTATTATAGGGACAATTTGCTACTACATGATCGGGGCTCTTGTAATTGTAGCATCTTCTCACATACTCTTTCCTCTTGGTGTGATCTCTTCTTTTTCTTGCACCATAGCCCTTCTTCTTCATGAATTTTCCCATCTTGCGCACAAACAGAGCCATAGCTTCATCATTAATATCACTAAGCTCATCATCGTCACTTGATTCTTTCTCGGATTTGCCCTTGTTCTTGGATGATGATGAACTAGCCTTGAATGCTATACTTTTCTTCTTCTTGTCTTCTTCTTCCCATCCCCCTCCCTTTCTACACAGTATGTCTCTTGGGTCATGACATCACCTAGTACTTGATTGGGGGTAATCTCCTTCAATCCTCCTCTTATGATAAGCAATCTCAACATCTCAAATCTTGGAGGTAGGCACATCAAGAACCGATGAGAGACATCATGATCCTTGATCTTTTCTCCCAAAGCTTTCAAGTCATTGACAATTACTTGTAACCGATGGAACATCTCCGGAATGCTCTCATCATCCTTCATCTTGAAGCTTGTCAACTTGTCCTTGAGCATGTACAACTTGGCACTCTTCACCGCCGGTGTGCCCTCATATGTTTCCTCCAATCTCCTCCACACCTCATTTGCTCTTTCACAATCTTTGATTTACTCAAACACCTTGGAATCAATGGCATTGTATATGGTGTTGAGAGCCATTGTGTTGCATTGCTTGTTGGTCTTATCTTGGTTGGTGGGATTGTCGGGATCAATGATAGCATAATCATTCTCGGTCACTTCCCATACTTGATCATTGATTGAACCAAGATACATTCTCATTTTTCTCTTCCAATAATCATAGCTTGTGCCATCAAAGAATAGTGGTTTGCCCCCCACAGGGTTGAACACTACTTGAGCCATAATTTGACACCGAGGTTGTTAAGCCTTCAATCAAACGGTGACCATGGCTCTGATACCACTTGAAAGGTCCTAATATGGCTAGAGGGGGGAGGGTGAATAGCCTATTTAAAAATCTACAAATCAACTAGAGCAATTTGATTAGTATGACAAATAGCGTAGTGCAAACTTGCTCTAGCTCTACAAGGGTTGCAAGCCACCTATCCAACAATTCTAGTTGTAATGATTACTTAGGCACACAAACTTGCTATGTAACTACTCACTAAGAGCTCTCAATCTTGCTACTCTAAAGGGCTCAACTAGATGAATGTAAATAATAAAGCAAGCTCTCAATTCTAATTACACTAAAGAGCTTGTATCAACTAGTTTGCAAGAATGTAAATAAGTGAGTAGGGTGATTATACCGCCGTGTAAGGGATGAACCAATCACAAGATGAATATATAGCCAATCACCGGGAGAATGCCAAAGACAAGAGACAATCGATTTTCTCTCGAGGTTCACGTGCTTGCCAACACGCTACGTCCCCGTTGTGTTGACCAACACTTGGTGGTTCGGCGGCTAAGAGGTGTTTCACAAACCTCGTCCACACGATAGGACACCGCAAGAACCGACCCACAAGTGAGGTAACTCAATGACACAAGCAATTTACTAGAGTTACCTTTTGGCACTCCGCCAGGGAAGGTACAACTCCCCTTACAATCACCGGAGATGGCCACGAACAATCACCAACTCGTGCCAATCCTCCACGAATGCCAAGTGCCTCTAGATGCAATCACTCAAGCAATGCACTTGGATTCTCTCCCAATCTCACAATGATGATGGATCAATGATGGAGATGAGTGGGAGGGCTTTGGCTAAGCTCACAAGGTTGCTATGTCAATGAAAATGGCCAAGAGGGTGAGCTTGAGCCGGCCATGGGGCTTAAATAGAAGCCCCCACGAAATAGAGCCGTTGTACCCCTTCACTGGGCACAACACGGGGTGATCGGACGCTCCAGTCATATTGACCGGACGCTGGACCCAGCGTCCGGTCGCCCGATGTAAGCCACGTGTCATTCGGAGTTAAACCTGAGCCGCTAGATCTCAATGGCTATTGACTGACCGGACGCTCCGGCACAAGTGACCGGATGCTTAGACCCCAGTGTCCGGTTGTTTCTAGTAAGCTCCCAAAACCGACTTTTGCCGACTGGACGCGTCCGGTCCACCTCGACCGGACACTGCCCAGCGTTCGGTGCAATGCCCTAGGTACTATGCCGGCATGTCAGTCCGACCGGACGTAGTCCTTTAGCGTCCGGTCACTGAGCGACCCAGCGTCCGGTCAGTTGACCGACGCCAGCATCTTTGCGACCAACTCCATTTCACTTCTAACTTCTCCACCCTTGCTCAAATGTGCCAACCACAAAGTGTATCACCTTGTGCACATGTGTTAGCATATTTTCACAAACATTTTCAAGGGTGTTAGCATTCCACTAGATTCTAAATGCATATGCAATGAGTTAGAGCATCTAGTGGCACTTTGATAACCGCATTCCGATACGAGTTTCACCCCTCTTAATAGTACGGCTATCGATCCTAAATGTGATCACACTCGCTAAGTGTCTCGATCACTAAAACAAAATAGCTCATACAATTTATACCTTTGCCTTGAGCCTTTTGTTTTTCTCTTTCTTCTTTTCCAAGTTTAAGCATTTGATCATCACCATGCCATCACGGTCGTCATGATCTTCGCCATTGCTTCATCACTTGGAGTAGTGCTACCTATCTCATAATTACTTTGATAAACTAGGTTAGCACTTAGGGTTTCATCAATTAACCAAAACCAATCTAGAGCTTTCAGCAGCATACCCCTCGGGACCCCAAAAACACATTTCTCGGGATTGAGTTTGATGCCATTTGCCCGGAGTTTAGCAAAGGTTTTTTCAAGATCGACGACAAGGTGGTCAGCCCGTTTGGACTTAACTACGATGTCGTCGACGTAGGCCTGAACGGTCCACCCGATGAGGTCCCCGAAGCAGTTGAGCATACAACGCTGGTAAGTTGCCCCGGCGTTCTTCAGACTGAACGACATTGAGATGTAGCAGAATGATCCAAAGGGGGTGATAAAAGATGTCGTGAGCTGGTTGGACTCTCTCATCGCTATTTGGTGGTAGCCGGAGTAGGCGTCAAGGAAGTAGAGGGTTTCGCACCCTGAGGTAGAATCGACTATTTGGTCTATGCGTGGCAAAGGAAACGGGTCCTTTGGGCACGCCTTGTTGAGACCTATGTAGTCGACACACATCCTCCATTTCCCGCTCTTCTTTCGTACAAGAACGGGATTTGCTAACCACTCTGGGTGGTGTACTTCCCTGATGAATCCGGTGGCCAACAATTTTGTTATTTCTTCACCGATGGCCCTGCAATTTTCCTCGTCGAAGCGGCGCAGGCGTTGTTTTAACGGCTTGGAGCCTGGGTGGATTTTTAAATATGCTCGGCAACCTCCCTTGGGATGCCTGGCATATCCGAGGGTTTCCACACAAAGATGTCTTTGTTGTCGCGGAGGAAGTCGATGAGCGCGCTTTCCTATTCGGAGGAGAGTGCGGTACCAATGCATACCATTTTTTCCTCGGAGCTGCTGGGGTCTACGAGGACCTCCTTGGAGCCCTCTGCCGATTCGAACGACCTGGTTGATTTCTCCGCATCGGTTGTTTTTTTGGCAGCCTCCTCCCTGAGCGCGGCGAGTTCCCTAGAGGCGACGACCGCGGCAGCGTGGCCGCAGCATTTGACTTCACACTCGTAAGCGCGTTGGAAGGAGGTGCCGACGGTGATGACCCCACGAGGGCCCAACATCTTTAGCTTGAGGTATGTATAGTTGGGGATGACCATGACCTTCGTGTAACATGGTTGGCCTAGGATGGCGTGGAAGGTTCCCGGGAATCCTACCACGTCAAAGGTGAGGGTCTCAGTCCTATAGTTGGACTGATCCCCGAAAGTGACGGGCAGATCAATCTGCCCTAGCGGCACGGCCTATTTGCCAGGCATGACGCCATGGAAAGGCGCTCGGATTGGGCGGAGGTTCATCCGGTCGACGCCCATCTCGTCAAGCGTCTTTGCGTACAAGATGTTGAGGTCGCTGCCTCCGTCCATCAGTACTTTCGTGAGCCGTTTTGGGCCGACGATTGGGTCAACCACAAGAGGCTACCTTCCTGGGTGTGGGACGGCATCTGGATGGTTGGCCCGGTCGAAGGTTATGGCAGATTCAGACCACCGGAGGAAGGCAGGCATGGCCAGTCCGGCCGTGTAGACCTCACGGCGCGCGACCTTCTGGCGGCGTTTGGAGTCGTAGGCCGTTGATCCTCCGAAGATCATGAGGGTGCCGCTCGGCATTGGGAAGGCATCGTCCTTCTCCTCGGTGTCGTCAGTGGTGGGGGTAGGCTCCTTCCCCTACTCCCCTTTGTTGAGGCCTCCGGACAAGTATTTGCGCATGAGGCCACAATCCTTGTACAGATGCTTGGCCGGGAAAGCATGGTTCGGGCACGGCCCCTCGAGCATTTTTTCGAAGTGGTTCGGAGTGCCCTTCGTGGGCTTCTGGCCCCCCTTGCGGTCGGTAGCGGCCACGAGCGAGTCGTCACGCCGTTGCTTCTTATTCTTTCTTTTGGTGGAACGGTTGGAGGCGCCTTCGCCCTAGACCCGCCTTGCCTTGCCATCAGAACAGTCGAAGATCGCTCCGACTGCCTCCTCTCCTGAGGCATGGCTGGTGGTAATGTCCAGGAGTTCCTTGGTGGTCCGCGGGCCCTTGTGTCCCAGTTAATGGACCAAAGACTCGCAGGTGGTCCCGGATAGGAAGGCTCCTATCACGTCGGCATCGGCGACATTAGGGAGCTCGTTGCACTGCCAGGAGAAGCACCGGATGTACCCGCGGAGGGTTTCATCGGCCTTCTAGCGACAGTTCTTGAGGTCCCATGAGTTCTCGGGGCGCTTGTACGTGCCCTGGAAGTTTCCCACAAAGATCTCCCTTAAGTCCGCCCAACTCTGAATGGCGTTGGGCGGTAGGTGCTCCAACCATGCTCGCACCGAATCGGCCAAGAATAGTGGGAGATCGTGAATAATGAAATCGTCATCATTCGCGCCATCGGCTTGACAGGCAAGCCGATAGTCTTCAAGCCAAAGCCCGGGGTTCATTTCTCTAGAATATTTAAGGGATGTTGGTAGGCGGTCGGTACCTTGGCGGGATAGCAGCGTTGAGGATGTGCCGGCTGAAGGCCTGAGGGCCCGGTAGGCTGGGGCTCGGGCTTCGGTCCTCACCGCTGTCATAGCGTCCGCCACGCCGAGGGTGGTAGCTGCGTTTGGCTCCTTCTCTTGAGTCGTTGTAGGCGCGTCTGCGGGCGTCGATGGTGCTGCGTGCGTCGCGGTTGTGGCTGAGACATTGATGCACCAGAACAGGGGTGTGTCGCCTACCGTCTGGAGGTGTCTGGTGAACCGATGCATCCTTGGGGAGGCGCACCGAGGGCGTGCGCTGGCTGGTGTCGGGCTCGCATCGCCGAGACAATGAGCTTTCCGCCTGCTGCGCTGCCGCACGCTCGAGCAACGTGCGAATTTCTTGGCACGCCCAGTGATCCTCGGTCGTCGCAGCCTCTGGAAGGCCGTGAAACAAGGCCATTGCAGCGGCGATGTTCTGACTTGCCCGAGCAAAGTGAGGGAGGGTCCCATCATCGGTGAGGATCCTCTGCTGTACGTTACGGGCGGTGGTGCGTGCGTGCCCACCGTCTCTGCGACGCTTGATTTCCTCATCGACCTTTCGATACTCCCAAACAAGCTGTTGTCCGGCGTCATCGATCTCTAGCTTTCGTGCTCTCAACTGCTCCATCCTTACGTGGGATGGAGCCACCACCTCCCCGGTGGTCCTGGCGTCAGGGTTGGCTATCGGGGTGGCCTCCCTCTCGGAGACGCTTTCGACGTGCCCCTCGGAGGTTTCCGCCATGAAGCATTCCCGGGAAGGGTGATGGCTCCCCCTGCTGGAGTCAGAGCTGGAGGATGACTCTGGCTCCTCGGTGAGGAGTTTGTGGATGGACTCTGTGTCGTGTTCAATTACCCCCACGAACTCGCTGTCCGTGGGTGGTTGAACCATGCGTAGTGCCACCAAGCGGCAAGCGGTCGTTGCGGCGTTGTGGAGACCGAACGGAAGCGTTGTCGGGGCGCTCCGCACGTGGTGCTCCAGAGAGAGGTGCCCCTCTTTGGAAGGTCGTGCCACGTCGTCGTCGTTGGGAAGGGCGAGGCAACGCCGGTTCTCCCTGGATTGCTGGGGTCCAAGGGAGATGCCGAGCTAGCGCCCACACTTATTGTGGTCGAGGACGATGGAGGGGAGAGATTGAATGGTGGTCTATGCCCGTACCAACTCTCCTCCCACCGTGATGACAAAATCTAGGCCCCCGAAGCGCACGTGTGCGCCTGGGACCCCTACCTGGCGCGCCAACTGTCGGTGTTTCAAACAAGCACCGGCTAGTAAATTTATAATTATGCGCGTTAGGCCCGGATGGTGCGCTAAAGGACACAAGGTTTATACTGGTTCGGGCTGAATGTCCTTATGTCCAGTCTATTGCTGCTCGTGTTATTAGCGCTGAAAGCGGTTCATAGTAGGGGGTATAAACGGTCGAGAGAGGGACTGGTCCCAGGTCTCTGATGGACGGGTCAAAAGGAGGCCAAGAGCCTGACGGTGGCTTGGCTGTGTATGTGAGTTGAACTGAACCCTCTATGAGTTTGTCTGTATGTCAGTTGTTCATTTTTTGTCTGTCCCTCTAGTGGGGAGCCTAGCCCTCCCTTTTATAGACCAAGGGGGGAGCAGGGGTTACAGATGGGAGAAAGAGGAAAATACCAAGGGTATAGAATGTCCTTCGAAAGATTTGGGTCTTCCTTTTTCCCAGCGTCTGCCCTGTATAACATGGCAGACCGTGTCAGAAGTGGTGTGTTCGCTGATCTTCATAGGCCATGCCCTGGCCTCTTTTAGCAAGTGGGTGCGTCCCATCCCGCCCCTACGGGCGGTGCGTCGGACAGGGTTGCTGAACCCCGACCCCGTAGGGAGCGGATGTCGCAGTGACTGCTTGTTCTGCCATTATAGAGGACATGAGTCTCTCCTTAGAGCGTAGTGGTTGTCGTATGTCCGTGTCGAGTTCTTTGCCTGGTGGTTTGAAGGCGGCGCCTACAACACTGTAGGGCGAAGAGCATGCGCCTGCAATACTATTCAGGCTCTGCTACGCCTGGAAGGGTCTAAGCGCCTGTCCCGTCATGCCCTGGCGGTACTCTCCTGTAGGGGTGTAGGGCATGGTCCTTGATGCCGCGGTTGACCCGAACGTCTTGTCCTACCCTGTGCCTAGCATCATGAGGGAGCGGGGTATAGTTGTCAGGCGAGGCGGAGCCAATCCTTGGACATTGGGCGAGGCGGAACCCAGCCCTCGGGGGTCGGGCGAGGCGGAGCCTAGCCCTTGGCGGTCGGGCGAGGCAGAGTCTAGCCCTCAGCCCTCGGGCAAGGCAGAGCCATCCCCCAGCCGTCGGGGGAGGCGGAAATGGCTGACGGGCCTCGGGCGAGGTGGAGTCTAGCCCTCAGCCCTCGGGCGAGGAGGAGCCGTCCCCCAGCCGTCAGGGGAGGCAGAGCTGGCCGATGGGCCTCGAGCGAGGTGGAGACGTCCCCTAGCCGTCGGGGGAGGCGGAGCTGGCTGAAGGGCATCGGGCGAGGCGGAACCAAAACTCTCGTCGTTCGGGCAAGAAGCGTAGCGGTGTTCTTTGTCCGTTCGGGAGTTTTTAACGTTCGATGGTAATTAGTTCCATCTCCTTGGGTACCTCGGTATTAGGTTCCCGACAGCCGCGCCATGGCAATAGGCGCGGCCAAAAGTGTTAGTTTTAAAAAAAAATAGTGTTAGATTTAAAATTAGTTTACAAAAAGTATTAAAAATAAAAAAAAATTCTAGGCCTATGGGGGTGGGTAATGGACACTGGCGTTGGGGTAGAAGCTGGCATGGTTGGGTGGCGGGGCGGCGCCATAGTAGCCGCCAAGAGCCGGCGTCTACGTGCCATACCCGTAGTGCGGGGGCATCTGGTACATGCCAACGTCGGCCAGGGGCATCGGCGCCACTGACACGGAGGAGGCCGTGGCCTTGTCCTTCTTCTCCTCGCCCCTGCCGTCCTTCTTCTTCTCTCCCCCGTCTCCTACGCCCTTGTCCTTCTTATCGCAGCCACCATCCTTCTTTCCCAGCGCGATGACCTCGACGTCCCGGCTGAGCTTCTCCCTGAGGTAAGCCGGCAGAGCGGTGGCGTCCATGGTGCCGGTCACCTTCACCAGGTCCTTGGCGGTATCGAATGCCACATCCTTCACGCCTTGAATGGAATCAATCAATGCACAAAATTGTCAGGTCCAGTCCAATATTAAATCTCGATGAAAAGGCTCATAGCCTTTTGACGATTCGCTTGGGATGGGATGGGAACAAAACCGTGGCGGATATGAAGCAAAACCTCACCTTTGATCTTGGAGATGTGGCGTTTGATGCGGTCGACATAGCCGTCGTAGTGTAGCCGGATCTTGAGCGTCACCGTCTCCTGGAAAAAAGGCAGAGAAAGTCTTTCAGTTGCAGACCAAGGACAAGGAGGCAGACAGTGACGAGGGTCGCCGCCCCACCGGACTTGAATAATATTCGGCAAGTAACTGTCCTCCTTAGGAGTATTGCCACGCCATTCTCTATGGTGCATTAGTGCCGCACCTAGATCCGCGGCGCGGCAGACCCAGCCACATCAGCGTTCAGCGGCCCTAGTCGCTGCCACGTCATCACTCCTATCGCGCCCCATGCATGGCGCGAAAACATGATTTCGCCGCGCCATACAAATAGGCGAGGCCAAAAGTGTTAGTTTCGAAATAAAAATAAAATAAACAGTGTCATATTTGAAAATAGTTTCAAAAAGTGTTAAAAATAAAAAAATTTCTCCTGGAGCGACTACGGTTTACCGTGCTCCGTGTCGGTGGTTTTTTTTTTTTAACACTTTTTTTAAACTATTTTAAAAACTGACACTGTTTATTTTTTTTTTCAAATCTAACACTTTTGACCGCTCCTATTCGCACGGCGCGGCGAATTCAGTGCGGCAGGAGAGCGTACGTGGCAGAGACCAGGGCCACTGACTGGTGACGTGGCTTAGCTCTGTCGTGCCACCGATCATGGCGTGGTTGTGACGTGCCACGCATCATGGCGTGGCTGTGACGCGCCACCCGTCAGGGCACGGCAGAGCCAAATAGGTTAAAGCGGCAGCAAAAGGAACAAGGCACTTCTGTTATGTCGGTTTAATGAATAGGTCAACAGGAAGGATAAGTGCATGAGACAATCAATACACAAGTTCAGCAATACTAACTTGTACGCGTCCCAAGTTCATCGCAAGTTCGACAATACCACTGTTCGACATAAGTTCAGCAAGTCATAACTACGACACAAGTTCATCAATACATAAGTTCGACATTACTCGATATACTACATGTTCCATCAGTATATGGGTGTCCGAGTACAAGTGAATCATGTCATCCTAAAGAACCCCTACGACCCAGGAGTATATGGGTACCATAGACGTCGCTGCCTCTTCGAACGTGAAGGCGGCACGTTAGGGGTGAACCCAACGTCGTTACGGTCTCGCTGGTGGTACACATGGCGGTATTGCTGAGTGTAACTAGGACCCTGTAATTATAATATAGGCATCGTTACTTACAATGTTTAAGTAATTGTGACGTATATAGCGAAGGGTTGTTTCAAGTACCTGTGCGTCAAACTGTGTAGGAAATGGTGCATCACCAAGCTGAGACATCCCAATCTCATCGTAGTCCTCCTCCTTGTCCTTGTCCTTGTCCTCATCCTCCTCATCCTCATCCTCCTCAACGTCGTGCTCCGCAGGACCCTTGCCGTGATTGCCGGGAGTACGAACATAAGAGGTCCCACCAGCCGTCGTGTCGGAGGAACCTGCTCGTGTCGGTATAGTGCTCGAGCGTAAGGAACTAGATAGGTCCAGGTCATAGGGCATCTCCCATGGAGTATCCACGCAGCTAAGCTTCTGTGCCAGCTTCTTGCAGCTCCTCCTCACTTTCTACAAAAAAAGAAAACACGGTTGAATGAGTCATGGGAACCATTTAACCACTATCATGGCTTTGAGAATAGAATGTACATCGACGAAGACATGTAGAATGTCGTGCGGCTCCCCTCTGGTCTCGTGAAGTCACACGGCTGCTTCATTGGACAGACTTGTCAACTGTGATGCCTGCATACACAAGCGAGCTAAGTTCGTATCACTACAATTTATAGGAACACCGACGTGCAGTTGTATTGAAATTCAAATTTCTTACCACGTATCTCTGTAGCAGGGCACTCTGAAGCTGTGTCTCCATCCTTGTCGCCTCGTCGTATGCATCAGCGATGCCATCCTCATCTTCGTCCTCATCAATTGGCTTGTTAGTGTAGGGGGCCTACATATGTGTGCGGGTACTCCTATGCAACCATTGGAGGTAGTGGTCGAAGATGCGTTGGTCGTGTGGCGGTATATCGGTGATCAGGACTCTTTGCCGACTGTCCCATTTGTGGATGAACGGGCCGTGCATCACGGCCCAATTCTTCTCCTTGTACCCATTCATTCAATCGTACCTACAAGTTTAATGTAAGTTTGTGGTTGTATGTATGCACATGACTTTTAAATTATTATGTTTTAGTTGTCGCATCCGTGCAACTTTCTGTTGGTTGTGTACAACGGCGGTGGGCATGGCTGCAATCTTTCGAACTACCTATACACCCTTATAGGGTAGTGCATCTCGACCACGTGGAAGAAAATTAGTGGCCCATTAAAAAGCCACTCGTCCGACTCTTCCTCAGTGCGAGGACTCAGGTACCCCTCTAGCTCGAATCTGGACCAGGGACACCAATTCACCTGAAAGTTAGGTAATACAGTTAGGTTTTTAGAATAATAAAAAAGCAACAACACTGACTAGCAGTATCAAAGTGGTCGTTGCCTGGTGTTGTGTCAGAATGTCTAGCGTGTCCGAGTACTGCCTGTACCGCCGCTTTGGGTTCCCTCTAACTACCTCCGCTTCTTGCCAGACATATAGAGTAGTCGGTCCTACATCCATGTGATTCCATGCCTACATTTAATAGAATAGTTAGTCACAAGTGCGGCATCAAATTTGAGGAAAATAAAAAATCGATGCACTTACAGATAAACCGTGAACAACGGGCCTCCCGACTGGCCATCGCTCCCAACACCAAACCTGTAGTAGGTGGGAACAACCTCCTAGGTTGGAGCCTGTTGTACTGCATCGGTAGGCAACGCAGAGCTGACGATAGATCCATGCTAGGACCGCGCTGCCCCAGCTGTACGCTCCTATATTCTCCCATAGCTGGCTCAGTATGTTGAGGAAGGCCCAGCTGATGGTGTTACCCGACGTGTCGAGGAACAGGAAGGCACCAAAGAAGTGCCACAACCACACCCTAGCATACCTCTCGATCTCCTACTCTGGAGCGTTTGGGTGCAGCGGCACCCCGAAGTTTTCTGTTATCCAGCTCGAACTGACACTAGATGTTTTCCTAAAATATTTTGCAAACATTAAATTAGAGCTGACACTGGATGTTACATGAGAGCTGAGGGAACAAAAACAAACATTAAACTAGACAAAGACAATACGCATCATAATAGTTATGTACTACACCCTCCATGTAAATAGCAAAATAATTTGCAGAATATGTGCTGGTGTCAAAATGGTAAATGTTTGGAATGTAGAAATTCTTACTTTGCTCTCTTAGCATTACCGTCCTCGGGTGATCTTCTGCCACAGAATTGTCCACCAAGTCCATCCATTGATCGTTATCGAGGATCCCAGTCACCGGAAGACCCCCCAACCGCAGACACAGAATCATCTTCACGTCCTACATCGTGATAGTCATCTCGCCGCATGAAAGGTGGAAGGTGTGGGTCTGTGGCCTCCACCTGTTGGTTTTTAATTCAATACAAGAAGTTTTTTAATTCAAACAATGAGACAAATCAATGCTTTGTATTGTCGCAAACGTGTATCAAATCATACCTATCGACAGCAGTAGTTAGAAGTGCAGGGTCGAGGATCGGTAGCCCAGTGTTGAAGACCCGGACGATCTCAAGGAAGCCGGCACGCTGTATGTACGTCCGGTATCGCTCGTCCTAGCGGTGCGATGGTGCGTGCGTAGTCTAAGAGGTACCAAGTCCTCCTGAAGCTCCGACAGGCGTTTGGCTCGGTAGTCCTTATCGTAGTGCACCTCAAGAATGGGGTACTGCGGATGATGATCCCCCATCCTGGTTCAAATTTCAAATGGATATATTAGAACAAGCATTAAGAGTACTATAATATGATGAAAAATTAGTGCATAAAAACAAAGTAAATGTAAAAAGGAATAAACTATTATGCAAAATTAGAGAATAAACATATATCATAATAAACATAGCTCCAAAGTTCCAATGTACTAACATAGTAGTTTTAAATAGCATAGCAAACAATTAACATTAATATAATAAAATGTATGCTATATGCACCTGCTACCCTTGTCTTCTATGCCTGCTAGCCTTGTGACCAAGTTCTTTGCAAATGGAGCAAAGATTTCTGCCTCGGGTCTCGTTGAAGTCTCCCCCTTCGTACATGTCATCCCAGTATCAAACCTCCCCTTCAGTGTGAAATCACCGTCAAACTTTGCATTCAAACGGACACAAAGGTCGTTGAAGCTAGGAGGTTCATCAAACCATTCCAATTCTTTTTCCATATCCTCAAACATACCATCTTCTCTCCTAACACTTCCTCCGTAAAAAACTCTAACACAACAATTCATTTACAAAAGCATTTCAAGAAACTTCGTCAAGTCGTCGAAATCGTCGTACGTACTGTCCATAGTAATATTAATACCTATTCTAACTATAAGTATATTAACTAATCAAATATTAACACCTACATAAGACTAACTACACCAACTAATTATACTAAATACAATAACTAACTATACTCACTAATTGTACTAACTAAACTAACTAACTTTACTAACTATACTAACTTACTATACTGCCTATACTAACTAAACTAACTAACTTTACTAACTATACTTTACTAATTATACTAACTTTACTTATTATACTAACTTCCTATACTAACAATGTCAATTCAATCAATAAATATATAAGGGGAGTACCTCGCGGCGGCGACGCGCTAGATCGGGGCGGGAGGCGGGTGGTCGTGGGAGGCTTGGTACTGCCTCGGCATGGCGGCGGCGGATGGACTTGAGATAGAGAGGGTGTCTGACAGTTTGGGAGCGGTATCAATGGTGGTGTGGCGGTGAGGGTGGCGGCGGCGTGTAGGGCGGGCGATGCGGTGAGGGCGTTATGGCAGGCGGCGCGTGCGGCGGGGCGGCGTTGTGGCGTCGTGGCGCGTGGGGCGGGCGGCGGGTGGCGGGCGCGCCGCACGCCGCGTGCGTGTGGCGGCTTGGCGCGGGCAGCGCGTCGAAAGGTGCGGTGCGGGCGGGGACGGTGGCGTGGCGCGGTGGCTGCTCTGCTTCAAACGGGTCGCGAGAGAGAGAGAGAAGCGAGGCCGGGCCGCAGGCCTGTACAAGGGGCTGCCGCGCCGTGATGCGTGGCGCGGTAGTCCTGACGCGCCGTGATCGGTGGCGCTGCAGAGCTGGGCCACGTCACCGGTCAGCGGCCCTGGTTGCTGCCACGTAAGCACCCCTGCCGCGCCGCCATGCATGGCGCGGCAGCTTGAATTCGCCGCGCCGTGCAAATAGACGTGGCTAAAAGTGTTAGATTTGAAAAAAATTTAAACATTATCAGTTTTAAAAATAGTTTAGAATAAAAAATGTTCTCCGGGGTACAGTACTACTGTACCTAGCATGGGTTTGTGTCTTGGTTCGAGTGACCAGACTGCCTGCTTTTCCGTGGCGGAACTGGGGAAGGGAAGGGGCGGACCGAAGGATTTCTTTTTTCTGTAAATGCCACCTACGGTAGCACTGTTCACAGTACCAACCAGCCAATTAGTGCAGTCTACGAAGTTAAAAAAAAGGTGCAGTCTACAGAGCAGCAAGTGAGTGATGAATTTCTGCCGCGTCTACTTTTCATTGAATGCTTGCATTGATTGAACACGGGAAAAATGATGGTTCTACATGTTGCTCTTTTTTTCCCCCCTAAACCATATATTGCCTGTACTTATTATATCTATACGGTGTATCAGGCGACTGTCATGACTTACTCGCTCTGGCTCAAAATTTGGAAAATGGACACAGTAGCATTTTCGAAATTATCCAATTATGGACTATTTAGGCTTAAAAGATTCGTCTCGCCAATTACGGGTAAACTGTGCAATTAGTTATTCTTTTTACCTACATTTAATGCTCCATGCATATGCCGCAAGATTCGATGTGACGAGAAATCTTGAGAAAATTTAGATTTTGGGTGGGATCTAAACAGCGCCTAAGTAATGTTTTTTTACTGTCAGTCATCATGTTTGATCATTTGTCTTATTCAAAATTTTTCTGTAAGTTATAAAATAAATAAATCATTATTTAAGTATTTCTAATGATAAATTAAGTGACAATAAAATAGATAATATTTATATAAATTTTTTGAATAAAACGTACGATCAAACAAGATGTGTAAAAGTAAAAAAAAGTCACTTATCTGGGGATGGAGGAAGTACCAATGTACTGTCTGATTTTCAAAATTAACATGTCATTTGATAAAAAAAACGTTTTTTATACGTTATGACTGTCTTGTTGTGTACTCTATCTAGAAAGAGTACAATTTTAGTACTCACATATTATCAAAAAGGAATATCCTTCTAGCTTTAGAACAGATTGTGGGACCCTCAAGTATAGGTGCTGCAACCTAAAAAGGAGTGCTATATATATACATGATGCAATAGAAGTACAGAGATTATGGATGCAATCAAGTTCAATCAACACATGGAAAGAATAAAAAAGATGTAATGGTATATACATCCTTGGTTGTTCACGAATTAATCATCTATATGTAGAGTTACATTCTTTTGAGAGAGTATATGCTGCTACATTGGTATTAGTTCTTGGGCATAAAACATTGCTACTTTCAAAAATAACTTGATGTTTCAAATTAGGACAAATGACTTGCTACTTTTGCTTGCCTGCAATGTCACGTGCAGCCCGCGGACACTCGCCGATACGAACACTTACACTCTCAATTTTTATGAGCACATTTGAAAGACTGAAACACGATCAACAACTCTCTTTATGAGAAAAAAAAAAGACTGAACCGACAGCAAAAAAAAAAAAAAAAGATTGACGAAGTCACCATAAATATCTCGTTGTTAACAGAAACGATGCCTAAATCCAGAAAAATGTGAACTCACAGGTCAAGTACTAGAATTCGGCAGGTTTCACCACGAAGAAATCAACTAGCTGAGCTATGCTCAACTCGCAATGTCGTACGTGGTTGATTGGAGATGATATATGGTTTAGTTTTATAAAACATAAATTTATCGTCTTTTCTCTACATCTTATGAATTGTTCAAGTATAAGTGAACCGTCTATCTTTTTTTATTAGCTTAGTATCTGTTTGTTTGGACTTTCTAGAAGCTTTTGGACCTTTCAAAAGTAAAAAAATCCTCATAAACTAAAAGCCGGAAGCTCACTATAGCGAGTGTTTGGACTTTTGGCTTATGTGAGAACAAAAAGGTCGTTACACTTTCAGATGAAACCTACCTGTGCATATTGCTTAATACTAACAAATATATGCTCAATTATCCGATTGTTGAACTTGTTTTAGAGATAGCAGGGGAGTTGCTACATTTCATTAAGTAGATAACAAGTAGTTTAACCGGTCCATATTTACAAAATAGATTAGTAACCCGACAAAAGGATATAAGCTTGCTTGTGCCTCTTCTTCAATGTTGTGAAAAGATTATTCGGTAGAATCCCTTCTACAGTACTGTCAAGTGTGGCAACCCTCTATAGCAGAACCGACCAATTTATAAGAGCACAAGTACAATGACAGCCCGCTAACGGTCGGTCCATATAAACCCAGTAGTCCGTCGAGTACCGCGAAGGGTCTCAATTCAATCAACATACAACCAAGATCGTACATGATTCAACATACATATCACACGTTACATAAAGTTCACAAATACAGTTCATCCATCAGAGTACGAATTAAAGTTATTATAAACTAAGTTCAAGTAAAATAGTAGCGGAAGCAAATTAAAAGTTTGAAACCAACATCTACAACATTATTTAAATATAGTGCCAGCTCGTGATCATACTTCCATAAAAGCATAAGGGAGGGATTAATAAGAGATACCTGCCCAGGGCTTACTCCTCGTCCACGGTGGGACAGAAGAAGTTCTTGCAATAGCCATGATAAATTGTACCATCTGCAACAATGGGAATAAAACCCTGAGCACGAGAAGGTACTCACCTAAACTTACCTGTCATAAATAAAAAATAAAGTGACTCTAAGGATTATGCAAGGCTTTATAAGTGGAGCTAGCATGACAACATTTTGCATAAAAAGCGACTAATTCAGTTGTACAATTATAATTCGGTCATCAAGTTAATTATAGTTATTCATATCTAGATTAGCAACTAATATGTGCCAAACATGTGGTATATTATTTAGTAGCATACACGGTGACACCACCGTCGTGCTCTGTGCGCCACCGTGCCGCCATGCACGTGGCCGGAGCTCACTATCGCTTCACCGTGGCTCCATCGGCACCGTAGAGCTCCGCTAGGATTCGTAGATGTCGCAACAATGCTTGCCTTGGCTTGCCATCACCGGAGACGATGAGCCCACCGCAGCGCAGCGCCACCACTGTTGTCAATCGTCGTTAGAGGTTCGACCATCTAGCTCGCTAGATGCAGAATGTGATGGGGAACACATCAGTGCCGACCGCACCGTCGGAGACCTCGCCATCGGTGAGTTCGTCGCCGGTCAAGCCGGTGCTCTGCTGTGTCTCTCTATCGTGTGGGTCCCATTGACCTGTGGGTCCCAGTCGTCCAAATGGGGTGAACTAAATTTTGTTGGATTCATCATGAAGTGTACTATTTGATAAAAATATGAAATATACCATTTATGGTATTTTTCTGGGTGAATTAAATTGAGCAAGATAAGTGCTTTTAAAGTAGTTTATATCTTGTAAAATGCATAACTTAAGCTAAGAAAGTGATAAAAATGTGATTCTAATTTTGCTGGTCTTGTGTTAACATATTCTAGCTAGAAAAAATATTAAACCTACAGTAAGCATACTTGTAATATTGTCTTCATATTTAATCCTAATTAATCGCTAGTTTCTAGTGACATTAATTGGGGTAAAAAATATATAACATATGAGCATACAAATTTTTGCATAGTATTCTCATACTAGGAGGAAAGTAAAAAAATATTAAATCTGTTGCTTGATGCTTTTCACAATGTTAAACTATTTTTGCTAAAATAATCCTATGTAATTTCTCATTTTTTAGAGCTAGCTACACTTATTTAAATAGCATGAAATTTGTACAGTGGACTATTAAGGTTATTTGTAGGCTACTGTAATTTTCTTAGAATTTATTAAGCACTGGAAATATTTATCATTTAAATCACCTTATTATCTAAGGAAATTAATAAATAAATATAAATAAATTATTTATGTTTAACCATGATGTTTTCTGTGGTTTTTATGACGCATATGATATGTTGATGTTATTAGTTAGGCTTAGAAGTATTTGTTTATAGGCAACTAGTTAATTATTGTCTTATAATTCAACTAGATGGCTGCATGTATAGTTTCTGTTGTGGTGATGATTTCATAATGATAATGATCTTTTGTGTAAATATGATTAATAACGAAGTTGTATATAACTTACTTATCTAGCTTGTGTTAAATTTTTATAGTCATAGGCCATATGGTATAAGAATTATAGCTGTTAGAAATGCTTGCTCTCTGGATAGATCTGAAAGATTAAATTGTTTGACCTATATAACTGCTGAATCACTTTGAGATGATTAAAAAAAACTTGTGGGCAATTTTATAAGTTTTTCAGAATGTCCACAACCATATTATTTTGATGTGTATAACTCTAGTTATGATCAAAACAAGTGGCTGTTGTCTTTAGTTTAGAAAATGATTTACATAAGTGTTTGTTTAAGTTTCTAGAGAAGAGATATGCATCTACTTAGTAAAAGTAAATGTAACTTCTTATCACCTTAATGCAATGCCATTGAAAACACTTATAAGGATGCATTTATCACATCGTATCATATTATACATGTCATTATATATGCATTTGTGATATCTTATTTCATGCTCATTGAAAGTGCATTTGCCCCCTATGTGGGTTTTGGTGTATTGATGACATTCAAATTAGGGACTAATGTGATCTTAATAAGATATGTCACAATTGTTAGTCCCATGAAAGATTCAAAGAGTTGATAAAGATGAAATGATATCCCTCAATTCTTAAAGTTGTAAAGGCAGACGAACTCAAAGCGCCCTCCAAGGGTTTTATATTTTATTTTTGAGTTTAGGATCCACCGCAGTATAAAGAGGGGTGCAAACTTAGTTGGTCTGAGGAAGATAGAGTGTTCAAGGATAAAAATAAAATCATAATAGAGACACTCTAGCACTCTATGAGCACGTAGAATATTTTTCGATGACTATTGGTGTCAAAAGTCCCGACGTAAGCCAGAACTCCCGACCGTCGAAAATCACGACTCACGTCGGAAGTCCTAACGCCCAGTCACTTAGCCTACGTGATGACCGTGGCCGTCGAACGTCCCGACGTGAGTAGGAACTCCCAATAGTTGGAAGTCTCGACCCAAGTCGGGAGTCCCGACACCTGGGGTTTTGCTGGCCGACTGACTACGCCCGTCGGAAGTCCCAACGTACGTCGGGAGTCCCGATAATCAGAAGTCCCGATGTTTGTCGGGAGTTCTGACATTGACTTGCTCATGTAGACTTTGACCCTACGTGAACAGTGTTTTCTATTAAGGTCAGAAGTCCTAAGATCTGCGTTGGAACTTTCGACGTAGATCTGAACGGTTAGATTTCTACTATGAGTATAAATAGCCCTCTCCTCACTTCTAACCGTGAGCCACTAATTCACTGCTCAACAACCTTTGTCTAAAAACCACTCCCAAGCATTCAAGGCACCCCTCTCCTCTCTCATTTGCTCCAATCTTCGATCCCCCTAGGGTTTTGAGTGAAAGGAGAGTGGATTAAGTGAGAGAATCACTTTAGCAAGCTTGAGCACTTCATTTCTTCATCAAGCCAGTTGGATTTGTGTCTATTACTCTTGGGGCTTTGCCCCTAGCTGGCTAGGCGTTGCCCAAGAGCTTCCATCTTGTGGAAGAGCCTTAGGAAGTTTGTATTACCCTTATTTTTTTAGTGGAAAGCTCAAGTGACATTTGTGGTTGCTTTGAGAGAGGCAAGGAGGTGAAAGAGACTCCGACCTTTGTGGTCACCTCAACAATGAGGACGTAGGAGCTCCTTTGTGGGGTTGTCGAACCTTAGGATAAATCCTTGTGTCCCGTGTGCTTTTGCTGTGTTTGCTCAAGATTACTTGTATTTGTTTGTCTCTCTCTCTCCCGAACTTTATTTTAGGGTTTGGACATGATCTATGGTTTGGAGGCATTTCAACGTCAAGGGAGTGACCCAACATTTTCACCAAACCACTAGGAAGTGGGGTTGTAAGATTATTTATCTGCAAAGTTAAATTTGGCTCTGCTTTTGTAGTTCACGTAGGTGTCGGGACTTCTGACAGTTTGTGCCAGAACTTCTGACAACGTCGGGAGTTCCCACCCAAACTGTCGGGACTTTCAACATTGACTGATAAATTTAAACTTAGCATTTGCAGTTAATTTTTAGATATGCCTATTCACCCCCCTCTAGGCATTGTTAGATCCTTTCAATTGGTATCAAAGCAAGGTCTTCTTTTAGCGCTTTACCACGTGAGAAAAAACAATGTCGGAGTCCGACAAGATGCAAGCTGATGCCGTCGAGATGGCCAAGAAAATAGCTGAAGAGTTGATGGCTGCTCAAGTCAAGTTCTTCCAAGATGAAATGAAGAAGATGCAAGATGAGATGAGCAAGATGAAAGAAGAATTGAGCAAGAAGGTTGATGATGCAATAAGTGGCAAGAATGATACAACAAGTGGCAAGAATGAAGCAAGCAAAGATGCTACTAGTGATATTGGAGCCGGTGAGCATGCTCATGGAAAGGGAATATATTCAAACATGAACTTCGACTATGGACAACTTATCAATGGTTCACCTCTACATACTCCTTTCGTCAACATTGGCAAGCCACCTCACTTTGATGGAACAAGATACACCGATTAGTCTTACAAGATGAAGATGCATCTCATTGCCGCAAGACTTTGAGAAGTTGTGGATGTTGGTGTGATGATTCCTACTGATAAAGATAGAGAGATAACTCCAGAAGAAGTGCACAATCTCCATCAAAATGCACAAGCCAAAGCATTGCTTGTGTCAAGCCTAGCTCCGGATGAGTTTAGAAAGGTGAATGGAAAGGAGAGTGCAAATCAAATTTGGGATACTTTGAAAGTGTCATTTGAAGGAGATAGGAGTGTGAGAAAAGGCAATATTGAGTTACTTCATAGTGAATTAGAAAGATTTATGTTCTTGCAAAATGAAACAACACAATCCATATTTGATAGGCTTATGGCATTGGTCAACCGCATAAGAGCTCTTGGTAGCACCGAATGGGATGACAACAAGGTTGCTAGAAAGATGTTGAGAACCTATAGAGCCAAGAAGAACATGCTAGCGTCCGTGATCATGGAAAGGCCCAGTTATGATGAGATGACACCTCAAGAAGTTCTTTCAAAACTCAAGCATCATTAGTGTCTAGATGAAGATGCAATCAATGCTCATAATCAAAATCCTAATGCAATTGGGATACAACAAGAATGCAGCCCTTAAAGCAACTCAACAACATGAAGTCAAGGTTCAAGTCAAGAGAAGAAGAAGAAAGTGAATGATGATTCCTCAAGTAGAGAAGAAGATTCCGATGCTGAGGTTGCATTTGTGATTAGAAATCTTAGAAAGTTTATGAAGAAGAAGAGCAACCGAAAGACCTATGGTGATGGAAAGAGAAGATACAAAAAGAAGTTTTGCTATGGATGTGGTCAAACCGGTCACTTCATAGCCAATTGTCCTAATGAGAAGAAGAAACACAAGCACGATAAGGATGAAGACAAGAAGAACAAAGGCAAGAAGAGAGGTGAAGCTCATCTTGGGGAAGAGTGGGAGTCAAATGATAGTGACTCAAGTGATGATGAGGAAAAGAAGATGGAAGCCACAAACATTGCCATCCGCCACTCTTCCTCACCGACCATGATCTTTCCCAACTCAAATTCACCTCCAAAACTCTTCTCCAACCTATCTTCATCACCGAAGCTCTTCTCCAACCTCATTGACAATGACTACTACACTCCAACTTGCCGCATGGCTAAGGGGGAGAAAGTACACGTTACACCCGATCCCACTAGTGATGAGTATGATAGTTTTGATGAGAACATAGAAGAAATTGAAGCAACCATGATAAAGAAATTTATAAAAAATTCCTTCACTAAAATAAAAACGCTAATGAAGAAATTAGAGAAGAGGGATAGATGTTTAGAGATGCAAGGAGATATAATCACTCAAGAGAGAGAGAAAAACCTTACACTTAAAGCATCTATCGCTGAGGAAAAGATGAAGGTTGAGAAGTTAACCGTAGAATTATCTTTAGCCAATGACTCAATTGGGAAATTGACTAAGGAACATTCCTCGGTTAATGATCAAGTAGCTAGCCTCAAGAACAAGAAGAGTATAGCTCAAGAAAGCCTCACAAGCTTGGAAGAAAAATACCGAAATCTTGAGCTAAACTATAGTACTCTTTGGGCTAGCACTTCAACTTTTCCTAAGGCAACCAAAGACTCTAATGTCTCCACTAGTAATGGTTGTAAAAGATGTTATAAAATTGATGTGAATGCATATACAACTAACCTTGTTGAGTTAGAGAAGAAAAATAAGGAAATTCATAGATTGAAGATGATCTTGAAGAATGGGTGCAAGTGTCAAGAGCAATCCAACAAGACTATATACAAGTCATCAAGGCACCCATCAATCAAGGAAGGCATTGGCTATAATAGATATGATGGAAAGGCCAATGGACGGAACATGATCAATGGTGTGCCTTATGTGAAGTTCAACAAGGGCATTGCTCTTGATGAGCTTATATGCAAGGCCAACAACAAGGTCTATATTCCCAAGATCCAACCTACAAGTGACAAGGCAATCAAGACGAAGCAATCTGAGGCCCCCAAGCTACAAGCACCACTTCCACGATGCTATGCTAGTGACTATATGTGTTGTTGGGGCAAGGATGGCAAGATTGTGGTCAAGTATGTTGGTGCCCAAAAGAGAAAGGAAATTATGAAGAGTGTTTGGGTGCCCAAGTTTTATGTGACTAACCCCCAAGGACCCAAATCCTTTTGGGCACCTAAAACAAAAGCTTAATTTGTCTTTATAGGAATATTCCTCCGGTGGAACAAGTTGGGTGTTGGATAGTGGATGCACCAATCATATGACCGGAGAGGACATGTTCACGCCATTCCAACCAAGTCATGATCAAAGTGGGAATATTGTGTCAGGTGACAATGGAAAAGGAGAAGTTCTTGGTTTGGGTAAAACTGCTATATCAAATGATAATTCTATTTCAAGTGTTTTACTTGTGAATTCATTGAGATACAATTTGTTGTCAATCTCACAACTTTGTGAGATGGGTTACAATTGTCTCTTTACGGATAAGGGCGTAGAAGTCTATAGAAGGGATGATTCCTCTATTGCATTTATGGGTCATTTAAAAGGGAAACTCTATCTAGTTGATTTCACATCAAATAGAGTAAATCCCGAGACTTGTTTAATGGCAAAATGTTGGGTTGGTTATGGCATCACTGACTTGCCTATGTTGGGATGAGGAACTTGGTGAAACTTTAAAAAGGAGAACACATCCTTGGACTAACAAATGTTTCTTTTGAGAAAGATAGGATTTGTAGCACATGCCAAGCGGGAAAACAAGTTGGAGCTAAACATCCCGTCAAGAATGTTGTGACAACCGAAAGGCCGTTGGAGTTGCTTCACATGGACATATTTGGACCCGTCGCTTATATAAGCATTGGTGGTAACAAATATGGTTTTGTAATTGTTGATGATTATTCTTGTTTCACTTGGGTATTCTTTTTGCGTGAAAAGAGTGAAGTCCAAGGTATCTTCAAGAAGTTTGCAAGAAGAGCCCAAAATGAGTTTGATGTCAAGATCAAGAGAGTTAGAAGTGACAATGGGACAGAGTTCAAGAACACCAACATTGAAGAGTTTCTTGATGAAGAAGGAATCAAGCATGAGTTTTCGGTTCCATACACTCCACAACAAAATGGTGTTGTGGAGAGAAAGAATTGAACGCTCATAGAAGCCGCAAGAGCAATGTTGGATGAGTACAAGACTCCAACCAACTATTGGGCAGAAGCAGTCAACACGGCATGCCATGCCATCAACCACTTAAATCTTCACAAGAAAAGAGAAAAGACCGCCAACGAACTTCTAACCGGTAAAAAACCTAAGGTGCACTACTTTAGAGTTTTTGGATCCAAGTGTTTTATACTTAACAAAAAATCTAAAAGCTTGAAGTTTGCACCAAAGGTTGATGAAGGCTTCATGCTTGGTTATGGTACTAACGAACATGGATATCGTGTTTTCATTAAAACCACCGGTTTGATTGAAATTACGGTAGACGTGACTTTTGATGAAACCGATGGCTCTCAAAAGGAGCAAGTCAATGTTGAGATTGTAGGTAATGAAGAACCTCCACACAAAGCAATCAAGAAGCTTACCATTGGTGAAGTAAATCCCGTCGAAGATGAAGATGAAGACCATGTTGTGCATGTTGATCTTGATCCAACCATTCATCATGTTTCATCCAATGAACATGGGGAAGCTTCCACAACAAGAAATAATCAAGATGGGAGATCAAATGAAGCACAAGGTCATTCTCATGAAGATGGTGTCAACAATGAGCAAGCTCAACCTCAACTCAACAATGAAGAAAGAAGTGAAGTCAACCCTCCACAAGCTCATGCTTGTGATCCTCCAATTGATCATGACCATGATGATGGCGATGATGGCCCCATCTAAAGATTAACTCAAGTGCCACATCCTAGAGTGCATCAATCCATTCAATGGGATCATCCCGTTGATAGCATATTGGGGAGCATTCGACGAGGGGTAACTACATGTTCCCATTTAGCATGTTTTTGTGAACATTACTCGTTTGTTTCTCCTTTGGAACCTCATAGGGTGGAAGATGCACTCGATGATCCATATTGGATGATAGCCATGCAAGAGGAGTTGAATAACTTTACTCAAAATGAAGTCTGGTCCTTGGTGGAAAGGCCCAAGCAAAATGTGATTAGAACCAAGTGGGTCTTCCATAACAAGCAAGATGAGCATGGCGTGGTAACAAGGAACAAGGCAAGGTTGGTGGCTCAAGGATTCACTCAAATTGAAGGCTTAGATTTTGGGGAGACCTATGCACCAGTGGCTAGGCTAGAATCAATTCGTTTCTACTTGCCTATGCCGCTCATCATGATTTCAAGCTATATCAAATGAACGTGAAGAGTGCATTTCTCAACGCCCCCTATCCGAGTTGGTGTATGTAGAGCAACCACTAGGCTTTGAAGACCCCAAGTATCCAAGCCACGTCTACAAGCTTGACAAGGAGCTCTATGGGCTCAAACAAGCCCCTAGAGCTTGGTATGATTGCTTGAAGGATTTCCTACTCAAACAAGGGTTTGAGATAGGAAAGGTCGATACTACTTTGTTTACTCGCAAAGTCAATAATGATATCTTTGTTTGCCAAATATATGTCGATAACATAATATTTGGTAGTACTAATGTAGCTTTTTATGAGGAATTTAGTAGGATTATGACAAATAGGTTCGAGATGTCCATGATGGGAGAGTTGAAGTTCTTCCTTGGATTTCAAATCAAGCAACTCAAGGATGGCACGTTCATAAGTCAAATCAAGTACACCAACGACATGTTGAAGAAGTTTGACATGGACAAGGCCAAGCCCATCAAGACACCCATGCCAACTAATGAACATCTTGACCTTGATCAAGGAGGAAAGGACGTCGATCAAAAGGTATATCGCTCCATGATTAGATCCCTTCTTTACCTTTGCGCATCTAGGCCCGATATTATGCTTGGCGTGTTCATGTGTGCAAGATTTCAAGCTAATCCAAAAGAGTGTCATTTGATGGCCGTTAAGAGATTTTTCGGTATTTAGTGCACACTCCTAATCTTAGCTTGTGATATCCTAAGGGCTCCACTTTTGAGTTACTTGGCTATTTCGATTCGAATTATGCCGGTTGTAAAGTAAACCAAAAGAGTACTACCGGGACTTGCCAATTTATTGGCCGATCCTTGGTGTCTTGGAGCTCTAAGAAGCAAAACTCCGTTGCTTTGTCCACTGCCAAAGCCAAGTATGTGGCGGCCGGTGCATGCTGTGCCCAACTACTTTGGATGAAGCAAACCCTCAAGGACTTTGGATATGAGTTAACCAATATTTCACTTTTGTGTGACAACGAGAGTGCTATTAAGTTGCCAAACAACCCTGTAAACCACTCTCAAACAAAGCATATAGACATCCGGCATCACTTTTTGAGAGGCCACGAAGCCAAAGGAGATATCGCCATTCACCATGTGAGCACCGAAAAACAACTAGCTGATATCTTCACAAAGCCCCTAGATGAGTCAAGATTTTGTGCTTTGAGGAGTGAACTAAATATCATTGATTCTTGTAACGTGGCTTGATGTCTTGCACACACTTTGTTTGATCTAGTTAGGAGAAAAGAATTGAGAAAATATTGTGTGACACTTTCAAAATCTATTTTATAATTTTTCATGAGTGACTATTGCTTTGTGTTGGTTGAATGAAATCTAGTCACTTGTGAAACTGTTAGTGTCCATCACATTTTTGCCCCACATGGTGTTGTGAGTTCAAGTTTGGGAGTTTTTCAAGTTCCCTGTGTCAAAAGTCATGGCTCACGCTGGGACTCCCGACCGCTGGAAGTCTCGGCCCAATGCCGGGAGTCCCAACGCAGATCTGGGTTGTCCGTTTTGACCGCACTGCGTCGTTTGATCTAGGGTTAAAATCTCATTTTCACCCTGCCCGACCCATTTTACTATAGTTATTTCCCTCCCTCCCCGCACTCCCATCACCCTACAGCCACCTCCTCGCACCGCCCTCGCTCCTCCTCGTGCCGCCGTGTCGTGCCCTGCCCGGGGCTCTGGCCTACTCTTGGCTGCTGGGAGCTCTGGCCCCCATCCCTTCTGGTTGCACCGTCGGGGGTCCTATTGACACTCCCGACCTCTTCGCCCCCTTTCCACCGCCCGTGCTATGCTCTTCTTCCTTAGCTTTGTGGTGGAGATTCCATTCGTGGAGGTGCTAGTGCTCATCGATTTGTTCGTGGCCTATGGATTTCATTTTCCTCTGTCTCCTTTGCTCGTTCAAGGTACTACCATGGCGCCCTAACCCTAATGTCAATGTACCTTGTGATTTGCCTCTATTCTTTTTCCCTCTTTACTCCTCTATCCTCCTTGTGTGAATGTGTGTCAAGATTTGAAGCCCCATGAATGGGCTAGTCACCATGTGCATCGGAAGTCCCGGCGACCGTCGGAGGTCCCAACCGTCGAAACTCCCAACATCGGCTGGAACTCCCGGTTGTCAGAACTCTCGACTCCGATCGGGACTCCTGACCCAATGGTCACCACTCCATTCATGTTTCTTCACTTCTCGATATTTGTTTGCTTCTCGTTGTCTTGTTTCTTAGTTCCCCTTCGTGTTTTTTACAGCCATGGATGGTGGTAGTCCCTCGCGTCGCAAGGAGAAGAGGTCCAAGAAGAATCAAGACCATGCCGCTGTCCCTTGGATGTCTGGCCGTACCAAAGCGGCATGTCCTCGTGCTGGTGCTGGTGGTTCCTGTGCTGCCCATCGCTGTGACGATCAAGGATCATCTGCTGCCGCTCCTCCTCCTGCTCGTGCCTTTGTTGGGGATGATCCTATTATTGATGCAGAAGAAGAAGCTCTTGAGTGTGCTGGCCGCACCATTGCCTTCATGGAAGTTTTGCCAGTCATGCAGGAGCCCACCATGGCTCCTAATCCTTGTGGTGGCTGGACACCTCCTATACTAGTTGACTACCGTCACCGGGTTTGGGACATTAGGTCCATGAGATGCAGAAATCTTTACGCTAAGGAAGAGAAGGATCTCCGGCTTGAGTATCGCTTTTGGCACCCATTTCACTTTGATTTCTATGATTCCATCATCTATCGGAAGTTTCTAAAGAAGAAGGAGCCACATGTTATTCAGATGAAATGCATTGATGCCTATTCTCTTGGTTTGTTTAAGGAGCCTAAGCTGGAGCAGATGGTTCATGATATGCACTCAATGGGGCTGTCCTACTTGATGGAATTTAGGAAGCATTGGAACAATGAGATTATCTGTCAGTTTTATGCTTCCTATCACCATGAGAAAGACCCTACCGGTGCCATTAACATTATCCATTGGACCACTGAAGGCAAGCATAATAAGGTGGATTTCATTACTTTCTCTCACCTTCTTGTTTTAAATCATGTCGACTGCATTGCACCTAAACTCACTGAGTATGAGGATGTGGCTTTGGAGGAGTACCAGCATATGTACCTTGATGGATATCCAGTTGATGGACAGATTGTGTATCTAAAGCCCTACTACTTTGTTCTCAATAACATTCTGCGACAGATCTTGTATCTCAAGCGAGGTGACTCCACTTTCCTTTGTGATGATTCTCATAAGGCACTTCAGCGCTTTGGTGATGATTTTGAGCTGTTCTCCATCAGCCGATACATTTGGAACAAGATACATGATGCCACTAAGGATCCTGTGAGGCACCTTCCCTATGCCCCCTACATCATGCATGTGATTGAGCAAGTGTCCGGCATCCAGTTCCCCATAGACACTCAGCACAAGCTCCTCAAGATCTCTAACAAGACATCTATCACAGCTACCAAAGAACTGAGGAAGAAGGCTGATGCAGCCCAAGCCAAAGGCAAAGGTGCTTCGGGTTCTCGCTCTCGTCATGGTGCTTCACCACCTGCTGCTGCTTGCTCTTCTAGTGCTGAGCCACTATCTTCTTCCTCCTCTGGTAAGAAGCCCAACAAGTTTTAGTTCCTCATGACCTACATGTTTGGACAATGTTGTGCTAGTGCTCAACATGAGCATGACATGCAAGAGAGGCTCTATCGTTTGGAACAGCAGGCTGGTATTGAGTCTTCTCCTCCACCGATGTTTGTGGCACTCTATGATGAGGCTTGTGCGGCATATGAGGATGATGCTGCTTCTTGCCCTCATGGCAAGAGCAAGGCTACTGAAGAAGATGAGGACTACATGGAGGATGATGATGATGACGACGACGATGATGGTGGTGATAATGGTGACCAAGTTGATGATGAGGACTATGAGGATGAGTAGTCATTTCTTCACATGGCCTACCCCTTTTGGCACTTGTTGACAAAGGGGGAGTGTTAGGTTTTGATCTATCTTGTCAATAAGTTAGTTGGTCACTTAGTTTCGAGACTTTAAAACTTTTAGCTTGTATGAACTATGTCGTGTGTGGCTAATATGTGATGGACAACTATATATATATGTGTGTTTGTGATGCATGATTGTAGGACAAGTAATGGTTATCTATCTACCTTATTAGCTTGTGCTTGTTCCTACTTGTGATGGTGGATGATATTTTGGATGGCTATGTGTTGCTTCAAGTTTCTACATTGAAATCTTGGCCATCATATTCTCTTTTACTTGTTGTGTGAATATAACATGTCATATTGCATCTCTTTTCACGGATATATAATAGTTCACACACACTTGTTGCACCCCACGGATTACAAAATTTAGGGGGAGCTTGTGTCTTGATGTATGCAAATCATGTATAGATGATTCTAATTGAAATTCAAATTCATGCATACATCAAGGGGGAGCTCTTCATAAATCTTGGGTTTCAAAAGCTTTAAATTCTTTCATTCTTATAAAAGCCTAAGTTGGTTGTCATCAATTACCAAAAAGGGGGAGATTAAAAGTGCATTTGCCCTCTATGTGGGTTTTGGTATATTGATGACATCTATATTAAGGACTAATGTGATCTTAATGAGATATGTCGCTGCTATTAGTCCCATAAAAGATTCAAAGAGTTGATAAAGATGAAATGATATCCCTCAATTCTTGAAGTTGTCAAGGCGGACGAACTCAAAGCGCTCTCCAAGGGTTTTATATTTTGTTTTTGAGTTTAGGATCCACCGCACTATAAAGAGGGATGCAAACTTAGTTGGTCTGAGGAAGATAGAGTGCTCAAGCATAAAAATAAAATCATAAGAGAGACACTCTAGCACTCCATGAGCACGTAGAATATTTTTTGATGAGTGTTGGTGTCGGAAGTCTTGACGTAAGCTAGAACTCCCGACCGTCAGAAGTCATGACTCACGCAGGAAGTCCAGACGCCCAATCACTTAGCCTGCGCAGTGACCGTGGCCGTCGAAAGTCCCGACGTGAGTCGGAACTCCCGACAGTCGAAAGTCCCGACCCAAGGCGAGAGTCCCGACACCTGGGGTTTTGCTGGCCGACTGACTGTGCCCATCGGAAGTAGCCCCCCTCGACCTTGTTGTCAAGGTTGTTGGTCAGGGTAGCCTCCTCCTCGTGGATGCTCTCGACATGTCCCTCAGGGGTACCTGTCATGAAGCATTCACAAGAGGGGTGATGGCTCCCCCTACTAGAGTTAGAGCCAGAGAGCGACTCTGGTTCCTCTGCGAGGAGGTCATCGAAAGATTCCGCGACGTGTTCGATCACCCCCATGAACTCATTGCTCACGGGGGATGGAATCATGCATTGCGCCACAAGGTGGCCAACGGTCTTTGTGGTGTTGCGGAGACCAAACAGGAGCACAATCGGGTCTCTCCGGATGAGGTATTCCGGGGAGAGCGGCTCTCTCCCGGTAAGCTACATCATGACATTGGCGAATGAGATGATGAGGTGGCGCAAGTCTTCCCAGGATGGTTGGGGTCCCAGGAAGATGCCGAGCTAACATTCCAACCTCCCGTAGTCAAAGTCGAGGAGCTGGCCGCTCCCGAGGGCACATGCCTCCGACGCACGCAGCCATAGCTCCTTGAGCGCCTCGGTGATCATGTCAAGGCCGGTGGAGTGGAGGGGTTGGGCGACGACGGGCGCTCACGCCAGCTCTGCCTCAGCTGTGACGATGAAGTCTAGGTCCCCAAAGCATGTGTGTGTGCCCAGGACCCAGCTGATGTCGTGACTAGCCATCCAAGGCCTGGTGTTGATGTCGAAACGTGCAAAAGGCCCCTACTTGGCACGCCAACTGTCGGTGTTTCGAGTAAGCATCAGCTAGTAAATTTGTATATTACGCATCTGACCCGGATGGTGTGCTAAGAGGACACAAGGATTATACTGGTTCGGGCTAAATGTCCCTACGTCTAGTTTCAAGCTGCTCGTGTTACTAGCACTGAGTTTGTAGTAGGGGGTTACAAACTAGGGAGAGGAGGTAGCTCCCAAGTCTCTGGTGTGATGTGGTGTGTTTGTTTGATGAATCGATGTGTGATGAGTTGATCCCCTAGTGGGACGCTCTGCTTTCCCTTTTATAGGTCAAGGGAAAGCAGGGGTTACAACCGAAGGGAAGAGGAGAAAAAGAAAGAGAAATAAGGCTCCCGGAGGTGCACCGTCCTCCTCTTTGCGTGGGTCCCGCTAACCCTATAGATCGTGGTGGCAGTGACGTTGTACCGAGGTCTTCTTGGCCGCTGTAGCTTACGTGTGGGCGTTGCACGTGCCTTTCTTGTCTTTCGTTCCATCCGAGTGGACGGAATGGTCAAAGGGTCCCTTGAAAGAAGCCATACGGGGGGTTAGCGGTACAGTGCCAGTCAACTGACACCGGTTGACTAACATTGGACGGTGGTCAGGCAGAGAGTTGGTAGCACAGTGCCGGCTTGTTGACGCGATGGGCGACATGAGTTTCCTAGCATGGCCCAATGCGACCACCAGTCACATCAGGACACGTCCGAGACATGCTCCTGGGCGTGCGCTTCCATGCCATAGTGGTTGAAGCGGTTCGAGCCCTACCCTGGGACCACTGCTTTGGTCCGGTAGCAGATCCAATCCCCTAAGGATCGGGCAAGGAGGAAATCTCTCCCTAGGAGCCAGGCGAGACAGAATCCGACCCCTGGGGGTCGGATGAGGCGGGGTCCTCCCCGTGGGACTGTACGAGGCGTGTCTCGCTCCTAGGGGTTGGACGATGCGGAAACCTCATCCTTGGCGTCGGACAAGACGTGGCTAGGCCCCCGGGGGTCAGACGAGGTGGAAACCTCGTCCTCGAAGTTGGACGAGACGTAGCCTAGCCCCTGGGGGTCGAACGAGGCGGAAACCTCATCCTTGGAGTCGAACGAGGCCGTAGTTGTGTCTTTAACCATCGGATGAGGCGACATGATGCTTTTTAATCCTTTGGCTCGAATACCTGGGTATAGATATCTGACAATACCCATTTAATATAAACACAGACTATTAAACTATATATATTATAAAAAAGTTTGTATTGTTAGGGGGGCCATAGCCCCTACTGCCCCCTTGGCTCCGCCAGTGTGTGCAATGTGTCTCTTGGTTTTGCTCATGTATAGGTGTTGAGATGAGACGGTCCAGGTAATAGAGAAGGTTGAGTAGGAGTCCATGCATGATGGACTGGGAATGACAAACGGTGGACACAAAGGCTTGAATCAAGGGACCAAGGGCTTGAGGATGGATCTTGGACGGCTAGCACAACACTTAGTCACATTATCAAGCAAGAGTACGTACTTGCAAGAAGGAGATGAAGACGACGTGATCATAGTTTAAGACGAGGTTTGACCAAGTCCAGGAAAGATGTTGCAATTGATAGACCACCGGGCTGAGTAAAAGAGGACACACATCAACATCGCAGGCTTTGCATAGTGGCTACCTGGCCTAGAGGGTTTGGTGGTTTCGGCCTTAAAACCACAGGCGAAGTGATTTCTATGTTTGGGCGTCAAAGTCTAGGGAGTATCTCGAGGCAGCGCATGGCGTCATCGGAGAGTTTGCGTCGACGCAAATTGACTTCATGAAGATCCCCTGGTAGCTTAGTGGTTCAAGTTTAAACCTAGGGGCACTCTTGGAATTGTATAATAGCCCTATAAATAATAGAAGTGACTACCAAGATAGCCATCCTTTCACCCCTTGCTATTTTCCTTAGGATTAGCCAAGAGCTTCATGTTTTAGAGAGATTAGGCTAGAGGGGAAAAAGTCTACTTCACACCCTCAACTATTGATGGTTGTCTACTTCACCCCTCACCTATAAAATCAGGTATTCTACCCCTCAAGCTATTGAAAACCATCTAAATAACCCCCTAAGGCAGTTTCGCTGACTTGGCATATTAAAAGGTCTACATAACCCCCTAACATATCAAGTGTCGACTATATAACCCCCTCAAATGATATTATAGCCCTTAAAGTATCCAATAATATTCAAATGACCCCCTTGGATGGTCTTGTAGGTCCATTTGGACACTGTATCCCGACACATTGGCCTAAGTGCCTATGCTTGTGCGCATGCCACACATTTTCTACCTCCATCTCCCAACTCTTTCTAGGCTAACCCACCATCCAACGAGAACCACGTGGCATCTTGTCTCTTGCTCCACCTCCCAACACTCGTCGATGACATTGAGCTCAAGCACCATGCCTACACCCTCATCATCGGGCCCCTCCCACATCCTCCATCAGGTTGTCCTTCAGTTTTTTAGGTAGCTATAGGAGGAGACAATGAGACAGGGTGAGGATGTGGAAGGGGTCGAATGACAAGGGTGTAGGCAGAGTGCATGAACTCAATGTTGTCGAGGAGTGCCATGAGGTGGGGCAGGAGATAGGGTGGTGCTCATCGAGCGGTGTTGTAATCCTAGAAAGAGTAGGGAGAGGGAGGCAGCCAATGGGCCTACGTGCACGTATGGGTGCTTAGGCCAGTGTGGTGGGATACTGTCCAAATGACCCTACAATACTATCACGGGGTCATTTGAACATTATTAGATATACTTTAAGGGATATAATATCTGATTTTATAGTTGAGGGTGTTATTTAGTTAACCCTTGATATGTTAGGGGGTTATGTAGACCTTTTAATATGCCAAACCAATTCAGGGGGTTATTTAGACGGTTTTCAATAGTTTAAGGGGTAGAATACCTCGTTTTATATGTGAGGGGCCGAAGTAGATAGCCACAAATAGTTGGGAGGTTGAGTAGACTTTTTCCGGCTAGAGGGGAGTGACTACCTCTTAGATTAATTTCTCATCTGATGTGGGAGGATGTTTAGGAGGAGGCTAACCAGATGTATAGATGAATTCATGGTTGGGTAATCGAAGTGTTTTCTAAATTTTTGAGTTCATCCTTTCCCTCCTCCAATCTTCCTCTTTCCAGTGATTTTTGTGGCCATTTTTGGAAGATTTTTGTGCTGTTAGTTTGGCTGATTGCTTGGCATGTTTTTGGGAGTCTTTGGGACCCTTGGAACATATCCAAATCATGTCTTGAAGCCTAGCTTCTAATTGCTTGGTTCTAAGCCCAAAAACTCTCCTTTTCTTGTTCTTTTGGTGGATTTTGAGAATTCTTTAAGCTGAACTTTTGGAGTTGATCCTTGCTGCCTCTTGGGTGCTATGATATGTCATACGTGGAAGCATGTCTATGATTTGCCTTCTTATGAATTGTCTTGAGCACTCTTGGATCATCTCTTCCAAGTTTATTATGAAAACCCCAAATTTGAGGAGAAAACAATCGATTTTAATTTCTAGAACAAGCTTTGAGCTTTTGCTCGAGGTCTCTTGGGGATAACTTCACATAACTTAGTGGATATGTGTTCAAAATTCGGTGGCATTTGGACTTGATTTGGCTGTGATTTGGAATTTTTCTATAGCTTCGTTCTGTTAGACAGGTTTCGCAGAACTTCCATAATGTCATGCAAAACTTCCACGACCCAGAACTTCCATAGAAATACGTGAAACTTTTGTGGTCTAGGGTTTTCCTTGATAGTGGCTCAATCTTTTTCTACTTTGCTTCCGACGCTTCTTTGAGTTTTTGCTAAGGTCATCTTGTCACTTGTTTTTTTTGCGCAAGTATCTTGTCACTTGTTGACTTGTGTGTCCCAGGTGTATAGAGGAAAATCACTTTGGATTGAGCTTGGGATATAGGCAAAGTCTTCCGAACGAATTTTGATAAACCCCCATTGATCGCTATTTTGGTCCTTCAATGCTACACTAGACTTAGGTATACTAGAGTCCACAATCTAATAAGGTCTCGGGTGTGACTTAATCGAAAAGATTATCCTGATGGGCGACGTATGCCCACCTTATAGTTGTACTCCCCTCCTATAAATTTGGGACTAAACCTAACACAAACAAGTTGACTATATCTAACTATAGCTTTGTTTGACATGGCAGTGATAGAGTTATTTACACTCGACGCCAAACTACTCATGCCCTAAAATTCAAACCTATAGGAGAGCATGGGTTGACGGATTGATAGACCAGTATTCGTAATTTGCACGGTGAGAAGCGGAGAAAAAGAGGGCAAACTCAGAATTAACACCTAATAATGTTAGGCAACCAATCGATTTCCAAAAAAAATTGTCTGTCAATTTAGAGGTAGTGAGGTCCAGAATTACTTAGAATTCTCCATTTCAAATTATGTCATTTTGACTTTTGTACAGTGGTGAACCCACCAATAAAGCGAGCTAGGGTGGCTGCTCTACCTAGTAGATTCAAAAGTGAAAACCTCATACTCTGCAAACTTTCATGTGAGATCTAGGCACCGGTGTCGTTATTTTTTTTCTTCAAAAAAACCAACTTCAAATCATGAAAAGTTAAAATAGAATATTCGGATGTTTAAATGACTTAAAACAAAAAATCTTCAACTACAAAGTTGCAGATCTATTCGAGTATTGTGACTTTGGATAGGTCATTTCTCTATGTGAGGTCATTTGCAAATAAAAAAAACAACTTTTAAAATCTAAAAACGTAAAAAAATTTGAGCCCTAAATTATTTCAAATTAAAAGATAGTCAACTATAAAGTTGCATTGAGCATTACAATTATGGTTTAGGTCGTTTCGCCATGCAAGGTCATTTGGAAAACTAAAAACTTAGAATTTCAAATAATGAAAACTTAGAACAAAATGTTTGGAGTGTTTAAATGACTTTAAATGAAAAAGTCATCAAGTACAAAGTTACATCTCTTTGAGCACTATAACTTTAATATAAAGTTTGTCTTCATCATCACTTCTAAAATAAATCTAGTCATTGATAATTATTTGAACATGGAACCAAAACTGTTAATGAAGATCTATTTTTCTAACTGGCTAATGAGCAATCTATTTTTGTACCTTTTCTTTACAACCTAGCAACGTTCGGAAATCGGAAAGGAGACTGAAGATAAGAGTGGAGCATGCACGTGTGCTCTACACCTGTGCGGTTAGCACGGAGCTATTCTTGTATTGGGCCCTCTTCATTTATCACCAATTTGGACCAGACCAAGCCCAATGCTCTTCATCCATCAGCTCCTTTGATTCCATCAGCCCAATGCTCTTCGGCATGATTTTAAAATGACTTCGAATGAAAAAAACGACCTAAACAAAAGTTGAAATACTCGAAGAGAATTGCAACATTATAGTTGATGACCTTTTCATTTAAAATTATTTAAGCCCACATTCTTTTAAATACATAGATTTTGACATTCACTTTTTAATTTTTCAAATACCTTGTATGGAGAAGATGTACAATAAAATTGTAGTCCCTGAAGATATCTAAATAAAACTTAGTTCAATCTTTTTTATTTAAATTTATTGAGGATCTCAAATATGTATTATAATATTTGTTAAAGTAAATAATAAAGACTGTATGTCTAAGTAACTTTAAAGTGGAGTAGGGATGTAACGCGTGAGACTTGGAGTTTGATCGCCTAGCCTCACGCATGCATATTTCGTACGGAATCATGGATTTCTCCCTAGTCAAATTAATCTTTTTTTGTTATTTTTTATCTGATTTACTACAGATAAGTAGAGCGCGGATGGGACATCTGCCAATACAAACACATTTTAACAGTCTGTACAATATTTTGTGTAGCAGTGACCGCTCTAAATCTAGTCAAATCTTTTGCAATATACTCCATCCACTACCACAAATATGACTTTAGGTGACAACCTCTCTGATTAACAGAGGCGAGTATATCTAGAGACTGCCTCTGTAAATGGTCAGACAACCTCCATAAAAATGTCTATTTCTGAAAATCATTTACAGAGACGGCTGTCTTAGGATGCTCGTGTCTGTAAATCTATTTTTAGGTGCCTATCTCTAAAAAAACACTAGAAACCCAATTTTTAGAGGCGTGTATTTTAAGATGCACGTCTCTATAAATAGTTGCATATAAAAATAATTCATAACTTTTTCATATACTCGGATGAAGACAAACTTTATACTAAAATTGTAGCTTTCAACGCGATCTAAATCTTTGTAGTTGAGAAGTTTTTGATTCAAAACTGTTTAAAGTCCCAAAATATTATTTTAAGTTCGTGAAATTCAAAATTTAATACAACCTTAGGTGTTGACATGATCTATACCAAACTTGTAGTTCTTAATACAATCTATAACTTTGTAGTTAATTTTTTTTTATTGAAGTCGTTTAAAGTTCTAAATATGTGTTTTAAATTCATAGATTTTCAAATTAAAAATTTAGAATTTCTAAATGACGTTGAATGTTCACATAGATAATATCAAAGTTATAGTGCCCGATCTGATCTACATATATGTTGTTGATAAGTTCTTTAGTTAGTGTTTTTTAGTGTCTTAAATTGGCATATTTTGATATTCAAAAATTTAAATTTTGAAATAATCTTGAATGGAGACACATCCTATACCAAAGTTGTAGTGCTTGACAAGATTTAAAACTTTATAATTGAATTTTTTTTCATTTGAATTTACTTAATAAACAAAATAGTCAATACGAGATTATAAAATATTTATATAAAATGATATAATCCTATATGTATTCACAATTGATTGTGTGATGTAATGGTAAGAAGGTGTTATTGCTGAATCGTAGGTCCGCCGATTTGAGTCTTGAGAAACGGTTTACTTTTTTTTAATTTTTTGGTTTTCTAGGAACCTATGGAGGCGGGCTGCACTTGATTATTTGTTTTCTGAAACCATTAACTGAGGCAGGCAGAGCCTCTCAAAACCGATTTGCATGTTCGAGTCACTTGATTTTTTGTTTTTTTTTGGTTTTCGAAACTATTAATGGAGGCGAGTGCCTCTAAAAAATAAATTTTAGAGCCCAGAGCCAAACATCTTAAAGTGCCTGTCTCCGTTAATCGATTTTTAGTGACGGGCATTTTGACCGCCTCTGTAAATAGCAATTAATAGTGACCTTTGGTTAGAGTCTTAGATGGATGGCCTGCCTGCCTCTAAAAATAAAAAGGTACTCATATCCGAAAATCTATTCTGCAGTTGTAACCCATCCCAAAAAAATGTAACTCTCATTTTTGAGGAGTCAACAATATTACATTTGACTAAATATATGTAAAAATATACTAATATTTATTATGAGTAACAAGTACCATTAGATTGTGGATGAAACATATGTTTATAATATGTATATTTAAAAATACAAATATCGTTACATATTTTTTAATAAATCAACTTAAGATAGATTTATATTTTTTGGGACGAAGGGAGCAAAATCTTTGTTACTATCAAACAATTGGACTGGTTGGTCTCACCCACACCAGCACCACTGGTAGAAAGCTGGGAGCACCAGCACGGCAGCATACCACCACCATCACCGCGTCGTGATGCCACTACTTAAAAAAAAGGTTTATAGTAACGGCTTAATTTTTTTTTGTAGGGGCGGCTGAGAATGGAGCCGCTCCTACAGTTGGCGTGCTCGGGATCTACGAGACCAGTCGCCCCTACAAATGGCACAGTAGGAGCGGCTCAATTACCAGCTGCCCCTATAAATGCTCCACGTATAAAAACCTGCAGCCCCTTCTTCCTCCTCGGATCACTCACTTCAACCCGTGAAAAAAGGTAGGGAGGCATTGGGCATCTCGCAAAAATTGCTCTATTAAGGGTGGGAGGTTTTGATCCCAAATCTTTTGGTGGAGATGTTGTAGAAGGTAAGAAAATGCTATTTCATATTTTTTTTAGTTTTAATGGGTGATTAGCGAGTAATTAGAGTTTCTCGTGTTCCCTCTGCCGACTGCAGAATTCCCTTCCTTCATCTTGTTGGCTTCCTCTTCCAGGAATCGGCCGACGAGCTGAGAAGACCCGGCACTCGACTATGGATGGCAACTTGGCAAGGATGGGAGAGATCGTTTCAGGCAGGCCTCTTTGGATTCTCATGTACCTTACACTTACAATCGCCTTGCGCTAGATGTCCATGGACGGAGATCGACGAGATGATCAACTGGCCGGGAACTCGATCTATCATTATTGGCTTCCATCAGGTTTTTCACATTCCTCTCAGAATCTGCTATGCTAGCTATCTGTGTTCTGAGATGGATGACCGGGCGCCTGAATTATTGGCTTCCTCATTGCCTATCTCTGTCTGCTAGCTATTAGTTCCATTCTTGGCGAGTGAACCTCTCGTCTCTCAGCCTTCAGCCTGTTCCCTTATTGGTTTCAGCTAGTCCAAACCAGCCAACCAACAGTATTTTCCTCTCACAAAAAACCAGCATCAATCAGTTCAAACCAACACCAACACCAACCAGCGAACAGTCCCTCTGTTTGTGTCGTCTGTTTGTCATGAGGTTACCGATAAGGATTTCATCGCCACACCACTTGTATCGTCGGACGCTGCTGGACTGACACAGTGACGCAATTTGAAGCTAACACTGCACTGCACATGCCGGGAGCCTATTGCACTTGCCGTGCCCACGAGTCTACGACACGACTAGGATTGACCACGGGGACCCCTTTACTCGCTGCTGGAGCTGGACTGGTAGCCCCATCGCTCAACCATGCCTGCCAGAAGCATGTCATTTCGCTCTCACTGGTAGTCCGGACTCCGGACATCGAGTAGCGTACAAACCCAAATTAAATTCTTCTCGCTCGCTCTTTCGCAATCAAATGGAGCGGGCTAAGGTCCACCTGTGTACATTTTGTCTCTATAGTTTGGCTGTGTTTTTGCTTGCCCCTTTTTGACCCTAGTGTCACTTTATACATATAACTCCTCTTTATCCCCTTAATGAATGACAGAGCTCCTTCCCCTTACTTAAAAAAAAATGCCAGAAAAATGGTGAGGACTACAGCTCTGTTCTCTACGATCAAATCAACTGGTGCCACGATGAAATGGCCATTATTTACATGCAATAGTTGTGCGCTCAACTGCTCACCCTCATGATCAACATTATTGCGCGCCTACTATACTGCATTCATACAGATTATTCAGCCTATCTGCACAAGACATAAACTTTTGAATTGGAACGTAGCATGTCGTCCGTGCAGTGTATCCGGCCGTCCTTGTCGATCTGGGCACAGGACATCCATCTGCTTCTACTTTGTTCCCTTCCTTTTGTCTTGCGAGAGCGAGACCAAAGCTACGTACCTGCTACGTACTCCATCTTCTGTTAGCTTATGTCTGTCAGGTTCCCGGCTTTGGATCATCTATATGCATGCATGCTTTCGTTGGCTGGGCACGCACATTATATTCACGCTGCTGCTCATGAGTTGCCATGCCGTGGATGTTTCAATTCAACGGTAGACACATGAACATCGAGCAGCAACAGCCCATTTTGATGTTGCTCATCGTCATCTCTATAGTCTGTATTGTGATTGCCAGTGTTGAGAAACTTATATATAAATAAATATGAAGCCTAACATTGGCAGTAGTTATGCTGCCTGTAATATGACAGCAACCATGCATGATTGAACAATGTTTGCAAGACAGCAGTACCAGCAAAGGATGCAGGACGCAGTACAAAGAGCATCCCTGATCAGGCTCAAGAAAGAAACCTGGACTGATCGACACCATCAAGTGATGTGAGGACAAGATTCCCAAGTGCAAAAGGCAGGGCACATGGGTTGGCTTTTGCTAGCGATGTTTCGGTTGTTCTGAGTCGGTAGGCTACTTTCTAAGAGGTTGTTCATCACCTCATCATGCCTGGTCTAGATCAAAGCAATGAGGGGACAGGGGGCACCTCGCACAAGCATTACACACCAATCATTTGTTGGATCATACATTCATACTAGTGGAACTGGCAGCCGGACATTCTCCTGGCTCTGAATTATGGCTAACATTTGCGCCTCTTCCTCTATATGAATTACAAAAATGAAATTGGCAGAGTTTCTTGATGGTTGGTTGTCAAAAAACAAAAAACATTGCTGCTGACTGAACAGAGATAATATGCATGATGACATCACCGAAGCCTGAACTACACTTGCTACATACGCCTAAAAGGAAAATTAAGTAGCTGTAGCGGCACAGTAAGATCCTTTTTGCAGATGGAGTGCCGACATCTTGGCCTGGCATTGGAATTGGCAGCATCGACACACTGTTTGTGCCATGTCTGTATCTTCCCTTTCAGCTTGTATAGGCCGCAGCTGTTCATGGGTATAGAGAGTGATGGCTGAGGAATAACCGTGCAGGAATCTGCTGACGCTTACTGCCCCTACGCTGCCACGTCTCTGGGTAACTATCTTTACAGGGCTGCTATCCACCCTTCACTGTCTCTGAATGTCTATCAGACTGTCACTTGCCATGCATGCTTTCATGCTTTGGATCAAGCATGCATGGTCCAGATCTGGCCTTTCACAATGGATATGGTACGGCAGCTCTAAGTTTTGATGGCGGAAGAATATCCAGCTTCATCCCCACAAGTGAGCAACAGAACTTTATATTTCATATAAAACAGAGACAATTCACGAATACAAACTAACCACTCTGAATTCGATCTTTGTGAGAGGTCCCAGAAGAAGCAAGCAAGCATGTGTTGCGCAAGCAAAGGCAGCCAACAGTGAGGCCAGCTTATCCTTCCAAATTGTACACCACTAGCTAAAGCTAAACTGCTGGCTAGATTCCCTTTCCCTCTCCTTTTGGGCTGGCTCAAGCTCAAACGATGCAGTATGTATTCCGCGAGAAAGCAAGAGATCGAAGAACATTGAATCTGCTCTCGATCTGTCTTTTCCCTTTATCTACGATGATGCGATCGAAGCCTGCATTAATTGATGCCACAAAAACACTCATAAACAAAGTTCTTAACAGCCAACTAATGTAAATACTACTAGTAGTACTATATAGTCACGGTAGCTATGAGCCTATGACAACATGCATGGCGTGGCGTGCTGATTATTAAGGGTGGAAGCGCTGCATGCAGGCGTGGCAAGTGATCTCGAGCGCGGCGGCGGAGCCAGCGGCGTTCCGGCGCGCGGCCATGGCCTTCACGCGCTCCACCTTCCCCACCTCGCCGCGGGCGCGCTCCCAGATGGCCCGCGCCCGCGCGAACTCCCGCTCTGCCAGCTCCAGCTCCCGCCGCGCCAGCTCCATCACGCGCTCCGCGTACGCCCGCTCCGCCGACGCCATCCGGGCCTGCTCCGCCGCCTGCTGCTTCAGCGCCTGCACGTCCACCTTCGCCGCCGCCCTCTTGCTCTGGTCAGCAGTCGTAGTGCCTCCTGCTTGATGATCTGCTGCCCGTGGCGTCGGTGGCCCAATGCTGATGGACAGGCTCAGGTCCAGCTGCGGGTGGTCAGAGGGGCTGGCCGGCGACCGAGGGGCGTGGAGGTAGGCAGCGTTCAGAGGTGTGGCTGTGGGGAGGAGGAGAAGCTGGAGCTCCTTCTCGCCTTGCTGGGGCTCCATGGCCGCTGAGAAGAGGGGACTGAGCATGGCAGTGGGCAGTGGTGATCTTAGTGCTTGCTTGGGCTGTTGCGCTGTGGCAGTATGGAGATCTTTATACGATAACGTCGATGCTGATTTTACCAGAAGGCCCCTGTCATTCCTCGCGGCTGGCGTGCTGCTACTGATGCAGGCAAATGAACCCGGGTGCACTGCTTAAATAACTTACACAATTTTATTGAAACATACGGTGAAAATAAGGCGTTGAATGGCAAAAAAAAAAAAAAAATCCCTGGTGCGTGTGCACCAGGTAACTTCAACGTGGCTTCGCCCCTGCTCATGGTACTACGCAAGTGGAGTCCTCATGCCATGGAACTGAAGCATACCCCGCGCGTTGTTGCGGGAATTGTGGATTAATGGATTGCGTGCCACGATGACGTAGACAACAACATGCTTACGTGTCTTGTTGTGGACATTATAGTTGTATGTGCTAGTGGATTTTTATTGTATGTGACAGTGCATTGCTTAGTGGGACAACTTGCATGTTGAGATAAATAGCTAGTGAGGTTTTACTCAGTGGACTTAATTGTATGTGGCAGTGCATTGCTTAGTTGGACAACTTGCATGTTGAGATAAATAGCTAGTGTGGTTTTGCTTTTATAAGAGTATAAGATGTCGAAACCTTCCTCGAGGTATATATGTCACCATCTCACTTTTCAACTTCTCCTATCAGTAGACGGGTGTGCTTATAGATGGCCAAATGGGCCGCCCGGCACGGCATGACATGGACCTAGCCAAGTCATGGGCTGATGGTTGTAGATTCGGCAAGGAGATGAAGCGAGTAGAGCCGTGAAGGAGTGGGGGGGTTGGGCATGTTGGGCTAGGGTCGTGCCACCCGTTATTTTGGACCGGGCTAGGCTGGCGCGCTGATCAAGGGAGTCCAAGCACAGATCCATAGTCATGATAGGACCGCATAGGCCCAATGGCCATCGGGCTAGGTCAAAACCCCGAGTCATGGGCCGTGGGCCTTTTGTACATATATAGGTGTGCTGTTAAATTACGTTTTGACCATGTAATAAAGGTCCGTTCGGCAAGGTTTTTTCTGATTCCACTTACACAATATATAAATACCCTGCGAAAATCGTGGCAGAAACACAAAAAACCCTAGTTTGCCAGACAATTTCCCAAGAAACATAAATCTTACAAGAGAAACAATGCGTATTTCTTAGAAAAAATTGGAACATAAACAATTTTCAAGAAACAACACAATATTCCTACCAAACGGGTCTTACATCACACCTCTTTTAAGGTAGGGGTAATTGCAAAAACCACCATACGTGTCACTTGACTTTTGGCATATTGCCCCCTAGGATGCTTTTATTCAACCCACTACACTTGCGCTTATTTGATTTCGCTCACACTGGTACAGAGACGGGCTTTACTCCCGGTGGGGAACTCCCTCTAGTCCCGGTTTCCCACCCGGGAGCAAGCATCCGGGACTAAAGGGGGAACCGGGACTAAAGGGGGTCCTTTAGTCCCGGTGGGTAACACCAACCAGGACTAAAAGTGCCTCCTGACATGCCACGAGGCCGGCACTCTTTAGTCCCGGTTGGTAACCCCAACCGGAACTAAAGGTTTTTTTTTCTTTTTTTGTTTCTATTTCTATTTTCCTTTTTTTTCTATTTTCACGCTGCTACCAGGTTTTTTTATTTCTATTTCTATTTTCCTTTTTTTCCTATTTTTAATTGATGATTCGTTTTGGTTTTTGAATACGCATTCTACGCTGCTAGAATATACGTACATTTATAATGTTCAACATTTTATATAAACTATAGTACAAATGATCTTTAGTCAAGGATCGGTGGTACAATCCTGTTCAAGTTCGTCTTTGCTTGGTTCGAGAGCTAAGCTTTTAAGTTAGCTTTCACTCTTACGAGCAAGCGAGGTGGTGCTAATAGGTGGGATCGGCAGCAATTCCAAAGCATATTGCGTCTTGGGCCGGCCCATCGAGGCTTCAGAACGCCTTGGGACTAAAGACCTTTAGTCGGTACCGATAATACCAAACGGGACTAAAGGTACTAAAGGTATACCTTTAGTCCCGGCTCGTAATACCCAACCGGGACTAAAGGTCTTCGTTTTCGATGTCGACAATAAATGTAGCAGGTAAATGCAAGCGGGACTAAAGCTCGTAAATGCAAGCGAGGTAAATGCAAGCCGGGACTAAATCTCGTAAATGCAAGCGGTACAAGTAAAGCACCGGGACTAAAAGTTGAAGGTTGGTCATCATTTCGTAAATGCAAGCAGATACAAGTAAAGCACCGGGACTAAAAGTTCGATCTTGGTCATCACTCGTAAATGCAAGCATGTACAAGTAAAGCACCGGGACTAAAAGTTCAAGTCTTTGGTCATCGACTCATAAAGCACGGCAATAAATGCACTAAAACTTAGAGGACTTTTAGTCCCGGTTGGTGGCTCCAACCGGGAGTAAAGGTCCACCTTTAGTCCCGGTTGGTGTCTCCAACCGGGACTAAAGGTCCCCTGCCACTGTGCCGAGCGCAGTAGCCGTTGGGCAGGGACCTTTAGTCCCGGTTAGAGACACCAACTAGGACTAAAGGTTTCTCTAGTCCCGGGCGCAAAAAATACCGGGACTAAAGCCAAATTTCGAAGTGGATCAAAAGTCGTTTCTCTACTAGTGTCATTTTCCATGATGTAGAGCCATACATGCCATCTTGTCCAAAACAACATTTGTTTCGGTGACTCTAATATTCTCATTCATCATTACGTTGTTGTAAAAAAGATTTTGCAGATAGTTTGAAAGACCATGATATATTGCTTAAACAATGGCTTGAAAAACAGCGAGCTGTCTGGGTGCAACAAATCTTGCAGTAGTTTGGAAGACAATGATATATTGCTAATGCTAGTGCTTTTGGAGTTTTAAAAAATACACTTAGGAAGGGTTTTAGGATTTGGACTGCGACGTCAGAAATTCAACAAATTTAACCAACTTTGACGAGGCTCGAAATAGCATCGAACAAGTAGAAAGTTTTGGTCTAATTTGATTCTTTTTCCAACGAAAAGCGTAAACAAGCCTACAAATCCTTGCTTCAGCATAGAAGTGCAAACCTAGAAATCCATATCCATTGGTTTCCAACTCTAGGTAAAATTTTGAACACATTTTAAGCAAAATTCATTAAAACATGGATTTTTTTAAAAGGGCACCAGAAATTTCCAAGATTCATCAATTTCAATGGGCCAGGTCCGTAAGTTTCCCTCATTTTGATCCTAGACTTGTATTTTTTTTCTGCTAAACCTAGTAGCTAAAATAGCCGACGTTCAATTTTCGCATGAGAGTGGTGCTTTTTTAATGGGACCTAAATGATCATAGTCAACTCTCAGTATATAGTCAATGTACCTATACTTAATAAATCTGGATACCCTATTACCAAAAAAATCATTTGGATATTGAAGCTCCCTCTTAAGATAAAAATATTCCATCGGTACATCAAGTCAGATGTTATATTAACAAAGGATAATTTAACTAAGAGGAATTTGACTGATAGCTAGAAGTGTGTTGTTGTCATTGAAACGAACGGTTGAACACCTCTTTTTTCTATTGCCATAACATACTAAGACTTGTTGGAATGTGATTCAAGCCAACATATTAGTTTGGCAATAATTATTGAGTCCACCAAATGGTTCTATTTTGTCATATATATAACCCTTTGACGTGATCGGCATCAACCCCAAGCCTACTAGGGTTCGGCCCTAGGCCCGCAATTCATATAAATAAAGGAGTGACGTCCCCAAGTATTCCCCGAAAACACACCAATCCGATCTATTAGGCACTAGCTGGTTCAGAAGGTCGTTTACCCATGTCCAGCTACTAATGCTATAGATCTACTTCGAGTTCTTCACCAACCAAGAGCGACGAGCCCTAATCTGGTGAAGACTAAGGATCCGCTTCATCTACATCAACTATACCACATCCCCAGATGCACAGATGGCATCTTCAGGTTCTAGTTAGTATCTAAGATGAGTTTCCGCACTAAGTATGTTAACGATCATGTATATACTGAGTTAAGATCCTGCTTATGTCTAAGATCTATTTCAACAAGACTATTTTGGACATTGTTCATGTAGCTATTGGGTTAACCCTATCTAGATTCATTGTCCACCATGCTTGGAAGTTTTCCGACGGGCATTGGGGTGGGGGGAGGGGCGGGGGGGTGGACAGAAAACCAAATTTTGTGGGGCTTGTTTCTATTATTTGGACAATTTGGTGCACACATAATAATCTTGTTCTCTGTATTTGAGAAAACACAAAATGCTTCATTTATGAATGCTACATCTTGGTGAGCATATTGGTTGTGGTTTATAGACTCTACTCAAGTACAAGGACACAAGGGAGAAGAGTGTGAGGACACAGGGAGAGGGTTCACACTTGGCAAACAAAGCGATTGGAGACTGTTGCTTTGAGCGTCTTGCCGTCTTCACCAAAAATGGATGGCACAACAGTACTAGCTAAACTTTGGATTTGATTCTCTTCAATTGGAGTGTGCTCTTCCCCTAAGTTATTCGTCAGAGATTGAGCTGAAAACTTTGTGAAAAATAGTTGTGTGCAACTGTAGAGTTCGGAATTGTCATTTTTCTAAAAAATATCTTCATGTTTTTCTCCTTAGGACCACTACAGCACTTTGGGCGAGATATACCTTGGAGACAGTGACACATGGAACGATAATTGGTTTCCCTTTTGAGCTAGAGAGCGAGGCAACAGTGGAACTCTTTATCGAAACCGAAATAAAGATTTGATTTACTGCACGTGAAATTATCTCACACATATTGTTTGAAGAAAGAACATCATTTCACACATGTTCGTCTGTTAAGCTTGCTTTGTGATACAAGCTAAGGGATCCCTTCTTACAGTCACTGTCAGATCATGTTAAATCGAGATTGGCGTACACAGACCAGGAATTGCTCTCTCCAAGTGGTTTAGGTCCATAAATAAAGCACTTTTTAATTTTGTTTTTGTGCACTTTAAGGTCGGCAGGTTTCAGATGCGATCCAAGATTTCGCCGCCTACACGATGACGACGCAGCATGTGCTCTTTTGAGTTCAGAGAAGCTTCTTTGCACCACGCATGGCTTACGCGCTGAGATCCGCATCACCCCTATGCTGTAGCTACTTTGTTCCAAATCAAACACCAATCAACCACAAATACTTACATTAATATTTGATGCATTATATGTTGTTTATTAGTTCGAAATTGAACAAACTAACCTCAAATACTTACAATGTAAATAAAGACCGCGGGTTTTCTAAGCTGGTCGGTGTTGTCATCGCGGTCCACAAACTTTCAAAATGATATATTCAGGTCCCTAAAGTTAATGGACTGGAATGACACCCCTAACTAAGTTTGAAAACCTACATATATCACTTTGGAAGTTCGTGGACCGAGATGACACCGCTAGATAAGTTTAAGGACCAGCAATAGAAGTTCGTAAACTAGGACAATACTTCTGACCAAATGTAGGAACTCAGATATCACTTTAGAAGCCCATGGGCCGAGATGACACTGTGTTACTATAAAGATAATCTCCTACAACTAAAAAGAACAAAGTGTGGACATCTTTTGGTGCGACATTGGTTTTGGTTCGTCCATCTACCTCCCTTGCGATCCTGACGCCATCCCGTGAAACTTTCCGCGCCGCCAGGTGGGACCGTGAAACTTTCCTTCCACGCAATCACCGTAGTCCCGGATGAAAAGGAATCACCGCAGCCTGCCGCTCGCCCACGATGCGCAATCATCTTCACCCGCGCCTGCCTTCCTGCGATAGCCCACGCCGCCGCACCCTCGCGCCTCCGTTGGTCCGCCCCTCCCCTGCGATCTCCGCCTCCCGTCCGCGCGGCTCTGAAAACGGAAAGCCGCTCGCTCCGTGGCCCTCGCTCCATCCGATTTCCGTCCGCCCCTCCGAGCCATCCCTCAGCTCCATCGGTCTGCCTCCCACAGCCCCATGCCTTCCGCCGATGCATCGCCCCACCCTGCGCTTCGCGTTCTTCCGTTGATCCCTCCGCTCCAACACCCACTCCGTGCCCTTCCTCCCCACCCGATTCGTGGCTCCGGCATCGTTCCGCGCGCGGTGCACTGCCGCTGCAGATGGCGGGGTCGCGGCCTCAGATGGCGGAGGTGGAGGAGGAACCCAACGCGGGCAAGCCCTAGCGGCGCACCCCGGCTGCCATCGCGCACAAGCCCTCCGGTGCGAGCAGATCCACGCACTACGACCCACTCCCTCTGTCTCCGCGTCCTCAGGTCGCTCGGAAGCCCTACCGCTTCAGCCCAGACGCCGGCGCGCGCGAACCCTCCGGCACGAGCAGATCCAGGTGTTGTCGTTTCTCCCTTCCTCGTGCCTCCATGTCCGCATCCTCAGGATGCCCGCCCTCAGTCGCCGTCGTCTCGCTGTGCCTCTCAAGACAAGAAGCCGGTGTGCGGATCCGTGTGCGCGTCGCCGCGAGCCGACGAAGCCCGTTCCCCGTCGCACCGGAGCTCGGATCCGATGAATCGAGCGGCGTGGCCAAGCGCGCGCATTCGGTCGCTGAGTCGCTGGGGCCTCGTTGCGCCGTCGCCTCGCCGTCGTCGCTGGCCGCTCGAGCTTCCCACGCCGGCCCGCGCTTCCGCCCCCCAGTGGTTCCCCGAGTCACGGAGAACCAACGCCCCAACGTCGCCGCTGTCCTCATCTGCTGCCCCCGTCATCGCCCTTACCCCGCTAGGATCTTCACCCGATCTTTGCGTCCCGACGCCATCCTCTGCGTCTGCGGGCGTCCTCCTTCACCACTTCCCTACCGCCGCTTTGCTTGCCCGTCCGGTGCCTCCCCATCTCTTCCCCCACGCGCCTCCATCCACCAAGCCGGCAACCACCTCGCCACCTCCACTCGCCATCCACCGAGGACAAGAAGAGCAGAGGACGCCAAATCTGACCATGCCTTGCCTACTTCTCCCTCACCGGCACGGCGAGTGGGCCGGCTCCGACTGTGGCCGCGTCTGTGGTGGCCTTCGTCCGTCCATTCGTGTGAGTACAACCTTTCTATGCTCTTGTGATTTTGCCTCCAATTGTATGGAAGTTACAACAGTATGGACCACTGCTTGTGTAATGCAATGCAGCATAGATCTTTGCAAGTTTGCATCTCCCTTACTTCTTCTGCTTGTTACATTTGTTGTTCAGTGGGCACATCTTTCTGTGTCCAAATATATATTTAACTGATGCAATCCATACCAAAGGGTACTGTTTGCTTGAGATTAGGAAGTTATTGGGCTGCATATGCATGGTCTGTCACTAAATACTTGCAAAATATCTCTGTAGTGATTGTGCTACTACTTGCACTGCTCAATTTACACCTAATATTGCCACCCTTTCAAAATAGGTGCAGAGTTCTAATTGTCGGTGTAGTTACCTCACTTAATAGAATTTTTAACAATGTCCTTGCAGGTTGTCGATACAGTTGATTAGGGACTGAAGCACTGCTGAATGTAAACCTGTTCGCACAGTTCACTTATCACCTCATTTTAAATAAGTATACTAATGAACCACCATGTTGTATCATTGACAGGTGATTCGATAGTCTCAACTGTTTTGAGAAACTTGGGTGTGGGATTAGGGCATTCTCTATTGGCTTACAAAGCTACCATACATTGAATCAGCAAGGTTCAGGTAGGTTACCAAATAACTATTTCTTAGATGGATTATATTAGCTTTATGAGATATATAGAGGCTTCCTGTATTATAACCATTACCACTTGGCTTTACTTGTATATATGTCAGTTACACACTCTTATTTGATATATATATATATATATATATATATATATATATATATATATATATATATATATATATCACCGGAAGAGACATCTACGCAGTATAAGGCTTTATGAGATAGAACTTCCAATTGGTTCTATGTCCACCTGGTTGAATTTATTAGTTGTAGTTTGAATTTATTAGATGTAGAGATAAGTCATAATTTGTCCTCTTCTTGGGTAACACTTCAGTTTGTGCTTTAAATAATGATTTCATAATTTGAGTGGAACTGTAGTGCTATATCTCGGTTTCATGTGGTATGACGAATTTATATTCTGTGTTGTTTTGAAATCTGCAGGTTAGATCTAGCTAAGCTAAGATAGTAGTATGTCAATTAGTAGGTTAGATTTCAGCACAGTCATCACGTGTTGTTCACTGGTGCTTATTGGAAATGGGCAGCACTTGTTCTTTAATTGCCTTTATCTTACCTTAACATGGCTGCAACCTACAAGAATTCTCATGTCAGCAAGGTGTACATCAACTGAAATTAACATAAGAGCTCTTTGGTTTATGATTAACTAAAACACTTAGATGAATATAAAAGAATTCAGTAAGTACCTGAATGGTTTCAGACTAGCACTTAAATTAACATAAAATCGAGTTTATTTATGTCTTTCATATCACTACACAGTATATAATTTAGTTCATTTATATGCCTTCATCTAAAACATTTTTTTAGATGAAATGAATGTTTTTTACATAACTGTGCACTCCATCTTACTATATTGCAAGTACCTGTAACATTCTATTATAGCTGTTTTGATGCCTGGTCTGTTTCTTAATTGTTACTATCTTCTTAGCTATGACTTGTCCTTCTTAACTATTACTATGGTTGTTCAGTGTTTCTGATTCAGAGACGGCTGCCTAATGGAAATGCTATCATGATTTTCTACATCAGCAACCAGCGCTTGGTTTGGTTCTGCACGAATGGTTAGGGATGGGTTAATTAAACAGTATGTGCTTGTCCTGGATTTGTGTGGGCTCAGTTCGGATCCTTTCTCACTAACAAGACTAGTTATGATTGCTTCCACGCCCTTGGTGCTACTGCTTGTGATTTGTCATGTGTTGATTAGCACCTCCAGCTCAGGCCTTAGGGATCGGGGCAAATCGCTGGTAATCATGCTCCTTGTGTGCTGATTTGTTGCGTGGTTTGCTGCCCAAGGTGATGGAGGGTAACAGGTACGCCTTCACCTGGAACTTGTGAGGTACCCACTAGCCTCCTCTGCTTTTTGGTTAATGTCCAATTTTTGTTGCTTTTACACTGACTTACTGGATTGATTGGCTTGCCTCTTGCGCCTGGATTCTCGGCCAAATTTATCTCTCGAAACAGTTTGCTAGGAAGGTCCAGTCACAACTGTAAGACCTCATAGGGCGCTCATTAGAAATGTGTCGTGTGTATGGTTAAACTCTTCTTCTTAATTACAATGATACGCAAATCTTTTGCGTATTCGAGAAAAAAAAATCCCTCAAATGCTCAAGTGCATCCCGGTGGCTTTGTTTTATCTTGCTTGCCTATCCTCTCCTATCCTGCAAGGTCACAGACTCACAACTTTGTTTCATATTTACAATGATCAAGATCAAATATACTGTTTTTTAAGAGGCAACTTGCAGGGTTCTGCTCAAGGTTTGTTTTGCTTTGGATATTTGCTTCACGTGGAGTCCTAGGTGCTGCACCAACAAACACACATCCGAATACATCCGGTTTTGGATAGCTAATTTGTTTCAATAAAATAGAGAATATTGTTGTTTTGTGGAGAGGTCTAAAAAAGAATGGTAAATTTTATGAATTTTGCTTTTTGGATTAAATGACACTTTAACGTCCGTATTTAATTTCACAGTATCGTTATCTTATCGTACGATCCGTGTGTTTTTAATATAAAAGTTCAGCTATCCCGTAGCAACGAGAGACTAAAATTTAAAGATATAATATGAAGGTTAGAACTCCGTAGTTTGGAGGGCACACAGAGATATATAGGAGAGGGATGTGATGGGTTAAGGAATAAAAAAGGCAAGAAAGATGTGAGATCCTCGTACGCGTTGATGGTGGGCAAACGCCAAGGCAAAGCCTTCCGTGGGATCGCGCTGCTCGGCAATATATAGTGGTGGGATACGATGCATGAATCATTGTCCCCGTCCCTGAACAACGTACAGTCCGACCGTCGTCTCCGATCGGCCTACTATGAGCCAGCAGTGTGTGTGCGTATGGGAGAGATCGATCGAGATGCTCTTGTGGGGAACAGAAACACCACTGCCTGCATGCAGCAGCAAGAAGGCAAGCCACGGCCGATTCGGCCGTATGTAAATAAAGCTGGTCAAGACTGTCCATCAACCATTATCTAAAATACAAAACCCATTTCACATTTAGGTAGCGCTATAGGTAAATGGCTCAATACCTATTTTTAGTCTTCTCCAGCAACAAGATCCAAAAGATAACCCTTTCTGCTGTCACACCCCAAAATTTTTGATTTTGGGTTGTGCATAGAAACATTAATTACAATAATTGTTTTAACATTTGGATAAAATTTCCCAAGATTAGTTTGAGTTAGCACAAATTTAGTTATAGAAAAATGTCATTTTCAAATTTCTAAACTAATTTGACAGTATTTTGCTTGCTGTGATGTTTGCTTGTTGCATGATCTTTGTGTTGTGAGTGCGTAAAGTTTTTAAAACACGTTTAGTAAGTCGTTTATCTTTCTCCGGCTTGTCTCTCTTTTCTGTAGTATAATCCTTGCTTTTTTGATCTTAATCTTTGTGTTAGAGTTTTTCAAGATACTTTTCTTCCATTCTAAATCAATTCTTTGAGTTCATCATCCATCAACTATCTGTGAGAACGTCTCGGGAGTTTTTCTAGTTTTCTTTGGAATTCTTTCCCACTTTTTAGGAGCATAATCTATTTTTTAGATTCTTCAAATTATCTTATCATAGGCTTCAAATACTTTATTTGGGTTCCTCATGTTTCATAATGTCTCTGAAAATTTTCGCTGAATTTTGGGAGCTTTCGTAGTATTTTTCGTGAGTCAAATAATAATTCTGGACATCTCTAGAGTTATTTTTATACATGAAATTAAATATTTCGAAAATAATAAATCCTAGCTCTATTCCAACTCGGTCCAAACCCTACGTTATATATGCATCCTTCCGTTCATCTTAGCGCATCTAGAAACCATATCAAAAGCCGCCGTCTACTTTATCAATTCCATCTGACTCCGCCGCCGGAGCTCCAATGTTACGCGGCAGGCGTTGTCCATGATCGGCACCGTTGATGTTCTCCAGAAGCATCCTCGGCACATGCAGCTTCAATTGTTAGTCAATTGGGCCCTTGATCTGCGCCCTGATCGGGGCGCCCAACCCTATCTATGGTTGGTGTGCCCCCGTCACACAGCGTCATAAAAAGGAGGTGAGGGCCGGGGCATAAGGCACGAGGTTCACCTAAGCCGTCACAAATCCCACTTACATCATAACGCTAAGCCGATCTAGAGAGAGGGCGCTGCCAGCGATGGGAAGCCGCCATCGCCGTGTAACACCTCTGGTGTTACGAGCTCGCTAAGCACTGAGATTATGGCCTGAGAGATAGATCTGTAAATATAGCGAGTTAGTTTACTTAAATGCCTATATGTGTTAATGAAAAATCCTAACGCGAAGGGTAGAATAAGTAGTTCTAAACATTGGCACGAAAGCAATTTTTATAAACAAAAATTAAATATAATTTATATGTAATACTTGAATAAAGTTTAGAGTGTAAGTGTAGTAGATGGAAATGCAACATTAGTTTGTGGAGAATAAATACTATAAATTAGTAATTTAGGAAGTTCAAAAATCAAACTTGGGATCTAAGAAGGGTCATTTCGTTGCCGGCAAACGCTTGAACTTGTATTTAAAAGTATCATTCTTTGGCGAACTATATTGGACAAACTAATTAGGAAGTGTTTAGATATTTTGTTTCTAAGAGTTAGTATGCAGTATGGGCTAGGTCATGGTACAATTATTAGTTGAATCCGGTAAGGTTTAGACCTTTTAAAATTTCAATCAAAAGTATTAGGGGAGGTTAGTACTAATTGGACATTGAATTCTTGTGAGTCTGAAATGGTAATAGACAATGCTATTTTGATATTTAATTTCTAAAAAAAATGTTTAAACACTACCTGCATGTTTTGGTATTGTCGATTGCATCAAAGTGAGTCCTTGAGCATGGCATAGGTCGACATTGTGTTGGATGTCACGTTGTCTGCTCTAAAATTGCCCTAACTTCACTAGAACGCGCTGCGAACCCTGATTCGGTGCTCAGTTCGCGAACTAGCATTCAGCGTGATGAACCTATGTTGGCACCTCTCTATCTCCCTCTCTGGTCGCTGTCTGGACATGAGGCTTACTTCATTAGCTAGGTGTTAGTATCGACTTTGGGTTCATGGAGTTAGTTTAGTCTTCATCCAGTTGGTAAGTAGTTTTTGGCCCGCTTTAATACGCGTGCGTGTCACTGTTTCATCTGTTTGTCCCCGTGGGCACGGTCGCCTCGCGCGCGTGCGTGGCTAGCACCGGGCTCAGCCCTGGGCTGGTCATGGCCTTTCCCTGTAGGCCAGTGCCGCCTGCCAAGATGACGCCGCGATGCACCTTTCACCCCGCCTGCCCTCTTGCGCGAGGCGAGGCTACGACTGCCGTCGCTCGGTCATCGTGGCGTTTTCCCCGCCCTCCAATTCACTTCGACTACTGTGGCGCTCGCCCTCCGCCTCTCAACCCACCTACCATGCCCTCATCTCGATGCCGTTGCGTGGCCGCACGCAGGTGCTAACCGACGCACCGCTCGCTCATGTGGTCATGTCTCCGCTGCTGTGTCCGTGCCCTGCCAAGACCAAGCCGTCCCATCCCGGCACCCCACGACCCGTTCCATCTGTGCTGCATAGTGCAGATGCTCTCGCTCATTAAATGCAGCCTCGACCGAGGTTGGCCGGGCCTAGAAGCCGCTGCCCCATTGCCTTGCCGCCGAAGGAGCCGCGCCACTTCGCAAGCTTTTAACGCACGGTCCATGATATCCCATCTCGATTCAGTGCCCTAGTGGATAGGATTAGAAGCTTGCTAGCAAACCAACCCGCACCAAAGCGCAAACGAGCCTTGTAGTCGGCCAATTTGACGTTTTGCTCGGCGCCAGCCATCTCACCTCTAGAACAAAGCACGGTTGGGGGTAAGGCCCTACCCCTCGGTAGGGGTTCAATTGGTGGTTCCTTGGAGTTCGTTTTGGTCCTCTTGTAAGGTTGCTCACCGTAGTTTGACCAGGAATGACGCGGGTGAGGTCCAGGCACGTTAGTGCCAAGCTCGGACCATCGTCGTAGGGTGCACGTGCATGTGGCCGGACCTGTTTGGGCCGCCTCTGCTTCAACCGTCACCTCGGCTAGACTCGTGGTAATCTCCTGTTGCTCCCACCCTTTCTGTTGTCCTCGTCATCACTCTAGCTCGTCGGGAAAAGCCTTGCCACCATGGTGACTGGTCCACCACTATGTGCAGCGCGATAGAATTCACCGTTTAATGCCTAATCACCGCCTAGGGTTTCGTCTTGGCTCCGCGACGCTCGTCGGCTCGCTTGTGGGGCTGGTGTTTCGCTCCGTTGGTCGGTGTACGTGTGCTGTGTCGGCCGGAGTCACGCTGTCATGCGTAGGCTACCGGGGACCATCTCGTGGTAAAGATATGGTAGTTCAGGGGTCCTTCTAGAAAATGTGTCTCTATCGCAATAGTGCGCATAGTGCCGCGTAATAATTGGATAGATTGGGGACTCTTCTGTAAAACCATCGGCGCGCACGCGGACTCCCTGCCTTGGGCCGTGGCTGGGCTGGTCTGCTGCGCATGCCCACGTTCCGCGTTGGCCGTATTGGGCTACCGGGCCAGATCCGGTTACCGCCGGCCTTTTCAATTCTAAGACAATTCCTAATTTAGCTTCTAAGCAAACTTGCGAATTTAATATAAAATTTTGTAGAAATCCAAAAATTGTGAAACCAATTTTGTTAAGTTGATAAAATCATGATCTACCTGCTAGTGTACTTGGTTCACATAGGCAACGGGAACTGTGTTTTAATAAACTAGAAGGGGGGTCTCGGGGGGAAAACCTTCCCCCTGAGGTAGGGGTGTAGCTAATTAGTTATTACTTCCTCCTAGCAAGGAAGATATGCCACAATCTGTGCCTTCTTGTCCTTTGTAGCTCAAAGTGATTGACACGGGAGCTCCTCTCAGTGTTCCAGTCGGTGGAGCTACTCTCGGACGAATTTTTCACGTTCTTGGGGAGCCTATTGACAATTTGGATCCTGTAGATACTAGTGCAACATTCCCTATTCACAGATCCGCCCCTGCCTTTATCGAGTTAGATACAAAATTCTCTATCTTTGAAACTAGTATTAAGGTGGTCGATCTTTTAGCTCCTTATCGGCGTGAGGAAAAATCGGACTATTTGGAGTCATTTTTAGGTAAAACAGTACTCATCATGGAATTAATCAATAACATTGCTAAAGCTCATGGAGGCGTATCCGTATTTGGCGGAGTAGGGGAATGGACTCGTGAAGGAAATGATCTTTATATGGAAATGAAGGAATCTGGAGTAATTAATTCCAAAAATATTGAGGAATCAGAGCTTATTCGTATTGTTAGCTAGAAACTTGTTATCAGATCTATACGGGACACAATCCTGTGGTGAAAGCCGCCATCAGCATTCGCGTAGAGAGTCCCAAAAAGGGAGGGGAAAATGAGATGATTGCTTTGCCCAGTAAACTATGCTTGCTCTGATGACTTGGCCTTTCTCCCGTTAAAAGGTGGGTACCTTTCCCTAAATCCTTCTCCCGTGCATGCTATTCTCCTGTTCCCCGAAGGGCGGTATCAATACGGCAACCCGAAAGCTCGTTATCAAAGTGGTCTCTTCTCAAAAGCTTATCTGCCACATGAAAACAATGGTTCTAAAATATTTCATGGATGCTTTAAATGTTTTAACAAGCTCTAAAATTATTAAAGTATGAACTTGTAGGAAATTTTGTGGCAAAATAATGATAGTGTTAGCTTTGAAAATTTTGCAGTAGATTCACAATATTATTATGTGCTTTCTATAATTTTTGCAGCTCCAGAATAATTAGTTTGCTAGAATACCTATTAATCCCTAGTTTGAAAATATATTAAATCAATAAAATGAATTAAGGATATATCTGGGGATTTTGTAGCTAAAATACTTATTTGGAAGTAGTGCCTCGTCCGACAACATAGATACGTAGCCTTGTATGTTAGTCGCTGGAGCCAACTCGTTAGTTTAGCAGCGTAATCGTATTTTAGAGTTGCGATTCCACGTATATCATAATAGGAACAACGATGGATCGCGAAGACATTTGGAGTAACAGAAGCAGATGGTGACATGATGATCATGCCACCATGATGAATAGCTAACTTGGTTATATTTTACCCAGGCAAGCTCCGGTGCATAACCCCTATTATTCTGCACTTTATCTTATGCCTGTGCATTAAGTTTTAAAGAGTTGAATGAAAACCACTTTATATATATATATATATATCCTTATCCTATGAGTCTTACTAGTATGACAGGATCGTGTAGATTACTATGCTATAGGACTTTGGTAGAAGTCGAGTGATTACCTGTCACTCACAAGAGATAGGAAATATATTATTGTTACTATTATCATATTACTACCACATGGAATATATGTGGATAATAATTGAAGACCGGGTGGGACTATATATTGGATTTGGATTTGGACTTGGTTAGGTAACCGAGTGAGGCTCTGGTTGCGTTTGTCCCACCTGTGTTGATTGAGGACCAACCGTTGTATTAGATTCTAGTCAGGTCACAAACTTATTATCCTGAGCACATACTTGCTTTTGGGGGCGGGAAGGCTCGTTGCTCTCTTGTCATGGGTTCCGACTCTTTCCGGATAGACTGATTGAAGGCGGAGATGGTGGAGGTCTAAGCACCACACTGAGTTTGGGACTCAGGTGTGGGGGCTTAGAGTCCAAGTTTGGATGGGGACCTAGACCCCTTGACAGGAGAGTGGTGGGTTGGTCCTGCTTATGGCTAGGGTATAAGCGGGACGTGTGTTTCAGGGTACCCAGCTGGGATACATTGGTTCACGAATCGCCGTGTTATACGATACGGCTTGGATACGATCTAGCACCGTAGTAAGAACTGGAATATGAAAGATGGTAAAATGGTTCTGGTTGCTTACCACCTGCTTGAAAGTATCACAGGTGCTTACATAGAATGGTTAGTTAATGAACTAATGATGACTGCTAATGAAATTGAATATAAGGATGCACGCTTAGTAATGCTTCCTACATATGCAATAAAACCACAAGCCAGATAGCCTTGTATATCCTTGGAGTCTTTTCTTTCCTCCTGACGGGTAAGTCTTGCGGAGTACAATTGAATACTCAGGGTTTGTTCTATCCTATTATAGGTGACAGGAACATGTGGAGCTGACACTTGTGTGTGCAAACCTTCTAGTGGGCTCAGCGAGGATTTCCTTAATGTTGAGGGCATAGAGTTTATTTGAAACTTCCACCCAAAATGTTTTACAATGGAAAAACTTATAACCTGTTATGATGTATATAACGGATCATCATGTTAATGTTTAACTTATCATTAAATGATTTTATTTTCGCTAAAACTCTGATAACATGGTTATATTCCGCTATTATAAACAATAAATATTATACTCTAATGTTGCGTGGAAAGTGATGTAAGAAATGGCTAAAATGTTGTAAGCTTTATTCTCCCATTTATGATCCTATTGAAAAATGTGGAGTATTGGGTTCTCCCATGGGGTGTGCTCGACAGAACTGCCTGATGTAGCTCACCTTCGGGGTGCTTAGTGTCTAGTGGAAGACAAGCGCCTCCGTAAGTGTGTTATTTCGGGCGGTTCTGCCACACGCCGCATCTTCACCGCCGCCTCTACGACCGCGCCTCCACTACGCCGTACACATCGTCGCCGGACTCCACTACTACTCTACGCCTTCACCGCATCACCGACACCAACGCCATGGCTAGCTCGTCTACCTCCAAGGCGACTGATGGTTTGCTAACACCGCATCCCTCTCTCTCTCTCTGTTTCCTAGCACTAGTTCATATTCTAGGGTTTATCATATCCTAAATTCAAGTTCATACACGCTAGATCTGCTGTTAGTCGATCCTAATGATCTATCAATGGTATCAAAGCCTTACTAGACATAGATCTAGCTTTTGGGGTAGACCAGATCGAGAAAGTAGAAGGAGGGGATTCGATTTGCGAATCGGATCGAAACCCTAACCCTAACCCTAGAATGGAAACAGACAGAAAGGGGGAGGAACCTACCTGTTTTTTTCATCATCGTCGACACCACCGCGCATGGGAAGAAGGACCCATCGCGCGCCTCGTCGGCACGTGGGAAGAAAGCACCGCGCGTGCGAGCACTGACTAGGGCACCGTCATAGGACAGTAAGACGGCGGCGCGCTCACCCTAGGGTGAACGCGCGTGCTGGCGAGGGGGCCTGCGGCGGCACCACCGTTCTTTTTTCTCTCCGGCCGCCATGGTTTTGGGTGAGAAAGGGAGAGAAAGCCGACCGCTGCGGCGTAGAGAGAGAAGGGAGAAGAGCAAATGAAGTTAGGGTTCGGGAGAACCGACGCGTGAGGGGTTTTTGTTCCGCTGAGAACGACGCTCAGCCGTCGGATCGGGATGGACGGCTTGGGCGCTCGAGCCAGCTTTCGGGTGAAGCAATTCCTGGCCCAGGCCCAGGTTGCGGCCTAGGCGCGGGGATAGCGCGGCGCGCGCGGCTGACCTGGCAGGATTTCACTGTTGGGCCGCGACAGCGCACGGCGCGCGAATGAATTTCGGCCCGAATGCACAGTAATGATTATGAATTTGTTTATTCTTTTTTAGAAGAAAATTTTTGATGATTTTTGTCTAGTTTAGATCTCTGTCAAAATTTGAACCAACGGGATAATTTTTTCAGAGAGTAGATGAGTACAGTAAAATGCTTCTGAAAAGTAGATAAATTATTTTTTTCATGTTTCTACGGCAAAGTTTAACGTTTATTATCTTCTAATTAAATTCAAACCAATGGAAGAATTTAATTTGAAGAGTAGTTATTTTTTATTTTGTAAATTATAATATTGTTATTTTTCTGACCAATGTGGATAATAGGAATATTATAATTTTTTCATGAGTTTATCCATGCATTAGAATTAGTGTAGAAGAATGTTATATGTTGTATGTTTTAATTTTGATCAATGTTAAATTAAGACATGCAATTATTAAGTCATATTTTCTCACTATCTCTGACGGTGTTTTTTAGGACTCAACCCTATGGCATTTATCTCGCATATACCGCCTCTTGAAGGGGGCAACTATCGTGTATGGCGACAGAAGTATGAATTAGCAATTGCGCTGTCCGAAAATGACCTAGCGCTTACCTCTCTGTGTCCTACTGAGCCAGTGGACCCGGTGAGGGAAGAAAATGAAATTGATGCTGATTTCACTGCTCGTTAGCGAGATCATGCAGAAGTAAGAATAAAATATGATCTCGAATGTAAGAAATGAGACATTTTGAACCACAAGTGCTTGATGGTGGCTAAGTCCACTATTTCGGATGCAATAAGGGGGTATATCCTAGATTGTGACACCGCTACAGAGTATCTGAAGAAAGTGGAGAGTCAGTTTACTGTCTCTTCAAAGGCTTATGCTAGTACCCTAATAAAAAAATTATTCAATGAGAAATACTCTAGTGGAGAGATAAGAGAGCTCATACTGAAGATGAGCAACACGGCTTCCAAGCTAAATCCAATGGATTTGGGGCTCAAGGATGAGTTCCTGATTCATTTGGTTTTTGCTTCCTTACCTAAAGAAGCTCATTACAATATGTGTACAAGAAGAGGAGAAGCTGAAAAGGTCACAGGGTGACTCAGCTAACCTTGTGAAGGACAAGAAGAAGAACTTTAACAAGAATGCCAAACCTTAAGGAAAAACCTCTCAGAATGACCACCACTAGAAGAACAACAATTCCCAAGTTGAAAAGGATTAGTGCAAATGGTGCAAGAAGCATGGACATTACAAGAGGGACTGTCCAGATTTCCTAAAGAGCCTTTTGAAGACAGGTGATGACTTCATTACATTCATAGATGAGTCCTTATATTTAAGTTATGCAATATCTAATTGATAGATTGATTCATGTGCAACTATTCATGTTACAAATTTATTACAGGGATTCCATACGAGGAGAACCCTACAAAGAGGAGAAAGAAGAATTAAAGATGCAAATGGAGTTGAAGCTGAAGTTGAAGCCATTGGAGATCTCTCTCTAGAATTAGATGATGGTTTTATACTTTAGCTTTTAGATATTCTTTATGTATCCTCTTTGCGTAGAAACTTGATAAGTGTTTCACGACTAGACGATGATGGATATGATTGCCATTTTGGTAATGGCAAATGTCAGATTATGTTTAATAATAAATGTGTTGGTCTTGCCTTTCAACAAGACAAACTTTATTTGTTTTCACTTTCTAAGAATGTGAATGCTGTGAGCAGTAAGAATGAGAATGCTTCCTCGCCTATGAATGCAACAAATAAGCGGAAGAGAGTTCATAATGTATCATCGAAATTATGGCACTGTCCATTAGGCCATATTTCGAGGGGGAGAATAGAGCGACTGATTAAGAAATTAATTCTTCTGCCTTTAAGATTTTTAGATTTAGAACAATGCATTGATTGCATAAAAGGAAAGTATGTTAAGAAAATAAAGAAAGATGCCAAACGAAGCACAAGAATTATAGAAATAGTTCACAGAGACATCTGTGGTCCTTACATGTGAAGTGGATGGTTATGATTCATTTATAACATTCACATATGATTATTCTTGTTTTGGCTATATTTTTTCAATTAAAGAAAGATTAGAAGATTGGATAAATTTAAGATTTTTAAGGTTAAAGTAGAAAATCAGCACAACTTAAAGATTAAAGTAGTAAGATTCAATCGTGGGGGAGAGTACTATGGACGACACAACCCATATGGCCAAGTTCCTGGATCTTTTGCAAGGTTTTTACAGGAAAATGGCATAGTTGCCCAGTACTCTACACTGGGCGAGCCTCAGCAGAATGGAGTAGCAGGAAGACGCAACCGTATCGATATGGTAAGAAGTATGATAAGTTACTCTACTCTGCCAATAATTTTATGGATGGAGACGTTAAAAACCGCCATTCATATTTTTAATCGAGTGCCAAGTAAGTCGGTGCCCAAAATACCATATGAGTTATGGACAGAAAAGGAACCCTCACTTAATTATTTACGTGTGTGGGGTTGTCTAGCTAAGGCTAAAGTTTTTAATCCAAACATAGGAAAGCTTGACTCCAAGACAGTTAGATGCTATTTCATTGGCTATCTAGAAAAGTCAAAAGATCTCATGCTAACATACAGAAGATCTGATTCCCTACACATAGAGGGATATACAGATTCAGATTTTGCGGAAGATGATAGAAAGTCCACGTTAGGATATATATTCACTCTTGCAAGAGGAGCTATATCGTGGAAAAGTTTAAAGCAAACCGTCACTACATCGTCTATGATGTATGCCGAGTTTGTAGCGTGTTATGAGGCCACAGGGTAGGTAAATTGGCTGAAGAAGTTCATGTGCGGGTTGAAAGTGGTAGACGACATACATAAACCACTCAAGTTATACTGCGATAATAATCCAGCAGTATGTTATGCTCACAACAATAAGTCAAGTGGTGCTGCCAAACTCATTGACATAAAGTATTATGTTGTGAAAGACAAAGTCCGGGATCATATAATTAGTCTTGAACATATAAGTACATAAAAGATGCTTGCGGATCTGCTTACAAAAGTCTTACCACCCAACGTGTTCAGAAAACACTTAGCCGGCATGGTTTAAGAGAAAGCCTATGATTCCTGGACAATAAGGGCCTAGATGAGAATCTGTTTCAAAATAGAGAGGTGCATTGTAGCTGTTAATCTAATGGCAACTGACTGTGACGATGAGGCACGCTCTATGCACTGATCTGTGATGGAATGGAAAAAAGATAAAGTAAGTTAAGTTTAAGTCATAAGGTGAGATCAAGGGAGAGAATGTTAGGTTGATCTCTACCAACTTGGCCCAACGGCCAATTGGGCCCTTGATCCGCGCCATGATCGGGGACGCCTAACCCTATCTATGGTTGGTGGGCCCTGTCGCACAGCGCCATTAAAAGGAGGTTGGGCCGGGGCACAAGGCACAAGGTTCACCTGAGCCGCCACAAACCCCACCTACATCCTAACCCTAAGCTGATCTAGAGAGAGGACGCTGCCAGCGACGGGAAGCCACCATTGCCGCGTCTTCACCGCCGCCTCTGTGACCGCGCCTCCACTGCGACGTCCACACCGTCGCCGGACTCCACTGCTACTCTACACCTTCACCGCGTCACCGACACCGACGTCATGGCCAGCTCGTCTACCTCCAAGGCGACTGATCGTTTGCTAACACCGCATCCCTCTATCTCTGTTTTCTAGCACTAGTTCATATTCTAGGGTTTACCATATCCTAAATTCAAGTTCATACACGCTAGATCTGCTACTAGTCGATCCTATCATCAATGAGTACATGGTAGCGTGCGCGTCGTTCGGAGATCCCTAGCACCGCAGAACCACGGTTGAAGGGGCCGCTTTTGATCTCCACTTTGCCTCTCCCGTTCGTTGCTGCGACGTGAGGTTTGCCCTGCTCGAAGCAATCCTGTATTGCTGTTCGATCTTGTAGCCAATCGTGAACCATGTTCCAGCAACACCGGAACCAAGGTCTGAGAAAATCATCTTGGGAAGAAGCTTTCGTCAAGCTGCGGTGTCGGCGTTCTCGTCTCTTCGGCACCAGAGTTCGTTGCTGGCTCGGGGTCCGGCCGGTCATCAGTCGGAACCCTGGTGGTCACCATTGTTTCATCTGCCGCACATCTGCCTCCGGTGAGGACGTCTCTTCTTGACCGTCTCTTCTTTCTCTGAGGTCTTTGTGTTCTCTACAGTCTGCACTCGTTTATTTCATCATGGTGTATCTGTCTGCTTGCAAGGAAATCAGCTTCTGCATGTCGCCGTTGCTTGTTGTTTTGCACGCCGGACATCCACCTCAGGGCACCAGCGTCCTTGCCAGCTACTGCCTATCTCGTCGAGCAACACAGGCTCATGCCTCTATCCTCGCCATAGCAAGCAGCTCCTGCACGTTTCTTTAGTGCCAGGGAGGAAATCAAGACACGCCTCCTGTACAACGTGCAAGGACTCTGCAGCAAATTTACCAAGTGCATATGCATGCATCTGTACGTATCTTCTGCCCACCTATGCTTTTCAAGAACCCATTCGTCATCTAGAGAACATAGCTCGCCATGCAATGCACAAGCAAGCGCACTAGGCAACCCTCACACGTGCACTTGTCCAAATCACATCCTATCTGTTTTAGCTCGTTTCAGTTCATTTGCTGCGTTAGCTTCATATATCGCTTTGATCTATGGCCTATCCGCAGCGCTGATCACGTCACATGTATATGTGTTCATATAATTAAATATTAATTTGACTAATGGGTACATAACTAGTTTTCAATTTAAAAACAACATAGGTGATACACTTCGGTTTTGTACATATGTAAATAAATAAATGTTCATATATTTAATTACTAGCATAAATATGTTTTAAATTTGTAATTTGCTTAGGCTAAACTATGTCACGTAAAATACGTTTAGATGCTCTCACATGCTTCTTTCTTTTACTAAGTTAAAGTTTAACTTGATTAGATTATATGATAATATTTATAAATAAAATATGATTAGTTTAACTCGGCTTTTAAATTAAATTATAATTGGACTAATTTGAATTAGTAGTTTTCACATGGCTTTCCTTAATTAAAATAAATAAGCATGTAGTCTTTTCTTTCTGTTATAATATAATGCTCTCGATAGATAGTCGTTTCCTGCACTCTCGCGGCCGTGGTAATGAGTTCTCTTTTAGTATGTTGCTTAATCTTGTGTGGTGTACTGTTCTTAGTTGCTTTTATTTATTTCTTGTATGTTTGCCTATGCGTGGTGCTTGCTATGAGTAGAATGAGAACTGTTTGTGAGCGCTGAAGATCAGAAGATGATGACCGGAAGCAAAGTATGAGGATGTTTGAGCAAGTGTTAATGCAAGTATAATATGAGGCTCTCCTTGATATCTAATAATCATAATATCACTGTTCATGATGCATGTGTCGAATATGATAGGCTTAAGGATATTCCTAGTATTTGTTATCTTAATCCTTGATACCTATGGTTCATGCATATGGATAGTTTTGCTAGTTGCTCTACTTAATGATGAAAGCTCCTTAACAATGACTAATGGCATAAGCAATGATGTTTAAAATGTGCTTTTTAGCAACATGAAATCCCTAAGGACTTATCGGTGAGCAAACTACGGGACTTACAGTACAACTATGTTTGCTATATGGCTCTGCCTTTAGTCAAGTATGAGGACCTTTTCTAGCTTGTTAGCCCGAAATGGCGTAAAAGGGGCTTGACACGATGGGTATAGTGCGCCCTCTGTTTCTAAGAGTACTTCTGCGTGAGTGTGCCTTTCGAAAGGGGGCTCTATATCTGCCTGCCGATTGGAAACCCAGCGGCCCTAACTTGTTAGATGAACCTTTGAAAGGCTTTATAGTGAACCCTACCGACCTTCCTTAGTAGTGGGTCAAGAGATTAGTTACCTCAGAGGAAAGGGTAAATCACGGCTCATGGTGAAAGTGTACAACCTCTGCAGAGTGTAAAACTGTTATAACAGCCGTACTCACGGTCACGAGCGGCTTGAAAAACTGACAGAATAATTGGTTCTTATTGTTATTCTATGATGTTGAAGCTCATGTTTATTCATTATTGTATTATTGCCATTACTCGTGATCATACGGGAATTGGAGCTTAAGCATAACTTAGAAACTCAGGCTTTAAATGGTAAAACTTGATCTACTAAAAATGAATGTCTAGCCTTTTGAGCCTTCATTTTTTCATGTTATATTTGCGGAGTACGACATGTGCTCACCCTTACTATTTTCCCTCACCCCGAGTCTAGCGAAGGTTGCTCAGACGGTTGTTGAAGACACGGAGTTCTCAAAAGACTGACGAAAGTGCTAGGCGTATGTTACCCCTAGTCAGCCATCCTTATGAAGAATGGAGCCTAAAGATTAGTTACCGTGTCGCAATATTCTGATGTAAGTGTTAATATAGCTATATATACGTTATTTAATAACATTGTTTCTGATACTATTCACTTTATTGTTGCATGTTTGGATTTTCTAGGTACACATATGGCGAGCCTGGTATTGTTCTTAAAACTGGGTGTTACCGTTTTGCAATACTGTCTTCAACAACCATTACCTAAAATACAAGACTCATTTTACGTTTGGGTAGCGCTACAGACAAATGGTTTAATACCTATTTTTAGTCTTCTCCAACAATAAAATACAAAAGGTAACCCTTTCTACAAATGGGTCTGCAGGAAAGAGGTACTTAGATTTAGGTTATATCTATCTTGACATCCAAAATAGTTCTTCCATATAGGCTATAGATATTCTGGTATAGAGCTTTTTGGTCTCATCTCCTCTTGGAGACCGCCAGCAGTAGCAGCAGACCTGATCCTTGCACGATGCCACGATATGCGATGCAAAGCTGCTGCTGAGATCCCCTCAGGCCTCAGCTTTACTCTCCCCTCCAGGCCTCTCATGTACGCATATAAGCTCATATCGCTAGCGAGCCTGGGTACATTTTAACCAGATCCGATGGACCAACTCTTTGTTGGATCCGCTGCAAGCTCGCTGCTATCTTTCGTCCACGCCTAATCAAATTTGCGTGCATAATCGCACGGCGGTATCGGGCCAGTGAGACCAGCGTCTTCTTTTCGACACAACGTTCATTCATTTTATTAAGCTGGGAACTAGTGATATCACGATCCACAAGAGAATACAAAGTATTGGGAGTTGGGAGGGGTCAGATCACACACATGGCTGACCCGGGTTCCTTCTCAATCCTAGTGAGCTAGCTCATGAGCAACATTATTACATGACCAAGAAATAACAAAAACATCATAGTTGAACTTATTTGCCAACAAAGCACGGGGTGTTAGTTTCTCTCGATCATCCATAGTGTAGATCAGAGGGTGATATCTTTACTAATTGAATCAAATAGACCAAGACCTTGCTTCGGGAGAAGAGAGAGAGAGAGAGAGAGAAATGTAGGAGCATCTGACCGTCGGAGGGGTTGGAGGAGCTCCCTGCCATCGCTGGTTCGTTGATGGAGACTGCGCACAGGCAGCGACGGTCGGTGTAGCGGTGAGCGTCCGGCGGAGTCGGTGAAGACAGGGAGGAAGAAGAGGCGACCTGCGGCAGTGTGGTCGTCAGTAGTGATGCAGTGGTGGCGGTGGAGACCGGCGGTGGTGGCAAAGGTAGTGGTGCTTCCCGCTGCTGGCAGTGCCTCCCTCTCAATCGGATTAAGGTTAGACGGTGGGGTTGTGGCGGCGGCAGTGAATCTCGTTTACAGAGCCGTTTGCCCTACCTCCTCTTTATAGACACTGTGCGACGGGGGCCCACTAGCCACTAGATGGCTGGACGTCCCCGATCAGGATGCGGTCAAGGGGTTCATCTCGACCGTTGGGTCAAGACGGATGAGATCAATTCTAACATTTTCTCCCTTGATCTCAACTCATACTTTAACTTTAAACTTTGACTTTAATCCCTTTCACTTTTATTTGTTCCATCATAGATTAGTGCATAGAGCATGCTTCATCGTTATGGTCAATCGCTGATAGACTAAACAACTACAATACACATCTCTGTTCTGAAACAGATTCTTTAACTTTTGGGCCCTTTATTGTCCGGAAATCATAGGCTATACCATAAACTCATGTCGACTGTGTGTTCTCTAAACACACTGGGTGGTAAGCCTTTTGTACGCGGATCCGCAAGCACTCGCTTGTTACTTTAATACTTTTAGTATGATTCTGGACTTTTTCCTTCACAACGTATAACTTTAACGTCAATGTGTTTGGCACCACACTTGACCCGTTGTTATAGGAGCGAACTACTTAAATGGTTATTGCTGTTGTATACCATTATCAATTCCGGGTGTAAGTTCTTTTAACCATTTCGCCTATCCTTAAGCCTCATAACAAGCTATACTGCGGGTATGCATCTTTGATGACACCACAACTGTTTCTTTGGAGCTTTTCCACAATAAAACTCCAACTGCGAGTGTTAGCTACTATGTGGGTTTCACTAAACATCTTGCCAAAATTTAATATTTGTACCCATAACTATTTGAGAGTACTTATTCTTTCTTACTCTCCACGAGGCATATAAATCTTTGCACAATTGCAAAATATTCTCAACTCCATTCCAATGATCTATATCTGGACTGGACTTCTGCCAAAACATCCCAGATACATGAACTATGTCAGGGTAAGTTCTTAATTATAAGCACTCATTAAGCTTCCAACAGCTGAAGCATATAGGACGTCATTTCGATCTCACATTGGTTCTTGGAACACTGAAAGTTCTCAAAACTATTACCCTTGACTATAGGAACAGACGCAGGTTTATTCACATATATACTTTATTTCTTTAGAATCTTCTCTAAGTATACACTTGAGATAGTTCTAATACCCCTTTTCCTTTTGTCTTTGTAAGTTTCAATTTCTGGAATGAATGACGCTTTACCAAGATCATTCTCATTTAAACTTGAGGACAAGAACTGCTTCTTTTCCAACAGTAGATTAACACCACTACTAGCGAGCAAGGTGCTATCCACGTGCAGGATTAGGAAAATTGCACTAGTAGAGAACAGACCTTTCATCCGAGGACAAAATGGGCTCTAGTCTCGGCATTTTTTGCGCCCGGGAATTGAGAGACCTTTAGTCCCGGTTGTTGTCTCCAACTGGGACTAAAGGTCCGTGCCCAACGGCTACTGCGCTCGGCACAGTGGCAGGGGCCAACCGGGACTAAAGGTGGACCTTTACTCCCGGTTGGAGCCACCAACCGGGACTAAAAGTCCTCCAACCTTTAGTCCCGGTTGGTAACACCAACCGGGACTAAAGGGTGACCTTTTAGTCTGAGTTGATATTACGAACTGGGACTAAAGGTCTCCCACCCGGGACTAAAGGTCTCTCATGGGTTAATTTAAAAGTAGGAGCGGGGAGGACTGTGTCACATGTGGTGTGCAGTTGAGTTGGTAAGAAATCTACGCGTGATGAGAGAGGTCTTGTGTTCGAATCCCACATAGCGCAAGCGAGGTCTCAAAGAATTCGTTTATTTTTTTAACTGAGGAGGGGGATTTACTCGGTTACTGACCCAGGACTAAAGAGAAGACCCTTTAGTCCCGGATTCTTACTCCCGATTGGAAAACCGGGATTAAAAGGGGATCCCAACCGGGAGTAGAAGTCTTCTCTCCATCGGTGTTGATTTCCCATGTTTAAAGTTTGCATAAATATAATTATCCTCTATATTCTCTTTAAACCCAAACTTTCTTATTGTACTGTCAAACTTCAAGTACAAATATCTAGAAGCTTGCTTTAATCCATAAATGGATTTCTTCAGGCAACATCTCTTATGTTCTTTTCCTTCTACGACAAAACCTTTTAAGTTATGCCATGTAAACTTTTCCATACAAATCCCTGTTGAGGAATGTGCCTTTACATCTTTCTGATGTAACTGTAAATCGTAGTGTGCCATTAACGCCATTATGATTCTAAAAGAATCGTTGCATTCTCATTATAATCTATTCCTTCTCTTTGTGTAAATCATTTCACCACAAGTGGCGCTTTATAGCTTTCCATATTCCCTTTGGAGTCACATTTGTCTTGCAGATCCATTACAGCCTACTGTTTTGGCTCCATTGGGAATTTCTTCTAAGTCCCAAACGTCGTTGGTATTTATCGATTTCATTTCATCTTCCTTTGCTTCTTGCCATTTAGACGAGTGAACGCCTCTCATGGCCTTTTTCAAATGAGGTGGAATTACCCTCCATTTGAATTTGTTTCTTAACATTGACTCCTTAGTCATCAGAAATATCTAATTTTCTTATTCTTTGAGACCTTCTGGGGCCTCATGGCACTTCTTTCATATGGGGCTATTGTTACTCTTAATTGCCAAAAGGCAATTGTTCTATAGCCTCCTGTATCACAAGATCCTTGTTTACTTATTCATCTTCTTTAAGAGCTAACATCAGGTGTTGTATATGTCATACAACATCAACATGTATTAAGCAATTTGTTGCTCTAAAAACACTGTAGTGGATATGTAATCCCACTTCTATTCAAGCCTTAGGTATCTACATACCATGCTCCCCCAGATTACTCCATCTTCTGTAAAGATGGTGTATCTTCAAATTTCTTATTTTGGGTTTAATCTGCTAAAAAACTCATATGGCGCGTTTAGCACCGCCTCGATAACTCTGAACTCGTCCAGTATGAATACTAGCCGACTATGCTATCTTTCTATCGGAACTGTAAAAGGTCCAAGAATTTAGCTATTTCTTTACTTTAGGGGTATCGTTATTATGACCGTCTTACTCCCTCAACGATCACATTCATCTTTTATAGATCACTTTTACCTTCAATGTATAGTATGTATTGCATTATCTGAAGTATGGGGAAGTATCTTTCTTAATTGTCTTTCTTAAATAATCTCACACTTCTCCCCCTCGAAATGTGGTATTAACTTTTCTACCACAATTTCGAAAAATATTCAGAACTCTTGTGAATGAGGAAACTTTAATTACTTACTTCATCCACATGATTACATCATGCAAACAAAGTTATTTCTTAATTCGTATGGGAGTACACTTTCCTCATTTCACTTCAAAACTCAACATAGTCTATTATTATCAATACTTCTGCAAGTCACGCGTGCATATCATTCTTATCTTTTGGTTCACATGCAACTTTCTTTTGTTCTTAAACTCATTGAGTACTTAATGACCATGACACAATCAGAGTGTACGGTCAATACTAGGATAGCATAAGAGCTACCCCAAACTTCTCTCCATGTGTGGGATACACTTAGAGCACATGAGTCATCACATCCTTCTCCCGCCATGCGGGATAAGTACTATGTGTCGATGTTTGACCACCGATAGCCTGCCACGGGGGTCCCCATGGCAGTATGTTCGGGCTTCAGCGTATGCGGAACTCGATGGTGAATGCAAGAGACAGTCGATTTATCCTGGTTCAGTCCCTCGATCGTTGATCGAGTAATAGGCTTACGTCCAGTCGGCGTTAGCCTTGCGTTGGATTGATTGTTTGTTGTCGTGTTGTATGGTTGTCTCTTCTCTAGGAACCCCGCCCTCCTTTATATAGTCAGGAGATCAGAGTCCTAGTCGGTTTACAATGAGAGTTCCTAGTAGGATTACAGAATAATACTACTACTAGGATTACATGGGAAGAATCCTAGTTGGACTAGATCTTCTCCTTTGTTGGCGGGGTATCCTGTGGGTCCCGCATCGACAAGCCCCCGAGCACTTCATGATTGAGTTCTGGAAGCCTCGTCTTGTTCCTTTAGGTCTTGCCAAGTGGAAACAAGCGTCGTCCGAGTGCTTTCTTGAGCAAAACCGTGTAGCGCTTCGTGAGATCTTTGGTTGGTGTGTACCTTTTTGAAGAAAAAAGTATTCCCATTTGGGTGTAGCCCCCGAGCCTCTTGCTTTTTGGCATAAGGAGTTGGAGGGTCTTCTCTTGAAATCACTCTGATTCTTCGTTGAAGGGTTCCTGAGCATATACCCGGGTTCTTTATAAAAACGAGCTCGGGTATAGCTTGGTCCGGGTTCTTTTTGTCTTGATGTCTTGAAGTGATCTATCTTGAAGAAGTCTTCTTGGTGATGTGCGCTTTTTTGGAGAAAAACTGCACTCACTGAGTGTAGCCCCCGAGCCTCTTGCTATTTGGAACAAAATGTTGGAGGGTCTTGAATCTTATGTTGTTTTGCAACTCTTGTCTTCAAGAAGTCTTTTGAGTGATGTGCGCTTTTTTGAAGAAAAAGTGCACTCACTGAGTGTAGCCCCCGAGCCTCTTGCTATTTGGAACAAAGAGTTGGAGGGTCCTAAATCTGAGTTGTTCAAAGAACTAAAAACTTCCCCTGATGCAGCCCCTGAGCATTCTTCAAAAAGAACTCGGATACAGAATCTTGGCATATCCTCTGGAAGTCTGCTGTTGTCAGATGTAGAGTCTGCTGCTTTCAGATGTAGAGTCTGCTGCTTTCAGAGGTAGAGTCTGCTGTTGTCAGGTGTAGTTGTATGGTGGTGGTTGAGTGTAAATGCCTTTTATTCATGGGTTGTACAGTGTTGGTATATTCTCCCGAATATGCTTGTTGTTGAGTACTGTTCCTTCACGCCTAAGTTCTCTTTCATTGAATTCTGTCTTTTTCACCGTGTCCTTTGTTAGGTTTGTTCCGCTGGTGCTCCCGGTCCATGTGCACCGCTTCTTTGGTCTATAACCTCCTTGTGTGTTGCTTTGATTCATCGAGCACTTTGTTGCGTGGTTTGAAATCCTCGTAGTCATGAATATGATAGTTTGTGAAGTAGAGCAGCCCCCAGGCATATTTTGTAGTTCTTGTGCATCTTGTCGTAGCTGGAGGAAGTCTTGTGATAGGGATTAGAGGTAGACTAATCCTACAGTGGCATTGCTTCGGGAAGTACGTGGTGGTAGTTGGAGGAAGTCTTGTGATGTGGGATGTGTTCCTTCATCCAGCAGTTCTGGGTTGATCCTCGACGCCTGCCCTGAGACTATCCGGTGCAGATCAACACCATATCCGGTATCACATCGGACTTGGGTAGACAGATGCCTGTAGGCTCCTCTTGTTCCATGTTGTCCCGCCGTGCCGCTGATCTTGGCCTTGGATGTGCTGTTTTCTTCATTTGAAGAAAACAGTGTAGCCGGGTGCAGTTTGCTCTACCGAGTAGCGATTTAGAGCACGTAGTCGTTCCAGAACCTAGTCGTCTCCGGGTTCCTTTTTGCTACCTTGCCTGCCATAGTACCGAGTTCATTGGGTCTTGTAAGATGTGTAATCTTGTATCTTTTGAAGTCATTTGTAATGGAATGAATCTTGTCTTCTGAGTTGTCACTCTTTATCCTGCTGATGTCCTGGTTGTTTTTGAGATTCCTGAGTTCTTTCTATAAGGACCGGGTTGTTATGCTCCTTGTGAGATAACCTTTCGTTGCTTCATGGTTGATGAGTTCTTTTTGTAGCAATATGATAGCTCTGCCGTTTTGTTGGATGGATAAGTCTGAAATCTGCCCGTTGAACAGTACCGTTATGTGGATTTGTGCCTTCCGTCATTTTAGCTATGTTAGTAAATGGACCGTTGCGTTCTCACACCGTGTTTTAACGGGCTCGGTGGGCCGCGTTTTACTACTGTAAAATCTATTTAAAGGCCTTTCATCTTCTTCTTCTTTACTGCTCCGCTTTTGCCTTGAAACCCTAGCTTTCAGAAATCCACCGCCGCCATTGTCGCCGTCACCTGAGCGCTGCCATCTTAGTCTTGTCTTTCCCTAGCGCCTTTTTGCTTCCGCTAGTACATGGGTAGGAAGAAAGCCACAAGCAAGTCCCTGGCAGCCTTTGTGGACGAGGAGTCATCCCTCTCCGTGATCGAGAACCAGGAGTTCATGGCCATGAGGGCCGCCTAGAAGTTTTGGCCGGCCCCAACAACGACTGAAGACTAGCTTCGCGAGCTTGTCAGCGATGGCTTGATCCAGAGCAAGGACATTGCTGAATGGAGAGCTCCAGGCGAGCATCAGGTCCCTGCTCCAGGTCCTAGTGAGATCATTCTTTTCGTCTCCTTTATCCGTGCTGGACTTTGCCTTCCTGCTTCTGCCTTGCTTCATCGATTTCTTGGTTATTTTGGGGTTAGCTTGAACCATCTTGCCCCCAATGCCATCCTCCATCTTTCTGTTTTTGTACATCTTTGTGAAACTTTCCTTGGAATTCCTCCTTCTCTTTCTCTCTTCCATCACTTCTTTCATCTGAAGCCTCAACCCCGCCGTGAAGACACCAATGTTCTTGGCAGCTGCGGGATTCAGTTTCACTAGGGTCTTAAAAGCAAATTCTTTGATTATGACCTGGTTGATTCTGTGAGGGATTAGCGCGCTGACTGGTTCTATGCCGCCAATTTGATTCCTTCTCTCGCCGTTCCTTCTGGGTCTGGTCCCTCGGTTAACGACCGATGGGAAAAGAACTCCCTGACGTTGGGCGAGCTCCAGGTGATCCAGCCATTCCTTGAGCGGATAAGCACTCTAAAGCAGCAGGGCTTGACCAACATCGGAATCATCTCGAGTTTTCTTCGCCGTCGTGTTCAGCCTCTGAAGGAGCGAGAGAACTTTGGCTTCGAGTACTCTGGGGCTGAGGATCCTTCACGCATGGTCCCTACCCTTGAGTTGACCGATGAGGAGGTACTCGAGTGTCTTTAGAAGATGCTAAAAGGAGCAAGCGTTGTCCCGCTTACCGTCTCCGAGTACAGTGCAAAGAACCCTCCTCCAGCTGTAAGTTGTTTTCTCTTTGTGCGGGTACTTTTTGTATTTCTTTTGTTGTATCTATTTTCGCTTAAACTTCCTTGTCTTGTTGTCTCATTCTTTTCGTAGGAATTGGGGTGTAACTTCGTTGACCCAATCCCCCTTGTCGACCTCCCTGCCATTGTGGTGGTTGGGGGTAGTCTTGCTGGGGCTTCTTTAACCAGTAAGTCGCAAACTGCCGTAATGCTTCCTGGTGTTTCTTCCGTAAACCCTGATGTATATGTAGAGTACGTTCCTCGTTCAGTTCCTCGAGCTACTCGTAGCGTCAGCAAGAGGGGGCGAGTGGCTGGTTCATCTTCTGGTGTGCCTGCTGCCAAGAAAGCTCGCCAGTCGAGTACTTGTCCAGGTACTCAAGTTATAGCTAGCATGATCTTAGGTGAGCACATTAATACGCACTATCCTTCTGTTGCTTGTTTTGTCTTTAATCGAGTACTTTTGTCCTTTTTCAGCTGGTGCTATGGTGGCCTTGGTCGAGACTGAGGAAGAAGAGGACGATGATGCACCTCTTGTCATGCGGCGGTGAGTTGTTTTCTTATTTTCCTGCTGTTGAATCCCTCCTTTTGTTTTGACTTTGGTCTTGATCTTTTTGTAGTAAGCGGTCGTCGGGTACGAGTTCTTCTGGGGCTCTGGTACCGAGTTCTTCTGTGGCTCCGGTTCCAGCTACGCCGCTCCTATCGCAGGGTGGCAGTGATATTTTTGTTGCCATAGTTCCTCCTGCAAGGTCTTCTTTTGGTTTTTTGAAGAAGAAGATAGCTGAGTAAGTGACCCTTTGTCGTGTTTCTTTGCTTTTTGCCTTCCTTTTTCCTGACTTGTATTCTTATCGACGAGTTTCTCTATCATCTTGCAGTCCCTCGCCTTCTCTTACTCCTCTGCCGCCTTCTAGTCAACCTTCTGGTGCACCCCTGCGTACTGAGTCGAAGGACTCGGAGAGTACAGTCGGTGAGGTGGCTGTGAGGAAAGCTAGGCCTTCCACTGCTGCTGACCCTGTGGCTCTAGAGGTGACTGTGGTCACAGCGGTGGGTACTTCTGTGGAGGTAGCCGGGGCTTCCCAGGATATAGCCCTGGCCTTGCCTTCTTCGCCTGCGCCTGCTTCCCCCTCAGCTCCCCTTGGTATCGGTGCTTCGCGCTTGGATGACGATGTGTTGTATCAATTTGATGCTACTCATCGGTTGTCTGAGCTGACCGTAGCCTGGGGGAACTTGGCGTCTTCTACGACTTCTTTTGGGGAAAAGCTCTAGGTTAGTTTTCCTGAAGTTCTTTCTTTGGTTGTTCGTCTTTCTCTTGTCCTTACGCCTCATCTTTCTCTCTCTCTATTTTCTCAGTATTTTTCTCGTGATCATACCAGCTTCTTTTTCTCGTCTAAAAATGAGAAAAAGTTGTCTTCCGAGGTAAGCGCTCTAAAAGCAGAGCTTGATCTCTGCCAAGCTGATATGGAGATTGAGCGCCAAAAGCACCAAGAGGAGGAGAAGGCTCTCCGTGTCCGGGTTGTTGAGGTAGAAAAGCAGAGGGATGCTACAGTGGAGTCCCTCAAGAATGAGTGCAAAGGTATTGCGGGTTCTTTTTGTTTCCTTTTGTATTCTGACTTGTTTTTTCTTTTGTATTCTGATTTTCTTTTCTACTGACTTGTTTTTGTTGCCTGGTCTAGCTCTCCGAGTTGAAAAGCAGAAGCTCTCAGAGGGTCTTGAGGAGATGAAGACAACTGTGCACAATAGTCACAACCGGGCTGAGGAGGTAATTACTTGTGCTGAAGAAGAACTCGCGCTCGCTAAGTTGGTTAGGCGTGGATCTGACAGAGATCTTGTGTAGGCCCAAAAGACTATTGAGGTCTTGACTGGTAAGTTGGCAACGACCACTGAGAACTGGAATACTTTGTGGAAATCCTTCCCGTCAGTAGCCGATCTTCTCCGGACTCCAGCAGATGATGGTCAACCTTGGGCTCAGTTCATTCCCCAAGTTCTGACCCATTTCTAGGAGTTTGTGAAGAGGTGCGTCCGCTTATGCACTAGGAATGTTCTCGCCTAGGTCCGAGTTCTTGCTCCGGAGTTCCCTTTGTCCAAGATTGCAGAGGAAACCGAGAGCCGAGAGTGCGTGGATGCCGTTGAAAGGGCAGAACCTGAGGTCGAGGACTTAGCCAGTAGGATCGTTGATAATCTTAACATTGATATTTCCTCTCCTGACGACAACGCTTGATGTACTTGACCTCTGTACTCCAGTTCCCGTAATAGCAAACTATAATTCTTTATGAATAGAGATTGAATGAAGATCCTTTATTTTAGTTGACGTCTTCTCTGCCTGAATGTCCTTGTCTTGTAAATAACTTGGTATATGTGTGTCGTTGTCTTGATAGACTTTCTTGATCTGTCGAGTGCTTTGTCTGGCTTTTCATTTGTGACTTGTAAACAACTCGGTACAGATAGTTGTTTCGGTAGACTTTGTGTTCTTGTTAGTACTGAAAAGACTTAGGACCGGCGATCTTGAGATTGATAAGTCTCCGAGCACTTCATGGTGGAGTTCTGGAAACTTCTTCTTGTTCCTTCAGTTCTTGCCGAGCAGGAACAAGTGTTGCCCGAGTACTTTCCTGTGCAAAACCGTGTGGTGCTTCTTGGATCTATCCAAGTGTAGCCCCCGAGCCTCTTGCTATTTGGAACAAGTAGCTGGAGGGTCTTGTCTTGAATTCGCTCTGATTTATGCTCGGGCTTAGTTTCAGTGGTTTTTGCTTTTTGGTTCGGGTGTTAGCTTGTTAGCTACCCTCATCGGCGGGCTCAAGCATCTTTTTAGCTATTTTGCTCTCGGCCGGTATGCTCAGGCGTATTTTCAGCAATTTTACTTTTGGTTCGGGTATTAGCTTATTAGCTACCCTAATCGGCGGGCTCAAGCATTTTTTCAGCTATTTTGCTCTCGGCCGAGATGCTCAGGCGTATTTTCAGCCATTTTGCTTTTTGTTTCGAGTGTTATCTTGTTAGCTACCCTCATCGACGGGCTCAAGCATCTTTTCAGCTATTTTGCTCTCGGCCGGTATGCTCAGGCGTATTTTCAGCCATTTTGCTTTTTGTTTCGGGTGTTAGCTTGTTAGCTACCCTCATCGGTGGGCTCAAGCATCTTTTCAGCTATTTTGCTCTCGGCCGGAATGCTCAGGCATATATTTAGCCATTTTGCTTTTTGTTTCGGGTGTTAGCTTGTTAGCTACCCTCATCGGCGGGCTCAAGCATGTTTTTAGCTCTTTTGCTCTCGGCCGGTATGCTCAGGCATGTTTCAGCCATTTTACTTAGTGAAGACAACTTCGGAGAAAGTCATAACAAGACGTAAAAGACCATCTTTATTGATCGTGAATCGTTGATGAGCCATAATAATACATATGCTGTCGTTGAACATTATCTGTATTGATCATGGACGTTGATCCCTTGCGGCTTGAATATATATTCTTTCTTGAGTTGTTTTCACGCATAGAATCTTCTTAGTTGGCTGATGTGCCATGTGTTGCTGACTTCTTTTCCATCCTCGGTTGTCAACTTGTATGTGCCTGGTCCAGTGACTGTTGTGACAATAAAAGGACCTTCCCATGGACTGAGTAGTTTATGGCGTCCTTCAGTTTTTTGTAATCTTCTTAGTACTAGATCTCTGATTTGGAGTGATCGAGGTTGGGTACTCTTGTTGTAGTGGCGTCTTAAACCTTGTAGGTATCTGGCTGATTGGAGGGTAGCATTTACTTTGACTTCTTCTGAGCTGTCGAGTTCTAATCTTCTGGTTTGTTCTGCTTCTCCTTCATCATACTATTCTATCCTTGGTGATGTCCAGATCAAGTCGGCAGGTAGTACGGCTTCTGACCCGTAAACTAGGAAGAAGGGTGAGTAATCGGTGGCTCTGCTTATTTGAGTTCGTAGCCCCCATACTACTTTGGGTAGTTCTTCAATCCGTTTGGATCCATAGTCTACCAATTCTTCATACAGTCTTGGCTTTAATCCAGCTAGTATGAGTCCGTTAGCCCTTTCTACCTATCCGTTGGCTTCTGGATGTGCGACTGAGGCGTAATCTATGCTGAAGCCGCAGTCCTGTGCCCAACTTTTGAATTCTGTAGCTGTGAAGGGGAGCCCAAATATGTGATTATTCGATTAGGCATGCCGAATCTGTGCATAATGTCTTGGATGAACTCTCATCGCTTTGGTCATATTTGTATTTTTGCAGTGGTTTGTATTCAATCCACTTGGTGAACTTGTCAATTGCTACGAAGATGTACTCGAAACCGCCCTTTGCTTTCTTGAGAGGTCCTACTTGATCCAGCCCCCAGCAGGAGAAAGGCCAAGCGGGTGGGATGCAGATAAGATTGTGAGCTGGTACATGAGCTTGTCTTGCGAACATTTGACAGCCTTTGCATTTTCTGACTAGTTCTTCCGCGTCTTTCAGAGCTGTTGGCCAGTAGAATCCGGTGCGGAAAGCTTTGCCGACTAGTGTTCTTAAAGCGGCATGATTTCCGCAGCAACCTGAGTGTATTTCGTCTAAGACCTCTTTGCCTTCTTCAAACGAGACACATTTTAGGAGTACTCCTGATGATGCGGCTCTTCTGTACAGCTTTTCCCCCACTAGGACGTAGTTCCTGCTTCTGCGAATGACTCTGGTAGCCTCCTCTTTATCTGCTGGCAGCTTGTTCTCTTTGATATAGTCAATAAAGGCCTGGGTCCATGAGGTGTTGATTACCAAAATCTGGGTTCCTTTGACTGGGAGTTCAGGGGTTATCTCACCGGATTATTTGATAGAGGGAGCTGACAACTCCTCTATAAATACACCGGGTGGGACCTTCGCCCTGTTTGACCCGAGCTTGGTGAGGACGTCTGCTGCAATATTAGAATCGCGCAGGATGTGTAGAATTTCTAATCCTTGAAATTGTTTTTCAAGCTTTCGTATTTTAGCACAGTAGGTGCCCATGTTTTCTTTGCTGCAGTCCCAATCTTTGTTGACTTGGTTGATGACTACTATCGAATCTCCGTACACGAGCAATCACTTGATTCCAAGGGTAATTGCCACTCAGAGCCCGTGGATGAGGGCTTCGTACTCTGCTTCATTGTTTGTAGCTTGCCATAATATCTGAAGGACATACTTGAGTTGTTTTCCATCTGGAGAAATTAAGAGAACGCCTGCTCCGGCTGCGCCTAGCTTGAGCGATCCATCAAAGTACATCTTCCAATGGTCAAGGATGATGTTTGACATAGGTTGTTGAATTTCTGTCCATCCAGCCACAAAATCAGCAAGAGCTTGGGATTTAATTGCGTTCCGTGGGGTGAAATCGATATTGAGAGGTCCAAGTTCAACTGCCCACTTAGATATGCGCCCTGTTGCGTCTCTGTTGTGTAGGATGTCTCCGAGTGGGAAATCTGTCACCACGGTAATCTTGTGGCTTTCAAAATAGTGGCATAGCTTGCGTGAAGTGATCAGGAGAGCGTAGAGTAGCTTTTGCACATGCGGGTACCGGATTTTTGATTCTGACAAAACCTCGCTGATGTAGTATACGGGGCATTGTACTTTATATACACGCCCTTTTTCTTCTCTTTCCATGACTATCGCCGTGCTGATCACCGTAGAAGTAGCCGCAATATATAGCATCATGTCTTCGTATTTTTTTGGTGGCGTGAGAACGGGCGATGATGTGAGGTATGCTTTAAGTCTTTTAAAAGCTTCGTTGGCTTCCTCTGTCCACTCGAACTTGTTTGTCTTCTTTAATAGTTTAAAGAAAGGTAACCCTTTTTCGCCAAGTCTTGATATGAAACGATTGAGGGCCACTATGCAGCCTGTTAGTTTCTGCACATCTTTGATGCTTCGAGGGGGTCCCATCTCTGTTATGGCTCGAATTTGTTTGGCGCTGGCTTCGATTCCACGATGACTGACCAAGAATCCGAGTAGTTGTCCAAAAGGAACTCTGAATACACACTTGCTTGGGTTCAATTTCCACCTCCACCTGTTCAGGTTTTCGAAGGTTTGCTTTAAGTCTTCAATAAGTGTGTCTGGGTTCTTTGTTTTCACTACTATGTCATCCACGTATGCCTCCACGTTTTTGCCGATCTGTTCACCAAGGCACGTCTGGATAGCTCTTTGGTAAGTGGCACCAGCATTCTTGAGTCCAAACGACATGGTCTTGTAGCAGTAGGCACCGAACGGAGTGATGAAAGATGTCTTGCTCTGGTCTTCTTCTTTTAAAGCGATTTGGTGATATCCTGAATAGCAATCAAGGAAGGATAATAGGGAAGATCCTGCTGTTGAATCAACTATCTGATCAATGCGTGGTAGCCCAAATGGATCTTTCGGGCAGTGTTTGTTGAGATCTGTATAGTCGACGCACATGCGCCACTCGTCTGTATTCTTCTTTTGTACTAGAACTGGATTTGCTAGCCAATCCGGATAAAGGATTTCTCTGATGAATCCGGCTGCCATTAGTTTTGTGATTTCTTTATTAGTTGCTGCCTTCTTGTCGGGTGAGAACCATCTTAGTTGTTGCTTCACCCAGCTTGGATCCTTCGTTGATATCGATTCTGTGCTCAGCCAACTCTCTTGGGACACCTGGCATGTCGGCCGGCTTCCAAGCGAAGATATCTTTGTTGTCCCAAAGAAAGTTGGTGAGCGTGAGTTCCTATTTTGCCGAGAGGTGAGCACTGATGGTTACCGTTTTGGCGGGATCACCGGTTCCTAGGTTGATTTGCTTGACGGCGGCTTCTTTTGGTGGTGCTAGGATGCTAGGCTTTTTAGCTAGTATCTCTAGTTCTTCCGGGCTCAGTTCCACGGCAATAGCAGCTATTTCTTTTCTACCATTGGTTGCTTGTGCTTTGGCTACAATTTGAATTGCCTGAACATCGCAGTCAAAAGCGCGTTTCAAATCACTTCAAAGGGAGAGGACTCCGTTAGGTCGTGGCATCTTTAGCAATAGGTTTGGGTAATGTGGTATTGCCATGAATTTTGCTAGTGCTGGACGTCCGAGGATTGCGTGGTATGATGATTCAAAGTCTGCAACTTCAAACTTGATGAACTCTGTGCAGTAGTTTGAGGGAGTTCCAAAAGTAACCGCTAGAGTGATTTGTCCAAGTGGCATGGCTGCCTTGCCGGGTACTATCCCATAAAAAGGTGTGCTTATTGGTGTAATCATCCCGGCGAGTTGTAATCCCATCTTCCTTAGAGTTTCTGAAAAAATGATGTTGAGTCCGGCTCCTCCATCAATTAGTACCTTTGTGACAGTCATACCGGCGATAGTTGGATCTAGAACCAGTGAGTAATGACCTGTGTTTCCTACGCTAGTCCATTGGTCTTCTCTTGAAAACTGGATCGGATATTGTGACCAATTGAGATATCTTGGAGTAGCCGGTTCTGCTTCCATGATGGTTCGGAGAGCTAGCTTTTCTTGATGTTTGCTTCTAGAATCTAGAGCCCCGGCGAAGATCACTGCTACTGTTCCCCTGGATTTTTGGAATCCCTAGTCTTCGATGTTGTCTTCATCTTTTTTCTGATTGTCTTCTTTAGTGCTCCCCTTACTATCTTTTCTTGTGTATCATTCATTGAAGGTGTAGCAATTTCCAATGGTCTGCTTTCCATTAGGGTGCAGTGGGCAATGCATGTTTTCAATGTCGTCATACCTTCTGGGCTTGGAAAACTTCCTTGATTTGTCAGTTACCGCTATGGTGTTGTCTGGTCCACGTTTTCTCTCTTGGTGTCTGTTGTTTCGATGATTTTGCTTATCCGGGTTGTCTCGGTTGCTTCTTTTCGGGAACCTTTCTCGTGTCATCTCCTCCGCAGTAATCATTTTTTTCTACTGTGCGTCTGAATTCTTCATTGTTTCTCAGGTTCTCTTTGCAGAAGTCCTGAAATTACCACCTAGCCATGATTCCATGAGAGAAAGCTTCGATTACTTCTCGTTCGGTAATGTCATGTACTTGGGCACGTAATTCGCCAAATCGTCGATAGTAATCTCTGAGACTTTCGCCTCCTTTCTGCTTGAGTCCCTTTAGTTCTACGTGGGTGATTGGGTGCGTAATGATACCCGCGAAATTTTCACAGAAAGCTCTTTGCAAGTCCTCCCAATTTCTGATTGACCCTGGATTCAATTTGTTGAACCATAGTAGGGGCATGGTTTCTAGGGCCATAGGAAAGAACAAGGTCTTGATGTCGTCGTCTCCTCTAGCCAGTTCAATCGATTGTGAGTAGATTCTGAGCCACTGCCTTGGTTCGGTCTTGCCATCATATTTAGAGTGGTTGGACAGTTTGAACTTGTGCGGTAGTCATATTGAAGCAAGTCTGCTTGCAAAACAGGGGAATCTATCGTGCATCCCGGCTTCTCTATATTCTGATTCAGCACCTCCTTCCAGCCAGCTATCGTTTTGGTGAGAGTAGTTCTGTGGCGCTGTCCGAATGGGTGCTTCGCTTCTGATCTATCTTGGTTGTTCGAGTCGGTAGTTTTGATTGTGGTCCCTCCTGCTTTCTCTGTTGTGACTTCCACTTGGTCCAAGTCTCTCAAATGCGGACTTCCTTTGATTTTGATCTTCCTTCCTATAAGATGTTGACCTGGCGGGTAGTCTTGAATGGGTTCTTCCATCGTGTGTCTTTAGGGCTGCTGTCCGGAGAAGTTCCCGGAGTCGTTCCTGCTGTTCACTAGGATGTGTGGTCGTTCCGAGTTCTTCAAGTGCTTCTCGGATCCTGTTGTAGGGTGTGTTCGTCGCACGTCTTTCTTCGACTTCTTGCTCTGATTTTCTCCTGTTGTATTCGGCCAGATCTGACTCATATTTGATCCAAGCTTCCTTGTGCTGCCTAGCACATCGCTGGCATCCTTGTTTTAACTTGTTTCTTCTTTCTCTGGCTTGCCTTTGATTCTCGGTCTCACCATCGTAGCCTTGAGCAAAGGGTGATATGTTGGACTCAGATTCATCTGATGACCTAACGTCGGGTACTTCTGGGGGGATCAATGGTGATTGAGGATGACAAACCATGAGTACTTCCCGTGCGTGAACTGTTCTGTTATTGGCGTTGGTTTCTATACTGTCGGGGTTGCTGATAACCTTAGTAGAGGCTTCAAGGTCGCAGATCGAGTCTCCTTCTTGGTAGGGTAGAATTGTTGTTGTCGTTGTGCCGACCAATCGGGTACTGCTATCCTTAGGAATAGAGCCTGGCTAGTGGATGATGCAGTCCTAAGACGTTATGGTTAGCACGAGACCTTCCTGAGCTCCTTTTAGTGGCATTCTAAGCACCGGATCGAGGGGTCCTTCGGGCCATGCCTGATAGGACTTTGCCATGTTGTGGAGTCCAAACGGAAAAGGATCTGACTTTTTTAAAGATTCTGAGTGTTCTCCGAGTTGTATTCTTGATATGCCGAGGCCGCGTTCTGGAGCCCCGTCGAAAAAGAACTCGGATCTTCGATGAACTCGGGTCAGACTCCATCTCGGATGCGGAGCCTGAGTTTGAGTCGGATGCGCAAAGCCGTGAAACCTGAGTTGAATCGGACGTCACGAGCTGCGCAAATCTTCTGGTGATTTGACCTATCGTAGTCGCCGAAATGGAAAAGTCTTCATGGTGAACCAAATCTTCAAGAAGACGGCTTTGGAGCTTGCCATCGTCACCTGCCTCGCAGATCCACGAACCGAAGATGAAGGTTGATCCCGTTGAGAAGATCATGTTGTCGAGGTCCATCGAGCTCTCGGATGCAAATTCACCGAAAGCCCCTACCTGGCGCGCCAGCTGTCGATGTTTGACCACCGATAGCCTGCCATGGGGGTCCCCATGGCAGTATGTTCGGCTTCAGCATATGCGGAACTCGACGGTGAACGCAAGAGACAGTCGAGTTATCCTGGTTCGGGCCCTCGATCGCTGATTGAGTAATAGCCTTACGTCCAGTCGGCGTTAGCCTTACGTTGGATTGATTGTTTGTTGTTGTGTTGTATGGTCGTCTCTTCTCTAGGAACCCCGCCCTCCTTTATATAGTTAGGAGATCAGAGTCCTAGTCGGTTTACAATGAGAGTTCCTAGTAGGATTACAGAATAATACTAGTACTAGGATTACATGGGAAGAATCCTAGTTGGACTAGATCTTCTTCCTTCCTGGCGGGGTATCCTGTGGGTCCCGCATCGACACTATGCCAAAACTCTCCCACCATGCAGGATTCGTTACCATAAGTACTATGCCAACTTTACCCCGCCATGCGGGTATTTTCTCAAACTTTTCCCTCCATGCGGGTACTATCACAAACTTTTCCCGCCATGCGAGATAATTCCCTTGAACGGACATAAATGCCAGGATTGGCTCATGTTCAATCATCAAATTCAGAAATAAATCCGAATATTCTTTTAACACACATGTTTAATCATGTATATGACTTTTACAACTCTCATAAGTGAAACTGAAAATAAATTCTTCTTCACAGATAGTACATAAAAGACATTTATCAATGAAGACTCTTATTGATCTATCTCTTTTCTTGGATCAATATCCTAGAATTTTTTTCTTTTCAAGCCATTCTTTAAAGAGAACACAGTCCCTTAAGTAATGGCATTCTTTCATAGATAACTTGCCCTTAGGCATTTCATCATCTGAGTCACAAGTACCCAGCTCATTTCTCTTACTGCCCTCAAGAATGAAACTTTGAAATCTTTATGTTCTATTCTATATCACTGTTGGGCAAAAATAGAATAAACATCATTCTTCTACATTAATTCCACATCACCGTTGGGCAGAGATGAAATTAACGTATAGAACCTCAATAATCTTGAAAACATAGAACTGCTGCTCAAAATTAAATTCTCCCATTGGTTCGAATTTAATTAGAAGACAATCAACTTCATTGTAGCAGAAACATGAAAATACATTTCTCTAGTTTAAGAGCATTCCTTGATCTTTATCTATTCTCTGAAAAATTGATCACTTTGATGCAAAATTCATCAGAGATTTAAACTTCAAACATAAAACTCATAGAATTATAATATTGTTATCATCAACGTTGGTCAGAAAATAACAATACCATAAATTAATTTTAACTATCAACCGACTATTCCTCCAATTAAAATTTTCCCGTTGGTTCCAATTTTAACTGGAGGATCAACTTTTCATCATTTACTGAATAACTATAACTGCTCTTCAAATTAAATTCTCCCGTTGGTTCAAATTTAATAAGACAACAAACTTTAACTTTGCAGCAGAAACATTAACTTAATTGAGTGAATTTTATCCACAGGAAAATTCTCTTTTCTAATTTTCTTTGAGCCAAAATGGCTTATTGCTTTACTGCACTGTGGCCGAACCGGCAAAACGGCCCGACCCAGCTTTGCTCGCACGCCTGCAGCGCCTACCCAGGCCACAACCTGGGCCTGGGCCGGCAAAGTTGTCCTCCGCGTGCGCCCGCCCAGGCCTGGAGCCAGCCCGGTTGCCGCCAGTCGTCGATCTTGATCGGACGGTCGTCCTTGCATTTCGCGCGAACAAAACTAGCACGAGTGGCCTCCCCTTGAAACCCTAAGTCCATTTGCACCTTGGCCTTCTCTCTCCATGCTCCGCTTCTCTCGCATGCACAGCAGCCGCCGCCGACCGCAGAGGACGACGACGCCGTGACGGGCGCACTTGGAGTGGTGGCGCCGCCGCGGGGCCCCTTGCCGGTGCGCGCGCTCACCCTAGGCTGAGCGCGCCGCCGTCAAGTGGCTTTGTGGAGATGCCCTAAGCTCGCTCGCGCGGCGCGTCGAAGCACCAGCGAGGCTGCGGCTTGGGGTTCTTCCCGCGTGTCGACGGTCGCGATCTGCCCATGCGAGGTAGGGATTCCTCCCTCTCCGTCCTCTTCTTGCTAGGGTTAGGGTTAGGGTTACGGGTACCACTCCCCTTTCTCTCTATTCTTTGCTAGGGTTAGGGTTTCAGGTATTCTCTGTTCTTTTTCCCCGAGTTTGATTCATGGGTTTGAGCTCGGATTCGGGTTCTTCTTGAAACCGAGCCCTCTTCTTACTCCTTTCCTTCACCTAGTTAGGATTAGGGTTCGGCTTTGAGATCCGAGACCCCACTATCTGTTCTTTTCTCAGATCCGAACAGATCTAGTCTATCTTTTCTTTTCTAATAAGTTTCTTGCCCCTAACAAGATCCACGCCTAGGGAACTGGCTCTGATACCATTGTTAGTTTCTCTCGATCATCCATGGTGTAGATCAGACGATGATATCTTTACTAATTGAATCAAATAGACCTAGAGCTTGCTTCGGGAGAAGGAGACAGAGAGAGAGAGATGTAGGAGCATCTGACCGTCGGAGGGGTTGGAGGAGCTCCCTGTCATCGCTGGTTCGTTGATAGAGACTGCGCATGGGCATCGACGGTCGGTGTAGCGGTGAGCGTCCGGCGGAGTCGATGAAGACAGGGAGGAAGAAGAGGCGACCTGCGGCAGTGTGGTCGTCAGTAGTGATGCAGTGGTGGCGGAGGAGACCGGCGGTGGTGGCAAAGGCAGTGGTGCTTTCCGATGCTGGCAGTGCCTCCCTCTCGATCGGATTAGGGTTAGACGGTGGGGTTGTGGCGGCGGCAGTGAACCTCGTTTACAGAGCCGTTTGCCCCACCTCCTCTTTATAGGCACTGTGCGACGGGGGGCCACTAGCCACTAGATGGCTGGACGTCCCCGATCAGGACGCGGTCAAGGGGTCCATCTCGACCGTTGGGTCAAGACGGATGAGATCAATTCTAACATTCTCCCCCTTGATCTCAACTCATACTTTAACTTTAAACTTTGACTTTAATCCCTTTCACTTTTATTTGTTCCATCACAGATTAGTGCATAGAGCATGCTTCATCGTTATGGTCAATCGCGGATAGACTAAACAGCTACAATACACATCTCTGTTCTGAAACAGATTCTTTAACTTTTGGGCCCTTTATTGTCCGGAAATCATAGGATATACCATAAACTCATGTCGACTGTGTGTTCTCTAAACACACTGGGTGGTAAGCCTTTTGTACGCGGATCCGCAAGCACTTGCTTGTTACTTTAATACTTTTAGTACGATTCCGGACTTTTTCCTTCACAACGTATAACTTTAACGTCAATGTGTTTGGCACCACACTTGACCCGTTGTTATAGGAGCGAACTACTTAAATGGTTATTGCTGTTGTATACCATTATCAATTCCGGGTGTAAGTTCTTTTAACCATTTCGCCTATCCTTAAGCCTCATAATAAGCTATACTGTGGGTATGCATCTTTGATGACACCACAACTGTTTTTTTGGAGCTTTTCCATAATAAAACTCCAACTGCGAGTGTTAGCTACTATGTGGGTTTCACTAAACATCTCGCCAAAATTTAACATTTGTACCAATAACTATTTGAGAGTACTTATTCTTTCTTACTCTCCACGAGGCATATAAATCTTTGCACAATTGCAAAACATTCTCAACTCCATTCCAATGATCTATATCTGGACTGGACTTCTGCCAAAACATCCCGGATACATGAACTATGTCAGGGTAAGTTCTTAATTATAAGCACTCATTAAGCTTCCAACAGCTGAAGCATATAGGACGTCATTTCGATCTCACACTGGTTCTTGGAACACTGAAAGTTCTCAAAACTATTACCCTTGACTATAGGAACAGACGCAGGTTTATTCACATATATACTTTATTTCTTTATAATCTTCTCTAAGTATACACTTGAGATAGTTCTAATACCCCTTTTCCTTTTGTCTTTGTAAGTTTCAATTTCTAGAATGAATGACGCTTTACCAAGATCATTCTCATTTAAACTTGAGGACAAGAACTGCTTCTTCTCCAACAGTAGATTAACACCACTACTAGCGAGCAAGGTGCTATCCACGTGCAGGATTAGGGAAATTGCACTAGTAGAGAACAGACCTTTCATCCGAGGACAAAATGGGCTCTAGTCTCGGCATTTTTTGCGCCCAGGAATAGAGAGACCTTTAGTCCCGGTTGGTGTCTCCAACCAGGACTAAAGGTCCCTGCCCAACGGCTACTGCGCTCGGCACAGTGGCAGGGGCCAACCGGGACTAAAGGTGGACCTTTACTCCCGGTTGGAGCCACCAACCGGGACTAAAAGTCCTCCAACCTTTAATCCCGGTTGGTAACACCAACCGGGACTAAAGGGTGACCTTTTAGTCCGAGTTGATATTACGAACTGGGACTAAAGGTCTCCCACCCGAAACTAAAGGTCCCTCATGGGTCAATTTAAAAGTAGGAGCGGGGAGGACTATGTCACATGTGGTGTGCAGTTGAGTTGGTAAGGAATCTACGCATGATGAGAGAGGTCTTGTGTTTGAATCCCACACAGCGCAAGCGAGGTCTCAAAGAATTCGTTTATTTTTTTAACTGAGGAGGGGGATTTACTCCCGGTTACTGACCCGGGACTAAAGGGAAGACCCTTTAGTCCCGGATTCTTACTCCCGATTGGGAAACCGGGATTAAAAGTGGATCCCAACCGGGAGTAGAAGTCTTCTCTCCATCAGTGTTGATTTCCCATGTTTAAAATTTGCATAAATATAATTATCCTCTATATTCTCTTTAAACCCAAACTTTCTTATTGTACTGTCAAACTTCAAGTACCAATGTCTAGAAGCTTGCTTTAATCCATAAATGGATTTCTTCAGGCAACATCCCTTATGTTCTTTTCCTTCTACGACAAAACCTTTTAAGTTATGCCATGTAAACTTTTCCATACAAATCCCCGTTGAGGAATGTGTCTTTACATCTTTCTGATGTAACTGTAAATCGTAGTTTCTCTCGATCATCCATGGTGTAGATTAGAGGGTGATATCTTTACTAATTGAATCAAATAGACCTAGAGCTTGCTTCGGGAGAAGAGAGAGAGAGAGAGAGAGAAATGTAGGAGCATCTGACCGTCGGAGGGGTTGGAGGAGCTCCCTGCCATCGCTGGTTCGTTGATGGAGACTGCGCACGGGCAGCGACGGTCGGTGTAGCGGTGAGCGTCCGGCGGAGTCGGTGAAGACAGGGAGGAAGAAGAGGCGACCTGCGGCAGTGTGGTCGTCAGTAGTGATGTAGTGGTGGCGGTGGAGACCGGCGGTGGTGGCAAAGGCAGTGGTGCTTCCCGCTGCTGGCAGTGCCTCCCTCTCGATCAGATTAGGGTTAGACGGTGGGGTTGTGGCGGCGGCAGTGAACCTCGTTTACAGAGCCGTTTGCCCCACCTCCTCTTTATGGGCACTGTGCGACGGGGGCCCACTAGCCACTAGATGGCTGGACGTCTAAAAGGTCCTAATATGGCTAGAGGGGGGGGTGAATAGCCTATTTAAAAACTACAAATCAACTAGAGCAATTTGATTAGTAAGACAAATAGCGAAATGCAAACTTGCTCTAGCTCTACAAGGGTTGCAAGCCACCTATCCAACAATTCTAGTTGCAATGATCTATTGGCACACAATCTACTTGACCACTACTCACTAAGAGCTCTCACAAATGCTACACTAAAGAGCTCCACTAGATATGTTTAAAGCACAAGGCAAGCTCTTAATTCTAATTACACTAAAGAGCTTGCTATATCTAGTTTGCGGAAATGTAAATGAGTAAGTGAGACGATTATACCGCCGGGTCGTGGAGTGAACCAATTACACGATGAATATATAGCCAATCACCGGAAGAATGCAAATGACAAGAGACAACTGATTTTTCTCCCGAGGTTCACGTGCTTGCCAACACGCTAGTCCCCGTTGTGTCGACCAACACTTGGTGGTTCGACGGCTAAGAGGTGTTTCACAAACCTCGTCCACACGATAGGACACCGCAAGAACCGATCCACAAGTGAGGTAACTCAATGACACGAGCAATTTACTAGAGTTACCTTTCGGCACTCCGCCGGGGAAGGTACAACTCCCCTCACAATCACCGAAGGCGGCCACGAACAATCATCAACTCGTGCCGATCCTTCACCGCTGCTCCAACCATCTAGGTGGTGGCAACCACCAAGAGAAACAAGCGAAATTCGCAGCGCAACACGAATACCAAGTGCCTCTAGATGCAATCACTCAAGCAATGCACTTGGATTCTCTCCCAATCTCACAATGATGATGGATCAATGATGGAGATGAGTGGGAGGCCACGCGTCACCAGCTTCAAACGCTGTTCGTCAGATTTCAACGGCTATGAAGCTGACCGGACGCTCCGGTCAAAACTGACTGGACGCTGAAGCCCCAGCGTCCGGTCGTTTCCAGTAAGCTCCCCGAGGCATGTTTTTTTCGGCGACGGACGCGTCCGTCCACCTTGACCGGACGCAGAGACCAGCGTCGGTGCTCAACTCTACCCATCAGCCGTTGCTCGATACTCGACCGACGCAGCCTTTTCAGTCGTCCGGTCACTGAGTGACCCAGCGTCCGGTCAGAGACCGACGCTAGCATCATTTCGACCAACTCCATTTCAACTCTAACTTCTTCACCCTTGCTCAAATGTGCCAACCACCAAGAATTTTGCATCCGGTAGCAATAGAAAATAGACATTTCATTTTTCCAAAAGCGAATCCTTCGAAAGCAAGCTCGGCGGGAGGGAGAGAGGGACCCAAACCCATCTCAACCCTGCAAACACCTTGTGCACATGTGTTAGCATATTTTCACAAATATTTTCAAGGGTGTTAGCACTCCACTAGATCCTAAATGCATATGCAATGAGTTAGAGCATCTAGTGGCACTTTGATAACCGCATTTCGATACGAGTTACACTCCTCTTAATAGTACGGCTATCTATCCTAAATGTGATCACACTCACTAAGTGTCTTGATCACTAAAACAAAATGGCTCCTACCTTTTATACCTTTGCATTGAGCATTTTGTTTTTCTCTTTCTTCTTTTCCAAGTTCAAGCATTTGATCATCACCATGCTATCATCATTGTCATGATCTTCGTCATTGCTTCATCACTTGGAGTAGTGCTACCTATCTCATAATCATCTTGATAAACTAGGTTAGCACTTAGAGTTTCATCAATTAACCAAAACCAAACTAAAGCTTTCAACGTCCCCGATCAGGACGCGGTCAAGGGGTCCGTTTCGACCGTTGGGTCAAGACGGATGAGATCAATTCTAACACGGGGTTCTTGAAAGATGATGACTCCTGGTGTCAAGTCATAATCCTCCGATCGCAAGGCCTCGGCCAAGCAAGTAGAGTCTGTCTCTCAATGATAATCCCTAGCAGCCAACCAAGCTTCTCTTTTGGCAAACAAAACTTCAGCCCTGCTCCTGCTAGTATAACATGCCCATTGTTGTCTCTGATCACAAAACCCCATACGCCTATTTTCTCATTGTCTATAAATGAGTCATCAAAATTAATCATGAAACATCCTGGGGAGGTCGCTCCCAAGTTACCCGTGGAGATTGCCTTTTGATCTATAGCTTCATATCTATAGCTATTAGCTTTGTACATTACCTCCTCAGTAGACTATAGACCACCTTGTTCTAGGCATCCCACCACGCCCACAGCAAGCTAATCACTAATATTATGTATGACTTTGGTTACACTAGGACTCTGACTTGTATTTAGCAGTATAAGGTAGAATTAGAGTATGACTCTATAACCCGGTCTCATAATATGAGAGGAGGGCTGCTATTGTAACCAATAGCGACAGGTTCACAGGAGGGCAGCGACACGTTGCCGGGACCCTGAAGCAGCCGGTGTTGCTGATATTGGGGAGGAGCGCCCATAGTCATGCCCTGGGGACGCCGGCTTATGCAGAACCTCATTAACAAATATCGTGTCTCTGATGTCGTCTGTGATCTTACGTGTGATCTTACGTGCTCATCTTGGTGGATCTAATCGATGCTTCCGTGTGTGGAGATTAGCATACAACTTGCCAATGTGAGGGCTAATTTCTAACACTCCTTTAAATTAAAGATGTGTTACGGTGCTTGGGAAGAACCGGCGGTTCCTGATGACATATATTTTGTCAGCCGTTGATTTAAAGCGCACTAATTAATTGTAACTAAGGGTATTATCGTAAGTAATCCCCGTGGTAGCACAAAACAGACGGCGGCGCCGGAGCGCTCATCCGCCGCCTACCGACGTACGTTCAGCACCCCTTGTCTCCTCCCAATCGCCGAGCCGCCTCCGCCTCCCACCTGCTGCCCGCGGCCCACGGCCAGTAGCCCGCCGTCGGCCGCTGCACCCCGTCTGGTTAATTCAGCTCGTCTGCTGCAAGTCCTGGACTCATGGTCGTCCGTCCGTCCCGTGGAGATCGAGATCCACCATCGGCTGCCTGCATCCACGAATACGCAACCTGACATGATCCATACGGGGAGCAACATCGGTACGCTCGTCTTCCTCCTGCTCGTGTTCGTCATCACGTCGCATTGCAGATCGAGTGGAGCAGATTGGGGACGCCGGCGGCGGCAGTGCCTGACGCTACGTGCTGTTTGCTATCCCTCTACTACTTGTTAGTCCCAACAATGTGCACATTCATGTGAATAGACATGAGTCTGAAATGACCACCCTGGCCTTTCTCTATTTTTCCTATTTAGTTTCTAGCCCACAAAATTTTAGTACTAGTGCACAACTTAAGTTCCTTTTTGGCTCACAAAATTTTAGTATCGGTCCACAACTTAAGTTCCTTCTACTAGGTACCTCTCATCTATTAACCTTTAGATCAGGACAACCAGACGGCTATTATAATTCCCAAGCATAGTAAAATCTCTCTAAAGATAATACATGCTGCACTACTTCAGAAGCCGAAGCCTGAGCCACCAAAAAGGTTCAGTCGTTCCAACATGTTTCAACCCCATAAGCCGCCACAACGCTTAACAGGTTTGCATTTGAAAAAACGTTAACCACCATCCTCATCAAACCGCCAACACACATCAGGGAACCGGGTGTCAATGTCCATCTCTTTGCGAGATTTGTTCTTCCTTATTAGTTGCAAGCTGTTGTGTGACAGTCTCTAAAGAAAACGCATGATTTTAGGCTGACAATATGTCTTCCTGTTTAACCTCTAAATTTTGTTATCCTTCCCTATAAGGTTGTACTAGACTTCCCTATTCCTCTATTTGATAGTCATCCCTTTTTATCTTCAAGAACATGGTAGACAGATTTGACAGAGAAAAGACCCTTTACATCAGTGTCAAGCTATTGTATCCTCCACGCCACGCTTAACAGGAATGGCCACTATAAGTTTGGCGTCCTGTTCCTAGAAAATATCCTTGATTAGCTCCTCATTCCATGACCCTGAACTAGGATCGGACACAAGTAAGTAGTGTTCTTCCCTATAGGTCTGTCTTCTTTTGGCAAGACGATTGCAAAAAGTATAGACTGACGAAATGAGAAATTCTTTGCTTACCAAAGGATCAAGGTTGTAACATCCCTGAAAATCCCAAACCCAAAAATCACAAATTTCAAAAACTTTTTTTAAAAGCTTATGCTTGGTGAGTGATCATGCTAGGAAGCCACCCTAGTTGCACAAATAGAACCTAATGTAGATGTTTGAGCATTGCATTTTTAACTAAACCTTGAGTTGCTTCTATTGGATTTCATGTATTAAATAACAAACCATTAATCAACCCAGGTTGTTTTGCTTGTGTGTGTGGGCCCAGGCCCTGGCTTGACCCAAAAGCCCTTAAGGTTGACCTAGGTGGACCCCACTAGGTGTTGTATTGTTATGGCCGGCGTCACTTACCAACGTCGGGCCCGGCCCAGTGGCTAGACCACGCCGGCGGCAAGATAGGGCCTGCAGCGCCACGATTGGGGCAGCAACATCAGTTGACTCGGCAGCGGTGTTGGCGTCACGGCGGGAGAGGGCGTCTCGGGCGGTACTCCACCATGAAGTCGATCCCAAACAGCTTGCTGATCCACTGGTGTTGGGGCACCGTGGACAGCCGTTGATCAAGGAGGAACTTCGGGCTGTAGTGGTCGGTGCGGATGAGGAAGCGGCGGCCCCAAAGGTACGGCCGCCAGTGCCAATCAGCTCGCACTCGTAGGCCGCCAGCTTGTGATGGCGGGTGGCGAATGGCCGACTGAACAAGGTCAGGGCCCCGCCCCCCTGGTGTAGAATGGCACTGAACCCAGCGCTCGACGCATCACAGTCGACGACAAACTACCAGTTGAAGTCTGGCATCTGCAGCACCAGACCGGAGGAGAGGGCGCGCTTGAGCGCCGCGAAGGCCTTGGTAGGCTCCAGTATCCAAGGGAACGCTTCCTTGCTCAACAGGCGAGTGAGCGGCACGGTGATGGTGCCGATGTCCTTGATGAACTTTCTGTAGTACCCAGCCAGCCCTAGGAAAGCACGCACGCCGCGTGGAGAGCGGGGCTCTGGCCAGGAGGCGACACCGTCTACCTTGCCGCTGTCCATCGCGACCCCATCAGCTGAGATGACGTGGCCGAGGTAGATGACCGATGGCGCGCCAAAGGTGCAGTTTGACCGCTTGAGGAAGAGGCCGTGGGTACGCAGGGCGTCGAAGACAAGGCAGACGTGCTGCAGATGCTCGGACCATGACGAGCTATATATCAAAATGTCGTCGAAGAAGATGAGCACAAACCTGTGGAGGAAGGGCCGGAGAACATCGTTCATGAGTGCCTAGAACGTGGCAAGTGCATTGGAGAGACAAAAGCGTATGACGAGGAACTCAAAGTGCCCATGGTGTCTATGGAACGCCATCTTCTCGATGTCCTCTCGGTGCATCCGAACCTGGTGGTAGCCGAATCGCAAATCCAGCTTAGTGAAGAATCTGGTGCGATGGAGCTCATCCAAGAGCTCATCAACCACCGGGATCGTAAACTTGTCCTTCAATATCCTATCTTCAGCACCCTGTAGTCGATGTAGAAGCGCCAGGACCAGTCTATCTTCTTGACGAGCAGCACCGACGCTAAGAACGGGGAGGTGCTGGAGCGGATGATGCCCTGCTCCATCATGGCAGCACACTGGCGCTTGAGCTTGTCCTTCTAAAGCTGAGCATACCAGTAGGGACAGACAACCACTAGCACTGTACCTGGCAACAAGTGGATCTGGTGGTCGTAAGGGCGCACCGGAGCGAGCCCGTGAGGCTCGTTGAAGATCGCCCTATACTGTTGGAGCAGGCAATCCAGTAGGGTCTGCTGTGGGTTGCCGGCCACAGCGCGGAGGGCGGGCTCACGGATGTCGTCACGTGGCAAGCCAACGCCCTTCTAGAGGACGTGCCGATCACCCAACCGGAAGGACTTGTAGAGGTCCTCGAAATCCCACAGGATAGGCCCTAGTGTGCAGAGGTAGTCGATGCCGAGGATGAGGTCAAAACTGCCCAAGTCGATGCCCGAAACAACTAATAGCAAAGTGCTCTTTGTCGATGCGCATGGCCACGTTGTGAGCCATGCCAGTGCAGGCCATGCGATTGTCATTAGCGACTATGACCCGCATGTTGCTATCCCCTATGATCAGCCCGATGTGGCCCATGACCCCTGTGTTGATGATGTTGTGGGTCGAGCTGCTGTCGAGGAGGGCAAGGAGCTTGTGAGTTTGGATGTAAACATGGAGGTGCATAGTCTCCTCGGTGCGAATGCCGGCGAGGGCATAGAGGGAGAGAACCGGGGTGATGGGTGGCTCCTCCAGTGCCGCTGCGATAGCCGCTTCGACCGCCACGTCGTTGACGGGGTCGTCCACCAGGAAGTTGGCTGACTCCAAGAAGAACAGGCGCAGATACTAATGGCCCACATAGGGTTCATGCAGTTGAAGCATAGCCATTGATGGTGGCGTTCTAGCATCTCAACTGGCATCAAGCGGTGGAACAGCCGCTGTGGCGTAGGCTGCGCTGGAGCCGGCTGCTACTGCTGGACGAGCGCGGCTGCCCTAGGCGGCGCCGGGCCCCGCGACACACGTGGTAGAGCGGGTAGTGCCAACTGCTATCGCTGGGGGTGTGCTGGGGGCACACTAGGTGTTGCATCAGAGCCTGTTGGATGGCCGCAGCGCGGCGCTCGTACGCCCGAGCCAAGTGCATCGCTGTCTGCAAGTCCTTGGGCTCCTGAAGTTCGACGTCAACGCGGATGTGCTCCGGAAGGCCCCCCACAAATAAGTCCGCCTTCTAGCATGCCTCTAGGTTGGCGTTGTGGCTGACCAGGGCGTTGAAACGCTCATAGTAGTCCTCCACCATATGGTGGAAGGGCAACCGAGCCAGCTCAGAGAGGTAGTTGCAGCGGATCGACGACCCAAAGCGGAGATGACATAAGTTTTTGAAACGCTCCCAAGAAGGCATGCCCTCATCCTATTCCAGGGCATCGTACCACATCTAGGCGACACCGCGAAGGTGGTACGACCCGAGCCAGACGCGATCTGAAGCGAGCATGCGCTGCCACCCAAAGAATTGCTCGCAGTGGGTGAGCCAATTCAGGGGTCATCTGTGCCATCATAGGAAGTGAAATCCAGCTTGCTGAAGCACGGGACACCCAATCTGGTGGATGGCCCGGGCATAGGCGGCAGCACCGGGGCGATGTAGTGTGGAAATGTCGGCAGGTGTCATCGAAAAATTGGTCAGTAAGGATGGCGAGGGTGGAAACTGAAGCAGGTGGATGGGAACCCCAGAGAACGGGGCTGGGGCAGTGGACAGCATGGTATGTGGAGCAGCAGCAGAACCGACGTCGGTGGTGGTGGAGAAGGTGGACAGCGCCATGGTGTCGTAAGCTGGCAGCCTGTCGGGGAAACCCTAGGGCATGGCCATTGCCGATGAAGACGCCTGATGACTCTCCACTATAGCTAGGGGAGATTGCATGGACGCCTGTTGTGCAGAGAGGTGCGCCTGCCTAGCATTGAGGTTGGCTAGATGTATATCTTGCCTGGCCTCAAGGTTTCAATGTTTGAACTTGGGAGCCCCTACAGGACTTAAGGACCTCTACCCCGACGTTCAGCTCAAGGACGAGCTATTTGAATAGGCGGGGAGAGATGTTATGACTGGCGTCACTTACCAACATTAGGCCCGCCCTAGTGGCTAGGCCACGCCGACGGCAAGATAGGGCCTAGGCACCCAGATTCGGTATCTTTAGATATTATTTCCGATTTCCATAATTATAGGTTTGTGTTTGATTTGCTTGTAAGGTGGAGGGGATAAATACCCCTTGACTCTATTGGAATTCATTAAGCAAGTAAAATATCTTGCCTGGCCTTAAGGGCCATCTATGTGAGCTCTCTTGCCTCCCTGCCCTCTCTCACATGTGCCCTAGGGCACACTACTAGGAATCTGCACTTCCATGATGAAGAACTTTCATCACTGAAGAAGCAAAATTCATCATAATTTTAGTTTTATGATGAATTTATGATGAAAAACGACTCGTCATAGAAAGCGCATCACACTTGAACTTCCGTGATGAATCCGAAAACATTGTCATAGAAGTGGCTTGATCTGTGATGAAAACAGACCATCATAGAAATGTTTTGGCATACGTGGTAGGGGGCTACCACGCTGGTGGGTGTTTTTGTTGGAGATGCTTTCTATGTGTACATACTATAGCCGGTTGCATTGGAGATGGTTTGGGTACATGTCACCATCTTATTGCACAACGTGGCTATCTCTGGTTCTTGCACATTTATGGTTCTTACTGGACCACATGTCGAGTCCCTGTTGTTCCACATGTTAGTTTTCTATTAGCACACTATCGTGTTGTGTTGGATCATGTGTCACTTCTTGATTGGACCATGTGTCGTATTTTTATTAGTCCACGTGGCCGTTTCTTATTTGACTAGGCGTTACAGCGCTGTCCATCCATGTTTTGTATTTTTATTCGGCCACGAGGCTTGATGACTTCCTTCCACATGTGTCGTGTCCTCGCTATTTAACGTGTCATGCACTAGTTCATCCACGTGTCGTATTTTTATTTGATCACGTGGCCTGGCTATTTCACGTGTCATGCACTGGTTCGTTCCAATCTACATCATAGCTAGGAGCAACAGCCCCTATATCTGAGTATATGAATACAAGAAGAGCAGCCGCACCACTAGAGTAGGGTTTAGCGCGCCACCGTACCCCAAACTAGTATAAACCCTTATGTGTCGTGTGCTACCATCTGTATTTATCTACGCGATCACGTTGCTAGGCATTGCCGGAGCTCAATAATCCAACAGTTGGCACGCCAGGTAGGGGCCTTTCGCGTTCAGATTGACATTGTGTTTTAGATGGGAATCATCATCAACATTGACGACACCACAGAGAAGATGCAGACGGGCAAGAGGATCATCGTTGGTAGCCATGACTTCATCGCCGATCGATTTGGGAACTTGCATCTGCAATAACCCGAACTGCCCATGGAGCAGCAGGAGCAGCCTCCCTCGATTTGTGCATTCTTTGCCAGGTTAGAGGAAGCTATGGATGTTGGTTCCCACGCTCTGGTCTAGCACCTAAACCGCTATGAATGCGGCATCTTCACCGAGTTTGGCTGAGAGAGCGATCTCAAGGCCACCCTCTGACTCTAGGAAGATCCAAACTGGACTCCCCGATCCGATCTACAATCGCCACCCTATCGCTTCCTTCTCGGTTTCTCGATCAGGCTAAGGAAAGTAGTGGCGACCTACTCAAGCTGGCTTCGACAAGCCCTGGCGGAACCCACCAAGCCTCGCACCGACGTCTATGGTTCCAACTCTCCCGAATACTTGGGCAACCTAGTTACCCAGTTCATCGGGATGGTCGCCAATGGCGACGAAGATATGGTCAATGTACCGGAAGATTGGGAACACAAACAGGATGAAGGACTCATCTTCGATTTTGATTAGGACGAGTATGATTATGTCCTCGAAAATCCCAAATCAGAGGAGGAACCACCCAAAGAGGAATACACCGAGCCCATGGAGCAACCCGAATGCTACATGAATGTTCCAGATCCCGAGCCACCTTGGGAGGAACCCTAGAAGCTCGAGCTTGACAGTCCTACCCCTCCGTCAGGAGATGTTACCATCCCCAATGCCACATATGAGACTAGCGACGAAGCGCGCCTTCACCTTCTTCACTAGAATGATGATCTCGAAGCAGAAAATAGCCACCTTCGTTAGCAGCTCGACAAGTCTCCTGACACTCAGTAGATCTGGCCTACGAACACCCACCTATTGGGTGGCTAGAACCAGGCTGACCGCCCCTACGGGACCATCAAGTTGCTTCAATCGACTGCTAGGATTAAGCAGACGACGCTCCTGATGACTCGGAAGCCATGGCCAAATCGAGAGACTCCTGAGGTGCGCCATGAGCCCGCGCCACGTAACTGATGACAACATTCTCCAGGGATCAGGGGCCGACCAACGAGAGGCCCTGGGGCGCATCATCCCACTAACTCGATCTACGGTTGGCTAGGGAACAGAGAAGATGCCCACCTGCTGATCAACGTGCGGAAGCAGGAACGTGACACTCATGGCCCCACGCAGTGCTTGACAGACCCTGGGAAGCAAGCTCAGTCGTTGATGAAACTTGGATATACTATCCCGAGGACTGTCCCAAACGCCCGCAAGAAGCAGGCCTACAGGGACATGTTCGAGCGGATCATGAATAGTCCTTGTCAGAACATGGCTTTGTCGTAACCCACCTTGCTAAATATTGCATCGCCTATCATCAGCGCGTTACTCTAGAAGCCCAAAAGTGGACAGAGCAAGATGGGTACTCAGGAGACCATGATGATGACCATGACTCGATGCAGCTACAAGGAGCTCCATACTCATCTTTGGCAGTCCCCAAGCGTACCAAGATCGACGACTGTAGAAGCTGACCCACAGATGGATCTACACGACCACACTGGCTGTCCTGCTGTACCTACACTGGTTTGTACAGCCGATTACCTATGATCGAGCGGATCATCCAGATCAGGTGGTTGAGGCAGGTCGATTGGATTTGGTGGTGACTATAGTCATCGAGAAGGTGAGGGTTACGAAGATTCTTATGGACGGAGGCAGTGGCATCAACATCTTTTACATGGATGCCTTCAACAAGCTAAACGTGGACATAAGGACGTTGCACGCATCGCAATCTCCCTTCCATGGGATCGTTCCCGGGCGACGCGTCATGCCCTTAGGCACGATAGACCTCTCTGTGACATTCGGCGACGTGGTACACTATCGGAAGGAGATGCTCTCCTTTGAAGTTGTCGACTTCTAGGGACCATACAGTGCCATATTCGGGAGACCATGCTACGCCAAGTTCATGGCGGTCCCGAACTACGCCTACCTCAAGCTAAAGATGCAAGGACCACGTGGCATGATTACGGTATTAAGGAAACTTCTAGAACACCTATCAATGCGAGAGGGATGCCGTCGAATACGCGGATGCCAATAATCTAGACTCAGGGGCTCCCAGCCTCCCCTGCTCAACACCGGGGAAGAAGCTCCTGTTGATGACTCTAGAACAATGACCTACCGCCATCCTCGACCCATCGTCCTCAGTCCCGGCACCGGCTCTAACCCCCATGGCCATCGTCATCGAATCTTGAAGTGGAAGCTGACGACTCATGGTTATGTCGGCCCTTTATCTTTTTAAACTTCAGTTATCATTTAAATCTTGCAAAGAACATTTGTTTGTTACATGAATAAATCATGATCTCTCGAGTACCTTAGGAAGAACCTCTCTGGGTCACTCGGGGGCTAACCTTTATAGTCGCCATGTACACTCTTATCCAGCACATTCATGTTACACTAACTTATCAACGCGCTCGGGGGCTACTATGATAACTACATGCGCCACCCACTCATACTTTCTCCTCGATCGGGGGCGTGACTTAACAAGACCTTGCGTGGACTCAATCAAAGTGTTTCATTTTGGTCAAATAATCCCTAGGTAGTTGGTCCAAAGCTTAGTCAGCATCAAATACTAAAGATAATGAGAGATAGAGTACATAAAGTCAGGTGTAGCACATTGCAAGACGGCCTCAAGCGCCGCCTAAATCTTCTGATGAGTTAGGCACACTGCCTTGCTCTATCACAGAGAGATCCACATCGCGAATTATGGCCTCGAAAGGCTCTATGGCTTATTGTTGAATCTGACTATATAGCAAGGGATCCGTGTCAACGGGTTTCCCCCTGATGGAGTTGATATTTAGGTCGATGTAGATTGTCCCGACGGTCACCAACACTATGTGTGGTCTGGTGGATAAGTTGTACTAGACAACTTCCTCCAGGCGCCTTGGGATCCCCCTCAGCTAAAAATCCACCTATGATGAAGAGGCAGGCCCTCTCGACTGAGCATAGGTCGCCTAGCAGGTAGTGCGGCCAGCCGTGACTACACCCCAGAGCTCATCTTCAAGGGACGACACCTGAGACACGTACTTCGCCTCCATGGCCAAAAGAGTCCCTGCGTGCAGCTATTCAGCCTCAGCAACCATGGCGTCTAGGCTTGCATAATTACACTCAGCAAGCTCGTCTTTAAGGCGCCTTTTCTTAGCCGACTACGCTGTCAATAGAAGTGTTAGTCAAAAACCCACATATAATCATGACATGATTCATTGCTAGAAAGAACACACACCTTGGATCTGCTTCCGAAGCTTCTCTGTCTTCTCTTGAGCAAGCACTCGCTTCTGCCTCTCCCTCCAATACCTGGAGCCTGAGGCACGAAGGGCAGCCTTCTCTCAAGATAACCCAACAATGGTTTCAGCAGCAGCTAAAAAGGGAATAAAGGTTTTACAAACCTCATCAAACACAAAGGAGAAAGGTCTTAGCGGGAGCCCTACCTTGGGCCTCATCCTAATGGTGCTTCAGGACTTCAACCTCCTTCTCCAGCTTGGCTATCCACGCCTTTGCCTCATCGTCCGACTGAGAGAACCTCTCCTGGATGAACACGGACTTGGCCGAAGAAATCTTCTGAAGGTACTACAAGCTCGAGATAGTATAAGTCTTTGCTTCATTTAGAATGAATTAACCAAAGACTCGAGGGCTAGACCTATCGGGTCCACTGCGTGGCCCCGAGTACAACCTAAGGGCATCGTCCACCCGGTGCGACCACCAGGCAGACGCTCGGTGGCTAGAGGTCCTAACATAATCATACCTCTAGGGTAGCGCTAAGGGAATCCACAGCCGAGATGCTCTTGGTCTTTACGATATCGGCCAGGGCTCATAGCGTGGTGGACAAACTGTCCGCATGCTTCGCCATCCCATCTAGCTCCACGAAGCCAAAGACAAGACGATGCCGCTCCTCGACATCATCGAACAAGCTCTCGCCTTCAACGCCGAAAGCTTGCAGTGACGGACCCCCCCTGCTCGTTTGGTCTGAGACCCAAGAGGGACCAGGCAGACATCATCCACCTACTCAGGAGAGTCAACCCATAGCATCACCCTCTCGAGGCTGTCCTCTAGAAGAATCCCCAGGGATGACCCCAATGGGTCAAGCCCATGAACTGACTCAATGACAGGCTCCTTTCCTTGGGCACGCACACTAAGAGCCCGAGAAGGTTCACCCTACACAGGCTCTGCCTAGATCACCGGAGAAACATCTTCCCAATCATCCTTTAAAGGTGGCGCGCCTGTGTTGAGACTAGCCACGAAGTCATTAAGGGTATCAGCGACCCAAATCTTCTCTGAAATACTCAAATCCTCACTCTCATTCAGGCGAACTCCTAGAGCTATTATCTCACTAGCACTATCTAGCACGATCGCCTCGGGCAACCTCTCGGTTGGTAAGGTCTTTGATCAGGAGCTGCGGCCCAAAAACAGGCATTAGGAGCTCATCGCTTGCCAAAGCCACGAGATGAAGGAATTGAGCTTACATGTTCTTATCACTAGGAACATCTAGCAATGCTGGCTTCTTCAACTGTCTGCATGAGGTCCCAGAACCTTGCTTGAAGGGGATGTACTCCAACTTTGCGCCAAAATCGCTAATGACCGAGACCGTCCTAGTCGACGACTTGTCATCGACAGGCCTAGGCGACCCTAGAGCCCTCGGCACTGTGAACAACTTGCGGTAAGCCTAATCAACATACACCAAGGTCACAACTGGCCGAGGATAACCGACATACTTGGCACTATCGATGCCTACGCTCGGTGTTGCCTCTTCTTCTTGCTCTCGGGGGCTCCATGCCCCTCATTGGTGCTTGCAGACTCTGCTGCAACTCTACGCTTCCTCATTTGCACTCCTAAACCCGACGCACTGCGATCGTCATAGCTCGGGCGAGGAGCAGGGACAATGGCACTCAACTTCTCTAGAATTGCAAGCATCTCACCATTATTGGTGGATGTCTTCGCGCCATCGATCCTCCTCTCCTGGACCTTATCAAAAGGGGCCCTAGAGCAGTAGTTCCATTGATCATGCAAAATAGAGTAAGTTACACGAGGAAATTGGGATGGGTTGTTAACTGGTCATCGAACAACTAACACCTTACCGAGTTCTCATTGCCTCTCGGCTTCGAGCTTAGCGTCTCCGCCAGATGGCCTTTGCCTGAAAGCAGGGATTTCAGACCCAGCACCTTGTTGGTCACAACGAGCACCTGCAGAGTGGTCATCGGCTCAATGGGCTCTCCTAATGGACTCATGGCGTTGGGAGAGTTGCACATCAGGGACGCACATTCCCTCAAGGGCTGGATCCACCTTAAAAAAAGACTGTCAGGCTTGCCTGACCTGTAACGCTTCTCTTTTGGTGATAATCCTGTAGGTCACTTTCATGTCCGTCCATTTCTTCCAATTCAGACTCAGGAACTTCTTCTTTCTCTACTGCTCATGGAGGGGGAGGAGCTTGTGGGAAAAGGCTAGAGCCGAGCAGTCGTAACACATAAAACCACTTCTTCGCCCAATTTGGGACTTCGAAAGGGAGATCAATGCAAAAAATGGAGATTTGTTGGCTGCCTTGATCCAATGGCTACTAGTGACCTTTCGGTCCGACTGAGGAAGAATGTCGAAGCAGCGGCAAAACAACGCCTAGTGGGATCCCCGTAAAGTCCTCACAATAGGAAATAAACATCGCTAGAAGCACGATCCCATTTGGGGTCAGGTGATGTTCCTACACGTCATGGTATCAGAGGAGATCTCGGATGAACCAGTGGATGGGCACCCTGAATCCGCAGTGAAAGAAGTCGACGAAGACTATGATCTTTCTGGAATCAGGGGTAGGCACATCCTGGCCAAGGGCACACCGGTAACCCAAAAGTTCCCTCGGCGCCTGGAATCCCCAACCACAAGATTCTTGTTGTCCTCCTCCATCGCCATTAACACCTTGCACGGAGAACTGGGGATGGGATTCCATCCCCCTTGCTCTTTGAGCTCATATCTTCTTGACCTACTAAACTAATGCTTTTGGTTTTCTTGGCCATGGTCTTTCTCGGTGCCATCACTACGACTGCCAGGAGTGGGATCTAGATGTGACAACGTCTTCTAGGTCAAGGTAAGCAGATGAGTGAGCACTACTGCTTTTGTCGGTGGTGGCAAGGGATGGACCGTCTCCACCCTAGGCTACATAAAAGGGGTGACTAATACTAGTCGAAACCCTTACGGACCCTGGGCCCAAGGCCAAAAATTGCTGGTGAAACCGGGTGGACCAACATTTGGGTGCCACCAAAGCCTAGTGTAACCCACCAAAGCAGCAGGCGCAGTCGATGGTTCTGGCCTGGAACCGTGAAAGCCAAACCCTACCATTCTAGAGTGTGGGGGATATTTGGGAGGGTCGCTAGCTGATCCTAAAGCCTCTGGCCTCGAGGCTATGTAAATCTCTTGAATGTTCGAATAGACTCGAAGAACCTTGTTTCAACCAATGCGTGTCCCTTCGTGGGAAACCAGAAAACTGGTCAGCCTGTGGCTACGACCAAAGTATGAGCTCCTAGAATCTAGAAAAAGAGTTTCTTGACGTGCCCTAGCTAGTCCAGCTTTGTCCTACCGTTTTCGGATAGCGGATGTTCACCTATTCTACCTGTTATTAACTCAAAAGAATAGCATACACTACAACCCCAGAGGTTTATGTGTTCGCTATTCACCCAAGTGATCCTTGAGCATTCGGGATCACTGGCTTCTGGAGCCACGAACGACCGCACTTGGTCAGAGTAAAATTTCAGATTGGATCAGTTGCATAACCTATAGTTATACTAACTACCCATCGGGTTAGGAAGGGGCCCGTAAAAATGCAAGGCTGGTTCGACTGAACGAAAATTGTCAAATCACCCGATTAAATGGGGGCACATGTAACAATGTTCAAAATCAATAAAAGTCATTCTTTTTTTATTAAACTCTGCTACATTTTACATCAATAGGTTTACAATAACCAAAATCTATCAAAAACTGCTGCAGTTATGGTAGCCTTATGAGTGCAGGATTGACTATTGGCACTGAAGCGATTGACATCTCATGAAGCGTAGAAGACGGACGAAGGATCACGGTGACCTTCAACTTGCCTTGGAGCCTTCATGAGCACGAACAATGCTCGAAAGATACCTCAGGGAGTCTTACCTTGCAGAGCTTTCTCTAACATCCAAGAGGAGGAGCCCCACAAGGAGGATACCTCGTGCCATCTTCTACGGTGCCGAGGAGGAGCGAACAGCAACGACTCGGTGGCTCTAAGCCTCCGAATCAATACACGAGAGAATCCAGGTCGAGATCTATGGAGCAAAGGGTTTCCCGGCAACAACAAGCCTCCTTTTGCCCTCTAGGGTTCCCTATAGATATTCCAACCCAAAAAGCCCCCATGTGCCGACCATCGGTGAGCTCAGCCACCATGCCTTCGGTGACCCAGGCCACCAATGGTATTGCTCCTCCCCTTCTTCGTGGAACTTACTCTAACACCCAAGGATAGTGGCCACCGCTAGGCCACAGTGGAACTCGATCTTGAAAGCCTTCTCCCAGCAATGACACGACCGCCAAAGAGCACCATGGACCATGGCGCATGGGATTTGGGGAAGGAAGGAGGAGTGGGACTCACTGGCCTCCCTACCCTCTGCTTAAATAAGCGCCCCAAAGACGGTAGTGAGGGAGTTGGTGGTTATCGTTAAAGGTTGACTCAGGCATCGAGAGAGTTCCACAAAGTAAAAGCATGGGGAACGGAACGGTTCGAGTCCCCAGGTACCTCCATCCTTATCTTTTAGAGGATTCAATGAGGCACAAACGATGCATTCAAACGGGTGGGAGACTTCCGCCCACATGGTTCTTGAGACTCGGGAAGGCATTACTGCTAGTAACTGCGAAGCTCACAGTCGTCCCAGTACTCGGGGCTAGCCCGATTGTATTCAAACATCTCAGCACCCGAGAAATGCTCATCGGGACCTACGGTACCCAAAGGCTATAGGGACCTTTAGTACCTGATGGGTTGTGCAGCTCTACGAGCCCTTCTTTAAATCATGCGAGGCTACTGTTAGAGATATGGGCCCATCGAGGATGACCGAGGAGGAAGCTCGCAAGGACTAGGCACAACTTCCAACTTGGAGAACATGACATATTGAAGATATCTACTGCCATCGTAGCCATGGTAGGATAGAATTGATCTGTTGTAACAAACTAGAAATCCAATCTATAGTGCTAATCGCCCTCGCTGTAACCCTACCCCTCTACCTATATAAAGAGTGGTAAGGATTCCACGATCGTCACGTCCACCAGGACATCACCCGCCGTTCCAATCTACCCCGTAGCTAGGAGCAATAGCCCCTATAAGCAAGTATACGAATACAAGAAGAGCAATTGCACCACTAGAGTAGAATTTAGCATGCTACCGTGCCTCGAACCAGTATAAACCCTTGTGTCTCGTGTGGTACCATCTGGATCTATCTACGCGATCACGTTGCTAGGCATTGCCGGAGCTAAATAATCCGACACATGGAGTACAATCAATTCATCATAGAAGTAATTCGAGATCATCACTACTGCACAGATTGACTACATAACTATTCAGCCTAGCAATCAAATAACAACAATTAATATCTCACACGTCAGCAACAAGCCACTGATAGAATATCACCACATCATACCAGTACATGAGTCCACACATCAAACCGGCATATGAGTCCACACATCAAACCACAAATATTCATTGCATCAAGCCGCAGGAGTTGAAGACTGAGAGTTACCAGAAGAGCTGAAGCGCGTGCACAGCCCATAGAGATTATTGTACTTCTCCTGTCGCCATTTCTTGTATTCCTTAAACTCCCTTTCAGTCTTTTCTGTTTTCCTCTTCAATTCATCCACTTGATCGATGAGGGCAACAAAACTTTCCTATTCAGCAGCAAGCTATTCCTGAAGCATTCTCTCTACCGATGTCTTTGCTATGGTTCAGCTTGTATGGATACCAGCATTCTTTAAAAAAGGTTGTTGCTGCTTCCTTGGGAAGTGGCCTTGCCCTGGGAGACACAGAGGACCTTGCAAACAACATCAGTACTAGTCATTGGATGCTGCCCATCAACAAGTTTTGTTTGCATAGTTTTCATAGCTTCTTGCAAAATTCAATCAGTAAAACATTAGGTTATAGATAGTGGAAGAGGACTTTAATTGAAAACCCAAGAAATTGATTCATAACAAGTAAAGCATATGTCTTTCTCAGCCTACTACTGATAGAGATTACATAAGCTTTAGTAGATTTTAGTAGATTTGCCTAACACTAGGCTCCTGCTATGTTTTCTTCTTTTATGGCAAAGGCTCCAGCATATTTCAAGGAAAGCAAAAGAAGGTACTTACAACTGTTGCTCTTGCAGCATCGCTCAGGCCCTTTTTACTACTGGTATGGAAGTCCCTGAAGACTTCCATAGCATTAACATCTTCATCAGGTGGACCATGTTGTTCTTCAAGTCCTTGATCGTGTTTTGCTGCCTTCCTCTTGTTCTACTTCTGTTCACATTACACATGAGTTTCTATTTATATTTATACAAAGGCAAGAGTAACAATAAAACACAACCATCACTTACAATATTTTGTAGCTGGACAACATAGGAGCGAGATCCTATAGCCTGGTGGTACTACACTTTTGCACGGTTTCGCTTGCTCTTCTCAGATATTTCCTATAGCTTCATTTATGTTGGACTGCAACACAACTAGACCATAGCAAGACTAGAGAGGAAATTGATGGGTTCACACACACCTTGTTCTTAGCACTAGATCAAATCTCGACAAGTTCACACCACTGTGCATCATTCATTAACGGGATAGGAGAGGACATACGGATCTGATCAGCAGGGATGGCATTGAAGTATTTTTTTCTTCAACCTGTAGCGTGCCTACCATACAATAGACTACATTACATTCTAGCAAGCTTCTTGTGTTGGTGAGTGAGCCTCGTTAATGCGCAACCTTGACTGCACACAGTAGTGTGAATGAAAATTAAATCCGTTAAAGTTGCTCAAAGCAAAGTTGAATTTCAAGACGGGATACCCATACATACAGTTAGCCTCTCCACAAATTTTGGGTAATGGATGTCGCCATCGGGCCTCTTGTAAAGTTTCCAATGTGTCAAAATTGGTACTTCACGCCTGAGTACTATACCTGCCCCTGAGGCAAACTTGGCAGCTTGCACTAGATCATGTGGCCTTCTGTTCCCCTCAGCAACAGAGATGGGCATCCTCAATCCTCCCAATGATTTGTTCATTTTGTCAAGCATAATTCCACGAGTTCGAGTCCTCAGCTTCCTCACTCTTCTCGGTAATGGTACTACCCAGTTTTCATACATTCAGATTATTAGAGAAGTTACATGGATATCAAATAGCTAGTGTGAATTAATTTATAGCATCTATAAGGTAATGACAACCTTGGCAACTTTCATTGTTCTGCGAGTGGGGGAAGATGGGAGTTTGTTCAGAAGGCTCCTCTTAGGCATGGCTATCATCATCTGGCTGAGAGTAGTCTCTCATAGGGCTAGGTATGGTGTCCCGACAAATGTCACCAATCAATTCATGAACTTGGAATTGATCCCTAGGTAGGGGTGTCGGTGGTGATGGAGAATTATGTTCATCCTATGCTGATACATCCAGCCTTTTGCTAGCGATGGCCTTCCGAGTACAAACTCCATGAGTCAACTCTCCTAGTCATGTTGAATTCACTCGCTTGGACTGCCTTCACCAAGGACTCATGGCAGCACTGCCTTTTGTCCTACTAGCAGAGCCTCCTCTATGGCTTGTTGTCAGATTATTTTGCTCTGGCAATATCCATCAATGTAATCACGTAGATGGAATCAGATGGTAACACACGAGATATGGAGATTTATACTAGTTCGATGCACGGTGCGCGCTAATCCCTAGTCTAGTGGTGCGGCTGCTCTTGTATTCGTATGCTCAATTATAAGGGTTGTTGCTCCTAGCTACGTGTAGATAGAATAGGTGGAAGATGGATCCCGAGACTGAGGTCCCTACCCTCCTTTATATAAGCAGGAGAGGTAGGGTTATAGAGATGGTGATCAGGCTAACAGATTGTTTCCTAGTTTATTACATGATATGCGTAATAGAAAGATCCTAGCAATCGTCTAGATATGCCTGCCTTGGTTTGGCTTGATCTCCATGTTGGTCGATGGCGTCAGCCCTCACGGGCCTTTCCCTTGACGGCTGCTGGGCCGATAGCTTAGTGATGGTCACATATATGGGCGGTGCAGGTACCCCTGGCCCATATCTCTGATAGTAGCCCCATAGGACTTAATGATAAGCCAGCGTAGAGATGTTGGCGGTGCTTAACTCACATTTCTAACTGCCAACTTTCATAAAAAACTGCTAAAATAACACCCAGCTTAGACATAGGGCTTTGGAACTAATAATTTCCACAAGTTTTTGTGTTTAACCATTTGCATGAGGACATTCATGGAATACATAGAAAATACATTCAAAAAGCGCAATAAGACAAGGCGTAACAACACCTGTCATGAGCCCAAGGGGAGAAGGCCCACTTACTAGGCAAATTAGGGCCTAGCCTCATGGAGTAAAAAGGACAAAACCGAAGCAAACCACCTCCAAATCATGTCAAACTTCATATACCCAATCAAGAAGCCCACAAGAAGACACCCACCAAAATTGGGCTCAATCGGAGTTCGTTTGGGGCAAACGATCCCTAGGGGTGTCCGACCCCCACTGGCGATGTTTGGCCCGAACTTTGGTTGGTGGTCTCCCACCACCTTTCCAACATCAGTGGAATAGGTATTCATGGAGGAATTGGTTCGAAGAATGGCGGTTTGCCCAAGATAGGAAGGAATCAAGGGAATATGCCATGGGACATTCCCTCTCCTCCACCTATAAAAGGGAGGCCACCCCCTCCTCATTACACAGCACACCAAGGATCAAGAGCACCTCACTTGAGTTTCATTCCAAGGGATTAGGCCCTAGATAGCTAGCTAGAGTTATAAGGGAGAGATGTGAGGGAGAGATTGGGGAAGCACCAGACTTGTTGGTGCCTTCCCGTCTTATACCTCAACGAACTCATGTGCTACATTTCATCGGGTTTTCCCGCTAAGTGAGTGTTTGTGATTCTTATAGTATAAAGTCTATCGATTAGTTAATCTTTGCTCTTACTTGTTTGCGGGATCATCGTTCACCCTTATAGAGAATGCTCTAGTAGAATGGCCCTGATAAAGATGGATAACCTTTGTTAACGCACTAGAGTAGTAGTCAATAGCATAGACGTGGTGTCAAGGCTAGAGGCTACCTTCGTTTGCCTCGTACTCCATGGTTGAGGGGTAGGCGGTAGGTGGTGACAGCCCTATCCATCCCTCATAGTCCCCCACGTCCGAGTACGACATAGAGCTACAGTCCAGAGGTGCTTGGAAAATCAAGTATAAGCCGGTGCCCGAAGTAAGCAAGTAGAAGTAGAGTTTATCTGTCTTTAGACCCTATTACCATAGGAATCCTTCTCTATCCTTTACAACTCTACCCTTGTGTTGTCCTTGGGCGAACTAGCGAGAAGAATACCCCCGTTCCCTGTGGAAAATACGATACCCTGAATACTTCCAGGTCAAATGCTACAATGGTAATTCCGTGCACTTGCGGATTATTTCTGTATGTGTTAAGAAATGCCAATAAGCATTTCTAGCGCCGTTGTCAGGGAACGGTTGCCGTATTTTTTTGAACCTAGTTTGTCCTCGTATTTGTATCTTTTCTTTTTTTAAAACACAAAAAATATTTTCACCATGAAAATCACTCCTACCCATTGCCGATCCACTTTAAAGGGCGAGTTCTCTGAGCCACCACCAAAACCAAACTTTTTATCTAGCTATGAACTCCACCCTAGCTTAATAGCCATGGTTCAGGCACAACCCTTCTCATGGCACTATAATGAAAACCTCTACCACCACCTGCACGAGTTTGAGGAGATGTGTTCGTGCCTGAGCATCTCGGGCATGACACAGGAAACTTTAAAGTGGAAATTGTTTCCCTTTTCTCTCATAGAGAAGGCGAAGCAGTGGTACACACTTGCCATAGAAAGTACGAATGGGGACTGGGATGGACTTAAAGACAAGTTTTACCTTGCATTCTTCCCTATGTCTCATATCGACTCTCTATCAAGGGTAATCCTCGACTTTGAGCAGTATGAGAAGGAGTCTATAGGTGCATCCTGGGCCAAGTTTTCAGCGTTAATACATGCCGGCCCAGACTTGTCTTTACCTGATAGCATATTGCTATGACTCTTTTGTTTGGGTATTGACTTAGGTGCTAACCTATGCCTAGACGTGACTGTCGGAGGTCATTTTACACACAAGACTATGATGGAACAAGTAGAATTCCTTGAGCATTTCATAGACAAACACTCTTCTTCTGTTATAAGAACTAAATCCCTCCAAGCAAAGGTTACATCGAGTGTTAAGGAGTCCTCACCAGTCAAATCCAAACCTATACCATCCTGAGATTCAACTCATGAGCCTTCACCCGAACCACAAATATCAAAGGAAAGATTAATTCATCCTTCAGAGTTCCCTATCAAATTTGAGGATTATGTCAATACCTCAAAGGTATCATGGCACAAAAAGCGCATAAAAGAAGTTTCCCTATGGTAGAACCATCAAAGGAATGGTTAATGGAAGTGAAATGTTCTTCCGAAGCAATTCGGATTCTTTCACCTTTCATGGCCATGCCTTGTTCGTTAAGGGGAATTGTTGTAGAAGCTCTGCACAACCCCATAGTAGGACTAGTTTCATGTTAGAATTCCTAGCAAAAAACTCTTGAGTAACATGCCACTAGTCCTGACCAATAGACTCTTCAAAAGTCTGGCAGGACTCATCTTCGAGTGTTGTGGGATTGCCAGGGCCGTGCCCATCAAAATAGACGAAATCGAGGTTTTCATAGATTTCCACATCTTTGTCATCCTTGAGTTTGAGCTTCTCATAGGACACCCCTTGGACAATCTTTCCCAAGAAAAATCTTTCCATGGGAGCCCTAATGAAGAGTTTGGGAAAACTGCTTCCACCATTCACTCAAAAACTCCAGTGGTGAAGCATTATCCCAACCATGACCCGTTCAAGTTGGTGAAGTTTGTAACCCCATTCGTTTCACCATCACCCTCGCTCGAACACAAGACATGTCCCACTGGGCATCCAAGCGTTGTTCTCGATTGTGATCGAGATTTAATATTGCCCTTACACGATATATCTCCTAAGAACAAAAACTATTATGCCAGGGACAATCTCAGAGCACCAACTCTAAAGTTCGAAGAGAATAATTTTACTAACAAGCATGAAGGTTTGTCTTTTGAGACCCCTTGCATTTCATGACCCCTCTTGGAGACTTTAAAGTTGATCACGCTTAGTGCCACATGCTTCTATGAAGACCACAACCATCTCTTAGTCCTCGTTTACAAATTTTTTAGAAGAATGGTTGTGGATGCATATGTTTATGACAAATATTGCAAATCTCGTGGATGCGTTGTGATACTAACCTTGTAGCTTGAATGATAATGCTAAATGCCTAGTGGTGAACTAAACCACCATTGTTAGCTGCAAGATGAAGTTCCCACGGTCGAGCTTGTGATCGTAAACAAAGCACTACCAGGAGATATCCTGAATTATCATACAAAAAAAGTTAAAAAACACAATTTCCTTTTCAATAAAAAACAAGAACGTGTTGTAATAATATGCACCTTCAGGTATTCTTGTTTGCTAACCATTTTAGGTTAAAGATCAAGAAAAACATGGGACATACGATGGTTGAAATCATGGGAGCTGCATCAACTACATACATTGATGATCTTTGGTAAGGGAACACACTCAAAAAGAGACCCTGATCCTGCACACTTGACTTTCATACAAAAGTTCAAGTGTGGGGGAGGATGGTGAGAGTCTAAAAGTTCCACACACACTAAAGACCATCTTTCTTAAAAAAGGGAATGGTGATGTTAGCTCTATCTTGCTATATATATAATATAAAAAATAATTATAAAAAATGTCATTATTTCACCAATTTCATAACTCAGGTTTGTCTCCATATGATTTTGCTCATACAAGTTCATGCTTCCATTATTTATGTCATATGCTCTGGTTTGGATGTATTCATATGGTACATCCATTGGTCCATTTAAATTAAACATGGTGCTTATGTTAAAATGACCTCCTTTAATCAAAATTTGACATGGTGTTGAAATTTAGTTAATGAACTTTGAGTATTTATTTTCATAAACAATGGAAGTAATCTATTATGGAGATGAATTAAGGCTATGTCTATCTTGCAATCTTTACTTTAGCATTTCTTAAGTTAAACTAAAAAAAAGTTAGGTGAACACTTTAAAAATAAATAAATAAAATAATAATAATAAAAATAATGAATAAATTTTTGGCTTCCTGGTATTCAGGCTGGTAGAGCCCTTGTTGTTTCCCTCTTTATTTTTTTAATAAACAGGTACAAGAATAAATGTGGGGGAGATCTCCCATGTATAACGAACACACATTCGAGATCTCCCACCAACACATTGCACAACATCGAATGATCCAAACAAGCAGAAGGACAGAACAGGTGGCTCTAGAGAACATTGGCTGAACCTCTGGTTTAGCCAAACCATCTCTGACTCCCCATATCTCCTTCTTCAATGACGGTTTGTTCAACACAACCCTCAACTCCCTCTGACTTTGAGTCTGAACAAACATAAATCTTGATCACTGAAATTAAACTTAATTTATCTCTGCTATCTCCACCCGATGAATAATGCCCTATGAACCACACTTCAATTTTTGAAAAGTGGCATGTTCATAACATCTTTAAGATAGAAGCTTGCATAAAGTTTGTTCCATATACATACTCTTATGCTTGTGGGAAAATATTCTAATAGGACAATCATGTTGACTAAGTTGTTGTGAAGTGTGATATAGTTCTGACTTAAAAACCCTACCGTTTCTATTCAAAGTACTTAGAGAATTTGTTTTGATAAAAATATAAAACCATAGTATCACATACTCCTCAATTGGTGAGAAATTCCTACCAAAGCCAAATGTGACATCTTGCAAGTTTCAAGCCTTTTACATAAGCTACTTGTTGTTGTATTGAGTTTGGTCAAGTCTTGTTGACCCTTGTTATGAGATTTATCATGCTCCCAAGATCAAGATCATGTACAACCACATATACATGTTGCGCCTACACTAGGAGTACGCAAAAACATGCTTTCATCTAGATCCACTAAAAAATTCTGCTCCTACACTAGGAGTAAATAAAAATATGTTGATTAGTGAAATACTATATGTTCTAAAAAGATAATGATCTCTCTCTAAATATGTGGTTTAGAAGAAGAGACATGGGCTATGCAAAAAGTTTATGATAAAAAAGAAATATATGGACACATAAAGGTCCAAGTGAAGAAAAAAATATAGACACATGAAGGTCCAACGTACAAAAAAAATATGATGAGCATATGAAGGCTCATGTATTGAAAAAAAGAAGGAAGAAAGATAGCCATGTTTCAAAATAGTAAGTTATAGAGAGAGATCATATCTATAAAAGAAGTATAGTTGTAGTTTACCTTTTGGCTGGATACTATAGAAGGTTCATAGAAGGTTTTTTCTAAACTTGCCAAGCCTATGACAGCTTTGTTGGAGAAAAATGCTAAGTTTGTGTGGTCCGAGAAGTGCCAGGCTAACTTTGAAGAATTGAAGAAGAGGTTGACTATAGCCCCAGTATTGGTTTTGCCAGATTTGAGCAAGAGCTTTTTGATCTATTGTGATGCATCTCGTCAAGGTCTTGGATGTGTTCTTATGCAAGGAAGAGTAGTGGCATATGCATCCCGACAGTTGAGAAAGCATGAGCTAAACTATCTTACTCATGATTTGGAGTTAGCAGTAGTGGTTCATGCTCTGAAAATATGGAGACACTATCTTATCGAACATAAGAGTGATATCTATACTAATCACAAGAGTTTGAAGTACATATTCACTCAGATAGATCTGAATATGAGACAACATCGATGGTTAGAGTTGATTAAAGATTATGACCTAGAGGTACACTATCATCCTAGAAAGGTGAACGTAGTTGCCGATGCTCTTAGCAGGAAGAGTTATGCCAATGAGGTGCAAGTGGCACCGATGTCAAGTGAGTTGTGTGCTGAGTTTGAGCGACTGAACTTAGGCTTTGTCACTAATGTAGTGGAGTTGGTGTTGGAGCCTAAACTGGAGCAAGAAATACATAAGGGCCAGTTACAGGATGCAAAGTTGAAAGAGATAGCGGAGAACATAGTGAATGGTAAGGTACCAGGTTTTCATATGGATGATAATGGAACTCTGTGGTTTGGGAAAAGACTATGTGTGCCTGAGAATAAGGTTATATGAGATGCAATTCTTTGTGAGGCACATGAGTCTGCTTACTCTATTCATCCCGGAAGTACCAAGATGTACTTGGATTCGAAAGAGAAGTATTGGTGGTACGAACTTAAGAGGGATGTGGCTGAATATGTTGCTTTATGTGATACATGTCAGAGTGTCAAAGCTAAACATCAAAGACCTACAGGATTATTACAACCAATGAAGATACCTGAGTGGAAGTGGGAAGAAGTTGGTATGGATTTTATTGTGGGGTTACCACGCACTCAGAAAGGCTACGATTCAATTTGGATGATAGTGGATCGGTTAACTAAAGTTGCTCACTTCTTGCTGGTCAAGACTACTTATACTAGACCCTAATTGGCTACATTATATATGGAAAGAATAGTATGTCTGTATGGAGTTCCCAAGAAAATTGTGTCTGATCGGGGTACTCAATTTACATCTCTTTTTTGGTAGCAAGAACATAGTTCATTGGGAACGAAGCTGAATTTTAGTACAGCATATCATCCTCAGACCGATGGACAAACTGAGAGGATTAATCAGATATTAGAGGACATTTTGAGAGCTTGTGCATTGCAGTACGGTACAAGTTGGGACAAGAGTTTGCCTTATGCAGAGTTCTCGTATAACAATAGTTATCAGAAGAGTCTCAATATGGCACCTTTCGAAGCTTTGTATCGACGAAAGTGTAGAACCCCATTGTTTTGGAATCAAATGGGAGAAACCCAAGTGTTTAGACCGGATGTTTCAAGAGACGTAGAAGTGCAAGTAAGGATGATTAGAGACAACTTGAGAGTGGCACAGTCTCGACAGAAAAGTTACGCCGACACTAGGAAAAGAGAGTTGGTTTTCAAAATAGGGGATTATGTTTACCTAAAAGTATCACCAATAAGAAGTGTGAGAAGGTTTAATATGAAAGAAAAGTTAGCACCAAGGTATATTGGGCCTTTCAAGATTTTAGAGAGACGTGGAGAAGTAGCTTATCAGTTGGAATTGCCTGAGAGTTTGTCAGGTGTACATGATGTGTTCCATGTGTCTCAATTAAAGAAGTTTTTGTGTGTACCTGAGGAGTAGATACCGTTAGACAAGCTTACAGTTAGGGAAGATCTTACATATGAGGAATTTCTGGTAAGGATTTAGAGACAGCATAAAGAGTTACAAAGAGTCGAGTTATAAAGATGTGTAAGGTTCAGTAGAATCGGTATACAGAAGATGAGGCTATCTAGGAAAGAGAAGAGGATTTGAGGAAGACATACCCCCAGTTATTTGAGTAAGCATCGTCCGAATCTTGAGGACAAGATTCAATTTAAGGAGGATAGAATTGTAACACCCTAAAATTTGCAACCTTTTAAAAATAGGTGAATTAGATTTATTTATGCATTGGTGTGAGCATGTGACATAGGAAAATAATAAATTTTATTAAATTAAAATCAAATATAGGTTTACAAACATGTCTATGCATTCATGCTACTATATATTATTTTGTATTGTGTGGGTTGAAATCAGATTTCAAATTGATTTGAATTTGCAATCAAAATTTGTTTGGAAATTAGTTTTGAAAATAGAAAAGGGTTTTATTCTTCCCTTCCCTATATTTGGCCCGCTCGGCCACTTCTTCTTTCGACGGCCCATCCTGGCCTCTCTCTCATGTAGGCTTGCTCCGCCCACGGCCCGCACCTTCCTTTCCCTTTCTCCCACAACCCAGCTGGTCGGCCCAGTTTCACCTGAAGCCGCAGCTAGCGCGGACGCCGTGCTCCATTCTGGTTTCACTGACAACTAGGTCCCATCTGTCATCGCCCACCTCACAACCATGCCCGAGCTGGACACTGTCATCACCGGTGAGTCCACGCCCGCATCGTTTCCCTTCCTTACCTTGCGCCCCACGAAGCTACTGGCCTTAAATAGCATCCCCACCGTGCCGCCTCCCCTCAAATTGCCGAAGCCTTGCCTTGAGCTCGCAGCGCCACCGTCGAGCCAAACCCTAGTGCCGTCGCCATCACCACTCGCTGAGCCGAGCCCCGCAGTTCTTCCTTGCCTCCACCGCCGACGCTAGCTACCTTGGTGAGTTCGAATTACAGTTCGCCGCCGACCTCGCCAGTTCTCCATCTCATCCAGATTTGTTTTGAGTCGTCCAATCCGAGATCAAGATCCCAGATTAGAAGATACCCTTTCGCTACGAAATTTGCAAAAAGGCCCTTAGAATTATTCAAATCTTAACCCGTCATCCCTGGTTTCTTTCAAAAGGACCCCTGCCTTTTCTATTAATAGTGCCCACAGTCCCTCCGTCGTTTTAAAATCAGAATTTGATTTATTTAAATTCAAAAATCAAGTTCCACTTATTTACAAGATTGCCACTACCTTCTATAGGCCTTAAAATGTCCGTTTTAACTCTGATTTGATCCGTTCAACTTGCGTTAGGTTCGTAATTCCATAATCTACATGTTCATACTACTATTAAGTATGTTTTCAACTTTTAAAATTCAAGGTTAGATTTAATCTATTATTTTACTAAAGGAAATCTTATTTAATTCATAACTTCTTTATTTTAGCTCCGATTTTTGTGATCTTCGCGTCTGTGTGTTCGTAGCGAGACGTAGATTCATTTTACAAACTTTTCATCTTGATTTTATGCTGATTAGTGTACTATTCTAATCTATATCTTTTGTTTGCTATCCATGATTGCTTCTGGATGCTTGTATGTTGCTGTGGTTATCGAGTACAGACGGTGAGCAATTCGTGCGAGACCAAGAGTATTACTTTGACGAGCAGGATTAACATGAGCAGTTTGTTCAAGGCAAGTATAGCATGAGATTATCCTTGTTTCCTATCAACTTTAATATATTTAATTCATGTTGCATGTGTCACCTTGATAGGGATTTCCCTATAATTGAACTTATACCTTGTCACCTACGGGATATGCATTGGGTAGCATTGCTAGTGCTCAATTAAACCATGATCTTATAACTTGACTAATGGTATATTCAATAAACATTAAAATATGTCTTTTTAGCAATATGGAACTAGGGGCTAGAGCATTGGGTTGTTTTTATGGTGCTCTAGATTCCTCTCCCTAAGGACTTATCTGTAAGTGATCATCCAGGACTTACAGTACAACTATGAGGGCTATATGGCTCTGGCTTTAGCTCAGTATGAGGACCTTTTCTAGCTTGTTAGTGGTTACCTTTATTAGCATAAGAACGGCTTTATGAATCGGGTATAGTGCGGCTTCTATCCCCATAAGTATAGGCTGCGCGTCAATGTGCCATCGGGAAGGGGGGCTCTACATCTATTTGCTGAGTGAATCTAATGGCCCTAACTTATTAGAAGAACATTTGAAAGGCTTCATAGTGAACCCTGCCGACCCAACTTGGTAGTGGGTTAAGAGGCTCGCGACCTCAGGCGAAAGGGTAAATCACAACTCAGAGTCAAAGTGTACAACCTCTGCAGAGTGTAAAACTGGTATATCAGTTGTGCTCATGGTCACGAGCGACCTTGGAATATTTATGGAATAGATAATCACTAAGAATTATCTGTTTATGCTATTCATTATTCATGTTTACATTGATCATGTGTTTTACCTTGGGATTGAAATAATTTGTTGCTACTCTTATGCTAAAATTGTGACAACTAAAAGTTGAATGCTGTTAAACCTGTGTCAAGCCTTTTGAGCCTCATGAACCCCATGTTACACTTATTAAGTACGACATGCACTTATGTTTGTTTATTTTTATTATTTGGATAAAAATCCTAGATGGGTAACAGATGGCTATGGTAATGATGACTTTCCTGAGGTTTACTAGACTTGTGGTCAACCAGTCGATGTCCCTATGATATGGAGGTTCCGCGAGAGATCTTTTCTTTATACTTTCGCTACACTTATGTGAAGACTATGTTTTAATATTCGTGATGTAATAAACACTTGTGATAATACTATTTATAATTTGTTGGCTTATATGTGTGACTGATCTCTGGGCGCACATAAGTTTTTGCATCCCATTTTATCTTTAAAATCGGGTGTGACATTGCTCTCTTAAGTCAAAAATCATTGAGCTCCAACGGACTGATGTGGGTATATTCCATATCAAAAGAAAGATGAAAGAAGAAAGTAATCATTTTTGATTGGATGAGAATGGTGTTCTATGGTTTAAAGATCAACTTGTAGTGCCGAAGGATAGGGAGTTGAGAAACCAAATTCTAGAGGAAGCTCATTCTTCCAAGCTATCCATTCACCCGGGTAGCAGCAAGATGTACCAAGACTTGAAAACTCAATTTTGGTGGACAAAAATGAAGAAAGAAATTGCGGTATACATTGCTAGATGTGATAACTGTTGTCGAGTTAAGGCCATTCATATGAAACCAGCAGGGTTACTTTAGCCACTGTCTATTCCAAGTTGGAAATGGGAGGACATTAGTATGGATTTTGTTGTTGGACTTCCAACCACTCAAAAAGGGTCATGATTCTATATGGGTAATGTTGACCGTCTCACCAAGTCTGCACATTTTATTCTTGTCAATGTCAAGTGTCGACCTCATCAATATGCAAAGTTATACATTGATAAAATTCTAAGATTGCATGGAGTACCTAAGAGTATTATATCAGATTGAGGGCCCCAGTTTGTTAATCATTTTTGGGAACACCTGCACAAGTACTTAGGTACCACATTAATTCACAGCTCTGCTTATCACCCCTAGACAGTAGGTCAAACTGAGTGTGTGAATCAGATCTTGAAAGATATGTTGAGAGCATGTGTGATTTCTTCTAAGAGTTCATAGGAGGATTAGGTACCTTTGGCTGAATTCTCCTACAATAATAGCTATCAAGAGAGCATCAAGATGGCTCCGTTTGAAGCTTTATATGGTCACAAGTGTAGGACCCCTCTGAATTGGATTGAGCCTTGTGAAAGAAGGTATTGTGGGATTGAATTTTTCAAAGAAGCTGAAGAACGAGTTCAAATCATTCAACAACATATAGAAGCTCCTCAATCAAGACAAAAGAGTTATGCAGATAAAAGGAGAAGTCCTACTATGTTCCAAATTGGAGATTATGCGTATCTGAAGGTGTCCCCAATGAAGAAAGTACAAAGGTTTGGAGTGAGACAAAAACTTGCTCCTAGGTATATCGGTCTATATTAGATCATTGCACAAAAAGCACCCGTAGCCTACAAACTCCAATTACCTCCAGAAATGAGGGCTATATTCAACGTTTTCCATGTCTCCCAACTCAAGAAATGTCTTTGTGTGCCCGAATAAGCTATTGAGCCCGCTAGTGTCATGATTCAATCGGATTTGACCTATGAAGAAAAAACCTATTCGAGAGGTTGAGACAATGGAAAGAGTGACTTGTAGCAAAGTCATTAAGTTCTACAAGGTGATTTGGAATAATCATAGTGAGCAAGATGCTATATGGGAAAGAGAAGATTATCTACGTGAGGTCTATCCGGGTTTCTATGAGAGATGGTAGGTCGTACAAATCTTGGGATGAGATTTCTTTAAGGGGGGAAGGGCTGTAAGACCCTAGGTGTTAAGCATGCATTTAGCATTGGCATTGCATGAGTACAAGCATCATTGATCATTCATGAGCATGACCATCTCAAATTTTATCTATATGATTGCTTATATCACATGTGTTTGTTACTAAATGCATTACATATGCTATGATTTACATGTGACCCATGTATAAAATGTTTGTGGGACCTTAGGAATACATTTAACATGTTTAGTATGTCATATGGAGCAACTTTGGTATTCATGACTTGGACCAATTTGACCTCTAAGTCATGGATAGTGTAAGTTATCATTTTCAAGTTGCATGTTTGACCTATGTTGAACTATACTCTAGAGACTTTGCATGGCAGTGCACCCTTAAGCAAAGTTGTAGTACTTGACTAGGGTAACAACTTTTATTTTTGGGTCCAGGTCTAGTTCAGTGCTTAATATGGTAAAATTGTGCTCACAAAAATCAATGCAGTGCTGTTTTGAAGACTTAAAATTTTTCTCTAAGTCTAAACTGCGTTTACAGATTCAAGTTCCCTAGTTTGGCGTGTTATAGCTTGAAATCCATGATCTAGGCTAAGTTGGTATTGGCAAAGTTGCAGTACTCACTTAGCTCTATCATATAGTTCTTTTGGTTTAGCAAATCACTGCACGGATTAGGATTTTTGGTCGCTTGAAATCACGCGGTCAGTCACCTGCATTTGCTCGATTCAGGGTTTCGGCTCGCCATGGGTGGCTGAGAGAACACAGAGTGTGACCGCCGCGTGGCCACCACAGGCCGGCGTTGGGCCCCCGTCACGGCAGGGTGGCATATGATATCTGTAATGCCACGCTGCTGATTTCCCTCTCATTTGCACTCTCTCCCTCTCTGCTGCTCCCTCTCGCGTGAGCAACGGAGGCACTAAGCCCCCGATGCCATTGCCATCTGCTCGGCACCTCACCATGCTTGCACCGCTCCCTCTCCGCAGCAATAGCTCAGCTCTATCCCCACCACCTCGCCGAACCCCTTCATGTAGCTAGCAGAGCACGATAAGGCCCCTGTGCTGTGTCGCGGCCATCACCGTCGTTCTCGCCACCGTGCCACACCGCACGTGGCCAGGTGAAAGGTCCTAATGGCTAGAGGGGGGTGAATAGCCTATTTAAAAATTTCTACAACAACACTTAACAAATCGGTTAGACAATTATGAGGCGAAGCAAGTGTTGCGCTAGCCTAGTAATAATGCAAGCCACCTACCACAATTCTAGTTTATATAGTTTATATCCACACAATAGTTATGTCACTACACTAAGTTAGTGTGCTCTTAAAGGCTAATTAAAGAGCCACACTAACCAAACCAACAAGCTCTCACAACTAGCTACACTAAAGAGCTTGACAACTAGTTTGCGGTAATGTAAAGAGAGTGAGCAATTTATTTATACCACCGTGTCGAGGAAGGAGCCAATCAATCACAAGAATAAATATCAATGAAGACCAATCACCTTGGAATCAAATGATGAACACAATGATTTTTTATTGAGGTTCAGTTGCTTGCCAGCAAGCTACTCCTTGTTGTGGCGATTCACTCACTTGGAGGTTCACGCACTAATTAGCATCACACGCCAAACCCTCAATAGGGTGCCGCACAACCAACACAAGATGAGGATCACACAAGCCACGAGCAATTCACTAGAGTACCTTTTGGCTCTCCACCGGGGAAAGGTCAAGAACCCCTCACAATCACCACAATCGAAGCCGAAGACAATCACCACCCTCCGCCCGACGATCCTCGCTGCTCCAAGCCGTCTAGGTGGCGGCAACCACCAAGAGAATCATATAGCGAAACACGAACACCAAGTGCCTCTATATGCAAACACTCAAGCAATGCACTTGGAATCACTCACAATCTCACAAATAGTTGAATCAATGATGGAGATGAGTGGGACGGCTTTGGCTAAGCTCACAAGGTTGCTATGTCAAAGCAAATGGCCAAGAGAGTGAGCTTGAGCTAGCCATGGGGCTTAAATAGAAGCCCCCACGAAATAGAGCCGTTGTACCCCTTCACTGGGCACAACACGGGGTGACCGGATGCTCTGGTCATATCGACCGGTCGCTGGACCTCAGCGTCTGGTCACGCGATGCGTGCCACGTGTCCCCTCTCTTCAAATGTCGATCGCCCGATCTCAACGGTCAAGTGATGACCGGACGCGCTGCTGAAAAGTGACCGGACCCTAGACCTCAGTGTCCGGTCATTTCCAGTAAGCATCCAGAGATGACTTTTCACGACCGGACGCGTCCGGTCATGCTCGACCGGACACACCCAGCGTCCGGTCACAAGGTGACTCCCCTGTGCGCTGCCACGTGAGTAGGACCGGACGCAACCTTCCAGCGTCCGGTCACAAAGTGACCCAGCGTCCGGTTAGAGACCGACGCCAGCGTCTTCATGCTTCACCTGATCGGATGCGCTGGACCTACCGAGACCAGCGCCCGGTCACTTACAGTGACCTCCGTATTTTCTGTCTAGGGCGCCGGTGGCACCATCGGACTATCCGCACTCTATGAGCGGACACTCCACCGGTGAAGATTCTAACCCTTGCTCAAATGTGCCAACCACCAAGTGTATCACCTTGTGCAAATGTGTTAGCATATTTTCACAAACATTTTCAAGGGTGTTAACACTCCACTAGATCCTAAATGCATATGCAATGAGTTAGAGCATCTAGTGGCACTTTGATAACCACATTCCGATATGAGTTTCACCCCTCTTAATAGTATGGCTATCGATCCTAAATGTGATCACACTCGCTAAGTGTCTCGATCACCAAAACAAAATGGCTCCTATCATTTATACCTTTGCCTTGAGCCTTTTGTTTTTCTCTTTCTTCTTTTCAAGTCCAAGCACTTGATCATCACCATGGCATCACCATCATCATGTCATGATCTTCATTTGCTTCACCACTTGGAATGTGCCACCTTTTTATGATCACTTGATAAACTAGGTTAGCACTTAGGGTTTCATCAATTCACCAAAACCAAGCTAGAGCTTTCAATATCCCCCTTTTTGGTAATTGATGACAACCCTTTGACAAAGATATAAATTGAAATTCAATTGAATCCATGTTGCTTGTCCAAGCATATTTACTATGTGTAAAAGGATATGGACAAGTTTCATGAACCCCAAATGGTAGCAATTGCTCCCCCTACATATGTGCTAAGAGTTTGGATTGTAGCTTGCACATATGCTTAGATAGGAAATATAGGAGACAATATCTACCAAATGATGCTAAGGTATAAAAGTTGGACCTTTGAAGCGTGATACCAATCGGAGTGCACCAATATACCATCCTTAGCACCATGGTTAGCTCGATACCACTTGGAAACACTTGGAAATGAAATCACTAGATAAACTTATGCATGCTAGATTTTCATTTCATCATTCAAACCTACAACTTGCATACACCACACAAGCATGGATATTGAAATTTAAAACTTGTGCCATGCAAGCAAACAAATGAAATACACATTCAAATGCACCATACAAGTTCATGAGCTTGCTCCCCCTACTTGTGTGCTCAAAATTTTAATTAATCCCTTTCCTTTGTCATATCTCTCCCCCTATGTCAAATTCTCCCCCTATCACTTATATCTTTATTTCTTTCCCCCTTTGTTGTCTTTTCACTATCTTAGTACACTAATATCTTTGCTTTTTCTCCCCATATACTAATATCTTTGTTTTTCTCCTCCTTTGTCATCAATGACCACAAAGGTTCAAAATGTAGATAGGTTGAGATTATCAATGTCAATCAATGGGGTGAGGATCATTTTTCCCAAAATTGGTCCAATCTAGAATACTTGCCAAAGATATTTAACTCGGTTTGATCTAAGGACAAGCTTCTTCACACCTTCAAATAAGGGTTATCTTGTACCATGTTGAGTTAAACACTTAGAGCTCATTTTCTAGATCAAACACTAGGTTTACAAGCTCACAAATATGTCATATGCTATCACTAGATCAACATAAGCATAAAAGCAACAGTGATACTATACAAACATCAAAATTATTTGATTTTCATGAATGAGCCTATTTAAATGTGAAAGATGTCTAGATGCACTAAACATGACCTTAGCAAGGATGTATGACATGCCAATCAACTTTTACCTTAGATTGCTCGAAGGAGAGGCATGTCATATAAGTGGGGTGCATCAACACATATTTGAGAAATCCAATATGTTTAACTCATTCCTTAGCTTGCAAAACCTTTTCTCATCCAATGGCTTGGTGAATATATCAGCAAGTTGATCTTTGGTGCCTACACTCTCAATGCAAATGTCCCCTTTTTGTTGATGATCTCTTATGAAATGGTGGCGGACATCAATGTGCTTTGTTCTTGCATGTTGAACCGGATTGTTGGTCAACTTGATTGCACTCTCATTGTCACATAGTGATGGCACTTTTTTGAACTTGATTCCAAAGTCACTCAAAGTAGCCTTCATCCAAAGTATTTGTGCATAACAACTACCGACGGATATGTATTCGGCTTCAGTGGTTGATAATGCAACACTATTTAGCTTCTTTGATGACCATGAAATAAGTGATCTTCCCAACAATTGACATGTGCCCGAGGTGCTCTTCCTTTCAACCTTGCATCTCGCATAATCCGAGTCAGAGTAACCAACTAGCTCAAACTTTGCTCCTTTGGGATACCACAAACCAATATTTGATGTATGCTTCAAGTACCTCAATATTCTCTTTGTAGCCTTCAAATGACTTTCTCTTGGTGAGGCTTGAAATCTTGCACACATGCATACACTAAACATGACATCTGGCCTTGATGCGGTCACATAGAGTAGGCTTCCAATCATAGACCGATACAATTTTTGATCCACCATATTTCCACTTGCATCACTATCCAAGTTTCCATTTGTTCCCATTGGTGTGCTAATGGCTTTACTATCACTCATGCCAAACTTCTTGATCATGTCCTTGATATACTTGCCTTGACTCACAAAAGTACCATTCTTCAATTGCTTAATTTGAAGACCAAGGAAGTAGCTTAACTCTCCAATCATGGACATCTCAAACTCATTAGCCATCATCTTTCCAAACTCATCACAAAAGTCTTGATTGGTTGATCCAAATATGATGTCATCAACATAGATTTGCAACATAAATAAATCTTTTCCAATCTTTTTTATGAAAAGAGTGGTGTCAACCTTGCCCATCATGAACCCTTTAGAGAGTAGGAAGTCCCTCAATCTCTCATACCATGCTCTAGGTGCTAGCTTCAAGCCATACAATGCCTTCTTCAACTTGTACACATGGTCGGGCTTCTTGTCATCCTCAAAACTAGGTGGTTGCTCAACATATACTTCTTCATTGATGTAACCATTGAGAAATGCTCTCTTAACATCCATTTAGTAGAGCATGATGTTATGGGCACAAGCATAAGCTAGCAAGATTCTAATTGCTTCCAATATAGCAACCGGGGCATATGTTTCTCCAAAGTCAAGACCTTCAACTTGTGTATAGCCTTGTGCTACCAATCTTGCTTTGTTCCTTACTACTATCCCATCTTGATCTTGCTTATTTCTTAAGACCCATTTGGTTCCAATCACATTGTGTCCCTTTGGTCTTTCTACCAATTCTCATACTTGATTTCTTGTAAAGTTATTCAATTCTTCATGCATAGCATTCACCCAATCAACATCCTTCAATGCTTCATCTATCTTCTTTGGTTCAATGGATGACACAAATGAGAAATGCTCATAAAATGAAGCCAATCTTGATCTTGTTTGTACACCTCTAGAAATATCACCAATGATAGTGTCCAATGGATGATCCCTTGCAACATTGGTTGGTTGGAGGATTGGAACTTGATTGCTTGTATTTACTTGATCATTGGGTTGAGATAATGTACTAGCCACTTGATCTTGTTCATTGTCATGAGAGCCACTTGTAATAGCTTGATTTGTATCATTTTGCGCATTTGAGTTAGAGAGCACTTGCACTTGATCATCTTCATCATCATTCACTTGCCTGGGCCTCAATTCACCAATATCCATGTTCTTCATAGCATTTGAAAGTTGAATACCTCTAACATCTTCCAAGTTCTCATTCTCTACTTGTGAACCCTTGGTTTCATCAAATTCAACATCATGAACTTCCTCAAGAGTACCACTCTCTAAATTCCAAACTCTATATGCTTTGCTTGTAGTGGAATAACCAAGTAGGAATCCTTCATCACATTTCTTGTCAAACTTGTCCAATCTAGTACCTTTCTTTAAGATATAGCATTTACAACCAAAAACCCAAAAATATGCAATGTTGGGCTTTCTACCATTCAAGAGCTCATATGGTGTCTTCTCTTTCAATGGGTGACAATAGAGGCGGTTGCTACAATAGCAAGCCGTGTTGATAGCTTTGGCCCAAAAAGATTGACTCACATTGTACTCACTAAGCATAGACCTTGCCATATCAATGAGTGTTCTATTCTTCCTCTCAACAAGACCATTTGATTGTGGAGTGTACTTGGTCGAGAATTGATGTCTAATTCCAAATTCATCACACAACTCATCAATTCTAGCGTTCTTGAACTCACTACCATTGTCACTTCTAACTCTCTTGATGGTTGTTTCAAACTCATTGTGAATGCCCTTCTTGTCCTTCTTCTTGTTCTTCTTGTGGTCATCATCATTGTCGCTATTGTATGGACATTGAGCAACAAGATGATCTTTGCTTCCACACTTGAAGCACCTTATTGATTCTTCTTTGTTCTTGGATGAAGACTTCTTTCTTCTAGCACGGTAGCCCTTCTTCATCATGAACTTGCCAAATTTCTTTACAAAGAGAACCATCTTCTCATCATCATCATCATCCCATGAGCCATCATCTTCACTTGATGTTTCTTGCCTTGCCTTGCCCTTGGATGATGTGGCTTTGAATGCCACACTCTTCTTCTTCTCATCTTTCTTCTCCTTCTTTTCTTCCTTCTCATCATCATCTCTATATGTATCATCGGTCATTATATCTCCCAACACTTGGTTTGGTGTTATGGTGTCCAAACCACTCCTCACTAGAATAGTGACCAATGTGCCAAATCTTAAAGGTAAGCATCTCAAGAACTTGTGGGAGAAGTCCTTGTCCTTCACCTCTTCTCCAAGTGCTTTGAGATCATTGACAAGCACTTGAAGCCTATGGAACATCTCTGGCACACTCTCATCCTCCTTTATCTTGAAGCTTGCAAACTTCTCCTTGAGAATGTATGCCTTTGCACCCTTCATGGCTTGAGTGCCCTCAAATGATTCTTCCAACTTCTTCCAAGCCTCATGAGCCATCTCAATATTCTTGATTTGCTCAAATGTTCTCTCATCAATTGCATCATGAATGGCACTTAGAGCAATGTCATTGTTTTGGAGAATCACTTCTTCGGCCGTGGTGGGATTCTCTGGATCACCAATCTCAATTTTGGTTTCTACCACCTTCCACACTTTTCTATTGATTCACTTGATATGTGTGGTCATCTTTGATTTTCAATACGGATAATTTGTGCCATCAAATTGGGGTGGCTTTGTGGTGTTGTTGATTTGAGCTATTTTTACACCGAAGGTTGTTAAGCCTCAAATCACAGTGACCTCAGCTATGATACCATTTGAAAGGTCCTAATGGCTAGAGGGGGGGTGAATAGCCTATTTAAAAATTTCTACTACAACACTTAATAAACCGGTTAGACAATTATGAGGTGAAGCAAGTGTTGCGCTAGCCTACTAAAAATACAAGCCACCTACCATAATTCTAGTTTATATAGTTTCTATCAACACAATAGCTATGTCACTACACTAAGTTAGTGTGCTCTCAGAGGCTAACTAAAGAGCCACACTAACCAAACCAACAAGCTCTCACAACTAGCTACACTAAAGAGCTTGACAACTAGTTTGCGGTAATGTAAAGACAATGAGCAATTTATTTATACCGCCGTGTCGAGGAAGGAGCCAATCAATCACAAGAATGAATATCAATGAAGACCAATCACCTCGGAATCAAATGATGAACACAATAATTTTTTACCGAGGTTCACTTGCTTGCCGGCAAGCTACTCCTTGTTGTGGCGATTCACTCACTTGGAGGTTCATGCGCTAATTAGCATCACATGCCAAACCCTCAATAGGGTGCCACACAACCAACACAAGATGAGGATCACACAAGCCACGAGCAATTCACTAGAGTACCTTTTGGCTCTCCGCCGGGGAAAGATAAAAAACCCCTCACAATCACCACAATCGGAGCCGAAGACAGTCACCACCCTCCGCTCGATGATACAGCGAAACACGAACACCAAGTGCCTCTAGATGCAAACACTCAAGCAATCCACTTGGAATCACTCTCAATTTCACAAAGAGTTGAATCAATGATGGAGATGAGTGGGAGGGTTTTGGCTAAGCTCACAAGGTTGCTATGTCAATGCAAATGGCCAAGAGAGTGAGCTTGAGCCGGCCATGGGGCTTAAATAGAAGCCCCCACGAAATAGAGCTATTGTACCCCTTCACTGGGCACAACACGGGGTGACCGGACGCTCTGGTCATATCGACCAGACACTGGACCTCAGCGTCCGGTCACGCGATGTGTGCCACGTGTCCCCTCTCTTCAAATGTCGATCGGCCGATCTCAATGGTCAAGTGATGACCGAACGTGCTGCTGCAAAGTGACCGGACGCTAGACCTCAGCGTCCAATCGTTTCCAGTCAGCATCCAAAGATGACTTTTCACGACCGGACACACCCAGCGTCCGGTCACACGGCGACTCCCCTATGCGCTACCATGTCAGCAGGACCGAACACAACCTTCCAGCGTCTGGTCACTAAGTGACCCAGCGTCCGGTCAGAGACCGATGCCAGCGTCTTCATGCTTCACCTGACCGAACACGCTGGACCTACCGAGATCAGCGTGCGGTCACTTACAGTGACCTCCGTGTTTTCTGTCTAGGGCGCCGATGGCACCGTCGGACTATTCGCACTCTACGGGCGGACACTCCACCGATGAAGATTCTAACCCTTGCTCAAATATGCCAACCACCAAGTGTATCACCTTGTGCACATGTGTTAGCATATTTTCACAAACATTTTCAAGGATGTTAACACTCCACTAGATCGTAAATGCATATGCAATGAGTTAGAGCATCTAGTGGCACTTTGATAACCGTATTCCGATACGAGGTTCACCCCTCTTAATAGTGTAGCTATCAATCCTAAATGTGATTACACTCGCTAAGTGTCTTGATCACCAAAACAAAATGGCTCCTATCATTTATACCTTTGCCTTAAGCCTTTTGTTTTTCTCTTTCTTCTTTTCAAGTCCAAGCACTTGATCATCACCATGGCATCACCATCATCATGTCATGATCTTCATTTGCTTTACCACTTGGAATGTGCTACCTATTTCATGATCACTGGATAAACTAGGTTAGCACTTAGGGTTTCTTTAATTCACCAAAACCAAGCTAGAGCTTTCATTGGACCATCCCCGACCACCGTTCACCGTTCTTGCGAGTGCACCTGGTTCGCCGTAGGGTGTAGAAGCTTGGCAAAACCCTAATTTCACCATCCCGGCCAACTCCAGTGGCGCACCGTCGTCCCTAGTCTATAGTGCCACCATTAGCGCCGCCATCACCCTTGACTTCCGTGATCGGCCCCAACTATCTACCCCATTGCGTGCGGAAAGTCATTAGGAGTCTATTGGTGCCGGTGCCGTCGTCGGAGAGCTCGCCATCAATGAACTCTGGCCGGTCAGCATCGGTGCTCTGCTTTGTGCCGATGACATGTGGGCCCGATTGACTCTAGGGCCCCAACTGTCAGCGACTATAGATCTAATTCTAATGCATTTTTTTCTGAAATGTATGCAAACTTTGAAAAATCATAAGTTGAGTTATAGCTGTCCAATTTTGGTGAACCAAATTTTTTTGGATTCCCCATTAAGTGTAGTATTTGATAAAAATGTGAGAAGCACTGTTTCTAGTATTTTTCTAGGAGAATAAAATGTACCTAAATAACTGCTTTTTAATTGGTTTCTATCTTGAAAAATGCATAACTTGAGTTTGATATATGCAAAAATTGTGATTCCAATTTTGTTGAGTTTGTATTGACATGCTCTAGCTAGGAAAAATACTAAACTAGTAATAAACTTGATTGGAGTAGGGTCTTTCTATTTATCTTTTAATAAATCATGTTTTCTGAGGAAATTCATAAGGATAAAAATAAGTAACATATTGCCATGCAAATTTTTGAACAATATTATGGTACTAGGATGAAGCTAAGAAAAATATAAAATCTATTGCTTGACACTTTTCTATAGGGTTAACTATTTTCACTAAAATAAACCTTGCTAACTTGTCATTATTGTAGAGGATGTTATATATGTTTAAATGGTATGAAATTTATACAGTGGCCTATTGGGAGGACTTGAAAGCAACTATAATTTTCTGAGAATTTACTGTGCACATTTGATATATGTTTGTTATTTCACCTAATTATCTAATTAAATTAATAAAGGCATTTAAACAAATAAATTGGGCTTGACCTTTATGTTTTCTAGAGTATACATGAGGTCCATGAATTGTCGGTACATCTGGTGATGTCCAATTTTGAATGCTTATATGCAGTAAAAATATTATTGCTATATAATTCTCTCATAGGTTGTTTCGAACAGATTCTGTCACTTGATGAATTGCTTTGGCAAGATGTGATTTGTTGTAAAAATGGTTAATAACAAAGTTGTAGGTAACTTCTCCATCTATCTTGTGTCAAAATTTCAGGGCAATAGGCTAAATGGTTTAGGAGTTATAGCTGTTTGAAGTTGGTCTCCCAAAATACTTGTTCTCTAGAATTTCTAGACAGAGCTAGAAAGATTACATTAAAGTTATAGGAAATTTTATAATTTTTCTAGAAATTCCAAGATCATAGTATTTGGATAGGTAGAACTATAGTTATGATTTAAACTTGTAACTGCTATGTGTATCTCAGAAATTGTCTTGTGAAGTATATTCGAAATGGATAGAGAAGAGTTATGCACCTACTCAGTAAACAAGGAATTAATGTTGTTATCATTTGTGTTACTTAACATCATTATTACAGCATCATATACATTCCCATGTCGCATTATCCATGATCCTTCTTATGCATTCATGGAACTTACTTACGCATATGCGTACAATAGGTGCAATCGAAGGGATCATGTTGGTGGAACTCGAAGCCGATCCACAAGAGGAGAGCCAAGAGGTGCAGCACCAGGAGATTCCAGGAGAAGGAGCGCCTGAATCTGATCATCTTCCTGAGTGCCCAGATCATGTAGCTACCACATTTGTGAAAGGTAAGCCCTAGAGCATTATAAGTCTCCCTATTTTATTAATGTCACCTAAGTTACTCGTATTGCTGCATTATGTGATAGAAGTTGTTTGGGAACAATTGCTGCATATTACCTTTCCTTGTCTAGAAATATCTACCCTGAATCCTATTTAAGTCTAGGAACGCTCCTTATGCTTACCTATGCTTAGACCGGTAGAAGTCGGATGATTTTCTATCACCTATGAGCCATAGGTGATAACTCGATCACGGTTGGCTATATTGTGCTATCGTGGAACATAAATTGGTGTTGTTGATTAATTGGTGATTGGGCGGAGTCTTATGTTGGTGGTAATCATAGTGATTCCGTCTATGTCATTTAAGGACCGATCATTGGAGGTCATCTTGTCATGTTAAACACATGCCTCTTACATAGTTGGCCGAATAAGTCATTTCGACCGTGAAGCCGAGTAGCTCAACTCAGGCCGGGGACACGAGCAGTTAAAGTGCGCACCCTAGAGGCAGTGAGGATTTGCGGAGAGCCAATGGCATGAGTCCAAGGGCGTGTTCGAGTCCCGAGTTTCCTGGCAGATTGGTAGTATCTTTGTGTGTACAGCGCTGGTCTTACTCGTGATTTGGACCTGAGTTGTACGAAAGGTGACCTGATGCGACCCTGACGGGGAAAGTATGGGTGTGTGTTAGGAATAATTCCCCAGCTGGGTAGGAATCGATTCGAATCGCCGTCTCTCCCGGATAGTGAGAACTTGACAGGAGTACGCTTCATCGTAGTAATTGATGGAAGTGTTGGTTATGAGGTTATGAAAGGGCTCAACTTGACATGGTTATTATTGTATTGACTTAACGGTACCAACATATTTGGCATAGAATAGTTGCTAATCTAGTATGAGATAGGGTTAATAACCGGTGATTCATAGTTTAAAAGATATTGGACAACTAATGATTTTTATGCAAATAATGTCTTCCAGCTTTATTTATAAAGCCTTGCATACTCCTTGGTGTCTTAGTATTTTAGTTGTTGATGAGTAAGTCTAGCTGAGTACCTTCTCATACTTAGGGTTTTATTCCCATTATTGCAGATAACGTGATGTACCACGGCTATTGTAAGCACTGCTTTGCTCCTATAGTGGATGAGGAATAGGACCATGGGCATGGTCATTCTATATATATCATCTCACCCTTGTGCTTTTGTTAGAGATGACTATGAATACTGGCTATGTATCTAAACTACTGTTGATGTCATTCTGAACTATGTTGCTTCTGCTACTGTTAAACTAATGTTGTAATAACTATGTTGGAACTCTGATGTATGACAAACAACTTGTGAACTTGTTGTAACATGTGGCTTGTATGTTGAATCATGTACGATCTTGGCTTGTATGTTGGTTGATTCAAGATCCTTCATGATACTTTATGGACTACCAGATTTATATGGGCTCAAGTGTGATGGTTCAACTGCCTCAGTGGTTGCTATTACACTTGTGCTCTTATAAATTGGACGATTATGTTACAGAGACGGGGCCACGGGGCAAAGGGAAGAGGGGAGGCTGAGCTACGTGGAGCCAAGAGGGGAGGGAGCCACATAGATGCGCCACTTTGCACGCTCTCCTTCGTAGCTATAGCGGCCGCGTCACCTTGACCCTCCTCCCGCCGCTGTCGACAACGTGCTGTCGATGAGTTCATGCCGCGTAGCCGCTGTTACTAGCACGTCGAGCATGGCAAGTGGTCCTCATCGTGAGCACCTGGAGATGGCCCATCATTTGACGTAGCTATGGAGTTCGAGACATGGATGGAGGCAGTTGCAGCTCGTTCCTGATGTGGACTCGAACTCTGCTTCGTTTCATTGTGACCGGAGAGGAGGAACGGGCCTATGATTTGACGTCAGACGATACCCTTGCATATTTTTTACTGTAGATAGATGGGTGAAATATCTTTGGCCACCTACATCAACTGCTGCTGCAAGGCTATCATAACCAAAGTCTTGTGCAGAAGGCTAAGTAGAAAGAGCCAGAACTATACCATTTCTTTTATGAGAAGATTATTTAACACCGATAGAGGCTTTTCTTCCGCAGTCCATTGATGACATTCCTTATCTTTTTCTGTTTCCCCTGTACACCCATGCAAAATATAAACGTTGAACAGTCCACGCATACATAGTGGCCAACTGTACACACCAGACAAGAATAATAAATGAAAGATAGGAATGACAGAAAGAAAGGCTTACTCCCCACTACGCCAGATTTGGACATCACTGTCGGCCTCATCACTGCCAGATTTGTGAGAACCGGCAGTGATGTACCTTCACTGTTGGTTATGAGCTTGAAAATAAGAAAATATTTGGGGCTGGGCTAAAACCAGCAGTGAAGAACCATATCACTGTCGGTTTGTGGCTTGAACTGGTAGTGTTTTGGCGGCCACTTATCACTACCAGTTCAAGCCACAAACCGGCAGTGCTTTGGCTCTATCACTATCGGTTCTAGCCAAGAATCGACGGTGATAAGCCTACAGCACAAAAAGGCTGCAGTTGTCCTCTTCTTCCTCCTCTCTTCCATCCCGAGAACAGAGGCACGTGTTTGGGCCCTTCCCTCCATTGTTGCGGCTACTCTTCACCATAAAGCTAGCGCTTGGATTTTGAAGAATGGTTTGATCTTTTTGCTTTAAGGTTAGTAACAAACATCCACTCCTTTGAATTTGTTGCTTAATTAGCTTTGTTTTGATGGCTACATTGCTTGATTCTCATTCTAGTTCTTTCTCCATTATAGAGAGCACTTTTCCAATTGGACATTTGTGCAAGGCTCAAATTGTGGTGAATCCATCGTCCAAAAGGTTGGTGTCTATGAACACATTTAAATTCCTAGTTAATTATTCTATGGTGGTTAAGATCATCATTGTTAGTATGTGATGCTATAATTAGTTCTTAGAAGTAGAGTAGAATCGTTGTTCTTCAATATTGTGCAATAATTGTTTTTTACTACGATTTTCAATTTACAGGGTTGGGGCTACCAATTTCAATTTTCCAATAATTAGTGTACAATAATGTTTTCCAAAAATGGTACTTTCGAGCTACAATTGTTGTTCATGAAGCTTGATTTCTTATTAATTCTTTGTAATTACTGTCTCAGTATTTTTTGTGTAGAGATGGATCGAGAGTGGATGCATCTGTCCTGAACGGACAAGCGGTACATGCATGGCGTCAGCCAGTTTATCACCGATGCCAAAGCCCATGCAAAGATTGCAAGAATCAAAGGAACATTCGTCAAATTGAGTCTATACGATCGCCCTTGATTACCAGGGGGTTCATGCCAAACTATATGATATGGACTATGCATGGCGAGGTTGGTGTGAATGTTCTGTAGGAAAACGATGATGATGTAGACATGCCTGACATAGCCATCCATGATGCTGACGAGGAACCCGGTGTCAACACAGAACCTATGGCCACAGTTAATAATGTGTTTAGGAACACGCTAGCTGACGATACCGAGGATAACGATGGTATTTCTCAGCTGCTACGTAATGTATAGACCAAATGTCTTAGTGAAAGACAGTTGAGAAAGCTAGAGAAAATGAGACAAGATGGCAAAACACCATTGTATAGGAATTGTCCAATGAGCAAACTAGAAGCCAACATCATGCTATTAGAGTTCAAATCGACAAACAGATTGAGCGATAAAGGCTTCGATCAGTTGTTAGGTATAATAAGGAAAATGCTCCCAGAAAAAAATGAGTTGCCAGAAAAGACATACTTGGCCAATCAAATGATCTGCCCATCAGCCTCGAGGTTGAAAAAATCCACGCGTGTTCCAATGATTGCATATTGTATCATGGAGAAAAATACAAAGACTTAGACAAGTGCCCCAAGTGTGAAGCTCCATGGTACAAGGAAGGGCCGTTAGATGAGGGTACTAAGACCAGAGGAGGTCCTGTAAAGGTCATTTGGTATTTCCCTATAGCTCCCTGGGTGCATAGGCTGTTTTGTCTGTGCAAAGTAAGCCAAGCTATTGCGCTGGCATGGCGAAGAGCGTAAGAAAGATACAATGATGAGGCACCCGACCGATGGGCATGACGGGAGGACTATCGATACTATGTTCTATAAGGACATCGGTGGAGAGGTAAAGCACCTTTGGTTTGCTTTGAGCACAGATGGGATGAATCCTTTTGACCAGGTTAGAAGCAATCATAACACCTGGCCAGTGACGCTCTATATATACAACCTTCCACCTTGGGTCTATATGAAGCGGTCGTACATCCAGATGCCACTACTGATCCAAGGGCCAAGACAACCTGGGAATGACATCGATGTGTTTCTAGAACATGTGATCGATGAACTAGTGGAGATGTTTGAAAACGGTGTGCTAGATATTTGGGACGAGTACAAAAAGGAACATGTCATGATCAAGGGAGTACTTATCGCTACAATCACCGACCTACCAGGTCGAGGTTCGTTGTCCAGAGAGAAGACAAAAGGCTATACTAGATGTGTCGAGTGCTTGGACAACACCAATGCGGCAAATCTGCCAAATAACTCAAAGATAGTTTATATGGGACACCATAGGTTCCTACCTAAGGATCACCCTTACCGTAGGAACAGAAAAGATTTCAATGGTACTATTGAGAAACGCTTAGCTCCAAAATATCGAGACGGGCCTACGATACTTCGAGAACTCAATAAACTGGAGGTTGTCCTTGGGAAGGGAGACAATGCAGTAGCAGCGCCTGATGGGAGCGTTTCGAAGAAAAAATCGATTTTCTAGAAACTACCTTACTGGCCATTATGAGTGTACGCCACTGTCTTGAACCCATGCACATCACTAAAAACGTGTGCGCTAACACTCTTAACACCTTGATGGACATCGGGGGGACATTGAAGGATTCACTAGCCACACATCTGGACAAGCAATACATAGGAATCAGGAAGGAGCTGTATCCCGTGGAGCTAGAGAATGGCCAGTTCGAACTTTCGGTTGCGTCATGGACATTGAAGAAGGAAGTAAAGCGTGCACTTACTTCTTTCTTCAATAAACTCAAAGTCCCGACGGGTTACTGTGTGAACCTGAAGAGGCTAGTGAACATGAGAGAACTCAAGTTCAACTATGGCCCTTTGAAGGCCCATGACTGTCATGTCATTATGACTCAACTGCTCCCTGTTGCCCTGCATGGTATCCTCCCCCAAAGGTCTATGCCCCAATCATAAAGCTTTGCTCATTCTTCAACGCAATCTCAAAAAAGGTTATTGATGTGTCCACGCTAGAGCAGCTACAGCCGGACATAGCTGAAACTCTCGTTAGGCTTGAGATGCATTTCCCACCGACTTACTTTGATATCTCATTGCATTTGCTTATTCATCTTGTTGACCAAATTAGAGCCCTTGGCCTAATGTACCTGCATTAGATGTTCCCTTTGAAAGATTGATGAAAGATTTCAGGAGGTATGTTAGGAACAGATTTAGGCCAGAAGGGGGCATGGTTGAAGGATGGTCAATGGAGGAGGCCATTGAGTTCTGCACATATTATCCGGACATCAAAAGGGTCGGAGTTCTAGAATCTCGTCATGAGGGAAGACTACGTGGCAAAGGAATGATCGGGGAGAAACCTGTTACAGTAGACGACCATGTTTCTTTCATACAGGCATAGTTCGCTATTCTCCAGCAAGCCGAGGTTGTGATGCCATACATTGATGAGCACAGGCAATCATTCCAAACTCTGTATCCGAGCAGGTCACAGGCTTGGCTGGATAAAAAAACATAAGGAGGAATTTGTCGATTGGTTGCGACGTCACTTGCTTGAAATAAAGTTGGGTAATCAACTAGATGCCTTAGCCAAGGGACCTTCGAGTACATATCTTAAGTACCAAGTGTATGAGATCAATGGATTCACATTTTACACAAAAAAGCAAGATGGAAAGAGCACATACCAAAATTGTGGTGTTCGTTTTGATGCTCACGACAAAAATGGTAACGTGCAGGCGACATACTATGGTTTCATAGAGGAGATATGGGAGCTAGCCTATGGTCCATTGAAGGCAGCTCTTTTTCGCTACCAATGGGTCCAGCTCAAGGAAATTAATACTGACAGCGAAGGGTTCACTACCGTTGATCTCACTAAGATCGCATATAGAGACGACCCCTTCGTCCTTGCAAGAGATGTTATGCAAATCTTCTATACAAGGGACAACAAGACAAAAGGAAGGCTAAAAGTAGTCCTAGAAGGGAAAAGGAAGATTGTCGGTGTTGATAGAGTAACGGACGAAGAAGACTACAGGGGCTATCAGGAAATGCCTCCATTCTTGGCGAACGTACCCCTGCCTATCCTTCAAGAGGGTGACGAACCTGCTTATGTACGGCTTGATCACAATGAGGCCCTCATTGTTGATGCACATAAAGATAGTTAGATTATTGTTAACTATGTAATCATTATACAGACATTGTATCAGTAATTCGCACTGAATATCTAATTTATATTTTATGCGCATCTCTATATTTTAATTATTGACTATGTAATCAAATATTGAGATGATGTTCACAAACACTATTATTTGATAATTATAGACCATTAATTAATTATCATAGAATTAAATAATCAAGACACAATTTTTTGTGTTATTTTAGAATATAAACTAGCTGCATTATTTCTATTAATAAATAAAGAAAGAAAAGCAAACTAACCGAACTCCCTATCCTAGCTCAGCGGTTAAGGACGCGCACTCTATACTCTAAGACTAGCGCTCGAATCCTAGGTGGGCCAAACTTTTTTGATTTTGAATTTATTATTTAGTAGTGCATTACAACGGGATAAAAGAAAAAAATAAAACCAATCTAACCGAACTCCCTATCCTAGCTCAGCGGTTAAGGCCGCGCACCCTCGACCCCGCGATCCGTGCTCGAATCTCAGGCGTGCCAAACTTTTTTGATATTTCATTTATTTATTATGTAGTAGTAGTGTGTTACCACATGATAAAGGAAATAGAACAACTAATTCTAACGTAATCCGTATTCTATCGTAGTGCCTAAGACTCCAAACTAAGAACCTCGAGACCTAGGTTTGAATCCTAGGCTCGGGAATTTTTTTTATATTTTTTATAAAAAGGCTGCGATGGCAGGCTCCAAACCGACAGTGATTTTTTTATATTTTTTTACTAAAAGGCTGTGATGGTGGCAGGGCCCTTCACTCCCGGTTTTGGTTATAAAACCAGCAGTGATAGTGCTGTGATGGCAGGCTCCAAACCGATGGTGATTTTTTTTATATTTTCTTACTAAAAGGCTGCAATGGCGGCAGGGCTCTTCACTGACGGTTTTGGTTTTAAAACCGGCAGTGATAGCTTCTATCACAGTTGGTTGCTCAAACTAACACAGAAGGCCCCATTCACTGTCGGTTTTTAAACTAAAACCGATAGTGATGTGTAGATGCTCCTCACATGCCAACAGTGCTCCAACTGACCACAATAGTAGGAACACTGCTCCCACCTACCTCGACAACTATAGTTCACAAATAAAAATGTACTATGACTGCTAGCCCCCGTAAAATGGTCCTCGACCAGGAGCTAGCCTCTCCATGCATGTTGGTTTCAGCCAGGCCTTATCAGCCATGATACAATGTTTTCCTCTCACAACAAACCACAAATATTGTTATACGTTGTAGTCCACCAAAATGGTGCATACAAGAGGTACTAGAAGAATGCTACTGAAGATAAAGCAACGCCGAAGATTGGAGATGCCATGAGGTTCACAGAGCCATCCGCTGCGGTGCGCATCTAGAAAAAGGCCATGTACAGACAAGGCGGATTCATCGATGCCACCTTGTCATCTCCAGCCGGTACAGCTCGTAGACCACCTCGGTGCTGCTGTTTGACACTAGTTGGTGCTAGAAGAATGCTACTGAGGTGGTTACATTATAATGTGTTGATACACATTGATTGTAACATTGACCTGTACACAAATAGGTCTTTGTTATCATATATGTAATTTATTTCTAATATTTTTGTTATTTTTTGATGTATTTCATTACTATCTAAATAAATATATTGTTGTTGTTAAAACTTTCCCACTATACTATCTAAATAAATATATCATTTACATATATGCACCTTCACTGTCGGTTCTACTTATAAACCGACAGTGATATTAACTTTCACTATCGGTTCTATTTAAAAACCGGCAGTGATATTAACTTTCATTGTTGGTTCTACTTAAAAACTGGCAGTGATGTCCATGCCCCCTATATAAAACAAACTGCCAGCCAAATACATCGATCCCACCCACCCACGAACTCTCACAGTCTCATTTCTCACGTTTCACTCTCACTTCTCAAGAAATCCACTCTCTCTATGTGATTTGGTCATGGCTCCTGCATTTTTCAATGGTATTGATATGTTGTCTTCTCCAATATTCTATCTATATTCATTTGATGTATATTTATATTCATGTTTCTTTGCATTCTACATTTATATATATTCTTATTCCTTGCATTCGATCTATATTTAATTATGTTGCCACATTTTACTTGGAAGAATTTTTTGTGCATATATTTTATGTTCATATTTTTTGGCATTTTATTGATCAGCTGGTATGAACAATGGACCTCACCCACCACAAAAACCAGGTTTCCACCCTCGCGATGAGCCATTCGATCCTAATGTGGCCATTCCACGGTTCCCTGTTCCAGCTATTGTATGAAAATTTTCCAACATCTTTTGTTTTTTGATGCTAACAAATAAGTGTAATTAGTTTAATATCATTGTTGCATACATATATGTCGTAGACTATATCCCCAATAGATTGGCTGCGAACAACACTTAGCTGGTTCTTTATCTCGGACACCATTGAGAACACGGCATCTAATGCAAGTGGTCGGCTATGGACGTGTGAACTCAGTTTTTTCATCCCTTTAATGCAAGTGGTTCTTTATCTCGGACTCAGTTTTTTTGCAAGTGGTCGGCTATGGTTCCGATGATTTGTGGTCGGCTATGTACAAATCATCGGAACCATATCCACGAGACGAGAAGACAGAGCCCGGATGTGATAAGCGTCCAATTCAGTGCCGTGCGCATCTGTTTAGAGGTACTTTGACGTGTTTGCTATGATGTGCCTGATTTCTCGCACTTCAAGGCACTTGCTTTGAATGCTGGTGATATCCCCGTCCCGCAAGCAAGCGAATGATTTGCGAGCTACAACCATGTGGATGTGGTAAAATACCTGAGTCATGGTTATTTATTGTTTATTATTGTAATAACATTCTCTAATTTTTTTTCTTTTTCTCCACATGCATATTGTGCTCCAGGACCTTACCTATGCAGCATGTGGCTTGTGGGCCGTTCTAGACCAAGCTACGGAGCAACTTGGGTACGATTAGGACTTCTACAATGGAAACCTCGGCCAGCTCACTATAGAAGGATGCCAGTACTGCATAAGGATTACTAACAGGGGCAATGGTCGTTCAGTAGGTTACATCTATGGTCAACCATTCTTTCGGTATTGTGAGGCACGAGAGAGTGCACTCATACGGGCATTGGACTTCATCGATACAAGCGGATACATAATCCGTGACATCAATTACCATATATGGCTACAGAGGCATGTTAGTGTGCGTGGCCCGATCGAACCCGACAGTGATTCCGATAGTGATTAATGTTTATTTAGCTAGGTTTTCAAGGTCGTAGTTTAATTGGGTTCTAATTTTAATTTATACGGCTTTGTGTGTTTAATTATTGTCATGCATGTAATTCGTGTAACATTTGTTGGGCAACTAGAAATATACATTCCACTGTCGTATTGATCTAAAAAATTTTCTTAGGCTTGCACGTGCCACGTGTGAAGGAAACACCTAGTTTGGGATTTTCTGGAGATGGTTTGTTATTTTCTGATGTTTAATTGAATTTCCGCTCGATGATACCGATTTATTATAGGTTGAATTGAGTCTACCCACAAAATGAACCGGAATGGTGCCAAACTTTTACATAGGCTCTAATGTGCCCTAGGGATAAGAATTTTGTGAAGGTCGATGAAAAAATCTATTGGGTCCAAGATGTAATTCACCCTCTTTTGTCTCATTCAGCACAGAGAAAAATATATTAATAAAAAATGATCAGAAAAACCTAACATCTTGTTTGGGGCCTTAATTTGGGTATACATGCTTGCTAAAAAATTTCAAGCTATTTCGACATAGACGGAGTATACATTCTTCACAGAGGTAGATGAGCCCTTTCATCGAACCATGACTATACATATAGGTTGTCAAGGTTTCTATGGTTCATACGCATTTCAGTGTCGTATTGGTCTCAAACTTTTTCTTAGGCTTGCATGTGCCATGTGTGAAGGAAACACCTAGTTTCGGATTTTCTGGAGATGGTTTGCTACTTTCTGAGGTTTAATTGAATTTCCCCGCGACGCCGCCGATTTATTATAGCTTGAACTGAGTCTATCCATGAAAAGATCTAGAATGGTGCCAAACTTTTACACAGTCTCTAATGTGCCCTAGGGATAAGAATTTTGTGGAAGTTGTTGAAAAAATCTATTGGGTCCAAGATGTAATTCACCTTCTTTTGTCTCATTCAGCACAGAGAAAAATATATTAATAAAAAAAGATCAGAAAAACCTCAGATCTTGTTTGGGGACTTAATTTGGGTATACATGCTTGCCAAAAATATTTCAAGCCATTTCGATATAGGCGGAGTATACATTCTTCACAGAGGTACATGAGCCCTTTATCAAACCATGACAATACACATAGGTTATCAAGGTTTCTGTGGTTCATACGCATTCTAGTATCGTATTGGTCTCAAACTTTTTCTTAGGCTTGCACGTGCCACGTGTGAAGAAAACACCTAGTTTGGGATTTTTTGAGATGGTTTGCTACTTTCTGAGATTTAATTAAATTTCCGCGCGACAACATCGTTTAATTATAGGTTGAACTAAGTCTACCCACGAAAAGATCCAGAATCGTGCCAAACTTTTACATAGGCTCTAATGTGCCCAAGGGATAAGAATTTTGTGGAGGTCGATAAAAAAATCTATTGGGTCGAAGATGAAATTCACCCTCTTTTGTCTCATTCAGCACACAGAAAAATATAATAAAAAAACTAATCAGAAAAACATAAGATCCTGTGTGGGGTCTTAATTTGGGTGTACATGCTTGCCAAAGAATTTTGAAGCCATTTCAACATAGGAATACGCATGCTTCTATTTATTCAGTATATAAAAGAAATTTTTTAATATATATAGACATCACTGTCGGTTTGAAAACACTGGCGGTGATGAGACGAAACCGACAATGATGATGGTTATCACTGTCGGTTTATTTTGAAAACCGACAGTGATATATAAAAAATTAAAAAAAATTGTGCCAGCCCTCGGGTTCGAGCTCGGGTCTCAGGCTGTAGAGTTCTGAGACTTAACCGCTGCGCTAGTATAGGATGTGTGCTAAGGCTAATTTATTTTTTTATTTTTGACCTTTAGACCACTTAATAAATTATAATGGAAGGAAAACCGCCAGTGCAAAAAAATTGGGCCGCCTGGGATTCGAACACGGGTCTCAGGGGCTAAGCTACAGGGTCTTAACCGTTGAGCCAGTCGGAGGTATTCGAAAGAAATGGAAAAGTTATCCTACTTAACCCCTAACTGCTATATCCACATCACTGTCGGTTTGAGGATTGACCCAGCAGTGATATTTCCTCATCACTGTTGGTTTAGACTTACAACCGGTAATGATGAACAAATTTTCAAAGTCATTTAATAATTTATAAAATTGAAACAAAAAATTTGGGCCGCCTAGAACTCGAACATGGGTTTCGGGGGCTAAGTTACGGAGTCTTAACTGTTGAGGCAGTCGGAGGAATTCGAAAGGAAGGGAAAGTTATACTACTTAACCCCTAACTGGTACACCCCCATCACTACCGGTTTGAGGAATGGCCCGGCAGTGATGGTTCCTCATCACTGTCGGTTTATTATTAGAACCGGCAGTGATGAACCTCATTGGTATATAGCCAGGTGCAGGTTGAAATCTTCCAAATTCAGTTCAACCCCATGCCAACCCCTCTCCCCGTGCCACCGGAGCACCACCCCACGCCGACGGGCACCACCGTTCCCCACGTACCCGTCCACCACCCCCACGCCGCCTTTCCTAGCCCTGCGCTCCTCTTCTTCGACGCCGACGCCCGTGCACCGCCCCATGCCAGAGCACCGCCCCATGCCGGAGCACCGTGCGATCCCTGCCCTCGTTCCTCATCCACGACACCGGCCGTGCCCCTCCTCCTCCAAGCCTGCACTCCCACCACCAAGGCCATCAGGAGCGCGCACCCCGGAGCACCGCCCCCATGCCGTCGACTGCCCCATGCCGGAGCACCGAGTCATCCGTGCCCTCATTCCTCGTCCATGACGTCGGTCATGCCCCTCCTCCTCCAAGCCTGCACTCCCACCACCGAGGCCTTTAGGAGCACGCGGACAGCTGCTTTCCCACCCCCCACGGTGAGTACGTGGCTCACTGCCGTCTTTTTGTTTGATGAAATGCTCCACCGTCTTTGTGAGGCCTCTCAGTGATTGCTCAAGCTCGAGTTGAATTTGTTAATGAAAATGGTTATACTGAGCACATGTCCATTGTTGAAATATGTTTGTTATATAAATCTGAGCACATGTCCATACCAATGATGATTGATTATATTATGAGGATTTCTCTATATCAAGCACTTGTCTATGCTTATGATGGTTGTTTTCAATCTGAGCATTGATCCATTGCCAATGGTGTCTTCTTACTTCTTAGCACTGTCCATTTCCTATGATGTCTATAGATGTTTGTTCCAAAAAAAGTTAAAAACAACTTTTAAAATTGGCTCGACAGCAGCAGCAGCAAAGGTGGACTGAGTCTCGCTCTCAAGGTCATGCATGGCAGGGCTCTAGAATTCAGTATATACACAATGTTGTTCCAGCTTTGTTTCAGTGTTCACTATAATCACCTAAATTGCTATGCTCGAGGCAGTTCCTTCCATTTCTCTGTGTTCTCTACAGTCAATCAGTTGTTGTAGATTCCACAGTCATGATTAGTGAGTGAGTGTGCGTTGCAGCCTAGTAGCTAGGAAGGAGCACCACACAGTGGTCCTATGATGCCACTACCTGCTCCATCCATGAGCATGCTTTGGGAATGCACCAACTGCTTGGTGGGTTAGCAAACAACGAAACTAGATTTTTCATTGTAGTTGCTGTTCCGAATCACGACCACTTATGGCGATTCAAATTTCTCACCAGTTATATAACCCATTCTGATAACCGGGGATCAAAATCATGAAAATAGGTGTTTGTCTTTTTATGATACAGAGAGAACTTGGCACATGACCATTTTTCCATGTTATTAATTGTCTTAATCTATTAGAAACGCCCATGTATTTATTGAAAATGGCTAGATACTGTTCAACTGACTTTGATAGCATCAGAGTTGACTACAATGTTGGTCCTCCTTAAAATATTACATGTGCACAGTAAAAAAGTAATGACATATGATGCTGCATTCTAGCAAGTATGATTACTAAACCACATTTATCTCCGAATAATAAACAGTCCCATTATTAAGGTAATTTTTTATCATGTCAAGGAGAAAGAACATTAAATAGATTTAGTTTGGTCATATAACTTGAATAATAACTCTTGTTCAGTGAGTTACCATTACCACTTACCACATGCCAAAAGACTATAAATTGGAGCTCACTAGCCTAGCCTCAACAAGTCTACGCAGTTCATATCTAAAAGGATGCCTATAACTAGATAGTGCTTCCCAAGCCTAAAAGGTGCTCAAGTTCATGTCTTAGGCTTAAACCACTGTAAAAACTTTTGGTGCCTCTTTCGGAACAGGGTGTAAGTAATAGCTATTTTCCAAACACTCCTATCTATGCAATGGTTGTGTATTATTCATAAATATATTAAATTTTATAAGAATACATCATGTTTGAATGCCAACCTAATTTACTTAAATGTATAGGCAACCATGGCATGGTATGTAGTGCATGTTGGTCACATGCCTGAGATTTATCGAACCTAGGATGCTTGCTATGCTCAAGTCAATCGCTACCCTGGTAATTTACACAAAAAAATACAACACAGAAGCTGAAGCTTTGAGGGCCTACTATAGTCATCCGGCCTACCTTGCACACCATGGGCAACCGGCCTACTATGGTCCAATGAATGCAAACCATGGTCATCCGCTGGCACTAGAGATTGAACAGAAGCCACCCGCTGGAGATGTAAAGATTAGGATAATTAGTCCTTGGTCTTGGAAAAATGTCATGCTTTTATTTATGGCTATAGTCGTTGCCTTTCTTATTTAGAAGTTGATGTAGGCTTAGATTCATAGAACAGTAGGTGGACTTTGTTGTGTGTGGTCAATCAAACAATGAATTTGTTCTAGGTGAACATATGCTATTATTTAACTTTGTTGTATGCGGACTTATTATTAGACTTTGCATTAAACATATTATATATATAATATGAACATATGCTATTAGTAGTTGTCCGCAGCCAAAACTAACCATGATCGTGTCACAGCCATGACTCGTCGTCGCCTATTATCCTGTCGCCGAAGAACAGATCGGCAATAAGAAGCGGCTGATATCGCTAGGACGGGAGAGCCGCATGATCCAACAAATGGTGATGGTGTCAATCAGAACGGTGAGAACGAGCAGCCATGGACCCTGTCCGGCCTGCTTGATCAGAGTCAAAATGACCAAGATGGCCAGGTAACTTTGGTATCATGTGACTACGTAGCCACACACGCTAATCAATTGAAAGGGTCATAGCTTACTTGGTGTGTCCAGCAGGAGCCTCCATCGGCCGAGGAGGCAGAGGGTTCAGGTAGCAGGAAGGCCAGATCCAAGCGAGGCATGTCAAAGATTCCTGTTGGTAGGAATGCACACTGGCACATCACTGAGTTCGATGAATTCGGGGATCCACTCTCACCGCCTATAGCTTTGACCAAATACAAGACTACCATCGGGTTACTTGTAAGGGACTTGATCCCGATTAGGTACAGGAAGTGGATTGGGAAAGATGATAACCCGTGCAGGGTTCCCGAAAGTGAGAAGGATTACATATAGGATATCAAGATCCTAGAGTATTTCACTTTTCCAATGGAGTATGACAAGGAGTTAGTCAAGAAAAAAGCAAAAGAAATCATGGCGACATGCTTTAAGAATTTCAAGGGGACATTGTACAAGAATTTTGTCCTCCAAAATAAAGAGCCAGATTTTGATGGTGAACAGTTTAGCAAGCAGGAGGACTTCTGGCAGGATTTCAAGGAATATAGGTTATCCGATGAGTACTTAGAACTGAGCAGGAAGAATAAGGAGAACTCACAGAAAGCGACGAATCCTCATCATCTCGGCTCTCGTGGCTACGCCAAAAAGATGCCAGAATTTGAAGCAGAACTTGAAAAGATGGATCACCTTGCTGAGGAAGGCATTCAGGTTGAGACCACCGATTGGGAGCCCAGATCGGTAATATACTGTATGGGGAGGAATATACGTCATGCCAAGGACGGGAGCTTTAGCTCCACAAATCAACCCATGAGCGAACTCATCCAAAGGATTTCCCAAGTAACTGAGGAGGTGAGGCAAGGGACTCGCACTTCTAATAGGGAGAAAGACGTGCTCACCCAAGCACTTGGAACCAAGGAGCACCCTGGTCGCACTAGAGGAATCGGTGTTGTTCCTTGGAAACTAGCATTCCCCCAAGAATCTAACACTTACCGGAGCCGCTCGGGGGTAGAGCGGATCAGGAGGCAGAGTATTTGAGGCGACTAAAAGAGATGGAAGACAGAATGGACGCATGGATTGACGCAACTGTTGAAGCATGAGTCCAGCAAATTTTGTTGTCCAAGGGGTCAGGAGTACCACAAAACCCTACTCCTACTGCCTTTAGCCCATAGTTTAGGGGTCGCAGCAGCTGCGGATCGACCCCGCTCGACGAAGAAGATGCGAATGTGCCTCATCCAGTGGACGGCATCACTAAACCCATCAATGTCAAGTTGTACATCCATCAGGAATGGACAAAGGACAAGGTGGCACTCGGCCAGGCCTGGCCTGCGGGAGACGAGACCATTAATGGCCACCCAATTTCACAAGGGTATGCTCGCATCACCATTGACAGAATACTTGATAAGAAGTATAACAAGATACACATTGAGTACCCCGTAGCGGAAGACAGGTCGAAACTTGGTCATAACAAGGGCTCTCAAGTGGCCTAGCACAAGCGCTTCATTAAGCTTGACCACCAATTGTCCTCTGATGATGAGGACGACTGTGAGCCTTCGCCCACCCGTGATGATCACTCACCATCTCCGAATAGAGATCACTCCCCTCCTCATCCCTTGCAATCACCCTCGAGAAGACAGAGGTCTCCTTCTATTCCTCCTTGTCCGACTCCATCTTCATCAGCCCCGAGAAAAGAGAAGACTCCTCCTCCTCCTCCTCCTCCACCTCAGCCCAAAACAAGATCAATGGCATCCTCGTAGTCATAGAAAAGGTCCTTGGATTCGGTCGCTAATGCTCCCAATGTGGACCAACAAAAAAGAAAAAGGTCATTCAGTGGCAGCGTTACAAACTTGATGGAAGGAAAATTTACAGCACACATCTCGAAGGAAGATTGTGTTAGTTTCTTCAATCTCTGTGCCTCACTGCCTCTATGTTTGTTGAAGTCCAAATTCAAAAGGCAAACACAGAATCAGTACGTTACAATAAGGGGCGATGAAATACACAATGAAGATTTAAGGAAGATACAGAAGTACATCGAAGATAACCCCAAATTAACCATGGAAGAGGCCGCGAACATCTATTATGATGTACAAGGGACGAGAACACCGGCAATAAAGTATGAAAGGGGCAATCTTTTGGTTCCCAATGACGAGTATAAAAATTTGATAACACATATGCACCAGTTGCATAAATATTACATGGCTCAAGCAACAGAGACGGAGGACTTTGGTTTTGAGGTTATTATCCGTTCGCCACATGTTTTTCATTATCCTAAAGAAAAGAAGTTCGATGTCGAGTGGGAAGTGTTTGTTCCAGCTGTACCAGAAATGCTCTCTCGATACACAAATGTTGACGCTATGGACTATGTAAGTACCCTACACGCACAATATTACAATTAACTACTCTCTCAAGACACAAATTGTTAACTTTTGAGCACGTCTCATGATTTTATGTAGGTGTATAGCAAAATTTTGCATTCTAATAAGCAAATGGGATAACATAGGCTTCTTGGACCCCTTGCGAGTCAATGAGAAGACATGTCTAGGACTCCATGGATGTGACGTGGAAGACCTGAAACAGAGATTGATTGCTGTTTTCGATAAATTCAAGATGAAGAACAAAAAATACATACTTCTAGCCTACAACTGCGAGTATGTGTTCTCGGCTTTTAATTTTATGCTTCTTTTTTTGTTAAGATTATTCGATAATTAGGATTCTATGATTGCAGCAACCATTTTGTCTTCATTTGTGTTAATCTTGCCAAAAATCTGATCGAGGTGTGGGACTCGAAGAAAAAACCATTTCATTATCTAGATGCACTGGTGACAGTGCTGAATTAGTAAGCGATCCTAATAACATATTATTTTCTAATCACACATACCGCTTTCTAACGTTTCTCCTTTTAATGTTGCTCAATGTCCGAAGAAGACATCGATGGGACGCAGGTCCCATTCAAGGTTGTCGAAATGGAGGGGAAGTACCTAAAACAACCGGCGGGAAACAATGAATACGGGTTTTATGTCATGTGGGCAATGCTTCGCTACATCGGCGGGAAATCAGAAGAAGCCGATAAGTTGGTGTGTATAATCCCTATTTCATTTATGTCTGTTAATAATTCAACAAAATGATTTACTGATTCCTCTTTGGATATCGACTTTTTTGAACGACGGCGCAAGAAATATAACCACGAAAGGCTATTAGACATGGAGATCGTCGCACTGCAATCGGAGCTGGCAAAATTCATCTTAGCCGAGGTATTGAAAAAAGATAGAGTATTTTCCATTGCACAATCCATGAAGTTCAAGGACCAATATAGCCTAGAGCGGCTCACCAGATTATTGTAAGAAGTCCGAGAAGCATTGCACAATCTGTGAAGTCCAAAAACATTTCTCTTTTATTTTGAGGAATTGAGATCTTGATAAGAACATTTGAACGGTAACCGTAATATTTGTAATGTTTAATATTGATGGACCTATCGTCTACGTAGCGTATATAAAGCAAAACCCCATTCCACGAAAAAATATAAATTAAAATAAATTATAAAACAATAACATGTGAACGTGCCATCACTGCCGGTTAGCAGCAAACCGACAGTGTTGTCGTAAACATCGCCGCCGGTTAGAAACAAACTGACATTGATGGGCAAGATGGCAATGTCGGCTGGAGCCACAAACCGGCAGCGTTGACTTATACATCACTGCCGGTTCTTGTCACAAACCAGTAGTGATTCTTACGAGAACACTGCCGGTTGAAACACAAACCGACAGTGTTGCACTGCCAGTTCTTGTCATAAACCGGCTGTGATTCTTACGAGAACACTGCCGGTTGAAACATAAACCGACAGTGTTGGTGGAACCGAACTCTGCCGGGTGGTCTTATGAACCGACAGTGTTGGTGGAACCGAACTCTATCGATTGTGTAAAGAACCGATAGTGAAGTTAAAGAACACTACCGGTTTGTAGAAACCGACAGTGATAGCTTACCCTCATCACTGCCGGTATGGTTGTGCCGGTTCAAAATCCGACAGTGATGGGGTGCTTTGAACCGGTAGTGAAGTGCTATTCTGACGTAGTGCCCAAGTATAGAGATCACGTTGGTAGCTACACTGACCAATCTATACTGTCTTTTAAGATTATTATTATTTGACTGAATAATCAACCACTTACATTGTATGTTTATCCACTCCCTTAGATACCGAGGATCTCTTCTAGGCGCGAAGCGATTCATTAATAGTCCTTGCAGGGCAAGGTTGTCTCCACAAACCTTCTTGGCAAGCAAAACAAGCTTAACAATGCAACTAAAAATAGGAAAACATTTTTGGGTTTTCTTAATTTGTGGCTAAATAAAAACTTAAACTCGAGAAAGCTTTCACATAAACTTGAGAGAGAGTGAGAGACTTGAGCAAGAGAGAATCATGAGAGTTTGAGGGTGGAAGAGAGGCACCCCTTCATGGCTTATTATAGCCATGAGGGCTGGTGGGGTGTGGCCACCAAGGGGGTGTCAGTTGAACCCCCCCCAAACACACACACACTCCCCATCTTCCAAAAATTCAAATTTCACACTTCTCTAGATTGACAAAAGTAAAAACAAAAGTTGAAAATATCAAATTTTGTTGTTCTAGGCCTTAGCCTTCGAACACCAGGCTGCTGCTCGAACTACTAAAAGCACAGATAAACCGAAAGAAAGGAACAATGGAGGGGCGATAGGTACATGTGTATTAATCAAGGAACCAGGGTTCCATCCTCCTTCTTAAACTGCTCTCATGGAGCCCTATTTATATACACCTGTATCTTTTACAAAGACCAAAATGCCCTTCTAACTACCTAGATACCTGAGCATATTCCTCTTCGCTGTAGGAGCATTTAGTCCATTCTGCTTACGACCCCCCTCGGTCATTTAGTCCATTCTGCTTACGACCCCCCTCGGTGAACGCCTTCCTCTGTTGGGTCCCCCTCGCCAGGGCCCCATGGTCGATGCTCGGAGGATCCTACCGAAAGGGTGAAAGCCAATAACGACGATAGACATGCGAGACAACGCGTCATATCATATCGGTTAGCTTACGGCAAACCGAAAGGCCTTCACAAGCGCGACACTCTGCAATGGATTGCTGGTCGGTATGAAGAAAGTTGTGGGTAACCTTTGCCAGCGGTATCGCCGGAGGACCGTTTCGGTCTTAGCAGGCGAAACGTCGGTCGAAAGCCGACAATTCCTTTGGCCAAAGGTTTCGTCAAAGGACCATCTGGCCCCCGCGGGTGAAACATTGGTCAGAAACTTTTCTACGCTCCTACGCAGGCCGAGTGAAAGCTAACAATTCCTTTCGCCACCGATTTCGCCGATGGACCATCTGGCCTCCGCAGGTGAAACAACGGACGAAAGGCGTTTCTCATAGAAGGGGGCTCTAAACCTTAGGGCATCCCCCACCGGTAGCCCCTCAGCGCCCCCTTACCCCGCTTGAATCAAAAAGAGGGCGTCGCTACCTGCCAGCTTTTGAATCTATGGCGCCTTCCCCAAGGATGGGGAACGTTTGGCTTGTCAGATTTCGCATTAATTTAATTTGCTAAAAAAATTATTATTATTATTAGTACTATATATTTCGGTAGACCCTTGTTTTTATTTTGTCTATTTATTATTGTTTTAGACTGAATCGACGAGACGTTTGGTGTAACGGCTAGTTTCTGCGCCCCTTGGTTTTGGTGCCGTGACTCTTGGCCTTCTCCTGGACAGCTATATATACCGCCCCCCATTTGACAGTTTGAAGGTGCGCCTCTTCTGCTCCGGCCTTCACGATCGTACTTGAAGCCTTCTGTGCTTTCATCTAATGTTTTGCATCTTGCTGGGAATCGGAGCTTTCGATCCGTCTTTCGGCTAGGTAAGTTTATCTCTTGGCTTTCGTTTTCCTTTGCTTTTCGACTTATTTTGTTCCTTTACTTCCGTATTTTTGTTTCGTTTTGAGATTTCGCCATCTCTCTAGATGGCTCGCTCGGTAGAGGTTGCTTCGCCGTCCGGCTCGTTAAGCGGAGACGAAAATGACTCAGGATCTTTTGGTCGAAAGGCTGCTGACAAAGCAACTAGTAGTTCGTCTGGTTCGTCAGATTCGACTAACGGTGGCAGCTCAGGCTCCTCTCGTCGAAACATGAGTGGCTCTCGTGTCTTCTGAGAATGCCGAAAGCGCTCACCCAGTCCGATCGATCGAACAGCGTGAATCTGACACGTCAGAGCAGGTGTCGGTTACCAAATCCGTTAGTAATTCGCCTGCACTGGCTCCGGTTGGCAATACCTTCATCCTTGGCCGGTCTAAAGTCACTCATAAGCAGATACAAGATTTTGTGAACAAGGGTTACTTGGCTCCGGACAGCCTGGGCTGTTCTCTGTTTCGCCCTCCTGGCGATGAGCTAGTGGCACGGCCGAAACCTTCTGATGCAGTTGTCTTCCGTGACTTTTTCGTCGGGCCTGCAGTTTCCTCTTGAGCCGTTTGTTTCGGATGTTCTGGAACGTTTTGGAGTGCAGCTTCGTCAGCTGACTCCTAACGCCATTGCTCGCCTGAGCGTTTTCACTATGGCCATGAAGATGACAGGCTCTAAATTGTTGGTTCATACTTTCGCTCGCTTCTACAAAATTTAGTAGCGCCGGAACAAGATTCGGAATCCCGATATTCGGATTTTGGTGCATATATTTTTATTCCTCAAAAGATGGAAGATGGCGGTGGCCTCATGCCTACCTTTCGGAACAAGTGGCCACAATGGGCCCAGCATTGGTTCTATCATCATGTGTGCTCTGACTCAGATATTGCGGATGCCGAGGCGAATGGAAAATAGCAGATGGACGGATTAGGTGCCTGCCGATTTTTATTGGTGAGCCGTCGTCGGGTTGACATTTTGTGCCGCGCGACGCAAATTAATGGATCCATCAATACATGGCGAACGTGTCAAGACACCGGCGGCTGAGAGCTGACCGCTACCAACAACAGTTGACACAAGTTTCTCAAAAAAAAACAACAACAACTACTACAGTTGACACAATCATATTTATTTATATTACATGATGGCTAGCCGATCGGAGGCCATACCTCTCCAGCTGTGCACTGCAGGAGATACAATGCATGTGCATGTCAATACATCTGTGCAGATGCAGATAGATGGTAATGAAATGAAATGGATGATACTCAACGGTTGCGGTTGCGGTTGCGGTTGCAGCAGGCATGTGCAGAAAAAGGCGCGATTTGTATTGTATTCAGCTAGTGTAATATGCCTATATAGGAAGCTTCAGGTTGCATTCTTGGCATGGCTCAACACAACGGTAGCACACTGCTCCCTCTATCTTAAAAAGAATACAATTCTAAATACACTCTAGTCAAAGTATCCAAAGTTTAACCACTTATATAGATAAAAATTTATTTTTTACGCCAAATAAATATATTATATCTAATAATATTTATTTGATGTCATGACTATTTATACTTTTTTATATATAATTGTTCAAATTTAATGTTGGAATATATGTAAAGAGAGGAGTGAGGAGCTCTTTAGTCCCACCTTACTTGGGGAAGTGGAGGTAACCATGCTTAAATATGGAAGTCTCTCCACTTCCTCAAATCTAGTGTGAGGAGGAGAAAAGAAGACCACATGCATGCACTCGCTCACCTCACTGGTCGGTCGTAATCTGACCCCTAGCCTTGCCAGGGCATGGTCTCCTTTTGCGGTTTTAGTTTTTGCTTACTTGGCGTTTGGGTGCACCGGCGATCAGGAGCAGGTCTCCAGAACCCTCTTCCTTTCGATCTTGCAGAGGGAGAGGACTAGTAAGTTTTTTGGGAGGTGCTCTTTGCGCGACTGCTCCCAACTTCCACAACAGGTCATCTTCCATCCAAGTCAAGCGATGCTACGTCCCAGTGTATTCGTCGTCAGCTACTTCGAGCTCTTCTTCCACCATTCATCTACGACTTCATCACTACTATAGAAAACTTTTCCGAGGCAATCATTTTGGGTTAACAAAGGCGGGCAAAGCGTCCGCCTTCGGTTAATCCATTAACGGAGGCAGAAGATACCCGCCTCCGTTAATGTCTATTAACGGAGGCGGTCACCCTAAGCAACCCGTCTTCCTTAATGGCTATTTTCGCAGGCAGTCAATATATCAACAAAAAATTAGGAAATGAAGGTCACTACTAGGTTGAAAGTCACTGAACCTACAGTGAGTATCATGCTCTTATTGTCGGATAGAGGCTTTGACCCAATAGTGACCTTCATCCTCACTGTCATCTCTAGTCTTGACCCGGTTGTGATATCTTCTTATCATTGTCAGATCAGTCTGGAAACTGACAGTAATAGGTTAATTTGATTACCCTCTGCCTTGGTCTCATTCTAGCATCGGAGTAGTGATTACACTACATGGTCTTTTTTAACTGTAACACCCTAAAACTTGCATCATTTAAAAATAGATTAATTTGATTTATTTATATATTTATGTGAGCATTAAAACTTAGAGAAATAATAACTTTTGTTAAATTAAAATCAACTATAAGGTCTAGCTATATGTTTGTGCATTCATGCTGATGCATATTTATTTTTATGATGCTTGGGTTTGATCAAAATGCAAAAGAATTTAAATTTGAGTTAAATTTGGTTTTGAAAATATGTTTAGAAAAGAAAAGGAATTCCTTTTTCCCCTTTCTCCCTCTCTCGGCTTTTGGCCCGCTTGGCCTTTTTCCCTTCCCGCAGCCAGCCGCTGGTCTACTCCCTCCTCGTCCGTTTTCCTTCCGCAGGCCGAGCTCCCGCTCTTGGGCTGGCCCAGCAGCAGTGCGTGGGCGCCGCTCTCTCTCTCTCTCTCTTGGCGCTGACAGCCCGGCCCCACGCTTGGAGTCACCGACACCCTGGACCTGCGTGTCAGTCGCGTCTTCCTCCTCTCGTATGCGAGCTGGACTCGCCTAGGGATGGAAATCCACCGCCGAGCCTGATTCCTTGGCGTGCGCACCACAGTCCAAGACCCCATAAATAGTGCCCCTGTGTCCGCCGCCTCCCTACCGAACCCTAGAGCAAGCCGTCGTCCTCGCCTCGACCTCGCAGCAGCCACAACCCTAAGCGTCGTCGCCAAGCTCGCTTTGTCATTCCTCCGCTTCAACATCGTCGTAAGCCCTTCGTCGAGTTTTGCATCGAGTTTTCGAAGTCACCAAAGCCTTCGCCTCTCTTTTTCTCATTTTGGTTCGCTCACCTCGCATCGCCGACGTCTGTAGGAGATCCGCTGCTACTGTTCTGAGCCGCTCGTCATCTTCGATTCATCCCCGCCTTCGTTTTCGATCTTGGTGAGTTCGTAGTTCCCTCCTCTTTCATTACGTAACGGTCCTGAGTCAAACCGTGGCCTGTACCACCGAATCAACGAACGCCGGCGAGGCATTCTCGCCGTCGGCCATGGAAACCACTGTGTCGGCTTTCTTCATCGGCTGGCAATCTCTCTCTCCCTCCCTAGGTTCTAATCTGAGCCGTTCAAATTAGATCCAACCATCCAGATCACGACATACCCTTTCGGCTGTTACTTTTGCATATGAGCCCCTCCAGTTTGCTAATTTTAAACCCGCAGTCCACTCTAGATTCACAATCCCAATTTTGATTTATTTCAATTCGAATTAAAATCCACTTAATTACAGTTTTGCCACTAGTTTTATTTAAGCTATAACTTCTTCATTTTAACTCCGTTTTGATCCGTTCAAGTTGCGTTAGATTCGTAATTGTAATCTACATGTTCATACCACTGTTAAATATGTTTTTAACTTTTGAAATTTGAGATTAGTTTTAATCTATTATTTTATTAAAGGAAATCTTGTTTAATTCATAACTTCTTTGTTATAGCTTCGATTTTCGTGATCTTCGCGTCTGTGTGTTGATAGCGCGACGTAGATTCATTTTATAAACTTTTCATCTTGATTATATGCTGTTGGTGTACTGTTCTAATGTATAGCCTTTGTTTGCTATGTATGATTGCTTCTGAATGCTTGTATGTTGCTGTGTTGATCGAGTATAGACGGTGAGCAATTCGTGGATGATCAGGAGTACTACTTTGACGAGCAAGATCAGCAGGAACACTTTGATCAAGGCAAGTATAGCATGGGACTATCCTTGTTTCCTATTAACCTTAATACGTTTAATTCATATATGCATGTGTCACCTTGGTAAGAATTTCCTAGAATTGTACTCATGCCTTGACTCCTATGGGATATTGCATTGGGTAGCTAATGCTAGTGCTTAACAAAACAATGATCTTATAACTTGACTAATGGTATATGCAATAAACATTAAAATATGACTTTTTAGCAACTTGATAAAAGGGGGTAGGAGTATTTAGCTACTTTCTAAATGCTTTAGATTTCTCTCCCTAAGAACTTATCTGTAAGTGTTCATCCGGGACTTACAGTACAACTATGAGGGCCATATGGCTCTAGCTTTAGTCAAGTATGAGGACATTTTCTAGTTTGTTAGTGGTTACCTTCGTGGCATAAAAGGGACTTGCCGAATCGGGTATAGTGCGGTGTCTGTCTTTATGTGTACAGCCTGCGCGGAATGTGCCATTTAGAAGGGAAGCTCTACATATGTTTGCCAATTGGAAATCTTGCGGCCCTAACATGTTAGACGAACCTTTGAAAGGCTTCATAGTGTACCATGCCTACTCACCTTGATAGTGTTTTGGGGACTTGCAAACCCCAGGCAAATGAGAAACACGACTCACAGTGAAAGTGTACAACCTCTACAGAGTGTAAAACTGGTATATTAGCCGTGCTCACGGTCACAAGTGGCCTTGAACCCTTATGGAATAGATGATCACTACTAATTATTTGTTGATCCTGCCTACTCACCTTGGTAATGTTTTGGGGACTTGCAAACCCCGGGCAAATGAGAAACACGACTCACAGTGAAAGTGTACAACCTCTGCAGAGTGTAAAACTGGTATATCAGCCGTGCTCATGGTCACGAGCGGCCTTGAACCCTTATGGAATAGATGATCACTACTAATTATTTGTTTATGCTATTCATTAATCATGTCTACATTGATCATGTGTTTACTACAGGTGTCGGTGTTTCGTACAAGCACCGGCAAGTAAATTTATAGTAATGCGCGTTAGGCTCGGATGGTGCGCTAAAGGACACAAGATTTATACTGGTTCGGGCCGAAAGTCCCTACGTCCAGTTTGTTGCTGCTCGTGTTATTAGCACCGTGAACGGTTTATAGTAAGGGGTACAAACGATCGAGAGAGGGACTGGTCCCCAGTCTCTGATGGAAGGGTTGAAGGGATGTCAAGAGGTTCGATACAACTTGACTGTGTGTATCTGAGAGTCGTCTCGTTCGATCTTTTTTCTCTCTCCCCTTTTATGGAGGAAGCACATCCCCTTTTATAAAGGAAGGGGCTGGCTTTACAAGGGTGAGGGCTTTAGGATGCGTACTCTACTTAGTCTTGTGGCTCACGTCTACCCGGCCTAGTTCTTCATTCTAATGAGTGCGAAGGAAGATAAGCGCCTACAATACTGTTGATGTCTCTGTAGAATGTCAGGTTGGTTACAGAATGCTACCCTGTGCAGGGTATGGGCCGCAGTACAGTGGTTTTGACTTTCGAGCCTCCCCCAGCTTTGCTCCGCACACCTTCTGGTTCCTATGAGTCTTCATCGGAGGGACACGGGGTCGGGGTCTGGAGTAGCGCCATGGCCAAGGTCTTCTGTCTTGGTCGACCTGAGGGGTCGGGAAGCGGGCGCCGCTCCCGTGGGTCCATAGCGTGGTGACGGAATATCCATCGTTCATGGAGATAGCAAATCCTTTTCTGGAGCGTAGCGGTTGTCGTATATCTTCGTCGGGTTCTGTGTCCCAGAGCTGAAGGCGGCGCCTACAACTCTACAGGGTGGAGAGCTCACACCTGTAACACCTTTCGGGCTCTGCGGCACCTGGAAGGGCCTAAAGCGCCCGTCCCGTCACCCCCTGGCAGTACTTTTCCTGCTAGGGTGCAGGGTATGGTTCTTGGAGCCATGGTTGACCTGAACATCTTGTCTTGCCCTTTCTCTATCATCTCGAGGGAACAGGGAGAAGTGGTCAGGTAAGATGAATCCAATCTTTAGATATGGAGCAGAGTGAGGCTTGTTCCTTGCTGTCGGGTGAAGCGGAGACCAATCCCTATCTCCTGGGCGAGACCGACCCTGCTCCTCCGGGGTCGGGCGAGGCGGAGTCTATCTCTCAGCCCTCGGGCGAGACCGAGCCCGCCCTAAAGGCGTCGGGCGAGACGGAGACTAGCCCTGTGCCCTCGGGTGAGGCAGAGCCACATCAAAGGCGTTAGGCGAGTCAGGGTTTATCCCTCGGCCTTCGGACGAGATCGAGCCCGTCCAAAAGGCATCGAGGCGAGACGGAGACTAATCCTCGGCCCTCGGGCGAGACCGGGCCCACCCCAAAGGCATCGGGTGAGGTGGAACCAAGCTCCTGTCATTCCCGTGAGGGGTGAAGCAACGCTCTTATGCGTCCAGAAGTTTTTAACATTCGGTGGTTATTGGTTCCACCTTCTGGGGTACCCCGGTATTAGGTCCCCGACAGTAGCCCCCGAGCCTCTAGGTGATTCGAGTAGAACCGTCTGGAGGGTGTTTTTAATTTCGTCGAGGTTACTTTGTCAGAGGGTGCGCGCGAGCGCATCCGATGGGTGTAGCCCCCGAGCCCTCGGGTGATTTGAGTAGAGTCGCCCGGGGGGTTATATCGGTCCCTTCGTGGGTAAGGCTGAAGGACTTAATTTTTCGTCAACTGGACATTTTTCCAAGTGGGTCGTGGCATCCCGTTTGCTGGGAACTAATTCGGGGCTGACCTAACTGGTGCTTCTGCCCTTGATTTCGGATCATCCGCGGATCCTTTCTTAGTTGGGCCGGCCAGCGAGCTTCTGGGCCCTATCTGGGCCAAAGAGAAAAGAAACAGGCCTCTATGGCTTGCGTTTCCCAGGTGGGTAGAGAGTCCAGATTAGCCTGGGGAAGGCGATCCGTCCGTCGAGATTTTTTGGGGTGAGAGGATAGGGACTGCGGGCGTGTGTCCCACGATGTGACGCGGTGGCGCGCGTGGCAGGCCTGGAGATCGAGGCGGACGGTTGCCCTTCTCGCGTCCGTCGCCCCCTATAAAACCACGGGGTTCGCCCCCAAGGTTCCGTATTTCGCTCCCCTGCCTTTGCGTTCTGAAACATCCGCCGCCAATCGTCCTAGCCTCTCGCGCCCGCATCGCCACCGTCGACCGGCCTGCGTTCGTGTTCCAGCCGCCGTCAAACTCGCGCCTGCCCTTCCCCCCTACTGCTTTAATGGAGTTGTGGGGCAGATCAAGCATCACCTCCCGATGTCTGGAGGGCCTCGTCCGCCGTGGCCTTCTCCGCCCACTGTCCACCATCTAGGAGTGGTTGCTACTGGCGGCGAGGTGAGGGTGAGCGGTGCCACTCAAGGTATGTCGTCTCTTTTGCCATCTTCCATGAGCGGGGATTCGGGGTACCCGCGCATAGATTCATTCGGGGGCTGTTGGATTACTATGAGGTAGAGCTGCAGCATCTAACTCCCAATGGGATTGACACATGGCAGCGTTTATTGCCTGCGGCGAGGGTTTCTGGGATCGATCCCCATTTTGATCTCGTGGCGGTATTTCTTTAACATTAGTCATCAAAGAGGAAGATTGGGGGAAAGACATGAACGCGCCGATGGGGTGTGCCGGCATTCATCTGCGCCATACCGGTCGAAGGTTACCCATACATGCGTCTGGCGACATCCAACAAGGGATGGCACTCAGAGTGGTTTTACGTTAGGGATGATGCGAGTGCCACCCTACCAAGTATATCTTGGGCGTCTTATTGTGGATGCTCCGAGTCGTGGGGTGGGCGCCCGTCCAAAGACAAGAAACACATCTCCGACCTTCTTTCCGCCCTCCAAGCCACGAAGGGTCGGGGTGTAAAGGGGACGAGGATTATCGGTGCCTACCACGCTAGGAGGGTGGTGCCTCGATGGCGCTGCGTGTGCTTCCCTGCATTGGATGATGCCGGGATCTCCTTTCGAGGGGCGGTGCTTGTTGACGAGGCGCTCCCTTACTCGGAAGTGGCGCGGCGCATCAAGGAGGCGACGGAGCCGACGAAGGATTCTGCAGTGTGGTCCTCGACATTGTGTATCCGTGTGCGGACACCCCCATTGCGGCCGGAGCTCGGATTCTTTGAATTGTAAGCTCTCCTCTCCGTGCGTTTTTTTCTTTTTCCTGGATCTCCATTTTTAACACTTGCTTTATGACGTTGGGACGGCCGAGGGCGCTGGTCTTTAAGGATGACCAGCCCACCGCGAAGGACAAGGTCGTGGCGGCGGCGAATCGACTTCATGACGAAGCGAGACAAGAAAGCAAGGGAAGAGATGAAGAAGGTGAAACGACTGAAGCAGGAGGCATGGGATCGGGGAGAGGACGTGAGCAGTGAGGACGACGACGATGACGATGATGATGATGATGACGACGAGGTAGCCGTCGGCGTGGATTGGGGCGTCCTGGAGGATGAGGACACGCTGACGAGTGGCCACTCATCCGTGCAGGGGCCCTTCCCTTTCCATGTGGAGGGAAGTAGATCGATGAGGTCAGTGGAGGCCGGCGAGTCCGCCGCTTCGCACGGCGTGCCGGCCGAGGACCGGTGGATGGGGGAGGGCGGACCTACCACCGCCATTCCTGAGGCGATGATGGAGGGGAGCAGCTCTGGTGCTGCACCTCGTGAGACGATGGAGGGGGACGGCTCCGGTGCCGTGCTCGACGAGATGAACCCCCCTGCCCCGGAGCAGGGGAAAGGCATGAAATGGTCCCGCCCAGATGAGTCAGGGCAGGGATCTGGGGATCCATCCCCAAAACGCTTCCGCCGGCCGAGGACGTCAACGTAAGCTATTGATTCCTCTGTTTTCATCCTTTTTCCAATTTTATTTTGACTTAATGGTTATTACCTTTGTGCAGGTTCTTGCGGACGGGTCACCCCCTGGGGCTGGCGCCCAAGAAGAGTCTCGCCCTTCAAGCGGGACAGACGGCGTCGCCTGGAGTCACCCCTGTTTCGAGCAGGAGTGGTGCCAACGTCGGGGCCGCGTTGGTCGACCCGACGGCGCCCATGGTGGCTCCCACGCCTGCGGAGGTTACTGAGCGAGCGGCCTCCTCCATGGCGGTTGTGGAACAGCCGGCCGAGGGCCGCATACCGCCGGTGGAGGTGGTCGTGACCGCGCCAAGCCAGGATCAGCCGGGCGCGGTCGTGGTGGCGCCCGAGGGTGTAGTGCAATCCGTGCCACCAGGGGCCCAGGTGGATCCACCCGTGGCGCTCGAAGCGGCCCAGACGGGGGAGGGTCCAGCCGGATGGTCCTCGAGTGCGGTGGTGGTGCCGCACAGGGTCAGGAGGGAGCCGCCACCGGCCCCTTTGTCGGGAGGAAGCCGCTCCCCTGCGCGGGGGGAGCCGCCGCTCCAGTGGATGGCCGCTCAGGACCCGACATCGGTTCTTTTCTCGCTCGATGATCATTCTGAGAGCATGGAGCGGGATGGTCTTGACATCGGGATCTCGACCATGCTGAACGCCCTGGACCAGGCCAGAAGAGCCCTCCGTGAGGTCATTATCCCTGCCACTCAGGTATTTTCTGGGCTTTCTTCTTTCTTCGTATGTTTTTGTGTTTTCGCATTTTACGGTACCGGTCTTCTTCCTCTTGAGTTCTTGTTGCTAGTAGCCGGAATAAATCCCAATTCCTCCATGGCGGTATAGGCGGAGTGGGATCGCCTCTCGAGGAGGCCCGGCATGAAAGCGAGACATGGACGCCTTGACTTGCTACCGCCCAGAGCGAGAGGCCCAGCGCGTCGGGGCGGAGGAGGCAACAGGATGTTCGAGGACTGGCGGCGAGGTCTAAGCTAGATGGAGAGGAGATTGCGGACTCAAAAAAAGCGAGACGAGCCAGCTGCTGAGAGGAATGCATGACTAATGAGAAGGCCAGTGGGGTCCTGAAGGAGCTGGAGATGGAGCGGGAACTCCGGCGGGAGGCCGAGAGTAGGGCCACGGCCCTCCAGCAGAAGGTGGACGAGGACATCGAGGTGGTCCGCTCTCTCCGGGCAGAGCTTAGTGACGCGGTGAACCGAAGGTTGAGTGCTGAAAACGCCTCCCTCAAGCTAGAAAAGAGGCTGCCTATGCATGAAGGGCCCTTCAGGTTGAGAGCGACGAGCACGATCTTCTACAGGCTGCGGTCGGGGTGGTCCTTAATGCCCTGAATGTGACGGAGCCGGTGGAGACCAGCCCGCTCGCGGCTCATGTCGCAGGTATCACGGCTCGGGTGGGCCAGCTCGAGGAGAGTGCCTTTCACGCCGGGATTACCCAGGCCTTCACCGTCGCCCACGCTCATTATGAGAAGGAAATCAACCTGAAGGTGATGAGCGAAGGCTTCCCGTCCACCTACGAGGATGAAGAGCTGGAGGAAATGGAGAAGATGGTTGCTCCCCTTGCAAAAAACCTGGCAGACAATCTGAAAGAGATGGTTCTCCCTCCGCGGAAGTAATTAGTCGAACAATTTTGAGAATAACTTATATGTAATATGTGGACAAGTGTCAGTATTTTTCGAGTCTGGACGCTTTTCATGATTTTGCGTTGTAATTTCGTTTTGTTTGATTTTTTACGATCTTACCAATCTGTTCCCCTGAATTATACCGCTGGTTATAATGCGAGGAGATTGTTCCGAAAGAAAGAAAGGAGGTAGCCGTACCTTAACCAGCCCCCGAGTAAGGTCCGACCCCCTGCATTTGCTGGGGTCGGGGGTTACTGGAGATCGGAACTGTGGTTTTGGTGACAGGGTTGACGAAGTCCATGGATGTCATCGCAATATTCCCCGCTCTGTCTTCCAACAGAAATCCCCAACTGGGGACTCTATGGGCTCGACAAGGTGGGGCCTTCGAACCTATGTCCCTGTATTGTTTGGCTCAAGCCCCCAAGCCTTGTTAGGGTCTAATAGGGGTCGGCTGTTATTTGCATGTCACCCCATCCTCGGTTTTCGCAATCGGATGGGCTGAGTGAACGACACTTGCCTCGACGGCTCGAGTGTCGCGCTCAACGAGCTCACTAATGGGTACGTTCATGTGGAATCCGGGTCCATCATTTGTTGATGGGGTCGGCAGGGCCCTCTGGTGGCACTCCACAACTTCTTAACCCGCCTCCCGGCAGATGCCTGAGTCGTTCGATAAGCTCAGTGGGCCCGATGGACTTTCCTCGATGGAGATTCTGTGGGTTTGGCTCGGGGTTAGAATCGAACGAGAGAAGGTCGAGACGTCCCTGTTCGCTTCTGAGCGGGGTCAGGCAGGGCCGCTGGGGCTTGTCTCGGTTATCTCTCCCTGGCTCTGTTCGGCGTGAGGCGGCCTCGAGCCCTTCGCGGGCCGACCTTCGAACCTCGGCCTGTGGTCGCCTATATCGAATGAGGCGACAGCCATTTCATGGTGCGACACGAATCGTTGGGATGTTTTGCCTATGTATAATATAATCGAAATGAAGGCGGGGTCGGTAACGTTACCTTGGTGGCATGAGTGGCGGAAAAGCTCCTACCAGATGGGCTCGGGCCCCGACGTTTGTGGCGAGGTTGGAATAACCTGCATAAGATTTGCTATTCTTTGTTTTCGTGTCTCGGTGGCAATCCGAGCCATTTGATTAACTTGGGTAACCTGACAGCTTCTCCTTTGGGGGAGATTCTATAGGCGGACCCCTCCGATCCCTTCTTTGAGAAGGCAGACATCGAAACTAGGGACGCGGGGGGCGTTGAGTATGATTTTTCTGGTGAACAGAAACACCGTAGCTATCGGGGCGTAGGGTTTGCTAGTTCGTCCAGTTTTACTCAAAGCTTTGTGCTTGTATGCCGTGCCCTTAGTTTCAAGCGTATGGAGGGGTCGGGTGAAGGGGATGTCTAGACTGGTTGACATCCTCGGCATCCCCCGAGCAATGTTCGTGTCCCCGCCGTTTGACGGGGTCGGAAGCTCGTGAATGAATTTTAATGCATAAAGTAAGAAAGCTGAGATGCTTATCTTTCTTTGGACGTTCGTTCGTCGTGTCTTCTGGGCCGAACGGCCGGCCCAGGAGATCCAAAAGGTCCTATCGTCGGGTCGTCCGTGGTCCTGCATGGGGAGGCGAAAAGTTGTTTGCCTATGTGGGCGCCTTAATCGCTGTGTCCGGAGCGGGTCAGTAGCGGGCCATACCCAGGCAGTGTTCAGTTTGACCAAAGAGGGACGCCTCGTTGACTGGGGTACGTCCCGTCAGTTCCGGCGCGTCCCCTCAGATATCAATCAGCATTGATTCCGTATTTAAAGAGGGGAAGGGAGAGGGTTTTTCGTCCAACCTTTCGCCTTTCCTTAGCTACCGCGTCTCCTCTTTAAATAGGGAGGGGGCGAGGAGTTCTCATCCCACCTCGTCTTCTGCCTCCGAGCCGCTATCTCTCCTTCTTCTTCCTTTCCGCCGAACGCGTCCGTGCGTTGCGGCACTTCCTGAGTGAGGAAGAGTAATGCTAGAGAGAGAGAGAAAACTCACAAATTTGCTCGCGAGTCTGGTGTGTGATGTCGAGCCGGAGGTTATCCAACGTAGATGAGATGATGCGTGTTGCCTGTGCTGAGGAGTCGCTGTTGTCGAAGGAGAAGAGGCGCCGGTGGGCGTCGTACGTCGTCGACTGCGCCGTCGGCCGCTGTGCTCCTCCTTTGGCGGGAGGCGTTTCCTGCTCATACGCCGTTGTCAGGGTTATAGTTGGGGATGATGGCATAGTCCCCAGACGCCATGGCGGTGGCGTCGCTGTCGAGGTTGTGGCTGATGACGATGGCGTAGTCCCCGGACGCTCCGGCGGAGGCATCGTAGATGGTGGCGCCTTCGAGGATCCAGCGAAGCGGCGGGATATTGGGATGTCGCCGATGAAGAGCGTGGCACAGCGACCGCAGTAGATGAGCTGGCCCGTGTATACGCCCTGGGCGTCGCCGATGGAGAGCGTGGCGCGGCAACCGTAGTAGCACTTGTAGTAGAGCTGAGCAAAGGCTGTAATGAAATAACCTTGTGAGGAAGCCCCCGAGTAAATAGTCCTCTGAATTTATAAGTATATTGTTCCTTTTTGTAATGAAATCGCTTTGTAAGTGATGAGTTTGTGCAAAAAATGAACAAAATTACATCCTTTGCTTATGGCAAGCAATTTTTTATCTTTCTCCCTTCTGCAGGAAAAATTTTAGCGCTTTCCGACCCTTCTCATGGTCTAAGTCATAAGAAGCTAGGAACTTAGAGAATGTTTGTAAGTATAACACAGGAGTTTTTTGCAAGTGCAATATTTATATCACATATGTCACGTGCCAGCCCCCGAGTGAGGTCTGACCCCTCGCCACTTGCAGGGGTTGGAAGTCACTAAGGGTCGGGGTTTTGTTATGACGAAATCTGATAAGGAAAAGTGTAAGCTTATTTTAAGGATAGAAACGACGTAGCTTTTCGATGTTCCAGGCGTTGGTGAAGACCTCGCCGTTGATGGTTTTCAACCGGTAGGCGCCTGGGCGAAGTACTTTCGCGACGACGTAGGGCCCTTCCCAGGGCGGGGAGAGTTTGTGGCGGTCCTTGTTGCTCTGCACAAGACGGAGGACGAGGTCTCCGACATTGAAGGCTCGACCCCGCACCCGTCGGCCGTGGTACCGTCGCAGCGCCTGCAGATACTTAGCCGAACGGAGGAGGGCGATGTCGCGGGCTTCATCTAGCTGATCCATGGCGTCTTGGTGAGATGCTTCGGCCCCCTTTTTGTCGTATGCTCTGATTCTTGGTGCTCCGTAGTCGAGGTCCGTTGGGAGAATGGCCTTGGAACCATAGACCATGAAGAAAGGTGTGTAGCCGGTGGCCCGGCTAAGAGTTGTCCTTAGGCTCCAGAGCACGGCTGGGAGCTCAGCTAGCCAGCGTGCGCCGAATTTGTTCAATCGGTTGAAAATTCTAGGTTTGAGGCCTTGAAGAAGCATGCTGTTTGCGCGCTCGACCTGCCCGTTCGTCCGAGGGTGTGCGACGGCTACCCAGTCGATACGGATGTGTTGCTCATCACAAAATCGAATGAATTTCCTACCGGTGAACTGCATGCCGTTGTCCGTAATGATGGAGTTCGGTACTCCAAAGCGATGGACGATGTCGAGGAAGAACAGCACGGCTTGCTCAGATTTGATCGTGGATATTGGTCGAGCTTCAATCCATTTTGTAAACTTGTCTATGGTGACAAGCAGGTGGGTAAAGCCCTCGGGCGCTTTTTTGAGTGGCCCAACCAGGTCGAGCCCCCAGACCGCGAAGGGCCACGTGATGGGGATCATCTAGAGAGCCTGGGCCAGGAGGTGTGTTTGCCGAGCGTAGTACTAGCACCCTTCGCAGGTGCGTACAATTTGCTCGGCATCGGCTACTGCGGTGGGCCAATAGAAACCTTGTCGGAATGCGTTTCCAACCAAGGTTCTTGGTGCGGCATGATGACCGCATACTCCACCATGGATGTCGCCCAGCAGGAGTTTTCCCTATTCGTCAGGGATACAGAGTTGCAGAATTCCGATGTGACTTCGTTTGTAGAGTTCGCCCTCTACAAGAACGAAGGACTTGGCGCGTCGTGCGAGCCGTCGGGCTTCCGTCTTATCGGTCGGTAGTACGTCGTGGAGGAGATAGTCGAGGTAAAGTGTTCTCCAGTCATCGGGAGGATCGGACTCCACTTCTGGGTCCTCTTTAAGCTCCATGACCTCGGGGTCGGGCGGAGCAGTTGGCGGATCGGCCCCGGGGGTCGGACTAGAAGGGCCATCGTCGGCTTGTTCCGACCCCGCGTAGCGTACCGAGGGTTTGTGTTGATCACTGGCAAAGACGCCTGTTGGGACTGGCTCTCGGCTGGATGCTGCTTTTGCGAGCGTGTCGGCCGCTTCGTTGAGGCGCCTAGGGATGTGATTGAGTTCGAGGCCGTCAAATTTGTCCTCTAGACGTCGGACCTCTTGACAGTACGCCTCCATCTTGGTGTCGTGGCAGCATGACTCTTTCATGACCTGGTTGACGACCAGCTGAGAGTCGCCCCTGACATCGAGGCGTCGGAAGCCCAGCTCGATGGCGATTCGTAGGCCGTTGATGAGCGCTTCGTATTCTGCAGTATTGTTTGATGAGGGGAAATGAAGCCAAACCATGTACCTCATGTGGACCCCAAGGGGGGATACAAAGACTAGTCCTGCTCCGACGCCCTTCTTCATCAGCGATCCGTCGAAGTACATTATCTAGTACTCTTGATCGACGGCTGCTGGTGGCATCTGGACCTCGGTCCACTCCGCGATGAAGTCAGCTAGTGCCTGAGATTTGATCGCCGTTCGGGGGACATAAGAAATGCCCTGATCCATCAGCTCGAGTGCCCACTTTACGGTTCTTCCCGTAGCGTCATGGCTACGAACGACCTCGCCGAAGGGGAACGACGTCACCACTGTCACGGGGTGTGACTCGAAGTAGTTGCGTAGCTTCCTTTTGGTGATGAGGACGGTGTAGAGGAGTTTTTGAATCTGGGAGTAGCGGGTTTTAGAGTCAGATAACACCTCGCTGATGAAATAAACAGGGCGCTGCACCTTGAAGGCGTGCCCCTCTTCCTCTCGCTCTACTATTAAGGCAGAGCTGACCACCTCGGTGGTGGCCGATATATAGAGCAGGAGGGATTCCCGGTCGTACGGAGGAACTAGGACCGGAGGTTTAGTCAAAAAATGTTTAACCATGTCAAGTGCTTTCTGAGCCTTGGCTGTCCACTCGAAGTGGTCAGATTTCTTTAGGAGTCGATAAAGGGGGAGTCCTCGTTCGCCGAGGTGTGAAATAAATTGGCTGAGAGCGGCAAGGCACCCTATGATCCGCTGAACCCCCTTTATGTTTTGAATCGGGCCCATCCTTGTGATGGCCGATATTTTCTCTGGGTTGGCTTCGATGCCACGCTCAGAGACGATAAAGCCGAGCAGCATACCCCTTGGGACCCCGAAAACACATTTTTCGGGATTGAGTTTGATGCCGTTTGCCCAGAGTTTCGCAAAGGTTCGTTCAAGGTCGGCGACAAGGTGGTCAGCTCGCTTGGATTTGACTACGATGTCGTCGACATAGGCCTCAACGGTTCGCCCGATGAGGTCTCCGAAGCAATTAAGCATACAGCGCTGGTACGTTGCCCCTGCATTCTTCAGACCGAATGGCATTGAAATGTAGCAAAATGATCCGAAGGGCGTGATAAAAGATGTTGCGAGCTGGTCGAATTCTTTCATCGCGATTTGATGGTAGCCGGAGTATGCATCAAGGAAGTAGAGGGTTTCGCACCCTGAGGTGGAATCGACTATTTGGTCTATTCGTGGCAAAGGAAATGGATCCTTTGGACACGCTTTGTTGAGGCCGGTATAATCGACACACATTCTCCATTTCCCGCTCTTTTTTCGGACAAGAACAGGATTTGCTAACCACTCTGGGTGGTATACTTCCTTAATGAATCCTGCGGCCAGTAGTTTGGCTATCTCCTCGCCAATGGCCCTCCGTTTCTCCTCGTCGAAGCGGGGTAGGCGTTGTTTCACTGGCTTGGAGACCGGGAGGATTTGGAGAGTATGCTCGGCGACCTCCCTCGGGATGCCCGGCATATCCGAGGGTTTCCACGCAAAGATGTCTTTGTTGGCGCGGAGGAAGTCAACGAGCGTGCTTTCCTACTTGGAGGAGAGCGTGGTCCCGATATGGACTTTTTTGCCCTCGGAGCTGCTGGGATCCAAGAGGACCTCCCTGGAGCCTTCTGCCGATTCGAATGACCCGGTTGATTTCTTTGCGTCGGGTGCCTCTTCGACGACCTTCTCCCTGAGGGTGGCGAGCTCTTCGGAGGCGATGACTGTGGATGCGTGTTCGCAGCATTCGACCTCGCATTCGTAAGCACGCTGGAAAGAGGTGCCGATGGTGATGACCCCGCGGGGGCCTGGCATTTTCAACTTCAGGTATGTATAATTGGGCACGGCCATAAACTTTGTGTAACATGGTCGCCCCAGGATGGCGTGGAAAGTCCCCGGGAACCCCACTACATCGAAGGTGAGGATCTCGGTCCGGTAATTGGACCGATCCCCAAAAGTGACGGGCAGGTCGATCTGCCCCAGTGGTACGGCTTGCCTACCAGGCACGACGCCATGGAATGGTGCTCAGATGGGATGGAGGTTTGTTCGATCGACGCCCATTTCGTCGAGCGTTTTGGCGTACATGATGTTGAGGTCACTGCCCCCATCCATTAGTACTTTGGTGAGCCGCTTTGGACCGACGATCGGATCGACGACAAGAGGGTACCTTCCCGGGTGTGGGACGGCATCCGGATGGTCGGTCCGGTCGAAGGTGATGGCGGACTCCGACCACCGGAGGAAGGCTGGCGTGGCCGGTCCGGCGATATAGACCTCGCGACGGGTGACCTTCTGGCGGCGCCTGGAGTCGTAGGCCGTTGATCCTCCGAAGATCATAAGGGCGCCGGTCGGCGTTGGGAAGGCGTCGTCTTTCTCCTCTGCGTCCTCTGTGGCGGGAACAGGTTCCTTCCCCTGCTCCCCTTTGTTAAGTCCCCCGGCCAAGTATTTGCGCATGAGGCCACACTCCTTGTATAGATGCTTGGCCGGGAAGGCGTGGTTTGGGCATGGCCCCTCGAGCATTTTCTCGAAGTGGTTCGGAGTGCCTTCTGCAGGCTTCCGGCCACCTTTGTGGTCGGCTGTGGACACGAGCGGGTTGTTGCGTCGTTGCTTCTTATTTTTTCCCTTGGTGGGACGGTCGGAGGTGCCTTCGTCGGCGGCCTCGTCCCGCCTCACCTTGCCGTCGGTGCGGTCGAAGATGGCTCCGACCGCTTCCTCTCCAGAGGCGTGACTGGTGGCGATGTCTAGGAGTTCCTTGGTAGTCCGCGGGCCCCTGCGTCCCAGCTTGTGGACCAGGGATTCACAGGTCGTCCCGGACAAAAAGGCTCCTATTACGTCGGCGTCGGTGACATTCGGGAGCTCGTTGCACTGTCGAGAGAAGCGCCGAATGTACCCACGAAGGGTTTCATTGGCCTTTTGGCGGCAGTTTTTGAGGTCCCATGGGTTTCCAGGGCGTTTGTACGTGCCCTAGAAGTTACCCACGAAGATCTCCGTCAGATCCGCCCAACTCTGAATAGCATTGGACGGTAGGTGCTCCAGCCATGCTCGCGCCGAATCGGCCAAGAACAGCGGGAGATTGCGAATAATGAAGTTGTCATCACTCGCACCACCGGCCTGACATGCAAGCCGATAGTCTTCGAGCCAAAGCCCGGGATTTGTTTCGCCAAAATATTTAGGGATGTTGGTAGGCGGTCGATACCTTAGGGGGAACGCAGCGTTGAGGATGTGTCGGGTGAAGGCCTAAGGGCCTGGCAGGCCAGGGCTCAGGCTTCGGTCCTCATTGCTATCGTAGCGCTCACCACGTCAGGGATGATAGCCGCGGCGTGCTGCTTCTCCATAATCGCCGTGGGCACGTCTCCGAGCGTCGATGATATTGCGTACGTCGCGGCCATGGCCGAGGCGTTGATGTACTGGGACGACGGAGGGCTGCCCGCCGGCTGGCGGTGTTTGGTATACGGATGCGTCCTTGGTGGGACGCACCGAGGGCGCGCGCTGGCTGGTGTCGGGTTCACGTCGTCGAGACAATGAACTTTCCGCCTGCTGCGCCGCTGCTCGCTCGAGCAACGTGCGAATCTCCCGGCGAGCGCGGCGATCCTCGGATGTCGCGGCCTCCGGAAGGCCATGCAGCAAGGTGGTTGCTGCGGTGATGTTCTGGCTGGCTCGGGCAAAGTGAGGAAGGGCCCCATTGTCGGTGAGGATCCTCCGATGTACGGTGCGGGCCGTGGCGCGTGCGCCCCTGTCTTTACGGCGTTCAATCTCGTGATTGATGTCCGTGTATTCCCGGGCGAGCCCTTGCCCGGCCTCATTGATCTCTTGCTGATGGGCCCTCAGCTGCTCCATCCTTAGGCGAGATGGGGCTATCATCTCTTCCCTGGATCTGCTGTCAGGGTTGTTTGTAGGGGTGACCTCTTCCCTGGAGGTGCTTTCAACGTGACCTTCGGGGGTCTGCATCATGAAGCACTCCCGGGAAGGGTGGTGGCTCCCCCTACTGGAATCCGAGCTAGAGAACAATCCCGGCTCCTCGTTGAGGAGCCCGTAAAGGGTCTCCGTATCATGTTCAATCGCCCCCACGAACTCGATGTCCGTGGGTGACTGGACCATCCGTAGCGCCAGAAGGTGGCTAGCGGTCGCCGCAGCGTTGTGGAGACCGAACGGAAACATTGTCGGGGCACTCCGTACGGGACCTTCTGGACATAGGGTGACGTTGTGCGAGACCTCCCTTGGTGACCGGACTCCCAGGGAGTTGCCCGGCGGGCCCTCAAGCCTTAGACAGCTGAGGTTGATGGAAGGGAGAGATGGGGCGGCAGAGTGAGTCAGCGCCAACTCTCCTTCTAGTGTGATGATGAAATCTAGGTCGCCGAAACGCACGTGTGTGCCCGGGACCCAGGTGATTGCGTGGGTGGCCATCCGAGGCCTGATTTGGAACGCGCAAGCTCCCCTACCTGGCGCGCCAACTATCGGTGTTTCGTACAAGCACCGGCAAGTAAATTTATAGTAATGCGCGTTAGTCTTGGATGGTACGCTAAAGGACACAAGATTTATACTAGTTCGGGCCGAAAGTCTCTACGTCCAGTTTGTTGCTGCTCGTGTTATTAGCACCGTAAACGGTTTGTAGTAAGGGGTACAAACGATCGAGAGAGGGACTGGTCCCCAGTCTCTGATGGAAGGGTTGAAGGGATGTCAATAGGTTCGATACAACTTGACTGTGTGTATCTGAGAGTCGTCTCGTTCGATCTTTTTTCTCTCCCCCCTTTTATGGAGGAAGCGCATCCCCTTTTATAGAGGAAGGGGCTGGCTTTACAAGGGTGAGGGCTTTAGGATGCGTACTCTACTTAGTCTTGTGGCTCACGTCTACCCGGCCTGGTTCTTCATTCTGATGAGTGCGAAGGAAGATAAGCGCCTACAATACTGTCGATGTCTCTGTAGAATGTCAGGTTGGTTACAGAATGCTACCCTGCGCAGGGTATGGGCCGCAGTACAGTGGTTTTGACTTTCGAGCCTCCCCCAGCCTTGCTCCGCACACCTTCTGGTTCCTATGAGTCTTCGTTGGAGGGACGCGGGGTCGGGGTCTAGAGTAGCGTCGTGGCCAAGGTCTTCTGTCTTGGTGGACCTGAGGGGTCGGGAAGCGGAAGCCGCTCCCGTGGGTCCATAGCATGGTGACGGAATATCCATCGTTCGTGGAGATAGCAAATCCTTTTCTGGAGCGTTGCGGTTGTCGTATATCTTCGTCGGGTTCCGTGTCCCAGAGCTGAAGGCGGCGCCTACAACTCTACAGGGTGGAGAGCTCGCACCTGTAACACCTTTCGGGCTCTGCGGTGCCTGGAAGGGTCTAAAGCGCCCGTCCCGTCACCCCCTGGCAGTACTTTTCCTGCCAGGGTGCAGGGTATGGTTCTTGGAGCCACGGTTGACCTGAACGTCTTGTCTTGCCCTGTCTCTATCATCTCGAGGGAACAGGGAGAAGTGGTCAGGTAAGATGAATCCAATCTTTAGATATGGAGCAGAGTGAGGCTTGTTCCTTGCCGTCGGGCGAAGCGGAGACCAATCCCTATCTCCTGGGCGAGACCGACCCTGCTCCTCTGGGGTCGAGCGAGGCGGAGTCTATCTCTAAGCCCTCGGGCGAGACCGAGCCCGCCCTAAAGGCGTCGGGCGAGATGGAGACTAGCCCTGTGCCCTCGGGCGAGGCAGAGCCACATCAAAGGCGTTAGGCGAGTCGGGGTTTATCCCTCGGCCTTCGGACGAGATCGAGCCCGTCCAAAAGGCATCGGGCGAGACAGAGACTAATCCTCGGCCCTCGGGCGAGACCGGGCCCACCCCAAAGGCGTCGGGCGAGGTGGAACCAAGCTCCTATCATTCCCGTGAGGGGTGAAGCAACGCTCTTATGCGTCCAGAAGTTTTTAACGTTCGGTGGTTATTGGTTCCACCTTCTGGGGTACCCCGGTATTAGGTCCCCGACAACGGGATTATGACAATTTGATGCTAGTCATATGCTAAAATTGTGACAAATAAAAGCTAAATGCAGTCAAACCCGAGTTAAGCTTTTTGAGCCTCATGAATCCCATGTTACAGTTGTTGAGTACGAGATGTACTTACGCTTGTTTATTTTTATTATTTGGATAAAAATCCTGGATGGGTAACATATTATTATGGCAATGACGACTTTCCTGAAGATTACTAGTCTTGTGGTTAACCAGTTGATGTCCCTGTGCTATGAAGCTTCCGCGATAGAGTTATCTTTATATTTCCGCTATATTTATGTGAAGACTATGTGATAATATTCGTGATGTAATAAACACTTGTGATGATACTTTCTATAATTTATCGGCTTATGTGTGTGATTGATCTCTACGCGTACATAAGATTATGCATCTTATTTTATTCTTAAAATTTGGTGTGACATTAAGACCCTACTCAATCTTTTGATGGTACAAATATCTCATTATTTGCCTCAGAATCAGGCATTTTTGTTTAGATTTCTCTCTTTAATGAAAGAACCTGGTTTGTCTTTATCTGTGTTTTGTCTTAGTTTACCAGCTCAGAGACAGCGGCTCAGAAGCAAGAGCTGTGATGATCTTTTGCTGCCTAGCTAGCTAGGAGAGTGACCGGAGCTTGAAGCCACACGGAACAGATGAAGTTCCTTCTGAAGGCTACTAGTCTCTACAAGACATTTTGGGGTTTTTAAGACGTAAAGCTTTTGCTATACGCTTAGATATATACTATGTCGAGATATATAACAAAAAATAATATATTTTGAAAAGCCAAAACACTAATTTGAAACGTCACATGTGTGCATCTGCATATTGGTGAGCCGTACTACCCCTTGGCCCGAGCTACAGGCTGTGCTGCATTGGATCTTTTTCTTGGAAGCCTGTGGCTCGGCTCTTGACCTCTTTCTGTCCACACAAAACCTAGCCAAGTCTATCCAACCCATACTTCCTGCTCCCCTGCCCATGCTCATCACTCATACCATCAGCCAGCCGGCAATTGCATGTTTGTTCCTAGAATTTTTTTTAAAAAAAAATGTACTTCAGAAAACAAAGAAGACAACAGTCACATGCCGACAGAATATCTAAATATCTTGCACTTTCTGTGTTCTTGCACGGAAGTTTCAAGCGTATGCCGGATCTAGTTCAAATGGTATACTTCCTCCGTTTTTTAGATATATACTAGCATTTAGGTTATAGTTCATTTTTCGACTAATAATTAGCTTGTCCTAATAAACATAACACAATAGAAAAATGGAAGGTCGTACTACATAATATTGGAAAATTTATGCACCTTGATTACAACACATACTAAGTTACTGCCATCCCTCTCAAGCACGTCATCTTTTCTATTCATACATGAATTGATGAATGTGTAAAAGACATGGCTGAAATTAAAATAGGACCTTATGATGTGCATGGTTACCAGTATCTATATTTTTCATTGTTCAGCTTTATGATCTTTTTTTCACAAAAAGACGGTAACAGATCTATATTAACTGTGGGCTCATTCCTGGCTAGAATATACGATGGTTACCACTTACCAGTATGTCTTTATGATTCTGATGGTTATTAGGATTCTACCATTTGTGTATCTCATTTATATTAGAATAGGGACAATTGTCTGTTGGACATCAAAGTGATGGTCCTTTGCTGGCGGACACTCACTTTGGAGCATTTTGCCAGAAGACACTCTGGTTCGGTGAAATTAGGCCACAGGACACCGCAGACCGGTTGCAGCCAGTTGAGGAGAGAATAGCGGTGAGATAACATTCTTGCCCACCATGAGGCTGACGTGTGGGCCTGGTCAGCTGGCGGGCTGACCAGCACTGTGCCCGTGCACCCATGCACCGATCGGTGGACTAGTCCTCTCTGTCTCTGGGGTCTACGTGGGCTAAAGCCACGGAAGAAAGGGAAGAGAGAGTGGAGTCCATGACAGGTGAACCTATGGGCGAGGTAGCTTGCTCCTATTGGTTGCCTCGACGTGGCCATGTGCCCAGGCGGATGGCCTTGGATGCCGCAGCCTCGGTCTTCCTGTTCTTTCTCCCCATTCGCCCGGTCACGAGAGAGACAGAGGCAGAGCGGAGCAGAGGGGCGCTGGGCGGCAACGAGATTTGGCCCTGGCGGCGCGACTTGCGGCGAGGCGAGAGCAAGGGCGGAGCGGCTGGGCGGCGGAGAGCTTCGAGCTTCGGCAACCATGGCTTCAGCTTGAGGCGCTCTGGAGGAGGCGGGGCGTGGCGCTCCCGTGCTTGGCCTCGGCTACAACCATGACCGGCCTTTTATAGCCGGAGAAGGCCGGTGCTCCCATGCTCCTCGTGCCTGGGCGTGGCAGTGACGACGCAGAGCCTACGCGGCGGACGCGGCGCGGGTGTGTGCGTGCTTTGTTGCGGCCTGGGCCAAGCCGAGGAGGCACTTGGGCTGGGCCTAATGGTGGAGAGGGAGGTGTACACCTCACGCCCCGGAGCGCGTCCGTGCACTGTCGCGCGCGGTCCATGTCCCCGCTCCGCAGCACGTCGCCGTGGCTCAAGCTGATCAATGCGCTTGTCCCAACGCCGGATCTCGGCCCCGGCCCCGCCGCCGACGCGACCAGGGGGACGCACGGGGAGGCCGCGCCGCCGGTCACCGCCTCGTCCCACTCGTCCTCATCCTCCTCCACGTCGTCGTCCTCCTCGTCGGCCGCATCGTCGTCGGCACGCGGGTCGCGGCGATGGGTGTTCATCAGGGTCAGGGACATGCTCCTCCACCGCAGGGGCAAGAATGTCATTTCACCGTTGTTCTCTTTCCTTAACCGGCTGCAACCGGTCCGCGGTGTTCTGTGGCCTAATTTCACCAAACTAGAGTGTCTTCTGGCAAAATGCTCCAAAGTGGATGTCCGACAGCAAATTACCATCACTTTGGATGTCCAACAGACAATTCTCCCTATAATAATATACATAAGGTTTTGCTAACCTTACTTATCAGATGCATCAGCTTGTAATTAGTAGGGCTAATACAGATAAAGAGCTAGTATATATATATACATGAAATTAGCTTAGCTTGGAATCAATATATAGGGCTAAATTCACATAAAAGAGCTATAAGATCGATATTCAAGGACAAAGGAAATAATCACGCGAACAACAAGAGCTGCCATGGTCTTATTATTCTTCAACAAAAACAAACATCCTGGAAAGTACGATAACGATGCTCACCAATCAGTAGCAACAAAAAAACATCACAAAGTTAAAAGAGAATTAAGATCCAAGCCACGGAGAACAATATGATAAAGGGCTTTCATAAAAAAGATATATGATAAAGGGCAATCCACCAACTGAACGGATCTGAGGCACTAACACAAGAAATGAAAATAGCATCCAGGAAAAGGGCACCCACAACAAATATATATAATCTCTGCAAATCATGACTATGTGGGTGCAGATATAATATTAACTAAGTATATATATATATATATATATATATATATATATATATATATATATATATATATATATATATATATATATATATATATATATATATATATATATATATATATATATATAATACATCCACCACACTTAACTAACTACAACCTTTCCAACAAAACTGTGTTCATAATCACCTGCCCTCAGCTCCATTCTCAATCATGTTGTTCTTAGATCTAAAAAAAAAATCATTTCCACTCTGTTTTTTCTTCTTCCTTCTTGTGTTGTGCAATTTGCAAATATTAACTCAACAACAGCAACACCAAGTATGCTCAGCTCAATTACATCTAGTCTTGAAGAAGAGACATGTACATAGTATACAACATGCATATCATCCACACGAATGGATCGGACGTAGTATACATGTATAATTAACTAGCTAGAGGATCATATCATAATCCACGCATACGGATACCTAATTATTCCATCATCAGTTGTAGCCGGCCGGCGGCGGCGGCTTCTGGTGCTGGACGGTGAGCCGCGCCGGGAGCGGCCTGCCGGTGCCGGAGCCGCCGCAGCTGCGGCAGGGCATCCTCCCCGACCCCGCGCAGGTCCGGCAGCCGGAGTCGCCGTCGGACCAGCGGTTGCACATGCACTCGACGCGGCCGGAGCCGCCGCACGTGGCGCATCGCGGGCGCGCGTCCCACCTGGAGGCCGCTGGGAGCCCGTCCCCCCCAAGGGACCGGTTGGCCATCGCCACGCCGGCCAGCATGCCCAGCCCCGCCGACGCGATCACCACCGGCGCCACCATCCTGCCTGCTGCTTGAATCGTCTAGCTAGCTAGCCCAAGTTGTAGAAGTGGTTGCCAAGTCGCAAGCTAGCTTTGGTTCTAGCTTGGATATATGGTAGAGAAGGAAGCAAGGGAGGGAGGAGGAGTGTTTTCCTTGGCTTTCTTGCGTATATACCGGCCGGCCGGCGACGACTCGCTCGACGAGCTGGTGTTAGGTTGGGACTTGGGAGTCGCCTGTGGGTGGAGAGGAAAAGATTTGGCCGTGTGTGGTGACGGTTTTTTGGCCGGAGGCGTCGGCGTTTCTGTGTAGGAGAAGGAGCTACGACGGCGGGGGAGGAAGGGGCGCGTCGTTTTATAGGATTTTTCCGGTGAAGGAGAGGCTGCGTTGCGTTGCGTGCCGCCTGTTGCGAACGGGTTGGGTGGTGGATTGGAAGGTAGCGAGGCGGGGGAGGCGTGTCCGCATTGTTACCTTTGGCTTGCCTTCCCCGCTTGGCGTCCGGACGTCCTGCCGCTGCGGTGACAACTGCTGCTGCTGCGCCGCTATTGGATATGGCCTGGGTGGCTCTTGTGGTTTCGTGCATATGCATATGCATGTGCGCTACAACCTGCGAGATGCCGTAGCTAAATGGATTTTTTTTTCTCTTCTCCTCGATCTGTTTCCGTCTTTCGTTTTCATCACGAGACCGAATTTTATTTTCTTTAACATTTTTCTGTTAGATCCTGTGAATTTATTTTCAAAACTACTACAAAACATACAGCACAACCCTATGAGAACACACATGCTTAGAGATAGCAACCGGTACCCAAAACCCGAGACCAGACATGGATTTTTACTGTTTAGGGTAAGTAAATGGTCAGTTTCTCTATCAATGGATTTGTTAGTGGGAAAAAAAATGTAACACCCAACGGGTCTGTGGACATGGATCTAGAGTTGTAGTACCCAAACCTGCAAACCTATAGATTTTTTAAACCCGATCCATCGTAGAAGAGTAGCTCATATCATCTCACAATACCCCATTTTTCAACTAGATCGATTCATATAGAGGCATATATAAGATGACGGTGGCAAGCATCTCTATTGCGCACTAACGCTCGATCTTTGTGCGTCACATTGTATTCGAGAGGCTGAGATCCTAACTGATTGATATATGTATATCATTAATATATGAACTATGGTGGCGTTGGTTGTTGTATGGTTGGTGAAACATGATTTGTCATTTGTGTTATTTTTTGTATGCATACATGAGTATATGACAATTGTGAATATGTATTATATTGTTGCGGGCACAGGTGACCGCTTGGGTACCCATGACCTGAGTGGGCATGGATCTGTGCACAAAATTAAGCCCGTGACGGATCTGTTTTTTAACAGGTACAAACAAAATTAAACCCATGATGGTCTGTTTTTAAATAGATACAATTTATTTTCATGCCCATAGATTTGGATTGGCAAAACCTAGCGAGTTTGTACCCGTTATCATCTCTACACATGCTAACCATATATAGAACGCTTTCGAAAGAATGAAACCCACACATTATTGATATAGTCACAACTCAAGATATACACATGGTGGATCAAAGACTCAAAACTAAGCTATAATCAACTAAGTTACTGAATTAGTATATATTGACTTCTAGGATCTTATGAACTTTAAATTTTTCTTAGATCAAACTATACATAACCTTGCCAATTTAGAGGCTTTCTCGACTATCATGATTTACTCTGGACTTAACAAGCCAGAGAACGACACTTAGTTCAAACTATATCTATATTGCGCATGCATTTGATGGCTAATTAACCACGATTGAAAGTCACTATCAATCAGGACTCAAGGCTGTAACAGTGAGGGATATTTTCCCCCAAAAATCAGCATCTAGACGTCTAATACAAGTAAGAAGAAAAAAAGTTTATCTATCAAAGGCATCCATGCACGTGCGACCAGAACAAAATATTTTTTTCAAGATCGTGGAGGACACCCTCGAGCTACCTACATGCTCCCTCCTCTTTTTAACTATCATTCTCACTTCCGAGATATAAATTTGACCAAATATATATAAAAAAATATTTATATTTATGATACATAATTAGTATCATTAGATATATCATTAAATCTATTTTCACAATATACTTATTTGAAAATACAAACTTTGCTAATATTTTATACAAACCTAGTCAAAATTAGAAAAGTTTGACCAACACAAATACCATAGCAATACTTAAAAAGGGATAGAGGGAGTAGCCGCTAATCACAAGTCACGTGCATTTTATCCATGTGGTTTCTACAATTTTCTTACCGTCATGCTATTACGTCATTGCTAATAGAGTTGGGAGTTTTTTTTTTGTTTTGGCCATCCTTGGGTGAACCTTAGGATGAATATATCAGGACATCTTATAAAAGAGTGCAAAAACAAAGTCGTAGACCTCATTAATGTTGTATAGTGACTCAAATCTTACTAGAACTAGGTCTAAAGAGAGGTGTGCTATTAGGATTTCTAGTTCTTTTAGAATTTGAGTGTAGAATCCTACTTCCTCCATTTTAAATTATAGGACGTTTTGGCTTTTCTAGATACGTAAGTTTGGTTATAAACTTAGATATACACCATGTTTAGATATATAATAAATCAATCTATCTAGAAAAGCCAAAATATCTTATAATTTGGAATGGAAGGAGTACTAGGGATAGGACTCATACTTAAATGTATGGAGGCTATAAGGACCATGATGCCTAAGAGGGGAGGCCGGGGGTGAATTAGGCAACTTAAAGTCTACTTCTAACTATGGCCTCTAATTTCAACCTTAGCAAAAAAACATATGCAATAAAGTAGACTATCTAAATGTGCAGCTACAGTTATGCTAATGTGTTGCTATCGCTACAGCAAAAGAGTTATGCAACCTAGGTTCCAATCCTATCAACTAGCCTATCAACTAAGCTAGGAAAGGTAAAGCACACAACCAAGGTAGCAAAATGCGGAAGCTAAAGATGAGGTAGAGATGCAAACTCCCATCGACGACTCTGGTATTTTTACCAAGGTATCGGGAAGTGCGCTAGCTTCCCGTAGTCCTCGTTAGAGACCCTCGCAAGAAAGCCCTTGCAAGGGCCAAGCCCTCGGTCAGATAACTCCCTGGATAGCCTCGGGCCTTCCCCACGTGCAAGTGAGTCTCCGATGTGCCTTTCGACAAGCCTCTCCCGAACCGATCCACGTCGTCTTCACTATCAAGCTTCTAGCCAGAACATCGGGGCCTTGTTCCCTCTGATACATGGTGGTGGCCACACCACAAACACGGTAGGTGTGGTCTCGCAAGACTACAAGCCCCTCCAATGTACAACAATGGTGCGCGCAAGCACCGAGTGCTAAGAGGTATGATGCAAACCTCACTAAACACTAGTCCTAAACCTAGAGCAAGTGCATAAGCGGTGGTCTAACTAACCTAAGCACTTCACAAAGTACCTACGCAAATCACTGAGGGTATCACTCAGCACTATGCATGTGGAGAGCACCAAAGTAGTGTAGCAACACCCTACTATCTTTCACTTGCTCCCTCACACCTCATTTGGCCGGTTTGGGGTCCTATGTAGCCCCATTGAGAGAAATAGCCATTGGAGACCAAATGGTCACTTCTGGCCACCGTCAAACCATATGGTCCAGACCGTTCGACCATTGTTGGTGCAGTCCGATGCCTCCCGCTCCATTTGATCGTTGCTGAGATGACCGTTGGAGCTCTCGACCGTTGCCATGCACCTAGGACTGACGCGTGGGCCATTGACTCGGATGGTCAGATGCCCTCAGGGAAGACTCGATCTAATGCCAAAAACCCTCTCGAGTTCGGCTCTGCAACCCATTGGACTTCTGGTTGATTGGTCCAAAGCCCGGACTATGGCAAGGTCCGACCGTTGTAGCTCTGCTCCATCCCTATGAACAGTAACCAATGTTGGTCCGACGCCTACATGCAAGTGTGGTCTGACGCCTTGCTAGATGCTACTCTGGCTGGGTTCAATGCCCGTCAGACTATACCTGCAAAGGTCCGATGCCCTGCAAAGTCCTGTTCTTCGTGATGTCTTGAATCCGGCTTGGTTCCAATCTTCGTGGCTCAGACTTGCTTGATCATCTAGGTCTTCAATACATCTTCCAATGTCTTACTTTGCGGTGTTGATCATCGGATCACCATGTCGCCTCCGTCTAAGTCATGTTTGCACCCTATTGAACTACAAAACAAACACTAGCAAACATGTTAGTCCAACTTGGTCATGTTGATCATCAAACACCAAAATCCAAACTAAATGGGCCAATGGTTCATTTTTCTTACAATCTCCCCCTTCTGGTGCTTGATGACAACACGACCAAAACAAGTAAATAATAACAAATACCGAATTAAAAACCTATCTACTAGGATGCAATGCAAAGGCAAGATCATATGATGCTAAAAAGATATCACTTGTAGGGATCTTTGAAAACTTATCTTGCCCTTGCACATGTCCTCGTGTGGTATTATGGACTTAAACCTCCCCCTAACTCCATAATCCACTTTCCTTCCTTTCTCGAACCATTCCCAAATGAGGTTCCTCCCTTAGATCATCCCATAACCAAAGCCACTTGTATGATTCATACTAATTGAATGCTTCCACTTGTATCATGGTATCTTCCAAAAATTTGAAATTTGTGGATTTGGTGTTATTATGGGTTGAGCTTGCTTTTGGTCCTACAACTTCTCCCCAATTGGAATCAAACACCAAAAATGAAGACATTAGTAGCACAAGGGAGGGTCAAAATTTATAATCCTTTGTATATGGAGAGGAATTGATCACAAAACTTGACTCTCACATTACATAGACTAAGCTCCCCCAAAATATATGCATACATAACATGGATGGCGAAGCATATGCATAACCGGCAATTTAATGCACAAGGGAGTTTAATCTATATAATGCATGGAGAAAGCATAGAAATACCAAATTGAAATCAAAATTATAATATCAGTTTAGGAATACCACATGTAGAAATTAATTGGATTGCACCACTTGTAATTGGTGGTGGATTTTGAAAACAAGATGCTTATCTCTGGGGACTCCATTTTTCTTGAAATGAGACTACTACACACATGATAATCTTAAAAAGAATGTTAGTCTCAAAGTGTCCAACTTGTAGAGTAACCTCCCCCTAAATGTGTGCATACAAGCATAGAATACTTGTAGGAGACATGCACATTGACTTTTAAAGTCAAAATATCACTTTGAAATATGACACCACTTGAATGTGAGAATCATTTTCATAGATGATATTAGGGGTAAGCTATCTATAGTTTGGACTTTGGCACAATATAAGATAAACCAATTGTAAAGACTAGAGCTATGTGCCATGCTCCTAAAGCTCCATGTAGGTTTGCTCCAAGGGCAATAACCTTGTCTGATGTGATGCACCCCATGAATGCACATGAACTTTGCTAAGTCTCCAAATTCCCCGAAGTCCATTGGACTTCTCATTTCCCCTTCAAGATCCAAACCTTCTTGGTGCTCTTCATGTTGGAAATAATCTCCTTTGGCACCCAAATGTGTTTGGCCCCATTTGTGTTGGCTTGCTTGTTCACCTTGATAACCACCACCTTGTCATTTTTCTTCTTCTTGAATAAGTACATTGTAGTGGCCTTCTTGTTCACCTTGTTGGTGTAGGTGTTGGAGAGCTTCCTTGTTTGCTTTTTGTTTTCTCTATCTTATTTTCTCCCCCATACTTCATCTTGCACTCATAGGACTTGTGACCTTCATTGTGGCATACGTAGCAAACCATGGTTTTTCCCTCATCAAGCTTCTTCACTCCCTTGATGGTGTTATCTTGATGAGGTTGGGCTTGCTCCTTCTTGCCTTTCACTTGAGTCAAGTCCTTAGTGAGGCGAGCCACTTCTTGATTGAGTTGCTCATTCTCCATTGCAACCACTTGTGTACATGTTTCTATAAACACATTCTCAAAATGAACTTGGTTGCAAAAGGGTAAGTCTAATTTAAATAAATCATTGTAAGAACTAGAGGCATCCTTTCTAATTATTTCAATTGATTATTCAATTTTAGGTACCTCGGGTGCTATCGATAGCTTCAAGTTTGCTAGCTTGCTCATTATTTTGTTCCTCAAGAAGTTTCATTTCAATGAGCAAATTTTCATGAGCATCTTGTGAGCTAGCTAGCTTTGTACTTAGATTATCAATTACAAACATAAGCTCTTTATCGGTAGCATTGTCACAATTCTTTGCTTTTGTTTTAGTGCACTTATTTTTAAGTTCACTAATTTGTTCTATTTGTTTAGTATAAATTTCATGAAAGGATTGGACTTGTTTCATTAGCTCCTTATACGAAGGTTTATCATCATTATTTTCATCACTATCACTCTCACTAGAGGAGGATGAGCTAAATTTCGTTACCTCGTGCCATATGGCACACATGAGAAGAACTTCACGATGAGTGCTTGCGACCGCGCCGCTTGTGATGGATTTCTTCTTCACTTGAAGAATCATCTCATGTCTTGATTGTTGTGAGGGCTTTGGCCTTGCATGCCTTCTTCTTTGCCTTGGATGTGGGATTGTTTGGACAAACTTCCACAAGTGCCCTTTCTTGCTTGTACTCTTTTGGAGTTGTCATTACAAAGTTTGTGGTCAGCTTGACTAAAATTCTAATCTCTTATCGTGGTTGCTTCAACATCGTCATCTAGGATTTTCTACAAGATTTGTCTTTGCCGTTCTTAGTATGGTGCAATATGTCATACTCGTAATATCCTTTCAGAGTTCGAGTGTTACTACACATAAATAGGGGTACCAGATTCTAACAATAAGAAAGCAAATATTTTTCATATAGAAAGTGTGTTCATCTGACTAATCATATAAAAAGCAAATATTTTTCATATAGATGGTTTCTAATTCAAACTATTAGATATATAATACATTCTTAGATGGTTCCAAAGAATACTTGTGAGATGAAACATCAAATATAAATGTTTTTGTGCAGTACTGTATATCTCACCATTTACACTCACTTCCCTCCTCTTTGTATATTTATTCAACAATCATCATATTTCTTGAGTGAAAAAATTTAGGCCTTGTTTGACATAGCTCTAGATCCAAGGTCTAAGTTAGAGATTGTAAATTAACTACATTAAATATTTTTGTCTAGTCTAAAGTATGATCAAAATGATTCATCTTAAATGTTCTCAGTGTACCTACAGCTACAAATCCAAGATTTCATGGAGCTACAAACATCTGGATCCATGAAATCCATTGATTTCCTTGATCTAAACCTCTACTAAACATGACCACAGTTTTCTCTATTTACAAAAAAAAAACTTATTACTCCCTCAGTACTGAAATATAAGATGCACAAGCATTTAAAAATCATCCCAAATTATAAGAGATTCTATGTGAAGTAACAATAATCATCGGTTTCAAAATAAATAATATATATGCATACCCGCCATTAATGTTTGATAATCACAACGACCTGTTGGTTGGGCTTTCTGAGAGCTTCTAGACCTTAGCTTTTGGACCTTACAAAAGCAAAAAAAAAACTCCCAAAATCCAAAAGCCAAAAGCTCACTATTGAGCGTGTCTGGTCCTTTGGTTTATGAGAGTTGGTTGGCTTTTGGAAAGTCCAAAATCTAGTAGTCTAAAAGTAGCCGAAAGCTCAAACAAATAGAACTAGACTATAGTAGAGATTTACATGTGTTATTTGCTTTATCCTATAATATTATTATAGAATTCTTATGATACCTTGTGTTTATGAACGAAGTGAGTAACTATTAATATTCATTTTGGTTACTCTACGTATTCATTTTATAACTTGAGTGTAAATGTTTAAACCTATAAGTCTAATTGTGTCAGAGAAAGCATATATACAGTGAGTTGGGAAACGTGATTTGTTTTAATTATGGTACATTTCAAATGTACTTGTTTAGTTCTTAGTTTCATAATCTCGAACCTTCCTGAGGAAACTAACAAAATCTGATAATTATACTTATTAAAAGCAAGTAAGTATGAAGAATAGCATAAAAAAAGGGCAGACCTAGTGCCGGAGGCTCCCATATGAGTGGGGTCTAGGGAAGGGAAAAACCGAGGCAAACCTCCCCCCGCAAAATCTGCGGAGAGGCTGCTTCGAACCCGTGACCTGGTGACTCAATGTAACACCCTCAGTGTTACACTGTAAATCATTTGCTAAAACATGTCTTGAGCATCATGTTTATGTGTTAATGTATGTAATAAAGAGTGTAGATCAATTTCCGTAACTCAAAACGATCAACGGAAGTGTGAAACGAAAGTTAATTCAATAGTTGTGTTATATCACTTAGGGTTTAAAACCAATTTTTATTAAGCAAAAATGCTATAGAACATGTATGTGATACTTAAATAAGGTTTGAAGTGCAAACTTTGTACATGACAATGAAATACTCGTGGTCGAAAAATGATATTACTAGCTAAGATTACCAATAGCTTAAAATGCAATTTAAAATAGAGTTCATAGAAAAAATTTCAAAGTTTGTCGATAGTTTGACACAGCTATGTTTGGCAATTTATTGTGTGAGATTGGGTTAAGCAGTAGGGTAGTATTATGGCTTGTTTTTGTAGTCTAATATAACCTCTTTGGTATAGCAAAAGTGGTTTGGGGATTGGATCAACGGTTTAGTCGTGGTCGATGATTTAAAATTCGTGCACGACACTTGCTTCGGTTACCTGGCCGAGTGTGCGCGATCACCATCGCGCGGTGCCTCGGTGTCGCTGGGCTCGAACACGCGCTCGCGCACTGCCGCGCGTGGTTGACCATGACTACCCCGTCTTGGTCGGCCATAGCTGGTCATCTGGCCTTGTCGTGCGGTGCTACCGCGCCCGTCGCTCACCTTCCTCGTCGTCGTCCCACGTAGTCAGCCGTGCCACGCTGCTGCCACTGCAGTCGCGCCACCTAGGTTTGGCCGAGGCAGCCGTGGCCGCCTCTGGCTTGGCTAGGTCTCGGCTACCGCTGGCCCCGCCGCACGGAACCGCTACTACTGCTGTCCACTGCCCCACACGCGCCATGTCGGAGTCACTGCCAGCGCCATTCACTCGCCGTCATGTCCGCACTACCACCCGCCTTGCGTCGTGACGCTGCCGCTACCGACGCCACTGTGACGCTGTACTGCTGCCGCTTGCCTTGTCCTAGTTCACACGTGGGCTGCCCCGCGCCCTCGTCCTACCTTAATTGTGCTGCGGCCGCACCTGCCGTGCCCCCACCTGCCCCCACATGTGTGCACGTGGTTTGGTCATAGTATCGGGTAGCGGGTGCATAGATGCCGCCTTAAGTCTGGTCGGCCGCATCCCGCTAAGGCGAGGACAAGCCGAACCCACTGCCACGCCCCATCTCTCTCCCTCTGCTTTCTGCCATCGTCGTGTCGCGTCGCGGTGAAGCCAGAGAGCGAGCACCTCTCATCAATTCCTCGTGCTCATGTCTCCGCTTTCACGCCCCCTCTCTAGACGACCCCACCCCGGCTTGACTCGTGTCACGCTGAGCTCCAATGTTGGAATCATGCCGTTGCCATGCCGTTAAGGCCCGTCGCCGCCCTCATCGTGGCCAGTTTCCACCACTTCACCTCTCGCCAATTCCTTTGCACCGTTAGCTCACCTTGTCTTCCTCTTCATCGTGCGCACACTAGTCATAGCTCTTGTGCCCCCTCCTCGCCGCTGACATGGCTGTGCCTTTACGGTCCATCGTTCACCTCGCCGCGTGCATGCGGCCAGCCTCGCTCAGGTCGTCTCTGGCCGAGCCGGCTTCTTGGTAAGGTCACTAGTGAGTTGTCGTTGCTCACCCGCTGCCCTACCGCCTTGATTGTGGCTGCGGCTCACCTGAACGCCGTCGCCATTGCCGTAGGTTGTCCGCCGTCGTGGAGAGGTCCTTCTACGGCACCCTGGCTCGCGCAACCATTGCCCATCGTCTCGCGTCGAACCCTAGGTGAGCGTTAGCCTCATAGCTAGGTCAGCGGGGGTCCTATGTGGCCGACGTAGGTGCCTATGCCACTACTCGCCGCACCGGAGCGCACGGGGATGGCCGAGGGCCTCACCATTGTAAAGAGGTGAAAGGTCCGAGGGTTCTTTTGCATAAGTGTTGTCTCTAGGAATAGTAACATGGACTGTGGGTTGCTTTGCTCAAAGTCTAGGGGCATTTTTGCATATGTGCCAGCGCATGCAGGCCTCCTCGCCACGGGCCGCCTCCGCGCATGGGATGCGCCTCACCTATGGGCCGCCACGCGCGCGCGCGCATTGCGCCGCTTGGGCCGAAATCAGTTTAGATTTTTCGTGGGAAAATAGAAATAGCTTTTCATTTGTAATTCTGAGCTGAACTTTGGTAAATCATATAAAATCATGTAGGTATCCAAAAATTGTGAAACCAATTTTGTTAGGTTCCTAAAATTGTGCTCTATCTGTTAGTGTATTTAGTCCATATATATATTTGTTGATACCAGTGACTATTAAATCATTTGCGAGTGTTTAGTATTATTTAGGTCAGTATTTGTAGGAATTTTTATGGTAAATTGGTAATAGCTTTGACTATGAAATTTTTACAGTGGCTTTGTTGTATTATTATGTGCTTACTGTAATTTTTGTAGCCTTAGAATCAGTTGAGAAATATGATAGCTAAGTACTCCTTGTTGTAGTATATAGGAATTCGTTAATAAGAGTAAGAATATACTTTAGTTGCTAAGTAGCACTTGTAGGTGAAACCCTGCTAGTTTGACAGGAATGATGATTAGCTTGGTATCTTAGTCATTAGAGCTAGCTTAGTGGCTTAGTAGATGTATTCTTATTTTAAGAACTGATGTTGCCTTAATATTGAGCGTTGCATCATCATTGCATGCATGTAGAGAATGAATTGGTGGACTTCTTGACCGTGGGCGAGCCAAAGTACGAGGAGATAATCAAGGAGTACGAGGAGGAGATCCTCGTCTAGGAGGGAGCCTCAGATCCACCAGCTGCTGACTTTGTTGACACCTCACCTGCCCAAGGCAAGCCCCGGTGCATAACTCTTATTTTAAATAATCACTGGATATATATATATGTGTGATGTGCATTTACGTTATAGGCTCATTGTTGAAACTACATGCATAGATATACCTACCTATGAGTCATACTAGCTTAGGTCGAGTAGCTGTTATGCTTAGGTTTTTCGGTAGCGTGAGTAACCTGCCGTTACTCACAGTAGGTCATTATTATTACTGCTCTCATGATAAAATGGTGAAAGGAAATGGAGACCGGGCAGGGATATGGTACGGGTATTGGTGGGTGTAAGAGGTTGTGTCCCGCGGTCAGCGGGCATAGCTTGGTTACACTGTTTTTCCTGTCCGTGTTGGTTAAGGACTGGCTGTGGCATTGGATTCTAGTCAGGTCACAGACTTATTATCCTGAGCACATACTTGTTTATGGGAGTAGGGAAGGCTCATTGCTCTCTTATCGTGGGTTCTGGCTCTTTCTAGACCGACTGATTGAAGGTGGGGATGGTGGAGGTCTAAGCACCACACTGAGTTCAGGACTCAGGTGTGGGGGTTTCAAGTCCAAGTTTGGATGGGGACCTGGACCTCTTGACAAGAGAGTGATGGGTTGGTCCTGCTTGTGCTTGGGGTACAAGCGGGGTATGTGTTTTGGGGTACCCAGCTAGGCGCATTGATTCACGAATCGTCGGGTAATCCGGTACGACTTGTCTATAATCTAGCACCATAGTAAGAACTGGAAGATGAAAGATGATGAAATGGATCTGTTTGCTCAACTCTTGCTTGAAAGTAGAATAGGTGCTTACCTAGAATGGTTAGATAATGAACTAATCATGACTGCTAATAAGAAATATACATAAGGATTCACTACTAGTATTGCTTTCCGCAAAAAGAAAAACTAGGAAACCATAAAACTTATCATATCCTTTGGAGTCGGGAAATTATTCCCACCAGTCGGGTAAGTCTTGAGAGTACATTGTGTACTCATGGTTTATTTACTCTGTTGCAGGTGCAGCTTGAAGGGTAGCCATTGTGTGGAGGATTCTTCTAGTTGACACATATGGATCCTTGTATTCTACCGTTAGATGTTTATTGTAATTACGCTGTTTAAATTCCGCACTCTGAACTTGGTACTGTAATAATATATTTTTAAGAACTCTAGTTGTATGAAATGGACTAATATTATAAACTCGTTCTCATTATTGCATTTTGCAGGAAAAACATGGATTATTCGAGTTCTCCTTTGGGGTGTGCTCGATGGAATCCGCCCAATGTAGCTTGCTTTCGGGGTGCTTAGTGTCTGGTGGAAGACGAGCGCCTTCGAAGGTGTGCTATTTCGGACGGTTCTGCCACACTCAGTAAGACAGGTCTCACCACTACACCAGACCTGCCCTTCTAAGTATGAAGAATAGCATAATATAAATAAAAGAAGAAAATTCAAGCGGTCGACAATCAAAATTACTAAAATAGACTCTGTCATGTGCATTAGAAAAAAAAGGAATATACATGAATGCATATGCTAGATATGATCCACTAAAGCTAAATATGTCTCGTCCACAACTTAAATTAGAGATATGCAGAGTGTGCCAAATAATTGAGAGTGTCCATATATAGTAGTGTCTCCAACAAACAACAGTTCATACAATCACCTTGTCCCTTCTCTTTTTGCACAAGGTTGTTGGTGCATCATCGTTTGACTATGCCACTATTAAGAATTCATTGAGAAAAGGTGATTAGACAGCCAACTACATATTGATTCTTCCACTTTTCCTTACAAATTTGCCAGTAGTGACTATTATTCAGGACAGCTCCACAAGTTTATTATTGTCAACAAATGTTGCTTTATAGATAGGTCACTCCAGCGTGCTGTCACAGTTACTTTTGTGTAATCCACACCTGATATGGATTTTCCCTTTTTTTTAAATAATGTTATCGAATCCTCTTCAATTATTCTGGATATGAATGACAATGCATTGATCAAGAACTGTGACGCGATAAGGATTTGTTTGAAATTTCATCGTCTCTATGTCCATAAAACATGTGGAAACTATTGTGCTGTTACGTGCATAGCTATGCCGCCATAGACAATCAATATATTCCCAATAAAGATACAACAGTTTTATTTTGCGGGAGTGAAAAACACCAGCACAATACTATATATAAAATAAAACAACATAAATTATGAAAACTGGTCAGTATAGTGGCTTTATGAGATACTGATCGCTGAGGGGTTTTATGTCACCATATGACCATAGTTAAATTTAATATCCGAAGGTAGTGTTTGGGTTTTTACACCGGAGTTAAATTAAGATCAAAATATAAATACGTACCTGTTAGTCCATCATTATATTGTTGTAAGGCCCATATTTGTTAGAACATGCTTTCCTTAAAGGTTAATTGGCCTAAGTTTTCATGATATATAAACCCGTCCATTTTGATGCTATATTTATCCATTTGTTGAGAGGTATTGTTTTCACAATTCTTGTCGATATATGAATCATTCGTGCAATGCAAACTGAAAGTTTATTATGGTGGAATTTGCCCATTTTATGTTTAAGTCCCCAATTTGTTCACTTTTGTAGAGGAAGTTGAAGGTACATAGAGACTAGCTAATTGTATTGTACCATTAAACAAAGGTATAACACGCATGGTCACTGTATCCCATCAATTGCAAGAATCCACGTCGATATATGGCATGCGAATGAATTATTGAAAATATAAGGTATTCACAATGAAAACGACAATAGTTCAATTTCCAATAAGTTGGATAGGCTCCAGAGTAGTAGGTATGTAATAATTAGCCGCTAATGCATACTACATACTCTCCCGTTTTAAAATATAAAGTATTCAAAAATTTTACCAAATTAGTGAATAAACACTCCAAAAGATAATGGCCACGGGTATACCTACCATTAATATCTATCACCAACCCAAATATAGTAATCGGAAGAGGTTGTATACATCATTTGTCCTTCCATATAATGTCTTAAAATTATTTGATATCTTATGGGGGGTGTTTGGGACTGCTCCATAAACTCCACCGTGAAGCAGCTCCACAAAAAATTGAAGTTTGTGGAGTGCTCTCACAACTCCACCATTTTTTCTCTAACAGAGTGCGTGGAGCTAAAACCGTTTGGCTAAAAAACATGGAGCGGAGCTGAAAACATGGAGCGGAGCAGTCTCAAACACCCCTTATATTTCAGAACGGAGGGAGTATAACACATGCTTACTCCCTCATTATAAAAATATAAGGTAAGATTTAACTCAACACAATTTCCTTATTATGGTGGTTATTATTAATTGATGAACAATGCCACCGTAATTTGTGGTAAAATTAATTTACTGGTCAATGGTCGATCCATGAATTCAAAGTCAGCCGTTTAAGCATTCTTTTTATAACAAGGCTAGGTTAAGCATTTTTTTTTTATTTTTTGACAACTAGTATTTCTTTTTCAGATTATAAGTCATTTTGATTTCTATATATATACTCAATAAAACCTAGCTATATATATAGAAAACTAGCTAGATATTTGCTAAGCATCTAGATATATACCTGTTATTTCTAAATACTCAGCAAAACCTAGCTATATATACAGAAAACTCAAGACAGCTTACAGTTTAGAACGGATGGAGTATTTTTAGTAGACGGAGATAGGATCTAGTAGCTAGATTTGTACCGACTGCTATCATAGACTGATCCGGTGGTTGTGCTAGCCATTAAAATATAATGTGTCGTCATCACGCAGCTTATCGCTCGTCTCAATCCAAACGCGTTGTTTAAATTTTATGTCAATTTTAGTTTGGATCAAGAAATAATGGCTAAGCATAGTTTTAATTTTTTATTAAAAAAGGAACAGAAATAGCGCAGGATAGTAGTTGCCTTGGTCAGAAGGTAGCTGCTGGATGGAAGCAGCCAGCTGAGTCTGAGTGTAGCTGAGATCGACGGTGGACATGGTAAAGCCCACCGGAAATTGAATTGACCACGTGCTTGATTGACTTGGATCCGTATATCCATCATTTGCTGTCTCCTGTCAGGATCAAACAACGATGAGACAAATTGTTTTCAAAAAAATAAATTGTGTCTGCCTCAGTTTGACTTTGCTCGACTAGTTGATTTTCGATTAACATAATCTAGACAGTTGTTTTTCATTTGACTTGTTCTGCTATGCATGATACTGACAGTACTGCTGGTCAAATAGCTTCTCTATTCTTTGTTTCTCCTGGAATATATACTTGAAAACCTATTTAATTAAAATATAAGCGAAACTTAGGTGAAGGACGAGGGCGAGGAGAGAAGCCGGCCGGAAACGTCCCATTTCAGGCCTTGACATGTTCTCTAGGTAGGAGCATAGGCGCTCTTGGCAGGTGCCTGCACGAATATGAAACCTGCCAAATTGTCTAGCCTCATTTTTAAAGAAGAGCTAGAGAGAGAAGGAGATGCAGATGCTTGTACTGGATGCCTAATCAGTGCTTTATTGTTAATGAATAATGATGTGCCACACCGCCCAATTATTATTGGGTGCCTTCTTAAACATTCTCTTTGCATTTACAATCTTAAAAGTTTCCAGACCAATGCTAGGAATACCCTAATGTAGTCCTCTAAATATTCTGTTCGATTCTGATACGAAATACTTGGCATTGTAGAGTTTAGATTTGTACATGCATAGTGATGTGTTAGTGTTATTTTCATGGGAAAGGGAAATTCGGATGAATATCAAGAGCAATGTGTTGGATCAAGTGCCGCCACATATTCCAGTCAAATAGGTTTATTGCACTGAAAGGGAAAACAAAATTCACTGAAACCACATGTATATTTGGTTCTATAGTATCAAACTCCAATAAATTATAAACCACACGCTTATTAGAAGTCTGTTGGGAGGAAGTACTAATACAATTCTTCAGTGAAGGAGCCAAAACTCACAGTGATTCAAATGGATTATTGTTGCTTTGCGAAAGGTTTTATAATTTGTTTTCCTAGAATTCTGGATGTTGGTTTTCTTGGGAACTTTGAAATTGCACTATCTACAAAATAAGAGAAAAGTCTTTGAACTGTGTACTAATGATCCTATAGTTTTGCATATATATACTCTCTCTATCCCCAAAAGAAAGCACTTGTAGATAGAGTACTAAGTCAAACCATCTTTATCTTGACCAAATCTTTACAAAAAAAAACTCAATACGAGTTTTGCTCCGGTGGTCCTTTCCATAAAAACTTCACGAATCTTGAAGCATCCAAGTAATTATAGTTTAATTAATTCTGAGATGGGTATTATCCTCCTCGACTCAGGCCAAGCCCAGCCCATGCCCATCAATTATTTTGGATCTCATCCTCCGATCCGATAGGCACGGGTCGGCAAGTTTTTATTTTGACTCACGCATGGCCGCGGCGCAATCATCCCCGGCCTTCCTCAGGATGCTCGATGAAACACCACACGAATGGCACGCGTTCCCTGGTTGCCTGGTTGGAGCATATGAGACGACAGTGTATGGCCAGCATGCCAATGAGCTGGGCGTTGATGTAGGTCAGTAGGCCGATCGCCAGCTTGGACGTGCGAGGTTGTTGCGACCCAACCCACCAACGACGACGGCACCGGCCGGCGAGCACGCGTTCGGTTCTTGGGGCCCTGTGTAGCTGTAAGCATGTATAGAAGACGCTTGGAATCAACTTGCCGCTGATCCTGGACGAGGTCCTCCTGCAAGGACCGATAGGGTCACGGCCATTGCCGGCGCACCGAGCGACAGGAACTATCTGGATGGACGCCATGACCCATGAGGCGCTTGGAGTAGGATGCGAACAGGAAGGACGTCGAGCTCCACTACTACGTACAGGCGAAGCTCTGCCTCCCTCTGGGCGTACCTGACGCTCACCGACGACGGCGAGGCCGGAATAGTTCACACGAACATGTCCGCGCGTGCTGGTCGATCCTGTGGGCATGCGCGGGCCACGATCTATGGAAGGGTAGGGCCGGGCCAAATAATTATCAGGACGTAATTAATTAAAATAATTACTTAGATGCTTTAAGATATGTGCAGTTTCCATGGAAAGGACCATTGGAGCAAAACTCAATACAAAATATTTATGGTAGCGATTAAATAAGTGTCATTAGATCCCATGAAATGTATTTTACTGTATATCTATTTGAAACTATAATTGTTCATACTATTTTCTACAAATAGTGAAATCTAAAATACGTGGAGTTTAATAACCAGATGTAAATATGTAATTTTTTTGGAACGAAAGGGAGTAGTAGGTAATAATAAGTTAACCGAAAATATCTGATGAGTGATATGATGTATGCCGAACTGCATGTTACGTGCTTCAACAATCCATTTAAAATCCAAGGATCTTCAACGATCTTCCCTCCAAGGATCTTCGTTCCAAGTTTGTAAGCCACCGAAGCAGTCCATTTTTAAACAACACGTCGTCAACTGAATTTAGGTAGGGTGAGCAAATATGGTCCGGTGAAGTGGCCTCTTTCGAGTACGTGGCATATATGGCTCCACCGCGTTGCTCTTTATGCACGCGTACGGTCGTTTTCCCGGCAAAGCCGGTGCAGGAGCAGGAGGGCCGCTGAAACCGATCCATCCAACATCATCCCCCTGATGCATGCACCAACTCAATTTCCTTGCATTGCTCGGCTGTCTCGTCGCCTCTGTGTGGGCAAACGAGCCTAAACCGAAACCACTTTTCCTATCGATCTGGTGCGAGGTGCATATATATATAGTTGGTTTCATCATCATGTTATTTCCTTCGCCCATCCGTTGTTTCCTTTAGTTAGTTAACATGTATGTTAGTCGATCGTCCTCCACTTTCTATTTGCTTTGAAAACATTTATCCATTTCTAGCTTGACTTCTTAGTTGTCAGCATCTTTACTGCGGAATACCTCTATTTCGTCACACACGTACCTGCCTGCGCGCGCTACTCCAACCAGCCAGCAACCGGCCGGCTTGGGATTTGGGAACAAATCGCCACTTCACATGTCGGCAACCCAAAACCACCTTCCCCGTTCGTCGGTTAGGCACCGCTCGCGGCCTTTGATCAGTTACTTACCCCCATTCGTCAGGTAGGAGTGGCCGCGTGGGCAGCATAGTCCATAACTACATTCCTCACTCATTTGACCCCATTTACCCTTTCCTTTGGATAAACAATAAACAACAGTAGTAGGTTAACAGAGAATTAGTTTATTTTCCGCTCCAATCCACATACTCCCTCGGTTCCAAATTACAGTTCACTTGAGTTTCAGCTTTGGCCCAATCTGCCAAAAATTTGCACTGTCACGATATACTGGAAAAGTAGTGTTTATCTAAACAAGCTCATCGGCGTGGGTGTAGTTGCACCACTCGACATTCACACACCTCACAGTCACAGCGACTCATGGCGTCCAAAGCGGTTTCGGTTCTACATTATATATGTTCTGAAATCTCCGACTCTTGTCAAGAGGAAGCATTGCAACTCAGAAGATACGAAGCAGGAGATTAAATTTTAACGCTTCGCAATCAGATAAAAACTGTCATCAGAGTTAACAGGAAGCAGTAGTGGAACCTCTGAATAATAAGCAAATGGCGGTTCCAGACAAACCTTTGAATACCAACAGCTATGAGACCTCTGATTTGTAAGCAATGTGGACAAAAATTGAGACATTTGTAAGCAATCAACCAAAATTGCAAGTCAAACTCCCAAAGCAGTATAGCTATGCTTTTTCTTTTTTTTTTTTCCTTTTACCACAGTGCTACGAATAAAGGCTATATCCGGTGAATTTACCAACTCCGTTAGAACCGACACAAACAACAGTATGTGAATCATGTTTCCCCATCCAAGTTGGGATTGGGGAGAACCGAGACGCAGATGAGCTAGCTTACTTATCAAGGCTAAGATGCGTTTAGGGCATCAAGTTGACGCTGGAGCTCCTCGAGATCATCATCAATAGCACTGGAACTCACTGGCACAGCTGGTTCTGCATATGAATCAGCATCTGGAAGCTCACGGACAAGACCTTCTGGTAGGATATCTGTAGAATTTCAGTGTAAAAAGGTGTCCGGCTGATAAGAGGAAATATACTTTGTTCTGATCTGAAAATGTCATTTCATTTACCTGGAGTGTTACGAATGCTTGATGTCCCAGTTTCTTCATCATCAACAACACTGCATATAAAAATAAAAATTATAATAAAAAAACTGAAATTTATGAATCAAGCATGTTTCAAGACAAACAAAATATTACAATGGCACCAGCATCAAAGGTTTCAACTTTGAACAAGGCTAGCCATAAACTTTTAGGTACTAATGAGTGTTCGGTTTCAACTTTGAACAAGGGTACAGTGTTCCATTGGTCCACCACAATGTTATTAGCTCAGTTAGCTATATATGGATAACCCACTCAATTGAAATGGTAGCTAATGAAACACTAGGTCGCATCAGTAATATTCATATTAGTAGTACTTTTCAGTAATATATACATATCTTTGACGAACGTTGTTACACATTTGTTTATGACACAAATAAATCAGTATTCTCAAGTAAAATAAATTTAAGTTGATGTCAAATGATTTACCTAATATTCCAATCGTTGTCTAGGTGGACAGGACATTCATTTTCTGCAGATGCTTCAGCTTCCAACTTAGTCTTTGCTGCTGCATCTCTAGCAGGTTTGGAGTCCATATATTCTTTCTGAAAATGATGATGTTAGAAACCCTTCATCAGTTTTCGCATTTAGCATAGCAATAATTTGTGGGAAGACAAACACCTGTCTCTGAACACATGCTGGATTCGAGCATTGTGGATTTGGCCTCATTTCCATTGCAGGGAAATAATCCTTAAGTGAGTTATATCCCTGCAAATCATGAATGAATAGATAAAAAGATTTCAAAAAAAACTATCATTCATATGAAATGTAGGGATGGATATACTGGATCAACATGAGACACGGTGGTCTAACCTTTCAAGCCCAAAATTATTTGTATTAACCCTAACAAATATACTCCCTCCAGTTCCAAATGTAGGTTGCTTTAGGATTCTATCCGGTCAAACTTTTTTAACTTGGCCCATCTATATATGGAAAGTTTAACTTGGCACATGGTTGAGATTACTAGATTTATCATGGAAAATGGTTTCATGATATATAGTTTGCACTATTTAAAGCATCACATTGTAGTAGTGGGTGTTTGTGTGTGTGGGTCTGGGTCTATGTATGACTCTCTCTTCTTCTATTAATACAATGATACGCAGCTCTCCTGCGTGTTCGAGAAAAAAAGAGTGGAGACTGTTGCTGTCCTAAAGGACTTATGTTTCGAATCAGAGGGAGCATATCATACGCACCACATTTAAGCAAGAAACTAAAGGAAACAGTATTTACAATCTGAAGAATCCAAAGAAGAGAAGACTTTGTGGATGAATCCGCAACTGAGTGGGCTTAAGCTTCAGTTAATCGGGGGAGGGGGGTTATTTAGGGGAAAATGGAAACCTCCAAAAAGTTTGCAGGATTACCAACGCCATAGTTAAAATCAAATAATTACCAAGTAAGGGGAAACTTGTCCAAAGTTCAACAAATATTTCAGAGCATTCTGGACCAGGAGACCGGCAACAACACCCTGCAAAAACAATATTTATTAGACCTAGAAAAGGAATGGGAGAGGAGGTATGAACTTCTGGTGAAGACGAAAGATGAATTCTAAGTGTAAAGACTGCAATGCATCCTCAGAGTGGTAGTACACAATCATGAAATGTTTGATCCACTAGATTACAGTTGTTTCCAACAATGTTGAGAAATACTGTAGATATTACATATAAACGGCAACTATACACAAATATAGCTTCCATGTTACATTGCAGTTGATGGAAAAAATTGCGTGAGGGCCATCTACATGAAAACACACTGCGGACGTACAGCTGACGCATGGCCCATGAGGCATCTGATTCACCATGCTGGATGGTGATGATGATATTGTGGTCCACACATCAGCTGCACAGACCGCACGACGTCGCATAGGGACGGTCCACACCAGATTTTTTCCCCAGTTGATCATGCTTTATAGAGTGAAAGGAAACCTGCCTTAAAAAAAAGGGGGCAGACCCAGTGCCAAAGGCTCCCACATGAGTGAGGTCTGGGGAAAGGAAAAACCGAGGCAAGCCTTTCCCCCGCAAAATCTGCGGAGAGGCTGCTTCGAACCCACGACCTGGTGACTTAGTGAGACAGCTCTCACCACTACACCAGGCCTGCCCTTCTTCTTCCAAGACTCCCTTTGTTCTTCTTAATATAATGAGAAAAAGCAAAGCACACAATAAAATCACGATGTCTCAAAACTAATGAAAAGATGCATTGGTCCATATAAGGCTACCAGGCACTACACAACACGAATAATTGAAACATCACTGATTCAAGCATCGAGACAGTGGCAAATAATAGTACAAAAGAAATGGTAAAAGGATAAAACAACGCCTCACCATTGTAGTTGGCAAAGAGGCAGCACAAACACCTTCTCGCTTAAGTGTACGCTCATCCACTCCAGATGCTACAACCTATAATTGAAGGTATTACAGACAAGTGATACAGAAATGAAAAGGAAATATTATGGAAGTTCACAGGGGACATCTCTGTCAAGCCAGAATAACCATTGAAATCTCAGCACGGAAAATGGTAGGAATGACAATATGAAATACACATCCACAATCTAAAAGTATCAAATTCACAAGAGCACACTGCACACCATTAAACAAGAGTAGCAAATATAAGATCAAAAGAACATACCAATGGAGGAGCACATGCAAAACATGCAGTTTCACCAGGAACCAGCAGTTGTATATGACCAGAAACAGCATCTTCTGAGACACCTGTTCATAGTCAGAAGCTATCTCAGCCTTTTGTACCGTCACTATCACTATGAGTTCAATAAAAAATTGGCTGTAATCCAGTAAGCTTCAAAACTTAAACTTGTGTGTGTATTTCTGTGGGTTGCAATTACATCCTGTTTTCCAAACCAATTATGTGAAACATAGATCTGTTTTGATCCATAATCCGGTATAACTATGTTGAACATCCTTACAAAATTTAAGCAGTAACGCAGTAAAATAGGATCCTGACAGAAAATCAGTTTCCCTTGTGTGCCTTGAAAAATTAGCAATGCACAAGGTTCAACTGATGACCAAGTATCATGGCTGAAGGATACTGACTAGTGATATAAAACAAGGAGAAAACACTGTACAAGTGAAGCTTGCTTGACACATTTGAGGTGTGATTAGGGTATACAATGAGATACAATGGCAGCATTACACAAGAAAAGTAGGCAATAATCATATTGTTAATTAATCATTAATAGGAATGTGGTTTCTGAAAAGTTTTGCTGTCAATAAATGCAAGTTTGAGACAAAAAATGTAATTTACAACTTACCAGACTCCATCCACGTCTGACCAAGCTCATTGCATGCCTGAAAAGCAGGTACAAAGAACAAATAAGCAAATTCCCACCAATGAACTGCACCATAATACATAACAATGCACATAATGTTATTATAAGGCACGTGAAGGAGGGACCAAATAATTTAGTTGTCTGTGGACAAATCACCTGGTTTACAACCATACGAGCTTCATAGTTATCGACACAGCTCAAGACAAGATCAACTCCAGTGCTACGCTCATGAGAGCTCTGTGCTTTTAAACTTGCCAAAAATGTTTCGAAACCTTTGACTGTAGTAATATTCAGTGAGTAGCTCTACAGAAGAAAAAGATGTTAGAATAGGTTTTCTTATAAGTAGAAGGAATACAATGGTATTGCTACTCCATCCAATACAGCCGAAAAAAAGAAATCATGCCTGCTATTTTGCCTCTCATAAGACAATGTACCAAGTTGGAGCACGTAATAAAGATAGTAAAGAGGAAACAGTACAACAAAAACTTCTAGTTTTATACATATACAGTGGAAGATGAGTAAGTAATGGAAAGTAGTAAACATTAAGAATGGTTAGTTCAACAAAAACTGCATGCTCTAGATTTGTCACTTCTACCAAAAACTAATGATGCCCAGAATCTAATGAAATGATTTGGTTTACTGATGTAGGAAAAAAGGCTAACAGAGAATATTGATGCTGGGCATAGTTGCTCACCTCCAACACAACATCAGGATTTATTCCAGAAAGTGTCTGTACAGCAGCATCTGTTTTGGTCATTCCAACCTATCAAAGTATATGGACTGAATATAGTCACAATCTGATTTGAATTATGTTCTTGCAGTCTTGCAAAGCAGTGAGCATAAGTACTTCAACATGAAAAATGTCTTGGTGTAAAACAAACAACAACAAAATAAATACTGTCCTGGAAGCTTACTTGTTCTGGACGAAAGAACAACCTATTCATGTTAGCCAACTCAACTGTGTCATAGTCATACAACAACAGGCGTCCAATTCCACATCTAGTGAGCATCTCCGCAGCAACACTACCAACACCACCTATGCCCTGTAAAGAGAAGGACAATGAATGAAAGATTTGCTCTGAGTTGAATTTTCCCATCTATATGTGCGAAATTATCTTTTCATGCATGATGTGATGAAGCTACAACCTCTTTGTTTTTACAACTTTGAACTGTTGTCCTAAATCAAGCTGAAACTAATATCAACATGCAGAAATAACAATAGCTCGATAGCTGGTTGTTCTAAACAGGTATTGTAACTATATTTCCCAATATTCAGCACATAATACACGGTATACCTAGATCGATCTCTAGACAGATAAATATACTCGAGTTTGCATGGTCCCAAAGGACCCTTGAGCTTCGTGATATCCAAATCACATTTTCAATACCATGGAGAGAGAGGCTCCCTCTACTCAAGGATGGAAGTAAATGCCAATTTCGAAATTCCGAGCTGATGTAACCATGTTTGAACAGTAGCAATGCTAAATTAGGTGAGAAGGATGCTTACAACGATGGCGACGGAGTAGTCCCTGATGCGCTCATAATTCTCCACTACACCCATCCGCTGCAACGCCATAAGTCTGCTGTAGGGGTTGTTGTCCACCACTTCCGCGCTCATGTCCTGCATCCCCAATTTCGCGCAAACAGAGTAAAATTCACGATTTGTCCAAAACTATGGCACTCAATTTGCACAGCCCAGAGCGCCTGAACGCCGAAATCAGCCCTCAGATCGTACCTTAATCTTGGATCGAGAAGCGGCGCCGGCGGCGGCCGGATTCATCATCGCCACTAACCGCTCCCGCATCTAGCAATCAGATGAACCGGGATCAGGAATTGGAAAGGCACAGCAGAAGGGAAGATGGCTATAGAAACTACCGAGATCCATGGTGCAGCCAGGTGGGAGGGATTACCCGATCGATGGTGGAGGCGAGGTCGTCGGGATGCTGCTTGAGCGCGTCGAGGTCCCGGAGCAGCGTGCCGAGCTGCTCCTTCTCCATGTTTCCTCACCGCTCTCCGGCGTCTCCGCTGCTTGCTTGCTGCTATGCCTATGCTCCGCCGCCGTGCGTGGCCGATGACAGAGACAGCCGCAAGTCTAAGCAGGAGCGCTGGTCTCAGGTGTCGGACTGATGACGCATTCCACGTGACGTGGCAGGCCCCCGTTTGGTAGCGCTCTCGTGCCGCTCTGGCTCCAGCTCCAGCTACACTCGGTTCAAACTCACTCAACTCCAACGTCACTCGCTCCGGCTCTGGCTCGTCTCCAGACGGTGCGGTGGGGCCGTGTGGGCAAACCTCCGCGACGGAGAGAGGGGACGCGGGCGGGCCACGCCACGACGGAGAGAGGCGCGGGGCCGGGTCGAGACCATCGAATCCAGAGCGAATCGATGGGAAGTGGAACCGTAGGAAAACCTGAATCGCTTCCATCCAGCAGACTATCGTTTGGAGCGACGTCGCTGTTTGGTACCGCTCCTCCGATTCTAGGGAGCTCTATCAAACTGGGCTTTACAAGCAGTGAGTATGGCCGTATGGGCCGCAGTCTAGGACCATTTTTTTTGAAACGGCTAGCTCTACGGCCTTGTTATTGAAACCAAACACTTTATAGTCTCTGGGAGGGGGTTTGTCTAGACATGTGACTCATCCGGGTCCCAACTCACCCCTAAGCTAGCTAGAGCATGCGCAATTGAATTACAAATTCTAGGAACAAGGAGAACATCATCACATACGAAATGCTCGTGAAGAAGGACCCATGCATCCTTAATCAACATACCACTAACCGCCAGGTCCATCGATGACGTGAGAAGCGCCTGTTGAAGGAGCGCCGAATCTACCTTGACTTGGACCCAAGAGATCCCATAATCCATTGCCGATTGCAAGGCTTTCGTACATGCCGCTGCTTCTGCTGATAACACATCCGGTACCGCTGTCAGTCCCCCTGCTCCAGCGATGGTAGGTTCACCATGATGATCCCTAACAATGAAACACCATCCGCCCTTGTGTGTATCTTGAACAAAAGCATCATCACTATTGATCTTAAGTTGTCCCAGAGGTGGAGCATGCTAGCGCTGCACTGGTCTTTGTATTCGGTCCGATATGCCCTTCTCCTTGCCTATAAGGTCACCCACAAGGCTGAGGACTGCACCCACAACCTCTCCCCTGGACAGACCGTGCTTGCCATGATCAATTTGGTTTCGGACGCTCCACCACTTCTAGAGTAGGATTATTGTATTCAGTCGATCATCCTCCGTCAGGTGTATCACCGCTTCAACCACCTCCCATGCCGAGCTCTTGAGTAGCAGCTCTAATCGAACATGTTCTAATTGGAAGTCAGCCCAGGAGTGTTTTACAAACTTGCACTTCAGGAAGCAATGACCACCATCTTCATCCAGTCGATTGCAAACTAGACAACGTGTGCCAAGCTTGATTCCGCGCCTCTGTAGGTTCATCTTTAGTGCCAAACTATTCCACGCTAACCGCCACAGAAAATGTTTCAGCTTCGGGGGACATGATATCTTCCATAATCTTTGCCAGAACGAGGTTGCACACTCGAGAGCAAGGCTGCCCGAGCTACACTGCCCTCCTAGCGAACCTGCTCCATCTCCTTGCCATCGTCTAGGACATGGTATGCTGACTTGACCGAGAACAAGCCCCTTCTATCAAAGTGCCAGGTAAAGTGATCTTCAGGAGGGTTCGTTGGCGTAGCCAAGATGTGCATAACGTCCTCCTCCCAAAAAAACATCCCAAACAAGCTGTTCGTCCCACCATCCCATCATCGAGTCCAAAAGCTCCTCCACGCGAGTTAGCAAAGTCAGCCCACGTGGAGTAATAGGGCGTCTAGTGAGCCCATGACCGACCTAGGGGTCCTCCCAGATCCTGATATTGCTCATATCCCCAACACGTGAAAGGTCCTAATGGCTAGAGGGGGTGAATAGCCTATTAAAATTTTCTACAACAACACTTAACAAACCGGTTAGACAAATATGAGGCGAAGCGAATGTTGTGCTAGCCTACTAAAAATGCAAGCCACCTACCACAATTCTAATGAATATAATATCTAAGCACACAATGGCTATGTCACTATACTAAGTTAGTGTGCTCTCAAAAACTAACTAAAAACCCACACTAACCACTAGCCCCGACACAAGCTTGCTCTTAAAATTAATTACACTAAAGAGCAAAGCAACACTAGAAATATAAATGCAAGAGGGGATGGTGATGATTATACCGACGTGTCGAGGTATGAGCCAATCACAAGATGGAGCCAATCAACCACTATGAATACCAAGAAATCTTAGGACAAAGATTTTTTACCGAGGTTCACTTGCTTGCCGGCAAGCTAGTCCTCGTTGTGGTGATTCACTCACTTGGAGGTTCACGCGCTAATTGGCATCACACGCCAAACCCTCAATAGGGTGTCGTCCAACCAACACAAGATAAGGATCACACAAGCCATGAGCAATCCACTAGAGTACCTTTTGGCTCTCCGCCTAAAAAAGGTCAAGAACCCCTCACAATCAGCACAATCGAGCGGAGACAATCACCAACCTCCGCTCAATGATCCTCGCTGCACCAAGCCATCTAGGTGGCGGCAACCACCAAGAGTAACAAGAGAATCTTGCAACGAAATACGAATACCAAGTGCATCTAGATGCAATCACTCAAGCAATGCACTTGGATTTACTCTCAATCTCACAAAGATGATGAATCTATGATGGAGATGACTGGGAGGGCGTTGGCTAAGCTCACAAGGTTGCTATATCAATGCAAATGGTCAAGAGAGTGAGCTTGAGCTGGCCATGGGGCTTAAATAGAGAGCCCCCATGAAAGAGCCATTGGGCTCTCACTGCAGCCTGTTACGAGGTGACTAGATGGGCCGGTCAGATCGACCGGACGCACCAGCCCTAGCATCTGGTCACTGATCATCGTCCACGTGTCCCCTGCATTCAATGATATCCGCACGATCTCAATGGTCAAGTGACTCAGTGCAACGCCTAAGTCACGACCAGACGCGTAGGCAAGCGAATCGGACGCATCGTGCCCGCGTCAAGTCCTGACGTCACTAAGTTGACCTGACTCGCACCCAAGCTGAGTCTGGTCACTTCTAGTAAGCATCCAGAGTCACTTTTTAGCTATTGGACGTGTCCGCTTAAGTGTGATCGGACTCAGGCCAGAGTTCGGTCCTTCTTCTCCTTTACACGCCAAACAACACGACTGACGTCACCGTACGTCACCACGACCGGACTCACCCTCCTATGCATCCGGTCTCTTGCTCTCCTCTACGTCTGATCACAGACTGAGAGCAGCATCACATCTTACACCACTGACCGGACGTGCAGGTCCAGCGTCTGGTCATGTGTTCGGTCAGTTCTAGTGACTCCCTCAACTTCACTAACTTCGTCACCCTTGATCAAATGTGCCAACCACCAAGTGTATCACCTTGTGCACGTGTGTTAGCATATTTTCACAAACATTTTCAAAGGTGTTAGCACTCACTAGAATCTAAATGCATATGCAATGAGTTAGAACATCTAGTGGCACTTTGATAACCGCATTTTGATACGAGTTTCATCCCTCTTAATAGTATAGCTATCGATCATAAATGTGACCACACTCGCTAAGTGTCTCGATCACCAAACCAAAAAGCTCCTATCAAGTTTCACCTTTGCCTTGAGCTTTTTGTTTTGTCTTTCTTCTTTTTCAAGTCCAAGCACTTGATCATCACCATAGTCACACCATCATCATGATCTTCACCATTGCTCTATCACTTGGAATGTGCTACCTATCTCATAATCACTTTGATAAACTAGGTTAGCACTTAGGGTTTCATCAATTCACCAAAACCAAACTAGAGCTTTTAATCTCTCCATTTTTGATAATTGATGATAACCCTTAGACAAAGATATGAATTGAAATTCATTTGAATCCATATTGCTTTCCCAAGCATATTTACCATGTGTAAAAGGATATGAACAAGTTTCATGAACCCCAATTGGTAGCAATTGCTCCCCCTATATATGTGCTAAGAGTTTGGATTGAAGCTTGCACATATGCTTAGATAGGAAATGTAGGAGTCAATGTCTACCAAATAATGCTAAGGTATAAGAGATGTACCTTTAAAGCGTGATACCAATCGGAGTGCACCATTATAACATCCTTAGCACCATTAATAACTAGACATTCATAAAAACTAGAATACCCCATGAGATCAATATTAGAAGCAAGGGTCTAGTTTTCATAATATGAACACAAGTCTAGTTACTCGACCTATGCATGCTAGTTTTTCATTTCGTCATTCAAACCTACAACTAACATATACCACACAAGCATGGAATTTTTAATTTAAAATTTGTGCCATGCAAGCAAACATATGAAATGCACATTCAAATGCACCAATCAAGTTTATGAGCTTGCTCCCCCTACTTGTATACTCAAAATTTTAATTGATCCCCTTACTTTCTCATATCTCTTCCACTATATCAAGGTTCTCCCCCTTTGTCATTTAACCTTATCTTTGTGTAATTTCTCCTCCTTTGTCATCAATGGCCATAAAGGTTCAATTTTAGATGGGTTAAGATTATCAATATCAATCAATGGGGTGAGGATCATTTTCCCAAATTTGGTCCAATCTAGAACACTTGCCAAAGATATTTAACTTAGTTTGATCCAAGGACAAGCTTCTTTATGTCTCCAAATAAGGGTTATCTTGTACCATGTTGAGTTAAACACTTGTAGCTCATTTTCTAGATCAAATACTAGGTTCACAAACCCATAAATGTCATATGCTACCACTAGATCATGTCAAGCATAGAAGCAATATTGGTACCATAAAAGCATTAAATTCATTTGATTTTCATAAATGAGCCTAAAAGAGATGAGGAGTGACTAGATGCACTAAACATGTCCTTAACAAGGATGTATGCCATGCCAATCAACTTTTATCTTGGATTGCTCGAATGAGAGGCATGTCATATGAGTGGGGGTGCATCAACACATATTTGAGAAATCTAATATGTTCAACTCATTCCTTGGCTTATAAAACCTTTTCTCATCCAATGGCTTGGTGAATATATTGGCAAGTTGATCTTCGGTACCTACACTCTCAACTGACATGTCCCCTTTTTGTTGATGATCTCTTATGAAATGGTGGCGGACATCAATGTGCTTTGTTCTTGCATATTGAACCGGATTGTTGGTGAGCTTGATAGAACTCTTATTGTCACATAGCAATGGAACTTTCTTGAACTTGATTCCAAAGTCATTCAAGGTGGTCTTCATCCAAAGAATTTGTGCACAACAACTACGGCGGATATGTATTCGGCTTCGGTGGTTGATAATACAACACTATTTTGTTTCTTTGATGACCATGAAACAAGTGATCTTCTCAACAATTGACATGTGCGCGAGGTGCTCTCCTTTCAACCTTGCATCCCACATAATCCGAGTCGGAATAACCAACTAGCACAAACTTTGCTCCTTTGGGATACCACAAACCAACATTTTATGTATGCTTCAAGTACCTCAATATTTTCTTTGTTGCCTTTAAATGACTTTCTTTTGGTGAGGCTTGAAATCTTGCACATATGCACACACTAAACATGACATCCGGTCTTGATGTGGTCACATAGAGTAGGCTTCCAATCATAGACCGATGCAACTTTTGATCCACCATGTTGTCACTTGCATCGCTATCCAAATTATCATTTGTTCCCATTGGTGTACTAATGGCCTTTGCTTCATTTATACTAAACTTCTTGAGCATGTCTTTGATGTACTTGTCTTGACTCACAAATATACCATTCTTCAATTGCTTGATTTAAAGACCAAGAAAGTAACTCAACTCTCCAATCATGGACATCTCAAACTCATTAGTTATTATCTTTCCAAACTCTTCATAAAAGTCTTGATTGGTTGATCCAAATATGATGTTATCAACATAGATTTGCAACACAAACATGTCTTTGCTAATCTTCTTGGTGAAAAGAGTGGTGTCAACCTTACTCATTATGAATCCCTTTGAGAGGAGAAAGTCCCTCAACCTCTCATACCATGCTCTAGGTGATTGCTTCAAGCCATACAATGCCTTCTTCAACTTGTACACATGGTCAGGCTTCTTGTCATCTTCAAAACCGGGAGGTTACTCAACATATACTTCTTTATTGATATAGCCACTGAGAAATGCAATCTTGACATCTATTTGATAGAGCTTGATGTTGTGGACACAAATATAGGCTAGTAAGATTCTAATTACTTCCAATCTAGCAACGGGGGCATATGTTTCTCCAAAGTCAAGACCTTCAACTTGTGTATAGAATTGTGCTACCAATCTTGCTTTGTTTCTTACTACTATCCCATCTTGATCTTGCTTATTTCTATAAACCCATTTGGTTCCAATCATATTGTGTCTCTTTGGTCTCTCAACTAGTTCTCATACTTGATTTCTAGTGAAGTTGTTCAACTCTTCATGCATAGCATTCATCCAATCAACATCCTTCAATACTTTATCTATCTTCTTTGATTCAATGGATGACACAAATGAGAAATGCTCACAAAATAAAACTAATCTTGATCTAGTTTACACACCTCTAGAAATATCTCCAATTATAGTGTCTAATGGATGATCTCTTGCAATATGAGTTGGTTGGAGAATAAGAACATTGCTTGCACTTGCTTAATCATTGGGTTGAGATGATGTACTAGCCACTTGATCTTGCACATTGTCATGAGAGTCACTTGAACTTGCTTGATTAGTGTCAACTTGCACATTTGAGTTAGAGAGCACTTGCACTTGATCATCTTCTTCATCAACCACTTGCCTAGGCCTTAATTCACCAACATCCATGTTTTTCATGGCATTTAAAAGTTGAATCCTCTAACATTTTCTAAATTCTCATTCTCATCTTGTGAACCCTTGGTTTCATCAAATTCAACATCATGTACTTCCTCAAGGGTACCACTTGCCAAATTCCAAACTCTATATGCTTTGCTTGTAGTGGAGTAACCAAGTAAGAATCCTTCATCACATTTTTGTCAAACTTGTTCAATGTAGTGTCTTTCTTCAAGATATAGCATTTGCAACCAAAGACCCAAAAATATACAATGTTGGACTTTCTACCATCAAGAGCTCATATGGTGTCTTCTCTTTCAATAGGTGACAATAGAGGCAGTTGCTACAATAGCAAGCCATGTTGATAGCTTCGGCCCAAAAGGATTGACTCACATTGTACTAACTCAACATTGATCTTGCTATATCAATCAAGGCTCTATTTTTCCTCTTAACAAGGCCATTTGATTGTGGAGTGTATTTGGCCGAGAATTGATGTCTAATTCTAAAATTATTACACAACTCATCAATTCTAGTATTCTTGAACTCACTATCATTGTCACTTCTAACCCTCTTGATGGTTGTTTCAAACCCATTATGTATCCCTAGACAAATGACTTGAAAGTTGTGAACACATCACTCTTGTCCACTAGAAAGAATACCCAAGTGTATCTAGTGTAGTCATCCACTATCACAAAGCCATATTTGTTTCCACCGATGCTAGTTTATTGTGTTGGCCCAAATAAATCCATGTGCAATAACTCAAATACCTTGCTAGTGCTCATTATGCTTTTCTTAGGATGGTGTGTTTCTAACTTGTTTGCCTGGCTTGACAAGAGCTACAAAGTTTGTCCTTCTCAAATACAATATCTTTCAAGCCTCTAACCAAGTCATACTTAACCAATCTATTTAATTGTTTCATTCCAACATGACCAAATATTATATGCCATAACCAACACATACTAGACTTAGTGAACAAGCATGTAGACAATTATGCTTCACTAGCATTAAAATCAACCAAGTATAGATTCTCATATCTAAAGCCTTTGAAGATCAAGTTAAAGCCATCTACACTTATGATCTCTACATCATCTACCCCAAATATGCATTTGAATCCAAGATCACACAATTGAGCCGCGGATAGCAAATTAAAGTTCAAGCTCTCAACTAGCAACATATTAGAAATGCTCATGTCATTGGATATTGCAATCTTACTAAGCCCTTTGACCTTGCCTTTGCCATTGTCACCAAATGTGATACTATCATAACCATTATTGCCATTGGTATTGATTGAGTTGAATATTCTTGCATCACCGGTCATGTGTTGAGTGCATCCACTATCAAGAACCCAATGCCTTCCTCCGGCTTTGTAATTGACATACAAAATTAGATCAATTCTTTTTAGGTATCCAAACTTGCTTGGGTCCTTGAAAGTCAGTTACTAAACTCTTTGGCACCCAAATAGCTTTCTTCTTTGCGCCCATCCATGGTGCACCAACGAACTTAGCCTTCACACCATCAGTACCCTTGGTAAGCACATAAAAAAATCAAGCTTAATTGAGGATAAATTGGCTTGAGACTTCTTTTTCATGCACTTTTACTCTATATGACCAACTTGCTTGCAATTTATGCAAAACCGACCATTGTTCTTCACAAAACTAGTCTTGTGAGGAGCAAAAGCCGCTTTACCTTTCTTGGGGTATAGTCCAATCCCTCTTTATAGAGAGAAGCTCTTTAGCTACCCAAGCACATAAGCAAGCGGTCCTCACCACCTTAGACCTTAGCCAAGGTGTGATTGAGCTCTTTTACCTCCTTCTTGAGTGTCTCATTCTTTACCATTAGTGAGGCATCACAAGTGAAACCATCACTACTAGATGAGGTGGAAGTGGAAGTGCTACAAGAAGGGTTAGTGGGAGTAATAATGATAGGCTTATAAAATAATTCATCAATCATATCATAAGTTAAGCCTTTGTCACATGTTACAATATGCTCCTTCTCATTTTGCTCATTAAGTAGAGAGGAATGAGCTTTTTTAAGCTTCTTGTGAGCTTTGCCAAGCTTCTCATGGGCTTCCTCTAGCCTCTCATGAGATGCATTGAGCTTCATCAAAGGCTTGCTTAAGGGCTTTTAGTTCCTTGCGCAAGTCTTTGCATTCTCTTCTCTTAATGTTAAAATGTTCTTTAGCATATTCTAACATTTCAATTAGTTCATCTTTAGTGGGTTCATCATCATTGTCACTTTCACTTTTATTATCATGTTCCTTATCACAACCATCATCATAAGTTTGTACCTTAGTGGCCTTAGCCATGAAGCATGATGGAGTGTTGAAGAGAGAATGCTTCTCATTGATAGCAATTCTTGCAAGAGCCATCTTTTTGGTAGTCTTGTCATCATCGATGTAACACCCCGGTGTTATGCAAGCATTTAGGCACTGCAAATCATGCATATTATGCATCATCAAGCATCATAATCATACATGCCTAATCATGTAAATAATAACTGAAACAATGCTTTGAAACATATGAAACATGCTCGTGAAACATGAATGTTGCATACACTTGTTTATAGTTATTTTTGCCCTAATTATGCTTGCTAGGCTAATAAAACATGTTTGGCTATAATTGTAAATTATCTAGAATTATTTAGCATAATTTTTGGAGCAAAGTTTGTATTCAAACTTTTGACAAAATATGCTTTGAAATTATTATTGAAAATGGTAAAAAATCCTCCCTATTTAGCTTTTACTTCCCAATTCAAAATCTATGCAAAATTTTTAGTTGGTCCCTAAAGCCAAGTTGTAGAGGATTAAATTCTAAGCAACTTTTATTTTTGGGCCATTTTCAAAAGAAGTCATTTTCTTGCTCAAAATGGTACTTGAAAACTGATATTTGAAAATGGAATTTGAAAATGCTTATCTCATTTAATGGGCCGCCGCCTCACTTCTAGCCCATCGCCAAAGCTTAGCCCAGCATGGCCCCTCCTCCTCTCCTCACCAGCGCCTCAGCCTCGCTGCCAGCCCAGCTCACATGCCATGGCCCACCCCTGTCTGTCTCTCTCTCCCCTCATGGACGCGTCCGTCAGCGACATCGTCACATGCCACACCGTTTGAAGGATGGCGCATGTGATGGCCGACGCCGGCCGGGTGGCGTCGTGTGGCCCCATGAGCACGCGCCTCACCCGTTTTCAAGCCCCAGCAACCGCTTCTCCCAAGACTCCCATTTTTTCCTCTCCCGCATGTTGCATTTCTCCCAAGCCCGCGATCGAAGCTTTCGCCGCCTCGCCACCGCGCAGCTCCACCGGTGAAATTGGCCGCCGGTTTGTCACCGTCGCCCACAATCGCGCACACATCACTCCGCCTCACTCTCCGACACCCGTTGCTCGCTGCAGGGTCACCGTTTGAGCAAGGTAAAGCCACCTTGAGCGGTTTTCGACACCGCCATCGGTCATCATGCGCGCAAGACTTGACCTCGCCGTGGAAAGGGCTTCCCGTTCCTTCCCTATCCCCTTGAGTCACCTTCTCGTGTTCGCCATCTTCTCGTGGACCCGGTCGTGCTCCTTCTTGCTCGATCGTGGTGGCGGCAACGGCCGTCGGCCCATTAGCTTGCTGGCATGGCTGCCATGGCGCCTGAACGCTGGCGTGGCGTGGCGTCTCCCTCGACCCTTTCTTTGGGCCGGTCACCTATGGGCGAGCCCGAGCCGAGCCGTCGCTCCTTTCCCTCCGCTTCGGTTACTCAGGCCGAAAGCGACTGTGGGCGGTCGTTCTCGTGGGACGGCCCAAGAGTAATAGGAAAGATGTTTTCGGTTTTTCTTTTATTATTTGGGAAGAGAAATACTTTGAAAATGTTTGTGTACTCATTTTTTTTCTCAAAAATGGTAAAATAAATTTTGTTGTGATCCTCATGACTAGATCTAGGGTTTAAAAATATTGCATGTCAGTTTGCTGACACTTTTCTGTGGAGTTTTATTTAATCATTGAAATTGCTATGTTTTCTTGAGAAAGGCATAATAAATCATAGAAAGATCACAAAAATATGATTTCAAGTTTGTTACTCTTCTTGTGTAATATACTTTCTAGGAAAAATATATGCCATGCATGTCCTGTAGAAAAATTATGAGGTGTAGTTCAAGTGCCTTTAATGGCTGATTTTTGTTATTTTTGCTAGAGAGCAAAATTTGTATAAAACATGCATGTGATAATTTTTGTACAGTGATTATTTACTATTTAGAACCTAGGAAAAATACTAAATCTGTTGTTTGACACTTTTCATAATACAAAGTATTTTCATGCTCATATTTAGGTCCAAGCTTGTCATTTTTGTGTAGGCTATTCCACTTATCCAAATGCCATAAAATTTGTTGGTAGCCTACTTAGGGTAGTACTGTGCTATGGTAATTTTCTAAGATTTTTCTATGCTATAAAAATAGATGTTGCTATTCAAACCTATTATTAATTAGGGTTTAATAAAATGTTGCTTTATGCATGATTAAGAAATTAGTGAAGCTTTGGTGTATCTTTGAAGCGTTCAATGAGATGTGTTGACTTAGCATATTAGTAGTAGAAGAGAATGCAGTAGATGACATGTGATTGTAGTACATGTTCTTGGATGATGTTGACTACCTTGTATGAGATTTATATTATACTCTCCCCATTAAAGCGAATCATGCTCATCTACCTTGCATGCAAGCATATTCATTGTGTTCATTTCATCCGATGCACCTTTTGCATAAGCACTTACGCACCTGCATCATACAGGATCGCAAACCGAGAGCCCGGTCGTCGTACCCGAGGAGCCCAAGGAGCAGCTCAAGGTGCAGCCGCAAGAAGTGACCAAAGCAGACGAGGAGGATGTTGAGGAACTTCCGGAGTGCCCCGATCACCGCCCGAGCTCCTTCGAGAGAGGCAAGTCCCGGAGCATTTTTCTCTCCGGTTTGCGATTATTAATTAATGCTTTACTTTAATTGATGCATTATGTTCAGGAGTTGTTTGCAACCGTTGCTGCATTATACCTTGTCTACCTTTGTTATACTATATCCTTGTTACCCTGGTATCCATAGTCGAGTCAATGCTTAGCTGGCTTAGACCGATAGAAGTCGGGTGATTTCCTGTCACCTACGAGCTATAGGTGGTTACCTGGATCTACTTGGATAACTATGTAGTCATGGTATAACTAAGTGTTAATTTGAAGTTGAGACCGGACGGAGACTTACAGAGTTTTGGACTGTAGTGCTTTTCGTCTGTGTCGATTAAGGACCGACCGTTGTTGGGCCTCGGGTCATGTTGAACGCATGCCTTACATTTTTGGCGAATAAAGTACCTTTTGACCATGGTTGTCGGGAGATTATTCGGGCGAGTAGATTGCCCATGACCCTTCGCATGCGGAAGCGGTGTGGTAGGACATGGGGCACGATGATAAGACCGAAAGGCAGTCGGTCGGCCCCTAGGTACATGTGGTTCCTGGCAAACTCGAGATTTTTCCTAGATAGTTGACTCGGTGACCGATACCTCACTTTAGCGGGTGAGTGAGGTTTGTGTAAGGAATAAATTACCAATTTGGTTAATAATCGATTTGAATCGCCATCTTTCAATTGGATAGTGAACACTTAACTTGAGTTACTTCATCGTAGTAATGTTGATGGAACACTTGGACAGGATTATAATGAATATGACATTATGGAAGTTGTTAATGATCATTGGTTATCATTATTTGCTTAATCACATGCTTGCTCTAGTATAGGTGCAAATGTAGTCGACAGGTTAATAATAATTAACTTGACAATAATGCTTTTGGAAAGGTTCTTGAAGTACTAAAAATGCCTCTTTTGCAAATGAGTCAGCTACCCTACTATAAAGCCCTTCATAATCCTTGGTGTCACTTTATTTTCGGTTATGTCGGGTAAGTCTAGTGAGTACCTTCTCGCACTTAGGGTTTTATTCCCACTTGTTGCGTATGGGCGGATGTATTACTTACTCATCTTGTATCAACTGCCTTTATCCTGCGATGGGTGATGCTTAGGACCATGGGCATGGTCATTCCTTAAGTCTCGTCTAATGCTTTTGTTGGAGATGATCATTAGCTGGCACTGTATTTGAACTCCGTGTGAGTGTGTGTGGTTTTGAACAAATGGCTTCCGCTACTTCTATTTGAACTCGTTTTGTAATAACTATGTTTAAACTCTAATGTACCTGTGATGCGAACTTTTATGTAATATGTGATGGTGACCGCTAAACTTATTACGATCTTGGCTAGTATGTGAGTTGGTTTGAAATCCTTCATGATTTCACGGATTACCGGGTTATACGGGCTTAAGTTTGCTAAATCATCTGCTCTGGCGGGTGATTTTCTTACTTAATTTCATATAATTGGTCGGTTCTGTTACAATCACTATCATCATCATCATCACTTGAGGAAGCATCACTATCCTAAGTGACCACATATGAACCATCCTTCTTCTTGAAGGTCATCTTGTCCTTCTTTTCTTTCTTTTCCTTCTTGTCCTTTTTCTTGCTCTTCTTGTTGTTGTCATCATTGTCGCTATTGTATGGGCATTGAGCAACAAGATGATTCTTGCTTCCATAATTGAAGCACCTTCTTGACTCTTTTTTATTCTTGGATGAAGACTTCTTCTTTCTAGCACGGTAGCCCTTCTTCACCATGAACTTGCCAAATATCTTGACAAAGAGAGCCATCTTCTCATCATCCATCTCATCAAAGCTCAAGTCTTCATCTTCACTTGATGATTCTTGCTTTGCCTTGCCCTTGGATGATGTGGCCTTGAATGCCACAATCTTCTTCTTCTCATCTTTCTTCTCCTTCTTTTCTTCCTTCTCATCGTCATCTCTATATGTGTCATCGGTCATCACATCTCCCAACACTTGATTTGGTGTCATGGTGTCCAAACCACTCCTCACTAGAATAGTGACCAATGTGTCAAATCTTGAAGGTAAGCATCTTAAGAACTTGTGGGAGAAGTCATTGTCCTTCAATTCTTCTCCAAGTGCTTTGAGATCATTGACAAGCACTTGAAGCCTATGGAACATCTCCGGCACACTCTCATCATCCATTATCTTAAAACTAGCAAACTTCTCCTTAAGGATATATGCCTTGGCACCCTTCACGGCTTGAGTGCCCTCAAATGATTCCTCCAACTTCTTCCATGCCTCATGAGCCATCTCAATATTCTTGATTTGCTCAAATGTTCTCTCATCCAAAACATCATGAATGACACTAAGAGCAATATCATTGTTTTGGAGTAGCACTTCTTCGGCGGCGATGGGAGCCTCTTCATTGGCAATCTCAATCTTCGTGTCCACTACCTTTCACACCTTTCTATTGATTGACTTGATATATATTGTCATCTTAGCCTTTCAATAAGGATAGTTGGAGCCATCAAATTGGGGTGGCTTCTCGGTGTTGTTGATTTGAACCATTTTGACACTAAAGGTTGTTAAGCCTCAAATCATGGTGACCACGGCTCTGATACCACTTGAAAAGTTCTAATAGCTAGAGGGGGTTTAATAGCCTATTAAAAATTTATACAACAACACTTAACAAACCAGTTAGACAAATATGAGGCGAAGCGAATGTTGCGCTAGCCTACTAAAAATGCAAGCCACCTACCACAATTCTAGTGAATATGATCTCTAAGCACACAGTGGCTATGTCACTACACTAAGTCAGTGTGCTCGCAAAGACTAATTAAAGAGCCACACTAACCACTAGACCTGACACAAGCTTGCTCTCAAAATTAATTACACTAAAGAGCAAAGCAACACTAGAAATATAAATCCAAGAGGGGATGGCGATGATTATACCAACATGTTGAGGTATGAGCCAATCCAAGATAGAGCCAATCAATCACTATGATCCTCGCTGCACCAAGCCATCTAGGTGGCGGCAACCATCAAGAGTAACAAGCGAATCCCGCAGCAAAACACGATTACCAAGTGCCTCTAGATGCAATCACTCAAGCAATGCACTTGGATTCACTCTTAATATCACAAAGATGATGAATCTATGATGGAGATGACTGGGAGAGCTTTGGCTAAGCTCACAAGGTTGCTATATCAATGCAAATAGCCAAGAGAGTGAACTTGAGCCAACCATGGGGATTAAATAGAGAGCCCTCACGAATAGAGCCATTGGGCTCTCACTGCAGCCTATTGCGGGGTGACCGGACGCGCCGGTCAGATCGACCGGATGCACTAGCCACAACGTTCGGTCACTGATCACCGTCCACATGTCCCCATGTTCAACGATATTTGCACGATCTCAATGGTCAAGTGACTCAGCGCAACGCCTAAGTCACGACCAGACGGGCACGCAAGCTGATCGGACGCACCGTGCCCGCGTCAGGTCCTCACGCGCTCGTGCACCAACACCCAGCGACCGGACGCGCCACTAAGTTGACCTGGCTCGCGCCCAAGCCGAGTTCGGTCACTTCCAGTAAGCATCTAGAGCCTCTTTTTAGTGACCGGACGCGTCCGCTTTGGTGTGACCGGACTCAGGCTAGAGTCCGGTCCTTCTTCTCCTTTATGCGCCAAATAGTGCGACTGATGTCACCGTACGTCACCACGAATGGACTCACCCTCCTATGCGTCCGGTCGCTTGCTCTCCTCTATGTCCGATCACAGAACGAGAGGAGCGCCACCTCTTACACCACTGAATGGACGAGCAGGTCCAGCGTCCAATCATGTGTTCGGTCAGTTCCAGTGACTTCCTCAACTTCACTAACTTCGTCACCCTTGATCCAATGTGACAACCACCAAGTGTATCACCTTGTGCACGTGTGTTAGCATATTTTCACAAACATTTTCAAGGGTGTTAGCACTCACTAGAATCTAAATGCATATGCAATGAGTTAGAACATCTAGTGGCACTTTGATAACCGCATTTCGATACGAGTTTAACCCCTTCTTAATAGTACGGCTATCGATCCTAAATGTGATCACACTCGCTAAGTGTCTCGATCACCAAACCAAGAATCTCCTATCAAGTTTCACCTTTGCCTTGAGCTTTTTATTTTTGTCTTTCTTCTTTTCCAAGTCCAAGCACTTGATCATCACCATGGTCACACCATCATCATGATCTTCACCATTGCTCCATCACTTAGAATGTGCTATCTATCTCATGATCACTTTAATAAACTAGGTTAGCACTTAGGGTTTCATCAATTCACCAAAACCAAACTAGAGCTTCCAACACGCCATATCAATCCCTATACGATATGCCCAGACCTTCCTTGGCTTGTAACAGAGAACCACCTGCACCATATTTGGCTCTTAAGATTTGCGCGCACAAGGAGTTCAGGTTCTGTACCAGGCGCCATCCTTGTCATGCCAGCATCGCCAAATTAAAAAGGTACAAGTCTCTATACCCAAGTCCTCCCTTCTCTTTTCTTTGGCATATAGTGTCCCAAGACACCCAATGCACCATGTTCTCTTTATCCTATTGTGCCCACCAAAACCTACAAATCATCCGGCCAATATCATCACACAAGGATTTCGTTAAATCAAAGCATGACATAGCATAGGAGGGTATTGCCTGTGCCACAACTTTGATTAGTTTTTCCTTTCTGGCCTTTGACAATAGCTTCTCCTTCCACCCCTGGATTTTCTTCCAAACTCTCTCTTTTAAATAGGCAAAAAGTCTGGCCTTTGATCTCCCCATGTAACCTGCCAGCCCCAAATATTTTGCATTAATTGACTCCTGTGTTAACTCCATTACATCCATGAACTTTCATGTTTCTTGCGCCTTTGTATTCTTACCGAGCATAACAGACGATTTATCCTTAGGACAGTCCCAATGAAAGAAACTAGTAGTTTTTATAACATAGGATACCACACCAAAAAAGTATTGCTTTCTAACCCATAGTTTCTATGAGTAATAATTATTTTCTCTTTCTTCTCTCCCAACTCTATCTTCTTCCTCCAATGGGAGTGCGGCACGAGCCCTCTAGAAACTGGTGGTTTCTCCCCAATGGCGATTTTATAGTTTCTTGGTGCATTGGGTCAAGAGAAGACCTGGTTTCTTCATGAGAAAACCATTTCTATGATTTTTGCTCTCTTTCTTCATTAACTACATTGCCATGTCAGCATTTTGCCTACGTGGCAAGTCATTTAATGAGGATAGAAATCATCATCAATACACTATTGGGACTGCCCTGATTAATCATTTGCCTAGAGCATACCTCGTACAGATGTAGCACTTGCCGTAGATGACGTGCATTCTCCTCATTTGCTTTCATGAGAAGCAACGAATCATCTGTGAACAAAAGATGAGTGATGCTTGGGGCATTAGCACATATCGAAATCCCTTGTAGCCGACCTTCAGACTCTGCCGCATTCAACAAAGCCGAGAAGCCTTCCGCACATAGTAGGAACAAATACGGTGAAATCGGATCACCTTGTCGCAAACCCCTAGTCGGGGTAATATGTTCAGTAAGCTCACTGTTCACTTTTATTTTATAATTCACGGTAGTGATACAGCGCATAATTAAGGTAATCCACCGATCATGAAACCCGAGCTTTCTCATCATTTTCTCCACAAAGGACCATTCAACTCGGTCGTATGCTTTGCTCATATCTAGCTTTAGAGCTGCATACCCATCCCCTCTACTTCGCTTCGTTTGCATGAAATGTGTCAGCTCATAGGCAATCAAAACATTGTCGGTTATGAGTCGACCAGGAACAAAAGCACTCTGATTTTGAGAAATAATATCCGGCAAAATAATTTTCAGCCGGTTTGAGAGTACTTTTGAAGCAATCTTATATACAACGGAGATCCTTCAAATTCTCTGGATTTTGCACCTTGGGGATTAGGACTACCACAGTATCGTTCCAGGATTCTGGCATAGGGCCACCATTCAGGAAGTTTTTCACCTGCCTAGTGACGTCCTCGCCCACCGTAGCCTAGAATTTTTTGTAGAAAAACGCTGGCATCCCATCTTGCCCCGGTGCTTTCAGATCGCCTATACCGTCCAGCCCTTGTTTAATTTCTTCATCAGTAAATTCTCTCAACAATCCCTCATTCATAGCAGGCGTGACCTTAGCTATCACGTGACGCAACAGTTCGTCATCACTGTTGCCTACGTTAGATGCAAAAAGGTCATTATAAAAATTTGACTCCCTCGTCATCCACCACACGCCCATCATCAAGAATAATCCAACTAACTCTACCTCTCCTTTTCAGATGCATACTGGTGGAAAAATTTGGTGTTGCGGTCACCATTTTCCAACAAATGCACCTTTGCTCTCTGTCTCCGGTACAAATTCTGCTGATCCTCCAATCTTTCCGGTTTAAATTTCAGAAGCTGCAGCTTGCTCGTCGATGAGACCGATGTCGGCCCCGCCGGCAAGCCTCCAGCATCTTCCTCGTTTTTTTAATGGGCTTCGCTGCGGTACAACTAAATGACTATGAGTCGTTTATTTATTTCGATCGGATGGTCACGATCAACTATTGAAGGTAATATATAAAATATATATTTATTTAATTTTTAATTTTGGAAAGTATGATAAATCAGGAAAAGTTTTAGAGATAAAGATCGTTTTGGATCTATAGCCTGTTCGTTTCGTCGTAAACGATCGTGGATTATTTACTGTTGGCTGGTTTGGTGTGAGAGAAAAATATTGTTCCAGCTTATAATCCACGATCGTATACGAGCAAGCGAACAGGCTGCTAATTGATGCATACATGGTCCATTGGATGTGGTAAATCTTTTTATTTTTTGCAACCTTAGAAATATCATAATTCAATTAACATAAACTACATATTTTTTATTCACGTAACTCGTACTACACGTATGTGCTCAAAGAGACGTGAGATTGATGTGTCTACGTGCCCAACGTGCACGAAAATTTACGTGCATACATGAAACTTTACATGGCCATCTTGCATGCTCAATATACGTAGGTAAAGGCCCTCTCAGCTATGCAATATAGTTTTAATCGAATTAGTATAATATACACACTCGATTTATAACGTGTCAATATATAACATGTTTTAGATCGCTAAAGTCACGTCTCAATTAATGTGTTAACTATTGATATTTTTTTATATTTATATAACTTTTAATTATGAATAAACCGTGATACATGTTGTATACATGTTGATATTATATATATATATATATATATATATATATATATATATATATATATATATATATATATATATATATATATATATATATATATATATATATAAAAAAAGAAAGGAAGGCTCCGCAATCAACAAGGAAGGGCCGCGCGGCTGGCCGCCGCTTTCTGTCTGTCCCGTGCAAGATATTTTCTTTTTCCTTTTCCTTTTCTTAGGTTAATTAATTGATTTAAAAAATCAAAAAATCAACGGCTCAAATTTATTTGAGATATTCGCTCCTTGGAGGTAAAGGATGTACCTTACCATTGCCCTTTCTTAATACGTTTCTTCAGATCACCTAGGATATTTTTGCTCCAGTCCAAGTCAAGCGCCACATTTTTTGCAGCATCACAAACCTGACCAGATGTTAGCAGAAAGCAGGCCGAACGGCTCCAATACATAGAAGGAAAAACAGTAAGGTCGAGTTAGCTCAATTTATGAACATGTAGGGTGACATATTTGGCTGCTTTTTCCTTCAAATGGAGTTTGTAATTACTCTCATATATGAATAAAATGGTGCTGATTTAAAAAAAAGAGTAAGGTCGTGTTAGCTCCTTCAACCGGAAAACAGGATTTGTTGGGTCTGCAGCATGCTTGTTCTTTTGCCAAGTATGGCTAGCGGAGCAAGGCTAACCTAGCCTAACAGAGCAACAGGGAGCATATATGCTTTTCGGAGATACTAGGGTCTGGATGTCCGAACAAAAGCACGTGTCCGGACACCGCGCCAACTTCGTCATGCACGCGCACGGAAAAGGCTGCGCTTGCCGCTCATTCCTCCTTAGCCCCCTCCTCTCTCCCCGACCGTGAGTCTAGACGCCCGCGTGCCCGTGGGAAACGCCACGCCCGCTGCTCCTTCCCCCTGACACCCTCCTCAATCTCTGGGCGGGTAGGACCTGAGAGCCGGCATGAGGACGAGCACATCCCGTCTGTAGGATCCTAGGTGCACTGCGCGTCCCGCCCGCAGGCCCACGGATTGCCGCCCCCAGCCCCCGGCGCCTAGGCCGTGCCCCCATGATGCTCTACATCTGAAACATGAAACACTTGGATGCAACATACGACTGAAGCAGATGAAACATTTAGACATACAATTGCAACATGTGTGTAAAACATATGCAACATTCAAATAAAATACTTGCAAATCACAACATGAGAACACTTATTGCAACATAAGACTGAAATAACTGAAACATTTCGAACATACTCCTGCAACATAGCTGTGAAACATGTGCAACATCTAAATAAAAAACGATTGCAACATACGTCTGAAACAAATGAAATATTTTGAACAAACATTTGCAACATGCCTCTAAAACACTTGTAACATGCCTCTTAAATACTTGCAACATATGCAACTAGGCCTGCTAATGTTGCAAGACCCACCCACACCCGCCCCATCCCGTTCGTTGACATCACTAGGTCCCAACCCAACCCCACCCAAAACTCAAATTAGTAAACCCAGCCCAACCCACCCCGTTCGTGCGGGTTCACCCATTGAGCCCCGATCTACGCGCTCTCCATGGCGGCCGTGGACTTCACCAGTTCCTGCATGAGATCTACGCGCTTCCATGCGGTGCACCAGCGAGCCTGGGCCAAGAGCCGCTGCACAAGAAGCCGCAGCTGCTGCTGATATGGATCACGAACGAGCCGGAGGTGGCACGAGCGGTGGAGGCGGTGGCTGCGGAGCAGTGCGGCGACGACGCAGCAGTGGCGGTAGAGTAGCGTGGCGATGATGCAGCGAAGGCGGAGCAGGCATAGGTGGCGAGCTCGTTCAACATGGTGCTGGGCATGCACGGGCCGGGCTGACGAACGCGGTGTTCGTGCTGCCGGGCGGGGTGCTCATCCAGGTGCTGCCGTACAGGAAGATGGAGCACATCGCGAGCGCGGAGTTCAGCAAGCCCACCACGGACATGGGATTGAAGCCCTTGCTGCCATGGACGTGAGCGCGACGGGTAACCCCAACCCGCCCCAACCCACCTTCTCTATAACCCCAACCCCGCCCCGGCCCACACGAAAATAGAACCCATTTCCACCCATCCAGACACACCCCATATCAGAACCCGCCCCAAAAAACCCGTTTGCCCCCAACCCACTAGCAGGCCTATATGCAACACATGGGGCACCTCGATCTACTTTGCAACATCTATACGAAACACCTGCAACATCCATATGAAACATTTAAAACACTTGAAACATACATTTGCAATATATAGGATGGGAGGTCGGGGCCGGTTGATTTCGGCCTCGGGGCACGAGCACCACCAGCACAGGTCGCGCTCATGGGTGTCCTTGGCAAGGTTGGGGACCGACTTTGGCACCATGGCACCGAGCATCAGCAGAGGCGCCCGGCGTGCCCGACAGCGTAGGAGCGAGCGGCGCGGGTGGGAGCGCGCGACGGGTAGGAGCGAGAAGCGAACAACACAGAGTGGGGCGTGTGCAGGGAGATGGATGCGGCGGCTAATGCGGAGTGAGGCACGACGTAGTGAAGCGTGTGATGAGTGAGCAAGTGGATATTTTGTGAGAGAGACGTGGGAGACGTAAAGAAGAAGAGACATGCTTGGTGGGCCGTGCAGGGGCGTCCGATCCAGGACGCCCGCCCGTGAGTATTAACGTATACTTTTGAGACACGTACTACGACCACCCATGAAGACATCCAAGTGCATCTCTTATATAAAATAATAGAATAACAGTTATCATGCCTCATTGACACGTGATGCAATTATCTGGGTTAGCTCGCGGTACCTTTTCGGTATCAAAAGCACCCACTCTCGTTATTGCACTTTCGTAATACCACGTCTACGTGATACCACGTCAACCATGAGGGAGTTATTGCACTTTCGTAATAGTTAGGGAGATCAATTAAACTTTATTCAATAATTGCATAAATAATTTTTTAAAAAAATTATCCAAATGTTGTGTAAAAATACTAAAATCTTATTTGACTTTATATTTTTTGGAAATCATGCTCTACGTTTTTGTTCCTTGCTTAGAATTATTTTAATCTTATATGGTATCCTAAAATCGCAGCGTGAATCACCATCAAGTCATGCACAGAAATTTTTTGCGTGCTATGAAACTTTACAAATCTGCAATTGTTATGCCTTTACAGGAGTAGTAGGTAGGAGATGCACAAGGCTCAGACCATTTTGATAACCATGCATCATCATAGTATTTTGATACCCCTTTTTTTTACAACAGTTTTTGATACCCTCGGTTCGCTTGGTAGCTCCGCCTCGTCGTCGTTAGTCAGGCGAACCAAGAACCAAGAAAGGAATCAAGAGGCAGGATAAGATCCGGACTGGACTAGGACCTGGCCCAGTAGGGAAGTATACTAATTTACAAAATGGTAGGAGTAATAAATTACCTACGCACTCTAAGATTATTGTACGTAGTAGTGATTTTTGGAAAAGGAAGTAACCAGATAAGTTCTCAATGATGATGATACTACGTGTACAAACTAGCTAGAAACTTGCTTACGAACTGTGCAAACTCCAAACCTATACGTGTACAGAGTTCAAACGATGCCTATCTTGTGCCGACGGACGAAATTGTCTACGTGGGTTGAAAGCAACATGCTAGAGTAGTCATCAGCCTGCTTCTGGATCAGATCAGGGTCATCAGCTCGATCGATATGTCGGAACTCCATGCATCACCTAGATAGATGCATGGATCCACTTGATCAGTGTACCATGAACGCACGGCATATATGGATGACGATTTAATTGGCTTCAAGCACAGGTGCGGCCGTTCGGTTGGCCACCCAGCGACTATTGTACCAGCGACCATGTTGCAACTACTGAAACGTACCTGGCCATCCAACGAAGCATACACCCCCGAATTTTTTAATTTTTTTTTCCCTTTTTTTTTAAAGTTTTTCACAAATATGCCCCTAGAGGTATGCTTTCAAAATCTGGACCCTTAGCTCGGCGCCATCGATGGTGGCGCCGAACTTACATATCTCGGCGTCAAAGGGTTTGGCGCCTAGGTCGGGAGGCCACATCGGCATCAAAGAAGAGCCGGGGGTGACATGGCAGCCAGCTCGGTGCCGTGAATCTTGGCGCCAAGCTTCGCCCCGTAGATCTTGGCGCCGAGTTTGGCGCCATAAATCCTGGTGCCGAGCCGGCCTTACAGGTGGGTCCTTTTCCTTTCTCTCTTCCTTCCTTTCATTTTCTCTCTTCCTTTCTTCTCTCACCGGACGCCTCCCGCCGCTGCGTCCGGGCCCCCTACTGTTCGTCGCATACATTGGCTGGCGGGCCGCCCACCGCCCATCGCGCGGGTTCGACCCAACGTCCGCGCCCGTCTTTGGCGCTGCGGCCGCCGGCCGGCTGCCCCATCACCCCCCGCCGCGCTTCGCTTTCGGCGGCGGCCTCCCCGCCGCTTGGCCTGCCATCCGCGGCCGGTATATCGCGCTCGCGCTGCCCGTCTGCTTGGCTGGGCGACGCTACTGCCTCGCCGCCCTCCACGTCCGGACGGACACGTAGGTCGTTCTCCGCCACCCCGTCCCACGGCCCTCCACCGCGTCGTGCACTGCCATCATTGGACAGGTAAATTTCGTGTATATGCAATGTAGTTAGATAGTGGGGTTGAATTGTGGTGTAGTAGTTAGTTTGTTGATGTACTTAGGATGGTAATGTGATAACCTATTAAGTTTAATTAGTTGGTGATCTAGAGATTAGGTGATAACCTAATTAGACTATTTACTTATTTAGTTAGCTATCTACTTAGTTAGTTATGATAACCTATTTAGTTTAATTAGTTGGTGATGTAGTGATAATAAGGTGATAACCTAGTTGTTGGACATGTATGGAACTAGCTATTATATTATTTGCAAAGCTAGCAGTTACCTAGTATATAGTTGTTGGCACGTAATTTGGACTAAACGAAATGTGTTTGGATTTGTGTATGAAATAGATGGACAACCTAGTGAGCATATATCATAGAGGCACCGTGAAAAGAGTTCACGAGTTCAGCGATCTTGCTCATTCCGATCAGGCGTGTGCAGAAGGATGTGATGATGAGCTCCTAGAAGCTCCTCAGGGCATCGAGATTCTCCTCCATCGCTACTTTTGCTCGGCGTGCACGCTCAATCTTCTTCTCCCTCTCCTCCCTGTACGCAGCAACATGCCTCCTTTCCTCCTCTTTCTTGTGCTCCTTTTCTACAGCCTCCTCTCTGCGTCTCTTCTCCATCATCTTCTTGTCCTCTGCCTCCCACCGCAACAGTTCTGTATCCATTCCTTGTCTTCAGACTCGATCTCAGTGTCGATCCACTGCTCAAAATTATAGAGCGGTGGAGGGGTCTGCAACAAATGCAATTGTTATAAAATAAAAAAATCATGCAAGATGTCATATGACACAAAATAATTGTTACACAACATCAATTCCCCACCATCTTGTTAATGCGGTGCTGACGAAGTGTAGGCTCAAACGTAAAATTGAAACACATCCAATACCTCTGCCTATACGTGTTCTCTTCATCGGACTTGGCTACCTTGCAAGGATCGCCGTAAAAGCACATGGGCACTGGAACACCACTAGACAGAGGCAATGGATCGAATGCATTTTCGGTCATCCGGCAATAACTATAATTTAGCTATTTTTTAAGAACCGAAATCAATTAACATTAAACCCTATACCTAGGGTTTCTTATTTGATCCACAACAATGAACCCATAACATAACAACGTGCGCTGAGATTATCTTGGTTTGCTAGCTTTTCCACGCCTTGATATCCTACGGTTGTATAATATAAATATTAAAATTGAATGAAACCATAAGTAATGACGATTCTTAAGTTGAAAAATCCGACTAATATATACCGAATATATGTGAAAAAAACTAAAAGAGAGCGAGGATACCTTGCTCTCGAAGATCTACGGATCAAATCAAAGTTTTAAGGTCAATATACCGATTTGTGAGGTAGGGCAAAGTGGGAGAGAAAACCCGAGAGGAGGAGAAAGAAGCGGAAGAAAGCTCGGGTAGGAAGATTGGGTGCCGGGTTAAAACACCATCTTGGCGCCATAGATCTTGGCGCTGAGAACGGCGCCAAGCTCAACGCCAATAACCCGGCGCCATGGTGCCTGCCAAGTCAGTGTCCACGCCGCCAACATGGCTCCGACCTAGGCACCAAACCTTTTGGCGCCGAGACTTGTAAGCTCGGCGCCACCAACGATGGCGCCGAGCTAAGGGTCCAGATTTTAAAAGCATACCTCTAGAGGCATATCTGTGAAAAACTTTCAAAAAAAAAGGCCAAAAAAACAAAAAAGCTGCCATACACCCACGTATACACTTCGCTGTACCCAGTTCTACAACAAGTGATTTTCAGAGGCGACCGAAGTGATTTTAGAGACGACTTTTTCCATCTCAATCTATTTGAAGGTAAGAAGGTTTGTAGAAATTAATGGTTCATTTATAAAAGTGAGAAAGAATCCATCTCCAAAAAAGATTTTCAGGGACGAGAAAGCTTAGGGGCATGTTCGGTTCCTCTCACATATTGCTGCAGCCACATTTTTTTCCTCTCACAAATTACTGTAGCAGCAGAGCTGCGACGCACAGCTGAACAGCCTCAGCCTCTGCGATTTTTAGAAATTATAAAAATAAATTTAATCCCAAAACAAATCCAATTGCAAAGAAATAAAAATATGTGTTTCTTAGGGGCTGTTTGGTTGCTATGCCGCACTTCATCTTAGGCAAGTTTGACCAAATTGACAAGTGTTTAGTTGGTGACTAACTTTAGTCAAGATTCTTTCGGGCATCATATGTCATAGAGTAAAAAAGTATGGCAAGATTTTCTTAGACATGAGAATGTGTGGCTTCTAATTTGTTAGTCACACTTTTTTTGATTTGCTACATTTGCCTAAAGTTAGTTGTGGTAGGTTATGTCTAGGAGTTGAAACCAAAGACCTCTAGGCCGCATATGAACCTTCCTTTGCCATCTCATACATGCCTATTGCTAGAAAAACCTTTCCATTAGTAGCTAAACTATTTTAAAGGCGGGGGCCGTTCGCATGAACCTTCCTTTACCGTCTCATACGTGCCCATTGCTGATTTCAATAGAAAAACCTTTGCTTTATAATAACTAAACTATTCTAAAGGCGGGCCTGTTGAGGACCCAATCATTTTGATAGGTGAACGTCTTAAGTGATTACCTCTAAAAATAAAATAAATTAAAATTATAAGATCTTGTAATAAATATTTGGACTCATCATCTCGAGTATAAACTTTGTCGCTAGAAATTATAGATCTCGCTGACCACTTGAACAATACAATTTTATTATAAATTTATCTTCATCCAACTTGGTATTAAAAAGATACACGCTTAGTTCGAGTTGGATTTCATAGAAGGGCCTTGGCCTTAAGCCCGCCTACAGATCACTTCTCCTCGGCTTGTTTTGGCATGATTTTTATAGAGAACAAAAATCAAAACCCGCTACTACCTAAAGAATTTGTAGAGGTGACTGATAAGCCTCTATAGAGGCAGCTGGCCCAGCCACCTATACCTGTCTATCTCTAGAAATTAGGCAGTTCTTCAGTCGTCTTCGGAAATTGATTTGTAGTGGTAGCTCAAAACATACATCTACAAAATCGATTTCTAGAGGTGACTTAAAATCCAGCCGCCACTAGAAATTATTTTCAGAAATAATAAGTCGCGCAAAACAACAACAACATTTTTTTTAACTTTGGGGAAGCCCTTAGTAGGCATGTCACAAGACAAGCGATTTTTGGTACGAAATCGCGTGTGCGACTATGAGGGTCGAGATCATACGTACCTCCCCTAACCACTTCACCTCAAACTCACTTTGTGACTAATGGGTAGATACATTTCTTTTATATTCACTTTACTATACTTTGGAATAAATATTTTGGACCTAAACTAATTCAAATGAAAAAGGTTTCGAATGAAAAGTTGTAGGTATCATCGAGAACTACAACTTTTGTTGTGGCCCTTTCTCCATCTGAGTTCATTTGACAATTTTCAATTTCAAAATGTGAAAATTTTGAAAAGAATTTTTTTAGATAAATGATTTCAAATGAACAAGTTGTCAACTATAATGTTGTATATATAGCTCTTTAAGATCTATAACTTTGGTTTTGATTGTTACTCCATCCGAGATGGTTCAGAAAATTTTGAATTTCACATTGTGAGGACTTCAAAATGAATTTTGCGAGTATAGATTATTTTTAAATGAAAAAGTTACCAACTGCAATGTCGTAGATCTTTTCAAGATTTATAATTTTGGTTTTGGTCATTTCTCTATCTAAGATTGTTTGAAGAATCCAAAAAATTTGAATGTCAAAATGTGAGAACTTCAAGCAAAATTTGCAGGGTCTAAATTATTTCAAATGAAAATGTGGTAAACCACAAAGTTGTAGACCTCTTCGAGATGTATAACTTCGATATAGAGTTTATCTACATCTGACTTCGTTTTAAAAAACTAAATATTATCCCCAAATCTTTCAGAATTTTCAGAATTATTTTCCATGATTCTAGCTACAAACTTGGATAGATATACAATATAGATATTTTAAATTAACACTAATACAAATATATAATAGAATGTTTAGAGCCCATAAACAATATAGACATCCCAACTAACACTAAACAAACTAAACCTATAGTCCCAACTAAGCACAGGCACTACGTGAAAAACGGTTTATAGCAACGGGAGAAATTTTTTTGTAGGGGTGGCTGGTGATGGAGCCGCCCCTACAGTGGCGTGCTCGGGAGGCTAGGCACCAGCCGCTCCTATAAATGGAACAGGAGGCGGCTGATGATACGAGCCGTCCCTACAAATGGGTTTGATTTGTAGGGGCGGCTCACTCACCAGCCGCCCCCGGAGTTGCTATTTGTAGGGGCGGCTAGTGATTGAGCCGCCCCTACAAATGCCCTCATATAAATGCCTCCGATTTATAGGGGCGGCTCAATCACCAGCCGCCTCTACAAATCACCCACATATAAAGCAAACTGTAGCACATTCTTCCTCCTCGGGTCACTCACTCCAACCTATAAAAGAAAGGTGGGGGGTCTTGGGCACCTCCCAAATATTGCTCTACTAAGGGGGAAATGTTTTGGTCTCAAATCCTTTAGTGGAGAGGTTATAGAATGTAAGAAAATACTATTCCACACTTTTTTTGAAGTTTTAATGGTTGGTTAGTGAGTAATTATAGTTTTATTTTTCTCTCTTCTATGGTGCTTGAGCTACTTACGAAGGAAATTAGACCCAAGTTTTGAATGTACTAGGATAAATTAGGGAGGGGACAAGATCATACCCTTATTTGGTCCATGTTTCTTGAATTTAGTGAACAATTAGTTAGTTTTATGGATGTTTCATGTGCATGTGGATCTAGATCTATGGTTTAGTTTTTTTATTAATTTCGTTTTTGTAAATTTATGTTTGATGAAATTGGACTAGGGTTTGGATGAAAAATATTGGGTAAAATATAATTGTTGCTAATTGTTGTCTTTGAAATTATTTATTGTAATCAACAAATATGTATTTTAATTATTTATGGATAAATGGGTCATTAATTAATTTTTCTCTACCATGGTGTGTTTGTATGCTTCATGTAATTTTATTAGATTTATATTCATATATATCTGAAGTATATACAATTATTCTCTAGTACTTATTAATTTTATTTATTTATATATATATATATATATCTGAATAAATAGTCCTTTAATATTTGTTTTGTTGTTGTAAAAGATGGAGTACAGGAACTCTTGGATCTATGGTTCGTTAAGGTTCAAGGCAAGTTTTCGTGAAGAGGTAGATAAATTTATTAAAGCCGCAAAGAAGCATGCAATGACATTGACAGAGAATAAGAATACAATTATTTGTCCCTGTAAAGATTGCAAGAACCGTATGGCATGGACAGATGTGACTATCATCAGATCACATTTGATTATGCGAGGATTTGTTGAGGACTACACAGTGTGGATTCATCATGGTGAAACGGTTATTGTTAACAACGAAGATGAGGAGGAATACGACGAAGAAACCATAGAATCCCTGTCTCAATATTCAGCAGAGCTTGATGCACGAATGGATTTCGAGTTTGACGATGAACAAGGTGGTGATGTTGGTGGTTGGGATGGTAACGATGAAGGTGGTGCCAATAATGATGGTGGAGCACGTGTCGGGGATGAAGATGATTTGGAGGACACGATTCGAGCCCTTGGACCAGATATTTTACTAAATAGGCCGAACGGTCTAGAAAATTTAGAAAGGGTGACAAAAGCATCGAATGAGACTGTGTATGGTGTTGAAAAAGGTTGTCCGACACATTGGACATTGTTACGTTTTGTGCTTGAGCTACTCATCTTGAAGGCTAAGTACGGCTGGTCAGACTGTAGTTTCAATGATCTATTGCATCTCCTGTCGTGGGTGCTGCCACAACCAAACTCAGTTCCCGCCAACACATACCAAGCGAAGAAGGTCATAAGTCCATTGACAATGGGAGTTGAAAAAATCCATACATGCCCCAACCACTGTATACTTTTTCGTGCGAAACGTTCAAGTCACTGGATAAATGTCCCCGGTGTGGGACCAGCCGGTATAAGAACAATGACCTTTATGGTGGGGACGAAGCCTCCATGGGGAAAAAGAGGAATAGGAAGGATACAAAAAAGGTGGTACAAGAATCTCAGCCCCCAGAGGACACTCCATTAGGCAACGATGCAAAGTAGAGAAGAATTCCTGCCTTGATAATGTGGTAGCTGTCATTGACCGACCTTGAGATGTATCTTCCTAAACCCTAAAAAAGCCGCACTCATGACATGGTGGGATGATGAGCGCAGGGTGGATGATGATAAGATTGCACACCCGACTGATTGTAGTCAATGGCAAAGGTTCAATGAGAAGCACAAAGAATTCAGCGATGACCCAAGGAATGTACGGTTTGGCTTGAGCACCGATGGAATGAATCCCTTCAATGAGAGGATGAGCGACCACAGCACTTGGCCAATGATCTTGACCATGTACAATATCCTAACGTGGTTGTGTCAGAAGAGAAAGTACATTCTCCTCACTATTCTTATTTCTGGCCTTAAACAACCAGGCATTGATATAGACGTGTTCCTGGAGCCTTTGATGCAAGAAATGGAGAGGCTATGGAGGCATGGGGAGCCGATGTACGATGTGTTCCGAAAGGAGGACTTTATATGTAGAGCAATAATATTTGTTACTACCAATGATTACCCCGCGCTGTTTGCTTTGTCTGGATAGATCAAAGGGAAGACGGATGCTTGGTTTGCTTGGATGGTACTACATGGGTATATCTGGATGCATCCAAGAAGATAGTTTACCTAAGGAACCGACGCTTCTTAAAGACAAGTCACAAGTACCACAGCAAATTATTCTTTAGATTTTTGACAACACCCCGGAGATTGAACCCCCTCCGGAGAGACGTCAAAACGGAGAACACGTGTACATAATGGTGAAAAACATACGCGTTGTCTATGGAAAGAAGAATCCGGATGGGACGAACAGAGATAGAAGCACACCTCCTATCGATGGCGTACCTTTCAAGAAACAGTCGATCTTCTTTCAGTATCTGCCTTATTGGCCAGACTTAGAGGTCCCCTATGCCATTGATGCTATGCACGTGTAGAAGAATATATTTAAGAGTCTTATTGCTACCTTGATGGACACAGACAAGTCAAAGGATGGTCTGAAAGCACGAAAAGACATGGTGCAGCTAAACGTGATGCCACAGCTTCACCCAGTACCTGAGGCTAATGGAAAATACACTCTGCCCGCGGCGTGCTTCAACCTATCACCAGACGAGAAGAGAGCTATATGCACTTTTCTGAGGGGGGTCAAAGTCCCGACTGGGTTTTCAGCAAATATGAAGAAGCTAGTGTCGATGAAGGACTTGTCAATAACACATTGCAAGGCTCATGATTGTCATGTGATGCTGACAGTGTTTCTACCTATTGCAACGCGGTTCGAAACGTTGGTCACGGGATGTTCGGCAATGCGAATTTGAATTGTAAATTTGAAAAAAAAATTGCGGGAAAACATACTGTAGGGGCGGTTCTAGATTGAACCGCCCCTACAAACAAATAAATCGATTTGTAGGGGCAGCCTGGGAACCGCCCCTACAAATACATGATTTGTAGAGACGATTTGGTAGGGGCGGCTGGCCAAACCGCTCCTACAAAAGGTTACGAGCTGCCCCTAAAAATCGAATATGTAGTAGTGAGGTGCACTGTCAGACTCCTCTGCGAAAGTTTTCAATAGCTCAACACCTTCTTCCTTTCAGTACCAGCATGGCCATCATCCACTATGATCACACTGAAAGAACTCCAAAACATGAATTTTGAATCAAAATCATCACAAAAAATGGCTAAAAATCAGATAAAAATGCTGCCAACAAGACCTAACCTTGGGATCTTAGGTTTATTTGCTGCTTATGCTACACGGTTATTGGGCGGCTCATCCATGCCGAACAATGGCCCTCTGGTCAGTGCACGTACGTCAGCACGGCGAGAGCGATGTCGCGGTGCATCACCATAAATAGGTACACACACACATGACACAACACAATTCATGCATGCTATGCTTTTGCTAGCTTTTAGCCGCTATCCGTGCCTTGAAGCCATGCATGTAGTAGTTTTAGCGACGCTGTACGCCTAAACGAACTGGGCGCATCATGGTCCATCGTCTCCTCCATGCAGTGCGGGTGGCGGCTGCAACTTGCAAGCAATTGGTGCCATGAACTCTATACTTGATCTGCACGCTCCATATACATGGTATGATATATATCTCGATATATATAAATTTTTTATCAACTGCCAAAGATTTTATATATTGCACTACGTACTACTTGTTATTAGTTCATCATAGAATCAGTTTCCATGGCATATATGTATACTTGATAGAATCAATTAAAGGGTAGCGTGATCCCTGGAATAGTTTTCATGGTCGTCAATGCAAAAATCCAGTATGGAGCCTAACTCTTGCTTTGCTATCATGGGTAGTTATTTCCAGTGGACACGATAATCTGTAGTGAACAACGTGATAGATATCAGGCGCTAATTTGTCACACACATGCAGTGATGGATCAGTAAGAGACTAAGAGTAAGATATAAGAGAAGAATCTAATTAAACACCCACTTCTTTGAATTGGCATATGTATGTATCATCTCTACAAATTTAAGTCTGGCCAATGAGAGTGCTCTTGCTTCACCTTGACTTCCAAAAAAAAAACAGAGAGAGAGAGAGAGAGAGAGATCTTGGTAATAACATTCATCACACAGCTGGTTGCTTGTAGTTTGTTCCTTGAATCATCAACCGGGTAAGTTAGTTGGTCTTTGCTACTACGCATTGCTGCAAGCAACGCTAGCGAACGGTAGTATATTTTTTCTGCCACAAAGATAAATATATGACAGCCGAATGTCTTTAAATACGGCTGCGTCCTCGGTCCCGTTTCCTCGCAACAAGTCACACGAGCAAACAAGTTTCCTTTAGTCCCAACGCGCGCGCGCACACACAAAAAACTCCCGGGCGCCAGCTCGATCATATGGAGACCATTTCCTCCAGCTTGCCGACCATGGCCTGCAGTCACCAGGTATGTACGCACGCACGCATATATGTGTAAACTTGTGCAAGCCGGCTGATTTTGTCGTACCAGTACAGTAACGAACAGAAGATGAAAACATACATGACTCCATTAATTTCTCCGCCGGCGCACTGCCCTTGTATTGTACACTACAGACTACAGTTGCAATGAAGTGCATGCATACTCTACGTCGTCTCATCACTTCCTTTGTTGCATATATGCATGTTGATCGATCGACCTGCAGGGTGATGTCGTCGTGTTCGAGGTGAACGCCATCGGCTGGGCTCCCTCCGGTGCGCGCACGGCGCTGTCCCTGCACCACGAGCTCGACCCGGCCAGGCTCCCCGCCGCTAAAGGTGTGGCCGCCATCGGGCACGAGCGCACGCCCAGCGGTCGGTACGTCCTGGCGGCGGGCCGCGCCGACGAGGACGACGGCCTGTGCCAGGCGATCACGCCGGGCGCGCTCAAGCCCCGGGTCACGTACCGTGTCGCCGGCTGGGTCAGCGTAGCGGCGGCGGCGCCGGGCGCCGGGGTTGGAGGAACAACGACCCACCATCCCGTGCACGTCAGCATCCGCGTCGACGGCGGCGCTGTCGCCTGCTCGGCCGCCTCCGACTCCGAGTCCGAGGCAGGCACAGGCGGCAGCAGGTGGGCGGAGATCAAGGGCGCGTTCCGGCTGAAGGAGAGCCCCCGCAGCGCGGTGGTGTACGTGCATGGGGCGCCTGCCGGCGTCGATGTGAAGGTCATGGACCTAAGGATCATTGCCACGGACCGAAAAGCGCGCTTCAGCTACCTCAAGGAAAAGACGGACAAGGTAAGCGACACGCCTCATGCATTTACGTCTTGAAATGCCCAACTTAACGAACTGGTTTAATTTTGACCGCGACCACCCTTGTTATTATCTCTACCTAGCTAATGTGTTCTTTATGTTCTTTTCATCAAAATCAACTAGTATAAGGTAAGTATACGGACGTTCAGGGCATTGACGTATACGTACGTATATATACGATGCATGATGTTGCAAAGGTAAGTTTATTTGCATACGGAACCAAAAAACTGTTGCACGGATTTATGAAACGGGTTCTAGTATATATACGAGTCAACTCAATAAAAGTTTCACAAAAGCGCAAAGTCTTTGCGTACGTGTATATGATGCTGGTGCCAAAAATGTCAAATATCTAAAGGATTTTAAAAATTTATTCTGAAAGCATGAAATATGGAATTGACGAGGCTTATAGAAATATGATAGATTTAATAAAAAAAACATGTCAACAGATAAATTGCAAAAGTCATAACTCAGTCAATGACTATAAGAAAAATGGTTTTTTTCCAACAAAGTGGCAGGAGATCTATCTTTCAAGTAAGAAAGAATATATGCACAAGGACTTGTAAGAAAATATTTACACACTATATATGCATGTTTATCCAAAGCGACCACACAAACGCCCACATACACATATTAATAGTAATGATAATAATAGTACAACTCGTAGTATGTTATATTATACTTCTTAACAACTTGCTTGAATTTAGTTTCAGAAAAATCGTAGCAAAAGATATTCCTAGTTTGGTTTTGAACTCGACTCTATATACATGCTACTTAGATTACTGTACGTTGATCGATCGACAAGACCCATGAAGAAGATTGGTATGGAAAATGTAACTATCAGTGCTTCGAGAGGCTTGTAAATGAGGATATATAACTCACACGTCCCCAACAATAGGCCTACTTATATACATATAACTGAATTAATGTCATTGGTACGGGTGTAACGTGTACACCGATGATGCATGCATGAACTAACCAAACCTACTTACTTTAATTTGCTGTCTTACAACAATGATGACAATGAACACGAACTTAGCTTGAGAGAAACAATTCCATGGATTATTTAGCTAGTGCCATTTGTCCTGGTTGCTAACTTGCTATGCATAAATAGTAGTCACGCATGATTAAGGTCGGCAGTTGCGTGACCGCATCAACCGGTCCGGGAGAAATGAGAGAATATTATGCATGGTTTGGTCGCATTGGTGCCCCGTACGTATTGTTTTCTTGCTATATTTGTTAGGCGTGTTGCGTTTTGACGGGTGGTGCCGCGCGCATCGATAGTGACCGCACCAAATGAAGGGGCTGCGTGCATACGTATTGTTCGTACGGGACGACATTGTTTTGCTTTTGCAGCCCGGCCTCTAGCGCTAATCACTTATGGCATGATTGGCTGGCTTTTAATTCTTGCCCAGTCAAAATCATGGCATGTCAAAATTTGTAGTCATCAATTGGCTCATTGCCAAAGAATTGACACACCAAAGTCTATGATCAAAGTTTTGGCAAGTTTCTAGAAAGTTTTTAAACTGCATAGAGGAGAATATTGGCAAGCTTTGATTTTGGTAGTCAACCAAATGCACACATATGTTTTTTCCCCTAATTTTGGCAGCCTTGATCTTGACAAGCCTAAATTTTGGCTTGACATAATTTTGATTGGACAAAATTTGGTAGGCAACCAATCACGCCCTTAATCAGTGGTGTCCATCACTCTCAGCCACGCCGTCGCCGAGCAATCATGATAGTAAAATTTCTCGCCCGCCAGCCTCGGGGTCCAATTGGGGTGAAGTCGTGTCTAGCCTAGAGTTATATACTTATGCTGATGTGTAATAAGCATGTAAAATATATGTACCTTACATTATAGGTTTCCCTTGTGTTGTATCGATGACAAGTGCATGATGCGACAAGTAATAAGCTAGCTGGTGAGTGACATGCGTGCATGGACCATGGCTGCAGGTGCGCAAGCGTGACGTGGTTGTGAAGGTGGACGGGGCCCCGGCGGGCGCGCCCGTGCGCGTGGTGCAGCTGGACAGCGCCTTCGCCATTGGCAGCTGCATCAACGGCACGGTGATCCAGGACCCGGCCTTCGTGGACTTCTTCACCAACCACATGGACTGGGCCGTCTTCGAGAACGAGCTCAAGTGGTACTGGACCGAGGCGCAGCGCGGGCAGCTCAACTACGCCGACGCCGACCGCCTGCTCGACTTCTGCGACCGCGCGGGGAAGCCCGTGCGGGGCCACTGCATCTTCTGGGCCGTCGACGGCGACGTGCAGCAGTGGATCAAGGACATCGCCGACCACGACGGGCCGGACCAGCTCATGGCTGCCGTGCAGGCACGCCTCAACGGCCTCCTGGCGCGCTACGCGGGGCGGTTCCCGCACTACGACGTCAACAACGAGATGCTGCACGGGCGCTTCTTCCGCGACCGCCTCGGCGACGACGTGGCCGCGCTCATGTTCCGGGAGGCGGCCCGCCTGGACCCGGGCGCCGCGCTCTTCGTCAACGACTACAACGTCGAGTGCGGCAACGACGGCAACGCCACGCCGGAGAGGTACGTGGAGCTCATCCGCGACCTGCAGCGGCGCGGCGCGCAGGTCGGCGGCGTCGGGCTGCAGGGCCACGTCACCCACCCCGTCGGGGAGGTCATCTGCGACGCGCTCGACACGCTCGCCGCGGCCACCGACCTGCCCATCTGGTTTACGGAGCTCGACGTGTGCGAGCCCGACGACGCCCTGCGCGCCGACGACCTCGAGGTGGTGATGCGCGAGGCGTACGCGCACCCGGCGGTCAAGGGCGTCGTGCTCTGGGGGTTCATGCAGGGACACATGTGGAGGCAGGACGCCGCGCTCGTCAACGCCGACGGCACCGTCAACGACGCCGGGCAGAGGTTCATTGACCTCCGGAGGGAGTGGACGTCCGACGCGCGGGGACGCCTCGACGCCGATGGACAGTTCAAGTTCAGGGGCTTCCACGGCAGCTACGTGGCGCAGGTCACCACGCCCACGGGGACGAAGATGCTCAAGGCCTTCACCGTCGACAAAGGGGACACGCCTCTCGTGCTCGACATGGATAACTGAACATCGCCGCCTGACAATTACATGCACCACTAATTACATATATCAAGTACCTACCGTACCAGCTGGACTAATTAATTTGATGATAGGCCGTCTACCACGCAACAATTCGCCCTCACCCAAAAAGAATCCACTCCAGTGAGGACAAGTATTTGGATAGCAGCCGGCCCCCCCTAATATATACTATTCCATAATCGGTATTGTAATTAATCATAATATGAGTGATGATGTATTGTACTGGCTGAGCCTAATTTATTGAGGACATATACTAATGAATAAAGTAATTGAGTTATATTAGTCGTTTTCTATACACGCGGAATACCTTTCGATCTGTTCTATCACTTAAAACTCCCACAACTATACACGGGGTATTTTTCTACTTTTCTATTAACCACAAACCAGTGTAAAATACATCTATCACTTATAGGGTGCGTTTTAGGGTTCAAAATTTCGACGAAATTTCGATGGGCCTAAGCGTCCATGTATAACTCTTCTGACCCTTAAGGCGACGCTAAGGCGTGTTGTATTCAACTTTTCTCTGCCTTAATACAAAGATGTGCAAACCTTTTGTGTGGCGAGAAAAAAAATTGGGCGAAATTTTGCGAAGTTCGGTAGTTTCGGTGGTGGCTGAAAGAAAAATCTGAAATTTTGTACTACACTAATACACGTAACATGTGTTATATAACTCTATACTCATATTTTCTATTATTTATATTGCGTATTCTTCCGTTCAATATATGTGTAGTAACAAATCATACTAATATTTATTTAGATCTATTTTTTAGAAAAATTATACTTCATTTGCTAGTCTCTAAATAAATTTCGGCGAAATTTATGTCGAATTTCACAAAATTATGTTTATTTCGGAGGTGGCTGAAATTTTTGCAATACCGAAATCGAAAACACCAGTTCGTTTGGTTCACGTTTTAGACCTGACCTAGATCCTAAGCCAGGACATCCAAAGCCTGGTTTCACAATGCAAGAAGTGGTTGTCTCACCTCTTCCTCACCCTTGTTCTTCTCCAAGCTGGAGCCGCCACCGCCCATGGAAGCTAGCAGCCCAGCACCAAATCCCACCGCCATGAAACTCTTTGCGCTTCAAGCTAATACAAGCAGCCCCCAAATCTCTTTGCTTCAAGCTAATACAAGCAGCATGACGGCGCACCACCAAAAATCTCTCTCTGCTTCACCAAATCCCTCACCCTTCCTCTTCTTCAAGCTGGAGGCTCGAGCGATAACATCTCTAAACAAGTATTTGCTTTAACTATTACTGCGATCACATCTCTTCCACAAATTGTTTTGCTTTACGTATCTATATAGCAAGATTTATCTACAACAAGAGAACAGTATGGTGTCATATATCAATACGTACATGTGGTCTAGATTTTAATTAATTCCAATAAACCAACAGAAATACATTTTAACTTGAAAATCACATATTATTGCCAAAAACTATAACTAAATTATTTACATGGACAAACATATGGAATAAAGTCTACATTAATTTTTTGATGAAAATAGTTAAAATTAACAAGGAAACAATGCAGTATTAGTCGGTCTTGGCTCCAACTTAATAAAGATAGAGTGTAACGTGTACTCCCTCTGTTCCTGTTTAAATGACGCCTAGGTTTTTTTTGCTAGTCAAACTTTCTTAATTTTGATTAGATTTATAGAAAATATTAGTAATATTTGTATCTCCAAATAAATGTATTATAAAAATATATACACTGATTAATCTAGATACTTATTACGCACCAAATATTAGTAACTTTTTGTATATATTTAGTCAAAGTTGAGTATGTTTGATTTCTCGATACATGAGAACGACATCTAAAAGGGTTTGTGAGAGTATTTGTTGTAGTGTTCTAATTATAGCCTTGTTGTTAGGGCCATAACTAGTTTGTCTAACGTAGAGATGAGTATGTTAGAAAATCTGGTTGTCACACTTTCGCCTTTTGGCCTGCAAGCGATGGTAACCCTTGGTGTCACTGAATCTGAATCCCTCCTCCCTGCAGCGGTCAGGGGAGCCAGCGCATGTGGCCTGCAGCGGCCAGTGCAGCCGCCGCGTGCCGCGCGCGCCCAGCAAGGCAGCAACGCCTAATTTGTTTTATTTAGTATTATATTTCAAGAAAAGTCTACAATTCAGTCTGAACTAATCTCCATGGCATTGTAAACATATAAATTATTTGCATCGGGGAACATCAATGGCGTATCATAAATGCATAGAAATTTGCCACACGAGCTGAAGTCAAAAGAACTGAATTCCACTCCCAAATATCTTCAAGCCTTTAACAGGGTATTGTTATTGATCGCCTTGGCCTGAACCAATACTTAAAAGAAATAGACTAAAGCAGCTCGAGCAGATGTGAGTTGGTAACACGTAACAAAGCACTAAATTGATGCGCATACAAGTTATCCAGTTTTTCACAGCATGAATCCATCCAAACTGAGACTAAGATCCAGGTGAACCAAACGTCCGCATGGATGGTCCTGCGTCCACAAACGAATGAATGAACTGTGACTTGTTCCAGTGATTGATGCAAATGAAATCTATAGTGAGATACTGATGTCAATCTCATCACGTTCTATGCCATTCTCAGTCAGAAGCTCCACCAGGTTGTCGAGCACGGGATCATGTTCTTGAACCTCCCAGCAAACAATATCAACACTATCAAGGTGCTCACAGCTGAACGACCTTTCTTCTAGCTCCCCAATGAATCTCTGATGTGTATGGCCAACCTGAAATGTGAGAAAACACAAGTTTCACTTTGATTTGATTGCACATGCATCAACTTCTGTACAAGGATCAATTAACATGTGGAGAGAGCCATGTACCCCTCCGAGTTTCAGAGTTAGATTCTCCAGGCAGGGCCGTCCCTGCGCATGTGCAGCATGAGCGACGGCGCAGGGCCTCCAAATCTCGTAGGCCTCCAAATACAGATCAGCACAGCTGAAGCTTCGGCTTTTGGCCCATTAGCTAGCAAGCCTATTACGACAGCTTGCACAGCAACAGTTTGGCCCAATAAAAAATGATTTGTTGGCCGACCGCTGGACAGTGGGCATTATTTTGTTTTGCCAATCCCAATTCGTCGGTCTCCTCATCCCCTACCGCCGCCATCACCCTGATGCCGTATCGGCTGCCGGCCGCGTATCACGAGCGATCGACATCGAGCGTGAGAAACTGACGGCAACCTGAACCTGCAGCGACTAGTAAGCCACATTTTTTAGCTTGGTACATGGCTTTGAATTTTCCCGGGACGGCCCTTCTCCAGGCTAGGTGAGTTCTGAAGGAAGACTATCAATGGATAGAAGTCTGGATGTAGACACCATTGACTGAGTGTCAGGGTTGTAAGATTGTTGAATTTTGGGCACCACTGTATATTTCCCATATTCAGCTGCAAAAGGTTCATAGGATTAAGACATGATAAAGAATTCCATATTTTATAAAACATTCATGACTTCAGCAAAGTTGTCAAGACAATTGAAACAAGCTAAATTTATGTTCCAAATAGTTTTGATTCTTCAGTGATAATATATCTTCAGAATATAATATCTGACAAAGGTCACACTAAGCACAAATCTTTTTTAATAAGAATAATTCACATTACATTATACTGTGCCTATTTTCTTAAGTGAGATTCAACCATCTAGAGCACAGGCAGATACACTGGTGAAAGGCTTGGATTAGGTGACCTATCTACTGGATTCTAGTGATCTGATTGTAAGGGAGTGTTTGGTTCACCTAGCACCTCCTAAATTTAGTAGCTTTTAATCTCTTTAGTAACTTTTTTGTCAAACATCTTTACTAAAAGTGACTAAACAGCTTTTAGTCAGCTAGTCACCCAAACCTTACTAGCAGCTCCTAAAACAACGTCTGGACAGGCCTTGCTCTTCATCAATGCGCACCGTACCCCCTCACTCACATCTCACTCTCTCAGCTCGCTCACTCTCTCCCTCCCGTGCTCGCTCTCCTCTGCTTTCCCCGCCGCCGCCACCACTTTGCTCCACGCCGCCGCCGCTCCTCCCAACCCCTCCGCCGGCGTAGCAGCTCCTCCGCTCACAGCTTCCACTATGGATGGCCACGGGTCCGAGTATCCGGACTATTACTCGCAGTCCTCTTCTTCGGTGGATCTGAATGGCTCCGGTCCGTCGTCCCCCCCCCCCGTCGCCGACGACTTTGGCGTCTTCTCCCAAGCTTCATCGTATGGTGCGGGCTCCTCCACTCGACGCGGCATGGAGGGGCTGGATCTGAACACCGACGCCGTCGGCTTCCCCTACATGGGCTCTTACCAGGGGCTCCTCCAAGTTGACCTCGCTCCCGACGGTAGAGGGCTGCTTCCTCTTCGCATTGGCGCCAGATCCGGTGCTGGAGGGTTCGTTCCTCCTCGGCTGACCGCAGGAGCGACCGGATCTAGGAAACGCCGGCTTCTCGCGCTGCTGTGCGCCGCTCCAGTGTGGGAACCGGCAGTAGCCGTGCCCGCGCGCCGGCAGCTAGGCTGCGTGGAACAGTTGCTTCGGGCAGCTCGGCTCCTCCAACGGAAGGAATGGAGCCAGAAGATGACGACGACATCCCGCACGAGGTGATCTTGTTCTCTGATCTGATTCGTACTTTGCTCTGTTTATTATCTATGTTATGCATGTTTGTTTTTTACTACATTCTCATACTTTTCATTGATCTGATGTGTTAGGTTTTATTTGTTTGATGTTCAGATCTTTATTTGTTTAATCTGTTTGATCTACAGGTGTGTGTTAGGTTGTATTTGTTTGATCTACAAGTTTGTATGAACTACTACAAGTTTGTATGTAGTACTGTGTATTTGTTTGATCTATATTTGTCTATTTTAATTTTTGTCTCTTGTTCTCTGATTTGCTTCTCTACTAGTTTGACAAGGCAAATTGGTCTGACGCAAATACATTTGTGTTCTCTTGTCTTGCTGTTGATGAAATGAGAAAGGGCAATTCAAGTAAGGGGACAATGACAAGGAGAGGTTATGATAATTTGAGAGATTTGTATGAGCAACAGACTAACCTAAAGCATGATCTTAGATGTATGAAGAATAGATTCAGCCAGCTCAAGATCATGTGCAGTTCTACAAGTGGGCACAACTACAAACATGTGTTGGTCGCCAAGAAAACGGAGGGATAGATGCACCTCTATCTTGGTGGGATAGGCATACCAGGGTAATCTTTGTGCCTAATAATTTGTTTGCTTGTTCTACTTTCATGTTGGTTTGTGCTAACAGTGAATTCTTGTGATTTTTCAGAAGAAGCTAGAGTGTAGGAAATTCATGTATGGGGTTGCCTAGATTCTTTACTCAGATGGTTGAGCTCTTCCAGAATACTGCTGTTGATGGCTCAACTGCCACCATTCCTAGGCTGTCATGCCATGACCAAGACAGAGGGATAGATGAGGATGATGAAGATGGTGCTGCTACTCCAGACCACTGTGGCTTACAGCCCAGTTCACCAAGTATCACAAACAGCCGCAAGAGGGCAAGCAGCACAACTGACAAGTTTCCACATCCACCTCTAGGTATGTATGGGCTTTTACATTTCTTCATTATCTTTGTCATAGTATTTGTCATGTTACTTACACAAGCATTGTGTTGTGTAGACAAATTTTATCTTGTTGACTCGGGGTACCCAAATCGACCAGTTTTTCTTGCACCGTACCAAGGCCGCACGCGGGAGGCAACGGCGCTAGCAGGAGCCAGCAGCGCGGCACTGTTGGCGCCAAATGCCAGGGGCACCAAGTTAGTATTAATGAAGGGTGTTTTGGTCTTTACAAACATGTACATGTCAGGTTTAGCCAACTAACCAAATATGGCCTTACTAAAATTTAGGAGGTAGTTTAGCTGACTAGATTTAGGAGCTGGGAACCAAACATTGCCTAAGTATAGGGATGCACTTACTGTTTGTCACATGTTAAACAACCCCATTGTGGACAAGATGCATTTCAGCTCTTGTCACATGTATATCAAAGTTCCTTGTGTCAAAACGCCAACTAAGGCTATGTTCCACAAACTTTTGTAAACCTTCAAATGAACTGAGTACGAGAACTAAATCGTGTTATATTATCAGTTGAGAGCATTAATCATCCTCTAGGTCGTAGCATCAAAATAAACTGTGAAACACTTGGTTTTGCAAAGGGATAAAGACTGTATACCATGCTTAGATCTCAGATTTTGACACATAAATATAGGCATGGATGCAGAGTGTTGAGGCCTTGTTTAAATCCAGGATGTAAAGTTTTGTGGTGTCACATCGGGTGTCACATAGGGATATCGCATGTGGTGTTTGGATACTAATAAAAAACAAATTATAGAATCTGTCAGTAATCCGCGAGACGAATTTATTAAGACTAATTAATCCGTCATTAGCACATGTGTTACTGTAGCACCGCATTGTCAAAATCGTGGAATAATTAGGCTTAAAAGATTCATCTCGCAAATTAGTCGCAAACTGTGTAATTAATTATTTTTTTTTTTATATTTAATACTCTATGCATGTGTCCAAATATTCGATGGAATAGAGAGTAAACTTTAGGGAATGAACTAAATAAGGCCTGAATCAAAAAGCATACCATATCTCCCTCGTAACTGAAGTTTAAATCAGTAATACCAGAGAGGCTCTTGAGGAACTGACGGATATCATCAACATCGGTATCGTCGGTATCGAGTACCAAACATGCTCTCTCCAGTGATTTCATGTTCTTCAGCAGAGGTATTATTGTTTGATGATTATAGTTAAGACAGACCAGGCTGGGAATCGAAATAGAGCACTGTTCTTCAAATGAGTAGTAACAATCAATATCCATGGTCAAAACCTTCAGCGTCTTAGAGATGATCTGAACATCAGAAATGCCACAGTCATGTAATATGAGATACTTCAATGCTTTACAACCTATTCCAAGTTGGCAAAAGAAACCAGGGTACAAGATAACACTTGTAAGATGCAGCCTTCTCAAGAAGCATCCAGGAAGAAACACCGCGGGATCCAGCTCCAACCTATAGTCCCGTCCCGTAACCATGACAGATCAAGCATTGCAATGTAGAGCATGGCAGATCCATAGGTTAGCATCTTCTGAATACTCATCAAAGAACCAAGGCATGTCATACCAGAGCCGAAACTCGTCCAAGGCAAATGGGTTACGGAGCATCAAGAAACGGTTGAGAAACTTCTTGAACAGCACGGTGTACTCCCGGCAGTCATTAGGCATGTGCTCAAACTCGGCGGGCGTGGTGTTGATGTGGGGCACGGAACGCCGGAGGTTGCGCCACTGCCGTGACAGCGCGCACGTCTGCACGACCTGGCGGGCATTCAGGTAGGACAAGATGAGGAGGAGCATGTCATCGGGCAGGGCGTTGATCCTGCACACGGCGCCAGGAACGCGCGGGTCGCCTGACATGTCGGCCGTTGCGTTGGGGTCACTGGGGGCATTCCGTCCGAATTTTTTACTTTTTAGTCTTTTTTTTAAGTTTTTATAAATAGATTTCTGGAGGAAAGATTTTAGAATATGGACCCTTAGTTTGGCGCTTATCGATGCTGGCGACGAGCTAACATGTCTCGGTGCTATCGTCTTTGACGCTGAGCTCTTAGGCTCCATGCTAACGTCGCGCTGGTTTAGCAGGCATCTCGGCGCCGACGACTCTGGCACCGAGCTTGGTGCAAAAGCTAGCGTTCGTCCGGTGAGGTGAGGTGAGGTGAGGCGGTCATGTGATGTGGATGTGACCTCTGTTTACGGCCGGTACACAAAGGTGTTTGGCTCACTGCCCGATCGTGGACCGCTATTTGACTTGACTTGACTGCCGGTTCAAAAAGGCGCTCAAAAAGGTTTTGGTCCTGCAGCCCTCGTACCAGAGCTCTGGCAGCTCAACATGGACCTCTGCATCTCGTGGAAAGCGAGGTGAAGAAATAATGCAACAAAAAATTTCTGCCAAGAGCATTGTGTTCCTTCTGACTTGATTGATGCAGACAGCAAAATGGTTTTCTGGTTCTGCAATACAATGCCGTCTCATTCTCAATGTGCGAAAGTTGGCATGCTTTTTACTACTGCTAGTGACGCACTGGCTACAGTGCAGGCAAATATGAAAGAAATAATTACCAAAGCAATCATAACGTGCTATGAAATTTATAGGCTATATTTTGACGCTGCAAAAGGGGACAGGACCAGCCACACAGAATTCTCAAATCATAGGCTGCCCTATTAGGGCTTGTCCATGAAGGACTCTCTTTATCCGGAAAAGCTTGTAACTATCGGAGTATCGGTTTTCAAGGAGGAGTTAGGCAAGAGGTAAAAAGAGGAGTGTACCCCTACACATCCAGTTTTTAACACAAAGTGCTGTGTAAGTTGTGAATCTTATGATTACTCATTGTAATTTGCTGATCAACAGGAGCAAATTCAAGATATACGATACTTCCTCCTTTCTTTTTTATGTCATATTATCTTTGTCCTAAGTTAAACACTACTATCTTTGATCATCAATTTTTTTAAAAAAAATCGTTATAGTTCCACCGCATACGAATTATTATATATTATGAAAATATTTCTCATAGTGAATCTAAAAGCATAGATGTTATATCATGAGTCTATATTTATTTGCTAGTAGATCTTATTTGCTAGTAGTTTAGAATAAAAAAACTACTAGCAAATAAGATACATCGAAGAAAGATTGTGTACAAGCACTATTATCGAGAGTTAGAGGCCAAGAAATATGACCCTCGCGTGAGCCTCTACTATTTCACCCTACACTCCCATGAATAGGAATAATATCGTCATTTTTATTAAATTTAGCGAATCTTGTAATGGATATTTGATTCTCTAAATTATTTTAAATAAAAAAGTTTAAACCGCAAAGTTTCGAGAACTATAGCTTTGTTTCAGGGTCCATATTCATTTTAGATTGTTTGGAAAAAAATAAAATAATTTTCAAAATATGAAACACTAAATAACTTCAAATGACAAATTTGTCATCCGTCTTGATTTTTAAAAATGATTTTTTTTCATGTTGCACCTGTTTTCTTACAAATTTCTGGCTATATGCCGCTTGATATCCCTGTTTTCTTCCTCCGGTGCATACGGTGTACGTGAAGATGCCCCATCACCCTGGCTTTTCCTTGCACAGCGGATTTGATAGAAACCGTGCAGGCACAGTAACAGTGTACAGATTAAGGTAACCAGACAACGCCCGTGTTGACAGTTGAGCTGCCAGAGCTCTGGTACGACGGCTGCAGGACCAAAACCTTTTTGAACCGGCAGTCAAGTCAAGTCAAACAGCGGTCCACGATCGGGCAGTGAGCCAAAGTCCTTTGTACCGGCCGTGAACAGTGGTCACATTCACATCACTCACCTCACCGGACGAACCCTAGCTTTTGCGCCAGCGCCAGAGTCGCCGGCGAAGCTCAGCGCCAGAGTCGCCGCCGCCGAGATGCCTGCCAAATCAGCGCCACGTCAGCGTCGAGCTCAAGAGCTCGAGAGACGTTGGCGTCGAAACGTGTTAGCTCAATGTCAACATCAATGGCACCTAGTTAAGAGTCCATATTCTGAAATCTTTCATCCGAGGTCTATTTATGAGAAACTTTAAAAAAAAAAAGACTAAAAAGTAAAAAATTCGGGCATTCCGTCGATCAGGTGGTGCTAAGACAAGCTGCGGCAAGGAGGCCAGAGGAATTATGGAGACATGAATCCGCAGATTTGTTACCAACTAGGAATCACGATATAGTGTCTAGGTAGTATTTAGAGATAAATTGAACTTGTGTTCGTCGGATCAGCCGAAGCCAAGTCCGCCGCCATCGCCGCCGGCACAGCCACACGGTTCTGAAATGTCGAATACAAGTCCAAGACAAAAGCTACTTCCTCACGCCTCTCTTAACAGAAGATTACATGGGCTCTGGCAGGCCCAGTTGAAGCCACTCTGGGCCAGCGACGCGAGGGTTGGGCTTCTTTACTCGTTTCTCTCTTGTCTTCAGCCCAGCTCGTTCATCGTCAGGAAGATTGGCGCCTTCAGCTTCTCCTTGCCGTTCTGAAGACGTAGTCAGTCTTGTAACACTCCTCCTTCCTTGAAAGAGGGCTTGACCCCAAGCCGGCGCACGGGGGAACTCCTTCCCAGGTGGACATCTCCGAAGGTGTACGGGACCAGCGAACGAGCACTTTCTGAATCATCTTGTTGTTGTGATAGCGTAGGCGACGGTCCAAAATCTCCAGAGGAACCTGTAGATTTATCAAAGGCATTGAGAAGTTCTGGACATACCAGCTGTGAGGATGAGACGACCGGCTTGAGTTGAGAAACATGAAAAGTTGGATGTATCTTTGCTGAAGCTGGGAGCTGAAGAGTATAAGCCACTGAACCCACTTTGCCAATTATAGTATAGGGCCCAAAATAACGAAATGCCAGTTTGTTTGGAGACCTGGTGGCAACAGATGACTGAACGTAGGGTTGCAATTTGAGATATACCTGATCACCAACAGAAAAACTGCGATCAGTGCGATGTTTGTCAGCAGATTGTTTCATTTTCTTCTGAGCCCGTAGTAAGTGCTGATGCAGGAGCTGTTGCATCAGAGATCGATCTTGTAGCCACTCATCCAGGTTAGGTACTTGGCAATTCTCAATGTCCAGTCCCAGTTGGCGTGGTTCATGACCATAGAGCACCACAAACGGTGTCTTGTTAAGAGCAGAATGATAAGAGGTGTTATACCAGAATTCTGCAAGTGATAACCAACTAGACCATTTCTTGGGGAAAGCATGCACAAAGCATCGTAAGTCTCCAAACATTGATTTACGCGCTCAGTCTGACTGTCACTTTGAGGATGACATGCAGAGCTCATTCTCAGATCAATACCAGTTAGTTTAAACAATATTTGCCAAATGGTACTAGTGAAAACTCTATCACGATCAGAAATGATAGCTGAAGGAAAACCATGCAATTTAAAGACTGAGTCCATATATTTGATGGCCACTTGCATTGCAGTGAATGGATGTGATAGTGGAATGAAGTGGGCATACTTTGAAAATTTATCCACCACAACAAGAATGCAGTTGTAATGTTGGGACTGAGGCAAACCTTCAATGAAGTCGAGTGAAACCACTTGCCAAGCACCTTCTAGAACAGGTAAAGGAGATAGAAGACCAGGGTATGGAACCCTTTCAGGTTTGGCCTGTTGACAAATTGATCACTGTGACACAAATGTAGCAATAGATTGCTTCAGCTTGGGCCAGGCAAAAAATTTCTTAACTCTGTTATAAGTGGCTTCAGCACCAGAATGCCCACCCATAGGACTTGTGTGTAGAGCAGATAGGATTTTGTGCTGAAGTTGATCCAATGAACCCAGCCATATCCTATTTTTGTATCTGATAAGACCATTTTGTAATGAGAAATGGCCTTGAGGAGATGATAATGAAAGTGTCTGAAAAAGTTCAGTTAACTGAGAATCTGATGTATAAGCATCTTGAAGTTTAGTGACCCACACAGGTTGTACAACTGACACTGCTGCTGTACACAAGGTATCTTGATGAGAAGCTCTTGACAGTGCGTCAGCTACTCGGTTTTCAGCTCCCTTTTTATACTGCAGTCTGAAGTTGAGGCCCATCAACTTAGTTAATGCCTTTTGTTGCCAAGGTGATGTAACTCTTTGAGCATTCAAATGGGTTAAGCTTCTGTGGTCAGTTTTGAGGATAAACTCAGAATGTTGCAAATAAGATCTCCAGTGATCAATTGCAATTAGAATAGCCAAACACTCTTTATCGTAGGTTGAAAGGCCTTGAGATTTTGGGCTTAGTGCCTTGCTGACATAGGCAACAGGATGTCCATCTTGCTGTAACACAGCTCCCACTCCCTTATCAGATGCATCTGTTTCAACTACAAATGGCTTTGCAAAATTTGGTAGTGCAAGAACTGGTGCTGCCACTAAGGCATGTTTAAGTGCATCAAAGGTGTCTTGAGTTTCAGATGTCCAAGTGAAAAGGATACCCTTTTTGAGCAGATTTGTCAGAGGCTTGCTGAGAAGACCAAAATTTTTCACAAATTTTCTATAATATCCGGCCATGCCCAAAAAGCTCCTGAGATCTTTTACTGTAGATGGTGTTGGCCAATTTTGAATGATGCTGACTTTGGATGGATCAGTGGCCACACCAGATGCACTGATGGTGTGACCCAAGTACTTGAGCTCAGACTGTGCAAACACACACTTCTTGAGTTTGACTTTGAATTGATGTTGCCTGAGTGCAGCAAACACACATTGGATATGTTCCAGATGCTCTGACCAGCTATGCCTATAGATGAGAATGTCATCTATGAATACCACAACAAATTTCCTGAGAAAAGATGCCAACACATAATTCATAACTGATTGAAAAGTTGCTGGTCCACCTGTTACTCCATAGGGCATGACCCTATACTCATAGTGACCACTATGGGTCTGAAAGGCAGTTTTAGGTTCTTCACCTGGGGCCAATCTGATTTGATGAAAACCAGAGCTAAGGTCTAAAGAGGTAAACCAACTAGCTCCACTGAGTTCATCCAATATCTCATCAATAATTGGAAGAGAAAATTTGTTCTTCACTGTGAATGCATTCAGCTTCCTATAGTCCACACAAAGCCTCCAATCCCTAGTCTTTTTCTTGACTAAGAGTGCTGGAGAGGAATAAGGGCTAGTACTTGGTTGAATAAGGCCCTTCTGCAATAACTCAGTGATCTGCTGCTCTATCTCAGTTTTCTGAGCATGATTGTAACGATAAGGCCTCAATTTGAATGGTTGAGCTCCCTGAACTAGAGGTATAATATGATCTCCAAGGCGTCTTGGTGGTAACTTAGTTAGGGGCTCAAATACGTCAGCAAATTCAGAAACTAACTGCTTAATTTCTGTAGGTAGAGGTTCTGTTAGCAGAGAATTATCATTGGCTGGTTTCAACTGAACTTGATACAATATGGCATCATCCTTCGATAATGCAGCCAACTGAGTAACAGAAAGTAGTGGTCCAGAAGTAGCTTCAGATGTTATGCCCTTGAGAGTAATAAGCTCATCACCCTTTTTGAACTGAAGCCATTTATCTTGCCAATGAACTTGCATAGGACTGGATTGCTGAAGCCAATCCATACCCAGTATGATATCATAACTGCCCAATGGAATAATTTTGAATGTAGTAACAAAGGTATGACCCTAGACTCCCCAAACTTGATCTGGGAGTTCATGTGTACAAGGTAGGGTGTTACCATTGGCAACCTTCACTTGAACTGGTTGTTCTAATGCTGAATGACCTGAGATGTGAGATGCTAGTTGTTGACTGATAAAAGAGGTTGTGCTACCAGAGTCAACCAGCATATAAGCATTTTGACTAGCCAGATAACCCATTAACCTGACTGTCTTGTTTGATTCAGTACCCTTAACAGCTTGAATGGAAACGGTCATCGGATCATCACCTGAATCATATTCAGTGTGGTCAGGAGGTTCTTGAGCTGCATCATAGAACCGCCATAGCTCTTCTACTGCATGGAGAGAAACTGTCTTAGGACATTTGTGTCCAGGACCCCATTTTTCACTGCATTTGAAACAAAGCCCTTAAGCACGCCGATATGACTTGAGTTCAGACAATGCATCAGGTGGTGTCTTGGGCTTGATGGCTTCATTTGTTCTTCTGTCTTCATTAGCTTGTGTAGCAACTCTTGTATGGTTTGGAGTAAGTGGCATAGAATTCCGGCCATTCTCCACCATATTCTTCTTGTTGTAATTGGAAGAATCAGTTCTGCGGAAATCCTTCTTGCTGGAACCAGTAGTCACTTCCTCCTGCATTAACGCGATGGAACTAGCAGTATCCAGATCGGGAGGACGGTGAACAATGACTACAGCTTTAATATCATCACGTAAGCCATCTATGAAACGATTGGTGATAATGGATGCTTCCATGTTTGGGTTATGAATCAGTAACTGGTGAACAATATCACTAAAATGTTCTATATACTCTGTGACAGTAGTAACTTTGCAGGTGAAAAAAATCTACGGTACAGGTGGTCACGTTCATCCTTATCAAAACGATTACTAATGGCAACTCCTAAATCCTTCCAAGTTATATCATGGGCATAGGCAGGCAGAGTTTGCAACCACAGAGTAGCGGAGTCAGTAAAATTCATGGTACCGAGCTTGACACAGCGATGCTCAGGAACAGAGTAAACATCAAAGAAGGTTTCACTATTCTTAATCCAGAGCTTAGGGTTGCTACCATCAAATTTAGGAAAACTCAGTTGAGGCATAGCAGCATTCAAATCCAGCGTGAGGCCACGGTGTTCAGGACCAAGTAAATTCAATTGCAGAGCAGGAGAATTTGGAAGGTTCGTCGCACCTGTGACTAGGGCCGGTTGCGGGATGGCGGTGTACACCACCCCGAACTCAGGACCCCGGTGGAGATTTCCCTTGCCGTCGTCAATTGACCCAGACGCCGCCCCATGCGGGGTTGGTTCCAGATGAGCGGAACCCAGCATCTTCGGGCTCGCAGAGGCAGAAGTATCCTCGCGAACAACAGTTGGAGACGGGCGCGCGATGGTGACGATGCCCTCGCCCAACTCCAGGGTTGCAGCCTAGGGAAGGAAAATGCCCAGCGCCTGCTCGACACGCTCGCCGAGATCCATCACCACGTGCTCCAGCTCGATGACGTGGTTGTCGACTTGGGGCTTCCGAGTGTTGATGTCGGTCCGCAGCGCCCGCATCTCCACCATGGAGCTCTGCAGGTCCGCGATCCCCTTGGAGTTCTCGCCGAGCAGGGCCAAGATCTGGCCAAACTGCTCCTCCGGCGACGCCATGCTCATCTGCCGCCTCGTAAGATAACTATGGAAGGCCAGAATCGAAGCTTTGATACCCGTTGTTACCAACCAGGAATCATAGTATAGTGTCTGGGTAGTATTTAGAGGTAAATTGAACTTGTGTTCGTCGGATCAGCCGGAGCCGAGTTCGCCGCCGTCGCCGCCGGCACAGCCGCACGGTTCTGAATTGTCGAATACAAGTCGAAGACAAAAGAGCCTTTTAACCGTGCCATTATAAAAGACGGTCTAGATCTGTGCCGCTAAAAAAGTTCGAAAGTACTTACGTGTCATGACATTAAAGTTTTTTTTTTGTTTTTCACGCCATTCTGTTCATTTTGAGCTCTAAGAGCATCTCTAATAGTAGCTCAAATTTTTTTCCCTAAATCTTAGAGTTTTGCAACTCCCCAAAAGGTATTGAGAGGAGAAAAAAAGCTCATCTCCAAGAGTTTTTCATAATTGAGTTCCAATAAATCAAATTTAAGGCCCACAACCTTTTTTATTTTTTGTGGTCATTTTTTCCCGTGCCGCAGAAACCTAAGTCGCTCTTTTTCGTAGGGCGTCGCCTCTTTTCGTCTTGTAGTGGGCAGATCATCGCCGCCGCCTCCTTCCCGCCGTAAGCCGCAAAGAAAGCGGTTCAAAGCGGCAAACAACACCTAGTCATGTCAAAAGAACAGTTCCATTCACCACAGTATGTATGTAGCAGAATCGTCTAATCTAATGTCTCACAGGAGTGCTTGTCTTCCATTAGACACTAAGCACTCAAGGGAGAACACTAAATTACTCGGTTCCATCGGGCACACCCCAGGGGAGAACCCGAAAATCTACATTTTTGCCATCAGGATCATAAATGAGAGAACAAAGCTTACATCATTCTTAACCATTTCATACATTCCTTTTAGTACAGCATCAGAGTATAATAGTTATTGTATAACAGCGAAATGTAATCATATTATCAGAGTTATAAATAATATAATGTACAGCGGAATTTAAACATGTGATCAGAATTATAGCGGAAATAAACATCTATTAATGATATGATGAAGTATTTGATATATAAACTACTACAACATATTATGAAACTTTCATAAAAACATTTGGTGAGAGTTATAAATAAAAACTACGATCGCGACGTAAAGGAATCCTCGCTGAGCCCACCAGGAGAAATCCACACACAAGGGTCAGCTCTAGCATCAACCTGTCACCTGCAACAGGGGGAATAAAACCCTGAGTACTCAATTGTACTCAGCAAGACTTACCCGACAGGAGGAAAGAAAAGACTCCAAGGATATGCAAGGCTATCTGGCTTGTAGGTTGCATTTGCAGGAAGCATTACTAAGCGTGCGTCTTTATATTTGATTTTTATTAATAGCCGCATTGGTTCATTAACAAACCATTCTATGTAAGCACCTGTGCTATTTTCAAGCAGGTGGTAAGCAATCAGATTTCCTTTTCTATCTTTCATCTTTCATTTTCAATTCTTACTACGACGCTAAACCGCAGACAAGCCGTACCGGATAGCCCGGCGATTCGCGAATCAATGCCCCCAGCTGGATACCCCGAAAACACACGCCCCGCTTGTACCCAAGGCACAAGTAGGACCAACCCATCGCTCTCCTGTCCCGGGTGTCCAGGTCCCCGTCCAAACTGGGACTCCAAGCCCCTGCCCCTGAGTCCCGGACTCAGTGCGGTGCAAGGACCTCCTCCACCAAAATAAAACCCTGACAGTCGGTCCGGAAAGAGCCGGATCCACGACAAGAGAGCAACAAGTCTTCCAAGCGCCCATACCCAAGTATGTGCCCGGGATAATAAGTCTGTGACTTGCCTAGAGTCATATGCAACGATCGGTCCTTAACCGACCAGACAGGGAAAAATAGTGTAACCAAGCTATGCCCCGTGTCCACAGCGACACAACTCCTTACACTCATCAATACCCAAACCATATCCCTGTCCGGTCACCATTTTCCTTTCCACCATTTTGATATTTTCCAAGTGATAGTAATCCAATAATATATTTTCTATCTCTCGCGAGTGACAGGCAATCACTCGACTTCTACCGAAGTCCTGTAGCATAGCATTCTACACGATCCTGTCATACTAGTAAGACTCATAGGAATAAAGATATATATGCAAGTGGGTTTCATTCAACTCCTTAAACTTAATGCACAAATATAATTTAAACTACAGAAAAGTAGAGGTTATGCACCGGGGCTTACCTTGGTAAAATATAACCAAAAGTTAGCATTCCATCTTCGTGATATGATCACCATAGCATCATCTTTCAGCTACTCCAGTTGATACCATCGATCCACCATCGTTCCTATTATGATATGTATTGATGCAAATGCATAGATGTAAATAATCAACGACAGCCCAAAATTTTAGAAATCCAATCACGCTTCCAAAAGTACCATTTCTCCAAGAACTCCCGATGACTCCACAATCCATCGACGTCCCCTCCGTCGACGCCGAACTCATGCGGTACTCGACAAACAGACACAATTAAATATTCACATAAATTCAACTGCGTTCCAAAAATTATGAAACTTTATGGATAGGTGGGGTTCGATTTTAGATGAATTTAGGAAGAAGAAGTGATGGAATCGGAGTTAGCATAGTGGAGATATTAATTGTGCAAGGTGGCGCTAATTAATCATGAGGAGAGAAAATAAAACGTGATTAGGGCCACCACAATGTCACCTGGTTATTAGAAAGGAAAAGGAATAAAGAAATTGGTGGAGTGAATTAATGGCTCATGACTCTTGACTTTACGTGTATAGGAGCTGAGTTGGTTCTCGGCTTTGCTACTGGCACATGGCATAGGACAAGCTGCTGCTGTGGACTTAAACAAAGAGCAGAGCGGGTATATGGCTAGGATTCTTCGAGAGAGACACAGAGAGCACCGAGCGTTTGTGCTCCTCGGCTAAATCCACCATGGGACAATGGCTTTGGACTTTTCACGATGGCGATTTTGGCCATGACTTCCAAATCTAAGGGCATGGGGAGGTAGAAGGGAGGTAGGGGATGTATGGGGACTATCTACCTTGGTCTACTGCAGCTCGAGGAAGGAGATCAACAGAGCGTAGCCTTCCCAGGCAAGAACAGAGAAACTCGATTTAGAGAGTAAGATGGTGAGCCAAGTGAGTGGGGATGGATGGCTCGGGCAGCTTGGCGTGTCTTTATATAGGCGGGAGATGAAATTTGGAGGTGGAGGCTGGCATTTGGCTAGCTAGTCATGTGAATTGGATTTCACGTGATGAACTTGGAGTGGGTCTTTGGTCATGAGTGCATTAATTCAAATGATAGACTTTGAGTGGTCTTTGGACTTGACGAGCACATCAGGACTAGAGTGTGCTTTGGGCTAAATGTGCTTGGTGGTGAGGTGCTGATTCATTCATGCAGGTCAAGGAATTAATGGGGAAGGAGACCACAGGTCAAGGAATTAATGGGGAAGGAAACCACAGGTCAAGGAAACATTAGAGAATGAGAAAATCAATTGTAGATTAGCTACCTCAGCTGATTATTGCAGCTCGGGAGAAATCGATAGACGCAACTTTCATGGAGAAGAACAGAGAAACTTGATTTGAGAGAAGCAAGTGAGCAGTGGAGCGGAACGGCTTGGCGTAACCTTTTAATGGCAGGCGACGCGAAGACGCGACAGCGACGCGTCGTAAGGTTAGCGGCTAACTAGCTTGCTGAAAGGTAATAAAAGCGGCCACTGACGATCGTGATGCTTCGGATGAACAAATGCTCCACGAGCTCTGATGTTTCTGCGGATCTCTGGTGATTCTACGTACACGTTGTTCCGTGTGGAAAAAAAGGTGCCTGAGAAGTGGAGTTCCCGAAGGGCAAGTCTTGACTGCAGAGGTGACCATGACCAAAGTCTGAGCCATCATCATACCATGACTGGCCGGGTATACCTTTTGAACACAACAAGGTGTAAATGCGTGGTTGGCGTGCCACTTAGTCTAATCACCGTCATTAGCTTCTAGTCCTTTGTATGCTTCGGAAGTTAGATTTTCTATTGGTCGCACTTTGGTTACGGTTGTGGTGACTCGGTGGGCGTCTGTACCAGAACCAATCCTGTGGAGATGTTGTTGCTGTAGTCAGAGTACAAGGCAAGGATCCAGATTGTTATTAGTCGTGCATTACTTACGAGCACCCTGACTGTTAGTGGTAGACTTGTGAATCGTGATATTCACAGTCGGCGTCGGCGTGAGGCAAACAGAGGGATGGTGAGCTGGGGAGGGAGAGAGCAGGTCATGGCATTGGTGCACACACGGTAGTTCGCTTGGCAAATGTAGACATAAGTAATCAAGTCGAGATGCGAAGCAAAGCAAAAGTCGGAGAGCATGGATGCGGATGGATGAGGAGACTTTGCAATGTAGAGAATTGTAGGGCCACGATGAGAACGAGACAGTGATCAAAAAGTAATGCCAGGCAAGTACGTTGTATGTCGAAAAAAATAAAAATAAGTCGACGCGCTCTCTTTCTCGTCGATTCAGTGCTTAACAAAATAAACCAAAGTGAGTTTTATATTATATATATATATATATGTATCGTTCTATTTATTAATGGATTTTATTTTATTTATAAAAGTTGATTTTCATGCTTAATCTAACAGGACAAACCGTTCTCTAGAATCGTCGTCGGCCATTCCTGAATATTTCTACGCACTGCGTAATTTATCTTGAGCGTTTATTTGAGTCCACGAAACTAAGTCACATATGATTCACTTATCGCCTCAAGTACGTTTAAATTAAAAACCCAATAAAACTCGATTCGGAAATTTTTCTGAGGCCTAAATCGTGGTGCTAAACAAGTTCGTAATACTAAGGGTGTTACAACCAACCCCCCTTAAAAAGAATCTCGTCCCGAGATTCGAAGCAAGAACCAGAAGAGGGGAAAACACGTTCACATTTCGTAGATCAGGGATTACACGAAAGATTACACGACTTCGAATACTAAACCTCACGAGGATCTAGGGATACATGGTTAAGAGCAACCTGGTACAACCAAGACTTAATCCAGAAGTCGAGATAGACGAGGACAATGGAGAAACAACAAGATAATAATTATCCAAAACATGGCGTAGCACCAACAGATCCAAAAACAGTCGACTGAGAAGTTAAACATCACGAAGTCTAAGATCGAGCTATCCAAAGGTAGACTTGAACTTCTCCAAAAACCAGATCCCTTCTTCTCTTCAGGTTACACCATCACCTCAGACTGATGAACCTAGCTTTACAAGGTCAACTGGATTTCGTAGCTCTGCTCCGTAAGCGAGGAGAATGGGGATGAAGAAGAAGAGCAAGGACCAAGGGTATCTTATAGTGGCGAACGGAGGTGGAGCGCAAATCACTGGCAGTGGAGGCGGAGTGGATGGGATACACAGACGGTTCATGCTGTGAAGATAAGCTCGGACATGGTGCGCTTCCTGCGCGAGCGGTAAAGAGGGAAATAAAGGAGAGGAGAGGGGGTCCGCTTGAGGAGAAAGGCGTGCGGGCGGTCGTGTCACCAAAAGAAGAGAGAAAGGAGAGGGAAGGGGAAATGAGGGGGGGGTTCGGTACGGGAAATGACGGTGCGAGGTAGAGAGCCGACCGGACGCCAGGAAAAGGAAAAGTGCACAGTGCACAAGGACGGCGAGTGCGGCACAATGCTGCGGCCACGCGAGAAAGGGAAGCTAAAGGGCCTGACACAGACGGCGTTCACAGGGCTTGCAACGAAATAACTCGGCATACATAGCGTGGTCAACTAAACACAGGGCTTGGGACATGACATCCACTCAGGCTTTTACAAGCACTCCCTACTACTCGAGACTATCCTTCCTTACTACTCTTCTTTTCTTTCCTTTACTCGACCACGTCCGTCTTTCATGTAGACTAATACCATGCCATACTTTCTTCCTCCAAAACCACCTCCTCTTGCTTACTTTGAGAGAACACTAATTCATCGACTCGTTGTGGATTTCTTGTTTAAACACCTGAACATTTTCAAGAAAATTATTTGTAGCAAAAGTGGTATGGCGGTGTAACTTAGTAAAGGTACTTGGTTAACAACCTCGATACCAGCGCGTGCCGAGCAGCGTCACTATGTGGCAGCTGTTCCACAGGGAGCCCTCAGTTTCGTCGTGGCACCATAAGCTTTTAACCAGGCAACTATTACCAACTTACATGCCATGAAGGCGGTGGGGTCATAGACCATAGAGTAAGGGGAGTATTGCAAGGGAAAAATTTAAACAACAAAGGTTCCCTCCACAACAAGGGACAAGAAATACAAATCCAATGACGGATTTGTTTTAAAGAGATTCAAGTGTTTTGCTGGGACATCCACAATTAGTCGATACAGTGTCCTATGTTCATGGCTAATCTGCTGGCATCTGAATGTCAACTTCTCTTGCCACCCGCTTAATTTCGCCCATGAAAACTCTTAAGCACACCTAACGAACTTAAGGTAGATGAACACAATAAACACAGTGAACTAAATAAAATGCATGTTCCAATGGTCTTATATGGGTACATCATACAGGCATTCAGGCTCCCATTCACGATACAGCATTCACCTTCCCTACTGCCGGACGATCTCAATAACTACGGACGAACAACAACGGCACGAACACAATACCGGAGGACAGCAACAAAAAACACTACTACTACGGGTACAGCATCCCAAGGCCACTAATCTACATCTTCTCGTGGCAATGGCTGAGTGAGAGGAATTAAGGGCTCTGCTTCTGACACTTCTGAGGGTGGAGGTGCTGGCGGCACTACCACATCGGTTCTCCTTCCTTCAGGCGAGTGGATAGGGATCCCTTCCAAGATTGGGGCATCCTGCCTTTCAGTAGCCAGCGTCCTCTGCTTGGCCCTAGTGACAAGATAGGCCTCACGCAGCTGATGGACATGCCGGTCTTTAGCCTCCTTTAGAGCTTCCGACATGGCAGTCTCCCGGCTCTCAGCAGCTGCAGCACTGGCATGCGCTTCAGCGAGCTGCACCTCGAGCATCCGGGTGAAGATCTCGGCCTCCTCGGCTCGACTGAGGCAGATCCTCAGTTCCAAGGCTTGCCGGTCGTACTGCTCATCTAGAGCGAGCAGGTACGTGGTCAAGTGCACCATGGTAGGACTGTCCTCTTGCGCATCCCGCCCTTGCAAGGCCTCCATGCGAGCCCTCCATGCCTGCTGATTCCTGTCCAAAGGTGGAAAGAACCGCATGGGGGTACGGGCAATGGGCTCCTCATAGATCTGGCAGAGGTACCGCAAGGCTTTGCGGGCCACAACCTGGTAGGTGTCGGTGAAGCGAAACCCGGTTGCGGTCACACTCCAGGCTTCAGTGAGGTCGGGGAACTCCTCACTCTTCCCGATGTAGATGGTAACCTCACACCGCTCGGTGCCATGCTCCTCATACTCACGGCCCTCATACTCGGGACGATCTTTGACTCCGAGCTTTTGTAGGGTGGTATGCAGGATTTTAGGAAAACCCTCAACGTTCAAGCAGTAACTACTAACCCAGGCTCCTGCCATTTCTAGCGGTGGTGGTGAGAAAGGCTGAGCAAAAAGCTAGCTCAAAGGAAAAGCTAAGCGAGCTAAAGTGCGCCGAGTGGTGATACTAAGGGCTAAGTTAGGCTCTACTTATAAAGGCGGAGCGCTCAGTGGTCCTGGCGTGGTTCACCAGGGTTCCCGCGCGAGATCACTATGACGAATCGACCAAATTCCACGCGTTCGAGACGAGCGACGTCCGAGGCCATTTCTGACTAGTACGACTGTAGGGCTAGGGTCCGACAAGAGCGCAGAAAAGGGGTACGGGGAGACGTGGGTCACGACAGGCGTGAAACCACGGGCGAACATAGAACACAAAACCACAGTGCAGACCTAACTATGGAACAGGAACGAGTCAGTCGTGACACCTATGGAGGGTGTATCTACAAGCAATGCGAGCGCTACAATGCACAAACAGGATATGCATGAATGCACGTCCTATACGTCCTTTCACTGTTGCCAGCATATAGGGCAACCGTTCTCAGATTTTTGGCACATCGTTCTCACCTTATAGCTAGTCGATACTATCGGACTATGCTCGAGTCAGTGTACCTGCAGAAACTTGATTAACCCTATCTAAGTCAGCAGAGTGCCATCTATCCTGCATACATAACCATAGTAATAGGGCTACTTATATAACTTCGCATGTAAACGTCCTAACTTTTTGCAAAAATAGGTTGTCAAATTTTAGCTTAGAAAAGCATTTGAAAGCTTTATTTCCTCATTTATGCTCTGATACCACCTGTAGCAGAACCGTCTAATCTAATGCCTCACAGGAGTGCTTGTCTTCCATTAGACACTAAGCACTCAAGGGAGAACATTAAATTACTCGGTTCCGTCGGGCACACCCCAGGGGAGAACCCGAAAATCCACATTTTTGCCATCAGGATCACAAATGAGAGAACAAAGCTTACATCATTCTTAACCATTTCCTACATCCCTTTTAGTACAACATCAGAGTATAATAGTTATTGTATAACAGCGGAATATAATCATATTATTAGAGTTATAAATAATTTAATGTACAGCGGAATTTAAACATGTGATCAGAATTATAGCGGAAATAAACATCTATTAATGATATGATGAAGTATTTGATATATAAACTACTACAACAGATTATGAAACTTTCATAAAAACATTTGGTGAGAGTTATAAATAAAAACTACGATCGCGACGTAAAGAAATCCTCGCTGAGCCCACCAGGAGGAATCCACACACAAGGGTCAGCTCTAGCATCAACCTGTCACCTGCAACAGGGGGAATAAAACCCTGAGTACTCAATTGTACTCAGCAAGACTTACCCGACAGGAGGAAAGAAAAGACTCCAAGGATATGCAAGGCTATCTGGCTTGTAGGTTGCATTTGCAGGAAGCATTACTAAGCGTGCGTCCTTATATTTGATTTTTATTAATAGCCGCATTGGTTCATTAACTAACCATTCTATGTAAGCACCTGTGCTATTTTCAAGCAGGTGGTAAGCAATCAGATTTCCTTTTCCATCTTTCATCTTTCATCTTCAGTTCTTACTACGATGCTAAACCGCAGACAAGCCGTACCGGATAGCCCGGCGATTCGCGAATCAATGCGCCTAGCTGGGTACCCCGAAAACACACGCCCCGCTTGTACCCAAGGCACAAGCAGGACCAACCCATCGCTCTCCTGTCCCGGGTGTCTAGGTCCCCGTCCAAACTAGGACTCCAAGCCCCTGCCCCTGAGTCCCGGACTCAGTGCGGTGCAAGGACCTCCTCCACCAAAATAAAACCCTGACAGTCGGTCCGGAAAGAGCCGGATCCACGACAAGAGAGCAACAAGTCTTCCAAGCGCCCATACCCAAGTATGTGCCCGGGATAATAAGTCTGTGACTTGCCTAGAGTCATATGCAACGATCGGTCCTTAACCGACCAGACAGGGAAAAATAGTGTAACCAAGCTATGCCCCGTGTCCACGGCGACACAACTCCTTACACTCACCAATACCCAAACCATATCCCTGCCCGGTCACCATTTTCCTTTCCACCATTTTGATATTTTCCAAGTGATAGTAATCCAATAATATATTTCCTATCTCCCGCGAGTGACAGGCAATCACTCGACTTCTACCGAAGTCCTATAGCATAGCATTCTACACGATCCTGTCATACTAGTAAGACTCATAGGAATAAAGATATATATGCAAGTGGGTTTCATTCAACTCCTTAAACTTAATGCACAAATATAATTTAAACTACAGAAAAGTAGAGGTTATGCACCGGGGCTTACCTTGGTAAAATATAACCAAAAGTTAGCATTCCATCTTCGTGATATGATCACCATAGCATCATCTTTCAGCTACTCCAGTTGATACCATCGATCCACCATCGTTCCTATTATGATATGTATTGATGCAAATGCATAGATGTAAATAATCAACGACAGCCGAAATTCTTAGAAATCCAATCACGCTTCCAAAAGTACCATTTCTCCAGCAACTCCCGATGACTCCACAATCCATCGACGTCCCTCCGTCGACGTCGAACTCGCGGTACTCGACAAACAGACACAATTAAATATTCACATAAATTCAACTGCGTTCCAAAAATTATGAAACTTTATGGATAGGTGGGGTTCGATTTTAGATGAATTTAGGAAGAAGAAGTGATGGAATCGGAGTTAGCATAGTGGAGATATTAATTATGCAAGGTTGCCGCTAATTAATCACGAGGAGAGAAAATGAAACGTGATTAGTGGCCACCAGCTGCCGCTGGTTATTAGAAAGGGAAAAGGAATAAAGAAATTGGTGGAGTGAATTAATGGCTCATGACTCTTGACTTTACGTGTATAGGAGCTGAGTTGGTTCTCGGCTTTGCTACTGGCACATGGCATAGGACAAGCTGCTGCTGTGGACTTAAACAAAGAGCAGAGCGGGTATATGGCTAGGATTCTTCGAGAGAGACACAGAGAGCACCGAGCGTTTGTGCTCCGCAGCTCGTCCACCATGGACATTCTTTGGACTTTGGACTCGCGATGATGGCGATTAAGCCATGACTTCCAAATCTAAGGGCATGGGGAGGTAGAAGGGAGGTAGGGGATGTATGGGGACTATCTACCTTGGTCTACTACAGCTCGAGGAAGGAGATCAGCAGAGCGTAGCCTTCCTGTGCAAGAACAGAGAAACTCAATTTAGAGAGTAAGATGATGGTGGCGGCGTGAGTGGGATGGCTCGGCGAGCTTGGCGTGTCCTTTATAGGGAGATGAGAAATTTGGAGGTGGAGCTGGCATTTGGCTAGCTAGTCATGTGAATTGGATTTCACGTGATGAACTTGGAGTGGGTCTTTGGTCATGAGTGCATTAATTCAAATGATAGACTTTGAGTGGTCTTTGGACTTGACAAACACATCAGGACTAGAGTGTGCTTTGGGCTAAACGTGCTTGGTGGTGAGGTGCTGATTCATTCATGCAGGTCAAAGAATTAATGGGGAAGGAGACCACAGGTCAAGGAATTAATGGGGAAGGAGACCACAGGTCAAGGAAACATTAGAGAATGAGAAGATCAATTGTAGATTAGCTACCTCAGCTGATTATTGCAGCTCGGGAGAAATCGATAGACGCAACTTTCACGGAGAAGAAAACGGAGAAACTTGATTTGAGAGAAGCAAGAGCAGCGGTGGAGCGGAACGGCTTGGCGTAACCTTTTAATGGCAAAGCGACGTGAAGACGCGCTTGGCAATGACGCGTCGTAAGGTTAGCGGCTAACTAGCTTGGCGAAAGGTAATAAAAGCTGCTGCTGCACTACATCGTGATGCTTCGGATGAACAAGCGTTCCACGAGCTCTGATGTTTCTGCGGATCTCTGATGATTCTGCGTGCTACTGATGTTCCGTGTGGAAAAAAAGGTGCCTGAGAAGTGGAGTGCCCGAAGGGCAAGTCTTGACTGCAGAGGTGACCATGACCAAAGTCTGAGCCATCATCATACCATGACTGGCCGGGTATACCTTTTGGACACAATAGTGTCGTCGTGGTTGGTAGGCCAGCTTAGTCTAATCACTGTCATTAGCTTCTAGTCCTTTGTATGCTTCGGAAGTTAGATTTTCTATTGGTCGCACTTTTTGGTTACGGTTGTGGTGACTCGGTGGCCGTACGGCCCGTAACCAATCCGTGGAGATGTTGACCGCTGTGAGTCAGAGTACAAGGCAAGGATCCAGATTGTTATTAGTCGTGCATTACTTACGAGCACCCTGACTGTTAGTGGTAGACTTGTGAATCGTGATATTCACAGTCGGCGTCGGCGCGAGGCAAACAGAGGGATGGCGAGCTGGGGAGGGAGAGCAGAGCTGTGGCATTGGTGCACACACGGTAGTTCGGCTTGGCAAATGTAGACATAAGTAATCAAGTCAGAGACAGAAGCAAAGCAAAAGTCGGAGAGCATGGATGCGGATGGATGAGGAGACTTTGCAATGCAGAGAATTGTAGGGCCACGATGAGAACGAGACAGTGATAAAAAAGTAATGCCAGGCAAGTACGTTGTATGTCGGAAAAAATAAACGAAGCTGATGCGCTCTCTTTCTCGTCAGTTCGTGCTTAACAAAATAAACCAGTGAGTTTATATATATATATATATATGTATCGTTCTATTTATTAATGGATTTTATTTTATTTATAAAACTTGATTTTCATGCTTAATCTAACAGGACAAACCGTTCTCTAGAATCGTCGTCGGACATTCCTGAATATTTCTACGCACTGCGTAATTTATCCTGAGCGTTTATTTGAGTCCACGAAACTAAGTCACATATGATTCATTTATCGCCTCAAGTATGTTTAAATTAAAAACCCAATAAAACTCGATTCGGAAATTTTTCTTAGGCCTAAATCGTGGTGCTAAACAAGTTCGTAACACTAAGGGTGTTACAATGTGCAGGCATCAGGCGTTGAGGACCAAGAACAGCAGCTGCACTACTTGCCGGTCATGTCAAAAGCACAGGCATTTGCCGTCATAGTAGCATATACATTCAGGCAAGAAAGAAGTTTCATTGAATATATAAATAATACAAATTAAAAAGCACTTGACCATTTATGATGAAGCAAAGGTTCACTGAATCACAAAGTAATGCAAAGGTTCCCTGAATCACTGAATCCAAAACAAATTGGCTATAGAAATAAAATTACATGAACTAATTCTAATTTGCAAGACGTCGAGCAATGATCTGCTGGCGCATCGTCGTGTAGTACTGCTGCTGCTGCGGGTCGAGGTTGGTAATGTCGATTGACATTATTTTGTCTTCCTTTTCGATGAGGTCTGATTCCACCTTTTTTCATCTAATGATAGGCGCTTTTTCTCTAGCTCAAGTGAAGCCATGAACCTCTCCTCTTTCTTCTTCTCCTTCTCCATCTCAAAAGCCTCCTTTTTAGCCCACATCTTCTCCAAAGCCTCCATGCAAGCTTCACCACCTCCTCGCCTTAGAACTTCCTTTGCCTTCTTCGAACCCATTGGCCTCTTTCGTGCTTCGGATTCTGGTGGTGGAATCTCAGTGACATCTTCATTGTTATTGACTTGTACATTTATAGGCGTGGAATCCGCTTTAATCTTTTGTTTCTTCTTATTCTTACTGGCTTGCTGCTCCGCCATTCTCTTCCTCTCGGCCTTTCACTTGTCTTCACCCTTCAACTTGTTCCAACAGTGTATTAGAGTGAATGTCTTGTTCTCCCTGTCTAATCCCTTGAACATCTCGGCCGCGTCAGAAACCTGCACATGTTATTAATCATCAATGTGTATATCTCCACAAATAAATCAAATAGAAAAACAAAACAAATGAACAAATGAAACAAATAACAAATTAAACCTTGTCTTGAATGGTTGCACCACTTTAATTCCTACGCTCAATCGCTTGGTAGCATGCACAAAACTTGTTCACTCGTTCCAAAATAGTCATCCACCTATGCATAATGGAACTCTCTGTTCTGAACGCTTCAGTTGTCTTGTGTTTCTCATAGAAAGCATGAATTCTACTCCAAAAGGAGCCATGAGGTTGATTAGCCCCGCGCACGGGATCTTTGCTCGTGTTCAACCAAGCTGCCACAACAACTAAATCCTCCTTCGGATCAAAGTTTTTTGTCCTCTTCGAATAAGGCCTTGTACTGCGAGGGCGTGGAGCACCTCCACTTGGCTGCACCGGCACATCAACTGCTTGAACTTCAGTACACATCTCATCAATTTCCTGGGTGTCCTGTGTCATGGGAAAATTGTAGTCTTCCAAACCAGGAACATCTTCCTCTCCGGTGACCATGTTTGTCCAATATCGACCATCGAACATTGGGTCCATCCTACAATAATTCAATGCTTAATCCATGTACATGAAAAATATTTGTACTGAATCAGAGATCAGGAAATGAAAAAATAGCAGTTTCATCAAAAGCACCGGCATTTGCTTACCATCTCAGAAAACACAATCATGTCAACCAATCATTCACCATTCAAGAGTATTGTATCAAAACCAGCCGCCATCAAGACGAGGAAAAAATTTAGTACAAGATAATTGCCATGCAGCCTCCTCTCTCCGTCAAGATACACGCCAAGACGAGTAGCATATACATTTAGGCAAGAATATAATAGCGGTTTCATCAAAAAAAATAAATAGCAGTTCCATAAAAAATAGCAGCATTTGCTAGCCATGGCAGTGAGGCGTGAAAACCAACACGGCAAAAGGCGGGCGCAGCCAGGCGCCATGAACCCGGTTGTCCGCCGCGCTCGATCGGATCGCGGGCACGAGGCGGAGGGAAAAGCCACAGTGCAGAGCACTCAACTCGATCGGATCATTTGGGTCTCGCTCTCCGTGAAGGCCAGACCATCTACACCTCCGCCGGCCTCCACGACAAGACCCAGGCGGCCAATCCTGGCGGCGGCCAATCACGGCGGCGGCAGCATGGATAACCCTATGAATGGCAAAACACCTGAATGGAGAAGTAGATCGATGGAGTTTACCTCTTGGTCGGCGGCGGCGAAGATCCTCTGCCCTCGACGAACATAGCAGTAGATCGATGGAGCCTGTGCTATGGCGCCAAGGAGACGGCGCTGGAATTTATCGTGGGAAGCACGAGAAGGAGTGGGAACGAGGATATGCCCGCGACGGAGCATCGTGTATTTTTACGCGCGGTCACGGTAATTTTGCGAAGTGCGCAAAGATGGGGCTGAGATATGGGGAACTCTTGGAGACTAGTTTTTCTTTTTTTTCCCAAATTCCAAGGATGGGGAAGGGATATGGGGCACTCTTGGAGATGCTCTAACGCTGTCTAACTGACATGGGAGAAGTTCAAAATACCCTTGACTGAACGCACATGAGTGTAGATGAGAGAGGCATTGGAGACGATACTACAGGACAGCGTGGGGCCAATAAAATAAAAAATTGACTTGTCAAGAGAAAAGAAAAAAAACAACGAAGCCCTTATCCTGACTTCAGAAGCTCCCATCCGCACCATGGGCCTAGCGCGGCCAATTTCCGGCGAGTGGAGGCCATGCCGGCGACAAAGAATGGTTGAGCGCCCACCCTTGGAACCACGTGCACCAACTGGTGCTCGCGATTTTGAGGGCAGTGGCTTGCAGAGACGATGCTAATGCCGAGTGCCATTGACTCAGACGCGGTGCAGCGCTGCAGCCACCGTCGCACCCCCTTCACACCCTTGCAGGCCAAGCCAAGGTCGCCACCGAGCCCGCCTCCCGCTCCTCCACTCCGCGCTCGGAGCTCGAGATATGGCCGAGTTCACCATTCCTACCGGTTGCCGCCGCCATGGCTGCCGCGCACGGCAACCCACAGCAACCCCCCGGGCGCAGCACAGCCGCACCAGGGCCGCGGAACAGCGCCGGCACCCGCAGCACCAGCCTCCCCAGCACGAGCACGTCGAAGACCGCAACCGGGAACGCCAGCAGGGACGCGGCGGCGATGACCAGCGTCATGCTTCGGACGGCCCCTGTGTTCGCCGATGCCAACGCGGCCCCGGTCGCGAGCGCGGAGTCGTGCAGCACGGGGTGGACGGGGGCCACGCTGAGCGCCTCCGCAGCGCGCGTGATGGCCGCAGCTGCCTCGTCGGGTGCGTGCGGAGACCTCCGTGCCGGCGAGGCGGCGGGTGGCGCCTCCTGGTACGGGACCTCACCGATCTGCACGAGGTACTCGAAGGCGTGGAAGATGCCACGGTTCATGATCTCCTCTAGCGCCGTGGAGTGGACGCTGCGGGAGGAGAGCGCCTAGAGGCAGTGTCGAGGCAGCGCCTTTCGTCGGCTTCCGAGATGGCGCTGGCGGCCGCGGCCTCGCCGTCCCCGTCGTGTTGTGAGCGCCCGCTGAGCCAGGGTGGGGGAGGGGGCAGCGTGGGGTGCAGGTCGTCGCTGGAACTGCTCGGTGGCACGCCGTTTTGGCGAATGGGTGGTCATCGCCGGCAAAGGATCCTGACGAAGGCGGTGTATAGCTCCCCGGGCAACGCTGGCGCGGGCTCGGCCCCGGCGGGCGTGGTACGCCCCCTCCGCCGGCGTCCTCTTGACGCGCGCGCTCCATCCTCGGAGTGGTGGTGCCGGTCGACGACCACGCACGTGGGACGCCTGAACGGGTAGCAGGTTGAGGTGGGAGTAGGCATGCGGGAGCTTGGAACGGCTGGCCGACGGGAGGAGCTGCGAGCGCGGCGACCGGCATCCTGCTCAATTTCCGCACGCTGCTCCTGTCATGTTCCTCCATGGACGCGAGCGCCCCACCCTGCCCCGTGGCCGCGCGGGTCGTCCGCAGCGCCGGTGTCACGGGCGCCGCCGTGTACGCCCTGCCCCACGCCGCGAACGTGCGGACACCACGAGTGCCTCACCCTGCCCCATGGCCGCACGGGCGCCGCCACGAGCACCCCTCCCTGCCCTGCGGCTGCACGGGCCATCCCCGGTGCCGTCATCGCGACCGCCACTGCGTGCGCCCTGCCCCACGCCGCGGACGCGCATGCTGTCCTCGACACCAGCAGCGTGGTGCGCCGCCGCGACTGGCCCGCCCCACCCCCGCGCGGGCGAGCTCCGCCCCTGGCCACCGCGACAGTGCACAGACGAGCTCTCCCAGGCCACGTTCTTGAGGAGGAAGAAGGTGCCCAGGTCACTTACAGCTTAGCCCCACCCGACATAGAGAAAAGAAGTGAGAGGATAAGGTTGTGAGAGAAGGGTATTTTAGACATTGTGACCGCCTGGGCCCACATGTCAGGGGCTGCCAAACGGTGGAAACCAGACGGAAGGTGGACGGAATGACGTGTGGGGCAAAAGAGTTTAGCGTCATGGCATCAGGATGTGTTCGAACTTTTTAATGACATATAAACCTAGACCATCTTTTATAATGGCACACAGCTAAAAGCCTAAGACAAAAGCTACTTCCTCACGCCTCTCTTAACAGAAGATTACATGTGCTCTGGCAGGCCCAGCTGAAGCCACTCTGGGCCAGCGACGTGAGGATTGGGCTTCTTTACTCGTTTCTCTCTTGCCTTCAGCCCAACTCGTTCATCGTCAGGAAGATTGGCGCCTTCAGCTTCTCCTTGTCGTTCTGAAGACGTAGTCAGTCTTGTAACAAGATTCGAACAAGAACTGGGAAGGCGTAGAAGAGCACGAACGCGTAGAGATTTTGGGGATAGAAATGGAGGCAATCGAAGAAGATGAAAGGGAGAGGAACGGGAAGTTGGCAAACCTGGGTGCGGCTCGTGCGTGCGATGCCCAGCCCGACCGGCGATGGAGATGGAGATGGGGAGGTAGCGGAATAAAATGAAACTATAATATAAAACTGCCTTCGTCTTAAGCACCTGTTTATTCATTCCTAAGGACATGCCTGCATCAGATATGTTTAATTCAGAGGTTTACGGAGGACACTATTCAGTCCAAACAAAATCCATTGTCTAAGGTCCCAATAAGTAATAAGATTGCGTTTGGATACGAGAAATGTTTGAGTCTTTTTTTATGATCACCTGAATCACTTTCAAACGGTCTTTCCAGCAGGTGATTCGAAGCTGAAATGTTTCACCGCTTCTACATATTCACGTGAAACGGTCGGAGGCTAGCTCCACACAAATTCTCATATCATTGCTTCTTACTTATTTTTGTTCTTTTTTCAGTTAATTCTTTTTTAGTGCAACAAGTTAGAATGGTTTGTATTTAAGTTGTTCTCCATCCACAAAAAAATTTAGAATTTTTTTGAACATATTTTTATTTACATGATTTTTTTGAATCAAAATCTGGTTTACGAGCCAAACAGTTCCATAAAGTGATTATGATTAATCATTAGAAACGTTTCTTGAGAGAACCTGAATCCGAAACGTTTCTACAAAGGTCTGCCAAACGCATCCTAAGTTAAGGTACTAATACTACTTATTGTACTCTCTAAGGTTTGTCCGTGGGTGTGTCGTGTGAGTTCGAACCTTGAAGTCTTACATAACTGCTGGGCTGTGTTGGCTAGGAACCGAAAAGTGCCCAAGATGGAGAGGGGTTGAGGCCTGCTGTTTTGTCCAGAGACGAGGGAGGCATGGGCTATGGAGATCCGGTCCAAGCTAAGAGATGGGGAATAAAAGTATTTACTCTCTGATTAGTTTTTTTTTTTGGCGATTTACTCTCTGATTAGTTTGATCGAAACGTATCACGTTGTCCTGTTAAAAGGTGGAGGTGGAGTACATGTTAGTTATCAGATGGAGTACATGTTAGTTATCTGAATTAGTTTGCCATGTCACGTTAAAAGGTGAACTTAATTAGATTGTCACGTGTTACATTTACATCCAATAGGGTTAAAGGTGAAGTCCAGTCACCATTTAGATATAACTAAATGGATGATTCACAGTCATTTTAGAGTACCATAAAAATTGCCAAAACAATGCAAATGCAAATGCAAATGGCACCATCTCTCGGTGGTGTGTGTCGAAGTCAAATCATGTCTTATTATGATTTAAGTTAAATTCAAGTCCAGTATAAAACTACATTTGCATTGTAAGTGTATCACATTTGTATATCTCCAATAATAGTTACATACAAACACGAACTAAACTTAAAACCACTCCCCGGCAACCAGAGATACAAACCTGCCTGCTGTGGCAGGGCGGCTAGATATTGGGAATCATCTATCTGGTATCAGTGAAGTTGTAAGTTGTAACCAGTGAGGGAAGCAAGCCTTGTCAATGTTGGTGCCTATCTGCTAACTGATGTTTTAATCAGGCTACTGACATATATGATCGCCTGAATATCAGATTCGAATGGGGCTCGGAGGTCGACTCCTGGGCAGGTCTTATGCCCTGAGGCGCAAGGACTGGTTCATAAGTCTACTGTTCAGGGATCCAGATTTCTTAGGTGTATGCCTGATCAGCCTACTGACATAAGGAGATTGATCTTTGTCCAGATGGACAGTTTCAATCTTGTCAACCAACGATGACGATGACCAAGATGTAGAAGCTGGAATAGAATCAGGCTGTACCACCCCACTCTTCTGCATTGCTTCGCTAGGTGAAGTCTTGTCCGCATAGGTCCGCTTGTTGAACAGGGAGCCGATCCTGGAATACCTTTGCCTCAGCGGTGTCGGAGTCTCTTCATGGCTCCAGGTCTTGGCAGAGTCCACGGACGAGGCATCATCATCCAGATCCTTTTGGCTGCTGCCTGATTTCTTCCATTTGCGGTGAGGCCATCTGAGTAGGACTTTGATATACTTTGCTGCATCTTGGAAAGAATTCAACTTCTTCAGTTTGGGTCTCAGGATGTCAGCATCTACCCTGCCAGTGCCAATAATGGAGGACAATGATACTGCTCTTTCGCTGATGCCCGGCACGTCAATTCCAGCATCGAGGAAGATCTCAGCATCTGATATCTTGAATGATGTCCCTGGGCTTCCTACAATGGAGTGCATCTTTATCTGAGAAGCGATAACTGACCTAGTCTCATGGTCCCTTGAGTTTGTGAACCCACCGGCCAAAAACAATTGTTTGATCAGTATTTCTGATGACGTCGTTCGTGGCTGTTTCCTGAGTAGATCCAGAGGAGTCATGCCATCATTGTCACAGATGTTGAGGTCAATAGAAGGCACACTCATCAAGTGTTCAACAAGGTCTGGATGCAGATTGCCAACCACAGCTAAGTGAAGAATTGTCTTTCCATCATAATTTTGTGCATTGATAGTACTGCTGATATCCACAATTGCTCCACCAACTAATTGCCTAATAAGCTCCATCTGACGATCAAGCCTTCGGAATTCAGGAGTCCCAAAACCAGTCAGTGCCATGTGAAGGAACGTGTCACCAGCTTCATTTGATGCTGATATAAGAGATGATGATGCAGTAATGAGAGCCTCAACCACTTGAAGATGGCCTCGAAAGGCTGCTATGTGCAATGCTGTGTTCCCTTGGTCATCTACAGAGTTCACTATATCAAAAGATGCAATGAGATCCTTGACAACCTGCAGTGTTTTGTCATAAATTTAGTTTAGTACTTTGTAAACTGTCTGTACATAGAAAATTAAGCATAGGACCCATTCCAAGGTTTAACTGTGGAGCAACAGATTGAAGGAAAGGTCATTAACCCCTTTAGTGATGAAGAATCATCTCGAATATGCTTCAATCAATGAACATAACAAACACAAAAGGTTCCATGCGAGCAACATAAATGTAATGATTAGGCACGTGAACAAAACTTTCCATCGCCAAAGCATCAATGAATAAAATCAAAAGTGTTCATTGTCATACCTCTAAATTCACATGCTACCAAGCAAACCTTAAGTACTCTTTTGCCGTGAAATTTTGATGGCAGGCAACCTTTATGAAACTCTAATCCAGTGTTAAAAGATAATGTGAGTGCCAACAAGTACAGCCATTAGTTTAATCAAGACATAGCACAAGTTTAATCCATATTTGAATGATCAACTAACAACCTGGCAACTGGCAAGCATGTGCACGGGATCAACTTAAAGGGTCAAAGTGGGAATAATGTCAAACACAACGGGGATAAGCAATTCTTAGATTACAGATCAGAGAAGCAGTATTAACTATAAATGAATTGGAGACAATGATCAGCATGCTTCTCCCACTCTATTAAACTATGCAGTATAGAACATATCTAACAACAAGGATATCTGTAAAGGAGACTGCTGACAACCTGGCTAAAATGTTCCGAGTCAATTTACAAGGAGAATCAAGTGGAAGACAACATATATTTATACAGAATTACTAGGCTATACAGATCAAGCCGCACGAGTAATTTCAAATCAAGCAGTGAAAACGTTAAGACTGATGAATGTTCCATGAAACTGATGTTCCCCGGGACATATACATTACATAGTACTGTAGCTGCAGTGACAGTGTACATTCATCCTGAAATAAAGAATGAAGCTAAGTAGGAAAAACTGCAACTTCAAGTCTGCAACACATACCTCAACTTGGCCCTTTGCAGCGGCGGCGTGCAAGATCGTTGATCCCTGCGCGTCCCGGTAGGCTGCGGCGTCGGAGCACCCGCGCAGGAGGTCCCTGAGCACGTCAAGGCTGCCTCCCCTCGCCGCGGCGTGCACGGCGCGGCACATCATCTCGCGCCTAAATTCGTCACCCCCGACCGGACACGACGCCGCAGACAGCACGGCATCGAACAGGAGGCGGAACACCTCGGGGCGTCCGCTCCTCGCCGCGGCGTACAGGATGTCGGTGACGCCGTACTCCCCCTCGCCGAAGACGAGCAGCGGCTGCGCCGCGAGCAGCTCCTGCACTAACCGTCCGTCCCCGGCCGCGGCGGCGGTATAGAGGAGCCATCCGCCGTATCCGGCCCGGAGGAGGCGGTTGGCGTCGCCGCCGCCTCCGCCCCCGCGGGGAAGGTGGTGGTGCTTATCGGCAGGCTCGCAGTCGAGCAGGAGGCGGCGTGCGACGGCGGCACGGTTCGTGGCGGCGTCGCGGAGGCGCGCGTCGTCGTCCCAGACGGACTCGAGGCGGCGGATGCGGCGGAGGGAGGTGAGCTTGACGAGGAGGTTGGGGTCGAGGCGGAGGAGCTCCCGGACGACATCGTAGTGGCCACCGGCCGCCGCCCAGTCGATGGGCGTGGCGTACCACCACTGGTCGCCCGTGCTCTCCCACCGCAGCGGCAAGAACGGGTCCCTCGGTTCCTCCGTCGTCGCCACCTGCACCTCCATGGGCTCCAGCAGCTATTCTTGACTAGAAACTGGGAGGTGATTTGGACTGTGGAAACGAACAATGGAAACACAAGTAAAAATCAGGCGGCGGCGGACGGCCGGAGACGCATCCGGAGCTAACCGTCCGAGCTTTTTTCTGGTCGGCCCCGCCAAGCACCACGAGATCGAGATGAGATGGCGGTTAAAGTGAAGCAGTTTGGGGATTGGGAAAGAAGGACAAAGCCCAACCAGGACCAGGTCATTCCCTTCCATTCTCTCTCTCTTTTTTTAGTAATAAAAAATTATGAAACACCATAGCACGAGCCAGGAATGCAGGCGCAAGTTTTGCAGCGGAACTGCGGAAGCAACCGTTTAGTAGATTTTGATAGAAAAACAGCAAGGGAACAAGAGAGCAGGCACGGATTTGGGCTCACCTGTTGCCTGCTGAAGCTATTTTTACCCGCTGACTTCCTGTCCGATTTTTCAGCCATTTGGCATCAGTTCGTGCTCAGCAGCGTGGTGGAGCACGCTTGCATAAAGTAAAAACTCTAGGAGTTAGAGAGAAAAAAAAGACATTTCTGCATCTTGCAGGCGTTCAGGTTCACGTACCGGCGGTGGAAAGTTTGAGTGGAGACGCGAGAGGATGGGAAGGGCCCAAGGATAATGATATGGACCGGCATCTCGGATCGGAAGCAAACTTCTCTCTGGCTTATTATTTTTCCTTGGAAATCTCGGTGATCAGCGAAGATAGAAAAGAATATGTTTGGGATTTTCTTTTTTTTTTTTTTTTGGGGGGGGGAAAATACCCTGTTTGTTTCTCTTGTAATTGGATCTCAATGAAAAAACAAGAATTCCATAAAGAACTTTGATTATTCTAATTCTTTTGACATTATACGTCAGAATTTTGATCGAGCAAAATCCCTACGATAAAGGTGATTATAAGTGGAAACAAGCATGGCCAAAGTTTTTTTCTTCTCCATCGTATCAATAAAGGAAGAAATTTGACATAATTTATAAGGAAAAAAAGATTAGGATAAAACCCCCAAAAACAGGGCTGGAGTGCTACACATCGTTCCACAACTTTGATATATCAAACGACCCACTAACATCACATTTTTATACCGGAGAAAACCAGCAAAAACTCATTTACCCCAACTTGACCAAGGCAACTTCAGTGTCATAACCTCGACGAGATAACTAGAGGGCTTTTCACTCTGAAATACTACTATATAAACAACTATAGGATCAAGGACAATATAACACCACAACTGGCTCAGGAGTATCACTTAGCACGACTAAAAGACTAATACGCCCTGGAACAAGTTACTCTTATGGAACCTAAATGTGCTTATAGATCAACATGTTTAAGAAGAAGGTGTAATACCCCGAGTACGAATGCCATAAATATGAATTTCAATATAGATCAAGTATTTTTTTAAGTGAAGGTTGACCAGATTTAAAGGAAAGACTGAAAATTTGACTTTTTGATGTGTTGCTCTGTTGCTCTGATGGATTAATGGAGACCACCAATACGTAGAGCTCCTTGAATCCTTTTCCTGGACTGCTTAATCTTTTAATCAGACTTCGGATGATGGACTTATGTTTATTCTTAGTTTAAAAAAAAAATAAAAATAAACAACGTACATGGTCCTGCTAGGAGATGATTCGTGATTTTTCTTCGACTTCCTGGGCGCTCGTCATTTGCTGGCGCATAGAAAAAAAAAATAGAGAAGAGGAAAGAGGGAGAAGGGGGAGGAAGATAGTTTGTCCGCCGCCATCGCCGCGACCGTCGTCGTCGTCCGCGGTGCTGTTCATCCTCAGACTATTGGTTAGGCGTCATCTACTCTCCCCATGTTTTTGCCCTCAATTTCTTGGTTCCTGTCTCTATTCATGGTGGATATACCACGTTCGCCATAGATCGCAATGGTGAGACAGTCCTAGCAGCGCAGATCGCTGTGAGGAGGAGAAGAGGAAGAAAAGAAGGTGTGGATTGTTGAGGGTTTGTCATCGTTCTCGCTGCGCTTGCCCTAGGTGAGATGCCGAATCCTAATCTACTTCTTTGGATCGAGTTTTATGGATTGAATCATTGAATTAGAAGGGGTTTAGTTGGAGCAATTACTCAAATTGTCGAAATTAATTTTCGTCCATGTTCTGAAAAACAGTTTCTGTTCATCGATGTTTTAGAGGATCTTAATGGCCTTAATAAATTCTGTCACTATGGACAAAGTCGTAGAGCACTTTAATACCTTTCTTTTGATACCAAGATCACTCTCATAGCCTCTGTATTTTTAGAGATATGATCATCTTAAGTAGATTGCTTTTCAGTGATGAGAATCTGGACAGTTTTACATCTATTCAATTTTTTGCCATTGTAATGGAAGAATCTGAACATTTGGTATAAACAAAAGTTGTAGGAGTTTTCATATGGTTTCCATATTGTTAAAGAACACATTTGTTGGATGAGTATATCTCCAATTATAAATTTTATAAGATTGGTGTCCTGTTTTCACCGTCAGAAAGTTCAGTTAAGTAAAGAGGATATTTACATTATTTTGGAGATCTCTTATTCCGAATCATATTATGACAAAGTTGTAGAAAATTGAGTTCTCTATCATCCGAGAGATTTTGAGAATTTTTGAATGAACAATTATATGTTTATGGAAAATAGAAGGGACTGTGCTGCTGTCATGAATGGTAGCGTAGTGGTAGGTGCTTGAATGGTGGGTTTGGGGCAATCTAGTTTGTTATCTATTGTTTGTGTTAGTTTGTATGATGACGTTGATGCTAAGACTTGTGATCAGGTGGTGCATATTTGGATTGTGCTTAGCCCTCACTCTTGAGCTTCGGTGAAGGCAAGTAAACGTGGCGCCGTGGTCCATTTGCACTTTTTTCCATTGACAGTTTTGCACTTTTTTCCATTGATATGATTTTTTTGAAAAAGATATAATCAAAGTTGGGCTGTATTTTGATTTGAGAAAATCGAGGATGTTTTCGCAAAGCGGTGAGAGAGTGTCCGGGGGAGCGCGAGTTGATTTTCGATAAAGTGGAGGTCTTTTTTGCAAACAAACCAAAGTGCCCATCCGGTCTGGATGGCGTTGATTTGGAAATATCTGAGGCGTTTTTGTAAAAATTTCGACGCAATCGAGGCCACGCTGTTGTACACCAAATCATATCTTTAGATATGCATTTGTAGAAACCATAGCTAAATTGGTGCGGTAAGTTTCGGTGCAGCAACGCACGTTGATGAGCAATGTGGTTGTAGCCCTCACTCCTTCTCCTTAGGACGTGTGGGTAGAAGTGAAGTCATGCATTGTATTGCATCATTCGCATTTGCATTATGAAGTATATTTATATTTTTATGAAGCAATGGATGTATCTATTATCACATTATTGAAATTTGACGCTTAATCAAACTATGATTTAAATAATTTGGTTGAAGCAGTTTGCTTCCGAGGTTTTCTATAAACCTCATACCATTGTTAGAAATATCCACTTCTATGATGAATAGATTTGGTCACTGAAGGAGCCAAATTCATCATAATTTCAGTTTTATGACGAAAAACGATTCGTCATAGAAGTCACGTCACACTTGCACATCTATGACAAATCTGACAAAATCGTCATAGTAGTGTCTTGATCTATGATGAAAAACAGAGCGTTATAAAACTATTTTGGCATGCGTGGCAGGAGGCTGCCACGCTGGTGGGCGCTTCCGTTGGAGATGCTTTCCACGTGTACATGCTATAGCCCACGTGTACATGCTATAGCCGGTTATATTGAAGATGGTTCGGATACGTGTCACCTTCTTATTGCATAATGTGGTCATCTCTAGTTCTTGCACCTATCAGGTTCTTACTAGACCACGTGTCGGGTCCCTATTATTCCATATGTCAGTTTTCTATTGGCACATGTGTCATGTTGCGGTTGGATCACGTGCCACTTCTTCATTGGACCATATATGGTATTTTTATTGATCCATGTGACCGTTTCTTATTCGACCACGAGTCATGGTGCTATCCGTCCACGTTTTGTATTTTTATTTGGCCACGTGGCTTCATGACTTCCTTCCACGTGTCGGATTTTAATAGCCCACGTGTTGATTCCTAGCTATTGCACGTGTCATGCAATGGTTCGTCCACGTGTCATTTTTTTATTTGATCACGTGGCCTATCCTGGTTCTACCGCGTGGAGTACAATCAATTCGTCATAGAAGTAATTCGAGATCGTCACTACTGCACAGACTGACTACATAACTATTTAGCCTAGCAATTAAATAACAACAATTACATTTCACACATTAGCAATGAACCACTAATAGAGTATCACCACATCAAACCGGCATACGAGTCCACACATCAAATCGGCACATGAGTCCACACATCAAACCATAAATGTTCACTACATTAAGCCGCATGAGTTGAAAACTGAGAGTTACCAGAAGAGCTGAAGCACTGCATAGCTCATGGAGATTGTTGTACTCCTCCTGTTGCCGTTTCTTATATTCCTCAAGCTCCCTTTTAGTCTTTTCTGTCTTCCTTTTTAGTTTATCCACTTGATTGAAGAGGGCAACGAAACTTTCCTATTTAGCAGCAAGCTATTTTCGAAGCATTCTCTCCTTTGATGTCTCTATTCTGGCGGAGCTTGTCTGGATACCAGCATTCTTCAAAAAAAGGTTGTTGCCACTTCACTAGGAGGGGGCCTTGCCCTAGTAGACGTAGATGACCTTATAAACAATATCAGCACTAGTCATTGGTTGTTGCCCATTGACAACAGGTTGTGCTTGTATAGTTTCCATAGCTTCCTGCGAAATCCAATCAGTAAAACATTAGGTTACAGATAGTGTAAAAGGACTTCAATTGAAAATCCAGGAGATTGATTCATAATAAATAATACATAGGTCTTCCTCAGCCTACTGTTGATAGATATTACATAAGCTTCAGTAGATTTTAGTAGATTTTCATAACACTAGGCTCCTGCTACATGTTTGTTCTTTTATAGCAATGGCTTCAGTAGATTTCAAGGGAAGTAAAAGAAGGTACTTACAACTGCTGCTCTTGCAGCATCACTCAGGCCTTTTTTCCTACTGGTATGGAAGTCCTGAAGACTTCCACAGCATTAACATCTTCATCAAGTGGACCATTTTCTTCTTCAAGTCCTTGATAGTGTTCTGCTGCCTTCCTCTTATTCTTCTTCTGTTCACATTGCACATGAGTTTCGCTTTATATTTATACAAAGGCAAGAGTAACAATAAAACACAACCATCACTTATAAATTTTTGCATCTAGACAACATAGGAGTGAGATCCTGTAGCCTGGTGGTACTTCACTTTTGCATGGTTTCGCTTGTTTTTCTTAGATGTTTCCTATAACTTCATTTATGTTAGATTACAGCACAAGTTGACCATAGCAAGACTAGATAGGAAATCGATGGGTTCACACACCTTGTTCTTAGGACTAGACCAAATCTTGATAAGTTCACACCACTGTGCATCGTTTATGGATGAGACAAGAGAGGTCATATGGATCTGATCAGTAGGGACGCCAATGAAGTATTTTTGCTTCAACCTATAGCATGCCTGCCGTACCACAGACTGCATTACATTCCAGTAAGCTTATTTTGTTGGTGTGGTGAGTGAGCATCGTTAACGCAGCCTTCGCTACACATAGTAGTGTAAATGAAAAGTAAATCCATTAAAGTTGCTCAAAGCAGAGTTGAATGTCAAGAGGGGATACCCATACATACATTTAACCTATCCACAAATCTTGTGTAATAGACGGCGCCAGACCTCTTCCCCTTATATTGTTTCCAATGTGTCAAAATTGGTACTTCACTCCTGACTAATACACCTGCCTCTGAGGCAAACTTGGTAGCTTGCACTGGATCATGTGGCCTTCTGTTCCCCTCGACAACAGAGATGTCCATCCTCACTCCTCCTAGTGATTTGCTCATTTTGTCAAGCATAATTCCACAAGTTCGAGGCCTTGGCTTCCTCGCTCTTTCCAGCAATGGTACTACACAATTTTTGTACATTCAAATTGTTAGAAAAGTTACATGGATATCAAATAGCTAGTGCAAATTGATTGATAGACATTTATAAGGTAATACCAACCTTGGCAACTTTCATCGTTCTACGGGTGTGAGGAGACGGGAGTTTGCTGAGAGGGCTCCTCTTCGGTAGGGCTATCATCATCTGGCCATTAGGAGTCTCTCTCAGGGCTACATAGGGTGCCATCCCGACCAATGTCTCCAGTCAATTGATGAACTTGAAATTGATCCCTGGGTCCGGGTGTCAATCATGATGGAGAATTATGTTCACCTACTGCTGCTACCTCCACCCTTTTGCTAGCGGAAGACCTCCAAGTACAAAATCCATGAGCAGCCTCTTCTAGTGGTGTTGACCTCACTTGCTTGGAGAGCCTTCGCCTAGGACTCATGGCAGCGCTGCCTTTTGTCCTGCTGGCAAAGCCTCCTCTATGGCTTCTTCGACCCAGACACTAAAATTGGAGATACAAACTTAAGCAGCAAGCATGTACAAATTCCATTGCTATCCAAACAATAAAGCATTGCATGGATACCTACACCCCCTCCCCCTCCGAACTAAATACAAGATAGAACATGCACCTCATCAATTGATAGGAGCACTGGCTCATCTTCTAAATCTGAATTTGTTTCATCTGTATCATCAAATCCCTCAAGTACCTCCCCTGGTTCAGGGATATATTCCAAATCTTCACCGTATCTACCCTTTATGCTTGACTTTTTAGCCTTTGGAGACACAAGTTTTGGGCCCACATGTTGTATTCCAAGTTCTTCCATCTTTCTATGATTCCTTGCGATTTATGCATCCCGTGCTCATTCATAAGCAGTTAGTGGCTGTTCATCTAGATTGCAAAGGTATTTATTAACTAAAGCTTCTATGGAATGTCAACACAATAGAGCAAGAGTATGCAAATAAACACCTAACTAGTAACTACAGCTTATATGAAAGTCATTAATCCAATAAAGCACATGTCAATTACACTCAACTATAGGAAATATGTAACCCCATCGCTATCTACACATCCTTGGTTCAGCCACTACAGTAGAGCACACATCATAAAAGGAATTTAGGTACCTCTTCCTCCATGTTCCCTGGCTTTGCTTTGTCGTCGGCACTGCAGTGCTATCATCGCGGTCGTGGAGCTGGTGTGGCCGGTGTTGACGAAGGGGTACTAGATCTGGCTCGGCTAGGGATCAGATCCGGTCGATCGTGATAGGTGCCGATCTAGGTAGGGGATTTAGATCCATCTTGTACCATTGTTGAGGCGGTCCTTCCGCTGTCAGCTGATCGACCTGTTGTCGACGAATCAAAGGGGATCTGGTTCTAGCGAGGGTTCGAAAATGTATGAGAGAGGGTGCGGCTAGAGAGTGGAGAGAGAGTTGAGATGCTATTTTGATGGCGCCTAGGGTATAAAGCGAGGTGGCAGAGGGGTGGCTAGAGAGTGGAAAGGGAGGCCATGGGACTAGGATTTGGAGCTGGAGGAGAGACGGTACGGCTGGAGAATGAAGATGAAGACGGAGACGGCGACTCTTTGCGCTTTTATGTGGCCATCACATTACCACAAAAGCCCTTGTCTAAAATCGATGGTGTGGTAAACCTATTTTCCACACGAAGGGCAAATGAGAGACATCTAATTTTCGGTGCGTGTTGGCGGGACTGCTCGGCGCAGTGCGAAATCAAATCAGCAGAGACCGGAATTTTGGACGCCTTAGTTGTTGCCTTTTTGGTTTTTTCATAATATAAATAAACATAAAACTAAAAGAGGATGATAATAAACAATTAAAAGATCCATGAATTTGACACCTAAAATTTACCAAACAAAAGAAAAATTAAACCTGCTCGCTGCAGCTTATTGCGCTACAACTAACGATTTTTTTGTGTGTGACTACATCTGCGACTGTTTGAACTAAGAGCATCTCCAAGAGTTTCCTAAAGATCCTCCTAATCCTTGTTTTTTAGAAAGATAGGGAAAATCCTCTCCAACAACTCCTAATATTTACTCCTAATCTTTTAGGACTTGGAAAATTCCTCCCCCTTCAACGTAACTTTACACGGACGAACCCACGCGTGGAGGGCGGCGGCGTCACGGGGGCGATGTTGCTGGCGGCGTAGAGGAAGGCGGTGGCGACGTAGCCGTGGCTCGTGAGGCCCATCGCCGAGAGTAGGCGGCGGAGGCCATGGACGCAGGTGCCGTAGTGCGGGGACCAATGTCGGCGGTCGAACGCATCATAGGTGGCCTGCACGAGGTCGCCGTACTTGAGGAGCTCATCGCAGAGGCTGGCGTCGAGCGGGTCGAGAAGGGCTGACCAGTCACGGCACCGGGGGAAGGCTTCAACACCGGCACGACCATCGGTGATGATCGGATGCGACTCAGACTTGGTAGCGTCGTCGCCGGTGAGGTGGAGGAGAGCGGCGAAGGCGAGCATCATGAGCAATGGCCCTGTGGCAGCAGCAGCAGCAGCGCACTCCCACTACGTCCCCACGCGGGGGGTTTGTGAAGGCGAGGCTAGATGACTGCAGTGGCTTGTTGGCGACGCCAATGATTGGTCCGCGCATGTGTGATGTGCTTTGTGCTCACGCCGCGGCCGTGGTGACCGTCGGCATGGGCGCCGTGCTCCTGCAAGTCGAAGCAAGGGAGCGACTCGATAGCCTGGCCGACAAGGAACATCTTGGGTAGGGAAAAGGCTCGGGCTTTGGCAAGGGAAGGGCTCACCGCTGTGGTGAAGGTTCGCACGGTATGCGCGCGACCTGATGGAGTGGCCGGCTATGGTGTCGTGGCGACAAGGGAGAGGACAGAGAACTAGGGTCCATGCAAGTGCAAGGCCATGTGGGCGGGTGTGTGAGACGCTAGCGTGAGACGCCTTCGTGAGCGTGAAGCCACGGCGGTGTCATGCTTCAGCCAGCAAGGAGCACATGAAAAGGAGGTGGCTTTGGTCCGTGCAGGGCGGGAGGCGGCGTCCATGGCGCACCGATTCGCGATCTGTGGCCGCCAGTGGAGAGAAACAGGGGAGGTGCATGCACATCATGGGTGTTCAACGACAAGCTCGGAAGAGCTGCGTGGCGTGCCTGCTCTCTCTGTCTCAGAGTAGCAGCAGCAGCTGGAGGAGCACTCGTACTCTCTTTGGTGCTGTGTGTGCAACTAGCGAAGAAGTACTTGTGCGACAACGACTATGACGACGCGCGACGATGAAGAGGTTCACGTGGAAAAAAAGAAGACTATAGAAAAAAACGTCAAATGGGACCAACATTTGATTTTTTAGAAGTCAAATATTAGGAACTATTGGAGATGAACTTTTTTCTCCTAAAACCTTTTTAGGAATTGGTAAACATAGACTTTTTAGGAGGAATATTTAGGGAACTCTTGGAGATGCTCTATGGCCTATAATTAGGAAGCAAGGGGAAGGCACGCCCAGGGATGGAAAATCCTTAAAAAAAACTAAATGGGTTATTCAAATGATATCTCCATGGATTTCCTACCCCGGAAAAAGTAGTCATGTATTCTAAGATGCTTTGAGTTTCTAGAGAAGAGAAAAAATTAAAGCATCCTCCTCCTGGCTAGCGCTCTTGCGATTCTTCGACTCGCCAATGCTCCGGATTGTCCTCCTCCTCGCTAGAGTCACAGTCGGTGCTGTACTTTCCATTGCTTGAGTACATCCCCATTGTTTGTGAGCCTCGACCCAGTCGCCAATGCCGTCTTAGCGAAGGTGAACGTGGACAACAACATCCTGCACGCCCGCCTCGACCCTTGATCTATGGGACGTATTAGTAGTACAAGTCATGACTAGGTTTGGTCTATAGGATGACCGTATGTGAAGTCTTATTTGCATGCATGTCTGTGTTAACTTTTGTTGAACTTTGTATTAGGTTGGTTAAACTCTGTTGAGCGTTGTATAGCTTAGGTCATTTGGTAACTTGTTATACTAATGGTGTTTACCATTTGTGATCGAACGACGTGGGTGTATAGATGTTGAAATTTTCTAGACCCTAAGACAGTCCGACCCCACAAAATATAGATGATCCGAATCACTACGAAATACACGGGCCATCCAAGTAGTCCATAGAACCGGACTACCAGGGGCTAACAACTAGTTCTAATCTATAGAACCCAACAATTAGTTCAGGACTAATAACACAACTAATTGGCTGATTTTTAGCTGGCTAGTTTTTAGCCATGGCTAACTAGTCGTAGTTCATCCAAACTAGGCCTAAGACAGTCCGATACTAAAGAAATCTTGACAGGTCGGATCATAGTTTTGATGAAGCAATAAAATACAGATCGTGTCAACTCTTGCGCCGTATATGTGGGGTCATGGGTGATAGACACGCGCGTGGGTCGTGGGGTGTTCTACGACCCGCGAACTATATAACAACAGAGACAAGGGGCTTAGAGGAAGGCTCTCTAGAGCTCCTGCTTCAGTTTCATCCCAAAGCTTTTGCCCTCCACCCTACTATCTTTGTTCTTCATTTTTTTCTACATATTGTTTTCTTTTTTACATGGATCATGGACAACTATGATCATTCTTGGGACATATCTATGTGTAGCAGACCAAGATTTCCAAAAGAGAAATTCGATCCTTTTGCCCTTCTATGATAGTCCCATGATACCTCAGCTATCACAGGCGTCTCCATTACAGATGATTACAGAGTTATACAACATCAGAGTGCACAAGTAAATATATTACAATAGTTTGTATATTGCTAACAACATACAAAACACTGTTATTCTATCGTGGAAGCGAAGCTTGGTGATCTTCCATCCATAGGCATCCTTGGGTGTAGAACGAAATCAACTACTAATCTCCACATCACTGCAAGTCAAGAAAATCTACACACCGCCAGATGTGTGCAGGCCATGGTCAACACCGATGAGCTTTAGTGGAAAATAGAAAATAAAGGGATCTTGCGATCCTAATAGTTTGGCCATGGTTTGCATCCTTAGCGCATGCAAAAAAGCATCAATAATAAGTAAAGTGTATATCCCCTCTAATCCTAGACCACAATCTCATTCTCACCATCCACTCATCATCATCACAAGTCACCTCTCATCATCATCACAAGTCACCACTCATCATCCCTCACAACACCCTCGGTCTCTCAGTCTAGTCGATGAGGCGGCCTCCGCACGCCCCTCGTCCTAACGGCCTCAAGCCGGACCTTAACTTTAGGGGGAGAGAAGCAAAGCACGAGAGAAGCTAGTGAGCTAAACCCTGCACACAGGTAAGTGATCATATCCGAGACTGTGGCTATACGTATAGATTATTAACCTCTATAGAGAGTACATTGTTACCCCACATGAACACCACCAATGAATCACCATCAACGATGAACACCGCCACCGCATACTAGGCTGACTAACACCAATCCTATCCACAGCCAGAGCAAAGATATATAGACACCACTATAAGCTGGGGTCGTGTCATCGAGGTATCACGGAGTAGTCTCTACCCCCTGACACTAATTGCACAGGGCCATAGACTGCGTGCCTACTCACTCCCACAGAAACTGATGGTCGCCTGCACTACTAGGGCAATGGGTTGTACCCATTTAGGCATGTGGTGTGTATGAAAGTATCCCATGATTTATGGTTGCAACTTACGTCAGTCCTTAGGTTGGCCAGAGCGAGCACCTTCCACCAATACGTGTGCCCTCAGAGCACTAGACTCACCCCACAGAGGTGATATGTCCATCCACAAACTCCTTATCCCAATGTCCCTTGAGGACCATCGTCCCTCTAGGACTCTGTGTTCCCACCATAGGAACTACCCTTGGTGCACTCCGTACACCACAACAACCTCTCACTCTAGCCAGTATCTCCAAAGAATCAGGTCGAGGACAAGGAAAACCTCCAAAACTCCTCACATCACCACCACCCACTCGAGATTCACCGCTCCCATCATGTATCAAACCATACCTCATGGGGGTGCCTCATGGCTAAACCCCAACCACCATCCACAACATCCAAACATCCATCACACATCACATAACAAGGAATATATGTAATTATGATGGAGTAAATGCAAGCAAGCAGACATGCATATATAAGTGCGAGCGCAAAGCTGGGTAATCAGGGTGAAGTGGCTTCAATCAAGGTAATCAAGGCTCAGGGAATATCATGCATCACATATTCTAGCAATGGAATAAATGTAAAACGCTAGCAGATCTACTTTGTAATGTCTAATAGGATTCTCAAAGAAAAGGTGCTGCCATGACACTTGCGACGTCGAGGTAGTAGTGGTACAAGTCTCCGTCAGTTGGTGCAGTTGATTGGCAAGGATCCTCCACCTCCAAGGTTAGCTCCACTCCACGGGTCCTCCTCCAGAGCTGGCGCACATCCAACTGATAACCTATAAACTATGGATTATCACAAAGAGCCAAAAAATGAAGGAGAACTAAACTCACTCGTATACGACTACGAACCTATGGCTTGATCTAAGCTTTGGTAGGAGCAAGGTGGCTACGGGTCTAAGTTAGGTTACCATGGTGAGACTAGGTTCGGCATGGACACAGGGTTTATGGGCTCCTTATGTTGGCGTTAGGTTCTCATGGCTATAGGGGTTGGACTACCGAAGCTATGTCAAGCTAGGATTAGGTAGAAGCGAGGCTATCAAGTGGAGGTCTATCTAAGCCAAGGGGTAGGATTAGGTTGGTCTTGACACCACCACACTTGAATGCTGAGGTGGTTGCATGAGTTGCAGGTTGGGACTCTACCCGGTCATGTTGTGGTCGAGTCATGGTGGTGCACATGTAGGTTGGTGGTAGGGCGACATGTGCTCGATTGCCAGGTCCGCTAGGCTAGCTAGGATCATAAGTGAGTACTTGGTTGTCGCTCAACAAGAATGGCAAAGGGCCTTAGGCTTGGCTTGGTCCAGCTCAAGCTGAGTGAGCGCGATTGTGCTTAGTGTGGCTACGTGGGCCAAAGGCTCACTTTGGGTAAGGGCGGCAACGTAGTCCCATTGGTTCAAGTCTGCTATGCAAGTGCATAATACAGCGTCCACATGTTCGTCGAACATGTACTCGAGTGGTCGTGGTCCAACAACCAATCACCCAGAGGTGCTTCCAATGCCGGTTAAGGATTCTTGGTGGGCTCGGCATGGAGGTCGCACAACATGATGGTCATGTGCGACATGTAGCTCAACGGGTGGTGGTCGTACAACCGTAGACTCACCGCGCTCCACGGAGGCGATAGTAGACAAGGCAAGGGTGGCGACTTAGGGCTCCGCATGACCGTGCATGGTAGGCAGAGGGTTATCTCACCGTGGACTTGTGACTTGGTCCAAGGCGGTTCGAGCATGTGTGGGTGCGTTCAGCGGGGATAAAGATCCTACCCTCGATGGTCTTGCCGATGGCGAGCTCTTGTAGAGGGACTTGGTGGTGGTCCAGCCGTGCTCCTACGGCATCTAGGGCTCATCCGGCTCTATAAAGGCGGTAGGGGGGCAAAGGCAATGGCTTTGGGCAAGGAAAGGCTCACCAGTGACTTAAGGACGGTCAAAGCGCGAGACTCATGGGCGACGAGGGGGTCCGTGAGTGCGACAGCGGCAACATCGCGACCTCGGCACGGCCGTGGACGTTTGTCGGACAACGGCATCAAGGTGTTGGTGCAGTGAAGGAGGGTAGATGCTCTGTGTGGTCGTGTGTGCGTGGTTCACGGCGGTGGTGGTGCCATGCCGGATGTACGCGATTAGCGTGCAAGTGTTCAAGTGGTGACTTCGGCTAGAGGGTGACTTGCGGATGTCCGATGGAGGGCCCTGGACCTCCCCATCGCGTCCGCAGGGCTACATGTGAGAGCACGGTGCTATCGGTGGATGCAAGATGAGGGCCGCACGAGCTTGGCTCGGGTGTGGCCCGGCTAGTGCCTGCACATGCCAGAGTGCAGTAAGGCGATGTGCGTACGCGGTTGAAGGACGTGGTTGTGAGCGGCATTGCCGCTCTCTGATGACAATAGCGGCCATGAAGGTCCGACCTTGGTCTTGATTCCAGACGAAGGTAAGGGACAACGCGTCCGGTGCGTGTGCGTGCACGTGTGCTGTGTGGTGGTGCTTTGCCTATGCAGTGCTGGTGGCGTGAAGCATGATGGCATCCAGGGCGAGACGAGGTGGCGGCATCGGGTTGCGTGTTGGTGATGGGACTGGCCATGGAGGCGGCGAGTCGAGTTGGTGAGGCTGTGCAGCATCACAGTGCTCCGGCCGGTTAGTGATCGGGTGTGGACAGCAGCCATTGCGGTGTGTACCCGCAAGCAAGGGCATGGCTCAGGGATCGGCACCTATACGACATGCTGACAGTGAGGCAAAGGAGGACGACTTAAGCTAGGATCTAGAGGTAACGTAGTAACGAGGGCATAGCAGGCAACAAGGGCAACGCCTTGGGCCTAGGGTATTGGTCTCGCCGTTGGGCTCAAATAAACTCGAGAGGTGGGTTGGTCCTTCTCGCGGTGCCTCGCTATTCCCAGTTCGCGACATGCGAGGTTCGAGCACAAACCAGAAGTGATGGGGAGGTCCACGTGAGTGCTTGACAAAATGCCGAGGCGTCCGTGTGTGTGCAAGGTGGCACCTTTGGGCGCGCGACAGTGGCAAGCCAAGGTCGTGCTAAGGTGCTCAACCGCGTGACAAAACAAGCTCATGCCAGTGTCGTCCGAGACGTGAGTGCCATGAAAGGAAACAGGCGAGTGCGAGGTGTACGTGCCACATATCTACGGCTATCATTAACACGTGATCAACGAGGTCCTGAGGGCTTGCGGATGGCAGGTCACTTGACGCGGGTAGGGCTCGATGCCGGGAGCGCAGCAACGTTGTCGTAGTAGCTCAGCGGGGTTCGGTTCAGGGCTTGTCGTAGACGAAGTAGAGGTTGGCCATGCTTGCGGTTCGTTGGCCGGCTTCGGCTTCAGGCTTCAATGGTGCAGCAACACCGCAAGGCGGTAGCTAGAAGCTGTGAACGACGAGGCAGGGCCTTTGGCTCGTCTAAGGCCAGGGCGGTATGTGCGCGTGCGCATGCTGGTGGCATCTCGGCCGAGCGGCACGAGGTTCAAACCATTCCGGCCACCAGTGTAGTGGCTGTGCTCGACCGTGCTCGTGTGGGTGCGATGCTCAAGTGCGTGGTCACGACCGTGAGCAGTCCGCGATGGTGGTGTTGTGCCAGAGCTCGTGCGATGGCGTGCGAAGGCATGGCCGCTCGTCACCGCGTCCAGGTGCGCGTAGTACGTGTGGCCTATATATAAACGTTGCAAAGTGTGCCACAAAGTTGTATCGTGTGCTCAAAAGGAGCCGCAAAATTATACAAAGTTTGGACGCGTGTCGGTCTCGCCTTCCTCCCCGCGAAGCAGGTAGGGTCCAAGGGGAGCCACCACAAAGCAGCAGGTGCCTCCGCCGCTGCACCACCGCCGGTACTGATCGGCGGCGTCTTGGAGTCCAAGCCGGTGCTGGCTCGGCGACTCCCGTGTTTTTCGTGGAGCCACCGTGTTCGGACTTGGGACATTGGTGCCAGCGCTGCCGCCACCTGTGTAATGCCGCTACCACCCTACGTCAAGAGCTTCTGGACGAAGAGGGAAATCAAATTATTAGCCGGAATCTCCCAAATTTTGAACCATCCGTCTGGGGAGATTTCTTCCTCACCGACTCGATTCCTTTGGCTTCCTGTTTAACGGGAACAGGAAATAATTTTTAGCTAACTGCTTAGAGAACCATCAGTCTGGGGTAGTATTTCTTTCCCCGACTCGATTCCTTTGGTGTCCATCCAGGTAAAAGCTAACTGGGCCCCGTAATAGAAAAATCAGCAATCCAACTCCAACCTCCTGCACTCGTTCGGTTGTCAGGACAACAAATCTTAATTCAGCTTAGCTTGTAGTAGCGTTGCTATGGGTATCAACTATTACCCGCTCTTCTCCTACTCTTCAAGTTAAGGGCCTATTTAGATCAAACTAGCTAATAATTATCTGCTAAAAATTAATTGGGTGGATTAAACTTGCCTAGCTAATAGGACAACAAACTATTAGCTTGACACCTAGCTATCTCATTAGCTGGGGAACCTAGCTAATATACTAGCAGCTAATTGATGGTAAGTTAACCAAAATATGTGTGCCCACCTATTGATAAAGTATAGCAACTAACTATTAGCCGTGCAATAGTAAAAAAAGGGGTATTTTTATAAAATAGCACTCTAACCACCTATTAGCTAATGAGATCCAAACACCTCGTAGCTAATAATTAGCCCGCTAATTTTAGCTCTGAGCTACGAGCCAACTAACTATTAGTTGCTAGTGGATCCACTCTTACACCCATCAGCATAGACAAACAAATACATGAAAATCTTTATAGCTACTTGATGTGCATCATTAAAGATGGTGTCCCTACAGTTCATTGATTCAGAAACCTCAATGCTGCCGGTCCTAGACGTCCCTTCACTGCTGATTTTCCCCATCGTTAGTGAAAGTGGGCAACGATAAGCAGGGTTATCACCATATGTTCAAAACCCATGGTGAAAGTACTTCATCACCGCCGATCTAGCTTATGATCCGACAGTGATGAGCTCTTCATCAGCTCAGCGTATGATCTGGTGGTGTTGAGCTCTTCATCACGACTGGTGTATGATTCCATGCAAACAACTTCTTGTATTTGAAGTTATTAATAGCTCTCCACTATGAGATCCATCCGGTGGGTGTTTGAGCTTTTCATCATTCAAGCGTTTTTTGACATGCCATCGCAACATCTTAGCTATCTTTTTATTTGCAAATAACCACTTCAAGTGAGGAATTATTAGAAAATACCACATGACCTTTTGCGGGCAGAAAATAACTGCTTCTAAAATGACTACATGATCATTGAGCTTAGCTTGGGCCTCTCTACCAACAAGGTCATACCCAGCTACTAACTTATTTTCGCAAAGTGCTTTTCAAAAAGAAATAATCAAGGAGGTTGTGCTTATAACATTTGCTACCGTGTCATTTGTCATATGCATAATAATATTATATGCTGATTCAATATTTATTTTCTCAGCTGACAAGGATGGTAGAACGAGCGAATCATCCGACGAGAAATGTGTCTAAGACAATATCAGCTTCAAGTAATTGTACCCTATATGAAAGGATGCAACTCATTAATGTTTTGGAACGTCTCTGCCTCGATCATCTTTTCAAAGAGGAGATTAATGTCATACTATCTGAAATTTACAAAACTAATGATGTTAGTGGGCCATCTGAAGGGCGGGCCTGGTGCAAGCGGTAGAGTCTTACCGCCTGTGACCGGAAGGCCCTGGTTCGAGTCGCGGTCTCCTCGCATTGCACAGGGCGAGGGTAAGGCTTGCCACTAACACCCTTCCCCAGACCCCGCACAGAGCGGGAGCTCTCTGCACTGGGTATGCCCTTTTTAATGATGTTAGTGGGAGTGATCTTCAAACGATAGCTTTGTGGTTCTATCTACTTCGTAAACATGGATATCAGGTTTCTCCAGGTAATGGGTATATCCTATATGGATTTTATTCTTAGTTAAGTGTGTAGTACCCCCTATAGTCAACTATTCTAAACATTGACCACTAGTTTTCATTGTAACAAATATGCAGCCTGTTTGGCTGGGCTTATATGATCGTATATGATCGTGGATTATAAGCTGGAACAGTATTTTTCTCACATCAAACCAGCCAAACCAGCCAACAGTAAATAATCCACGATCGTTTACGACGAAACGAACATGCTGATGCTCATTCCACTTCTGAGCTACAATACCCAAAAATCACTTATTTATGCTCGAGTGAGTACCCTTTACAACCTTCAAAAATGGTAACAAGTCAAAAATTAAGATATAATGTTATCACTCTCCTTCATGCTCCAGATGTCTTTGCAAAGTTCAAAGATGAACAAGGGAATTTTGCAGCAAACAATCCATTGGAAGTACTAAGCCTTTACAATGCTGCATATCTAAGGACTAATGGAGAGATAATTCTTGATGAGGCTGTTTCATTCACCAAAAGGAGTTTAGAATCAGTATTAACCAACCTAAAGGGCCATTAGCCCGTGAAGTGAAGTGTTCACTTGAGATACCATCCCCCAGAAGGGTAAGAATATATGAAGCCAAGTATTACATATCTGTGCATGGACAAGCCAATGAAGTGATAATGGAACTCGTGAGGTTGAACTCTAATATCGTACAACTCCAATATCAGCAAGAGCTCAGAATCATTACGAGGTGAAGTTACTCATCTCATTAAAACTAATTTATATATGTCAAGTATCCCCAACACACAAAAGGCAATAATTAAAAACAACTTATATCTTCAAGTACTACCCCAACAACACACAAAAGGCAGAGCTTACTCTATGTTTCCAAATTTTCTTTATGGACATGACAATTCAAATTTAAGATAGTGATTAACAAATGTCCAGGTGGTGGAAGAACCTGAAACTTCAATCAAGGTTATCATTTGCTCGTGATAGAGTTGTGGAATGCTATTTTTGGATAGTAGGAGTATATTATGAACCAAGTTACTCACGAGGACGAATAATATTGACAAAAGTGCTTGCCATTGTTTCCATTTTGGATGACACTTATGTTGTCTATGGAACTTTACAAGAGTGTGAGTTATTTACAAGCTGTGTAGAAAGGTCTGTATACTTAATCTCATATCCTTTTCTGCCACATTGTTTTATCTTTTATGGTAACATTATTGGAACAATTTTATGTAATATGGACTTCTTGTCCAGTAATCATTCATTGATGTTTGCTCATTGTGAATTTATTAATAAACTATGCGACAAATAAGTAGTTTGCCAACAATAACTTGTGATCTAAATGGTAAATTCTATATCATTGATGAAGTGACTTTTGTCTAGCTGGGACCGTATGGTGGCTGATGGTCTCCCAGAGAACATGAAGTTCATTTTTGGGAAAATTATGGATACCTACCAAAGCATTGAGGATGAGCTATCACCTGAGGAGAAGTACCGCATGCCCTACCTAAAAAACTTTGTAAGTTAACCCTTTTGGTGCACCAATTCCATGCTCTTATTACTATCATACTCATGGAAAATTATGCCAAGGATGTAGTAAATAATCTTAAAGGTGTTCTTCAACACAAAGACCTAGATCCGCTTTTTATAAGCATAATAGAACTAACACGTGGTGTATTCGATTGTCTCAATGAGCCTGACAAATATGAAAATATATACTAAACTCTAGTTTCTTTAGTATTATGGTAGCATTACATGTTGGTTCAATTAAACATGGCATCAAACTGCTAAGTCAAATATAGTATTAAAATCTATCTGAATTTACAAACATTTATGTTGTAATTAATTTGTTGAATCATGTTGGTGATTTCGGTAATGTCATCACGAATTATCATTTTAGATATTATAACATGAGGAAATTAGGACAAGTTGCTTAATATCATCTCTACTTTAAGTAATCTTAATACTAACGTTGAACTATGATGAGCTACTAGACAGGATTTCTACATTGGGCATTCAAACATCCTAAATCACATAAGAATTCTAATAAAAATATATAAGTTAATAATAGAAAGTTCTATGCATATGGCCACAAATTTTAGGCCTTCAAATGAACATAATACCCTTGAATCAAGGGAGGTCCACCATTGTAGCAAGACAAACAAAGGCTTGAGCTTTTTAAATAGACTAAGGTACACTCTCTTCTTTGCTCGTTAACCACCCATACTAATAGCTAGGTACCACTAATGCAAATTATAGATCTAGTTAGAGCTTACAATAAGGAGGTCAAATGGCGCGAAGAAGGGTATGTCCCTGCAACAGTTGAGGAACACTTGCAGGTTTCAGCAAGAAGCGGTGTCTGTCACTTATTGTCATTGTAGCACCCAGTTTTAAGAATAAAACCAAATACACATCATCTGTGAGCCCAGGAAGTCAATTCTCACATATAGCTACAAATAAGGGTAATATCAATAGACAATACTCAATATATAACGTACCTAGTATAAAGAATATAACCTTAGATAGCAAACAGCGAAAAGACAACTCCGATCTTCGAGTGAAGACTCTAATTCCACAGGGACAACTGACTGGTTGATCACAAGCCTAATTCCTCCAAACTCTAGCAATCAGGTACCCATCCAGGATTTTTATCCAAATAATTAAAAAATAAAGCAAGCGTAAGTACATGTCATACTCAACAAATATAACATGGAGTTCATGAGGCTTAAAAGGCTGACACTGGTTAACTACAATTAGCTTTTAATGAGTTGTGATTTTAGCAATAGTGTGGCAACAAGTTTATTCACAAGCCCATATAAACACATGATCAGGTAAACATGAATAATGAATAGCATAAACAATATTCATTAGTGAGCATCTTTATCATCAGTATCATCAATGTTCATCATCATTAACCATTAATGATCATCTATTCCGTAAATATTCCAAGGCCGCTCGTGACCGTGGGCACGACTGATATACCCGTTTTACACTCTGCAGAGGTTGACACTTTCACTGTGAGTCATGATTTACTCTTTCACCCGAGGTAGCTAATCTCTTGACCCACTTCCAAGGAAGATCGGCAGGGTTCATCTAACAAGTTAGGGCCATTAGATTCACTAGGCAAACAGATGTAGAGCCCTTCTTCCCGATGGCACAATGACACACAACCTATACTCAAGGGGATAGAGGCCGCACTATACCCGATTCATCAAGACATTCTTATGCCAATAAAGGTAACCACTAACAAGCTAGAAAAGGTCCTCATACTAAGCTAAAGCCAGAGCCATGTAGCCATCACAGCTGTACTGTAAGTCCCGGATGATCACTTACAGATAAGTCTTTAGGGAGAGAAATCTAGAGCACCATAAAAATACCTCAATACTCTAGCCCCCTTGTTCCATGTTGCTAAAAAGCATCTTTTAAACGTTTACTGCATATACCATTAGTCAAGTTATAAGATCATGGCTTTAGTTGAGCACAAGCAAAGCTATCCAATGCAATAACCTAAAGGTATCAAGGTACAAGTACAAAAGACTAGAATATCCTTAGTGGTAGTCAAGGTAGACACATGCAGCATGAATTAAATAATTAAAGGTGTATAGAACAACAAGGAAGATCTCATACTATACTTGCCTTAAATTCAGATCCTTCTTCTAGTCCAAACCTTCAATGAATTGCTTCTTGTCACCAACGCAAAGCTCACCGACTGGACATGATCATAAAACACCACACAAGCATCCATGCAATCATACACAAATCAAATAATAGAACTAAATTAGAACAGTACATCAAACATAATAAACAACAAGTAAAAAAGGTTTTAAATATGTTCTACACACAGGCGCGAAGAGCACACTAATCGAAGCTACAGATTGAAAGAAATGGCTACCGAAAGATCTACTCATAAGAGAAAATATAAAACTATAAGCTTCATGTGTTTTAACTATATAAAAACTTATATAAATTGAATTAAGTCAAATTTAGATTTGAATTATAAAACTAAAGTAAAACAAATCATATTTTATTTATAAAATCCAGTTGCATAATTATTATTCAAATTAGTGTTTAAACTATCAAATTTCAGAAATAGTGACATGATAAACATTGTTACTAACGCGTAGATCTCATTGTAATGAATCTAGCGTAACTTGAACAGGTCAAATCGGAGCTAAAACGTAGAAGATATGAATTAAACAAGATTTTCTTTAATAAAATAATAGATTAAATCTAACCTTAAATTTTAAAAGTTAAAAACATATCTAACAGTAGTATGAACATATAGATTATGGAATTATGAACCTAACGCAAGTTGAACGGATCAAATCAGAGCTAAAACGTGAAAGTTATGGCCTATAGAAACTAGTGGCAAAACTGTAAATAGATAAAAACATATTTTGGATCTAATCCAAAAGAAATTACGCTTTTAAAAGAAGAAGGCGAATTCTGTGATTGCGCTTTAGACTGCGGGTTCTATAATTAGAAACCCGATGGACTCTTTAGAAAATAAACCAGGCGAAAGGGTACCAGCCGATCTGGACCGTAGGATCTAAAGGGAACGGTGCAGATCAGATGGGAGGGGGAGAGAGAGCATGGCCGTCAGGAGAAAGGGCCGATGCGGTGGTTGCCATTGATGGCGGCGAGAAACTCACCGGCGGAACTGGTTTCGACGTTCCCGGCCACCACCGGGCATGAGAGGACCATGGGAAGCAAGAGAAGCTCGAGGCGAGCTCGATGGAGGGTTCGGAGGGAGCTACGACGGCGTGGTGGCGAAGCTGCGCCCGTTATGGTGGATCGGCTCGTTGGCAAAACTTCAGCGAGGTGGAGAGAGAGAGCATTCGCGGCACCAACAGATCGCTTACCTCTCGTAGATGCTGGGCGACGCAGTCACGGTGGCGGAGAGGCGGCGGAACGACGAGTCCCACGGCGGCGGATCTCCAATGGCGTGCGGCATATGGAGCTGTGGCTCAAGGTGAGGCGGTGACTCGCGTCTAGGGTTCGAGGAAGGCGGCGGGGCGCTGGGCTGCTATTTAAGGGGGCGATGGCGTGGGCAGCACGCCAATCAGGCGGAAAACGAGGCAGCGGCGGACTCCCGGGCGAAATAGAGTCCGGCCTGGACTCGAGGTAGAGGACGACTGACGCTTGGGCCTAGGCTATCAGCGACTCGGTCGGCGGGGCCACGATGTCAGCGTGAGGAGAGAGGGGGCTCGGTTGCGTGGCTTTGCTGGGCTGCGGCCTGGCTTGCTGGGCTGGCCCAAGAGCGGGGCGTGGCTAAGCAGGAAAAGAGAGAGATGAGCTACGGGGAAAGGGAAGCTGGGCCGCTTGGGCCAAAAGCTAGGGAGAGGGGTGAGTTTTCCTTTTCTATTTTGTTTTCAAAACCAAATTCAATTATAAACCAAATGCAAATCCAAATATAGTTTTAAATATACTTTTCAATTCAAATAAAAATGAGTAATTTCGGTAGGCTTCCAAAAAAAATTTTACAACCCTTTTCAAACTCATTTATTTTCCAATCCACTTTTTCTTTCTTTTCTCAATTCTATTTTTAAATACATTTTCAAAAACATTTTAAATAAATTTGAATTTGGATCAAACCACTCATCACAATAAACAAAATGCAATGGCATGAATGCACAAAAATGTTGTTGAGCCTTATGTTAAATTTAATTTAATAAAAAAATGTATTTACCTATATTTTCATGAGCACAGAAATACCAAATTAAATCTTTTTAACCCTATTTCAAAAAGAGCAATTTTTTAGGGTGTAACAGTTATGCGCATCGTTTGTTGGAATGACAGATATAGACACAAAAGAAGCTTTTGATTGGGTATCTGATGTACCTAAATTGGTGAAGACGCTCTGCATTATTTTGAAACTTTCGGATGATCTGAAATCATATGAGGTAAATATCTATCTTTTGGGGGTTCCTTATTATCATCATCTATACTATACCTTTGGAAATTGCTCGTAAAAGAAAAGTTTCAGTTTCAGCTTATCTTAAATTATGGTTTCACTTATACTACTACTAGAAATAGGTTTACCATACCATATCATAAAGCAATGTAATATGATACCAGGTCTATGCATTTTTGTTACATATTTACCAGAAGTATAAGCAAGGAATTACATTTGATTTGTATGCAGCGAGAGAAAATGACTTGTCATGTTGCTTCGACAATCGAGAGCCGCATCAAAGAGCATAAAGTATCAGTTCATGTGGCACGTGAGATTATACAAGACATGATAGAGGAAACATGGAAAGATTTTAATGAGGAATGGTTCAACACTAACAATCACATGCCGAAGGAGTTACTCGAGAGAAAATTCAACCTTACAAGAACAATGGAGTTTATGTACAAGCAAGATGACGCTTACACAAACAGTCATGTCATCAAGGACACCATAAGCAAATTGTTTGTAGAGCATGTTCTGATGATCTAGTCTTGATGTACATTTACCAATACAATATTAATTAAACATGATCATTGTTTAATTAAATTAAACATGTTCGTTGTTTCACTAAACTTCTATTTGCATGATGATGCATACTGGCATGTGTGGTTTCCTTTTTCGTGCATGAGCAAGGTACAATACTACCCAAATTGAAGGGGGATGGGCTAAGGTTGATAGCGTCCATCTAAAACACGAACAAGATAGAGAAATAGCCGCCACTACCACCCCCATGCCACTGTGCCACGGTTCCTATACTCTCTCCCAATCGGTGACCCGTCGGTGGACATAGAATGTCGCGGTGCGCTCGCGCGGCACGCCTGCACAGGGTGGGGGTTGTCGCTAACTTGCCACCGTGAGGCCCCCAGGAGCGCACGTAGCAACTACTCTTCAGGATCTTTGCGTTGAGTTACACACACATTCCCGATGCAAGGCATACCGAACAACTCGATCGTTTACACACTTAAGTCTCTAACACTTAAACTGAAACATTATTGACATTAAAATAAGATTAAAACAATAAACTACTACTAATACTACTTTGCTATTTAACTACTGCCTTCTATCCAGGTTACACCTCATTTCACTCTTCTATTGATCAGAATACACACAGCTCAGCTTGGAGAACTTCCAAGGTCTACTAACCGTCGCACTCATCGGAGATAGCCTCGGAGGAAAACCTTAACAATTGCAAAACAACTTAACAGCGACGCCATGAGTATATTTCGTACTCACAGGACTTAATTCCAACATATAGATATTTTGTGAATGTAAAGGTAGTTTATCAAGCATTTGTATATTTGCAGAAAAGCAATGGCGTTTATTAAGAGTATGTCATGCTATGCTCCAACAATTAAAACAAGAGTAGTCACGTTATCGTATATAAATCAAGACGATCATATTCCATCAATTACGCTACCATGGGTATAGAAAGTAGGAACAACTGAGTGATTTCGTCCCGAGGGACTTTAGGCTTTCAACCTCTGCAGAGGTGTACAACTGTACCCATACAAAAAATGGGACTAACCACCATACAACGGGTCCGGTAGTAAGGGTTGCCTCACGTTTTCTAACATTTCCCTAATCCGGCCCGAGTGTCTGACGAAAGGTTCGACTGGTGCCCGGTCAATGTCTTGGACATTCCCGACCAACGCCACCCCCTTGCCAGTTTCATGGATAAACCAGTCGCAATTAGTTACTTGGCTTGTCAACCCCATCAACGACATGTGGTCTATACGGGTGGTTACTCGGACTCACGTATCCCAATAAACAGTCCTTACATGCTCCACGAGCTATGTCACTTGAGATCCCATACTCACAACGACCTACCCCTCGCGCAGGAACGAAGTTATCAAGGTGGTATTTAGGTTTATAACTTTTAGTGATGTTATTCCTTAGCCAGATTAGCAAAGTAAGGCAAGTTGTACCCTCATCAGTTTTAGTGATTAATTATCCAAGTGCAGCACCCTACATGCGCGAGAATAAGTTCTCTTCTCATACTCGACTTCTATTGTTGCTAAGTAACTAAGCAATAAGCAATTAAGCATTTCCATTCCTATTGTTTAGATGAAAAACTTCTGCTAGATTAATGAGTGAATCTAGGTGTAGAGTGCACATGTTTACTACCAAACAACATGTAATGCATAACTCATAATGAAACTGCATAAGTATCCAAAATAGGGTTTATAGTAGTGGAGTGCCTTCTTGATTGTGCCACCGTCCTAACTCTCGAAGCTAAGGATGACGACTTGTACAATTACACGATCCTTACTTGAGGCATTCCTGAAAGAACAGGGGAGACGCGACTTAGGGGATACATCAACGATCCAAGATGATGAGAAAGGATATGGGAGCATAGGTTGTTACTAGGAACTTGGGAAGGGACATCTACTAGTACACTATTTGGTAAAAGGTTTAAACTAGTGTTGCTAACCTCATGGGTAATCTGGCTAAACAAGCTCACACTCTGTGTGGTTTGGAGGACAATCTGTTCTGAATGATAGACACTCTACTGTATTGGGTACCGAGGTATAGGCTATTCCTGGGTTAACTTTGTTTAGGTTGATGGACACTCTATGGAGGTCATGGGTACTCCGGTAGGTTCATGTGTTAGCCATTTCTAAGGGTTTACTGTCGACATCCGATGGTCTGATCGATTGATGGATGCTCCGATATGAACTAGGTACTCTTGGGTTACTAGATGGCTACTCCTTATAATTCAACGGATGCTCTGCCGTGAGTGATGGATGCTCCGGTACAAACTGGTCATTCCTGGGTTCACTGGCTATGAGGCTTTATAACTCAACGGACGCTGCGACGAATTGTCGGACACTCCACTATTCCCACTCCGCAAGGGTATGGGTGCTTCTGTAGGGTGGTTTACTAAATTGGGAGGGTTTATAGGACACTCCGTGAGTTGGGTGACAAAACCTATGTTCTATGTTTTGGGTTGGTTAGATCCTAATTTAGGGTAGTAGACATCTATACATGTGCACCAAACTTCTGGGATAACTCTAGGTATATGCTAGGCTAGAGCTAGATGGGTTTTGGGTTATGGCTAACTAGTGCACCTATTATTTGGGTTATATTCCTTCTCATGAACCACTTGAGACTAAGGCTTGAGATTGAGCAAAAGGAACTTAACTCCAAAGTTGATAACCATGCGAGGCTAGGATCCTTGATAAGAGGTTGAGCACACCTTACTTTCCATTCTTGAAGACAAATACCAACATCCTGGCAAGAATCCATAGAAATGCATGAGAGTGACATTGAGAGGGATTTCTTGAGATTGGTCATGCATGGAGCCTTGATCTTACCTTTGTGATGAATGAGATGTCACCGCACTCCATGATCCATTCATGCATGAAAGATTGAGATTAGGGTTTGGGGGAGATTTCCAACTAACTAAGATGAGAGCTCATGAGCTAACCATGATCATGAGGTGAGGATGAGTCGAGCTTTATGAAGTGATGATCTTGGGTTGCATGCCTTCCCTCCATATTCCACCTCCATCTCCAATCTCCATTTTCTCTCTCTAGTTCTTCCTTGTTCTTGCTCTTTTTAGAAAGAGAGAGTAAGGTGAGAAATGGGAGAATGGGTTGAGTTGGTGTTGCTTCAGCTAAGGTATGGTTCATCCAATTTCATGCATATGACATGTGGGGTCAAGGGTTGAGTTGAGGACAGCTCATTCCCCACCCACTGCATGTAGTTTAGATACTGGCGGATGGTTTGGTATGACGTCGAACTGTCCGGTATTCTCTGTTGATTGAGAGATGGGTCCAAACACTTGGGATTTGGTACTAGGCCAATTAACTTTTATTCCAAAGGTCAATAACCTGATGTCTAACAATCTGAGCCATTATGTTACATCTTTCAGATTATGAGTCACCTCATTGGGTAGGAAGCAATATATTTGTGGTTTTTGATGTGTCCAAAAACTTGTAGGGCTCATCTAGGACCTTTGTCAATGATCGAAGTTGAGAGCCTAGGTTGTAGCGAATTCAGGTCGTTACAACTCTCCCCTCCTTAGAAAAAGCTCATCCTCGAGCTTTCCAGAGGTTCCATTAGGGAATTACACTTGGAAAGACTATGAGGTTTCCTCCCATGATTAAGGGCTAGCTTCCCTTTCCTCTAATGATTTCTTCCTCTCGAGGGTCACCAAAAGAGGGAGAGGTTCTTTCTTTATCTTCCATCGGATGGTCCGATAGGCTTGTCGGATGTTTCAGCAATCTTTATAATTGTCACCTGACTTAACAATTGTGCTTATCGACCTGGCGGATACTCCATCTGAAATCAATGGACGCTCTATCAGTTTATGGCTATAAAAGGGTTGACAGCCGAGCGGTTAGGGTTTCCTTCTTATTTTCCCACTCTTCCTCTAGCCAAGCCACCGCATTTTCTCAGGCCATCGCCTTCATCATTCTTAATCGATCTTCACGGCTTCAAGCTTCTCAAGATGGGGAGGTGAGTATTCTTCTTTCCTTGGCCACTCATCTATTTCTTTCCCCTAGTGGTTGGCTAGGGTTTACTCGATCTAGAGGTGGGGTTTGTTTCTATTGAATTCCAACTTGGTGCAGAGGTAGGGCACGCTTGATTTGCCCATTGGGTAACTTTCGGTTGCTTAGAACTGCTTAGGGTAGTAGATCTTGGGAACGTAATGCCTTGCGATTGCTCAAATCGTGCTAAATCAAACATTGATGGACTCTCTGAAAGCTCTAGTTTGGTTTTGGTGAATTGATGAAATCCTAAGTGCTAACCTAGTTTATCAAAGTGATTATGAGAAAGGTAGCACTACTCCAAGCGGTGAAGCAATTGAAGAACATGACATGACGATGGTGTTTCCATGGTGATGATCAAGTGCTTGGACTTGAAAAGAAGAAAGTGAAAAACAAAAGGCTCAAGGCAAAGGTATAAATTGTAGGAGCCATTTTGTTTTAGTTATCTAGACACTTAGTGAGTGTGATGTTCATTTAGGATCAGATGACCGTTGAGATACTATTAAGAGGGGTAAAACTCGTATTGAAATCCGTCGGCGGTTATCAAAGTGCCACTAGATGCTCTAACTCATTGCATGCATTTAGGATCTGTGAGTGGAGTGCTAACATCACACATATACCTTGAGTGAGCGATTCTAGTGCGAAAATGTTTGTGAAAATATGCTAACACATGTGCACAACTCTAGTAAAGCGTGTGATACACAAGGGGGTTGGCACGTGCGGGCTTAGCGGGTGAGCGCCGAAAGTGGCGGTCGACACAAGCGGGGAACGTGAACCTCGGGAGAAAAATCATTGTGTCAACCTTGTCTTCCCGTTAGAGTATCCCATTACAAGCTTGCAATTACTTATATATATATCTTAAGCAGTTGCTCTTGCGATAGCTATATAGAAAAGAGCTCGTGGCTAATTTGGTTAGTAACCTTGTTAGTCACATTGCTTAGTTTGTGTAGCTAAGTATTTGCTCTCTAATTAGGCATTGGTTGCCTTGTTATTGAGCATTGCTAGTGAGCTTAGTTAGCTTTGTGCTTTTGCTTACTAGCATGTATAGGAGCTCCTTGTTACTTAAAGTACTAGTGGCATAGGTTTGTGTGACCTTGCTCCTAGAATTGTTTAGGAGAGCTCTAGCTAGCCCGGCACCTTGGTTGCATTAGTAACTTTGCAAGGTGACGCATAATGAGGTGTGTAGTCTTGGCTAGACCGATTGTTTTAATTCCTATATCGGTTAGCCGACGCGATTAAGTTTTAGAAAAGGCACCCCCCTCTAGTCCGCCATCTCGACCCTTGTAAAGGTAGAGGGTGAAGAACATGACACCGATGGTGTTTCCACCGGTGCTTGGACTTGAAAAGAAGAAAGTGAAAAACAAAAGGCTCAAGGTAAATTGTAGGGTATTTAGACACTTAGTGAGTGTGACCGGATTTAGGATCGTCCGATCATGACTTTTTCGCTGCGGATGCTGCTAACACCCTTGAAAATGTTTGAAACAACCGGATAACACATGAGGTACAAGGTGATACACTTGGTGGTTGACACATTTGAGCAAGGCTTAGAAACTTCACTTGTGAAGTGTCCACCGTGAGAAGCGTCCGAGAAGTCACAACTCTATAGCAAAGCATTAGTGATCGGACGTTGGTCTTGGTAGGACCCGTTGATCGATGATCAGCGTTTGTTTGGGGACTTAGTAACCAGGCGCACATGCGCGCGATGGCGGACTTAGTGGGTTCGATCGTCCGGTCAAGGTGACCCGGACGTGTCCGATCATGATCGGATGCTTATCGAAACAACCGGATGCCGAGGTCCTGCGTCCGAGCGTCTAGGTCATCGTCATTGATTTCAGCGTTTGAAGCGGGGACCGTGGAGGAGCCAATGGCTCTATTTTGTGGGGCTGGTTCTATTTAAGCCCCAGGGCAATGGCTCAAGCTTCATTTAAGCCTCATTGGCTCAGCTCACTCTCTTGGCCATTTGCATTGATATAACAAATTTGTGAGCTTAGTCAAAGCCCTCCCACTCATCTCCATCATTGATCCATCATCATTGTGAGATTGGAAGAGAATCCAAGTGCATTGCTTGAGTGATTGCATCTAGAGGCACTTGGTATTCGTTTTTTGCTATGGGATTCACTTGTTTCTCTTGGTGGTTGCCGCCACCTAGATGGCTTGGAGCAGCGAGGATCGTTGAGCGGAGGTTGGTGATTGTCTCCGGCTCCGATCGTGGTGATTGTGAGGGGTCTTATGCCTTCCCCGGCGGAGCGTCGAAAGGTAACTCTAGTGGATTGCTTGTGTCATTGAGTTACCTCACTTGTGGGTAGGTTCTTGCGGTGTCCTATTATGTGGACGAGGTTCGTGCAACACCTCTTAGCCGCCGAACCACCAAGTGTTGGTCGACACAACAGGGACTAGCGTGCCGGCAAGCACGTGAACCTCGGGAGAAACATTGGTTGTCTCTTGCCCATTGGTATTCTCCCGATGATTGATTTAGTATTCATCTTGTGATTGGTTCACTCCTCTACATGGCGGTATAATCACCCTACTCACTCATTTATATTCTTGCAGACTAGTTGTAGCAAGCTCTTTAGTGTAATTAGAATTAAGAGCTTGCTTTGTTGTTTTAAGCTCATCTAGTGGAGCTCTTTAGTGTAGCAAGTGTGAGAGCTCTTAGTGAGTAGTGACATAGCAAATTGTGTGTCTAGAGATCATAGCAACTAGAATTGTTGGATAAGTGCCTTGTAATCCTTGTAGAGCTAGAGCAAGTTTGCATTTCGCTATTTGTTATACTAATCAAATTGCTCTAGTTGATTTATAGATTTTTAAATAGGCTATTCACCCCCCCTCTAGCCATATTAGGACCTTTCACTCTCCATCAGCCCTAGCAAAATACTCTGCCAAAACCTGGGGAGGCTTAGAAATATCCTAAACAGGTCGTTCACCTTCTGTGTTGACTTTGACGGATGGTCCATGACTACCGCGGACTCTCCACCATTTTCAGTTTGAAGCTTAAGTTCATTTCTACATATTGTTGGGGAATCGATAGGCTCTCTATCATCAATGTCGGAGGCTCCGGTATGCTCCAATTAGTCTCGGGTCCAATGTCTATAATTTAATGAATATTCCGACACCTTCGCGGACACTCCGCTATTCTCTAGGTAGTTACGAGTCTAGTTCTTGTTGACATTCTCGTCTCCAAACTTTATATGGGTCCTTAAAGAACATCATGTGATATTTCAATACTATACCCTTGATCCATAGTGCTAGCGGATACCATTGTATTCTTAAATTCCCTTAGCACTAGTTTGGTTCGACTATGATATTACTTCTTGCTTATACTTGTAGATCCGGCTCAGGTCGTTGTCCATCGAGTGGGGGTCCCACCAAGAAGAGACCACGCACCGAGGAGCAAGGTAGTTGCCAGGCCTCTCATGAGTGGGTGGTGCCACCTAAGAAGAGGAAGATATCACACGCTAGGACATCCAAGAGGGCCACTTCGCCTGGCATCATTAACGACGATGAATGGGCCATGCTTGAACGGGAAGAGGAGGAACAACCCCTCAAACATGGCAAGGGTCCAACGAATAGGTTGAGAGAGAGGACTCCCCGTTTGATGAGTTCGAGGTGGATTATAGTGATGATGAGTATGAGGAAGAAGGGGTCCATCCAATCCACTTGGAAAATCGTCCCAAGATGGTCTATTCTTGGGAAAACACCAAGAAGTACCAAGAGGCTTACCAAGAGAAGCACTACCAGCGGGATAGCAACACCCTTTCTACCTACTTCCACTCTCAGGTCCAATTTTGACTCTTCTGGGGTGAGTTCATCAGCAGGCCAATGCAAGAGAGCTAGTGGATCAATTTGACTTATTTGGATGGCTTTCCACGCATCAAGGATTTGGTCCAAAAGTTTTGGGTCATGGGTCTTCACAAGGTGATGGAGTTTAGTCACAACTAGAATGAGTCCGCTATCCGTCAGTTCTATGCCACTCTTGAGGTTAACATGGAGGATGAACTTCTGACTTGGATGACTGGCAAGAAAATCTTTACTGCTTCGTTCTGGGAGTTTGCTACTCTCATTGGTCTTGACTATGAAGAGATGAAGACTGGGAAATCGGTGGGGGATATTTCGCCGATGCAAGAGCATGAGACCTATATCTTCTATGTAGATGGAAAACATAATCATGGGGGTAGGAAGGACTTCAGGAGGTATCCTTTCCTAATCTTTAGCATACTGAGGCATACCATCATGCCCTTCTGATGTTGTTCGCATTCCTTATTATGAGGTGATCCGAGCTATCATGTCTAGGGACAAGTTGAACATTGTTGAGTGGATGGTCACTAGGATGGTAGAGTGTAGTCTTGATAGAAGAGGTGCCTTGGTCTTCCAGCCGTACAATATGGCACTGATCCGTCACAAGACTGGCTTCTTGGGTATTGATGGCGTAGTGCATAGGCATTTTTGCCCATTCAAGAACAAGAAAGAGGCTTTAGAACAAGAGGATTCACCTTTGCCCGAGGTTCCACCACCGTCTGTTGCAGCTACAGTCGAAGAGGGTGCTAGTGTGTGGACGCCACCAGAGGATTACTTCATCCCATACTTTGAGCGTCTCAGTCGTCAGTTCTAGGAGTCGATGGCTCCATGCTACCAGGGATTGGATGTGATGTTCACCAGGCAAGAGCAATTCCTCAAGGATAGCTTTGTCGATCCAATGACTACCACGATGAATAGCTTGACTAATTAGGTGGGGAGGATGATCAACAAGGAAGAAATGGGTCAGCTCCGCTCTAAAATTACTTCGTAGGTCTAGGCTACTGGGCAGCTCAAGTAGTCCTTTGACACTCTGTACCACCACGTCTACCGCTGCTGCCTGCAGCCATCAGTTGGCAATGTGATTGGTACAACCCTTTCTCCTTTTTACTTACTTGTACTCCATTTGTCGCATCTTCATCCTCTTATAAGACTGTTCTCATTTCTACTGATCATGCAGAGCTCACTCCACTCTAGATGTGTCCTTTGCTTTTGGCCACTCAGGGAGTTGTTGTTTCTCCTGTAGGTTCTTTAGGTATTCTCGTACTTCCTATGGCGACACCTTTTGATACCTTTATTTTTTGGCTATCATGGTTCCTGACCATTGCTCACGTCATGTCTTCATGCAGGTGGACAGCCAATGATGTTCCAGGAGCCTTCCGTCCACCGCCGTACTTGTAGACATCGTTGCCTCAGCAGCCCAGTCAGACTCCACTCGACCAGTGATTTCCTTCATGCCTTGCCGCTATCATGCTCTAGAATTGGTTTCGCTCCGATCCATCATGGGAGCGTTTATCAGATACTTTGAACTTTGATTTGCTTCACTGCCCAGTTGTGTTGGGCATACTTGGATTGTGATGTACTTGATACTATGGTTTGTTTTGTGGGTCATCCATCGAGGCGACGAATTTGATATCCCATTTAAATTCCTTTGGTTGGACACATGAACTTGTTTGATATCTCATCCTCCTGTTGATGCTTGATGGTTGTTGCTCTGGTTTGGATTCTTGTATATATGATTGTCCGTATATGGGAGATAAGGCCTAAATACAGAGGAGGTTCTGCCGAAACTTCCACCGATCCATCAATGGTGAGTGAAGGGAACCTGATTGGGAGCTTCAGAGGTTCTAGATAAGGACGTCAGGATCACTCCAACGTTCTCCACACTTTCCACACGACATGCTTGGTCTAGAAGGGCGCTTTACCGCAACCTAGTATTCCTCACTTGGGTAAACTACAACTATCCTTCCTAACCCTATACTGAACATTAATCAAGTCCTAAATTTTCTTTTAAAAACAAAATCCTTTGGACTTTTTCCTTGTATCATAGAGTATTGAGGGAAAGGAGGCTAAATTCAACTAGAGAAAAGAGTTAGGATAACTTAAGGTTTGCATAAAGCATAGAGCAAAATTTTAAAGTTGAAAGTTCAAGTGCATATCGAGTGGGTTTAACGATGCCTTGTATGAGGACTGTAGGTGTAAGTCAATCAACTGCTCCGATACCCTGGCCCCTATCGTGGTGCGCATGTGCGGCATGCCTGCACAGGGTGGGGGTTGTCGCTAACTTGCCACCGCGAGGCCCCTAGGAGCGCACGTAGCAACTCCTCTTCAGGATCTTTGGGTTGAGTTACACACACATTCCCGATGCAAGGCATACCAAACAACTCAATTGTTTACACACTTAAGTCTCCAACACTTAAACTAAAACATTATAGACAATAAAAAAAGATTAAAACAATAAACTACTACTAATACTACTTTTCTATTTAACTACTGCCTTCTATCCAGGTTATACCTCATTTCACTCTTTTACTCATCTGAATACACGTAGCTCATCTTGGAGAATTTCCAAGGTCTACTAACCGTTGCCCTCATCGGAGATAGCCTCAGAGGAAAACCTTAACAATCTGCAAAACAGCTTAATGGCAATGCCATGAGTACATTTTGTACTCGCAGGACTTAATTCCAACATATAGATATTTGGTGGATGCAAAGGTAGTTTATCAGGCATTTGTATATTTGTAGAAAAGCAATGACGCTTATTAAGAGTATGTCATGCTATGCTCCAACAATTAAAACAAGAGTGGCCACGATATCGTATATAAATCAAGACGATCATATTCCATCAATTACGCTACCATGGGTATAGAAAGTAGGAACAACCGAGTGGTTCCATCCTAAGAGACTTCAGGCTTTCAAACTCTGTAGAGGTGTACAACTGTACCCACATGAAAAACGGGAGTAGCCACCATACACCGGGTCTAGTAGTAAGGGTTGCCTCACATTTTCCAACCTTTCCCTAATCTAGCCCGAGTGCTCAACGAAAGGTTTGACTGGTGCCCGGTCAATGTCTCGGACATTCCCAACCGATGGCACCCCCTTGCCAGTTTCATGGATAAATTGGTCGCAATTAGTTACTTGGCTTGTTGACCCTATCCGCAACATGTGGTCTGTACGGGTGGTTACTCAGACTCATGTATCCCAATAAACGGTCCTTACATGCTCCAAGAGCTACGTCGTTTGAGATCCCATACTCACAACGACCTACCCCTCGTAGGAGTGAAGTTATCAAGGTGGTATTCAGGTTTGTAACTTTTAGTGATGTTATTCCTTAGCCAGATTAGTGAAGTAAGTCAAGTTGTACCCTCATCGGTTTTAGTGATTAATTATCCAAGTGCAGCATCCTACATGCGCGAGAATGAGTTCCCTTCTCATACTCGACTTCTACCGTTGCTAAGTAACTAAGCTATAAGCAATTAAGAATTTCCATTCCTATTGTTTAGATGAAAGGCTTCTGCAAGATTAATGAGTGAATCTAGGTGTAGAGTGCACATGTTTACTACCAAACAACATGTAATGTATAACTCATAATGAAACTACATAAGTATCAAAATAGGGTTTATAGTAGTGGGGTGCCTGCCTGATTGTGCTGTCGTCCTAACTCTCGAAGCTCACGATGATGACTTGTACAATTACACAATCCTTACTCAAGGCGTTCCTAAAAGAACAGGGGAGATGCGACTTAGGAGATACATCAATGATCCGAGATGACGAGAAAGGATATGGGTGCATAGGTTGTTACTGGGAACTTGGGAAGGGACATCTACCGGTACGCTATTTGGTAAAGGGTTTAAACTAGTGTTGCTGACCTCATGGGTAACCTAGCTAAACAAGCTCACACTCTGTGTGGTTTGGTGGACACTCCGCTATATTGGGTACCAAGGTAGGCTACTCCTGGGTTGGCTCTATTTAGGATGATGGACACTCCATGGAGGTCACATGTACTCCGGTAGATTTAGGTCTTAGCCATTTCTTAGGGTTTACTATTGACATCAAATGGTTCGATCGATTAACGGATGCTCCGGTACGAACTGGATACTCTCGGGTTACTAGATGGCTACTCCTAATTCAACGGACGCTTCACCATGAGTGACGGACGCTATGGTACGAACTGGTCATTCTTGGGTTCACTGGCTATGAGGCTTTATAACTTCACGGACACTCTTACGAATTGTCGGACACTCCGCTATTCCCACTACGCAAGGGTATGGGTGCTTCTGTAGGGTGGTTTACTCAATTGGGAGGGTTTATTGGACGCTCTGCCGCATTTGATGGACACTCCGCGAGTTGGGCGACAGAACCTTTGTTCTATGTTTTGGGTTGGTTAGATCCTAATTTAGGGTAGTAAACATCTATGCATGTGCACCAAACTTCTAGAATAACTCCAGGGATATGCTAGGATAGAGCTAGATGGGTTTTGGGTTATGTCTAACTAGTGCACCTAGTGATTTGGGTCTATTCCTTCTCATGAACCACTTGAGACTAAGGCTTGAGATTGAGAAAAAGAAACTTAACTCCAAAGTTGATAATCATGAGAGTCTAGGATCCTTGATAAGAGGTTGAGCACACCTTGCTTTCTATTCTTGAAGAGAAATACCAACATCCTTGCAAGAATCCAAAGAAATGCATGAGAGTGACATTGAGAGGGGTTTCTTGAGATTGGTCATGCATAGAGCCTTGATCTTACCTTTGTGGTGAATGAGATGTCACCACACTCCATGATCCATTCATGCATGAAAGATTGAGATTAGGGTTTGGGAGAGATTTCCAACTAACTAAGATGAGAGCTCATGAGTTAACCATGATCATGAGGTGAGGATGAGTCGAGCTTGATGAAGTGATGATCTTGGGTTGCATTCCTTCACTCCATCTTCCATCACCATCTCCAATCTCCATTTTCTCTCTCTAGTTCTTCCTTGTTCTTGCTCTTTTTAGAGAGAGAGGAAGGTGAGAAATGGGAGGATGGGTTGAGTAGGTGCTGCTTCGGCTGAGGTATGGTTCATCCAATTTCATGCATATGACATGTGGGGTCAAGGGTTGAGTTGAGGACAGCTCATTCCCCACTCACTGCATGCAGTTCAGATACTGGCGGATGGTCCGGTATGATGTCGGACTGTTCGATATTCTCTGTTGGTTGAGAGATGGGTTCAAACACTTAGGATTTGGCACTGGGCCAATTAACTTTTATTCCAAAGGTCAATAACCTGATCTCTAACAATCTGATCCGTTGTGTTACATCTTTTAGATTGTGAGTCGCCTCATTGGGTAGGAAGCAATATATTCATAGTTTCTGTTGTGTCCAAAAACTTGCAGGGCTCATCTAGGAGCTTTGTCGGTGGTCGAAGTTGAGAGCCTAGGTTGTAGTGAATTCGGGTTGTTACGTAGAAGCGGAATCTAGCCCCTTCGTAAATTTAGGTTTTATTGATCCTTATTCATCTAGAGTTTAGTTTTTAGAATTATTGATGAGGTGGTGGCGATGATGGTGTATTGGAATAAGGTCTCTTCAGTCTCTTCCTATCTCAACGATATTCAATTCAGCATCGGCGAGGGCCAAAAAGTGTATGGTTTGTCAGATCTATTGGTTCTTTTTAGATCTTAGCAATTGGTGTGTTTGTCATGGGAAGCAAGGCTTTCAATGCAGTGATTCTGATCTCTTCTTTTGGTCTATTCTATAGCAAGGTCTGGCATCTTCAACACTCTATTCTAATGGTGAAGGGTTGTAAGCCTACATTCCTTGGGGGTTTTCTCCAGCCAATGTTTTATGAGTACTAGATCTCGTTGTTCATGATGTGTGGCTTTGCGGTCTTCAAAGCCTTGGATGGCAATGGTGTTCGTAGGTATCATTTTTCTTTGTTGTCTTTCGAATGTGATTTGCAAGCTCTCGGTGGACGATTAGAGGAAGAAGATAACCAAATTAGTCTTTGGTATACTCTTATTTTTTTAGAGGTCATTTCATGTCATGTTGTTCATCTTTTGTAGGCACTCTTTTGAGTGTCTTTATCAAAAAAGGGGTTAAAACCAGCAATCACTATGCCAAAATAGAATAATGGAGACACCCTAATTAGTGATGCATAATTGAGATGTGTACCAATGAACCTAGCACAAACACCATTAGCACCCTTGGAAAGTAAACAACAAGAATCAAAATTGATGTAGTATATGGTGTTAGTCTTGTTCTTACATTCCCTCTCCAAGTGCCCAACTTGCTTGCACTTGTTGCAAAACTTGCCATTGCTCTTCACAAACAGTTGTGAGAAACATAAGCTTTAATGCATTTCATAGGGACATAACCTAAGCCTTCCTTGTTAAGGCAAAGCCTTTGGCTCCCTAGACATTCCTACAAGCGTGCTTCACTCATATATGCCTCGTTCAATGCATGGGTGAGTTCATCATCCTCCTTCTTGAGGGTCTCATTTTCCATAATGGGAGATGAATTAGTGGTGGATCACTCAAAGGGGTAGCTTTGCTAGTGCTACAAGAAAGGTTAGTAGCAACAATAATAGGAGCACAAATATTTTCAACAATTAGATCACAAGTGGCTCTTATGCTATCTTTTGCAATAGGCTCATCCCTTTGAGCATGAAGAAAGGAGTGAGCATCCTTGAGCTTCTCATTAGAGTCAAGTAGAGCCTCATGAGTAGCCAAATTATCTTCAAAGGATTGCTCAAGAGCTCTATGTCTATTGTGCCATTCTTTGAATTCCTCCCTCTTCTTGTTCATGAGAGCTTGGGCCTCTTGCAAAAGCTCCAAGAGCTCCTCCTCCTCACTATCACTACCACTATCACTTTCATCATATTGTATCTTAGGGCCCTTGGCCATGAAGCAAGTGTGAGTGTCAAAGATGGTGGGCTTCTTGTTAATAGAAATGCCGGCAAGAAACTTGGATGGGGCCTTCTCTTCATCATCACTTGTGGAGGCATCTAAATCCTACTACATGCAATAACCATGCCCCTTCTTCTTCTTCTTCTTCTTAAAGCTCATGTGTTCTTTCCTTCTTTGTCTTCCTTGATCTTGCTCTTATCTTTCTTGGAAGATTTGTCCTTCTTGTTGGGTCAATCAGCCACAAGATGACCAACCTCCCCACAATCATAGCATCTTCTTACTTCCTTCATCTTAGATGATGATCTTCTTCTTCTACTTCCACCAGCAAAGCCCTTCTTCTTCATGTACTTGCCAAATATTCTCACAAAGAGAGCCATTTCTTCCTCCTCCATGCTTGAGCTTCTATAATCCTCATCATCACATGATTCTTCCTTCTTTTTCTTGCCCTTGGTAGAGGAGGTCTCGAATGCAATACTCTTCTTCTTCTTCTTCTTCTTCTTCTTGTCATCCTTCTCCACTTCCTCAACCTCTTCTTGGTCAAATGTACCTTGGGTTACCACCTCTCCAAGAACTTGAGTGGGGGTAAGGTTCTTCCATCCTTCTCTCACAGTGATGGTGAAGGGTCTTGAATCTCAATGCAAAGCTTCTCAAGAACATATGTGACAAGTTTTCATCATCAACCTTGACTTAACATGCTACTGAACTGGATCTCCTAAAAGTCTAAGGTGATGTACTTTAATCCTCTACTCCTACAGTTGTATTTCACCTCTCTTAGTGTTTTATTGTCCCATGCATTCATATTTGGTTTTGTAGCTACTAGTTTGGGCTTGGGGAATGGGTGAATGGAGAAATTTGGCTTGCCATTGGCTTTTTGGAAATTTGGAAAAAGGAGGAAAACTATAAACTGCAAGGTGGTCCCAATGTTTCTTCTTTGCTGCTTTAAGCATAGAGATATATGTGTATCCATAGTTAGTTGATTTATGGATGCATAAACTAAAAAATGTTAGTTAACTCTACATGAAAGGTTAATCCATTTTTAGTATGAGAGGTAGGGCTGGAAATGTGACATCCGATCTAGTTTGGATTTGGCCCTTAGTGGCCCATGTGTATATTTGTGTGAGGTTGTGGGGGGACATGTACTATGATCACTCAGAGGCTTTCTTGTAGTGATCTAATCACATAAGAAATAGACTTTAGATGAAGCACAACATACAACACATGGCACAGTTCAAGTGTAATAAGTTTCCAATAAAGATTAACTTATAATATCGTTAACAAGATACTTGTAGATGTCACCTAGCTTTATACTGGATGACTAGCTAGATAAATCCATAAACACTAAACCTCATAGGGAGATTGGTCGGTAGGATGAATCCTTATGCCTAGATAGATCTGATCAGCACAATGCTTTGTAGCGCCACTAATAGTTCTTGATCTGTAATGTTGGCATGGTGTTGCCCTCTAGTTTCAGCTCCCTTCATGAACCTCTGTTCTATTGTCTTGTTGACAATTGTCTACACATGAAGATGTATCTTCAATTTATAGTGTCATAGAAAATTAGGTTAGTTCAGCATATGATTTTCCCCATGACAACAAACCGAGACCATGGGAAAAAAATCCAATTGTCTCGACCTTTCTCACTACTTGCTTTACATTATTCTTTGATTGTAGGTTTCTTGTGTGACAACTAGGTGTTACGTTGGTGTGTTTAGCATAGATTTCATACTCGCTATCTAAGGACCTTATTTAAGTGTGATCCTAGCTAAGGAGATGATTAGTGTGTTGGCTCTAAGGACTCGATAGATTGCTTTCTAGAAGAACTTAGGAACCAAAGATACTTAAGAGGTCTACAGTTTGCATAACGTAAGGTTATCGGTTTATTTTATTTTTTAAGCACAATTCAGCCCCCCCACCACCCCAACAACCCACCACCCACCTCTTCGACCATTCAATCCTTACAAGGGGTCACTTAATAGCATAGCGGGTAATTTAGATATAAATTTGGATTGTATTTTATGATGGCATATACGTGTGATTTGGATAGATGATACTGTGAATATTTTTCAAAAACATAATAGATCCGGTGGTTAGCGATTTAAGTATGCTAAATAGATTGCTAGATTTTTTTTATTCTTATCGGAATTTCTAGAAGTTATTTTTTCGCACGTCTCTTGGGTATTAAAGTGCAGGCCTCCAATAACATTAAGGTTGTAAGTTTATAATTCTGTATACAGAAATAAGGCATTTGTGAGTTTTGAGTTTTGATTGTGATACCAAACGCAAAATGCCAGTGCCAAAACATCAAAACTTTGAAACCACGATTCCTGTGGAAATACAGTATCGATCCAAACCCCAGAGGAAAAGAACTCTATAACTGTGCTGTGCAAATGGAGCAACAAAACCAAAAGAGACCACACAAATTTTGAAGAAAGAGGGCTGGTGTCACTATCAACGGCTGAACACCAAGCAATTTGGCTCACCAGAGGCCACCGTCTTCAAAATGAGAAGCGAAACCATGGCGATGCCGATCGCTGTCAGCGTCGGCCTCACCTTTGGACAGGAAGAGAAAGGCGTGGCCGGCCAGCATCTGCTCCCTGAGGTTCTTGATCGCCTCGTACCTCTCCGCGTCCTCGTCCATGTCCTTGGTGGTGGTCCCGTCGTCACTGCATCCGTCCGCCGCCCAGTCCTGTTCCAGTGCCTCCCTCGTTGCTTCAGATCTCCGATCGAAGGTGCCGGCGTCGGCCCCACATTCCGTTGCTCTGTCTGAAAGTGAGCCGTGCACTGACGCTGCGTTCTTGGCCGTCGTCTCCCTGGACCTGGAGGTGTTGGTGTAGCTCCAGCTGTTGCCGTCCATGTTCAGCTCGATGTCGCTGCCTTCCGAGTCGTCATCAGCTTCTGCATTTTCTTCTTGTCCGCTCTTCTCTGTGACCACACGATCGATGCCGTCGACACCGAATTCAGAGGCAAGAGCCAATTGCAGCTGCTGATCCTCCACCACATCCTTGGCTACCAGTTCATGGTGGACAGGCGTTTTTTCTCGACGTTCGGTGCTGGTGCCCAAGAAGGCCTCGAGCTCTTGGCGCAGGCGGTCGACGACGGCATTCTTCTCCTCGAACTGGAGCCTCGCCTCCGCCAGCTTCATCCGGACCCGCTCCTCACGGAGCTCGTCGGCGACCTGCAGCATCTCCCTCTCCCTCTCCAGCTCCTCCAGAGCGGTGGCGGCTTCCCGCCTGAGTTCCTCCTCCTCTGCCTCCGTGCCGGCGCCAACGCCTCTGGCGAGCTCGTCGCACACCTTCTCCAGGCGCTCCCTGGACGCCCTCTCCAGCTCAAGCTCCCGCGTGGCCGCCCGCAGCGACGCCTCCGCTTCCGCCAGCGCCTCCGCTAGCTTCTTGCCCACCCTCTCCGCCCGCCTACGCGACCGCCGCTCGCCGTCGAGCTCCGAGGCGACCAGGCGCGCCGCCGCCGCGGCCTTCTCCCTGTGCCTGCACTTCCACGCGCGCACCTCCTCCACGAGCTGCCTCCGCAGCAGGCGCTCGTATTCGTCCTCGCCGCCGCCACGCCTGTGCTGCTTCACGAGCTGGCGCGCGGCGTCCAGCTCGGAGCGCAGCGCGGCGAGGAGGGACGCCGCCGTCGGGTTGAGGCCCCCCGTGGGTCCCAGGAGGTTGGCCAGGACCCTGACCAGCTCGTTGGAAGCCGTGAGGCTGTTGTACAGCTCCTGCATCTCCATTGTTCTGTTTCGGTCACCCTGGCGTGCCGGAGTGCGGCCCTGAAAATGGGTGGAGCAAGATTGTTTCATGTGAAAATTGGTTCTATAGCGCTCAAAGAATCGTGTTTCCGGAAAATATCACTGAAAGACATCGAACACGTAAAATACTACTAAAAGAATCGTCCGTTACTGGAAACTAGCATTCTATAACAATTTGGAGCAAAACACCGTGAATCAACCGTTTAGCACCTCACCGTGCAAACGCAAAAAAGAAGGATAGGCAGAGTACAGCTCTGGAGCACATGGATCGCGCGGGCTGCGCTCGCGATGCTCTTGATCGACTTGAGCTGTTGAGCACGTCCATGCAGTGCACGCGATCGAGCACCTTCCCCCACCGGTCAACGAATGCAGCGAGCTCCGCTATCACGGGGAAGGCCTTGGCGGCGCCGTTGACCAGCGTCAGTCTCAGCTTGAGCCAGCCGTGGATGGAGTGGACGTAAGTCGTGCTTGTTGCTTCGCCACGTGGGCCATGGCCATGGAGCAGGCATTCATGGCGGCCTCGAGCGCCCGCGTCCTGCTGTCGTGCCTCGCGCTGTGGTTGCGTGATGGCGCGGAGCAGTGGTGGCGAGGAGGGGACGACGACCGGGCGGGGTGCGGACTGTGGTCTCGGACACGGAGTCATCGGGAGCGGTTCACCGACAGCGAAGCGCGTGAGCACGGACGTGACGACAAGGCAGTCACGGTGAGGCGCTTTGATCTGCTCGCAGATGGCCGCGGTGGCCATGCCGACGATGGAGGGGACCAGGCCGATGCCAATCTGGAGAGGCACGCCCATCTGGAGCCCCGTGGCCAGCTCGCACAGCCCATGTGGAGCCCACCGGCACCGAGCGTGATAAGCTCACGGCATGCTACAGCAATCGAGTTTGTACGCATGCAAACGAGTTCGCGATGAGTCCACGATGGCTGGATGAGGGCAAAGATGGCGATGGTGAGGTATCGTCCGAGCAAGCCACTTGATTGAGAAAGAAAGGTGCCTGGACGGAAGGATTGACAGCAAAAGCGGCTACCGTGACGGAATGCTATTTTTAGATAACGGTCCATTCTTTCGGTGGTATTTTACGTGACGAGGCGTCTTTCGATGGTATTTTTCGAATGTCGTGATCTTTAGATGCTATGAAACCAATTTTTCCTTGTTTCATATAGGCCTTATTTAAATATAGGTTGTAAAGTTTTGGGATGTCACATGGGGATGTCCCATAGGATGTTTGGATATTAATAAAAAAATAAATTACAGAATCTGTCAGTAAGCCGCGAGATGAATTTATTAAGCCCAACTAATCCGTCATTAGCACATGTGCGATAGCATCATGAACTAACTAGGCTTAAAAGATTCGTCTCGCAAATTAGTCACAAACTGTGTAATTAGTTATTTTTTATCTATATTTAATAGTGTCCAAACATTCGATAGGATAGGGAGTAAACTTTAGAGGAGGAACTAAACAAGGCCATACTCGAATTGTTCAGATCAGCAAATGAACAGCAACTTGGAAGATGTTTAGACTCAACACAAAAAGGTGGTGGTACAGATGAAATGATCAGCAACTACATACAGTGTGTTTATATGGTTTCTTTGTTACTGTTGTTGGTATGATCTCAGCATTTGCCAGTGTCCTAAGTTTACACCTACCATGGGCAGCAGACAAAGTTGATGTAAACTTCCATCTCAAGGACTAGTGCAGGATGATTGAACAGCAGCATGATTAGGCGGCGCTGACAGACACACAGTCAGAGCTGAGGCTGTCGTCGTGGCCCTCGTCTTCAACAAACCGCTGTACCAACTGAAAACACAGGTCCCAACTAACTGTCGAATCTCGGCTCCAACTTTAGATCAGTCAATTATTCGCGTCGCCGCATAAACTTAGAGTTAGGGGAGAATTAACAAGGGCACCGTAGCTAGTAGCTAATGCCACCTCTAACCAACAGGCCTAGGTGCTAGCCTTCTAGGCATGAGGTGATGAGCAGGAGAATCGCATCAGCAGAAGAATAAACAAGCCCGGCTGGTGCAGAGTACAGCAGCCGGTGGAGCAAGTGGACAAAGATAGCATGTGGCTGTCAGAAGACAGATGATGCATCATTGGAAATGCAAGCCAAGGTTAGTAGTATGATAATCGAAGTCGGTACAGCCTAACCACGAGGATAGATTAGGCTCCAAAAAGGTTCAGAGGGGTGGCTGCCGTACTTCAGAAAATCGCAGCAGAAATGCAGACAGAGGTAAAACTGCAGGATTCGGTTCTGTATCCTAACCTCATTCAGTCTATGATAATGTGAAGGTTGGCAAGCAAAATCCTTACTCTGAATTGTTTTGAATCTTTTGGACGAAGATCTGTAATACTTACAGCGTTGACAACGTTTAGGAAAATCTCATTAGTTTTTTTTTTTTACGAAGAAGGAAAATCTCATTAGTTGATACAGTAAGTATATAGTTATTCAAAGAGCAAGCAAATGTCCAACATCATAATTCACACGCGAAGGGAAGGGTTCGACTGTACGGAGATTGGAACTTACCCCCACAGTGCCGCCATTGCTCATGACATCTGAGAAGCAGTGGCCATGAGCATGGCCATTGTGCCAGCTCCTCTCTCCATCATCATCCTTGAAAGCCTTGATCTTTCTTCTCGACAACTTGGACAGCTGCAGGAAAGCAAACAAACAGATTCAGAGCAGGACCGACAGTGACACAACAAACACATGCAGCACGACACGGCGAGCGGCGGCGCTCACCACCTCGACCGACGCGCTGCGCCGGTGATCCGAGGAGCTCCGGCGCTTGGCGGCCGCATCGTCCCACCCGACCACCCCCTCCGCCTCCTCCTCTTCCTCCTCGAATGCGCTCCCACCCTTGCCGTGCTGCCAGAGCGCGCTGACGAGCTTCCTGGCCGACGCCGCGGACCGCGTCTCGACGTCGCCGTGGCTGCAGCGCCGGTTCGTCCAGGACGGCTCCGACATCCTCCTCCTCTTGATCCTCCTCCTGCTGCTGCTTGGGCAATGTGACGCGGCTCCGACGCTCCGGCCGATCAGGCGCACGCTCTGCTTCGCCCGCAGCTCCCACCTCCTCGTCTGGCGGTGGCGGTCCGAGGACGACGCGGCCGACGACGGCGACACGGCGCAACGCTTGCGGATCTTGGTGGTGGCGGTTGAAACTCCTCTGCCCAGCCCAGTGGCCTCCCTCAGCATCGAAGTCCTGGATTCAGGTATCAGCTGGTAAAGACGGAATCTTCTTGCTATGAGAAACAAAAACATCGCTTGTTACGTGCTACAAATTCACAAGAAAGAAGGCGATCGAAATGATTTCACATGTATCACAGGTGAGAATCCACCTGAATGAATACTGCTCCTATAGGAATAGGAGTAGGAATAAGCAGCAACGGAAAGGAGCAAGGATGCGGGGCTAGTCATGTGCTCGGATTTGCCTCGGGATTTGGGCGTGCTTCTGCTCAACAGCGACAGCATCAGCGACGCCGCCCTGGCAGGCAGCTCCCGGACTCGGATCAACTGATGAAAAAGCGCGCGGGTGGATCTCAAAGGAAAAGGAGGAAAGAGTCGAAAGGGCAGTGAGTCAGATCAGATGGATGCAGCTTTGTTTGTTGGTGACTAGACTTGGTGGAAGGAATAAGAAGAGCATGCCAAAGGCAACAAAGATGGAGGGAGGATCTCGCCGTCTCGTTCTCCTACTCCTTGGAACAGGGTAAAGCTATTACTTCCATGGATTCCATTCCACATTCGAGTCCCGCAAAACGAGAAAAATTTAGAGATCTCTACTACAGCAAATACGATTAGGTGCTCTGTGTGTGCAAAGAAGGCGTACTCCTGCAAAAGATTACATGCAGTACAGAAGTAGCAACAAAGCAAAGATACGGTGCTACGCCCAGATAAGATGTGGACCAGGACCACAACAGGCTGAAACTGTGAAAAAAAGAAATGAAAAACAGAGACATCCAAGAAAAAGACCATTCCTAGAAAGCCGCGTGGACCTCTGTGGACAAAATCGAATCTCAAAGAAATGCAGCGCAGTAGGCCAAGAACGCAAAAAAAAAAAAAAAATGCTAGCTGCCAACCCAAGATAGAACTATACTATACAGGGCACCGAATGAACTGCTGCTATGCGTAGACTGTAGAAAGGATCGGTCGGAATGGTACCCATGGAAGAGGAGCGGCCGGCGATAGCGCGATCGATCTGCTGGTTACAGTGCCATCAGCTCAAGTCTTGTGCGGCAACGAACACGAGAAAGAGCTTGCATGGCATGCATCTGCAGGTTTCTGTGTGTGTGCGCGCGCGCGCAGGAGCAATGGCGCGCACACGCACACAAGAGCGGAGCGAGCAAGGACGGACGGATGGAGGAGACAGGGGTATATGGGGTGCGTGGCTGTGTGTAGGAGTATATGATGGATGGAGGATGGATGGCCTTGGGTTGGCGGCATGCAGATTGGGAGCAGCAGGCATGAGCTGTCTGGCTGTTGCATATGATTGGGGATTGGATGCCCCCAGCTTCTTGTCTGAGGTGGTTTCGGTTCACTGGTTCAGCCGTCCCCGTTCAGGGCAACAAGAAGATGAGGAGGAGTATGCATTGCATGGTTTGATTGCATGCTGGCTGAGAGCTAGCTGCTTGGTTTTGGCCTTTTGGGGAGATTAACTTGAGATTAGAGTGTCCAGCCTGACGACTGGTGCATTGAACTAAACTAATCCAATCAAGTTTAGGTAAGAAGGGCAGATGCTACAAGCAAGAAACAGAGCGCATGCAAGCTGTCCATTGGTATGGGATACATACATCGAATCAACTAGAAACTGATGATCGAGCTATATGTACATGTACTATACTTATCATTAGGCATGCCGCCTGCGCATCTCCAAAACATGCCAGAACTCGTTGGATTTAAACCATGATTTGATTGAATTCTATTTGCCGTTTCCCTAACGATCGATTTGGGAATTGACTGACGACAATCAGACCTTGACAATGCAAGGGGTTGTCAGCTTAATAAAGAATATGATTACCGTGGATCGGAGTGTTAGTGCTCCTAGGTGGCGTGCAGTGCCCCGACATTAGGTAGCAGCTGCGTTAATCCTCGGTCGTCGGCGATGGAATTAGGAATGGACCGGCCGACCAGGCTACACTACTGGAGGGAGCAGAAAACAATGCGCGCTAGCTGCAGCTGCTGCACTGCACATGGGGATGCGGCGGAGGAAGGGAGAGGAGCTCTTCGCTCTTGCTCCTGCTTTTAGAGTAGGGTAGGTGGAAGAGGATCGGGCATGTCCATGTGCATGTGCTCCCGGATCTCAAGGCAAGGGGAAGAAGGGTAGCAATAGCAAAGACCAAAGAGCGAGCAGAGCAGAGCAGACGACATGCATCCACCGAGGCCGAGCCCCGACCCCGACCACGAGTCGTCTTGACCGGATCTCACGCGGTCGGTTGTGCCCGCCCGCCAGGCACGACGACGTGAGGGCCGCGGTGACCGCGCTCGCACGTCGCCGCCCCGCCCCGCCCCGCCCGGGACCATTCGCCTCCCGCACTGCCATCTGCTCATCTCCAAGACTGCAACTGCAAGCACCGGGGATTCGAGTCACCCTTTTGTTTCTGCTACTGTTGGGATCGTGGAAGCATGATGGTAAGTGCAGATCCGGACGGAACGTTCGGATCGGATGGTAGGAGGAGATCCAGATGGTACTGATGAGGATGATAACCATGCAGATTGTGTGTGGCCAAGCACTCGCTGTGCTGTGTAGCCTGTGCTCTGTCGATCCGGGCGCAAATTATAGGACGCTTCCGTTGTCCACGCCCATACGTCCCCACATGTCCTGCCACCCACGCCGTCTATCCTCTTCCTCCCCCACGCCATTCATCCTGTTCATCCCCCTCTCTTTCTCTGCTGTGGCTCGCTCTATTTCTTCGCGGCGGCGCTCACAGATGCCTCATTGGCAATGGTGCTTGCCCCTCGCAGCTCCCTCACCACGACGTGCTGCCTCATCGCCATCCGCGGCGGTACTCACAGCTGCCTCTCGCATGCCATGCAACCTCGTCGTCACCTGTAGTCTGTCCCTCCTCCGACCAAGCTCGCCCGCGTTGGGGACGTGGTCATCCCTACTCAGCACAGCCCATGCCCTTCTTAGCCACCTCCGCCTCGCACGCCCGCCAATGGCTCTTCCTCTACTACTTCACCGCCGTCGCCGCCTAGGCCCCTTGCCCACGGCTATCATTATGGGCGACCTGACTCTTCCGCTCAAGATGGATGTGACAACGGTAAAGCCCAGATGTTTCGTGTATTTATTTCATTTGTTTCAATTGTTCGTTTCTCTTGTTGCGGATTTTGTTTACTTTTCCAAGATTTCTATTCTGATTGTTGCTTGCCCCTCTCTATAGATTTTGTGATGTATCAATGTTTGATTTTGCATGTTACGATGGTTGATTGGAGATGTTAAGGTGGGAATTTGTGTTGCCATGGGGGTATCCTTCTTCCTCGCGGGTTGACTTCGTGAAGGCAACACTTTCATGTTGTAGTTGAATGAATGTGATGTTACAGTAGCCTTGTTCTGATATTACAACAAGTAATATTTCTTTATTGTATTAGTCTTTTTTTTTGTTGCATGAGTTGTTGTCGAATGTTTTAATAGCTGAATTGCAAAGTCTCCCTCTTACGAAAAAAGGGATTCCGATCGAATATTGCAGCATGAAACATCTCATGGGATCGGATGATGTTATTCTTATCATATATCTCTCGTTGTTGCAAACAAAAACTTCTGATGTTGCATCTTGCATTGCTCCATGTTGCAAAGTCACTTTTGGTCGAATCACTTGTGACATGCGGATCCTCCAAGCCACCATGGCGCCCACCGTTGAGTGCACAGGCCCCACCGTCATCGAACCATCCACCATCCGCCGGATCCTTTGCCGCGCTCTCCAATGGTTGCACATCTTGAGCATGGGTGCGAGTCGCGAGACGAGTCCTTTCGCCTCCGCGCCGCAGGCAACGTCCGCTGCCAATCTCGTCGGCTCAAACGTTGGCATCGATGGGAGGAGAAGCAGCAGGGGGAGAGGATAATGTTGTGTTTGCAAACCGACAGGAGGGGAGAGGATAAGACTGTGCTAGATCCATATGAAAGAAGCAGCGTACAAATAAACATGGTGTGGTGCAGGATTTTTTTTTATTTGTGTATTAATGTGTCAACGGGAATTTGCACTGTCCGACGCTAAGTGACAAGTGAGCTGGGCTTTACAACAGGCTCTGGCTAAGCCGTCTTGGGTACGAAAGGCCTCCCTAGATCATTTATGCTCGGGCCAGGCACGGACGATTAGGCCCACACGCCACACCAACTCAGTCGCACAGCCCACGAAGCTTAGCAGACCAATAGGCAACACGCATGTTGCCCTCGCCGGAGCCTGCATTCTCCTCCAGTCCAGCGTCGCCAACCAACCGGAAAAGGAGGACTGCAAGGCAACAAACAACCGCGGGCCTCCGCTACAAAATCGGCGTTTTGCATTTTTTTTTTTTTTCGGCTGATGAAGCTCTGATTATTCCCTCTCATCTCGTGTGATTTTTGGTGCAAAATGTAAGCGTTTTCAGATTGCAAGTGTGCCGGCTGTTCTGAAAGTTCGAAGGTCCGTTGCAGTAATCAGAGGGCCAAACTCATAACCGGTCACTAATAATTTCCTACTGTACTTCTTGAGCACATGAGAATATTCTAGGAGTTACACAATATATGATTTACCATTTTGATGGGTATTATAAACCTGAGACCAAAGCATGCATTAGTAAATCTGTAATGCTCCACCGCAGGCGTCTATTCCGCGCCTAGACGCCGGACGCTACGTGGTCTCACGTTGTCCACATATTGTATTCACCACATAAATATTTGATACTCTAGGCAGGTGGCCGCTTAGACTTATCGTCTCCGAATCCATCTCGTGTCTCTCTCTCTTCCGTCTCTCCATTTAAAGCAACAGAGAGAGGAAGGATGTCGTGGAGCTTGTGCATCTCCTCCCTGTCTCGAACTCACGCAGCCACCTGCCTCGCCCGTGTCACGGCCATACCCCACCCACTCTCTGTGTCGTCGGCAAGCTCCTCGCGTGCCGCCGCCAAAGAGCCGCATGGTGCCGGCGAGCTCTGCACAACCGGCATCCATGTGTCGCGTGATAGCTGCAGCTGACGAGCCGCGTGTTGCCGACGAGCTCCGCGCCATTGAGATCTGCGCCGCCAATGAGCTCCACACTGGCGACCTCCATGGCATCGAGCTTCGTGCCGACGTCGAGCTCCGTGTCGACGAGCCTCGATTCGCCCGAGCGGTAAGAAGATGTTGCGCTAAAAGCGTATGTTTCAAGTGTTTGATATGCATATTGCAAGTATTTCATGTGGATGTTGCATATGTTGCCATGGCTATACATGTATGTTGCAAGTGTGTTGTTACAAATATTTGAGCTGTTTCAGACGTATGCTGTAAGTGTTTTATTTGGATCACACACATGTTGCACGTGTTTCATCTAGATGTTGCATATGTTTCACACATATGTTGCAAATATTTTGCAATGGCTACACACGTGTTTTTCTTTTGTTTCAGACGTATGTTGCAAGTGTTTCAATTGTTCCGGACATATGTTGCAAGTGTTTTATCTAAATGTTGCAAAAGTAGATCTGTGTTGCACATGTTGCAATGGGACCCTCTGTCGCGCCGCCTGCTGCATGCGTTGGACCCACCTACATGCACGTGGGTGTGGATGGGGCATGAGCAGCAGGCACGGGAAACAATGTGAGCGCAGATCGAGATGTGGGCCTTCATGTGAAGCAGGCGTGGTAGGCGTGGGCATCTGGACGCTAGCCCTCATTTAAACATCCGAGCGACCGTTAATAAATAATGTAAGTTCTTCTAACAGGACCCGCTATCCGCTCTATTTATTTATACCTGACCACTACACTAAGTTTCAAGGACCTTTCGGTATTCATGCCCTGCATTTAGCACATATAACTTTTTTCCCTTGTATCTCAAAATTATCATTGCTGAACATTGTCAGGCTTGCTCACGTACTGTGATTTTCAGAACTATCTCTGCTCTTCGGCTCATATTCTGGCAACGATTTATGGGCGGATCTATATATATACTGTACGGGCGTACCCACAAAATATAAAAAAAAACAGTGATTATGATCAAATTTTCACCATATTCGCACTTATATGGTAAAATCTTATGCACCCACAAAGCAAACGCACCCCCTCGCATTTACTCTGGCTCCACCCCTGCAAGCATCAGATGAACAAATGTTCTTCACAGCCTTCCCCAGAGAACGCTCCAAACAAACTGCTTGTTTCAGCATCGTCGCCTCTGCACTTTCTGAAATTTCGGGCGCAACATCACTGAATCATTACTGCAGGTTGCAGCAGCCAGCAGGAAAACTTCTTTCCCGAGCTGAATTGTTACCGCAGGTTGCACTCCAAACAGGCTACTTGTTTCAGCTCGCTGCAGAAGAGATCTACTTCGGCAATGGTGAGTTCTGTGTGTGTTGAGGTTGTAGTGGCCGAGTTGACAGAGTGGACGTCGGCGGAGGCAGGAGACGGCCTTGACAGCAGAGCGGTGTCGTGTGCTTGAGGCGCTCGCAAAAAGTTGGCTAGAGCCCGGTGCGGCAAGAGGTGGTCAAAAGTGTATCGTTGCTTTGGTTCGCATAGAGACCTTCACATTGGTTGCTGGAAGCATCCGTTTTGATGTCTTGTTTTAAACAACAATGCGTTTGGGTTGATTGGAGCTATATAGTCAGTGACTAGAGGCAGTTGTTCGTGCGCTAGCTTCGCGTCACAATGTCAACATATGGCACAAGCGGAAACAACAACCTGCAGTATCTTGCAACGACTTGCCTTGCATGGCAATGGCTTGTTCGGTGTGGGACATCACCTTCAATGGTAACGTAAGTAGTGTTGACGTTGTATTGTACTGATAGTTTGGAGTGACGTCATTTGTGTCTTTCTTTCACAGGGGAGATAGTGATATGGTTTGGTGGTGTATCTTTGTTGTTTGGACCGTGTTAATGTCTCAATCCAATCGACTGGTGTAGTTCTTGTGTTTAGTAGTTAGTGGAGTCATGTTGCTACGTGGTATTTCAGTTATTTTATTAGTCTGGGTTTATCTTCTTTTTAGAGTTAAATGCACCAGAGATCCATTAACCTACGAGGAGGTTTCAGTTAGGTCCATCAACTTTCAAAGTGGTTTTTGGGTCCATAAACTTAGTATGGTGTATCACTTAGGTTTATAGCTGTCCACATTGGCTTCTCGTGCTGACATGGCATGATGCCGTGGCCATGCGGGCGTTCAGGCAGGTGCCGCCGCCCTACCACATGGGCGCGAAAACAAGCCAGCCGCAGCCCCGCGGGCGCGCAAGCAGAAGCCGATGCCGTCACCGTGGGTGCTTGTGAAAGGCAGCGCCTTGACCCAAGCGCTGGCCGAGCCGCCTGCTGCATGGCGTGCAAGGAGGTGCCGTCGCCGCCGCTATGGGTGCTGGGCGAAGCTGCTGCGCGCCACACAAGCGCGTGAGCAGGTCGTCCTCCATGGCGCGCCCGTTGATGTTGTTGTTCCCTCCTGTCTTCGTCGTCGCAGGTGGCAAGCGCCGCCGGGATGGAGCTCAGCGGCGGCGAGATGGCCTGCACGCTTCGCTAGAGAGGAGCTCGCGGCGGCGAGGGGCCTGGAAGCCACCCGCGCGGTCGAGCTCGGGCCCGCGACGGTGCCCGCGCGCGGCGGAGCCCTTGCCCGTGGTAGAGCACAGGGGCGCCGAAGGAAGCTGTTGGAGTTGCGCCGGCGGCCGGCCATGGAGGAGGGGACGAAGCGCCGCCGGAGGAAGCCACCGGAGAGGAGCTCGCGCATCGGGTGGATCTACGGGTCAACGCCTCTGCCTCCCTACGTGCTTTCGCCCGGCGGTGGCGGCGGCGATCCGGCTGCAGCTCGAGCCCGAACGGTGAGCGAGGGGAGAAGAATAGGAGTCGAGGGAAGGCACGCGGGCCACCACCGCTTGCGGCGCGGCGCAGAGATCTGTCGGCCGCTAAGCGCCACCACCGGCAGACGCGGCACGGGCTCGCCACCGCGCTAACCACCGAGGTGGACTCAGGAGGGCGTCCACGGGTGGCGGAGACGCTGTTGCCAAAACCGACTCGAGGCTCGGTCATGGCGGGACGTCCCGCTTTGGCCAGAAGCAGTGCTTGCTGCGGCGCTTTCGGCTCGGCGAAGTCATCGCTGCCGACCAACCGACGTTGCTGAGAACCTTTTGTCGTCGACCACGGCCTCGACGATGGAGCGAGCCTTGGCAACGCATACGCCGTAGCGAGAAGGACGGCGTCGCCGGCGTAGGGCACTGAGAGGGGCTGCGGAGGTGGATTGCTTTGGTGGTAGTTGTGGATCTCCTCGAGCGGTGGGTGGTGTATGAGCGCGGGTTGCGCCTATCACGAGATCGCTTTCGTTCTTCTGGATGAGCTCGGCCGAGCACCGGCGTCGGCCCCGTCGGCTGGACACCATCTTCCAGTGTCTTTGCCTCGCGCGGCCGGAGCCCGCCAGGTAGCCACAGAGGCTGCAGCGCCATCCGCGCGTCTCCCGGCGATCGACCAGCCCTCCGGCTCCCGCTCCCGCCATTGCTCCTCTCCGGCTGCCCGACCGCTTCGCTGCGGAGAGCCACAGTGCGGCGGCGGCGGCTCGACACGGCTGTCGCGCCCCGCTCTGTCTCGATCGCAGACTCTCGCCCCTGGCCTCCTGGTCGAAGTCGCAGTTGCGCTTGGACCCCGAGAGCCTCCTGCGGTGTCCGCCGCCGCCGTCTCTGTAACACCTCTGGTGTTACGAGCTCGCTTAGCACCTTAATTAAGGCCTAAAAGAAATTAATTAACCAAGCTCTCATGTTTTAAAGTTTTAAAACTCACATAAAATGATAAAACAAATTATCCCTGTTTTTGTATAGCTTGATGGTTCCCGGCAAGTACCTTGGTTTGGTGTAGTTTGTAGGTTGGTTTGACGCTGCGACATTACCCAAAAAATATCCCGAAGTTCTTTCGAAACGCGCTGTAACTCAGTTCGCGAAATGGTGCCCGAGTGACGAACCCAAGTTGGCGCGCTTGTATCTCCCTCTCGGGTGGCCCGTTTGTTGTGCGTATTGCTTTGCTGGATAGCCGATGGTGTGGACTGTAGGTTTGTGAAATTGGTTTAGCTTTAGTCGGGTTTTTAAGAGGTTTTTGGTTTGCTTTAAATAACGTGCACGTCCTTTGGTTTAATTTTGCTCACTGTGGGCCACGGTCACCACACGTCTCGGTAGCGTCTGCTTTGTCGGCAGCGCCGTGGCTTCCAGCCCACCGGCCGAAAGCGATCGCCGAGCCGAGCCACCGTCGCCGCGCTGCCGTCCCTGAGCGCCTGGTTGTCCTCCGGCCGTGCCCTGCCCCACTGGCCAACCTTGTGTCCATGGCCGCACGCTAGGCCCGGCAAAGTCGCTGCCACTTCGTGCTGTGCGCATGCGGTAACCGACCGTGGTGCTGCTCACCCGCATCGACGTAGGTCTACGCCCCTACCCTCTTGTCACCTCGTTCGCTGTGGAGCGCGTCCTTGCTACTCAACCTGCCTAACTCGCCCTATGCTCGACGTCATCGTGTTCCCGCCATTGTTGCTCTTGACCGCACGCATGCACATCTTCTTGGCGCTGTCCGCACTGACCGATGCGCCATGCCAGCCGCACTGTGCCGCGTGCGTCCCTACCCCCACGCCTTGATTACTTGACCAGTCAGCTCGCCAACCCGCCCAGCTCAGAGCTTATTAATCGTTTCGTTGTCGCTAGCCACCATGACCGCCCTCCCTCTCATACAAAATTCCTCGTGCATGAAGCGCCTCCCTCCAATTCCTTGCACTCGCTGGTGACCAAGGTCCATAGCTTGCCACTATAGCCAACCGTGGTGGGAATCATCCACCAGAGTGAGCGCGCGTAGCATCACTGCCGCCGCCAATCTATCCGCCGATGTTACAGAGCAGGTTTGGGGGTAAGGCACAAAGCAGCGGTAGCAGTTCGATCGAAGGCGATTTCTTACTCGCCTTAACCTGCTTTACCTGATGCTCGTCTCGGCTTGGTCAGGATCTTCACCGGCGACGTGCTGACATGGCCACGCCACGCTCAGAGCACCGCCGCCCTTCACCGCGCACGTGGCCAGCCCCCTCCGTGGCTTCACCGCACCAACCCACCATTGAAGCGGGACCTAGGTGAGGCCTGGTACCTTCGTTACCCCTCCGCTCTCCCGGTTTCGTAGCTAGATCGCCGAAACGTGCGCGCCTTGGTCGCCATTCGTGTCTGCACGTGGGCAAACATGCCCCTGCACGCCGCTGCCCTAACCATGGGCCGTTGCGGTCCCGCATGGCCGCGCGGACCCTACGCTGGCTCTGCATCGCTCGCAGCTGGCGTCTCGCTGCCTTGGAGCCTCTCCCGGCCGGGTCTGGCCACCGGTCGGCCAGCTCTGTGCCGTGCTCTGTTCTAGGGGCGGTCGGGGACCATGGTAATGCGAAGACGAATAACTTCGAGGTCCTAAATGCAAAACGTGTGACTGAAGTAAATAGTGTCAACAGTCGTAAGGAAAATTAGAAAGACTACGAGGTCTCTTTTGCTAAATAGACGTCCCGCCCAGGGCTTTCCCAGCTGGACCGGCCTGCCGACGCCGTGCCTGGGCCGTTGTAAGGTCCTAATGGCTAGAGGGGGGTGAATAGCCTAATAAAATTTCTACAACAACACTTAACAAAAGGATTAGATAATTATGAGGCGAAGCGAGTTTTGCGTTAGCCTACCAAAATACAAGCCACCTACCACAATTCTAGTTTTAATGGAGTATATCCACACAATAGCTATATCACTACACTAAGTTAGTGTGCTCTCAAATGCTAACTAAAGAGCCACACTAACCAAACTAACAAGCTCTCACAACTAGTTACACTAAAGAGCTTGACAACTAGTTTGCGGTAATGTAAAGAGTAGGCAAGAAGATTATACCGCCGTGTAGATGTATGAACCAATCAATCATAAGTGTGGATAACAATGAAGACCAATCACCTCAGAATCAAAGGATGAACACAATGACTTTTTACCGAGGTTCACTTGCTTGCCGGCAAGCTACTCCTCGTTGTGGCGATTCACTCACTTGGAGGTTCACGAGCTAATTGGCATCACACGCCAAACCCTCAATAGGGTGCCGCACAACCAACACAAGATGAGGATCACACAAGTCACGAGCAATCCACTAGAGTACCTTTTGACGCTCCGTCGGGGAAAGGTCAAGAACCCCTCACAATCACCATGATCGGAGCCGGAGATAATCACCACCCTCCGCTCGATGATCCTCGCTGCTCCAAGCCGTCTAGGTGGCGGCAACCACCAAGAGTAACAAGCAAATCCCGTAGCGAAACACGAACACCAAGTGCCTCTAGATGCAAACACTCAAGCAATGCACTTGGATCACTCCCGATCTCACAAAGATGATGAATCAATGATGGAGATGAGTGGGAGGTCTTTGGCTAAGCTCACAAGGTTGCTATGTCAATGAAAATGGCCAAGAGAGTGAGCTTGAGTCGGCCATGGGGCTTAAATAGAAGCCCCCACAAAATAGAGTCGTTGTACCCCTTCACTGGGCACAACGCGGGGTGACCGGGCGCTCTGGTCCAATCGACCGGACGCTGGCCCTCAGCGTCCGGTCACGTGATTCACGCCACGTGTCCCTTGCTTCAAATACTGTTCGTCAGATTTCAACGGTCGTCTGCTGACCGGACGCGTCAGTTAGAAAGTGACCGGACGCTGGACCTTAGCGTCCGATCATTTCCAGTAAGGTTCCAAACACGATTTTTCCCGACCGGACGCGTCCGGTCATGCTTGACCGGACACAGCCAGCGTCCAGTCACACGTCTCCTCTGTACGCCATACGTCAGCGTACGTCAACACTAATCGGACGCATCCCCGCCAGCGTCCGGTCGCTGAGCGACCCAGCGTCCGGTCATGAGACCAAAACGCACGCCCTCTGCGGCCACTGACCGGACGCGCCGGTCCAACCGAGACCAGCGTCCGATCACTTACAGTGACCTCCGTCTTTTCTGTCTAGGGTGTCGGTGGCACCGTCGGATTGTCCGCACTCTACGGGCGGACACTCCGCCGGTGGAGTTTCTTACCCTTGCACCCAAACTTCACCACCCTTGATCAAATGTGCCAACCACCAAGTGTATCACCTTGTGCACATGTGTTAGCATATTTTCACAAACATTTTCAAGGGTGTTAGCACTCCACTAGATCCTAAATGCATATGCAATGAGTTAGAGCATCTAGTGACACTTTGATAACCGCATTCCGATACGAGTTTCACCAATCTTAATAGTAAGACTATCGATCCTAAATGTAATCACACTCACTAAGTGTCTTGATCACCAAAACAAAATGGCTCCTACAATTTATACCTTTGCCTTGAGCCTTTTGTTTTTCTCTTTCTTCTTTCCAAGTCCGAGCACTTGATCATCACCATGGCATCACCATCATCATGTTATGATCTTCATTTGCTTCACCACTTGGAGTGTGCTACCTATATCATGATCACTTGATAAACTAGGTTAGCACTTAGGGTTTCATCAATTCACCAAAACCAAACTAGAGCTTTCAATCTCCCTCTTTTTGGTAATTGATGACAACCCTTTCACAAAGATATAAATTGAAATTCAATTGAATCCATGTTGCTTGTCCAAGCATATTTACCATGTGTAAAAGGATATGGACAAGTTTTATGAATCCTATATGGTAGCAATTGCTCCCTCTACATATGTGCTAAGAGTTTAGATTGAAGCTTACACATATGCTTAGATAGGAAATATAGGAGACAATGTTTAGCAAATAATGCTAAGGTATAAAAGATGGACCTTTGAAAAGCGATACCAATCGGAGTGCACCAATATACCATCCTTAGCATCATGTTTAGCTTGATACCACTTGGAAACAACACTTGGAAATGAAATCATTAGATACCCTATGCATGCTAGTTTTTTATTTCATCATTCAAACCTACAACTAGCATACACCACACAAGCATGGATATTTAAATTTTAAAACTTGTGCCATGCAAGCAAACATATGAAATGCACATTCAATTGCACCATACAAGTTCATGAGCTTGCCCCCCTTACTTGTGTGCTCAAAATATTAATTGATTCCTTTCATTTATTATATCTCTCCCCCTTCGTTGTCTTTTCACAATCTTAGTACACTAATATCACTAATATCTTTTGTTTCTCTCCTATGTACTAATTTCTTTGTTATTTCTTCCCCTATCACTTATATCTTTGTTTCTCTCCCCCTTTGTCATCAATAACCATAAAGGTTTAAAAGGTGGATAGGTTGAGATTATCAATGTCAATCAATAGGGTGAGGATTATATTCCTAAATTTGGTTCAAACTAGAATATTTGCCAAAGATATTTAACTCAGTTTGATCCAAGGACAAGCTTCTTCACACCTCCTAATAAGGGTTATCTTGTACCATGTTGAGTTAAACACTTAGAGCTCATTTTCTAGATTAAACACTAGGTTTACAAGCCCACAAACATGTCATATGTTATCACTAGATCAAGTCAAACATAGAAGCAATAGTGATACCATATAAACATCAAATTTATTTGATTTTCATGAATGAGCCTAATAAAATTGAGAGATGACTAGATACACTAAACATGTCCTTAGCAAGGATGTATGCCATGCCAATCAACTTTTACCTTAGATTGCTCGAAGGAGAGGCATGTCATATAAGTGGGGGGTGCATCAACACATATTTGAGAAATCCAATATGTTCAACTCATTCCTTAGCTTGCAAAACCTTTTCTCATCCAATGGCTTGGTGAATATATCGGCAAGTTGATCTTCGGTGCCTACACTCTCAATGCAAATTTCCCCTTTTTGTTGGTGATCTCTTATAAAATGATAACGGACATCAATGTGCTTTATTCTTGCATGTTGAACCGGATTGTTGGTCAACTTGATTGCACTCTCATTGTCACATAGCAATGGCACTTTCTTGAACTTGATTCCAAAGTCACTCAAAGTGGTCTTCATCCAAAGTACTTGTGCACAACAACTACCGGCGGATATGTATTCGGCTTCGGCGGTTGATAATGCAACACTATTTTGCTTCTTTGATGACCATGAAACAAGTGATCTTCCCAACAATTGACATGTGCTCGAGGTGCTCTTCCTTTCAACCTTGCATCCTGCATAATCCGAGTCGGAGTAACCAACTACCTCAAACTTTGCTCCTTTGGAATACCACAAGCCAACATTTGGTGTATGCTTCAAGTACCTCAATATTCTCTTTGTAGCCTTCAAATGACTTTCTCTTGGCGAGGATTAAAATCTTGCACACATGCATACACTAAACATGACATCCGGCCTTGATGCGGTCACATAGAGTAGGCTTCCAATCATAGACCGATACAACTTTTGATCCACCATATTTCTACTTGCATCACTATCTAAGTTGCCATTGGTTCCTATTGGTGTGCTAATGACTTTGCTATCACTCATGCCAAACTTCTTGATCATGTCCTTGATGTACTTGCCTTGACTTACAAATATACCATTCTTCAATTGCTTGATTTGAAGACCAAGAAAGTAACTCAATTCTCCAATCATGAACATCTCAAACTCATTGGCCATCATTTTTTCAAATTCATCACAAAAATCTTGATTGGTTGATCCAAAAATTATATCATCAACATAGATTTGCAACACAAATAGATCTTTTCCAATCTTTTTGATGAAAAGAGTAGTATCAACCTTGCCCATTGTGAACCCTTTAGAGAGTAGGAAGTCCCTCAATCTGTCATACCATGCTCTAGGTGCTTGCTTCAAGCCATACAATGCCTTCTTCAACTTGTACATACGGTCGGGCTTCTTGTCATTTTCAAAACCAAGAGGTTGCTCAACATATACTTCTTCATTGATGTAACCATTTAGAAATGCACTCTTGACATCCATTTGATAGAGCTTGATGTTGTGGGCATAAGCATATGCTAGCAAGATTCTAATTGCTTCCAATCTAGCAACTGGGGCATATGTTTCTCCAAAGTCAAGACCTTCAACTTGTGTATAGCCTTGTGCTACCAATCTTGCTTTGTTCCTTACTACTATCCCATCTTGATTTTGCTTGTTTCTAAAGACTCATTTGGTTCCAATCACATTGTGTCCCTTTGGTCTTTCTACTAATTTTCATACTTGATTTATTGTGAAGTTATTCAATTCTTCATGCATAGCATTCACCCAATCAACATCCTTCAAAGCTTCATCTATCTTCTTTGGTTCAATGGATGACACAAATGAGAAGTGTTCCTAAAATAATGCCAATCTTGATCTAGTTTGCACACCTCTTGAAATATCACTAATGATAGTGTCCAATAGATGATCTCTTGCAATGTTTGTTGGTTGGAACGTTAGAACTTGATTGCTTGCACTTGCTTGATCATTGGGTTGAGATGATGTACTAGCCACTTGATCTTGTTCATTATCATAAGAGCCACTTGTACTAGCTTGATTTGTATTATCTTGCACATTTGAGTTGGAGAGCACTTGCACTTGATCATCTTCATCATCATTCACTTGCCTAGGCCTCAATTCACCAATATCCATGTTCTTCATGGCATTTGAAAGTTGAATGCCTCTAACATCTTTCAAGTTCTCATTCTCTTCTTGCGAACCATTGGTTTCATTAAATTCAACATCATGAACTTCCTCAAGAGTACCACTATCCAAATTCTAAACTCTATATACTTTGCTTATAGTGGAATAACCAAGTAGGAATCCTTCATCACATTTCTTGTCAAACTTGCCCAATCGAGTGCCTTTCTTCAAGATATAGCATTTGCAACCAAAGAACCGAAAATATGTAATGTTGGGCTTTCTACCATTCAAGAGCTCATATGGTGCCTTCTCTTTCAATCGGTGACAATAGAGGCGGTTGCTACAATAGCAAGCCGTATTGATAGCTTCAGCCTAAAAGGATTGACTCACATTGTACTCGCTAAGCATAGACCTTGCCATATCAATGAGTGTTCTATTCTTCCTCTCAACAAGGCTATTTGATTGTGGAGTGTACTTAGCCGAGAATTGATGTCTAATTCTAAATTCATCACACAACTCATCAATTCTAGTGTTCTTGAACTCACTACCATTATCACTTCTAACTCTCTTAATGGTTGTTTCAAACTTATTTTGAATGTCCTTGACAAATGATTTGAATGTTGCAAACACATCACTTTTGTCCACTAGAAAGAATACCCATGTGTATCTAGTATAATCATCTACTATCATAAAGCCATATTTGTTACCACCAATGCTAGTGTATTGTGTTGGCCCAAACAAATCTATGTGCAATAACTCAAATGCTTTAGTAGTACTCATCATCCTTTTCTTAGGATGGGTGTTTTCAACTTATTTGCCGGCTTGACAAGAGCTACAAAGCTTATCCTTTTTAAACACAACATCTTTCAAGCCTCTAACCATATCATGCTTAACCAATCTATTCAATTATTTCATTCCAACATGACCAAGCCTTCTATGCCATAACCAACCCATGCTAGACTTAGTGAACAAGCATGTAGATAATCTAGCTTCACTAGCATTGAAATCAACCAAGTATAGATTCCCATATCTAAAGCCTTGGAAGATCAAGTTAGAGCCATCTACACTTATGATCTCTACATCATCTACTCTAAATATGCATTTGAATCCAAGATCACACAATTGAGCCACGGATAGCAAATTGAAGTTCAAGCTCTCTACTAGCAACACATTGGATATGCTCATGTCATTAGATATTGCAATCTTACCAAGCCCTTTTATCTTGCCTTTGCTATTATCACCAAATGTGATACTATCATAACCATCATTGCCATTGGTGTTGATTGAGTTGAACATTCTTGCATCACGGGTCATGTGTTGAGTGCACCCACTATTAAGAACCCAATGCCTTCCTCCGGCTTTATAATTTACATACAAAAGAAGATCAATTCTTTTTAGGTACCCAAACTTGCTTGGGTCCTTGAAGGTTAGTCACTAAGCTCTTTGGTATCCAAATGGCTTTCTTCTTTGAGCCCATCCATGGTTTACCAATGAACTTAGTCTTCACACCATTTGTACCCTTAGTAAGCATATAGCATGAATCAAGCTTAAGGGAGAATACATTATCATTTTTGCTCTTGTTGGTGCATTCATGCTCTTTATGACCCACTTGCTTGCAACTAATGCAAAACCGATCATTGTTCTTCACAAAACTAGTCTTGTGAGGAGCAAAGGCCGCCTTGCCTTTCTTGGGGGTATAGCCCAATCCCTCTTTGTAGAGAGAAGCTCTTTGGCTACCCAAACACATAAGCAAGCGGTCCTCACCACCATAGGCCTTAGCCAAAGTGTGAGTGAGCTTGTTAACCTCCTTGATATTCTCATTCTCAACCACTAGTGAGGCATAACAAGTGAAACCATCACTACTAGATGAGGTGGAAATAGAAGTACTACAAGAAGGGTTAGTGGGAGCAATAATGATAGGCATAGATAAGGATTCATCAATTATATCATAAGTTAAACCTACATTGCAAGTTTCAACATGCTTCTTTTTATTTTGCTCATCAAGCAAAGAAGAATGAGATTTTTCAAGCTTCTTGTGAGCCTTGCCAAGCTTCTCTAGGGCTTTCTCTTGCCTCTCATGAGATGCATTAAGCTCATCAAAGGCTTGCTTAAGGGCTTTAATTTCCTTACGCAAGTTTTTGCATTCTCTTCTCTTGATGTCAAAGTGTTCTCTACCATCTTCTAGCATGTCAAATAATTCATCTTTAGTAGGTTCATCATTATCACTATCACTATCATTCTTATTTTCATATTCATTTTCATCATCATGTTCTTCATCACTTTCATCATCACAAGATTGTACCTTAGTGGCTTTAGCCATGAAGCATGATGAAGATTCGAAGAGAGAAGGCTTCTCATTTATAGCAATGCTTGAAAGTGCCTTCTTCTTGGTGGTCTTGTGATCATCATTATCATCATCATCGCTTGAGGAAGCATCACTATCCCAAGTGACCACATATGAGCCACCCTTCTTCTTATTGAAGGTCATCTTGTCCTTCTTTTTCTTTTCCTTTTTGTCCTTCTTCTTGTTCTTCTTCTTCTTCTCATCATCATTGTCGCTATTGTATGGACATTGAGCAACAAGATGATCTTTGCTTCCACACTTGAAGCACCTTCTTGACTCTTCTTTGTTCTTGGATGAAGACTTCTTTTTTCTAGCACGGTAGCCCTTCTTCACCATGAACTTGCCAAATCTCTTGACAAAGAGAGCCATCTTCTCATCATCACCATCCCATGAATCATCTTCTTCACTAGATGTTTCTTGCTTAGCTTTGCCCTTGGATGATGTGGCCTTGAATGCCACGCTCTTCTTCTTGTCATCCTTCTTCTCATCTTTCTTGTCCCTCTTTTCTTCCTTCTCACATCCTCTCTATAAGCATCATTGGTCATGATATCTCCCAAGATTTGGTTTGGTGTCATAGTGTCCAAACCAGTCCTTACTAGCAAGGTGACCAACATACCAAATCTTGCAGGTAAACATCTCAAGAACTTATTTGAGAAGTCACACTAACCAAACTAACAAGCTCTCAAATGCTAACTAAAGAGCCACACTAACCAAACTAACAAGCTCTCACAACTAGTTACACTAAAGAGCTTGACAACTAGTTTACGATAATGTAAAGAATAGGCAAGAAGGTTATACCGCCGTGTAGATGTATGAACCAATCAATCACAAGTGTGGATAACAATGAAGACCAATCACCTCGGAATCAAAGGATGAACACAATGACTTTTTACCGAGGTTTGCTTGCTTGCCGGCAAGCTACTCCTCGTTGTGGCGATTCACTCACTTGGAGGTTCACGAGCTAATTGGCATCACACGCCAAACCCTCAATAGGGTGCCGCACAACCAAGACAAGATGAGGATCACACAAGCCCTGAGCAATCCACTAGAGTACCATTTGGCGCTCCATCGGGGAAAGGTCAAGAACCTCTCACAATCACCATGATCGGAGCCAGAGACAATCACCACCCTCCGCTCGACGATCCTCGCTGCTCTAAGCCATCTAGCTGGCGGCAACCACCAAGAGTAACAAGCGAATCCCGCAGCGAAACACGAACACCAAGTGCCTCTAGATGCAAACACTCAAGCAATGCACTTGGATCACTCCCGATCTCACAAAGATGATGAATCAATGATGGAGATGAGTGGGAGGGCTTTGGCTAACCTCACAAGGTTGCTATGTCAATGAAAATAGCCAAGAGAGTGAGCTTGAGTCGGCCATGGGGCTTAAATAGAAGCCCCCACAAAATAGAGCTGTTGTATCCCTTCACTGGGCACAACGCGGGGTGACCGGACGCTCTGGTCCGATCGACCGGACGCTGGCCCTCAGCGTCCGGTCACGTGATTCACGCCACGTGTCCCCTGCTTCAAATAATGTTCGTCAGATTTCAACGGTCGTCTGCTGACCGGACGCGTCAGTTAGAAAGTCACCGGACGCTGGACCTTAGCGTCTGGTCGTTTCCAGTAAGGTTCCAAACACGATTTTTCCCGACCGGACGCGTCCGGTCATGCTTGACCGGACACAGCCAGCGTCCGGTCACACTACGTCTCCTCTGTACGCCATACGTCAGCACTGACCGGACGCATGTGTTAGCACCCAAACTTCACCACCCTTGATCAAATGTGCCAACCACCAAGTGTATCACCTTGTGCACATGTGTTAGCATATTTTCACAAACATTTTCAAGGGTGTTAGCACTCCACTAGATCCTAAATGCATATGCAATGAGTTAGAGCATCTAGTGGCGCTTTGATAACCGTATTCCGATACGAGTTTCACCCCTCTTAATAGTAAGGCTATCGATCCTAAATATGATCACACTCACTAAGTGTCTTGATCACTAAAATAAAATGGCTCCTACAATTTATACCTTTGCCTTGAGCCTTTTGTTTTTTTCTTTCTTCTTTCCAAGTCCAAGCACTTGATCATCACCATGGCATCACCATCATCATGTTATGATCTTCATTTGCTTCACCACTTGGAGTGTGCTACCTATATCATGATCACTTGATAAACTAGGTTAACACTTAGGGTTTCATCAATTCACCAAAACCAAACTAGACCTTTCAGCCGTTCGCGCTGTGTGGGCCTTCGGCCTGCTGTCGTCGCGCGCCGGGCCGGCCTGTCCGGGCCCCTCGCTTCCGCGCGGTGGGCCGGTTGGTTGTCGACGCATTGGGCCGCACCTGCCCCGCCTAGGCTGCCGTGGCCGCTGGTCCAGGCAAGCGGGGCCGCTTCGGGCCCAAGGGTCTTTTCTTATTTCTTCGGTATTTTGTTAATATTAGTAATCGGCTGAATGATTGGAAATTCGTAGTAAATAGTAGAAAAATCATGAAAATACCAAACCAGTTTCGTTAAGTTTCTAAAATCATGGTCTATCTGATAGGGTATTTTGTTCACATAGTGTGATAATATTCTTGGGAGCTAGATAATTAATTTAAGGTAATTAATATGGTAAAAAGATAACTTGTAGGAATTGTTGTGATAAATCGGTGATAGTGTTGCACCTGAAATTTTTACAATAGGCTCTTAGCAATATTAGATACTCGTGGTAATTTTTGTAGCTCTAGAATAATCAATTTGTTAGGTAGCTAATGATGCTCTATTTCGAATAAGGATTAAATCGATAGAATAAAATAAAGAAACACCTTGGTTTATATAACTAAAATAATTATTGGGAAATAACGCCTTATCCGACAACGTGTATAGGTAGCCTAAGTACTGTCGTCGTTAGAACTAGCTCGTTAACTCGAGAGGCGTATGTCGTATTTTATGAGTCACGATTGCAGTTGATTAATTACATCTTTACATTGCATCGCATGCATATCATATAGGTACGATGATGGATCAACGGATCGATTGAAGGATAATTAGGAGTCCGAAGATGGTATTCTCTCCAGGAGATGATGCAATAGGCTTTCTATTCAGCTGATGGTGGATGATCTGAAGATGCAGATACTAACTTTTTAATATATCTTACCCAGGTAAGCCCCGGTGCATAACCCCTACTTTTCTGCAGTTTAAATTATATTTGTGCATTAAGTTTTAAGGAGTTGAATGAAACCCACTTGCATATATATCTTTATCCTATGAGTCTTACTAGTATGCCAGGATCGTGTAGATTGCTATGCTATAGGACTCCGGTAGAAGTCGAGTGATGGTTGTCACTCGCGAGAGATAGGAAATATATTATTGGACTATTACCACTTGAAAAATATAAATGGTGGAAAGGAAAATGGTGACTGGGCAGGGATATGGTTTGGGTATTGGTGGGTGTAAGAGGTTGTGTCGTCGTGGATGCGGGGCATGGCTTGGTTACACTATTTTCTCTGTCTGTGTCGGTTAAGGACCGGTCATTGCATAAGGCTCTAGGCAAGTCACAGACTTATTATCCTGAGCACATACTTGGGTATGGGTGCTTGGAAGACTTGATGCTCTCTTATCGTGGATCCGGCACTTTCCGGACCAACTGTCAGGGTTTTATTTTGATGGAGGATGTCCTTACACCGCACTAAGTCCGGGACTCAGGGGCGGGGGCTTGGAGTCCTAGTTTGGACAGGGACCTGGACACCCGGGACAGGAGAGTGATGGGTTGGTCTTGCTTGTGCCTTGGGTACAAGCGGGGCGTGTGTTTTCGGGGTACCCAGCTAGGGCATTGATTCGAGAATCGCCGGAAAATCCGGTACGGCTTGTCTGCGGTTTAGCATCGTAGTAAGAACTGAAAGATGAAAGATGGAAGATGAAAAAAGGAAATCTGATTGCTTACCACCTGCTTGAAAGTAGCACAGGTGCTTACATAGAATGGTTAGTTAATGAACCAATGCGGCTATTAATAAAAATCGAATATAAGAACGCACGCTTAGTAATGCTTCCTGCAAATGCAATAAACCCACAAGCCAGATAGCCTTGCATATCCTTAGTCTTTTCTTTCCTCCTGTCGGGTAAGTCTTGCATAGTACAATTGAGTACTCAGGGTTTTATTCCCCCTGTTGCAGGTGACAGGTGGATGCTAAAGCTGACCATTGTGTGTGGATTCCTTCTGGTGGGCTCAACGAGGATTCCTTTACGCTGCGATTGTAGTTGTTATTTATAACTCTCACCAAATGCTTTTATAAATGAAAGTTTCATAATCTGTTGTCGTAGTTTATATATCAATACTTCATCATGTCATTAATAGATGTTTATTTTTACTGTAACTCTGTTCATATGTTTATATTCCGCTGTTCAATTAAATTATTCATAACTCTGATAATATGATTGCCTTCCGCTATTATAATAATAAATGTTATACTCTGATGTTGTATTAGAAGTGATGTAAGAAATGGTTAAGAATGTTGTAAGCTTTATTCTCTCATTTGTGATCCTGATGGCAAAAATGTGGATTTTTTGGTTGACGGAACCGAGTAATTTAGTGTTCTCCCTTGAGTGCTTAGTGTCTAATGGAAGACAAGCACTCTTGGGATGCATTAGATTAGGCGGTTCTGCCACAGTCTCCTGCCTCGCCGGATGACACCGCCCTTCCGGCCCCGGACGAGCTCCTGCTGAGCCGGCCGCACTGGATCAGGATCGCGTCCACCTCCTCCTTGGTGCAGCCAGAGGTGCGCACCGGTGCCGAGGGCACCAGCACCACCGGCAGCTGCTTTGGCGCCGCCTGCTCTTGCGACCCCGACGACCGCTTGTTCTTCGGATCCTCCCCGGGCGCCGCGGCGGCGTCATTGGCCGACGACCCCGGCCTCACGACGAACACCGCCGCCTTGTTCGTCATCGCCTGGGGGCGCAGCCAAGCCTCGAGCACTCCGTACCTTGCCCCGCGTGCCCACAGCGGCGGCGGCGGCACCTGCTCGCGCGCCCACAGGATGTTTGACGAAATGAAGCGTCAATAGTTGCTTTAGAAGGACAAGTCAGCAGGCCACGTCAGCACGAGAAGCCAATGTGGACAGCTATGTACCTAAGTGATACACTGTACTAAGTTTATGGACCCAAAAAGCTACTTTGAAAGTTGACGGACCTAACTGAAACCTCCTCAAAAGTTAATGGATATCTGGTGCATTTAACTCTTCTTTTTAATATATATAACCGGCAACTCTTATGGCTGGTTTGTTTAAAAAGAATTGCCTAATACATTATAGTTGGCTCTCAAGACCCATTTCCTCAGTGGTTTATGCCCCTCGAGAGATTCTAAATCCTTAGTTCATCTACCACTTATTACATTTTTTTCACATATATTTGTATACTCACACATATATTAAAGCGGGCAGTGGGGCACACAGGATGAAAAGAAGCCCAGCCCAGCCGCTAATACCGGAGCGACGTTGAGAATCTTAGCAAAATATCTCGTTCTGGTGGCTTCACGCTGTCAACGACGTTATGTATGCACGCGGTGCTAAACTGAAGGGGATGCTGCTGTGCTGATGGAACAGAAAAAAAAGAGGAGCGCATCGATCAGTCGCTCGGGGGGTCATCAAGGCCCAACGAAGTCGACCCTGAATCTAACATTGATTTCTCCATATCGCGATCTTCTTCCTTTCTTTGTCTGTTTCTTTTTGCTATTGTCGTCCATGTGGAAGTGACAACAAAAGGTGGGTCTGCAGGCTAAGCTTGGGCTTAATTGGGTTCGTTGCAGTTGCAGAGAGATTAAATTAATAACTGGACGAATGATTATAGTGTAAGCCATGCAGGATGCTTTAATTAATCTCGATCTGATGGGATCGGATCGGGGGCAGACTCAAAAGGCTGGTTTGGCTTGGCTTGGCTTGGGCGAGGCTGTATCGTGCGTAAACCTTTGGTCGACACACACAGAGGTTCATGCATATATACGAGAGCCCATGGAATTTGCTCTCGGATTCGGATAGGATTAAAAGCTCTCCATGTGCCCAACACTATTATTTCTCTCTTTTGTATCCTGAACCCTTGTTGGCTTTCCCATGTGTAAATCTGACCACGATGAACAGACACCGTATTTTTGTTGGATGTGTCCCGGCCCAGTTACTGATCGAAGCCATGTTGTTAATTATTCAGACAAAACTAGAGTAGCACTCAGTTATGGTGGTATACTGGTATCGCAGATCAACCTGCCTATTGCTCCACGTCGCATTAACTATATATCAACATGTGATGCCTCAGAAGAAGACGATGATTGCCAGCTGACGCGCACCCAATGCAAGGGCCAAGACGGCCGTCGGAAGTCGGCAAAGCTCCATGCCTCGATCGTACGGTGGTCACCAGAGGAATTAACACAGCTAATCATCCATCCATACCTCCATGACAATGGCCAATAATCTCCCTGGCCTACCTAGTACTGCCTTTGATTCCATTGCTTTTGTTCATAGGAATCTCATGTGCCATAAACTGTGTATATATATTTACACACGTACTCCACCGTCATAGAAAACTTGAAATTTTAGGATTCAAAAATTATCCCAATAGTTTGCCTATAGCATAAATTTAAGTAAGTATAGATTACCTACCCAATTGTTTATCTATAGCATAAATTTTCTATATTGTGTGGGACCCACATGTCAGTTTTTTTCTCTAATATACAGTGTCTTCTTCCGGATCACATGTGCATCTCGAGCGCAGCGCAACATGACCCACCCTGCTCGCCACTGCACCCCTCCCCACACACACAACAGTGCGTCTGTGTCGATGGCCTTCCCTGGCTCGTGCCAATGATGGCTAAGCTGAGCTCATCAAGGCAAGCGGCAACGCCACCGTCCCCAATCACGCCTATGCCGCTTCGCCTTGCCACCAACGCATTCCACCCCTCCCCAACACCTCTCTCTCTTCTCTCTTTCTCTTGTTAGTTGATCTCCACCAATATGGGCCCTTGCCTCTGCTCCCTGATCGGGGGAGCCCAACCCTAACTGGTTGGTGGGCCCCTGTCGCACAGCACATAAATAGAGGAGTGGGGACTGGGCTCAAGAGATGAGGTTCACTAGAGCCGCAATCCCACCTACAGAAAACCCTAATCCGATCCTAAAGCCGTGCTGCCAGCGACGGGATGGCCCACCGACTCTGCCGTCTCCCCTACAGGTCACCACCCGGGCCACTGGACCTCGCCACCGAGCCGGAGCTGCCTCGACACCGGCGTCCAGCGTCCATGAGGTCACTAGCAGCAACAACAAGCCTGGCCGAATGGAATGTTACCGGATCTCTGATTTACACACAAAGGTAAACATCGATCCTAACAATGGTACAGAGCAAAGTTACAAGTGTGTAACCCTAACCCTAACGGGGTAAAAGAAAGGAAAAAAGGGCCCGGGGTGGCGGATGTCACGGGAACCCGGTCACCACCGCCACCACCGCCACCGCTGAGGGAAGAAGAGCACCGCCGTCCTCACCGGTGGCAAGCAACAAGAAAAAGATCCGTGTTTGGATCGAGGAGAAAAGAAAGGGAAAGGGATATCAAGAACCCTAACCTAACATGAAAGCTCGGGGAAGAAGAACAAACTGAATCGACACTTCCTTTCGGATCAAGAGAAAAGAACCGAACACTCCCTAACCCTAAACCTAAGCGGGTTAAAGAAAAGGGAAAAAGAAAGGTTTCGCCCTAAGATGAATAGAGCGAACCCTAAATCAAAGTAAAGAAAAAGAAATCAATTGAAAAGCGAAACCCTAGAAGCGAATCCACATCGCTAATCGGTTCAATCCGAGAAGAAAGAAAGGAAAACAGAAAAGAAAGAAGAACAGGGGTCGGCACACGAACCCTAACCCTAGATCCATTCGGATGAACTCCGAAAAGAAAAAGAAATTAAAAGAATATGAAACCCTAACCCTAGATCCCATTCGGATGAACTCCGAAAAGAAAAGAAAGATCACAAAAGCAAATCAGAGAAAGGGGAAAAGGGGAGGGTCGGAATCCGAACCCTAACCCACGACCCGATTCGTATGAACTAAAGGAAATGGAAGATCTCACCACTGTACCACCGCCGGGCGCGTGCTCGTGAGGCTGAGAGAAAGAAAGTTGAAAAGAAGACGGGAGATCTAGGGTTTCAGGGTTTTTGGGAGCTCCTCACCGTGGGGGGAAAAAGGGTGCCGCCGCTAGTCCTCTCGGCAATGGCGCGCTCCACGATGGGGGGGCCTTGCCAGCCGAAGGGCCGGCTACGGCACCGATCGCTCGATGCGCCGCTTATTTGCTTGCTCTCGATCGCCGCCCGCAACTTGTTTATTTCTTGCCATGGAGGAAAGAAAGCAGAGCGAGGTGAAGAGAGAGAGAAAGCAGCTGAAAATGAGCTAGGGTTTCGGCCGACGTGGCTGCTCCGGTTGCTTTTGATCGAGCGAAATGGCCGGGCGACCGTCGGATGTGATCCGACGGCGGAGCGCAATTGGGCCAAACTCAGCCCAAAGAGCGCTGAAGGCCCAGCTTTCGACCCAGCCTGTGTTTGCTGGCGCTGGGAGAGCAGCAGGAAGGCGTGTGGGTTGTGGGCCGTGGGCGTTTGAGTAAACTTGAGAAAAGCAAGAGGCAAGAGTTTTTTCTTTTTTCTTTTTTCTGGAAAATTGAAAATGTAAATTGGCTCAAAAAGAAAAATAGAAAAAGTAGTTTTATCCTGTGGGTAAAATTCAAGTAATTGAGTAAGAGTTTTTCCGCTGCTAAAGAATTCTCCAGTTAATTTGTACCAATGTGGTATTTAATTGGAGAAAAGGAAAGTTTTTCCGCTGCTAAAGAAAATGTTGATTCTCCAATTATTTTGAACCAATGTGGTATTTAATTGGAGAAAAGAGTTTTGACATGATTATGATGTTGTTATTTTCGACCAGCGTTGTTAATAACAATATCGTAATGCTAATGATTTATGCATTAATTTTACTTACGCTTAGCGGTGATGTAGAATTAGTGTATAAGAAAAGTTGATAATTTTAATGATTTATGCATTAATTCTACTTCTGCCCAACGGTGATGTAGAATTAGTGTATAAGAACATATGTTAATTTTAATTATTTATGCATTAATTCTATTTCTGCCCAACGGTGATGTAGAATTAGTGTATAAGAATAGTTGTATGTTTTGATTTTGACCAACGTTGGAATCAAGGCATGCAAATGGTGTTAATTTTATGTTAAGAAAAGATTTGACCTGGTTTTCATCTTGTTTAAGGTGGACTGGGTAGTCACCTCACCGTGTTCCACTGAGTTTGTGGCACCGGTGAGGGAGACAAAAGAGAATGATGCCACTTGGGCAACTAAAGAAAGGGATTTTGAATCCCAAAAGATATCCTATGGCTTTTGAGCATAGGAAGTGGGTCACTTCAAACAAGAAATGTTTGGCTATGATAAAGAACATGATTGAACCTACAATTGTGGGCTCAATCCCAGAATGTGACACGGTCACCAAGTACCTCGATAGAATAAAGAGCAGTTCACTGGCTCTTCAAAGATATGCCACTTAGCTGATAAAGCTGGTCACAGTGTTACTCGGAAATGGTGGCATAAAGAGAGCTCACGATGCGTTGTCGAAATTATGGCACCTTTGCGTTTAGGCCATATTTCGAGGGGAGAATAGAAAGACAAGTTAAGAATGATATTCTTCCTCCATTAGAGCTCTAAGATTAAGTTCAATGCAGAGAATGCATAAAAGGAAAGTATGTAAAGAAAAATGACAAACGAAGCATAGGAATTTTACAGATTATTCACACTGACATCTGTGGTCAGCTTTCCTGTAAAGAGTGTGGATGGTTATGATCCATTCACAGATGATTACTCCCATTATGACTATATTTATCCAATCAAAGAAAGAAAAGATGTATTGGATAAATTTAAGATATTAAAGATTAAGATAGTCGAATCGACCGTGGGGAGTACTACTACGGTCGGCATACCCTAAAAAGAATGGCATAGTAGCTCAATTATTCTACACCGAGCGAACCTCGATGAGAATAGAGTATCTAAAAGAATCAATCGTACCCTGATGGATATGGTGGGCAGTATGATAAGTTACTCCACCTTACAGTTGAACCTGTGAATGAAGGCGTTAAAACCGCCATTTATATTCTCAATAGAGTATCAAGAAAGTCGGTGCCCAAAACACCGTATGAGTTGTGGACAGAAAGAGTACCCTCACTAAACCACTTGCGTGTGTGTGGGGGAGCCCTGCTGAGGCTAAAGTATTTAACCCAAACATTAGGAAGTTAGATTCCAAAATAATAAGGTGCCATTTCATTGGCAACACAGAAAAGTCAAAAGATTTTCATTTTCCACTGTCCAGAGAGACATACAAAGTTTATGAAAACGAGACACGCTGTTTTCCTAGAAGATAAAAAGATGAGGGGGGGCATGGTAGCTCGAGAAATTGTCCTTGAAGTGAAGCGGGTGTATGCGCCCACTCCAATGATTCATGAGCCATTTTTCTCACTACCTGCTGTAGCTGCACCGACAGTGCTAGATACTATGGTGCTAGCACCTGTTGTTATCCCACCTGTGACAACAATGAATGACGATGAGAAACCTGTTCTTTAGGATTCTATAGAACCTATTGCCACACATGAGGGGGAGCAACAACAGCCTCAAAATAGAAGATGTGCCGAATGTGAAGACCCCTAGTAGGTCTCAAAAGAGTTAGAAAATCAGCTATTCCTGCTGATTATGAAGTGTACAACACTAAAGAATTTCAAATGGAGGATGATCCCGCCTCGTTTGAAGAAGCCATGAGTAGTGATCAGTCATCAAAGTGGCTTGAGGCCATGGAAGATGAAATGAAATCATTGAATGCTAATAAAGTTTGGGACTTGGAAATAATTCCTAAAAGAGTCAAAACAGTAGGCTATAAATGGGCCTACAAGACTAAACATGACTCTCAAGGGAATATAGAGACATATAAAGTGTGACTTGTGGCAAAAGGCTTTATGCAAAGAGAAGGGATTGATTACAATGAGACCTTTCCTCCAGTCTCATATAAAGTTTCCTTCAGAATCATAATGGCATTAGTGGCACATTACGATTAAGAATTACATCATATGGATGTAAAGACGGCATTCCTCAATGGAGACTTGGAGGAAAATATTTACATGGCACAACCGAAAGGTTTTGTCATGGAAAGAAAAGAACGAATGGGATGCCGCCTAAAGAAATCCATTTATGGATTAGAACAAGCTTCAAGACAGTGGTACTTGAAGTTTGATCAGACAATAAAGAATTTTGGGTTTTAAAGAGAATGTAGAGGACAATTGTGTCTATGCAAAGTTTAAGATTGGGAAGTTTATCTTCCTTATCCTGTATGTAAATGATATCTTACTTGCTAGTAGTGATGTCAGTCTACTACAGGAGACAAAGAGGTTTTGTTCTCAAAACTTGATATGAAAGATCTTGACGAAGCCTCGTTCGTTCTAGGGATCGAGATTCACCGAGATAGAAGAAAAAGGTATAATGACTGTCACAAAAGGCATACATGAAAAAGATCTTAAAGAAATTCAGTATGCACAAATGTAGTCCCTCACCTGCTCCTATAGTCAAGGGCGACAGATATGGGGATTTTCAATGCCCCAGGAACCAATATGAGCTCAATTGATAAAGTGAAAGTGGTTCCATATGCTTCAGCTGTCGGAAGCTTGCAACATGCTCAAGTATGTACACGCCCTGACTTGGCATTTGTTACCGGATTTTACTTGGCAGATTCCAGAGCAATTCTGGAATAGAACACTGAAATTAGTAAAGAAAGTCTTGCATTATTTGCAATGAACGAAAGGCATCATGATGACATATAGAAGATCTGATTCACTCCACATGGTGGGATATTCAAATTCTGATTATGCGAGAGTGAATGTATATCCAGACGTGGATTTTCTATCATCTCGCAAAAGGGAGCTATTTCATGGAAAAGCTCAAAGCAAACCGTCACTACATCGTCCACAATGTATGACAGTTTGTAGCGTGATATGAGGCAACGGGCAGGTGAACTGACTACAGAAGTTCATACCCGGTTTGAAGGTGGTTGACGACATCTGTAGACCACTTAAGTGATACTGCGATAATAATCAGGCAGTACAGTATACTCACAACATAAGTCAAGTGGTGCTGCCAAACACATTGACATAGAGTATTATGTTGTGAAAGATAAAGTCCGGGATCAAGTCATAAGTCTTGAGCATATAAGAACAGAAAGGATGCTCGCGGATCCGCTTACAAAAGGCTTACCACCCAACATGTTCAGAGGACATGGTGTTCAGAGAACATGTAGCTAGCTTGGGTTTAAGGGAAAGCCTAAAATATTCCTGGACAAAAGAAGACCCAAAGATAAGTATCTATTTCAGAACAGAGTAGTGAGTTGTAGCTGTTAAGTCTATCGGCAATGGACCGTGACGATGAGACATGCTCTATGAGCTAATCTGTAATGGAATGAACAAAAGTAAATGATATGAAAGTGAAAGATGGAATGAGATCAAGGGGGAGAATGTTAGTTGATCTCCACCAATAGGCCCAACGGTCTATTGGGCCCTTGCCTCTGCTCCCTGATCGGGAGAGCCCAACCCTAACTGGTTGGTGGGCCCCTGTCGCACAGCACATAAATAGAGGAGTGGGGACTGGGCTCAAGAGATGAGGTTCACTGGAGCCGCAATCCCACCTACAGAAAACCCTAATCCGATCCTAAAGCCGTGCTGCCAGCGACGGGATGGCCCACCGACTCCGCCGTCTCCCCTGCAGGTCACCACCCGGGCCACTGGACCTCACCACCGAGCCGAAGCTGCCTCGACACCGGCGTCCGCGAGGTCACAGCGCAACCACGCACGGCGAATGGAATGTTACCCAGATCTACGGTTACACACACAAAGGTAAACATCGATCCTAACATCTCTCTCTCTCTCTCTCGGCGGTCTTCCCTGGCTCATGCATGTTGGTGATCGCTGAGCTCGGCTCATCAAGGTAGGCAGCAAAGTCATCGTCCTGTGTTCACGCCTTCCCCACTTTGCCTTGCCACTAGGGGCAGCTATTCCTCCTCCCCACGAGCCAGCTAGCCGGTCCTCTTTGACCACCATCGACCATGGCTCTTCCTCTCCATGAGTCAGCCACCGACGTCGAGCTTCGCTCTACTAATGTCGGTGCTTCGCCTCCACGTCGACCGCCTCGCCAGCCCAGCTCGTGTCACATCCACCATGACAATGCTTGCTGCTTCGCCTCGCCCGCCAAGGCCTCGACATCGTCTTGCCTTCGTTCTAGAGAAGACCAAGATGTAGATGTTGGTTTCGTGTGGGGGAAGGGAGTGGACGGGCACACGGGCATTCTGTCGCCCCAAGGTAACAGTTGACCTCCTCTCCGGCAGCGCACGGTGGTCGAGATCTGCCTGCCCAAGCCATAAGCAGGGGTACGGCGGTGGAGGTCTCCTCCCTCCCGCGTCGTCGGCGTCGGTGAGCACAGAAGAGGAGGGGAGAAAAAGAACGTGGATGCGAACCATGAGAGCAAAGGGAGGCGAAGTCATGTGATGGTGCCCACTTGGCGTGGAGACGCGTGCTGGCGGCTCTTGCCAGTAGCAGCGAGAACTCCTTCTCGCTCGTCGGTTCTCTCGATCTCCAGCGTGGAAGCTAATAGAGAGCACTAACGACACCATTGCAGCTGCCCTTGGAACAATTCTAGAAGTTGATTTAATTTGAGGAGGAAGTAGTTAGCATGTATCACCTTCAATAATCACAGGTAAATTTGTTTTGAGCATTAATTTATCCTAAGAATCCTAAAAGCATGAGTGTTTTTAGATGGAGGGAATAGATGATAGGTATGTGTGTCAACGATATTTGCTACGGTGTGTAAGAAAGGTAGGATCGGCCGGAGAGGAAAAGAAAGGGCAAGATTCGGCCTATACATTTTGCTTTGGCATTTGGAAAGGTAGGTAGGTCAAGGCTGTGTTTAGTTCGTGAAATTTAGAAATTTGGCTACTGTAGCATTTTCGTTTTTGTTTGGCAATTAGTGTTCAATCATGGACTAATTAGGCTCATAACGTTCGTCTCGTGATTTTCAACCAAACTGTGTAATTAGTTTTTTTCATCTACATTTAATGTTCCATACACGTATTGTAAGATTCGATACGATGAGTACTACAACATTTTTTGAAAAACTTTTTAGGAATTAAACACAGCCTAAACTTTGGTCGCTGCATGACAACAGTTGCATTGTACTGATATTGGAGTATTGGTTGTGCCACCCTAGCCATGTAGGGCAGGGCAAGGCTGCAGCTGGGACGCAGCGTAGGGTGGCAATAGGGCTGCAGGACGCAGATACCACTCACCATGGGGACAAAAGGAAGCGAGGCGCTGCTCATCACTGGCCGGCTCACTGCACTGTACTGGATCCGGCCAACTGAGCCTTAGTGGCGAAGGCTTCCAAAAGGCGTCAACGATTAGCGGCTGAGATTCCGTTTAGGCCCTAGCTATGATGGATTAACGGAATAATTATGAACGGATTATATATTATTACTTGTCCTTTTTTACAAATTATGGGATACATCATACATTGTTAGTGTTAGATCAAAAGTGTGCATTCAGCTTGCTATAGGCTTTGGAAGCTCTAGTATAACACGGGGGGGTGTGTGTATATATATATATATATATAAGTACTGTTCTACAGCTGGTCATAGAATAACTTATTCTGTGGCTACTTTAAGTTATGATAGTTACTATGCTAATTTACGAGACTACAGTAACTCCTTACTAAGTGATTTACTATAATATTATGGTAAATATCACCGTGAGTTGTAGTAACACGAGTATCGTAAATGCATATTCATGTTATCGTAAATTAGTACAAACATTATCGTAAATCAAGGTGGCTATAGAATAAGTTATTCTATAGCCAGCTGCAGAATAGCCTTACCCTATATATATAGGGAGATTATATTCATTAGCCAGCTACAAAATAAGTTATTCTATAGCCACCTCCATTTACGATAATTTTATATACTAATTTACGATAATGTTAACACATATTTACGACAGTTGGGTTACTATAACACATGGGGATATTTACCATAACGTTATAGTAAACCACTTAGTAAGGAGTTACTATAATCTCGTAAATTAACATAGTAATTATCGTAATTCAAAGTGGTTACAGAATAAGTTATTTTATAGCCAACTACATGGTAGTAGATATATATATATATATATATATATATATATATATATATATATATATATATATATATATATATATAATAATGCACACTAAAACTTTGTTAACTTGTTGGAACATTGATACAAGAAAAAATATAAATATATATCTAAATTGATCATGTGAAAACCAGCAGCTTGCAGGATTTTGTTATGACGATACCTAGCCTTGAAACAACCATGGTATCATTTTTTGGCCGAAATCTCGATATTTTCGATATATCATATTTATCCGTAGGTACCGATAAGAAAATATCTATCTTTTTGTACAAATTTTATTTAAATTTATTTAAATTTACTTAAATTCAAATTAAATTTTATTTGAATTTGGTCCGATATTTTCGATATATCCTGTTTATCCTCTTTATCTATGACCCCTGATAAATTTTAATTTCCAAAAATGAAAACCTTGGAAACAACCACTCATTTTATTCGATCATATACAATGCAAATTTGCTGGTGTATGTTCCCCTGCATCCACTTGAGCTAGCAGCTCGATCTCGGGTTTGGAGAAAATGGGCGGTCTTTGAGTACACAGCAAAGCATGCATGCATTCGGCAACGGGAAGCAAATCAAATTAATTAAACTACAATAATATACATATATAGCGAAGCAAGTGCAAGTTGCAGCTCCACAAGCACAAGCACGAGATATATGTTTCACCAAACTCTCAAAAAGGAACCAATGCAAATCAACACGTACGACTGGGCCGGGAATGAGCAATAATATGCACGCCAGAGGTGTACTCCCTTCGTTCCAAATCATAGTTCGTTTGATTTTTTATCCTTAAGTTTGACTATTCGTCTTATTAAAAAAATTATACAAACATAATCAAACTGAAGTCATTCTTGAAGAAGTTTTATTAATAAAGCAAGCTACGAAAAAAATATTTTACACAAATTTTTAAATAAGACGAGTGATTAAATTTAGAGCCAAACAAACTATAATTTAGAACGGATTTAATATGTCCATGGAATCTCCCATGCATAAGCATAACTGGGGCCATATGATCGACACTACCGACACAGATCAAACATCGTCATCATCAGCTCTTTTATTTATTACTTTACCCTTGCCTACGCATCATCGACCATCTTTTGTTACCACGCACGTGCTTTGGCTTTAATCAATACAGTAGCCTTAGTGCAGTCCCAATGAAAAAAAAAATAGTAGTTTTTATAATATAGGATACCGCACCCAAAAAAAGTACTGATTTTCAACCCATGATTTCTATGAGTAATAATTATTTTCTCTTTCTCTCTCCCAACTCTATCTTCTTCCTCCAATAGGAGTGCGACACGAGCTCCCTAGAAACTGGTGGTTTCTCCCCAATGACGATTTCATGGTTTCTTGGTGCATTGGGTCAAGAGTAGACCTGATTTCTTCATGAGAAAACCATTTCTATGATTTTTGCTCTCTTTCTTCATTAATTACGTTGTCATATCAACGTTTTACCTACGTGGCAAGTCATTTAATGAGGATAGAAACCATCATCAATACACCATTTGGACTGCCCTTATATCGCTTGGTCGATGGATGTTGGATCACTTTTGCCCCGGCCCCGCCGGCCGCCTCCGATCCTAGCTACTTTTTTCGCTGCATGCCCATAATTCCTGGCGACCATGAAACTTTGGGCATCCATGTGATGTTGAACCTTCCTGGAAGAAGCACAAGAAGATTGAATGGCGGTGACAGGAGTGTTAGTTGATCTCCATCGGCATATTGGGCCCTTGGATCTGCGCTCTGATCGGGGGCGCCCAACCCTAATATGGTTTGTGGGCCCCTATCGCACAGCACTATAAAGAGAGATGGGGATCAGGGCTCTAACTACAAGGTTGACCAGAGCCGCCGTGACCCACCAACAGAAAACCTAACCCAATCTAAAGTGAGTGCTGCTAGCGACGGGAAGACCCACGGACTTCGCCGCCACCAATCTCACCGTCGCCCCTGCAGTGCCACCACCGGGACGCTGTACCTCGCGTCGCCGTAGGGACTATGACTGCACTTTATCTCCGGTCGCTACGGGCGCACTAGCTACCAAGGTACACCAACCGATGTTTGTTTTACCCGCTAGATCTACACCTAGAGCTTAGAACTTTCTAACAATGGTACCAGAGCCAAGGTTGCCAGTGTGTAGATCTAGTATGGGATAGAGAATTGAAAAGAAATCGAAGAGAACAGAGGGTTCGATCCGTTTCAGATTGAAACCCTAACCCTAACCGGGTAAAAGAAAACAGAAAAGAGATCGGGAGGGTGGCGGGCGTCACTGACGGTCGGTCACCACCGCCACCGCGCGGGGAAAGGTGCCGCACCGCCGTCTTCGCTGGCGCATGGCAAGAAAAGAACTGACCCAGTTTGAATCTGAGAAGAGGAGAGAAAGAGGTCTCGGCACGCGAAGCCGAACCCTAACCCACAAAACACTCACTGGGAAAGAAGAATAGTGACTCCAGTGAGTCAAACCCTAACCCTAACCCCAAACCCAAATCGGTTCAACTCCAAAAAGAAAAGAAAGAAGATCCAAAAGAGAAGAAGGGGAAGAGGGGAAGGGGCTTATCTCGCCAATCTCGAATCAAAACCGAGAGAAAAAATGAATCGGGTTCAACCGAACCCTAACCCTAACTCGCGACGAGGAAGGGGAAGAGAGCGATTCAGTACAAATAGAAAAGAAATCAAATGAAGGAGATGAACCGAATCGAACGAAATGAATCGGGTTAATCCTAACCCGAACGATTCCCTTACCCTAACCCTAACTGGGTGAAGGAAAAAACAAAAGAAGAGGGATTCGGCCTAGAAGAGAATCAAAGCCAAACCCTAAACCCATGAAGACCCTCTAGGGAAGAAGAACAGTGCGTCAGATTCCAAACCCTAAACCTAGATCTGAACCCTAATCCCCAACACCGGTTCGGATAAGAGAAGTAAAATCCAAATCCAAAAGAAGAAGGGACGAGGAAGAAGAGGAAAGGGACCTACCTCGCCGTGCGCCGGGCTGACCCTTCGCCAGCGTGGGAGAAGAAGGCCGAGCCAGGGGAGTTGTTTTGCCTAGGCTTGGCCAAAGGGGCGCCGCTGCCAGGCCGCTCGACGGCTGCGCGCTCACCCGCTAGGGAAGCGCGCTTGCCTTGTAGGGGGCACGACAGCGCCATGGCATGGCTGCCCGCTCCACTCACTCACTCTTGCTCGGTGTCAACGCGGCGCTGAGAGGGAGAAGAGGGAGAAGAGGGAATGGGCTAGGGTTAGGGGGGAGCCGACGCGGCGCTGGTTTTGATCGACCGAAACGGCCGCTCGGTCGTCCGATTCAATCCGACGGCGGAGAGTAGCTGGACCGGAGGCCAACCCAGGCGGGCGCTGGCGGCCGCATGGCTTTGCCGATCCAGGCCCACGTTCCGGCCTGGGAAGGCAGCGCGCGCGAGAGAGAGAGACAGGCCTACCTGAGAGCATAGTTGGGGGAGCTGTTGCAGATTTTGAGCCCAAGCGAAGGAGTCATTTTTCTTTTTTATTTTCCAGAAAGGTTTTATTTCCTGGAAAATGGATAAATGACTTAAAGAAAATATGAAAAGTGATTTTTCCTGTGGGTAAAATTCACTAAATTGAGATTATTTTTCCGCTGCTAAAGAAATTGTTTATTCTCCAGTTATTTTGAACCAACGTGATATTTAATTGGAGAAAAAGAGATTTTGACATGATTATGATGTTGTTATTTTCTGACCAACGTTGTTAATAACAATATCGTAATCAACCAACGTGATATTTAATTGGAGAAAAAGAGATTTTGATATGATTATGATGTTGTTATTTTCTGACCAACGTTGTTAATAACAATATCGTAATCAACCAATGTGATATTTAATTGGAGAAAAAGAGATTTTGACATGATTATGATGTTGTTATTTTCTAACCAACGTTGTTAATAACAATATCATAATTTTAATAATTTTATGCATTAATTCTATTTTTGTCCAACGGTGATGTAGAATTAGTGTATAAGAACAATTGTATGTTTTAATTTTGACCAACGTTTGAATCAAAGCATGCAATTGTTGTTATTATTTATGTTCTCACTCTATATGAATTGTGTTGCCAGGCGAATACAACTTGATGGGTTCTATCAAAGAGATCCCCACTCTCAAAGGTGACAACTACACGGAGTGGAAAAAAAAGATTGATCCTGGCCTTCATCTTGGCTGAGGTGGACTAGGTCATCACCTCACCGTGTCCCACTGAGCCTGTAGCACCAGTGAGGGAGATAAACGAGGCTGATGCCGCTTGGGCAACTAAAGAGAGGGATTTTGAATCCCAAAAGATATCCTATGATCTTGAGCATAGGAAGTGGGTCACTTCCAACAAAAAATAGTTTGGCTGTGATAAAGAACATGATTGAGCTTGCAATTGTGGGCTCAATCCTAGAGTATGACACGGTCACCGAGTACCACGATAGAATAAAGAGTCAGTTCACTGGCTCTTCAAAGACATATGCTACCCCAGCTGATAAAGCAGCTGGTGACAGAGAATTACTCTGGAAATGGTGGCATAAGAGAGCTCACGATGCGTCATCAAAATTATGGCATTGTAGTTTATGCCATATTTCGAGGGAGAGAATAGAAAGACTAGTTAAGAATAATATTCTTCCTCCATTAGAGTTCTCATATTTAGAACAATGCAGAGAATACATAAAAGAAAAGTATGTAAAGAAAATTAAGAAAGATGCCAAACGAAGCGTAGAAATTTTACAGATTATTCACAGACATTTGTGGTCTGTTTCCTATAAAGAGTGTGGATGGTTATGATTCGTTCATAACATTCACAGATGATTACTCCCGTTATGGCTACATTTATACAATCAAAGAAAGAACAGAAGCATTGGATAAATTTAAGATATTTAAGGCAGAAGTTGAAAACCAACATAATTTAAAGATTAAGATAGTCAGGTCTAACCGTGGGGGGTACTACGGTCGGCATACCCCATATGGCTAAGTTCCTAGACCTTTTGCAAGGTTCTTACAGGAGAATGGCATAGTAGCCCAGTATTCTACACCGGGCGAACCTCAGCAGAATGGAGTAGCTGAAAGAGACAATCATACCCTGATGGATATGGTGCGCAGTATGATAAGTTACTCCACCTTACCATTGAGCTTGTGGATGGAGGCGTTAAAAACTACCATTCATATTCTCAATAGAGTACCAAGTAAGTCGGTGCCCAAAACACCGTATGAGTTGTGGACAGGAAGAGTACCCTCACCAAACCACTTACATGTGTGGGGGAGTCCTACTAAGGCTAAAGTATTTAACCCAAATATTGGGAAGCTAGATCCTAAAACAGTAAGTTGTCATTTCATTGGTTACCCAGAAAAGTCAAAAGGTTTTCGTTTCTACTGTCTAGACAGACATACAAAGTTTGTAGAAACAAGACACGCTATTTTCTTAGAGGATGAAATGATGAGGGGGAGCATGGTAGCTCGAGAAATTGACCTTGAAGAGAAGCGGGTGTATGCGCCCACTCCGATGATTCATGAGCTATTTTTCTCACTACCTGCTGTCGCTGCATCGACAGTGCAAGATATTGTGGTGCCAGCACCTGTTGTTATTCCACCTGTGGCAACAATGAATGATGATGAGGAACCTATTCTTTAGGATCCTGTAGAACCTATTGCCATACATGAGGGGGAGCAACAACAGTCTCAAACAGAAGATGTGCCAAATGTGGAGGCCCCTAGAAGGTCTCAAAGAGTTAGAAAAACAGCTATTCCTGCTGACTATGAAGTATACAACACTGAGAAATTTCAAATGAAGGATGATCCCACCTCATTTGAAGAAGCCATGAGAAGTGATCATTCATCAAAGTGGCTTGAGGCCATAGAAGATGAAATGAAATCTATGAATGCTAATAAAGTTTGGGACTTAGAAATAATTCCTAAAAGAGCCAAAAGCAGTAGGTTATAAATAGATCTACAAAACAAAACTTGGCTCTCAATGGAATATAAAGAGATATAAAGCACGACTTGTGGCAAAAGGCTTTACGCAAAGAGAAGGGATTGATTACAATGAGACTTTTCTCCAGTCTTATGTAAGGATTCCTTTAGAATCATAATGGCATTAGTGGCACATTATGATTTAGAATTATATCAGATGGATGTAAAGACGACATTTCTCAACGGGGATTTGGAGGAAAATGTTTACATGGCACAACCGAAAGGTTTTGTCATGGAAGGAAAAGAACGAATGGGATACCGCCTAAAGAAATCCATTTATGGATTAAAACAAGCTTTAAGACCGTGGTACTTGAAGTTTGATCAGATAATAAAGAATTTTGGGTTTAAAGAGAATGTAGAGGACAATTGTGTCTATGTAAAGTTTAAGAATGGGAAGTTTATCTTCCTTGTCCTATATGTGGATGATATCTTACTTGCTAGTAGTGATGTCAGTCTACTACTGGAGACAAAAAGTTTTTGTCCTCAAAATTTGATATGAAAGATCTTGGTGAAGTCTTATTCATTCTAGGGATCGAGATTCACCGAGATAGAAGTAAAGGGGTATTAGAACTGTCACAAAAGGCATACATAGAAAAGATCTTAAAGAAATTCAGTATGCACAAATGTAGTCCCTCACCAGCTCCTATAGTCAAGGGCGACATATATGGGGATTTTCAATGCCCTAGGAACCAATATGAGATCGATCAAATGAAAGCGGTTCCATATGCTTCAGCTATTGAAAGCTTGCAATATGCTCAAGTATGTACATGCCCTGACTTGGCATTTGTTACCGGGTTACTTGGCAGATTCCAGAGCAATCCTGGAACAGAACACTAGAAATTAGTAAAGAAAGTCTTGCGTTATTTGCAAAGAACGAAAAGCCTCATGATGACGTATAGAAGATCTGATTCACTCCATATAGTGGGATATTTAGATTCTAATTATGCGAAAGATGATAGAAAATCCACGTCTGGATATGTATTCACTCTTGCAGGGGAAGCTATTTCATAAAAAAGCTCAAAGCAAACCGTCACTACATTGTCCACAATGTATGCCGAGTTTGTAGCGTGTTATGAGGCAACGAGGCAGGTGAACTGGATAAAGAAGTTCATACCCAATTTGAAGGTGGTTGACGACATCTATAGACCACTTAAGTTATACTGCGATAATAATCTGGCAGTACAGTATACTCACAACAATAAGTCAAGTGGTGCCGCCAAACACATTGACATAAAGTATTATGTTGTGAAAGATAAAGTCCGGGATCATGCCATAAATCTTGAGCATATAAGTACCGAAAAGATGCTCACGGATCCGCTTACAAAAGGCTTATCACCCAACGTGTTCAGAGACCATGTAGCTAGCATGGGTTTAAGGGAAAGCCTATAATTCCTGGACAAAAGAAGGCACAAAGTTAAGTATCTATTTCAGAACAGAGTGGTGTGTTGTAGCTGTTAAATCTATCGACAATTGACCGTGACGATGAAACATGCTCTATGCACTAATCTGTAATAGAATGAACAAAAGTAAATGATATGAAATTAAAAGATGGTAGTGAGATCAAGGGGAGAATGTTAGTTGATATCCACCAATAGGCCCATAGGCCCTTGGATATACGCCCTGATCGGGGGCGCCCAACCCTAATATGGTTGGTGGGCCCCTGTCGCACAGCACTATAAAGAAAGGTGAGGATCAGGGCTCTAACTACGAGGTTGACCGGAGCCGCCGTGACCCACCAACAGAAAACCTAACCTGTTCCAAAGTGAGTGCTGCCAGCAACGGGAAGACCCACTGACTTCGCCGCCACCAACCTCACCGTTGCCCCTGCAGTGCCACCATTGGGACGCTGTACCTCGCGTCGCCGTAGGGATTGCGACTGCACTTTATCTCCGATCGCTGCGGGCGCACTAGCTACTAAAGTACACCAACAGATGTTTGTTTTACCCGCTAGATCTACACCTAGAGTTTAGAACTTTCTAGCAAGGAGGTTGGCGGCCTATATATACCCATGAAACCCTTCAGACCAAACTCCATGCCAAAACACAAAGCAGGTCCGGTCCTTGCGTTGCATGCATGCACACTTGACACACTTCATTAGCCAGCCACTTCCCATTGTAGCAAGCAAAAGCAATCGATCGACAGCAGCTAGCTTGATCTCTCATTAGTTAATCATATTATTAGTAGAGCATTTCTTGGCCCATTATTCCATTTGGAAGATGAAGAAGGCGTCCAGGTACCTGAAGCAGCTCTTCTCCTCCATCGTCGCGGCAGTGAAGGCCAGGTCCACCGCCGTGATGGGTATCAAGGCCAGCTCCCTGCGGACGCGCCTCATCGTGCTCGGCATCACGCGCAACAAGAAGCTCCTGCTCAGCGCCATCCAGAGCAAGATCCACGCCATCATGGGAGGCAGTAGTAGCCACAGCAGCAGCAATGCGGTGGGCGCCAGCCGCGGCGGCGGCGGCGGCGAGAGCGAGCGCCTGTTCCTAGCCAGCAGCGGCGCCAGGAAGGCCGCGCTGCTGCAGAGCCTGCCGAGCTTCGCTGTGGAGCAGGAGGCGAGGGCGGTCGTCCTGCTCAGCAGCCTGCCGAGCTTCGCGCTGGAACGGAACGCCGCCGCCTGCGGCGGGCGCCAACGAGGACAAGGACGTGGTGGAAGCAGCAGCAGCAGGCGAGAAGCATCTTGCTACCGTGGACGACGCCGCCGTCGCCGCTCCTGCAGGGTCGGCGGCGGAGGGCGAGTTCCGGCTGGAGGACGAGATCGACCGCGTGGCGGACGTCTTCATCAGGCGGTTCCACGAGCAGATGATGCTGCAGAAGCTCGAGTCCTTCAAGAGGTTCTGCGAGATGCTGGAGAGGGGCGCCTGAATGTCTATATCCCACTCGCATTGCATGCCAATCTTAATGGTTCATCTAATAATTAATCAAGGAAGATCAACTTCTGTCGGGGTCAGGGTGTAGTTACTTACTTCAAATTAGAATAAGTGACAAGAAATCGAGTTTGTTTCTTGGATTCTTACTTTAATTTGGGAGTGTTCGTTTGAATGTGAGAAGAATGATGGTCTCGTGCTCCTTTTTTTATGGGAGGAGAATTGGTGTGATCAAGTCCGATGTATGACTTGACGGTTATAAAAGTTAACTGAACACTAAATGAAATTATGGGTTTCCAATCCATGTCGTGTTTTAGGATGCCCATATTTTTCCACATTCCTAAATTGATTATATTAACTAATTTTTATCCAACAAAATGAGCATCAACACTAATTCTCAAGGTCTAAAAAATACAACTATTTATAATACTGAATAGATATAATTAGATTAATTATGAAGTATATTTTTATAGTAAACATGTTCTCAAAGATGTAAATATTGATATATTTTTTGTAAATTTGGTCGAACTAACAAATTTTGACTAAAGTCAAACCTTACATTCTTTTCTGTACTGAGGGAGTAGGTAAGACATAACCCATGGAGATTGTGACAAATGTAAGGATCTGCTTGATACGGTGTTGTTTGTCTAGCTTCAGCTCCTTGGGTCCAGTTTAGTTCCAGAAAATTTTGTCAATTTTTTCAGATTCCCCGTCACATCGAATCTTTGGACGCATGCATGAAGTATTAAATATAAATAAAAAATAAAACTAATTACACAGTTTAGACGAAATTCACGAGACGAATCTTTTAAGCCTAATTAGACTATGATTAGACACTAATTACCAAATAACAACGAAAAGTGCTCACAGTGCATTTTGCAAAAAATTTCGCCATCTAAACATGCCCTTGCTACGAGAGTCAGGGCCAGTGAAATCAAAAAATAGCTTCACCAGCTCATAGTTCATTTTAAGAATAGAGATAAAAATGAGTCTTACTAGAGTACACGAAAAAGCTAGGCAGAGTTCCACGAAACTAGGTCTAAAAGTGTGATATCTAGCAATGACAATTTTTTTTTTGATGAAACCATTAATTTGCAAAGCACAATATATGAGTGAATAAGGGCGTCCTCAATGGTCCTCAAATAGCTAGTTTAGGAAAGAATTCTATTGACTGTCAAGGAGAGAGATCAAACAGCTAACGACTTTAAATAGCTAGTCTAACGTGATCTCTTAGAAACAACTCTCTCACAACTCACACGAACCTCCACTACAGTGTTCTTTTGTTTATTATTTCTAAGCTTTATCTAGATAGCTATTTATAAGTTGACATTGAGGACGTCCTGATGGAGGATATGCAGCCTGTTCGTTTCGGCTGAAACGATCGTGGATTATAAGCCAGAAGTACTGCTGGTTGGTTTGATGTGAGAGAAAAATACTGTTCCAGCTTATAATCCACAATCGTATAAACCAAAACGAACAGGCTGATGAGCAACTGCACTAGGCATAACCCTCTATACATACAGCTCAAGGTCTTGGTGTTGTCAGAGCAATAAATTAAGACATAGCGCGAAGGTAGTGGAACAACTACTTGTAGCAATAACAATTGCCCTGTTCACTTGGCTGATAATTCATAGCTGAAAGTACTGTTGGCTAATTTATTGTGAGAGAAAAATATTATTCGTTAACTGAAAAAATCCGGTTTATAAGCCAAGCGAACAGGGCGAATAATAAAGGGCTTGGTGTTGTCAAAGCATAACATGACGTAGCGCCCGTGATGGAACAACTAGCAATGTAGAATGTAGTAAAATTAAAAATAAGTTGCATAAAGAATTGGACAACATACTAACTGTACAATTGCACGACCCACCTTGCTTTCACATAGTACACTAACGTTAGAAATGATCAAGATTTTTGCAAAACATGTTTCTTCCTGCTGAAAATGCTGGCCTTTTCCTTTATTTGAAAGGAACGAAGTGCCTGAGCACTCACACATGTGAAATCAAGACGCTTTAAGAGGAGGCACGCCAAAGCTGTCGAGATTCGAGAATATCTAACCACTCAATCTCTGTCAAAGAGGTTTTACGATGCCTTCGAACAATGCAGCATTTCACATCTGTCGGCCTTGATAAAAGCTCTTTACAAGAAAGCAAACAAATCTAAGGGGTCCACATTTAAAAAGCATGACGTGCATTGTCCACAGGGTGTTTCCACAATGGAGGGCCCAATGCAACAGTGCTACTCAGGAAAGTGTGGATCGCCTCTAACCTCAGACAGATTCTCCAGGAAACAAAGATGAAGGATAAGTACACTTTGTAAGAGTAAATGGACGCCTGATGAAAAATACTCAACTCCCTCGGCGTACCAAATTCAGTTCTAGAAGAGCTTCAGAAAATTCCGTCCAAACCTTATTTGGAAAGCGCACACATAAAATAAATAAATGTTCTTTGCATGGATCCTTATCCAGAACAAAATCCTCACTACAGATAATTTGCAACTAAAAAATTGACCTCATCAAGATCACTGCGTCATGTGCAATGGGCCATTGGAATCCAACCTTCACCTCTGCCTGCTATGCCCTTTTGCTACAGAGGTCTGGAACCTTGTGTTGCCATGGGAGCACTTTGTAACAGACTTAATCCAGCCTCAGATCCAACCAAAAGAAATAAGAGCATGGTGGAAAGAAGCGGCACCCAAAGTCCCAAGGGAACGACGACGACACTTTACGAGGTGGTGATTTACACGATGTGGAACATTTGGAAGGAAAGAAATAGAAGGATTTTCCCAGGCATGACTATAGATGCTCGACAAGTGGCCCTCAAAGCCAAGTTGGACATAGATACGCGCTCTAGGGTCCATAGATGCTCGACAAGTGGCCCTCAAAGCCAAGTTGGACATAGATACGCGCTCTAGGGTCCTTAACAACCCGACTTACCCATTCTCTGTTTAACCCCCGTTGGGGGATGTGCTCGGTGTCTTCTTTTTTCTGTGTGTCCGGTGGGACTTTCCGGTCTACTGGACCTTCCTGTACATATAAACTTCTTTGCTTCCTTAATTGAGAGACAATGCTCCTGCCAGGTTTTCGAAAAAAAAAATATGCCATTAACTCAGATATTTGTTCCAGCGCCCTATTTCGTCCCAAGTTTCAAAACTAGAAAGTAATACATGGACAGGTTGACAAAAATGGTACCTTCAAATATTCAATATGCAGCATAACCAGAGGGCAGGTAGCAATCTCAATTTCAAGCAAGTCAATACAGGTGATATATGGGAATATCTAGTCCAATTGTTTTTCAGTGAAAACTTGAACCCAATCCAGAACTTTATGGCAAAATTGCTATAGATGCAGTACTCCATATATGCCGTTGATATGGTTTAGGAATTTGGAAGTCGATTTGATGCATAAACCATGCTTTTCAAGTTTCCAAAAAAATGCTATGACCTCACTAGCAAAAGGGGTACTTCAGGTTTCCACCAAAATGCCTTACAGGTTACAGGTACATCGTTCGGCATCATCATAAATATTGCAATATAATATACAATAAACAGTCGACAGCATTTTCCCCCACAAAATACGTTGACAAATTGAAAAAACAGAAAACACAGTAGTCCAAGAAAATATCACAAATATAGTTAACAGTAGAAACCAGCCAATGTGAAAACATAGGAAATCACTTACTGCTACAAGCAAAAGGCAGAAATTAAGAGTACATTTTCTTTTGACAGAATCAACTAAACATTACTTAAGGAATCATTTGTTAAAGCTCAACGAAAACAACCAATACTATAAATGATACAAAGGGAGCACCAAATTACAAGTTGACCTATGATGCACCAGAAAAGGCACAAGTATTCACCAATGACACATATACAGACCCTTTCAAATGTGGCTGACAGACTTGTTTTCAGTATGTACAAATTTAGCAGCATAACTAAGGCATATGCTTATAGATTACATGCATGTGGAAAGCTTAAACAATAAATCAGAAACTAGTTGATGGCAAATGGGAAAGAAGACCCACAGGAGGCTAACATGATACCTTTTTCTTTGTCCTAGTATGATGTCAGAAAGCTGATATCAAGCACCATGCACGCATGCTCGGATGCTCCATAGGATGTACATGAGAACACAAATTCACATTTGTATAATGGCACAGGACACATACACTTATGTTGAATTGTTGATCTATTTGATATTTGGGCAATCAACATGCTGCAACCTGTACCCATTAGAACCCCAATAGTAACCACTAGTATTCTATTGATTGTATGGTAGACTGGCATTAACATGCTCTAGTTTTAAATTGTCTTCACATAAATGTATGTTTGGAATGGATCTTAGATAACCTGTGTGAATGTGCAATTGTCCCATCTAGTATTTGTTGTTCCAGTACCAGGTTCTAGTAGGCTTCTTTGGACAGAGAGGTCAACAGCTCATTAATTGTTTTCTTTTCTATACTTATGCTACAAATTTTCCCGATTCGTGAACTCCAAAAGGGGAAAAAAACTTCCCAATTCCTTTGTCTATTTTCCTTTCTATACTTATGATCGCAAAGTTTAAGTTCAGGATTCGTTTGGCTAACTATTTTGTATATTTGAAAAAACCAGCAACTAAAGAAAATTTTGGACATCCATCCAAGCTTTAACAATTTAAGTCAAGTATCAGATCTGAATTTTACAGGATTATTTCCCTTTCTTACAGTAATAGTGTCTAATGAGATTGTACCATGTTTTTAATGTTTGGTGTATTTACTATTTAGACATGGTTTTAATATCTAACTTGGATAGTGCTGCCAAATGCAGCAGGATGTTTTAAACTGGTGAAGAGAAACATCGGAGACGGAGGAACCTCATTTGCTGATACGAGCAAACATGCTATGCATAATAAGTGTCTACTGTCCAAGAGTGTATACTGAACCTCAACAATTTTACTAAGAGGCAAGGTACATATATATTATCAGGATATTAGTAAGACAGGTGTTCCACTAGTGATGCAACAATGCTTGATCAAAGTTACCAATTACAACACTTGGGACAAAAATTTGTTCAAATTGGAGATAATATAAAAATTTGTTCAAATTGGACAAAAATTTGTCTAAAACAAGATTCAAATACGATACTACTATAGTATAATTTCCAATTCGCATGTGGAGCATGTTGTAACTTGTAATACAAAAGCCATGTTTGGGCAAAAGCAATCAGCAGTTGGGGAGTTCTATTGTGTAAAAGAACTTTTGAATGGAAAGCTATAATTCCATCTCAGCGTTTAGCCCCCTCTGGTATGCACTATCGTGTAAAAGAACTTTTGAATGGAGACCTATAATTCCATCTTAGTGTTTAGCCCCCTATGGCATGCAATGGTGATTCAGTCATTCAGGTACCATCTACATAGAGTTGACTTTAAAGCATTCACCCGTTCCTCAAAAGTTTAAGCTGCTGAAGAAAACAGGCAACCTACTACTTAAAACACTCTGCAGTGAACTATAACTGCACTCTGATTTCTGAACTCAACAGTGGTAGGGACATGTCGATCCATGGGATCCTCTTGATGTCACTTTGAACAGACGAGACCCCTTTAAAGCATCACGATTATGGTTTTCCATGTATTTGGGCCAACCAGGTCTCAAACACAGGACCTCTGATTTTTTTATGCCAAATTGATTACATGTATAACCAATGTCCTAAAAGCATAATATTTTAAGGAAGTGTGAAATCCACGGATACTTCAACACACTGCTTGCAGCATGCACCACACAAATAAAACTTTTGAATGGCAAGCTCATATATATATATATATATATATATATATATATATATATATATATATATATATATATATATAGGCTAAATAAGACACCAGTGTATGGAAATTGAAACTATGAAAAAGTAATAAGTGATAACAGAGAAATAATTTATCATCAAAGGCTAAATGGCAGAGTTCCTTGCACAAGGTGCCCACAAGTCACAAGCCAAGTAAGAAACAATGAAGCCAGAGCTACCGGTAGTGTCAAGAATGAGCTAGCTCGTAAACTTTCTTTTAACTTTGCCAGTACAAGATGTATAACCCGAAAACTGAAGGTGCAAAAATAAACTTTTTCTGTTTGGCATCACATATTTGTCCACCATCATCAAAAGACTGCGACAGCACAACACATGACTAATGTGGCAACCCCTTCCTTTCAAAAAAAAAAAAAAGAAAGAAAGAAATGTGTCAACCCCAATTAATCGAACCGAACAAGTTCCCTTGGACACTCTGTACCCTACCTAGTGGCAAATGGTCTTATGACTAATGTGAAATAGTCAGCACAGATCGCAATTAACAACAGGACAATAAATGTACAGCATTTCTTCGTTCACACTATGCAATAGTAAGCATATGAAAAGGTTCACATGTTGTATTACAGTATTGTGGTGACTACTATGGGAACAAGCATCCAATCAACAGATGTGATGTGTACAAACGTTCATCAATATCAATCCGTTCAACAAAATCATACCTGCAACATGATCCTGCCAACCATGAACTATGTTCTTCTCCTAGAGTGATTGGCAGACACTTGTGATCCCTCAAATAAATCAGATAGCTGGCTCTCCAAATCTTCTGGTGTGTACTTTATATATTTTCCTGGATTTCTTCCCCCGTCCACTTGATTGCCATATCTGCCCAGAAAAGCACGATAAGCTGGAATCACATTTTCAGATATTGATATCTTCAGTTCTTCCCGGAGCTGAGGATCTGGAACTTTCCAGAGTGTCTGGTTCCTGTAAATTTCCTCAAAGGCCATGTTGAAGGTCTTGAACCTGTCCTTGATGGACATCCTCGAACTTGAATGCCCACTGCCACTGCCACTGCCACTCCCGCTACCACTACCACTCCCACTCCCATGTCCATCTTCCTTGAAATAAGACAAAGCCTTGGTCCATGAAAGCCTTAGGTAGCTCTTTGAATATTGTCGAATCTTGCCACTCCGCCTCTTTATCCAGTGATCACCCAAAACCTTTCCTAGCTCGGAATCCTTTACCTTCTGAACAATATAGAGCAAATTGTTCATGGCAAATATGCACTCTAGGGCAGCATCTTCATAGAGCTTAGATTTTTCCTCCAAATTGGCCTCCAGGTAAGATATCAGCTTCAGAAGACGCCTTCCAAAAGGGGTCATGTTCTCCAAGTGTTCCTGATCCTGATCATCAGAACTTCTGAAAGCATCATGATCACTGCTGTCATCAGCCAAGAGTACATCAAGTGTCTCACTGTAAACAACCAGCAACCTCAAATAGTTCATGACATAGCGTGTCATTGGATGGATCTCTCCAGTTGTCATCGCCCTCCGTGAGGTCTCCTGCTGTAACATCTTCCCAAACTCAAACAGGTTACCCCTCACAGCATCCCCAAGCCTATCAAGAATGGCTTGCACGTCACTGATCACACCATCCCCAGAACTTCCCACGCACAAGTCCTTCATTTCAGGGATCACCTCTGCGAGTGCCTCGTACATGTCAAGGATCCGAGGTACCTTCTCTGGCGAGCGGGGGCATACCGCCACGGCACCCCCAAAGCTAAGAATCTGCATAATGCATCCTTTGGTGGACTCAAGGAAGCACTCCTCCATAAGCTCATCGGACGCATCGAGCACATGGTCACAGAGGCGGCGCTCACCAGCCAGCAGCACGCGCACGACCGTCTTGACCCCGTGCACCCACTTCTTCATCTTGTCGTTGAGCAGCTTCCACTCGATGCGCTGCACGTCGTCGATGCTGAGGCGCTCGACGCCAAGCACGGAGAGGTACTCGTCGAGCAGGTCGCGGCGGACGGCACAGTAGGCGTCAGCGAGCTCGCGGGCGTACCCCGCGCGCGCCATCCGGTGGGCGATGGCGCGTAGGTCCTCGACGGCCTCGGGGCGCACGGGGTCGAACACCTGGTCCTCGAAGGGGTTAGATCCCAGGGCGGCGCCGCGCGCGGTGTCCGGGCCGGTGGGGGTGGCGTCGAGGGCGAGGCTGTGCGGCGTGGCGGCGTCGAAGTCGGGGGAGGAGGCGTCGAGGTCGTCCATGGACTCGAGCGAGAGGCGGCGGAGCGAGAAGAAGAGGCCCGTGGGGTCGATGGGGACGGCGTGGCGGACCATGAGGTGGCGCAGCTCCTCCTCGAGGCGCGCCATGGCGAGCTGGACGGCGACGCCGGCCCGCGCGCCCCCTGGGCCGCCGCGCGCGAGGTGGTCGATGGCGACGTCGACGGCGGCGAGGTACTGCGCGACGTCGTCCTCGGGGGCCTCGAAGACGAGCGCCTCCGGGGTGGCGTCCCAGAGCTGGATGAGCTGGTCGGCGGCGTCGAAGGCGGCGGCGGCGGAGATCTCGGAGGCGGAGGAGTCCGGCGCGGAGGCGGCGGAAAGGTCTGGGGAGGGGAAGAGGTGGTCGTTGGTGATGGAGGAGAGGCGGTTGTCGAAGCCGGAGAGTATGCGGATCATGTCGTCGGCGGCGTTCTTGGAGGTGGCGAGGGACTTGACGATGTGCTGCGCCGCGGCCAGGACCTTGTCGCCGCCGGCGGAGGGGGCCTCCTGCTGGGGCGGCGGCGGGGGCACCGCCGACGACATCACCGCGGGTCGGCTCAGCCTCGGGGTGGGGTGGAGCGGGGATCTTTGGAGGCCGAGGCGGAGGTGACTTGGGGTGTTACGCCGCTGCCGGATCTCTCGCTCCTGCCGGCTGCCGCTGCCTTTGTTTGACCGCTGTGTTGGGTCCTTGTGGAGTCCTACTCCTTAGGCGAGAGTGTGTGCGCGGTCGGCGCTGCGTCTCCGGGAAGGCCAAGTGTGTGTCATCCTCACCTGCCATTTGATTTGCTTGCGTGACTCCATCCTCGGCACTGCCTTCAGCTTAATTAATTAATTATTTATTTTAACAAGACGTTGTACTCTGCGCCGGCCGTGCCATCCCGAGACACAGCGCTCCGTTTTTTTAAACTTTTTTATTAAGCGAATTCCCTCGATACCATAAACATAAATTATACTCCATTCAAATTGTTCAGCTGGATTCTACTATAAATTAAAACTAACATCTAGAAACTGTCCCATTTTATTATTAGATTACTTTATACTTGAAATTTGTGTTTTCTGGTTTTATTATTTGATGAGCAATTCCTCTCAACTCATTGAGAACTAAACAGGATCATATATTTGATTTTTGTGTTTTCTTGTTTTCCACTCCTACAAAATTGTTGTTATGTTTTGATACTAAAATAACTATTTTTCCCCTCCCAGCGAAATGAATTGCTACGCTAGAAAACTTCCTGGCCTCGCGGATAATTTTCTTCTAAATACGGTCGACATGTAAAATGGCACTGGGATTGGAGGAACTAAGACAAGCACCGAAACCTGTATTAAGTGGCGAGTCAAGACTAAAATTTTCAGATAGGGTGGACATATGCTAAGTGTAATCAATATTTAATTTGGATCGAACAACATATACCATACTGATCGGTATCTCATAACAATTATAATATAAAACAATAGTTAAAAGGCAGAGGCGAAGACATGAAAAGCACATAATTAACAAGAACTGTTTGTTGATAATTGGATGTAGTTTCTTTATCCGAGACCATTTTAAGAAAAAATTAAAAAATGAATTTTAAGTTATGAAAACTTGAAACTCAAAAAAGTCAAAACTTAGATGATTTCAAATGAAATGGTCATCACTGCAATGTTATAGATCCGTTTGAATACTACAACTTTGATATAAAGTTTCTTTTGATACTTGACTAAAAAAAGTTATGAAATGTTACACCTATTTTTAGAGGTGGACTAAATTGCCAACCACCTTTAAAAATTCATTTATAGAGACGACTGGAATTCCTAGCCATTTCTAGAAGAAATGCCTCCATTTGTGGAGGTAGCTGAAAAGCCTAGCCGTTCCTAAAATGGTATTTTTAGAGGCAGCTAGGGCATTTTTAAAGGCCAAGCGTCTTTAAAAATTGATTTTTGGAGACGGCCTGGCTCGGATACCAGTTTTAGAGACGGATTTTGTAGAGTAGCCTACACAAAAAATAGAGACATTGCTAAAAATCGTTTCAGTTTTTTGACCGAATCAGCAGGGGAGTCCCCTACCTATTTTTTTTGTTTTCAATTAAATAAAAAAATGGATAGTACAGGTTCAGCAAAATTACAAGGCATCAAGGCCCAAAGGAGAAAAAAGGGAATACACTATATAAAATTATCTCTCCACAAATTAAGTAAGTTTTGTCTAGCTGGTTTGGCCTTTGTGCGCATAAAGCCCAGTTCTTCTATGAATCTACTCTTCCATGTATTAAGATTAGCTTGCTCATTGTCAAAGATTACTCCATTTCTGACCAGCCAGATCGCCCAATAGGAGGTGATGATGATTTCCCTGAAGATGGAGCTTCCAAAGGCTTCCCTCGCTGTTATAACCATATCAAGTGGCTGCAGATTCATGTTCCAGCTGACGGGAATGGTGTTCCAGCAGGATATACTGAACGGGCATTCAAAAAACAGATGAAAGAGTGTTTCTTCATGCCCTGTGGTGCAAAGAACACAGCTATAATCTTCAAGAAACATATTCTTCCTCCTCAAAAGGTTTCTTGTATTGAGCCTGTCTCTAAGAAGAAGCTAGAAGAAAAACTTATGTTTGCCCAAGTTGCTTGAACCCCAAAGCCATGAGAATAGGGGGATGCTTCAGTGTACCCTTGTAATCTGATGTATGCTTTCTTGCTACTGTATCTTGTGGATCCCCAACAATAACTCTAAATGTCAGTGTGATTTTCATTGATATTTGAACCATGTATATGATTTTCAATGCATATCAATTGATCAGCAGCTTGCTGTGAGAGAGGTAGACTGAAAACACGACTCATAACTTGTTCAAGTACTGCAGTGAACATTTCTGTTTTCTGGTGAAGGAGTACGGCTGTGGGTACCGGTCCTTAAGAACCTGGTCATGCCCTGTCCATGGTTGTGTCCAGAATGAGATGGTGTCACCTTTGTTTGGCCAGCAGCTTGCAATAGTCTGAAAATTGCCAAACAAACTGATGATCTCTTTCCACCAAAAGGATCCCACAGGGCTCCTGCTGTAGGGTGGGGTTTGATTGTTGGCATAAAGCTTGGACCAAGTGAGCTGAACCCAGGGAACTTCATTTTTGTTATAGAACTTGTCTAGGAATTTTAGCAGTAGAGCATTATTTTGGCTTTTAATGTCTATGATACCTAGTCCTCCTTGATCCTTGGGTTTACATGTTGTCTCCCATGCTACTAGGCATGTCCCTTTTCTATTTATGTCCCCTTCTCCAAAGGCAATGTTTTCTATAAACATCAATTTGTTTGATAACTTGAGGAGGAATTTTGAGGCTGCACATGTAGAATGGGGGCAGGGCAGAGAAAACTGAATTAACAAGAATAGAAACTTGCTTACCCCAGATAGCCTTTTCTCAATTCTATTTAGAAGTGGTGAGTATTCCTGAATGGTTGGTTTGGTAGTTCCCAGGGGTAAGCCTAAGTATGTGAAAGGCATGGTACCAACTTTGCAGCCAAATGTCCTGGCAAGATGAACAGCTCTATCTTCAGATATATTAATTGGAACTAGGAAGGATTTTTCAAAGTTCACATGTAGACCAGTAGAGTCTGAAAAGGGCCTTAGGAGTCCTTTTAAGTTGAAAAGACTTCTACCATCACATGGGAGTATTAGCAATGTGTCATCAGCATACTGTATGATAGGAAAGTCTCCTCCAAAGTCGTCACTGAGTGGGTGTTTAATAACACCATTCTGCCAAGCTTTGTTAATCACTGACTGAAGCAAATCAGCTGCTAGAACAAAGAGGAGAGGTGACGATGGATCACCCTGCCTTACCCCTATAAGACAATTGAAGGATTTTCCATGTATTCCATTTAACAGAACTGCAGAGCTACCTGTGCTTAGAATGTTGTGTATCCAACCAATCCATTTTTCTGAAAAGCCCTTGTTCTTTAGTACATCTAGGATCACCTGGTGTTCAAGCTTATCAAAGGCTTTTTAAAAATCCAGTTTAAGTATGATCATCTCCTTTTTTGATTTGTGACAGAGATGCAAGAACTAGAATGCCCAGGCTAGACAATCTTGTATAGTTCTACCCTTTATGAAGCCATATTGGTTTTGGTGCACCAACTGCAAGATCACAGACTGCAGCCTAGTTGAGAGTAGCTTAGTAATGCATTTTAGGGTATAATTTAGTAGGGAGATGGGCCTGAAGTCATCAACAGTTTCAGGGTTATCCTTCTTTGGGATAAGGGCAATGATGGAGGAGTTTATGCTTCTCAGATCAATATTGGGTGTGAAAAAATCATTGAACAACCTAGTGAAGTCACCCTTTAAGATTTCCCAGCATTTCTTGATGAAGAGTCCATTGAAGCCATCTGGGCCTGGGGCATGACCGTTGGGTAAGCTTCTGATGACTAAATCAATTTCTTGCTGACTGAATTCAGCATTAAGTTGTTCAAGGTTGTGGGCTGTCAGAATGGAGCTTAGGTTGTATGCCATGGAGGTGAATTCACTGCATCCCAGTCTTTGCTTATATGCTTCCCAAAGGATATAATGCCCAAAATTATATGCCCAAAAATCGTTTATGTAGTAGTGATATGCCGAATAATGCCCAAATTTCAGACATGTTTATTTGTTTTTTGTTGTTAAAAGCTAAATATCGTTTGTAGGAGGGTTCGTGAAAATGTCAGATTAAAAAAAATCTAAATATCGTTTGTAGGAGGCTGAAATGCATATTCTATATTAACAAAAAGCACATCGACTTAGCCAATAAGGCGGGTAGTTTGATGGCTTCACAATCTGTTGCAACTTGCAAGACGATAGTGTGTAGTGGATTATATATATTATTACAACTACAGGCATACCCCGCAGGCTATTGCAGGATATTACGAAAACGATTTAGTGGATTGTGTGGTATGCTAACGTGGATAAATAAATGTGTGTTAGTGGGTGGCGTGGTTTGCTAACGTGGATAGCTGGTATGAATAGATGTGTGTCATAATTGTATGTGTTAGTGGGATGTGTATATGGACGGATTGCATGTCGAGATAGATTTTTAGTGAGGTTTAGTATTATAAGAAATATAGATATAGATATACATGCTGCCTAGAGCAGTAGAGCTAGATTGTTAATTCCCGTAAAAAAACGAGCTAGATTGGTAATGATCGCTTGCCAAATTTATCGTTTGTCTTACCTTCAAAACCTCAATCAAATAGGTCATAATTCCTAGATCTAGGGACTATTCCAACTGCCAAAGAGTTATTATTAGAGCAACTCAAACAGCTCGGCTATTCTTGTTTTGAATGCTATTTTAGAATTGGTATAAGCTATTTTAGAATTGGTATAGCAAATGGTAAGCTCCAACAGATGTGCTATCCGATTTTGTAAAATAGAAAACTGGTTATCCCTTAATTTTAAATGACCATATAAAGCCAATCATGTGCGCTAGCTATCTAAAGATGAGAAATAACAAGGCTGTTGTAGAACTCTTCTTTTTAAGGAGTTTTCTATTTTACAAATTAGCTAAACTATAGAATTTGATTACTAATTTTAGCCAAGCCGTTGGTTGAAATCATAATCTATTTGGCCCTTCATTGGATTTCATAGAAAAAAGATAGGCATGTCAAAAAAAATTCTCTCAACTTATGAAATTAATTGTTGTATTTTTGTACAAGAAGTAGCTAGTGTATATATAATATAAGTTCCCACTACCTTTTTCTAAAATATATACATTACTAGAGGTCTAGTTTTATATATGTCATCATAAAAATTGTAATGGTCTTTATCTATACCAAATAATAAAAAGACAAAATTTGTCTCCACCTATTTTTTTGGTTCGGCCATCCCTTAACTAATTTTGTGAATGTGGAAAACTGTTTATAGCCCTTCTCATTATATAACTAAGAATTCTAATCCACTTAGATTTCTCCGATTACGGGTGAATATGAATCTTAATCCAAATAGGAAAAATATAATAATATGGACAACTAAAAATCTTAATCCAATTAGATCTCTCCAACTCCGAGTAACCGAAATAGGAATCTTAATCCAAATGCAAAAATATAAGAATATAAATCCAATAAAGAGGAAAGAAGGGTACAATTTCTTTGTTTAGTTTATTTTCTGTTCTTTTTTCACTTTTTTCTAGTTTGTCCATTTTTACTTGTTTCGAGTTTTGTTCATTTTTACTTGTTCCGAGTCCGTGTTGCTTTACGTTCATTTGGACACTTTTAACTTGTCTTCGAATATGTTCTGATTTTTTCCCGTGGCTATTTTCTAGAGTACATTTAATTTTTGTCACGACTGTTTTCAACTTGGCTTCAAGTATGCTCAGATTTTTTTTCTCATGGATGTTTTTGACACTAGTCGACTTTTCTGATTTTGTTTTCATTGACTGTTTTCAACTTGGCTTCGAGTATGATCAAAAAAATTTCTCATGGATGTTTTTGACACTGGCTTGACTTTTCTGATTTTGTTTTCATTGTTTTCTCCACCTGGATTTTTTGTGTTTTAATAAATATAATAAAAGTAAAAACAAACAATAAATAAGAGATCACATCCATTTTAATCTTTGACTCCTTAAAAAACAAAGATTTTTACCACTAAGTTAATTTAATTTTTGACTCAAAAGCATGCCTCGTGCTACAACTCAGTACGTATTGGATCACATTACAATGTACATGCATGTTTGCTAGTCTATAATAATAAAAAGTAAAAAATGTAACGGTGCAAACCGAAAATGGATTACAAAGTTATCGCATTTTTTATCCATTGACTGCAGTGCATTCGTCGGAATTAGATAGAAAGATAAATAGTGATCCAATACCTTCACCCGCATCTCCAAGCATCCAGAAATTATTTCCAATTATTGAACTGGAAGATAAGCAAGCGAGTGAAATAGACGATGATCAGCAATTAGAAAGACAAACAGATCAAAGTTGATACATATGACTATGTCCCACAAGGTAAAATTGTTATCTATATGTACTTTTGTATCATCTTTCCTTTTCATTGTAATACTGATTCATTATCTCTAATTTTTTAAACTACCTTTGTAAACGTGGAAAACCGTTTATAGCCCTTCTCTTTATATAATTAAGAATCCTAATCCAATTAGATCTTTTCGATTTCGGGTGAATAGGAATCTTAATCTAAATAGAAAAAATATAATAATATGGAAAACTAGGAATCTTAATCCAATTAGATCTCTCTAGCTCCGAATAACTGGAATAGGAATCTTAATCAAAATACAAAAATATAAGAATAGAAATCTAATAAAGAGGAAAAAAAAGATAGAATTTCTTTGTTTTGTTTCTTTTATGTTCTTTTTTCACTTTTTTTTATTTGTCCGTTTTTACTTGCTCCGAGTACGTGTTGCTTTACGTTTATTTGGACGCTTTTCGCTTGGCTCCAAATATGTTCAGATTTTTTCTTTTCTAGAGTACGTTCCAATTTTTGTCATGACTGTTTTCTACTTAATTGGCTTTGAGTATGCTCAGATTTTTTTTCTCGTGGATGTTTTTACACTAGCTCAACTTTTTTTTATTTTGTTCCACCTAAAAAAAAGACTTCTTTTATTTTGTTTTTATTGTTTTATCCATCTGGTTTTTTCGTGTTCTAATAAATATAATAAGAGTAAAAACAAACAATAAATATGAGATCATAGCCATTTTAATCTTTGACTCCTTAAGAAACAAAGATTTTTACCACTAATTAATTTAATTTTTGACTCGAACTCATAACCTGTACTACAACTCACTACGTATTGGACCCCTTGCAACGCACGGGCATGTTCCATAGACTATGTTGGCTACCTATGTTTCACTGTGAGAGGGCAGAGCCGACCGCAGGGATGGAAGGTATGGACGTCTGGTAATGGGCTAACGGCGTACGTACACGCATGATCGGCAGCACATTTGGATCCGGTACACACCGTGACACGAGTCTCCAAGACCGGCGCGGCTTTGTCGCGCCCATCCTTGATAGGGGCTACTGTAGCAGTGTAGCCTGCATCGACCATAAATGGTCCTGTCGCACATCAAGAGAGGATAAAGCAAGCTAGAGCACCATTATACTAAGAGCCTCGTAGTACTTTGTTCTGTTAGATGAAGCTTTCCGATTTTGCCTCCACTAAACAGTTAATCCGAATGTCACCAAGGCGTTTCAGACATTGATGGTAATTTGTTGAAGCTGATAGTTAGTTCAGCCAAAGATAAGCTCTGTATAATCAAAGCCATTTTTTGAGCTCTTTCTTTGCCTATCAAAAATAAGCTTAATAATAAAGGAAAGATAAGGTCACTAAGAGTAGCCATGAGCAATTTTCTACCTGTTATTGGATGTGTCTTAAGATGGACTTGAGAAATTCATTGCTCATTATCTGACAGTTCTAACAAGTAGTACCGGTTTGTGTTTGTGGTGATGTGGTCAAATTGTTATTTTTAATCAATCATCAAATAGATGCTGAAGACACTTAAAAAGATGAATAATGTTGTTGAAAAACACCGATTTCTTCTTCAATATGTGGATAGGGAGAACTCACTGGACCAACGCCACCGCGTCATGGTCTTCAAGAATACATGCAAGAACTATTTTTCTCATTTATAAAACAATTTATCTCAGACCGAAGACATAAACATAATAGCATTCTCATGCTAATGAAAATAGGCTTACACTCAATAAAAAATGGCAATAGTTGCTAATTTTAGTAGTAAGCAAAACTATAATGCAGCCTTGCAAGCTGGAGACACCTCTAAAACTTAACAATAAGCAGGCATCATCGGTATACCAATAAACAATGTACTATAGTACATTGCTTTTCTATACAACAGCAGTACTCTTCATGGCTTTTATATTGAAGACACAAAAACAAGAGAGGCATTTAGACATGCATGAAACTTTTCAGGGATTCAGTTGCTGGCAGGGGTTTCCTTTTATATCATTCCTATGATCTGGGTTATTGATTTAATTTAGTAGGTGAAGTGCTTCAGTAATCTCGTGAACAATTTTTCTACAACTTGATAACCCAAAAAAGGGCTGCTCAGCTGAGAAATGCAGTTCCAGACTCTGTATACCAAAAAAAAGTAAACTTTAGCTTCAGTAAAAAGCTATATCGGAAATGTTTTTTGTGCTTAGTAAGGCAATTGTTGCTTAGCTTCATATATCTTAGTCCTACTCCAAATGCATGAAGATTTTATATGTGGGTAAGGAATAGATAATCAATCAATCCTCGATGAGATCTACCTTGTACTGCCGCACGCAAAAGGATGAAGACACGGCCTGCTTGAGGCGCTTTTCATTGAACAGAATGTGGGCAGGTACTCTGTATTCAGACCTCCCACGCTAGGCGATGTGCAAGAGCATGAGAGCTGGTGGTGGTGGTGGAGAGCTTGCCGAGCCAGCATCGCCTTTGGCGGAGCGCTGACACCGATGCAGGTTTTCAGCCTGTTCGGTTGGCTGGTTCGTTTTGTTGCTGGTTCGTAAAAAATACTGCTGGCTGATTTGTGTGAGAGAAAAATACTGTTCCAACTGAAAATTTACGATCGTTTACGACAAGCCACAGCCAAACGAACATGTTGTTTGTTGCTGTGGTCAGTTGTGCATGGCCAATAAAGGACGGCGACCTCAATCCCATGGTGAGGTGCTTTGATGGTGGCTTCCGCGCAGCTCGAGCTTGCCGCTGCTACGCGGCCGGATCAGGCAGGCTGCTTTGTGCGGCTCGAGCTCGCGCCTCGCGGGTGTTACTGTTACGTGCTGCCACCAGGCCGTGGCGGCCGACAAAGGGACAACCTGTGGCTTCGACGTCTTTGGCCCAGCCGCCCAGCCCCTCAGCCGCAAGTCATCCTGATTTCGCATCATCTTGTTTCCTCTCGGCGCAGCACGCGAGCAACATCGAGCTTCGAGACCGGCGCGCGGCCGATTTTTTTAGCCTTTTTTTTGAATTTTTTTATAAATATGCTCCTGAAGGTATGCTTTCAAAATCTGAACCCTTAGCTCGGTGCCATTGTTGGTGGCGTCGAACTTATACGTCTCGGCGCCATAGATTTTGGCGTCTAGGTCTTTGACTCGATGCAGACGTGGCGGTGACTTGGCAGGCACCTTGGCGCCGTAGATCTTAGCGCCGAGCTTGGCGCCGTGGTTATTGGCGTCAAGTCCTGTCTTACGTATGGGCCCTTCTTTTCTCTCTTCCTCTCTCTCTACCGTTCCCGAGCCAGGGCGACGCCAGAGCTGCCGCACCCCCGCGCCCGCCCCCGCACCCACGCTGGCCCCCGCCGTGCTGGCGCCCGCGGCCCCAACGCGCCGCGACCTCATCGTCAATCCCGTCCTCCACGTCCCCATCCTGCTTCGGTCCCGGCATCCGCGTCCACGTCGCATCGTTGCATTGACTTGGACAGGTAAAATTTTTAATATGCAATATAGGTACTTAGTTAGCTTGAATTGTAGTGCTACTTTGATTATTTTGTAGTTGATTTAGTTAGTGCGATAGATATAGTTAAATAAATATAGTTAGATAGCTAGTGACATAGGTACATAGATATAGTTATTAGATAGCTAGTTGATTTAGTCAGTTTGATAAATATAGTTAGATAGCTATTAGAGAGGTACTATATAGTAGCTACTTTAGACTAAACGAACTGTATTTCAATTTTTGTTTGAATTACTAGATGGACAACCTAATAAGCATACATCATGGAGGCACCGTGGAAAAAGATCGCTATGGATATGTTGAGTTTGTTGAGATGCAAAACGTGCCTGTGTTATTCATTGAGAAGCCTTCATTTAATGAGTTGGTTGTAAGAGCTCGGAAGGAGCTACATTGCCATGGAGCTGATGATGATGTCATCGTAGTGGAGGGTGTACTTCACCTAGGTTTCCCTCCCAACATCCTAAGGAAGATGATCCCAGTTGGGTGTGCAGACCAGTGGGAGAACTATATGAGATCGGCTATGAAGTGTCAGTTCCAAAGTTTGGACGTGGTTGTGCATCGGGTGTTAGTTGATCCCATCCCTCATGGATTTTCTCCACCAATGGATCAGCAGGCACACTTCAACCCTCCCATCTCGGAACCTGATATGGAAGTGGAGGTTGCACCTACGGTTTCCGATGCTCAATCTGTCCCCAATGAGCTAGTTGGAGACGCTTATTAGACTCATGATGTTGTGGCAGACCCTCCTCATTAGATCCCTTCGACACAGAATCATCCGAGTAGTGTCTTATCCGCATGATTATTGGGAGCTTACCCCCTTCGTTACATCCATTTTTTCATTCATTCTTTATTTTTCTACTTATGTTGCAGGAGATATTTCTGACAATGTGGATGTGCCCACTGTTGCTGCGCAAGTGCACTGTGGAGATGGATTCCGTGGCTCCAATAGTATTGAAATTATGAATGATTCAGAGCCATATGAGATGGCAAGGGCTCTTGATTCTGATGATGATCGTCCTGTTGGAGAGCTGACAGAGAGTAATGTTGAGATGCTGAGGCATATCTTTCCCGGCTGCCATGATCCAAGAGTTTACGAGTTCAGCGATCTTGCTCATTCCGATCAGACGTGTGCAGAAGGACGTGATGATGAGCTCCTAGAAGCTCCTGAGGCTGGCCCTAACATGGCAATTAAGAAGGGTAGGGTATTCAAGGACCTCCCTACATTGAAGAGGTAGTTGCATGCGTTTGCAGTGATACGAAAGAGACCTTACAAGGTCTTGTATTCATATGCGGAGCGCCGTTACACAGTTGTGTGTGACAAGGAACGCTGCTCATGGAGGATTTGTGCAAGAAAGCAAAATGTCACCAAAAAGTGAAAGATCATAGAAGTTGTCGGGCCACACAATTGTGCTGACCATGTCACCGAGGGGATCGATGGAGGTCGTCGCTTCTTCAAATGCCCGCGAGAGTGAGTAATTGCTATTACATTTCATTTGTTAAATATGTTTCTCGAATACCCTTACAACTCACAGGACATACTTATTGTAGTCTTTCGAGTCCGAAGAAAACTGTGGGTTCACTAGGTGGGTCGATCCTCGACTAATTTATCCGCATCAGCAGTACATCTACTACCTACAAGATTACATCTTTGATCTACAAAGAGAAGTTAGCAGCGGGTACAAGGAAGATGAAAACGACGACAACAACAATGGTGCAAATTCACAGGAGGCACTCTGCAATGATGCATATTGCACCTGCCCTAATCACAAGAACAATGGGCCTCCGCCGTCACCCCCGCCACCACCACCACTAACAATGGGAGGCTACCGTGGAGAAGGTGCAACACAATTTGCTAAGTGTCCACACTACTAGGACGACCCTATCTTATTCATATGGCACATCCATATATTTGTTGTTTGGTTTAATTACCTAAGGCATGTTAGGTTTAGTCGAAGAAACTATGTACCCTTATTTTATACATGTTCTCACATGCCATTTCTCATGCTTGTTGTTCGCTTCAATTACCTAAGGCATGTTAGGTTTAGTTCAGGACCTCTGTACCCTAGTTCGGTACATGTTCTCATATACCATTTCATATGTTTTGTGTGTTGAATTATATAATGCCCTACTTCGTTAGATTTTGTTTGAAGCATGTGATCACATTTCACTACGTCCGCAATATTAAACTGAATATTAGACCACAAATAATGAAAACAACTACATAATAAAAAATCCAATACTATGACACATTAAACAACACAATAATACTAGAAGTACGTGCCGACAAACTAAATGACATAGTACATGACCTAAGCATGCCCATACTTAAAGTGTATTACATGACAACACAATAAAAAATCCAACAGTAGACAATATTGTTCATGAATAAACCATAGAACTAGCAAGTAATAGAGACTACTGAGTGCAACGAGACCACTTTCCCTTCCTCAAGGCATCAGGATTCTCCTCCATCACTGCTTTCGCTCGGCGTGCACGCTCAAGCTTCTTCTCCCTCTCCTCCCTGTACGCAGCAACACGCCTCATTTCCTCCTCTTCCTTGTGCTCCTTTTTTCAGCCTCCTCTCCACATCTCTTCTCCATCATCTCCTTGTCTTTTGCCTCCCACCGCAACAGTTTCTGTATCCATTCCTTGTCTTTGGGCTTGATCTCAGTGTCGATCGACTGCTCAAAATCACAGAGCGGTGGAGGGGTCTGCAAAAAATGAAATTGTTACAAAACAAAAAAATCATGTAAGGAGTGCTCGGTGGAGGGCAACAAGCCATCTGCCCGGGGGGCGTGGTAGCCTGAGTAACAGTCAAGAAAGGAGAGCAACTCGCAGCCGACGGTGGAGTCGACAACCTCGTCTATCCGCGGCAAGCCGAAGGGGTCTTTAGGGCAGTGTTTGTTAAGATCAGTATAATCAACACACATTCTCCATTCTTTATTCTTTTTCTTAACAAGAACAGGATTAGCTAACCAATCTGGATGATACACTTCTTTTATGAATCCGGCAGCTAAAAGCCGTTTTATTTCTACCCTAATTGCCTCCTTTTTGTCCGGCGTGAATCGTCGAAATTTCTACTTGATCGGCTTAGCGGTCGGCGAGACATTCAAGGAGTGCTCGATCCTCTCCCGTGGTACCCCCGGCATGTCTGCAGGTTTCCAAGCAAACACATCGGAGTTGGCACGTAGGAAGGAGACGAGCGTGTTTTCCTATTTGGGGTCAAGGTGAGCCCCGATTTTCACCATCTTGGAAGGGTTGTCGAGGCCGAGGCCGATCTCCTTGACTTCCTTGGACTTGGCGGAGGCCCGGGGAGGTTCTGGGATCTCCATGTCGTGTGCAGATGCGGTCTTGGCTTCGGCGACCACGCTGGCCATCTAGATGGAGAGGTCGGTGGCTTCGGCGAGGGCGAGACTTTTCGTCTCGCAGGCGTAGGCAACGGAGAGGTTGGCTCGCAGAGACAGGACTCTAGCAGGCGAAGGCATCTTTAACACCAGATACGCATAGTGTGGAACGGCCATGAACTTGGTCAGAGCCGAGCGCCCTAGTATGGCGTGGTAGGCAGTGTCGAAGTCAGCGACATAAAAGTTGATATGTTCCACTCTGTAGTTGGTTGCCGTGCCGAACTGTACTGGTAGGGTAATTTCTCCCAGTGGTCTGGATGCCCTGCCGGGCACCACACCCCAAAAGGAGGAGTCTGAAGGCGTGAGGTCTGTTGTCCTGAGTCCGAGCTCCCTTAGGGCCCCGGCGAAGAGTAGATTCAAAGCGCTCCCGCCGTCGATGAGGACTTTCCTGAAGAGCACCTTCTGAACAGTCGCATCAAGGACGAGGGGAAAACGCCTGTGTAGGGTATGTCGCCTTTGGTCGGCCCCTTGAAGGTGATGGAGATTTCGGACCATGGGCGATAGTGGGGTTGGCGGTAGTTTCTTCGAAGCTATGGCGAGCACTCGTCGGGCGGCGAAGCCTGCCCTTCGCTTTTCGTTGGGCGGGACCCCGAAGATGGTGGCTACCACCTTGTCGTGGTCTGGAAGGCGTTATTATTACCCCCGGTGGTGGCGTCCTCCGTTCCCACCATTGTCGTCGTTGTACTTTTTCTCTGGAATTCCTTAGCCAAACCAAGGCAATCTTTCATCTTGTGTTTGGCGTTCTTGTCTTGAGGGGCATGGACCGTCCAGAATCTTTTTGTCTTGCTTGTCGTGAGTTACGCTTTGCTGCGGCTCATTGACGTTGGCGGCGAAGTGATCCGGTCGGCGGCGGCGTCTTGACAGATTTGAATCCATCCGCCGATCACGTCCATTGTCCCGGTGGAAACTACGGTCGTCGAAGCGATCGATCGTTATCTTTGTCGGTTGTTGTTGCGGTCGTCGTGGCGGTGAGCGTTGTCTTTGTCGGTCGTCGTTGCGGTCGTCATGGCGGCGAGACAGGCGATTAGTGCTCGTGTCTTCGTTAAAACGCACCTCCGCTTCCTCGGCGTTTGGCATCTTGATTGGTTGTTGTGATCATCTTGCCGATGCGGTGGGTGGCTTTCTATTGAACTTAGAACGAAGTTCTCGGTGGTGAAGTCCTCGGATGAAGGCGGTGATGACTTTCGCCTCCGTGATGTTGGGGTAGAATTCCTCATCTCGGAGAAACGTCGATGTAGCTGCGGAGTAGTTTGGACGGCTTTTGGTTGATGCGATTGAGGTCGTGCTTGGTGCTGGCCCGCGCATGTGGCCATGTAGTTGTCGGTGAAGATTCTCTTGAGATCTTCCCAAGAGCCGATGGAGTCTGGCGAGGCTTGTGAACCAACTCATGGCGGTGGCGTGTGAGCATGACAGGGAGATAGTTTGCCATGACGTTGGTGTCTCCCCCGGCGGCTCGGACGGCGGTGGCGTAAGCCTGCAGCCACTGAGTTGGGTTCATCCTTCCTTCATAGGGCTCGACACGGTGATTTTGAAACCACGGGCCTTTGGAGCATCGGAGTGCCCTGGTGAATCGAGGGGCCCTTCCGGTGTCGGGACCAACATCGGCGGTGTTGCCGCGACGATCGGCTCGAGCTACGTCCGGGTTGCCGTATTCTCGCCGTACTCTGGCGACGTCGTACTTCATCTTCATGGCGCCTAAAACGTCATTGGTCGATCTGTGCCGTCGTGCGTCCCGAAGATTGCTGAGGTGCACTCGGGCGTCCTGTTCGACCTCTTGGTCGTGCTGGCGATGATGCTCGGCGCGGTGGCCTCCAACTCCCCCCTAGGGAGGTGGTGACTGGTCGGCGAAGCGACTTTGACTGGGGCGGCGATTGGATCTAAGATCAACTGATCGGCGGATCGCGCTTGTGGAGCACGAAGGTCTCTGAACTTCTCGGATCTCGTTAACCTAACAGTGTGCCGCTTTAAGCATGGCGGCGACCTTGGCGAGCTCTGGCGTCTGCGGGAGGTGAGCGAGTTCGTTGGCGGCCACGGCCAAATTAGCGCTCGGAGTCTTGAAAACGTCGTGGCCGTCAACGCGGAGGAATTCTTCGTTGAGGTTGCGATGAAGGGGCCTTCCTTGTGAATCGATCTGGTTATCTCGAGCGGCCTCGGCCATCGCGATGGCGCGTTCGTTATCACGCCGTTGCGCGCGGTTGGCATTCCTGTTTTCACGGGCGGCGCGTTCCTCGTCTGTTTCACCGTTCCGGGGGGGCTATCGATACTGACGTTGAAAATCGCGCCACCCCGGAAAAGCAGGGGAGGAGGTTGCTTGGTGAAAGTCTCGGCGAGGGGCTCGGTGGATCCTTGAGATTCGGAGTCCGGATTTTCCTCGAGGATAGTTTGGAGGGATGCTCCGAGATCCCGGCCGGCGTGCAGCATGTTGACGGTTGGTGGAAATTGGTCGGCGAGCTGGTCGGCGAATTTGCCCCTCAGGGCGTCCTGATATGTAGTTGCGGTGTTGGCGAGAAGAAGGGGTAGGCGGCCTCGAGTCCGCCGAGCATTGATCATTGATGATCGGGATCGGAGGGTGCTCGGTGCTTAAACAAGGGTGTCGAGCCGACTTCGGCAATGGAGAGGCAATCGGTGAGTTCAGCCGACCTGATCGATAGATTCGATCAGATCGTCGTTGTTGACATGCCTCCTCTGGTAGCAGGGAAGCGAGCGGTGGGTAGCTGATGGAGCCGACCTCGAAAGTGGTTCCGAGATTGGATTTGCAGTTGCGGGTGCGAGGGTGGTCGGTGTAGAGCATATCCGCACCGACTCGAGAAGCTCTCCAACTCCGTCGGCATTGATGACCCACGTGATGGATCCGACCGTGAAGATCTAGCCGGGCTGCGGGAGGGACGAAGAGCCTGCGGAAAAAACCATCTTGTTCAACAAGGAAACAGCACGCACACCCCTACCTGGCGCGCCAACTGTCGACAGAATATCGTCGGCAGTCCACCGAGGGGCACCCCGCGATGGTAGATTAATCGGTAGAGGAGCGTGTAATTGAGAACAAGAAGGCAACAGAGACACACGAGTTATACAGGTTCAGGCCATCGGTACGACGCAATACCTTACTCCTGTGGTCTGTTGATTTGCATTAGCTATCGTATGGTTTGCCGTCAATTCGTAGGGGGTCCCTGCCCGCCTTATATGGTCCGGGGGGCAAGGTTACAAGTCGGTTAGATCTGAGAGATAACCGAAAAGTAATAACAGATTACAAGAAACATGGGATCGTGTATATCCTATCAGATCTCGTAATATCTTTAGGATATCCTCTCCGTGCCTTGCGGGGGTCGCCGAACAGAATCGTGCCCCGCAAGGCTCCTTCTTGCGGGCTGGGCCACCCCTGGAGGCATAGCCCATGTGACCTGCCATGGGTATCCGGGGTCATACCCCCACAATGTCATATGACACAAACATCAATTTCTCACCATCTTGTTAATGCGGCGCTGATGAAGTGCAGGCTCAAACGCAAAATTGGAACACATTCAATATATCTGCCTATACGTGTCCTCTTCATCGGACTTGGCTACCTTTGCAAGGATCGCCGCAAAAGCATATGGGCACTGGAACACCACTAGACAAAGGCAATGGGTCGAAGGCATTTCCGGCCATTACTACAATTTAGCCATTTTCGTTCTAAAATCGAAAGCAATTAACATTAAACCCTACACCTAGGGTTTCCCATTTGATCCACAACAATAAAACCATATCATAACAACGTGTGCTGAGGTTACCTTGGTTTGGTAGCTTTTCTATGCATTGGCATCCTATGATTGTATAATATAAATATTAAAATTGAATGAAACCCTAAGTAACGACGATTCTTAAGTTGAAAAATCCGATTAATATATACCGAATCGATTTGAAAAAAAACTAGGAGGGAGCAAGGATACCTTGCTCTCGAAGATCTACGGATCAAATAAAAGTTTTCAAGGTCCAATATACTGATTCGTGAGGTAGGACGAAGTGGGGAGAGAAAAAACCCGAGAGAGAGGAGAAAGAAGAGGAAGAAAGCTCGGGCAGGAAGGTTGGGCGTCGGGTTAAAACACCACCTCAGCGCCATAGATCTTGGCGCCGTTCTCAACGCCAATAACCACGGCGTCAAGCTCGGCGCCAAGATCGACGGCGCCAAGGTGCCTGCCAAGTCACCGCCACGTTTGCGCCGAGCCCAAGACCAAGGCGCCGAGATCTATGGCGCCGAGACGTATAAGCTCAGCGCCACCAACGACGGCGCCGAGCTAAGGGTTCAGATTTTAAAAACATACCTCCAGGGACATATTTGTGAAAAAAATTCAAAAAAAGGACTAAAAACAAAAAATTCAGGGCGCGCAGAGGAAAAGGCGGCAACGAAATCAGGTTCTGAAGAATCTGACGAGGTGCGGAGAGTGCGGTAGCTGGCGGCGCGTGAAGAGGGCAGCTGGTGGCGTATGAGCACGAGCAAGGGAGGGCAGGTTGTGAGAATTCGCGATGACCGATGAACCAAGGTTCGTAGCTTAGCGGGTATTCATGTTTAAAGGACACGTAGTAAAATTGGATGCTACATTCTGTGGTGCCGGCCAATGCTTCGTCGTTGTTCTTCGCCGAAGCAGAAGAGTATGTGTACAGTAGTATGCCTTTATGCTTCTCACGCCAAAGGCTCCGTTCGCTTGAGCTTATTCAGAACTAAATTTTAGCCTCGCAACATTTCAGCATAAACATCAGCATAAAGCCAAATTTTAGCATTACGTGCAAATCTTTGAAAAAAGAGCAAGTTTATAGAGATAACATCATGCTAATGCCAGGCATTTCACGTGCTAGTTAGTTGATTGTACTCAGGGAATTTGTCGCACCAAATTATATCTACGCTTTGAACAGTGCAACTCGTGTCTTGACACCAAGCAGTAAAGCACTGCGATAAGCCAACTCTAGAATAGGTTTTACTATGATGATACTGGGGATCAGCGAGCAGTGCGCGGATGCACGCAGCAGCGGTGATCAAACGCCGCGTCGTGCTCTAGCTCTTGACTGCTTCATCTCCCTTTGCTCATCCTTCTAGGGTCTGCCAAGAAAACGAGTAGGGATGGTGCGGCAGGGACAAGGTACTGTTCTGCTGGTTGTATTTTGGCTAATTTAATAGTGTTTGTATAAGAGAGAATAAGCCGAAATAAGCATAATCCGGTTGAAAAGTAGATGAGCAGAACAGGGTGAAGATGTGTCCAAAAAAAGTCTCCGTAGAGATGTGTACATCTCAAATAGTTATCATTACAACCTCAAATTCTAGCTAAAAGGGCATAAGACTGCTAGGCACTCCTTTGCGATCCCACCACATCAAATGTCCAGCACAAACTGTAGGAGCTGAAGGCTCTGTAGTTTACCCAACTGAACTTTTAAGTTCACGATTAATTCTAAACTGGTTATCTCTTACGTATATTTCAGTGTGTCAAAGATTAATTCCATGTTATCCAATTTTAGGAGAATCCATCACTGGAGCAAGTTAATTCTAAAACCAGTATATTCATTTGTTCTTGCATTGTTGCTTGAATAACAGTAGAGGCTTTTGCATGTATGCCATTAAAAAATTTGTATTTACACACAAGCCATTAAAAAAATTAACCGCACACGAGTGCCATCGTTCTGAATTTCTTTGCTCTCCAAGCCATTCCGTCGGTGTTCCGTTCGTTTTTCACCGTTACATGTGGACCCGTTCAGTATAAAGGTCCAAAATACCCCTCCCATCCCTATCTCTCTCTCTCTCAAACTCTCTCTTCTTGTGCGCACGGCGGCAGGCGAAGGAAAGCTGATCCTAAAACCCACCCTCCCCCGCGTGCGCTCCTCGATCCTCATCCCGTGCTCGCCAAGGGACGAAACCGAAGACGGCATAGCCACATACCACAGCAGTCAGCATGCCGGCCACACCAAAGCCAAGCAAGCAGCTTAGGAACCCACGCGCCTGGCGCCTCCCATCCCTTTTGCCTTGCTAGGCATGAGGCGGTTCGTTAGTGGCGGGATTTTTCCTTGCATTCCGCGCGCCGCGCGTGTTCGCACCTCGGCCCCTCGGCGCCGTTCAACGCCAGCTGGAGCAGCGGGAGCTAGCCCCGATTTAAAGCTCGATTCGTGGGGTTGAGGCATCGGGCCTGCCGATTGCCCAGACGCCCATTGTCCGCCCAAAATTTGCTGCGTCCTCGCCGCAAATTGCTTCCGTGATCCCGGCGCGCGTGGTGCGGCGAGGATGGGGAGGGGCGGCGGCGTCTTGGCGAAGCCCATCCAGCTCGCGGACCCGGTGGCGAAAGAAAGCGGAAGTATCAGTGCCTCCGGATGGATCTGACGAGAGCTGCGGTCCGCGCCAAGAAGCTTCGCCGAGCTCCTACGGCAGTGGCGCGGGCGAAGCTGACGAGCGCCCCGCCGCGCGGCGTCATGGCCGACACAGGCAGGCGCTCCACAAGGCCGCGAGCATGGCGCGCGTTGCTTCGAGCCACTCCCGCCTCGCCGCTTCTTCACGCTCAACCCGGTGTCGGGGCTCCCCAACATCGCGCAGAAAATGAGCCCGTGCTCGGCATGATCTGGGACAACATCGCGTGCCTCCACACCGGCGGCCTCGCGCCGCTGGGCCGACGCGGCCGCCACCTCGCCTCCCCTCGCCAACGACAACTCCCACGCCGCCAAGTACATCGCCGAGGAGGACGGCGTCGCGCCCCTCGTCAAGCTGCTCAAGGAAGGCACCAACGAAGGTCGAGGCCACGGCCACGGCGCTCGGGCTTCTCGCGCAATGAGGACAGCGTGGAGAAGCTTCTCCACTCCGGGGTGTGCTCCGTCTTCGCCGCGGCTGCGCTCAAGGAGCCCACCGATGCGTCGCGCAAAGGCGCGGTTGCGGACGCCATCGCGTTGCTAGAGTGCCATAGCCGAAGTGCCACGACTGTTCGCGTGAGAGCAACGCTGGCATCTCGTGACCCACCCTCGCCTCCGGAACCATCAGAGCATAGCGCGGTATTACGTCGGTGTGAACGGTTCCGGAACACCGTTATCTGCGGCGGCAGCAGCCATGACCATCGTGGAGCAGCTCCTCCGCGATCGTGACGCAAGGGGGCGGCGACGACTGCTTTGCTCCCGTCGGCGACACCTCCGGCGCCGCTGCATCCCCCCTGGCGCGCCCCGACACGAGCTCCAGCCGCCATGGCCGCTTGTGCCCCTGCCCGCCATGGCCGTCGACCACGAGACCTCCAGCGCCACACGCGGTCGATCGGTCCACCACCCACCAGCGCCACACCGGCCGGTCGGTCGTGCCGCCGCATGCAGAAGGCCCATACCCACCCGCGCGGTCTGGCGCTTCGCTTCGTCTCTGCCGGCGTGCAGAAGAGAGAGAGTTTGAGAGAGAGAGGATAGGGATGAGAGGGGTATTTTGGACCTTTATACTGATCGGGCCCACATGTAACGGTGAAAAACGAATGGAACACCGACGGAATGGCTTGGAGAGCAAAGAAGTTCAGAACGATGGACTCGTGTGCGGTCAATTTTTTTAATGGCTTGTGTGTAATTACAAACTTTTTTAATGACATGCATGTAAAAGCCTCGTAACAGTATGCCCCAAATCACAACACGTAAAATTATTTTATTATATTTTCCAGTGTGGTTTATATTGACTAACAATGATCTATATGCTATTTATTCAGATTGCTGTGGAAGAAAAAATTTGAATATTATAATGGTAGAGATGTGGTATGTACAAATCATCTAGAAAAATTGAGAGGAAGAAATACAAAAAAAAAAGATACCTTGTTCCCATTTCATCGAACACATTATCCATGGAAGCCGCGATGCCGACCGGCACTGAGTTCTTTGGTCGCTGGCAACGGCGAGCACATGGGAACACATGGCAGCTGGCGCTGTCCAGCTGTTGTGTTCACCATCGCTGGGTCGGGATCGTTGCAGATTGGTGCCGCCGCCGCCGGTCAGTCTCGTGCGGGCGCCGCCGCCTCCGGCCTAGCGCGCGGCGGCGACGTGGCACCGGCGCGGGCGGGCTCGGCTTCCCAACGTGGGTTGCGGCCGGTTCCACGACGCGTGCGCGGCCAGCCACCGGGCGCGCGCTACTCTGGCGGCACGAGCTTCGTGGGCAGACGGCACACGGCGGCTCCACCGGTGCGAGCGGCTGCTCCCTAGGCGCGGCGGCCATCAGGCATCAGCTTGTAAGGGTTGCGTAGCTGCGGCGAGGAGGGGTCACAGGGGGAAGGAGTTGCTTGCGCGGGAGCGCGGAGGACGACTAAGCAGTCCTGCGACCCACCCTAGCACGGGCAGGGTACGGGAGCGGCGGTCCCGGCGCGAGCGGGGGTGCAGGCGTGGGCACTCTGGCCACCCCGCAGCGGGCGGGGGCACGGGTACAGTGGTTGTGGCCACGCCGCGCGCGGGCGTGGGGCTCGCAGAGGTCGCCTGGTCAGTAAAGGCCAGAGGGAGGCGGTGGTCCGGCGACGGCAGCGAGAAGTCGCATGCGAATCACGAGGTCGAGACGAAGGCTCTGGAGACGCAAGCTTCTGTGGCCATTTCTACACGCTCGATCAAAATCCGACGGCTGAGAAAAAAAAAACAGGCTACGTGGCCGAATCAGGTGCGAGAGAGTCTAGTGCAACTTTCGTCTAGTAAAAGATTAGACCGCAGCGATGGACGTCTGGTAATGGGCTAACGGCGTACGTACACGAACCCATTCCCAAGGAAAGTGCGATGTCACGGCGTGGCTGGCCAACCACAAAACCACAGCCACAAACAAGGAATCACAATTATTGCTGGGTGGGCCGGATGGCGACGGGTTTCCGCGTCCCGAAACAGCCCGGACCCGGGAGTGACAGGATAAGACGATTAGTTTGTTGCATAGACACTGGCTGTGGCACCACGTCCATCTTTATCTTGTAATATAAATAGTAATACGTAGATGCCTTTCGCCTTGTATATACTGCTATTGTTTGCTACTCCCTCCGTGCCAGAAGTAAAGTCATCGTGGGATGCGTGTAAGTAAGATATTTTCAACTTTAACTAAGTTCGTAGAAAACACGAGCAATATTTATATCTCCAAATAAATTTATATTATAAAAGTATATTTAAGAATCTATTTAATGATAGTAATCATATATTATAAATATTAATATTTTTTATAACTAATTGGTTAAAGTTAAAAAAAAGTTACTTCTTGAAAAACGAGATTAACTTCTATTTTAGGACGAAGGGAATACACTCTTCTTTACTTCACACAAGATTGCTTGCTACACTAGCTATGACTACATTTTTGTCATGGTAGGGTAGGGTTAAGGTGCTACCTCCGTTCTAAAAAAACAATTATAGTAGTATCATTGCTTAAACTATCTTAAATTTTGACTAAATTTATAGAAATGAATATCACAATTTATAGCACCAAATATATATACAATGAAAAATATTACCTAATGATACTTATTGATACCGTAGATATTTTTATTTTTCTAAATAAATATGATCAAACTCAAGATGGTTTAATTTGATTATATTTTTTCTAAACACAGGTAGTGCATAGCTAGCTAGAGAACGCCAGTAAATACTTAAGGCCCCTCTGGATTAGAGGATTTTTTCTTGTTTCCTGTTTTTTTCTATGAAAATAAATTAATTCCGAAATTTCTACAAAAGTTTCTACGTTCCAAAAGTCCTTTAAACATGTACAACAATGAGGCCAACAGTGAGAACTGATCAGGTCTTGCACCGAGGCACCAAATACAAGGCACCATCCAAACTACTTCGACTAACATTGTAGTCACACTTTTTTCCGATATATGTTGCAGTCATTGCTACCAAAATCATTAATACATAGGCCTAAGTTGGTTTTTAGAGGCACGAGTCCATCTGCATCTGTATTATTGTCTGTGTCAATTACATATATCTGAATCGACGCTGCGTGTTCACCTTTGAAAATCGACTAAGAAAACAAAAAAGGGAAGCCTAACCCATTGTCGATCCACTGCCCGCCTTGCACCGTGCTTCCTCCTCCATCGATGCTGGATCGTCAAATCTTCGCCCCAAATATGTGAGGTGGTGGCGGCGCTCGACGCCGGATCCGGCTCACCAAAGCCCGCCTTTTTGGCCCGGCCCGAGCCTAGCCCGGCCCGACCTTCTTCGTGCCCGTGCCGGCCCGACCCGGGGGTAGCAGGCCGTGCTTGGGCTGCTCCCCCAGCCCGGCGGGCGGCACGGCACGGCCCGGCCAAAAAAGGGAGGCACAGAGCCGGCCCGCTACCTAGGGGAAGCACGACGCGGCCACTCTCACCGCTCCCCCTGTCAAACCCTAATCCCCATTCCCAGTGGGAATTTCCCACCCACCGGCCACCAGCCGCGGCGCCTCTCTCTCTCTCTCACTCTCGCAGTCACTCCTACCACCCCCCGCGCCCACCAGAGAGCAGAGGATCCTCACCTCCGCTCAGGCGCTGACCTCGACAGATTCGGCGTCATGCGTCAACCTCCGCGTGGCTAAGGGCTCCTTACCTCCACGCGGTCGCGCCCTGGAAGAGCCGCCGTCGGCGTGCCCCTACGGTCCTACCTCCTCTTGCTGCGCGCGGCCGTCGGCGTCGGGTGCGGCCGGATCAGCCACGACCCTCTTCCTCGCCTTCAACCCCACGCCTCTGGAAGCCGGCGACCCCGTGGGGCAGATTTGCGGGAACAGCAGCAGCCACTACACCGCGAACGGCGCCTACCACGCCAACATCCAGCGGCTCGCCGCCACGCTCCCCACGAACACCTCCTCGTCCGGGAAGCTCTTCGCAACGGCCACCATCGGCAAGGTCCCCGACACCTTCTACGCGCTCGCGCTCTGCCGCGGCGATGCCGACTCCTCCTCCTGCAGGGCCTGCGTCCCCGCCGCCTTCCCGAACGCACAACTATTGTGCCCCTACATCAGGGACGTCAGCGTCTTCTACGGCTCCTGCCTCGTTCGCTACTCCGACCAGAACTTCCTCTCCATCCCCTTCTCTTCTCGCCGGATTCGGCGTCGAGCGCCGCCACCGCCTCCCGCCTCTCTCAGCCAGCGCCGCCCCTTCGGCACCCGCGCCCGGCCTAGAGGCGACGACGATGCCCCCGTTCCCCTCTCGTTGGGCTACTGGGCTGGCACGGCCTGCTAAGATAGGTCGTGCCTGGGCCGTTGGCCAGGCCCGACGCTCGGTTCGGCACGGCCCGAGAGGCACGACGTGCCGTGCCGGCTCGACCCCTATCGGGCCGTGCTTGGCACGAGCCCGTGCAGTGTCGGGCTGGGCCAGTCTGTTGGCCATCTAACTGATGTGATTGTCATCGGCGATGTGGCTCTACAACTTCTTAGCCTATACCTGAGGATCGACCACTGCCTACTCCGCCTAAATTTTGCCGCCACCATGCCCTGACATGCACCGCTGCACTTGGAGACTCCTAGCATGTGAAAGGTCCTAATGGCTAAAGGGGGGTGAATAGACTAATAAAAATTTCTACAACAACACTTAACAAAAGGGTTAGACAATTATGAGGCGAAGCAAGTGTTGCGCTAGCCTACTCAAAATGCAAGCCACCTACCACAATTCTAGTTTAGGTAGAGTCTATTCACACAATAGCTATGACACTACTCTATGTTAGTGTGCTCTCAAAGGCTAACTAAAGAGCCACACTAACCAAGCAAACAAGCTCTCACAACTAACTACACTAAAGAGCTTGATAACTAGTTTATGGTAATATAAAGAGTAGGCAAGAAGGTTATACCGCCGTGTAGATGTATGAACCAATCAATCACAAGTGTGGATAACACAAGATGAGGATCACAAGATGAGGATCACACAAGCCACGAGCAATCCACTAGAGTACCTTTTGGCGCTCCGCCGGGGAAAGGTCAAGAACCCCTCACAATCACCACGATCGGAGCCGGAAACAATCACCACCCTCTGCTCGACGATCCTCGTTGCTCCAAGCCATCTAGGTGGCGACAACCACCAAGAGTAACAAGCGAATCTCGCAGCGAAACACGAACACCAAGTGCCTCTAGATGCAAACACTCAAGCAATGCACTTGGATCACTCCTAATCTCACTATAATGATGAATCAATGATGGAGATGAGTGGGAGGGCTTTGGCTAAGCTCACAAGGTTGCTATGTCAATGCAAATGGCCAAGAGAGTGAGCTTGAGCCAGCCATGGGGCTTAAATAGAAGCCCCCACGAAATAGAGCCGTTGTACCCCTTCACTGGGCACAACGCGGGGTGACCGGATGCTCCGGTCCGATCGACCGGACGCTGGCCCTTAGCGTCCGGTCATGTGATTCACGCCACGTGTCCCCTGCTTCAATTACTGTTTGTCAGATTTCAACGGTCGTCTGCTGACCGGACGCGTCAGTTAGAAAGTGATCGGACGCTGGACCTTAGCGTCCGGTCGTTTCCAGTAAGGTTCCAAACGCGATTTTCCCGACCGGACGCGTCCGGTCACACAACGTCTCCTCTGTACGCCCTACGTCAGCGTACATCAGCACTGATCGGACGCACCCTGCCAGCGTTCGATTGTTGAGCGACCCAGCGTCCGGTCATGAGACCGAAACGCACGCCCTCTGCTGCCACTGATCGGACGCGCCGGTCCAACCGAGACCAGCGTCTGGTCACACCCAGTGACCTCTGTCTTTTCTGTCTAGGGCGCCGGTGGCATCGTCGGACTATCTGCATTCTACGGGCAGACACTCCGCCGGTGGAGTTTCTTACCCATGCACCTAAACTTCACCACCCTTGATCAAATGTGCCAACCACCAAGTGTATCACCTTGTGCACATGTGTTAGCATATTTTCCTAAACATTTTCAAGGGTGTTAGCACTCCACTAGATCCTAAATGCATATACAATGAGTTAGAGCATCTAGTGGCACTTTGATAACCGCATTCCGATACGAGTTTCACCCCTCTTAATAGTACGGCTGTCGATCCTAAACGTGATCACACTCACTAAGTGTCTTGATTACCAAAACAAATGGCTCCTACAATTTTATACCTTTGCCTTGAACCTTTTGTTTTTCTCTTTCTTCTTTCCAAGTCCGAGCACTTGATCATCACCATGGCATCACCATCATCATGTTATGATCTTCATTTGCCTCCCCACTTGGAGTGTGCTACCTATATCATGATCACTTGATAAACTAAGTTAGCACTTAGGGTTTCATCAATTCACCAAAACCAAACTAGAGCTTTCAATCTTCCCCTTTTTGGTAATTGATGACAACCCTTATACAAAGATATGAATTAAAATTCAATTGAATCCATGTTGCTTGTCCAAGCATATTTACCATGTGTAAAAGGATATGGACAAGTTTCATGAACCCCAAATGGTAGTAATTGCTCCCCCTACATATGTGCTAAGAGTTTGGATTATAGCTTGCACATATGATTAGATAGGAAGTATAGGAGACAATGTCTACCAAATGATGCTAAGGTATAAAAGATAGACCTTTAAAGCGTGATACCAATCGAAGTGCATCATTATATCATCCTTACCAGCATGGTTAGCTTGATACCACTTAGAAAACACTTGAAAATGAAATCATTAGATATCCTATGCATGCTAGTTTTTCATTTCATCATTCAAACGTACAACTAGCATACACCACACAAGCATAGATATTAAAATTTAAAAACTTGTGCCATGCAAGCAAACATATGAAATACACAATTAAATGCACCATACAAGCTCATGAGCTTGCTCCCCCTACTTGTGTGTTCAAAATTTGAATTGATCCCTTTCCTTTGTCATCTCTCTCCCTATGTCAAGTTCTTCCCCTTTGTTGTATTTTCACCATCTTAGTACACTAATATCTTTTATTTCTCTCCCATGCACCATCTTAGTACACTAATATCTTTTATTTCTCTCCCTATCACTTATATCTTTGTTTCTCTCCCCCTTTATCATCAATGACCATAAAGGTTGAAAAGGTAGATAGGTTGAGATTATCAATGTCAATCAATGAGGTGAGGATCATATGCTCAAAAATTGGTCCAATCTAGATCATTTGCCAAAGATATTTAACTCGGTTTGATCCAAGGACAAGCTTCTTCACACCTCCTAATAAGGGTTATCTTGTACCATGTTGAGTTAAACACTTAGAGCGTATTTTCTAGATCAAACACTAAGTTTACAAGCCCATAAAGAAGTCATATGCTATCACTAGATCAAGTCAAGCATAGAAGCAATAGTGATACCATATAAACATCAAATACATTTGATTTTCATGAATGAGCCTAATAAAATTGAGAGATGACTAGATGCACTAAACGTGTCCTTAGCAAGGATGTATGCCATACCAATCAACTTTTACCTTGGATTGCTCGAAGGAGAGGCATGTCATATAAGTGGGGGTACATCAACACATATTTGAGAAATTCAATATGTTCAACTCATTCCTTAGCTTGCAAAACCTTTTCTCATCCAATGACTTGGTGAATATATCAGCAAGTTGATCTTCGGTGCCTACACTCTCAATATAAATGTCTCCTTTTTGTTGGTGATCTCTTATGAAATGGTGGCGGACATCAATGTGCTTTGTTCTTGTATGTTGAACCAAATTGTTGGTCAACTTGATTGCACTCTCGTTGTCACATAGTAATGGCACTTTCTTGAACTTAATTCCAAAGTCACTCAAAGTGGTCTTCATCCAAAGTATTTGTGCACAACAACTACCGACGGATATGTATTCAGCTTCGGCGGTTGATAATGCAACACTATTTTGCTTCTTTGATGATCATGAAACAAGTGATCTTCCCAACAATTGACATGTGCCCGAGGTACTCTTCCTTTCAACCTTGCATCCTGCATAATTCGAGTCGGAGTAACCAACTAGCTCAAACTTTGCTCCTTTGGGATACCACAAACCAATATTTGGTGTATGCTTCAAGTACCTCAATATTCTCTTTATAGACTTCAAATGACTTTCTTTTGGGAGGCTTGAAATCTTGCACACATGCATACACTAAACATGACATCCGGCATTGATGCGGTCACATAGAGTAAGCTTCCAATCATAGACCGATATAATTTTTGATCCACCATATTTCCACTTGCATCACTATCCAAGTTGCCATTTGTTCCTATTGGTGTGCTAATGGCCATACTATCATTCATGCCAAACTTCTTTATCTTGTTCTTGATATACTTGCCTTGACTCACAAAAGTACCATTCTTTAATTGCTTGATTTGAAGACCAAGGAAGTAACTTAAATCTCCAATCATGGACATCTCAAACTCATTAGCCATCATCTTTCCAAACTCATCACAAAAATCTTGATTGGTTGATCCAAATATGATGTCATCAACATAGATTTGCAATACAAATAGATCTTTTCCAATCTTCTTGATGAAAAGAGTGGTGTCAACCTTGCCCATCATGAACCCTTTAGAGAGTAGGAAGTCTCTTAATCTCTCATACCATGCTCTAGGTGCTTGCTTCAAGCCGTACAATGCCTTCTTCAACTTGTACACATGGTTGTGTTTCTTATTATCTTCAAAACTAGGAGGTTGCTCAACATATACTTCTTCATTGATGTACCCATTGAGAAACGCACTCTTAACATCCATTTGTTAGAGTTTGATATTGTGGGCACAAGCATAGGCTAGCAAGATTCTAATTGCTTCCAATCTAGCAACCGGGGCATATGTTTCTTCAAAGTCAAGACCTTCAACTTGTGTATAGTCTTGTGCTACCAATCTTGCTTTGTTCCTTATTACTATCCCATCTTGATCTTGCTTGTTTCTAAAGACCCATTTGGTTCCAATCACATTGTGTCCCTTTGGTCTCTCTACGAATTCCCATACTTGATTTCTTGTGAAATTATTCAATTCTTCATGCATAGCATTCACCCAATCAACATCCTTCAAAGCTTCATCTATCTTCTTTGGTTCAACGGATGACACAAATGAGAAGTGTTCACAAAATGATGCCAATCTTGATCTTGTTTATACACCTCTTGAAATATCACCAATGATAGTGTCCAATGGATGATCTCTTGTAACATTGGTTGGTTTGAGGATAGGAACTTGATTGCTTGCACTTGCTTGATCATTGGGTTAAGATGATGTACTAGCCACTTGATCTTGTTCATTATCATGAGTGCCACTTGTACTAGCTAGATTTGTATCATCTTGCACATTTGAGTTAGAGAGCACTTGCACTTGATCATCTTCATCATCATTCACTTGCCTAGGCCTTAATTCACCAATATCCATGTTCTTCATGGCATTTGAAAGTTGAATGCCTCTAACATCTTCTAAGTTCTCATTCTCTACTTGTGAACCCTTGGTTTCATCAAATTCAACATCATGAACTTCCTCAAGAGTACCACTATCCAAATTCCAAACTCTATATGCTTTGCTTGTAGTGGAATAACCAAGTAGGAATCATTTATCACATTTCTTGTCAAACTTGCCCAATCTAGTGCCTTTCTTCAAGATATGGCATTTGCAACCAAAGACCCGAAAATATGCAATGTTGGGCTTTCTACCATTCAAGAGCTCATAGAGTGTCTTCTCTTTCAATGGGTGACAATAGAGGCGGTTGCTACAATAGCAAGCCATGTTGATAGCTTTGGGCCAAAAAGATTGACTCACATTGTACTTACTAAGTGAAAGGTCCTAATATGGCTAGAGGGGAGGTGAATAGCCTATTTAAAAACTACAAATCAACTAGAGCAATTTGATTAGTAAGACAAATAGCGAAATGCAAACTTGCTCTAGCTCTACAAGGGTTGCAAGCCACCTATCCAACAATTCTAGTTGCAATGATCTATTGGCACACAATCTACTTGACCACTACTCACTAAGAGCTCTCACAAATGCTACACTAAAGAGCTCCACTAGATATGTTTAAAGCACAAGGCAAGCTCTCAATTCTAATTACACTAAAGAGCTTGCTATATCTAGTTTGCGGAAATGTAAATGAGTAAGTGAGATGATTATACCGCCGGGTCGTGGAGTGAACCAATTACACGATGAATATATAGCCAATCACCGGGAGAATGCAAATGACAAGAGACAACCGATTTTTCTCCCGAGGTTCACGTGCTTGCCAACACGCTAGTCCCCGTTGTGTCGACCAACACTTGGTGGTTCGGCGGCTAAGAGGTGTTTCACAAACCTCATCCACACGATAGGACACCGCAAGAACCGACCCACAAGTGAGGTAACTCAATGACACGAGCAATTTACTAGAGTTACCTTTCGGCACTCCGCCGGGGAAGCTAAAACTCCCCTCACAATCACCGAAGGCAGCCACGAACAATCACCAACTCGTGCCGATCCTTCACCGCTGCTCCAACCGTCTAGGTGGTGGCAACCACCAAGAGAAACAAGCGAAATCCGCAGCGCAACACGAATACCAAGTGCCACTAGATGCAATCACTCAAGCAATGCACTTGGATTCTCTCCCAATCTCACAATGATGATGGATCAATGATGGAGATGAGTGGGAGGGCTTTGGCTAAGCTCATAAGGTTGCTATGTCAATGAAAATGTGCAAGCGAGAACCCTTGAGCCGGCCATGGGGCTATAAATAGAGCCCCCATCAAATAGAGCCGTTGTACCCCTTCACTGGGCAAAACACGCTCTGACCAGACGCTCCGGTCATACCGACCGGACGCTGGCCCTCAGCGTCCGGTCGCCCGATGGACGCCACGCGTCACCAGCTTCAAACGCTGTTCGTCAGATTTCAATGGCTACGAAGCTGACCGGACGCTCCGGCAAAACTGACCGGACGCTGAAGCCCCAGCGTCCGGTCGTTTCCAGTAAGCTCCCCGAGGCGTATTTCTTCGACCGGACGCGTCCGGTCCACCTTGACCGGACACAGACTAGCGTCCGGTGCTCAACCCTTCCCACTGTGCCGTCTGACAGCTCAACCGGACGCAGCCTTTCAGCGTCCGGTCGCTGAGTGACCCAGCGTCCGGTCAGTAGACCGACGCCAGCATCATTTCGACCAACTCCATTTCAACTCTAACTTCTCCACCCTTGCTCAAATGTGCCAACCACCAAGAATTTTGCATCCGGCGCAATAGAAAATAGACATTTCATTTTCCCGAAAGCGCCGAATTCCGCCTCGCAAGCTCGGCGGGAGGGAGAGAGGGACCCAAACCCATCTCAACCCCGCAAACACCTTATGCACATGTGTTAGCATATTTTCACAAATATTTTCAAGGGTGTTAGCACTCCACTAGATCCTAAATGCATATGCAATGAGTTAGAGCATCTAGTGGCACTTTGATAACTGCATTTCGATACGAGTTACACTCCTCTTAATAGAACGGTTATCTATCCTAAATGTGATCACACTCACTAAGTGTCTTGATCACTAAAACAAAATGGCTCCTACATTTTATACCTTTGCCTTGAGCCTTTTGTTTTTCTCTTTCTTCTTTTCCAAGTTCAAGCATTTGATCATCACCATGCTATCACCATTGTCATGATCTTCGTCATTGCTTCATCACTTGGAGTAGTGCTACCTATCTCATAATCATCTTGATAAACTAGGTTAGCACTTAGGGTTTCATCAATTAACCAAAACCAAACTAGAGCTTTCACTAAGCATAGACCTTGCCATATCAATAAGTGTTCTATTCTTCCTCTCAACAAGGCTATTTGATTGTGGAGTGTACTTGGCCAAGAATTGATGTCTAATTCTAAATTCATCACACAACTCATCAATTCTAGTATTCTTGAACTCACTACCATTGTCACTTCTAACTCTCTTAATGGTTGTTTCAAACTCATTGTGAATGCCCTTGACAAATGATTTAAATGTTGCAAACACATCACTTTTGTCCACTAGAAAGAATACCCATGTGTATCTAGTGTAATCATCCACTATCACAAAGCCATATTTGTTACCACCAATGCTAGTGTATTGTGTTGGACCAAACAAATCTATGTGCAATAACTCAAATGCTTTACTAGTGCTCATCATGCTTTTCTTAGGATGGGTGTTTCCAACTTGTTTGCCGGCTTGACAAGAGCTACAAAGCTTATCTTTTTCAAACACAACATCTTTCAAGCCTCTAACCAAGTCATGCTTAACCAATCTATTCAATTGTTTCATTCCAACATGACCAAGCCTTCTATGCCATAACCAACCCATGCTAGACTTAGTGAACAAGCAAGTAGATAATTTAGCTTCACTAGCATTAAAATCAACCAAGTATATATTCTCATATCTAAAGCCTTTAAAGATCAAATTGGAGCCATCTACACTTATGATCTCTATATCATCTACTCCAAATATGCATTTGAATCCAAGATCACACAATTGAGCCACGGATAGCAAATTGAAATTCAAGCTCTCTACTAGCAACACATTGGATATGCTCATGTCATTGGATATTGCAATCTTACCAAGCCCTTTGACCTTGCCTTTGCCATTATCACCAAAAGTAATACTATCATAACCATCATTGCCATTGGTATTGATTGAGTTGAACATTCTTGCATCACCGGTCATGTGTTGAGTGCACCCACTATCAAAAACCCAATGCCTTCCTTCGGCTTTATAATTGACCTACAAAAGAAGATCAATTCTTTTTAGTTACCCAAACTTGCTTGGGTCCTTGAAGGTTAGTCACTAAGCTCTTTGGTACCCAAATGGCTTTCTTCTTTGAGCCCATCCATGGTTTATCAATGAACTTAGCCTTCACACCATTTGTACCCTTAGTAAGCATATAGCATGAATCAAGCTTAAGGGAGGATACATTAGCATTTTTGCTCTTGTTGGTGCATTCATGCTCTTTATGACCCACTTGCTTACAACTAATACAAAATCGATCATTGTTCTTCACAAAACTAGTCTTGTGAGGAGTGAAGGCCGCCTTGCCTTTCTTGGGGGTATATCCCAATCCCTCTTTGTAGAGAGAAGCTCTTTGGCTACCCAAGCACATAAGCAAGCGGTCCTTACCACCATAGGCCTTAGCCAAAGTGTGAGTGAGCTTGTTAACCTCCTTCTTGAGATTCTCATTCTCAACCACTAGTGAGGCATCACAAGTGAGACCGTCACCACTAGATGAGGTGGAGGTGGAAGTACTATAAGAAGGGTTAGTAGAAGGAGCAATGATAGGCATAGATAGTGATTCATCAATTATGTCACAAGTTAAACCTACATCACAAGTATCAACATGCTTCCTTTTATTTTGCTCATCAAGCAAAGAGGAATGAGCCTTTTCAAGCTTTTTATGAGCTTTGCCAAGCTTTTCATTGGCTTCCTCTAGCCTCTCATGAGATGCATTGAACTTATCAAAGGCTTGCTTAAGGGCTTTTAGTTCTTTACGCAAGCTTTTGCATTTCCTTCTCTTGATGTCAAAGTGTTCTCTAGCATCTTCTAACATGTCGAATAATTAATCCTTAGTATGTTCATCATTATCACTATCACTATCACTATCATTTTCATTTTCATTTTCATTATCATCATCATGTTCTTCATCACTTTCATCATCACAAGTTTGTACCTTAGTGGCCTTAGCCATGAAGCATGATAAAGAGTCGAAAAGAGAAGGCTTTTCATTGATGGCAATGCTTGCTAGAACCTTCTTCTTGGTGGTCTTGTGATCATCACTATCATCATCATCATCACCTGAGGAAGCATCACTAGCCCAAGTGACCACATATGAACGACCCTTCTTCTTGAAGGCCATCTTGTCCTTCTTCTCTTTCTTTTCCTTCTTGTCCTTCTTCTTGTTCTTCTTGTTGTCATCATCATTGTCGCTATTGTATGGACATTGAGCAACAAGATGATCTTTGCTTCCACACTTGAAACATCTTCTTGACTCTTTCTTGTTCTTGGATGAAGACTTCTTTCTTCTAGCACGATAGCCCTTCTTCACCATAAACTTGCCAAATCTCTTGACAAAGAGAGCCATCTTCTCACCATCATCATCATCATCCCATGAATCATCTTCTTCACTTGATGTTTCTTGCTTGGCTTTACCCTTGGATGATGTGGCTTTGAATGCCACGTTCTTCTTCTTCTCATCCTTCTTCTCATCTTTCTTCTCCTTCTTTTCTTCCTTCTCATCATCATCTCTATATGTGTCATCGGTCATTATATCTCCCAACACTTCATTTGGTGTCATGGTGTCCAAACCACTCCTCACTAGAATAGTGACCAATGTGCAAAATCTTGAAGGCAAGCATCCCAAGTCGAGAATGTATGCCTTTGCACCCTTTATGGCTTGAGTGCCCTCAAATGATTCTTCTAACTTCTTCCAAGCCTCATGAGCCATCTCAATATTCTTGATTTACTCAAATGTTCTCTCATCAATTGCATCGTGAATAGCACTTAGAGCAATGTCATTGTTTTGGAGAAGCACTTCTTCGGTCGCAGTGGGATTCTCTGGATCCTCAATCTTAATTTTGGTTTCTACCACCTTCCACACTCTTTTATTGATTGACTTGATATGTGTGGTCATCTTTGATTTCCAGTATGGATAATTTGTGCCATCAAATTGGGGTGGCTTCTTTGTGTTGTTGATTTGAGCCATTTTTACACCGAAGGTTGTTAAGCCTCAAATCACGGTGACCTCGGCTCTGATACCACTTGAAAGGTCCTAATGGCTAGAAGGGGGTGAATAGCCTAATAAAAATTTCTACAACAACACTTAACAAAAGGGTTAGACAATTATGAGGCGAAACAAGTGTTGCGCTAGCCTACTCAAAATACAAGCCACCTACCATAATTCTAGTTTAGGTAGAGTCTATTCACACAATAGCTATGACACTACTCTATGTTAGTGTGCTCTTAAAGGCTAACTAAAGAGCCACACCAACCAAGCAAGCAAGCTCTCACAACTAACTACATTAAAGAGCTTGACAACTAGTTTACGGTAATATAAAGAGTAGGCAAGAAGGTTATACCGCCGTGTAGATGTATGAACCAATCAATCACAAGTGTGGATAACTATGAAGACCAATCACCTCGGAATCAAATGATGAACATAATGATTTTTTACCGAGATTCACTTACTTGCCGGCAAGCTAGTCCTCGTTGTGGCGATTCACTCACTTGGAGGTTCACGTGCTAATTGGCTTCACACGCCAAACCCTCAATAGGGTGCCGCACAACCAACACAATATGAGGATCACATAAGCCACGAGCAATCCACTAGAGTACCTTTTAGCGTTCCGTCGAGGAAAGGTCAAGAACCCCTCACAATCATCACGATCGGAGCCGGAGACAATCACCACCCTCCGCTCGACGATCCTCGCTGCTCCAAGCCGTCTAGGTGGCGGCAACCACCAAGAGTAACAAGCGAATCTCGCAGCGAAACACGAACACCAAGTGCCTCTAGATGCAAACACTCAAGCAATGCACTTGGATCACTCCCAATCTCACTATGATGATGAATCAATGATGGAGATGAGTGGGAGGGCTTTGGCTAAGCTCACAAGGTTGCTATGTCAATGCAAATGGCCAAGAGAGTGAGCTTGAGCCAGCCATGGGGCTTAAATAGAACCCCCCACAAAATAGAGCCGTTGTACCCCTTCACTGGGCACAACGCGGGGTGACCGGACGCTCCGGTCCAATCGACCAGACGCTGGCCCTTAGCGTCCGGTCACGTGATTCACTCCACGTGTTCCGTGCTTCAAATACTATTCGTCAGATTTCAATGGTCGTCTGCTGACCGGACGCGTCAGTTAGAAAGTGACCGGACGCTGGACCTTAGCGTCCGGTCGTTTCCAGTAAGGTTCCAAACGCGATTTTTCCCGACCGGACGCGTTCGGTCATGCTTGACCAGACACAGCCAGCGTCCGGTCACACAACGTCTCCTCTGTACGCCCTACGTCAGCGTACATCAGCACTGACCGGACGCACCCTGCCAGCGTCCGGTTGCTGAGCGACCCAGCGTCCGGTCATGAGACCGAAACGCACGCCCTCTGCTGCCACTGATCGGACGCGCCGGTCCAACCGGGACCAGCGTCCGGTCACACCCAGTGACCTCTGTCTTTTCTGTCTAGGGCGCCGGTGGCATCGTCGGACTGTCTGCATTCTATGGGCGGACACTCCGCCGGTGGAGTTTCTTACCTATGCACCTAAACTTCACCACCCTTGATCAAATGTGCCAACCACCAAGTGTATCACCTTGTGCACATGTGTTAGCATATTTTCACAAACATTTTCAAGGGTGTTAGCACTCCACTAGATCCTAAATGCATATACAATGAGTTAGAGAATCTAGTGGCACTTTGATAACCGCATTCCGGTACGAGTTTCACCCCTCTTAATAGTACGGCTGTCGATCCTAAACGTGATCACACTCACTAAGTGTCTTGGTTACCAAAACAAATGGCTCCTACCATTTTCAAAGTCTGGATAGGGGTGTCAACACGAGGAGGTCAACGCAGATCGGTGGTCATCGTCAAGGCGGGTGGGGCAAGGGAGAGCGAAGTGGGGAGAGCATCACCAGAGGAGGAGGAGGGTGGCGCCGCCAAAGGAGAAGCAAAAGGGAGAGGATGTCGTCAGCACATGAAGAGTATGCCCCTGTGGTCGTCAACTTGATATTAATTAACTCCTCATAAAACAAGATTTATATTTTTTGGACATGTCACTTATCTTTGAAATAATAACATTGTTAAATCCTAGAATAAATCTAGAAAAACGCAAGCACCCAAGTCAGGTTGAATATTTCAACCTAGGTGCGCCGATCCTAACACAAGGAGCTTAACTAGCTAAGTGATGCTTAGTTTGTGCTTAAGTTGTTATTTACTTCATCCATCCCAAAATATGTAAATCTTGTTTTTTGATGAGTTAATTAATATCAAGTTTGACAAAATATATTAAGAAGATTAACATTATTTATCATTCATAATAAATATTATCAGATTAATAATGAAATATATATTTTTTTTTATAAAAAACAATTTAGAGATATAAATGTTGATACTACTCCCTTCATATTCGTTTGCTGTAAAGTAGTTTAACTTGGATATCAAAGACACCATCATGGCAGATTAATTGTCCACCGGATACAGTGCTCCATTGGCCATCGCCTTCTCGTATCCCTATCCTGAACGCTTGATCAGCCGTGGCCACCCCAGCAACAGCGGCTGCTAAAAAAAGTAGAGACGAGTAGTATAGCTTGTAGTGTCTTGTCTTGATAGTGATGTAGCGTCCTATATTAAAGTAATGAAAAATGCTGATACATCCTACAAAATAATATGGAGAGAGATTTTGTATACATGTACTTAAATCTAAGATTAATTAACTTAAATGCCAGTGTATTGTCAAGTCATTTGTGGCGTGCTCCACGTGTCTCCAACTTGAGTTTCAACACCCAAGAGATGGCTACACTAGTCCACACATACAAATTAAGAGGATGTTTGATTCTTTAGTCGCTCCTAAAATTTATGTCACAACAAATATTTAGATACTAATAAAAAGCATTAAATATAGATTAATTACAAAACTAATTACATTAAAGGAGGCTAATTTTTGAGACGAATTTTCTAAACCTAATTAATCTGCCATTAGCATATGTTTACTGTAGCAACACGTTGTCAAATCATGGACTAATTAGGCTTAAAAGATTCGTTTCACAAATTAGTCGCAAGTTGTGCAATTAGTTTTATAATTAGTTATATTTAATACTTCATATATATATATCTAAATATTCGATACGATAGGAATTTTAGTAGATGGCTACAGAACTAAACAGGCCCTAAAGCTAGCCTTCCCCTAGTCTTTCCTCCCTCTGCAACTGTACTCCAGGCAGGGTTGGGTTTCCACTTTCCACTGGTATGCACCGCCAAACGCACGCGCGCTGCATCTACCAAAATGATTGATAAGGAATTTTGTTGAAACGTGCTGCATCTACCAAATGATTGGTAAGCAACTTGGATGGGTAATAAGACCATGTTTGGTTTGTACATGTGCTCCTAAAATTTCTGTCACATCGAATATTTAAACACATATATAGAGTATTAAATATAGACTAATTACAAGACTAATTACGAAACTAATTACACAACTTGTGACTAATTTGCGAGACGAATCTTTTAAGCCTAATTAATCAATGATTTGACAATGTGGTGCTACAGTAAACATGTGCTAATGACAGATCAATTAGGCTTAAAAAATCGTCTCGCAAATTAACCTCCATCTATGTAATTGTTTTGTAATTAATCTATATTTAATGTTTTTTATTAGTATCTAAACATTTGATGTGATATGAATTTTAGGAGCGACTAAAGAACCAAACAACTCCTAATAGTACCAAAGCCAAACATAGAAAATTTACTTTTAAAGGCTCCTGTCCTCTCCACGTATATATGCATCTCATCTACTATGCATACACATAAGGATACATGTACAGCGGAAGAGAAAATATATAGCTATGTACTACGTACATAGGACATATACCGCCGCCGCCCAAGCCCAAGACTCCAAGAGGATAGACCCGATCTTCTAGGGGACGAGGATATAAGTCAAGACACATATACTCAGGTCTTGTTTGATGCGTATGTCCATTAGAGTGGATTGGTACGAAATTTTGTTTAATTCTACTACAATCTACTTTAACACGTATAGATTAAAATAAATACATGTATAACAAGATAAGGCCTCGAGCGAATCTGATGTTTGACTTCACTGCATTGGCTGCAAGTCGGGGACCCCGTCCAGAATAGAGTATCTCTTGATTGCAACCAGCCGACCAACTCCGATCCCCGGGCCGGTTGTGGCCTCCCTGATGAACCGAAAGCGCAAGCGGAAGGATGCTGCTCGCCTGCCATTATACGTAATAATATCCTCGCGATCGCAACAACCCAACCAGCAGATACAAAATTTCATAGTTACTGTACATCTTCCTGTGACAGGAGAGTATACTACAGTACTCAAGGTAATAAATTGCGGCGGTAGTTCGTAGCCTGAAACTTTACGGCCGTAATTCAGAGTAGTGGGGCGATATTGTGACCACAATTGCACATAGTAGGCCGCAATAGCGTGAAAGCAAATAACCCTAATCAGCCTGGCTCACTATAATTCACACCCTCAACTCAAACACTCACGCATAGGTTGTAGCCTCCAGGTCCAGGTTCAGGTGTTCTTTGAGTGTAATTAGATATCTATCAACAGTGTTTTCTTCTCATAATAAATCAGCACCAGTCGGACTTATCAGCTTAGAAACCAATCAGCGAACGGACTATTATACTTATTATTCACAATATATATACTTAAAATTATGTGGGATTATTAGATGTCGTTGTTGAAACTTATTGTCCGCAATATCATCCGCTATCCGTAATTTGCTATCTTGACCACAATCCACTGCCAATCCGATATACGCTATTTATTAGCTTGACAGTACTGTATACCTTATCTGCACCAGATGGTGGAGCTCACACGCAACGAGCTTATATTTGGCTACTTGCACCATTGCACTTGCGCATAGCAAAAACTTTCGGGATCCATCAGCTTATTATTATATACTCCATACTTATTAGCGTAGCAAGGACTGAGTATTGTGCGTGCTAATACAAACTGTATAAAACACGTGTGATAAGGCTGGGATTAAAATATTTTGGTTTTGATGAAGCTGCAGGGCGGTTAAAAAAGGCAGGTTGTCCCAAGCTATGCCTTTTTCTCCAATCTTATGAGAAGGGTAGCGTTAGTTGTAGAAGAAGGCTAATAATATAGTCGGCTGCTGACTGTATAAATACTTATAGTCTACCTTTTAGCCTACTCACACAGTGGTTACATCTTCATAATTAATGTATGGCCCACTTATCTCTCTCATATAGTTTTTTGGTTCTTGTGTTCAAATCGGCTGTAAGCTCACAGCCCACTTCTTCTCTCTCTTTCTCTCTTTTCTCCACCTCAGCATTCAGCCTTCTTACAACTCATTTTTATACTTGCTCTTAAACCTGATTAAGAGGTGATTGAAGTTGGGGGTGATTAGCTCGTCCTTGCAAATAATAATAATTGCATGTGGTCCAGCTTCTGTGCTACGCATGATTGGATCAAGCATACATACACACACGTTGTAAATTAAAGGGAAATTTTGCTGTAGGACATCGCTAAAAAGCCTAATATGCTGATGAACACCGCCAAGAGTGAAATTTGCCCAGTACCATTACAAAATCACGTCCATTTGCTGAAACACACCGCACCAAATATTTTATTCATTTATCAGATTTGCGGAGAGAGAAGGTGAGGAAAATGACTCTTCTGCCCTCGTCTTCAACCTCCAGTTGTTCACTAATTTTTGTCCAAACACACTGCTGCCTTCTTATCGTCGTCAGCGCTGATCCTCACATGAGTCGTGAATAGGTCCTTCCTCCTCACTCCATGGCCATGGTGAAAGGTCCTAATGGCTAGAGGGGGGTGAATAGCCTAATAAAAATCTACAACAACACTTAACAAAATGTGTTAGACAATTTTACGGCGAAGCGAGTGTTGCGCTAGCCTACTAAAATGCAAGCCACCTACCACAATTCTATTTCGAATAATGTATATCCACACAATAGCTATGACACTTAGCTAAATTAGTGTGCTCTCAAAGACTAACTAAAGAGCAACACTAATCAAACAAACAAGCTCTCACAACTAGCTACACTAAAGAGCTTGATAACTAGTTTGCAGTAATGTAAGAGTGAGCAAGAGAGTTATACCGCCGTGTAGTGGTAGGAACCAATCAATCACAATAATGAATACCAATGTAGATCAATCACCTCGGAATCAAATGATGAACACAATGATTTTTACCGAGGTTCACTTGCTTGCCGGCAAGCTAGTCCTCGTTGTGGCGATTCACTCACTTGGAGGTTCACGCGCTGATTGGCATCACTCGCCAAACCCTCAATAGGGTGCCGCACAACCAACACAAGATGAGGATCACACAAGCCATAAGCAATTTACTAGAGTACCTTTTGGCGCTCCGCCGGGGAAAGGTCAAGAACCCCTCACAATCACCACGATCGGAGTCGGAGACAATCACCTCCTCCACTCAACGATCCTTGTTGCTCCAAGCCGTCTAGGTGGCGGCAACCACCAAAAGTAACAAGCGAAATCCGCAGCGAAACACAATCACCAAGTGCCTCTAGATGCAATCACTCAAGCAATGCACTTGGATTCACTCCCAATCTCACTATGATGATGAATCAATGATGTAGATGAGTGGGAGTCCTTTAGCTAGGCTCACAAGGTTGCTATGTCAATAAAAATGTGCAAGAGTCCACCCTTGAGCCGGCCATGGGGCTATAAATAGAGCCCCAATCAAATAGAGCCGTTATACCCCTTCACTGGGCAAAACGCGCTCTGACCGGACGCTCCGGTCATACTGACCGGACGCTGGCCCTCAGCGTCCGGTCGCCCGATGGAAGCCACGCGTCACCAGCTTCAAACGCTGTTCGTCAGATTTCAACGGCTACGAAGCTGACCGGACGCTCCGGTAAAACTGACCGGACGTTGAAGCCCCAGCGTCCGGTCGTTTCCAGTAAGCTCCCCGAGGCATGTTTTTTCGACCAGACGCGTCCGGTCCACCTTGACCGGACGCAGCCAGCGTCCGGTGCTCAACCCTAGCCACTGTGTCGTCTGACAGCTCGACCGGACGCAGCCTTTCAGCGTCCGGTCGTTGAGTGACCCAGCGTTCGGTCAGTAGACCGACGCCAGCATCATTTCGATCAACTCCATTTCAACTCTTACTTCTTCACCCTTGCTCAAGTGTGCCAACCACCAAGAATTTTGCATCCGGCGCAATAGAAAATAGACATTTCATTTTCCCGAAAGCGCCGAATTCCGCCTCGCAAGCTCGGCGGGAGGGAGAGAGGGACCCAAACCCATCTCAACCCTACAAACACCTTGTGCACATGTGGTAGCATATTTACACAAATATTATCAAGGGTGTTAGCACTCCACTAGATCCTAAATGCATATGCAATGAGTTAGAGCATCTAGTGGCACTTTGATAACCGCATTCCGATACGAGTTTTACCCCTCTTAATAGTACGGCTATCAAATTTAAATGTGATCACACTCTCTAAGTGTCTTGATCACCAAAATAAAATAGCTCCTACAAGTTATACCTTTGCCTTGAGCTTTTTATTTTTCTCTTTCTTCTCTTCAAGTTTAAGCCCTTGATCATCTCCATGCTATCACCATTGTCATGTTATGATCTTCATTTGCATCTCTACTTGAAGTGTGCTACCTATCTCATGATCACTTGATGAACTAGGTTAGCACTTAGGGTTTCATCAATTTACCAAAACCAAACTAGAGCTTTCACATGGAAGCCATGGAGGAGCCTCTATTGGTCACACGCGTAGGTAGGAGGGGGCCCGGCTGGGGCTCTCCAGCCAGCCGGCTGGCAGCGAGGCAAGGCGGAGTGGCGGCGCTAGGTTGCGCACGGCTTGTGGGACCACGCGGGCTCCTTGGCAGGTGATGAGGCGGGCTCCGTAGTCGAGCTCGGTCGTGACCCACCGGAGGTACGACGGCGACAGCGTGCCCGGCATCTGGCCCCTGTGCTTGCCGAACTCGATCACGCGATCCCTCGCCGGCCGAGACGACGGCGCAAGTGGAGGCGAGGCGTGGGCGCGGTCCCGCTCTCGGCGGCTCGGCACGCAGACACTTTGCGCCCATGGGTGGATTGTGAGGAGGGAGGCGGATGAGGTGAGGCGCCGTTGTGGGACGTGGGTGTCGGTGGAGCCGGGGAGGACATATCGTGGTCTGAAGCGGTCGGGACCAAGATCGTCGCGTCTGTGGCTGGCGTGGCAGCGGCCGCGGCGAGGCGTGGTCTCTGGTGGGGAGTGACCGAGTGAGCGCGCCGCGCGCAAGACAGATGGAATTATCCGCCGCCGATCCACAGTCGACAATTTCGGGCGCGGCGATGGTATGGATAAAAAAGCGGGCACATCGTGTCGTCTCTCACCTCATCCACATCCATCGAGCACCAAGACAAAGCGGCTCCGCCAAGCCCAAGCAGCGATGCCGGCGGTGGCGTCCCTTTATCAGCGCCGCAATGGCAGCCAATGCCGAGGAGGTTCTCCCCGTGGCCCCGGCCTCGGCTGCTGGCCGGGTCGCGTCGGCGGGGGCTCCGGTGGCGGAGTGAGTGGCGGCTCATGTCGGAGCTGAGCGCCTGACGGTGTGGCGGGGCGGGCGCGCCAAGCACGTCATCCGCAGCTACGTCGGCACCAAGTCAAGTCGGAAGCGCGCTTCGCCGCGCTCTCTAGGCTCCTCATGGACTCGATCCCTCGCCATCCCGGTCGCGCCCCTCTCTCAACTAAACCCCTCTCACCTCAAAGAGGCAAGCCGTACCAAGAAAGCTTCGTCATTTTGAAGTTTTATCCTTGTCCTTGTACTGTCATTACAATCTGTGAACAATAGATTCAACTTTCAGCTAGTTGTTATCTCGAATTGAGCGACCGTAGTGTTAGTTTTCGAAAGTGCCTTCTTACGATGAACTGTCATTTCATTCATACTTGTGCATGTGCATGCCAAGGACATTTGGAAATGTCTTAGCTTGTTAAACTATATTTCAAATTCCAAAATGGTTTGCGCACAAACAAAAAATGATCACCTGATGCCGCTCTCGGAGACGAGATGCCTAGGTGGCGACGAGTCAACGACGCTGCACGAGGTGGCGGCGGGCTCGCTGGTGCTGGGGAGCAGGACGAGACCTCGCCGGAGAAGAAAAGGCGGCGGCGATGTGTTATAGCAAAAATCAGTGACCAGCCAGAGGTGGAAGACGAGGGCAAAAGAGTCCTTTCATCCACCTTCTCTCTCCGCAGATCTGAGAAATGATTAAAATAATCGGTGCGGTGTGTCTGGGCAAAGAACCATGAATTTGCTGTGTCTTTGGACAAATTCTCATCTTGGCCATCAGCATATTATGCATTTTAGCGGTGTCCTGCAGCAAAATTTCCCTAAATTAAATGATACAAGGCCTTAGCTTGTTAAGGTATTGGTATGAGGACAAAAAATCAAATTCAAGTAAATTTCACTATCTATCTATTTTAACATTTTATAATTAGATTACTCTAGTCAAAGTGGCGGTACTAGAACCGTGTACAACATTCCCATGAGCCAAGTTGACAAAAGGAACACCAGGGAGGGGCGTCTGTTAGTGACAAAGCCAATATATAGCCAAGAGAATAATAAGAAAAATGAGCATGCCTGTAGATTCCGTTCCATATGCATATCACCTACTACACACGTCAAGATGATACACATATATCTTCGCAAAAAAAAAAAAGAAGATGATACACACATAGATAGAGATAGCTCCAGTACTTTAAGAGAGAGCTATTACCACTGCTGCCAAGAGCGAGATGAAGCTGGTGACTCAGATAGTAGCAAGCACTTATCTAGTTGGTTATCCCTCCACGTACGCACACAAGTATATATATATATATGACATTTGTGATTCTTGGAAGTATCAAAATTGGCCTCAAGAATATCGTGTTTGTATCATTTATTTATAATATGATAAAAAAAAGTTTACTATACTGTCCTATATTGCAATGCTGGCAATTTACCGGCAATTCCCCTATCGATGTCATTTCAGGCTTTTTCAGCCATCACGTATGGAGAGACAATGTGGCAATCACCTATTCACATATAGTGGACTTGTAGAATATGGCTTTCAACATCGGTGCTCAAATCCCTACACCTAGTCTGGTACTTTAGTGCAGATTTTGCAGTCATTTTCATTTAAGGACCGTTTGGATCACCTCGATTTGGAGAAATAAGAATCTATTTATTGGATTAGACTATTTTGTTTGGAATTTGATATTCCACAACTTTTCCAAGTTCACATATAAGCCTATCTCAAATTTATAATGTGGAAGATGGAAATTGATTCTATATATCACCATGCTGTGTTTCTGCTCTCCAACTTATAGCATGCTCTTCAACTCGCTTCCCTATTGTAGAAATGCTATATATAAGTATCTCCCTTATATATCTAGCAATAATATACAAATATATTTCATATACAACTATATTAGTTTAATTGATCTGAGCCTAAATTATAGTTATTAAAATAAATTCAATTTCAAAGATCCAAACTGAGGCCATAGAGAAAAAGCCCAAAAATCATATAGTGAAACGTATTATCTTATCTTGGGTCCACGCAAACGCAAATAAGGACATCCCAATAGAGTGTTTGTTTATTTGTTTTACGAATCACATAGTATAGACGCAAACATACTTATACTCAGTGGCGGATCTAGGATTGGGACAAAGGAGGGGCTGAACAAAGAAGATTTAGGACTAAAGCTAAAAATTAAAGGTGAATTCACACTAAGCTATAGTAATTAATGAAGGATTAAGACAGCTTAGGGAGGGCTGTAGCCCCGGCAGCCCCCCCTTTAGATCCGCCACTGCTTATACTGATTCTAACCTTGTATGTCAAGTTAGATTAACGAATTTCACCACTTTGGATGGTATGTAAGTGCATCTTCAACAACTACCTATCCTATATTTCGATAACGAAGGCAAAAAAAAAACGCACTCGAGCAGACTACCTACTATGGCCGTTATTTTTGTTGTCCCTATTTTTTCTCTCCCACTACCCATTTCTGTTGGGCCAAAAGTGTCTACCAATTTTTTTTCTTCCATCTCTTTCCTCCCTACACGACTATTTGCCAACGCCAGGTGCCTAATACGCCATCGTCCACCACAGCGGAGCCATCGCTATATCCCGTCGTCCCCGGTCGGGCTGCTCCTTCCCCTCCTTGAGCAGCTACTTCTTTTCCCAGCAGCAGTGTCCTTTTTGGCGGGACCCCATGCCCCATCTCCGGCGACACCTCTTCCTCCCTGTGATGGCGCCCTTCCTGGCGCGACCCCGATGGTCATGATTCTTTTCCTAGCTGCACCTTCGCTCCCCTCTCGGCGACGGCGTCCTTCGCTGGGCAAGTTCGTCAATGGCAACAAGGAGAGGAGGATGACATGTGGGTCCCACATGTCATTGATGGCTATAACGAATTTGAGAGCCGTGATTTAGATGGTATTGTTGGAGTTAGAAGAAAAAAATAGATAGTATCAAAATGAGTGGCTACTCAAACATGCAAATAGGGGGGCTTGTTTTGAGTATTATTGCTGGACATGCTCTAAACAAGAGTTTCGGGAATCACCTAAACCACCTACTTAAATTAGAAAGATTGCACAGAGGGCCCAGCCGGGGAATCCAAGCGTGGTCTAAATTGGTCTCGAACATAGATAATCTAGACAAATTAAGAATGGAACATATTTAGAGATGTGTCACTTCACAAAGTAGAAGATTTTGTTTACAACAAATAGCCTTTCCCCCATAATAATAGGCAAATGAGCCTTTTTATTTTCCTTGCTTGCACCCGCCAATTTGGAAGAACACATGATTTCCGTTTTAGAGGTGTTTGATCCAATGGCTAAACTTTAGAAGGAATTACATGGGGTGTCGCATTGGGTGTTCGAATACTAATAAAAAAATAAATTATAGAATCCGTCAGTAATCCGAGGGACGAATTTATTAAGTCTAATTAATTCATCATTAGCGTGTGTTTACTGTAGCACCACATTGTCAAATCATGGACTAATTAGGTTTAAAAAATTCGTCTCACAAAACAGTCTCAATCTATGCATTTAATTTCATAATTAATCTATATTTAATACTCCATACATATATCAAACATCCGATGGAACAACGACTAAAATTTAGAGTCGAATCAAAGACCCCCTTGATAATATGTTATTATGGCATACCCAAACTGCCCGGCACAAACCACCTCTCCTATATAAATTTATTATTATTTTATTATATTATATAGATAGATTCGACAGCTAGCTGTTATTATAACAGACAAGTCTCTACAGCCTCCATCCAGCACGGACCCCGGCCTGTCTCTTCTTCCCCATTACCCCCACCATCCCAGCGTGCGCGTTCTCTCTCTCTCTCTGCCTCCCTCAATCTCGGCGACGACTGGGCGACCGACCGACCAACCGTCGCTGCCCAACGCCTGGTTCCAAGGTCTTCTTCGGGCCCTTCGCCGGAGACGAGCACCACCAGGTACGCCCGCCCCTTGGCCTTCCCTTCCTGTTGCTCGAAACCGAGCACCCAATTCCTAACTTACTAGTATCCGTGTTTGGATCTGATCCAGTTGCAAGTGTATATGCATGTATTTTGCCTGCTACCTTCGATTGTTTTGCAAAAATTATCAGGCGTACATGTGTACACCCATGTCCTTTGCTGGGTCTGCCCCTGCGCCACCTACTTCCTGATGAAATCAGTTCACCAGCTTTAGAGTCAATCTGTTATTAACTCGGTCAAGTTTCTTTGATGACTGCAGGCGTAAGAAATGGATGCTACTGCTGGCTAATTCTGATACGAATTTATATGGACATTGGTATTCATCTCCTCCCTTTCTCTCTGGAAATGGTACAATTTTCTTTCAGCTAACATAGCAGCACGTTTCATTTGTTTCTTTAGATATTGGGGCCATGTGTAAGGGCGGAAACTGTTTCTACGGCATCAATAAGGAGAGCACTGCTGATTCTACAAGGAAGATCCATTCCACAGTCTCTCGCGATCGGATGGCATTTGATACAGCAAGGGCAACGAAAACAGAGGCATCAAAGTTGAAGAACCTAATCTCGGCATCATTCAAACCCTTGTCTCTGATCATTCCCATCGGCGACGGATTCCACGAATCCTTCCCTTTCAGCCATTGTCATTTATAGTAGAGAAGGGTCTATAAGTAAGCCGTTATTCCTAATTGGCTTGCAAGAGGAGGCCAGCGTTAGGGTACTGCCTGCTGCATCTCATAATGCTTGCTGTGTCACAAGAACAGCTTGCTCATTCACAGACGTGCTTCCGAGCTAGGATGCAGCTCAAGCCTCCTACAAGACCCAAACTTTATTCAGGGCTTATGCCCCAGGAGGAATTCGATTCATACTGTGATCTAATACCAGGCTTGCCTGAAGACTTGGCAAAGATATGTCTTGCCCTTGTCCCTCGTACTCATTTTCCTGTCATGGGTGCAGTTTCCAAGAGGTGGATGTCGTTTCTTGAGAGCAAGGAACTCATAGCTGTGAGGAAGGAGGTTGGGAAACTTGAGGAGTGGGTGTATGTCTTGACTCCAGATGCTGGCACAAAGGGGTCGCACTGGGAGATTTTAGAGTGTTCAGGGCAAAAGCAGAGCCCTCTTCCGCGAATGCCTGGACTAACCAAAGCTGGGTTTGGTGTGGTTGTTATTGGTGGGAAGCTCTTTGTTATCGCGGGCTATGCTGCTGACCGTGGGAAAGACTGTGTTTCAGATGAGGTTTATCAATATGATTCTTGCCTCAACAGGTATGCTTGGGTTCTCATAAGTTTATTATACTATGGAAGATTCTGTTCATTTCTAATGTCACAGAATTCAAATGATAAACCAGCATACTGAAAGAATCTGAATGCATTCAAGAAAAACCCATCAACTCTGATACTAATATATTATTCAAATACATATTAAGGTCTGAATATTTTGAATTGTTTTGCTGATTCATTTATGCTCTTGTTGCCCAGGTGGACTGTGCTTGCTAAGATGAATGTAGCTCGGTGTGACTTTGCCTGTGCAGAGGTCAATGGGGTGATATATGTTGCTGGTGGATTTGGTCCAAATGGCGAGAGTTTATCTAGCGTTGAAGTTTATGACCTAGAACAGAATAAATGGACATTGATTGAGGGCCTACGCAGACCAAGGTGGGGCTGCTTCGGGTGCAGCTTTGAAGGGAAGCTCTATGTCATGGGTGGCCGTTCAAGCTTCACAATTGGCAACTCCCGTTTTGTTGACGTGTACAATCCTAATAACCATGCCTGGGACCAGGTCAAGAACGGCTGTGTGATGGTCACAGCTCATGCAGTCCTCGGTGAGAAGCTCTTCTGCATCGAATGGAAGAACCAGCGGTCTCTAGCAATCTTCAACCCGGCTGACAACAACTGGCAGAAGGTCCCTGTGCCGCTTACTGGAAGCTCAAGCACTCGTTTTTCCTTCGGGGTACATGAGGACAAGCTGCTGCTCTTCCCTATCGAGGAAGAGCCTGGGTATCAGACGCTGATGTATGATCCTGCAGCTCCGATGGGGTCTGAGTGGTGCACATCGAAGCTGAAGCCGTCAGGTTCTTGCCTGTGCAGCGTGACCATCAAAGCCTGATGATGCCCTTGAATGCGTGGGATGCGGCAGTTGTACTATACTCACATAGGATGGAATCCCGCTTGCCTTCATATTTCAGAGTTCAGATGAGGCTGGCTTTGGTTGGTCTCATGTGCAATCTTGTTTGCTTGAAATTTTAGTTTTGCGTGTTGCATTGACAAATAATGAATAGAACATTTATGCTTCGGTTCATTGAGTTGCTGAAGCGTCGTGATGTATTCTCATTTCACCTGTATTGAACTCTGGCCGTTTGGGTCTTCAGTTGATTTCATCTTTTTCGCTGGCACTCGCATGATAACGACAGCGCCGTGTTGTCAACATGATTAAGCTGTTACCTTTTCTTATTAGCAGCTGAAAGTACGGCCCGGGGTCAAATTTCATTAATGAGATGCAGGATTGGGATTCTGGAGCAGACAGTTTAAAAGAAAACTGTGCCAGCGCCTACTTGTAGAGCCTTCATTTGAGAATAGATGAGCTGCTCAAGTACGTTCCTACTTGTGACCGCCCCTGTCTTGATTGATTTCAAGACATGATTGATGTCTCATGATGCAGAATGTGCGCCCACGTTTACTTGTATCAGGCCTGTAAATGATGCTAATATCTGGGCCTGGAATAACAGTAGATGTAGTAATGCCGGATCTATATATATCCCAGCCTTTTGCAGTGCACACTGAATCAAATCCGGTCCTCAGAATGCTGGTTTTATTCCGTACAGTTGGATTGTACTGTACGTCGTCTCGTTTCAAGCAATAGCCAAGCCGCGAGACGATGTTTTTTAAGAGCCTCTTTTGCAGGGCTCCTGCATCGGCTTCGGCTCCGGCTCGGCTCCGGCTCCTGCAGGAGCTGTGCCAAACGCCTATTTTAGAAAGGGCTCCACATGAGGAGCCGGTCAAGAGCCGAAGCAATTTTTTGCCTGACGAGGAGAAGCCTAAAAAAACGAGCTTTGCGCGGCTTCTTATTGTGGGTTCACGTCGTCTAGTGCGAAGGAGCCATTTTGCCAAATGTTTTCCAGAACAGCTTCAGCTCCTTCAGAGGAGCCAGAGCCGGAGCCATTTTCAGATAAGCCAGAGCCCTGTCAAACAAGCCCTAAGAATTATACGGTACAACGCAAAATGCCACAACACGTACGCACACTCACTTCTATGAACACACACCTCCGAAGAACTGAGCTAGCACCACTGGCGCCTCGCTGTCGAAGACGTGAGCCGATATGGTACTGTATATTTATATATTTCGAATCTGCATTTAGAGTACCATATAATAGCCAATATATATAAATTCGGGATACGTGTAATGTAAGTCAGATTTTTAGACAGTTGCTGTTTCACCCTGAATCTTCTCCAAGAACGTACTAGCTCGCTGATGTATTTATGCAAGATTTAGACGCTTTCGGTGTCCAGTATAGGAACGACGGTATATGGGTGTGGATGTAAACAGAAGCAAGTTAACAAATCCTTTTGTTCGTTCTTTCCCCCCGGAGCCGGACAGAAGGGTACCGGACACGACAGCATGCATCATGCATTCTTCATGCGATGGTGACCAGTTTGAGCTTCGCAAGCACCTGCAGACACGCGCCACGCTTATACTGCCCGGCTAGTTAGCTAGCTAGTACCGCATTGGAATTGAATTGCCGATCGCTCATTGTTCGCCGAGAGCCTAGCCACACTCTCACCTGTACTGTAGCCAGCTAGCTAGAGCATCGCGGAGATTAAAGGTGGCGGCGGCCATGTCTCCGATGGTGGCGGTGGCGGCGGCGTTCCCTTCCTGTGGCGCCTTCGGTTGCCCGGCAGCGGCGACACCTCCTTGCCCAGTGAGCAGGAGGAGAGCCCTCTCCTCGGTGGTGGCCATGGCTTCCGCAGCCCAGTGAGCTCTGCCTTCTCCTGCTCTGAATCATGTTCTTGCCAGGGATTTCAATTTCTTCGTTCTCCCCCGTGTTTTTTGTTGTCAAGCTGCAGAGTAATATTTTAGGTACGGTACTCATAGTCAAACATAAAAATGTTTGTTTGACATATAATTAAGGCATTTCTAGACAGATTCAGTATTTGTGACAGGATCAGGAAGTATTTTGAGCACCTGATTTATTTGGTATTGGATACTAGTATAGCCTGTCTGTTTATTGGTGTACACTCAGTTTGTTCACGCCGTAGGTGTGAATGTGATGCTTACAGTACTTACCAGCAGCACCCTAAAAAGCACCAGCCACCTGGAGAGTAATATACTCATCACTCATTAGCCACACCTAATAGTAATCAATAAAAAAAAACACCTATCCAAATCATCTCAAGGAAGAAGAAGAAGAACGAACAAAACAAGTAGGAGCGTAGTAGGAATTTGTGTGAGATGGATTCTTAGAGACGTGTTAGATGATTGTTATTTGTTACAGGTCTGATGGCTCCAAATTTTCAGTGATTCAGAAATGTGACTCCTAGCTAGAGATAGATTAACAAGGGTTCCCATGTCTCAATTCAATTTCCTTTTGTGCCGGCCGCTGTTTAGTTTACTAATCTTGCGATGATGAGTGGAGGGTGAGAGCTCCGAACAGGAAGCCGTTCGCGCCTCCACGCGAGGTGCACCGGCCCGTGGAGCACTCGCTGCCGCCGCAGAAGCGGGAGATCTTCGAGTCGCTGGACTCGTGTGCGGCGGACAACATCCTGGTGCTCCTCAAGCCCGTGGAGGGGTCGTGGCAGCCGCAGGACTACCTGCCGGACGCCGCCTCCGAGTCCTTCGCCGACGAGGTCCGGGAGCTGCGGGAGCGCGCCCGGGAGATCCCCGACGACTACTTGGTCTGCTTCGTGGGCGACATGGTCACCGAGGAGGCGCTGCCGACGTACCAGACCATGCTCAACACCCTGGACGGCGGCGTCCGCGACGAGACGGGCGCCAGCCCCACCAGCTGGGCGGCGTGGACCAGGGCCAGGGCCGCCGTGGAGAACAGGCAAGGCGACCTCATGAACAAGTACCTCTTCCTCACGGCGAGTGTGCGTGAGATTGATCTCTAGTTCCAAACGGGGCCAACAGCCCAGTTGGCCCTTTGATCCGCGTCCTAATCGGAGGCGCCCAGCCCTACTATGGTTGGAGGACCCTTGTCACACTGCTGCAATAAATAGAGGTGGGGCCGACGGCTCAAGTCACGAGGTTCGCCTGAGCCGAGCTCCCCACCGAAACCTAAACCTTAATCCGATCTAGAGGGCGCAGCCAATGACGGAAAGCCACCAGCAGCGCCGCCCCGCTCCACCGACGTCGATGGCTTCATCGAACCTTCTTCCCGAACGTCGCTACGTCCGTGCGCAGACTTCACAGACGAACGAGATGGCTGACGCCTCTAGATCGACTCCCTCTGCGGTGTCAGGTTTGACACGTCCATCTTCCACCTCTCTCTTTTTCTCTCGTTCTACCAATTGTTACTGCACTAGTAGATGTTCTAGGGTTCATAATTCTATTCAACAGCAAGTAGACATACTAGTTCTATGCCTATAGATCATGTTCAAGGTCTAACAATGGTACCGAGCCTCGTTTAGGTATAGATCTAGCTTATCAAATTAGATCCATTTGGATCTGAGAAAAGAACAGAGGGTTCGATCCGTTTTCGGATTGAAACCCTAACCCTAATCGGGAAACGAACCCTAACCCGTCGGGGATGAAGAACAGTGACTCAACCGTACACTAACCCGTCGGGGAAGATGAACAGTGAACGAAACCCTAACCCTAACTGGGTGAAAGAAACAGAGAAAAGAAAGGTCTCGGATCTCAAACCCGAAACCTAACCCGCGAATCAATCACGGGAAGAAGAAGAACAGAGCGAATCCCTAACTCTAACCGAAACCATAACCCTAGATCCCCAATTGGTTGAATCCGAGAAGAACAAACCAGACCAAAATCAGATGGGGAAGAAGGGGAAGGGAGGCTTGCCTCGGCCCGCCGACACTTGACACCGCAAGTAGTCGCGGCGGCCCGGCGTCGCGAGGAGAAGAAGGCCGAGCCAGGGGCAGCTGCTCGCTGGGCCCCGGTCATGGAGCACGCACGACGTGGGCGAGGGGGCACGCGGCGTCGAGGCCTCGCTCGCTCTCGTCGTTGCTGCTTCGCCTTTCGGGCTCTCGCCATGGTGAGTGAGAGAGAGAGAACGGGAGGGAAGGAATGGCGCTAGGGCTTCGTCCGCGCCGGCAAAAGGGGGTCTTGTTTACCCGATAACGCCACTCGGCCGTGGGATCGCCATGACGGCTCGGATCGAAGGGCCGTTTCGTGGCCAGTGGTATGCCATGTGCCACGCGACACTTTAAGCCCAGCCCACGTTCTTTGCTGGTAGGTGCGGCGGGGCATGCCAGAGAGGTGGTGGGCCAAGCCAAATTGCCGGCTTCGGGCCCAGTAGCAGTAAAGAGGGAGCCCAATTTTCCTTTTTTCTTTTTTCAGTAAAATTGAAAAATGGAAAATGGCTCAAAAGAAATCAGAAAAATAAATTTTTCCTGTGGGTAAAATTCAAGAAAATGAGTTCATATTTTCCGCTGCGTATTTTAAAGGTGTTATTTTCATTATTAAATTCGAACCAACAGGAGAATTTAATTTTAAAAATGTATATGTTTTTAGCTTATTATAATATTGTTATTATTCTGACCAACGTTGATTAATGGTAATATTATGATGAGTTTTGTCATGCATTAATTTTATTTCTGCCCAGCGGTGATGTAGAATTAGTGTAGAGGACAATTGTATGTTTTAATTTTGACCAACGTTGGAACTAAGACATGCAATTGTTATTATTATGTTTATGTTCTCACTCTATATGAATTATGTTTTTAGGCGGATACAACTTGATGGGTTGTATCAAAGAGATCCCTACTCTCAAAGGTGATAACTACATGGAGTGGAAGAAAAAAGATTGACCTAGCTTTCATCTTAGCTGAGGTGGACTGGGTAGTCATCTCACCGTGTCCCACTAAGCCTGTGGCACCGGTGAGGGAGACAAACGAGGCTAATGCCGCTTGGGCAACCAGAGAGAAATTTTGCATCCCAAAAGATGTCCTATGACCTTGAGCATGAAATGGGTCACTGTCAACAAGAAATGTATGGCTGTGATAAAGAACACGATTGAACCTGCAATTGTGGGCTCAATCCTAGAGTATGACATCGTCGCCGAGTACCTTGATAGAATAAAGAGTCAGTTCACTGGCTCTTCAAAGACATACTACCCAGCTGATAAAGCAGCTGGTGACAGAGAGGTACTCTGAAAATGATGGCATAAGAGAGCACATACTAAGGATGAGCAATTTGACATCCAAGCTAAAACCAATGGATCTGGCTCTCAAGTAAGAGTTCCTTATCCATCTGATTTTTGCTTCCTTGCCAAAGGAGTTTGATATTTTTGTTGTCAACTACAACATACAGCCCGAGAAGTGAGACATGAAGAGGCTCATGGCTATGTGTGTGCAAGAGAAAGAGAGAATGAAAGCTGCCAATGGTGGCACTATCAATTATCTGAAAGACAACAAGAAAAAGAATACTAATGCTAACTCCTTCTCAAAGTCAAAGGGAAAGGGTCCCATGCTGCATCAGCCTCAGCAGAACAAGTTCACAGTAGAGAAAGATCAGTGTCTCTATTGCAAGAAGATGGGACATTATAAGAAAGATTGTCCCGATTACTTAAAGATGATCATGGCAAAGAAATGTGAGAACATTATTACGTTTATAAATGAATCCCTGTATGTACAATATTCGAAATCTACTTGATGGATTGACTCAGGTGCAACTGTTCATATTACTAATTCTTTACAGGGATTCCGTTCGACGAGGACTACGCAAAGAAGAGAAAGACACATTAAAGTTGCAAATGGAGTCCGAGCAGATGTCGAAGCCGTTGGCGATTTTCTCTAAAGCTTGCTGATGGCTTCACACTTTTACTTAGAGATGTACTTTATGTTCTCTCTTTACAGAGAAACTTGATTAGTGTTTCATGATTGGATAATGATGGATATGATTGCCATTTTGAAAATGGCAAATGTAAAATAATATTTAATAATGCATGTGTTGGTCTTGCTATCTTACAAAATGAACTTTATTTATTATCACTACGTGATGATGTGAATGCTGTATGCGGTGATGAGAACATTGCGTGCGACAATGAGAATGTATCCTTGTCTACGGATGTAAACAGAAAACAAAAGAGAGCTCACGATGCATCGTCGAAATTATGGCGCTGTCGTTTATGGCATATTTTGAGGGGGAGAATAGAAAGACTAGTTAAGAATGATATTCTTCCTCCATTAGAGTTCTCAGATTTAGAACAATGCAGAGAATGCATAAAAGGAAAGTATGTAAAGAAAATTAAGAAAGATACCAAACGAAGCGCAGGAATTTTATATATTATTCACACAGACATCTGTGGTCTGTTTCGTGTAAAGAGTGTGGATGGTTATGATTCGTTCATAACATTCACAGATGATTACTCCCATTATGGCTACATTTATCCAATCAAAGAAAGAATAGAAGCATTGGATAAATTTAAGATATTTAAGGCAGAAGTTGAAAACCAACACAATTTAAAGATTAAGATAGTCAGGTCCGACCGGGGGGGGAAGTACTACGGTCGGCATACCCCATATGGCCAAGTTTCTGGACCTTTTGCAAGATTCTTACAGGAGAATGACATAGTAGCCTAGTATTCTACACTGGGTAAACCTCAGCAGAATGGAGTAGCTGAAAGACGCAATCGTACCCTGATGGATATGGTGCGCAGTATGATAAGTTACTCCACCTTACCATTGAGCCTGTAGATGGAGGTGTTAAAAACCGTCATTCATATTCTCAATAGAGTACCAAGTAAGTCGGTGTCCAAAACACCGTATGAGTTGTGGACAGGAAGAGTACCCTCGCTAAACCACTAACGTGTGGGGGGGAGTCTTGCTGAGGCTAAAGTATTTAACCCAAATATTGGGAAGCTAGATCCCAAAATAGTAAGTTGCCATTTCATTGGTTACTCAGAAAAATCAAAAGGTTTTCGTTTCTACTGTCCAGACAGACATACAAAGTTTATGGAAACGAGACACGCTGTCTTCCTAGAGGATGAAATGATGAGGAAGAGCATGGTAGCTCGAGAAATTGACCTTGAAGAGAAGCGGGTGTATGCGCCCACTCCGATGATTCATGAGCCATTTTTCTCACTACCTGTGGTCGCTGCACCGACGGTGCAAGATACTATGGTGCCAGCACCTATTATTATTTCGTCTGTGGCAACAATGAATGACGATGAGGAACCTGTTTTTTAGGATCTTGTAGAACCTATTGCCACACATGAGGGGGAGCAACAACAGCCTCAAACAGAAGATGTGCCAAATGTGGAGGCCCCTAAAAGGTCTCAAAGAGTTAAAAAATCAGCTATTCCTGCTGACTATGAAGTATACAACACTGAGGAATTTCAAATGGAGGATGATCCCACCATATTTGAAGAAGCCATAAGAAGTGATCATTCATCAAAGTGGCTTGAGGCCATGAAAGATGAAATGAAATCTATGAATGCTAATAAAGTTTGGGACTTGGAAATAATTCCTAAAGGTGCCAAAACAGTAGGCTGTAAATGGGTCTACAAAATAAAACTTGACTCTTAAGGGAATATAGAGAGATATAAAGCGCGACTTGTAGTAAAAGGCTTTACGCAAAGAGAATGGATTAATTACAATGAGACCTTTTCTCTAGTCTCATGTAAAGATTCTTTCAGAATCATAATGTCATTAGTGGCACATTAAGATTTAGAATTACATCATATGGATGTAAATGCGGCATTTCTCAACGGGGACTTGGAGAAAAATGTTTACATGGCACAACCGAAGGGTTTTGTCATGGAAGGAAAAGAACGAATGGGATGTCGCCTAAAAAATCCATTTATGGATTAAAACAAGCTTTAAGACAGTGGTACTTGAAGTTTGATTAGACAATAAGGAATTTTGGATTTAAAGAGAATTTAGAGGACAATTGTGTCTATGCAAAGTTTAAGAATGGGAAGTTTATCTTCCTTGTCCTTATGTGGATGATATCTTACTTCCTAGTAGTGATGTCAGTCTACTACTAGAGACAAATAAGTTTTTGTCCTCAAAATTTGATATGAAAGATCTTGGTGAAGCTTCGTTCGTTCTAGGGATCGAGATTCACCGAGATAGAAGTAAAGGGGTATTAAGACTGTCACAAAAGACATACATAGAAAGAATCTTAAAGAAATTCAGTATGCATAAATGTAGTCCCTCACCTGCACCTATAGTCAAGGGCGACAGATATGAGGATTTTCAATGCCCCATGAACTAATATGAGATCAATCAAATGAAAGCGGTTCCATATGTTTTAGATGTCGGAAGCTTGTAATATGCTCAAGTATGTACACGCCCTGACTTGTCATTTGTTACCGAGTTACTTGGTAGATTCCAGAGCAATCCTAGAACAGAACACTGAAAATTAGTAAAGAAAGTCTTGCGTTATTTGCAAGGAACGAAAAGCCTCATGATGACGTATAAAAGATCTGATTCACTCCATATAGTGGGATATTCAGATTCTGATTATGCGAGAAATGATAGAAAATCCACGTCTGGATATGTATTCACTCTCGCATGGAGAGCTATTTCATAAAAAAACTCAAAGCAAACTGTCACTACGTCGTCCACAATGTATGCTGAGTTTGTAGCGTGTTACGAGACAACGGGGCAGGTGAACTGGCTAAAGAAGTTCATACCTGGTTTGAAGGTGGTTGACGACATCTATAGACCACTTAAGTTATACTGCGATAATAATCCGACCGTACGGTATGCTCACAACAATAAGTCAAATGGTGCTGTCAAACACATTGACATAAAGTATTATGTTGTGAAAGATAAAGTCCGGGATCATGTCATAAGTCTTGAGCATATAAGTATCGAAAAGATGCTCACGGACCCGCTTACAAAAGGCTTAGCACCAAACGTGTTCAGAGAGCATGTAGCCGGCATGGATTTAAGAGAAAGCCTATAATTCCTGGACAAAAGAAGGCTCAAAGATAAGTATCTATTTCAGAACAGAGTGGTGTGTTGTAGCTGGTAAATCTATCGGTAATTGACCGTGACGATGAAACATGCTCTATGCGCTAATCTGTAATGGAATGAACAAAAGTAAATGATATGAAATTGAAAGATGGTAGGAGATAAGGGGGAGATTGTTAGATTGATCTCTAATCCTAAACTGGGCCTAACGGCCCAGTTGGCCCTTTGATCCGCGCCCTGATCAGGGGCGTCCAGCCCACTATGGCTAGAGGACTCTTGTCACACTGCGCAATAAATAGAGGTGGAGGCCGACGGCTCAAGTCACGAGGTTCACTGAGTCGAGCTCCGCACCGAAACCTAAACCCTAATCCGATCTAGAGGGGCGCAGCTAGTGACGGAAAGCCACCAGCCGCGCCGCCCCGTTCTACCGACGTCGACGGCTTCATCAACCTCTTCCCTGAACGTCGCTGCTCGTGCGCAGACTTCACCGATGAATGAGATGGCCGACGCCTCTGGATCGACTCCCTCTGCGGTGTCAGGTTTGACACGTCCATTTTCTATCTCTTCCTTTTTCTCTCGTTCTATCTACTATTATGTACTAGTAGATGTTTTAGGATTCATGATTCTATTCAACAGTAAGTAGACATACTAGTTTTATGCTTATAGATTCTGTGGTCTAACAGGGTGGACATGTGGCAGATCGAGAAGACCATCCAGTACCTCATCGCCTCAGGGATGGACCCCAAGACGGAGACCAACCCGTACATGGGCTTCGCTCCAGAGCGCGCCACCTTCATCTCCCGTTCAGGCCACGCGCGCGACACCTTCATCTGCGGCCCACGGCAACACGGCGCGCCACAGTCGCAGACGAGCGGAGGCAAGGCTCGAGGTGGACCCGACTACAAGCTGGCGCAGGACATCTGTAACACCTCGGGTGTTAGCCTTGCATAACTTGACTTGCATAACATAAGCATGAGCATCAAGCATTCATAAATCATCATTTACAATTGAAACATTCGATCGAAACATATGAAACATTGCTTGTTATCTCGTAATTCTTGGAACATATGCATATGATCATGTGCAAACAAATGCTAGTGTGTAATGTTGGTCACTATAACACCTTAGCTACACTTAGGTTAACAAAAGGAACCTTGTTCATGAAGACCACATTTCTTGATCAAGCATTTAAGTGTTATTTCATGTGTTGACTGAATGGCTATATGTGTGACTACTTCATAGAATGCTTGAATGACCTTGCAAATTGTTTTAACATGCTTAGAGTATCATCATGAACAACTTTGGTTTTAGGGCTAGGGCTAAATTGGTCATTTAGCCATAGTTTGAATGTGTATCTTGATTTCAAAGTGACATGTTTGACTAAAGTTGAACTAGGTGTTAGGGACCTTGCATGGAGGAGTTCACTAAAGCAAAGTTGTAGTATTTGACATAAGGAACAACTTCCATTTTTAGGTCATGGACTGATTTTGCTTCTAACATGCTTGAATGGGTCCCACAAAAACCAGCAAAATCCAGTTTTCAACACTTAACAAATTTTCTAAGTGTATGCTCGACTGACAGCCTGACAAGCCCACCTTGAGCACGATTTTTCCACGTTTCTGTTGCGAATCAGAGCTTACTCTCTTAATAAAAGTTGAAGCTGGTACATAGGGCTAGGATTTTTGTTAAGATGGTTTACGCTTTGGAGCCTTGGATTAGCCGTTGTATCATCGTGAAAACTCGGCGTCAGGCTCGGCTTCGGGTGTCTGAACGAGCTGAATCAAATGATCATGGCTGACCGCCGTCAGGCCTTGGCCGCCGCGTGGAAGGGAGAACGGGCAGCGTCGCCCGCCGCCTCGACCAGCAGAGCCACGCCGCGTCTGGCGCGCCTTCAAGTCGCCAAGGCGCGCTCGCGAACGCCCGGCCAGATTTTCGTTTTCCCGGCTCTCTTCGCCACTCACCTCGCCGCCAGCAGCAACCCCGGTGCCGAGAGCCCGCCATCGCCATTGGAGGCGCCAGCTCGCGCCCAGCTCCTCCATCCCCACCGCAACCCTCCACCGTCTTCCCAGCAACCCCCTGCGCCCTACCGTGCCCGCTGTTAGCACTCGGTAAGCCCCAGCGCCGTGCGCTAGCTCGCCGGAGCTCCGCCGCCAACCTCGTCGTCGTGGCCACGCCGTTTTAGTCTACCACTCCACGCGTTAGTTGATGCGCTAGGTTTCCAGTAGCTCGTAGATGCTTGTCCGCGCGTTTGATTGAGCCGCCGAGGTCGTCACCGGCGTAACGCCGTCGTCCAGCCTCGCCGTTCCGCCATGGCCGCCGCCGCTAGCTTTAGGGTCAGCAATAAGGCCAGCCAAGTTGCTCAATAGGTTCGCCAGGTCATGTAGGTCCTACCCTGATGACCTCACCGCCGGCGAACTCCCCGTCGTCGAGTTCTCGCCGCTGCGGATTTAAGCAGCGCCGCTGCTGCTCCTCGCTCTGTCGATGACGTGTGGGGTCCCCTGACCAGTGGGTCCCACTCGTCACGACACAAGCGAGAGAGTGTAGGCTAAACCATTTTGAATCCAGCTTTTTGATTGGTTTTGTTATTTTTGTATCTGCAGATTGGTAGCTCCAAAAATGTTGAAATAAATATGGTTGTGTTCCTTAGGGAGTGTAGTATTTAGGAAAAATATGTTCTTGGCTTCAACAGTAGAAATTTTTGGAGATTTAAATAGGGATTTCAAATGTGCTTTTGAATGCATTTAAATTTGTTTATTTTATATCTAGAGTTCCTGTGCTCCAAAAATTATGAAATTTTTGTGGTAGGCTATTATTAGCATACATGAGCTTGGATAAAAATTTTAGAACCAGTGCATGTGTAGATCTATAGTTATAGATTTTTCTTTTATAAATAGTTAATCCTTGCATGAATTTTTATAAATTAATTATGAGTCCAAAATTCATGAAATTTGTTGGAGGTGATACTAGTACCATATGGATGCTAAGAAAAATATGAAATCTGTTGTTTGACACTTTTCAATAGGATTTTCCATTTATGCTATTTCAAGCCTTGCTGCCTTGTCATTTTTGTATAGAATGTTCTACTTGGTAAAATGACATGAAATTTTTATAGTAGTCCTTTGATAGCATTATTAAGGCTCTGTAAATTTTTGAGAATTTATTAAGCACATCTAATATATATTGATTATTTAACATAGATATCTAAATAAAAATAATAAAGGCAATTTAATAAATAGTTTGGGCTTTACCATTATATCATCTTAACTGTATTTGGTATGCTTAAACTATTGGTAGGTTCTAGGTTGTCAAATTTTGAATGATTACCTGAAGTAGAAGTATTCTTACTTTATGTTGCATGTTAAGTCATTTCCGGACTGATTCTAGAGTGTGATGATTTGCATATTGAAACTGATGTGTACTGTAAAAATGGTTAATAACAAAGTTGTAGAGAATTGGATAAGCTTTCCAGAAAGTCCTAGATCACTAGATTTGGATTTGTAGAACTCCAGTTATGAGCGAAACAAGTAGCTATTGTTTGTGGCATAGTCGATGCTTTGTAGAAGTAGTTAAGTAGTAAACGAGAAGAGATATGCACCTACTCAAACAACGTGATGCACTTGTTAACATATATGCATTCATAATACTTATACCATACTCATGCATCTAGGATCGGAGGAAGAGATCACGTTGCTGGAATTCGAAGAAGCAGAGGAAGGGAACCCGCAGGAGGATCCGCAAGCCGCAGCTCCCGAAGGCGTGGAGCAGAACCCTGAAGAGCTTCCGGAGTGCCCTGACCACCGTCCTACTTCCTTTCTGCGAGGCAAGCCCCGGAGCATTATAAGTCTCCCAGTAATTTACAAATGTTTACTTACGTATTTATGATTGATGCATTAGGTTATAAGAGTTGAATGAAACCACTTGATGCATGTACATTCCTTGTCCAGATATTACACCTTTAACCGGTATAGGTCCAGGATCGAATATCTATATGCTTAGCCATGCTTAGACCGGTAGAAGTCGGGTGATGTCCTGTCACCTGCGAGATATAGGTGGATACCGGAGCACGGTTGGCTATATCTGCTATCGTGGAACAGAACCATGAGGTAAAAGTAAATTGAGACCGGACGGGAGATCGATAGGGAAGCAACAAGGCATGGAGGTCTTGGGTGTGGACTTATCCCGCCTCGTGTCGATTAAGGACCGCACTGTTGTTGGCGCTTCGACAAGATTGAACGCATGCCTCTCACTTAGCTGGCCGGATAATTTGCTCCGACCGCTGGCCGAGTAATTCAACTCGGTGCCGGAATCGTTTCATAGCGCGCCTTCCGGGAACGATCGACCGAGCCCAAGGGCAGGTTTGGCTCGAGCATCCCGGCATCTGGTGTTCCAGACAGCGGCGCAGTACGAACCCGCGAAATGTGTACCGGAGTTGTACCAAAGGTGACCTAAGACTATCGTGGTCGGTAGATCTGGGTTTGTGTTAGGAATAAATTCCCGGTGGTTGAAATCGATTCGAATCGCCGTCTCTCCCGGGATAGTGAGAAACTTGGCTAGTCCCAACATCGTGAAAGTGACTATATTATGAAACATGGTGGTTCGAGATGAATATGGAATTACAATACCGCTATGGTTACTATTGGATGCTTCGAATGATATCCCACATGTTTGTACATGTGATAGTTGCTAATCTAGAAATGGATAGTTATAATTAACTTGATAAAGGAATCATCATAATTGTACAACGGATCAATTGCCTTTTTTCGCAAAATGTTGTCAAGTTACGTCCACTTATGACCTTGCATACTCCTTGGAGTCATTTATTTTCGGTTCATGACGGGTAAGTCTAGTGAGTACCTTCTCGTACTCGTGGTTTATTTTTCCCAATGTTGCGAGATGGCAATTGTGTATCATGGTTATTGCAAGAGTTGCTTCTATCCCATTGTGGATGAGGAGTAAGCCTTGGGCGAAGCTTCCTTAGTAATTCCTATCTTTGCTTTTGTGGATCGTGATCCGGCTCGGCACTCGTATCAAACTACGTTGGAAACTTATTTTCAAACTTATTTGCTTCCGCTTTAATTATCAAACTCGGTTTGTAATAACTTTCTATTCAGACTGACGATGATGAAAGTATCTGTGAACTTTATGTAATATGTGGCATGTATGTTGAATCTGTACGATCTTGGTTGTTGTAAATCGTTTTTATCGAGACCCGCCGTGGTACTCGACGGACTACCGGGTTTATATGGGTTCAAGTATGACAGTGCGACCGCTTGCGGATTGCCATTATACTTGTATTCTTATAAATTGGTCGGTTCTGCGACAGCTGGCATCAGAGCAAGATTCAACGTTAATTGTCACAAGTGTATTTAAAACAAAAGTTTTTGTTTTCCGAAAACCCTTCTCTAGCAACTAATAGTTATATAATAGGTATTTGAAAGCTAAAGTGTGCCAATGATCACTTTCCTTAGGCCCAAATTAAGGACTTTTAGGTGGCTACTTAAGTACTAACATGGGGGTTTTTACTTCGTCGTCCATACGGCGTGCTATTGTATGGATGCCATTCACTTGAATGGTAATGTATGGATCAAATGCCTCTACGCCAAGGTAAGATGAGTGTATGACCGCAAGATGTGAGCATGCGGTCGGGAAGAGTAGCTTTGGTACGGCTATGTATGCATGCTTGCATGTGTATATGGTACGTATTTAATTGTGGGTTTAAATTATTGTCGGGTAGATTGATACGGAAGTATATGTATGGGTATACATATATGGAAGTATTTACAATTACATTATGCATATTCATTATGGGTTTAAGGGCTGAAATGAAATTTTATGCAGGTGCACTAACAACGAAACGTGTAGCTCGACTAGTTACGCTATTTATGAGAGAACGTATGTATGCCACCGTGTCTACCGCTAGAAACAAATTTTTCCTAAGTTTGTAAGGACGTACGGAACGAGCATGCATCATGATAATTACCATTCACATAATTGCATTGTTCCTCCCCTTATAAAATTCTTACTCGGTTATGTAACTCTTATCCATTATGGCATTGTCTCACCAAGGGGTACATGTTACTGGTGCAGATGGCACGCACAAAGCAGACCGCTCGCAAGTCCACCGGAGGCAGAGCTCCCCGCCGTCAGCTTGCTCCACGTACCCGTCAACGTCACACGTTTCTTGGAGAGTTTGGGATGCCTACACTCTTGTGGAGAGTGCTTAGTTATGTAGGCTATCCTGATGGAATGGAACCCCGCTACTTCTGGGCGAATGAGCAGTTGGGAGAAGGTCTCTTAGTTACTGTGGAGGCCGTTGTTCGTCCCCGAGGTGACGATTCTGAGTGGACAGGCTGGTGTTATGAGTCAACTGGTAGGACTGCTGAAGAAGCAGCTAGCAGGGCAGCCTTTGGGATCCTGAGAGACATCATGGAGCGTTTTCCTCAGGAGCTGGCAGCCGCTTTGGTTGGAGTCTTTCCAAGAGGTAACCCCTCCACTGACTCATGGCAGCAGGCAAGAGGAAAATCTTTGGAGATTGGTGCAGCAGAAAGGCAAAACAGTGATAACCCTTCCATGAGCGCCATGTTCGCAATGATGAGAGTGTTGGATGGAGTTGAAGGTAGCCTCAGACGTGTGTCTGGTGCTCTTGGTCATGCCCGCGAGGACCGACGTCAGCTTCAGAGGGAGCACGACGCCGAGATTGAAAGGCTCACGGAAGAGATGACTCGGTTAACTCACCAGCGAAATGCAGCTTGGACAAGGGAAAATGTCCTAAGAGCTCGACAGTTTGAGCTAGGACAGCAGCTGGCCAATGCGGAAGAATACAATGATAATCTGCATGAAGAGGTTCATCTTCTGAACAATCAGCTCCACCCTTATGTCCCACCTGGAGCCGCAGAAATGGATCTAGAAGGGTACGAGGAAGGAGAAGAAGAAGTGGATCCTGAAGAAGAAGTAGAACCTGAGGAAGGAGATGATCCTGCGTCTGACCTTGATAGTGATCATGATGAGGATTAGATCGCTTAGCACTTAGTGGAAGGACTAATGTATCCCCTGTATTCATGTAATGGACCTGTAGCTCGAATTTGGCCTTAGTAACCAGACTATCATGTAATGTCAATCGCATGTTGGGATGAACGTCAATGCAATTCCGTTCCTTGTCGGTGATCACGATTTAACTTTGCTTGCATTATGAGCGCGATAAGTGGTCAAATTGGGGATGCCATGTTGCGAGAATGAATTGTTATGCCTCTGTTTTTATTGTGAATTTGAGAATTTCTCCAGTAATTTCAGTCTGGCATGATTATGATTCATCTGCAATCTCTTGACATCAACCAATAATCGCTTATTGTTGCCACTTCATGCAGATGACGCGCACCCGTCAGCCGGAGTCGGTAGCGATCCACGATGGCAATGGTGATGACTTACCACCACCACCGCCGCCGCCCCCGCTTTCGGGAGTTCTTTGCTCGTTCTTGGGAAGCCAAAGGACAATGGAAGAAGCTTTGCACCTAATCGCGCAAAACACCGCCGTGGCCACCCACAAAGCAACGGGGCCGAGCCAAATCAAGACAAGTACCTTCAAGGAGTTTTCGGACACGAAGCCTCCAATCTTCAAGGTGGTGAGGAACCATCGCAGCCGATGAATGGTTGAATACCATTGAGCGTAAATTCCGTCTGTTGAGGATCACGAGAGCATCCGAAAGCGTAGTATGCTTCTCACCAATTGCAAGGACCACAGGAATCTGGTGGACACACTTCTGTCGTCTCTCTCTCGCTAATGCGAGAGTGACGGGAACAATTCAAGCTGGCTTTTAGAGGACATCATATTCCCGGGCCCGATGCGCATGAAAGCAAACCCGAATTTATGAGGCTCACTCAGGAACAAAGTCACTCATCGAGTATATGCACGCATTCAACAACTTGTCAAGATATGCTCCCGGTTTTGTGGATATTTGAAGAAAAAGATAGAGAGTTTCAAGCGAGGGTTGGGTACCAAACCGATGAAGACTATGGCAAATTCTCGATGTACCACGTACAACGAGTTTATTAGTGATGCCTTGACCCAAGAAAACCACAACAACATGCATGCATGCGGTTGCTAAAGGTCGCATAAGAGGGCCTATGAGGGCGGTGCATCCGGATCTTTCGATCGAAAAGCGCCTATCACAGCTAGGCCACAATTCCGCCCACCGCACCCAAGTTCAGGCCTCCACCACAAAAAGCTCGAATAACAGAGCCACGAAACCGTTCCGTATATGCTCACTATTGCCTTACCAAAGGGAAATGGTAATCGTGACAGCTCCACAGATTCAAGTAATCAACCATGTTTCAACTGCAACCAACTGGGTCATTGGTCCAAGGAGTGCCCCCACCCCAAGAGGAATGGCAACCCTAATCCGAACAATCAGAGGCAGGTGAATGCCAGGGCACGTCAAGGACAAGTGCACTATACCGCTGTGGAGGAAGTGCCCGACGGAGAAGTTGTCACGGCTGGTATGTTTCTTGTCAACAAGTGTCCCCTTTGTTGTTTTATTTGATTCGGGAGCTTCTCATTCATTTATGAGTCAAGCATTTGCATCTAGACATAGTCAAGAAATAATTGAAGTAAACAAAGGGGGTTTTAACATAAGTTCAGCAGGGGGTACTGTTATTACCAAAAAGATAGTCAAAAATGTACTCATCGTGATACAAGGGAGGGAGTACACCACGGATTTGATAATATTGCCCGGATTATCAATAAGTGTAATCTTAGGCATGAATTGGATGAAGGATCATGGTGTTCTTATTGACACTAGCACCCGCACTATTATGTTGAGAGAACCCACGGGAGGGAATGCTTTTCTAGTCCCACTCTCCCGCGATTTCAAACCCCAACATTTAGCCTGTGCTATCCAAACCACCACCATATGTGATATCCCAGTGGTTTGTGAGTTTCCGGATGTATTTCCAGAGGAATTACCAGGTCTACCACCGGATAGGGACGTGGAATTTAAGATCGAATTAGTGCCAGGTACCGCACCCATATCCAGAAGGCCCTATAGAATGCCACCCAATGAGTTAGCAGAACTCAAGGTTCAATTGCAAGATCTATTGGACAAAGGTCTTATCCAACCTAGTTCATCTCCGTGGGGATGTCCAGCCTTGTTTGTGAAAAAGAAGGATAAGTCACTGAGAATGTGTGTAGATTACAGACCACTCAATGCTGTGACCATCAAAAACAAATATCCATTGCCCCGCATCGACATCTTGTTCGATCAGTTAGCGAAGGCAAAGGTATTCTCCAAAATTGATTTGAGATCAGGTTATCATCAGATAAAAATTAGACCGGAGGATATACCTAAAACTGCTTTCTCTACGAGGTACGGCTTATACGAGTATTTGGTTATGTCTTTTGGACTAACGAATGCTCCAGCCTATTTCATGTACCTGATGAACTCGGTATTCATGCCCGAACTTGACAAGTTCGTGGTAGTGTTTATTGATGATATATTGATTTATTCAGAAAATGAGTCAGATCATGAAGAGCATCTGAGGATTGTCCTATCCAGACTGAGGGAGCATAAGCTATATGCCAAGTTTAGCAAATGTGAATTTTGGATGAGCAAAGTACCTTTCTTAGGTCACATTTTATCAAGAGATGGAATCTCAGTAGACCCATCCAAAGTACAAGAGGTCATGGATTGGAAAGCCCCAACTTCGGTTCATGAAGTTCGGAGTTTTCTAGGGTTAGCAGGATACTATCGTCGGTTTATTCCAGATTTCTCAAAAATAGCTAAGCCTATGACCAGACTACTTCAGAAAGATGAGAAATACAAGTGGACACCAGAATGTGAAACAGCTTTTCACACTCTCAGAACTTTGTTGACTACCGCACCAGTGCTAGCACAACCAGACATTGAAAAGCCTTTTGATGTATTTTGTGATGCATCAGGAGTAGGTTTGGGATGTGTACTTATGCAAGAAGGGAGAGTAATTGCATATGCCTCTCGGCAACTGAGAAAACATGAAGTCAACTACCCTACACATGATTTGGAACTTGCAGCCGTTGTCCATGCACTAAAGATATGGAGACATTACTTGTTGGGCAATGTATGTCATATCTATACTGACCACAAGAGCCTCAAGTATATCTTTACCCAGCCGAATCGAACATGAGACAACGTAGATGGTTGGAATTGATTAAGGACTATAATTTGGAAGTGCATTACCATCGGGTAAAGCTAATGTAGTAGCCGATGCACTTAGTCGAAAGTCCCATTGCAACACAATTGGAAGCGCTTATTGGAAGATGGATTCAACTTGTTACATCCCTCATTGTGCTACACAATATCACAATCGCTTGTTCGCTTGAAGGCGTAATCATAGAGCTACACAGCAGACGGATGTAGGAATAAGTCACATCAAGAGAAAATGCAAGAGCAAGAGACCAAACATTTTAGATTGGACGAAAAAGGTGTATTATGGTTTGAGGACCGACTAGTGGTGCCGAAAGACCGTGAGCTAAGGAATCAAATTTTAGAAGAAGCTCACTCTCCAAATTATCTATCCACCGGGTAGTAGTAAGATGTATCAAGATTTGAAAACCCGTTTTGGTGGACTAAGATGAAGAAAGAGATCGCAGCCTATGTTGCAAGGTGTGATAACCGCAGAGAGTGAAAGCCGTCCATATGAAAACCATTTGGATTACTTCAGCCACCGCCTATTCCAGGATGGAAATGGGAAGAGATCAAGTATGGACTTTATTACGTGCCTTCCAACAACACCACAAGGTCACGATTCAACTGGGTCATTGTTGATCGTCTCACCAAGTCAAGACACTTCATACCCGTGAACACGCGCGGTATATAGTTGGAAAATACGCTGAAATATATGTTGCCCGGATCGTGAGATTGCATGGAGTACCAGGACTATAATCTCAGATCGAGGACCACATTCATAGCTCGCTTCGGGAGCACTTACACCAAGCTTTGGGAACCAAGCTAATCGGAAGTTCAACTTATCATCCTCAAACGTCGTGACAGACAGAGCGAGTGAACCAAATCCTAGAAGATTTACTTAGGGCTTGTGTTATATCTTCAAAAGGTTCATGGGAGAAATGGTTACCTTTAGCTGAATTCTCCTATAACAACAAAGTTATCAAGTTTAGTATCAAAATGGCTCCATTTGAAGCCTTGTATGGCGAAAGTGCAGAACTCCATTGAATTGGATTGAGCCGGTGAAAGGAGATATTTTGGTATTGATTTTGTCAATGAAGTCAAGAACAAGTACGTATCATCCAACAACACATGAAGGCAACTCAATCAAGACAGGAAAAAGTTATGCCGATAGAAGAAGAAGACCACTAACTTTTGAAGTAGGTGACTATGTGTACTTGAGAGTATCACCCATGAAAGGCGTGAAAAGATTTGGGATGAAAAAGAAGCTTTCACCAAGATATGTAGGGCCATACAAAATTTTGGAACGAAAAGGAAATGTTGCGTATAAGCTACAACTACCACCAGAGATGAGTGCAATCTTTGATGTGTTCCATGTTTCTCGCCTAAAGAAATGTCTTCGAGTACCGGAAGAAGCTATTGCACCCACCAACGCAGCCTTCAATCGGATCTCGACCTATGAAGAAAAGCCAATTCGAGTATTAGAAGTGATGGAGAGAGTAACAAGGAGTAAGATCATTAAGTTCTATAAGGTAGTGTGGAACAATCATAGTGAACAAGATGCTACATGGGAAAGAGAAGATTATCTGCAAGAAGTTTATCCCGCCTTTTTCCAAGAATGGTAGGTCTTGCAAATCTCGGGACGAGATTTTTATAAGGGGGAGGGGCTGTAACACCTCGGGTGTTAGCCTTGCATAACTTGACTTGCATAACATAAGCATGAGCATCAAGCATTCATAAATCATCATTTACAATTGAAACATTCGATCGAAACATATGAAACATTGCTTGTTATCTCGTAATTCTTGGAACATATGCATATGATCATGTGCAAACAAATGCTAGTGTGTAATGTTGGTCACTATAACACCTTAGCTACACTTAGGTTAACAAAAGGAACCTTGTTCATGAAGACCACATTTCTTGATCAAGCATTTAAGTGTTATTTCATGTGTTGACCTGAATGGCTATATGTGTGACTACTTCATAGAATGCTTGAATGACCTTGCAAATTGTTTTAACATGCTTAGAGTATCATCATGAACAACTTTGGTATTTAGGGCTAGGGCTAAATTGGTCATTTAGCCATAGTTTGAATGTGTATCTTGATTTCAAAGTGACATGTTTGACTAAAGTTGAACTAGGTGTTAGGGACCTTGCATGGAGGAGTTCACTAAAGCAAAGTTGTAGTATTTGACATAAGGAACAACTTCCATTTTTAGGTCATGGACTGATTTTGCTTCTAACATGCTTGAATGGGTCCCACAAAAACCAGCAAAATCCAGTTTTCAACACTTAACAAATTTTCTAAGTGTATGCTCGACTGACAGCCTGACAAGCCCACCTTGAGCACGATTTTTCCACGTTTCTGTTGCGAATCAGAGCTTACTCTCTTAATAAAAGTTGAAGCTGGTACATAGGGCTAGGATTTTTGTTAAGATGGTTTACGCTTTGGAGCCTTGGATTAGCCGTTGTATCATCGTGAAAACTCGGCGTCAGGCTCGGCTTCGGGTGTCTGAACGAGCTGAATCAAATGATCATGGCTGACCGCCGTCAGGCCTTGGCCGCCGCGTGGAAGGGAGAACGGCCGCGCGTCGCCAGCGCCCTGACCGCGCAGGCCACGCCGCGTCTGGGCGCGCCTTCAAGTCGCCCGCGCTCGCCCGCAACGCCCAGCGCCTGCATTTTCGTTTTTCCCGGCTCTCCTTCGCCACTCACCTCGCCGCAGCCGCTGCAACCCCGGTGCCGAGAGCCCGCCATCGCCATTGGAGGCGCCAGCTCGCGCCCAGCTCCTCCATCCCCACCGCAACCCTCCACCGTCTTCCCAGCAACCCCCTGCGCCCTACCGTGCCCGCTGTTAGCACTCGGTAAGCCCCAGCGCCGTGCGCTAGCTCGCCGGAGCTCCGCCGCCAACCTCGTCGTCGTGGCCACGCCGTTTTAGTCTACCACTCCACGCGTTAGTTGATGCGCTAGGTTTCCAGTAGCTCGTAGATGCTTGTCCGCGCGTTTGATTGAGCCGCCGAGGTCGTCACCGGCGTAACGCCGTCGTCCAGCCTCGCCGTTCCGCCATGGCCGCCGCCGCTAGCTTTAGGGTCAGCAATAAGGCCAGCCAAGTTGCTCAATAGGTTCGCCAGGTCATGTAGGTCCTACCCTGATGACCTCACCGCCGGCGAACTCCCCGTCGTCGAGTTCTCGCCGCGTCGTGACGAAGCAGCGCCGCTGCTCTGCTCTGTGTCGATGACGTGTGGGGTCCCCTGACCAGCGGGTCCCACCTGTCAGCGACAGCAGTAGTGTAGGCTAAACCATTTTGAATCCAGTTTTTGATTGGTTTTGTTATTTTTGTATCTGCAGATTGGTAGCTCCAAAAATGTTGAAATAAATATGGTTGTGTTCCTTAGGGAGTGTAGTATTTAGGAAAAATATGTTCTTGGCTTCAACAGTAGAAATTTTTGGAGATTTAAATAGGGATTTCAAATGTGCTTTTGAATGCATTTAAATTTGTTTATTTTATATCTAGAGTTCCTGTGCTCCAAAAATTATGAAATTTTTGTGGTAGGCTATTATTAGCATACATGAGCTTGGATAAAAATTTTAGAACCAGTGCATGTGTAGATCTATAGTTATAGATTTTTCTTTTATAAATAGTTAATCCTTGCATGAATTTTTATAAATTAATTATGAGTCCAAAATTCATGAAATTTGTTGGAGGTGATACTAGTACCATATGGATGCTAAGAAAAATATGAAATCTGTTGTTTGACACTTTTCAATAGGATTTTCCATTTATGCTATTTCAAGCCTTGCTGCCTTGTCATTTTTGTATAGAATGTTCTACTTGGTAAAATGACATGAAATTTTTATAGTAGTCCTTTGATAGCATTATTAAGGCTCTGTAAATTTTTGAGAATTTATTAAGCACATCTAATATATATTGATTATTTAACATAGATATCTAAATAAAAATAATAAAGGCAATTTAATAAATAGTTTGGGCTTTACCATTATATCATCTTAACTGTATTTGGTATGCTTAAACTATTGGTAGGTTCTAGGTTGTCAAATTTTGAATGATTACCTGAAGTAGAAGTATTCTTACTTTTATGTTGCATGTTAAGTCATTTCCGGACTGATTCTAGAGTGTGATGATTTGCATATTGAAACTGATGTGTACTGTAAAAATGGTTAATAACAAAGTTGTAGAGAATTGGATAAGCTTTCCAGAAAGTCCTAGATCACTAGATTTGGATTTGTAGAACTCCAGTTATGAGCGAAACAAGTAGCTATTGTTTGTGGCATAGTCGATGCTTTGTAGAAGTAGTTAAGTAGTAAACGAGAAGAGATATGCACCTACTCAAACAACGTGATGCACTTGTTAACATATATGCATTCATAATACTTATACCATACTCATGCATCTAGGATCGGAGGAAGAGATCACGTTGCTGGAATTCGAAGAAGCAGAGGAAGGGAACCCGCAGGAGGATCCGCAAGCCGCAGCTCCCGAAGGCGTGGAGCAGAACCCTGAAGAGCTTCCGGAGTGCCCTGACCACCGCCCTACTTCCTTTCTCATGAGGCAAGCCCCGGAGCATTATAAGTCTCCAAGTAATTTACAAATGTTTACTTATATTTATTTATGATTGATGCATTAGGTTATAAGAGTTGAATGAAACCACTTGATGCATGTACATTCCTTGTCCAGATATTACACCTTTAACCCAGTATAGGTCCAGGATCGAATATCTATATGCTTAGCCATGCTTAGACCGGTAGAAGTCGGGTGATGTCTCTGTCACCGCGAGATATAGGTGGATACCGAGCACGGTTGGCTATATATCGCTATCGTGGAATGTAACCATGAGGTAAAAGTAAATTGAGACCGGACGGGAGATCGATAGGGAAGCAACAAGGCATGGAGGTCTTGGGTGTGGACTTATCCCCGTCTGTGTCGATTAAGGACCGCATCGTTGTTGGCGCTTCGACAAGATTGAACGCATGCCTCTCACTTAGCTGGCCGGATAATTCGTTCCGACCGCTGGCGAAGCCGAGTAATTCAACTCAGCCGGAATCGTTTCATAGCGCCTTCCGGGAACGATCGACCGAGCCCAAGGGCAGGTTTGGCTCGAGCATCCCGGCATCCGGTGTTCCAGTTAGCGGCGCTGTGACTTAACCCGCGAAATGTGTACTGAGTTGTACCAAAGGTGACCTAAGACTATCGTGGTTGGTAGATCTGGGTTTGTGTTAGGAATAAATTCCCACTGGTTGAAATCGATTCGAATCGCCGCTCTCTCCGGATAGTGAGAAACTTGGCTAGTCCCAACATCGTGAAAGTGACTATATTATGAAACATGGTGGTTCGGATGAATATGGAATTACAATACCGCTATGGTTACTATTGGATGCTTTTGAATGATATCCCACATGTTTGGTACAGGATAGTTGCTAATCTAGAAATGGATAGTTATAATTAACTTGATAAAGGAATCATAATTGTACAACGGATCAATTGCCTTTTTTCGCAAAATGTTGTCAAGTTACGCCCACTTATCTGACCTTGCATACTCCTTGGAGTCATTTTATTTCGGTTCATGACGGGTAAGTCTAGTGAGTACCTTCTCGTACTCGTGGTTTATTTTTCCCAATGTTGCGAGATGGCATTGTGTATCATGGTTATTGCAAGAGTTGCTTCTATCCCATTGTGGATGAGGAGTAAGCCTTGGGCGTGCTTCCTTAGTAATTCCTATCTTTGCTTTTGTGGATCGTGATCCGGCTCGGCGGCATCGTATCAAACTACGTTGGAAACTTATTTTCAAACTTATTTGCTTCCGCTTTAATTATCAAACTCGGTTTGTAATAACTTTCTATTCGTACTCGATGATGAAAGTATCTCGTGAACTTTATGTAATATGTGGCATGTATGTTGAATCCTCGCACGATCTTGGTTGTTGTAAATCGTTTTATCGAGACCCGTCGTGGTACTCGACGGACTACCGGGTTTATATGGGTTCAAGTATGACAGTGCGACCGCTTGCGGATTGCCATTATACTTGTATTCTTATAAATTGGTCGGTTCTGCGACAGACACCATGAGGAAGAAGGTGGCCATGCCCGCGCACCTCATGTACGACGGCCAGGACGACGCGCTGTTCGAGCGATTCAGCGCCGTCGCGCAGCGCCTCGGGGTCTACACGGCCAGGGACTACGCCGACATCCTCGAGTTCCTGGTCCGCCGCTGGGGCGTCCAGGACCTGCCAAGGACCCGGACTTCGCGCCATTCAGTTGGATTCACGGCCAGCAGGTCCAGCTCTGAATTTAAGGATGATGATGACTGGGATTTGCCGACTTCTTCATCAGATGATACATATAATCTATAATTAAAGATGATCTGGTGATCGTTAAGAAGTGAAGCCGTTGTAAAATGCATACATCAGAGAAAGTCTGCACTTTTTTTGGTGCTATAAAGCATCGTAGAATGCATGGAGGTCAGCGAAACGATGAAATCTGAAAGATCCCAGTCGCCAGTATATAAAAACGTATGCACAGCAGTTGCTTCAAAAGATTGCCTCAATAATGTACGGAAGTAGTATGTGAACTCGATCTGATAATTCATGAAATCTGACTGACCAGACTTGAAATCTACAGTTGGCGCCAAGTAGACACAATTGACGTTAAGCAAAGAAGAAACCAGGCGGTTTGAGTATACATTGTACTAGTTTTTTTTACGATTCAAAGGACTCCGAAGAAAGGATTGGTGATGGCAGAATTCAGCTCGGCTCCAGCTGTGTTCAGGATAGCCTTGTCGACTTTTTCCCTTGCCAAAAACAAAAACTCGTTGCCTTCAAGTTTCTCAAATCCGCAGAGCTCCAGGAACTCCATGCCCCCATGCAGATTTCCAACCCTCTCCTGCAAGGTGGGGTGAATAAACAAGCATGTTATCGATCTCATTATTCACTCTCCCAAATTTCAAGATTTATTTTTACCTGAAATGTTGCATTCGTCAGCCTGATCTTTCTAAATTTCTCCTCATCAGGATTTTTAGCAACGTTTCCAATGTAAGTAAGGAGTGTTTGAAATGCCCTCTTCACTTTGGCATCATCATCCTGTCACAAAAATGGGTGTGTGGTTACATAAATTTCAATGTCAATGGTTGATCATGAAATTGGCCCCTACAGTTTTTCATAATGCTATGCTTGGAAGTTCATATTAAGCATCAAAATAAAGAGCGAAGAACTACAATTAAACAATTCCAAGTCTGTCAAGCCTAATTCTCTTCACATTTTACAGCTGAAGTCCTCTTTAGTATTTGAGAAACTGTGCAGTCCATCCTATATGTACTAGGTCATGTGCAGCATCACACCTACAGTCTTGTTACATTTTTTCTTATATATAAGCACCATGTCTGGAAGACTAATTTGATCATCTAGCACAGGTTTACAATCTGGTTGCCTACTTACAGTTAAAGGCACAACGGACCTACACTTGTCAGTGCAACTTATTAGTTCAACCTTAAAAAATAGCATGTCTAGTTTTCACATCTGCAGTCATATTTATGCATACACCTAACGAAAAAGTATATGTGCCCAGTTTTTTTTTTTTGAAAGTAAGTATATGTGCCCAGTTGCAGCTGCTCTATTAAGTAATCAAAAGATGACAGCAAAGGCATGGATTTCCAATGCAAATGTGTTAAAAGAAAAAAGGAATAAGCGGATCTCAAGGGACCAACTACACATTGTACCTTGTTCTGTTGCTTAAGATTTCTTAGGCAATCCCTCATCCTCTCGGCCTTTGTAGCTGGCCTGACAGGTAATGCACTCTGCATATTCATATACCGCAGTGAGTTAAATAAAAAAATAAGAAATGAACTAAGATTAACCTAGCAGACTAGTAGATGAAATATGTTCTCCTACGAAGTATAATACTCTTAACAATTTTCATCTCATCAGTCCAATAGGTCAGGCAAACCGTGAGCTTAAAAATGGAACAAAATGGAAACTATAGCCATCTTAGTAATGGGGAATCCAGATTTAAAAGAAAATACCTTCTTCTCTTCAACAGGAGGTGGTGCACTTGGTTTGGCAGCTGCTGGGTCTTCTGGTGGCAATCCTAGTTTCCTTCTCCTTTCAGCCTGAGAACCCAAGAAAACATTTTAAGGCCCAATTACTAGTATTTTCTACATCGATCAAAAATTGGATGACAAAGCAAGAAATATTCTTGATGATGAAGTGGAGAAAAACTAGAAACCTTATCTTCTTCTAATTTCTGGCGGATTTTTTCTCTAGCTCTTTTCTCCTCCTCTTTCTCAAGTCTTCGCAGTTCTATCATGCTTCAAATGGTGGAAAAGAAGTTAATCAACAGGGAATGAGCACAGTAAATCAAACAGAAGCAAAAGAAAGGGAAATAAACAAATCACAGAGAAGGAAAGAAAACCAACCGTTTCCTTTCATTTTGTTCCTCAATTCTTTTGGCTTCAAGAAGTTCTTTTCCGATTCGTATTCTTTCCTGGAAAATGTTAAAATGTCCAATTGTTCAATCTGTATTGTTCAGGTTATAGCATATTTCAATAACTCAATAAATAGATGATCTGTAGCGCCTAATGGTCTACAAGGTTAGTCTATAAACAATAATCCCTCTGATATCTGATCAGTTCTACACTTTAGCTTCAGTGCACTGGTTTGTGTATACCAATATGTACAGGGAGATTGTTATGGTTTACTTACTGATTTATTTGACATCTATAAATATATAATATTGATTATTTGTTTATTAGAGAACCAGTGGAACAGACGGGCACCCAAGTAGCAGTAAGGTAAAAAGGAGAGTTGAGAAAATACCTTCTCCCTTTCTCTTTCCATTCTTCTCTCTTCTTCCTCTTTCTTCTTACGTGCACGCTCCCTACAAATGGACAGGGAAAGTTTCAGTATAAGATGCCAAAGAAAATATCCCACATTCGCCAAAGAATAAACAGTTATATGCCCAAACCATTCTGACTTCCTAAATCTACAACTAGGAGCAAACATAAAAAAGAAGTTTCTTTTAACACTAGTGTTAAAAAAATGCTAAGTTTGCTTTCAAGGAAATATGATTTTCCCAGTATTATCTGTGACTGAAACTTTAAGGGTTCCATGTGTAATTTCTATCAGGGTCTTTTATCATCCAATGATCCAAGCACCACAAAAGGGCACACTTAAGAACTCTTCAGCAGGGTCATAATAATGCAACAAAACCACCACTGATTTGGAGCAGATCACATGTCATCATTATACACAAGTAACAAATGATTTGTTCATCAACACGAATATATTGGTTATGTTCTCAAAGGAAAATAACATGAATCATTTCTTACTGATCGACAGCTATACAGAAGACCAAGAGGGTGTATCAGATATTCAGATAGCTAGAACACACCAATCACATAAAATATTCAAATACTAGTTCACTAATTCAGAACTAGCAACATTAACAAATCAATCCATTTTAAAGCAACTATTTAACCATCAGCACACGATATACACAAGAAAGGTTCATAAAAGCACCTTAGCTCCTGTGCTTTAATCTTCATTTCCTCAGGAGTCAGGCTAGGTTTGTTCGCCTCCGTTTTTGAATTAGCTGGTACCTAAATAATAAAAGATGGTAACTTGTACGAGTTGGAGAAGTATTTTTTTGATGAAGTATTGGTATAACATAGAAATAAATAATATTTAACATATGCCCCACTGAGAATAACTAGCCAAAGCTCTGTGGAACACATGAAACCTAGTGTGAAAGCTCAGTGGCAGTGGAATACTTGCATTGTCAATGTTCATCCAAATCATGCATGTGGAAGCAAAGTATAAATGGCCAAACTTTGGCAATGCAATGTGGCATAAACTAGTTGCCTAGTTCAAACCAACAATATGTACTTCCAGTTAGCTTCCAACTGAATATTTTTAAAAAAAAAAAAAAAAAAGAAATGTGATATGATCATATGTTGTCATTTCTTGGAACATGTGAAAAACATTAAAAATGACGCAGTTGGAACATGTGAAGCACAATAAATATGCCGGATTTTAAATATACACAATATCCTCAATATGGATCAAAATAGTTGCTTGCAGAGATTTGAAGAATATAACACAAAGATTAAAAATTGTGATAGGCACAGGAACTACAATGAAAACTTAAAAAGGTTGTTGAAACAAGTTCTTTTATGAAGCCAGTTACTAGCGAGACATATATCATTATATCAAAATTCAAGACCGTCCTATACTTTTTAAATAGGGGATCAGATAAGCACCGCCAGAGTATCAAAGGAACAAACCACTAAACTCTGAAAACCAAATGAAAGAAGAATATCATCATACCAGAGGCATCTCATCAATATCTGTGTCCTCCTGGTGCTCAGAAAGCCAGTTAATAGCACCTTCAATGGTGCTATTACCTATAGTAAAAGCAAATGGGTCACCAAAGGACGAATTTTCATTGTGGTTTTGTGTTACAATTAGACGAGGTAATATCAATAGAAGCACCAAATAGTCGGCAACACATTGGCATATTCAGACGCTGAAGTAATTTCTTTATTCACTATAATCAACAAGAGATACTAGTTAAGAATATGAATCAACCTTAACACAAGTTCTCAAAAGCATAGCAGACATATCAGCATCCATGCATTTCTTTTGTTCAGTCATATTACAAATTCAGTCCATAAGCATTCATGCATGTATCCAATTACAATCATAGCAGATCAATTCGGGCTTGCAAAAGCAGTAACGAGTGGAAATGAATGGAATTCATCCTGGAAGATAATTCCATTGTGAAGCATATACTTATAAATCGAAGTTTAAGTCCCGATAGAACTTTAAGTCAGACATCTAAAGTCTTGACTTACAAGTAGCATGTCTAAAGTATCTTAGTGGCATAAAAAATCAACTATTCATGCATTGTACTCTCCTTGCAGTCTAGCATGGCAGTTTGCTACAGAACCTTATAAATCCAAGTTGGAGAAAGAATATGTTAGATATTCTTAACGGACATATTATTTATGCTTCCAAGAGTGAAAAATGCTGACTATCATACAAGGTAAATAGCCTAAGCAGATCCTTAGACTACTGCGGTTTCATTCTAAATCTTCTCTAAAGGACATTATCATTGGTTAGATGCAAGTTTATTCTCTTGACAGCATGTGTTCCTAAAGAAGGCAAAACCACTTTTTTAACTTTGCAAAGGATCAACTAGGGAGAATATCAAAATCCAGTAAACAAAATAAGGCATCATCAATTGTACACTTATCCACGCTTCTTATATATAATGAAGAAAATTTTCTGACCAAGGCCACAAAATCGCAAGTGGACTTTCTTCTGGTTTCAGTCAAATACCAGAGAAGTGAAGCGCCCTAGTGGCGCGCGCTGTCGAGAAACCCATGCCCTCAAGGTCCGTGAGTATCTCCTTGTTCACCTCCGGGACAACCATCTCTGCCACAACCATAATACAGCACAATAAATTAGTCAGTAACGGCATCAACGCTCATGAGGCTGAGACAATGGAAACAACAACCAAACCTTGTGGCTCCCCGATCGCCGAGGCCGACGCATCGACGTCCATGGCATCCTCGGAGGCCGGCTTAAGCGGCGCCTCGAGATCGATGGGTTTGGCCGCCTCCGCGGTCTTGTCCGCGAACTCCGTGTGGCCCGTGCGCTTGGTGTGCAGGTCCACCTCCTGCGCACAGCCCGTGGAATCAGTAAGCATCATCGAGCCCATACGCGATCGGAATCGGACCGAGAGTCCCGCCACGCGCACCGGATTGAATCTACGAGGGACCAGGCACCAAAATCCGACGGGGAATTCGGGGAGAGCAAGAGAGGGGAAGGGTGGTGGGTGCGATCTTACGGTCTGGGAGCGGCATGGCTTGCCGCAGTCGGAGCAGACAAGGTTGAGGACGGCCTCGGTGGACTCGACGAAGTTGGCGTGGTTGGTGGCCTCGGCGTGCGCCTGCGCCTCCTCCACGCTCCGCAGCTGCGCGCCGCAGTCGCCGCACCGCAGCGACAGCCCCGCCATTGCCGCAGCCGCCGATGACGCTTCGATCGGCTTGCCCCCAGCAGATTTGGGGCCAAATCGGCGAACAGGCAGTAAGTGCTCTCTCGTCTCTTCTCGCGAGGTTTTTAGGAGTTAATGACGAGTTGGGGGAGAAAACGGGGAGACGAGAGAGTCGAGACGATGACGAGGCGGACGGGGGAAGTTCGCTCAGATTCGTTTCCAAACAAACGTGGTACGCAGGGTTTGGTTTGGTTCCATTCCGTTACGTTCGTGGCACAGATTGTACTATCGCACAGTCATTCACCTCACCGTTCATATTTTTTATTTATTTATCCATCCAGTCAAGAGAGATAGGGAAGTTATATTATTATATTATATATATACTAGCAAAGACGCTCTAGCCTTACAGTAGGAGAAAAAACAATACTCCCTCTGTCAAAAAAAAAAATGAAAGTTTCAAGGCTAGATTAGCGGAGATGTAATTACGCATGTACTTCTGCTATATATTGTTTCATCCCTTGGTATTCTAGAGAGTTCCATAGAAAGTTCTTCACAAGTTCAAAATATTTTATATTATATAATGCCATGAGCCATGCGGTGGTTCTTTTCCGTTATGTTGTATTGGATGGGTCCTACTTAAAAAGGGTGATCAAAACGTAGGATTTCATTCTCTGTGGTACCAGATTTAAACTCTAGGATTATATTTTTTTAGGATGGAGGTAGTAGTATATAGATTTGATTCAACTTAAATGATTACCTCACCTTCCTCCGTACCTCACCTTGCATCGTTGATTACTACAACTCAATCTAGAGTACGTGTTTCTCTTCCATCAGCAACTATGTGTCACATTAATGTTTTCCACTACATTGTTGTGCTTTAGCTATGATACAAAATAATACCCATGCGTTACCAGAAAAGATATAACAAACTTAAATTATTAATCTATTAACTAAACAGTGGTATCATAATTTTTTCTCAAATATGTCACACAACTCAAATACTCCCTCCGTCCACGAAAGCATGTAATCTGGTAGTTCAAATCTTGTCCCAAAATTCATATAATCTTAGAGTTAAGGTTATCTTTTCAAATAGATCATACCAATAAAAAACATTACACCTTTGGAAAACCAACTCATCCGTTGTACTTTGTAGGAACATTTCAAATTGTTCCTTCAAAACACAACTGCAGTGCTTCGCGGAGGGCGTCTTGTGGTCCGAAGGCGCCGTTGCTCCCGCAGCCAGTGGAGTCAAGCGCTGAGGCGCAGCTATTGAGGGGGCCGAGGGTGGATGCCTGGGCAGCTGATACGGGTGACTCCATCGTGCCTTTGATTTGTAAGATTGGTGCAGCGCAGCTTTGGCTAGTTGATTGGAAATTCGGATTGTGCGTTTTCAATTTTTTTTCTTGCTTTTGGATTTTTGGAAAAATCTTCCCCGAGCCGCTCTGCTCCGCGCCGCCGCTGCCAGTCCAAACTGGAACGCGGCGGCTCTCGGGCGCCGGACGGACAGGGGCAGAGGCCGCGCTCGCCGAAGCCGGAGCAGGAGCCCAACATAAGTACTTCGGCTCTGTTACCCGCTGGGGAACACGATTATTTGAGTAACCATGCGAATATTAGGCCTAAAGAAACCCAACACAAGTATTTTGGTCCAAGACTGAGCAATCTTATATATATATATATATATATAAATTTCTCCTCCCCGTCTCAGCCGCCGGCAGCCCGGCACCCAACAAGCAACCAAGACCCCTTCTCGCGTGTGCGCTGGCTCAAGTCCCGACTCGAGGAGGCCGACGCCGTGCCCCTCGCACGCTCAGGTCCAGTCTCCGTCGTTCGCCTAGCCCCGCTCGGGCAGCGCGGCTCGAGGAGACCGACGTCGTGCGTGCCTGCCCCTCGCTCCGTTCTAGTCTCTCCAGCCTCCGCCCTTCGCCCAGCACGGCTCGAGGCAACCAAGGAAGCTCTACCGTGAAGAAGAAAGCTCCAAGCCTGCGCGAATTTTTCCATCGCTTCACTGTGATGATCCAGGAAACGATGGCGAAATTCACTCCACAAAATGATGCGCATATGGCAGTGATGTGTTTTACAGGAAGTGCCTGCCATCTGATTTGAGGGTAAGTGGAGGAACATGAAGAAGTGAGCTGGCTACTAATGCTGGCAATCTTACATATATGTAGCAGTTGATATTAAATTACTAACCATACTTTCGTCTGTTTGAGTTCATCTGCAAATCCGATGCCGCGCACATGGAACACTGATGAGGTACTAGAGCATAGCGGAACACTGATGTGGTAGTAGTACACAGTGAACACGGATGAGGTACTGGAATATAGCATAACACTGATGTGGTAGTATAGTACATAGTGAATGTGCTAACTCCTCACTGCCAAGGAGGAATGGAGGGTTTCTTCTAACTAGGATATTGATGCTTGGTAAGAGCCATATATGTAGCATGAAGCATCTGTCAAAATTCTCTGCTGTATAATATAATGAAGGGACTGTATACATATCTGTTGACAGATTTCAGCTGCCCAAATCTGTCACTTTTTTGACCAATCACAGTGTTACAAAAACTGACAGATAACTACATAAAAAAATCTGTCAAATATGTTAACGGGTCTACAACACCAAATCTGTCATTTTTTGACAAATGAACAGCTAGCACTGCTCATTGTGTTAACGGGTCTACAGCACCAAATATGCTGGCATTGCTCAGGCTGGGCGCCCCAGTGAACCGGCTGCCACTCTGTGCGTTGGTGTTCACTCGTGCTGCTGTCCGTGAAGCGGAAGGGCCTGCCCAGTCCAAGCCTTTGCATCTCTGAAAAATGTTCAGAAGCAAAAGCAACATGAGAAACACCATTCACCATTGTGAAAAAAGCAGACTGGACAAGGTAAAAAAAGGTACTCGCCGCTGCTGGCTGTTCCAGCCGATGGAACCGTGAGCGACGGTGTCGGACTCGGACAGACCTGCCATGGCAACTGGCGCGGGCGCAGGTTGCCGGCCTTGCATCAATGGCATGTCGGCCGCGCTGCTACTGGCCACCGTGCTTTGCTGCTGCTGCATGGCCAAGTGGCGCCTCGAGTACATCAGCGGCAGGCCGGCGGCCAGCCGAGCTTCTGGACCTTGAGGAAGTACTTCTGGGCATGGCTCCGTACTGCAGCACACATTCAGCCTATTCGCTGATTGGTTTTTGGGCTGATAAGCCCGGCTGGTGCTGGTTTGTTGTGAGAGGAAAATATTGTACCATGACTGATAAGCCCTGGCTGAAACCAATAAGCGAACAGGCTGCTTGTGTTCAGAGTTAGAGTTTCAGTTATTGGACAAGTACAAGTAAGCACACATACACACACAAATGTAATCTTTTTCATTGGATCAACAAGCAGCACTTGGGAAAATCAAGTCCCTCGCTGAAGGTTACAAATGACTAGGAAGAGTACATGTTTGTACCAGCATCACCTTCATTTTACCTGAAATCCTCCTCCCTGTGGGAGTAATAGTAAAAGTAGTAAGTTAGTAACATGGCCACCCATCAGGCAAGGTCCCATTCATCTGCCAGACCAGACCAAACCATACACCTCAATATACCAACCTCTCATTGCCAATCAATCAACCGACTTGTCACAAAAACCTTCACAAAGGCACTATCTATATCACTGAAAATATGCAAACCAAAATTCAGCACTGCATAGGAACTACTTGGAAACATTAAAAAACAAGGCACACTACTCTATGACAACACTTAGTGCAAAGTGCAGAGAGAACATACGATTCCAAATGCACGATTGCTTAGATATATATACAATGAATGTTCTATGCCAAGGACATGTTGCTGTTACATGGACACGGCTAAGAAATTGGATGCCTTCTGGATGCTGTAATAGTATACTACATAGCGGTTGAGAAAGTTACCTCATGCTGTAATCTCTGGATCCTCTGTGCTTGTTCTCTGATGCAAACAAGGTTGTTCTTGATCTCACCACATATCCTTTCTTCCAGTAGTCTCACTGGAACCCAGAGCTTGGGCTCCAGCTCAACCAGGTAAGACAGTGTCGTCTGGAATTCCTGCTCCTCTGAATTTCCCCCACCTTCGAGAATGCTACCATCACCCTACAAAATAGATATAAGAATTTACTGAGCATATTAAAAATAAAAGATAAAGGAATCCATTTTCCAGGTAAATCACTGAGATTATAGCTCACCATAATTTTGTTAAAAAAGGCTTGGAGTATTCTCATCAGATGGGAGAGTGCTAGAAAGAGGAGCATAAAGAATAACACCACAGCTCCAGAAATCAACTTCAAGACCAACATATAGTTTACCTGAAAAACTAAAATCACCATTACAACTCAGGACATTACAGCTAAAAAATAAAAACAACTCAACTAAATTCACCATTAAAAGTCTGAAAAATACAGCTTAAAAAAATCAACTCAACTACACCTTGTATTGCTCCCTCACACATCAATAACTGGTCAGAGAAGAGACAAGCAGAGATTTACCAATCTTCTTACATATATAGATGACAAAAAAATTACAGACCATAAGCCACAAGACCATCATGCAGTACCCCAAAACAAAACATCATGCAGTACTCCAATCAGTTATCTCTACATGCAACTCAGTAAAAACAACACATACACCCACACACACAAAAACACAAAGACACACACAGAGACATACACCCACCCACACACAAATTTAGGGTCATCAACCAAACAGGCCCTAAGTTAATATTGTAGCAGATGGCAATATGTAAACTTATCAGAAGGATTAGTTCGTTTGGAGAGAAGCAGACAGGTTCTGGCCTTCAGGGCGTGAATTACCAGCTAGGAATACGATTCAGCCGGCATGTGGCTGATTATGCCTAATATCTGTTAGGTTGTCACCAAGGTTTCATATCCCAGTCGACGACGATGGAATACTGGCAATTCCATCCGAAGAAGAATCGAGAATGAGAGAAGAGCGCGAGAGGTAGGAGAAGAAGAGGGAGGGCAGGTATGCGCCAGTGACTCAAAAGAGTGCCGTCCTCGGCAGAGAAAGGGGTACTTTGTTTTTCTTGGTGGTAGGATAATGTTCATTGTTCAGTGATTATTTATGGTGCAGAGATGTGACGTACGCATGCTTGTTCATGTTAGCATGCCATCCAAGCAAAAATCCTTTCTAAGACTGCAGAGATCCGTTTAGACGAGCTTACGATGATACTTAAGTCTTATAGTTTATCCATTATCCATGAGACTTAGGAAGATTACAAAAAAAATCCCATTAATATTAATTGGACTTAGATGACAATACAAGGAAACTTTAACCCGGTTTCCGCCTTTGCCAAAGTGATTGTAAGTTGGTAGAATTTGAGTCACCCTATAATATTACTACTCGTTCATTTCCTATGTAATGTTTTGATGCTAGGATTGAATGTTCCAGCCATGATGTGAGTGCTATTGACATTCGCATGATAGTGTCCCTCCTAGTGAGTACCTTACAAAATAAATAAGTAAGGGACGTGCTATACTTCATGCGCCTAAAAACGCCATCACTTCCAGGCGACAATTCTGAGCCGTCCGATGCCCATTCAATGGCTCATGCCTTTTCTTCTTCCTCCAGTGATGCACTGTTCATCTTACTCCTCTCGCCATGGTGTCCGCACCGGTCCGCTCTTCGCCCCCGCCACGCCCACTGCCCCGTCGTGGTGCGCTAGGGTTTCGCCCGCGGCATGGAGCTCCGGCAAAACCCTAGCACACCCGCTGCAGCCACCTTCTTCTCCTCCCCCTCCTTCCGCGGCCAGCTCCGGCCATGGAGCTCCCCCGCCCCAACTTGGCTTGCCTGCCTCCACCGCTGCCAGGGCCCCTAAACCGACTCTGTCGCCGTCCCCACCACCTGGCCGGCCTTCCTCCCCCCCCCCGAGCCCCCTTCTATGTCCGTCGGAGATGGAGAAGAAGAGAGGGAGAGTTGGAGAGAGAGAGAGGGCGCTGAACTAACCCGACACCGGCGAGGTCTCGCCGGAACCCTAACCACAAGCGCGGGCACCGGTCGAGGGCGTGGGCATGGGCGCCGTCACCTAAACATCTCCTGTCGACTGAGACGTAGGAAGTGTGAATAAATAAAGGTTTTTCACATAAGCCTCTTGTTTTGTTTCCCACCTCTTGGTACATCGACTGCATGCTAGTAGCGATCCAATATCACATTTCAATTTTTTCCTTGCTCCTACATCATGAACGTGTTCCTGTACAATCTGACAATGCCAACATTTTATACATCGAACTGGTGGGTTGCATGCTCCGGTTTGGTTCTTTTATTGTATCATCTGACACCGAGTATTACGCTATTTTGCAGTTAAATTTTCAAATTGAGGTGCAAGATAGATGCCAAAAATCGACAGACATCTGACTGCCTTCAACTATACCTGGAACCTAATTCAAGCGAGTGCAGTGGTGGATCCAGGACAAAAAAATGACCTATGGCGGACTTTGGACTGCTAGTTTTTGTTCGCGAAGCGACTGTATAAAATATAAAAGATAATACCATGAAAAAATAACGATATACTTATATATATCCATAAACCATGTCACAATCTCATAATTGATGTTTTAAACTATAAAAGATGAAACCAAATTGCATATTCTAGTGATGGGGAATGAACATACCAATTGAAGAACACTAATTATGTCGTGGAGGACATGGCAAATTCATTCTCCGCCTTTTGATGGCTTGAAACCGCTTCATAATCACTTCATCATCAAGTCCTTTAAATATCTCACGCTCGGCATAGCATATCATCAAATCATTGAGCCAATCATCAGCTATCTTGTTACACAAATCGGTCTTAATAATATTCATAACTGAGAAGACTCTTTCGACAGATGCCGTTGCCACTGGAAGGAGCAAAGTGAGCTCAATAAGGCAATAAACCAAGGTAAACATCATATGTCTTTCAGTTTCCACCATCTTCATTGCTAAACTACCAAGATCAGTGCAACCACAAAAATCAGGAAGTCTCCTAACATGATGGATAAAGAGTTGTAGTTCATCCCTTATAAATCCGCGATCACTAATGGAGAAGTCAGCGTCATAGATATCTGTAAGTCGAGCTAACTTTTCGACATCAAACTTTGAGAAAGATTTCCTTTGGTCTAGGCAAGAAAAACTAACAAGTAAATCTGTAGAGACCTCGTTGAAGCAGTGATCCATCTCGGTGTTTATAGCATCTAATGCAGCATAGAATGTATCAACATGGTAATGATGATCTTCAGTAACCATTATCCCTTTTTCTTGCCTTGATTGGCCCCATCTTGGCCTTGGTGCTTCCATATTTGGTACCACAATTTTCTTTGAATCAAAAAAGGTTTGAACTTCAGCAAATAATTCCTCCCAACCATTATTCCTCAATTCAATCAATCTTGCTTTCACATCAATAAGCAAAGACATGGCTTGAACAATATTCTGATCTTTCTTTTGCAAAAGAAGTGAAAGCTCATTTGTAACACGGAAAAGTTTCAGCATCAGTTTCATAATGAACACAAAATTAAAACTCTCCATTGTGTGTACCAAACCTCCAGCACTATTTGCATAGCACTTCTCTTCATTCACAGAGACCAACACTGGTATAATAGCATCCCACATTGATTCAATACGAAGCAATGTGGTATAATGTGAGCCCCATCTAGTGTCTCTAGGTCTAACCAAAGTAGTATCTTGATGCTTGCCACTCCCTGAAAAAATGTCACCACTACTCAATGCAGCCAATATATTATTGTATCATTTGACAACGCCAACATTTTATACTTCGAATTGGTGGGTTGCATGCTCCGGTTTGGTTCTTTTATTGTATCATCTGACACCGAGTATTACGTTATTTTGCAGTTAAATTATCAAATTGAGGTGCAAGATAGATGCCAAAAATCAACAGACAACTGACTGCCTTCAACTATACCTGGAACCTAATTCAAGCAAGTGCAAGTGCATTCAATGTGTTGGCCCGATTGGATCTCAGATTTAGATCTAGAACTACCAGAGGGCAGCTTGGCCCTTGGCCGCATGGATTGAATGGAAATGCAATGGCCTGTTTTTTATGATGACACTCCCTTACCTTTTATAGGCAAAGGGGACTCTCACTTGCTACAGCATATTCTAACCACTAAAATGGATACTGAGCATATTCCTAACACTAGACTTAGAAGCTAAAAAAAGTAAAAAGTGTAGAAAAAGTAAGATACAAGTACTTTAGCACTAGGCTTATCTATCAATCTCCCCCTAAGCCTTGTGCCGAGCACTGGTGGTGATCTGCTGCAGCCCAATCCTCTCCCTCATCTCCTGGAACTTGGACTTCCCCAGCGACTTGGTGAGAATGTCAGCTAGCTAATCAGTAGTGGCAATGTGGCTGGCCTTGATGCTCCCGTCCTCCAAGCAATCTCTGATGAAATGGTACTTGATGCGGATGTGCTTGCTTCTTTCATGGAAGACAGGGTTCTTGGCCAGAGCTAGAGCGGACTTGCTATCCACCTTCAGCTCAACCACATCCACCTTCTTGCCAAGGAGCTCTGCCAGCATCCTTGACAGCCACAGCGCATATGTTGCGGCAGTGGTAGTGGCGATGTACTCCGCTTCACAGCTTGAGAGGGCCACCACCTTCTGCTTGAGGGACCGCCAGCTGATCAAGCAATCACCGAGGAAGAACATCGTCTCGGCTGTGCTCTTGCTGGTATCCACATCGCCGGTGAGGTCGCTGTCGCAGTAGCTGACGAACTGCGCTATGTCGGAGGCCCTTCCGTAGCGAAGACCGTAGTCGAGGGTGCCTGCCACGTAGCGCAGGATTCGCTTGACGGTCTGCAGATGCTCCATCGTCGGCCGCTCCATGAACCGGCTCATGTACCCGACGGCGAACGCGATGTCCGGCCGGGTATGGACTAGGTAGCGCAAGCTCCCGATCAGCCGCTGATAATGGGTTGGATCAACCTCCTCGCCGTGCTCTCCCGACTCAGCTTGAGCTTCTCCTCCATTGGTGTGTGGGCCGGATTGCAGCCTGTCATGCCATCGAGCTCGAGGATGCGCTTGGCGTAGTGGGTTTGGCGGAGGGCGATCCCGGTGGCGTCCTGGCGTAGTTCGACGCCGAGGTAGAAGCAGAGGAGGCCGAGGTCGCTCATGTCGAACGCCTTCTTCATTTGCGCCTTGAACCTCTCCACCTTCTGCTCTTCAGCGCCGGTGATGATGAGGTCGTCGACGTAAACACCGACCAGTAGAACGTTGCGTCTGCTGCCCTGTCGGCACACCGCCGCCTCATGCGCGCTCTGCTTGAAGCCCATCTTCTTGAATGTGGCATCGAGCTTCGCGTTCTAGGCGCGCGGTGCCTGACGTAGGCCATAGAGTGCCTTGCGCAGGCGGTACACCTTCCCCTCTTCTCCGACGACGGCGTAGCCAGGTGGCTGGCGCACGTAGACCTCCTCCTTGAGGTCGCCGTTGAGGAAGGCAGACTCCACGTCCATGTGGTGGACTTGCCACCCCTTTTGAGCCGCCAGCGCGAGGACACGGACTGACTCCATGCACGCCACGGGGGCGAAGGCGTCGTCGTAGTCGATCCCCTTCTGCTGAACGAAGCCGCGCACCACTAGCTGCGCCTTGTGCTTGATCATCGCGCCCAGCTCATCCTTCTTAAGCTTGAACACCCACTTCAGGGTGATAGGGCGGTGGCCGTCAGGCAGTGGCACCAGCTCCTAGGTGCGGTTCTGCTCGACGGACTTGAGCTCTTGCTACATCGCCGCCCGCCACGTCGGATCACCCTGCGCCTCAGCATAAGTGGTCAGCTCACCGGCGTGCTTCAGATGAAGCTGGACGAAGAGCCTCTCAGGCTGGTCCGGTGAAGACTGGTCGCCGAGGATGCTTGCCACCGTGTGGTATCACAGAGGCTCATCATCATAGTAGGCGTCCAGGTGGTCTTCATCGTCCTCCAATGGCGTGGCATACTCGACCTCCGTCTGTCCTGCGTGCGCTGGTGTCGCAGCGGGCGAGGTAGAAGACGCCAAGGTCGGCTAGTACGCTGGAGAGATCGGCTGCGATGATGTAGAGGTCGGAGAGGCCAGCTGCGGTGCTGGAGAGGTCGGAGCTGCTACCGGTGGACTGCCGACCACCGTCGATGGGCTGCCGAGCTCCCCCGGATTTAGTGATGGCGAACAAGGCGGAGTTGGTGAAGAAGTCGGTGCTGGTGATGAAGACCCATACGTCGATGAAGATGCACTTTGTGCTTCCTCAGCACCTCCAGCTCACGCGTACTCGACGGTGAAGTCATGAAGCGCGGTCGCCGACCCGTCATCCACCGCCTTGTCCCATGCCCAGCTGCGTCCTTCATCGAACACGACGTCACGTGCCACGCGCACGCACCGTGTCGTCGGGTCAAGCACGCGGTAGGCCTTAGCCACCTCTACGTAGCCGATGAAGACCCCCAACGAGCTGCGATCGTTGAGCTTGCCGACGTGGTTCAGCTCCTTGATGAAGGCGAGGCAGCCGAAGATGCGCAGATAGCTGACCACCGGCTTGCGCCCGTGCCAGGCCTCATACGGCGTCTTGTCGTCGAGCGCACTGGTCGGAGAGCGGTTGAGCAAGTGTACGGCGGTCATCACGGCCTCTCCCCAGTAGACCGCCGGCATGCCGCTCTGTTTGAGAAGTGCACGCGCCGCTGCCACCACCATCTGATTGCGGTGCTTGACCACGCCGTTCTGCTGTGGTGAGTTGGGCACGGAGTAGTGGCGCTGAATCCCCTCGTCGGCGCAGTACGCCGCGAACTCAGCTGCTGTGAATTCACCACCGTTGTTCGTGCGGAGCACCCGGAGCTTGCGGCCGCACTCCATCTCCACGGCTGCCTGGTGGCGCTTGATGGCGTCCGCAGCTGCCACCTTGGAATCGAGCAGCACGGCCCACATATAGCGGATGGCGTCGTCGACGAGCAGTAGGAAGTAGCTCCGACCTCCAGGGGTGGCCGACATTGGACCGCAGAGGTCGCCGTGCACCAGCTCGAGCTGCTCGATGGCACGGTAGGAGGCTTGACGCGGGAAGGGCCGGCGCTTCAGCTTGGTCACCACACAGGTGTCGCAGAGCTGGTCGATGCAGGGCATGCCGTGGACCATCTCTTTGCCGAGCTGCCTCAGGGCTTCGAAGTGAAGGTGCCCGAAACGCTCGTGCCAGCGCCACGCCTCATCATCCTAGCGCGCGGCAAGGCAGAGGGGGTGTGCCACCTGTACATGAAGCACATAAAGGCGGTTGCTTCCCCGGTTCACCTTGGCGAGAAGACGGATGCCTCTATCCTAGATGCGCAACACGCCGTCCTCAATCTCCACCCGCGAGCTGTTCTCGTCCAGCTGCCCGACACTGATGATGGAGTTCTTTAAGGCCGGGATGTAGTACACCCCGATGAGAAGACGGTGCTTCCCCGTCTTGGCCTTGAAGATGACCGAGACAACGTCCTTGATCTCGATGGCAGAGGCGTCACCGAACTTGACGGAGCCCTTCACGCCGGAGTCTAGGTCGGAGAAGAACTCGCGCCAACCCGTCATGTGGTGCGTCGCACTTGTCGAGGTACCAGCCATCAATCTTGTCATCGGCGGCACCTTTGCCGAGGAAGGCGTGGGCGCGCGGTTCGTCAAGGTGGAGCTCGGCGGAGCTAGCCGACTCGGAAAGGGGAAAGCTTGGGCCTTTCACCCCCTCCCTTGCGTCTTGCTGCAGCTCGACGCACCCATGCGCCAGAAACAGGGTGGCATCCTGCTCCACTGCTTGCGCGACGTGAGCCTGCCCACCGTGGTGTGGAGGAAGGCGGCAGTCCTTGGCCCAGTGGCCAGTCCTGCCATAGTTGTTGCAGGTGTCATCTCGGGTCGCCTTGCGCTCGCCGGCGGCGCCGCCATCAGCGCCGACCTGGCCCCGGGGTCCCTTCTCCTTTTTCTTGTTGTCGCGTGGACGCCGGCGACGCTCCTTGGAGCCGGATGAACCGGATCCTTCCTCCTTCTTCTTGTCGAAGGCGCGCCACTGCTCTATCATGTACAGCAGCTTGCCTCCCGGTGACGTCTTGCACCGTCTTGAGCCTCTCGGTGACGTCCTCGACGGTGAGCTGCTCGAAGTCGAGGAGCGTCTCGATCGAATTGACGATCTGCGCATACCTCTTCGGCATGCAGCGGAGGAATTTCTCCACCGCGCGCTCCTCCGTGAGGTTGGTGTCGCCGTTGCGCGCCATCTGCTCCATCAGATTAGTAAGACGAAGGGCAAAGTCCTCCACTTGCTCACCAGGCTGAAATGCGAGGCCTTCCCACTCCCCTCGGAGGCACTGTAACGTCGTCCGGTGCACACGATATCCGCCGATGCGTGCCGCGGCGATCAATTCCCACGGCAGCTTTGCTGTAGCCTTGTTGGCGAGGGAGGCGCCGAGTTCGGTGGGGACGGTGGCGCACAACGCCTCCAGCGCCCGGCGATCGTCGTCGTAGTCAACGCCGCCGACGTGAACCGCCTCCCACAGCCGCCGGGCCTGCAGCTTGACCTTCATCAGCAGGCTCCACTCGTGGTAGTTCGACTTGGTGAGCATCGGCCACGGCGTTTCCGCCCGAGTCGTCGATGAGACCGTCTGCAAAGACCGGAGAGTGACCATACCACCACGCCGCCGCTCGGTGGCAAACCATCGGTGGCGGCGCCCGACCGGGCTACACGATCCTCCAGCTAGCTCCGGCTCCCGCTCCATCTTCAATAGCAGTAGTCATACACGGGCCACTGCCATCTGCCGTCTCGCCGCCGCCATGCCAGCCACATGTAAGCCGCCTACTGGCGAAAAAAGGCACGTCGCGCGCGATCGCTCTCTGGCACCATGGCGGCGCGCGCACTCTCGCGACCTGGCTAGGGTTGGACATGGCGCTCGCTCACTCAATAACCCTCTCGGCTCTGATATCAGATTGTTGACCCGATTGGATCTCAGATTCAGATCTGAAACTAACAGAGGACAGCTTGGCCCTTGGCCGCTTGGATTGAATGCAAATGCAATGGCCTGTTTTTTACAATGACACTCCCTTACCTTTTATAGGCAAAGGGGACTCCCACTTGCTACAGCATATTCTAACCATTAAAGTAGATGCTGAGCATATTCCTAATATTAGACTTGGAAGCCAAGAAAAGTAAAAAGTAAAGGAAAAATAAGATATAAGTGCTTTAGCACTAGGCTTTTCTGTAGCACTGCAGGGGGAGTTGATTAGAGCATTTAGCCAATATAATCGTAACGAGATCAACGGTGGCATGTCAACAGGAATAACTCACAGTCAAAACTAAAAGGCATATTCAATCATGCCTTACAACTTATTGAAAATTTCAGCTAACTTTGTCATCATTGAGCACAATGCCCTGGTCCATACTCCATACATTGTCATAAATGAAAATGCAAATACACTTGGTGATGCTAATATATTAATTACAACTCAGGACGCAAAAGGAAAAGCGTGATAGAGAACTGCATAGCTCCAAGTCGTACCAACTGATGCATTTCATCCGCGGGTGCCACAGTGCATATATATAGAGAGAGTAAACAAACAGACTCAGACAAGGTTTTCTTTATCAGATCCGATCGGACATCATGAACCACATATTAAGAAATATCCACATCATGAATGTGTGCAATCTTGCCCCAATCAGGGCCTACGTTCTTTTTGTAGCGTTCCTTGAGCTCAGTGTGGCAATTGTTGACGCGTAGATTACTCAGAGATGCAGGCATATCTGGAAGCATCTGAATCAGATTTGCATTGGATATCTGCAATGACTGCAGGGAGGTCAGACTTGCAATCTCTTGTGGTAAACGTTGCAAATGGGAAGCATCACGCACTACTATCTCTTCTAGGGCTTGACAGTTGCGCATAAGCCATTCCCCAGGTAAAAGTCTTAGTTCAGGACCGCCAGAAATCCGGAGCCTCTTCACAATGGCCATGCTCCTTAATGGCTCTTTGAGTAAGAGAGATGGGTGGTCAATATCAAGCTCGCTGATCTCCAAGGCACAACCGGATAGATCAGCACCTCCCTGATAAGTCAGGCGAATCTTGAACAAGGCTGTCACAACCAATGATTACCAAGAATGTGAGCGAGCCGAGCCCTTGAATTCCATCCAGTGACAGTAGCTCTTTGCAATCCCAGATGTCTAGATTTTCAAGATTTGTCAGTCTTGCAAAGTCTTGCGCGGAGGGGAGGGATGTCATTGCACAGTCGCTAAACACCACAGAAGTTATCCCTGTCAAACACGTAAAAACTTCGGAAGGGAATAATGACATTGCACACCCATCTAAAAACAATCGTGTCAGTGATCTGAGATCTTGCAATGAATAAATGAGTGGAGTTTCAGCATCACCACACGATCCCAAAGTGAAATATCTCACCGTTGGGGGCAACCTGATGTGTCCTGTCTTCAAATTTGGACACTTCACTATATCAAAGGTCTTAAGAACAGAAGTTGAACAAAATGAGTCCTCTGGTAGACATGACAGGCTCGCACATTGTTGGATTGACAATTCCTCGAGAACAGGAAGAGAGTAGCCCTGCCACAAAGTTGCCAGATCTGGGCAGCAAGAAATTATTAGCTTTGAAAGAGACAGATCCGGCCTCGGCGATGAAGAGGAACTTGCACCTAAACATGGTGGCAGTGGTATAGCTTGTAGACCAGCATTATGGATTTCAATATGTCGAATGCCGATAGGTACATTTGGTAGCTGTCTTAACTCCTTACAGTCACGCACCACAAGTGTGTCGAGCTGGGGAAATAAGTTCTCACCCTCGGATCCAACCCATTCAGTGCATATAGGCATGTCTCCGATCTCTAATGCCTTAAGGGATTGCAAGCCATAAGGTTTCTCGCTTCCATAAAATGAAGAATCCACGCAGTCGATGGATTTCATGTTAATTATGTAGAGATACTGGAGAGAAGGCAGCTGCCCAATAGGTGGAAGACGCTGCAACCTACTACAATCACATATATAAAGATATGTCAAATTAATGAGTTCGCGATTTTCCAGCCAACATGGAGACCGAGAACCTGGATATTCTTGAATCTTCAGTTTGCAGGTGTTGGGGTGTGGTTCAAGCTTGTCAAGAAGCTGCTCAGCTTTGCTGGGGTCACAAGAATCAGAACAGCCTGGGGACCAGCTAAGTGTTAATGCAGATAGATTATCTTTCTTGTCCAACAAGACCTCAGCAGCTTCGTATACACTCTTTACTTTGTCAAGACCTGAAATGTGTAAATGGGAGATGCCCTTCAGATTCTTGAGTTCACCAATTGTGTAACCACTTCGCTGTTGGATGCTGAAACCATATAGCTCATGGAGAGAAGTCAGCTTTCCAACATAAGGAATTAGAGGCATTATGCCATAAGATAACTGCAAATGGCGCAAATTAACTAGATTGCATATTCCCTCCATTTCTCCTTTTATGGGAACTGCAAGCTGGGGATCATTAAACTTCAGTATCTGTAGGTGGTATAATCTGTATACAGATTGGGGGAACCAGCAGAAACGTGTCATTTTATTACGACCCCACATGAGAGACAAGTAGCGAAGGTGCACTAGACCACCAAATTCATCAGGCAGCTTCAACGTAGAATTTGTGGTTAGGGACAAGACCCGCAAGCTTTTTGTGACGGCCAGTACTTTCTGAAGCATTAGTTCTTGCGCTGCCTGGTCTTGGCTCTTGAAAATGCATGACAAGGGTGCGCAATTTCTTTGCTTGAGAGACTTGCTCAACCAGACTAGGATTTATAGTTTCAGTGCATATATGCCTAACAGTCTTTGGAACCATTTCAGAAAATTTGCTGTCAATTCTAATGCATTCCTTTACTGAAGCAGAACAAGCCAACTCATGCAAAAGATCATGAATAACGTATAGTTCTTCATAGTATTCATCAAATATATTACATGTTATAGCACGACTAGATCGAGGCCTTGATTTAACTTCAAAAAAAGATTTCCTGGTTAATGCATCCAGATACTCCATCCCGATAACCTCTGGTGTCTTGTTACCCATTAACTCCATCCCAACCTCTGGTGTCTTATTACTCATTAACTGTTGGATCAATCCTGAACCCATCCATAAGTGGACCAATTCTTCCTTTGTAAACTCATAATCTTTGCCAAGTAAGCTGCAGTACCTGAAACATGCCTGCAAATGAGTTGGTAGATGCTGATAACTCAATCTCAACACTGCCATGATCCCTTCCTTACCCTGTTCGATATTATAAATACTCGATGTCAACATTCTGTTCCAAGTGCTACTGTCCCTTTTGCTGTTCAACAATCCACCAAGAACTTTTGCTGCCAATGGAGAACCACTGAGATTTCCCACCATTTTCTTGCTAATCTGCTGCAGATTTCTGTAATCATCAGGATTAACGCCAGAAAATGCATGCATGTTCAGTAGATCACGAAGGTCAGCTTCTCCTAGTCCACTCATTTTCAAAGACTGGCATTCTTCCTGCATTGCTCTTGCAGCAAGATCAGCTACCGACTGCATGCGAGTTGTCAGCAATATCTTACTCCCTCTCTTCCCATATCTCAATGGTCGTACAAAATTTTCCCAATAATCTATTCTGTCATCATTCCACACATCATCCAGCACAAGGAGAAAGGTTTTGGAACTCAATTTCTCCTTGAGCTCATTGTGAAGAGCATTTAGACCAACAATGTTTATTTGATGTCTAGTTACATCTTGAAGAATCTTTCTTGTTAATGTCTCAACATCAAAGTAATAAGAAGCGCAAGCCCAGATGATCAAATCGAAATAATCTTTCACCCTGTCATCATTGCATATAACTTGAGCCAGTGTTGTCTTCCCCAGTCCACCAATCCCAACTATAGAAAATATAGGGATATTGCTGACAACCCGTTCAGATGCACCGCTTCCAGCCTTGGTCAACCAGTGAACAATAGTCTCCCTCTCCTTCTCTCTGCCAAGTACCAGGCTTTGAGGCAGTGAGCTTGTTTCACGCCAGTTCCTGAAATCCACATCTTGTTTATGCTTCTTCAACTTATTGTTATCAAACTGATTGAGAACAGGGAGAAAACGCTGCACATCAGCAACAGCCTCATCTAAAGTCTTGACAGCACTCGTCAACCTCTTCAGAGATCCAGTGTTGAACGTGTGATTAAACTTCTGCACAAGCTTGCCTTTGTACTTATGCAGAGAACCAGTCACCTTGCTCTCTCGCGATTTCACCTCTTCCTCAAGCTTGTTATACTCCAACTCATCAAGGGCGTCCTCAGCTTCCTCGACGGCATCCCGGAGCTGCCACAACCAAGCATCTAGCGCCTCACTTTGATCTCTGATCTGCTCTGTGTCGACGGCGTCAAAGACTACTTGGATCTGAGGGAGTAGTTTCTCTAACCTTGTTTGGGTACTCTTCAAACCTCCAGCTTTCTTGTTATCCTTGAGGTGGTCAAAGGCCTTGGTAATGATATAGGAGATGGTTGATATCGCAATAGCTTTTCCTGCAAAAGCTGCAGCAACAGCAGCCATGGCTGGGTTCTGGAAAGTGGAAAGCTTCAACTCGAGAGGAGCTTCCAACAGTATGCAGGAAACATGCTTAGCTCTTGTAAATGCATATCCTGGTTAGGGACTAGTGGACAGCATTGATTTGCAGTAATAGCCATCTACTTGGCACATGGTTTATTTGTCTATTGTATTCGCGACTAGACCCTTGGAAATTAGCAAGCAGGGCTGCTTGACTTGGTTTCCTTCGCTAATTATTCCACTAGTGGCTTACTGATGGATCATGACTGTTTAACCGAAGCCGTCTGAGTCTTGTCGCTATGAGAGTAGTGCTAGAGTATAACATTAGTACTACTAGAACAAACCCTCCATTTACCATCTTCCTGGATGCTAATTATATGAAACCTAGAGATCGAGGACTAAATAGAAAAACGACACGCCACAGACAAGTATCTTATATCTTACAGAGATGATAACCTGAGAGTGACATTGGACATACCAGATCAGTGAGCGGTAGCAACCGACGGGGGATGATGCTTGGCGTCTAGGCTGTCGGTGGGCCAGCCAGTGCCCAGGCAGCAGTCGGCAGAAGCTAGAGGATGCTCCAATTTGACATACACCTGATGCAATGCCATGGATCATGGATGCTCTCTTCGGCATTTCGTCGACCACCTGGTGGTTGTGGGCGACTACGCATCCAGCCCAGAGGAGCCAGGAGCCAGGAGCAACGGCATGTAATGTAGATGTAGGTGAATTCTCTTGAAGATCGATCTTCACCGCAACTGCCCGGCTCCATGGCAAATCTCTGTATAATCTTCATTAACACTCTCCGCAATAGCTGAATTGGTGTTGTATCGTTTGTTGATTCTAGCTCGTGCTCGGCTCCACAAAAGGCGGGAGGTGCGCGGCGAGCGTTGCGGGTGCTGCGTCGCGTGGCAGAGAAGGCGGATGAGCCCGGCCATGCAACGATCCGGGCATTGCAATTTGCAACTGCGGTCTGCGGGTGCGGGGAACTGCGAACATAAGTGTCCAGACTGCAGAGGTTGAAATGAAAGTGCAATGTAAAGGTGTAAACATCCACCCAGGAAAGCCTTACAGACTCAACACACATTACTCCAGAACTACAGAAAGCCTTACAGACTCGACACACATTACTCCAGACTCAACACGCAGCGCTGGAGACTCCCGAAAGCTGAACACTGGATCGTCCCAACTCTGAAGTATCCATTCTCCAAGCAATCTGCGGCAGGCTGTTGGCCTTGCTCTCCAGCTGCAAGATGACGTTCTCCAGTCTCTCCTTTGCTTCCTGTTGTATCATCGGCAGCCAATTCTTAGTAGCACCTTCCTCATTCCACTCCAACATTCTCCCTGAAAACAAACAGCATTCCGTAATTTCCAAAAAGACCACAACACCGCAGTTCACTGCCTGTTTACAACAGCCCAATACCAAACATACAACCGCAAGCAAAGCAATCAACACATTGTGCTGAAATCAACCCCAATTATTGTGGCCACTGGTCAGACTTGGAGGAAGTAGAACTTGCCAACCAACCAATTCCCATAATACACTACTCAGGTCTAACCACTGCAGATGACAGATCACGACAAAATGACGTTATATAAACCCCAATTATTGTGGTCACTGGTCAGACTTGGAGCAAGTAGAACTTGCCAACCAACCAATTCCCATATACAGTACTCAGGTCTAACCATTGCAGATCACGACAAAACGACACTATATACAGAGGGCTCCAACAAATCAACTCGCATTGCATCTCCAAGGAAGAACTATTGTCTGCATAACCGAGCTCAAGGCACGATCTGGTAGTTCAGCGCATTGTCCCAAACCATTTGGACCGCAGACTCCAGCATCTCCTTCACAGAGTTCTCCAATGGATCACCTTCTTCCTGGGAAATTAACAAAACGCGTTATCAGGGTGCAATCTGATTCGATGTAAAATGGGATTGTGATGGCACCAACTGCACTACCAATTAGAAGAAATCACGATCGCCACAATACAGCTATGAGTACCCCTACTATGTTAACAAAAGGAGGAACCCCCCAAAAAAGAAAAACTGCAACCAGATTCACAACTTGTGTTTTCCTCACTCTCAAGTTATTTCAATACAGAAAATATTGCACAAGCAAAATCAGCATATAAAAACACAAATATGTAACCTAACAGTAAGTAGCTACAGAAGAGTAGAACGCAACAATCTTTCGGGTAGATTTCACTAACCTCCAGTTTGCGAGAAATAGCAGTTAGTTTGAACGTAACTTCATTGGAAACTTCCCCAGTCGAGCTCCGGTGATCGAATCTGTCAGCATGCCTTAGCTTGAGCCTCATGGTTTCATTTCTGAAAGCTTTGTAGTTCGTGTGCCACACCCCAACTATGCTGAACCTCTCACCGATTGACTCCTTTCCAAGTGGCCATCTAATCCCCCCTTTCACATTAGGATCGATAATAGCAGCAGACACCAAGCTCTTTACAGCATTTTTCACTTCATACTGCAGTTGACATCAAATAAGTCTACAATTTTTATTAAAAAAACATAATACAAGAAAGGAACAAGGTGTTCTCAATGAGTACTTACATCTAGGTTTTTCAGGATCCTTTTCTTACACAACATCAGCCTTAGATCAAGACCTTCGAAAAGACAGGATATGTCTTCCACCAAGTGCCGTACCTGATTCAATTCAACCTGCATAAAAGGCAGCACTCAGGAATTAGAATCTGGATTATGGTTTGAATAGCTGGTTGAATTAATTACATTTGAAGAACACAACAAGGCACATAGTATGTGGAGTACATCACATCCTATAATATAACTATCACCAGTTAATCCAGAAATTTACACATTTTTTCCATCTACCTACTGCAATACAATATAACATGCAGTAGCACTCATTGGGGGGGAATGAAGTACAATGACAAGCAACTACCTACTGCTTTCATTCTTTGCTATCTTTTTAAAATAAGGCTAATCAATAGATGCGGTCAGTAGAGTTCAAATTGTCCCTCCTGGTTTTGAATTAACAAAACAAAGAACAGCAGGAATCATATGAAGATAATTGATCTATGGCAATCCCAAATATTGGCAAGAGATGTGGAAAGTAGCATAAACTGTTTTCTCCAAATCTGAAAGTACAGCTAAATACATCGAATAATCAAATTATCCAGATATATAAAGTAATGCACGAGAATTTCTACTCAATGATATACAAGCTTGGACAAACACACAGCTCATCGAGGGGACATCAGCTAAACAAGTCAAGCAACAATAAGGAAGTTCGGAGATTTTCAGTGGTAAGAAGTAAACAGCCTATAACGATGTCTGAGGTAAACATGTTCATGTCTTTGCATCTCATAATGTGTCAGCTATCAAGTATTCCTACAGAACATGGCATTAAAAATTTAGAATAGCTGCAATCTTAGTTACGGGAAAGCATCATGATTTTGTGGACCAGATATTTATGTAATTAGAGGCGCCTAATCATAAAGTGCTAAAAGCCTAAAACTATTAAATATGTCTAATATCCTCAGAAATCACGACTTTGTGGAGACAGCTATTATATACTCCATCTGTTCCAAATTATAAGTCGCTTTGACTTTTTTGGTTCATCCATTTCTCTACGTATCTAGACATATTATTATATCTAGATGCACTAAAAAAGTCAAAGCGACCTATAATTTGGAACGGAGGGAGTACTAGACATCAATCGACAATTTTGATATTAGACAGCAATTTTGATATTAGACAAAAATGAAGACATGCTGCTGCCTCAAAGTGGATGAAGGAATCCGGTAGCTTAAATCGCTGTAACAAAACAAATAAAAAAAACTCGTGATGGGATGGTTAATGGTACACTAACCTTATGGATAGCAAGGCTACCATCTTCCTCCACGGTGCATTTGCAAGATATTGTAGAATCACTTTGATTCTTGTCAAAAACCTGTCACAAAATTGAAGACCCTTACTTATTTGAGCCCAACACAATTTGTAGTTCAGTTCACATGCACTGGAGCATTAGAAGACCAAACCTTCACATGGTAGTGCTCCTTGGACGAATCAAAATCCAGCCCCATCCTCTTCACCATGGATCGCTCCATATCATCCAGACACTCACTAGGCACATTGGTGTAGAACGATTTACGCAACTGGCTCTTGGAACCATCTTCCCCTGCTTCTGCTGCCTGGCGGAGTGTGTCCAGTGAGACGGGCGATCCACCGCTGAAGACATATAATTCGAACTCAGCATTCACCACAAGATCGCGCGAAGCATAGGTCCCAGAAATGTAACTGGGATGCAAAACAAGAAGAGGAGAAAGGACTCATGGCTGGCACTGGAAGAGCACCTTTCCCAGCCTTGCCACGAGACTTAGCTTCACCAACTCATCCTTAGGCGCGCCGTCCACCTTGGTCCTCTTCGCGGCGGCAAGGAGATCGGGAAGGAACCTCTCGGCGATGGTGGTGACCGCCAACGCAGTGGAGCCGGAGGAGCCTTGTCCTGGGGTGGAGGCGACGACGAGAGCAAGGGGAAGGGCTCGAGGCGGAGGGTGTGCTCCTCGTCGTCGCCGCCAGGAGAGAAGGGCGGTAGCGGGGACCAACGGGAGATGCAGCCGGCGGCGTGGATGATCTTTGTAGAAGCGCGCGGGTGGCGTCCGCCGGCGGCGCGGCCGCGGCCGCGCGGGGAGGAGAGGGAGAGGGAGCGGAGGGAGGAAGAGAGGGACGGAGGTGGCGGGTTGGGTGCGGGGGTGGACGTGGAGGCGGTGGTGCTGGGGTGCCGCTTGTGGGGAGGGAGGTACGCCATGGCCGCTGCCTGCCGGCGTGCGGTGCGGTGCGGGTGCGGCGTCCAAGAGGTTTTGGAGAAGGCGGGGGCCGCGGCCCGCGGGGACTAGGGGAAACTGATTTCTTTTTCTTCTTCTTTTTTTTGGTTTGGAATGCGAGCGGAAGAAGAAGGCTTCGTTGGGCAAAACTTTTGCCATTCATGCGTTTCCTGTGCATAGTATATAGTAAAAGATATCTCGGATTATAATGGTGTTGGCAGTATGTACACTTCCCTACCAAAAATTTGCATGGGATCCATCTCTGAATATACTCATAATAATATTACACTCCGTCTAAAAAGTCCCATTCCCACTTTCTGTGCCAAATCTAATTTTGTTTCATAGGCCATCAAAACTTATACCAAATGTTTATGTGCAATTGGATATAAATTGTTCACTTCAATGACACTATTTTAGCTGATTTGCTTACATTAAAGATAGGAAAGATAGGTGCAATGCCCGCGTGTTATAAGAAGATACGAACAGTTAACGTAAACATTTGGTATCGCAATAAGATTAGCTAAAGATAGGAATAAAGATGGGCCAAGACATTATTCGATAGTTAATCCATAAAAAAAAAAAGGTCACGAGCCATATAGGACTGACCTAAACTGTAAAATAGACCAATAGAGACAAAATCTATTGACCCAATGGATATAATAGATCAATCTTTATTTATTTATTGGTCTTCTATTTTTTTTCTGAATAAGCATGGTTGGAAGTTTTATTTTTCTGAATAAGCATGGTTGGAAGTAGATTAGGAAATATATCATATTTTGAAAATGAAAATAGATAAAATTAAAATAATGATTCACTTCCAAACTTATTTAATATGATGCAACAATAATAACCTTAATGTGTTATCATGGTACATTTAAATCTTGTATCTTATCATGGTAACACAATGGGTTAGAGAGTTCATAGCCTTTGGATGAAATGGCTCAGCTCATAGCCTCTGAAATTGACCTTGAGTCTACGAGGCCAGATCCAAGGCCAGGGACAGGTCGACCCATTTCCATCTTTACCGACAAGTACATTGTTGGTGTTGTATTATAGATGGTTACATGGAGTGCCATGTAATCATGAGACGATTGAGCAACCAATTCATATATGGGTTTTATTTTAAGTTGTCTTATAGTAATTTTAAGTTATCTTATAGTAATTTAATTCTCTTTATTTTATAAGTTGAATAACGACATTAAATTATACAACGGTGAAATAGTTGTCTCATAGTGCTAATGTTTGCTCATGAAGTGGTTGCTTTACAAAATTGCTATATCTTTTTCTCACCTTCCTCTCTTTCTTCTTCACGTCATATAAATTCCTACATGACTAATTAGCCTCAACGATGCAAGGTGATGGGATAAAATCGAGACCTAAAACATCAAGGAAGAGAAAAGCCATCGAAGGTCGGAGTTGAGTGGTCACTGGTGAGTGCTCACTTAGTCACTTGTCAGGATCGGCAACCATCCGTCCTTGCGGGGCCCGCTCCCGACGTTTTGGATGAATGAGTTAAGCCGCTACCGCCAGGATTGGAAATTTCTTCCTCCTGCCACCGTTTTCTAAGCCACGTCCCCGTCTTCTAGCGAGTGAAGTCTACAGTGACAGCAGCAGGGATGGACCGAATCCCCTAACCCACAGTCCTCGCTACGCTAGCTCTCACCTCACGCGCCTCACATTCCGGCCGGCACATTTCCTGCTCTCTCCGATGGGTGATACCGCTACTGCCGCCGCCACTCTCGGCCTCACCAGGCCCAACGCCGCCGTCGAATTGCCTCAGGTGCGCCTGTTTTTTTTGTTTTGTTTCTATATATAACTTGACTCAGGATCGGCCTGTTAATTCCTATCTATCTAGTGTTTTGATTTGGATCCCCGTGGAATGGATTCGATCATCTGCTTAGCACACCATCCAGTGTTACCGTCGTAAGCTCAACATGCGCTGTACTCCCTGTTGTTTCAGATTAGCTTTGCAGCCAAAGACATTGAATTCTCGGACTGGCATGGCGACATACTCGCGGTTGCCGTGACAGAGAAGGACGTGCAGCCGCCGCAAGCCTCGGACTCCAAGTCGTTCGAGAACGCCGTCCTGAAGAAGTTCGACGGCCAGCTCGGTGGCCTGCTGCGGGCCGCGGCGGCAGAGGAGGAGTTCACCGGCAAGCCTGGGCAGTCGGTGGTTCTCCGCGTGCAGGGGCAGCGGTTCAAGAGGGTGGCTCTCGTCGGTTTTGCGGCCCGCAGCGCCGGTTGCCTGCAGGGCCTAGGTGAATCCGTCGCGTCGCTTGCCAGGGCCGCTCAGGCTACCAGCGCCGCCATCCTTCTCGCCGCCCCCGCTGTGATCCGACAAGAGTTCAGGCTGAATACTGGCGCGGCAATTGCTTCTGGTACTGTATGTAGTTATTATTATATCAGTCCGGCTATGCTTTTTCTGTCTGTTCTGTTTGCCGGATTAATTCTTTTTCTGTCTGTTCTGTTTAATTTGAATTTGAATTTGAACTGTACGTATATTGCAGGAACTGTTCTTGAACTGTACGTATATTGCAGGAACTGTTCTTGGACTGTATGAGGACAGCAGATACAAGTCTGAAGGGAAAAAGGTGCATCTGAAACAGGTAGACCTAATTGGGCTGGGATCTGGTCCGGAGGTGGATCAGAAACTTCACCATGGTAACCATCTTTCATCGGGCGTCATGCTTGCGAGAGATCTTGTGAACTCTCCTGCAAATGTCCTGACACCGGGTCAGTACAGTACTGACTACTCAGTAGAGTTGGCCTCGATTTTCAGTAAACATTAGTAGGATAGTAGTGCATCCTTTGTTGTGGTAACTGGTAATATTTGCCGTACATATTGTCACAGTAGTCCTCATTCGTCCTTAATCATTCCAGCCGCTCTCGCGGAGGAGGCGGCGAAGATCGCTTCGACACACAGCGATGTCTTCACAGCCACAATATTAGATGCTGAGAAATGCAAAGAACTGAAGATGGGCTCCTACTTGGCAGTTGCAGCGGCTTCTGAAACAAACCCACCTTACTTTATCCACCTGTGTTACAAACCCATTGGTGGTAATGTCAAGAGAAAGCTGGCTCTTATTGGGAAGGGCATAACATTTGACAGGTTTATATATACTACTTTCAACACTGAATAATTGGTATTCTTTTTACTACTGGAATTCAGCAATGAATTAATGTCATGGTAGCTATATAAGTGATTTTTGAATGCTTGATTCACCTATGTCGTCTGTCTCCAGTGGTGGCTACAACATTAAGGCCGTACCAATCGCCACCATTGAGCTTATGAAGAAGGACATGGGAGGTGCGGCGGCTGTGTTTGGTGCAGCAAAAGTTTTGGGCCAGATCAAGCCTCCTGGAGTTGAGGTACTTCAGATTCAGTTACTTGCTAGCTAGTTCGAGTATTTAGCATTCACATTTTAGTGTATTTTCTGATGATCTCAATCCCTTGTAACTGACAGGTTCATTTCATATCTGCTGCGTCTGAAAATATGATTAGTGGCTCAGGCATGAGACCCGGTGACATCGTGACTGCTTCTAATGGGAAGACAATCGAGGTATATATATATATTTCTCTTGTAACAGTAACGCGTTTCAAAATTTCAGAATCCACGTGATCCATGAAGCATAGTACTATGGTAGTAGTGTGATGACTATATATCCTGCTTTGTAGTATTAATTTGTCTTCGTATATAAATATATGCTTCTTCAGGTAGATAACACGGATGCGGAGGGGAGGCTTACACTTGCTGACGCTTTGGTCTATGCTTGTAACCAAGGTGTTGACAAGGTAACGACTTACGCTTTGGTCTATGTCGGTTGCTAAATGTTTTCCTGATGCCATTACCTATATAAATTCCTCTTGCTCTAGCATCATGGACTTCTAGGCCAATAATTTGGAGAAACATGGTTTTCTCTGTTCCATTAGAACAGAAAATTTGTTCAGGTGATGATGAATTCATTCTTTATTTAGTGATTCAGCTGTGCCTGTCGGTTTGTGTAGGAATAAGATACTAAACTGCAGGTGATCAAGCTGAATTGATAATACAGAAGTAGATTTCAGTTTCATCACACTATTCTTTTGATTTATAATTTTATAGGCTGTTAATTTTCTGTCTGTTTTTGGAAGGCTCTGCAAGCATATAAACAACTGTATCTTGCGAGTGTCTTGCTTGATCTATTGACCATTGTAATCATGCTACGCAGATTATTGATCTGGCGACGTTAACAGGTGCCATTCGTGATGCACTTGGGCCTAGCATTGCTGGTAATATGACTAACCTTGACCGGTGCTCCACTCCTGGCCTCCGCTAATAAGTTTTACTAGCATCTAAAAAGATAACAATAAGTTTTGCGGCATCAGATTCTCTTTGATGCATGTTTTGCATATAGGAGTAGAATGTGACTGCTGATCCATCAGCTACTGAAGAACCAGCACGTCCAGAAGTCCGACGCAGCTCCCGTGCTCTCAAGCCCAACTCCAAGTGGTCCGATCAGGAATGGACCCGTTAAGTTGTAGCCCAGTAGAGGTGGCGAAGTAGGAGTCATACTCTGGCCGAAGTGCCGAACATATAGAGGGGAGTCCCTGCTGAGGCAATGAAGAATGAACCAAGTCTCTAATCTGAATCCTGTCCTCGTGAACTATCTTCTTCTTCCCCACGCCATATTCTTCCTGCTGTTCTTCCTTCCCCTTCCTCGCTACTGTTCACGTAGTAGGCAAAGGAAATTAACACCGCCTTCCATTCCATATATACACAGGGATTTTTACACCAAGTGATGAGCTAGCCGAGGAATTTGCGGCCGCCTATGAGGTCTCCGGAGAGAAGTTCTGGAGGCTGCCGATGGAGGAGAGCTACTGGGAGTCCATGGAGTCCAGCATCGCTGATATGCTCGCCGCCGGGCCTTTGCATCCCAAAGCCGGCGCTATCACTGCCGCATTGTTCCTGAAACACGTACGTACCTACAGCAACGATCTTTATTTTCTTATGGTTTATTTATTTGCTCGCACCCATATAAATTGGGTCAGTTGTTCGTAGAAACAATTGACTGATGTTCTGTTCTGCGTACGTGCTGCAGTTTGTTGATGAGAAGGTTCAGTGGATGCACATCGACATCGCCGGCACAGTCTGGAGCAACAAGAAGCGGGCGGGTACTGGCTTCGGAGTCACCACCTTGGTGGAGTGGGTTCTCAGCAACTCGTCATGCTGAACAAACCCTTCAATGGCCCTCTTTGGTTCAGCCTGGGAGTCTCGTTATAAGTTGAGCAGAATTATATAATAAATCACGATGTAAAAAATCTGCTGTCTAAATAAGTGGGGCGACCTGATTATTTTGGGTGGGACATTTTGCACTGGGAATCCTGAACATTTCTCAAACTATGTAGCACTATTTACTACTATTTCTGTGAGTCTATAGCCTTTCAACTAGACCCAAATAAGAGTTTCTATTTGTATCCTGGTCCTTCTTCAATCGACGCACGAGCTCGGAGGGAGCCGGCCTCTCGCCGGCTCGCGCGAAGGGGAGGGGCACTGCTGCCGGCAGCTCGCGCGGAGGGGAGGGGCGGCGCTCAAGTGGCTCGCGGGGGAGAGGGGCGCCGCTGCCGGCGGCGCGCCAGGTGACTCGAGCAGCGAAGGCCCGCCTGCGGCTCGCGCGGAGGGGAGGGGCGGCGCGCCGGGCATCTTGCGCGGAGGCGAGGCGCGGCTTGCGTGGAGGCGAGAGCACGGGAGAAAGGAGGGGTGCAGTAGGAAACGCGAGGACGTTTTCCAAATCGCGCCTTGGGCTCACGATTCGGCCAACACAGTGGGCGACCGTCCAACGCAGACGCGCGTTCGCGTTGAGCCCTCTGTCGCGAACCGTTTGGTGCGATTATTGGCTTGTGCGGGTCGCCAACGCGCTTATACGAGAAACCAAACAGGGCCAATAATTCAAACCCCCTCCGATCCTTTCTTCAAAAATTCGAATCGCCTCCCATCCTTTCTTCAAAGACAGGATCAAGCAAACAATGTAATATATATGGTGTTGAGTGTCTAGTCGAAAGTCGCAAGTCGTAAGCCCAAAGCGTTGCATGACACTGTGATAGAATAAGCAAAGAATTAATTAAACATCATCGGTGAACGGTGAATGCTGCCATGCATCGGCACAACTAGGCATTCTCAATACGGACAGACTAGCGCATCGACATCCGGCCCTAGGTCCGGAACCTAGGTCCGCGTCCCACACATGCTCCGTGCCGCACGCCCTGTCTACTCGGATTCCGCGCCGCTCAAATGACTCGCCCCACTCATACCGCCCGCACCTACGTGGGCCCATGCCGCCCAACATCACTAGCATTGAGAAGAGGAGACACCGAGGCGAGGCAGTAGAAGGTGAGGATGGAGATGCAACACCTGATCTACTTTTGAAATATTCAAATAAAAACATTTGCAACATACGTTCGAAACAGTAGAAACACTTGCAATATACTTCTGAAACACTTATAAAAACACCTGAAAAAATGCTTGAAAAGCCATTGTAAAATATATACAACATCCTGATAAAACACATGCAACATATGTGTAAAACGCATGTATTCAGATAAACAAACTTGCAACATACGTATGAAAAAACAGATGAAACATTTAGAACAGACGCTTGCAACATATGTGTATATCCATTGCAACATATGCAACATCCCAATCTAGTTTTGCAACATCCGTATAAAACACTTGCAACACATATCTGAAACATTTAAAACACTTAAAACATATGCTTGCAACACGCGCTTTCAAGCGCAACATCTACTTGTTATTTGGACGAAATAGAGGCTCTACGGCGTGTGGAGTTCATCAGAGGCAGCGGCCCCGCGGCGCTTGTAGGCGGCAGCTGAGTGACGCAATAGGGAGGCAGTGGCCGCACGACTAGGACAGGGGAGCTAGATCTGCCAGGGAGCCACTCGTGATGGCCCTGCCGTGCTGGTCTGCCTGTGACCGGAGCCGTCGGTGCTGTTGCGCCGCCATGTCTAGGGCCGCCGGGGCCTCCGCGTCGTGGCCCGCTCGTGATGAGGCCACACCGAGGCACTATGCGTGCCACACCAGGATGCTCACTCGCACCGCTAAGAGAGAGAGAGGGGGGGAGGAGAGCTAGAGGCACACGAGAGAGAGAAAAGTGGAGGCAGGGAGGAGCCGCCCGTGCTGAGATGCTCGGCCGCACTGGAGAGAGACTGAGAGAGGGAGGGAGGAGCGCTGGAGACACGTGAGAGAGAAGAAGCGGAGCCAGGGAGGCAAGCGATAGAGAGAGAGAGAGTGGTCGCTGATATTTTCCAGGTACGAACCAATGGACAAGCGGGCGGCGCGGGGTGAATCGGGGTACGGACTGACGGGCGCCTTGTAGGTGTCATTAAACACTAAGGTTTGTGAAAATAAATGATGTTAGCTTTGTAAATTTGCTATTCACTTCCTCCGTCTAAAAAAATACAATTATAGGATTTGGACAAGTTAAACTAGCATAATTTTGATCAAATTTATAGTGAATAGTATTATCATTTATGTCTGTGACTAGATTTACTAAAAAAACATATTTCATAATAATTTAATGGTACTTATTTTATATCATAAATATTAGTATTTTTATATAATTTTAGTCAAACTTTAGATCATTTGATTTTTAAAAAAATGATAATTGTATTCTTTTGTAGATATAGGGAGTATTAACTACGTAGTTTTGTGTTTTGTTAACTAGGTTTGTGTCCTTTTTATCAAAATATGAGTGTTTTTGTAAAGTTTCACTAGTGTAACCAGATTTTTTGCAATTACATAGTACAATGCAGATACTCACAACGCATGCACACTCACCTCTATAAACGCATGCATGTAAGCCTACAACTGTTAGCATCTTCGAAGACTGGGCTAAAAAATCTTCGAGATTGACGAAGTCACCGTAGACACCTCGCTGTCAACAAAAAGGTCACCTACCACTGAAAACACGACACCGTTAAATTCTAAAATATTTACTCCCGCGCTAAAGGCCCCTGGCCGGATGCATATCTGGCCTGTTTTGTCAAAAACACCTGAAGCAAGATATTGTACATGCATTTCGATTTTTTTTGACAGGCATCATGCGGTAAATGATACATCTATTGCGCTTATACCAAAGTATCACTTGTAGAGTCTCTGGAAGATTTCAGGTCGATTAGTCTATATAATGTCATATATAAAAAGTCACCTCAAGTTCCTCGTTAATGAAAGGGTCCCCTTGGGTTGGTCTTTTTAACCTTGCAGATGTTGATGCTATATCAAAAATAGGTCCCCATTGGAATGGAGGATTAGTCCTTGCGACAACATTTGGTTTATAGGAATAGATTTGGTTTATAGGAATAGGTCACAGTAAAACTAAGGGTTCTTTCGAACGTAAGAATTTCACAGGAATCAGTTTATTTTTCATAGAAAAACACAAAAGCATAATTTTTTTTGTATTCCAAAGGGGGCCTAAAGGAAAATTTCTTTTCCCCCTGATTCCATAGGAAAATCACATGAAAAAATCCACTTATACCTCAGTGATTTTTTTTGTGCACAAGGAACAAGGACAAGCAAGGGGTTAATAACTGCAGTTGGTGTCTAATGAAGAGATATATTGTATTATGGTGTCTAATCAAGAGGTATATTGTATTATGACAGGATACCTAGGTGGATAAAGAAGTAACATGAATTTGTTCTTAAAACTCCTTTAAAATTCCTTACTTTTTCTTGTACCGAGCCAAACTCATAATCATACATAATTCCTATGTTTTTTATTCCTTAGGATGGCATATATATTTCTACATTATTCTTATATTTTCTTATTTTTGTGTTTTCCCATTCCTGCATTCTAAAAGGGGCACCAAAACCTTTTCATCTTGACCGATAAAGCTGTTTTTTCAATCCAAAGCTGTTCGGCTGATGATTTTTGCTGCTGATAAACCGGCTGATGCTGAGTTGTTATGAGAGAAACATTATACCATGACTAATAAGCCGGGCTGATAAGTTCAACACGAATGAGCATCCAAGTAGAGATAGTAGGAAGATAATATGGAGTAATGTTTGAAGTGACAAATTCCACCCACGGTCAAGATCTTTGCGGATTTCGCTAGCAAATGAATTAGCACAACTAGGCAACTAACTAGACATAAAAAATGCCTACGCGTAATCTATCTTAAGGTAATTATATCAATGTCTAGTTAATAAAGTTCTCTTTTACTAAAGAAACATATGACAGTTTATATTAGTAACTATGCCTAATATTAAAGAGATTTTTTTTTCGATTCTCGCTCTCTTTCCATCCATCCGGTTTGTCATCTCTCACTCTTAAGATTTTTTTTGTTAGTGTCACATCACTCGTATCATGGTCTGACCGTCCGAGCTCATGCACATCGTTTTCCATTTTTGTTAAACTCCCAATAGATGCACATAAAAGTCACTCATTTAATTAAGTTGAGTCCGTCTTTTGTCAATCTCCCACAAAAGATTAATTGTTTATTGCATTAGCATTTATTATGAGCCTTGAAATTTATTTGATTTATAACACTAAACCTAATTAAATTCAACAAAAATAGCTAGCTCATTAATTTTGATACAAGCATCACTCAATAAATTGTAGGATTAAGTCCACTTTTGGCCCCTCAACTATTGTATTGGTCTAATTTTAACCATTAACTACAAAACCGTCTAGTACTGGTACCCTAACTGTCAAAACCGTTCACTTTTAGCACCTGAACGCGGATGAGGCTGTTTTTGTCCAATGTGGAGCGGTTTTGATACGCAACCTCCATCTCAATGACAGGTGGGGCCCACGCGTCATCGACTCAACCCCTCTCTCCGTCCTCACGTCCCTGTGCGTCCTCCGCGTCGGGTCCCGCCGCAGCGTCTCGTCCACGAGCAGCGCCGCCAGTGCCTCCGTGTCCGCCTTCTTGGTCGTTGTCCACCACAACGTCTCGTACTCGGCCACGACGTCCGCCGCTATGGCCTCCGCGGGCACCCACGACGGCTCGTGTCCGTCCTTCCACTCCACCAGGTACTCCGTGGCGACAATGGCGGTGGCGAAGCCGTCCTCCGCGAACACCGCTGCTGCGACGGTGCGGTATTTGGAGACGATGCGGTCCACCTCGCCATACGCCTCCTTGTCATCGCCTCCTCCTTGCTTTGGCTCCTTGGCCGGTCTCCGGAACAATGCGGCGGCGATGGCGATGCGGCGCCTGTGGCGAGAGGAGAGATGGGGGAGCAAGCGATGGCGATGGCGCTTGCTGTGGGTGGTGATGTGTTTGCTGTGCGGAGGCCGCTGGTCGCCGGTGAGGCGATGGGCCAACGACCAGCGCGGCTAGGCGGAAGCGCGGCCTGCGTGGGCGTGGAGGCGCGACTATCTCGGGCGCGAAGGCATGACTTGCGCGGCGTGGAGGCACAACCATTACGGCCGCGGAGGCACGACAACGGCGACTCGCGTGACGGCGGCCTTCGTCATGGCAAACGTGACGGCGGCGCGGCCTGCTGCCTGGGCGACGGCAGCGGCGTCCGGCTCGTTTCCTACGCGGCAGCGATGAACGCGGAAGGGTCATCGGAACCCCACTGCTATTTGTTGCTGCTGCTTTTGTTCACGGTGTAATTTGATGGCTTGTCCAGCTTCGTGCGGAAGCTGCCGGCGTCGCGGTGTAGCTTGGTGTTTGACTTGTCGCCCATGTGGTGGAGGATGGGGAAGAAAGCAGAGCGAAGATCCGCGCGTGAGGGTACCGTGGCGGCGGCGACCAGAGGTCGTCGCGCTCTGCCGCGCGCGCGCCGAAGCCGCTTCCTCATGGCCGTCCGCCACCGCCACGCTTCGCGCCGCGCGACGCTGCGCGGCGCTCGCGGACTCCATCGAGTCGGTCGCCGCGCTATTGCCGCCGCCTCCGCCTCCTCCGCCAGAGGCGGCCGAGTCGCCGCGGTGGTGGCGATCCGCGCTAGGCGGTGGTGGTGGCGCTGGCGCGAACCGTCGCCGCTCCTTCGACCCATAAATCGTCGGTATTTGGGATCCGAGCCGGCGTTGCGGCCGACTTCGCCGCAAGCGCCGCGTCCCTCGAAAGTACCGCAGCACCCACATTACGCCACAGACTGTTTCACGGTAGTCGCCTCGAGCGAGCGGGCCCACGTCCGCGAAAAGCAAGGCGACAACGCCGAAAGCGGTGCTGGCGGTGGCGCGAGTAGAGGCGGTGGCGCGCTCGAAAGACGACGCAGCGGCGGACGCGTGAGCTGGCAGCACGCGAAAGCAAAGCACAACTAGCCGGTTGCCGACGAGCCATGGCCGTGATGATGGAGAGGGAGGGATTGAGTCGATGACGCGTGGGCCCTACATGTCACTGAGATGGACGTTGTGTGTCAAAACCGCTCAACGTCGGTCAAAACAGCCTTGCCCCCATCCAGATACTAAAAGTGAATAGTTTTGATAGTTGAAGTACCGGTCCTAAACGATTTTATGGTTGAGAGTTAAAATTACACGGATATGGTAACGAGAAGGCAAAAGTAGACTTAATCCTAAATTGTATGTTCGTCGGTCCTTAAGGGTGGGTCCCGTACTCTCCGAATGTCTATCCATCATCGTGGCCTTCCGCCAGAAGCCACCCATCGCCATCGGAGCTGCCAAAGCAAGCAAACCGCAGGCAGGTACACCAAACGTGCCAAACCCTCCAACGCCATCCTCTACAAACGGCTCTCTCGCTGGCCCCCCGACTCCTCCCCATCGCCGCCCTCCGATCCGTCATGGCCGCTGCCACCGCCGCCGCCGCGCTCGCCTCCCCGGCGGCCATCCGCGCATCGCCGGTGCGTCGCGGCCTCGTCAGCTTCGCCCCTGCGCTCCACTCCGGCCCCGACCGCAGCTCCCGCGCCGTCGCCCTCCCCGGTACGGCGTGCGGACCTCACCTCTGGAGTGTTAGCAGTAGTTTGCTTTGATTTCGTGGGTTTTTAGGCTCCGCATCGTTGGGAAGCTGCTGGCGATTACTATTGAAAGGATTCCTCGGTATTTCAAGTTTCACCTAGGCAGTGTATTGGAATTTGAACAGTGGGTTCCTGCTCTTTCGAATGTGTGCTTCCTCGGCGTTCGTATACCATCGCTTTGTAACAACTTTGAGTGTAGATTTGGTATTACTTGTGTGAACAAGGCATATATGATGATGCCCTTGCCTGGTCGTTCATATTTCATAGGGAAACACGTTTGAACATGACATCATTTCAATTCCTTTTGTCAACAACTAAATTAATTAATATTTTTTCTGTTTTACTAAGTAATAAATTGTATTTACAGGTGTAAGAACTCATGTTGCGGCTGTTGATGAAGCCATTGTACAAGGTGAGACAAAGTTGGAAGGTCCTGTGGTTGTTGTTACTGGTGCTTCCAGGGGTATTGGGAAAGCCACTGCATTGGCTCTTGGAAAAGCAGGCTGCAAGGTTAGCAATTTAAGTAATCTGCTTATAGGTATATAGAAGTTTTATCGAATGTGTATGGTGCTTCTCTTCAACTCTGCACTAGTAAGCTGCAAGCTCAAGCCCACAATGGTCATTGCTAGAGCAAGCTGTTAGATTATCAGTTTAAATAGACCATTATGCATAATGGATAAATGGTTTTATCTTCAGAATTTTATGAAAGCTGTGATTAAACTGCAGGTCTTGGTGAATTATGCCCGATCTTCAAAGGAGGCTGAAGAAGTCTCAGAGGAGGTAAGCTTGAATTGTGGCAAGTGGCCTCTTAATAAATACTTTGGTTTCCTCTCTTTCTTCTTCTTGTTCGCTCCCCAAGCAATGCCTGAAAGACAGAGTTAAGCAGAGAAAACAGACTTAAAATGCAATGACAGGATGCGATGTTTAAATTAAATTTTGCCAGGCTGCCATCTACATTGAACGTATATTGTGACTGATAAATTAATTTCTCGTTAAGTTTCTTTCCAATCCACTCAAAGTTTTTGGACTTCTATTGAAATATTTACTGCTGCTTCCGGAAGTATCCTTTATGTTTCTCTTAGAGCAAATCATTCAAAAATTTCCATTAGGAAATAAATATATATGATATAGGATTGTTGATTATACTAGTGTGCAAACTTTAATATGGCAAAATAACCAATAGAGACCTCACTGCTTATTTTCTTTTCTCTTTTTGCATGGTAGGTTATCCGTAAATACATGTGTAGACGAGTTTGCTTGATGATCAATTATTACCCATGACTCAGAAAAAGACCCCACCAATATAGCGGTTGCATTCCACTAAACATTGTTGATCCTACTGTCATTCTAAAAGTTATCCTTAGTTGATCTTCCATGTCCAACACATTTAAGATGACAATGTCATGTCAGTAATTGTATTTTATCAGGGCAACTGTTATCCAATCTTTATGTCTCAGCATTCTCTCAACTATAAATAACATTCCACCTCTAACGTCAAGATACATACATACTGATGCATGTAGTTTATGAGTTTTTGTCAATTACCAAAATGGAAAGTTTCATTGGTGTGGGTCATGTTTCAATATGTACTTATATAATCAATGTTTCCCTTGGCCGTCAGCTAGCCCTGCCTAATCTCCAAATCAGTTTCTAGTTGCTGGTCTGGCATTAGGACTAGTGCCAGGTCCTAGGGGAACAATAAGGACTATGAATGAAACCTTTTTTTTAGATGTCACAATTCAAATATAGCCTGATATTCTTTGGTCGTTGACAAGAAAAATATATATAGCGGGCTTTCCCTTATCCGTTCACTTAGGTATCTGACTGTGTAGCGTAGTTCGCCGATTCCCGTGGTGCATACCTATACGTCAATAGCAAGGGAAGATGGAATGGAACCAGACTAATGTCATTTGATACGTCCTTTCGGGATAAATCAAATTGGTCAGTCAAACTCCATCAACCGCGAAAGCCGTTGCTTGTTTGGAAGCGCTCGTGCGACAATAGGCTATTGCTCGCTACAGATCAGCAGTGTATATACCTCTATTTCCCCATCGCACTGTAAAAATAGGATAGGTTCGATCTATGGTCATTGGGGGCCTCCCCCATCCATCACTGAATTCGATCATTCCTTGGATTCTTCCTCACTATCTCTCAAACTTAAAAAACTCCCCATCCCTTCCTTGTGCCCGCTCCTTTCTGTGGGTCAAGGAGTGGTGCGAAAGAGAATAAAAAAGTTCAATTGATCTTTTGCAAATGGTTTGATGAAAAGGTTCTCGTTCCCATGAATCTGGATCTGTCTCCTGGCATTGATAGCGATTGATCGAATTCAGAGTACGCGCGCTACAAAAGGCAGCTAGCCAATGAAAGTAAGTGGAAAGAATATAGTACTTTTGTACTGACCCCTCCGGGGCCCCCGGTTGTTTTGGCGCGCCCTATCCTTCGGCGATTGAGAATCTAATTTAAGAAAAGAAACTTGCTTGTGGGACTCCGAGCGATACCCTCAGAAACTCTCCTTTCCTGATCCTTTGCTTTACATCACCTTTACCGAAGTGGTGTGCTTAACAGCATCCTGTTCTTTATACTAATCTTAACATAGTCTTTGTACGTAAATAAGCAAAAATCCTCTACCAGTGAAATCTGAGAAATCTGGCACTACCTGGCAGCAGGGAAAGAGAGTATAGACATCAACTCATCGATGAAGCAGTTTCTGTTATGAGAGTAGAGAAGGATAAGATTCTCTCTGTCTATACCAGAGACGGGAACAAGCCTAAGGGCCCTTATTTCTTGAAAGCAGAAGGACAAAAAGAAAGAACCAGACGAAGCAATGGTTTATCCAAACTTTAACAAATAATGCAATATATTTCGTAATCTGTTTGTGAGAAAGCGTGAAAAGAGCCAATGTGAATTTAGGTTCAAACTAATTGAGTAGGGGGTTTGGGGGGTGATAAGGCGAATGAGCTGTACGTTAAATATCTCTTCTTTTCGAAGACCAACCCTTACTTTCCAATCTTGAAATGAAAATCAAAGAATTTCATGTGTGCGCGCGTGAGAGCCTTTTGTTTCAACTTTATTGCATGTGAGTGGAGACATCCATATTGAGGAGAAAGCTCACTCTGGCTACTGAACTTGTAAATACAGTTGTGAAGCAGCTCTTCTATTAAATTAAATTAAATTAAGTAAATAAGGAAATCCCCTTTCGAAAATGAGGCAGCTGCTAGTTAAAAAATGAAATTGGCTGATATCATGACAATATTAGGTAGTATAGATATCATTATGGGGGAAGTTGATCGTTGAAATGATAATAGATAGGGTAGAGGTAGAAACTATCAATTCTTTTTCGAAATCGGAATTATTAAAAGAAATCTACGGACTTATATGGATTCTACCCATTTTGGCCCTCCTACTGGGAATCACAATAGAAGTACTCGTAATTGTGTGGTTAGAAAGAGAAATATCCGCATCGATACAACAACGTATTGGTCCTGAATATGCTGGCCCCCTGGGACTGCTTCAAGCTATAGCAGATGGAACTAAACTACTTTTAAAAGAGGATATCCTCCCATCCCGAGGAGAGATTCCTTTATTTAGCATTGGTCCCTCTATAGCAGTCATATCCGTTTTATTAAGTTTTTTAGTTATCCCTTTGGGATATCGTTTTGTTTTAGCTGATCTTAGTATTGGTGTTTTTTTATGGATTGCGATTTCAAGTATTGCTCCTATTGGTCTTCTCATGGCAGGATATAGCTCAAATAATAAATATTCTTTTTCAGGCGGTCTACGAGCGGCTGCTCAATCTATTAGTTATGAAATACCATTAACTTAAACACACAGGAGATCTGCGTACCATCATATATTCATAAACTATAGATTGACATCTGTTGGTGTTTCGGGGGATTCTACTATTTGAACGGAGAACTCATTTCATGTTTTTTTTGGGAGCAATTTTTTTCAGTCTATTTTTGCACCAAACTATATCAAACTTAAACACATACTAATATTTCTATATTACAGATTGAAGCATCCGGAGGCCAGGCTATTACCTTTGGAGGAGATGTTTCCAAAGAGGCTGATGTTGAATCTATGATAAAAACGGTAGGTAAGTTGGGAGTGAATTTTTGAGTTACCAATTTGTTATTTCTTACATCAATTGTTCTCCTTTTCGATTCTGACAAATATACATGTGCAAATCGTGCACTTTCAGGCTGTTGATACATGGGGAACGATTGATGTACTAGTAAATAATGCAGGTACTGCCAAATCTATTTTTCGCTTTGCAACTACTCCCATTTGTTTCACTTCCAACAATTGGAACAAAAAACTGATAATAGGAATCACACGGGACACACTGTTGATGAGAATGAAGAAATCGCAGTGGCAAGATGTGATTGATTTGAATCTTACAGGTGTTTTCCTTTGCACGCAGGTATCCCCCCTCCCCCACCCCCCCTTCTTCCCCCATTTTGCTGCAACAGTTATTGTTTCCATCTCACATCAACATATACTTTGCAGGCTGCAACAAAAGTAATGATGAAGAAGAAAAAGGTTGGCAATGTTTTTCATTGTCAGACTGATGTTTTGTTTCTGTTTTTTGTTATTATGCATATATCTCACTTTGTATACCAGACTCTTATTTTCATACTGCAATGCAGGGAAGAATTATCAACATAGCATCGGTTGTTGGTCTAACTGGTAATGCTGGACAAGCTAATTACGCTGCTGCCAAGGCTGGGGTTATTGGGTTCACAAAAACAGTTGCTAGGGAGTATGCCAGCAGAAATATTAATGTGAGCACACCTTTTGATTCATCATCTCAAAGCTTTTATCCAGTTTTGCAGTTAGCGAACTATTTCTGAACTTCTCTATTTAGGCAAACGTTATTGCCCTGGCTTTATTGCATCAGATATGACTGCTGAACTTGGTGAAGAGCTAGAGAAGAAAATTCTGTCAGCTATTCCCTTAGGTATAGTATTACTTACACGTTTGCATCCTCAGCTGTAACCAAATATTCCTTAGTGCCTATTCAATGTGGTTTTCTTCATTCATTAATCTGTTCATTCCTTACTGCTTTTCGCTCCTTTTGGGCAATGTGCTGGTCTGTATTTTTTTTAATTGTTTCTTGTTATTACTAGTCAGTGCATGTGTGAAGTTCATGTTAACTGCCTTTGATTTGGTTTATGAAAATGTAGGGACATAGGCTGTGTCAGCCAAATTCTTGTTTTTATATTAATATTTCATAGTACAGATGATGACAATATAATTAATTAATACTAAATACTTTCAGTGTGGTTATTAGCTATTGACTGCGTGCATTCTTCATACATTGTACCATATTCAAGCATTAAGGATAGGAAACACACACACACACACACAAAAAAAAAAACTCTTTCGAAATATTGAACCTAGATCTCAAAGAATCCATTGTTGTTACTAGTAGGTGGAAGGTCCAAGTGTTCATGTCATACTGGGGTTTTTAAAACTTTTTAATAGGTTCGAGGTACAAGTGTACATGTCAGTGATACTGGACTTTCTAAAACATTTTGAATAGGTAGGCCCTTTTGGGATCAACGTGAATGCTGACTGGCTTGTTTTAGCCCTTAGATAAGCTAGGTTTCAAGCTGAGACTTCAGTTGAAGTTGGAGAGGGGAACAGACTTGTCCAAGTGTATCTATGAATGAATTTTATTTACCAGTGAGTTTAGAAAATTAGCATGTTGCAAGTCACTTTGATGATTTATTTACTATGTAGTTCACCAGCAACAGCAGATAAGTGACATGTATATAGAGAATAAGCTCACTAAATGTAGTTTGTTCTCTTTGAAAAGTAATTGAAAACACCCCATTCTTTGGGCTGGTGTGTATACACCGGATGGTTATTAAACACAGCTACAGATTCAAATATTGTGTGTCATGAACTCATGATGGAACTGAAGATTTCTGTCGCTGGATTCACTATATCACCTTCCAGTTATTTTAGAGTACATGCTGATTGTGAAAACAAGGTGACTGATTGGATTGACTCACTATATAGCATGTTCTATGAGTAAACATGATTACATGAGTGTTGGATAATGCAGTTTTGTGAATATAGGAAAAAATAGAGATGTTATCTCAATGCATCACTCTCCTGGAACTAATCGGTGTATACAAATTCCTAGGGCGATATGGTCGGCCAGAAGATGTAGCAGGTCTGGTGGAATTCCTAGCCCTCAGCCCTGCTGCAAGCTACATCACAGGACAGGTAGATGGTGTGCGATATGTTTTCTTGGTTCTTTAAACTTCTGAAGCGTTCTCACCGAGCTCCTTTGCCATGCAGGTCCTCACCATCGATGGAGGAATGGTAATGTAAGGCTTCAAATTTGTGCCTCTGCCTCTATCATGTGTCGCAGAAAAAAAATGTAATTCAGTTTTGAGGGCCATTTTTTAAGGGGTGATATCTTTTTGTGCACAGCGATTTGTGGTATCTAGTTCGATTCAAAGGTTGTTGTAAGAGATAACTGAAATTTACAGACGTATATTTATCTTTCTTTCTGAGCGATTGGCAAATTGATTCCAGGTTCCAGCTCCAGCCATGTTTTGGTCATTTGCATCTCTTATTGGCACGCTCTTTCCATAACTTTTCGGTCCCCTGCTCTTAGGAGACCTCTGCTTGGTTAAATCTTCTGTTTCTACATTTTTAATTTCGACGCGTGTTTATAGTTTTATGAAAACTAAAAGCCTGACGAGATTCACACTTCACGTGTGCAAGAATTGGGTTGGTTCTGAACAAAGTACGCTCGAAGTAAGATGGCTTCCAGATGAAATAAAGGTGTTTTTTTAGCAGGCTCATCGATATTAACCATGCAAGATACTTGTTTCTGTTTCCATTTAGTGCCACAACACTTAGAATGCATCAAACATGAGAGGCACCACGCAGGATGTGCGCAAGATTGTTTATACTAGGTTTGAACAGAATTTGAAGCAAGCAACAAACCCAATGCTCACGGAGCAAAGTCTGCTCCTCATCCACACATCCAGAGATATGACTACTTTTTCTAACTCAGCATGGCTCCTCATCCAGAGATATGACTGCTTTCGCAAAAAACATTACAGCACGAGTGCAATTGGGTCAAACAGTCACACAGATATAATGAACGTTAAACATTTAGTGATAAGATTGTAGACGAAGAGAAGTTGCCACCAAATATGAACGCCAATACAAATTGCCATTCAAACCAATCTAGGCATTTGTGGTAACTGAGGAAATACATCGTACTTTCGACCCACAGCAAATGTCCATACAAATCAAAACTTAAAACACTTACTAGGGAGAGAAACAACCGATGATATGCTCGGCACAGCATCTTACAGTTCTGACCTAGGCCTTGATAGCATACTTCCTCATGGGGAAGTACTTCTCACGCTTCTTTTCCCTCTCCGTCTTCAGAGAAAGCTGCAGGACAAACAGAAAAAAATGTCAGGCCATATATGATTAAAAAATCAACACAAAAGATCAATCACTCAGAGAAATGTCATGCAATTTCAGCTACAAAGAACAGATGGTGATGGATAACAGACTATCAATCAATCAATTGAAATTCCAGTATCACATTTTAAACACGTTATTGTTTCAATTGTCCCTTGCCCACGTGTCAAACATTCAGAAACTGATTAGATATCACCATTTTGTGCTGTCATAGCAATTGAATGATAACACAACTGGCTAGTGCTTGCAGACACCTGATAACCCTAAAACCTAAACCTGGGTTGCAAAATATTAGTGCTCTTTCAGACTTGAGCTCCACATGGAGAGGGTTATCAGGTATCTGCAAATGCTTAATATCATATATGAACAGATTGAATAAAAACCTTCATCAACCACAAACACTTCACCCTGATTTTGCACATCAAAGAGCACTAACACTATTCAGTTCATATATTCAGTCAACAAACATAACTCACTTTCTAAAGTTGCATTCATACACAAAATCTATTGGCTCATGGAGCTCAGAGGAATTTCAAAAGAAATCATCGGTTACTCAATTAATGATCCATCCAACAACCAACATAACATAACTTATATACCACTTATTGAAACGAGCCAATCAAATCAATGCAACAGATTATCAGGATATTTATTCCTATCAATTAGAAAGGATATAATAAAATGCTCTTGGAGTTGCACATCATGGAAGAAAGTCAAGAAACATAACATAACTTAGATACCACTTATTGTAAACAAGACAATCAAAGTGCCATTGGAATAATATATACTCAAGGTTAGTATCAAATGAAAGTTGTAACAGAAGATCAGTGTTTCAATTAAAACGACATCTAACATTATTGAAGAGCAAAGGCGTGCAATGACTAGGAGCGGCCGTGGTCGTAGGAGTATGGCGTGTATACCTGGTGCTTGGTCAGGCGGCGGCGGATGGCACGGGTCTTCTTGGGGCGGAGGTCGAGGGGGAGCAGCTTCTTCTTCTTGTACGCCTCCCGCAGCGCCGACTTCTGCTTCTGCGAGATCACCGTGAGCACGCGCGCGATCGAGGTGCGCACCACCTTGCTGAGGAACCACAGGGGACGGGTATAATTCGACTCGATTCAGTCCAGTTCACGAGCAGAGAATATCAGGAGAAAATAGAGATTGCAGGGTACGCACATCTTGGAGAGCTTGTTGGGTGCGCCGCCGGTGACCTTGGCTACGCGGAGGAGGGAGAGCTCAGACTTGAGCTCCTTGAGCTGCGCCTGCAGGTCCGTCTTGCTCTTCCCCCGGAGCTCGTGCACCTTGATACGGGCTGCCAGTCATCGCCACACAACAAAAGGGGTGTCAGATCGGCGCGAAGATAAGGAGGATAACTCCAACGATGGAATCCTGGTGGTGGCTTACCCATGGCGACGGTGGCAGTTGCGGCGGCTGCGGCGGTGGGGTGGGGAGGAGCGGTGCGCGAGGGGAAGAGGAAGGGTGGCGGCGGAGGAGGATTTATATAAGAGAGTGGGGAGCGTGTGGCGGAGACAAAACCCTAGGCTGAATAGCGTGGGCTGACTGGGCCTAATTGTACTCAAGGGGATGTGACTGGGCTATAGCGTCGAAATCAATAAGGGTTTGTTTGAATGTAAATATTAGACGGTTGGTATTGAATTGTGTATCAATGTCAAATTAGTCTAGTATTGGAAATGGACTACGATACCAAATCAGATGTTTGGATGTAGATGAAATTGCTATTTGGAATCAGGGACATGGCAAATACTAAATGAATGTTTGGATGTACATCTCGTCGAATTGAATTGACTCATCTTCTTCCCCACCCATAATGCTCCTTCCTACACACAACTCCCATGCCTCGGGCTCCGGCTCGGACACGGCCCCGCGCGCCCCAGTGGTGTGGAGGAGACTGGGCTCCTGGGATGGCGACAGAGAGGAAGAAGGGGTCCGGAGCCCGGAGCTGGGGAAGAAGGCGAGATCCCACACTTGCCGGACCTAGGGAAGAAGGAGAGATCCCACACCTGCCGGACATGGGGAGGAAGGAGGGAGGCATCAGGCGGTGACCTTGGCTGCCGGAGCTAGGGAAGAAGGCGAGATCCACAAGTGCCGGACCTAGGAAAGGAGAGGGAGGCGTCGGGGTGGGGAGAGGGCGGTGATCGGCACGGGAGTCGGGGCGGGGAGAGAGGCGTCCGACGAGTCGTCGCGTCGGGTCGGGGGAGAGAGGGCGGCGTCGCGTCGAGTCGAGGAAAAGAGGGCGAACAATTCTAGCCAATACAGAGCCTTACCCCTTTGTATTGGGAGAGGTCACTCGTGATTCTAGTCCAATACCAAGGTATTGGGGTTGCAATTCTAAATCTCAATTGCATGGACATCCAAACAGAAGAATTCAGGAAACACAGCTCTAATTCCAATTCCCAGGCTCCAATGTCTACGTTCAAACAGGATATAAGAGTTTGCTTTTACCCTTTTATATTATTTTTATTTTGTTAACGAACAATTTTGATTTTTTTGAGACCGTGTTCAGTATATTCTTCATTTTAAATTTGCACAAGGTTGTATCTTGTACGATGCTCTCTCCTCTTGAATAATAGACGGGTATATGATGTGTCCATGAGTTGATGCAGCAGCAGTAATCAAATTTTCTTGTTTTATATACAGTCTCCTTTTATGTCCGTGTCAGATTTTTTGAACTGTCCTCCCTTATCAACTTTTCAATGCTAGAGTAGACTTGTGATCTTATAAGTGAAATTTCAGACAAAATTGAACTATGCATCTAAACATTGGAGAGTTTGAAAACATTCCACCGGGTCAAACCTCAGTTAGCTATTTCAGCACCGGATGTCTCATTAATAGGTGAGACTAAGACCCACAGGTCGTGGTAAAAGAGTAAAGTAGAGTTTGACTCGTGTAATGTTTGCAATTTTTTTCTTAAGCGAGACACGAGTGGATTTTAATAACGACAGAAAATTAAATGGAAAAGAAAATTAAATTATAACTTCACTAATAGCTACTCTCACCAAAGCTTGAAAATACCAAATTTTGAATGAAAGCAATTCTAAACCGCAAATCAATATAATTAGGTATGTTTGGATCCACTAGTACAAATGGCTAACAAAATAAACCTGCTAACCACTAGCAGGGTCTGCTAACAGTTATTTTGCTCTTACAATACATTTGCATCTACAATCCAATTAGTAGCAGGCGAACTCAAACAGTCCCATACACCATGCTTACCTAGCTAATAGTTAGCAGCTATTTGATAGGTAACAATTGCACTAATGATCCAAACAAGATCTTAACCAATACTTCCACCTAACCCTGTGTGTAACCGTATCCTATTAATCCTTTCTCCAAAATCAATATACAAAATAATACTCTTCATCCAAATTGTAAATTATTTTAGGTTTTTCCTTAACCAAACTTCCCTAGCTTTGACAAAATTTATCAAACAAGATTTATTAGACACAGCAAAAAAATATTTTGATAATGCATTTATTTGATATTGTAGATGTTAATATATTTTTTCTATAAAATTTGGTCAAGGCTAAAAAGTTTGATTTAGAACAAAACCAAAACATTTTATAATTTAAAACAAAGGGATAGCTGCAAAAGAAAACCAGTTGCCCAAATGTCCGGTGAGCTCAATCCTAACAAAGTGTCCCCGAAACTTCAGAACAAAAACCAAGCTCAAATCAACCAAAGGAAATTATGGTCGTCAACAAAACAGAATCAGATCCCCAAGATAAAAAAAGCAGCATAATGATTTTTTAGACCAAAAAAAGAAGCATAATGAGTTGAGAGAATCCAACTGACGGGCACTCTTGGCTTTCACTTGAACGGCAGGTTACAACGGCTACCACCAACCAACCAATTCCCTAAAACAAAACTGTGGTGGTGTCTCTTACATCACGTGCAACAATGCTGCATCCCAATGCTCTACTGAACCTAACTAGATCATCCATGCATCACCACAACTGCAAGAACATATACATGAAACAGGACAGAGCAAGAGATGGGAGGGATGCAGTCGCCAGATGTTCAGCATTGGAGTCGGTCGAATCGACGTCAGGTGGGTTCAATCCTCCAGTGCTCCCAGTTCCTTTTGGCGACGTGGGAGTCCCTGGCATGGATGTTGAACCAGGTGATCCTGTTTGCCCGGCAGTGCTGCAAACAAGAATTACCATGATCAATATGACCCTGTTTCAGAAACGAGGGTATAAGTTCTGTACATAAATAAAGCATACTAAACTGTAAAAGCTACACAAACTATTTATGTGGGGTCATCAGATTAATAAAACTAAAGTACGGACTCAGCCAGCAATCGAATCTTCATCGAAAGGCTTCATTTATTTTTTAAAATTTGTTTTTGTAACATCACTGGTAATGCAGTATATTTTTTAGACCAATAGTGCAGCAGTTACATTCCCAATGTGTTCCCTTATCTAAAAAACATTCCCAATGTGTAACATTCATGCTACCAAACTAGCTGTTCGAGCAATGTGGTCTCAACTGAAACTAAATTTATAGCCATGAAAACATGACACATCTCTGTAGTATCTTATTTTCTTATCCTCTTCCGTATAAAAAGATCTCTTAGTGCCATCCAGCAAACCATTTTTTTAGCATGGTGGAGTTTACATGAAGCAAGAGATGTAGGAAATCAGCTCTGGTTGAACACAGATCCTGTGAACTCATGGTGTTTAGTGTACCCTAACAAATTCTCCCTATGTAAGACACTCACGTTCTGTACGCATCATATCCAAAGTCATAAAACTCACAATATTTGGGAGTTCCATAAGGAGCAATAGAGTTTACAGTTCATGACCATTTCTTCCATCAAGATGCACGTTGTATTCATTACTAGAAGTAGTGCTATGCTTACTAAAAACCTATTTCATAAAGTTGAGCAAACATTTCCAGCTATAATGCAGCTTGAAGAGTTGGTGCAAAATATGAAAGGCTCAGCAGAGCTAACTTTCACAAATGAGTGATGGTGGCATGCTGCTACTTATCTTTTTTGTAATGTATCTGATAAATGTCTATATATCACTCATTCTGTTGGAGGCTAGTAAAATTTTACCTTGGAGATGAAGGGTAGGTGCATTACAAAATAAATGCCACCAAAATAAATTACGAAATGAATTGATGAAGCTATATATAATTAGAAATGAGTGATGGTGGCATGCTGCTACAAATGAGTGATGGAGACAGGTATATTGAATTTCGACAACAAAATAAATTACGAAATGAATTGATGAAGCTATATATAATTAGAAGTTCCACACTGCCTGAGTCATTTCTGCACTACTTCAAATGGAGGCTAGTAAAATTTTACCTTGGAGATGAAGGGTAGGTGCATGATCCAAAACCTGAAATGCAAAATACATATTTTTGATGAATAAGTAGATTCCACACATACTTGTAAGATTTTTGAGAAGATAAATGCATGTTTCACTGAAAAAAAGGTAGAGGAGGGGACCGGAGGGGGCAAAGACGGTTTGAACCATGCAACACAAATACCACACATTTAAGAAACTTAAATCTAATACTACAAAAGAGAATATGAAAATTAACAGAGCCAAAACTGACATGTAAGTATGTAATCACATTAGAATAAAGGCAATACACACCTATGAGACGTGTGCAAGTGCAAACTCGTTTTTTTATGTAGAATCATTCTAACTTAGTTCATCTGAAGGCCATATTCCCATTTGAATGTTTGGTATATTTGTATAGTTCAGCGGAACATATCATCGCTACGCCTTTTCAGTGAAAGTTCTCTTCAAGAAGCACATTAATCACAATGACGACTAAATATAAATATACATTCATGTAGTTTATATATATAATATATATAATCAGAGTATGTATTAGAAATTGTTGCACTTTAAGTCCTCTGCAACTTCTCTTACTCAGGAGTCCGGACAAACATACATACCACAATAAGAGACAAAGGCTCATGAACCCACATGATATTATCTACAATTTAATCCTTGAACAATTGGAACATAACTGTGAGAGCCAAACTGAGAATTAACATAATTTATTTATCATGAATTACACTTTCCTCATGTTGCGTGTGTACAGCAAGTCAGCAACCACATTTGCATCAAGTTGTGCTAGATGTATTTATCATGAATCACAAGATGTATTGTATCAACCCAAATATATGTCACAGTAAAATACGCAACAAAAAATGCAATCCCTGTTTAGCATCAAGTTGTACTTTTTTTTGGGTTTAGAGCAATGTTTTACAAGCTACAGCAATCGCGCACCATGGACTATAGGACAAAGAAGAAAAACATGCCCATAGGTTATCGGCAATGTTGATGCCGTCATTTTCTCCCGATTACTGAAGCAGTAAAATTTTCAATTTTTCATTACCACCACCTAATGACTTTTCTCTTATGATATCAGTATGTACTAGTATTATTCTCATATGAAGCTAAACAATGGCAAAAGTAACGAAGAAAAATTAACCAGATGATGAAGAAAATTAAATAAATAAATGATGCGAGAAACAAACGGATATATAACCCAAAGGTCCCGAAAAAGAAAAGCGACCAGTTTAGCAGAGTATGGTTGGCAAAGCAAAAGAGACAGAGGACGTACTCCAAGACCGAACAGAAAAGCAAAAGCAAAAGGGATGCCGGAGACGGCTTGATGCGCAGATACAGACGGCACAGTGAAGAACATGGAACAAGCTAGGCGGAAAGTTGGTTAAGCGTACTGACTGGGGTCGGTGAGCGTGACGGTGGCGGTGCCGGCGAAGTCGCATGCCCCCGGCGCGGCGCGGGAGCGCTGGAAGATGGAGTTGAAGGCGTAGGAGGCGTGCGCGGCGAGGGTGTTGGGCAGGTAGCAGAGGCCGCTGGACTGGATGGGCGCGCAGTCCGCACCGCCCGCGGGGCCGCACGCGTAGTCCAGCGCAGACTGCAGCGCCTTGTCCGACGCCCCGCTCCGCGCGATGCACCACGCCGCGCCCGCCGGCCGCGCCACCAGGAGCACCAGCGCCGCCAACGTCACGGCAACGTCGAGCCACAGCGCCGCGGGGAGGCGCCCGCGCCGCTGCATGTGGTGGGGTCGACGGAGCAAGGAACGGCTGTCGAGGAGAAAGAGCGAGAGAGAGGGGAAAGGTGGTGGGAAGGGAATGCGGAGCGAGAGGGCGATGTCGCGATGGTGGGTGTGGGGATATGTGAAAGAGGGAGACGAGGAGACGGTCGGGGGCGGGAGGGGAGGAGGATCTCCTTCTCGCGCTCCTTCCTGCCACAAAGCTGCTTTCTTTTCTCCTTTCTTTGCTTGGACGGGTGGTTGTTTGTATTGGGCTGGGCTTATTAGCTATTTGTTGGGCATGGCCATTCTAGTATGTGGATGCAGATTCCATTTTTGCATCCTTTCCTTGAGTGCCTAGGTTTGTTTCAGCCCAAAACACAAAGAAAAGTCCCTGTCCGGGAAAACGTAATAAGCAAGACTCAAAAGCTACCTTTACCATTCCGGTAGAAGTAGCGTCCGTCTGCCAGGCCAGCAATTCATGCTCCTTCGTTTTTAAAAAAACTCCATTTATTTCTATCCACTCGTTCCTCTTCCTATTGCTCTTATCCGCTCGCATGTCGCCTCCGAGCACACGGTCGCTAGCCCTATGAGGCGATCGTCGTCCGTTAGCCTTGCCCGAGCACGCGCTGCGCGTCATCCTCAAGTCACGGCGCTCGCTACCGCAAGGCCGCCATGTGTAATGCTGCTGCCCTCCACAAAGTCGCATGGCTGGCAAGGCCCTCGCCATTCGGTACCGGTGCCTTCCTTCCACGACGTGCAGCCACTACTGCTGGCTCGCCTGCCTACAAGCTCTACCGGGCCGCTATCTCTGGTGAACAACACGCACCGACGAGCCTCCATTCTGCCGTGCAAGAAGGAGATGTTACATTGAAAGCGCATATTGCAAGAGTATGTTTGAATTGTTTTAAGTATGTTGAAAGTGTTTCATATGGATGTTGCAAAAAATAGATCGTGATGTTACACATGTTGCAATGGTTGTACATGTATGTTGCAAGCGTCCGGTCCAAATGTTTCATCTGCTTTTTCAGACGTACATTGCAAGTGTGCTTACCACCAAGTGTATGTTCGAAATGTTTCCGCTGTTTTAGTCTTATGTTGCAATAAGTGTCTTCATGTTGCAAGTTGCAAGTGTTTTATCTAGATGTTGCATATGTTTCACACATATGTTGCAAGTGTATGTTCTAAATGTTTTATCTGCTTCAGACGTATGTTGCATTCAAGTGTTTCATGTTGCAAGTGTTTCGTGTTTCAGATGTATGTTCAGAGAGTCATCGGGGCATGGCCCAGGCGCCGGGTGAAGGGGCGCGGCGAGCCGGGGGCCGGCGGATGGGGCGCGTGACGCGCTTGGGGTCCTGCGAATGGGGCATGATTGTCCTCATCCTGGCTCTCGAGTCCCGCCCGCGCGGAACGAGAGGAGGGGGTCAGGGGGAAGGAACAGCGGGCGCGGGGTGGGGCGAGAAGACGGGGGTGGTATGCGTGCGTAGCGGGACGAGGCAGATGGAAAAAGACTGCAGCGATACGGTGGGAGTGCGGCACATTTCTGCTGGGCCATTCGGTACCGTCCGATGGAATCCTATTCTCATCGGACGTCCGGGCGCCGGCAATTCCCTTACCATTCTTTCCAAAACGTAGCTTGGTGAAGGTGGTTTTGATCTGAAGCATGGCATTTCGAAGTTATCAACCCATGCGGATCCAATCTTCTTCTACGGAGAGGCAAGAGGGGCACAACCGTATACCGAGCGTTTGTTACATACATAGTGAGCTGTCGAGGGTGTTAGTGTTAGGGGTAGGTGTTGAATGTAATACCTTGGCCAATTATGAACCTATAGTAGTTGACCTCTGTGTCCCATATGTGGTTGTAGTTAGTGCTTGGAAGCTTAGGAGGGTAAGAGTCAGCTTTTAATCCTTGTCACTATCTTTTACATGAAACGAGGACAAAAACGTAAGAGAGATGTTATGTGTATGTGGGCTTTTCCAAGTACCATAAGTAGATTTTGGATGCACGATGTTACAGTTGACGAGAGAAAATAAGAAGGTAGAAAAAGAAAGCCAGTTGCACCGACCCAATGGAGTGTCCTGGTGGTCAATCCTAGGTAGCATCACTACATTGTCGTAGTTTTACTAGTGCTTTCATGCACTTCTTCTGTATTTTAGACAATACTTTTATATCACCAACTAGTACAAGTAAAATATTATTTTTATGATTTGTTAATTATTTTGTGTCATAATATATCAATTTTTTCTCCTTGTCTAACTATAGAAATAATTATAAATTGTAAATTATTAATTGTCTTGTGCCAACACAAATCAGATTTTGTTAGGTTTATGGTTGTCTAACAAGTTTTTATTTTGAGTTAAATGCATGGGTGATCCATCAACTTGCGCTCTAGTTCCACTTAGGCCCATCAACTCTGAAAGTGGGTTTTTGGGTCCATAATCTTTGTTAGTGGTGTATTCCTAGCCCATACCTCTTTGTTTCAATTTTTTAACCGACGTGGCACCTCGGGGATGCCGCACACACGCATGCATGTGCATGCATGATGCATCGCGTCGGGGCGGCAGCTGCTGCAGACGCCCACCACGCACGTGGCGCCGCCGCTTCTCGCAAGACGCCGCCAGAAAGTATTGCTCTGGCCGTCGACACCAAAGCAACGACGCCGCGTGGATCCCTCGCTACCGTTGCGCTGGCTGCCCCACGCCGTCGTCGCCGCGCCGCCCTTCGACCCAGCCGCGTCCACCTCGCATCGACCCGCGCCTGCGCTCGCCGCGGCTGCGCGCATGGCGCGCCAACGCTGCGGTAATGGGCAGGCTCTGCGGCTTCAACCTCACCTACGCCCCTCCTCGCCGCAAGCGGGCTGTCGCGAGACTCCCTCGCCGTCCGCGTCTCCACGCTACCGCCCAAGACCTACGTCTGGTCGCCAACCGCGCGCGCTTATCACCGATCGCGCTGCTCCATCGTAGCTCACGGCCAACGACATCTCCATCGAGGACCCCAACGGCACCACCATTTGGTCCACGCCGCCGCTCGAGACTCCCATGGCTGCTCTCCGGCTCGACGACCACGGCAACCTCGCGCCGCCGACGCGAGGAATGCTGTTGTGGCGATCTTCGACCGCCCCCACCGACTCGATCGTGTCGTCAGAAGCGGTTTCAGCGGGCGTTCTGGCGCCCACCCGCTCGACTCCGACTTCTCCGAGGGGACTACCGGCTCAACGTGACGGCGGCCGATGTGCTGCTCACGTGGATGGGCTCCATCAAGGACGCCACTTCTTCATTTTCATGGATAGCGCCTTGTAAACGCGGTGACTTCGTTCGCCTCGGACGCGGCGCCGCCGCCTCGCTCTTGACCGCTAGTTGCTTGGCCATCGCGCCGCATATGGCCATGTCGTCGTCAAAGCGGTGGACGTCCCGCCCGCACGGAGTCGCCAAATCAGCCACAACAACATCCCCATCGCCGTCTCGATCGCCGCGACGCTCGACCATCCTCCTCCACCGGCAACAAGAGTGGCAAGAGCAAGGCCCCGCCTACACCGCCGTCTCCCTTGTCCTCTGCACCACCACCACCGCCGTCCACGTCCGTGGCCATGCTCGTGGACCACCTCGTTAGAGATGATGCGCCACGAGCTCTCTCCCGACAGCGTAGTTGCACCGAGCTCCATGCGCTTCCTCCCCGCCCACGAGGCGGGCGGACGCTGACGCCACGCCGCCACGCGCGCCGCCGACCACCCGCGCGCGCGAAAGCAGTCGTCGTCCTCGCGGGCGCCCACCATTGATGTTGTCGTTCCTCCTTGTCTTCTTCGTAAATGCGTACCGCGGATAATAGGGGCGCCGCAGCTCGGAACAACTTCGCCATCCGGACGGCTACCGAGTCACTAGGCGTGGAGCGGCTCGTCTGCGTCGACGTGTCGCCACGCCGACTTCGACTCGGCCATCCGGAATTTCTCGCCACCGCTTGTCGCTTCGGCGGGGCGCTGGCGTAGTCGGCCTAGGTGCCCTTGGGGAGCGATTTCTTTGGCCGCGTCGATGCCAACGAGGCCGTCGCCGTCCTCGCGTTACGCACGATGGCCGAAAAGCGCGGCGTGCGTCGGCGGCGGCGACGGTGGTGCCCTCACGACGGAGAGCTCCAACTTGGCGGCGCGCGTGAGCGCCGGGTCGGTGGTGAGCAGCACGGCCGAGCCACCGTGAGCGGAAGAGGCGGGTTCTGCCGACGCCGCGCCGTAGCGATTGGGCATGATGCACACTCGCGGAGACGACTTAGCGCCAGCGTCGAGCGGGCGCCATGAGGACGGGACCGGACCGCGCGTGCATGGTGCTCGGGCGAGGTCCACGGCGGCGACGCAGCACGCGCGACGAAACGAAGCGATGATGCCGCCACCATGGGTGCACAGTAGTATGGCCGCGCCCCATAGGCGCAGGCGAAGCCGCCACCATGGCGGCGCGAGGAGAGTCTGCCGCCGCCGCCGCCATGGCGGGCGCGGCCGCCGCATGCCACACAAGCGTCGCTCCACCTCGCGGGAATGCGTCATGGGGAGGGAGTTCCGGCGCGGCGGTGTTCCACTCGGATGCATGCACATGCATGCGTAAAAGGTGCCCGAGGTGCGAGGTGCCCGCCGCTAAAAATCGAAACAAAGGGGTATGGGCTAAAAATGCGCCACTAACAAAGATTATGGACCCAAAAATCTACTTTCAGAGTTGATAGACCTAAGTGAAACTAGAGTGCAAGTTGATGGACCACCCATGCATTTAACTCTTTTATTTGTAATTCTCGAAACCGTAAATTACAGATTGTGCCTAAATATTATAACAAACTAAAATTAAAATTTTAATATAAAATATAGCAATAACCGTCGCCTAAAAGAAAAGTAAAATTCATGCACCTGAATTTTAGCAAGTCCCGTTTTTCGCGTCATTTATTTCGTAGCTTTATTACAACATGAACATATAGCAACCCCATTTATGAGAGGCAAATTACTTTTCTTAATGAATTTTAGCGGGTCCCATTCTTGCGTCGTTTATTTCATAGCTTTATTACAACATGAACATAGAGCAACCCCATTTATTTATGAGAGACAAAGTAGTTGTCTCAATGCAAAAAAGTTCTCTTGTACCACAGTCCTGGTGGATCCAGCCTGTTGCACTCCATCATGCATTTAGCATACGCTTCTTGGCGATGGCTTTCAGTGGAGTAGCCATAGATATCACAATTCCAAACTTCTCTGTCATATCGATACCATTTTGCCTGGCCTCTTCAGGAAGCGTCCAGTCGAAGTGGTGCAGCAGCGACGCGAGGATCAAATGGACCGTTCTATACGCTAGCGGCAAGCCGAGGCATATGCGCCGCCCGCCACCAAACGGGATCAGCTTACAGTCCTTGTGTTGGAGTTGTTCCAAATTCACCTCAGATATAGGCCAAAGCTCGACGGGAGCGCGAAGGAGAGGTCTGGCACGCCGGAGGCTCCTTAGTATTGTTGCTTCACATGATCTTGAGCTTGAGCAAGTTAGATGTGAAGACCGCGCTTTTGCATGGAGAGCTTGAGGAGGACATATACATGGACCAACCGTAAGGGTTCATAGTGCCCGGCAAGGAAAAATATGTGTGCAAGTTGAAGAGATCCTTGTATGGTTTGAAACAGTCCCTCGTCGATGTGGAACAAAAGGTTTGATTCATTTATGTTAGCAACACGCTTTTAAAAGATCTAAGTATGATAGCTGTGTTTACATCAAGCATGTTAATGGATCACCTATATATTTTTGTGTTATATGTTGATGATATGTCTGATTGTTGCCAAGAGTAAGATTGAAATCACTAAGTTAAAGAAGCTATTGAGTAGTGAGTTTGATATGAAAGACCTTGGTAGTGCTAAGAAAATTCTTGGTATGGAAATTAGTATAGATGTAAAATCTGTTTGCTATTTCTTAGTCAACAAAATTATATCAAGAAAGTTCTTATGCGTTTCAACATGCAAATGCTAAGGCAATAAGTACCCATATTGCACCTCACTTTAAGTTGTCAAAGCTTTCGGTGTCCTAGTAAATTGAGAGATTGAATACATGTCAAGGGTTCCTTATTCTAGTGTGTTGGGTCTTTGATGTATGCCATGGTTTAGATTTGTCATATGCTATGAGTCTTGTTAGTAGATATATGTCTAATCTCGGCAAAGAACATTGAAGGGCAATTCGGTGGATTTTCATGTACCTCGAGGCACAGTAGATTCCCTGTTTAAAGTTTGGAAGAATGATAAGGGTCTTATTGGCTATGTGGATTCCGATTATGTCGCCGATGAGAGGCGAAGATCATTACAGGTGTTATTGTTAATGAATTTTAGCTTTGTGAGTTGAGGGCTACTTGCGTCATTGTTGCTTTGTTCATCAAGCAAAATATATGGCTATTTGTGAAACATGAATTAATAGAAAGGTTTATGCGTACCGAGCTTTGTGGAGTTGAATTTAAGTTTGCACCGTGATAGCCAAAGTGCAGTTGTCTCACTAAAGATCGATGTTCCATGAGAGAACTAAGCACATAGATATCAAGTATCATTTTGTGCGTGATGTGATTGAAGAAGGTCCAAGGTATGCAAGATTAGCACTCCATCATGCATCGTTCTCGTTGCTAAGTTTGACGCTCAAGCTTAGTTGGTTTAATGGATAGTCCAAGAAACTATTGTTGGCACCAGTGGTTTTCTATCTTTGGTATGTTCAGATGAAGGGTTGATTTATGATACAAGATGAATTTGTCTCAAGGTGGAGTTTGTTGGAGTTGTTCAAATTCTGTGATATCGATCTGGACGGATTTTGCCTGGCCGTCGCCGGAGGCTTGGGCCGAGGAAGCGGAGTCCAGTCGCCCAAGTGGTCTCGCAGCAGCGACGCGACTGGGATCAACCCTTGCTATGGAGACTTGATTCTCTTGTTCTATACGTAACCCAAAACTCTTGCGAGATAGTGAGAGCCGAGTGGCTGGTGCGTGCGTTTTTTCCCTTCACATCGGAGGGTTTTCAGTTAAATCGTGTGTCTCCTACGTGGTTTGATTCTTTACCCTATGCTCATAACACCTTGGAGAAATCAGCACTGATATTGTTTCCGTCGCCCATGAACCTCTCAGGCATGAATTTATGTGGATCAGGCCATACGTCAGCGTTCCTGTGAACTGCCCAAATGTTGAGTATAATGGTGGCTCCTTTAGGAATGGTGTATCCTTGGATTCCTACCATGGCGTCTGCCCGATAGTACGTCATCGCCACCACAGGGTAGAGGCGAAGCACTTCTTTCACAACAGCTTGAAGACATGCACCTTGTTCGCTCGTTGGTTTTAGCCAGGCTTATTCAACCAGCTAACAGTGTTTTCCTCTCAAAAAAACCAACACAACCAGTTCAAACAAGCACCAGCACCAACCAGCGAACGTGGTGATGGAAGCTGGGCGATATGAGATTCCTGGACTTGTGCTCTTGCGCCGACAACTCTCGTGAGCTCCCTCTTCACCTTCTCCATCACTTCTGGGTTCTCTAGTAGGGAGGCCATTGCCCACTCAACCGTGGTTGAGCTTGTATCTGATCCCGCAACAAGCATGTCCTGTGATGCATTGATTAGGGTCACACATTATTGTGCCTAGCTACCCAAATAATAATTGACAACTGAATAATGGTCGATTAACAATGACAAAACAATGCTTTTTGAATATTATTGCCTCATAAAGCCTTTTGCTAATTACAACACGAATACTATGTACTATATTTGAGAATAAATTATATATTTATTATTTAATACATCTTTTTTTTTTCTATATATGAGTTTTCTATACTGATAGTTAAAAATAGTTTAGTAATGTTGACGATAATTTGCATGCTCCGAACAATATGTTGCGAAAAAAAATTCATGTAACGTCTTATTTTGAGAAAGTAAAGGGTATTAACAAAAAGTAAAGCCATACGACCCTCTAGCCTAGAAACTAGATGGTTTTCTTTTCATTAACTAGGCTGTCAACTAAGCAAATAATAATGACATGGCATTGAGAATAAAGAGGAGAAAAATGTTTTCTGAGATAAGAAATCATGTTTACACGGGAACCAAGATACAAAGAAATGTGATAGGTAGATGGTGGAGGACATGAGATTGTACAAAATTTGATTTTAAAAAAACTATTCCTTGAGAATATACGTAGTTTCTATGTGTAGCATTTACATGATTTGGCATGTATACAGACTATCTCGTAATTTGGGTTGGGACTGCCCTTACCGATCCGCGAACTTGCTCATGCATGTTGTCCAGCTCTCCAAGTTATTGTATACTACTATAATTGGCTAATTGCAGATGAAGCTCTTGCTCTCTATACTTGCAGTAGTTCCCTCGAGTTTGAATCACTCCAATAAGTTTTGGATCTGCCTACTTGTCATCTACTCTCTCCATATTCTTTATAAGGTGCACACGTGTATCAAGATTTATATATAAAGTTTAAAATCTTTAATCAATACTTTAGCTAATAATTTTAAACTATTATAATACAAATCAAACTTTGTACGGTTAAATTTATGATCAAATGTACTAACTATCATTAGTTTATAGAAATAAATAATATAATATAAAAAAAAATAAATGACCAAAGTATAATTTGGAAGACGGTTTGTCATGTCAACCTACGTCTTATAAAAAAATAGATGTAGTATGTGTCCTCTATGTCATCTATTTTTAAGTACTTGTCAACAAAAAATGTAATTCTAGATTTCGGATGAGTCAAACCTTTTTAAGTTTCACCAAGTTTATATATATAGCAAAAAAGATATCAACATTTGTTTTTATATACTGCATATATAAAAGGATATGCTGTGCGTGTGTACCGTGAACAGTCCTTTGATTGTTGAACGATTGATGATAGAGGCCTCCCCCTTCTGCTGCCCTTCATGTTCCTTATCAAGCACCGCGTCTAGCATATCGTTCTTGGGTGGCTCGCCAGCCTCCCGCTCCAGCAGCCGCTGCGCAAACACCTCGTCTAACAGTTGATGCGAATGCGCGACGAGCGGCTCCATCCTGCGCCGCACACCCTGCAGGTCAGCAGCCGCGATCGCCGGGTAGAAGTCGGACACGTTCGGCGTCGCGGCCAAAACCGCGGCCTCCTGCACGATATCGCCGAGCCCAGCTGAGTCGAGGTCAACGGACAACGGAGAACATGGTGCGCGACACAATGTTCATGGACGCGGTGAACAGCGGCTCGCGGACGGCGACGGGCTCTCCGAGTGCCGCACGCTCGGAGACGTAGCGCACCAGCTCCTCCACCTTGTGCTGCCGCAGCGGCTGCAGCGCCTTCATCCGGCTCGGCGCGAACAGCTCCGTCGCGCAGAGCTTCCGAAGCGCGCGCCACCTGGCGTGCGGCGGGAGCGAGATGACGGAGTTGGCGCGGTGACCGTGGGCGTGCCAGGCGTCCAGGACGGGGCGATCTGCCAGTTCCTCGTTGCGCTTCTGGAGGATCTCGCGCGCGGCGTCCGCCGAGGAGACCACCACCGCGGACACCACGCCAAGACGTAGCGACATGAGCGGGCCGTAGCGCTCGGCGAGGCGAGCCAGGGAACGCTGGGGGTTGCCCCGTCCAACGGCCAGGAGATTGCCGACGACCGGCAGTGGCAAGGGGCCAGGGGGCAGACGGCGGCGAGCGTCTGCGATCAGCTGGAAGGCGTACATAGAGATGATGATGACTTGATGAGGCACAAGGCCAACCCTACTGCTATCACCAGCTGGGATGCCATCGGATTCTGGACGGCTACCAGCTGGTTGTTGATCATATATGTCATGCTCGTTGCTCGCTCCATCCTCCCGGCCACACGTCTATTTATCAATGTTTTAAATAGCGGGCTAAGCCCCTAAGCGGCCGCCTCTCTCAAAGGCTAAGAAATGCTATAGCGGACTAAATAACGGGTAGCGGCTGAGAAAAAATATGTAAAGTATTAGGTATTAAGATGCCGACCATCATGTCTCAGGTATAAAAATTTGACAAAGCAGGCATCATTAATCAACTCACATAAATCTAATCAAGTATGAATGTTGGCAGTATGAGCAACGGCAACAGAAATAACTGCCATAATAAGATGGGCAAGAGAAGGGCGGGCATGGTGCAAGCGGTAGAGTCTTTCCGCCTGTGATCGGAAGGTCCCGGGTTCGAGTCGCGGTCTCCTTGCATTGCACAGGCGAGGGTAAGGCTTGCCGACATCCTTCGCCAGACCCCGCACAGAGCGGGAGCTCTCTGCACTGAGTACACCCTTTTTAATAAGATGGGCAAAAGAAATCATTGACATAATAAGGTGGACTTCTGCATTTTTTTCCATCGTGATTTTTTTTTCATCCTGAACATAAATCAAAAGTTCAGAGATGCAGAGATGCTCATCGGTATAGTTTAATCACGAACTTGAGTACAGAGATGCTCATCGGTATTGCTTTGTTCAGAAAGAACCAAATCATATCTAATCTAATCGAAGGCTGCTGACATTCTGACAATACCTGGCCAGTGCGCAGATGGCCCAAGGTGGCTGCGTCCGCATCTTCCTCATGGCTTGCAGCTCCTGTTTCGTACCTCAGGCCAAGTCGCAGGGTCGCAGCCGCCCGCCACCACCGACGTCGTCGTCGCCGCCGCCAGCACTTTTGGTCGCTGAGATTTCAAGAAGAATGACAACGCAGCTCAATCCACCAGCTCTATCGAGTTGTTTTGGGCCTGCGCGATTTTAGCCCAACAGAATTCAAAGCCCATGTCGATTTTGGTTGGATAGCGGTGCTAAATGAACCTTGATTTAGCGAATTTCGCGCGCTATTAGCCGCTATTTGCGTCAGCGATCTCATAGCGCGAAAAGTGTCAATGCCTAGCGGCGGCCCTGCTCAACCGCTATATCCCGCTATAGCGGACGCTATATCCCGCTGTTTAGAACCTCGCTATTTATACACCTAGGCACGCACTGAGCTAGTCAAAATATCTTTTCAACTAGGAGTGCAGTCGACAAAAGTAGACACAAAATGTAGACTACACTGCGCCAGAACTCCTAATTACTTTCGGGTAAGAACCCCATCACTACCAGAATTGCCTCCTATATAGGATAATCGGTAGTGATGAGATGGCCTATCGCTTCCGGTTTGTCGACTCAATAGTGATAAAATGTTATCACTGTCGAGTCAAAACATTAGTCGATAGTGATATCCATGAGTATACAGATGGGTTGACACATAAACCGACAGTGATACGGTGATTGTCAATGTCAGTTGAAAGAATCACTTGACAGTCAATCTTAAGATATCACTGCCGGATTATGCTTTAACATGGCAATAAGACTTATGATTTCATTGTCGGATCAATGCCACACTTGGCAGTGAATTAGTGTCACTGTCGGCTCCATGCCACAACCAGCAATGAGTATTATAATATACCAATATATATAACGCACACCGGACAATTATAATACACTATATATATCACGTGTCATCAAGATTATGCTTCAAGTTACATGTACAACACACAAGAAACGATCGATAGTGTATATGTTACAAATAAGTCACTACGAATTAGTTCTCGCCTCACACATAAAATGTAGAACTTTGATTTCTCTTGGACCACCTCATCCATGAGGAACCCAACTAGTTAGTCTTGCAACCCTCTGATCTTAGACTCTAGTAGCCCACCGACATGAAGCTCTATTTGCTGTCATTGAAGCAAAAAGGTATTAAAATGCACAACATGTGTTACCAAAAACAATAACACGATTCATTGAATTGATGAATATACACAAAATGCAAAGCATACACACCAGGTTTGATCTTGTGCTCAAATCATCACCAGTGAATTCGTGCAAAACTCAATTGTCTCCTCTGTTGTGCATCATTGAACCATGCACCCTTCTGGACGATTGGATCTATTTCTAACATACTTCATGAAAACATTTAGCATCCTATCAAAAGGAAGCATCAGGTGCAAGTGCATTGGCCTAAGGGCTTTAATTTGGACGACTAGGTGAACAAGAAGATGGACTGAGATATTAAAGAAAGTTGGTGGGAAATGCATCTCAAGCCTTGCTACATAGAGTATGAACTACGTCGAAGGACCGAGCAGGTGACCAGAGGGAGAGGTGAATGGGAGCTAATTCAAATTCTTTATAAGAACTTGGCCTATTTCCCGAATACACCCCAACGCACCTCTCAAAAGCAAACTCAAGTCCCCCAAAGCCATAGCTAGGCAAATGGACTAAGAGAAGATGTTAGGAAGCCAAAAGGTTCAAGCGGAAGCAAAAGCAACTCAAAGAAACACTTTAGGACCTGTAGTTGTAGAGGATCTGTGTATACATGAGGAGGTTCTACCTCTTGGAGGCTTCGCGTCCTCAGGTGGAGGCTCTACACTCTGTCTGAATTTCAGCAGCTCGAACCAAAGAAGAAAAAGGAAAAACTTGATCAAGCGAATTGAACATTTTGCACACACTTTATCTAGGATGTTTTGTAGGTGTCCACAGGGGCAAAATGGTCCAAATTGGTTTCCATAGGAGCCCTTCATGAAGTCACTTTGCCTCGACGAAAGCTCTCTGATGACGTCTCGTGTCGCCCCGAGATCCTCTCTTGGCTTTTTAGGCCCAAACACAACAAATCTATCGCTTGCGGTTTTGAGGTCCAAACCGCCAAACCCACTTGGAGTCGCGTAGCCGCTATGCCTTTTCCATGATGTCGACGCGTGTCCCGCTCGTCTTCAACCAGTTGATCACTAAGTGCTTGCACGGCCACCTTGATCTGATCGTCATGATTTCGGTCAACACCGTCTCCATCACCATCCTCGCATGTACACTTGCTTGTTGATGTGTCCAAGTGCTAGCCGTCCACAGTTCCTCAGTCTAAGCCCTCACATCCGCCCTTCAGCACTCTCGGTCCATCGTACATGGACTCCTCGCTTGACCTTCTCCATTGTCGTCGACTGTCTCACGCTCAACACCTAAACATCACAAAAGCCAAGAGACATATTGTTAGTGTTTTGTAAACTGATAATAAATGTATACGTGTGTCGCGCTACTCTAGGAAGACGATGGTGGCACTCAAAGACACAAGGAATTATACTGGTTTAGGCCAGAGCCATACGTCCAGTCTTCGAGATGGTTCGAGTTCGTGTTCCTCGGTTCAAGTGCTCTGAAGTCTTACAATGGGGGGTGTAAGCTAAGGAGAAGAGGTCGGAGGAGTGAGGTGAATGAAGGTCTGAATGAAGTCTCCAGAGTCCATCCCCACGGAAGAGAGATCTAGGTCCCCTTATATAGAGTTCGGGGGCCAGGTTACATGTGGGAAGATGGGTTCTCCCAGGCCGAGTGGTCGAGAGCCCGAGGGAGGGAGAAGCAAGTAAACTTGGTTGGCAAGCCGTCCTGTCTTGACATCATACGTCTAAGCGTGGTCATCATCATGGTTGTTGTGATCCTGCTCCCACATTGTGGCACGACATGGCGTGGTGCTACAGTGCTGGTCGTGACGGCACTGTTGGCACGTCGGTGGTTCGCCAACTGTCCTGCACGACGTGGTCTTGCCTTGGCCTTCTCAGTGTCCCCTGTTCTCTCGGTGGCATCGTGGTGAGAGTACGGGGGCAGGTAGCCACCTCCAGGTCGTAGGTTGTCCCCTCGGGTCATGATGCTAGGGGCTCTGACCCTGGTGAAAGGTCCTTGTTTGGTTTTGGTAATTGAGTGACAACCTTAGGTGGACTAATATGTGTTTGAGTGAGATACATAGGTGATTAGTCCATAAGTACATCATGTGTGAGCAACCTATGCCATGGAGGTGAAATGGCTTGGATATGTTGCAAAACTCACACATGTGATAAAGGAGCTCATTGCATATGAGACATGACATGGAGTCATGTGACTAAGGTGGAGAAGATCAAGACAAGACTTGGCTTGATGGACCGGTTGCAAGCGTGAAGGGCAAGTTGGAGGCTTTGGAGTGATGGACCGCGTGGCGGTGAAGTTTGAGCAAGACTTGGCGCCGATGGATGAAGGCAACGGTGAAAAGCAAGTGAGGTTAAGATCGATGAACCAACAAGGTCAAATGATGATATGAAGTGGATCATATCATTTGTGATATGGTTGGTGCATGTGTTGCATCAACATTGGAGGAGATGGAATGGAATGCGCAAGGCAAAGGTATAACCTATAGGGCATTTCATTTCACCAGTCATAGGTGAGTAGAGAAGTTTATGACCGGGTTTAGGATAGATGGCCGTACTATCAAGAGAGGCAAACTTGTTTGCATATCGGTCATCTAGTGCCACTTGAGCGATCTAACTTTGCATCGTTGCTAGGATCAAGTGACGTGGTGATTTGAGTGACTAATCATTTGAAAAATGCTAACACACTTGCACATAATGTTGTACACTTGGTGGTGTTGGCACATTTGCATAGAAGAAGTTGTTGGAGTTGATTTGGATCAATTTGGAGAGGAAAAGGAGGTGAAAAGAGCAAGTCTGGGTTGTCAGAGGGTCAGAAAACGCAACCAAACTTGTACCCAACGCGTAGCCCTTCTTGGGGGGGTGGCACCACCCTTTCCAGTGTGCACTGGACAGCCAGGGGCGGTGGCACCGCCACCCTAGGCAAGGTGCACCGCCACCCCCAACAGCGTGCCCAAAAACAGCAGCAACACTCTTTCGTATTTCGGGCATAACTCCTAGCTCCGAACTCCAATTTCGATGATCTAGGACTTTTTGGAAAGCTAATGAAATGCTCTACAAGCTTAAAGTGGTGGATCTCAATTTGGAGAAAGTTTTGGTGACCAGACTGTCTGGTGACCATGGCGGTGTGGCACCGCCACTTTTTTCTAGAGAGGGGGGGGGGACTTCGTCGGGGGGCACCACCACCCCTATGTCCAGTGCTCGCACATTGCTGTTAGGTGACCATGCAGAAATGTGCTACTTGGCTCTATTTGGCTTGGGGGCTATAAATAGAGGTGGAGCTCAGGCTTGGCTGAGGTTGAGCACCTTGGGAATGTGTTGCCCTTGTGTGTGCTTGGTTTGAGAGCCCTCTAACTCACTTTTGCTTGCGAGAAGTGCGAATCAATTGCGAGTGAGTGATTCTAGCGCGTTGTATTGTGAGATTGCATCGAGTGGCAATAGATGATCGAGTTGCAAGCCGGTGGTGCTTGTCACTCTTGGAGGTTGCCACCTCCTAGACGGCTTGGTGGTGGTCTCCATTGAAGCATGCAAAGAAGATTGTGCGGTGCTCTGGAGAAGTGATTGTGAGGGGTATTGTGCTCACCCACGGGAGCCGCAAAGAGCAACTCTAGTTGAGCGTGTCATTGAGCTACCCTCACTTCGGGTAGGTTTTTGCGGTGCCCAACATGTGGGCTTGGCAGGTGATGCCAATTAGCCGCCGAACCACCAAGTGAGCGGTCGACACAATGGGGACTAGCTTGGTGGCAACCAAGTGAACCTCGAGATAAAAATTACTGTGTCATCATCTTCCCGTTGGTTTGCGATCCCCATACACAAGCTTGTATTTACTTTTATTTACATTGTGCTTGAAAGCATCTAGGCCTCTAGTTGGGTTTCGGTGATTAATGACAATACAAGATTACTATGACTAACGCGTGTTTTGTAGAGGCAATTAAGTTAGGTCATGGTAATGGCAATTGATTGGGCAATCATGGTTGTCATGCCCCTACGATGGAAGTCATTTTGGTTTTCAAAGGATGAACGACAAGGTTAAGGATGGACTAGTTCTAAGTGTCGTTTGGTGTTGAAGAGACACTTAGAGCAGTTTAGGACTTTGTTTTTCCTTTGACCGTACTATTAAGGGGGGTATGGACTAGTAGCTTGACCTAGGTGAGTCTAGTGGGTTAGGTGTGGTGTACACTTGTCAAATCTAGCACTAGGTAGCTTAGGAGTAGCCCTAAGATCAATTAGAGCAAACTTCATTCACATATGATTTCGAGTTGGAAGTGAATGGAGGGTCAAATGACTGACCGGACGCTGAAGGGAGAGTTCGATCAGTTCATTTGATCAACTGGAGCTGTCTGGTTGCGACCATACGCTGAGTGAAAAGTGACCGGACGCTGGGTTCCTGCGTCCGGTCAACTCCAGAGAGGTTCTAGAGAGAGAGTTTCCTGATCGGACGTGTCCAGTCAGTGCTGAGTGGACGCTAGTCAGGATCCAATTACTGACCGGATGCGGAACAGCGAAGTGACCGCACTCTGGGTGCCAACGTCCGGTAAACATCAGTAAGGTTCCAGAGAGCAGTTTTCGTGACCGGACGCGTTCGGTCAGTGCTGACTGGACGCAGGTCAGAGTTCGGTCACAACTTAATGGCTCTGTGGCGGGGATAACTGCCGGTCACCCCGCAGAGTGCTGACTCACCCTCCTAACAGTTCATTTTGAATGAGGGGGTATAAATACTTCCTCTATTCATCCAAGGGAGGTCTCTTGCCCATTTGTTCAGCTATGAAACACACTTGAGAGTGCAAAGGAGAGCAAGAGCCTAGTGAGGTGATTGAGATTTGAGAATCCTAGATTAAGGCCTCATTAGTGCAAGGAGAGTAGCAAGTGTGCATCCACCCTTCTCATTAGGCTTGTTGTGGTCAAGTGAGAGTTCGTGCTTGTTACTCTTGGTGATCGCCATCACCTAGACGGCTTGGTGGTGATCAGGAGTTTGGTGATCATCCGGCGGAGCTTGTGGATGACCCAACTCAAGTTGTGAGCGGTTGTGAGCGATTCACCACGATGGAGTGTCGAAGAATCAACCCATAGAGAGCACTTGATCCTTGCGTGGATCAAGGGGGAGCTACACCCTTGTGCGGGTGCTCCAACGAGGACTAGTGGGGAGTGACGACTCTCTGATACCTCGGCAAAACATCGCCGCATTCCTTCTCCTCTCATTACTTTAAGCATTTACATTTGAGCAATTCAATTCTTGTCTTTACATTATTAGAATTGCCATGCTAGAGTAGGATAGGAACCTAGGGTGCAAAACTTTTGTGCAGTAGAACAATAGGAACACATTCTAGGCACAAGGGGTGAAGTGGGCTAAGTGTAGGGTTTAATTATTGCAAAGAATTTTAGAATTAGCCCAATTCACTCCCCCTCTTGGGCATCTTGATCCTTTCAATTGGTATCAGAGCCTCGTGCTCACAAAATTAGGCTTAACCGCCTAGAGAAAGATGTCCCACGGGGATGGACCTCCTCCTATCTTTGAGGGAGATGATTTTCCTTATTGAAAAATCTGCATGGAGGCTTATTTAGAAGCTCTAGATGTTGGAATTCTTAGAGCCGCCTCCCAATGTTTCCCAAAACATAAGGATCCCGCCAACCTTCAAGGCGATGAAGTAAATTACGAAAAATGGAATGCAAAGGCTAGAAACACCATCTTTAAAGGCCTTTGCAAAGATGTGTTTAACCGTGTGCGGAACCACAAGGACGCCCTTGCACTATGGTTGGACATTTGTGCGCTCCATGAGGGAACAAAGAGTGAGCGTGAGGAACACTATCATATTGTTATGAAAAAGCTTAATTCATTTGAGATGCTTCCGAAAGAAAGTGCTAATGAAATGTACTCATGCTTGAATGTTCTTGTAGAGGAAGTCAATGGGCTTGGACTCACTCAAATGCAACCATCCGATGTTGTAAGAAGGATCTTGAGTGTCCTCCCCATTGACAAATATGGGCATATTGTGATCGTGCTCTATCAAGGTGATCTTTCCACCGCTACACCAACACAAATATTGGGAAAGATCAATGCACATGAAATGTATATGCACATCACACCACAAGATGGCTCTTCCTCTACCAAGAAGAAAAACTTGGCATTCAAGGCTAGCCAAGAGAAGGGCAAAGAAAGAGTTGAATATGAGAGCTCTAGTGATGATGAAATTGATGATGCAAGTCTTGCTCTCATGGTAAGAAGAACCACCAAGATGCTTAAGAAGCTCAACAAGAACGGTGTCAAATTTGATGGCAAGAAGAAAAAGTTCTTCACTAGCAAAGAAGGAAGCCAATCTCTGAGATGGATTGCTATAATTGTGGAGAACTTGGTCATCTCGCACATCAATGCCCCAAGCCAAAGAAAGACAAATACAAGAAGTACAAGGGCAAGAAAGATGACTCAAGCAATGAAGATGATGATGAGAAGAGGAAAAATAAGCCATACAAGAAGAAGGATGGCAAGAAGAAGGATTTTCACAAGAAGAAGAAAAATGGCAAGGCATACATCGTCGGTGATTGGCTCATGAATATTGATTCATCAAGTTGCTCATCCGATGATGATAGTGAGAATGAGAAGGTGGCTGCTATTGTGATTGACTCTTCACTATCTTCATCGACACCACCGCCATCATCCTCTACACACCTATGCCTTATGGCCAAGGGTGAACAAAAGGTACAAAGTGATGATGAGAGTAGTGGTAATGATCATGCTAGCGATGATGATAGTGATAGTGATGATGAATTTGAATCACCTTCCTATGATGATCTTGTCAAGTTGCTCAATCAATATACTAAAATCATTAGAAAGACAAGAGCTAAAAATGAAAAGCTAGAACTTAAGAATGATTCACTTTTAGCTAAATGTGACATAGAGGAAAAAGCTAGTGTTGAGCTTAGAGAAGCAAATGAAGCTATGTCATCCAAACTCAAGGAGCTCAAATCTTCTAAGAAGGAGCTTAAAGAAAAACATGATAAACTTGAGGGGATACATAATGAGCTCATCACTAGCTACAATATGCTAAAGAAGAATATACAAATATCAAGATCAATCATGATAATCTTGTTGTTTCTCATGAGCTATTATCCAATGAGCCACATGATGCTACTAACCATGTTGTTAAGATTGATATAGCTACATCATGTGATGATTTGATTATTGAGAGCATTGAGCAAGGTTCTAGTAGCAAAGACAAGCAAGTGGTTGAGTCCGATAACTATGATGAGTATGTCAAGATCAAGGATGAGAATGAGAAGCTCAAGAAAGATCTTGAAAAGCTATCAACCACCAACACCCTTGTGATAGAGAACCTTGACCATGATAGTGATCTAGCTCTTGAGAATGAGAAGCTTAAGGAAGAGAACAAGAAACTTAAGATGGAGAAAAATCATGAAGAACTTAAAGAAGAGAACAAGAAGCTCAAGTTAGAAAAAGAACATCTCAAGACAGGCTTGAGCAAGTTTACAAGAGGTCAACATCTTCAAAGTGAGCTTCTCATGAACGCCGTCATGAAGATGGTTAGAAGTGGAATTGGGTATTTGGCACATCAAGAGAAGAAGGCTCAAGCTCAACACCAACAACAACACAAGTCAAAGCCAAAGACAAAGAGGTGTTTTGAGTGTGGACAAGATCACTTTGCCCATGAGTGTCAAACTCCTCCACCATAACCCTTGCCCAAGCATGCTAGACCTTTTGCTTTCAATGCTCATTACATGCTTAGAAAGGACTCTAGTGGAAAAATGAAAGTCATGTTCTTAGGACCTTCCAACAAGAATAGACCTAAGAAAATTTGGTTTGCAAAGTCACTTGTTGAGAAAGTCAAGGGTCCTCAACAAGTTTGGGTCCCTAAACAAGCTTGATCTCTTGTGTGTAGGTGAACTACAAGACCGGTGGAAAGTCATTGGGTAATTGATAGTGGTTGCACTCAACATATGACCGGTGATCCTCGTATGTTCACCTTACTAGATGAAGAAGTTGATGGTCAAGAAAGAATTACATTTGGTGATAATTCAAAGGGCAAAGTCAAAGGATTGGGTAAAGTGGCAATATCAAATGATCATTCAATCTCAAATGTGCTATATGTTGCTTCTTTGAGCTTCAACTTGCTATCCGTTGGTCAATTGTGTGATCTTGGCTTCCAATGCTTGTTTACCGAGAAGGAAGTGGTTGTATCTAAGAAAGAGGATGATCAAGTTATATTCAAGGGATTTAGATACAACAACCTATATCTAGTTGATTTTACCTCCAAAGATGCCAACTTGAAGACATGCCTATTCACCAAAACATCACTTGGGTGGCTATGACATAGAAGACTTGCTCATGTTGGGATGAGCTCACTTAAGAAGCTTATGAAGAATGAATTGGTGAGAGGGTTGAAGGATGTGAAATTTGAGAAGAACAAGCTTTGTAGTGCATGTGTAACAACCCGGGTTTTTGGAGAAGCCAAAAATACGAACTTTTTAAAATTTTTCCTGCAAAGTGTGAAACATGTAATTGCTAGGTCAAACACGAGTCCAACTCGCTAACAAGACGTTGCATACATGTAGATGGTTTGTAGGTGATTGCCGGAGTTTTCGAGTTGTCCTGTGTTTGAGTCTTGATTATTGTTGGAGAGCACAACCTATAGCAACCCCCTGTGATCCTCGCGGGATTATTTCGAGTCTTCCGTTAATATCTCCTTATAACCCCGAACCCCACTAGAACCCAGACTTGCCATTTATATTTGTGCCGACCATTGGACCGGAGTCCCTAAAACCTAAGACCCCTAGTAGACCACCACGATGAGTAAGCATGTTGTTAATACATGCGGGTACGCACATATAAGACCTAGGAGGTAAACGTGTTGGCAACCCATGTATTCCAATGTGAGAAACCCATGGCATAGAGTAGGATAGAAATAAGAAATAGAAAAGGAAAAGAAGACAGAGGAAAAAGAAAAGGGGCATCTGGCCCAAGTAACCGAACCAGCCCCAACCCAGCCCCCCTTGCTTCTGGCCTGCTCGTGCGTGCATGGCCTACTTGGCCCAACCAGCGCAGCAGCCCAACCGAACCCCCTCCCCTTGCCCCGTCGGCCCGTCTCGCACCGCACCGGCCCACGAGCACGCGAGCCTGCTGGCCCAGCCGCGCGGCCCACCAGCGCCTGGCCAAGCCAAAGCCCCACTCCAACCCTAGGGCGCACGTGCCCTGGCCTCCAGACGCCGCCGCCGCCGCTCGCAACGCCCGCCCCCGCAAGCGCGTCCCGATAGCGCCCCAGCTTCCGCGCCGCTTGATGCGCGCCTCGTGTCCCCGCCTGCACACGGACGTCGAGGATGGACGGAGCCCCCGGAAGCCCTAAGCCACTTGCCCTATAAACACCAAAGCAGCCGACACCCTCTCCAATCCCAGCAGCCGCCGCACCCCATACTCCTCTTCTTCTTCCTCCAAGCCGCCGCCGTTCCCTTCTTCCTCCTCCAGTCCACCGCCGCTCTCCACAACCGTCGCCACGGCCATGACCTCGCTCTCCACCGGAGCCACGCACCGCTGCTTCGAGCTCGCTGCGGAGGCACTCAACGCGACGCACCGTGCCGCCGACGTCGGGCTCCGTCGTCCTTGCTACCGGTGGTCCCTCGCCGGTCCACTCCGCTGCCGGGACTGCTCCACCACGCATCCGTCTCTTTGTTCGCAGCGCCTCGCCACGCCGGTCAGCCATCGCTGGCCATGGCCCTCCACTGCCTCGCCGCGTGGCTGCTCCCAGCCGAGCGCCATGACCACTCGAACGCCGACCTCGACGCCGTCCGCGACGTCGCCCGAGCCTACGTACACGGCAACGCCACCAGCGCGCCTCACCGAGCCACTTCACTCCGACGTCAAGCGCGTCCACCACCATGGACCCGGCCGCTACCACGGCGTCGTGCGCGTCGCGCGCCATTGCTCCTCCACCATGGTCACCCACCAGCGCCTCCACTCCAAGCCCCGTCGTCACGCAGCACCTCTTAGCCGGTGTCGTGCCCCTCCCAGTCCATTGGACCTCGTTGTTCTGCAGCAGCACGTCGACATTGAGCCTCCATCCTCTGATGACGGTGAGCCCCCCCAAAGCCAAGCTTTCACCTTTCCTTGCACCGTAGTGGAGTTTGTGCCTAAGACTGGCCTTCGTGCCACGTTCCTTCACCTCGTAGGGAAGCAGCAGGCCTTGAACCACCCTTCACCGACTCCGTCATCCCTCCGGCCACCCGCTGCTCTGGCCTGACCAGCCGCAGCCGACCCTGGCCACCTGCAGCTAGCCGCGGCCACGACCAGCAAGCCATAGTTGACCAGCAACTGGCTATAGTGTGCCCGGATGCCATGACCAACCCCACGTTTTGTCTAATGTCTTGATGCCTGCCTGACCGGCCTTTGAGCCGCTGACCGTGTCTGCCCATGCACCGCCGAAGCGCCACCGCGTTCCCATGACACCGCCTTGTTCCAACCTCCCAGAACCAGTAGAGTTAGCACAAGGCTGGCCCTTGGACCAATGAACACATGCACGCACGCACACGGCCCAAGCGCGGCCTTGCCGAGCCACTGGTGCTCGAGAACGCCGACGCCGCCCAGACACGACCACCATGCTCGCCATGGCCAGATTCTGCGATGGATCAGCCATGTTCCGGCCCCCGAGGACCAGTAGAGCTAGCATAAGCCCATGCCCGCCTCGTCGGCATGACCGCTCACGGAGCACCGCCGTGCCATGACCTTGGATGCCCAACCATAGCGCACTGCTGCCACCGCTACATGCTCGTGTGAGGCCTAGCCCGCCCTTTTGTGACCACCATGAGCTCGAGTATACCGAGAATGCCACGTCCTAGCCATGGCCATGACCGAACTCCTGGAGACCGTACACAACACCTAGACTGCCCCTGTTTTGCTGATGCTAGCGTTACCCTCGCTTTTCCGCTTGGGAGGCGTATAGGTGTGCCTTGGACTTGCCTAACCCCCACACACGGACCTAGAGCCTCACAGCCATGGACACTTGCCCTCACCTTGCCAGCTAAAGACCAAGACAGAGCCTTTTATGGCCGCTCGCTGCACGGGCACATGTGCACTCGCACGCAAGCACCGCAGTGGCTTGGCATGTACCTTGCCGCCACTACAATCGACCATTGCCATTCGTGCTCGCACCCGCACCATCCCAAGAGCCCTAGCCTTGCTTCGCCCCGTCGTTCATGGACGCACGCCATGAGCCGAGGGCTTATGCACGCTCACTTGCATGTGGTGACGCACGGCCGTGCCTCTGCATGACTTCGCGTGAGCCTCGGGACCACACCGCCGCGGCCGTTAGCATGCCCATGCGCAGTCCTACGCTGAGCCATGTGTGCAAACCAACGCCACAGCCACTGGAGCTAAGTCCGTGAACAACAACCACCATTCGACCAAGCCTTGGCCACGTCTTGGCCAACCATAGCCACTCATAGCCAACCACAGCTGGCCACAGCAGGCCATAGCTGGCCTCAGCTGGCCAGATGAAGCCACAACCCTTCCGACCACTTCGGCAATCTCTCTGACCACGTCGGCGACCACTCCGACCACCTCGGTCAGCCTTCCGACCACCTCGGCTAGCCTTCTGACCATGACGGTGATCTTTCCGACCACTTCAGCGATCTCTCCGACCACCTCCGCGATCTCACCGACCACCGTTGCCGAGACCACCGTTGCTGAGACCACCATTGCCGAGACCACATGGCCTCGCTTGCCGAGACCACCATGACCCCGTCTACCAGAAGCCGTACCCTCTGGACCATGAACCCTAGTCGTATGTCTTATCAAGACCATGGAAAGCCCCATCTCTTATCTTTCCATATACGCATATCTACCTTGTTGGGCCCTATTCTTACGACCTATATGTCCATGACTGTCTTACAGGATCTATCCATCACCCAGCTATGGAATGTGCTACTCCGCAGTTGTGTTGAGTTGTTGCATCTTTCGATCGTGTTTGGTTCTTATCGCTGCTCAATGGTGTTGTTGCCTGTGTGCCGAGCCTTCGAGCTGGCTGAGGGATTGTACCTCATTCGGACGTTACGATCGCAGGATCCGTCTCGCCATGACCGTGACGCCGAGTGTAACTCGACCCCTCACTTTTTAGTTGACTTCATAGTACCACGAGTGTTAGCTCCTGCCTTCGGCCCTAGAACATGGTCGTGATGGATTCGATGTTGATACTAACATCGATGCGGATATCACCCGCACGCCTTGAGCCTTCCATGACCAAGTTCTGTGGGAGATAACCTGGGAGTAAACAATCGTGGAACGATGGATGCCAACTCGTTGGCCTAAGCTTGTGGCCACGAGTTCACCTCGCCATGACCATGGAGCTATGCCTCTCTTTCGCTTTTAGTTGCTTCTTCGTGCTCAAGCCCTTGTATGCTTGTACCCCGATTGACCATCATGTTTCTCTGATTCTCGCGGTGACAACCGCACCGCTTCAAATCCAAGAGATATCTCAGTGCCAGTGCACCCAGGTCGGGTACCCTATGAGTGGCTTACGCACTTGGTGTTCTTGAGTGTCGCTCCTTCTGATGCCCCATCTTTGTCGTGGTGTGTGCATTAGAAGTAGACCTTGCTCTTGGTTGTTCTTGCTCTTATTGCCCCGATAGCCGCTCTGTTCAATCCTGTCTTGCCCGTGACGATTGGATCAAAGACCGGACTATTCCCTTTCATTAGCAAAGCTAAGGTCTAAGTCGTACCTCGGACCCGTGCGTGTTGACCCGATCGACCATCTAAAACCATCTTTTCTGAAGATATGTCTGAGAACATGACATGGATGTGCCTAACTAACCCCCGCATCTTTTGCCGTGTTGAGCGACTCTCTTCTCGGCTCCCGACGTTATTATGTCGTGCGGATCGAGGGGAACCGTTGATGTCCAATCTCTTTGCGCTACCGCTTTCTACCATAACGGGCGAGCCGAAGTACATTGGAGCCAAGTCACAATAGTGTTATTCGTTCTTGTCTGCTTCTTGTATCAAATAGTGACTTACGGGATAAGACTATAAGAGTCGAACCCCGTCATTCTTCCTTCGTTAAGCCCGTCCTCCGATTCCCGTCAACTCCATGACGCCCAAATCGAAAGACCGTGAGCCGTGGTGATGCTATGGATAAGCCTTGGTGGCTTAAACCAATTATCCTACAGCCGTTCCGGCTTGGCCATGACTTAAGCTTGTGCATAGCAAACCACCACTTTTGTTCTTTGGCCTGAGGAAATCGGACAACCACCGAGAGGGCTAAGCCGTGTATCTCTTATTGTCTCGATGGCGTTATTAGATTTCCTGTGTCTCGTCGTCTTTTCGAGTGTTGAGTGCTCTCTTGCCTTGCGTGTCGCTTCGCGGAGTAGCTGACGATCGGACCAAGATAACGTGGACGACGACAAGGACTGTGGAATGGAATCAACATAGGAGGAGGAGACCCCGCTAATGGAACGCCAACGAATGGAGAATTGTACCACTACTACCTCTACATCGCAGGTGTCATGGCAGCACCCTCTTTTAGAGAATCCTATTAGACATTGCATAATATCTAGAACTGCTAGCGCTTTATAATTATTCCTTTGCTAGTACTTTGATGCATGCTACTACCTGAGCCATTACTACCCTGATGCAACCCACTCTACCACGTCACCCTGCTTTGCGCATTCGCTCGCTTATATATGCTTACTTGCCTGCTTGCTTGCATATTACACCACTATACTTATTAATTAACTCCACTTCGCATTATATCGGGGATGTGATGCTGGTGGTGAACCCCTGAGAATGGTTTGGCTATGGGTGCCAAACTTGGTGGTGTGTGAGCGTGCTGTGTGTGTCTTGGGTGCGTGGAGAGTGAGGGTTGTGTCGACCGAGCTGGAATAACGACGAGCCTGGGGTGAGTCTTGCCATGTGGTGCTACCTGGGCACTTGGATATGGAATACCTGTGGCGGGTAAATAGTAATTGGAGGTGGCCTTGGGTGTGAACCTCGGAGAGGTGGAGCCCGGGGTAGAGGTGCTGTGGTGGCACGGTAAATGGAAACCCTGATGAAGACATTCTGGCTTGGTCACCCCTAAGGACTTACTATTACTCAGACTCACCGGGAATCCTTTACATCCCACTCGCCCTATATGGTGCGGGACGGTCGGACTACTTGGTAGAGCGATGCCACTACTGCTAGGCGAATGTGTGCAAGGAGGTACGGGGTGCACGGTTTTCCCCCACACCCTTCTGAGACTTCAGGAGGCCTTGTGGACCGGCTCTTGACATCCGATGGGCCCTGGCTCTGTCTACGACTCACAGTATCAGCCATCCCAGACTAGACTTGGGATGTTCCAGGGTTGAGAGGTAGGGTGGCATCGTTCTAGGCTAGCAAGCGGCCGGAATCTGCCTAGACGGGGCACCGTCGAGGATGGCTATCTTGTGGGTATGTAAAACCTCTGTAGAGTGTATGGTTGATCGATTGATACATATGCCGACTTGTCGGCTATGGACCTTTCCTGGGTTTTGCTTAAACTAGATAGGAGATGAGTCCTTCTATTCTCCCTCCAGGGTTTGGGGTATTTTCTGGTCGTGAGCCTTGGGGCTGCGGGCCGTTGAGACAAGGCCGAGAGGGAGTTGGCCTGTCGACCTGAGTGTGTGAGATGAGATAAGGTGTGGTGGAGTGGAGATGGTTTGGGATGGATGGTTGGTGGATGGATATGGATGGAGGTGGATGTGTGTGGCTGGGAATGTGTTAAAAACTGGACATTATTATTACATTACTACTGTTACTTACTTCTCATGCACTAAGGATGCAAACCACAGCCAAATGTTAGGATCGCCAGATTCTCTTGTTTTATCTTTTCCACTAAAGCTCATCGGTGCTGACCATGGCCTGCACACATCTAGCGGTGTGCAGATTTCTTGCTTCTCAGAGATGCTGACTATAGAAGGATTAGGAGGTCTCGTGCCTACGCTCAAGTTTGGTTTGGAGATGGAATCTACGCTGCACTACGCCAACTCTAATGACGACCCGTGAAGGAGAAGCCTTCACTCGATAGTCTTCCACTAGATTAACTCTGCAATAGGTGTGTTCCCCAGTGATGTAATATCTTGTATTCTCATAATCTTACGATGTATGACTGTGATATCGGCTGATATATGATAATATGAAGGAATCAACTATTGGTTTCATCATATTATAATTCATTCTGTGGATTTTCCCTTCGCGGAAAATTGAGGATGTTTCAGCATGTCAAGCCGGCAAGCAAGTTGCAAACACTCATCCTACAAAAGCTTTCATGTCAACAACAAGAGTGCTAGAGCTCCTTCACATGGACTTATTTGTACCAACAACTTACAAGAGTTTGTTAGGAAATCTTTATTGTCTTGTAATTGTTGATGACTACTCTAGATATATATGGGTGTTCTTCCTTCATGACAAGACCGAAGTTGCATCATGTTTCAAAAAGTTTGCCAAGAGAGCACAAAAAGAGTTTGAAGTGAAGCTCAAGAAGATAAGAAGTCATAATGGAAAAGAGTTTGATAACACAAATATTGAAGCTTACTGTGATGAAGTTAGGATCAAGCATGAGGTCTCCACAACATACACTCCTCAATAAAATGGTGTAGTAGAGAGAAAGAACCGGACACTTATCACTCTTGCAAGAATAATGCTTGATGAGTACAACACACTTGAAGCTCTATGGGCGGAAGCTATCAACACCGCATGTTATGCATGCAACCGCCTATTCCTTCAAAAGTTTCTTGGCAAGACACCTTATGAGTTGCTCAATGGGAAGAAGACGGATGTTTCATTCTTCCAGGTGTTTGGTTGCAAATGCTACATCTACAAGAAGCGGCAACACCTAGGGAAGTTTCAAAGACGTTGTGATATTGGCTTTCTTGTTGGTTACTCATCAAAGTTCAAAGCATATAGAGTATTTAATCATGCCACCGGCTTGGTTGAAGAAACATATGATGTGGAATTTGATGAATCTAACAGCTCCCAAGGAGCACATGAGAATCTTGATGATGTAGGTGATGAACTATTGAGGGAGGCTATGAAGAACATTCCGGTTAGAGACATCAAGCCTAAAGATGATGAAGATGATGTACAAGTGATTGATCCACCTTCTTCATCAAATGTGCCACAAGATGGTGATAAAGATGGGAGAGTAGAAAATGAAGATACTCATGTCTCTTATGATCAAATGGTGGCACAAGTACAAGATGTTGATGCTCCACAACCTCCCCCTCAAGTGGTTGATAGAAGAAATTCACCTCTACTACAAGCTCATCCACAAGATCTCATCATAGAGAGTCCTTCAAAGGGTGTAATGACTCACTCTAAAAAACTTGCTTCATTTATTGAACATCACTCTTTGTCTCTTGTGTTGAACCTAAGAATGTAGAAGAAGCTCTTCAAGATTTGGATTGGATAAATGCCATGCATGAAGAGTTGAACAACTTCACTCACAATGAAGTTTGGACTCTTGAAGAGCGACCACAAGGTGCAAGAGTCATTGGAACAAAGTGGGTGTTCTACAACAAGTAAGATGATCAAGGTGTTGTAGTGAGGAATAAGGAAAGACTAGCTGCAAAGGGGTTCTCTCAAGTTGAAGGGTTGGATTTTGGAGAGGCCTTTGCACGGTTGTAAGACTTGAAGCCATTCGTATTCTCCTTGCATATGCATCGCATCATGAAATGAAATTATATCAAATGGATGTTAAAAGTGTATTTTTAAATGGCTTCATAAATGAACTAGTCTATATTGATCAACCTCCCGGGTTTGAAGACTCTAGATATCCTAATCATGTTCATAGGTTGTCCAAGGCGCTATATGGGCTTAAGCAAGCCCCAAGAGCTTAGTATGAACGCCTTCGGGATTTCCTCATTGAGAAGGACTTCACCATTGGGAAGGTCAAGACCACACTATTCACCAAGAAGCTTGATAGAGAAATCTTCATTTGTCAAGTATATGTTGATGATATCATCTTTGGATCATCAAATGAAGATTATTGCAAAGAGTTTGGTGAATTAATGTCGAAGGAGTTTGAGATGTCTATGATTGGAGAACTTACATTCTTTTTTAGTTTTCAAGTCAAGCAAATGGGAGAAGGGACTTTCATCTCTCAAGAAAAGTATACCAAGGACCTCATCAAGAGGTTCAATATGGATGAATGTAAGCCAATCAAGACACCAATGCCATCTAATGGACATCTCGACCTAGATGAGGGAGGTAAAACGGTTGATCAAACTCTCTACCGCTCTATGATTGGTAGCTTGTTATATTTAACCGCATCTAGGCCCGACATCATGTTTAGTGTGTGTATGTGTGCTAGATTTCAAGCTAGTCCTAAGGAAGCTCACATGATTGCCGTTAAAAGAATCCTTAGGTACCTTAAGCACACACCAAACATTGGTTTTTGGTATCTCAAAGGAGCTAGATTTCTATTAGTTGGCTATTCGGATTATGCTGGTTGCAAAGTTGATAGGAAAAGCACATCCAGAGGGTGCCATTTGCTTGGTAGATCACTTGTGTCTTGGTCCTCCAAGAAGCAAAATAGTGTGGCTTTGTCCACCGCCAAAGCGGAATACATTGCCGCGGGTGCTTGTTGTGCACAAATACTTTACATGAAGCAAACCTTGCTAGACTATGGTATAGTTCTAGAAAAGGTAACTCTTTTGTGTGACAATGAGAGTGCGGTAAAGCTTGCTACTAATCTAGTTCAACACTCTCGCACTAAGCACATAGATATCCACCATCACTTTCTTAGAGATCATGTTGCTAAAAATGATATATCACTAGAAGGTGTAAGGACTGAGGATCAATTGGCGGATATCTTCACTAAACCGCTAGATGAGGCGACATTTTGTCGGTTGAGGAATGAGCTTAATGTGCTTGATTTGAGTAACTTCTCTAGAAAATGAGCTTGTGTTGTTCCTTGCATTGCATTGTAATATACAACATGTTTAATTTTTGGTAATGCATTTAGGGCTTGTCTAACATGGTTAAGATAACCGCCGAAAAGCGTGTGAAGAAGCTTAACCTTGGATCAAACTTGACAAGCAACTAAAATTACATTCAAGTATTGCATTGCATATGCATGTGTGTTGTTTTGTCGTTTCCTTTAGATTACCCTTTTATTGCCTATTTTCTTAAAAAGAAGTATAGCCGAAGGCAAAATATTTTGAAAAATTTGAGGGTTTGAGAGAGGTTACTCACATCAGTCCCAATTGGTGTTTATTTGGGTCTTATTGAAGTTGGGACTTGATTGGGAATAGGTAGCGTGAAGGAACATTGAAGATTTGTTGAAAAAGGGCGACCGGACGCTGCACCGGACTTTGGATTCTAGCGTCCGGTCAGTTCACAGGAGGTGAACAGAAGCACAAAGGAGTGATCGGACGCTGAAATAGTGTTCTTCCTATGTCCGGTCAGATGGTGGTCCTACGTCCGATCAAGCGAAGAAGATGTACACAGGATCGACCGTACTCTGGCTGCGTCCGGTCAAGGGTAACCGGACGCGTCCGGTCACGACTTGAGGGGATTTGGACCTCTCTGTAGTCGACCGGACTCTAGGTGGCAGCGTCCGGTCGTTGCCACTGGAGCGTCCGGTCAATAGAAACAGTGCGGATCCAGAACTCTTTCTCCTTTCCTCATCCGTCACGTGGGGGCCACCATATAACCGCGCCGCTGTTTGATCTAATCTCGCATCCACCGAGACACCACACCCGCGCCGTCACGCCATCGCGCAGAGCCCTAGCCGTGCCTCCACCGCTCGCGCTCTACTTGCGCCACCGTCGCCCAGCCGTCACACTAGCCTGTGCCCACCGCCGCCGTGCACTGCTCGCTGCCTTCCCGCGCCACCTACCCACGCTCGCGCCTCGCTCCACGCCACCATGCCTCGCAGTAGCACCGCACGCCAGTGCCCTAGCGCTGCCGTGCCATGCAGCAGCACCGCGTGCCCGTGCCCTAGCTTGCGCCTACGCCGCCATTCACTGCCTCCACCGTCGTGTCGTCACGCTCATCCGCACATCGCCGGAACCCTAACCCTAGTCTCACATTGCCGACCCGGTGGTGCCCCATGACTCGTTCCTCTGCTGTTTGGTCATCGGATCGTCTGATTTTGTTAGGTAGCAAGCCATCGCCTCTAATTTCGTATCTAATGCTTGCTTCTTAGGGTTTCATATATCTAGATGTATATTGTAATTATTCATATATCCGATCTATTCTATCGTGCAAGGAGTCAGTGTTCTTGAGGTTGTTTTTGCAGTGGTCAGTTAACTCGAGGCCAAGCCCGCTAGTACGGATCGAGGCCAAGCCTCGCGAGTGCCAGTTGGCAGTTGATTCTTGTCCGTGACGGCAATTCGTTTCAGCTCTAGCAATGGCACGAGTTAAGAATGTCGGAGGTGGTCTCGGTGATGAGGATCCGAGGCCTCTGCCTCACTTGTCTACCGAGGTGAAAGGCAAGGCGAAGAAGACTATGACAAAGAAGAGAAAGTTTGCAGATTCAGATATTGAGATAGCAGTAGCAGTTGTAGCCGCCGCAGAGCAGGCAGAGAGAGGAGGGGCTCGGAGTGGTGTTTGTATTGCAGATCAGCTATCACCAGCTCAGAGGGCCGCCGTCGAGCGGGTTGAGAGTCTTCATGGTAGTCCAGCTAGGAGTGTCATGCTTGGAGGACTGCGTGTTGCTTTAGAGGAGAGTCAGCCTCAGGGGGAATCACAGCAGCAGACACAACCACCAGTGTAGTCAAAGGATACTCAGCAGGCTAAGCAGACTAAGCAGGAAGAGCAGACCGAGGAGATAGAGCAGGCACCTCAACCACAGCTACGACGCTCTGGTTGTACTCATGCTCTAGTGACGCCGAGGCCAGAGACACAGAGGAGGGGTTCTCGTCAGCCTCCTAGACCACAGGGTCCACCTCCGGTGACTCACCTTGACTTGAGGGCAGCCACAGCCAAGCAGGTGCAGCAGCTCCACTTTGTGTAGTTCGAGGACTGGTTTCTGCTGAGGTGGGATGAGTGTGCTTCAGAGTACTTCTATACACCACTGCAGGAGGATTTCTATCATGCATATCTTAACAGTGGAGTTGCTTTTAGATCACAGAGGGTTTGCTCTATTGAGTCACTTGTAGCAGCAGCAGGCGAGCAGATCTGCCCCCACCTCTCATATCTGCCAGGGTTGATAGACCTACTTGGATGGACTGGCCGATATGTTCCATCATAGGTTTGTGAGTTCTACTCTTTACTTTGGATTGACCCTGGGCACATGTTCATACACTTTGCATTCAGAGGCCATGACTATAGGCTGTAGAGCTCAAGGGTCAGAGAGATTCTCAGGATTCCAAAGTCACCCATTCACCTTCATGAGGTTTGCTATGGTCAGACAGAGCCTCCTAGATGCCCTCATGGTGGTCTTGTGCCTCCTACAGATCTGGTCCGACCTTGCTTAATAGAGCCATTCAATGAGGGGTCGAGCAGGACACCACGGGACCTTACTCCTATAACTCGGCTTCTTGATGCTATCATGAGGAGGACCCTACTCTCGAGGATGGGTTATCGTGAGGGATTGACTCACATTCAGTTATGATTGGTGAACTCCCTGGTGCAGCAGACAATTTTTGATATTTGGGATGTTATTCTTTCAGAGATGGAGGACACTATTGCAGAGGGGTTCAGAGGTCACCGACAGTTGCCCTATGCTCACTGGATCACATTCTTAATTCGCAAGGCAGTTATAGTGAAGTCTCTAGAGATGATGGCAGAGTATACTGGTGCTACTATTGAGTTTCCTCCATACAACATGACCTAGATGCTCTGTCACAGCAGTGCGAGGACACCTAGCCAGCTGAGCCATCACCTAGAGGTGCCAGAGACAGCAGCCCAGCAGGATGAGATCATCAGGGGCGTTGCAGCGACAGAGCAGGAGCAGCTAGATGCTCAGTAGGAGGGTATGGTTGAGAGCGATCCTAGTGACAGCTTAGATGATGATTATCAGGCTATTCCTCAGATGCCTCCATGACCACATGACAGAGAGGCCAGTGGCTCTAGCTCAGCTCCACAGCCACCATAGACAGACCTCGCTCTTCTTGCTATTCTTGAGCGGATGAGGTAGGATCAGGCATGCCAGGCCCAGGAGACCGCAGCTGCACTAGCATAGGTTCAGGCTAGATAGGATGAGTTCCAGAGACCGTAGCAGGCCATACAGCAGCAGCAGCTCCTGATGCAGCAATAGCTACTTGGATTTGTGCAGCATGTCGTCACTGCTATTGGGGTTGCTCCGCCACCGTCTACACCTCAGCTCGGCTAGCCTGCCACCACTTCAGTGACTCCACTTGTATAGCCCAGTGGGCTTCAGAGTTAGGAACAACCAGCTACTCAGTTTGCTTCACCTATAGAGCAGGTGTCCCAGTGGTTTGCTTCGCCAGTGACAGCCTAGGGTCCTCACTTCACACCTATTGTTACGGGCTTCACACCGGCTCAGAGTTCCTTGGTGCTTATGACTGACACCCCAGTTTCTAGGAGCCTTAGTGCTACTTTCAGCGAGCTTACAGGGCAGCCTACACCACCAGAGTTGTGAGTCCCTGTATCTTCCACAGTCGCTCCAGTTACTGGGACTACAGAGACGCTCCCATTGTCTGTTGCATCATTAGAGCCACCTGCTATAGTGATACCTGCAGAGTCACAGGCCACGCCAGCCCCAGAGCAGACCCAGACCACTTTAGCTTCACTTCCAGCGACAGAGGGTCAGACAACTTAGAGCTCTAGATCAGAGGATGATGCTACACAGTTTCAGATCGCTCACCGCACCTTAGTGCCCGACTCGTCTGCTCCTGCCCCGCCGACCGACCCTTAGGTTTTGGTGCTTGACGCCAAAGGGGGAGAGGGATCGAGTATGTTAGATCTAGAGGGAGCGCTATATCTAGGGGGAGCTTATGATTTATTACTTTTGGCTTTTTATGTGTGATACATTATTATGCATTCACGTTTACTTTCATGCATTGAACTACATACGTGTGATTGTGATACTTATGTGTTATGTGACATGTGTGCTCTCTACTTTGATCTATATATATGTCATGTCACTTGGTTATGCTCATTTGCCTTGCTTCCACGTTTTACTCTGATTCAAATGAGCTTCATTTCTTGTACTCATGGTTATTTTATATCCATTGAGTACACCATGTTGGCTTGGGTCATATAAGCATGTCTAACTCCTTTGCTCTTATTATCAAAAGCTTATATGAACCAAGCATGTTAAAAACCTCATCTCTTACACATACTCAAGGTTGTATTGTCATCAATCACCAAAAAGGGGGAGATTGAAAGCATCTAGGCCCTTAGTTGAGTTTCAGTGATTAATGACAATACGAGATTACTATGACTAACGTGTATTTTGTAGAGGCAATTAAGTTAGGTCATGGTAATGGCAATTGATTGGGCCATCATGGTTGTCATGCCCCTACGATAGAAATTGTTTCGGTTTTCAAAGGATGGACGACAAGGTTAAGGATGGACTAGTTCTAAGTGTCGTTTGGTGTTGAAGATACACTTAGAGTAGTTTAGGACTTTGTTTTTCCTTTGGCCATACTATTAAGGGGGGTATGGACTAGTAGCTTGACCTAGGTGAGTCTAGTGGGTTAGGTGTGGTGCACACTTGTCAAATCTAGCACTAGGTAGCTCAGGAGTAGCCCTAAGATCAATTGAAGCAAACTTCATTCACATATGATTTCGAGTTGGAAGTGAATGGTCTGGTTGTGACCAGACGCTGAAGGGAGAGTCCGGTCAGTTCATTTGATCAACTAGAGTTGTCTAGTTGTGACCGGACGCTGAGTGAAAAGTGACCGGTCAACTCCAGAGAGGTTCTAGAGAGGGAGTTTCCTGATCGGACGCGTCCGGTCAGTGCTGACCGAACGCTGGTCAGGATCCAGTTACTGACCGGACGCTGAACAGCAAAGTGACCGGACTCTGGGTGCCAGCATCCGATCAACATCAGTAAGGTTCCAGAGAGTAGTTTTTGTGACTGGACGCATCCAGTCAGTGCTGACCGGACGCAGGTCAGAGTACGGTCACAACTTAACAGCTCTGTGGCGGGGATAACTGACCGGAGCGTCGGTTCACCCCGCAGAGTGCTGACTTAACCTCTGATGAGGACATGGCACCCATGCATACGACCATGTTTGGCGCATGGTATGGAGGGGTAGGAGGCCAGCAAGGGTGTCCAAGTCAAGAAGGAGGCCCGAGGCTAATTCGGTTCGAGTCCCCGAGGTGGAGGCCCAAAGCAACTCAAGTTCGAGTCTGTCTCGGCCTCTAGGACCAGTCTGCCTTAAACTGGTCACCCAGGATACATCCAGACTTCGTTTTCAACGATCCACATATGGATGGAAAGCTTATTTGATATGGAAGCCAACCCAAGTGGTCTCACATTAAACGCTCTTCGGAATCAACAGGAATCGTCAAAACAAGTCAGCGTCCAGAATCTGTCAGGGTGCTGCGACACCGTCTTTTTGTCCGTTGGATCGTGTATCATGTTTGGGCCCATTAGGGGGCGCGTCCAGGGTAGGCGATGACCCTAAGACCTTTATAATCATACGCCACCACCATCGTTAGGTTTTGGGGTTTTGCTTAGATTATTCTGTGAAGAACAATTTCGTCGTTCATCGGTTTGTGAGACCCCAACTTCGTGACATAATCATTCTTCTGCAATTTGGTTGCGTTCTTTCTTGTTCTTGCTTGTGTTCTTCGTTGTGCAGGCAGGGATTAGCCTTCTTTGGTGAGGTCAACCTGGTCCGTGACTTGGTTGATAACCAGAGGAGCTGTGGTGCTAAGATTGCAGGGTTCGATCTTTCGATCTAAAGCCGGATCAGTGTGTCATTCTCCGCCACAACGATAGTTACCATCACCTGACGGGAGATCGGGATCCCCATTCCCATTAATCTCCTAATGGTTCGTTTTGAATGAGGGGGTATAAATATTTCCTCTATTCATCCAAGGGAGGTCTCTTGCCCATTTATTCAGCTGTGAAACACCCTTGAGAGTGCAAAAGAGAGCAAGAGCCTAGTGAGGTGATTGAGATTTGAGAATCCTAGATTAAGGCCTCATTAGTGCAAGGAAAGTAGCAAGTGTGCATCCACCCTTCTCATTAGGCTTGTTGTGGTCAAGTGAGAGTTCGTGCTTGTTACTCTTGGTGATTGCCATCACCAAGATGGCCTGGTGGTGATCGGGAGTTTGGTGATCATCCGATGGAGCTTGTGGATGACCCAACTCAAGTTGTGAGCGGTTGTGGGTGATTCACCGTGATAGAGTGTCGAAGAATCAGCCCATAGAGCACTTGATCCTTGCACGGATCAAGGGGGAGCTACACCCTTGCGCGAGTGCTCCAACGAGGACTAGTGGGGAGTGGCGACTCTCCGATACCTCGGCAAAACATCACCGATTTCCTTCTCCTCTCTTTACTTTAAGTATTTACATTTGAGCAATTCAATTCTTGTCTTTACATTCTTAGAATTGCCATGCTAGAGTAGATTGGAACCTAGCGTGCAAAACTTTTGTGCGGTAGAACAATAGAAACACATTCTAGGCATAAGGGGTGAAGTGGGCTAAGTGTAGGGTTTCATTATTGTAAAGAATTTTAGAATTAGCCCAATTCACCCCCCTCTTGGGCATCTTGATCCTTTCAGTGCTTGTGTAGTTGCTCTTGTAATTAGTTAGCTTATGTAGCTTGCTAGTTACCTTCTTGCTTGTATAGCATAGAAGTAGCTCCCTTGTGTGACTAATTTGGTTTGTGTAACCTTGTTAAGCACATTGCTTAGTTTGTGTAGCTAAGTGATTTGCGCTCTCTAATTTGGCTTGTGTAGCCTTGTTATTGAGCATTGCTAGTAAGCTTAGGAGCTTTGTGCTTTTGCATCACTAGCATGTGTAGGAGCTTCCCGGTTGCCAAAGTACTAGTGTATATGTTTGTGTGACCTTGCTCTAGAATTGATTAGGTAAGCTCTAGCTAGCCCGACACCTTTATTGCCTAATTAGGATCTTTATAATGTGCTTGTTAACTTAGATTGAGGGGTGTAGTCTTGGTTAGACCGATAGTTTTAATTTTGCATTTATTTTGGTTAGCCAACACGATTAATTTTAGAAAGGACTATTCACCCCCCTCTAGTCTGCCATCTCGACCCTACACCTGGGTGGCCAGGTCAGAGTCCTCGGTGGTCTATTTGGTCTTGGAAGTCAAGGTCGAGGTCGTGCGACCCATCCTGTAGTGGGTGGGGCCATACGCCCATCTTGTTAAGCTAAGTTTGGATGGTGTGGTGCCGTACCAGTCATCACCGCCCGCTGTGCTGTCTTGTCCATGCATGGGTGCTCAAGGATGGCACTCTACCCTAGGATCCCGCGTTCTGAGTGATTCCTATCCTGTTCGTCCTGGTGGAGCGAGCGGAGTGTGCCTGTCTCTGTCAGGGTAGGTGTACTTGGTGGTGTTCGGCCTCTCCCTGTCCTCTCCCAGGGGTCGTGACGGGGGAGTGGTCAAGCGAGGCTACGTAGCTTGCGGCAAAAGGAGAAGGGAGAGGTCGTGGTGGACCTCATGACTTAGCGTCTTGCCCAGGGCTTGTTGGCTTGAGCAGGCCGTAGCTGCTGGGCTTTGGCTAGCTAGGCTGCTAGAGTGACTTACTAATCGGTGCCTTGAGATACTCGGGGTATCATGACCCTGACACATATGTTGCACACACTAATCATGCCATGGTTAATATCATGCACACTTAACTGAAGCTCTAATCACCTCTTGACAGTCACTTGTCACTCACACATGGGCACATATCAACCATGTGTTCGCATATGTCTTGCTCTAGCTTGTCCAATGTGTGTTCTCATCAATGACCTTTTGTGAGATCTCCTTAAAGAACGAGCATAACTTCATGATTGGGGACCATATTAGGGAGAATACCCCTCATGGCAACTGACAGTAGCTAGGTCATCATGACATGGATGTCGTGCACCTTCATACAACACATGTGAGATTTGAGCTCTTCATGTTCACTAGCCTCTTCGTGTTTCCATAGTACCCAATTGGTACTTTGAGTTCATGGAAAAAAGAACATAGCTTTGTTTTTTGTCCTTATTCAAGGTCCACACAATGAAACTAAAGAATTCTTCTTTCCATTTTCGAGAGTTATGAGATGTAGCCCTGTACTTATGGCCATCTGTTGTAGGTCCATGTGTGTTTCGAGTGAATCATTTGATTTATGTTTTCTTTCAAACAATGTTCCAAGTGTGGCAATGCAGACGTTTTTGTTAGGTGCATGTGATCAAGTGAGTATCTAACAGTCAAGTGTCTCTAATAAGGCAATTTCCAAAACAAATATTTTTCCACAAAGAACTGTCAGGCGCTGGATTTGTCCTTTTGCCTTTCCAAGGACAACTTTTAGTTTGATAACCTCTTTGAATATCCACGTCCCATGTCGATATCTAGAGGGCTACGAGTGTATGTATTCCCATCAAATGAACTTTTCTTTCTACGGTAAGGGTGATATCCGGGTAGGAATCTATGGTGACCCATGTAAACCATCTTGTGGCTGTTCGACAACCATGTAGCGTCAGTGTGGTCCAAGCACTCCCGACATCCTTTATATCCTTTCATGGCTTCGCCAAACAAGCAGCCATGACATGGCAGGTCGGTGACTGTAGTGAGAACCGATCCTTTCACCATGAAGCATTATTTTCTGTGCTCGTCCCACACCTTAATGCCTTCATTCCACATGGTCAGAAGATCATCGACCAATGGTTCTAGATACACATTGATGTCATTGCTAGGTTATTTTGACCCTTCTTTTAGAATCAACATCATGATGAGGATCAACCATGACAAGAGATGCAATAGATCATTGAAACTGTGGTCCGACCAACCGTACTTAACCTTCAAGATGAGGAGCTCAAGCACAAAACGTAGCAACGTCCAGTGTGTCAGACAACCCTTCTCAACAGCATGCAAACTCTCCAAATTTTAACCCTTTCCAAATTTTCTATACCTTTCGCGCTCTTTAGTATAATCTCTGGCCCAGTGCCCTGAAGCATTTCCTTCAAATAATCACCATCATCTTTGTCCCCGACATGTCCTCTACCATTATTGGCACCAGCTTCATCGTTACCATCACAACCACCAGCACCACCACCGCCAGCACCACCACCTTATTCATGGCCATGCATTTGTGCATCAAGCTCAGTTATTAATTTGTCCACGTAATTATGGGCCTCAGTATTTGGCTCCTTCTAGATCAACGTTAACAACCATTTCACCATGATGAATCCAAACTGTGTAGTTCTTAAACGCATAATCAAGTGTGGTCTGATGATAGTTACATCTTTCCACGCGAGATAGTTCTTGTAATCGCTACATAGACAAAGAATTTTGGTTTTATTCTGGGCCATTGTTGCATGCTTCTCTACGGCTTCAATAAATTTATCCACTTCAACACGAAACCCGACTTCCATCTTAATGAACCATACATCCAAGAGATCTTATAGTCCATCTTTTAGGACAACAAGCAAATAAAAAAATAAAGAACTAAATCACACACACACACATATATATATAGGAATCAATAATTACTAGGAAGAATATAACTAGTTTTATGGAAGACAGTTCTTATTTTGATTAGAAATATAAATGATGCCCCACAACCACCATGTGAGAGAAAAATTAACAACCTCATTATCCACCTAAATACAAATTATAAATTATCCACTTTATTGATTATAATAAATAATTTCAAAGAAAACAATTAGCAAAAATTAATATTTTACCCACTATCCTTCATGCAAACTGTCGTGGGGTCAAAACCGCGGCAAACATGGTTGTTCATCGGGTGTCTCTAAGTTTGGGTCTCCTTTGGCTTAGGTGGACTAAAAACACGAAGAACACACAGAGGATGTAGCCGTTTAACCTGGTTTGGGCTATCGGGGCCCTACGTCCAGCAATAGATGATCCTTGTATTCAAGAGCACCCAAAATCGAGGGGTTATAACAGAGTGTAAGAGATTTGGAAGGGAATCGCTCGATGCTAATCCTAGGCTTGTCGGCGGTGAGGTCTCTTCCTCGTCAGAGATGAAGAAGATGGTGGAGTGGAGAAGCTCTCGATACTCCTCTCGGGTGGCTCTGATCTTGGTGCAGAGCTCTGAGTTGTCATGAGGACTTTGTTCAATCTGTTATGTTCTATTTTGTCCTCCTCTATAGGATCTGACCTCCCCTTATATATTGAGGTAGGTCGGTAGGTCGAGTATAGCAGTTTGGGGGGTTTAGTCTATGGTCCACATACGCTAGAGTCCAGGAGGGTGTTGTTGCGGTGTGGATGGACTTCAGCGTTGTCATGTAGACGAAGAAGCCCTAGGCATCGTCCAGCTGCTTTGCTCTGACGCTCTGATCGTCAGGCCTTGTCGGCTTGGACCAGCCTTCACCAGGTGCACCTTCTGGAGGCTTCCTTGGTGGCAAAGGCGTATGGCTTGAGGGGCTGACAAGCAGGCCCAGAAGCCCCCAAGCACCTGAAGCCGTCGGAGGGGTTTTGTCCCCTTGTGTCACGCCCCATGCGTGACCTTGTCGGAGGAGTGGATGATAGCGCTGCGCCCGCACTATAACACAACATACTTTTGCCGACACTTTCTATTGTAGGCAAAGGGCACCTTTGCCGACAGATAACCTCCCGCGAAAAGTTTTGCCGACAGTTTAGAAACAGTCGCGCTAGAAGCCGTCGGCGAAACTTTTGCCGACAGTTAACAGAATCCCCGACACTTTATGTGTAGGCAAACGGTCTACCTACGCCGACAATTGAAACCTTTGTCGACAGTTAACCCTTTGACGACAGTTAAGACCTACGCCGATAGTTAACCCTTTGACGACAGTTAAGACCTACGCCGTAAGACCTTTCCCGACAGTTTGTATGTTGGCCAAACCATTTCCAAGGTATTTTACAAATCATACCCTGCCCAAAAAAATCTGTCAGCAAAACTGCATAGATATAATTACAATTAAAATAATTTGACAAATCCACTTTTGCTCATATAGAAGGCATCACATTGAACAAATTCACTTGATTTTTGTATAAATAATATATTAGATCTTCCATACTAGTATATTAAATCTTCTATATATACTGGTCATAGGCATATAGCCAAATACATGTCCAAAATATAGATGAGTTATTCGCAAACATAGACTTATACTAAATTATTACAAGCTGTAGTGTAATTATTCAAATCAAAAGCAGAAGTGTTGAGCAACACTATGCTATGGACTGATGCATTAGCTATCGGTCTTTGAGCTAAATGGTTATGGCTGGAAGGGCTGCCACTCCAAAACACTTGGAGCAGTTGCTTGCTTGTTCCACAGAAGGTTTGCCAACCCAAAATACTTGCAACACCTCATAGCTGAAGTACCTAACATGGAAAAAAAGTTGAACTATCAGCGCAATATGCTCTATCCTTTAAATTTGTGCCATGCAATTCACACTGTTATATCACATATAAGTCGAACTCTCCAAGTAAGTTTCAACAATACCTTCTAGCTATGATGGCCTTCCTGTACCACCAATATTTGAATGTGCCACTACTATTTAAATGTTGCAGTGAATGAGTGCATAGGTGTTCCTGAAATCACACATGCTTGAAATTTGAATGGCTATGTTGCAGCCAAGACCATCACACGAGCATTCTCTGAAAAGACATACAAATTCTCTACTGACCTATCCAATATCTGGTTGTCTAAATGTTCAGCTACCTATCTTTGCATGAGGATATATCTTTCTGCAAACATATTTTACAAAAAAAAACTAATGATGAAAGGCATGCATGGGAGAACATTCCAAGTCCAACAGCAAGTTAAATAGAGTAAGGCTAGTATAACTGTTATCAATAAACAGATGTGCTTTAAGGTAACCAAAACAACTGAAGAGCCATACCATCCTGTTAGTAGAGTCAACATCAGATTGCCTTGGTGGAGAAGAGCCAGAATCACCTAAAAATAAGCAATTACTAGCAGGAACCCCGCGCGTTGCCGCGGGCACAATGGGGCAGGCTGAAAAAAGGGTAAGTTGTATGGTGTAGTTGCAAATGAGGACACTTATCAACTGGTTGACAACAATTCGATTGAAATAATAGCAGTGATGTCCAATCGATATTTATTGGAGTAAGATTGGTCGCTACAAAGTGAAACCACGGGAAAATTATTGCTGAAAGTTGCAACAATTGCAACAAAAGTGTTCTGAAAGCACATATAGAGAGTAGGATATAAATTAAACATAGTAACATGAGTTACAATTTTTTGTTTTAGCTACCTCTTATTAATAATTTCATTTCGCCAAAGGTAGCATGGGTCATTAAGTTTTAGATTTACACAGTTAGGAGAGATCTAATAATTTGGATTGGACAAAAGACATTATGATGTCAAACTGTTCAAGGAAGCTCCATCTATATCATCCAGTTGATATGTTAATGAGGCGAACCAATACAGTACATGGAAGATCTATATCTGTATAAGAAAACGACAATAAAATTTTAGTATTGTTGTATAGTACTAATTCCCGTAAATTGCAGAAGCCAGATGAGAGTTTTTCTTATTGTATTGTAGGTACATATATGACAGACATTTACCAAGTATGTTCCAATAAAGCGCGAAAGCAATACCTATCCTAGGATAGGAATATTACTTGGCGTGCTAAACATTGAAGGGCAGTCTACACACACACACACACACACACACACACACACACACACACACACATCCTACCCTATGTAAATTAAAGTAGAGTTAACTTCAAACCACATTGAATTTTAGGTTAGTCCTAATTCATATTTTCATTTAACAGAAGGCAGCAAGGTTCATTAAATTTGGATTTGCAATTAGCAGCCCAAATTGATATTGCACTGCTAGGCCGACCAATGCATGAGTACTAACCTTGAGTTGTCTATCGTCGTACTGGTCCAAAGGCACAATAAGTGTTGCATCAAAACACCGCCAAACTTGTGGCAATCAGTTTATTTGCATTGAATTCACATGATGAAATAATTGAAATGTAGAATTAAACAATTTGAATCCCTTTGAAAATTAGACCAGAGAACTCCATACCTATCAGTGAAGGCAGTAAATTGCAACATTCAGAATAATGTAAATGAGTGGTATCCATTATTCTCATAACCAAGAAAAAGGCATTTATCATATTTTGAAATACTACACATCATTGGTTAATATGGAAGTGATGTTTAGCCAAAAAAAAGGTAAACGAAATGAAGCAAATGGTTCCCTTCACTGCAGCTGCATTGTATTAAGGAATGCATATGTCCCTTAAGAACTACACATTTATTTGATATACAATGCATACCCTGGTTTATTGTTTTCAGTTTGGCTATGAGGATGTTAGCACTTTGAGTAGGCAAAATTGAAATCGATTCAGACAACACAACAGCTGAAGAAAGGTGTGCACAACTGGTTGAAAGAGCCTAAAAGTATTATCCATGAAATATGAAATATGTGCTGAATTAGCTGACAAAAGTCATTCAAACTATTATCCATAACTTCGAAAAAACAAAACGACAAAGATTGTACCTGTACGGTGATTGCATGAACATCATCATACAGGACGGGTGGATTTATAAGTGAACTCATAGGAAGGATGTCGCTAGAATGAGGTAGTGTACTCATAGCAAGGGTATTGCAGCACACTATCATTCATAGAAGTTTCTGCAAAGAGCATGACAAAGAAAATGATATGTGAATTAGAAGTCGCAGGAATAAAAGAGATTGCTAATTTTAGGAGGCACGACTAAAACCCAAGTACGAAAAGCGACGCTAACAGAGCAGACCTATGGGAAGCAATGGAGCAATGCTTCCTGATTTGTGAATCCTGCAACATTTAAGGCTTACGTTTTTATGGGCTTCTCCAGTTGGTGCAGCATTTATTTATTGGCTTCGAGAGATCTGATAAAAAACGCAGAGTGACTGCATTAGAAACCATGCAATGGTTAGGAAGCAAATAACAATAAAAATAGGTAGTCCAGAACAATAAGTGATATAGATTAGCATATGGCAAACATCAGTATCATTCCATTTGGTCATAAAAGTATTTATGACAATCTCCTTGTGGCCTCAGAAATGCAATTATGCATTTTGTAGGTCTACTTTCTCTGCACAGGTATAGGCAAGGGCTTACAGCAGTAGGTACAACTAAGATTAGAAGGGAATTATATGTTTTCATATGCTCTATTCCAGGAAAAAGGAATACAATGTGTCTCACCGTTTCCCTGTGAGCAAAGACGTGTATTTGTTCCAAAAAAGTCACAAATCACATTAGATATCCGAACTCCCTATGTCCATAAGAGAGCAGCAACATGGACCATATCAGAGGCCACAATGCACGAAATATAAATAAAATAAATTATTTCTTGTAATTGAGTTGTGACATAAAAGAGGTTCTGCTTCATTTGCAACAGTTGGTCCAATGCAACGGCCATCCTGGAGGAAAAAAAAGATAGATGTGTTTCATGTCAGAAAAGTATGACAACAATTTTGCCTGCATATGGCTGATTCTGATTGAGCTAAAATAAACACATGGTACCAGGCATATGATCCCACATGTACATTCATAGACACGTGCAAAGGCCATTTGACTAAGCATTGTGTGGCATCATTCATGCACTAACCGCCTTGGTAAGGTTAGACTGAAATTAAAATTTTAGTGATAGAGTGAAACACCACCTGATCAACAGGTATCATCATCAGATCAAAGATTCAAATGCTTCATTTTCCCGTCGAATAGTGGACTCAAATTTTTGCACCCCAGTGGAATATTCATAAAAAAGGAAGTAAACTTTTGACTTCCTTGATGAGCTGGCTGAGGCATGGGAAACAAAATAAATACATAAGAAAATTTGACGTTGCCTAGAAACTGGCCAACTGCATTTGTATCAACAAATTGGCTTTTACGTACAGAAGTATGGGCATCGCCATGTTGACCATTGCTGCTGTGTCAGCAGGGGTAGGACCATACAACCTACATGAGAGGGAACAAATACTTGAACAAATACCAAGTGTGGCTCTGTCAAACCTGTAATAGAATAGAAGTAAATATATTTATAAGCGAAACCATAGATGATAGCATCTTTCATTGTGTAAAGAAATTGTTGCTCCTATGGTCTGTGGCCGCGGCCATGGTCACCGGCAGGCACATGTACGTAGATATTTCATGCCTGAATTAGTATCCACAATTTATACACAATCTCTTTTTGACCATGCAACATTTTTAACAGGCATATTTATTACAGGGAAAATTCATATGGTAGCAATAAAATTCTGAACAAATAACACTGACTAATATAAAGTCAAGATCATGGAATGTGGAAAAACATTATAGATGTGTAATAACTGGAGGCAAGGGCTAAATACAAAACAATAATATCAAATTCTGGAAATACCTTGAGATCTTCTAGGAGTCGCTGGTCCTACACGAATTGGTTTTGTGGAACAGTATACATCCAGTATTTCCAAAAAGAAAGGAATTTAACCTTCTTTCTCAATTTTCTTTGAATGGAATCTGTGTGTTCTTGCTGTGAGCAACCGCCGCCGCAGTGAGCCCCACCCTCCTAATCATCGCCCCTCAAGCACCACACTACACACGTCTAGAAACCAAATCGCGATTAAGAAGACAGTAGATCGAGGGATGGAAAATGGAGATCGAGATAAGTGGAAGAAGAGAATCCGAGAGGAAAGACCGCGTTCAAATCAACCGAGAGGAAAGAGTGTTGGGGAGGTGGTGGTGGGCCGAATGCGCTTTTCAAATGCGAAAGCCGTCGAGGACCGGGGAGGCGGATCTATGCGCCTCCCTAGAGATGCAGACCCGTCCCAAAGGCTATGATCTTCTGGCGGCATATGGCGGATCCATGCGCCCCTCTGCTCGGTGGGCAGCCACGAATGCAGCTCAGAGCCATTTTCACCGGTGACTTTAAAAAGGAAGGGGTTGGCGTGGGGCACCAATCATTTGGTAGTGGGCAAATGTGGCGTGGTTAGGGTTCCAGGCCTGGTGGCGGTCTTTGTGGCGGCGACGGTGGGAGCTGGCGTGGGCGGGGGGGGAGGCGAGAGGTGGCGCACTTGGCATGGGGGAGGCGGCCATCCTAGAGGGATCGGCTGGCGGGGAGGCTTGGCGGCACGCAAAAGGGGCAGAGAGAGAGCGGGGTTGTTGGATTGGGTTTCCCTTTGCGTGGGAATCAAAACAGACTCCGTAAAACCAAAAAAGGCTATGACCTCCTCCACCAATGGCATACGGTGAAGAGATCTAAAACCGGAATCTGGGCAAGACCGTAGAGGGGATATCCTTTCGCCGACACTTAGATAGTTGTCTTGTTTAGGAAACGCCGACACTTATTCTGCTCTAAAAACATTTGCCGGCAGTTTCATTGTCCTAAGAGAAATGCCGACTAAGTTAACGAGGCTGAAAAACATGGAGTGTAGCCATACAACATCATTGCTTATATATATAGAAATCTGGTTCAGGGCTATTCTTTTACGTGACTTAAACAAAAAAGGTTGTACAATTACCAACACATAGTGTGTTGTCAAAACCAATCATTTGCCGATAAGATAAGTGTAGGCAAATGTGTGTGGTGCAGTGTAGTGCAAGCGCTAAGCGCCAGCTAGAAGAAGACCCGAGCCTGTTAAGCCCGTGGACGCCGGGCGCAGAAGCGGCGGCGGAAGCTTCAGCGCCACTCGGAGCCCTTGCCCTCGAGGTCGGAGGCAGAGTCAAGGATCAGGCTCGGGCTTCCGTTGATCGGGAACCTGGGGCTCGGGAGCCCCGAGCAGAGGCCGAGGGCATGCTCGGGTTCTGCCCAATCCTTGGCCAGAAGGAGCGTGCGAGCGCACCTGATGAGTGTAGCCCTCATGCCCCCAAGCGATCCTAGAGGGATCGCTCTAGGGTCCTTCGGCCGAGAACCTCTTATCCCGGGACTTAACATATCCCTATGTTATAATCTCGTCACAAACTTAATCTTGTTTCTCATACAAAAAATAATATGAATGTTATCAGTAAAAAATTAAAATCTCAAACCCTAGTTCTGGATCAATATCTAGATTTACATCCATAAATCTAATTAATAGCCCACTAAAATTAATCAAGGAAGGACCACCAAACAAAGGGTACAATCTTGTTCCCCTATTTAATTTAGCCTAGTACCTTTAAAACTTTGGTCGAATTTGCTACATAAATAGCTCACCATACAAGAGAGAGAGAGAGAGAGAGAGAGAATCAAAACTTTAATTAATCACTAACGTATCATTAAAACTTCAAAAAAAGTTTAGAATAGTATGATCTTACCTTCTACAACCTCCTCCACCAATGGAATCAAAATCAAACCTTCCCCTTAAAAGACAATTTTTGGAAGGTAGCCTAAGACCCCCTTCCTTTTTCTCGAGTAACAGTAAGTGACCTGAGAAGGAGGGCTGCTACATATACCGTGGAACATTAATAGGGGCAGCTCAAATGAATTTATAGAGGGGACTGGTGTTACCAGCCGCTCTTGAAAATAGGTCTATTTTTAGGGGCGACTAATAATACACTGCCGCCTCTACTAATCCATTTGTAGAGGAGACTGGCTTAGCAGGTCCTAGGCATCGCCACTATAGGGGTGGCCGGTGAGTGAGCCGCCCCTACTGAAAATTGGTGGAATTGCTCTACAAACTCTGCTTCACAAACTCTACTGTGATGTAGCTCTAAAAAAATCTGGAGTTTCAGGAGCACCACTTTAGGTGCCCTCTCAACTCCACATTATTTTCTATAGCGGCAAAATGGAGAACCTTTTTGTGAAGCATATGGCAGCCGTCAAAATCATCTGCTTTTGGCACATTCTCCGGACTTTGGCTAAAGAACATGGAGCCGAGCTGAAAAACATGGAGTGAAGTAGTCCCAAATAGGCCCTAGATAAGGTTGGGCCAAGTCATTGTGTAGTAGTTCTGCTGTATTGCATTTTGTATTTTTCAGCAGATCATGAAAACTATGAAATGTTTATGGTCCTTTATATATATAGAAATCTGGTTCAGACCTGTTGTTTAGGGTCCTTCATTCTATTCTTGATTTATATATAATATATAATATATCTTGGTCCAAAGCTGCCCCTTGCTGCTCTATACGACCCATATATAAACAATCACCATTTCTTCTCCAAAACAAAAGGCCGCAACTTTTCAAAACTACAGCAAAGCTACCACAAGCATTTGCCAATTCTCTGATGTGCCAGGGTGGAGAGCATGACATTAATTAGCCAATTAGGAGATCCATTTTCTGTGAAGTGATATATTTTGTGCATGAAACTGACTGCTAACCACAAGTTGTTGCCACTAGCTTTCTCACAACTGCACTAGCCCAAGTCGAGATGTACTTTCTTTATGAACTATAAGTACCAACAAAAGCAAAGCTACCACAAGCATTTGCCAATTCTCTGATGTCAGGGTGAAGAGCATGACATTTGGAGATCCATTTTCTGTGAAGTGATATATTTTGTGCATGAAACTGACTGCTAACCACAAGTTGTTGCCACTAGTTTTCTCACAACTGCACTAGTCCAAGTCGAGATGTACTTTCCTTATGAATTATAAGTACCGACAAACATGTCTGACGACACCCATAAAACTTAAAAACAAGGTGCTTAGGAACAATGAGGATATAAATAAGAATTATATTTGTTGCTACCTAATGCCATTAATTTCAATGTGTTTAGGAACAATGACGATGATTTGAATATGAGAAAGACATCTTCTTTAGCATCTATAATAGATGGGGCATGGATACACCATGCTCAAGACCCATCTTGTCTCATGTACCCCATTGAAAGGATCAAGATGTTAAAGAAGGGGTGTAAATTGGCTAAACTAAAGTTCTCACGAAATTAAAATCTATCACTTAGCTCGTTTCACCTCTTGTGTCTAGTACTCCCTCCATTCCAAATTGTAAGTCATTATAATTTTTTTGGAGAGTCAAAGCATTTTAAATTTGACCAAATTTATATAATAAAATAATAACATTTATGATATCAAATAAGTATAATTAGATTCTTTATTAATTATTTTCATAGTATGTCTATTTGATGTCATAAATTTTTGTAATTCTTTCTATAATTTTGGTTAAACTTGAGATGCCTTGACTCTCTAAGAAAGTTAGAATGACTTATAATTTGAAATGAAGAGAGTATGTATTTTTAGTCTACACAAAATTTTGCAACCTAGTTTCAACCTTATACTAGTATGGTAATTCTAGTAATGTAAATAGACGAAAATAAATTGTACAAATATAAATAAAAAGGGTTAAAAATATCATATAATGATTGTGCGTACCTTGTGAATGTTCGGATTATTAAAGCAATTTTGGCTGATGGGTGCTACGTTCTTATCATCTGATCTCTATGTTTGCATCTTTACACACGTCGGATAATTGGCAACCAACAACAGTCATTGCTCAATAACATTCAACTGAAAAATAAAAACGATTTTTCCTGCTGCCCCATGAGCTCATCATCGTTGTTAAGTTTGATACCAGACCAACTGTCCCTAAGACAGGATATTTCTACACCCCTTAGAGGTAGTTGGTTTGTGTCAAACTCGACAGTATATTGATGTTGTGTAGGGAGACTTGCAGGCAAGAGGTAAGGGGGAAGGATCGATCGGCAATGGTAACGTGAGACACTCTAAAAGACAACACAAACGTTGAACAAGATGTGTATCAATGGCCAGTGATCACAGCATGAGGGCACATGTTTTTTTTTCTCGAATACACAGGAGAGCGGCGTATCATTGCATTAAGAGAGGAAAAAACGGACCCGTATAAGAAGTCTCCCCCCACTCCGGCCCGAGCTGTGGGGGTGCTAAGTTACAACAAGGCCTAGATCACTAAAACACAAACACTGGGTAGGACCTGACCCACAACACACGAACTATTGACAACAGCTAGGTTGTTGCCACCTTTTGACCTAAAGCGCCAAGCTTTCGTGCCCCTGCGAGACGCCAAAGATGGTGCTCATCATCAAAGGAGCGGAGCAAATCATTCATGCTCGGGCTCGCTCCTTTGAAAACATAAGCATTCCTATGTTTCCATAGAAGCCATGCACCTAGGATGATCAAAGTTTTGAAACCTTTCTTCTTTTCTTTGGGTACCTGCTTAGCTGCTTTTCTCCACCGACCTGCGAAGTCTTGATCCCTGTTGTCTAGCACGCACCTTTGGAAACCTACCGGTGACAAAATTCTGAACCAGAATTCACGTGCGAAGACACAGGAGGTTAATAGGTGCTGGATGGTTTCTTCTACTTGATCACACAACGGGCAAAGACTCGGATGCCGCAAATTTCGTTTGGCCAAACGATCCGCTGTCTTCTAACAGCCAACCAAAGAAAAACTTTACGCTTGGCCGGAGCCCAAGATTTCCAGATGCACCGCCATGGCTCAAAAGTGATCGACCCATTAAAGAAAGCCCGATATGCTAATCTGGATGAGAAAAATCCAGAGCTCTCAAACCTCCAACTGTGTAAGTCTTCGGTTGTGGTCAGCAAGAAATCTTGTATGATGTCCCACAACTGAAAATACTCAAACAGTCCAATTATCGACAGACCTCCTTCCACGTCCCTTGGCTAACGTTGCTCTTGAAAAGCTTCAGCCACCGACCGTTTCAAAAATTTCCAAGGCACCGCAGAGAACACATTAGGAGCAATGTCATCCAAAAAGCCACCTATCTGTCCAGAAAAATGTATTGTTTCCATTGCCCATATGAGAGATCAGACCAATAGAAAAGAGTGCCACCACGTTGGGATGAACTGGAATTTCAAGTCCTGCCCAGGATTTGTTACTGTCTGTCCTTGCGAACCACAGCTAGCGCATTTGTAGTGCCCAGCTCATGTACTCAAGATTAAGGACACCCAGTCCCCCAAGATCAAGTGGTCGCTGCACCTTTTCCCAAGCTATCAAACAACTTCCACCATCAGATCTGCTTACGACCCTTCCATAAGTATGCTCTTCAAAGCTTGTCCACTGCCTTGATAAACCATTTGAATCGCGCATATGATGGCGTGCTCGGTACTGTTTTCTACAGCCGCAGCTGCAAGCTGGTGTGCCATGCATGGGTGGAGCTAGGGGTATCCCTATATTCCATGGAATACCCATGTTTTTTTTCGCAACAAAACAAATATAGAAATATAAGTGAGTTGCGGCACATTGACTTGGAAGTCAGCAGAGTTCACGACGCAGCTAGCACCCCTCCCCGGATCCACCTCGGCCCTCCCTCCCAGCCTCGATGTCCGCTCAACTCGCCCCCTCGCTCCTGCAATCGGCAACCTGCATCGTCCAACGGCTGAGCGGACGACCTTGAAACCATTGGCAGTCACTACAGTCTGCAGCAACCAGCACGGCAGTACCCCTCTCCCTCAGTCCCCCCCATGTCTCCCCATCCTAGATCCATTTTTCAGTCCACTTGTTTTCTTCTCTAGTCCAAAACAAATTGAAATCTTGATTGATGAAATCTAGAATGAATCGCTGCAATCTAATGTTTTTTGCATTGTATTCTTGTTATGGTCATTGTGTTATGAATTTATGGTCCAATATATTGCATATTTATATATATTGAAAAAAAATTATATGCGAAATATCCTGCGGTGAAATTTTAGCCCCGCTATCGTGCCATGTCTACAGTAAATTGCCATGTCTAGTAAACCTTTACCAAACATCTCCAATGATTGTCGATAGGCGACAGCTTCTGAATTTGAACGCTTGGCTTATAAGCCGTACTTTTTCAGCCAACGAACAATATTTTTCTCTCACAACAAATCAGCCAACAGCACTTTCAGCCATGGCTTATGAGTCAAGCGAACAGGCAGAAAGCGGTAGCAACGTGCGGGTGCCATCTTCTGGTATCTGTCATGAGTGTCTCCGTCGTAGTACAGGACAATAGACAAGCATTCTACTATTCTAGTATAAGCGACAACATTCCTTGCTTAACTACATGCTTCTTTGTAAAATTATACTAGTTGAAAGCAGGATCAGATAATAGGAACTCCACAAAATTTGATAGCCTTCCTTGCTTGTATTTGTTTTTCACTATTTTGGGTAATTTCCCTTGTTTGTTGGTTTCATGTGTCCATCAACAAGACAGTAACTGAATTGTGAACAGGCAGCAACCAAGATGCCAAGAGTGCAATTTGGAGGCAAGATTAAACTGAACATCAGTAAACCAAAATATCATCTTTTCTGTAACATCCATAGCACAATCAATCGAATCATACATTTTCAACTCTGTACAGAAGCAGCACAAGAACAATAAAACCTATAAAAAAAAGACAGTGTACACTAGCATCATTTTTCAGTGAAAAATGGTAAAATTCCGTAGCTAACACAAACCTCATCTCATCCACCTACACAATGAACTCTATTGCCTTCAACAAACTAGGTCCAAACCTCGTCATGTTGAGCACAACGTCCTGTTTGGTCATATAGAACTCCCCAACCTTCTCCCATCCACTGTTCCTTATGGCTTCTGGATCTTTTATCACTGTATGGTTCCCGCCATACTTCTCCAGTAGTGTGCTCTCATCTGGATTGATGCTGTACTGAACGTGTCTTAGGCCCATGTCCCTTGCAGGTGCACCGTAGAATCCGTTAGCCATGAACTCAATCCCGTAGGGTACAACGTGCACCAACACTGCGCCTGACCTCAGGAACACCATGTTAGTCAAGGCCGCACCGTGAACACCCATCATTGCATCACATGAGTCAACTAGGCGGACAAATTCCTCAAGATTAGAATCAATCCTTGGATCTGCCCTGACCACCTCGAAACCAAACCAATCAAGCCCTCTCAAAACATCAGGCATATTCATGAACCTTCGTGTCTTGCCCCGGTCAATGAGCATTATCCGGGGCTTCTTTTCAAAGTCATCTTTGTCAACCCTGTATGGTATATCCACTTCAGGTGCAGGTAATCCATAGGCTTCACGGACAAACAAACGGAAATCCATCATTGTGTAGTTCTGCAGTGTAGAGTTAGGATCAATACCAAGATCCCGGTGGCTCCTCAGCCCAACAATGACATGTGGATAGCACCTGACCTCCTCGTCTGCATCAAAATCAATAATATTGTGTCTCGTGAGGCGATGAAAAATTGCTGAGTATTTCTTGATGAACCAGGGCTGATTATTGGTGATAAGTAGTTGGACATCTTGGTCAAACTGGCGGGCAGTAAGAAACAGAGGGACAAGGACATCACTGAAGTCATGCCAGGCATTCGCTGTAAACCCGCCTAATGCAAAGACAATGGCCGGTATGGCATGCCTGGATGTGCAACTTGGCACCTGTTGGGAAGCCTTCAGGGTTTTGACAGTCACCTTCTTGATCCATGGAAGGCTTTTCCGTGACTGTGCTGGAATATTCCACTCTTCATCATTGGAAGTAAGGGACTGTGGGACATACATTACAGTGGAGGAGCGACCAATGGTGCGAGCATCACCACAAAGCTCACAGATGTCGAAGCGCTGGTTGGAGAGATCACAGATGGTTGTTCCGGTTCGAGGTGTGCATGTTGTGTTCTGAACTAAACCTGTTGGTCAATAATATGCAGCCGGCAGTTATAAATGTTAGTACATGTAATTATTAAACAATTGATGGTTTCTGTTTTCTGAAACAATAGCGACTGTCACTGCGAGCAAAGAAAGGGTTTGGCTTTGGCTGATACCGAGTTGTTCCATAAGGACTAAATTATAGGACATAAATATGGGGATAACACCACATCGTGGGAGCATCTAGGGAAAACAAAAGAGCAACTCAATGGAATAAGCTCTAATGGTATACCTATCGCGCATGTAGGCTGTGACAACAAATGACCTGTGTACGAATTGGATAAGTATGCAGTTCAGGATAAAGTTACTATGTACTTTAATGGCCATCAAATCACATCAGTAACGAAATATCTGATGATGCATGATTTGCTTTCATTGTGCAATATCGTAGAAGATTAGAAAATGCCTCAAAAGCATCATGCAGTGCTACTGTAAAACACAACCAAATCAAACCAAAATGTTCAGCTGGACTTAGATTGGATAAATTCTTCAGGTACAAAATACATTTCATCTTTTAGATTCTGTGCAATGGAACTTCCATTTCTTGATTACTGTTATAGATCAAAATGTGTAGATAAGTCATATTACATGAGAATAATATTTAATAAGATCAACCTCAAAAGTACTTCTATATCTCTATGATTTTATTAATATTTTGTTAGTATATATTTAGATAAAGAAATGGAGAAAAGTGATGAAGGGACTGTGTCCATCTCCTATAAACAAGCAAATAAGACTGGAGATGGTAGTCCTTTACTCCAAAATAACTCAAAATGCAACATCCTCTGTATGCCACACCTTAAACCGTTAAGATACATTTCGTTGGACAAAGTGGAAGGGTGTAATTATATGAAGCCAGCATTGTTTCATTAAAAGAAATCAAATTTCATGGAAAGGCATGTTTCAAACTTTCCATGGTATACTTTCGAAAGTATAAATAGATTAGGAAACATTGCATCTGTTAAATACAGAAGTAGATCTAATCCAAGAAACCAGAAAAGCATGGGTGCTAGTGGGATACTTCTAGTTGTACTAATGTATTTTTGTTTCCTTCAATGAAGCACCATGCCTTTGTTTGATACAATAATAAATGTTCCTATTTCAGCACTTGAAACTCTGATGTCCTATTATCCATGATAAATGAACATTGTGCTACATTTAGAAATAAAAACAAAAAGAAAACACGATTTATGCTTTTCTGTGACATTTTTACAAAATACCTTCATAAAAAGCATATTGGTTGCCATTCAAACCTTTTTTTCTTTGTGGGAATTCATTTGTGACAGGTTAATTCTAAGCCCTCTGCTGTAAGCTAAGGCTTTGAAAAGACAAGCTTTATGGAGGATCTAAGCAAATATAAATAAATGCAGTCATCATACTTAGTCCTCAAAGTGAATTAATTATCGCCCTCAGATAACATGCTAACACGGTATATCTAAACTTCGAAAGTGTGATCCTACATGTATACATAAAAAATTTGTTGCAATCTTCCCTCCGATTCTTTGTACCAATGTAGCCCAAGACTATGAAACTTTTAACTTGTTTAATTTTCACAGCTATTGCCCTCAAACAATGTCATGTACGGCCGGACCTATACCAGGAGGCGCCGGGCTCGTGACATCAGGCGCGCGGCTGAGCGCGCTCAGCGCGTCACGGACACGGCCCAGGGGTTGGCCGAGCCTTCTAGTGGCTAATATAGGCAATAGTTGTTAGTATCCCTAAGATTGAGGAGGGATTAGTTACTATTTTTATTCCATCAAGGATTATATATTTCCCCTGTAACCGGCACCTTGGAGAATAAGAAAGATATAAACCAATCTGTCTTCTTCCTCCCAACTCTCAAGCCTAGGTCGCTGAGGGGTATAACCTCGCCCTAGAAGACGGATCGCGGCTACGAATTACGTAGCCGAGGTCCAGCTACTCAAGGGTTTGACGCCCTTGACAAACAACTTTTGGAAGTTAGGAGCACAAGACTTCCAAACACATGGACCATCAGTACGAATAATTAGCTGCTAAATGTAAGAAATGTCTACAACAAATGATAATTTACATGTGGTTAAACTAAAGCATATCACTACCTTTTATCTTTATTTTTATTCCATTGGAAGCAAGGGCTTTACTAACCAATCACAAGCACGCCATTTTTCCCTTTAACTGCCCTTTTTACTCAGTGCCCGATAGCACAGGTGAAGTTGGAACACACTATCTTTGCTATACTAGTCCAGCCTTGTGGTACAGAATTTTGTATTTACCCAGCAGTGTATTCACAGCATAGAAACAAACCATGCAAATAGAGATGTGTCTGCACAGTACCTGATTTAGCAGTGGTTTCTTCTCCTTCCTGGTCCTGTGGGGGCGATTGCTTCTCTTCAGGTTCTAGATGTGAGTCCAGAAAACAAGTATAGACAGTGTGAGCTGCATTTGTAGCATCTGGAAACTACTTCATGATGATACCAGGGCGGCATACCAGATCCTCCAGTGCTTCTTTCTAGTTGGGCCGGCACTGCCGTTGCTGTCCCTCCCTCGTCTGCTGCAGGCATGGTGCCTTGGAAAGCTTGATTGGGCTCTACATTTCGCCAACTCACGAGATTCAGAACTTCAAATTAGCTAGTCACCTCAGATTGGGACATGAAATAGTAGTAAGAGAAGTAACAATGCCAAACCAGAATTTCCATCATCGAAATCTTGATCAGATGCCGCTGCTGCAAGATCCTCCTTGTTGGGAGATCCACTGGCTGCTGCACCTTGGAAACCAAATTATCAAATCCGACCAATCCGGTCCTGATTCCAAAACCCAAACTCCACCAACTAAAACAGAACAAAAAAAAGAACTTCCTTGCTTTGACAAGATCTCCTTCCAGCCATGAACAAGTAAGACAAGGGAATAAGTTTTGAAGCCACATAGATTCGATTTTACCTGTGGATTCCGACTTCTCGCGCACTGGTCGGGTGTTAGCCACATTTACGGCAGTGAACTCCGAGGTGGCTACGAGTCCCAATAAACTCTAGTAAGAACACACATACAAATTCGGTGATAGGGGGGGGAAGAAAGCAAGAGAAGAAAGATGCACTAGCTGTCAAACTGTAACCATCGAAAGCTCACCGTTTGGATCCTGCGCGAAAAGGCCGGAGAATACGACGAGGGCGAGGACGGCCGTGATAAGAACGGCAGCGAACGGCGCGATGAGCCGGTGACGCCAGATGCGCTGCTTCAGCATGCTCTTGGCCGCCTTGGGCGACCCCATGCCGCCGCTACTTTTCTTCCTGGCCTCTGGCCACCTCGCGATAGTCAACTTCTCGTGTTCTGTTCTACTTCCTGGAGCTGGGCCTGGGTCAGTTAAAGATGTGCTTCATTAATCTCATGAGGCTAGTCTGGTTGTCCCCGAATTTTTTTATTTTTCAGCCTTCTTTTTAATATTCACAAATAGATCTTTGATGGTTTTATTTTTGTGTATAGATCCTGATCTCGGCGCCAAGAAAACACGTCTCGGCGCCATGGCCAATGGCGCCGACATCTTGATGAGGCGTCGAACGTGGCGGTGATCTGGCGTCGACGTGGATAAGGCCTCGGCGCCATAGATCTTGACGCCGAGCTATTACCCCATAGATCCTGACGTTTGAAATGAAACAAGTATAATTGTTCCGAGAAATATGCAACAATACCATTGCGGTTCAGCTGATTATGACGTGGACGACTTAAGCTTAAAGGCCTGAGTTTGAACCCAACGCTAAATCTTTTTTTCTACATTTTTATAAGTAATAGAAGAAGAAAAATTATTTCAACAAACATGCTATATCTCCGTTGCAGTAACAACCTTTCGATTGGATTTTTTTTCCATTCGCTGGTGATTCCTCGTGTTGGCGCCCAAACGCAAGCTGACGAAGCTACAGCAAGAGATGGCGCAATCGATCGAGTCCCTGAAGACCTCCATGGACACCATGGCGACGCAATAATTCGCCGGGTTCCAAGAGACGACGAAGGCCACCTTGGCCAAGCTAAGCATGCCGGAGACACGGCGTTCTTCCGCAGACAAGTCATTCGAGACTTTGCTGCAGAAGACGACGGAGACGACCTCCCATGTGATGACGCAGTTGGAGACCCGCTCAACCGCCGGGTCCACCTCTGCGTTCTCATCCTCGGCCACCTCCACCAACAGGATGGTTCGATTTGAACCTCGTGCCCACAACGTCGACACGGCGTGCGACGTCGAGCGCGGAAACGCCCCATGGGCACGACCATCCACACAGCAACCGGGATGTCGGCGCCGGGATCCTCGGATCCTCGCCGCCACACCCGGGATGTTTCTAGAGCCCCCTCCGATGATGTTTCTTTCCTCGCGAACATGAAAAATTATTTCGAGAAAAGAAGATTTAGCGCTAGGTTCGAACTCAGGCCTTTGAAGTTAAATCACGTGCGTTCTAACCAACTGAACCGCAATGGTTACTGGTTTCATTTCAAACGTCAAGATCTATAGGGTAACAGCTTGGCGTCAAGATCTACGGCGTCGAGGCCTTGTCCACGTCGGCGCCTAGGTCACCGCCATGTCCGACGCCTCGCCAAGACCTCGGCGCCATGAGGCATGGTGCCGAGACGTGTTTTCTCGGCGCCAAAGCTATGGCGCCGAGGTGAAGGTCATAAACGAAAATCAAACCACCAGGGGTCTATTTGTGAATATTTTTCAAAATAAGGGCTGAAAAATAAAAAATTCAGGGGCATTTTCTGAAGTGAATTTCACGGGCAGCCCATAACGTTATCAGTTCTCGTCTAAATCACAATACTTCAAAATATATATTAACGTCCCTAAACTATGTTTAGGGCGTATATGGATTGCTCCACGAACTCCACCGTAAAGTAGCTCCACAAAATACTTAGAGTTCGTAGAGCACTCATCTAAGTGCTCTCACAACTTTACTTTTTTTCCCCTGTAGCTGAGTTGCGTAGAGGTGAACTTTTGGCTAAAAAACATAAAGTGAAGTAAAAAAAACGTGAAGTGGAGTAGTCCTGACACCCTCTTAGTGTCTCATACTAGTTCAAACTCTAGTCCCCTCTAGAGTGCTGATGCCAATTTGCATGGGCATAAATGCTGAAACATTCCTTTAGTTTACACTTGCTCACTTGAGGCACTTCTCTCTATTTCTCCCTCTCACACTCTCTTGCATCTTTGTCTCCCCTCCACCCTTTTGCTCAATTTCTAGCCATGGCTTTGATTTTTTTAAAGATCACAGGGGGATGAACTATCTCCACCTTAATTTCATTACCACAGATTTCGGCAAGAGCCGATAATAGCAGTTACATTGTTAAGTCATGAACCCAGAGTTACAAAGCAGGAAAAGATGAGAAAAGAGAGTACATACACCGCCGTCAACAACACCACATACAAAGGAAAAAACAACCATCACCAACATCTACAAGGAGAAACAATAGAGCTACATCTCTCACGATAGAGACACGTCGACGATCGCCGAACATTGCACCACCAATAGACAGAACTCCGATGAACTTCACTCCACGGGCAACTGTAAGGAACTGAGTCAAGCTGACAGATGACAATCGTGATGTACATTTTCTATGGAGTTCATCCAAGATCCAATCGCCTTCCACCTACGCCCATGGAGGGGAGGAAGCCTCAAGGGTTGGAGGACCGACGATTAGAGAATGAGGAGATCCAAGAGAGAGATAATGGTCCCGCTAACCTGACATATGGTGAGAGGATGCAATCAAGGAACCTAGAGGATGTCAAAGTAAGGACACTGGCAGCAGACACCATCCAACAACCAACTCATGCCCCCACATAGGAGGTGCAAGCAAAAGATCCTGCAGAAGAGTTATGATTAAGTCTCACACAACCCTTCATGCTGACACCTACAAGTAGAATGTGACATCAACGACCACCGCCACTCGCCAAGAGATCTGGAGCTAGGTTTTCACCTAGAGAGATCCCACAATTACATAGGTGGATAGGCTACAATGACGCCTCCTAGGAGGTTAACGGCGCCCAAGGGCATTGCCGTCAATAGCATCGACAAGTCAGGCACGACTTTCGCCTAGGCTCCCAAACCCATGAACTGTAGATTGCCTTCTCAGAAAGAGGACGACGAATCAACGACACGACAACGCACCACGCCCATCCCACTACTTGAGCCCTTCACAGCTCACATATGACAGTTGGGAATGCCGCCACTGGAGGTGATGTGCCATGGTGACGCCATGGGATATAGGGGGCACGCAGACCACTAATGTTCTAGGTCATGAACGAGTGTTCAGAGCAACAGGATCGTGCCATAGGCTCACACATTCCACATGCAATTTACAAGTTTCCATGAGATTGGATGAGTTCCTAAAAGAAAACACGAAACACATCTCATGTAGCCAAAACCGGCTCAGTCCGAGTCTGGTTCTAAAATCAGCTTGGATAGGTTTTTATGGGGGGCTACGACGCCTCCCGACCAAAACCGGCCTGGGTCATTTTGTCCTACTTGGCCTGCTGAAAACAGTTTGGTCAATTTTTCTTGTTGTCCGTCGTGTGTTGCTCAAACCGAATTTGGCCGATTTTTGCTGGATTTTGATAATCTTGCTCCAATTTGATTCTTTTATTGCACGAGACTTTTTTTGGTGCATCTTCAACTTCCCAGTCATGTTTTGTCTGTTATCCCCCCCCCACACACACACACACACACACACCTGAAAAGAAAAAGACAAAATGTCATATTTTGGCTGTCAACATCGTGGTAGAACAAAGAGCCACAGTGAACATGGTTATTGCAATCTGAAATTTGTTGTTTTGATTTTACATAAAAAGTTGAATTATGTGCTTTAGTGCAAATTGTTCGTGCATCATGAACACACATGCTAGTGACGATTAACTATAAATGGAATGTTATTTATGAAGATAACACTTAGAGCATCGTTTTTAATAATGGTACAACATAGATTCAAACTTGAATTATTATGGTAATTTTTTTTCTCTTTTACAATGCACGGGTATAAACGTAGTAGAATAAATAATATTTTTTTCTTTTCTTCGAGCAAGCAACCAAACGGATGAAAAACGACTAAACGAGAGGCGCCACTACTGTGCACCATGTGTCAGCCTCGTCGCCCGCCCAACTTTTGAGAGTATGTGTCAATACAAGAAACTGTAATTATCTTGAGGGCTGAGAATCTTCTTGAGTGGCAAAATGAAACCGTCAAAGAAAGTGTAGTCTTCTTGACGGTTTACATAGACCTCCAAGGAAATATGTATTCCTTGAGAGTTGGCATAAACCGCCAAGGAATATGGATGTTTCCTCGGAAGTTTCCAAGCATCTCCAAGGAAATTACACATTTCCTCGAGTGTACTTATAAACAGTCAAGGAAAATGGCCCTTGAGTGTTATTCTTAACCACCAAAAAAATATGTTTTTCTTGAGGGTTATGTAATTTCCTTGGCAGTTGGCACCCAAGAAATTACAATTTCTCTAACCACGCATAAATTCATTTACATTACAAAAAAAATAGTAAATGGGTTCAAAAATTATTGAAACTCCTTCATAACAACATATATGTAGTCTATTACATTAAAAAAAATATATTTAGGAAGAATAGCACAAAGTTATAATGTTTAATAGCAGGAAGAATAGCTCAAGTTCTTATTTTTTTTACTCTTAGAGAACTGAAGCTTTGAGTTTGTGTACACTTGATGAATCCAATACTGCTTTATCTGCGTCATTCAATGTGCAAGGGAAGCTATGAATCATTGTCACGTATGGATCTGTTCTTTCACTTTCCTTTTGGAACCTTGCCATATTGTCATAACTTTCAAAAGCATTGGATAGCTTATATATATATAACAAATTACAACAGGGCAATGTTTCATCGTCTGCCAACTCTTGGGCTGAAGCTATCGAACCACCCTGCTAGGATTGGAAATGACAAAGAGTTGATGATATCAGTACCAGTGGAAACTATTAGTGGCTTGTGTTATGATGAATGAACTTCATGTAAGCATGTATGATGGACTTACAAAATTCTTATTGATGCCTTAAATCAATATAATGGTTGGGAACCATAATAAAATGATCTATGTGCATGCCATGTGTCCATTGATTTTGGTGATTACAATCTTAGAATTTATTATGGAAAGCATTTTTTTTTTGCTGGCAGTATGCATTTCCTTGAGGGACAGCCTCCAAGGAAATCCCAACACCTTGGCGGTCAATGACAGTCAAGGAAAATCACAATTTCCTTGAAGGTTAAATGCAGCCAAGGAAACAACTATTACCATGGCAGCCTAGACAATTTTCTTGGAGGTTGCTGGTCCTTAAGGAAAATAATTTACTTGACGGTTTGAACATTTTCTCGTCCTTTTGTCGAATTAAGTAAGGTGCTAGTTTTTTTTGGCGGTCAGTCTCAAAAAAATCATCCTTCAGTGCCAAAACCGGCGAGGAAACTAATTTCCCTTGTCTTCTATCCTTGAGTGAGTTTGCTTAACGGTCTGTGGTTAAGGATCATTACCTTGATGGTTTTGGCGCTTTTCTTGGTGGTTTTTAGCACTCAAAGCAATTTGGGATTGTGGTGTCACCCACAGCTAAACTGGGCCAGCTATGGCCCTGTTTGGGAACGCTTATCTGAGAATCGATTTTAATCTGATTAGGATTTTTCTGATAAGCTATGATCTAAAGAATCTGCTGTATAAACAATTGAGAGTGTTTGGCAATCCTGATTATTGCCCATAGATTGTCTGTCCTGAGTGTACAATGACATGTATGCCCCTAAGGCTGATGACACCTCATTTGTTCACTGAATATGAGCTAAAGACAGTTATGGTACTAATTTTTTGTGTTCGCATAATTAAAAATTTGTTCCAATAACTAATGTTACACAATATGAATTTAACACAAGTCTAGACAAATTGAGATGGATACAACAGTTAATTAACCAACCATAGCTGTGGCTATAGCATCACGTAAAGCACTCATATCCATGTCATCTCCAGAAGCACTTCCTTCACCTTAGCTGGATTCGGGTCCATTTGTACCGTCTTCTTAGATATGCGATTGAAAGTCAGCATCATTTATGTTATTGTCTCTAATAAAATTGTGAAGGGCCATACAAGCAACTATAATTTTTGATTGCTTGTTCACCGAATATTTGGCCAGCTTCAAGAGAATGCGCCATTTTGTCTTCAGGACTCTAAATGACCTCTTAATCACGTTTCTCAGACTTGAATGCGAATGATTGAACACCTCCTTCAATCCCACCAGAGTACGACCATGTTGCCTTTCAGAAACATGGTACCTTTGTCCCTTATATGGTGCAAGATACCCTTTTTTATTAGGATATCCTGAATCGACCAGATAATACTTTCCTAAATAAATAAAAAATAATTAAATATTTGTAAAAAAACATAATAACTTGTATATGAGTTAAAAATACTAGTGATTTGTATGCTCACCGCATTTTGCTCTGCCCACCATTCATCGGAAGACACAGTACAACCCGTGGTAGGGTCCCTCCCTAATTCAGTAGCTCTTATGTTCAAAGTTTTCCACCGGTTATATTTCTTTTTCATTGTATCCCATCTATTCTTCATTTGTGACTCATTATAAGGCCTCTTGGTACGTTCGAAGAACTTTCTGACAAGATTTGCATAACCCAAACTATTCAAGCAATGTCCTTGCCTATTGTGGGCAAGAACTTCTTCCACACAAATGTCGTTTAAGGCCTTGGCAGCAAAAGCATCACATTTTGCCTGAACTTTTGCTGACTTATCCATTTAAAATCTCCACGGACTAATAAATATGTAAAACACAAGCATTCAGCATTACATTTGAAGAAAAATTCCTAACCAATTTCTAAAACACAAGCATTCAGCATCTGCGCAGGCTATGTCCCTAACCATGCTATGCATATATAATTCGTCCATTTGCAATACAAATCAAACCTACAATCCATACATCGGTAAAGACAAGTACCTGAATAGATCTTGGACAAGGGATGGTTGAACCAGCACTAGCTTGAGACCTTCAGTCGGAGAAGAAGAAAGGTCGAAGCAGAGGAAAGGGCGACGGGGAGCATGAACGGAGCTGGCCTCCACCGAACGGAGAGATGCGGTCACCTCCGAGGAAGATGACGGGGAGAGGGCTAGCTACCAACCGAGCAGCGGGAGCGGTGCCACGAACGTCACCGACGAGCGGACAGGGAGGAGCGGCGCAAACCCTAGCGCTGGAGTCACGAGCAGAGAGAGCGAACGCGAGCGCGGACTGGGGAGCGGAGGGGTAGCGGGTGGAAACAAGTCCACGGTGGGGAAAACGCACCCCTTCGCTCGCGGTGCGAGAAACGCACGGCCCAGTGCATTTGGGATTATTTCTACCTCCTGCTTATATGAGAATCTAAAATAATCGAAAGTGTTTAGGTGGGATTATCGCTTATTTTCGCCTCGATTCTGATTCTAAGTGGAAACAAACACGCCCTATATCGGCCCAACTGCACCTTCTCTATTCTCATCACGTGTTCATTCTATGTGTGTTTTTATCATTATTAATTGTTATATCTTCCTCTCTTAATCCATTCCGCTTCAAAAGATCCATCATCATAACGAAGATAAAATATAGGATGGGGAAACCCCACCCGGAATGATCCAACATTTCTCATTCCAGCGACGCCAAACCAGGCCAAACCGGAATGGAATTCACAAGGGGAATACATACGGAATTTTCTGTATAATAGTCCCTCCACAGAGCTCTACTGCTTGGTCGAGCAGGTGGCCACATGCCTGAGGAGCGCCTGCCCCGACTGCTGCACGAAATGCTTCTGCCTCATCTGCACATACGGGTAGCACAACATCGCCAGGACGTGCGCCGGCTTCGAGAAAGAAAGCACCTTGTACCACACCCGCTCCTCCTCGTCCACCTGCACCGAAAACCGCTCCTCCCCGGCCTGCACACACCACATCCAGAGTTCTCACTTCTCAGTTCTAGCACGTAGCACAACCATGCCAACATATCTATCCTCCGAGTATGTTTTGTGTGTGTACCTACCAGCAAATGGCCCTGTAGAGTGCCGCTGCCGAACGCAAACATCTTGGACTTGTCTGACTCACCATCGGTCACATACGCTATCTGAAGCGGCAGCATCACCCAGGGGATCAACTCCTTATAGCAGATGCAGAACCTTGTTCCTACCTTCACCGGAGTGTCCGGTTCCACATTCGCCCACCCTAGCGCCAAGTGCCTGAAAAGCAGTTCCTGGAACGCTCAGTCAGGAGGCAAAGCCAGGGACATAGTCAGGGGCGGATCCAAAGGGGGGGCTGGGGCTCCAGCCCCCCTAATGGCTTGATTTCACCACTAATTACTGTAGCAAAAGCTTGATTTCACCATTAAATTTTCATGCAAATCAACATCTCCATTGTTTTAGTCCCCCTTATCCCGCATTGTGCATCCGCCACTGGACATAGTATCTGAATATGTAGCGAGAATGGATGATGAGACTCTGGTTCAGGCTCCTTATACCTCCATGAGAGGAGGGCAGATTTGGCATGGACAAAGGCATCAGAACCTGAGCCGATCAGAACACGCGATTGGTTCACAAAGAAGCCACGCTCGGTAAGAACCTTGTCGCTTGTTTCGCCACCAGCTTCGTCAGAGGTCAAGGTAGACATTGACTTTGGGTGTGTGGCGCCATGGAGAGCTGTGTTGTAGTTGAAGCCACCAGCGGCTGCAAGGCAGGACTTCTGTTGCTCCTGCGTGGGGCGGCCCATGCTCAAGAACAGACCTCCCCATGCCATGGACTCTTGCACGAGCGATGCCTCCTTATCCTGAAAAAAATGTTTGGGGCCGTTAATCGATATGGTGAAATTAACCCCATCACATGGGGGCGGCTACTGGATCATACCCTATTTTAGCTGTGAGAATGTGAGATGATTGCAGGTCTTGGCAGATGCATAACGATTGTGCATAGCATAAATATCTGAAGGCCAATGGTGCTCTCTTCAACACAACACACATGTCTTGTCAAGCAGGAATCTAAAACAAATGACGGTTGATTCTGACTTAAGACGCTACAAACCAGACTTGAACACATGATGGGGCGTTAATTATACAATTTAGCTAATGTACCACTGTCATATGCTTTGGTTTACCGGTATGGACAACACATGGTGAATCAAAAGTCTAAGACAGGTAAAGGTCATTTCAGAGTATAGATGAGATAAACAAGAGCTGGACACATCTGCATCATTCACAGGCACAAGTGACTATTACATAATTGCGGCTCAAGGATAAGGTGTCTGGTTTGTGCTGCTATGGTTTGACTTAAAACCACATATGGGGTTGCTTGTTACCAAGTTTCAGGGATTTCGGGATTGATGGCCAGTATGGTTGTGTCTCATTCCTTCTGAAACTGACTAAATGCAAGCTGAGCTGATAAAAAGATTGGGAATTTTGAACTTATAGGTGCCTACTGGAATCACCCTATCTGTTATTAGAGCATCCAGATCCTCATTTGGCTATCCACTCCAAAAGATTATGTCCATACTACTCAACCCTCCAGCAAACCAGCCAAATCTCAGCCCTCTATCCTGTTAATCCACAATCTATTGGTATTCAAATTATTTGTAATGGCTATGGTAACTCTTATTATTTGCAACGGATTTTATTCTTCAACATCTCTAATTTGAACAGTTTAAATTGCAATGCCTATTTCAACTAGATATATTACAAGCATATATTACATAGTCTTGCATCCGATGATGATGAATCCAACAAACATTGCATGGCAAAGCCACGATGACTCATTTCTGATATATGCACATGCTCAAGATAATCATATTCAGTTACAGGGTCATCCTTTCTATGTTCTGTACGTGTGCAACCGCAAGATCGCACAAGGATATTAGATGAGGTGAGTTGTCGAATGATGTGATGTGAACTTCCAGCGAGGAAGGTGTCGGCGCAAAAACGTGTTGATGCACTTGGCACACAGCAAGCCAGAAAGATCTGCTTGATGGAGCAAGGCTGGAGATCCGTTTGGCTTCAACGTAGGGCTAGCCGATCCTACGAATTCCTCCCGAGGCGTGCCAGTCAATTTGACCTACAATTGACAAGGAGAGAAAGTTTATCAGTAATTTAAGGTGAAACATGCCGGTCTTTGCCCAAACAGTTCCAAGTGTGCCGCTTCGGGAGCAGCCAGACGGGAAAAATCGACTAAACGGCCGATACGCGGAGAAATCGGCTGTTACGGACAATAAAGCTCGTGGATTATGATTGATTTTATGTTAACAAGCACAATACACGCAGATTTAAGTAAAATCGTCAACTAGGTGGGTATTACCAGTGTAAAGCATTGAACCGATGAATCTAAGGAGAAATGATATAACATGCGAATAAATCGACTGTCTAGTACAAATGGATCTACAAACGTTTTGAATCTAATCTGTTACCATCAACAATGAGGTTCGACCGGATCGATGGCAGCTATGATGATAATAACAAACTAAAACCGAAGAATCGTAAAACCATCTATATATTGACAGACTTTCTGAAAGGGTAACATATCAGGTGTAAACTAACTAACCTGTGCAAACTTAGAAACTACCAATCAAGACCACTAGATGCTGATCCAATGGATGGGGTAAGGGGGCTTAAGCGCAAAAAAGGCCGACGGGTGGGGGGCTTAAGCGCAAAAAAATCCCACCTCCCACCCCATCCATTGGATCGGCATCTAGTGGTCCTAATTAGTAGTTTCCAAGTTTAGACAGGTTGGTTGGTTTGCATCTATATATGTGAAAGCATAGGTGAATCGGCTAAAATAGCCAATTCAGGTGGAAAAGGGACTACAACATGTGAACAATCGACTATTTAACATGGACAAATCTATGAACTCATCAGACTTAACCTGTTATCTCTAACAGTGGGGTTCGACCAGATCGATGGCAGCCGTGATAAAGACAACAAATCAAATCTTTAAAGTAAACAGATCTATTCATATTTAACAGAATCATGGAGACACACTGTATGCGTTAATGCATAGGCAATCGGCTATTTAGCCGATGCAGACATAGCAAACAGTCAAGGTCACACCTGATCGAGAACAAATCTACCAACTAGCATCCTTCGATCTAAAGTGTCATCAGTGGGGATCGACCGGATCGTTACAGACATAATAGCGAACTATTGACCTAGATTTAACTAGCCAGCAAACCTCCTTAAGATCAGACATGCCTTAACTGCGTACTATGCATGATCAAGATCGAAGTAGAACAGCTGATGAAACATAACCCATCGCTCAAAGTAAGAAAAATTGTATTGTAACAAAGCAAACGACGGGCCAAAAGGATATGAAGCCGATCTAGATCGATGTCGATCGGGTAGGTTGATGTTGCTAAAACTAATGGCAATAAGAGCATCAGCAAGATCAGTAACTTAATGAATCTACCCAAAGGATGCCACTCTTAGGTAGAGCCGGTAACTTGATCTTAATCTAATTCGAGCAGTGGAGGTCAAACTTAACCGATACAGCCGTACTTGAACTAGATAAGAATCGATAACTAGCTTATGCTAAAGCTCGTAGTGGAGGTCGGACTTAATCGATGCAGCCTTACAAACCAAAGCATTAGCCATGACGGTACTTACAGACAAGCCGGAGGTTGGCGGGACCGATGTAGCCTTGCTTGTTGAAGAACTCATCGAGATCTACACTACTCCTACTCCTAAGGATTGGCGTAAAGCCAAAAAAGTAATTTATATTGATTGATTGGAGGTCATTTTTACAATAGCCGGGGTTCAATATTTATACCCGAAACCTAAACATGAATCCTACTCAAGTATGACTCATTACAACTTTGGTATTAAGAGAAAACATTCCTAATTTAAGATAACTTGGACCCTAATCTTTCCTTTTTTAGAGTTCGACATGTCTTTCCCGACGCCAACCGTAGCTCATTGGCGTTATCTGCTGATGTAATCCGAAGAGAGCCGATTCTAGTGCCGCATCTGAATCAGCTGATGTCGATCTTTATGCAATCGATTCCTTGATGACACAATCTTGGAAGCTTTGAGTTCCCGCGCTCTTCTTCCTAAATTTTGGTGTAAACACATGTCCCTCAATTTTGGGATAAAAATGATTTTATTCCAAAATTCCTATTTACCCCAACAATATGATTTTTGATTCATTCGGCCCATCTACTTTCCCCGTCTTCTTCGAGCGAGCCTCAACAACCAAAACTGCCATCACCAAGGCCTCAACCCTAGCAAATCCTCTGCTTCATTAGGCTGTTCTTCAAGTAACCCTTCCTAGATTCAGATCTATTTTAGCTGCCATGGCGACCAGTGACCACGTCCCTGAGGTATGCTTCCAAGTTCCCGCTTTCCAAGTACTAGCCGCTACTCCTGCATTTCCTTTCTTCTCAAATTTATTTTATCTGGTTTCTAGGAAATGAGGAACAAAATCTTGATTCCATTGGTTGTTGCTCCCAATGTCTATTTTCTTGGGCCTATGGGTGACCTTGATCCATCTGACTTTATCCATCAAGAAACCAACCGAATCCCCTTCAAACAGTCTGTAGTGGATTTATCCTCCTGGAACACCAAAACTCTCTTCAGAAACTGGCCCAAAATGCCTAGGGGATGGAGAGATTGGTTCCGTAGGGTATCGGAGAAAAAGGCTGGAGATTGGGAGGTTTATGACTTGAATCAATGCTTGACACTCTCGTTGTCTGAGATGGAGCGGAATGATTCACTCCTGATTTCTGCATCTTATTTCTAGTCTAACACCCTAAATGTTTTTGTTTTTGGTCACGGCCCAATGACATTACTTTGGCCGATGTTTATATATTGACCGGCCTTAGAATAACATGATCAATGCAACCTTATGACTTTTTAAGTGCCGGATCCAAGAAATTAGCCCAAATATCAGACTGCATAAGATGGGCAAGCTACATTCTAAACCATATTGGAGATGGGTCAACTGTTAGCGAAAGAGAATATGTGGCCTTCCTAAACATGTGGTTAGAAAGATTCATCTTCTGTGGGTCATCTTGTGGTCCGACTTACAATTATAAACTCATGGCAGAGCATCTGGCAGTAGGCGCTAAAATTTCTCTTGGCAAATATATGTTGGGATCAGTTTACCATTTGATGCATCAGGTGGCCGCTCAGCTACCGAAGAATGAAGCAGTGCACACTATCAGCGGCCCTTGGTGGCTAATACAAATGTGGTTAAACTTGTATATGCATAAGATTGTAAGGCCAAATCTCTAGAATTTAAGCTTTCCCTCCTTCAACTTTGATGAGGAATACAGAGGCAAAAAAGGAAGAACCCGTCAGTGTATGAACTATGGTGAAGCCGCATCGGCCATAACAATTGATGTTGTTGGCCATCTCTTCAAGAAGTTTTATAGAGGGTTTGATGCAGATATCCTGACTTGGCTACCCTATGATGAGGATGAGAATAATGAGTTGGTTTTCCCATTCAATTTTTGATTCAAATTAGTGTGCTCAGACGAAACGGTGGCTGCAATCTTCAATTCCTTCATCAAACCTTGTGTTTTACCAGTCTACAGGCTCCTTTCTTCCGGGCAACCTTCCAACCTATGAGTTTTACAACCCTTCTTTTGTAGCTCGTTAGTTTGGTCTTGGTCAATTGCCTCCTCAACTATTCTTCAAGATTATGTTGAAACCAAGAGAAGGTATCAGTGAAGTAATGGAGGCATCCAGAGTCTTTCAACTAGGATAAAATCTTCCTTCCTTTTGCTTGCATGACTGGACAAGAGTCAACTTCTCTTTCAACCTTTTTGACTCCTGGTGGCAAGAATGGCACTCCCATCTCTTCTATGGGTCAGTCCATCCTAGATGGATAGCTCTAGATGGAGATTTTGCTTCTGACAGTGAGGTAACTTACCATTCCCTTTTTTCAGAAAAATTATTTGATAAATTCCCCTACCAACTGTTCTAACAGACCTTTTTAGGACACCGAATTCGATCCCCCAAGCTTGGACAGGAAGGGGCGTCTTATAGAGTATGATCCACCATGTCCAGCCTCAAGAATGGGATCAACTGCACCCACACTGAAGAAACTAATGAAAACTCAAGCTGCCTCTACCATTGTAACGTATCAATCCTTAAAACGCAAGACAGCCCAAGGGACAACCCAGAAAACTGTTACTGGGAAAAGACTTCGTAGAACGAGACCATCAACTACCCAAGTAAACAATTCATCTTTTCCTCAAAATGATATTCAACTTCTAATTCCCTTTTTTCACAGTTATCAATCATTGCATCCCAATCGGCTCTGGGTGTGGAACTATTGTCCCAAGCGTTTAATTCAGCATCAACTGAACCTTCATCGACCGATCCTCAAGAGGAGCCAATTTTGGTTGGGCCAACCGATGCTTCTAAGACTGTAGAAGATGAGAACCTTTCCACTTAAGTCCCTGATGTTGCCAAGGTATCTCCTCAAAATTCTTAATTTTATTCAATTTTCGCCTTTTGTCTGACCATTTACCATGCCAGACACTCCTTGAGGATACATTCACGCAAGAGCAGGAGTCTGACAGTCTCCCTATTGAAAATGATCCTGTTAGCATTGAAAATGATCCTATTGTTGTCGACACCCAGACTGTCGATTTCTCAGTTCAGCACACAACTGATGGTAAGAAAATCATATATCCATTTTATCCTTCTGCAACAATCATGAACTAAAAATCTTCCTTGATGTTTGCAGATACCAATGTTGAGAGTTTAGAGCTGATTTAACCAGATACCATTGGTGCACCATCAGTCGTTCCTTATTCTCAGATGGAAGCTATCTTAGAGAAGGTACCATATTTACTTCATCATTTATCTTATTATCAACTAATTCAATCCTCCTAACAAGATTTCCTTATATATAGGTACTTAATCTTCCAGCTCCGAGCTACTCTTTCAACCTTGAAGAGTATCTAGATGAAGATGAAATCAGTTCATCAGCCACCTCTTCTAAAGAAGCTTTATCAGAAGAGACCAGAAATCGACTAAGCGATATATTGCCAATGCTTGAGAAGAATATAGCCGATTTGGTCTAAGATGCGGATTCAATGCAGAGAGTCTCCTTGGCCTTTAAGGATAATTCATCCCCGGTTCTTACCAAGGCCTTGTCATCTTTGTCTATCATCAAAGATCAAGCCCCAAAGGTGAAAAAGGCTCAGAGGAACCTATCTAACCGTGAAGCTTTATCGGCCAAGAAGAACTCCAACAGGCAAGAGGCCAAAGAGCTGACACAGCTGATTGATGATTTGAAGAATTCCTCCCTCAGGATCGATCCAGAGCTGACCCAACTGGAAACCAAGCATGCAGAACTTGAGAAGGAACTGGAGAATGTGAAAGTTGTCATCGATTGCCATAAGTCTAACCTGGCTCAAATACCTAATGCCATTAAATAGAAGAAACAAGAACTGCTGGCCAAGGTCAGAGAAGGTAGGGCCATCTACAGCAGCCTTGAGGATATTCCTGGATCAGCCGAAGAAGACAAGCAACAAATCACAGAAGTCGATGCTATCTGGCTAGAAGCATTGAAAGCAATCCAGGATGTTCTAAACTTGTAATATGCAAATCAACATGTGTTTTGTGTGGAACCAGTGATAATCATATTTTCTGTTGCCTTATTGTATTTCCTGCCTCGGCTAAAGAGCTGATTTGAAAATAGCCGATTACAGACTTTTAACCTTAATCCGATTAAGTCTAAAAACACAGCCTTTATCAAGAAAACCCCTCAATCTTCTATCCTCAGTCATCAACGCCGCATTCTCTTTGGCATTAGTGAGGTGACGCTTTGCCTCTTATTAATTGTGGTTGCCTTTTGCATGTCCCAAGATGTCCACCACCTCGCTTCGTGGCTACAAATACCAGTTGAGTGCTTTGGCCTTGAACACATCTATACTCTCAACCGCTCCTGTTCCTTTGCACTTCTCCACCTTTACAAACCCTATAGCGGTTTTCTTTCCCCTTTTCATAGATCCAATCAACCTTATGGCCGGTAAGGACAACCGGTGCAAATGCGCGGCGGAGGAGGTTTCGGAGGAGGATCTACCGATGAGCTAGCGCCTCCGCCGTATGAGGTAAGGGTCGATATCTTCTGCTCATGGCAATGGACTTCTCTAACTGGTTTATAGGTTCGTCTTGAATGACAGCCTTCGTCCGCTTCCTCCTAGGGCCGGCGAGCCCTCCAATGCCATATCTAATGCTGCCTCTACACCGGACTTGTCGTCGGACTCCTCTGATTCTTACAATGGCGACGACGCCCGGCGTTTCCTCCAGGAGTGGAGGGCAGCCTAGGACCGTTATTCCAAGGCAACTCGAGAAAACGGTCAGCTTGAGATCCGCCTCGGGGTCTCTCAAGTAGCCCTTCACGCCACCGAGGAAGAGGCCAGCGCTGCTCGGGCATGGCTGGCTGAGTCTGACGCCATGGTGGCGAGTAAGATAGACTCCAAGGACACCTTTATTTTGACTTCCACTTTCCTTATCTTGATAGCTCTTTTGTTTCTGTGATCGCCAGCCCTGACGGTATAGTTGGAGTCCCTCCAACTGGCGGTGAATGTGGCTACGGCGGTCGTCAATGCCTAGGGCCCCCTCATCAACGCCCGCCTCCACGACGTCCTGGCTCACGTCCAGGAGATCACCCTTCATGGCGTTCGTCATGGTGCATTGGTGGCGCTGGCCGCGGTGCAAGTCCAGACCGAGTACGAGCTCCATACCATGGAGACCATTTTCCCGATGGGCGATGGCCCCGAGGAGCATGAAGAGTTGATTGAGGAGTTCGTCGATGCAGCGGAGGCCATCGTGGACATCACATCTGCTCAGGATGTGATAAACAACGTTTTTGATTAGTTTGTATTTAGGGCAAACTAATCAATAAAGTCTCTGTTTTTTTTCATGATCGTATCTTAGCGTACTTCTGCAATGTCTTTGTATACATCATGATTGTTTCTGTGTTTGTTTTTGCTCTATAGGCGATACATCTCGTATCGGCTTTTCCCCCTTTTTGGGTTAGTTTTGAGCTAAAGGCGATATCCTTCTGGTACCGGCCATTAGAGCCAACGACTGAACGAATCGGCTATCAAATGTCAATCCAAATGCTAAGATAATATTCTTCTAGACATTTTCACTGATCGCTTCTTGATAGGTTGCACCAGAACTCTCTAGACTAAGGATCAAACAATTGATCGATCTGGGCCAAATATCTCATTAAGCAAAACAATCTTTAAATTTCCTTTAATAAATCTATCAACTCTGGCTTGTACTTAGGATCCAACTTAGCTCTCACATACGTTGGCTTAGGCCTATCTCCAGGATCAATGTCTATCTCCTTTAATCCACCGGCCGACGTAAAGCCATGTCCTAGTTTACCATCTGTGACATCTATTGGATTATCCATTAAAACAAACTCTCAGAGCCGATTGCTTGGATCGGCTGTTGGCTTTCATCACTGATCTTAATGAAGCCTCCTTCCCATAGCTTGCCAGAAAAATACTCAAAGTCTTCTAGCTACTAATATACTGGATCGGCTGTTGCGATACTCACAGATTCATCAGCGCGAACCAACTCAACATCATCTCCATGCCACTGAATCAAACATTGATGCATAGTTGATGGTACACAACAATTTGCATAAATCCAGTCACGACCAAGGAGTGGACTGTATGAACCTTTTTCATCAATGATGAAGAATGTGGTGAGCAAAGTCTTACTTCCGATTGTCAATTCGATGTTCATTGCCTCCCTGATCTTGGATGCATTACCCCCAAAATCCTAAAGCATCATGTCGGTCTCAATCAAATCTCCTGGTCCCTTGCCAAGTTTACAAAAAGTGGTGTAAGACATAAGATTGACAGAAGGACCTCCATCCACCAACATCTTGCTCGTCGGCTTCCCATCAACAAAACCTTTTACATATAAAGCCTTTAAGTGCTGATGCTTGACTGGCTTATTGAATATAGCCTGCTGTATCACTGTCAACTTGGCAACTATCTCCTCATACTCCAATTCATTGAAATCTGAATAGACTTCTTGATCTGCTGGAGCCCTGAATTCTGATGGCAATAGAAAAGCCATTTGAATATTAGTCGATGGTTGACCCCTATCGGCTGTTTGTTTAGCACGCCACACTTGAGGTCTACCAGATGCCTGAGCCTATTCTAGCTCTCTGTTCCTTAGGTGTTGCACCCTTCTTTTCTGGCTTCTTGTCAATCCTCCTGGACGCCATCACCCTTCCTGCCAAACATATTCTTCTTCATTATCTTCTTCATAATCAGCCCAGTTTTGATCAACAACTCGCTTTCCTAGCCAGTCATGAACACTTCTAATTTTTAAGCACCGATCCATATTATGATGATACTCATCTCGAGCATAGATAGGCCGGCTGTTGGCTTGAGATTGCCTAAATTCCCAATATTGCTCACTGCACTCTGGGCTATTATTTCTAGTAGGCAATTTCAAACCTTCATTTCAACAATGTATGAAGAAAGGACAATTCCAATATGATTCAGCTTGCTTTCTTTCATACCTCTCTTTCTCTTATTGACACTGGTATTCTTTCTCTTCTAACCAACGCTGATAATCTTTTCCTTCTGCCGCTGTCATTTATTCAACAAAATTCGAGATGTAACATGTGGCCTTATCGCCCCGTCCCTTGACGTCTCTCCTTGCTCATATCGGCTCTTCTATTGGTCACGATGTCTTTTAATCTTTCTATATTCATCAGCCGATATTTGTATCTTTGGGTCGATGGTTCTGGCTTCTTTGGCCCTAGTTGATGTTAGGACTATAGTCTTCCCTTTGAGCAACCTAGCATCAACCAAGTTCTGATCTCTTGGGAAAGGATTATCATCAACTTTCATCTTTCGAGGTGTATCGAATTTGAGCTTCCATTGCTGAATAGCCTTCTGTATTTGTTGTTGGAAAATTCTGCACTCATTAGAAGAATGAGAAGTAGCATTATGAAACTTGCAGAACTTCTTATTCTTCAACTGATCAAGAGGCAACATAACATGATTGGCGAGCAACTTGATCTGTCCCTTCTCAAGCAAGAAATCGAAGAGCTTGTCCGATTTTGTGACGTCAAAATCATAGCTCTCTTCGACTCCTCTTCCCCAAGGATTTGGCACCATCAGTTAGATTTAATGAGAAGCACAAATTTCTGGTCTCTCAGAATCTCTAAAGAAACTCGGTGCCCGATTCATTAGTTCTCTGCCTTATGGCCGTCAAATTGGTAATTTCCTTTTCTCCTGTCCTAGTATAAAAATATGTATGAAACTTCTTCTCTAGGTCAGCCCAATTGGCAATGGAGTTATCTGGCAGCGATGAAAACCAAGTGAAGGCTGGTCCTGACAAGGACAAGGAGAAGAAACGAACTCGATGTGCCTCTTCAATGGATGCTTCGCCTAGCTGTGTAAGATACCGACTGACATGTTCTATTGTGCTTGTGCTATCTTGGCCAGTGAACTTGGCAAACTCTGGGAGCCTATAATTTGTAGGAAGAGCGACCAAATCATACCACTCTGGATATGGGCGTTTGTACAAGAAGGTCTGCCCTTTTGGCTTCAAACCGAACTGATTCTTCATCATCTCGGTTACTCTAAGCAGCAAATCATCAGCACTTGAATCTAGATTTCTTTGCAATTGCTGACCCATCTGTGGATTAAAGTTTTGGGTACCTTGATACCCCGGATTTGGAATCATATGAAGAGTATTGTAATCTATTCCATAATGATATCCTTGTGGAATCTCTATCTACTGGGTCCTTTGCTGGTTTGCTGCTTGAAGTCTCTAGTTGTAAATGCTGGGGTCTGTATCTCTATGAATCTTTGAACTGATGGCGCTATTTTTTGAGCCAACAACGGTATTTGGCCTGATGCGCCAAAATTAACCATTTGATTCTAAACTTGCCCCGTCGGCTGCTGCACACGCTGCACTAACGATCTAGGATTATACTGCATCTGATTAGTAGTAGCACCTTGAACTTGCTCAGATGAGCTCTGAACTGCCTGGACATCATCATTACCAGCTAGTGCTACTTCTTGATGGCTAATGCCGGCTTGATTAGTCCCCTGAGTCGACGGATGTGGAATATTGTAGTAAGCCGATCCAACCTGGTCAATTGGATATCCATGAAACACCTCTTTCATGGTGTTGTGGAATGTGTTCAAGAAAATTGTATTGTGGTTCAATATGGCATCATGGACATATTTGTTTACAGCCTCTACGAAGAAACGCCTATCCTCAGCTTCGTCTGTATCTGACTGCCCATGCAGCAAAACTCTTAGTAGTGGATATTTTTGAACAACTTTATTGTCACGTGTCTTGGTGTAGGATAACAAACACTTGTTCTGAAATTCTTCTATAGCTTTGCTGATGACATCTTTATCTTCATCAGGTTGGTTCTCATAAGGCACCATAAGAATGTCACTATTGTTGTAAGTCACCATGACGATTTTGGTGTCCCACCAAGCATGCCAGAACATGTGTCGGCGCAAAAACATGTCGATGTGCCTGGCACACAGCAAGCCAGAAGGATCTGCTTGATGGAGCAAGGCTGGAGATCCGCTTGGCTTCAACGCAGGGCTAGCCGATCTTACGAATTCCTCTCGAGGCGTGCCAGTCAATTTGACCTACAATTGACAAGGAGAGAAAGTTTATCAGTAATTTAAGGTGGAACATGCCGGTCTTTGCCTAGATAGTTCCAAGTGTGCCTCTTCGGGAGCAGCCAGACAGGAAAAATCGACTAAACGGCCGATACGGGGATAAATCGGCTGTTATGGACTATAAAGCTCGTGGATTATGATTGATTTTATGTTGACAAGCACAATACACATAGATTTAAGTAAAATCATCAACTAGGTGGGTATTACCAGTGTAAAGCATTGAGCCAATGAATCTAACGAGAAAGGAGATAACATGCGAACAAATCGACTGTCTAGTACAAATGGATCTACAAATGCTTTGAATCTAATCTGTTACCATCAACAATGAGGTTTGACCGGATCGATGGCAGCTATGATTATAATAACAAACCAAAACCAAAGAATCCATAAAACCATCTATACATTGATAGGCTTTCCGAAAGACATGCTATATGTGTGAAAGCATCAGGCGAATCGGCTAAAATAGCCGATTCAAGTGGAAAAGGGACTACAGTATGTGAACAATCGACTATTTAACATGGACAAATCTATGAACTCATCAGACTTAACCTGTTATCTCTAATAGTGGGGTTCAACCGGATCGATGGCAGCCATGATAAAGACAACAAATCAAACCTTTAAAGTAAACAGATCTATTCACATTCAATAGAATCATAGAGACACACTATAGGCGTTAAAGCATAGGCGATCAGCTATTTAGCCGATGCAGGCATAGCAAACAGTCAAGGTCATACCTGATCGAGAACAAATCTACCAACTAGCATCCTCCGATCTAAAGTGCCATCAGTGGGGATCGACAGGATCGTTACAGCCATATTAGCGAACTATGGACCTGGATTGAACTAGCCAGCAAACCTCCTCAAGATCAGACATGCCTTAACCGCGTACTATGCACATCAAGATCGAAGTAGAACAGCCGATGAAACATAACCCGTTGCTCAAAGTAAGAAAAATCGTATTGTAACAAAACAAACGATGAACTAAAAGGATGTGAAGCCGATATAGATCGATCTCGATCGGGCAGGTTGATGTTGCTGAAACTAATGGCAATAAGAACATCAGTAAGATCGGTAACTTAACGAATCTACCCAAAGGATGCCACTCTTAGGTAGAGGTGATGACTTGACCTTAATCTATTTCGAGCGGTGGAGGTCGAACTTAACCGATGCAGCCGTACTTGGACTAGATAAGAATAGATAACTAGCTTATGCTAGAGCTCGCAGTGGAGGTCAGACTTCACCGATGCAGCCTTACAAACCAAAGTATAAGCGATGACGGTACTTATAGACAAGTCGGAGGTCGGCCGGACCGATGCAACCCTGCTTATTGAAGAACTCACCAAGATCTACACTACTCCTACTCCTAAGGATTGGCGTAAAGCCAAAAAAGTAATTTGTATTGATTGATTGGATGTCCTTTTTACAATAGCCGGGGTTCAATATTTATACCCGGAATCGAAGCATGAATCCTACTCAAGTACGACTCATTACAACTTTGGTATTAAGAGAAAACATTCCTAATTTAAGATAACTTGGACCCTAATCTTTCCCTTTTTTAGAGTCCGACATGTCTTTTCAACGCCAACCATAGCTCATTGGCGTTATCTGCTGATGTAATCCAAAGAGAGCCGATTCTAGTGCCGCATTTGAATCAGCTGATGTCGATCTTTATGAAATCGATTCCTTGATGACACAATCTTAGAAGCTTTGAGTTCATGCGCTCTTCTTCCCAAATTTTGGTGTAAACAGAAGGTGCTACTGACTTGGACAACAAAAATTGATGAAAGCAAGACATCAAAATTGCAAAGAATCTAAAGACATTTCAGTAAGTAATGATACAGAGTTTTTCTCCAAATCAACACTAATTCCCATACAGCCATACTAATCTTGTTTTTAGCTTCTCATATCATAGCATCTAATTACACGACCACGAAGCTAGCACATCACATCCTAATTGAAAAAAGGGAAAATTGGTTGTGTAGCACCCAAAGATCACGTTCTCCATAAAATACCACCTAAAGTTTACGCCCCCGTGAAATAGCACCGAAAGGATCCACCGTGAACTAGAAGTAGCATTCCATCAAATTTTGCATACAGAAATGTTAACCTAAGCTAAAACCCAGACATGAAATTACATATTTGCCCTTACCTTATCCTATCTCACCCATCTGAGACCGGAAGGCACTCAAGCCGCTCGGTTCTCAGCTCGGCGCGCTCGCTCACCGCTTCCGCCACCGCCGCGGGTTCCAGCACATGGGTCAGGGCATTGCCTCTGTCGACCACCACGTGGGTCTGGGAACCACCTCCGCCGGCCATCGCGCTGCGTGCACAGTGACTTAGCCAGGTCACCGGGCACCCCTGCGCGGCTCCTCCTCCAGGTCGCCAGCATCCCCTACACGGCACAGTGCCTCCGCTAGGCCGCCGGTGTCCCTGCTCACCACCTCCGCTGGCCACCGAATGCCCCTCCACACTCGACTACGAATGCATGAATCTGAGATGCCCGATGGGTAAGAACAAAACCTTATCTATCTACTGTATCTCATAGCACAATGAAAATTAGTTGCGGCATGCGATTGTTTGTGATATTCGGTTCATTTGTGTGTGCGATCTGGTATGAGGATGGTCAGTGATGAGAAAGGACTTTTGGAAGCAATGCTAATTTGTTTGCACTTCTACTATTTTCAGGATCGATCCGACGCCGGTGACTGGTGCTGTTCGCGGAGGCGATGCGGGTGGAGAGCGAGGACGACTCGACGGCCATGCCTAGAGGGCCCTCTAGGCGCGGGAGGTGGGGGAGATGGCCGCCGAATCGAGCTCGGTGGCGGTGACCAGGTGGCGTGGTGATGAGCCATGAGTGATTACGTGTCCAAGGTGCCATCGTCATAAGGTAGTAAAGTGTCGTTCAAAGCAGCAGTGGTCCTTGGATCAGATCTTCTACACCTGCCCAGATCACAATGTAAGTTAGGTTTGCCAGTTTGAGTTCAGTCCAAATCCGAGTATTAGAGTCCAAGTTTTCAGTATGTGTGCTTTGTCTGTTTGATGAATCTGTAGAAGGATGGAACTGGTTGCACATTTTTTCTTTGGGAGGCAGGATACATCAACCACTTCGATACAGAAGCAGCAAAAAAGGCAGCTGGGATGCAATCTGATGAAGTTACTAAGAGCCTGTTGGAGAAGAATGTCGACCTAGGAAATGGAGATGCCACAACTATTGAAGTAGAGCATGCCACAGCTGTTGAAGTAGAGCTTAGAACTTTGATCAATATAGGATATGATATTGTAGGGCTCTTGAAATGCATTCTCTGTATGTGCTTGATAATTGTAGTTGTGCAACTGCTGCTAGTGTTTGTTCAGATGAAGAAGTGAATGGTGAATGTAAAGTAGGTTTTGGGAGTAGGAATGCTTTTGTTTTTGTGTGAACTTGTAATATTTCCATGTAAGAACTGGTAATGCTTTATGGTATTGATCATGTATGTTATCTGACTGAAATTTGTGGTATTTGTGACTGTAATTTCATAAGAACACATTTCACTTATGCAAACTGCATTGTGATGCTTGTAAGACCTCTGGCCAACTCTGCATTTTTCAGACTATCTTGTTCACTGTTCTCGGCTCAGTTCTCTTGTCTGAAGATGTAAAAGGGCTAGAAAGTAATGTTTCACTGCTATCGCTGGTAGTCTTGGATGAATGATCTTTCTCTGGAGTGTTACCGCACGTATTAGGAACTATAGGCTGTTGTTGCTTCATGCTGTTGGTTGCAATTGACTTCTCCAAGCTCTGTAATTTAGCTACACCAAGCTTTGCAATTCATAGTTTGGGGGCAGAGCTGTGGTGCAGGGCTATGCACAATTCATAGTTTGGGGCAAATCTGTTCTCTCTATTGCAAATAAACAGTTATACATTGTGTGGCACCATTACTATTCTGAACATTAGTTTCATTACTGCCTTCTGAATGATTTAGTCATGAAGTTGTACATCCAGTCATGAAGTGTGTAGCCTAAGATAATGGCATTGCATCACATGCATACATCCATCTATACAAGATGTCTAGACTTTTGACATGCATACTAGTGTTTATGCATTACAAAAGATGTTGCTATCCACAAAAGCAACTATACTGCTACCCTATTCCATGTTGCTACCAACAAAAGGCAACTATATCGCTTTCCAGTCACAAAAGTCAGGTTGGCATGTCCACAATTTCATGCAGCATTTTCAGCTTTGGTCTTCTTCCCTTGAACCCCTCCAGTCTTCTTGCCCTTCTTCCCTCCACCTTGTCCAGCTTCTTTGCTCTTGCCTTGAACTCCTCCAGTCTTCTTGCCCTTCTTCCCTCCACCTTGTCTAGCTGTGGTCTTCTTATTCACTACTGGTCTTGCAGTTGGCTGGTTGGACTGAATGAAGGTAGAGTCTAGCAAGGGTCCTAACTGCTGATTTAGGCTACTGCATTGAGTGGGCTAAAGGTGGCATATTGAGATTAGTAGAGTTAAATTGGTCATGCAAACAGTAGAGTAAAATTGAAATCACACAAACCTGAGAAAGCATCTATGAAAGCATTGTTTCCTATGTCATATCTTCTTGCATTGGGTAATAAAAAGGTGGTGGTGCCTCGGCCTCTATGTCATCCTACAAGAACAGTAATGTTAACAACTAAAAGGATGACTGTCTAGTGTAACAGAACATAACATAGTACATACACCATGGTCATCAGTAACTATTGGAGGTATTTCTTCAATGCCACTTGGACTGATGCCTGCCTTCTTCAATTCACATGTCCTCACATTGTGATCTAGTGATTTGCACCAACTGCAGCGCATTTTGGACCCATGCTTTGTTAGCTTAGGTCCATTTCTTTCTTGAACCTCATATGCTTGTTTTTCCTTGCCTTTGGTGGCCTCCCAATCCTTTTCTCATAAACTACTGGAGCAACTGGAGGTCCATCAGTCTTCTCCCAGTCAGCCATGTCCTTACATGGCCAAATGTTGTTGGCATATGCAGTTGCAAAAACTTCAACAGAGTAATAGGCAGGGATCACTGTCTCTGGAGGTATCCTCTCATGTCTCAAGCAGGAAATGGCATGGGAACATGGAATACCTATGAGATCCCACCTCCTACACTCACATTGCTTGTTGACAATATCAACAATGTATGTGTTTTCCTTGGACTACACTTGGAATATTCCCTGGACAGCAGGCATGGTATAGCAAATATTAGCAAATTCAGCATTCTTGGCAATTTTTTCCTTATCTTTGGGCAAATAGTTCCAACAAAGTTTTCTGCTTCCTTTTGTTTGTTGTAGTGTCTAGTCATTATTTGGTTTTTGATCCTCTCCAACATACTTAGGATGGGTAGCTCCCTAGCCTCTAAGATGTACTTGTTAAAGACCTCACAGTTGTTATTGAGCAACACATCACATTTTGGGAAAGTGCTGCAAAAGGCTCTGACCCAGGTATTTGGTGCCATTTGCTCCAACCATTGGTGGGCAGCTGCATCTATTTCCTTCATTTTCTGCATGTTCTTCTCCCAATGCCTCACATAGGTGGACCTAGCACATGTCCATAGCTGGTTTTTGAGGTTGTCACCTTTGAAATGGACTTGGAAATTTTGGTTCAGATGCCTCACACAAAATTTGTGCTCAGCCTCAGGGAACACTTGTGCCACAACTGGGATAAGACCCTACAAAAATACAGTGGTAATGTGTTAGTGAACAAACATGCAACTCTTATTAGTCACTGATTATGCAGAAAACTTTGTGCAAATGTTATTTTACCTTTTGCTTGTCTGTCATGATAGTCCATGGGAATGTGTTGTCAATGCGGAGGTCATCTTTCAGGCTATGCAGAAACCATTTCCAGGACAAGAGAGATTCAACTTCCACCACTGCAAAAGCAATTGGGAAGATGCAGTCATTTGGATCCATCCCTACAGCAGTAAGCAACTGCCCTCCAAACTTTGTCTTCAGGTGACATCCATCCAAAAAGATAATTGGTCTGCATCCACTTAAGAAACCTCTTTTGCAAGCATCAAGTGATAAGTAACAACTACTAAATGCCCGTTCTGTTAGATTAAGGTAGAAGCTGCTACTAGGATTGGACCTTCTCAACTCTTGCCCATAATCCCACAATTGAGAGTACTGCTTCAACTCATCACCATATATAGTCTGTAATGCAAATTTTCTTGCTCTCCAGAGCTTGGTTCTAGATGGAGTAAGGTTCCATTCCTTTTGAACAGTTGTTGCAAAGTTAGGTAGGGTCATCTTGTTGTCTGCCCTAAATGTTTCCAAGTACTTCTCTGCAAGCCATTTGGAGGTACAAGTCTTGATCATCCACTTTTTCTGGCAGTTGTGATGGCCATTGTATGTCTTCACTAGAAAACAATTTGTCCTACTGTCCATGGATGCATAGAAGTTCCATGGACACCCTTCAGCACAATGAGCCTTGACTCTCTTCCTATCATTTCTGGGCATTTTGATCTCTACCCTATTCCTAATGCTATACTCTATGATGGCCTTCCTCACAAGCTCAACTGTACCAAATACTTGCTCTACACTAAATGATGGATTCAGCAAATCTTCCAGCCAAAATTCGCTAAACCTGTTCCTATTGCTACCTTCATCAGAATCTGCCAAGTCAATCTCTTCCTCTTCTGTTGATTCATCCTCATCTCCAACTGACATATTCATAGATTGCTTCCTCTTGAGTTTGTTGTCCACAGCCTTCTTCCATTTGAACATTTTACAACCCTTAGTTGCCCCTTTATCAAACACACCAGCATCGACATTGTCAGCAAATAGGTCATCATCAGAAAATCCAATCTCATAATCACTATCATTAAAGTCTGAGTCATCTGAACTACTATCATCTGCCTCAATGTCATCATGTACTGGATCTTGGTTCCACTCAGTGGCCTTCCTCAGGTTTGTGTAAAACACTGGCAATTTCTCCACTTCCTTCCTTTCAACTGTCACAACCTTAACAGGACTAAAGACCTTGGGCAAACTACAAACAGGATTTGCTACAATGTCATCCTAATTGATACCAGAACAAATCATATCATGATGATCAAGATAAATGACCAGGTTCCTCACCCTATCAATCACAGACATCATGACCATTGTGTCACTATTAGTCTCTATAAGTCTCAAACCATCTGTTATTGTCTTCCCTGGCAATAACCAATGCACCTTCAGTGTACATGATTCCTTATCATAACCTAACTCTTCCACAAAGTCCTTTATCCATAGGGGTGACCAAGTATCAGCATCACATTGATCAAACCAGTAAATTTTTTCATCGAGGTAAGCACGGTTCTCCCAAACACCAACAAAAAAACCACCATGATGCACCTCTAGACTGAACTGGTTAGACCCTGGACCTACATTTCAACCAATTTCCATCATTCAGTTCAAAATTTTTCTCATCCATACCAAGAACCCTAGAAGACCGCCATTCATGCCTAAAAATCAACTACTTTCAAATGAAAATGGCCTAAATCTACCGTAATGTCCACAAATCCATAGCAAACAATCAATAGAGGTCCAGATGAAGATAGGGTTTCTTCAACTCACCATATTCAGGCGCTGGCTCTCCTTTCTGATGCAATTTGGCGGCCATCTCCCTCACCGCCCGCGCCTAGAGGGCCCTCTAGGCGCGGCTGTCAAGTCATCCTTGCTCTCCATCCATGCCGCCTCCACGAACAGCACCAATCATCGGCGTCGCCATGCTCCGCCCCTCCCCTGTTCCCTCTTTTGTCAAGGTCCGTTCGAGAGAAAGGAAAGGAGTGAGGTGGAGAAGATGAGATCGTGCGGGGGGTTTTGGCTAAAAAGCAAGTACCTGCCGACGGTCACATGTGCCTCACGTGCGTACGTGGACAGCCACGTCGACTACTTGACACCGCCTGGGCTATTTAGGACCTACATGGACTGAATTAAGTAGATTGGGGAGCCAACAGTGCGATTTCATAGTTTGGGGACCCAAACGAAATCAACCCAATACTTTAAGGACCGGTCGTGTAATTTACTCTTTATTTTTTCTTCTCCTCTAGAGGAGAGGGTAAGGGGCTGAGGGCCGATGGGCCGATTTGGGATTATACAATGTATGGTCGTCAGATGGCTTGAGAGGGCTTCTTTCGGCTGTAGCCGAAGAGGAGCCGTGAAGCTAGTTTTTATTGGTTTCTAATTTATGTTTTTTTACTATGTAGCATGTCTGTGCGTTGCTACGGGAAACTATTTTTTTATACTAAAAACACACGGATTATATGATAAAATAACAGTATTGTGAAATTAAATACCGATATTAAAGTGATATATAATCTAAAAAGCAAAGTTTTAGAAATGAACACGGTCACTGAGAGCGCGGCGTCGTAGGCTCACCAACAGATCTACTTTATAGACCTTTCCGTGCGTTGCAACGGGAACAAATAATGCCATCACATCCGTTGTGACAAGAACAAAATAATGCACGACAATTTTAAATTAATACGTGTGTTGTACAAATCCAGGAATCCTCTATTGTCCTTTCTAGCTTCACCTCGTTTGTTGTGGCCGTGTGGGTTGCCTCTAGAATATAGTATTCTTAATCCCATATCACGAGAATTAGCTCTTACCTTTGTTGAATACATAGATATCAAAAGTTCAACCTTCCAATCTGCCATTGTGCGCCTGCCACGCTAGCCGCCACCGCCACCACGGCCGCCACACTGTCCTGATCATGATGGCCCTCCACTCCCCACAACCGCGGTGGCTCAAGTTGTTTACGTGGAGGCGAAACATTAGCTATCAAAATTAGCATCTAACATGTTCAAAAAAATCAGCATCTAGCTCGTATTACATAAAGATTGGATCATGTCTCTAGTAGAAATACAAAAACCATGAATAAACAGGTGCTAACACCAGGTGCAAAGATTGACTTGGAGATGCAAATAATTGTTTCAGGGTAAGATTCAACCATCTGCAAGGAAAACTTCTAGAAATCAACATATTTCTAAATTTGATTGAAACCAGCAATCATAACTTGTAGAGCTCAACAAATAGAATGGAGCTTTAATCTTGCACCATTTTTTTCCCTATAGGTAGGATTTCTAAATCATACTCAACAACTTTTTAGTCGACTTATAGAAAAGGTTTGGAAAAAATAGTATAATATCAATGCATCTGCTAACTGAAAAGGAGCACCTAGCCACCTGTTGAATAGATAAAAGGAAAAAAATGTAGAATAGAGAAAAAAGTGGGAGTTGACCTTGAGGAAGCATTGAACTGTCTAGCAAAGTTCAGTGAATCCCCTGTCAACTGGTCACAAGGCAAAGTTCATCTCCAACTAATGTCCATCTTTGCACCTGGTGTTAGCACATGGATCATAAATGAACAAATTCATTTTCTACAAGCTCTGAAAAAAGGGGAATAAAAAAAATCCTCTGTTGATGTATCAGAATAGTCCATTACCTCTGTTGATGTAGTCTAGCTCCCCTGTGCTCAATGTGTCAGCCTGCAGCACGTACACTGTCGCCCTGCATCGTAGTCTAAGCATGCAGCCATGTCATCGGCATGATGATCGCGTCGGTTGTCTCTAAGATCTTCTCATGGAAGTACATCTGACGGCACCTACACACACATTTTTGTAGCATCCTAATTCAGAATTCAGATTACACACACATGGCACCATTCATTGTCATGTGTTCTCCAGAAGCTGAACTGCACTTACCTCCCAACATTTGTGGGTGTGCAGCATCTGCAGAGCCATCCCGCAAAGGCTCTTGATGTCCTTTGAGCTGTCCTAAAACCACTGTTTGTTTTGTCGCAAATGTCAGCATAATGTTCATGTATAAAATTTAGACATTTTTTTTGTCAAAGTTCATAGACTGGCCTTGCATATTCGGCTTGCCTAATGGTTAGCATGGACTATGTTCATGTTAGCAAAGGGAAGGTTTACTTCAGGCTGCTGTAGAGGAGATCGTTAACAAGTTAGCCAACTTTAACTGAAAAATCCTTATAAAAATATATAGAACAAAGAGTAGCTCAAATGCATGGAAAGAGAGAGAAAATAAAATGAAATCGGGATTAGAAAAGGATGGTTAAATGTCTTGCCAATTCATTGAAAAAAACATCTCTCACTGCCTCCTTGCATATAAGACACGACCACAAACTTTTCATGAGATATGGAAACAAACACAATGGTAAATCTATACTATAAAAGAGCGAAGGAATTAAAAATAGATTCTCACACAAATATGTTCTAACCACCTTGATTCTTGTCCGTTGGATCTACTTTAAACTCAGGTCCAACACATCTAAATCTCTCAGCCTGGTATGACAAGCGGACCCAGTCAGAAATTTAGTTGGAAACTCTTTACATTGACAACTTTCTGGCTCTTATAGGAAAAACATTTTTTTAAGCTATTCTTAATTAATTTGTAAACTCACGGTAGTTTTCTTTTTTAGGGCATTCAATGGATTTACAATTGATATGGCCAATGTAAGTTGATTTCCCTTCTGTAAACAAACGATGATTTCTCCTATATATGTATGTTACTGTAGTTCAGAACTGAGTGGTACAATGATGTATCTGACTTTGCATTATGTGTAGAGTACTTTCTGAAGACACTGGGTTGGAGAAAGGGATTGAAAAAGTAACCATAACTCTCTATTCTTAAGTCTTGGGCAAGGTCTGGATCCCATTTTGCTCAACTGGACAGCAAACAAGTTTATGAATAGAGTTGTTTTCTCAGCTCTAGTGTGTTTCCCTGATTATCTTTCATGTCCCTAAATATATATTTATTTGAAATTGGATGATTTAATGATTCCTGCATGCCCAAACTATTTTCTGCTCTTCCTTCTTGAGCAAGGTCTGGACTCTGAAGCCCCTTTTGCTTAACTGGTCAGCAAAGACAAGTTTATGAATCGAGTAGTTCTCTCAGCTACATTGTGATTCCTTGATGAGCTTTCGTGTCCCTAAAGTATTTATTTGAAATTGAGATGATGATTTAATGATTCCCACACCCTGATCTTGGAGAATGACCCGTATGAACTAGAGTGAGATATTATCCTTTTTATATTGCACAATGTTCTTACAAAAAAAACTATCTCTACATGTGCAAGTTTTGAAGCCAAAAAAAAGTTGTGAAGCCAACAAGAGCCAAACCTGCCAAGAAGCGGGCACAAGTAGATCAAGCACATAAGCAGAGACAAGAGGTTGACAAGAGGTTGAGTTCCTACAAGATCTTAGTGGGCTGCATGGTAAGTTTATTGAGAAAGATGATAGAGCCCACGCATGTGGACGATGGACCCCATCAGAATTGGACCTCGAGGGCCTTGTAACACCCCATGTTAAGCTTGCATTCTTGAACTTGCATTGCATGAGCATAAGCATCCTTCATGCATTTGCATTCATGAGCATGAAATGATACATAGTCTAGTTGTGTTTGTTTTCATAAAGTGCTTAAATTGCCTTGTGAATGCTTAGTGATCATGCTTGGTAATGCAAGTGGGTGTTGTTTGGTCACCAAAATGTGATAGAACCGTCCAATTTATACAAGATCAAGTACGGTTGTCCCCGCTAACACGTTGACATGTGCATACTTTCACTTATATAAACCCGGTAGTCCGCCGAGTGTCACGCAAGACCTCGGTAAATCAACATCACAACCAAGATCGCGTGATTAAGCAAATACACATCACATACGCAGAGTTGCAGTGGAAATAATATTACAAATGAGTTCACAAATAATAGTACAAGTTTGGGTTTCAAAACCGATTAGTGAAAACAACATAGCTTTCAAATGATTACATTAATATAAGTTCCAAATACTTGGCTAGCATAAGTGACATCCTCTGATAAAAGCATATAGATAAGAAATAAATATAGAGTCACCGAGCCCACCGGCGGTTAGCCACCATCTTCAGCAGGCCAAAACTTCACCTTCAACATGGTGGGATAAACCCTGAGTACTCGAATGTACTTAGCTAGACTTGCCCATCATAAACCAAAAATAAAGTGACACCAAAGAGTATGCAAGGCTTTATAGGTGGAGCTAGCTTGACAATATTTTGCATAAAAAGCAACTCATTTAGTTGAACAATTATACCTTGGTCATCAAGTTAATTATAGCTATTCATCTCTAGATTTGCAACTAACCTGTGCCAAACATGTGGTATATCATTTAATAGCATACAATAGTAACCATCATATTCCATAATACAATTACTACGATGTTGGGACTAGCCAAGTTTCTCACTACCCGGGAGAGACGGCGATTCGAATCGATTTCAACCAGCTGGGAATTTATTTCTAATACAAACCCAGACATACCTACGCTAAGGTAGTCTTAGGTCACCTTTGGTACAACTCAGGTCCACATTTCGCGGGTTCGCCCAGTGCCTCACAATCAGGGACTGACGGTAGCCAGGTTGTTCAAGCCATGCCTGCCCACGGTCCTGGACCAGGTCGCTCAAGTCATGCTTGCCCACGGTCTATTGATCCGCTCCCCGCACATCCTTACTTCCATCCAGAGTGCGCACTCTTACAGAGCGGGGCTTGGCCTGAGTTGAGCTACTCGGCTTCGCGGTCGGAATGAGTTATCCGACCAGCTAAGTGATAGGCATGCGTTCAATCTTGTCGGAAGCACCAACAACGGTACGGTCCTTAATCGACACAGACGGGGATAGATCCACACCCAAGACCTCCATGTCTTGTTGCTTCTCTATCGACATCCTGCCCGGTCTCCATTCATTATTAACACATGGTTATTTCCACGATAGCAAATATAGCCAACCGTGCTTTGGTATCCCCTATATCTCGCAGTTGATAGGAAATCACCCGACTTCTACCAGTCTAAGCATGGCTAAGCATATATTTCATCCTGGACCTACACAGGGTTAAAAGTATATTTCTGGACAAGGAAATTTATATCCATCAAGTGGTTTTAATCAACTCTTATAACCTAATGCATCAAACATAAAGAACTCAAGTGATATTTATAAAAACGTAGGAGGCTTAGAATGCTCCGGGGCTTGCCTGGGATCCAACACTAGGTTAGTGTTTGTTAGACGACACTTGCTTGGCGAGCATCTATCGTCCTAGCACTTGTCCAGTCCTTCCACCTTCGGGATAGGTCCACCATACACCGTCTTCGGGTTCGGCTCCATCATCACATCCTTCACGTGGTGCATCTAGCGTACCTAGATGAGATGCAAGATGCAAGATGCAAGTGCATGAGTATGAATAATGGTAATATGAGATGCCATAAGAGCATTCAAGGCAAACATAAGATCATGCAAGACATAGGCACCTAGAGTTATTTAACTAAACATCACCCAACCTATTATAGAGGGATAGCAAGCATATTAGGCATGGCACACAAGTGAACTTAAGTTTAGATAATGCACACATGCATCGATCAAGAACTAACCAACATGTTTAGCCAAAACAAGAGCAAGCTAAACCAATCACCTTGCACATGTATAGAAATCTAGACAGCAGCACAGCAGCCATTTGTTTTATCCATAATTGGAGATCAAGACATCCAAAGAAGGTGATCCTAGACTTTATGGAAATCTAATGAAATTGCCTACAACATTATTATTATCATCAAAAGCTTATTCCAAAGCTAACTAGGTCAAACATGCCAATGTTTCAGATCGGCACATAACTAGGACAGAAAAGTAGTGGTACTTTCAAAAATGTATAACTGGAGTTACAGACATCAAACAAGCATGAACCTTAACTTTATAGAAATCTTATGAAATTATCTAAAACATGTTTATTATTATCACAAGGTGATTCCACAATTAACAAGGTCAATCAAGCACCATTGAGCACCTCTGTCTAGACTTGGACAGATTCTGCCATACAACTTCTCAAGCTTATAACTAGAGATTTAGACCACCAAAGGAGTGATCTTTAACAATTTGGAAAGATAATGAAAATAACTACACTTGTTATATTATCTCCAAGACATGATTCAAAGCTTAGCTAAGTCAAACAACACAATCATTCAGATCTGTACAGAGAGCATGCAAAATCTGACAATGAGCTTGTAAAATCTATAGCTCCTAAATTATCAGGCCTATGGTCATGAAAATTTATCACAAGCTAGATTATGAAATTAACTACAACTTTGGTATTCACTACCACCATAGAAAACATCATTTACACCACGAAAATAATTGCACAAGCAAGACTGCATATGCAGCCCAAACGACAGTGGTACAGAAACTGATAAGAACTTCAGAGGAACATAACTGGAGTTCTAGACTTCCAACAAACATGAATAATAACTTTTCTGAAAATATTATGAAGTTACCTACAACTTTATTATTATCATATTAAGATGATTATACAGCTAACAAGGTCAATTAATCCAATGAATGCATCTCTGTCCAAAACATGGACAGAATCTGACATGCAAATTTAGATAGATATAACTAGAGTTACACATGCCCAATAAATGTGTCTATAGACTTTTTAGAAATCTTAGAAAATTCTAAACAACTTTGTTATAAACACCTAAAGCTAATTCTACTACTAAATAGGCCCCACAGTACTAACAAGGCAACCCTATCTGTGTTTGGGTAAAAACAGCCACAAAATTTTAAGCAATTATAACTAGAAATATACTTACCTAGAAATTATGTTATTTAGCTTTTTGGAAAGCTTAATAAAATTACTACAACTCATGTATTGTCATCAAGTCATGATTCACAACTTAACTAAGCCAATTAATTCAAACATGCAAGCCTATTTAGAATAAGAGCAAAGCAACATAGGGCAATTGTAATTTTTATAGATCTTAAACTATCAAGCCTGAACTCCTGAAATTTTTACTAGACATCAACTATCACCTGTGTAACACTCCATAAAAATTTCACATTTATTTGAGCACAACAACTACAGTTATGAAAAAGACAAGACACAACTAGTATTAAAACCTAACTGCATGAATCTATTTTTACAGCAAAATATTTAAACTAAAACATGCCATATTATAGATCTACTACATAGATAATTTCACAAGGATTCCAAAAAGTCCTCCTTTACTATTTTATGATTTTTCTACTAATTACTATGAATTTTCAAAGTTCATCATCCAAATCTACAAAAATCAAAGAAAAGGGAATGTAAATCTTGCATCGGGGACCCTGAAGTTTCCACAAATTAAACCCGAACAAACAGATCCTTTACTGCACTATTCATATGAGTCAATGATTCTTCACTAACCCCTTGGAAAACATCATATTCACGCGCGTGGTCCCCCATCTCCTTCCTCTCGCTGGCAGCGCACGGAGGCTGGCCGGCTCGCGGCTCCGGCCGGCTGAGGCGGCGCCGGCGGTGTGTTGCAGCAGGCTCTAGCTGAGGCGGATCTAGGTGCGCCTCCAGGTGACCGCAGCATGGCCAGAGGTGGCCTATGGCCTACTGGCCACGTGAGCAGGCGGAACGTCGGTGGCTGCTCAGGCGACGACGATAGCGGTTGTGGCAACCAGAAAAAGGGGCGCAGGAGGGGCGGCGAACGACGGCGAAGGTAGTGGTGGACTCAATAGGATGCGAGGGAGCCTGGAGACAGCGGGGACGCGGCGGCAGCGAGCTCGGCCTGCCGGCCATGGTGGACGCGGCCGCGCGCAGCGTTACAGAGGGGGAGAGCGAGAAGGGGCGAGTGAGGGAGAGTGCTGAGCAAGCGTGGAGGGCGCCGGTCTTCTTCAAATATGAGAGGGAGCAGCAGGGACATGTGGTGCAGAGGTGGGATGTGCGACAGCAATGGTGGGGCGTGCTCTGCTGCATGGGCGACGCGTCGACCTTCTGCCGAACACCTGGCGCGCGTCGGTGAGGGCGAGGTGGGGAGCCGATTTGGGCCGCTTTCGGGCCGAATCAGACATTGGGCCAAAAATGAAGTTTGAAGCCTGTGAACTGATCTTAATTTTTCATTTAGAGACCGTGGTCATTAGAGCTCTCCATTAGTGGTTAATTAAGCCCCAAGTTTATAGTGTCAATGACTTAACGAGGTTTAAGCCTTGCTCTGCTTGTGCTCCAATTACTTGGTCCAAACATGGTCAAACTGATCCCAACCTTTTGTATGTCCTTCTCCAAGATGTAAACTCCAACTTTTATTTTGGGGCCAAGTCAGGTTGCTTAACGAAAACACGAGAACGCGACATGCCAACACCGATGATGATGAATACCTGACTTAGAATATTTGTAAGTCTAAAAACAGCCGCTGATTCAATCTTTGAGCCTCTGTGTTGACTTATTTCCAAGCTGATCTGGCTCTTGGTCCAAAAGAAAGTTTGTTCTACTCCACTCAAACTTATACTTTTATTTAAGGTGCAACTCCATGCAAGCAATGTAAGTGATTGGTCAACACCGGTCAAAATAGCATCACGGTAACACTTAAATTAGAGTTTTAGACCGATTGAGGTATTTTCTTGACATGTGCTCAACACGAACCCTTCATGACTTTTGTTGTAGGGTTCAATTAGAGTCATTTGGGCAAGGTTGCAAGGTTTTGTTGACGATCTATAATCCCATTCACTTAATAAAGCAATCCAAGAAAGATTATAACTTATGATTTCATGTGACTTCTTGATTCCAAACTTCATGAAACTTTTCCACTGGTCTAGATGGATGCATGTTGATGTAATGTATATGGAATGAGCATGTTTAACCTTACTCTTGCATAATCTTAACAAGGGTCCACATGTAAGCAAAGGTGCGTTGTCCAAGTTTAAGTTGGAGCTCACTCTTGTAGATTTGATCTTGACACCTTCATCACCACTTAATATGTCATGTTTGAGCTCAAACCCATTGCTTAATTGGTGACAAACACCTAGGGTGTTACACAAAACAACTTAGACACACTTAGGATGGAAAATGGAACCAAGTTTATATTGGTGATTTGGTCCAAAAATGCTTTTAAGCGTTGATATGACTAGAAATGTCCTTTATCATGTTGAGTGTTTGACCTATCTTGACTAATTACTTAGAGAGCTTGCATGGTAGTGGACCCTAAATAAAAGTTGTAGTTTATCTCATGTAGAACAAACTTTGTTTAAGGGTCAAGAGTTGAATCAGTGCCTAAGTTAGTCAAATAGAGCTCCCAAAAATCAACTTCATGCTGTTTTGGAACTCCAAAAATTTGGCTGTCATAGCTGATTTCCAGTTTTGAGGTAGCTGACTTTGGAGCATTTTAGTTTGAAAACCATTTGGAATTTGGCCAAACTTCTTAAAGTAAACTTGGAGTACTCATGTAGCTCTACAAGATGGTGAAATTGGTTTACCAAAATGCACCCCGGTTTAGGAGTATTAGAGGGTTGAAAATCAGGTTTTAGACACCTACATCGGGCCTGAAACCAGCGTTTGCCTCCCGCGCCGCGTGGCGGCCGTACATCGGCACCTGCCCGCCCTGTCAAGCCAGAAGGGGGAGAACGCGGGCGACACACTCTCGCGCGCTCACTCTCTCGCTCTCCCTCTCTCTCGCCCGCGCTCACCGAAGCGGAGAAAAGCGCAGCGCCGCCGCCGTTGCGCCTTCGCCGGCCGTGCTAGCCACCTACGCTGCGCCACTCCTCGATTCATCTCGCCCACAGCTCTGCTGTGACACGCTCTATCGTATCAACCCTCTATCACCGCCGTTTGAGCCAAGGTGAGGCCCAATGTGCCATCACCGCGGTCGCCATGGTCGCAGTGCACCGCCGAGCTTGAGCTCACCGTGGCCAGGCTACCTCATGCATGCACTGCTATCTCTCTCTCCTGTTCCATAGTCGTTAGGTCTAGTGGATGTTGTAACCACTGGACTTTGGCCAATGCCGGCCTCGCCGAAGGAAGAACATGCACCGCACCACCATGAACGGGCCACGCCGCCGCCATGCACGTCACCGTGGCTGCCCTATCTTCTTCCTCTCTTGCTTCTAGGCGTTAGGGCTTAGCCTTAGGACGGTGAAGCTCAAATGGAAGATGGTTGAACAATGCCGCCGCCTGGCTCACCAGAACATCGTGATGCCACCATCGTGCCCACACCGCCGTGCTGCCATGCACGCGGCCGTGTTTCACCGGTGCCTCCAAGAGCCCTAATCCTAACCCTAGATCTCTGTTAGGTCACCCTAAAGCCGTAGCCAAGCTCGCTCGAGCTTGCCGTGGCAAGAGATGGCCAGACCACCACCACGCCTCTGCCATCTACCATGAGTGTCGCCGCCATGCCTAACCGCCATAATAGGTTCAACCATCTAGCTCTTTGAGTGTGGAATGACGAGGGGAAGTGGATGGTGATGACCGTGTTGCCGAAGACCTCGCCTTCGGTGAGTTCTTTGCCGATCAAGCCACGTCTCTGCCCTTTGTGGCTGATGGGTGGGGTCATGTTGACCTTGGGGCCCAACTGTCAGCGCCTAAGGGGTGTACTGCCCCGGGTGCGCTTAGCATTTACTAGGGCTTTGATGTTTTTCTTTTATTCTTTTACAGAATTTGATGCAAACTTGTAAAATTCATAGCTAATTCTAGGAGTGTCCAAATTGAGTGAACCAAATTTTGTTTGCTTCATCTTAATGAGTACTATCTGTGAAAAATATGAAACTTGGTATGTGCCATAGTTTTATACCTTGTTTAAATTATCTTGTTTATTACCTTTTTAATCTTGTAAAATGCATAACTTGAGTTTGGAAGATGCTAAAAATGTGATTCCAATTTTATTGGTCTTGTTTTGACATGCTGTAGATAGGAAAAATATTAAACCTATAGTAGGCATGCTTTGAGTATGACTTTGTAATTTAGCTTGATTAAATGCTAGTTTCTTGTGAAATTAATTATGGTAGATTTATGTAACTTATGGGCATGAAATTATTTTCGCGGCTTTCTTGCATTATGGGGAATGTAGGAAAAATAGTAAATCTGTTGCTTGACACTTTTCTCTATGATAAAACTATTTAAGTTGCTATAAACCTATGTAAATTGTCATTTTTGTAGAGGTTGTTGTACTTGTTCAAATGGCATGAAATTTAAACAGCAGGCTCTTGGGAGCATGTATGGTCTACTAAAATTTTTTCAGAATTTATTGAGCACTAAAAGTAGCGGTTCCAATTTTGGTCCAACCATTATACTTTTTAACTTGTTGGTGATATATATAACCTGCTGGTATAATTGGTTATTCCTAGTTTTGATTGGTTATATGCACTTAGTTATTTTTTGCTCTATAATTCACTTGCATCTAGTTTCTTGACTTGATTGCTTTGTGTGAGCTTGATGCTTGTTATTTAGATGCTTAGGCTAATTAAGATAAGTTGTTAGCTGCATGTTTAGGCCTCTTACTGATGATGAACAACTTTACCTTAGGTTGCTAGGAAGTGGTGAGTGTATGTTTCTTGTACTAGAGAAGAGATATGCACCTACTCAGTAAAATTAAGTTAGATATGCATTGCACCATATCATTCATATCATCCCTTGTGCATTCTATATATTTATCTATATGCTCATGCATATAGGATCGACAGAGAGAGTGACCCTGCTGGAGTTCCGGCTTGAAGGAGAGGAGACCCCGCAGGAGATCCCATAGCAGGAGGTTTCTAAAGAAGAAGGACAGGTCCAAGAGGAGTTGCCTGAGTGTCCGGACCACCGACCCTCGACCTATCTAAAAGGCAAGCCCCGGAGCATTCTAAGCCTCCTATGTTTTATAAATACCAATTTGAGTTCTTTATATTTGATGCATTAAGTTGTAGTAGTTGTTTGAAACACTCAATGCATATAATCTCCTTGTCTAGAAATATATACCTTGAACCCTGTGTAGGTCTAGGATCGAATAGATGCTTAGCCATGCTTAGCTCGGTAGAAGTCGGGTGATTTTTTGTCACTTGCAAGATATAGGTGGATACCGGATCACTGTTGGCTATATTTGCTATCGTGGAAAAGAACTATGTGATGATGTAAATGGAGGCCGGATGGAGTCTATGTTGTAGGTTGACTCATGTGATTCACCGATTAAGGACCGCATTGTTGGAGGCCCTCTTGTCATTTTGAACGCAGCCTCTCACTTAGCTAGCTAGATAACTCATTCCGACCGCGAAGCCGAGTAGCTCAACTCAGGCCGGGAGTCATTCTGTCCAAGTGTGCACACTGGAGGTTGTAAGGATGTGCGGGGAGCCGGATGTGAGCCCAAGGGCAGGCTAGGCCTAAGCATCCTGGCAGCTGGTTAGTCCCTGAGGGTGCGGCGCTGATTGAACCCACGAAGTTGAGTTCTGAGTTGTACCAAAGGTGACCCGACGTGACCCCGACGGTGGAAGTGTGGGTTTGTGTTAGGATTTTTCCTAGTTAGTTGCAATCGATTCGAATCTCCGTCTCTTTCGGATAGTGAGAAACTTAATTGAGCCCCTTCATCATAGTAACTTGATGAATGGTGATGGTTATGATGAATGTAAAAATATTACACCAAATATGGTTACTATTGTTTGCTTCATCTTAAATCAAGTGATTGCTATAGTACAGGTGCCAACCTAGACATGCTTAATTTTTAATAGGTATAACTTGTGCTAGAATAACTGAATAGATCAAGACATGTATTACTTCAGCTTTTATGCCAATGTTGTCAAGCCAGCTCTACCTTTCATAGCCTTGCATATTTCTTGGTATCTCTTTATTTTGGTTTATGATGGGTAAGTCTAGCTGAGTACATTCTCATACTCAGGGTTTGTTTTCCACTTGTTGTAGATGCTACTGTGTATCATGGTTATTGCAAGCACTGCTTCTCTCCAGCGGTGGACGAGGAGTGAGACCATGGGCATGTTCAGGATGCCTTTGTGGGCTTGATCATGGAACTGGCACGTATCTAAACCGTGTGTGTGATGGTTTCAAAACTATGTTGCTTCCGCTACTAAAATTGAACTTGGGTTGTAATAACTTTATTCGTACTCCAATGTATGTTGAACTACTTGCGAACTTTATGTAACATGTGACATGTATGTTGAATCATGTACGATCTTGGTTTGTATGTTGGTTATGTTTTGAGGTCCTTCGTGATACTCGACGGACTACTGGGTTTATATGGGCTCAAGTATGACAGCGCGACCGCTCCAGTGGTTGACATTGTACTTGTGCTCTTATAAATTGGTCAGTTCTGCCACATGCCTGAGCTCCGACGAGATATATGCACCAAACATAAGAGTGTCAAAAAATTTGGGAGGCGTATAAAGCTGGCAATTATGGCTTTCATTGTTAGCAATTGAACTCTAAAATTTGTGGGAAAAATGAAATGAAATGCAGATTTCTTCTATATCCTTTAGCTGATCCCTGACATTTGTCGTATGAAATAGCTGCTAAAAGAGTATAAACACCATGTTCAAAAAGATAGCTGGTGAGATCTTATTAATAATATTTGCCCATTCTATTTAGAGACTCTATCTCACCTTATCGAAGTAAAAACTCTGACACTCATTCGATATCCTTTCGCGTTTTAGCAGCGTAAATGATTTTTATCTATAGGTATGTTTTTTATTTACAATATAGCATGACCTAAAAATGTAAGGGTCATTGAAGCTTATGCTGGATGCCATGGCCATCGATGCGGGACGAGATAGGATCAGGGGTTGATGTCGACGGGAAGGGGCGGGGACGCCGGGGAGGTGGCGAATGGGGTGGGGGCGGCGTATTGAGACTGAGTCAAGAGGAGCCGAGGAGGATGGAGGGCCGACGGTGGGGCCACCTACTGGGTGGGGCATGGGATCGTAGGGGAAGCGATGGAAGCCGGAGTACACGGGATCGCACGAGCAGAGCAATAGGACAAAGTTGGATTGTCGCACCAAAACAGTGTCTACTCTTTAGTCTTTTTAGTTGGAAAAGATAAGAAGAGAAAATAGTTATTTATTATAGCGTTCAAGATTTATTAGAAGGCAAAGTTATTTTAGGAGGAATGTAGTACCTTGCTGCATTGCATATCTTGATTGAACTTTTAGATTGTATTTTGTCTCCAATCTCTAAAGGTGCATCTTGGAACATGTTTCATAATGTATTTGCAAAATATGTTTGTGCGTTGCGAAATTTATATCTTGTGTCATACGTTGTAACAAATTTTATAATTAGATTAGACTCAGTAACAAGGTTAGACGTGGACTATTCTAACTTGTATGAACATGCATCGCGAGTTTGGATCACAAAGGGGACAATAAACCAACTAGGACTCTAATTTCTAATTCATCCTGGTCATAAGTTCGGGTCACGGGACAATAAATTAAATAGGACTCTATCTAATCTCTAATTCATCACATACTATATTACTCTTAGTAAAACTAGTTACGACTCTTTTGCTTTGGAGACCGGAGGGACACATAGAATAGTGAGAGAGTATGTGATGGACAAAAATAATAGAAAAGAAACTTTAAAAACACATGCACGGTGAAGAATCTTTTCTCCATATCTTCTTTATTTTAATTCGAATCTTGTTTATTCTTATTCCATTATTGGATGAAAAAATATATAAAGGGAGTGGACCCAGTGCAGAGAGCTCCTGTTCTGTGCAGGGTCTGAGGTAGGGTGTTAGTGGATAGCCTTACCCTCACTTGTGCAATGCGAGGAGACCGTGACTCGAACCCAGGACCTTCCGGTCACAGGCGATAAGACTACCGCTTGCCCTTCAGATGAAAAAAACATATGACAAAAAGAAATCGCATGAACCTAATATGATCCAAAAAATATTATTTATTTTAAACACAATACTGTATTTATTTTTTTAAATGTAGAAATATATTATTTATTATGAACGTAATATTATGTATTAGGAGCGGAGGATCGGTAGAAAAAAATTATGAAAAACCTAGTGGGATCCGAAAAAATTCTGACGAAGCGCGGAGAAAAAACAAAACTATTGAAAGGTCCTAATGGCTAGAGGGGGGGAATAGCCTATTAAAATTTCTACAACAACACTAAGACAAATGATTAGTCAATAAGATGGCGACGCGAATTTTGCGCTAGCACTATACTTGGGGTTGCAAGTCACCTACCAAATTCTATTTTCTTTGATCTCCAGTATATCACAATAAAGTTATGTCACTAATATACACCTAGGTGATCAATCTAGTGAGAGTAATACAATTAAATGATACACTATCTAGTCTTAACTACCACTAGCTCTAGAGAGGTATACCACTGTGGCAAGTGACCAATGAGTGAATAAGAATGAATACCAAGGAGACAATCAAGACACAATGATTTTTCCTCCGAGGTTCACTTGCTTGCCAACAAGCTAGTCTCCGTTGTGGCGATTCACTCACTTAGAGGCTCACGCGCTAATTGGCATCACATGCCAAACCTTCAATAGGGTGCCGCACAACCAACACAAGATGAGGATCACACAAGCCACGAATAATCCACTAGAGTACCTTTTGTCTCTCTACCGGGGAAAGGTTAAGAACCCCTCACAATCACCACGATCGAAGCCGAAGACAATCATCAACCTCCACTCGATGATCCTCGCTGCTCTAAGCCATCTAGGTGGCAGTAACCACCAAGAGTAACAAGCCAAACTCATAGCGAAACACGAATACCAAGTGCCTCTAGATGCAAACACTCAAGCAATGCACTTGGATTCTCTCCCAATGTCACAAAGATGATGAATCAATGATGGAGATGAGTGGGAGGGCTTTCGCTAAGCTCACAAGGTTGCTATGTCAATGCAAATGGCCAAGAGAGTGAGCTAGAGCAGGCCAAACACCTTATATAAGCGTCCCCTCGAAATAGAGCCGTTAGGCTCTTACTGTAGCCCAACTCGGGGCGACCGGACGCACTGGTCAGATCGACCGGACGCACCAACCCTAGTGTCCGGTCACTGATCGTCGTCCATGTGTCCCCCGCGTTCAACGACATCAACATGATCTCAACTATCAAGTGACTCAGCACAACCCCTAAGTCACGACCAGACACGTAGGCAAGCTGACCAGACGCACCACGCCTCGGCTTCTTCTGACCTGACTCACCACTGTCGCGTCCGATCACATTTTGACCTAGCGTTCGGTCACTTCAACAAGAGAGCCCAAGCATGCCAACTTCATCTAAAATTGATCGGACGCTGCTCCTCAGAGTCTGGTCACTACATGACCTGTGTTCGGTCACTATTTCACTAACTTCTCCACCCTTGCTCAAATGTGCCAAACACCTCCTTTACTTCACAGTGACAATCACCTCCTTTACTTCACTTACTTCTCCACCCTTGCTCAAATGTGCCAAACACCAAGTGTATCACCTTGTGCACGTGTGTTAGCATATTTTCACAAACATTTTCATGGGTGTTGGCTCTCCACTAGATCCTAAATGCATATGCAATGAGTTAGAGCATCTAGTGGCACTTTGATAACCGCATTTCGATACGAGTTTCACCCCTCTTAATAGTACGGCTATCGATCCTAAATGTGATCACACTCACTAAGTGTCTCGATCACCAAAACAAAAAAGCTCCTATCAAGTTTCACCTTTGCCTTGAGCTTTTTGTTTGTCTCTTTCTTCTTCTCCAAGTCCAAGCATTTGATCATCACCATGGCATCACCATCATCATGATCTTCATTGTTACTTCACCACTTGGATTAATGCTACCTATCTCATGATCACTTAGATGAACTAGATTAGCACTTAGGGTTTCATCAATTCACCAAAACAAAACTAGAGCTTTCTATCTCCCCCTTTTTGGTAATTGATGACAACCCTTACACAAAGATATGAATTAAAATTTAATTGAATCCATGTTGCTTGCCCAAGCATATTTACCATGTGTAAAAGGATATGGACAAGTTTCATGAGCCATGAATGGTAGCAATTGCTCCCCCTACATATGTGCTAAGAGTTTGGATAGTAGCTTGCACATATGTTTAGATAGGAAATGTAGGAGTCAATGTCTACCAAAAGATGCTAAGGTATAAGAGATGGACCTTTGAAGCGTGATACCAATCGGAGTGCACCAATATACCATCCTTAGCACCATGAGTAACTAGACATCCACAAAAAAACTAGAATACCCCATGAGATCAACATTAGAAGTAAGGTCTAGTTTTCAAAATATGAGCATGAGTCTAGTTACTTAACCTATGCATGCTAGTTTTTCATTTCATCATTCAAACCTACAACTAGCATACACCACACAAGCATGGATATTGAAATTTAAAACTTGTGTCATGCAAGCAAATATATGAAATGCACATTCAAATGCATCCACCAAGTTTATGAGCTTGCTCCCCCTACTTGTGTGCTCAAAATTTTAATTGATCCCTTTCTTTGTGATATCTCTCCCCCTATGTCAAATTCTCTCCCCATCACTTATATCTTTGTTTCTCTCCCCCTTTGTTGTCTTTTCACTATCTTTGTACACTATTTCTCCCCCTTTGTCATCAATGACCACAAAGGTTTAATTTTGAAATAGGTTGAGATTATCAATGTCAATCAATGGGGTGAGGATCATTTTTCCAAATTTGGTCCAATCTAGATCACTTGCCAAAGATATTTAACTCGGTTTGATCCAAGGACAAGCTTCTTCACACCTCCAAATAAGGGTTATCTTGTACCATGTTGAGTTAAACACTTAGAGCTCATTTTCTAGATCAAACACTAGGTTTACAAGCCCACAAACATGTCATATGCTATCACTAGACCAAATTAAGCATAGAAGCAATAGTGGTACCATACAAACATCAAAATCATTTTATTTTCATGAATGAGCCTATTAAATGTGAAAGATAACTAGATGCACTAAACATGTCCTTAGCAAGGATGTATGCCATGGCAATCAACTTTTACCTTGGATTGCTCGAAGGAGAGGCATGTCATATAAGTGGGGGGTGCATCAACACATATTTGAGAAATCCAATATGTTCAACTCATTCCTTAGCTTGCAAAACCTTTTCTCATCTAATGGCTTGGCGAATATATCGGCAAGTTGATCTTCGATGCCCACACTCTCAATACAAATGTCCTCTTTTTGTTGGTGATCTCTTATGAAATAATGGCGGACATCAATGTGCTTTGTTCTTGCATGTTGAACCAGGTTGTTGGTTAACTTGATTGCACTCTCATTGTCACATAGTAATGGCACTTTCTTGAACTTGATTCCAAAGTCATTCAAGGTGGCCTTCATCCAAAGTATTTGTGCACAACAACTACCGATGGATATGTATTCGGCTTCGGCGGTTGATAATGCAACACTATTTTGCTTCTTTGATGACCATGAAACAAGTGATCTTCCCCAAAATTGACATGTGCCTAAGGTGCTCTTCCTTTCAACCTTGCATCCCGCATAATCCGAGTCGGAGTAACCAACTAGCTCAAACTTTGATCCTTTGGGATACCACAAACCAATATTTTATGTATGCTTCAAATACCTCAATATTCTCTTTGTAGCCTTCAAATGACTTTCTCTTGGTGAGGCTTGAAATCTTGCACACATGCACACACTAAACATGACATTCGGCCTTGATACGGTCACATAGAGTAGGCTTCCAATCATAGACTGATACAATTTTTGATCCACCATATTGCCACTTGCATCACTATCCAAGTTGTCATTTGTCCCCATTGGTGTGCTAATGGCTTTGCTATCACTCATGCCAAACTTCTTGAGCATGTCTTTGATGTACTTGCCTTGACTCACAAATATACCATTCTTCAATTGCTTGATTTGAAGACCAAGGAAGTAACTTAACTCTCCAATCATGGACATTTCAAACTCATTAGCCATCATCTTTCCAAACTCTTCACAAAAGTCTTGATTGGTTGATCCAAATATGATGTCATCAACATAGATTTGCAACACAAATAAGTCTTTGCCAATTTTCTTGGTGAAAAGAGTGGTGTCAACCTTGCCCATCATGAACCCTTTAGAGAGTAGAAAGTCCCTCAATCTCTCATACCATGCTCTAGGTGCTTGCTTCAAGCCATACAATGCCTTCTTTAACTTGTACACATGGTCAGGCTTCTTGTCATCTTTAAAACCGGGAGGTTGCTCAACATATACTTCTTCATTGATGTAACCATTGAGAAATACACTCTTAACATCTATTTGATAGAGCTTGATGTTGTGGGCACAAGCATAGGCTAGTAAGATTCTAATTGCTTCCAATCTAGCAACCGGGGCATATGTTTCTCCAAAGTCAAGACCTTCAACTTGTGTATATCCTTGTACTACCAATCTTGCTTTGTTCCTTACTACTATCCCATCTTGATCTTGCTTGTTTCTAAAGACCCATTTGGTTCCAATCACATTGTGTCCCTTTGGTCTCTCTACCAATTCCCATACTTGATTTCTTGTAAAGTTATTCAATTCTTCATGCATAGCATTCACCAAATCAACATCCTTCAATGCTTCATCTATCTTCTTTGGTTCAATGTATGACACAAATGAGAAATGCTCACAAAATAAAGCCAATCTTGATCTTGTTTGTACACCTCTAGAAATATCTCCAATTATAGTGTCCAATGGATGATCTCTTGCAATATTGGTTGGTTGGAGGATTGGAACTTGATTGCTTGCACTTGCTTGATCATTGGGTTGAGATGATGCGCTAGCCACTTGATCTTGTTCATTATCATGAGTGTCACTTGTACTAGTTTGATTTGTATCATCTTGCACATTTAAGTTAGAGAGCACTTGCACTTGATCATCTTCATCATCATTCACTTGCCTAGGCCTCAATTCACCAACATCCATGTTCTTCATAGCATTTGAAAGTTGAATGCCTCTAACATCTTCCAAGTTCTCATTCTCTTATTGTGAACCCTTGGTTTCATCAAATTCAACATCATGAACTTCCTCAAGAGTACCACTATCCAAATTCCAAACTCTATATGCTTTGCTAGTAGTTGAGTATCCAAGTAGGAATCCTTCATCACATTTCTTGTCAAATTTGCCCAATCTAGTGCCTTTCTTCAAGATATAGCATTTGCAACCAAAGACCCAAAAATATGCAATGTTTGTCTTTCTACCATTCAAGAGCTCATATGGTGTCTTTCAATGAGCCTGTTCGCTGGTTGGTTTCTGGATTGATAAGCCCAGCTAGTGCTAGTTTGTTGTGAGAGGAAAACACTATTGGCTGGCTGATAAGCCCTGGCTGAAACCAACAAGTGAATAGGCTAAATGGGTGACAATAGAGGTGGTTGCTACAATAGCAAGCCATGTTGAAAGCTTCGGCCCAAAAAGATTGACTCACATTGTACTCACAAAAGCATAGACCTTGCCATATCAATGAGTGTTCTATTCTTTCTCTCAACAAGGCCATTTGATTGTGGAGTGTACTTAGACGAGAATTGATGTCTAATTCCAAATTCATCATACAACTCATCAATTCGAGTGTTATTGAACTCACTACCATTGTCACTTCTAACTCTCTTGATGGTTGTTTCAAACTCATTGTGAATGCTCTTGATAAATGATTTGAATGTTGTAAATACATCACTCTTGTCCACTAGAAAGAATACCAAGTGTATCTAGTATAATCATCCACTATCACAAAGCCATATTTGTTTCCACCGATGCTAGTGTATTGTGTAGGCCTAAACAAATCCATGTGCAATAACTCAAATGCTTTACTAGTGCTCATCATGCTTTTCTTAGGATGGGTGTTTCCAACTTGTTTGCCGGCTTGACAAGAGCTACAAAGCTTATCCTTCTCCATCACAACATCTTTCAAGCCTCTAATCAAGTCATGCTTAACCAATCTATTCAATTGTTTCATTCCAACATGACCAAGCCTTCTATGCCATAACCAACCCATGCTAGACTTAGTGAACAAACATGTAGATAATCAACCAAGTATAGATTCTCATATCTAAAGCCTTTGAAGATCAAGTTAGAGCCATCTACACTTATGATCTCTACATCATCTACCCTAAAGATGCATTTAAATCCAAGATCACACAATCGAGCTACGGATAGCAAATTGAAGTTCAAGCTCTCTACTAGCAACACATTGGATATGTTCATGTGATTGGATATTGCAATCTTACCAAGCCCTTTGACCTTGCCTTTGCCATTGTCACCAAATGTGATACTATCATAACCATCATTGCCATTGGTATTGATTGAGTTGAATATTCTTGCATCATCGGTCATGTGTTGAGTGCACCCACTATCAAGAACCCAATGCCTTCCTCTAGCTTTGTAATTGACCTACAAAAGAAGATTAATTCTTTTTAGGTACCCAAACTTGCTTGGGTCCTTGAAGGTTAGTGACCAAGCTCTTTGGCACCCAAATAGCTTTCTTCTTTGAGCCCATCCATGGTGTACCAATGAACTTAGCTTTCACACCATTTGTACCCTTAGTAAGCACATAGAAAGAATTAATCTTAATTGAGGATACATTAGCATTCTTGCTCTTGTTCTTGCACTCATGCTCTTTATGACCAACTTGCTTGCAACTAGTGCAAAATCGACCATTGTTCTTCACAAAACTAGTCTTGTGAGGAGCAAAGGCAGCCTTGCCTTTCTTGGGGCTATAGCCCAATCCCTCTTTATAGAGAGAGGCTCTTTGGCTACCCAAGCACATAAGCAAGCGGTCCTCACCGCCATAGGCCTTAGCCAAGGTGTGAGTGAGCTCATTGACCTCCTTCTTGAGGGTCTCATTCTCAACCATTAGTGAGGCATCATATGTGAAACCATCACTACTAGATGAGATTGAAGTGGAAGTGCTACAAGAAGGGTTAGTGGGAGCAACAATGATAGGCTTATAGAATGATTCATCAATTAAGTCACAAGTTAAGCCAACATTACATGTCTCAACATGCTTCTTCTTATTTTGCTCATTAAGCAAAGAGAAATGAGCTTTTTCAAGCTTCTTGTGAGCCTTGCCAAGCTTCTCATGGGCTTCCTCTAGCCTCTCATGAGATGCATTAATCTCATCAAAGGCTTGCTTAAGGACTTTTAGTTCCTTACGCAAGCTTTTGCATTCCCTTCTCTTAATGTCAAAGTGTTCTTTAGCATCATCTAGCATGTCAAGTAGTTCATCCTTAGTTGGTTCATCATCATCACTATCACTTTCATTTTCATTTTCATTATCATGTTCCTCATCACTTCTATCATCACAAGTTTGTACCATAGTGGCCTTAGCCATGAAGCATGATGAAGTGTCGAAGAGAGAAGGCTTCTCATTGATAGCAATGCTTGCAAGTGCCTTCTTCTTGGTGGTCTTGTCATCATCACTATCATCGTCATCACTTGAGGAAGCATCACTATCCCAAGTGACCACATATGAACCACCCTTCTTCTTCTTCTTCTTGAAGATCATCTTGTCCTTCTTCTCTTTCTTTTCCTTCTTGTCCTTCTTCTTGTTCTTCTTGTTGTCATCATCATGGTCGCTATTGTATGGCATTGGGCAACGAGATGATCCTTGCTTCCACATTTGAAGCACCTTTTTGACTCTTCCTTGTTCTTGGATGAAGATTTTTTCCTTCTAGCGTGGTAGCCCTTCTTCACCATGAACTTGCCAAATCTCTTGACAAAGAGAGCCATCTTCTCATCATCATCATCATCATCCCATAAACCATCATCTTCACTTGATGTATCTTGCTTTGCCTTGACCTTGGATGATGTGGCCTTGAATGCCACACTCTTCTTCTTCTCATCCTTCTTCTCATCTTTCTTCTCCTTCTTTTCTTCCTTCTCATCATCATCTCTATATGTATCATCAGTCATTATATCTCCCAACACTTGGTTTGGTGTCATGGTGTCCAAACCACTCCTCACTAGAATAGTGACCAATGTGCCAAATCTTGAGGGTAAGCATCTCAAGAACTTATGGGAGAAGTCCTTGTCCTCCACTTTCTCACCAAGTGCTTTGAGATCATTGACAAGCACTTGAAACCTATGGAACATCTTGGACACACTCTCATCCTCCTTCATCTTGAAACTAACAAACTTCTCCTTGAGGATATATGCCTTGGCACCCTTCATGGCTTGAGTGCCCTCAAATGATTCCTCCAACTTCTTCCATGCTTCATGAGCCATCTCAATGTTCTTAATTTGCTCAAATGTTCTCTCATCAATAGCATCATGAATGGCACTAAGAGCAATGCCATTGTTTTGGAGAAGCACTTCTTCGGCGGCGGTGGGGTTCTCCAGATCCTCTATCTCAATCTTGGTCTCCACCACCTTCCAAACTTTTCTATTGATTGATTTGATATATATTGTCATCTTAGCCTTCCAATAGGGATAGTTTGAGCCATCAAATTGGGGTGGCTTCTTGGTGTTGTTGATTTGAGCCATTTTTTACACCGAAGGTTGTTAAGCCTCAAATCACGGTGACCATGGCTCCGATACCACTTGAAAGGTCCTAATGGCTAGAGGGGGTGAATAGCCTATTAAAATTTCTACAACAACACTAAGACAAATGATTAGTCAATAAGATGGCGAAGCAAATTTTGTGCTAGCACTATTCTTGGGGTTGCAAGTCACCTACCTAATTCTATTTTCTATTAAATGGTACACTATCTAGTCTTAACTACCACTAGCTCTATCCAAGTGAATGTATAATGAAATACAAGAGAGTGGTAGAGAGGTATACTGCCGTGGCAAGTGACCAATGAGTGAATACCAATGAATACCAAGGAGACAATCAAGACACAATGATTTTTCCTCCAAGGTTCACTTGCTTGCTGGCATGCTAGTCCCCATTGTGGCGATTCACTCACTTGGAGGTTCACGTGCTAATTGGCATCACACGCCAAACCCCCAATAGGGTGCCGCACAACCAACATAAGATGAGGATCACACTAAGCCACGAGTAATCCACTAGAGTACCTTTTGGCTCTCCACCGGAAAAAGTCAAGAACCCCTCACAATCACCATGATCGAAGCCAGAGACAATCACCAACCTCTACTCGATGATCCTCGCTGCACCAAGCCATCTAGGTGGTGGCAACCACAAAGAGTAACAAGCCAAACCCGCAGCGAAACACGAATACCAAGTGCCTCTAGATGCAAACACTCAAGCAATACACTTGGATTCTCTCCCAATCTCACAAAGATGATGAATCAATGATGGAGATGAGTGGGAGGACTTTGGCTAAGCTCACAAGGTTGCTATGTCAATGCAAATGGCCAAGAGAGTGAGCTAGAGCCGGCCAAACACCTTATATAAGCGTTCCCTCGAAATAGAGCCGTTAGGCTCTTACTGCAGCCCAACTCAGGCGACCGAACACGCAGGTCAGATTGACCGGACACACCAGCCCAGTGCCCGGTCACTAATCATCATCCACGTGTCCCCCGTGTTCAACGACATCAGCACGATCTCAATGATCAAGTGACTCAGCGCTGAAAGGATCAAGATGCCAAAGAGGGGGGGGGGTGAATTGGGCTAATTCTAAAATTCTTTGCAATAATTAAATCCTACACTTAGCTCACTTCACCCCTAGTGCCTAGAATGTGATTCTATTGATCTACCACACAAAAGTTTAGCACCCTAAGTTCCAATCCTACTCTAGCATGGCAATTGTAAGAATGTAAAGACAAGAAATGAATTGCTCAAATGTAAATACTTAAAGTAAAGAGAGGAGAAGGAATGCGGCGATGTTTTGCCGAGGTATCGGAGAGTCGCCACTCCCCACTTGTCCTCATTGGAGCACCCGTGCAAGGGTGTAGCTCCCCCTTGATCTGCGCAAGGATCAAGTGCTCTGTACGGGCTAATTCTTCGACACTCCATCACGGTGAATCACCCACAACCGCTCACAACTTGAGTTGGGTCATCCACAAGCTCCGCCGGATGATCACCAAACTCCCTATCACTACCAAGCCGTCTAGGTGATGGCGATCAGCAAGAGTAAGAAGCACGAACTCTCACTTGACCACAACAAGCCTAATGAGAAGGGTGGATGCACACTTGCTACTCTCCTTACACTAATGAGGCCTTAATCTTGGATTCTTAAATCTCAATCACCTCACTAGGCTCTTGTTCTCCAAAGCACTCTCAAGGGTGTTTCTCAGCTGAACAAATGGGCAAGAGACCTCCCTTGGATGAATAGAGGAAGTATGTATAGCCCCTCATTCAAAACGAACCGTTAGGAGGTTGAGTCAGCACTCTGCGGGGTGATCGGATGCTTCGGTCAAGGTGACCAGACACCCTGGTCAAGGTGACCGGACGCTCCAGTCAGTTATCCCCGCCATAGAGATGTTAAGTTGTGACCGGACTCTGACCTGCGTCCGGTCAGCACTGACCGGACGCGTTCGATCATGAAAACTGTTTTCTAGAACCTTACTGATGTTGACCGGACGCTGGCACCCAGAGTCCGGTCACTTCGCTGTTCAGCGTCCGGTCAGTAACCGGATCCTGACCAGCGTCGGTCAGCACTGACCGAACACGTCCGATCAGGAAACTCCCTCTCTGGAACCTCTCTGGAGTTGACCGGACTCTGGCACCCAGCGTCCGGTCACTTGTCACTCAGCGTCTGGTCGCAACCAGATGGCTCCAGTTGATCAAATGAACTGACCGGACTCACCCTTCAGCATCTGGTCACAACCAGACCAACGTCCGATCAGTCATTTGACCTTCCATTCATTTCCAACTCGAAATCATATGTGAATGAAGTTTGCTCCAATTGATCTTAGGGCTACTGCTGAGCTACCTAGTGCTAGATTTGACAAGTGTGCACCACACCTAACCCACTAGACTCACCAAGGTCAAGCTACGTTCATACCCCCTTAATAGTATGGCCAAAGGAAAAACAAAGTCCTAAACTACTCTAAGTGTCTCTTCAACACCAAACGACACATAGAACTAGTCCATCCTTAACCTTGTCGTCCATCCTTTAAAAACCGAAATGATTTCCATCGTAGGGGCATGACAACCATGATTGCCCAATCAATTGCCATTACCATGACCTAACTTAATTGCCTCTGCAAAACACACGTTAGTCATAGTAATTTCGTATTATCATTAATCACCGAAACCCAACTAAGGCCCTAGATGCTTTCAATCTCCCGCTTTTTGGTGATTGATGACAATACAACCTCGAGTATGTGAAAGAGATGAGGTTTTCAACATGCTTGGTTCATATAAGCTTTTGATAATAAGAGCAAAGAAGTTAGACATGCATATATGACCCAAGCCAACATGGTGTACTCAATAGATATGAAATAAGCATGAGTACAAGAAATAAAGCTCATTTGAATCAGAGTAAAATGTGGAAGCAAAGCAAATGAGCATAACCAAGTGACATGACATATAAATAGATCAAAGTAGAGAGCACACATGTCACATATCACATAAGTATCACACTCATACGTATATAGTTCAATGCATGAAAGTAAACATGAATGCATAATAAAGTATCACACATAAAAAGCCAAATGTAATAAATCATAAGCTCCCCCTAGAATATCGCTCCCCCAAGATCTAACATACTCGATCCCTCTCCCCCTTTGGCGTCAAGCACCAAAACCTAAGGGTCGGTCGGCGGGGCAGGAGCAGACGAGTCGGGCGCTGAGGTGCGGTGAGCGATCTAAAACTGTGTAGCATCATCCTCTGACCCAGAGCTCTGAGCTGTCTGACCCTCTATCGCTGGAAGTGAATCTGAAGCGGTCTGGGTCTGCTCTGGAATTGGCACGGCCTATGACTCTATAGGTATCACTGAAGCAGGTGACTCTGATGATGCAACAGATGATGGGAGCATCTTTGTAGTCCCAGTGACTAGAGCGACTGTGGAAGATACAGGGACTCACAACTCTGGTGGTGTAGGCTGCCCTATAAGCTCGCTGAAAGTAGCACCGAGGCTCCTAGAAACTAGGGTGTCAGTCACAAGCACCGAGGAACTCTGAGCCGGTGTGAAGCCCATAACGATAGGTGTGAAGTGAGGACCCTGGGCTGGCACTAGAGAAGAAAACAACTGGGACACCTGCTCTATCAGTGAAGCAAACTATGTAGCTGGATGTCCCTGACTCTGAAGCCCACTAGGCTATACACCTAGAGTCACTGAAGTGGTGGCAGGCTGGCCAAGCTGAGGTGTAGACGGTGGCGGAGCAACTCCAATAGTAGTGACAACATGCTGCATAAATCCAAGTAACTGCTGCTGCTGCTGTATGGCCTGCTGCTGTCTCTAGAACTCGTCATGTCTGGCCTAAACCTGTGCAAGTGTAGCTATGGTCTCCTGGGCCTGGCGTGCCTGATCCTACCTCATCCACTCAAGAATAGCAAGAAGAGCGGGGTCTGTCTGTGGTGGCTGGGGTGGAGCTGAGCTAGAGCCACCGGCCTCACTGTCATGTCATCGAGGAGGCATCTGAGGGATAGCCTAATAATCATCATCTAAACTATCACTGGGGTCGCTCTTGACCATACCCTCCTACAGAGCATCTAGCTCCTCCTCCTCTATCGCTGCAATGCCCCTGATGATCTCATCCTACTGGGCTATAGTCTCTGGCACCTCTGGGCGACGATGTGGCTGGCTAGGTGTCCTCGCTGTACTATGGCAGAGCATTTGAGTCATGTTGTAAGGAGGAAACTCTATAGTAGCACCAGTGTACTCAGCCATCATCTCTGGGGACTTCACTATAACTGCCTTACGAATCAAGAATGTGATCCAGTGAGCATAAGGCAGTTGTCTATGTCCTCTGAACCCCTCTGCAAGAGTGTCCTCCATCTCTAAAAGAATGACATCCCAAATGTCAAGTACTGTCTGCTGAATCAGAGAGTTCACTAGCCACAACTAGATGTGAGTCAATCCCTCGTGATAACTCATCCTCGGGAGCAAAGTCCTCCTCATGAAAGCATCAAGCAGCCTAGCAGTAGGAGTAAGGTCTCTAGGTGTCCTGCTCGACCCCTCGCCAAAAGGCTCAGTGAAGCAAGGTTGGACCAGATCTGTGGGAGGCTCTATCTGACCATAGCAAACCTCGTGAAGGCAGATGGGTGACTCTAGTATCCTAAGAATCTCTCTGACCCTGAAGCTCATCAGCATGTAGTCACAACCTCTGAATACAAAGTGTATGAATCTATGCCCTGGGTCAATCCAAAGTGAAGAGTAGAACTCACGGACCCATGATGGAACATAGTGGCCAGTCCGTCCAAGAAGGTCTGTCAACCCTGGCAGATAAGATAGATGGGGACAAATCTGCTCTCCTGCTGCTGCAACAACTAACTCAATAGAGCAAACTCTCTGAGATCTGAAAGCAACCCCACTGTTAAGATATGCATGATAGAAATCCTCCTGTAGTGGTGTATAGAATCCCTCTGAAGCACGCTCATCCCGCCTCGGCGGAAACTAGTCCTCGAACTGCACGAACTTGAGCTACTGCACCTGCTTGGCTGTGGCTACCCTCAAGTCAAGGTGAGTGACTAAGGGCAGACCCTGTGGTCTAGGAGGCGGATGAGAACCCCTCCTTTGTGTCTCAGGCCTTAGTGTCACCTGAGCATGAGTATGACCAGAGCATCGTAACTGTGGCTGAGGTGCCTGCTCTGTCTCCTTGGTCTGCTCTGCCTCCTGAGTCTGCTCTATCGATTGGGTACCCTCTGACTGCTCTGCTGGCTGTGCCTACTGCTCAATAGTCTCTCCCTGAGGCTGACTCTCATCTATAGCAACACACCATCCTCCAAGCATGACAGTCCTAGTTGGACTACCATGAAGACTCTCAACTCTCTCGATGGCGGCCCTCTGTGCAGGTGAAAGCTAATATGCAATACGGACACCACTTCGAGCTCCTCCTCTCTCTACATGCTCTATGGCTGCGGCCACTGCTGCTGCTCTCTCAGTATCAGCATCTGCAAACTTACGCTTCTTCATTATAGTCTTATTTGCCTTTCCTTTCACCTCAGCAGACAGGCGAGGTGGAGGCCTCGGATCCTCATCACCGGGACCACCTCCGGCATTCTTCACATGTGCCATTGCAGGAGCTATAGAGAATTACTGCAACTGACAAGAACCGACTGCCAATTGACACTTTCGAGGCTTGGCCTCGATCCGTACTCACGGGCTTGGCCTCGAGTTAACTAACAATTGCCAAAGTAGCCTCAAAAACACCGACTCGCTGCACGATAGAATAGATCAGATATATGAATAATTACAATATACATCTAGAGATACGAAACCCTAAGAAGCAAGCAATAGATACGAAATTAGAGGCGATGGCTTGCTACCTGATGAACCGGCGAACCGAAGAGCAAAGGAACGGAACACGAGGGCACCACCGGGTCGGCAAGGGTTAGGGTTCCGACGACGTGTGGACGTGAGCATGACGACGTGATGGCGGAGGCAGTGAATGATGACGCAGGCGGTGGTGCAAGGGCATAGGCGTGGTGGTGCTATGGCAAGGGAGATGTAGGCGGCGGCGCTAGGGCATGGGCGTGGTGTGGATGTGGCTCGGGCAATTTTGCGGCGCGGGCGTGGTGGCGTAGTGCGGCGTGGGCATGCAGCTCTGGCAGGCAGTGTAGGTAGGCAGTGCTGACCGGCGGCGCGGGCAGGCAGCGCGGAGAGGATGCGGCGGCGTGAAGCGAAGCACGGTGGCGAAGCAGATGGCATGGCGTGGGCGTGGATGCAGTGGCTAGGTCACGGGCGATGTCGGCGTGATTGGTACGGGATTAGGTCAAGGCGCGATTATACGGTGGCCCCCACGTGATGGATAAGGAAAGGAGAAAAGAGTTCTCGATCCGCATGATTTCTACTGACTGGACACTCCGGTGGCAACGACCGGACGCTGCCACCCAGAGTCCGGTCGACTATAGAGAGGTCCAAATCCCCTCAAGTCATGACCGGACGCGTCCGGTTACCCTTGACCGGACGCAGCCAGAGTCCGGTCGGTCCTGTGTACACCTTCTTTGCTTGACCGAACGTAGGATCACCATCTGACCGGACGCAGGAAGAACACTGTTTCAGCGTCCGGTCACTCCTTTGCGCTTCTGTTCACCTCCTGTGAACTGACCGAACGTTGGAATCCAGAGTCCGATGCAGCGTCCGGTCGCCCTTTTTCAGCAAATCTTCAATGTTCCTTCGCACTGCCTATTCCCAATCAAGTCCCAACTTCAATAAGGCCCAAATAAACACCAATTGGGACTGATGTGAGTGACCTCTCTCAAACCCTCAAAATTTTCAAAGTATTTTGCCTTAGGCTATAATTCTTTTTAAGAAAATAGGCAATAAAAGGGTAATTGAAAGGAAACGACAAGACAACACACATGCATATGCAATGCAATACTTGAAAGTAATTCTAGTTGCTTGTCAAGTTTGATCCAAGGTTAAGCTTCTTCACACGTTTTTTGGCGGTTATCTTAACCATGTTAGACAAGCCCTAAATGCATTATCAAAAGTTAAACATGTTGTATATTACAATGCAATGGAAGAGACAACGCAAGCTTATTTCCTAGTGAAGTTACTAAAATCAAGCACATTGAGCTCATTCTTCAACCGACAAAATGCCGCCTCATCTAGCGATTTAGTGAAGATATCCGCCAATTGATCCTCAGTCCTTACACCTTCTAGTGAAATATCATTTTTAGCAACATGATCTCTAAGTGATGGCGGATATCTATGTGCTTAGTGCGAGAGTGTTGAACCGGATTATTAGCAAGCTTTACCGCACTCTCATTGTCACACAAAAGAGGTACCTTTTCTAGAACTACACCATAGTCTAGCAAAGTTTGCTTCATGTAAAGTATTTGTGCACAATAAGCACCCGTGGCAATGTATTCTGCTTCGGCGGTGGACAAAGCCACACTATTTTGCTTCTTGGAGGACCAAGACACAAGTGATCTACCAAGCAAATGGCACCCTCCGAATATGCTTTTCCTATAAACTTTGCATCTGGCATAATACGAATCAGAATAGCCAACTAATTGAAATCTAGCTCCTTTGGGATACCAAAGGCCAATGCTTGGTGTGTGCTTAAGGTACCTAAGGATTCTTTTAACGGTAACCAAATGAGCTTCGTTAGGATTAGCTTGAAATCTAGCACACATACACACACTAAACACGATGTCGGGCCTAGATGCGGTTAAATATAACAAGCTACCAATCATAGAGCGGTAGAGAGTTTGATCAACCATTTTACCTCCCTCATCTAGGTCGAGATGTCCATTAGATGACATTGGTGTCTTGAATGGCATACATTCATCCATATTGAACCTCTTGAGAAGATCCTTGGTATACTTTTCTTGAGAGATGAAAATCCCTTCTCTCATATGCTTGACTTGAAAACCAAGAAAGAATGTAAGCTCTCTAATCATTGACATCTCAAACTCCTTCGACATCAATTCACCAAACTCTTTGCAATAATCTTCATTTGATGATCCAAAGATGATATCATCAACATATACTTGACAAATGAAGATTTCTCCATCAAGCTTCTTGGTGAATAGTGTGGTGTCGACCTTCCCAATGGTGAAGCCCTTCTCAATGAGAAAATCCCAAAGGCGTTCATACCAAGTTCTTGGGGCTTGCTTAAGCCCATATAGCGCATTGGACAACCTATAAACATGATTAGGATATCTAGGGTCTTCAAACCTAGGAGGTTGATCAACATAGACTAGTTCATTTATGAGGCCATTTAAAAATACACTTTTAACATCCATTTGATATAATTTCATTTCATGATGCGATGCATATGCAAGGAGGATACGAATGGCTTCAAGTCTTGCAACCGGGTGCAAAGGTCTCTCCAAAATCCAACCCTTCAACTTGAGAGAACCCCTTTGCTACTAGTCTTGCCTTGTTCCTCACTACAATGCCTTGATCATCTTGCTTGTTGCGGAACACTCACATTGTTCCAATGACTCTTGCACCTTGTGGTCGCTCTTCAAGAGTCCAAACTTCATTGCGAGTGAAGTTATTCAACTCTTCATGCATGGCATTAATCCAATCCAAATCTTAAAGAGCTTCTTCTATATTCTTAGGTTCAACATAAGAGACAAAAGAGTGATGTTCAATGAATGAAGCAAGTTTTTTAGATCGAGTCATTACACCCTTTGAAGGACTCCCTATGATAAGATCTTGTGGATGAGCTTGTAGTAGAGGTGAATTTCTTCTATCAACCACTTGAGGGGGAGGTTGTGGAGCATAAACATCTTGAGCTTATGCCACCATTTGATCATGAGAGACATGAGTATCTTCATTTTCTACTCTCCCATCTTTATCACTATCTTGTGGCACATTTGATGAAGAAGGTGGATCAATCACTTGTACATCATCTTCATCATCTTTAGGCTTGATGTCTCCAACCAGAATGTTCTTCATAGCCTCCCTCAATGGTTCATCACCTACATCATCAAGATTCTCATGTGCTCCTTGGGAGCCGTTAGATTCATCAAATTCCACATCATATGTTTATTCAACCAAGCCGATGGTATGATTAAATATTCGATATGCTTTGGACTTTGATGAGTAACCAACAAGAAAACCAATATCACAACGTCTTTGAAACTTCCCTAGGTGTTGCCGCTTCTTGTAGATGTAGCATTTGCAACCAAACACCCGGAAGAATGAGACGTCCGGCTTCTTCCCATTGAGCAACTCATAAGGTGTCTTGCCAAGAAACTTTTGAAGGAATAGGCGGTTGGATGCATAACATGCGGTGTTGATAGCTTCCGCCCATAGAGTTTTGGGTGTGTTGTACTCATCAAGCATTGTTCTTGTGTCACAGAACTGACCAATTTATAAGAGCACAAGTACAAAAACAATCGCCGAAACGATCAAATTCTCGAACTTGAGCTCATATAAACCCGGTAGTCAACTGAAATCTCGAAGGATTTCAAACCAACTTGCATACAACCAAGATCACAGTAATTCAACATAACATATCGTACGTTACAACATTTCGCAGACGTTCGCAATTAGATTACATCATCATAGAGTCATCGTTATTACAAAACAAGTCTTGTAAAACATGCGGAAGCAAATAGTTTAACTAACACACTCGAGTTCAAATACACATACTGGTTCGCTGATCACAGCCCGCAAAAGCATTTAGATAAGAGAACAGAGATCATGCCCATGATCTAGTCTTCATCACCTGCCGGGTGGAGACAATACTTACAGAATCCTTGATATAGAAGGTCATCTACAACAAGAGGGAATAAAAACTGAGTACTGGAATGTACTCAGCTAGACTTACCCGTCGGAAACCAAAATAAATGACACCAAGGATCATGCAAAGCTTTATTTAGAGGATTAGGCTGACACTTCTTTTTGCGGAAAAGCATAAGTAATAATGATTGACTTTTAACCTGAGCTAGCAGTGACTTTAAGCCATTAACCTGTCAACTATATTAGCACCTATACTAAGCAATCATTTTATTAGGGTGCAAACGTTAATAACCATATCAGGTATTCATTGTGGCAACATTATCCATCATCATCATCTTCCATTTAACCATATCGTTAAATTAAGTGAATCTACATTGCCGCTGCTCAAGTCAAGTTCTCACTATCCGGGAGAGACGGCGATTCGAATCGATTCCTATCCAGCTGGAGGGGTATTCCTAACACAAACCCTGCTTCCCCCGTTAGGGTCGCAAACAAGTCACCTTTGGTACAACTCAGGAGAAAAATAAAAGAAAAGACGCGGGTCTGGGCCGTCCTGCATTCTCAGAGAACCACTCTGCCAGGAAGTGCAGGATTTTAAGCCCTAACTCCCCTTGGACTTATTCCAATGGCTCTCCGCACATCCTTACTACCTCCAGAATGCATCCAACCCCCACGGTTCCCGGCCTGAGTTGAGCTACTCGGCTTCGCGGTCGGAATGACTTATCCGGCCAGCTAAGTGTTAGGCTGCGTTCAACATGACCTGAGGACGTACAGCGTATCGGTCCTTAAACGACTCAGACGGAGTCACTATGTTCAAACCTACACAAGACCCCGCCCGGTCTTAATTCATTATTCACATGGTTCTTTTCCACAATAGCAAATATAGTCAACCGTGATCCACCTCATCCTAAAGCTCGCAGGTGACAGGAAATCACCTGACTTCTACCGCACTAAGCATGGCTAAGCATTTAACCCATTCCTGAACTTAAATAGGATTCCAATGCGATATCTGGACAAGGAAGGATATATAATGCAGCAATTGGTTCCAACCAATTCCTATACTTAATGCAGCATCAATAATAAAAGATACTCAATATATTTGTAAAGACATGGGAGACTTATAATGCTCCAGGGCTTGCCTTTCAGGAAAGAGGATGGACGGTGGTCAGGGCACTCGGGCAACTCCTCCTCGACGGCTGCTTCTTCGGTTGCCTGCACCTCGGGCTCCTCCTCCTGGCTCGCTCCCTCGAACTCCAGCAACGTCACTCCCTCCGGCACACCTATTGCATGAATGCGCAAGATAAATATCATGGATGCACATGAACGAATGTCAGGGATGCTCGGGGAATGCACATGTTCGCTGTAGTCTGCATATTCCAACTTAAGCCCTATTCAAATCACTTTACTTACCATGTTTATACAACCTAATGTATAATTGCTCATATTTTGTTAATGACCTAGCACCTGCACCTAAGCATATTCTCAAGTTAGGCTAACCCCTAAACAATCAACGAGAACATTGCATCAAGCATACACTCAAGCATTTGTATTTTAGCAAAATGAAGACTATGTAGCGGTACAGTAAACTAGCCATAACTGGAGATGTATAAATCCAATTGACATGCAACAAGACAATTTAGAAATCTTATAAAATTCTCTACAATTCATTTTCAGACCTCAAAGCATGATTCAACACTTTACCAAGTCGAATTCTTTAATCAACAGAACTCTGTCCTCACAAGGCAGAGAGTAAGCAAAACTGGAACCTAACTTTAAACAGCTGTAGTTTCTAAACTACTAGGCCAAATGCCCTCAAATTTTGACAGGAGCTAGATACATAAATTATCTACAACTTTTGTATTCATCACATTCACAGAAAATCAAAATATCATGGGGAACTTTCTAAAGTCCCCAGATCTGTCCAGAAGGACATGATGCAAACGAAATAATTATTAACTTATGATGTAAACAAATAATTGGACAAAACTAACTCTACTCACATATTACCCATATCACAAGAACACCAGAAAGTAGGGTGTTCATCCCCAAAACATTTCTTTTAATACCTTTCTTAATTTATTTAATTAATTAGAGGAAATAGTAGACATATATGAAAACTACACCATTAAATCTACAAAAATTATAGTAGACACTACATGCCCTAAGTAGACTACCATAAAAATTTAACACCATTTGAATAAGTATAACAACCTACACAAAAATGATAAGGCATAATGGCTTAAAATGGCATAATTAGGAAATCTTAGTGAAAAGTGTCAAGCAACAGATTTCATATTTTTCCTAGCATCCTTAAGGTACTAGGACATTCTCCAACAAATTTCATGGTCATTGGATTCATAGATAAATTACAAAAATTCACCCAAGTATCCACCAATGATAAAAGGAAAATCTATAACTCAAAAACTACACATGCAATGACTCTCAAATTTTAACCAGAGCTTCTACTATACAATACTAGCTTACCCACAAAATTTCATAATTTTTGGATCACAGAAACTCAAGATATGATTTAAACAAGTTTGCATGCATTCAAAAACACTTTTCAAGTTCCTATTTAATTCATCCAAATTTTCCACTACAAGTGTTCATGTCATATTTTTACTAAATACTAGACTTCACTATGATCCTAACAAAATTGGAAGTACTCAATTTGGATCTACCAATTTGGAGATATAAATTTCACAAAACAACATTAAAACTAGAATTATTTGAACTAGCTTCTACACAACGGTCACTGACGAGCGGGGCCCTCGAGTCAGACGACCCCACAGGTCAGCGAAAGAAAATAGGGGACGGCGGTGTTCGATGGTGCAGTGGTGGTCTAGCTCGCCGACGGCGAGGACTTCGGCGACACCACGGCTACCTACATGATCTACGCGAGGAGAGGAACCAATTGGTGCTACCAGCTAGAGCTACGACCTAGCGGAGGGGGCTCGTCGCCGGTGAAGGCGGCACGGCAGAGCTCCGGCGCGAGGCGCCGATGACGGCGAGCCCTTGCCGCCTCACCCGAGCTCGGTATGAGCTCCACGACGTCACTACGGAGCTGTCCAAGCAGAGATAGGAGGACAAGGAGGTCTCGGTGGTGGGTGGCCGCGGTGAGCTCCGCTCCGGCGAGGCGCGGCCATGGAGACGGCGGCGGAAAAACGGCCAATGGCCCTCACCTAAGGCACGGATGGCTCAGCTAGAAGGGCGACGAGGTAGAGGAGGACACGGCGGAGCTGTGGTCGGGACGGTGGTGGCTGTGGTGCAGCGGTGAGCAAGCTCTGCGACGGTGCAGTTGGAGCGGCAATGGCGGAGCGGCTGGAGCTCGCTTGCTGCGCGCGGTGGAGGCGAAGAAATGAGAAATGGGCTGACAAGCTGGTCAGGCAGGCGCGCGGAGTGTTCACGTCGTGGCCAGCAACGCCAGGACGGCCACGGCGCGTGGCTTGCGCGTCAGGCGACCGGCGACGAGTGTCACCCACGCGTCGGACGTTTTCTGAAACGGTGATCACTGTAGCTATCTGAACTTTTCGTTTCAGTGCTCAATGGTGCCGACTGACATGCGAACTTTGACGGTAATTATCTCCTAATCGGCTCGGCCAAATTCTAATCCAGTTGGACTACATGATAGAGCTAAGTGAGTACTCCAAATGATTCAACATAAGCTCGGGCTAATTCACCATGGATTTCCATCTACAAGGTTCCAAAGTCGACTTCATGAAACTAGAAAGCAGTTCCAACACTTAGAAAATTTCCTGAGTTTCCAAATAGACCTCAAACTGACTTGTGGGCCATTTTTGAGCATGTTCTGCACACTTTCATGAGATGGTCATAAAATAACTTTTGTTCCTTATATAATTTTCTACAACTTTGCTTTAGGTTGCTCAGACATGCAAACATCCTAAGCTACACTTTTTAAACAGTCAAACGCAGGAGCTCTAGGGGTCCAAATTGGTCAAACCATGACTTGGAAACCTATCTAGGGTCTTCAAACCTTGTTCCTAATGACATTCTAAGTATAACTAAGTTGCTTAAGAGAATTATTAGCCACACCACACATTGGTCACACCAAAATCAGGCATCACAGGCATTGAAACAAGGAAGAACAAGTGAAGTGTTACTTTTGTTTCAAGGCCATGTTTCATATGTTTCATGAGTGTGTTGCATAGTACTACTAACCATGTTTCACTAAAGTGAGTTACACATGTTGCACTTGAGTGTTGCACACTATTCTTTTCATAAAACAAACACACATGAAATATAACAATATGTTGCAATGTTTCACAAGCATGTTTCATGCAATATAAGCTCATGAATGGATGAATGATGCTCATGTTTATGAAATGCAAGTGCAAATGTGGAAGCCAAACACCTAGGGTGTTACATCTTGCAAGTGTGATAAGTGTCTAGTTCTTTCTCTCAACTACACCATTTTGTTGAGTATATGTTGCGGAGACCTCATGCTTGATCCCAACTTCATCACAATAAGCTTCAATGTTTGTGTTGTCAAACTCTTTTCCATTATCACTTCTTATTTTCTTGAGCTTCACTTCAAACTCATTTTGTGCTCTCTTGGCAAACTTCTTGAAACATGATGCAACTTCGGTCTTGGCATGAAGGAAGAACACCCATGTATATCTAGAGTAGTCATCAACAATCATAAGATAATAAAGATTTCCTCCCAAACTCTTGTAAGTTGTTGGTCCAAATAAGTCCATGTGAAGGAGCTCTAGCACTCTTGTTGTTGACATGAAAGCTTTTGTAGGATGAGTGTTTGCAACTTGCTTGCCGGCTTGACATGCACTACAAAGCTTGTCCTTCTCAAATTTCACATCCTTCAACCCTCTCACCAATTCATTCTTCATAAGCTTCTTTAGTGAGCTCATCCCAACATGAGCAAGTTTTCTATGCCATAGCCACCCAAGTGATGTTTTGGTGAATAGACATGTCTTCAAGTTAGCATCTTCGGAGGTGAAATCCACTATATATAGGTTGTTGTATCTAAATCCCTTGAATATAACTTGATCATCATCTTTCTTAGATACAACTACTTCCTTCTCGGTAAACAAGCATTGAAAGCCAAGATCACACAATTGTCCAACGGATAGCAAGTTAAAGCTCAAAGAAGCAACATATAGCACATTTGAGATTGAATGATCATTTGATATTGCCACTTTGCCCAATCCTTTGACTTTGCCCTTTGAGTTTTCACCAAATGTAATTCTTTCTTGGCCATCAACTTCTTCATCAAGTGAGGTGAACATACGAGGATCACCGGTCATATGTTGAGTGCAACCACTATCAATTACCCAATGACTTCCACCGGTCTTGTAGTTCACCTACACACAAGAGACCAAGCTTGTTTAGGGACCCAAACTTGTTGAGGGCCCTTGACTTTCTCAACAAGTGACTTTGCAACCCAAATTTTCTTAGGCCTGTTCTTGTTGGGAGGTCCTAAGAACATGTCTTTCATTTTCCACTAGAGTCCTTTCTAAGCATGTAATGAGCATTAAAAGCAAAGGGTCTAGCATGCTTGGGCAAGGGTTTTGGTGGTGGAGTTTGACACTCATGGGCAAAGTGACATTCTTGTCCACACTCAAAACACCTCTTTGGCTTTGGCTTTGACTTGTGTTGTTGTTGGTGTTGAGCTTGAGCCTTCTTTTCTTGATGTGCCAAGTATCCAATTCCACTTCTATCCATCTTCATGACGGTGTTCATGAGTAGCTCACTTTGAAGATGTTGACCTCTTGTAAACTTGCTCAAGCCGGTCTTGAGATGTTCTTTTTCTAACTTGAGCTTCTTGTTCTTTTCTTTGAGCTCATCATGATTTTTCTCCTTGAGTCTCTTGTTCTCTTCTTTAAGCTTCTCATTCTTAAGAGCTAGATCACTATCATGGTCAAGGTTCTCTATCACAATGGTGTTGGTGGTTGATAGCTTTTCAAGATCTTTCTTGAGCTTCTCATTCTCATCCTTGATCTTGACACACTCATCATAGTTATCGGACACAACCACTTGCTTGCCTTTGCTACTAGAACCTTGCTCAATGCTCTCAATAATCAAATCATCACATGATGTAGCTATATCAATCTTAACAACATGGTTAGTAGCATCATGTGGCTCATTTGATAAAAACTCATGAGAGACAACAAGATTATCATAATTAACCTTGAGGTTGGTATACTCTTCTTTTAGCGTATTGTAGCTGGTGATGGGCTCATTATGTATCCCCTCAAGTTTATCATGTTTTTCTTTAAGCTCCTTCTTAGAAGATTTGAACTCCTTGAGTTTGGATGACATAGCATCATTTGCTTCTCTAAGCTCAACACTAGCTTTTTCCGCTATGTCATATTTAGCTAAAAGAGAACCATTCTTAAGTTCTAGCTTTTCATTCTTAGCTCTAGTCTTTCTAATTATTTTAGTGTATTGATTTAGTAATTTGACAAGATCATCATATGAAGGTGATTCAAATTCATCATCACTATCACTATCGTCATTGCTAGCATGTTCATTACCACTACTCTCATCATCACTTTGTACCTTTCGTTCACCCTTGGCCATAAGGCATAGGTGTGTAGAGGATGATGGCGGTGGTGTTGGTGAAGATGATGAAGAATCAATCACAACAGCGGCCACCATCTCATTCTCACTATCATCATCGGATGAGCAACTTGATGAATCAATGTCCGTGAGCCAATCACCGATGATGTATGCCTTGCCATTTTTCTTCTTCTTGTGGAAATCCTTCTTCTTGCCATCCTTCTTCTTGTATGGCTTGTTTTTCTTCTTCTCATCATCATCTTCATCTTGCCCTTGTACTTCTTCTTATACTTGTCTTTCTTAGGCTTGGGGCATTGATGTGCTAGATGACCAAATTCTCCACAATTATAGCAATCCATCTCTAAGATTGGCTTCCTTCTATTGCTAGTGAAGAACTTCTTCTTTTTGCCATCAAACTTGACACTGTTCTTGTTGAGCTTCTTTAGCATCTTGGCGGTTCTTCTCACCATGAGAGCAAGACTTGCATCATCAATTTCATCATCACTTGAGCTCTCATATTCAACTCTTGCTTTGCCCTTCTCTTGGCTAGCCTTGAATGCCAAGTCTTTCTTTTTGGTGGAAGATGAGCCATCTTATGGTGTGATGTGCATATACATTTCAGGTGCATTGATCTTTCCCAAGATTTGAGTTGGTGTAGAGGTGGAAAGATCACCTTAATGAAGCACGGTCACAATATGCCCATATTTGTCAATAGGGAGGACACTCAAGATCTTTCTTACAACATAGGATGGTTGCATTTGTGTGAGTCCAAACCCATTGACTTCCTCTATAAGAACATTTAAGCGTAAGTACATTTCATTAGCACTTTCTTTCGGAAGCATCTCAAAGGAATTAAGCTTTTTCATAACAAGATGATAGCGTTCCTCATGCTCACTCTTTGTTCCCTCATGGAGCGCACAAATGTCTGACCATAGTGCATGGACGTCCTTGTCGTTCCGCACACGGTTAAACATATCTTTGCAAAGGCCTCTAAAGACAGTGTTTCTAGCCTTAGCATTCTATTTCTCATAATTGACCTCATCGCCTTGAAGATGTGCGGGATCTTTAGGTTTTGGGAAACCTTGAGAAACGGCTCTAAGAATTCCAACATCTAGAGCTTCTAAGTAAGCCTCCATGCGGATTTTCCAATAAGGAAAATCATCTCCCTCAAAGATAGGAGGAGGTCCATCCCCATGGGATATCTTTCTCTAGGCGGTTAAGCCTAAATACATGAGCACGAGGCTCTGATACCAATTGAAAGGATCAAGATGCCCAAGAGGGGGGGGGTGAATTGGGCTAATTCTAAAATTCTTTGCAATAATTAAATCCTACACTTAGCCCACTTCACCCCTTGTGCCTAGAATGTGATTCTATTGATTTACCGAACAAAAGTTTAGCATCCTAAGTTCCAATCCTACTCTAGCATGTCAATTCTAAGAATGTAAAGACAAGAAATAAATTGCTCAAATGTAAATGCTTAAAGTAAAGAGAGGAGAAGGAACGCGGTGATGTTTTGTCGAGATATCAAAGAGTCGCCACTCCCTACTAGTCCTCGTTGGAGCACCCGCGCAAGGGTGTAGCTCCCCCTTGATTCGCGCAAGGATCAAGTGCTCTCTACGGGCTGATTCTTCGACACTCCATCGCGGTGAATCGCCCACGACCGCTCACAACTTGAGTTGGGTCATCAACAAGCTCCGTCGGATGATCACTAAACTCCCGATCACCACCAAGCCATCTAGGTGATGGCGATCACCAAGAGTAACAAGCATGAACTCTTACTTGACCACAACAAGCCTAATGAGAAGGGTGGATGCACACTTGCTACTCTCCTTACACTAATGAGGCCTTAATCTTGGATTCTTAAATCTCAATCACCTCACTAGGCTCTTGCTCTCCAAAGCACTCTTAAGGGTGTTTCTCAGCTGAACAAATGGGCAAGAGACCTCCCTTGGATGAATAGAGGAAGTATTTATACCCCCTCATTCAAAACGAACCGTTAGGAGGTTGAGTCAGCACTCTACGGGGTGACCGGACACTCCGGTCAAGGTGACCGGACGCTCCGATCAAGGTGACTGGACGCTCCGGTCAGTTATCCCTGCCATAGAGCCGTTAAGTTGTGACCAGATTCTGACCTGCGTCCGGTCAGCACTGACCGGACGCATCCGGTGCTGACCGAACACATCCGGTCATGAAAACTGCTTTTTGGAACCTTACTGATGTTGACCGGACGCTGGCACCCAGAGTCCGGTCACTTCGCTGTTCAGCGTCCGGTCAGTAACCGGATCCTGACCAGCGTCCGGTCAGCACTGACCGAACACGTCCGATCAGGAAACTCCCTCTCTGGAGTTGACCGGACTCTGGCACCCAGCGTCCGGTCACTTGTCACTCAGCGTCCAGTCACAACCAAACGGCTCCAGTTGATCAAATGAACTGACCGGACTCACCCTTCAGCGTCCGATCACAACCAGACCAGCGTCCGGTCAGTCATTTGACCCTCTATTCACTTCCAACTCGAAATCATGTGAATGAAGTTTGCTCCAATTGATCTTAGGGCTACTCCTGAGCTATCTAGTGCTAGATTTGACAAGTGTGCACCACACCTAACCCACTAGACTCACCTAGGTCAAGCTACTAGTTCATACCCCCCTTAATAGTACGGCCAAAGGAAAAACAAAGTCCTAAACTACTCTAAGTCTCTCTTCAACACCAAACGACACTTAGAACTAGTCTATCCTTAACCTTGTCGTCCATCCTTTGAAAACCAAAACGATTTCCATCGTAGGGGCATGACAACCATGATTGCCCAATCAATTGCCATTACCATGACCTAACTTAATTGCCTCTGTAAAACACACATTAGTCATAGTAATCTTGTATTATCATTAATCACCGAAACCCAACTAGTGGACTAGATGCTTTCAAGCGCAACCCCTAAGTCACGACCATACGCGCATGCAAGCTGACCGAACGCACCACGCCCGCGTCAGGTCCTCATGCGCCTACGCACCAACACCCAGCAACCGGACGCACCGATGGAATGACCGGACGCTCCAATAATGTGGAGTCCGGTCACTTCTAGAGAGCATCCAGAGCCGCATTTTCTCGATCGGAGGCATCTGGTGTACCTCGGCCGGACCCAGCTCAGCGTCCGGTGCAATACCCTAGGTTACGCTGCCTCAGCTTCTTCTGACCGGACTCACCACTGTCGCGTCCGGTCACATTTTGACCTAGCGTCCGGTCACTTCAACAACAGAGCCTGAGCGCGCCAACTTCATCTAAAATTGATCGGACGCTGCTCCCCTGAGTTCGTTCACTATGTGACCTGCGTCTGGTCACTGTTTCACAGTGACAATTACCTCATTTACTTCACTAACTTCTCCACCCTTGCTCAAACGTGGCAAATACGAAGTGTATCACCTTGTGCACGTGTGTTAGCATATTTTCACAACATTTTCAAGGGTGTTGGCTCTCCAGTAGATCATAAATGCATATGCAATGAGTTAGAGCATCTAGTGACACTTTGATAACCGCATTTCGATACGAGTTTCACCCCTCTTAATAGTATGGCTATCGATCCTAAATGTGATCACAATCACTAAGTGTCTCGATCACCAAAATAAAAAAGCTCCTATCAAGTTTCACCTTTGCCTTGAGCTTTTTATTTTTCTCTTTCTTCTTCTCCAAGTCCAAGCATTTGATCATCACCATAGCATCACCATCATCATGATCTTCACTGTTGCTTCACCACTTAGAATAATGCTACCTATCTCATGATCACTTAGATGAACTAGGTTAGCACTTATGGTTTCATCAATTTATCAAAATCAAACTAGAGTGTTCAACTATAACCACCCGGATGCGTACGGAGGAGCTGATAAAAAAACAAAGTCGTAACCATCTACGGAAAAAACCGACAACGACCCTGTTTACCTGTCTTATGAGCCATACTATTTCAGCAAACGAACAATGTTTTTTCTCACAACAAATCAGCGAACAGTACTTTCACTTATGGCTTTTCAGCAAAGCGAACATGCCGCGTAGCGAAACAAACCAGGAAAAAAAACTAAGAAAACAAAATGTGCAGTTCACGCATTCACAAATCAGTTAGGGAGAAGACAGTCAAAAAGATAGGAAAGAAATTTGCTCTTTGATACTAAATAGGAGTATAGATATGGATATGATGTATTCATGATATTTCTTCATTCTAGAAGATGTTAAGAACAACAAAGGCTAGCGTCAATGATCTCAGCACCGGACTAAAAGTCTCCACGAGAGCATAATTAGCTTGGAGGATAAAAAAGAAGAAGCAAAATACAGGTTCTAAGGTTGCTTTGCTGCGGCAATCAAACACTAAACTGAAGACCGAAGAGAAAGCGTCTAGGTCGAGTCAAATAAACCCCTTCTCCTCTATATTTCTATCTATAAGCTCTTCTTGTTACTTTATGTAGTACGCTCAAATCACCTCAATTATAGGCGTATGGCAAAGCGGGCATTCGCCAACCCCGTGGAGCAACTCACTTGCGCACTTTGAGCAAATGCACGTATGCCGACATTTGACAGTAAATAGCAGACAAAATTATGTTACGTATTGTTCATTTGTTGTCGTGGAATTAGTACTGCGAACTACAGGTAAGTGAGCAATAGCTGACTGGCCTATAAAGAAGCGGATGTCCGAACAGGATGTCAGGTCTGGACGCAGCTACCTCCGCCTCTTCGTCCGCATCCTTTCTCACGCCCCACGTCCGCATCCCGCCCAGCACCGGCACCGTCGCACCGCACCCCCATGCCCGCATGAGAAAACCCACGTGGGTTGACCCACAGCTTCGCCCCCAACAGCAGGCTACGGCAGACCGCTGTTTGCTAGCCACCGATGTTTTGCAACACCCTGGTCTATTTTTAAAATATCCAGATGAAATATTTGCAACGTATGTCTAAAACAGATGAAACACTTGAAACATACGCTTGAAGCATGCATGTATAGGCATAGCAACATATGTAACATCTAGATCTACTTTTGCAACATCCAGATGAAATACTTACAACATAAGTATGAAACACATGAAACATACGTTTAAAACATGCGGATAGAACCATAGCAATATATGCAACATCCATAGTGGAACACTTGAAACATATGTATGCAAACACCTAAAACATAGGCTTGCAACATGCGTATATTGTCATTGCAACATATGCAACATCATATATCTACTTTTGCAACATCCAGATTAAACACTAGAAACACAAATCTAAAACAGCTGAAACACTTGAAACACAACGTCGCCAGTGACCACTACCTACCTGTTGGGGAACTGTGATAGCCAGCAAGCTCGGGTCAGGGGGACACCGAGAGCTACCCAGCGTACACCCAGACATAGGCCTCCCCTTCCTACTGTGGTGTCTTCAACCGGCCACAGTGCACACCATGGCCGCGAGGTAGATGGGGGCGCGGAGGAGCGTGGGATGGGGGCTAGGTGTGGCGCACCCACGCTGGAGAAAAGGCCGTGGCGGGCGGAAAAGGCAAGCGATGTGGTGGATGCGCCAGTGGCGGTCGCATGCGTGCTGCAGTGGCAAAAGAAAATGTCGTTGTCTTTTCGAAAAACCATGAAACACTTAAGGTGGAGTGGAGCAGCCGAGCATGCCTGTTGGGCCCGATTTCCGATAAAGAAGAGAGTCGATGTGATGGTTCATGGGTGTTTTGATTATGTGAAGCTACAATTTCCACTGATTGATGGGTCTGAATTTTGTAATAACGGCTTGCAGTCTCTATATGGTTTTGTTATTTGTTATCAACTTATCGTTACTCTACGACCTAAGGTGGTACACTTTGGTGCCACTTGTGATACTTTCTACTCAAAGGCGAACTTCTTCCCTAGCCGAGAATAATATAGTATATCGTTAGCAATCAAATGTCAATAATATCTAATGCTTGTCAATGATACTGTAAAAGACAATTTGAACATTAGACTAAGCAAAATTTTTGTTCATTCTGCAACTTGCTCAAGTTTTTTTTCTTCTCATTTTCTATTGGATGAAGAAAGATCCAGCATGCAAAAGCCAAGATCAGCAACAGTAACGACCATACGAGGTAAAGGAAGGCATATCTCAGTCCAAGAGATAGGACGCCTCTGTCTAAGCTGTCATAGAAATTGGCCTCTCATGGTTCACAGGCCTTCCACTACAAAAGAAATGTACCTCGGAGAAAAGATTGGACAACATTAACGATCAATTCCATGAAATGCTCTAGTGAAATAATTGGGCGCACATGATGCAACACAAAAAGAGGACAGGCTGTGCTATCTCAACACAGGAACAAGGCACAAGCTATTGTGACATACGTGCTATTTGTAGCAGAGTGTTTAACCTATTCACCAGATGTGTCGCTTATGTTTCCAAAATGAGAATTCTAGGCATGAACCAAGCGCAAGCGAGGATTTGGCCAAAAAGTCTTCTAGGCGAACTGAGCCACGATCATTTTGGAACAAGCTTCTTCTACAGTATTTATAGAGTTAATGCAGTTCAAAAGTTGCAGCTTCTTCTCCGGTATTTATACGGGCTTGTAGCGGCAGCGAACACTCCCGAACATATTCTAGAGCAATTTTCAATTGAATTGATGGACACCCATTTATTAAGAGCCATGAAAAAAAATGCGTACCCAGTGCTGAGAGCTCCCGCTCTGTGTGGAGTTTAGGGAAGGATGTCAGTAGCAAGCCTTATCCTCGCCTGTGCAATGCAAGGAGACCACGACTCAAACCCGGGACCTTCCGGTCACAAGCGGTAAGACTCTACCGCGTGTACCAGGCCCGCCCTTCTATTAAGAGCCATGATCATAACAAATTATTCTATGGGAGCAGTGCCTATGCATGAGGTGCGCATATTTGTTGCGTATGAGATCTAGCCTGAACGACTGCAATACATATAGAATTACCTAAGTAAAGCCAATATCTTTTTTTTTTTTGAGAACATGCTCCGTTCGTTAAGAAGAAAGTGGAGTTTACCACAAGCAACCAAGCGAGTGAATAAAGGTTAAAATGTGCAGACAGAACACCGGCTTCAAGAGAAACAAAACACCTTGCTAACAAAGAAACAGAGAAGAAGAAACAAATTGGCTACAAAAGATTCAGATTTTTTTTTAAAAAAAATGTTGCCGCCCAAACCATCCAGCGATGCATAACCAAAGCATTGATAAGAAACTGTGCTATTAATTCTTTAAATTCTGACAGGAAAAGAAAGATCATAACTAAAGCAGAGATAAGACTTACAATTGAGACAATGTTCACTTCGCTGAAAAGACAAGCTGAAAAGTATTCGTTGATTTGTTGTGAGAGAAAAACATGATTTCTTCGCTGAAAAAGTACGGCTGATAAGACAAGTTCAAATTCACACAAAAAATCATGAGGTGCGCAGATTAGTACTAGTAGCCTTGTTAAAAAGGTGGAATAACCAAGCAGGGAGAGAAAGTGGCACTACATAATGGCATAACACAACTGGTAATAATATATATACTTCTAAAGTAGCATTACAAGATGGTACCCAGTGAACATTGGAGGCCATAAACGAAACGAAAGGCAGATTAAACTTACTGTACACAACGTGACTCAATCCCTACGGTTAAACATAATCAATATGCTGCTGCTTGATTGGCAAAACCCGAAAACCCTATTACCGCCCAGGACACTCCTTACTCCAGTGTCCTGGCTGATTGCATTTGAAGCACGGACCCTGCCTAGCATTGCCAGCAGCAACATATCCATTAGTTGCCACCTGTAAAGCCTCCAAATGCAGCACCATTGTCATGTGCCTGGTGCTGGGGTGCAGTAACATGCCTCGGGCAGTCTCTGAAATAGTGCCCAGGCTGATTACACTTGAAACACACATCTGATCTGGCATTGCCAGCAGCAGAGCCATAGTTGTTGCCTGTGAAGCCTCCACCCGCTGGTGTAGTAGACACCCTCCCATCTATGCTTCCTTGCTGCCCAAACTGATTTGCGCCACACATATTGATGGCACTGCGACCACCTGGTGAATTGCTGAAACCAGCTTTAGAGGCAATGTTGCCCTGATCTCCTGGGCTTGGGCCTGATCTGCTCTGCATAAGGCTGTCAATGGCTTCAAAAAGGATACTACTCTCTTTGGATGGATCCAACTTTTCAGCACTAACTATGGTACATCCAATACGTTGTTCATCGTTGTAGCTTTCCTCCCTAACTTTCAACTTGAATAGATTTAGATGCCAACGGGCTCCTTCTATGATCTCTGTGAATAGTGCTTCGTCATGGTCAACATTTCTCATTGTGCGAAGTTCTTGTGCAGTGCAGCCAAATATCTTCTCACCAGCCTCCTGGAATGCGGTAGCGTTGATAGTGCTGGTGTGATCTTGGATTTGAAATTTAACCATGTAACTGTACTCACAGCTTCCAGAGCTCTTATCACATCTTTCACAAAACCACATCCCATCACCACTCTCTATGACCTTTTTGTTGCATGGCTTCTCATTAAAAACAAAGGGGCATGCTGGATAACAAAAATTTTCAGTCTGCACATGTGAGATCGCAGCCTTAACAGTGATCCAGTCTGTCTTACCACGTCCCAAGGTTTCGTCCTTGATTTGTGCAATTGTTTTGCGGACATCAGCCTGGACTGAATTAAACTGTTGCCGAGATAGAGAGAGACAAGCAGTGGCCATTCCTTCAGTTACATACCACTGTCTCAGCCTTTCAGCATCAGGAAAGTCTGGGTTTATTGTCAACTGTGTTGACCCTATTGTACTCACCGATCTACCGCTGAAATCACTGATACGGGCACCTATCAAAGCAAGTATAGGATTGAAACTAGAATCACACTGCAGCTGTAACTGCTGCCCTTCAACATCACAGAAGTTTCCCCAAAAGGTCACTCCCACACTCCGACCAGACATGTCCCTCAATTGAAGGGTTCTTTTCTGGGTTTGGGTGCCACCCTTCCTTGTCATCATAACAGAAGGACCAACTGATGTAACAACACCAAGTAAATCTACCACAGTATGATTATCCATGTTCTCTATTTCACTGATCTGGCGAAAACTGTACTTCACCTTAGGAATATTGAAATCATCACTAGAACAAATCTCTACAGATGACAGTAAGGCGTCCAGAGTTATTTCAAGATCATTATTCAAAGGATTAAACCGCTTCTGTGAAGGTTTCACTGCTCCTCTAGATATCAAGTACACCTTATCAACCTCAATTAGATCATAAAACCGATCAACCGCTTCTTTGAAGCATACTGCACGAATTTGTCCACCTTCTCCATCAAGGAGATCAAATGAGAAAAGTTTCCCTGTACCTTTGGCATTGTTCCAATGCTTGACAACAGTCTTAGCAGTCACCCTGGCCTTGATTGTCCATCTAGTCTGGTAAACTTTCAATGAAGAAATGGGGACAACATGGGATGTCGGTTCACTAGCAACTGAAGCTCTATTGATATACCCTGAAGGTAGCTGCTGATATGAATGCTCATGGCGCCGGTGAGCATTGCCTGGAGGGGTCAAGGCCTCACCTGTGCCAGTAACTGCAAACCCTTGGTTTTGATGAGAGATCAGAGAAGGCTGCTGAAATCTTGGCTCCACCATATTTGCATTTACTGTGTTTTGTGCTGACAATGTACCATAAGAGCCTCCAGTAAACACATTGCTATGATCAGGTTCTACTGTCCGGCCAATGGAAAAACCTACCATGCCTTGAACATCATTAAAGGGTCCACCATATGACAGATTATTAGAAGCTTGATCTGCTCTTAGAGCAACAGAAGACTCCAGCATGCCTGGAGCACCAGAATTTTGAGCAGCAATGGCCGATAAGTTGGGATCTTGTACCTTCTCTAGACTTTGTGCCATGTAGTTTTTGGGGTTCCCGATTAGGGCACATGCAGTTTGCAGAATTTCAATTTTCACAATAATGATGATCCTGATTACGGAAGGGAAGAGTTGTCAGCTGAAGTGATATGTAGTAATCCATTTAAAATAACAATCAACACTCCATAGTTAGGACATTCTTTCTTCTAAGAGTATTGATCAGTTCTAAATAACATCAGCTAAACAGACTTGCAGGAGAAATGAAATCAAGTTGATGAAAGGCAAGGAAATATAAACTTTCTTAGAACATACAGAGAAGATGAGGTTGCATGATTTATATATTTTACAAAGCATCCACAATAAATGCTGGAAAGATTGATTATAACATATAAATGAATCTACATCGAACTCCATTTTAATGAGGCCTTAGAAATATGCTCTGCATTCTGCAAATGCCAGAGGAGTACGGCGTCTTATCGCCAGGCAAATTCCCACACACGCTCATCAACTATATAACTCGGCAATTTCTGCACTAACCTGTCTGTACAGGTTCCAAATAATGCGTTCCCCAAAAAAAAATGGTTCCAAATAATGCAAACCAAAGAACAGTAACCTTAAATCCCCACCTAGACAAGATCCAACCTCTACAGTAGAACCGTGCAATCCAACTACTAAGTTGTAAGCAGGGCAGACGGGCGGTGGCAAGGACATACTCACTCACCTTTTATCTCGGATGGTGTCGCATATGAACTCGTTGAGGTGGACGATTGTGCCCGCGCGTAGGGTGCCGTCCCTGACGAATGGGTTGAAGGCGGTGGCGAGGATGGCCTGGTGCGCGTTGACGCCGTCGGAGAGTATCAAGCGGTAGCGCTCCCGCTCCGAGGGGATGGGGTTGGGGTTGGCGCTGGAGTTACCGCTCTTGGTGGTGGCGATACGGCACACCTCCAGCACCTGGAGAACCGGCTGGAGCGCTGCGGGCACCGCCCCGTTCGCGATCGCCTGGACAGCGCCCGGCGTCAGCTGCGCCGCGGCCTCCATCGAACCAGGGGGCCGGCTGCCGAGGCGATTTGGATTCGAAATAGGGAGCGGTTTCCTTTTCCGCTCGAAATGGTGGGCATAAACCCCAGAGCGGAGAAGTTTATGGCTTGTGAAATTAGCTTATAGAAGACGAGGAGAGGGGAGGACGGAGGAGACCGCGCTTTCGTGGGATGTGAAGGGGAGATATACGGCTTGTTTAGATGCCATCCAAATTCTAGGTTTTTTTTTTCTTTTCATCACATCAATTTTTAATCGTTTGTATGAAGTATTAAATATAGTTAAAAAAAATAACTAATTACACAGTTTAGTTGGAAATCACGAGATGAATCTTTTGAGCCGAGTTGGTTCACGATTAGACAATATTTACCAAATAAGACGAAAGTGGTACTATTCATCGGGTTCACTTTTTTTGCAAAGTGAATGAGGCCTTACATTTTTATTATTACAGGATCTTCTCCGTTGTAACGGGAACAAAATAATATTACAGTAATTTTAAATTTAATCATACATATTAGCCTGTCTGTGAGTGTTATTTTTTTTACGTGATTACAGCATTTCACCAGATTTCTCAGCTTTTCTTCAGCAGTCTCTATAAGGGAACCATCAATCACCTTAAGAAAACATCTTAAACTATTGAAATATATACTCATCACTTCTGTACCATGACCAGAAAAAAAATCTATAAGCCAATATCCAATAAAAGGGCAGCACTCTCAATGCAGCTTTCCTATATTATATTACAGTAAAGTTAGAGAAGATGGTATTACAAGAAATTCATCTCATACAAAGGACAATATTGATCTATCCTTCAAATTATTTTATTCATCTTTCACTTCGTGTTGGCACGGCGATGCCCTACCAATATGTAATGGCAGGAGTGGTAACATCCAGTGATTATGGTAAAGTGGTAACATCCTAAAAACTCTTTCTGATCTAATTGGCAAACATATTTTACTTCTATTTTACGATCTCAGCTGCAAAATTGCCGCCACAGCTGGCAAGAAAGCCACCACTGACAACGAACAAGTTGCATGAGTACCGTACAAAGAGCTACTCAACCCATCAAAGTAATCGACAATGGCCAACCAACAAAGTTAGGATCTCGTAATTAAATCTCGTGAAAATGACTTGAATGCATGTTAACAAAACCACGGCAAAGAACAAAATAGTTAGGCCTTGCAACATGACAAAGTGCCAAAGAAGCCATGCAACAAAAAATGCATAGAAATTTCCTGCATCCACAATTTTTTGTCGACCCGTGATATAGCTAAAATGATTTAGTCGCATCAAGCAGGAATTCTAGTTTCATAAACATCCTCAAAAATTTGGCGGCGTGAGGGTGATCGCGGAATTGATCACGATTGTTACGGAAATTAATTTTTGCCTTTCTGATATGCTAAAAATTGATCATGATTATTACGGAAATTGATTTTTGCCTTCCTAATTTGCTACGGCTGTTATGGGGATTGAGCTGATCGTATGGAGCAAGTACGCGTTGCCTTCCTGATCTGATCGCATGGAGCGGCTTTGGTGTCGCACCTGTGGATGGAATAGTTATGAATGTTTTAGTTGTAGAGATTAACATCGTCACTCATCCGAATATCGCTCTCAGAATTGTCCTTACATATTTACTATAGGAGAGAAGAAATCTTACAAGTTTACCAAAAACGAACGTTTTTTTGGTACATGGCGTGCCAGGTCAAGGTGCCAACATGGAGGGGCATTGCAAAAATACGAACCTGCCCCTGCCCTGCTCCTCTCTCTCCCTCTCCGATAGCCAGGTCCCGCAGCTCCTGTCACTGCTAGTTAGGACCCACTCGTCAGATTCGTCTTCCACCTCTATCACCCGGATGGGAGACAGCCTGGCCACGGCCACATCCGTCTGTCGCGCGCAGGAGCACTGCCGGCCACGCCCGGCATCGCGCGCTCCTGGCCACCCGCCGCCGGCCGCTGCCACCCCCGGCCGTGCCTAGCCTCATCCGCGCCTGGCCCCCATCGTGCTAGGCCACGCCCGGCGTAGCCGCGCGTGGCACCACTAGCCCCCGCCTTTCTAGTTGTCTCCCATCCAGGTGCTGGAGGTGGAGGACAAATCTGACGAGTGGGTCCCATCTAGCAGTGATAGGAGCTACAGGACCCGACTGTCGGAGAGGGAGAGAGAGGAGCAGGGCAGGGGCAGCTTCATATTTTTTGCAAAGCCCCTCCACGCTAGCACCGTGGCCTGACACACCACGTACGCAAAAACGCCTGTTTTTAGTAAACTTGTAAGATTTCTTCTCTCTCCAATGGTAAATATGTAAGGCCAATTATAAGAGTGATATTCGGATGAGCGGCGTTCTTAATAATGGTAAAATATAAATCTCCCGACGTGAAGCAGTTTTGAGGGTGGAGACGAGGTCTCGGTGCATAGACCAGGTGTACACCAGGACGGGGTGGTGTTTCAGCATTGGGTTGCGTGCCTTGAACAGGTGGTAGTCATTGAGAGAAGGTGGATTACGGCAATGCTTTTGTCTCTGTTCCATCCTAACGAGACTGTAGGAGTGGCCGTTTAGGTCTCGTTTGGTGCGGCTCCGTTGGCTCCGGTGCCGAAGTCTGTGGAGGAGCTGGCGCTTCTAGCGTCGGATGGAGGAGTGTCGGCACAAAAACGTGTCGATGCGCCGAGCACACAGTAAGCCAGAAGGATCTACTTAGGATAAGCCCGGAGATCCGCTTGTCTTCAATCGCAGGACCCGTCGACCCTACGAATTCTTCCCGAGGCGTGCCAATCAATTTGACCTGCAATTGACAAGGAGAGAAAGTTTATCAGTAATTTAAGGTGGAACATACCGGTCTTACCCAGACAGTTCCAAGTGTGCCGCTTCGGGAGTGGCCAGACAGGAAAATCGACTAAATAGCCGATACGTAAAGAAATCGGCTGTTACCGACTATAAAGATTGTGGGTCGTGATTGATTTTATGTTGATATGTACAATGCTCGTAGATGTAAGTAAAATCATCAGCTAGGTGGATATTACCAGTGTGAATCATTGAGCCAATGAATCTAACGAGAAAGGATATAACATGCGAACAAATCGACTGTCTAGTATGAATGGATCTACAAATGCTCTGAATCTAATCTGCTACCATCAACAGTGAGGTTTGACCGGATCGATGGCAGCTATGATGAAAATAACAAACTAAAACCAAAGAATTCGTAAAACCATCTATACATTGACAGGCTTTCCGAAAGACATGCTATATGTGTGAAAGCTCAAAGCGGATCGGCTGAAATAGCCGATTCAGGTGAAAAGAGACTACAGCATATGAACAATCAACTATTTATAGATGGACAAATCTATGAACTCATCAGACCTAACCTGTTATCTCTAACAGTGGGGTTCGATCGGATCGATGGCAGCTGTGATAAAGACAACAAATTAAACCATTAAAGTAGATAGATCAATTCACATTTAACAGAATCATGGAGACACACTATAGGCGTTAAAGCATAGGCGATCGGCTATTTAGCCGATGTAGGCATAGCAAACAGTTAAGGTGACGCCTGATCGAGAACAAATCTACCAACTAGCATCCTTCGATCTAAAGTGCCGTCAGTGGGTATCGACCGAATCATTGCAGCCATAACAGCGAACTATAGACTAGATGTAACCAGCCAGCAAACCTCCTCAAGGTCGGACACACCTTAACCGCGTACTATGCACGATCACGATCGAAGTAGAACAACCGATAAAACATAACCGTTGCTCAAAGTGAGAAACATCGTATTGTAACAAAGCAAACGATGGACTAAAAGGATATGAATCCGATCTAGATCGATCTCGATCGGGTAGGTTGATGTTGCTAAAAATTAATGACGATAAGAACATCAGCAAGATCGGTAACTTAATGAATCTACCCGAAGGACGCCACCCTTAGGTAGAGCCGATAACTTGACCTTAATCTAATTCGAGCAGTGGAGGTCGAACTTAATCGATGCAGCTGTACTTGAACTAGATAAGAGTCAATAACTAGCTTATACTAGAGTTTGCAATGGAGGTCGAACTTAATCGATGCAGCCGTACAAACAGAAGTATAAGCCATGATGGTACTTATAGATAAGCCGGAGGTCGGCCGGACCGATGCAGCCCTGCTTGTTGAAGAACTCGCCGAGATCTACACTACTCCTCCTAAGGGTTAGCGTAAAACCAAAAAAAGTAATTTGTATTGATTGATTGGATGTCCTTTTTACAATAGCCGGGGTCCAATATTTATCCCCGGAGCCTAGGCATGAAACCTACTCAAATACGACTCATTACAATCTTTGGTATAAAAGAAAACATTTCTAACTTAAGATAACTTGGACGCTAATCTTTCCCTTTTTGTAGAGTCCGACATGTATTTCCCGACGCTAACTGTAGCTCATTGTCATTATCTGCTGACGTCATTCGAAGAGAGCCGATTCTAGTGCCGCATCTGAATCAGCTGATATTGATCCTTATGCAATTGATTCATTGATTGACACAATCTGGGAAGCTTCGAGTTCTTCCCAAATTTTGGTGTAAACAAGGAGCTAAAGCCCTTTTGTGAGAGGAGCTTAAGCCCAAAAAAGTGGCTTCACCTGGGGCTCTAGCTCGGATGAAGGAGCCACGCGGGTAGTGGCGGATCCAGAAACGGACCAAGGGGTGCTAAATAATAGAAACATGGTTTGGGCGACCGTCGATTTGGAGTCGATCCTTCACGACCCCCTCAAGTCAGATGAGGAGAGGCGTTGAGGCTAGCGGCCGGTGCCCTCCGTCGCCCCTACATAGGGAGGAGAAAAATGATAGCAATTGTTCTATATGTGTATGTGCATGAGGCATCGCCCCTAGGACTTAGATTCCTTGTAAATAATGAGTCATGTGTTGCTATTTATTTACCGCTCCTTTTTTATGTCTTTAGGTTGTTTCTAGGGTTCCCTTCATCATTCGTCATAGCCTCTCCTCCCCCGTGGACCTCAGCCTCATCCTCATCGGCCAGGGTCGGTCCTCTTTCTTTAGCACTTAGGTGTTGGCACTAGGTCAGAGGGTTAGGAGCGCACGAACGAGATGAGGGAAACCTGGACATCCATGGTGAACCGAGCATGGTTGAGGGGTGTTTTTTGCGTCGAGTGAAACTAACCCATGGGTGCACGCTTAGGGGGAGCCCCTGAGCCCTCAGCCTTGCTTGGGTCGGGCAAGTGAGGCGGAGGGCTCTTTGTTGCAGTGCTCTTTTCTAAAAAAGGAGGATTCGTAGCAATAAGGACATGATTTTTATTCAAGGTGAAGTTGGAAGGGTACATAAAGTAAATGAAAGTATTAGAATCAAGCTATGTAGCTTTTAGTTCGCCTGTTGGATGCCTTGTTGGTGCAGAAGGTCGGGTGCCTTGGGCGCTGGAGATGCCAAGCTACTGGGCTGGTGGATCGGCCAAGGCCTTCCCTTGGGGGGACGGTCGGGGCGATTCCTTCTGCAGACCCGAGCGCTCGAGCGAAGGGGCCAACTGAGCCATCATCACTATGGGGGCCCCATGGGGCCTTGTCGGAGCTTGGTCGGTCGAGCGATGCCACCGCCTTGGCCTTCTTTCCTTCTGGTGCCTCTTCTATGCTGCGGTCGGGGCTTGTGGGGTCGAGGGACATGGAGATCACTGTTGCCAGGGCGACGTTGTTCTAATCATAATAGGAGGCCTGTTGGAAGCTGGATCTGACGGTGATGACTCCGGTGAGGCCAGGCATATTCAGCTTGAGATAGGTGTAGTTGGGAACAGCCATGAACTTCGCAAAGCACAGCTGCCTGAGCAAGGCGTGGTATGTGCTAGGGAAGTCCACCACCTCGAAGGTGACTGGTTCCTTGTAGAAGTTGTCTGGCTTGCCAAATGTGATGTGCAGGCGGATGCACCCTAGTGGCATGATTTCCTTGCCCAGGATGAACCCATAGAACGATGCTCTGCTTGGGTAAAGGCTGCTCTAGAGGATCTTCATCTTGTTGAGGGTGTTAGCATAGAGAATGTTGAGGCCATTGCTGCCATCCATGGGCACCCTAGAAAAGCGTGTAGTGCCCATGATCGGGCTAACCACGAACGGGTAGCGTCCCGGGTGTGGGACGTGGTCGAGATGGTGAAAGGTCCTAAATGGCTAGAGGAGGGTGAATAGCCTAACTAAAATTCTACAAAAACCACTAGAGCAAAGTGTTAGACAATAATATGGCGATAAAATGGCTTTGCTCTAGCTCTACAAAATGGTATGCAAGCCACTTACCTCAAACTAGTTGCAATAATCTCTAAGTCAATATCACACAAGCAAACAAGCTATGTCTCTACTTCTACAACTAGTGAGCTAGTGAACTATGAACAACTAGATACAACTAGTTACAACTAATTACACTCAACTAGCAGGATAAGCAAGCACTACCACTACACAAGTATATCAAGGAATGTAATACAAGAGAGGTAGTGAGATATACCAAACCGAGCAAGTGACCAATATGAAATCTAATGAGACAATGAAACACAAAGTTTATCTCGTGGTTCGGTTGCTTGCCGGCAACTTAATCCTTATTGTGATGACACACTCACTTGATGGCTCACGCGCTAATAGGCATCACATGCCTAGCCCTACACAAGGGCGCTGTATGAACCAACCATAAATGAGGGTACACAAGTCACGCGCAATTTACTAGAGTTGCCTTTTGTGGCTCCCGCGGGGAATAGGCACAAGAATCCCTCACATTCAATTGATCAGAGCCAAAAAAATCACCACTTCCACTCAACGATCCTCTAAGCTCTAGGCCAGCTAGGTGACGGCAATCACCAAGAGTAACAAGAATTCCACCAGCCCAATGCGCTCAACTAGTGCCATAAGATGCAAGAACTCGATGCAACGCACTAGAGGCTCTCAATCTCTCACAAATGTGATCTCAAGTCATGCAAGTGAGTGGATTGTGTTCTATTGCTCCCAATAGGTTTGCTCGGCTATTAGAAGGTCCAAGAGAGTGGCCATGGCTGACCAAGGGGGATATTTATAACCCCAACCACAAAATAGAGTCGTTACCCCTTAGAGCAGTTTTTTGCATGGCACCGGACAACGGCAGTGGCACCGGATAGCCGGTCTGGTGCCCTCCAACGGCTAGCCCAACGGTCAAAAATTTCGATCATTGGTTGTGTTAGTGGCATCGAATAGCCAGTCCGGTGACCATCACACGCGACTTCCTTGATTTCACTACTCTTTGGAAAAATAAGGCGGTGCCCTATCCGAAGCATCGAACACCCTGTCCGGTGAGTACCAGTGGAAAGTTCACATTTTCCTCCCTCTCTAGAAATATAGGGTAGTGCCCCTGTTTGGCACACCAGATAGCCGGTCCGGTGCACACCGGACGGCAAGGTACAAGGATAGAGCACACACGCGGCTGAGCTGGCTTAGGACTCTGTCTGGACCACCACCGGATAGGTACTCTGATGCCTCCTAGATGGCTACACCGAGAGCATGAAAACTCCTTTGCAAGCGTTTCTAACTCTCAAATATTTTCACACACATATTTAGAGCCAAGTTATCATTTCCAAAACATTTTTCATATATATTTTTGCTTGCTTTCCGTTGTGCACTAGGCCTAAATGCAATGCATAGTTTTCAACACCTAGTGCACTAGATGACCAAGTTGTCCGATAAGAGCTCCCCTCTTAATAGTACAACCATCTATTCTAAATTCGATCACGCACTCTATTGCGTCTCGATCGGCAAAACAAAATCCCTATTTATACCTTTGCCTTGAATAGCATAGGGTTTTGTTTTTCTCTTTCTTCTTTTTCAAGTTAGAGCACTTGATCACCATCTTTTGGCCATCTCCATCACTTGAGTGCCATCTAACTTTCCATCACTTGGACTTGGACTAACCTATCTCAATTACACATTTAGAGCACATGGTTAGTCCAATAAGTTTCATCAATTATCCAAAACCAAACTAGGGCTTTTAGATGGTCGCCTCGGTCGAAGGTGATAGCCATTTCTGACCATCGGAGCCATGTTGGGGCGGCAATGGTCTCGATAGTGTTCATCTCTTTCTCGGTGATCCGGTGCTGACGGCGAGACTCATAAGCCTAGGAGCCCTCAAAGACCATCAGACATTGCTTGGCCTTAGGGAACTTGGTATCCTCCTCTTGCCCACCGTTGGCCTCCCCACTGACCTTCTAGGCAAGCCTCTAGGCCTTGCCCTTCAGGTCGAGGGTGCCTTGGATGTAGCTTCTCATGGTCCTATAGTCCTTGAGGAGGTGCCTAGCATGCCTATCGTGGAACGGGCAGGGCCCCTCGAGCGCCTTCTCGAAGTGCTTAGGTCACTAGCTCCTTCCCTTGGGCTACGGTCGGGTGGTGTGTTTGGGCAAGGCCACTATCTCCTCCCCACAACGCTTCTTATCCTTCTTGTTGTCACGGCAATGGTCGGCCCTAGTAGTCTCATCATCGTCGTCCCCATCACTATGGTGAGTGGTAGCCTTGCCCTTGGCACTGAAGTTGCCAAGATGGCCCCTTCTCTCAAGGCAAACTCGGTGGCAACGTCCAGCAGCTCCCACGTCATTTGTGAGGCCAACGCTCGTGTGCATGGATAAGCACCTCGTAGGTGGTGCCATAGATGAAGGCATTGATGACATCAGCGTCCGGTTGGGGAGCTCGTTGTGCTTCTTAGAGAAGCATTCGATGTGGTCACAGAGGGTCTTGTCTGACCTCTGCTTGCAATTACACAAATCCCAAGAGTTACCGGGTAAAGTGTAGGTACCTTGGAAATGTATTATGATGGTTGAGCTAAGGTTGGTCCAGCTCCAGATGCTGCTAGGGTCAAGGTTCTCAAGCCATGCCCACACCGAGCTTCACATGAGCAGGGGCAAGTATTGGATGCGAAGTCATCGTCTGACCCCTTGGCCCTCATCACGAGCCAGTAATCTTTGAGCTAGTGGTTGGGGTTTGTCTCTCCATCATACTTGCCGATGTGGGTTGATGGTCAAAAGTGCTTGGGGTAGGAAGCCGGCTAGATCCTAGCCCTAAACGCCTGAGGGCCTAACCGGTCTTGGCTTGGGCTTCCTTCCCATCGGCCAGGGCTCGGTGACCTGGCTTGATTGTAGCACCTTTCTTAGATGGTGTCGCATGCGTCCTGATCTTCTCTAATCTGGTTGCATGTGGGAGGAGGTCTTAGCCCTGTGCTCCTGCCAAGGCTAGGCTCCTCTTGTCCTCGAGCAGTCATTGCTATCGATGGTGGTATCACCGTTGCTGCCGCTCGTCGAAGGGGCACGAGTGTTGGAGGAGTCCCATCGAAGGTGGGCCTTGACTAGGATGACCTCGAGGTGGCGTTGTGGTGGCAAGATGTCGAGCTTTCGGCCTGCTGCTTGAGGACGATGTGAATGAGCCACCGTGCCTCCTGAAGCTTCTCGTTGGTCCTCGGGTCCGGCATGTTGGAGATGTCACCAAGGTGGCAGGCGGCGGCTACCATGTTGTACACCTCACAGGGAAGCACATCATGTTGGGAGCCCCCATGTGGTTGTTGTGTCACATAGGTGAAAGGTCCGAAATGGCTAGAGGGGGATGAATAGCCTATAAAAATTTTCTACAACAATACTAAGACAAAAGGTTAGACAACTAAATGGCGAAGCGAGTTTTGCGCTAGCACTACAAGTGTTGCAAGCCACATATCCACAAGTCTAGTTAGCTATAATCTCTATATATCAAACAATGGCTATGTCACTACTTCTACCACTAGTGAGCTAACTAAGCAAGTAATTCAACTAATTACTTCTATGCTACACTAGAGAGCTACTCTATTAGCTAGACTACCTCTACTCAAGATATCTCTAGAATTATAAAGACAAGAGAGGTAGAGGGATTTATACCGAGCCAGGAAAGTGAAAAATCAATCACAATAAGTACTAGTTGGCACAATGATTTTCATCGAGGTTCACTTGCCTACCGGCAAGCTAGTCCCTATTGTGATGATTCACCCACTTGGAGGTTCATTTGCTTATAGGCATCACACGCCTAACCCGCAAATCGGGTGCCACACAACCAACACAAAGATGGGGATCCACAAGCAATCCACTAGAGTTGCCTTTTGTGATGTCCCACGGAGAAGGCACAAGAACCCTTCACAATCACCATGATCGGAGCCGGAGACAAACACCACCCTTCGCTCAATGATCCTCGCTGCACCAAGCAATGCACCAAGCCATCTAGGTTCAATCATTCAAAGCAATGCACTTGGATGCTCTCCAGTCTCACCAAATGATGAATCAATCAAGCAAGATGAGTTAGAGAGGAATGGCTAGGCTCACAAGGTTGTATTCTGAATAGAAATGGCCAAGAGAGTGAGCCCAAGCCGGCTAAACCACTTAAATAGGCGCCCAAATGAAATAGAGTCATTACTCAGTCGAAGGGGTACCGGACCCTACGACCGGACGTACATAGTGCAGGTCCGATCGCTGGATCAGCGCCATGTGTCCATGCCTTTGAATGCCAGCCATTGAACCCTAATGGCTAACTTAGCTGCACCAGCTCCTCCACCGAGTGACAAGTAGACCGGACTTTGACCCAGGGTTGGGTCTCTCTTCTACGCGTGAGTCTGACGTGAAACAGAGAGTATCCCGAGCGATAAATGACGACCGGACCTGCTAGAGGGAACGACCAAACCCACCGAAGGCTAGAGTCCGATCGAGGCATTTTTAACACCAAGAGGTTCCAGACCCCTCGGACTGGGTCCGGTCACCCACGACCAAACTCTGCTAGGGTCCCGGTCCTCACTAGACTCGCCTCCGAGGTTCACTTGCTTGCCGGCAAGCTAGTCCCCGTTGTGGCGATTCACTCACTTAAAGGTTCATGCGCTAATTGGCATCACACACCAAACCCTCAATAGGGTGCCGCACAACCAACACAAGATGGGGATCACACAAGCCACGAGCAATTTACTAGAGTACCTTTTGGTTCTCCACCGGGGAAAGGTCAAGAACCCCTCACAATCACCACGATCAGAGCCAGAGACAATCACCAACCTCCGCTCGATGATCCTCGTTGCTCCAAGCCATCTAGGTGGTAGCAACCACCAAGAGTAATATGCAAATCCTACAGTGAAACACGAACACCAAGTGCCTCTAGATGCAATCACTCAAGCAATGCACTTGGATTCTCTCCCAATCTCACAAAGATGATGAATCAATGATGGAGATGAGTGGGAGGGCTTTGTTTAAGCTCACAAGGTTGCTATGTCAATGCAAATGGCCAAGAGAGTGAGCTAGAGCCAGCAAACGATATTTATAGACACCCCAAAACAATAGAGCCATTGGCTCAATTATTGGGCTGACTGCGGGATGATCGGACGCGTATGACCGGACGCGTCCGGTCACTGTGTCCAGTCATAGCCTGACCATCATTTGTCCCTTTCAAATTGTTTATCCATTCATGCCCAACGGCTATCTCTGCGCATAGTAGTACTTGTGATGGGACGCACCATTAGAAAACGACTAGACACGGGAGACACAGTGTTCGGTTGAGTCCAGAGAGATCCTAGAGCCGCTCTGGGCCGACCGGACGCTCCCAGCGTCCGATCAATTATAGCGCTGAAAATTAGAGTCATGCTAGTTCACACCGAACATGTCCGGTGTGGCGACTGGACGCGTCCGGTCGTTGTGTCCGGTCGCTGCGTTCGGTCAAGTCTAGAGAGCTCTCAGAGCCGCTCAACTATGACCGGACGCGTCGGTGTGGCCGAACGGACACACCCGTGCATCCGGTCCTCTCTTGGACCAACACCTGTGCTGCACGTCACCTTGACTGGACGCTAAATAATGATTGCTCAGTGTCCGGTCACTGCTATGACCCAGAGTCCAGTCAACTCTGCCGCGCCTGGCCAGAATACCGGACACGTCTGGTATGGCTATCGGATGCGTTCGGTCACGTCGGGAAGATACCAGACGCATTTGGTCCTCACGTCGGACATGTTCGGTCACCCCGTGACCAGCGCATTCAACTCCTTTTCAACTCTATCTTCTTTACCCTTGCTCAAATGTGCCAACCACCAAGTGTATCACCTTGTGCACATGTGTTAGCATATTTTCACAAATGTTTTCAAGGGTGTTAGCACTCCACTAGATCCTAAATGCATATGCAATGAGTGAGAGCATCTAGTGGCACTTTGATAACCGCATTTCGATACGAGTTTCACTCCTCTTAATAGTACGGCTATTGATCCTAAATGTGATCACACTCGCTAAGTGTCTCGATCACTTAAACCGAAAAGCTCCTATCAATTTCACCTTTGCCTTGAGCGTTTTGTTTTTCTCATTCTTCTTTTCCAAGCCCAAGCACTTGATCATCACCATGGCATCACCATCATCAAGTCATGATCTTCATTTGCTTCACCACTTGGAATGTGCCACCTATCTCATAATCACTTTGATAAACTAGGTTAGCACTTAGGGTTTCATCAATTCACCAAAACCAAACTAGAGCTTTCAATCTCCCCCTTTTTGGTAACTGATGACAACCCTTTCACAAAGATATGAATTGAAATTTATTTGAATCCATGTTGCTTGCCCAAGCATATTTACCATGTGTAAAAGGATATGGACAAGTTTCATGAATCCTAAATGGTAGCAATTGCTCCCCTACATATGTGCTAAGAGTTTGGATTGTAGCTTGCACATATGCTTAGATAGGAAATATAGGAGACAATGTCTACCAAATGATGCTAAGGTATAAAAGATGAACCTTTGAAGCGTGATACCAATCGGAGTGCACCAATATACCATCCTTAGCACCATTAGTAACTAGACATACACAAAAACTAGAATACCCTATGAGATCAACATTAGAAGCAAGGGTCTACTTTTCATAATATGAGCATGAGTCCAGTTACTTAACCTATGCATGCTAGTTTTTCATTTTATCATTCAAACCTACAACTAGCATACACCACACAAGCATGGATATTGAAATTTAAAACTTGTGCCATACAAGCAAACATATGAAATGCACATTCAAATGCATCATTCAAGTTTATGAGCTTGCTCCCCCTACTTGTGTGCTTAAAATTTTAATTGATCCCTTTCCTTTGTCATATCTCTCTCCCCCCTATGTCAATTTCTCACTATTTCTCCCCCTATCACTTATATCTTTGTACACTACTTATATCTTTGTACACTATTTATATCTTCTCAAAGTTCACCACGCCCTTGCTCCGAAGTGCTAACTACCAAGGGTATCACCATTGTGCATGTGTGTTAGCATTTTCACAAAGCATTTTCAAGGGTGTTAGTACTCACTAGAATCTAAATGCATGTGCAATGAGTTAGAACATCTAGTTGCATTTTGATAACCACATTTCACGACGAGTTTAACCCCTCTTAATAGTATGGCTATCTATCCTAAACCCACTCACATCCAATTGGTGTCTTGAGTGGCAAAACAAAATGCTCCTATCAAATATACATTTGCCTTGATCTATTTTGTTTTTCTCTTTCTTCTTTTCCAAGTTTGAGCACTTGATCATTACCATGGCCATCACTGTCACCATGATCATCATCCATTTGCTCCATTGCTTGGTGTGTACCAACCTGTCTCATATTTACTTAGAGCCAAAGATTAGTACACAAGGTTTCATCAATTATCCAAAACCAAACTAGGGCTTTCAATAGGGCATCCTACTGACGCTCCATCTCATCCTTCCTGCTCTCGAGTTCAGCACGGTTGACATTGAGGTCAGCTTGTTAGGCCTAGAGGCGCTCAGCCTTCTCCTTGAGGTAGGTTGCATGGCTAGTTGGGCTCATATCTAGAGGTGTGAGTTTAGGAGTGGTGCCAGCATCGGTCCTATCGCTAATGAAGAAGCACTTGCGCGGTAGGAAGAATCCTCTAACATCATTAGAGTTGTAATTCGGTCCAAGCCAAGAGAATCTCCACAAAGTTGCATAGCAAGGGGACATTGGCCCTCGCTGCACCTGAGAGGATGAAGCCATGTGGTGCCTCTCGGACAACAAGCCACTCTAGCTCAAGATGGAATGACCCTACAGCGTTCTAGATCCTGTACAGGAGGTCTTGGAGGACGAGGACATACTAGAATCAATGAGGTGGTAACAACTCCTCTCCACTGGCGATCTAGTGGTGGACGCTCGCCAGCACGTAGAGCATCTAGCGGCACTCAAACACGGTGGGGTTTAGGCCCAAACCGAGTCGAATCTGCCAGGTGAGGACCTCGAGGTCTACTCCTAGGCATCCTAGTGGAGGGTACAATGGCGGGGACTCGTTGTCCTCCATCTCGGCCTCCTTGTGGGTGTGAAGTTTGCCATTGTAGTCGACGATGTAGGCCAAGCTCCCAAAGCTAAGGACATGGCCGGTGGCAGAGGTGTCGTTGGCAACGATGATCTTGTCAGAGACCTTCTGGGGTGACGCCACTAGCTCTGATGATGAGGCAGGTGGCTCTAGCCACCATAGAATGATGATCACAGCCGACGCGCTCCCCTACCTAGCATGCCAGCTGTCACAGGTTTGTAACTGCACCGAGCATCGTGGTTGTTCATCGAAAGTCGATGTGTGGTCTCCGGTGGCTTGTCCACTCAAAACATGGAAGGGACACAACTTGATTTATCCTAGTTTCGGCTTCTGATCCCTACGTCTAATAGTATAGTTATCTTCATGTTAAGAATGACCAATCATGGATTACAATGATGCAAATCAAGAGGGGGTGGTAGGGGATCGCTCGGTGCTATCCTAGTGCTTGTCAGTGTTCTTCCTCAGTGAGTAAGAAATCGGTCTTCTCTAGTTGAGGTTCCTCTCTTTTTTTCCTCGGTGAGCCACGCCTTCCCTTATATTTTGAGGAGGACATGGTGTAAAAGTCAATTTGATTCTAGTCTATGGTCTATGCATCAGGTGCATGAGTCCACTACCATGGTGTTGCTGGATGTTGTCTTGTCTTGTAGGGAGGAGTCAATAGCATCACAACCATCTCCTGACGCTGCTGCCACCATTCTGGCACTTGACCATTAGGGGTTGTCTACTACGGTGCGGCCTCCCCTAGGTGAGCCTTCTCAAGGCTTTCTTGGCCTACAGGAGCCTCTATTTAGAGGAGCTAACGAGTGGGCCCTAGAGCTTTCTGCCCCTGGAGTTGGTGAAGTACCTTTTCCTGTTGTGTCATGTCGGTTGTGTGACCCTGTCGAGAGAGTGGCCAATAGGGCCTCGCACCTATTGAATGGGTAGAAAACGTGGCATCTCCATACATGTCAAGCCCCGGATGCCTAGCAGGTTCTGAGTCAAGCCTCGACCCATGGCTCGGGGCATGATTCGCTGCCTGGGTGTTGGCCTGGGTATGTGCTAGGTGGGAGTTAGGCTCAGGCTGCTGTTGCTCGGCAGTCTGCGGCTGTGAACACCCTATATAAGTCCATGTAGCCCATATCCCATAGCTCGATGGCATGGCCTGAAGCATAGTTTTTTGGCCCGGCCCAAGCATGGCATGGCCCTGTATTATGTGGGCCCAGGCCGACACGGTCCGATGCACAGGGCCATGCTTGGAATGCACCCTAGGCATGCGAGCCGGTGAAAGGTCCTAAATGGCTAGAGGGGGTGAATAGCCTATAAAAATTCACTACAAAACCACTATAGTAAAGGGTTAGATACTTAAATGGTGAAATGCAATTTTGCTCTAGCTCTACAAGGGTTGCAAGACACCTATCCCACTATTCTAGTTCTTTATGATCTCTAGATACAAACAATGGCTATGCCACTATTCTTACTCTAGTTGAGCTAGCTAACAACTAACAAGAGGCTAAACAAGCTACTCAACTAAACTAGCAAGAGAGCTACTCAACTCAACTACAACAAGTATGAAACAATGTAATATAAGGGAGATGAGTAGGATGATTGTACCGCTCATGGCAAGAGAATATCAATCACAATATGAACACCAAGAGATGACACCAAGATTTATCCCAAGGTTCACTTGCTTGCCGGCAAGCTACGTCCCTGTTGTGTCGACCGTTCACCTGGTGGTTCACGAGATAATTGGCACCATGCCAAGCCCACACTAGGGCACCGCAAGAACTTACCCAAAGTGAGAGTAACTCAATGACACGCGCGATCTAATAGAGTACCTTTTGCCTTACCACCAAGGAAAGGTCAAGAACCCCTCACAATCACGATCGGGATTGCCACGAACAAGCTCCAACTCGTGCCAATCACCAACAGCTGCTCCAAGCCATCTAGGTGGTGGCAACCACCAAGAAAAACAAGAGAACCCGCAGCCGATGCAACCACAAGTGGCACTAGATGTGCCAATTCGATGCAAATAAACTTGGATGCTCTCCCAACTCACTTGGATGAACAACAATCAAGAGAGATGAGTGGGAGTGGTGTTTCTTAGCTCAAAGGGATGTCAAGTATCTCACAGTGACAAGAGCAACACCCCAAGGCCAGCCAAAATGCTTAAATAGGCGGTCTCTCAAAATAGAGTTGTTGGGCTCATGAAGGGGTACTGAATGCACTAACCGGACTCGCACCAGCGTCTGGTCAGGCAGGACTGGTCACACCCTCGGCCCAGCAAATGCCTGCCGCATTGTTGTTCAGTTCCCTGTGCAAAGACAAGCGCAAGTTAAAGATTTTTGTTTCAATTAAGAACAACATATTACACATTGAATGTTAGTACTCCCTCCATTCCAAATTATAAGTCACTTTGACTTTTTTTGGTACATGATCAATTTTACTATGTATATAGATATAACATATGTTTAGATACATAGTAAAATCTATGTAGCAAAAAAGTCAAAGTAACTTATAATTTGGAATGAAGGGAGTAACACTTAAGATTGGAGTATTCAATCTCCCCCTTTTTGGTAACTGATGACAACCCTTTCACAAAGATATGAATTGAAATTTATTTGAATCCATGTTGCTTGCCCAAGCATATTTACCATGTGTAAAAGGATATGGACAAGTTTCATGAATCCCAAATGGTAGCAATTGCTCCCCTACATATGTGCTAAGAGTTTGGATTGTAGCTTGCACATATGCTTAGATAGGAAATATAGGAGACAATGTCTACCAAATGATGCTAAGGTATAAAGGATGGACCTGTGAAGCGTGATACCAATCGGAGCGCACCAATATACCATCCTTAGCACCATTAGTAACTAGACATACATAAAAACTAGAATACCCTGTGAGATCAACATTAGAAACAAGGATCTAGTTTTCATAATATGAGCATGAGTCTAGTTACTTAACCTATGCATGCTAGTTTTTCATTTTATCATTCAAACCTACAACTAGCATACACCACACAAGCATGGATATTGAAATTTAAAACTTGTGCCATGCAAGCAAACATATGAAATGCACATTCAAATGCATCATTCAAGTTTATGAGCTTGCTCCCCCTACTTGTGTGCTTAAAATTTTAATTGATCCCCTTCCTTTGTCATATCTCTCCCCCTATGTCAATTTCTCAATTTCTCACTATTTCTTCCCCTATCACTTATATCTTTGTACACTACTTATATCTTTGTACACTATTTATATCTTTGTACACTATTTCTCCCCCTTTGTCATCAATGACCACAAAGGTTCAAAATGTAGATAGGTTGAGATTATCAATGTCAATCAATGGGGTGAGGATCATTTTCCTAAATATGGTCCAATCTAGATCATTTGCCAAAGATATTTAACTCAGTTGGATCCAAGGACAAGCTTCTTCACACCACCAAATAAGGGTTATCTTGTACCATGTTGAGTTAAACACTTATAGCTCATTTTTCTAGATCAAACACTAGGTTTACAAGCCCACAAATATGTCATATGCTACCACTAGACCAAATTAAGCATAGAAGCAATAGTGTACCATACAAACATCAAATTCATTTGATTTTCAAGAATGAGCCTATTAGATGTGAAAGATGACTAGATGCACTAATCATGTCCTTAGTAAGGATGTATGCCATGCCAATAAACTTTTACCTTGGATTGCTTGAAGGAGAGGCATGTCATATAAGTGGGAAGTGCATCAACACATATTTGAGAAATCCAATATGTTCAACTCATTCCTTAGCTTGCAAAACCTTTTCTCATCTAATGGCTTGGTGAATATATCGACAAGTTGATCTTCGGTGCCTACTCTCTCAATGCAAATGTCCCCTTTTTGTTGGTGATCTCTTATGAAATGATGGCGGACATCAATGTGCTTTGTTCTTGCATGTTGAACCGGATTGTTGGTTAACTTGATTGCACTCTTATTGTCACACAACAATGGCACTTTCTTGAACTTGATTCCAAAATCATTCAAGGTGGCCTTCATCCAAAGTATTTGTGCACAACAACTACCGGCGGATATGTATTCGACTTCGGTGGTTGATAATGTAACACTATTTTGCTTCTTTGATGACCATGAAACAAGTGATCTTCCCAACAATTGACATATGTCCGAGATGCTCTTCCTTTCAACCTTGCATCCTGCATAATCTGAGTCGGAGTAACCAACTAGCTCAAACTTTGCTCCTTTGGGATACCACAAACCAACATTTTGTGTATACTTTAAGTACCTCAATATTCTCTTTGTAGCCTTAAAATGACTTTCTCTTGGTGAGGCTTGAAATCTTGCACACAAGCATACACTAAACATGACATCCGGCCTTGACGCGGTCACATAGAGTAGGATTCCAATCATAGACCGATACAATTTTTGATCCACCATATTGCCACTTGCATCACTATCCAAGTTGCCATTTGTTCCCATTGGTGTACTAATGGCTTTGCTATCACTCATGCCAAACTTCTTGAGCATGTCTTTGATGTACTTGCCTTGACTTACAAATGTACCATTCTTCAATTGCTTGATGGGAAGACCAAGGAAGTAGTTTAACTCTCCAATCATGGACATTTCAAACTCATTAGCCATCATCTTTCCAAACTCTTCACAAAAGTCTTGATTGGTTGATCCAAATATGATGTCATCAACATAGATTTGCAACACAAATAAGTCTTTACCAATCTTCTTGGTGAAAAGAGTGGTGTCAACCTTCCCCATCATGAACCCTTTAGAGAGTAGGAAGTCCCTCAATCTCTCATACCATGCTCTAGGTGCTTGCTTCAAGCCATACAATGCCTTCTTCAACTTATACACATGGTCGGGCTTCTTGTCATCTTCAAAACCTGGAGGTTGCTCAACATATACTTCTTCATTGATGTAACCATTAAGAAATGCACTCTTGACATCCATTTGATAGAGTTTGATGTTGTGGGCACAAGCATAGGCTAATAAGATTTTAATTGCTTCCAATCTAGCAACTGGGGCATATGTTTCTCCAAAGTCAAGACCTTCAACTTGTGTATATCCTTGTGCTACCAATTTTGCTTTGTTCCTTACTACTATCCCATCTTGATCTTGCTTGTTTCTAAAAACCCATTTGGTTCCAATCACATTGTGTCCCTTTGGTCTCTCTACCAATTCCCATACTTGATTTCTTGTGAAGTTATTCAATTCTTCATGCATAGCATTTACCCAATCAACATCCTTCAATACTTCATCTATCTTCTTTGGTTCAATGGATGACACAAATGAGAAATGCTCACAAAATGAGGCCAATCTTGATCTAGTTTGCACACCTCTTGAAATATCACCAATGATAGTGTCCAATGGATGATCCCTTACAAGATTGGTTTGTTGAAGAATTGGAACTTGATTGCTTGCACTTGCTTGATCATTGGATTGAGATGATGCACTAGCCACTTGATCTTGTTCATTATCATGAGAGCCACTTGTACTAGCTTGATTTGTATCATCTTGCACATTTGAGTTAGAGAGCACTTGCACTTGATCATTGTCATCATCATTCACTTGCCTAGGCCTCAATTCACCAACATCCATGTTCTTCATGGCATTTGAAAGTTAAATGCCTTTAACATCTTCCAAGTTCTCACTCTCATCTTGGGAACCCTTGGTTTCATCAAATTCAACATCATGAACTTCCTCAAGAGTACCTGTCGGTGCAGAAAGTGACCAACAAGTAAATATTTGTAGTTTTGTCGTACGTTGTGATCGGAGGTGGCCTAGCACTCAATGACACAGGGTTTATACTGGTTTAGGCAATGTGCCCTACGTCCAGTTTGAGTCAGTCGGTGACTTTATTCCTGAGGCTAGGTGCTCGAAGTTTGCAGTGGGGTTACAAACAAGAAGGAGAAAGATGGGGTGCACGAGAGGTCTGGTCGGCTTCGGTCAGAAGGGCCGAGAGCGACATGAGCTCCTCTATGAGCTAAGTGTTCAAGCATGTGCTTGAGGTCCGAACCTAGTGGTTCTATGGTTGTGAGCTAGTGAACTTGATCGATCTGGATTAACTTGTATGAACTTGAATCAACCTTCCTCTCTTGGGAGAGAGCACATCCCCTTTTATAGATGAAGGGGATGGCCTTACAAGTGAGAGGGAGGAAGTACGTATGCTTCTAAGCCTTGCTGCCCACGTCGGTGGGTACAGGATGATGGTAGGCGCCCACAACACTATCGGATGTCAGATGCACGTGGGAGGTTACGTCGTCTTTGTTCGGGTATGGCAGATGTTGGTACCTACAAATACTGTTGATGCCTAGAGCCATGTGAGGAGTTTCACCATGTTTGCTCGGTACGGTAAATCCCGGCGCCCACAACACTGTTGATGCCCAGAGGCATGTGGGGGGCCTTCCTGTATGGGAGTTAATCGACGCCCACAATACTGTAGAGGAAAATGTCGGCGCCTATAACACTGTTTGTGTCAGGGCGGTTGTAGAGTACTGTACCTACAGGTGTATAGGGTACGGTCCCTGGTATCATAGTTTGACTTGAGCGCCTTGTCTTGCTTTCTCCGTTCGTTCCCTGGTCCTTTCCGGGCAGGCGTCCCCGGTCGGTTGGTCCCAGTTAGCTCTGGTTGTGCCAGTCGGAGAAGAGCGGTGAGCAGGGCTTCTGTGTACCCCGGTCGGAGACACGGGGTTGGAGTCAGAAGTAGTGCTTGGGCCAGGCCTTCTGGTTAGTGAGGCTGTCCGGAGGTGGCTGGAGTCGGAGCGAGCGCTCCGGTCGGTGAGGTGGGCCGGAGGCGAAAAATGGGTGTCGCTCCTCCTCGGATAGACCTTTCGATCGGTGATTGGATCACCCTCCTGGCCTATTTGTTTAGTTACTTGGGTCGGCCCATGAGTTGCTTGCTATCTGCTAGGGCCGAGCCTTTTGTTGGGAAGCCGGTATGCGAGGGACCCCGGGTTTATGAACCCGACAGGAGCCCCCGAGCCCCCGGGTGATTCGGGAAGAATCGTCTGGGGGATTTTTGTCTTGACGGTGGGTGCGCGCGAGCGCACCCATGGGTGTATCCCCCGAGCCCCCGGGCGGTTTGGGCAGAACCGTCTGGGGGGTTTTCCGTGTTGTCAGCGGGGGAGGTTTTCGTTTTGTTGGTGGGTGCGCGCGAGCGCACCCGCGGGTGTAGCCCCCGAGCCCCCGGGCGGTTCGGACAGAACCGTCTGGGGGTGTTTGTTAGCAGGCGTGTGTGCATGTTTTTCAGTCGAGATGGAGTCATCAACCAAGGCATCATTGTGCAACCGAGGTGGTTATTTGTTTTTAGGAATCAGGTGAGACGGAGCTCATGGATCCTAGCGTCGATGCGCGCCATGGGATCGGGCGAGGCAGTTAGTTTTTTAGGGATCGGACAAGACAGAGCTTGTGGATCCTAGCATTGGTGTGCACCGTGGGATCGGGTGAGTCGGAGTTGTGGATCCTGGCCTCGGTGAGGCCCGCGCAACTGAGGTAGTTTAGTTTAGTTAGTTTGGGATCGGGTGAGCCGGAGCTCGTAGATCCTGATGGGGCGAGTTCGGGGTTGCAGACCCAGGTGTTTTGGAGCGCAGTCGGAGCGTAGTCAGATGAGGTGAGTTCGGGGTCATAGACCTAGGTGTTTGGAGCGCAGTCGGAGCATAGTCGAATGGGGTGAGTTTGGGGTCACAGACCTAGGTGTTTGGAGCGTAGTCGGAGCGTAGCCAGATCGGGCGAGTTTGGGGTCGCAGACCTAGGCGTTTTGTGTCTTGAGCCCCCGAGCCCTGTTGGGCCTTAGTAGGGGTCGGTGTGAGTTGTGTGCGTTACCCTGTCCTCGGTTCCTCACAACCGGAGGGGCTGAGTTTTGTCGCTTGTCTCGATCGCTCGGGCTTGAGTGACTCGCTCGGTGAGTTCGCTAACGGGTATGATCGAGTGGAATCCGGGTCCATCGTTCATGACGGGGTCGGCATAGCCCTCTTGTGACATTCCATTGCTCCTTTACCTGCAACCCGACAGATGCCTGGGTCGTTCCAGAGACCGACCCAGGTGGCCTAACGACCTCCCCTCGATGGAGATTCTGTGGGCTTGGCAAGAGGTTCGGGATCAAACGAGAAGGTTGAGATGACCCTGTCTGCCAGACTAGGGAGGGCCGCATGGGGCTCATCTGCGTTTTTCTCCCCTGGCTCTGTTGTTGCTCATGTTGAATGAGACAACTGCCGCTTCGTGATGCAACACAGAGCGTTGTGATGCATTTCGCTGCACGTGCGATGCTTAGTTCTCGAGCCCCCAGGCGGTTCAGGGCCCAAATCGTCCGGGAGGCATGGGTGTATGGAATGAATGCGCGTATGGATGTATGAAATGATTATAAAGAAATAGCGGGGGTTGGTAGTGTTACCTTGATGACTCGAGTGATGGGGTTTAAAGAGCTGCAGATGGAAATGTCCGACCGGGACCCATGGTCGTCGTTCATGACGGAGTCGGCATGGCCTACATGAGGCATCTCTTTGCTCCCTACCTGTCTCATGGTGTGTTTTCCTGAGCCATTCAATCGACTTTTAGGAAACCCAATGGTCTCTCCCGGCGGAGATCCCGTTTTGGGTTTTTCCAAGTCCCGCCTGGGGAAGCGGAGGGCCACCTGCGTGCGGTGGTGCTTTGGTTCTCGTTCTTAGCGTGCGGTAGTGGCTGGCGTGCGGTAGTGGTGGGCCATACCCAGGCCATGTCATGTCTGATCAAGAGCCATTCCGTCGGGCAGGGCATGTCTCATCGGTCAGGGCGTGTCTCATCTGCATTAAATGGGAAAGAGAGAGGGTTTTTCGCTCCCGATTGGCGCACCCTCCCCTAACTGTTGTACCCTTTTCCTTAAGTATGAGGGAGAAGGTTTTCACTTCGTTCTTTCGCCTATTCCTCATCTACCGCCTCCTTTTCTCTTCCTTCTCGCCGAGAGTGTTCTTGAGAGCCGTGGCAGTTTCTAGGAAAGAAAGGGGAGAGAGCGAGGGAGAAGAGAAAAAGAAACTCACAAATCCTTTTGTGATCTCGGAGTGAAATGTCATACTAGAGGTCGTCCACCATGAGGGAGTCGGTGTTGAAGGCCTTCATCACGAAGGGGTTCCTATCGCCGAAGGAGGTGGCGCACTGGAGGGAGGAGTTCCCCAACCTCGGCCTGATGAGGTGGTGTCCTTTCTCACCTTCCATGAGCACGGGTTAGGATACCCCACGCACTGGTTCCTATGTGGGCTCCTCAATGAGTGGGGTCTAGAGCTGCAGCACCTTAATCCAATGGGGGTGCTGCACATCGCCGGTTTCGTCACCGTCTGAGAGGCTTTCCTTGGGATGGAGCCGCATGTGGACTTCTTCCAGCGGCTGTTCTCTGGGAGAGCCTTAACGGTGGGAGGTTTCGCCTTATAGAGGAAACCGAGCGCAGGAGGCTCATATCCCGTGTACATCCCCTGCGACTCCAACCGGGGGTGTCATGGGGAGTGGTTTTACATCAGGAATCCAGCGGAGGCGCCGTTCCCGGCGTTGATCGGCGGGAGGTCGGAGAAGCAGGACAGTTGATCGTGGGGTTGTGCCCGTAAGGAGAAGAAGACGGTGGAGATCATCGAGGAGGAGCTCCGGATGATCATGCGGTGCGGTCTTGATGGGGTGCGTGTGTTCCACACCCTCTATCGCCGCCGGGTTGTGTCGTTGGTGGAGACGACGCGGACGATGTGGATGTACAGCGGCCCATCGAACCCGGACCATGCGTCGCCGGAGGGGCTGCCAGACAACGAGGTTTGGACGCCTTGGCCGGGTGCTGCAGCTGAAGCCCAAAGAAAGGGTCGAAGGGAAGCCCGCACCTTTCAACTCCGCGATCGTGTCCAGACTAGTATGCTCCCTCTTATTTCGTCCATGCTTCTTCCTCTGCTTTTCCTATTTTTTGTTTTCAGGCCACCCGTTCCATAGGGGCTTGGAGTTTACAAGTCCTGGCCACACCGTCCCAAGGGACCGGAGGGCCTGGCCTGGTAGGTCACCTAGATGGAGGTGGCGGATGCCAGGAGGAAGAAGAGAACCAGGGAGGTTCGGCGGAAGCAAGAGAAGGAGCAGGAGATCGCCCGGCGTGTGAAGGCCGGGGAACGTAGGAGCGACGTCGATGTGGATGACATGGTTTTCTCCAAGGAGGAGGAAAGTCGGGAGGTCGTTGTGACCTCAGCGGAGCGTCGTGACCCTACGGCGACATCCGCTGGTGATGAGCAGGAGGCCACGCGGCGCACGGTGGTTCCCACTCTGAGGAAGCGTGCGGCGAGCGCGGACGCCGTCGGTGAACGGGAGGCAAACCGGATGCGGTCACCGTGCCCCCTGGTGGCGTCGCTGGTCCCATCGTCACCTACCGTGGACGCGGCCGTGCAAGCTGGGCGGTCCGAGGAGCGGACTGGCACTTGTGCATCGCGGGACCGGTACCAACTGCGTGACTCATAGCCGGAGGAAGCCCCACCTGCCATAGATGTGGTCGAGCAAGCCGGGTGGTCCGAGGAGCGGACTGGCACCCGTGCATCGCGCAACTCACAGCTGGAGGAGCCCCGCCCGCTGCTCCGGTCGGGAAGTCCCGAGCCGAGGGTCGTGGCGACCCGTAGGCCAGGCAGGAGCCGGTTGGGGCGACTCCACCCTCGGCTAAAGTGAGGGGGCATGGGTCGCGTAGCCTAGGAGCAGTCCTTGTCCTATAGGCCCATCGACGTCGGGTCTTGCCTTCAGAGTTGTACCGCTCACCACCCACTATGTTTTTGTTTGTTTCTTTTCAATCTTTTGCTGTTGAGTCTTTTTGGAGTTTGACTTACCTGCCCTTTTTGTCAGTGGCCGGGCGATGACGGGATTGAGCATTTTCCCAACTCCCGTGCAGGAGGCTTGGAGGCCCACCCTGTAGTGTGTCGCGGCTAGCGACAGGGGGAATAGGGCGGCGGCGGTGAGTCCTTCCCTTCCGGGGGTGGTGCCCCCCGGGTCGGTTGCTGGTATGATGGCAACGACAGCGTCGGCATTGGCACTAATCCCATTGCTGACGGCGGAGGTCGCATCGGAGGTAACTCTCACGGTCCCTCCTCCACCAGCCACGGTGGAAGAGGAGAGGGAGACCGAGCTTCCTGCCTCCGGGTCAGGGAGCTGCATGGCTCACCCTTGTGGTTGGAGCCGAAAGCGGTAGAGGGAGACTTGGCCGGGATAAAGTTGGAACGCTAGGCGGTGGCCTGCGCACCCGAGGTGGTGGATATCCCATCTGACAATGAGGCGGAAGTCATGGCGGAGCCGCGGGCGTCATCGCGGGAGCTGGCGGTTGTTCGGTCGGAGGCGGGGCCCTCTGGTGGGCTACCGGAGGGTGACCTAGAGTGGCCCTGCCCCAAGGACCCAACAAAGGTGTGGTTTGTCCTTCGGGATTCACAGGAGGGTCATCTCTGGGACATCCTTGGGGAGCAAGGACATGCTGCGGTGTCTGAACTCGCCAACCTGCCCGCGAAGCTCAAAGACGCCCAGGAGCGGGTTAAGTCCACTCAGCAGTTAGTTGAGATCGACCTGCAGCTTGCCGCGGAGGTGAGTTTCCCGTACTTGTCCTTGACCTCTGAATCTTTTGTTGGTTGCTTAGCATGCTTGTTTTTCATAGAGTCTGAAGGGGATGCCGTCCCGCAAGTCCCGCTTCCTCCGAATGGAGCATGCCCGGATGGCTGAGCTTGAGCGTCAGCTAGAGTCCGCTCGCCATGAGTCCCAGGACTAGGCGGCTGAGGCGACCGCGGCACGGGCGGATGGGCATCGTGTAGCAGAGTGGACGACCGCCGTCGAGCTGGGGCTTGAAGCAGCGAAGGCCTGCCAGGCGGACACCGAGGCAGAGTTGCGGACATCCCTGGTGGACACCGAGGTGGCGCTCCAGAAATCCCTAGAGACCCTTGAGTTGGAGTGGAGCGCCTTGGCGTTGGAGCAGAATGCCCTGGAGTTGGAGCGGAAAGCCCTGGAGTCAGAGCGGAAGGCCCGGTCGGAAGCAGACCGGGAAGTGCTCTCGCTTTGGGGCTGGGTGATGGGGATGGAGGAGGCGAGCGCCCGGCTACGTGAGCAGGTGGCCCGGCAGGCAAAGGAATTCTCCACCCTTGAGAACTTCCACATCGGTATGTACCTTTTCTATTTTTCGTCGTGTTGGTTTTTTCCTTTAGCTTGTTTCTGAGCTTGTCGCCCTTCTTTCAGAGCTGGGCGGAAGGGTGAAGATGCTGGAGCGGGACCTGGAGACAATTAAGGCAACTTTTAGCCAGAACGCAGAGGAGCTAGCCAAGTCCCGTGAAGAGCGATGTGCTCTCAAGGGGGAGCTTGACCAGATCCACAACGTTGCCCAGTTTGTCATCTCGGAGGTCTTCAAGCTGGCTCCAAGTACTAGCGCGCCCATCGTCCAGCTGGCGAAGGTCCCAGATGCGGTTCGGGACCTTATCAAGAGCGGGATGTTCTACGGAGTGTCGAGGGTGTTGACTTCGGTGGCGACGCATCAACCAAACCTGGACTTTGCTAATATCTGCAATGGGTATGCTGAAGGCTTGAGCACGGAGGACATCCAATCGATCGGGGAGAGCTTGCTGCCGCACGCAAGGTCGGTGGCAGAGCAAGTCTCTGCTCAGTGGGTGATGGACGTCCGCCATGAAGACATGGCCAAAAGCGTGCCTAGGGAGGACGTTGCCCAGCCTGCGGATGGCACGGAGCCTAGGTCGGAGGTGGACATCGCCCCGGTTTCGACCGAGCCGAATGTCATGCCGCCAGGGAGTGAGCCACCCGTGCCTTTGCCGGTCGCACCGACAGCAGATGCCGCCGAGCCGGCCCAATAGCTTGTAAAGTATAAGTAGTTTAGTGAATGTAAAAAGTTTAAGTTCATGGGGGAACCCCCATGTAAAACGTTCCTGTGTGCTTAACGACTACAATTGGTTTCATTTTCTGTGATGGAGTCACTCCGTTCGGGGAAGCTTGTTCCCTTTTGTTCCTTAGTTTTCCCTTAGCATAATTTTATTTTTTATTCTTTCTTTCTCGTACCTGCCCATTTGTCCCGTAGGCTACAACCTTGGGAGCCCAGGGCATGGCCCGTGAGGCTCAGCTGCTCGTAACCATAGGAAAAGGCGAGGTGCGATCGGTCGGAATGTTTTGAAGCAAGGCTACGTAAGGCAAATTAAAGGAACGAACTACCCTTTTGATCGGGTAGGAAGGAATTTCACCATATGATAGTAAACAAAACAGAGAGGTAGTAGTGTACCCTAGTGGAGCCTCCGAGCACCCCGGGCCAAAGAGTGTTCGGGTCGGGGGGCTTTTATAGGAGCATACGCTAAGTAAACAATGGTAAGACTAAAACTTAGGGGAAGAAAAATGACATAGCTGTTCCAAGCGTTCGGAGAGAATGTCATCATTGTTGTCTTTCAGTTGGTAGGCATCCGGTCAGATCACTTCAACCTTCAGTCCTCTGGATCCTTGTCTGCTATGCCCCTTTCTCGGTCGCTGCTTCTTCGCCTTTTTCTTCCTTTGGCCTGCCAGCCTGCCGCAGAAGGCGCTTGAGGAGCTGGCAGTCCTTGTAGAGGTGTTTGACGGGGTAGTCGTGATTGGTGCACGGGCTCTCCATGAGCTCGTGGAAGCGGCCCAGAGGGTCCTGCTAGGGCTACGTGCCCGCGTGATCAGCCACGGCGACCAACGCCGAGTTGGCCGATCGGCGGCGATGCTTTCTGTTGTTTTTCCCCCTCTGCATGGAGGGGCCCTCGTCCTGATCCTAGCACTTGGCCTTACCTTTGCCCCAGCCTCCATTGGAGTGCGGTGGGAGCGGCGCTGGTGGGAGGTGTTGGATAGAGGTCCATGGTCCTGGGCCATCTGGGCTGGGACTCCGGTCACTACTGCGTGTGTCTCGGTTCGGCCCGAGCCGTGCATATACAGGCGGTCGGTGCAGAGCGGTCATCAAGTCAAGATGAGGTGCCAATGCGGCCTCCTATGCCACACTCGTCGGTTGTAGTGGTGATCGGGTGGAGCGACCCATCTGCTGCATCCCCATTCTCCTAGTGGGGAGCGAGGCCACGAGTCGGCGTCGCAATACGGAACTCTCCGCTTGTTGAACAGCGGCGGTCTCCACTAGTGCCTGAAGGTTCCGGTGGATCGCCTATTCATGAGGGTCATTCGGCTCGGACAGGCCACGCAGAAGCATTGCCGTGGTGGTGATGTTCTGATTGGCCCGAATGAACTATGGGGGATCATTCCCCCAGTCCATGGTGTTGTGCTGGACCCAACAGGCGTGAACTCGGGCGCCGCTCGCTGGTCTACGCGCACAGGGCGTAGTGTGGTGCATCGAGCGCACTGGCGCAGTCGGTGGCTGGTGCAGCAACTGTTGTCGTGGTTCCTCACCGTGCTCGCATGTGAGCTCAAGGGTTTCCGCATGAGGATCTAGAGGGGCATGAGTCTGCAAGGACGGCGTTACAGCCGGTGGCTGTCTCGGAGCGTCCGCCATAGCGCACTCCTAGGACGGACGGTGGCTAGGCGCCACATCGCCGATGCTGGAGCCATCACTCTCAACATCATCATCCATGAGGTTGAGGAAACAGGTGGGAATGTAGCTCGCCATCCCCATGAATTCGGATGTGAGAGGGGGCGATGTTGGCATCCTTCGGAGCCCCCGGGCGTACGCGTTCGTGGGAGACGCGAGGCCGTAGGGGAATCGGTTGTATGGCGGTCGCGTTGGGGACAACAGGGTCCCTTTGGGTACTCAGTGGAAGATAGAGAATAGTAAGTAAATAACAATATGTACATTACTCACAGTGGGGTTTGAGCAGAGAGTTTGCTCGGAATGAAGCGCAGATGCCACATCCTTGAAGTCATGCGTCCCGGAGTCGATGGAGGGCGCCCCTCTGATGGGTGCCGGAATGAGTGCCTCCTCGCGGAGGTGTAGTACGCCGAGCCGGTCGGTGATGAAGTCTAGGCTTCCATGGAGGAAGGCTTGGGATGGCTCGAAGACGGGTGGAACCCACATCCCAACAGGTGGGAGCGTGGGAAACTCTAGTGAGCCGAAGCGAATCGAATCGCCAGAGCCCGCCACGGCAAGGGTGGTAGAAAAGTGGGCCATCCAATGACCAAAAAAAGTGTTCAACGTACAGTGTCTTCCCCACGGACGGCGTCAACTATCGGTGCAGAAAGTGACCAACAAGTAAATATTTGTAGTTTTGCCATACGTTGTGATCGGAGGTGGCCTAGCACTCAATGACACAGGGTTTATACTGGTTCAGGCAACGTGCCCTATGTCTAGTTTGAGTCGGTCGGTGACTTTATTCCTGAGCCCAGGTGCTCGAAGTTTGCAGTGGGGTTACAAACGAGAAGGAGAAAGTTGGGGTGCACAAGAGGTCCGATCGACTCCAGTCGGAAGGGCCGAGAGCGACAAGAGCTCCTCTATGAGCTAAGTGTTCAAGCGTGTGCTTGAGGTCCAAACCTGGTGGTTCTATGGTTGTGAGCTAGTGAACTTGATCGATCTGGATTAACTTGTATGAACTTGAATCAACCTTCCTCTCTTGGGAGAGAGCGCATCCCCTTTTATAGATGAAGGGGGTGGCCTTACAAGTGAGACGAAGGATGTACGTATGCTTCTAAGCCTTGCTGCCCACGCCGGTGTGTACAGGATGATGGTAGGCACCCACAACACTGTTGGATGTCAGATGCACGTGGGAGGTTACGTCGTCTTTATTCGGATATGGCAGATGTCGGTACCTGCAAATACTATTGATGCCCAGAGGCATGTGAGGAGTTTCACCATGTTTGCTCGGTACGGTAAATCCTGACGCCCACAACACTATTGATGCCTAGAGGCATGTCGGGGGCCTTACCGTATGGGAGTTAATCGACGCCCACAATACTGTAGAGGAAAATGTCAGCGCCTACAACACTGTTTGTGTCAGGGCGGTTGCAGAGTACTGTTCCTGTAGATGTACAGGGTACGGTCCCTAGTATCGTGGTTTGACTTGAGCACCTTGTCTTGCTTTCTCCGTTCATTCCCTGGTCCTTTCCAGGCGGGTGTCCCCGGTCGGTTGGTCCCAGTCGGCTCTGGTTGCGCCAGTCGAAGAAGAGCGATGAGCAGGGCTTCTGCGTACCCCGATCAGAGATGCGGGGTTAGAGTTGAAAGTAGTGCTTGGGCTAGGCCTTTGGATCAGTGAGGCTATCCGGAGGCGGTTGGAGTCGAAGTGAGCGCTCTAGTCGGTGAGGTGGGCCGGAGGTGGAAAACGGGTGCCGCTCCTCCTCGGACAGACCTTCCGGTCGGTGATTGGATCGCCCTCCTGGCCTATTTGTTTAGATACTTGGGCTAGCCCATGAGTTGCTTGCTATTTGCTAGGGCCGAGCCTTTTGTTGGCAAGCCAGTCTTTAAGGGACCCCAGGTTTATGAACCCGACAGTACCACTATCCAAATTCCAAACTCTATATGCTTTGCTAGTAGTTGAGTATCCAAGTAGGAATCCTTCATCACATTTTTTGTCAAACTTGCCTAATCTAGTGCCTTTCTTCAAAATATAGCATTTGCAACCAAAGACCCAAAAATATGCAATATTGGGCTTTCTACCATTCAAGAGCTCATATGGTGTCTTCTCTTTCAATGGGTGACAATAAAGGCGGTTGCTACAATAGCAAGCCGTGTTGATAGCTTCAGCCCAAAAAGATTGACTCACATTGTACTCACTAAGCATAGACCTTGACATATCAATGAGTGATCTATTCTTCCTCTCAACAAGGCCATTTGATTATGGAGTGTACTTAGCCAAGAATTGATGTCTAATTCCAAATTCATCACACAACTCATCAATTCTAGTGTTCTTGAACTCACTACCATTGTCACTTCTAACTCTCTTGATGGTTGTTTCAAACTCATTGTGAATGCCCTTGACAAATAATTTGAATGTTGCAAACACATCACTCTTGTCCACTAGAAAGAATACCCAAGTGTATTTAGTGTAATCATCCACTATTACAAAGCCATATTTGTTACCACCAATGCTAGTGTATTGAGTTGGACCAAACAAATCCATGTGCAACAACTCAAAAGCTTTACTAGTGTTCATCATGCTTTTTGTAGGATGGGTGTTTCCAACTTGTTTGCCGGCTTGACAAGAGCTACAAAGCTTATCCTTCTCAAACACAACATCTTTCAAGCCTCTAACCAAGTCATGCTTAACCAATCTATTTAATTGTTTCATTCCAACATGACCAAGCCTTCTATGCCATAACCAACCCATGCTAGACTTAGTGAACAAACATATAGATAATTGAGCTTCACTAGCATTGAAATCAACCAAGTATAGATTCTCATATCTAAAGCCTTTGAAGATCAAATTAGAGCCATCTACACTTATGATCTCTACATCATCTACCCTAAATATGCATTTGAATCCAAGATCACACAATTGAGCCACGGATAGCAAATTGAAGTTCAAGCTCTCTACTAGCAACACATTGGATATGCTCATGTCATTGGATATTGCAATCTTACCAAGCCCTTTGACCTTGCCTTTCCCATTGTCACCAAATGTGATACTATCATAACCATCATTGCCATTGGCATTTATTGAGTTGAACATTCTTGCATCACCGGTCATGTGTTGAGTGCACCCACTATCAAGAACCCAATGCCTTCCTCTGGCTTTGTAACTGACCTACAAAAGAAGATCAATTTTTTTAGGTACCCAAACTTGCTTGGGTCCTTGAAGGTTAGTGACCAAGCTCTTTGGCACCCAAATGGCTTTCTTTTTTGAGCCCATCCATGGTGTACCGATGAACTTAGCTTTCACACCATTTGTACCCTTAGTAAGCACATAGAAAGAACTAATCTTGATTGAGGATACATTAGCATTTTTGCTCTTGTTCTTGCACTCATGCTCTTTATGACCAACTTGCTTGCAACTAGTGCAAAACCGACCATTATTCTTCACAAAACTAGTCTTGTGAGGAGCAAAGCGCCAAGCCTTTCTTGGGGTATATCCCAATCCCTCTTTGAAGAGAGGAGCTCTTTGGCTACCCAAGCACATAAGCAAGCGGTCCTCACCACCATAGGCCTTAGCCAAGGTATGAGTGAGCTCATTGACCTCCATGTTGAGGGTCTCATTCTCAATCATTTATGAGGCATCACAAGTGAAACCATCACTAGTATATGAGGTGGTAGTAGAAGTGCTACAAGAAGGGTTAGTGGGAGCAACAATGATAGGCTTATGGAATGATTCATCGATTATATCACAAGTCAAGCCTACATTACATGTCTCAACATGCTTCTTCTTATTTTGCTCATCAAGCAAAGAGGAATGAGCTTTTTCAAGCTTCTTGTGAGCCTTGCCAAGCTTCTCATGGGCTTCCTCAAGCCTCTCATGAGATGCATTGATCTCATCAAGGGCTTGCTTAAGGGCTTTTATTTCCTTATGCAAGCTTTTGCATTCCCTTCTCTTAATGTCAAAGTGTTCTTTAGCATCATCTAGCATGTCAAGTAGTTCATCCTTAGTTGGTTCATCATTATCACTATCACTTTCATTTTCATTTTCATTATCATGTTCCTCATCACTTCCATCATCACAAGTTTGTACCTTAGTGGCCTTAGCCATTAAGCATGATGGAGTGTCGAAGAGATAAGGCTTCTCATTGATAGCAATGCTTGCAAGTGCCTTCTTCTTGGTGGTCTTGTCATCATCACTATCATCATCATCACTTGAGGAAGCATCACTCTCCCAAGTGACCACATATGAACCACCCTTCTTCTTCTTCTTGAAGGTCATCTTGTCCTTCTTCACTTTCTTTTCCTTCTTGTCCTTCTTCTTGTTCTTCTTGCCATCATCATTGTCACTATTGTATGGGCATTGAGCAACAAGAAGATCTTTGCTTCCACAATTGAAGCACCTTCTTGACTCTTCCTTGTTCTTGGATGAAGACTTCTTTCTTCTAGCACGGTAGCCCTTCTTCATCATGAACTTGCCAAATCTCTTGACAAAGAGAGCCATCTTCTTATCATCCATCTCATCAAAGCTCAAGTCTTCATCGTCACTTGATGGTTCTTGCTTTGCCTTGCCCTTGGATGATGTGGCCTTGAATGCCACACTCTTCTTTTTATCATCTTTCTTCTCCTCTTTTCTTCCTTCTCATCATCATCTCTATAAGCATCATCGGTCATGATATCTCCCAAGATTTGGTTTAGTGTCATTGTGTCCAAACCGGTCCTCACTAGCAATGTGACCAACATGCCAAATCTTGCGGGTAAGCATTTTAAGAACTTATGAGAGAAGTCCTTGTCCTCCACCTTCTCACCAAGTGCTTTGAGATCATTGACAAGCACTTCCATCCGATGGAACATGTCCGGCACACTCTCATCTTTCTTCATCTTGAAGCTAGCAAATTTCTCCTTGAGAATGTATGCCTTTACACCCTTCATTACCTTGGTGCTGTAACATCCTAATGGGTCAAAGTGGGCCCAAAATTAATCCAGTATGGGCCGGTGACACTGTAGCAGAACATGGGCCAGTTACTGTAGCATCCGAACGGGCCGACCGATTTCGGTGGTACTGTTCACGGGTTGCTGTAGCACCGTGGAAAAACACTGCGCAACCAGTTAGTACCATACTGGAAACTCTGAGATCGCCGGATCGACTTAAATACCAGGGCCAGGGACGCGTAGTAACCTTCGGTTAACCGTTTTGAACGAAGCGAGGACGAAAGTTCAAGCGGGTTGCTACGCGGGTCGGACCACTCCTAGGAAGAGTGGGCCGGGGCCATGTATGTCGGGACTGGATGTTACATTTGGTATCAGAGCCGACTCTCGAGGTTTCACGGGCACGTGGGGACAACTGCGCGGGTATGTTGTGTGCATGTGCGTGGATCCGTCGTGGTCACGGCATGGCATACACATGCGCCGGCACGGGGCCACACAAACGTGTTGAAGAGAGGAGGATCCTGGGGTAAATGTCCCGAAAGGGTAAGCTGATCTGGCATTCGACGGGGACGTTGAATCTTTAGGGGGGATGATTGTAACATCCTAATGGGCCAAAGTGGGCCCAAAATTAATCCAGTATGGGCTGGTGACACTGAAGCAGAACATGGGACGGTTACTGTAGCATCCGGACCCGGGTACTATAGACCGAGCCCTGTTCATCCGAAAAATGGGCCGACCGATTTCGGTGGTACTGTTCACGGGTTACTGTAACACCGCGGAAAAACACTACGCAACCAGTTAGTACCATACTGGAAACTCTGAGATCACCGGATCGACTTAAATACTAGGGCCAGGGACGCGTAGTAACCTTCGGTTAACCGTTTTGAATGAAGCGAGGACGAAAGTTCAAGCGGGTTGCTACGCGGGTCGGACCACTCCTAGGAAGAGTGGGCCGGGGCCATGTATGTCGGGACTGGACGTTACAGGTGCCCTCGAATGATTCTTCCAACTTCTTCCAAGTCTCATGAGCCATCTCAATGTTCTTGATTTGCTCAAATGTTCTCTCATTAATTGCATTATGAATGGCACTTAGAGCAATGTCATTGTTTTGGAGAAGCACTTCTTCGGCCGCGGTGGGATTCTCCGGATTGTCAATCTCAATTTTGGTTTCTACCACCTTCCACACCCTTCTATTGATTGACTTGATATGTGTGGTCATCTTTGACTTCCAATATGGATAATTTGTGCCATCAAATTGGGGTGGCTTCTTGGTGTTATTGATTTGAGCCATTTTTACACCAAAGGTTGTTAAGCCTCAAATTACGGAGACCACGGCTCTGATACCACTTGAAAGGTCCTAATGGCTAGAGGGGGGTGAATAGCCCTATAAAAAATTCTCAACAACACTAAGACAAATGATTAGTCAATAGGATAGCGAAACGAATTTTGCGCTAGCTCTATACTTGGGGTTGCAAGACACCTACCCAATTCTATTTTCTATTATCTCTAGTATATCACAACAAAGCTATGTCACTAATATACACCTAGATGATCAACCTAGTGAGAGTGATACAATTAAATGATACACTATCTAGTCTTAACTATCACTAGCTCTATCCAAGTGAATGTATAATGAAATATAAGAGAATGGTAGAGAGGTATACCGCTGTGGCAAGTGACCAATGAGTGAATACCAATGAATACCAAGGAGACAATCAAGACACAATGATTTTTCCACCAAGGTTCACTTGCTTGTAGGCAAGCTAGTCCCCGTTGTGGAAATTCACTCACTTGGAGGTTCACTCACTAATTGGCATCGCACACCAAACCCTCAATAGGGTGCCGCACAACCAACACAAGATGAGGATCACACAAGCCACGAGCAATTTACTAGAGTACCTTTTGGCTCTCCACCGGGGAAAGGTCAAGAACCCCTCACAATCACCACGATCGGAGCCAGAGACAATCACCAACCTTCGCTCGACGATCCTCATTGCTCCAAGCCGTCTAGGTGGCGGCAACCACCAAGAGTAACAAGCGAATCCCGCAGTGAAACACGAACACCAAGTGCCTCTAGATGCAATCACTCAAGCAATGCACTTGGATTCTCTCCTAATCTCACAAAGATGATGAATCAATGATGGAGATAAGTGGGAGGGCTTTGGCTAAGCTCACAAGGTTGCTATGTCAATGCAAATGGCCAAGAGAGTGAGCTAGAGCCGACCAAACAATATTTATAGACACCCCCAAACAATAGGGCCGTTGGCTCAATTATTGGGCTGACTGTGGGATGACCGGACGCACCGGTCATGTGCACTCGACGTGTCTGGTGTGGTGACCGGACGCGTTCGGTCGTTGCATCCAGTCATAGCGTGACCGCCACATGTCCCTTTCAAATTGTTTATCCATTCGTGCCCAACGGCTATCTCTATGCACAGTAGTACTAGAGATCAGACGCACTGTTAGAAAATGATCGGACGCGGGAGACACAACGTCCGGTCGAGTCCAGAGAGCTCCTAGAGCCGCTCTGGGCCGATCGGATGCGTTCGGTCACATCGGACCGGACGCTCCCAGCACCCGGTCAATTAAAGCGCTGAAAATCTAAGTCATGCTGGTTCACACCGGACGCATCCGGTGTGGTGACCGGACACATCTAGTCGCTGCGTCCGGTTGAGTCCAGAGAGCTCCCAGAGCCGCTCAACTACGACCGGACGCGTCCGGTGTGGCCGACTGGACGCACCCCTGCGTCTAGTCCTCTCTTGGACTAACACCCGCGCCGCACGTCACCTTGACCGGACGCTAAACAGTGATTGCTCAGCGTCTGGTCACTGCTACGACCCAGAGCCCGATCAACTCTGCCGCGCTTGGCCAGAATACCGGACGCGTCCGGTCCTCACGTCGGACGCATTCGGTCACCCCGTGACCAGCGCATTCAACTCCTTTTCAACTCTATCTTCTTTACCCTTGCTCAAATGTGCCAACCACCAAGTGTATCACCTTGTGCACATGTGTTACCATATTTTCACAAATGTTTTCAAGAGTGTTAGCACTCCACTAGATCCTAAATGCATATGCAATGAGTTAGAGCATCTAGTGTCACTTTGATAACCGTATTTCGATACGAGATTCACTCCTCTTAATAGTACGGCTATCGATCCTAAATGTGATCACACTCGCTAAATGTCTCGATCACTTAAACCGAAAAGCTCCTATCAATTTCACCTTTGCCTTGAGCTTTTTGTTTTCTCATTCTTCTTTTCCAAGCCCAAGCACTTGATCATCACCATGGCATCACCATCATCAAGTCATGATCTTCATTTGCTTCACCACTTGGAATGTGCCACCTATCTCATAATCACTTTGATAAACTAGGTTAGCACTTAGGGTTTCATCAATTCACCAAAACCAAACTAGAGCTTTCAATCTCCCCCTTTTTGGTAACTGATGACAACCCTTTCACAAAGATATGAATTGAAATTTATTTGAATCCATGTTGCTTGCCCAAGCATATTTACCATGTGTAAAAGGATATGGACAAGTTTCATGAATCCTAAATGGTAGCAATTGCTCCCCCTACATATGTGCTAAGAGTTTGGATTGTAGCTTGCACATATGCTTAGATAGGAAATATAGGAGACAATGTCTACCAAATGATGCTAAGGTATAAAAGATGAACCTTTGAAGCGTGATACCAATCGGAGTGCACCAATATACCATCCTTAGCACCATTAGTAACTAGACATACACAAAAACTAGAATACCCTATGAGATCAACATTAGAAGCAAGGGTCTACTTTTCATAATATGAGCATGAGTCCAGTTACTTAACCTATGCATGCTAGTTTTTCATTTTATCATTCAAACCTACAACTAGCATACACCACACAAGCATGGATATTGAAATTTAAAACTTGTGCCATACAAGCAAACATATGAAATGCACATTCAAATGCATCATTCAAGTTTATGAGCTTGCTCCCCCTACTTGTGTGCTTAAAATTTTAATTGATCCCTTTCCTTTGTCATATCTCTCCCCCTATGTCAATTTCTCACTATTTCTCCCCCTATCACTTATATCTTTGTACACTACTTATATCTTTGTACACTATTTATATCTTCTCAAAGTTCACCACGCCCTTGCTCCGAAGTGCTAACTACCAAGGGTATCACCATTGTGCATGTGTGTTAGCATTTTCACAAAGCATTTTCAAGGGTGTTAGTACTCACTAGAATCTAAATGCATGTGCAATGAGTTAGAACATCTAGTTGCATTTTGATAACCACATTTCACGACGAGTTTAACCCCTCTTAATAGTATGGCTATCTATCCTAAACCCACTCACATCCAATTGGTGTCTTGAGTGGCAAAACAAAATGCTCCTATCAAATATACATTTGCCTTGATCTATTTTGTTTTTCTCTTTCTTCTTTTCCAAGTTTGAGCACTTGATCATTACCATGGCCATCACTGTCACCATGATCATCATCCATTTGCTCCATTGCTTGGTGTGTACCAACCTGTCTCATATTTACTTAGAGCCAAAGATTAGTACACAAGGTTTCATCAATTATCCAAAACCAAACTAGGGCTTTCAATAGGGCATCCTACTGACGCTCCATCTCATCCTTCCTGCTCTTGAGTTCAGCACGGTCGACATTGAGGTCAGACTTGTTAGGCCTAGAGGCTCTCACCTTCTCCTTGAGGTAGGTTGCATGGCTAGTTGGGCTCATATCTAGAGGTGTGAGTTTAGGAGTGGTGCCAGCATCGGTCCTATCACCAATGAAGAAGCACTTGCGCGGTAGGAAGAATCCTCTAACATCATTAGAGTTGTAATTCGGTCCAAGCCAAGAGAATCTCCACAAAGTTGCGTAGCAAGGGGACATTGGCCCTCGCTGCACCTGAGAGGATGAAGCCATGTGGTGCCTCTCGGACAACAAGCCACTCTAGCTCAAGATGGAATGACCCTACAGCGTTCTAGATCATGTACAGGAGGTCTTGGAGGATGAGGACATACTAGAATCAATGAGGTGGTAACAACTCCTCTCCACTAGCGATCTAGTGGTGGACGCTCGCCAGCATGTAGAGCATCTAGCGGCACTCAAACACGGTGGGGTTTAGGCCCAAACCGAGTCGAATCTGCCAGGTGAGGACCTCGAGGTCTACTCCTAGGCATCCTAGTGGAGGGTACAATGGCGGGGACTCGTTGTCCTCCATCTCGGCCTCCTTGTGGGTGTGAAGTTTGCCATTGTAGTCGACGATGTAGGCCAAGCTCCCAAAGCTAAGGACATGGCCGGTGGCAGAGGTGTCGTTGGCAACGATGATCTTGTCAGAGACCTTCTGGGGTGACGCCACTAGCTCTGATGATGAGGCAGGTGGCTCTAGCCACCATAGAATGATGATCACAGCCGACGCGCTCCCCTACCTAGCATGCCAGCTGTCACAGGTTTGTAACTGCACCGAGCATCATGGTTGTTCATCGAAAGTCGATGTGTGGTCTCCGATGGCTTGTCCACTCAAAACATGGAAGGGACACAACTTGATTTATCCTAGTTTCGGCTTCTGATCCCTACGTCTAATAGTATAGTTATCTTCATGTTAAGAATGACCAATCATGGATTACAATGATGCAAATCAAGAGGGGGTGGTAGGGGATCGCTCGGTGCTATCCTAGTGCTTGTCAGTGTTCTTCCTCAGTGAGTAAGAAATCAGTCTTCTCTAGTTGAGTTTCCTCTCTTTTTTTCCTCGGTGAGCCACGCCTTCCCTTATATTTTGAGGAGGACATGGTGTAAAAGTCAATTTGATTCTAGTCTATGGTCTATGCATCAGGTGCATGAGTCCACTACCATGGTGTTGCTGGATGTTGTCTTGTCTTGTAGGGAGGAGTCAATAGCATCACAATCATCTCCTGACGCTGCTGCCACCATTCTGGCACTTGACCATTAGGGGTTGTCTACTACGGTGCGGCCTCCCCTAGGTGAGCCTTCTCAAGGCTTTCTTGGCCTACAGGAGCCTCTATTTAGAGGAGCTAACGAGTGGGCCCTAGAGCTTTCTGCCCCTGGAGTTGGTGAAGTACCTTTTCCTGTTGTGTCATGTCAGTTGTGTGACCCTGTCGAGAGAGTGGCCAATAGGGCCTCGCACCTATTGAATGGGTAGAAAACGTGGCATCTCCATACATGTCAAGCCCCGGATGCCTAGCAGGTTCTGAGTCAAGCCTCGACCCGTGGCTCGGGGCATGATTCGCTGCCTGGGTGTTGGCCTGGGTATGTGCTAGGTGGGAGTTAGGCTCAGGCTGCTGTTGCTCGGCAGTCTGCGGCTGTGAACACCCTATATAAGTCCATGTAGCCCATATCCCATAGCTCGATGGCATGGCCTGAAGCATAGTTTTTTGGCCTGGCCCAAGCATGGCATGGCCCTGTATTATGTGGGCCCAGGCCGACACGGTCCGATGCACAGGGCCATGCTTGGAATGCACCCTAGGCACGCGAGCCGGTGAAAGGTCCTAAATGGCTAGAGGGGGTGAATAGCCTATAAAAATTCACTACAAAACCACTATAGTAAAGGGTTAGATACTTAAATGGTGAAATGCAATTTTGCTCTAGCTCTACAAGGGTTGCAAGACACCTATCCCACTATTCTAGTTCTTTATGATCTCTAGATACAAACAATGGCTATGCCACTATTCTTACTCTAGTTGAGCTAGCTAACAACTAACAAGAGGCTAAACAAGCTACTCAACTAAACTAGCAAGAGAGCTACTCAACTCAACTACAACAAGTATGAAACAATGTAATATAAGGGAGATGAGTAGGATGATTGTACCGCTCATGGCAAGAGAATATCAATCACAATATGAACACCAAGAGATGACACCAAGATTTATCCCAAGGTTCACTTGCTTGCCGGCAAGCTACGTCCCTATTGTGTCGACCGTTCACCTGGTGGTTCACGAGATAATTGGCACCATGCCAAGCCCACACTAGGGCACCGCAAGAACTTACCCAAAGTGAGAGTAACTCAATGACACGCGCGATCTAATAGAGTACCTTTTGCCTTACCACCAAGGAAAGGTCAAGAACCCCTCACAATCACGATCGGGATTGCCACGAACAAGCTCCAACTCGTGCCAATCACCAACAGCTGCTCCAAGCCATCTAGGTGGTGGTAACCACCAAGAAAAACAAGAGAACCCACAGCCGATGCAACCACAAGTGGCACTAGATGTGCCAATTCGATGCAAATGCACTTGGATGCTCTCCCAACTCACTTGGATGAACAACAATCAAGAGAGATGAGTGGGAGTGGTGTTTCTTAGCTCAAAGGGATGTCAAGTATCTCACAGTGACAAGAGCAACACCCCAAGGCCAGCCAAAATGCTTAAATAGGCGGTCTCTCAAAATAGAGTTGTTGGGCTCACGAAGGGGTACTGAATGCACTAACCGGACTCGCACTAGCGTCTGGTCAGGCAGGACTGGTCACACCCTCGGCCCAGCAAATGCCTGCCGCATTGTTGTTCAGTTCCCTGTGCAAAGACAAGCGCAAGTTAAAGATTTTTGTTTCAATTAAGAACAACATATTACACATTGAATGTTAGTACTCCCTCCATTCCAAATTATAAGTCACTTTGACTTTTTTTGGTACATGATCAATTTTACTATGTATATAGATATAACATATGTTTAGATACATAGTAAAATCTATGTAGCAAAAAAGTCAAAGTAACTTATAATTTGGAATGAAGGGAGTAACACTTAAGATTGGAGTATTCAAATAATGTTGTAGGAAGATCTAGTGGCCTTACAAATACTAGAGGTGAGCCAGACCACCCAGCGTACTTGGGATGCTTCCAGTGAACTGATTGTTTGACAGATCAAGAATTTCCAAATGCACTATCTGGCCTATTGTGTTAGGGATAAGGCTAGATATTGAATTGTTGCATAATAATCTGCAATCATTCAAACCAAACTTCTCATCCATGTTCTATATAAACATAATGACTAAAAATAGAAATTCATAGATGGAGCCTTATAGATTTCGCATTGACCTAAGGTTCCCGATCGCTGGCGACAATGTACCAGAGAGATTTTGGTTCGAAAGATCCTTGCAAACAGAAAAAAGAAGAAGCAAAAGAGCCATGAGCTCAGACTCCAACCAGGTCCTGGAGACCTGGACTCCCGATGATGATCGACCGTCATGAATCACAGAGGCATGCACAGACCATAGAAGCGAGGAGAGTATACATACAGCCTAAAAACTTGGTCCTTGCCATTGCAGACGACCATGGGCCAGTCACACATCTCGTCGGTGGCGGCTATCACCTCTGGGTTCTAGGCGAGGAGAACTCCGCTCGGGTCATTCAGCGCCTTTTTGATCTCCACCAGCTGCATATTGAACCCCACGACGGCGACGTGCAGTGCAAAAGAAATCAAAAACCGCAGGAAGAACCATGAATCGAGGGAGTAGAGGCAGAGCACATGATCTCGGTGGCCAGCGCCCGGCTGCCATGACGATAGAGGGCATGGGAATGAAGGCGGTGACTAGGCACACGTACGTACCTTCATCGTTGAAGCTCCCGATCGTGGGCACCCTTGCGCACGCTCGTACACCTGCGACCGGATGCGCCTCTACACAAACCGGACTCAGAGCGCCATAGAGTTCGGTCGAGTACAGAGAGCATCCAGAGCGTGAAAATCATGACTGGACATGTCCGATCCACCTTGACCGAACTCACCACAAAGTTTGGACCGAGTGACCGGACACCACAGTCAGTGACCAGACGCGTGCCTGCGTAGAGTCCAATTGTTCTGCAGCTAAGCCTGAGGTCTAGGGTTTTGCACCGGACTCATCATGCCTGAGTCCGATCAACCCGAAGCCAGAGTCTGATCACTACCAACTTCTCCTTTTCATCTCGAATCACTTCGCCCTTGTGCATGTGTGCCAACTCTTAGTAAGGACATAGCTAAGAGCAGCATGATTAGTGTAAACAATAACCTTTGCTCCTACTAAGTAATATCTAAACTTGTCAGTAGCAAAAACAACAGCCGGAAGCTCTTTTTTAGTTGTTGCATAATTAAGTTGAAGTCCTGACAGAGTTTTACTAGAGCAAGAAATTGCATGATGCTTTCTATTCTTTGTTTGACCCAAAACTGCCCCCATAACATAATGACTAGCATCACACATTATTTCAAAAAGCAAGGACCAATCAGGGGGTTGAATGATTGGTGCAGAGATGAGTGCTTTCTTAAGGATTTGAAATGCATTTAAACACTCATCATCAAACTCAAAGGGAGCATCCTTGGCTAACAAACTTGTAAGGGGTCTAGCAATATGAGAAAAATCTTTTATAAAATGATGATATAGAACCCCGCATGACCAAGAAAACTTTGTACCCCTTTGATGTTTGTAGGAGGAGGTAGTTGTTCTATTACTTCTATCTTAGCTCGGTCTACCTCAATCCCATGTTCGGACACCATGTGTCCAAGCACTATGGCTTCTCTAACCATGAAATGACATTTTTCCAATTTAAGATCAAGTGCTTTTCCTCACATCTTTGCAAAACTTTGTCTAACTATTCTAGGCAATCATTCAAAGTTTTTCCATAAATAGAAAAATCATCCATAAAAACTTTCATGATTTCTTCTATCATATCAGAAAATATAGACATCATGCACCTTTAGAATGAAGTTGGCATGTTGCATAGTCCAAAAGACATCCTTTGATAAGCATAGGTTCCATAGGGACAAGGAAAAGTAGTTTTTCTTTGGTCATCAGGATGGATCAAGATTTGATGATAACTTGAATACCCATCAAGGAAACAGAAGAAAGAATGCTTTACAAGTCGTTCCAACATCTCATCGATGAAGGGTAACGGGAAATGATCTTTCTTTGTTGCCTTGTTAAGTTTTTTATAATCAATGCACATCCGCCATCCTATGACTGTTCATTGTGGGATTAATTCATTTTCTACCACACTCATGCCCCCTTTCTATGGTACAACTTGTACAGGGCTTACTGACGAGATCCTAACATATGGGTATGTTAAGCCTCGGGATCAAGGGTTACTGACCAAGCGACCCCCTGGCTGATCCCCTAAGGATTGCCTAGGGGGTTGGGGGCTATACCCATCGGTTCCAACCCCACGACAGCTGGCGTACCAGGTAGAGGGTAGCGTCAAGTGTGATTCAGGCTCTACGATGGCCAGAGCTACCCGCCTCATCACTGGAGCAGGCGGTAGTGCCCCAGACAGCGGCATCTGCTTCCCTGGCAAGTTCTTCATCATGGTTGACACCTTTGCTCTGGGCCAGGTCATCAACTTCGGGAGCTGGGCCTACGTCACCGAATGCTACGGCGAGCTTTGTCCACTCAATAGGGCCACACTAGTAGGCACCAAGTTCGCGGTGCCACCCCCTCCACCGGCCCTCTTGGGAGCAGATCTTGAGATTCTACCCCAGAAGATCCGACGTGGCTTGGGCCCAAACCCCACCGTGTCAGGCCATCGCTAGATATTCTACATATTGGCCAACGTCCATCACCAGATCTCCACCGGCGAGGTGCTGCCGCCGCTTGACTGCTTCTGGTACTACCTCCTAGACCTACCTATTTGGATCCAAAATGCGGTAGCATCCTTCCAGCTAGAGCTGGAGCACCTCTATCGCAGAACCGACCAATTTATAAGAGCACAAGTACAATGGTAGCCCGCAAGCGGTCGCACTGTCATACTTGAGCCCATATAAACCCAGTAGTCCGTCGAGTACCACGACAGGTCTCGATAAATGATCCACATACAACCAAGATCGTATATGATTCAACACACATGTCACATGTTACACAAGGTTCACAGATACAGTTCATTCATCAGAGTACGAAATAGAGTTATTACAAACCAAGTTCGATAGATAGTAGCGGAAGCAAATTAAAGTTCAAAAGTAGCATTTGCCAACATAGCTCAAATACAGTGCCAATACATGATCACCATCCACAAAAGCATATAGAAGGATTATTAAAGATGCCTGTCGAAGGCTCACTCCTCATCCACGGCGGGATAGAAGCAATTCTTGCAATAGCCGTGATAGACTGTACCATCTGCAATAATGGAAATAAAACCCCAAGTACGAGAAGGTACTCAGCTAGACTTACCCGTCATAAACCAGAAATAAATTGACTCCAAGGATTATGCAAGGCTGTATAAGTGGAGGTAGCTTGACAACATTTTGCATAAAAAGCGATTAACTCAATTATACAATTATACTTTGGTCATCAAGTTAATTATAGCTATTCATCTCTAGATTAGCAACTATCCTATGCCAAACTTGTGGTATATCATTTGAGAGCATATAATAGTAACCATATCTAGTGTAGTAATTCCATGTTTATCCGAACCATCACATTCCATAATACAATTACTACGATGTTGGTGCTAGCCAAGTTTCTCACTATCCGGGAGAGACAGCGATTCGAATCGATTTCAACCAGCTGGGAATTTATTCCTAACACAAACCCAGGCAGATCAGATCAACGGTCACCTTAGGTCACCTTTGGTACAACTCAAGTCCACATTTTGCGGGTTCGCCCAGCGCCGCACAATCAGGGACAACCAGCTGCCAGGAGTTCAGGCCTGGCCTGCCCTTGGGCTCACGTCTGGCTCCCCGCACATCCTTACTACCATCCAGAGTGCGCACTCTAATAGAGTGGGGCCCGGCTTGAGTTGAGCTACTCGGCTTCACGGTCGGAATGAGTTATCCGGCCAGCTAAGTGATACGCATGCGTTCAATCTTGTCAGAAGGGCCAACAATGGTACGGTCCTTAATCGGCACAGATGGAATCACATGAGTCAACCCACACATAGACTCTACCCGACCTCCATTTACATTACCCCATGGTTCTTTTCCACGATAGCAAATATAGCCAACCGTGCTTCGGTATCCACCTATATCTCGCAGGTGATAGGAAATCACCCGACTTCTACCGGTCTAAGCATGGCTAAGCATATATTCGATCCTGGACCTACACAGGGTTAAAGGTATATGTATCTAGACAAGGTAGTTCCATGCATCAAGTGTTTCTAATCAACTCTTATAACCAAATGCATCAAACATAAAGGACTCAAGTAGTATTTGTAAAACACTGGGAGACTTAGAATGCTCCGGGGCTTGCCTTTAAGGAAAGAGGTGGGGCGGTGATCTAGACACTCAGGGAGCTCTTCTAGAGTCTGCTCCTCTTCTCCTAGAGCTATGGCTTGAGGAGTCTCCTGCTGATCCCCTTCCTCTTCTTCGTTGAATTTCAGCAACGTTATCTCCTCGGTCGATCCTATATGCATGATCATGGAATAAGATATCGTGAATGCATGTATGATGACACGTATAATACGATAAAACGTGATGAATGCATCCTCGTAAGTATTTTCAATAGCATGGTATTGAAGAAATAACAAGTGCATCCGATCCTACTGAGTAGGTGCATATCTCTTCTCTATTACTTAAGCAAATACTTCTGCAATTTATTTACCGAACTATAAAACAGCAGCTACTTGTTTTAACCATAACTAGAGTTATATACATCAAAATTATATGGTTGTGGACATTATAGAAAGTTTATGAAATTGTCTATAACTTTATTTTAATACTCTTAAGGTGATTCAATAGTTATCTAGGTCAAACAATTCAGTCAATTAAATCTGTCCAGAAAGTAAACAATTAGGACAGCAAACTTCTAACAGCCAAAACTCTTAAACCCTAAGGCCTATGACCATGAAAATTTAACACGAGGTATATTAGTAAGTTATCTACAACTTTGTTATTAACAAGTTTTATAGAAAAGGCCATTATCAACATGAAATCATCCACACAATTGAAACTATACATGCAGCCCTTTATTTGAATTATAAAAGCGATAATTAATTAGTTGCCTACCACTAATTGCTTCTAAGCCTTACTATTAACATCAACAGTTCACATGCATCACAAGAACCATAGAAAACATCATGGCCAATCACAATTTAATTACTTAAATGCCTTTACTAATTTAATTAAATAACTAGGGGAAATAACAAACATACAACAAATGTGCACAATAAATTATCATAAAATTATAGTAGCTTCCTAGTGCTCTCAATAGACTACTGTAAAAATTTCATACCATTTGACCCTGTGTAACATCCCATACCAAAATGACAAGCTAGCAAGGCCTATTTTAGTGAAAATAGTAAACCCTATAGAAAAGTGTCAAACAACAGATTTAATATTTTTCCTATCTTCATACTAGTTCCATACTACAGTACAAAAATTTGCATATCAATATGTTACATATTTTTATCCCTACAATTTTCCTTAGAAAATGCCATTTATTAATAGATAAATAGAAAGACCCTACTTCAATTAAGTTTACAGCAACTTTATTATTTTTCCTAGCTAGAGCATGTCAACATAAGACCAACAAAATTGGAATCACAATTTTATGAGTTTTCTAGCTCAAGATATCTATTTTACAAGATTACTAACATTCAAAAAGCACTTATTTAAATACATTTTAATCACCAAGAAAAATACCAGAAACTGTACATTTCGTATTTTTATAAAACACCACACTTCATGAGGATTACAACAAAATTTGGTTCACAAGAATTGGACATCTTGAACTCCACTTATGATTTTTCAAAGTTTGCATTCAAATCTGAAATTAATGAACTAGCTTATAGAACTAAGCCGCTGACAGCTAGGATCCAGGGTCAGACGGGTCCGTGCGTCAGTGGCACAAAAAATAAGGGAGCGGCCCGGACCGGCCGGAGTTCGCCGACGGCGAGCTCTCCGGCGACGGCACCGGCACCACAGCAATCGCCAAGCCATCCCGCTCGCACTAGGCTAGCTATCTAGATCGATTCCCGACACGAATGGTGACGGCGGCGCTCATGGCGGCACGGCGAAGTGGGTCGACGGCGAGGCGCCAGAGCAGGCTGAGACATCTCAATCGAGGGTTCGGCCAAGCTTCTATAGTCTACGGCGATGCTAGCGCACACCCTATCACAGCAAACGACGGTCGGAGGCGTCCCGGCCATGGCGACAGGGCACGGCGGCGAAACGCTGGCAAGGGCCGCGTGCTGCACAAAGGCTTACCGTGCGCGCAAGCTAGAAAGGCGATTGTGGTGAGCCGGTGGAAGCACAACGGAGCTGCGGCGGTGGTGGAGGAGCGATGCGGTGTGAGCTGGGTGGACGGCAATGGCGATGGCGGCGAGCTCTCGCTGCTGCGGCTGCTACACGAAGGCGAAGGAGGAGGCAGGAGGGAAATGAGAGCGCACGAAGTCACAGGCGAGTGCTGGGGGTGAAATGGCGCGTCGTGGCCCGACATGGCCTGACTGGCCGGGCCACCGGCATTGTGCGGCCTCCACGCGGCGGCCAAACCCTAGCGCCGATCGGCCATTGATGGCCAGCCGATTCGGCCATGAGAGCCAGCGCCCGAGCCTGACAGCGCGTTTTGGTGAAGCTCAAACTCCTAATACGTGGATCATTAGCAAAATCCTCCGTAACTCAAATTGTAGCCCTATATACCATCTACAATTTCTCTTAAAGGATCAAGGCCTAATTCTCAGTGAATAAGGAGTAAAATCATCCCAAAGTCGGGCAAACCAAACTGAAAACCAACTGTGACTTAGAAAATTTTCTAAGTGTTGAATAATTGTGTTTTACTGATTTTTGTGAGCTCAAAAAGACCAAGCTATGCACTGAATTAGCTTATGACCCAAAAATAAAAGTTGTTCCTCTACTCAAATACTAAAACTTTTCTTAAGGGTGCTTTGCCATGCAAAGAATCTATGACATAGTTCAAACTAGGTCAAACATACCACTTTCAAATGATGACTTACACTACAATTATGACTTAGTGACCAAACTAGCCCTAGTCATGAATACCAAAGTTGTTCATAATGACATTCTAAACATGGTTAAGGTATTCCTAAGGCCACACAAGCATTTCATACATTAGTTACACATAATACTTCTCAGGTCAACAAGCATATCATCACTCAGGAGCTTAATTAGACAAAGTGATCTACAAGAACATTGTTTCATTAGTCATCCTAAGTGTAGCTAAGGTGCTTTAGTGACCAACATCAACCATTTACACTTATTCACACATGATCATAAGCACACACATATGGAAACATAAAATAACAAGGCATGTTTCACATGTTTCAGTTGTATGTTTCATATGTAAAAGCTTATATGTGAATGCTTGATGATTATGCTCATCCAATGCAAGTCAAATTATGCAAGCTTAACACCTAGGGTGTTACAACCTCGTTAGCTATGAGGTGCCATGAAGCATCATCCTCTCCGACATGGCGAGGGCTGATGTCCCCTCGCTATGTACCTTCCTCGAGATCCTCTTGGGGAACGGCCCGGAGTATGACTCCGACGACATCGACTGCTATGCCCCGCCTCATATGTGCTACCACATCGATGGTGAGGATCCTATCGAAGAGGCGCCCGAGCTCACGTCGCCAGACCAGAGTCCCCATAGCTGCGCGAACTACCTTTGGGAGAAGGCGGCTCGACTGTAGGCTCAACAAGTGGACCTAGAGGCCCCCAAGGCTAGAGTTTGCATGGCAGCAAGCCACGCAACCCCTTGTCAAAGATGATGACGCCTGCACAGTGTGGGGGTATTAACCCATATACCCTTATGGCTAAGCTTGGGCCAGCCCGGATCGGTGGGTCCGGTCCACCAAAAGACGACGTGCGGCTCGGTTAACCTGATCGGAGTCCCACGCAAGGAGTCAAGGCGGATTTGGTGATCAATCAAGATCCTGGTCGGTTAGAATAGGAATCCTTATCCGGCCACATATGGCAATTGTAACTAGCTAGGATTAGTTTCCAGATCTGTAACCCTGCCCCCCGAACTATATAAGGCGGGCAGGGGACCCCTCTAAGAAACATCTCTCATTAACATACAGCAATACAAATCAGACGTAGGATGTAGGTATTACGCCTTCTTGGCGGCCGAACCTGGATAAAACCTTGTGTCTGTCTTGCGTCACCGTCTTGTTTGTGGCTTGCGCATCTGTCTGCCAACAATCTACTACCTTGGGTATACCCCTAGGTAGACTGCCGACCATATTTCGTCGATAGTGGCGCGCCAGGTAGGGGGTGTGCGTACTGCTTTCCAAGCAAACAAGATGGTCATCATCTCCGGCTCCATGGCTACGCCGAATGGCCTCACGTTCACCGTTGGCCAGATCACCTGGACCACCGGCTCCGATGACTTCATCGCCATGACCCCGGAGGAGGCGTGGATTCAGTCTACGTCGACCACTGCTTCACCTACATCGGCTACGGCTCCGACCACGGTGGATACGGCTCCGACCACGATGGATACGGCTCCGACCACGATGGATAAGGCTCCGACCACGGTGGATGCGGCTCCGACCACGATGGATCTGGCTCCGACCACGGTACATCTGGCTCCGACCACGCCTGCATCACCTTCAGCCACGCCGACAACTTGTCATCCGCTTCCCCGCTACGAAGGGAAGCAGATCGACAACACCGACCTGCTCGACTCCATCGATCGGGTCGGCACCAAGCTCACTGAAACCCTAGCTCTGGTAAGTACGATTCAAAGTCAGCCTAATGAGCAGGTAACCGCTCCCCACAACAGATCTATCCGACCAGCTCGGACCAGTCGTCCTGCACGACTTGGTACAGATCTCGTGGTCACATCTACTCCTCAAGGGCGCTCTGCTCGTCGCCGGCCAGCCTTCGCGACGGGTCTCCGGCTCTCCGAGTACGAAGCCTCGATGGAGAACTACCAGGTCCAGCCCTACGGCCTGCGAAATGCTGCCTCTAGCTACGCCTACAACCTACAACGCCGCTTGGATCTGTGTTTTATGCACCGACCTCAGCCGAAGCCACGCAACTTCGTCAACATGATCCAGATTGAAGATTATCAAGAAGGATCCGTTCACACAGTCCAAGAGGGCGACTCCAGCTCCTCGTCTGGCACCGCATCTAATGCATCTGTCCACACCGAGCTTCAGCATCACAAAGATGAAGGCGTCAAGTACGATCTGGATATCCTAGACCACGCCCCGGGGTTCTCACAATTCCCGTCTTTCCCGCCAAGACGAGGGGATTTGATCCATGTTGTCAGCAATGATGAACCGCCGGCAATTGGCGAAACAAAACAAGAAAGGACTGCACGCGAAGCACACAATATTGACCGGTTTAATCGCCGACAAATCGAAGCCGAAGCAGACCAGGAGGCACGACGCATAAGGGTCCAGCCACGTGACCTCAACGATGCTTTTGACAGGGTGGGGGACAAACAGGTCTTCAGAACTCCAAGTGCCAACGTAGCCATCGCCATGGCAACAATGCAACGGCTACCCAACACCCGGAAACCCAAGCAGTTCGCGATGAAATACAAGCCTATCTGACGGCTGCTATGGCCTAGACCGTGGAGATTATAAACCAAGCTTGGGCTCCATCTGTCTCGGTCGAGTCAAGCCACAGCCGCCAGCGCCCAAGTCGCTCACAGCCGCCCAACCAACGTGGCTCGTGCAACAACGACCCATCAGACAACCATCAAGGAGGAAACGGTGGCCATGATGGTGGCCAGGACGACAACCGCTGTGACGTCCGGGATGATAACCGCCGGGACAACCACGACAATCGCCGCGATAACCACGGTCGCAGGGCTAATCCAGATGGCAATCGAGATCGCCACGATGGCAATAACGATCTCCGCCATTACCTCGGTGGACGCGATTTGCGCGCTCGCATCAACCAGAGAGCCGACGATCGAGCGTCCCACGAAAGTTATCGCCATATGGAATATGACACTGCCCACGGCTCGCCGGGTTTGAAGCAGTTTACTCCACACCTTCGCCAAGTCATATGGCCCAAGAATTTCAAGCTCGAGAAACTTCAGAAGTACGACGGCAAGGAAAACCCTGAATTATGGGTCATGCTTTACAAGACTGCATGCAGATCAGCCATGGCTGCGAGCACATCATGTCTAACTATTTCCCAGTCGCTGTTGGCCATGCGGGTCACCAATGGCTGGTCAGCTTGCCGCCGAACTATTTCGACTCTTGGCAGGAGCTCAAGCAAGCCTTCATCGACAACTTCATTGCTACTTGTGAACAACCAGGCAACAAATATGATCGCAGCGTATTCGAGATCGAAAAAAGATGAGCCCCGCTGCGCGAAGTACGTCGGTGTTTCTCGGAGATGCGCATCAAGGTCCCATCAATCTCTCGACAACGAGGCAATCGAGGCTTTCATCGCGGCCTCCGCTTCCACGGCGCCCTAAGGGACAAGCTCCTCCGCAAGAGAGACTGATTCGGTCCACGGTGCTCGCCACCGCTAAAAATACGCGGATCCGACGGCGCTAAAAGATAATTATTGAAGAAGCGGCAAAGGGTTCGGCGCTCCGACCACCCCCCACACCACGGCGACTACGCGGCGGCAACCGTGGTCGGAACGACAATTTTGACCGCCGCAACCAGGTATAGCGACTCCGCGACCACCGTGACCAAGCGTAATCAGCGGCGTAACCGCCGTGGCGATTACGAGAGCAAGCGTGCTTGGGAAGACGACGGCAAGGTCAACACCGTTAAAAAAGGGTGGCGGACGTCGTAACTATGAAAGACGACTACGCCAAAGCATTGAGGGGCCCTACCGGCTCCATCCTAAGTCAAACCATACCATGGAGAATTGCCGCGTCCTCAAGTCTATCTACACGCGTCAACAAGCTCCGGATACGTCCGACAAGCCCTAACGGACGAGGGAACAGCGCGCAATGAGGATAACGGCGACGACGATGCGGACCCTCGTCACAAGTACGTCAAGCCAACCGATCGCGTGCACACCATCGCCGGAGGCAAAGTGTCCATCGAGACCAAGCGAGAACGCAAGCTACTCGCCGTGCTTGCTTGAGCGTGGCCAACACCGATAATCTCCTCACCGATCCACGGCTCCCTCCGTGGTCTCACCCATGAAAATCTCCTTGAGAAAGGACCAATGGGCCACAATACACGAGCTAGGCGTTTTCCCACGGTCCTCGATCCTTGTATCAACAAAGTTCGATTCGACCAATCTCGATCGACGACGGCAGCTCCATTGATATCTTGTTCAAAACGATCGCCCGCCCTAAAGATAGCTCAGCGGACCTCAAGCCATCTGAGGCACGATTCGGGGTGTTCTCCCGGACGAGCTCTATACCTCTCGGGCGAGATCACGCTACCAATGCGATTTGGGACCCCAGATCACTTCCGCCGCACCGACCACGTCAACCGTGGTCGCCGCCGACTTGACGGCACCTACCATGCTATTCTTGGTCGACCGTCGCTCACCAAGTTCATGGCCATACCTCATTACAGGTATCGGTGCTCAAGATGCCCTCCGAGAAAGGAGTTCTAACCCTCCGAGGCAGCGTGTGCGTAGCTTATACCTATGAAGATGACAGTTTCAAAATAGCAGAGGCTCACGACCTCTCTATTCGCATGGCCGAGACCGTGCTCGACGCCAAGAAGACCTCGATCGACCACCAGGAGATCCCGGAGCTCGAGGCTCCATGCAAGAACATCAAGTCCAAGGAGCACAAGGTGATCCAGCTCGTCGATGGTGATCCCAGCAAGACGGCCCTTATCGGGGCCAACCTGGATCCCAAATAGGAAGACGTGCTCATCAGGTTCTTGAGGAGCAACATGGATGTGTTCGCATGGAAACCTGCTGACATGCTCGGTGTACCTCGGAACTTGATCGAGCACTCCTTGCATGTCAACGGCAAGGCCAAACCTATCAAGCAGAAGCTACGACGGTTCGCTCGCGACAAAAAGGAGGCGATTAGGGTAGAAGTTACACGGCTTTTGGCAGTCGGATCTATCAAAGAAGTGTATCATCCGGGGTGGTTAGCCAACCCGGTTCTTATCTTATAAAAAGAATAATGAATGGAGAATGCGTTGATTACACCGATCTCAACAAACAACGCCCTAAAGACCCCTTGACTTACCTCGCATAGGCGAGGTCGTAGATTCAACCGCCGGTTATGAGCTCCTTTCCTTTCTCGATTGCTACTCTAGTTATCACCGGATCGCTCTCAAAAGGATGACCAGATCAAGACATCTTTTATCATGCCCTTGGCGCCCTCTTGCTACTACGACCATGTCGTTCGGGCTCAAGAACGCCGGGGCTACCTACCAACGCGCTATACAAGCTTGCCTCAAAGATGAGATAAAAGATGACCTCGTCGAGGCTTATGTTGATGATATAGTTGTCAAAACCAAGGAAGCTCATACCCTTGTTGACAACACAGGGGACGCACTTTTGCAGCCCTTAATACATTCGGTGGAAGTTAAACCCAAAGAAGTGCATCTTTGGTGTTCCTTCTGGCATACTCCTCGGCAACGTCATCAGTCACGACGGCATACGCCCTAACCCAGAAAAAGTCAAAGTTGTCTTGGACATGAAGCCGCCCAAAAAGGTGAAGGATGTTTAGAAGCTTACCGGATGCATGGCCGCCCTCAGCCGTTTCATATCAAGATTAGGCGAAAAAGGATTACCGTTCTTTAAACTACTCAAAGCGTCCGAAAAGTTTGAGTGGTCGGAGGAAGCAAACGTTGCCTTCACACAGCTGAAACAATACCTTACGTCACCTCCGGTACTCATTGCTCCAAGAGAAGACGAAATACTCCTGCTATATATTGCGGCTACTAATCGAGTGGTCTCCATGGCCATGGTGGTCGAGCGAGACGAGCCCGACCACATCTACAAGGTACAGCGACCAATCTATTTCATTAGTGAGGTACTCAACGAGTCTAAGACCAGGTACCCATAGATTCAGAAGTTGATCTACGCCATACTGATAACATCCCGAAAGTTGAAACACTACTTTGACGGATATCGTGTGGTGGTCATGACTGAGTACCCTCTGCGAGACATCATTAGCAACAAGGATGCGAACAGGCGCATCGTCAAATGGGCAATGGAGCTATGCCCCTTTTCCTTGGAATTTGCAAGCCTCACTACAGCCTAAGGCACTTATCGATTTCATCGTCGAGTGGACAGACTTAAGCACGCCTGCCTCTCCCGGATCCGACGAATATTGGACGATGTACTTTGACGGCTCTCTCAACATTGACGGTGTGGGAGTAGGAGTCCTTTTCATGTCACCATCCAAGGAGCAGCTCCGGTACGTCCTCAGGATTTATTTCCCAGCATCTAATAATGCCGCCGAGTACGAAGCATGCCTACATGGTTTGCGCATTGCGGTTGAGCTTGGCGTTAAACGTCTCTACGTCTATGGAGACTCTGCTCTGGTCATCAACCAACTCAACAAGGACTGGGACACAACCAGCGAAAAGATGGATGCATACTGCAATTTGATCAAAAAGCTGGAAGGCAGGTTCTATGGCATCGAGTACATACACGTGGTCCGGGACAAGAATCAAGCAGCGGATGCACTGTCAAAGTTAGGATCATCCCGAGCAAAAATCCCACATGGCGTATTCGTCCAAGACCTGCTCACGCCTTCCATCGAAGAGAAAGATTCCACGGCAGACAAGCCTCCAGACCAGCAATTGGTGGCTACGGTTCCGGCGTCAAGCACCGCCGAGCCCCCTCCGACCACTCATGAGCCTGACTGGAGAATACCTTTCATCAAGTACCTAACAGATGGCGGTGGTTACACCGATCGAGCAGAACGAACGGCGCTGATGCATCCACGATGGCGATACACCTTTCGTTGATGGCAAGCTATGGTGCAAGAACGCAAAAGAGGAAATCTTGATGAAGTGTATAACTCTGGCTCCTGCGGCAACCATGCGGCCTCAAGAACGCTGGTCGGCAAGGCTTTCCGAGCAGGGTTCTATTGGCCATCAGCAGTAGCCGACGCAGAGAAGCTAGTACGCCCTTTGTGAGGTTGTCGGTTCTTTGCCAAGAGAATCCACGTACCAAACACATGAGATCCAGACAATACCAGCCTCCGGCCCTTCGCATCTTGGGAGAATTTGGATATGATCGGCCCTTCAAACCGGCTCCAGGGAAATTTACATGCGTCTTTGTGCTGATCGACAAATTTTCTAAGTGGATAGAATACATGCCTTTGGTATAGGCATCCTCATAAAAGGCTGTCACATTCCTCGACCAGATCATCCATCGTTTCGGCATACCGAACAGCATCATCACCGATCTAGGTACTCAGTTCACCGGGAATGCTTTTTGGGACTTCTACGATGAAAGGAGCATAGTAGTAAAATACGTCTCGGTGGCGCACCCTAGAGCTAAAGGATAGGTCGAGCGGGCAAATGGCATGATCTTGGACGTGTTGAAGAAGAGGGTGGTTAGAGAAAATGACAAGGCTCCTGGAAGATGGCTCAAAGAGTTACCAATCGTGGTCTGGGGACTCAGAACTCAGCCCAGCCGTAACACCGGCGTCTCGCCATACTTTATGGTTTACGGCGCTGAGGCGGTCCTCCCCGTAGATATAGTTTTCAGATCAACACGGGTAGAGAACTTCGACGAAGGCAAGGCCAATGAAGTACGGGAGCTAGAAGTGAATAGCGCAGAAGAGAAGCGGCTCGATTATTGTGTACGTATGGCCAAATACCTTGCTGTTTTGCGTAGGTACTACAACAAGAACGTTAAAGAGCGGTTTTTTGTGGTCGGGGACCTGGTCCTGAAGTGGAAGACGAACCAGGTGGTGTCCATAAACTTCGCAACCCCATGGGATGGGCCCTTCATGATCAAGGAGGTCACACGACCAACGTCTTACTGAGTTAGCTCACACGGGCGAGTGCAGACGTACCAAACTCATGGCACATCGACAAGCTTAGATGTTTCTATGCTTAACTCTTTGAGATATGTACCCCTCTTGTATTTTCGATTTACTTCAATAAAGCTATTATTATTTCTCGACCACTCTAATGTGTCACTTTGACTTTTATGGTTATTCTAACTTAGCGAAGAAAAGCCGACCACCACTCCTACGGGTTTTTTGAGTAGGACTTGTCTGGTTCCTCCCAACACATGCATGGGATCCGCTCTCTACGTTGCGGGTGATCGTGAGTCCCCTTGGTTTGACTTGTCGCGTCTCTGCATGTGCATGCAGTCACGCACCTCACACTCCGACCACATGGCAAACTAGGGCCGCACAAACTTTTTTAGGATGATGTGTCGAGCAAAATGGTACAACTAAGCAGAACATTATTATGTTCTCACTTAGTTCCACCAACATAAGTTTCAAGCTTAAATACGTTTTATACAAAGCAAATAAGCTTATAATGATATCTGATTCACGTTATTACAAGCTTGCACGAAGAGGCCCAAGTTTACAATAACACAACTATGTCCTCCTTCTCTGACTCTAAGCCTATTACATTGGCTGGTCGAGGCGTGGCACACCTCTTTGCTCATTGCTTCCGATATCCTACTCGAGTCTCGGGGACTCTTGTGCGGTCGAGTGAAGGGATGGCCCCCGCCGATGCTGGTGGTCGAGGCCCTTGAGCTTCGTCGGTTGGCTAGCAATAGATGGCATTTCCAGCTGACTTGTCGATGGCGTACCCTGTATAGGTGCTATCCCACCTCCACATAGGTTAATGTTGCCAATTATCTTTGACGATAGGTCCAGCTGGGCCATCCGAAGCTCCTCCGCCTTGTCTGGGTCTACCTCCTTCGGGTATCCAGCCTCCAGGCGCTTGAGATCGATCAGGGGGTAGTGGGCACACACCATGCTTAGCACATGGGTGCCCATGTACTCACCCGCCTCCTTCACGAACTCTTGGAACCATCCCCATGCTTGTCTGCATCTCTCGACCAGTCCAGAAGTGGGCGTCCTTGGCTCTTCCTCTCTGTGGCGCCGGGTCGACAAGGTCGAGGATGGGCAAAATGCTAGTTGCCACTTCCTGGCACCGGTTCTTCCATGTGTCCCGATCCTCGGTGGCCTCGAGGCATCGTGCTTTCCGGTAAATCACGCTCTTTCATCATGGCTTCTAGATGCCTCTTGGCATTGACTTTTAAAAGCGCACATCGTACAAGACATCAAATATAAAGGCATGACAAGTCAAAGGCGGGCAATGAGAATGAGAACGGTGGTGCGGAATACTTACTCTTGAGTTCCTCCTTCATTTTTGGTGGTGTGGTCCTGGAGTTGAGGACCGGCTGCGCGCGCGGTTTCTCGTTGTCCTCCTTGAGCGACACACTCTGCGGTCCTGCGGCTATTCTCCTCTTGAGGCGGGTTACCTCGGCTTCTAAGCTTTGCATTACATTTGTCATTACCAACAACGCAACAACACATGTCATACACTTGATGTGATAAAATGACAACTTACTTGTTTTTTGACGCTCTTTGTCATTGAGTGGCCGACCGCCGGAGTTACGGTTACGTGCTTCTTGCTCTGTCCTCTCTGGTCGGTGACTTCAAGTTGGTGGCGCAAGTGTTCCACCTCGCCGCCCGATTCTCTATTGTTCACCGTGATTCCCTCAATCTGGTGAAGCACCTCTTCGGTACTGCGCGGTCTTCATCAAGTCCTGCATATAAATAAGCTAAGTCGAGACGGTTCGACTACATAATGAGGTCAAGTGGTCAAGCCAAACATACGGACTTCTATCACCAAATGCTTTGCCGCTTTCGTTCAACTTTTAGGGTCTCTTGATCTCCGGGATTTCTTCATGCATAACCCACTTGTCGTTCGCTTGGTATGACACATATACATGTTGTCGTTTGTCTTTGGGACGGCCTAGGATCTCTTCGACTTCATCCTCTTCGGCCTTTTGTTCAGGGGGCGGCGCTGGGCCGGAGATAGTAGTCTCCGCGACCACTATGGCTTTCCCACGAGCCGTAGCATCGGCAAGCATGTTATGTGCCAACTCCGGTTGCTGCTCCTCGGCTCAGTCTGGTTCCCTTGGCGCCAAGGTATCCGCCTCAGCAAGATTAGTGCTCGGAGCATTTGTACTTTGCTCGGCTGTCTTCTCGACCAGCTGCTCGGGGACTGACATCGGGCCGCTCGTCTACTGAGGTTCCGGCGGAATTTCTTCTACAGGTTCCTCTGCAGTCGGCTGCCGAGCAGTTCTTTCCGCCAGTACTGGCGAAGCCGTGCCACACCCGGCTAGCTGGTCAGGATTTTCGGTGGACGCCGACCTAATATACCAGAGAAAGTTCAGAAGACAATAGTATTCAATACAAATTATAAGATTACATCAAAGTTACAGATACTTATAGCTTGGAAGCATGGAATGACGTGGCGAAGGAACGTCTCTTCGACCGCGCTTGCTCCACGTGCTCAGCGGGTTCCACCGGGTCTTTTTCCACCACCAGTACTGGCATCAGGGTTTGGTGCTCGACACTTCCCCCGCTTGTCTTCTGTGTTGCAGTGGTCGGTGATGCGATCACTGCGGGCACAGAGGAGCCACCCTGCTCTGTTGATCCCATTTGTCTCCTTCTCTTTTGAGGGACGAGTCAGAAGATGTCCGCATCCTCTGTTTCATCGTCTGAAAGGGGGAAGATGGCCTGGCGACGTTTGTTGGCAGCCGGCCGCTTGCCAGCAGCCCTGGCCGTTGCATCCTCCCCAACCCCGAGTACCGCCCAGTCGACGTCTTCGGTACTAGCACTGGTCTGGGCGGTTGAGACGGCAATTTGCGGCCAATCCACGCCAGGGGGCGGAGACACGAACACTGCTGCCCAGTCATGACCATTACTCTGGGAAACATAAAGGAGACAACGGTCAATTTTTTGTTGCAACATAAATCTACAGGTATAAGGAGGCATCATTTACCTTTGGGGGAGGTCGGGCCAGCTTGAAGGCGTGCTCGATGTCGTTTAACCAAACATAATTGGGGTCGGCTAGATTGAATAGCTCCCCAATTCTGGCCTTGATTTCTATCTTGTCGAGCGCCTCTTTTCTGGTCCTCGTTGGATCTACGCTACCCTGGTACTCAAAGCCAGGATGTACCCTCTTTTGGCAGGGCTGGATCCTTTGGCTGATGAAGTTCCCGACCACGCTTGGACCATCCAGCTTTCCCCACGGGATCAACCCGAGCAGTTCTGCGATCTGCTCCAAGTGCTCGGGCTTCTCTGACCAGCTGTTCTTCTTCTTCGGAATCAACCCCACGTCACACAGGGTGATCGTGTTCGGCTCTTCACGGATGTAGAACCATTTCTTGTACCATTCGTCCAGTGAGGTGTTCCATGGGCAGTGCAGTCTTGGGCCTTCATCACGAAATCCACGCAGATTGAGGTATACGCCCCGGCTATCTTGAGCCTCCGCTCCCTTTCTTCCGTGAGCCAGAGCAGAGATGGTGAAAGAGGTCAAAATGGAAATTTGGAAGCCACCATAAGCTTCATAAAGATGGATGAAGGTGGAGACAAGAAGAATCGAGTTGGGATGCGATTGCAAATCCCAATCTCGTAATACAAAGCAGAGCCACGAAGGAAAGGGTGCCTTTGGAACCCCAAAACCCCGCTTGAAGAAATCCTCGAAAACCACAATCTCACTGGTTGTGGATGGGGAAGCTTTCTCCTTTCAATACACGCCATCCCGTGAGTGCCTTGTTGTGGAGCACTCCCATGGCGACAAGGTCTTTGATGGTCTGCTCATTGCTCCTTGACTTCCACCACTCCTTCGCCATGACTTCGCCTTTCTTCTAGGTGTCTCTCTTCGCCATTAATCTGCCCTTGTTAAGAGGGTGGATGCGGTGGAGGAGGGATTGGTGGTGATTTTTGGAGGAGTAGGGTTCGGCGAGAGGAAGAAGAAGGTTGCGGCGGTGAATGACAATGGGGATCGGTAAAAAGTAACTTACCAGCTCTATATTATAAATAACCAAGGGCTCCGTCGTTTCGTTCGCCCGAGATTCTTGGGAGACAAGCGCACGTGCCGCAGACGGTTGTTTTCACAACCTCGAGATCTACGCCAACAAACGCGCCTCTTCGTTTCCAGTGTACGCGCCTCTTCGTTGACAATGTGAGAGGGCCCTGGCGATGCACCTCCATCTGCGCCAAGCGGCATTGCTTGCCGAAAAAGTAAGAAAGCGAGTGATATGTTATATCCGTCTGCTTTTTTGACCAGACGTGGCAGATTGGACTTGACAGAGTAAGGAGATAAATAAATATACCAAATAATAATACAAGCGGCGTTCTTTTTTCGCTGCATATCTTGAGCTCAATGATGGACCAGGCCACTACCGTGCTCGGGGACTACCCAGACCACTGCCGTGCTCGGGCACTGCCCAGACCACTGCCGTGCTTGGGGACTGCTCCGACCACTACCGTGCTCGGGGACTGCTCCGACCACTGCCACGCTCGGGGACTGCTCCGGCTACTGATGTGCTCGGGGACTATCTCGACCACTGCTCGGAGATCGTTCTTCTCGGCTACATGTGATTTGTACTCACATATAGTTGAGAGACATTTATTTAGACCTTGCTATAAGGCTCATACTTCGCCTTCCAGCAAGCTCGGGGACTACATCGGTACGATGCACCTGCCGGTGCATCTCGTATCGCCTGCACAACGATTGGATTCTTAACTTTAATAGAAATTCTTTTTTAGACCCTGGCACCACGTGCCTACGCCACCTACTACCAGGCTCGGGGACTAAGTGGGCACACTTCACCTTGCGGTGAATGTGTTTGTTTAATCGACCCTTATGCTTTGGCTGATTGTAAGGATTACTATCATGCTCGGGGACTGTCCCGACCACTGCTCGGAGATCGTTCTCCTCGGCTACATGTGATTTGTACTCACATACAGTTGAGCGACATTTATTTAGACCTTGCTATAAGGCTCATACTTCGCCTTCCAGCAAGCTCGGGGACTACATCGGTACGATGCACCTGCCGGTGCAGCTAGTATTGCTTGTACGACAATTGGGTTCTCAACTTAATTGGGAATTCTTTTCAGACCCTGGCACCACGTGCCTACGTCACCTACTACCAGGCTCGGGGACTAAGTGGGCACACTTCACCTTGCGGTGAATGTGTTTGTTTTTCGACCCCTACGCCTCTGATGATCAAGGACGCTACGCTCCAAGACGCACTTACATTTCTGTTCAGAAATACAAGTGGGCACACTTCCCAGGACGGAAATCTTTTTCTTTTTTCTTAAGAGCACCATATATTCTTGGACAACCTACTCTCTCTGGCGACAACGGTGGTCGAGGCGTCAAGGACTCAAGCCTTACTTGTCGGAGAAGGTTAAAATGGCGTGTCATGACATAATACATGGTGCTCGGGGACTAGCTGTGGGGGGGTATTAACCCCTATACCCTTATGGCTAAGCTTGGGCAGCCCGGATCGGTGGGTCGGTCCACCAAAAAAATGACGTGGCGGCCAGTTAACTGATTGGAGTCCGTGCAAGGAGTCAAGGCGGACTTGGTGATCAATCAAGATCCTGGTCGGTTAGAATAGGAATCCTTATCCGGCCACATATGGCAATTGTAACTGGCTAGGATTAGTTTCCAGATCTGTAACCCTGCCCCCCGAACTATATAAGGCGGGCAGGGGACCCCTCTAAGAAACATCTCTCATTAACATACAGCAATACAAATTAGACGCAGGACGTAGGTATTACGCCTTCTTGGCGGCCGAACCTGGATAAAACCTTATGTCTGTCTTGCGTCACCGTCTTGTTTGTGGCTTGCGCATCTGTCTGCCAACAATCTACTACCTTGGGTATACCCCTAGGTAGACTGCCGACCATATTTCGTCGACACACAGGGGCTCCTAGCACCCTACACTTCCCCCAAGCAGCCTACAACATGGCGGCCACCTCCTGCCGGTTGAAGGACATCTCCGACACGCTAGACCCGAAGACCAATGAGTGGCTGCACGAGGAAAGACGGCTCTTTCGTGTTGCCCTCGAGTAGCAGGCTGAGAGTTTGACTTGCCGATGTCGCGCCATGCTCTCCCAACCGTCCCAGCCGACGGCCACCGTCAACGGGGACCGCTCCGATGTGCATGCCCCACCGATGGGCGGAGGCAAGGTGACTCCTCTAGCAGCAACTCCAACCGACCATGGACCAAGGGCACCAAGCCCTGGAAGGACTAAAGGCGCGAGCTTTCCCCTCGACGCCCGCTGAAAGCCCTAGTTTGGTTTTTGTTAATTATTGAAACCTAGTTGTACTAATCTTTGCATCTAAGTGTGTGATTAGATAAGATGGTCCAATCCAAGTGGTGAAGCAAGATGAAGTCCATAATGTTGTTGGTGGACATGTGATGAAGGAGATCAAGCTCCGGACTTGGAAAAGAAGAAAGAAAAAAAAAACAAAATGGGCTCAAGGTAAAGGTAAAATCCATAGGGCCATTTCATTTTTGGTGATCGAGACATTATAGAGATTGTGATCACATTTAGGATAGATGGTCGTACTATTAAGATGGGAGCTCTTATCGAACAACTCGATCATCTAGTGCCACTAGGTGTTGGAAAACTTGCATATGCATTTTAGGCCTTGTGCACAAACGGTGAGAAGTGATTAACCTTTGCAAAATGATTGTGAAAATGCTAACACACTTGCACGTGATGGTGAAACACTTGGAGTGTTATCACATTTACAAAGGTGGTAAGAAATGTGAAGAAAAGGAGGCGTAACTCGGCTTGGGGTGCTGCCACGGGGGCACCGCCACCCCTGTGGCAGTGACCGGCCAGGAGGCCAAGAGCATCGGGTTGCCCTGGGGGGGCACTGCCACCCTGACCGGTGGCACCGCCACCCCAAGGGCGGTGCCCACCTGACTCTGGCTGAGAGCAGCAGTGGAGGCACGGGCACTGGTGCGTCCGATGTTCACCACAATGGAGAGGGTGGTGCACCGCCTGGTCACCACCATTGGTGGGGTGGTGGCACCGCCTCTTTTATGCAAAGAGCAGGGGAAGGGCTGCTAGGCACCACCAGGGCACCGCCACCCTGAGGGCGATGCACCGCCATAAAATTCTAGAGAGTGGGGTTTCTCGGGTAGATGGCCGGGTGGTCACCGCCACCCTAGGGGCGATGCCACCGCCACCCTATCCGGTGCCCCAACGGCTAGTTTTTAACCGTTGAAAAGTGACCGTTGATTGGGGCACCACCATGTCTAGTGCCAGGCACCGCCGTGTTCGATGCCCTCGCAGAAAGCTGCTCCAAAGGGGAAATGGCTCTATTTGCTTGTGGGCTTATAAATAGAGCTAGTGGAAGGTGTTCGCCACTCTCTTGGCACTTCTAACAGCTGCATACACCCTTTGAGAGCTGAGCACACCACCCCACTCACTTGCACACTTGATTTCATCATCTTGAGTGAGACCGGAGAGCCTCTAGTGCATTGCTTAGTGTTCTAGCATCTTGTGGCACTAGCTGGGCAATTTGGGCTGGTGGAGTTCTTATTACTCTTGGTGTTTGCTGACACTTAGATGGCCCAGTGATTAGTGGATCATTGAGCGGCTATTGGTGATTATTGTCGGCTCCGACCATCGACATTATGAGGGTTCTTGTGCCTTCCCCGAGGGAGATCACGAAAGGCAACTCTAGTGGATTGCGCATGGCTTGTGTGATCCTCATCTTGTGTTTGTTGTGTGGCATCCTATTATGGGTTTGGCATGTGATGCCAATTAGCGTGTGAACCTCCAAGTGAGTGAATCACCACCACGAGGACTAGCTGGTCGGCAATCAAGTGAACCTCGGTAAAAAATCATTGTGTTATCATTTGATTCTGAGGTGATTGGTCTTCATTGGTATTCATTCTTGTGATTGATTGGCTCCTTTGGTGATTGGCTAATTCCTCTACATGGCGGTATAACACTCCATCCTTCCCACGCAAAATGAGAAGGAGCATGTTGTAACATGTGACAAAGGCTTAACTTGTGACATAATTGATGAATCATTCTACAAGCCTATCATTGTTGCTCACACTAACCCTTTTTGTAGCACATCCACTTCTACCTCATCTAGTAGTGATGGTTTCACCTATGATGCCTCACTAATGGTTGAGAATGAGACACTCAAGAAGGAGGTAAAAGAGCTCAATCACACCTTGGCTAAGGCCTATGGTGCTGAGGACCGCTTGCTTATGTGCTTGGGTAGCCAAAGAGCTTCTCTCTACAAAGAGGGATTGGGCTATACCCCCAAGAAAGGCAAAGCGACCTTTGCTCCTCATAAGACTAGTTTTGTGAAGAACAATGGTTGGTTTTACACAAATTGCAAGCAAGTTGGTCATGTAGAGCAAAAGTGCATGAAAAAGAAGTGTCAAGCCAATGTATCCTCAATTAAGCTTGATTCTTTCTATGTGCTTACTAAGGGTACTAATGGTGTGAAGGCTAAGTTCATTGGTGCTCCATGGATGGGCTCAAAGAAGAAAGTCATTTGGATGCCAAAGAGCTTAGTAACTAACCTTCAAGGACCCAAGCAAGTTTGGGTACCTAAAAAGAATTGATCTTCTTTTGTAGGTCAATTACTGAAATGATCCCAATTTCCTTGAAGGAAAATCCACATATTCAAAGTATAACGTGATAGTCCTAGGTGATTATCCCATGACATTATCAAATAACAGTCGATATCACAGTCATACATCAAATAATTGTCTTAAATAAAGTACAAATAGCAAGGTTTACTCATTATTACATCACCACTTGGTGGAATCACTCAGAGTATATAGCATCCAAAACAGCTTCAAGTAGAAAGGCAGCGGGCGTTGACTCCATCTTCTCAACCAAACTTGAGCACAGGAACAAGACCTCTAATCCTCCCAACCGTCCCCCTGGTAGTCGTACTCAGGCTCGAAACCTATCAAACAATTATCAGTATGATTTGTACTAGCCACTGGCTCCCACCCTATACTTTGTGTTTGCTTTGTGGTAGTGGAATGCAAGGGTAGAGCAAAAGACCTATTTATGGTTGTAGTTTTCCTATGCGAGTATGTCAAGTTTTAATAATAATTCATAGAGTTTCAACCCATCTTGTCCACATGTTCTCCCATCCAATCACACACATCTCACCAATCTCACACTCTCTAGGCGACAAGGACGACTCCCGCTCGTACCTTGCCTCATCGGCCCAAGCCAGAAACCAACACGAAGGGCCAGCTAAGGGGGTCTATGGCATCATGAGGTCATGGGGAACTCCACGGTGGGCCAACAACGGTGACTTGGAGGCTTGGGCGCCTGGCGTAGGCGTCACGGCAGATGGCAATGGCACAAGTCAATGGCAAGGGTGCTAGAGACGTTGGCATAGCCCAAGCAAGGCTTCTATGGCTTTCGGGTGCTCCAATGAGCATGGCTAGGGTACCAGGCGATGCTCAAGGGCTCCGGTGAGGTTGGCCATGGCGACAGTGGCTCAGCGGTGGCGGCGGGTTGCGGCGAGGCGACTACGGCCATGATTGGAGCTAAAGGTGGCCCTTTTCCTTTGATTGGGACCACAGGGTGGCTAGACGACTCATCGGTGGTGACCTAAGGGCGCGCGCGGAGTCCACACTATGACGAGTTGCACGGTGGAGCTTCGACGAGCACGCGGCTTCGACGGCAAGGGCAAGACGGGGGATTTTCCTACAACCGGCTAGTCGGTGGGTGCGCGAGGTCACGGCCAACATCATCAGCTCCTCCTCATGATGTGAGGTCATTGGAATCGTCCATGACTCAGCGATGCTCTGACGTGCAGCCATGCCGGCGAGGCAAGCACGGCTACGGCATCTAGGCATTCTATGGCCAAAAGGGTGGGCGCTTTGGGAGCTATGCATCAAGGCAAATCCATCTGCGGTGGTTTAGGAACCGCTACTGGCCTAGCATGGCCGAAACGTCCCTGACACGGCGGCGGCATGGGCACGCGGCGGTCTTGCAAGGTGAACACGACCAGCGGCCCTCGGTGCTCCTCCTCTCCTCCTATCTAGCGCCCGACGCATCCCTCGGTGAGGCGAAGCTTGCTGAGGCACTTCTCTTGACTCTATCGGCGTGAGGTGGCTAGAACGGGGCTGCGATGCGGTGAATGTCGGCCATGGCGACCGCGGCGGGTGCGTTGTGTTGGCGCCGATGTTCCTGAGTGCTAGTGGCTTGGCAAGGCCGGGCCTTGGCTCGTGTGCGTGTGTACATGTGTGCAGATCATCACAATGATGAGAAAGGCCGGCCTTTAGGCCTCCCAAGGGGGAGAACACGGCGGCGCGGCATGGCGGGACCACGACGGTGAGATACACGATGAGTAGAGGAAGTAGCGGCTCACCGTGGGGTTTGGGTGGTAGGCTAGCGGTGTGGAGGTGAGTTGAGGTTGTGGCGTGGCGGTGCAGTGCCATGTTGAACCACTATGGTGAGGAAGATGATCGAGGCGTCATCTTCTTCTCCAGCGGTGGCTCCTCGGCTGCAGTGGCGCGGTCCTCCTCCTCCTTCCCTCCTCTTTCTCCTTCCCTCCTCCCTTCTCCTTCCCTTCTCTCAGTCTCGGTGAGTGGTTGGAGAAGCCACCAGTGGTGGTGGAGCGATGGAAGGGCGCTTAAGGCACCAGTGTGCCCTTTTAAAGGGAGCTCATCACCATGGTGGCCGGTGGACGGTAGATGGAGGGGAAGGGGGTACATGGAGGGCGATCAAGGGCTCTGTCTTAGGGTTATAGAGAGCGGGGGTGAGCACGGCTGCCTTGGCCCTCCTGTTTTTGAATGACGCTGGTTAAGGCAGGTACGGTGATGGTAGAGGGGCACAGCAGGGTGCGGCCATGGTGCTCACGTCAGCGGGCAGGCAGGTGCTAGCTACAGCAAGTGGTGGCATGGATTGCTGATGTGGCGGACATCCAGGGTGTGCGCGAGGTGGTAGTAGACTGGAACGGCCGTGATGGCCTTCGCCATTCTCGGCTTCACGCCGGTTTTGGGCATGGCAAAAAGCAGAGAAGGGAAGGGAGGAAGGGGATGATAGGCAAGGTCCACCGGTCAGTGCCTCAGGCTAGGGGCAACACGAGCACAGGTGCGAGCTGTTGCTGGGTCACGTGGCTGCATGAGCGCGAGCGTGGGCGCAGGCAGAGCTGGGCCGTGGTGCTGGCTGGGCCGACTGGTGGCACGCGCGTGGGAGCGGGCGTGGGTGGTGGGCTGCGTGGGCAACGTGGGCCAGCATGGCAAGGCTGCCTGCTGCGGCTAGGCTACTTTGCTCTTTTTATTTTTCTCCATTTTTCCAATTCCTTTTCTATTTCCACACTACACCTAGGGCTCCTATGCATGTATACATGTGTTGCCTACATATACACATCCTAGTGGGGTCCACTAGAAGTCATCTAGGGCTTTAGGGTCCAAGCCAAGGGTTGGCAACTCACACACGTAATTTATTTATAAAGGTTGGATTGATTTTATTACATCACATAAAATCATGAAAAAGCAACTCACAAGTTGAATTAAATGCAAAATGCTCAACCATGCTAACTTGGTTCTACTTGTGCAACTACATGTTTGGTTTCCTAGTATGCACACTCACCATGTATGGGTTTTGTTAGAAAAAATTTTAAGTTTAGATTTTTGGGTTATTGGAAAACCTGGGTTGCTACAATTATAAAGCCAGAGGAAGGCATTCGGTTCTTAATAGTGGGTGCACTCAACACCTGACCGGTGATGCAAGAATGTTCATCTCAATCAATACCAATGGCAATGATGGTTATGATAGTATCACATTTGTTGACAATGCCAGACCTCAGCCTCACGGGCATGGGGCATGACCTGAGCACTTCAAGAAGGTGCTCAAAGCCCCCTGCACGTTCCATAGGGGATAGGCAAAGTACCTCCTCAAGGATTGTGCCACCATCAGGGGCTACATTCATGGCACCCTCAGCCAATAGGGCAAGGCCCAGAAGCTAGCTCCAAAGGTCGACGCATCAGCGGACAGTGCCTAGGAGGAGGACACCGGATTCCCCAAGGCCGAGCGATGCCTCATGATCTTCGGGGGCTCCCAGACATACAAGTCCCGGCGGCAGCGTCGCATCATCTAACAAGAGGTGAACACCGTTCACACCCTCGTCGCCCCCGACATGGCTCCGATGGTCTCAGACGGCCATCACCTTCGATCAGGAGGATCACCCAGACCGCATTCCTCATCCAGAGCACTACCCGCTCATGGTCAGCCCGATTGTGGGCACCATGTGCCTGTCCAAGGTGCTGATGGATGGGGGCAGCAGCCTCAACATCCTCTATGTCAACACCCTTGATTGGATGGGCATCCCGTAGAGCAGCCTATGCCCCAGCAAGGCGCCATTCTATGGGATCGTAACGGGGAAGGAGGTCGTACCGCTCGGGCACATCTAGCTCAACGTCACTTTTGGCCGGGCCGGACAACTTCTAGAAGGAGCCTCTCACCTTCGAGGTGGTGGACTTCCCCGACATCTACCACGCTTTCCTTAGTTAGTCATGCTTCGCCAAGTTCATGGCCATCCCCAACTACACCTACCTAAAGCTGAAGATGCCCGGTCCTAATGGGGTCATCATCGTCGAGGGCAGCTTCAAGCAGGCCTGCTACTACGAGCAAGACTGCATCACCCAAGCGACCACACTGATTAGACCCTATGGTCCCGATGGCTCTAGCTACGACACCAGAAGGGCACTAGCGGAGGAAGCAATCAAGGCGGCGATGGCGCTCGAGGCTCCTGGCGGCAGTGATGGTTCGGCTGGCCTCTCTATCTAGGCGATTGGCCCCCTAGAAGGGGCTGACCCGATCAAGGTGAGTTCTGACCTTTCCCCATGAGAGAAGGCCATCGCTGAGCCATCCGCCCAGTTGCCCAGCCTCCCGAGCCAAGACATGCCAGCCGACCTCCTTCGCCAGCCTTCCTCACCAACAACAAAAACCAAGATAAGTCTTGTTTTCCCGACCTTTCTACTTCCGATCTCATTACAGTCTTCCTCTTCCCGAGCCGCCCCAGTAGGACTATGGCAGAACCGTCCAAAATAACATGCTTTTAGAGGCGCTCGTCTTTTACTAGACACTAAGTACCTCGAAAGAGAGCTATATCGGATAGTTCCGTCGAGCACACCCTAAGGGAGAACTCGAAACAATCCACGTTTTTACATCTAGAATCCAATAATGAGTACGAGCTTACAATACTTAGTCCATTTCATACAACAAGAGTTCTTGGAAATACTTAGTCCCAGCACTGGTGCTCCCACGACCAGACCTCAGGTTCATTTGTAAACAGGTAGGAACCCACCATTAGGGACAAGGCCCCCATATTTAGAAACAAAAGGCTAAAGAGATGATAAGGCCCAATAAATGGTTACTAGCGAGACTTTTCCTTAAGAGTTAAAGCATTTCTCTTTATTTATTATCCTATCAATTTACTATCCAAAAATTATATGTGTGGGGGAGTTTAATTTAAGCAAGATTCTCTTTTCATGATGCATGGATCGACCTATTCGTTCACTCAAGCCGGAATATAGCGACATTCGTATATAATTTTTGGCACAGCGCACACTCACTTCTTGTATGCTAAATGATTCTTACGCAGCGTAAGTTATTGTACCTGCAGAAGATTGATTAGATAAAACCAGTGCCACTATCCTAGATAGACCATATTACTAGGGCTTATAATTATTTACGTAATTTATCGCATCCTACTTTTCGCAAAGCTTTTGTTGGTCAAATTTTAGGTTTTGAAAAGAGTTTTTAAACTCGTAGACTCATTATTGGCTCTGATGCCACCTATGGCAGAATCGCCATAATAAGGCGTTCGTCTTCCACTAGACACTAAACACCTCGAAAGAGAGCTATATCGGACAGTTCCGTCGAGCATACCCCAAGGGAGAACTCGAAACAATCCATGTTTTTACATCCAGAATCCAATAATGAGTACGAGCTTACAATACTTAGCCCATTTCATACAATAAGAGTTCTTGGAAATTATTTATTATAATATGAGTTCAGAGTATGATAATTAAACAACGGAATGAAAATAAACATCTAGCGGAAATAATACAAGGATCCATCTGTGCCCACCAGAAGAATCCTCCATACAAGAGCTACTCAAGCTGCACCTGCAACAGGGGTAAAATAAACCCTGAGTACACAATATACTCGCAAGACTTACCCGACTAGTGGGAATAGCTTCCCGACTCTCAAGGATATGATAGGCAATATGGGTTTGTTGTTTTCTTTTTGTTTGTGAAAAGCATTACTAATAGTTCATCCTTACAGTCAAGATTTATTAGCAATCATGATTACTTCATTAGCTAACCATTCTAGGTAAGCACCTGTTCTACTTTCAAGTAAGGGTTGAGCAATCAGAACCATTTTACCATCTTTCATCTTCCAATTCTTACTACGGTGCTAGACCATAGCCAAGTCATACCGTCTCACGGAAATGGTGATTTACGAACCAATGTATCCCAACTGGGTACCACGAAACACATGCCCCGTTTGCACCTCAGACACAAACAAGACCAACCCATTCCACACCTATCACGGGGTCCAGGTCCCGTCCAAACTTGGACTCCAAGCCCCCACACTTGAGACCCAGTCTCAGTATGGTGTGTAAGGGACCATGACGCCTAAGAGGGGGGTGAATTAGGCAACTTAAAACTCTAACTCTAAACTATGGCCTCTTTGTCTATTCTAAGCAAAACCTATGCAAAAGATAAACTATCTAAATGTGCAACTACGGTTTTGCTAGTATGTTGCTATCTCTACCGCAAAAAGGAGTTATGCAAACAATGTAAATGCGGAAGCTAAAGAGTAAGGTAGAGATATGCAAACTCCCATCGACGACTTTGGTATTTTTACCGAGGTATCGAGAAGCGCGCAAGCTTCCCTCTAGTCCTCGTTGGAGCCCCTCGCAAGGAATCCCTCGCAAGGACCAAGCTCCCAGTCAGGTAAATCCGTGGATAGCCTCGGGCCTTCCCCACGAGCAAGTGGGTCTCTGACGTGCCTTTCGGCAAGCCTCTCTCTCGAACCGCTCCCCGCCGTCTTCACTATCAAGCTTCCGGAAAATGCCGCGGGCCTTGTTCCCTTCGGTACACGGTGGCGGCCACACCACAAATGCGATTGGTGTGATCTCGCAAGACTACAAGCCCCTCTGATGTACAACAATGGTGCGCATAAGCACCGAGTGATAAGAGGTGTGCAAACCTCACTAAACACTAGGCCTAAACCTAGAGCAAGCACATAAGCAGTGGTCTAATCAACCTAATCACTTCGCAAAGCACCTACACTAATCAACTAATGAATCACTACGCACTATGCAAGTGGAGATCACTAAAATGGTGTATCAACACCCTTGGTATGTTTCCTCAGCTCTCCCCTCCTCAAATGGCCGGTTGGGGGGTCTATTTATAAGTCCCATGAAGAAAATAGCCGTTGGGGACAAAACCCAGCTTTCTGCCATTGACTGAACGCGTAGGTCGTCCTGATCGGACACGTCTAGTCGTCCCGACCGTTGAAGCCGACCATTGGCGCTCACTATTGATCGGACTCTCTGGCGAGTCCGGTCGCTTACCATCTGGTGCGTCTGGTCGACGTTTTGCCGTTATGGAACCTCTCTAGACTCGATCAGACACCACTGCCTGGCGCGTCTGGTCGTCCACAGCTGCTGCATCCGGTCCTCACTGAGTTGTTGCCGCGATGATGAACAGTGAAGTCCGTGCGTCCGGTCACTGCCTTGCTCAGAGTCCGGTCGCTGCTGCTGATGCCTGCTATTGTCGAGCAACTGATCGGACATGTCCAGTCCTCATAGGGTCGTGTCCGGTCACCTCTGTCGAGCTCGTTTCTTTGTGATCTTGCGTCCGGCTTGGTTCCCATCTTCGTGCTTGGACTTTGTTTGATATCTTGGGTCTTTTCTTGTGTTTCTAGGGTCTTGCTTATAGTGTTGATTGTGGGATCATCATGTCGCCTTCGTCCAAGTCACATCTTGCACCCTATTGAACTACAAAACAATTACTTTCAAATTCATTACTCCAATTTGGTTGTGTTGGTCATCAAACACCAAAATCTAAAGTAAATGAACCTAGAGTCCATTTCCCTTACAATCTCCCCCTTTTGGTGATGATGACAACACAACCAAAGCAAGCAAATAATAAAAATTTTGGAATTTAAAAACTATTTATTTGCTAGGATGCAATGCAAAGGGCAAGGTTATATGATGCTAAAATATACCACATATAAACATCTTTGGAAACTTATCTTGCCCTTGCAAATGTCCCCATGTGGCATTATGGATTTAAGCATCCCCCTAACTCCATAATCCACTATCCTCCCTTTCTCGGACCATTACCACATGTAAATTATTATGATCGGGCTTGCTTTTGGTCCTACAAATTCTTCCCCTTTGGAATCAAACACCGAAAAGGAAGACATTAGTAGCACAAGGGAGGGTCAAACTTTGTGATCCTTTGTATGTGGAGTGGAATATGTCACAAAATTTGACTCTCACATTACATAGACTAAGCTCCCCCTAAATATATGCATACATATGATGGAGAATGTAGTTTATGCATAATTGACAAATTAATGCTCAAGGGAGTTTAATCTATATAATGCATGGAGAAAGCATATAAATACCAAAGTGAAATCAACATGATGATATCGGTTTAGAAATACCACATGTGGAAACCAATTTGATTTATACCACCTGCAATAGGTGGTGGATATTTGAAGTATGATGCTTAACTCCGGGGACTCCATTTTCCTTGCAATGAGACTACTACACACATGATAAGCTTGAAAAGGTGTTAGTCTCAAAGCATCCAACTTGTAGAGTAACCTCCCCCTAAATTTGTGCACACAAGTATGGAATACTTGTAGGAGACATGCACATTGATTTTAGAATAAAAAATACCACTTGAAAGATGACATCACATGAATATGAGAATCATTTTCGAAAGTGATATTCGGGAGAAATTATCTACAATTTGGACTTTGGCACATATTAGATGAACAATTGTAAAACAAGCTATGTGACATGCTCCTAAACAATTTAAACCATGTAGGTTTGCTCCAAGGGTTAAGAGTGAAACCAAGCAAGCCTACCATAAGATATACCTATTGTATGCAAGACAAAAGATTAAACATGCAAATGCAAACCTAGACATGAAAAGGAACTAGATGCTAATTGAAATTGCAAGAAATTAAATCTAGTTACATAACGTGGGAAGGGAAATTTGGGTCCATAGTATTCACTAACCCACTTGGCAATTACCTTGTCCATAATGATGCACCCATGAAATGCACCCATACTTTGCCAAGTCTCCAAATTCCTCGATGTCCATCGGACTTCTCACTTCCCTTTCGGGATCTAAACCTTCTTGGAGCTCTTCATGTTGGAAATGATCTCCTTTGGCACCCAAATGCGTTTGGCCCCATTGTTGGCTTGCTTGTTCACCTTGATGGCCACCACCTTGTCATTTTTCATCTTCTTCAAGAGATAAGGTGTGGAGGCCTTTTTGTCCACCTTGTTGGTGTAGGTGTTAGAGAGCTTGCTTGTTTGCTTTTTCTCTTTCTTCTTTGCTCCTTCCCCATTCTTCACCTTGCACTCATAGGACTTGTGGCCTTCCTTGTGGCATACATAGCAAACCATGATTTGTCCTTCATCAAGCTTCTTCACTCCCTTAACGGTGTTATCTTGATAAAGTTGGGCTTGCTCCATTTTGCCTTTTACTTGAGTCAAGTCCTTGATAAGGCGAGCCACTTCTTGCTTGAGTAGCTCATTCTCCATTGCAACCTCTTGTGTGCATGTATCTACAACAACTTTCTCAACACAAACTTGGTTGCACAAGAGTGAGTCTAAATATAAATCATTGCAAGAAGTAGAAGCATCCTTTTTAGGCATGTCAAAGATAGAACTTTTTCTTTTAGGTGCCTTGGTGAGGATTGTACCGACGGCTTCAAGATTAGCAACTTTATTAGTGAGCTCATCACAATGTTTGCACATGGTTTCTATTTTAGCAAGTTAACTTTTATAAGCATCTTGTGAGCTAGCTAACTTTTCTTTTAATTTTTCATTTTTCTTTATAAGTTGCTCATCATTGATTATGCATGCATTTGTTGTTGCACTAGCCTCAAGTTACTCAATTTTAGTAGATAGTTCAATATTGAGATTAGCAAATGTCTCATATTGTTCAAGCAAGGTTTTATATGCTTCTTGTGAACTATCTAGCTTTTCTTGCAATATTTTTATCTTCTTTTGTTGGCTAGTGCAAGCCTTAGCATATTTAAGATTTTTTTGCACAAGTTTATTAAGATAAGACATTTCATCATCACTATCACTCTCACTAGAGGATGAGCTTTTGTTACAACGTGCCATAAGGCACACACGAGAAGAGCTTGATGATGAGTGCTTGTGGCCTCACCTCTTGTGATGGTCTTCTTCTTCACTTGAAGAATCATCCCATGACCTTATTGATGTGAGGGCTTTGTCCGTGCACGCCTTCTTCTTTGTCTTGGGTGTGGGCTTGTTTGGACAAACTTCCACAAAGTGCCTCAACTCGCCACATCCATAGAATCCTTTTATTCTTTGCTCATTTCTTTGATCGGTGAAGATGAAATCTTGAATTTGGATGGGCACACCCTTGACATTGAGCCTTTGGATCATCTTCTCCACCTGTTGATAAGTTTGATCGATTCTTCATCAAGGTCGAAGGTGGAGGAGGCAGATTGATCATCATCACTTGATTCTTCGTCGTCATCATCATCATCTTCTTCTTCTTCTTCTTCTTCTTCTTCTTCACTTGAGGAGCTTGAGCTTGAGCTTGTCTCAACTTGCTTGCCCTTCATCTTCTTTCTCTCACTACATGCGAGAGCTTTGCCTTTACTTGATGACGAGGCTTCTTCTTAACCCATCTTCTATGACATTTCAAATGTCACTATCTTACCAATGGCTATGGTCGGGGTCATGGTGCTCAAGTCCTCCATGTTGTGAAGAATGGTGATGATGCTTGAATATTTCTTTTGTGGTAGCACGGAGATGATCTTCCTCACGATGTCCACATCATCTAGCTTCGTTAATCCTATTGAATGGAACTCATTGATAATTAGATTCAAACTAGAATACATGTTACGAACAAGCTCATCATCATTCATTTTAAAGGAATCATAATTTTGTTTAGCTAGACAATGTTTTTGCTCACGGACATTAGTTGTGCCGTCATAGAGCTCTTGGAGTTTTAACCAAATTTCATGTGCCGTATTTAAAGTGAACACTTGGTTAAACACATCCATGCTAAAAGATTCAAACAAGCAATTTTTAGCTCTAGCATTGAAATAAATTTCTTTTTCTTCACTCTTTATGGGTTTATCGAGATTCTTAATGGGTTTCATCCCGTCACGAGTGACTCTCCAAACACCCAAATCTACCGCCTCAAGGTGACAAGCCATTCTAGCTTTATAGTACGGGAAGTTAGTGCCATCAAAGTGCGGAGGCCTAGAGGTATCCATCCCAACCACTCTAAATAGTATCGGCTCAATAGCGATGAAGCCAAAGGTCCAAATTGAGCCAACCTTCTCTGATACCACTAGTAAGGGACCGTGATGCCTAAGAGGGGGGGGTGAATTAGACAACTTAAAACTCTAACTCTAAACTATGGCCTCTTTGTCTATTCTAAGCAAAACCTATGCAAAAGATAAAGTATCTAAATATGCAACTACGGTTTTGCTAGTGTGTTGCTATCTCAACCGCAAAAAATGAGTTATGCAAACAATTTAATGCGAAAGCCAAAAAGTAAGGTAGAGATATGCAAACTCCCGTCGACAACTTCGGTATTTTTACCGAGGTATCGAGAAGCGCGCAAGCTTTCCCCTAGTTCTCGTTGGAGCACCTCGCAAGGAATCCTCGCAAGGGCCAAGCTCCCGGTCGGGTAACTCTGTGGATAGCCTCAGGCCTTCCCCACGCGTAAGTGGGTCTCCGACGTACCTTCTGATAAACCTCTCCCGGACTGCTCCCCGCCGTCTTCACTATCAAGCTTCCGGCCGAAATGTCACGGGCCTTGTTCCCTTCGATACACGATGGCGGCCACACCACAAACGCGGTTGGTGTGATCTCGCAAGACCACAAGCCCCTCCGATGTACAACAATGGTGCACGCAAGCACCGAGTGATAAGAGGTGTGCAAACCTCACTAAACACTAGGCCTAAACCAAGAGCAAGCGCAAAAGCGATGGTCTAATCAACCTAAGCACTTCGTAAAGCACCTACGCTAATCACCTAATGAAACACTAAGCACTATGCAAGTGGAGATCACTAAAATAGTGTATCAACACCCTTGGTATGTTTCCTCAGCTCTCTCCTCCTCAAATGGCCGGTTGGGGGGTCTATTTATAAGTCATATGAAGAAAGTAGCCGTTGAGGATAAAACTCAGCTTTCTACCATTGACCGAACACGTAGGTCGTCCTAATTGGACACGTCCGGTCGTCCCGACCGTTGGCGCTCACTGTTGATCGGACTCTCTGGCGAGTCCGGTCGCTTACCATCTGGCGCGTCCGATCGTCCACAGCTGCTACGTCCGGTCCTCACTGAGTTATTGCCACGATGATGAACAGTGAAGTCCATGCGTCCGGTCACTGCCTCACTCAGAATTCGGTCGCTGCTGCTGACGCCTGCTGTTGCCGAGCAACTGATCGGACACGTCCGGTCCTCATAGGGCCACGTCCGGTGACCTCTGTCGAGCTCGATTCTTCACGATCTTGCGTCCAGCTTGGTTTCCATCTTCGTGCTTAGACTTTGCTTGATATCTTGGGTCTTCTCTTGTGCTTCTAGGGTCTTGCTTATGGTGTTCATCGTGAGATCATCATGTCGCCTTCGTTTAAGTCACGTCTTACACCCTATTGAACTACAAAACAATTACTTGTAAGGGACAGTTCGGCTTGTATGAAAACCAGCCGGATTTCACTGTACGTGGCTGATTTTCACTGTTCACTCTCTCACAAATTCCTCCAGATTCATCCAGATTCCTCCCAACGAACAGGGCCTAAATTCCTTAGTCCAATTTAGTTGTGTTGATCATCAAACACCAAAATCCAAATTAAATGGACCTAGGGTATATTGCTCTACAGCTTAGACGCCTGCTCTAATGCATTATTCAACAAGATTTGTAAATATATACCAAGATGAATCAATTTCATCTTCTCATGAAAGCCATGAGATAGAACATTTATCTTAAGCACCAAATAAGAAGGCACCAAATCCTCTCCCTGGAGATCCTCCAGTGCGGTTTTGGGAAGTTAATAACATTATAAACAAGAGAGAGAGAAAAAAGTTTTTTTCTCAGATGAAGTAGGTACATTATTCTATTCTATCCTCAAGAAAACTCCAATCGCGAGCGGAGACGGTATATTGCTCTACAGCTTAGACGCCTGCTCAACCCCTGAAGAGTATCCGTTCAGCCATGTCTTTTGGATGTGGGTTAGCACAAAGCCCTCTGGGGATTCAGCCTGACATAAGAAATACAGAGTTAGCATATGCAAACCACTGTTGTATGAGCTCCACTCCATATCTTTCACAAAACGCAACGTGTCAAAACAAGGAGGATGATATACCTTTAGAATCAAAGCAAGACTCGACAGAGAGCACACACGCACATCACCTGAAAGTAGAGGGGAATTACATATTCAAGTCAAAATTAATTGCCAACAAAGAGAATGAAATGGGTATTTGTGGAAAGCTCTGAATAATAGATGGAAGCAAAATATAAGCAGACGGTTGAAAGGGACATTAGTTATGTCCTACATTGAACAGAACCAGAGAACAAGGCATAGATACATCACATGGTTACGTGCATACGAACCAAAGCCATAAAATTATAGAACATGTTTAATAAGGGTACATGAAGGACACTGAGGAAAACCAAGAGCTCTCGGAATAATTAAATCAGTGTTTTAAATTAATGATCTCTTTCACATCCTCAGCTGACCAAGCAATCAACAGAACAGTTGCATGCAAACCCTCGCCTCATCCCAAAGGGAAAACAAGAACATCCCTTCTCTGTAAACTTTTGTCTATTTATTCATGCTACTCTAATGTGGAGCAACACATGATACTTCTGACTCACAACAACAGCAACAACAATAACATAGCATTTCATTCCCAAGCAAATTGGAATAGACTAGAGTTGAAACACACCAAGAGCTCCAAGTCACGGTTCAGGCACTTCAATAGCTGCTTTCCAAACACTACTATTCAAACATAGATCTCTAGGTATATCCCAAACTTTCAAATCTCTTTTTATTGCCTCTCCCAATGTCAATTTCAGCCTTCCTCTACCTCTCCTCATATTATTAGCTTGGCTTAGGACTCCACAATGCACTGGTGTCTCTGGAGGTCTTCTTTGGACATGGTCAAACCAGTTCAACCGATGTTGGACAAGCTTTTTTCAATTGGTGCTACCCCTAGGCGATCACGTATATCATCGTTCCGAACTCGGTTCATTCTTGTGTGACCATAAATCCATCGCAACATACATATTTCTGCAACACTAAATTGTTGAACATGTCGAATCTTTATAGGCCAACATTCTGCTCCATACAACATAGCCGGTCTAATCGCCGGTCTATAAAATTTGCCTTTTACCTTTTGTGGTACACTCTTGTCACAGAGAATGTCAGAAGCTTGTCGCCACTTGATTCACCCTGCTTTGATTCTATGTCTAACATCCACATCAATATCTTCATCCCTCTGTAGCATCGATCACAGATATCGAAAGGTATCCTTCTTAGGCACTACTTGACCTTCCAAACTCACATCTCCCTCCTCCGATACAGCTCCGCCAAAGTCACATCTCATGTATTCGGTTTTAGTTCTGCTCAATCTAAAACCTTTAGACTCAAAGGTCTGCCGCCATAACTCTAATTTCCTATTTACTCCCGTCTGGCTTTTGTCCATTAACACTACATCATCAGCGAACAACACACACCAAAGGATATCCCCTTGTATGTTCCTGGTAACCTCATCCATTACCAAGGCAAAAAGATACGGGCTTAAGGCCGACCCTCCATGAAGTCCAATTTTAATCGGGATGTAATCGGTGTTACCATCGTTTGTTCGAACACTAGTCACAACATTGTTGTACATGTCCTTGATGAGGGTCACGTACTTTGATAGGACTTTATGTTTGTCTAAAGCCCACCACATAACATTTCTTGGTATCTTGTCATAAGCCTTCTCCAAGTCGATGAAAACCATGTGGAGGTCCTTCTTCTGCTCTCTAAGCCGCTCCATAACTTGTCTTATTAAGAAGATTGCTTCTGTAGTTGACCTTCTGGGAATGAAACCAAATTAGTTTGTTGATATCTGCGTCGTTCCTCGCAGGCGCTGCTCGATGACTCCCATAGCTTCATAGTGTGGCTTATCAATTTAATTCCCCGATAATTAGTACAACTTTGAATATCTCCCTTGTACTAGTAGATTGGTACAAATATGTTTTTTCTCCACTCCTCAGGCATCTTGTTCGATCGAAGGATATTGTTGAACATCTTGGTTAGCCAAACTATAGCTATATCCCTGAGACATTTCCACACATTGATTGGGATACCATCAGGGCCTATCGCTTTGCCCCCTTTCATCCTTTTCAAGGCTTCTCTGACCTCCGATTCTTGAGTCCTCCGCACAAAGCGCCTATTAAGTGTCATCAAACGAGTCGTCCAGCTGAACGGTGGTGTTCTCGTTCTCATCATTGAACAATTTATCAAAATACTCTTACCATATATGTCTGATCTCATCCTCCTTCATCAAGAGCTGCTCCCTCTCATCATTTATGCACTTAACTTGATTGAAGTCCCTTATCTTCCTATCGCGAGCCCTAGCCATCCTATAAATGTCATTCTCTCCTTCCTTTATACTCAAACGTTGGTAAAGGTCCTCATAGGCCCGCCCCTTTGCCTCACTCACCGTTTGTTTTGCAGTCTTCTTTGCCACCTTGTACTTCTCTATGTTGTCTGCACATCTGTCATGATACAAGCGCTTATAGCACTCCTTTTCCTTAATAGCCTTTTGCACATCTTCATTCCACCACCAAGTGTCTTTCGAGTCGCATCTGCTCCCTTTGGTCATTCCAAGCACCTCTGAAGCAACCTTCCAAATGCATGTTGTCATCTTCTCCCACATGTTGTTTGCATCACCTTCATCCTTCCAAGGGCCCTCTTCAATGACATTTTCCTTAAAGATCATTGATGCCTCCCCTTCTAATTTCCACCACTTCGTCTAGCAACCCTAACTTGTTTGTTCCCACGAGCTTGCACCAGAAAGCGGAAGTCAGGCACCACCAGCTTGTGTTGAGCGACCACACATTCTCCAGGTATCACCTTACAGTCCACGCATGTTCGTTTATCCCTCCTTGTAAGGACAAAGTCGATTTGACTAAAGTCATGGCCGCTACTAAAGGTCACTAAATGGGATTGTCTCTTACGAAAGAAAGTGTTAGCTATCATCAGATCAAAAGCTATAGCAAAGCCTAAAACTTCCTCTCCCTCCTAGTTCCTACAATCATATCCGAAACCCACATGAACCGCCTCGAAACCTGCACTTGATGTACCTACAAGGCCAATAAGATCACCTCTTATAAAAAGCTTCTCGCTACTAGGGACAGCTCTAACCAAGTGATCTAAGTCTTTTCAGAAAAGCCGCTTAGCACTCTCATCATGGCCTACTTGGGGGGCATACTCACTAATTACGTTTAAGACCATATCACTAATGATAAGTTTAACTAAGATGATCCTATCCCCTTGCCATCTCACCTCCACCACACCATCATTGAGGCTCTTATCAATCAAAACCCCTACTCCATTTTTATTTGAAGTTATCCCTGTGTACCAGAGCTTGAAGCCGGTATTGTCCACCTCCTTCGTCTTCTGCCCCTTCCATTTAGTCTCTTGGACGCATAAGATATTTACACACCTCCTAACCGTTGTGTCCACTAACTCTCTTAACTTACCCGTAAGGGACCCTACATTCCAGCTACCTAAACGGATCCTAGTTGGCTCGACTAGCTTCCTTACCCTTCGCACCCGCCGAGGTAGGTGTGAAGACCCTTACTCATTTTGCACCACACCCGGGCGCCGATGTAGCGTGCCACTAAGGATGCGACAACCCGATTCTTGCTCACACCGTGCCCAGATCGCGACACGGCACGTCACGGGGGTGACAACCCGGCCCTTGCTCATTTAACACCATACCCGGTTCCAACATGGCGCGTCGCTAAGAGGGTTACGCCCCAACGGGATTCTTTTGGGTTTCATCTCTATAAAAGTGGGTAAGTTTTTACATTGGCTCGCCGCGCCTAACATAACCCTTCTCCTTTACCAGGGGACCTGCTATGCTGGGACAACAAAAGCGCCACTCAATCAATGAAATAAAGGCATTTAAACCTGCTTCAATATTCTTATGTGACATTGAATGTTGGCCTCATGTCATATATACAATGTATCAGTGACATATCTCCAGACACACCTTGTCGATTACACAGGATTGTTTTAATAGTTTAAGTGGCATATATGATTTAATCCCTAATATCACATAAGCACCCAAATTATAGAGCAGTGCTCTCTTTAAAATAATGAGAGAACAATCCAAACAGCTGAGTTAGAACAGCTATATCCATTTCTCTGCCAAATGCATTTTGTAACTAGAAACCACACCTACAAACCATCCACAGAAGAACATCACATATGCTACATTCAAATTCAATATGCTTTTCTGTATTCTAACCTCATCACATCTAACATATTTTCCATCTACAAACATTTTTTCCACTAATCTTTTTCTTTAGCAGTATGGTGAGGCATTCTCTTGTGAATTACATTACCAAGCAAGGTTACATTAGGTGCTAGGCGCTCTCTAGGCAGTGACCACCATCTAGAGCCTAAGCGAGCCTAGGCATTTTTCTAGGCGTTTTATATATATACAAATATACATATATTATCTTCTAAAAGAAAAAAAATAAACTGCAGAATAGTGGGCTTAGAAAGAAAGATATAAATGCCCAAGAGTCCAGCCCATCTCCCACTCCAACCTTATCCATCCACCTCCTAGTTCCAGCCGCAGCCGCACTCCTCAAATCGAGCCTGTCACCTCTGCCTCTTCGCGGCCGCGCTCGACGCCCGCTGCCTCTGCTCGGTCGCCCACATCAGCCGCCTCCCTCCCTCCCTCCCTCTCCTCTAGTTGCGCCCGCCACACCTGCACACGCACGCGCCCGCACCCACCGCCGCCCGCGCCCGCCCGACGCTCCTCCTCCCCCACCGGCACGCATATCACCGCCGACGAGCTGGCACAGCCTAGGGTACCGCCTACCCCCCTAGACAAGGTGGTACCCCTCCGCCCAGCGTAGAGGCGCACCTAGGCCAGTGCGGAAGAGTGCCTTTTTTTAACACTGTTACCAACAATTAGCCATCAATTGGTATCTTGTTCCCTTTGGCCAGAACATAGTTAACCCAACATGTTGCAATGTTTCAACAACATCATGTAGCACGCATAAAGTTAAATAAACCAGCACAAATTCAATATCAAATTTCATCTTTCATGCTGAGATTCAAAAAACACCCTGGATAAATCTACACTACATCCAGAATATACAGTTAACTACACTTTCTGGCTGCATATAGTAGAAGCTAAGTATACAACAGTTTAATCTGTGCTTCCCCAACTGGATGAACTAGCTAGTATTTTGCAGAACCCATAAGCACATGACTAATGAATCACAAGCGAAAGCTTGGTTGCAAAGTTCTGTATGAAAATTTGATCATTTTCATAAACTCAAGATTCACAGCTTCACATATTAAGAGTTTCTCTTGTAAAATGGTCATGATGATATTCTACAAGTTGTAGCCAGCAGCATATGGCATAATCTATAAAATATAAACAACACAGAATAGTCACCACGAAAAATTATAACCAAACAGAAAAGTTCAGAAAGATGACATGAAACTGGAATTTGGAACAAACTGTATAAAATGACACAAGAAGCTAAACTGGCTGTTCTGTGTATATTCAAGAGTCAAGACTTACCTTCTGATTCCCACAAGTCAAATCTCACCACCCAACTATCTGAACCAGTCTGTGTGATAAAAAGTCTGTCCACCCATGCTCGGTACTTTTTCCCTTGTTTGTCACCATAACATGATCCCAATGCATCAATGGATGCATGGAGTGAGAGTTCAAGCCCAGCAGGATGGATGATAACTCCATTTGTATGCTAACATAGACAATAAATAAGAAAGAATTCAATTTTACAGATCAATGAAACAGTAACTCGTGCTCTCCTGACAATTTGTTGATATACAAAGTTCTGACAAGTTTTAAGAATAATACAAATGCAAGATGAAACACTACACTATAACATACATTAGGTAAACTACACATATGATACAGAAAGGATTATGAGAGAAGGTACTTAACAAAGAAAAATCAAACTGGAAAGCTATGTACTTACAGTGATGTTTTTGAAGTACTTTATAACTGAATCAGACTTTGGAACCTCAGCCCTGCGCCACTTCTCATAGAGAACGTAGAACTTTACTACAGCATCTGTAGGTTTGAAAGAGGCTTCCTTTGCATAAGGGGACTCCACGTCTCTAGGAGAAATGTTAGGTCCTAGCTTGAAGTGTCCAATAGCTTGTATAATACCAGCTGCGCATCTCTCATTTGCATGAATTATCTTCAGGTTATCCTTCGCGTTCGCTGTGTACCACTGAAGTAGTTCCTCTTGGGCATTGCTGACCTGAGCATTTGAAAATTTTGGAGTTGCAGTAACTATTCAGGTGTTAACTTTGTTAGATACTTGATGCAATGTATTATTCACTGACCATGACACCATGTACACCAGGGATGCTGAATAATTCTGCATCATTACCAGAGTCACCACAAACAAGAGTATTGTTGGGCGGTTTTCCACATGAGCTTAGCTTTTTAAGCAAATATGCAAGTGCTTGGCCCTTTCCAGCTCCTTGAGGTAATATATCAAGGTCCTGGCCACCACTATATATTATTTTGGCATCTAGCTGTTCACAAGAAATAAAGCAGTCAACCATAATGTGTCTCAACATACATAGAGGAAATTATCCAAAACCAAATCACAACAATATAAGATACATGCTGCCTCACCCCACGTTTGTCCAACCTCTCGGCAACAGATTTTATCACTTCCTGGGCACTCTTCTTGTCAACAAAAAAGCTGACCTTGTGCGGGCGCTGTTCTGTCTCTGGCTGTATCCATGCAAATGTAAAAGGCAAAGCAGTATTAATTCCAACCAAAATGAATAGAGATGAAGACACCAGCCATGCATGCAGCAGAACATACCTGAAGCTTCAGCTCAGAAAAGCTCGCAGTTTCTTCTACGACAATATTTCTGTCCCACTTATTGTTCAGATATTCTTCCCAGCCATCATCAGGAACCATTGCCTCCCCATATGTTATCTCAGTGCCAACAGACATGATAGTGATGTCTGGCGTTAGCATAGGCTTCTCTTTCCTCAATTCTTTGTAAAGAGTTGGTGATCTTCCAGTTGAGAAGACAAGTAGAGAATCCTCGCAGTAAACAGATTCCCACAGGGCACTAAACCTAAGCAAGGACAAGTTCTCCTCATCATGATGATCAACCTGCAAGTTTTAGCCATCCCAAAAGAATCAAGATTTTACATACAGATAGCTTAGGGCAGACCAAGATATGAGTTGGAAGACACACTCACCATTGTATGGTCAAGATCTGAAACAATCATAAGACGTGCAGAACCACTGAGCTTATCCATCTTGGCAGTCTGCAACAAAGATGGTTACAAAGTTGAGTAACTAAACAAGGAATTCATGATTTTAGGTAAAATACAACAACAACAACATAGCCTTTCAGTCCCAAGCAAGTTGATTTTAGGTAAAATACAATAACAGTAATTGGTAATTTCATTATGGTGTCAGCGTCATTGGAAGTTGTGAACTGTAACATCACAAAGTGACAAAATAGAAAGTGAAGGTCTAAGTTCAGGGCATGTGAGCACAACTGGTGTATCAATATCATGTTGCATGTTGTGCGTCATGAATTGCCATCAGACATTGTAAATATCGCCCTCAAGATCATCCAAAAATTTACTCACTTGTGCAAGCACCTTATAACACCCTAAATCAGAACGTCCTTCAGTCCATTTTTGCAGACTAATTTGAATCCAGCTTTGCAAGCATAATTCCTATCTGTAGAACTATAGGCTAACAAGGGAAGTATGTATGTATGCATGTAATGAAAACTAAAGCAATTCTAAGGCGAGGTGACAGTTCGCTGATAGCCATCCATTCCAATCGTTCAAAAGTAAATGGCCGAAACGAAACTGCCTAAACGGACAAGGAAACCAAAAATACAAAGTTATTAAGGTAATTTGCTCCAAATTTCCCCGCGGCTCTACTTTCAATCATCGCTTATCTAGCATACGGCACTAGGCGTCCGAAGAGAAAAGCGGAGAGCGGCGGGGCAAACATAGCGCGCACGGGAGATTCAGTGGCACCCCGCAAAATTTTGGAAAAACATACTGATCCGGCGGTTTAGTCCGCTCCGCATCAACAAAAAATGGGAGGATCCAAAAACGAAGAAACGATCCCTTACAGACGCGAGGAGAGATCGATCCGAGTTCTGGATAGCGGTGTGGAGGGAGACGGGGCGAGGTAGAAGGAGCGAAGGCGGTGGTGGAGAACGGAGATGTTTTTGGATCCCAATTCGCTGCGGTCCGTTACTTCCTTCGTTTCTCCTTTTTCGGCTCCTAGGTTGCGGTTTGCTGCGGAATATGGATGAGGCTTTTACACGTGTGACCGCATATATATGCCACCGTTTTGAACTTCTCGGCTCTTCAAGCCATTTCATCCGGATTTCGTTCATTTTTTACCATTTGTGAGTCCTGATAAGTGGGTCAGGTCAGTCAAAAAGTCCATAATACTCCTCTCATCCCTATCCTCTCTCTCAAACTCGACCTCATCTCTCTTCTCCGCGCGCGCCCCTGACGGAGCTCGCCCACGCCCGCGGCTGGCCGGGGCGGAGCTCGCCCGCGCGCACCCGCGGCGGCCGGGGCGGAGCTCCCCCGCGCCCGCGGCGACCGAGGCGGAGCTCCCCCGCGCCCACGACGGCAGGCCGAGGCCGAGCTCGCCCGCGCGCGCCTCCATGCGCGCTGCGGCAGATCCACGGCGAGGACCGACTGCGGTAGCTCCACGCGCGCAGCCTCCTGGCTCTCGCCGCCGCCGTTGGGGACGAGGCCGCCTCCCTGCACACCGGGGCCCTCGCCGTCGCCGTCGGGGCTCGTGTCGGTGTGCGAGGGGGAGCTCCGCCCTCGGCTGCTGCTGCTCCCCTTTGCTCACCCTGTCCATCCCCGCCATCTCCTTCTTCTTGGCCGCGGTGGCGCAGGAGGCGCGCCTGCACCTCGCCCGGGCGCGGAGCGCCCGACGGGCACGCCCACGGCCGCGAGCACGACGAGCTCCACCAACGCGAAGGGGAAGCAGCAGCACACCGCCTGCGCCACGACGACGAGCAGGAGCACGGGAGCGCGGAACGGAGGCGCAAGAGAAAGAGAGAGAGAAAGAGAGTTTGGGTGGCTGACAAACGGACCCCACCGTAGGGTAAAATGGTCATTTTACCTGTCGGTTTGACACCGTTAAGTAGAAAAACGGACGGAATGGCTTGAAGAGCAAAGAAGTTCAGAACGGTGGCATATGTGTGCGGTCAACTTTTTTAATGGCCTATGTGTAATTACAAACTTTTTTAATCGCACACATGTAAAAGCCTCAATATGGATGGTGGTGCCGCCTCCTCGGTCCTTTCGCGGTCTCTGAGGCAATCGCGATTTAAAATACAAGACATATTCGTATTTTGGATAGCACGTTCAATTCTTATTTTTATCTTCTCCAATAACAAGACCTAAAAGATAACTCTTTCTGCAAATGGGTCTAAAGAAGAAAGGATACTCAGATTTACGTTATACTTCTCCCGACACCCAAAATGAATCTTACTCTGTTGGAGGCTATAGCTATTATATTGAAGATCTATTTTGGATTTGGGTTCCGCAACGGATGTTCGTTGGAGACAGCCTCACACCGCATCGGGTTATGCTGGTCCGAGATTTGATGCCACATGGGCACGTAGCCACCCTTGGACGCCATAAATTTGTTTATATATATATATGACGAGGCTAAAATGCACCTGAGTGCATTCTGTATAGCAAATGCACCCGACCGCGAGCGAGAGCCATGAGATGTGCGGAGCGCGGCGAGCACGAGCCGTACCGGCGCGGAGTCCGACCCGGTTGACCCGCGCGCCTGTACAGGCCCTGGGCGTTGTCCCTCAGTTGCAACTCATCCCTTCAACTGATTGCAACTTCCGTCATACACAAATTGCAACCTTGGTGGTAGGCTAGTTGCAACTGCCCTTGACGGCTGGTTGCAGCTCCGTTTGTATACCAGTTTCAACTCAGCCCGTCAGCCGATTGCATCTTCAGTCGTACACAAATTGTAACTCATCCCTTCAACCAATTGCAACTTCCGTCATACACAAACTGCAACATTGGTGGTAGGCCAGTTACATTCCGGTTGGGTCGGCCAGTTGCAACCGCCCTGGACGGCTGGTTGCAGCTCCGTTTGTATACAAGTTCCAACTCAGCCCGTCAGCCGATTGCATCTTTAGTCGTACATAAATTGCAACGCATCCCTTCAACCGATTGCAACTTCCGTCGTACAACAAATTGCAACTCGTCCGCACGCTCGCTGTGTGCCTGCCTCACTGCGTGGTGGGGCGGTGTTGGCGTGGGAGAGGGTAGAGGTGTGTGGTCCGCACCTGATTAGTGGGTTAGTTGGGCCGGTTGTCCAGACAAGGCACGCTGGTTGGCCTGGGTGCATTCTATACACAGAATGCACCCAGGTACAATATAGCAAAACAGTTTATATATATATAGAAATTCTATACGAAGCATATATTTTTTTCAAAGGGGATGGAGACTTATATTAAAACTTAGCATAGTATATCGCTAAACTATCTACAGCCACCTAAAAAATATGCAAAGGGGATCGTTTGCGCATCGCCACGCGCCCGCCCTATACGGTAAAAAACCGACGCCAAAAAAACCCGCCCCCGTCATATACGGTAAAAACGACACAATAAAAAACAATCCAAAATAAAAACATATACCGCAAAAAAAAGCCCTGCCCCCGCCCTATACGCGTCCCCGTTTCCGGGAAAAAAACGCCCTATACAGCAAAAAAAAGTATACTGCAAAAAAAACACCGTCTCATTTCAAAAAAAATCAAATACGGCGAAAAAAAATTTCGGGAAAAAAAAAGTTTCTGACAAATAAAATACGGCAAAAAGGAAAAAACAATGGCAGGATAGGAAAAAGTGGAGGGTTCTAGGTGGAAAAATGCAATAATGCAAAATTGTTTAATAGTTTGTTAATATTTTTTGAAAATGATCAAATCCTTCGCAGTAGACATGGACAAAAAAACGTGGCCCCGTGCAACACACGGACACATATCTAATCCATAAAAAATACAATCTTTTTTCTAGATTCTTCCATCAATTCTCCTCTAGCGGCTTTTTCTCGATGTAGACGATGCTCTAGCTAGATACTTGATAGGTTCTTGTTGAATAGTGTAGTTCAACTTCTACTTCAAAATAATATAGGCTGTAAAATCCAATGTTTGAAAACCAATCCAAAAAGGATATCGACAGTGATGAAAGAATATCAACAATTGCATCATTGGATATAATATAGACCGTAGATTCGTCAACTCCAACCTTTGTGTGACACCCCTGGAGTTACGAGCTTGCTTAACAAGTTTCCGGGTTAAAAAAATTATAACGCACGTGAGGCGAAAAACAATTTCCAGAAACAAGGATCAAACATAACTTGTATTTAGTACTTAAATATTTTACTCCTATGGGTTAGTATAAGGTATGGACTATCGCATAAAACACTTGTTGGTAGAAGTTAATAGAGTTTAGGCCTTTTAAAATTTGTAACAAAAGTGTTAATGGTTGTTAGTTTGAATTGAATTCTTAACTTTTCTAAGTATGGAAAAGTAGTAAGACAATTCTATTTTGATATTTAATTTCTAACAAAAATGTTTAAACACTAGCTGCATGTTTTGGTATTGTTGACTGCATCAAAGTGAATGCTTGAGCATGGCTTAGGTCGAAGTAGTGTTGGAGGTCACGTTGCTCTCGTAAAAATTACCCAAACTTCGTTGGAACGCGTTGTAACCATGTTGATTGGTGCTCTATTCGTGAACCGGCACTCCAGCGACGAATCCAAGTTGGCATCCTTTTATCTCCCGCTCTGGTTGCTCTTGGGTCATGATGATTGCTCCTCTAGCTAGCTGGTAGTGTCGACTTTAGGATAGTAGGATTGGTTGGACTTCGGTTGAGATGATCGGCATTCTTTGCTTCGCTTTAAAAATGCGTGCACGGCACCGAGTGCAGCCGCTCGCCCTAAGTCCACGGTCACCGTGCGCGCGGACGTTGTGGGTGTCGGTCTCACGCCATGGCGGGGTCACGGTCGTGGATCAGCCATGTGCACGGATGGTGCCTCGCAGCGCCTCGGCCTGGCGTTGGCCGGCCCCGACTGGCCGCGGTCTTGCTCCCGCTGTGCCGTGCGCTGGGCCGAACCGAGGCTGCGGCTGCCATCGCTCGGTCGACATGGCGTCCGCCTCACCCCTCGTATCACCTACCGCGTCGTGCCCTTAGCGTATGCCGCTGCCGCCATGTTTGGTCGTTGGCCCGGTCACAGGGGCGATGGGATGCCTACCTGCCTCATTTGCCCTCGCTAGCCGACGCCGGTGCGACCAGCTCGGGTCCGGCCGCTCTAATTCAAGCGCGTCGCGTCGAGCCGCCTGGTCTCGTCACTTGTGTACATGAGCTCGCTCTGCCACCATCGACCGGAGCCCCGCTTTAACACGCCCTACCCCTCAAGCTCGTCCGCATGCTTTTCCCCACAATGTGGCCTTAGCCTGGGCACCGCGCCCGCCTTTCAAATTCGCCAAGCCCATGGTTTCTCAGCCCATCTCCTCACGTCAGTAAGAAGCAGAAGAAGTTAGCTAGATGCCCCACTCTCGTCGGGTCTAGCGGTGGTCTGGCCATAGCCAATTTTGGATTTTGCTCGTCGTCGGTCATGTGCGCCGCCGTGACCAGAGGGTTGGGGGTAAGTCCTGTTGGAGTGGTAACAGTTCAATTGCTCGTAACACTGAGTTCGCCTTGACTCCCTCCATTCGTTGCTCGCGTTATTTTGGCTAGGGTGCTCGTCGTCGGTGGGGTGACACACCGGTGACCATCGTAGAGCGGCGCCGTCTCGCTCGGTCGCACGTGGCCAGACCATCATAGCGCTCCCCTGCTTCAACCGTCAGTAGGGCGTACACCACAATGAGCCACTAATGCCTATCTGCCACTTCTACCCTGCTAAGCGTACGTAGGCTCGTCGGAACAGTCGCGCCGCCGTCGTGGATAGCTGCTCGCCGCTACAACGCGCGATAGTGCACCTCCGAGTCCCTAACCGCCACCCATCCTTGCACGTTTAACTGTAGATGGTGGTCGGGCCCTTAATGCCGTCGTAGCCAGCCTAGTTTGCCCGACGTAACTGCCTTGTGCCGTCGGCAGCCGCACTGGCGTGTGCGAGGATACCAGGGACCTCCCCGTGGTAAAGGCAAAAACATCCAACGGATTGGTTGCAAAGTTACTGATAGTAGGAATAGTGTGCATAGTAGTCGTATTAATCTCTGAAAGCTCAGGGGCCTTTCTGCAAAATAGCCAGCGCGCGCGGGCGCCCCCGGCCTTGGGCCGTACTGGGCTGCCACGACACGCGCGCAGCCGCACCGCGCTGGGCTGTCGGGCCAGAAGGTGTTGCTGCCGGCCCTTTCCTTTTTCTAATGTATTTTCTAATTTATTTTCTACGGTAAACTTATAAATTCAATATAAGATTGTGTAGTTAACCAAAAATTGTGAAACCAATTTTGTCAAGTTTCTAAAATCATGATCTATCTGTTAGTATGTTTTGTTCATATAGTTTTATAATATTTTCAGAAGTGATCTAATTAATTTGAGGTGCCTAATATTGTTAAGATATAAACTTGAAGGAATTTTTGTGATAAATTGGTGATAGTGTTGGCTCTGGAATTTTCACAGTAAATTCCTAACATTATTAGGTGCTCACTATAATTTTTGTAGCTCTATAATAATTAGTTTGCTAAGGTAGCTAAATGAGCCCTAGTTCGAAAATATATATTTAATCAATAAAATGTCGAAACACCTTAGGATTTTAGAACTAAAACATTTTTCCGGAGACGAAGCCTTACTTGACGATGTGGATACGTAGACCAGTTCGTTAGTCATTAAAGCTAGCTCGTTAGCTTACGGAACGTAATCATATATTTAAGAGTTGCGGTTACCGTTGATTAATTGCGTCTCTGCATTGCATCCACGTATATCATAATAGGAACAACGATGGATTAGGGAGTCGACTGAAGTAGTGGAAAAGATGGTGCCTTGATGATCGTATCACCATGATGTACTACTAACTTTTGGTTATATCTTACCCAGACAAGCCCCGATGCATAACATCTATTATTGTGCACTTTATCTTATGTTTGTGCATTAAGTTTTAAGGAGTTGAATGAAAACCACTTACATATATATATATATCCTTATCATATGGGTCCTACTAGTATGTCAGGATTGTGTAGATTATTATGCTATAGGATCCGGTGGAAGTCGAGTGATTACCTGTCACTCGCGAGAGATAGGAAAGATATTATTGTTATTATTATATTACTATTACATGGAATATATATGGAGGATAATTGGAGACCGGGCGGAATGGTACTTTGGATCTAGACTTGGTTAGGCATTTGAGCGAGGTTCGGATTGCACATGTTCCGCCTGTGTTGATTGAGGATCGACCGTTGCTATGGATGGTAGTCAGGTCACAGACTTATTATCCTGAGCACATACTTGCTTATGGGAGCGGGAAGGCTCGTTACGCTCTTGTCGCGGGTTCTGGCTCTTTCCGGACCGACTGATTGGAGGCGGAAAAAGGTGGAGGTCTAAGCACCATATTAAGACCGGATCTCAAGTGTGGGGGCTTAGAGTCCAAGTTTGGATGGGGACCTAGACCCTGTGACAAGAGTGGAATGGGTTAGTCTTGCTTGTGCCTGGGGCACAAGCGGGGTGTGTGTTTCAGGGTACCCAGCTGGGATACATTGATTCACGAATCGTCGTTTTTGTGAGACGGTACGACTTGGCTATGGTCTAGCACCGTAGTAAGAACTAGAACTTGAAAGGTGATAAAATGATTCTGATTGCTTACCACCTGCTTGAAAGTAGCATAGGTGCTTACATAGAATGGTTAGTTAATGAACTAATAATGACAGCTAATAAAATAGAATATAAGGACGCACGCTTAGTAATGCTTTCGCATATGCAATAACCCTCAAGCCAGATAGCCTTGCATATCCTTAGAGTCTTTTATTTTCCTCCTGTCGGGTAAGTCTTACTGAGTACAGTCGAGTACTCAGGATTTTATTCTCCTGTTGTAGGTGATCGGAAGATACCTAGAGCTGACTCTTGTGTGTGGAAACCTCCTGGTGGGCTCAAAGAGGATTCCTTTCACGCTATGACCGTAGTATTTATTTATAACCCTTACGAAAGGTTTTTATAAGAAAATATATAAAATCTGCTAGCATCTCTTGTATAAAAATGTCCACTATGTTAATGCTCCACCACGTCGTTAAATTAATCCTGCTTCCTCTGTAACTCTGATAACATTGTGATATTCAGCTGTTATAATAAATTGAGGTAATATTCTGGTACTGTAATAAAGTGATGTAAGAAATGACTTAAGATTGTTGTAAGCTTTATTCTCTCATTTATGATCCTGATGGAAAAATGTGGATTTTCGAGTTCTCTCTTAGGGTATGCTCGACGAAACTACGTAGTTTAGTATCCTCTCTTGGGTACTTAGTGTCTAATGGAAGACAAGTACTCTAGGAGGCATTAGATTAGACGGTTCTGCCACACTTTGCATCGTGTTGGTTATTTGATTTCCTCTTCACGACCATTGGCGTCGATAATTCTATCGATGAAATCGGCATATGCAATGACGATCTTGTCGTGGCAACCACCAAAATCATCTAGGTAATAAGATTCTGACTAAAAATTATGTAATTTTATCGGTAGATTTATTTGGACTAAATCCAATCAAAATAGATTTAATGGCCTAATGTAAACGAGAGATGTATCTCCTCTCTTTCTAGAATGAGAGAGAGAGAGAGACCTAGGCAGCGTCAAGGGGCCTAAAAGGGATAGAAAGCTGCTCATCATATGAAAATGTGGGTTCTTATATTTTTATCTAATAAGTTAAATATATATTTAATTTTGACAGTCGATATCTTAAATGTTGAATATCATAACACGAAGATTGGTACTACTGAATTAATTAAAATATATAATTATTTATTTAATAAATTTAAAAGTATATGTTGAAGACATGGCCCAAAGTAAACATGTTTGGTTTAGAACAAATGTACAGACTTACTACCTCCGGTCAATAAAATATAGATTTTTCTATGGAGGTACCACGTATCAGTTTCATTTGTACAGTGGTACAGATTTTTGCATTATACAGAATTGCCATTACACCATTGCCATTATATTTTTATCGAAACGTAAACTGCTATTGTAATGATACAATAATAGTTAGTTTCTAAGTTTACACTTAATTACTCGTTACATTCTGTGTGTCAACCGATGGTGACAGATCAACAGTATGATCAAAATCACCTCTATTTGATCGTCAGATTCATAATATTTTTCACATTCTGGGCATGAAATCTCCTATAGAATTATTTGCGATCAGAAACAAGTCGCACAAGGACCTGATGCTCCCCATATGAGAACATGTTTAACAGTTGGTTCTCCAACCTGAATAAGCTATGTGTATGTACCACATGGCCAAATCGGCACAAACGTTTACCATGACGGCAAGCTCTGTTTTTTTTTCATAACATTCCACAAGCTCTGCTGAAATGGCAGTTCAGTGTGCACGTGCGCCAATTGTATCTTGTATCCTTTGTTTAAGTTTCTACAAATTCATTCAAGTTGCTCACAGCTCTCTATAGCTAGCTTATCTTGCAAGTTACAAAATCCAAGGTGCATAAACAATGAAGCCAATGCAACCACCAATGGGATGATAATCCACAAGCTTTCATGATTCAGTCGGCACTGCCAAGTGGTGGTCTCCATGCAGCGAAGCCCTGCAGACCAGGATCCTCCTCACCTTGATCAATGGTGCCTGTGCCGATCTTTTTCACGAGATGAATGCGAACTGTAGTAGTCAACCCGGTCTGAAAACGTAACACGAAAGCAACATAAGAAACACAAGTCCTGAATTTCACAGCTCGGGGCCATCAACAGAGCCCGCTGCGAAAATATAACATACCTCGTGATGAATGGCGCCTTGATTTCTCCTTGTCTGAGTGTCCTGCATTCGAGATACAATGAGTCATCTGAGAATACTACAGGACACTTTGAATACTCCCTCTAGTCACAAGTGATGTTTTGGACATTGGCAATCTTCAAAATGTGACCTTGACTACTACATTTTGTTACAAAATATCTATAAACAAGCAAAAGTATACTTTTTATAAAACTAAATTTTGAAAGTAACACGATCAAACAATTTTCAAATATCAAAACTCAACCCATCAAAAGTAATATGCAACCGAAGTTTAAATATGCTGAGGACAACCCTAAACGCTTCTTATTTTTTGACTGGAGGAGTAAGATAACTAAAAATCTGATTGGTTCCCAGCAATACCTGAACTTCTTTCCCTAGAGCGACGTCTCCGGTCCCTCTGGCGATCATTGTCACGACCCCTGCTATCACGATCAGAATCCCTACCCCGGGCATCATGTTCCCGCCCTCTTGATCTCTCTCTTTCTCTTTCCCGACTCCGGTCAACACCAGAATCAGACTTCTCATTTTTCGAGTTCGCCACCTGGTTTTCTTTTCCATCAAGTTCAGCGGACAATGGTTTACCTTCGTCATCACTTTTTTCCTTCACCTTGTTTGGTATAGTCTTAGTCACTGAATCCTTCTCCTGGCTAGAACCTGAGGGTATAGGGGTACCCTTATCGCTAGCAACTGCAGTTGCTAGACTTTCCTGAAGATGAATGCAAATAAAATCAGTTCTCATTCTTTAAAAGATAACTCTATCAGATTCAGTATGATTATTTTGAATAGTATTCTTTGCTAACCTTTGAAGCCTGTGGATCAGAGATTCTCCTAACAGTAAAGGAATCATTGTCTTTATACACTGGAATGTATTGAGACTTGGGCAAGCTGTAGAGGTGAGCAAGAACCCTGCAAACTTCCTGAATTCCTGCTTCATCAGCATCAAAGACAGTCCACCATGGAGGATCTTCAGGAAGGGGAACACGGTGTCTCCTAGCTGCAGCATACACAACTCCACATGCTACTACTTCACTCTTAAATCGCACACACAGAGTTGTCCTTAAGCTGATATACAAAACATATATATAAAGAATATGTTAGTACTTAGTACAAACACAGATTTAACTGCAAAAGGAAAACACAAGAAACCTATCTGATGACATGGAAGATCTGCAAGCTCCAGGGTCACTGACTACATTCAAAGCCCAAAAGGATTGTGAATCCTCAGTAGATAAAAATGTGTCATGGGCAAAATGAATTTTAGTTCCCCAAAGAAGTCATGGCGGTGTGATGTCATGTGGACAAAGTTTTATAGTCTTATATTGTGACTTTTTGGTTTGCAACTTTCACTCTCAGCTCATTATTAAAATATGTCTAGGGTATATCGTCTTTAAAAAGCCCATCGCTTGCAGGTTTGGGTTCATTTTCCTCTATTCATTTCTTCATTAGCCCTTTATATTTTGCATAGTTGCCTGTGTTGATATATTTGTAATGCTCAACTGATGGTTACATGCTTTAAGAGGGTTGCAAAGAAATAAATAATCAATAGATCCACTTGCCCAAACAAACACAGGGCAGCATAAATTGGAAACAAAAAGGCTCACTTGATTTAATGGGAAAGCATATCAGTGAAAGAAGTCCTCCAATGGATAAACCAAAAGACAGTATTGCATGTCATGGTCAGTCAGACAGAGACAGGGGGCGATATGGACCTAGGGCCAGTGGGGCTGAGGCCTGAAAATCCCCTTTTCCACCCTTAAGATTTCTAGTCCAAGTCGAGGTACCCCTGGGCGTGGCCCAACATTTCTTCCACTCCCAAGTGGCCAAGTCCCACCCAGCTAGCTGACTGAATCAAAGGGCACAAGGCAGCAGGCTCCCTACACGTGCAGGGTGTGTGACTCGGCATGTCCCTTCTCTTGCTCTCCCGTCTCTCTCTTCCCATCCCTCTCCGGAATCAAAATCAGAAGCCCTCTCCCAAATGGGAATCAGAACCCTAGGCGCCGCATGGCAGTGTGTCAGACCAGGCGACAGCACGCAAAATCAAAGCAGGGCCAGCTGTCGTGCTCCTGCTGGGCATGAATCGTCGGGGGCCAGTGGTCGGGTGGGCGGACACCAGCCACAGCAAGGTGACCTGACGTTGCATCGTCGCAGCATGGACAGGGCACTGCAATCAGCAGCCAGGTCATTGGCAGCACCGCAGCCACCAGAGGCAGGCAGGCAACTGGCACTGTAAGATAATCCGCTGCTCCCTTTTGATCTTTTGCTGCAGCAGAGAGTTGGTATTTTGGTCAGCTCTTGCTGTCCATCTAGAGTACTGTAGAGGTATGGCAATAGGCCAACCTTGTAGTGGCATACATCAGCCATGTCGTAGTAGTTGGGAGGTTGAGCTAAGCCATTTACTAGTTAACCATATAGTTGGTGTTAGACTTGTAATATATACTAGGCAATGTAATTGAGCAAAGCAGTTTTCCTGCACTTGTGCCTGTGCAGTGCGTGTGTGGTGTTCTGAGCTCACCCTTCTTCTACCTCTAGCAGTGAGTTGTGAGTGTGGTAATTGATCACCTGTGTAGGTGGCTGGATTGCCAACAGGCACTCCACTGTCCAGTCTCCAGCAAGACAGCATAATCGGGTGAATTCCCCATTCGGCCATTCTCAAATCCCAAGTTCTATTTCAATGTTCAATTCCCCCAATCCACAAATTCCCCATGGATAATTATGTATCTTTCTCAATTTGTATAGAGTTGCAAGATGAAGAGGACCAGTACATTAAAATCTGTTTTTTTTTTCTCCTATGCCAACTATTCAATCAATGTCACAAAACCAACCTTCTGCCCAGCAAAATCAGAGTCAGAGGTAGAAGATATGAGAGGCGAGGATAAACCAAATCATCATTAGTTAGTTATTTTACCACTTCCATATTTTCATCAAGTATATTGTGCATTTAATGGTGGCGTACCCAGTGCAGAGAGCTCCCGCGCTGTGCGGGGTCTGGGGAAGGGTGTTAGTGGCAAGCCTTACCCTCACCTGTGCAATGCGAGGAGACCGTGACTCGAACCCGGGACCTTCCGGTCACAGGCGGTAAGACTCTACCGCTTGCACCAGGCCCGCCCTTCTGTGCATTTAATGGTGGGATTTAAATATATCATATAAAAATATGCATTTATGCCTTAGTTTTGTTATCTATGAGTATTTGACCCGGTGCAAGTGGTTTACGCACTTAGTGGTCCTAGGCGTGAAAATTAACCAGCTCGGCCACTGCAGTATTGTAGGCCCATTAGATATAGGGCTAGGGACAAGATTAGATATCTTGCTTAGGCATCAAGTTTGCCTCTCTTTATAAGGAGAGGAGATATATCGATCAAGTTAAGCAAGATCATTGTTTATGAGGCGTCGCCTAGGCGACGAGGCGTGCTGCGGGTGTGGGGCGTCGGGGTCGCCACGACCTCGGGGTGTATGGCGTCCGCCTTATACGATTAGGCGTCCGCTAGACGTGGAATGGCGTTGGGCAGACGCCTATAGGACTGCTGCGGACGCCAGACATGAATCTGCGCAAGGGACAGGGGGAGTCGAGCGGTAGGCACCAAATTGACCGCAGGAAAGAAAATCGGGTTGGAATCGAGCGCGCCATAGGGGAAAAGGGGGGAACTGACCGCATATGTGCTCTTTGAGTGGGAAATCGCCCGCTTGGAGCCCAAGCAACTTCAGGGAGAGAGGGGGAGAGGAAAAGAGAAGGCGACGAGCGGAACTGAGCTCTTGGCGGCAGCAGCGGCGGCCCTGCATCTCCGCTTGGGTGCTCCTCTATTGAAGTCCACCTCCTCTATTCGAGCGGCCATCGCCGTCCGCAGGTCCACCCGCTTCGAGTCGCCGTCACGTTCCACAGGTCCATCCGCACCGCACCTATCTGTCCGCTTCGAATCTGTCCACACCTGTAACCCCTGCCTCATCCCGTGTTTTGGCTCACCAAATCTCCCAGCTGTCTGCCGCTTTTCATATTTGTTTGCTCTGCCTTTGCTCATACTGGTGCGTGTACTCTGCTCTAAATACAGTGTACTGCTTTTTATATTATATTATTGGCCTGTCACGTACCCACATACGGAGTAGACTAATGCCTGCTTGTGCTTGGGTTGTTATTTTCTTTGACCATTACATAACACAAAGCGGATCTTTCTTTGATTAGTATAATATCGATTTGGTTCTTTCTTTAATCTTTACACTTTTACAGAACACAAAGTTGAAGTTTTTTTCCTTTGATTAGTATAATACTTACTGATTAGTACTCTTAGCTGTAATAGTATGTGCTAGCCTCAAGAATTGGGAATAAACAAGGTATGTATGTGCTGCACTACTATCTACAATTCTAGCTTATACAACGCCTTTATGGCGCCTAAAATGTGCATATGGCGTCGCCTAGGCGTCCACCATAAACGCCTAGGTGTTGTGAAGAGGGTCTGGCGCAGCGCCTCACCACAACGCCTCAAAAACCATGAACAAGATATCATTCTATTAGGGTTAGTCAACTTCTATCCCTGCCCTTCTGGTGCAGGTAACATTGCATTTAACTCAAATTCATACTGAGCTGATGTATCAAAGTCACAATCAACTTAAAGTGAAACATGCAAAAATATTATCCTACATGCCCCAAAAATAAAGAATAAGCAGATCACATTACAGTCCATAACTGCAACAATAATTTTAGTTGCAATAAAATTGATAATCTCATAATGTGGAATCAGAAGTACCTATCATTGGCAAGGTTCCATGCCTCTTGAGTAAGCTCCGGAGGGACTTCGAGTGTTGCAAGGTAGTTTGATATGAACTTATGGGGGTGCTCGACATGGCAAATAAACCCCATCTCCTTCAACAGATGTCGTTCTGTCCGTATCAGGTCATGCCTCAGTTCTGTATATTTCTGTAGCAAAGGTTAGAATCACAGTGCATCTTCCAGCCGCTACAGTATTTCTCTCTCACACAACCAGCCGCTACAGTGTTTTGGCTTATTTTTTCAGACAAACGAACGGGGCCATAAAGTCAAGCTAAATAGTGTACAGACGTTTTACAAGAAAAGAAACTGAAACTAGTGAGTTGAACAAAATATACCTTTGAATGAACATCTAAGAATTCAATTGGCAAGTTTTCTCTCCTACATTCCATTCTGTGGAAGACAAATATAATATGCTTTGATTTCCTGGGACTCTCCTCCAACTTCCCTGCCAGCCAAACACAGCTAGCAGCAACTCTCTGCAAGCATAAATAAAAAGGCCCATTAGTTCCACTCTGAAAAGACTAAGAATGGCTCAATGAGAATAAGTGAATAACTGCAGATAAAGATATTTACTTTTGCACTGAATCGAACAAATGATTTCTTGCAGTAAAAGCGATGGAACAGTACTTGTGCCGTGGCCATCACTGCTTGTGGTCTTTGTTGGTCAAGAATACACAAAATACATAATTTTTAATAAATAAATACAAAAGAAAACAAAATTCTCAGAGAATGAGGTCCAGTTATGTTTGAGATTGCATGGGAAAGTTGCAATCTCCTAACAAGAATTCTCTATTTGTTAGTAAAATAATTATCAATACCACTGGAACATTTAATATCATGAAGAATTGATCATTGTGAATTTGTGATGTCCATAATGCTGACAGAGTTTTTTTGCTTCAGCATATCATTTATAACAGAGGTTCACCCATGCTGCTTTCTGTAGTTCTAAATCAAATAGAAGATGGCATCAAATCTCTATATTCTTCAATCATCCTTTTCTTTTTATATTTTACTGTTACCAAACAGGATGAACCTAAGATAGTATAATAATGACAAGAAGGAAGAGTAATAGAATAGTAACACACACACACTATTATTCACTAAAGTATCCTCATATCCTGCAAGTACTGTATTTAATTGACAAGGAAATCATGAAACAACAGACAAACCATACCTAATAGATGTACATAATCGATAGTGGTCCATCTCCCTATCATTCTACCCAACAAAAAGTGCACATTGCAGAGTTGGAATATAACAACATCATAGTGACTTCAGAAGAAGCTAACTCTACCACTAAAACAACATCTGGAGAAAGAAATCCAGAGGCGGCCAAAATTCATCCAGTCACAAGTTACCACTTGCCACCAACTATTCCTTAATTAAGAAAGAAACCTACTATTACTTATCTGCTACAGTAGGTTAGCCAGAGAATTCAAAATGGAAACACCTAATTGATCCAAACCCACACACCTACTGAACAACATACCCTAATCCCAAGGGTAATCAATGGATCTACTGCTGAAAGAAAGCAAGTAACCTAGAAATCACACTGTAGAGAACTCAATTGATAATAAGTCGTCAAACGTAAGCTAATTAACAAAGCCCTAGGAACCTTGAGAAGCCCCTATAAATGGCTTAACGACAGGATTTGGACATAGGAAGCCGGATTAGCGAGAGGAAGTGAGGAATGCAGGAAAAAAGGATACAGCCTGAGGAGGATGCCGCTCTCCTGGATGAGGTCGCAGCCGTAGACGCGGAGCGTGGTCTCGGTGGCCTCGTCGATCCCATCCTTCCGCGACGGCGAGTCTCGCAGCTGCTCGTCCGTCAGGTAGAACGTGTCGATCGCCGTGTATATCATCCTTCTACTAGGGCGGCCTCGCCGCCTGCCGCTCGCCGCCCCCCCCACCGTAGGCCCCCGGCTCGCCTCACCGCCCGCGTCTGCCTGAGCCGGAGCCGGCCCCGCCGCCTGCCCTAACGGCCGGCGAGGCGATGCGATGCAAAGCAGCCGTAGGGAGGTAGCTGGTGCGATGGGGACGGGAACGGGCTTAATAGAGCAAATTTGTTTTATGCCATTGAAACTTATACTGTGTGTTATGGCCATTGAAAAATATGAGTTCGTTTCTTATGCCATTGACTTCAATTTTTTCTAGACTTAGCTGCCATTGCCGTTAAATCCCGTCCAAAATTCCCGTTAATGCATCTGGGCGCCTGTTCGTTTCCGGCGCGTAACTTTTTTTTTATCAGGTACACGCACATAATCCACGTACTTCACACTCACACGATGTGTCCATACACACGTAAAGAAGAGATTGAGAGGCTCTGCAGCCTCCAGTGCACGAGAAACGCGTAGTACCATCGAACGCACACACATGCATGTACCCCTAAATTTTCTACAAATATTAACAAAGGCCCACGTGAGCATGCTCCGTACATCCAGATAAATACTGTCATTGTGCCGGCATTACGTAGCCTTTTACCTATGTGTCGTTACGAAAGATGGTTCTAACCTACAGAACGCACATTGGTGTCATGACGTTAAACTTTCTTGCCTTCCACGTTGTTCCGTCCAATTTTGCATCTGATGGTGTCGACAGCTGCTTGAAAAGTCCAAACTAACCCTAGGTCTGAACACTACGCAAAAAAAAAACACACGCACGGACGCGTTAGTGGCCAGGCACGCTTGCGAGATGGGGCCTCTGGTGCCAGCCGGCGTCAAGGGTCCCGGCAAAGACGTGTGGCGGGTGGGAGGGTCGCGGATGCTGACCACACCGCCGAGGAGGTCGCCCGCCAGCTGGTGCCGGTGGAGTCGAAGAAGTCTTGCGAGGGCCACGAAGCGCAGCAGAGAGCTCTGGAGGCACGAGGGACCTTGAGGAAGAAGAAGAGCTCGCGGCGCGTGCGCACAACAAAGAGTCTTGAACACGGCCGCATGGGCGAGCTCTGGTCCGGACGCGCCCCGGCCACCACGAACGGCACGCGTGAGCACGGACCGCCGTGCGCGACCATGCCGTGGTACGACCCAACGGGCGCGCCGTGGGCATTGGCGCGCGCGAGCCCCGTGAGGAGCGAGGTCCAGGTGACGACGTCCCGGTGCGGCATTTTGTCGAACAGGGCCCGCGCGATGGCACTAGCGCGAGGCAGCTTGGCGTAGGCGTCGACGAGTGGGTGAGCGAGCTCTGCCGCGCCCACCATGGCGCAGCGAGACCCGGCGATCTGGGGCGCGCCGTGCTGCAGGGCTTCGCGTGGCGGCGCTTGGCTTAACGCGGCAGCGAGACAGCGGACCGGCGGACCCGGCGAGGCACCCCGCGGAGGTGTCGGTCACCACCCGGCTGCCATTGGCGGGCGAACCAAGCCATCCGGGCACCGCCATCGCTTCGCCGCGAGCAAGCGAGCGCAGGCGGGCCACCGCCGCCGTGGGCACGAGCAGGCAGCCTAGGCTGGCCGTTGCCGCTGCCCGGGCCGTGGGCCCCACGTGGTCTGGCTGGTGGTGGTAGCCGCAAGCCGCGTGCTCCCCTCTCTGTTTCCAGCTTGGCATGGCAAGCCCAGATCCTCAGGATTCAGCTCGCGCTACTCTTCTTGAGGAGGAAGAAGGTGTAGGAGTCGCTGACAGCTTGCCCCCACCCGGCGGAGAGAGAAAGAGGCAGACGATGAGGTTACGATAGAAGGGCATTTTAGACGTTTTCACTGGCTAGATCCACGTGTCGGGACTGGCAAACGGCAAAAACCAGACGGAAGGTGGACGGAATGGTTTGTGAGGCAAAAAAAAGTATCGTGGCATATAGGTGCATTCGAATTTTTTAGTGGCACGTAGGCCGCAACCATCTTTTATAATGGCACACAGGTAAAAGGCTCCGGTACGTATAGTACAGATGTTCTTATCAACCCTAAAAGGTGTTATGAGATAACAACTAACTTATACATGACATGTCATTGCCACTTTATTATGTGAACCTCACATGTAAATGATTTTTTATTCTATATCTTCTCCTCTCCCTCTCTCATTCTTTATGAGCAGGTTCATAAACCACGTCGTTTTCTGAGCGAGATACACGTTGAGATAAGATATAGTCTCTTTTGTTTTTCATCTTTTCTCTCTTTTACGTCAGAAAAATGCTGACATGAACTTCTATATAAACTAGCTGAAGTTGTTGGGGACGCGAGAGGAGCGTAGCCCAGAGCAAACACAGGCCCTTGCATTGGTCAGATACTCAGATGTCCCGCGAGGCCGCCAAACGTGCTGCAGAGTGTAGACTCTTTCGTTCCACAGGCCTCACCCTCGCGCGCCGCCGAGGATCCTCCGGTCCGGTTTGCGCCCGATTGGATTGGATCCCCTTGTTGTGTTCCCTGGATCTACGCGCAGCCAGCCACACACCACTAGGAGACGGAGAAATCGTAGACCAACTGCAAGACCACGAGCGAGAGGCGCCGGCGCGTTCGCGTCTTTGGTTTCTGGCTGATCGATCGTTCCGGAGGGCAGGGAGGGGCACCAGCGAGGACTAAAAAGCCGAAGGGCTAGGAACCCGCACCAGCAGCAGCAGCGTGCGTCCATTCGTGTTCATTGGTGCGCGCACGCTGAGCCGGCCGGATCCGAGCCAGATGTTGATTGATGAGCGGCTGCGACGTGGGCTGCGATGCTGCAGGCAGCTCCCGCCGCGGCGACCGAGAGGGATGACGTGTGGGCGCATGTGCCGGACGCCGGGCACCAGCACCACTTCATCCCACACCGGTAGTCACTGCGCGGGTTTACTTCGACCTGGCGGCGAGCAACTACGAAGACGTGGCTGGCATCTGGCAACGGCAACAACAGCAGCGCCAGCGTGATTTTGGCGCCCAACACGGAGGAAACGAACAGGCGCTGGGATGCAGTAACGGAGATTTTGGATGGGATTTAACGGCAATGGCAGCTAAGGAGAGAAAAATTAAAGTCAATGGCATAGAAGCAAAGTCATATTTTTCAATGGCACATAACACACAAGTATAAGTTTCAATGGCATAGAACAAATTGGCTCTTAATAATTTCGTTGCGAAAGGTTCTTGCAGAATGAAAAACTAAATCATTGCATTTAATGACGTTGTATTGCCATAATTTAAATTTGTTCAAACAAGGGCTTGTTGGGTGGCAACTAATAATTATGCTGCCACAATTTATTGATGGTGTTCGGATGGTGCTATGCACAGTAGATTTCGGTCGGATGGTTCCAGATAATTGAGAAAGTGACCAGCCGAACGCACCGATTGTAGCCGAGTACCCTCTCTCCTCCGCACGGATCTAACGCGGGCACGGTCAAGGACTAGAGGAGAACGTGACGTGCCGGCGGACTCCACCGTAACGCACAGGTGTAGATGAGTAGCAAAGGAGCACGAGCAACGGCCGGTATGTTCTTTTTTTTTTTTTTGAACATGGAAGGATTCTCCATTACTCATAAAACGACGCCAAATCGTTGGTGACCAGTACACGGATACAACTTGGAATGCTATCCATAATCGGATCAGCACCCGGACTCAAACTCGCCCATAGGGCAGCAAGGCTATCAGCAGCCAAATTACATGAACGGGGGTATGAACTACATTTACGAAATGAAATTACTCCCAAGCAAATCCTTAAGCTCCCAGATAAGACCGCCTGCAGACCAACGATTAAAGTCTGCAGATTTCACCGCTTGCACAATCATGGTTGCATCTGTTTCCAGAATCACTCTCTGAACCCCCAGATCAGCTGCTCTCTGCAGGGCTTGTAGACAGGCAACAATCTCAGCATGAAAAGCTTCACTTGCATTTTCCAGCTTACAGAAGCCCGAGCTGATGACACCACCATCCCATTCCCGGATCAAGAAACCCCATCCACCTGATCTCGTGCTCAAAGAAAAAGCACCGTCGCAGTTGATCTTGACAGCATTTTGCGGAGGTGGCGACCAAAATTTCCTTGCTTTCACCTGATCACCCACATCCTTGGCCTGCTTGAGAGGTGAACATTCCGCTGCATAGGAGCCGATCAGCTGTGCCAAACGGCCGCTATCTCTTGGCTGCTCACCTTCTCTCACACCACATCGCTCGGACCACCATAAATAGAGTAGGGTTATCACCTGTCTCTGTTCTCTGTATGTCCGGTTTCATTTTCAGTATCGCCTCCACAGCCTCTCTAGCTGACATGAGCCCCGCCAACTCCTCCCGCACTGCATCAAGCTGCAGGTTTGCCCACACATGCCGCACACCTTTGCACTTGAAAAAGAGGTGTGCTCCATCTTCATCAAGGCTGCGCCCACACATGACACAACTAGTGTCAATCTTCATTCCACGTCTTCTCAGGTTGACCCGAAGTGCCAAGCTATTGTGCCCCAATCGCCATAAGAAATGGATCATTTTCTTCGGACAGTTTAAGTTCCACACACGCCTCCAAAACGGGGTCATCTAACCGACTAGCAGTTCCTGATGCCGAGCCTCCGCCTCCGCCTCTGCGCTCTGTGCTTCTCTTTTTGTCTGCCATAAACACCTTGTATGCCGATCTGACAGTGAATTGCCCATTATTGTTAAAATGCCAGGCAACCAGATCATCCATTCCTTCATGTACAGGTATGCATAGAATACAATCCGCATCTTTATCCCAAAAGATCTCCCTGACCAGTGCTTCGTCCCAGGATCCAGTCATCGGATCTATAAGCTCATCAACACGTGAGATCAAGTTCGAGCCTCTTGGAGTGAAAGGCCTGCGAGACTGATCCCTTGGTAGCCAGTCATCCTCCCAAATCCGAATATTAGCTCCATCCCCAACACGCCATATAATACCCTTCTTGAGCAAATTCAAACCAGAAAGGATACTACGCCAAGTGTATGACATATCTCTTTTAGGTTTAGCTTTCAGGACATCACCTTCTGAGAAATATTTCGCTGTGAGCACCCGGGCACAAAGAGATTCAGGGTTTGTCAGTACTCAGTAATCTCCATGCCTGCTTTGCCAACATTGCCATATTAAAAGCGTGTATATCCCTGAACCCGAGACCTCCATCTTCTTTTGCCTGCGTCAGTTTATCCCAGCTTAACCAATGCATCTTGTTATCTTTATCTTGATGGCTCCACCAGAACTTTGCAACCATCGAACTTATCTTATCACAAAGCCCTTTTGTGAGATCAAAGCAGCCCATAGCAAAGGTTGGGATGGCCTGCGCTACTGCTTTTATTAAAATTTCCTTTCCCGCCTTTGAGAGCATCTTCTCCTTCCATCCAAGGATCTTTTGCCAAATTCTATGTTTCAAATAATTAAAAGTGCCGGCCCTGGACAAGCCAACATGTACTGGTAAGCCCAAATACCAGTCATTCATGGCTTCATTTGTGATCTGCAGAGTTTCCTTCACAGCAACCCGATCGACATCATTTGTATTAGCACTGAACAAGACAGCAGACTTTGCTTTGTTGATAGTCTGTCCGGACACTTGTTCATACAAGTTTAGGATGCTCTGAATTTGTTCTGCATTTTCCCGATTTGCCCGAACAAGTAGGAGGGAATCATCAGCGAACAACAGATGGGATATACTTGGGGCGTTATGACAAATTCGCACCCCTCTGATCCGACCAGCGTTTTCAGCTTCAGTTAGCAAGGCGCTAAAACCTTCTGCACACAGTAAGAAGAGGTAAGGGGATAGTGGATCCCCTTGCCGTAATCCTCGGCCTGGTGCAAAATTTGTACCAATATTACCATTCACCTTCACCTAGTAGGACACAGAGGTCACACAATTCATGATTAACTGAACCCCTGCATGACAGAAACCCATCTTAATCATCATTGCCTGCAAAAATGACCATTCCACCCGATCGTAAGCTTTGCTCATGTCCAACTTAATTGCCGCCCAACCCTCAGCCCCCTTTTTCTTTCTTTTTAGGAAATGGGTAAGCTCATAAGCTATCAAAATATTATCACTAATAAGGCGACCCGGAACAAAAGCACTTTGGTTCTCTGAAATTATGACCGGCAAAATCTTTTTTCGACGGTTGGCTAACACCTTAGATATGATCTTATATAACACATTGCAGAGGCTGATAGGGCGCAGATCAGTCACCTTATCCGGCTGTGATACCTTCGGTATTAGAGAGATGATGGTTTCATTCCAGTGCTGTGGCATTGCTCCACCATGGAGAAAATCCAGCACCTCATCCGTGATCTTTCTCCCCACAACATCCCAAAACCTCTTGTAAAATACGGCCGCCATGCCATCCGGTCCCAGGGCTTTCAAATCACCAATACTGTCCAAGGCTTCCTTGATTTCCTCTTCTACAAAATCCACCATAAGCTGCTCATTCATCTCCGGTGTTACCCGAGTTTGGACAGCGCGTAGGAGCTGTTGGATATCACCATTTACATTTGATGTGAAGAGATGCATAAAATAGTTAGTAATAAAATCCTGCTTCTCTACTTCTCCCTCCACCCAACCCCCAACTCCATCTTTTAGCGGTCCTATTCTATTTCTCCTCTTCCGAGCAAGCCGCATGAAATAATTTTGTGTTCCTATCTCCCTTCTCTAACCACCGAGTATGCGACCTTTGTTTCCAGTAGATATCTATTTGCTCCTCCACTTTGTCTAATTGGAACCTAAGCACCGCTTCTCTAGACACCCCCTCCTCCGAAATAGACCCCCTCCTACATACCTCCAACTCCTTTTTTTAATTTTTTCCTTCTTTTCTCCCAGCCACCTAGCACATTCGAACTCCAGCAGGAGAGGCTACCAGCCACCCTGCCAACCAGCTGGTCGACCCTAGTGAGACCCTCGGCCACGCCCTGGTCCCAGGCCTCCTTCACAACCTCCGCACACTGCTCCTCAAGCCAGACGGCTTCAAAGAAAAAAGCCTTGCTTCCCCGAACAGGCCCTGTAGCTTCCCTCTTCGTCGAAATAATGACCGGGCGATGATCTGAGTGCCGCGGATCGCCATTCAACACATGAACTGTGGTAAACTTTGCACGCCAATCCATATTAGCCAAAGCCGCCAGGCGCTCCCTGACATACCCCTGCGCCGTACGATTATTATTCCTCCAAGTATATACATCACCTTCAAAACCCAAGTCTTGGAGATCACAGTCAACAATGGCCTCTCTGAAGCGGTCCATTTGGGACTGTGGTCTCAACGCCCCTCCCTCCTTTTCATGCTGGTACAAGATTTCATTGAAATCTCCTGCACACAACCAAGGCATGGCTTCTTGTGAATGCAGGTCTCTCAACAGGGTCCAGGTCTTATGCCTATCTTCTGTTTGTGGATAGCCATAAATACCAGTGAACCGCCACTTGTAACCATCACCCTCTAGAACGTCAACATCAATGTGGTTATCAGAGTAATTCCTCAAACCCACATTTATCCCCCTCCGCCAAAACACTGCAATCCCCCCAAAACACTCCAACACAATCCCCCACCCTAAGCCCACAACCCACCCCCCATCCTCCTTTGTTTCCGACAAGAAAAGAATATCCGCACACTCCGTCTTCTGGAATTCTAAATCCATCGGTTTCAGACTCAGTCTTCAAGCAACAATATTGGGTCCCTTGGGACCGGTCCACATCGCTCTGCCTTCTTATCAACAGTGTCATGGTTCTGCTCAAGCACCACAGCTGCCTTCACCTTCTTCGCCCCATCCTCCTGTACCTCCTCGTCTAAATCCATCTTCCTCTTCTTCTATATCTTATCACCCTTATCACCCTTAGCATCATCTATCTTAACTGGCCTAGTCTTATCCAGCCGTTTGTACTTACCACGCTTCCCATCTTTCTTCAAATCATCCTCACTTCCTTTCCCTGCAACCCCACCTTCTACTACTGCAACAGAGCCAGGAGCACCCAGCTGCGGCAGTAAAGATTTCTTAGCCAGTAACTCACTCCCATCTGCCGCAACAGATGCATGAGCGTTCAAAAGCTTTTCCGGGCTCGTGACCTCTTCTCCCTTCTCCGTACTCTTTTCATCTCTTCCCTTTCTCCAATTCAGAGCAGCACTACCTGATCCCGAAGAGCCCCAACGATCACCTCGGGTCTCATAGGAACCCCTGCTGCCAGAACTCCCACTAATCCATGGACCACGCTGCTTTGCACCAAAGAACCTTCTCTCCTCCGACCCCTCTCCTCTTTTCTTCTCCAGGATGAAACGCAGGCTCCTTGAGAATTGTTGGGGCTCCCCTTTTTCACACTGAATAGAGCACTGCTTGTCAACATGGCCAATGTGGCCACACGTGTAGCAGAAATCCAGGAGATACTCATAAGCAAAAGAACACTTCTCCCTCTCCGGATTCCCCACCTTCACAGTAATACCACACATAAGGGGGGGCACGTGAGCCCCCCTAAGCCCTCCCTTAAAATTTTATGCATATATGTATTAGGTAGGAGGGGCTAAAGTTAAGAGAAGATAAAAAAACCTCTATTCTTTTGTTCAGCCCCTCCTAAATTTTTTTCTAGCTTCGTCCCTGTTTGTGGATGTCGATCAGCACCTTAATCCACAGAACCCTCCCCATTGCAGTACCATCCTCACCCACATCAACATCTTTGAACACACCAATCTTCTCTCCCAACGTGGCACCAGTCTCCTTATCCATCATTCCAAAAGGGAGGTTTGAAACCCTAACCCAGATCGGAATGTAGATGAATTCCATCTCATCCAGTGTCTTTGACTCGTCGAAATCCACCATGACCACCAGATCCTTGGAAATCATCCAAGGGCCATCCTCCAGGGCTCTCCGCTTCCCCGATGCTTGCAGGAAAGTGAACAAGAAGTGGTTCTCGCCCATATCCTTACACAGGACCCCCTTAATTGGACACCACACACGTCCCAGTGTCCTCTCTAGGGTTTCCGGCGAAACTAACTTCTCCGCCAAAACCTTCCCCACTGCCTGCGGCTCCGCCACACGAGAACGTCGGGATCCACCACCGCCGATCTTCACTCCACCCCGCTCCTCCTCCGACAAGCGCAGCTTCCCCATTAAACCCTCAACACCCTCCATTGAAGATCAGAAACAAAACTCGTGGAGGCGGCACAGGAAAACTAGGGCTAGCACGTTAGGTTTGGGCTCCGATCACCGAAGAGGGACGTGGACACTCGTGGAGTAGGATGTGGAAGATCTAGATCACAATCCTTGAGGCGAGGATATGATCAAGATCCGAGAGAAACAAGGACGAGGGACACGAGAGAGACAGATGGAACGTAGCCGCCTCCCGAGTCGCCCAGGAAACCCTAGGCGCCGGGGACTCTCTTTTAACGGCCGATATGTTCTGCCTACAATCTTGGCCAGCCAAGCTCCCTGCTTGGAAAATCAGCACTCCTCATCAATACCATATCTAGTGTGTATGCAGTGTAAGTCATACTCGCTCCGTCCCAAAATAAGCACATACTGTATCTTGTATCCTAAGAAGTCAATTCTACTTAAATGTGATCAAACATCTAAAAACTTATTAATATTTATAATAAATAAGCATCATTAGATTAATTACATTATGTATTTTTTATAGTAAACCTAATTAGAGATATAAATGTCGATACTATCTCCTATAAATCTTAGTTAAATTTAAATAATGCGAGATTAGCATTTATTTTGGGACGGATAGAATACTTTCCTTGCATCAGGTGAAGGACAAAGAAGCATGTAACTGCGGTCATTTATTTATATGAACCAAACATGCTCACAATATATAATGTTGTCCTCGCCCCTGTTGGTCCCTCGGCTGCCCTGCACAGGTAAACAGTAAGTTTACCAGCACACTCACTCACTGTGGCTAGAGGTAGAAGAAGATATTGAGAACAACTCACACACACACACACAGCACAAGCCCAGTGCTAGCCGAAAGCTCTGCTTCTGAATGTGGCAAACTAAACTACTCTTTTGCATTGCCTTAGGTGTGATATATATACAAATGCTAGTACCTCTACCAGGTACATAGTTGTTGGTGAGTACACCAACTATCTACTCCTCAGGTATACCAACTACTCCTAGTACCAGTAGTACAAAGCTTACATCAGCCCACTACAAAGACATGGCTGATGTAATAGCTACCAACTAATGTATTAGAGGTGGCCTATTGCCATACTGTTACAGCAGTAGAGACTGGACAGCCGAGCTGACCAAATGCCAACTCTGTTGTAGCAGAGAGAGAGAGAGAGAGATACAACAACAGATTATGTCTTACAATTCTTCCCCTAATCCTGCAGCTAAACCGATGCCTTGACCTCATCCATGCCAATCATCTTCCTCAGCTCCATGAACCGCAGGCGCCCGAGTGACTTGGTGAGGACGTCAGCGAGCTGTCTGCCGGTCTCGACGAACTCAATGACGATCTGCCCTCCATCGATGTAGTCCCGGAGGAAGTGGAACTTGATGTCAATGTGCTTGCTCCGGTCGTGGAGGACAGGGTTCTTGGCGAGGGCGATGGCAGGTTGGTTGTCCACCATCAGAGCTGGCGGGTGAGCTTCCTCGCCGGTCAGCTCGCCCAGCAGCTGGCGCAGCCAGACAGCCTGGCACTCCGCCGTGGCTGCTGTGACATACTCCGCCTCGCACGTCGACAACACCACGATCTTTTGCTTCAGCGACTGCCAAGCAATGGGGGCCGCTCCAAGGAAGACAAGCACGCCGAAGGTGCTCCGTCGCCCGCCATGTCTGCGTCGATGAAAACAGTGAGCTCTGGCTCACCTTCCTTTGCTCTGGGGGTGCTCACCCGCAGCCCACCCTTGGGGTGCTTGAGGAAGATGATCGCTTGATCGAAGGCCCCCTTGGCGTGGCGCGCTTCACCTCTTTGCCCCAAATGATGATCCTCGCGTGGGTCCTCCATGAAGCTTGATACCCGATCACCATACCCGACCGTGAACGTGATGTCGCCGAGTATGATGATCGCGCAACCCGCCGACGATGCTCCGTAGATGGCGCTCCCCTTCACCGGCTTGGCTGCTCCTCCATTGAGCGCGCGGCTTGCACTCCGCCATGCCTTGCGCCCAGCGGCTTTCTCCAGATAAGCGCTAGCCTGGGGAGATGTCCTTCCGTGGGTCCTCAATGCCGAGGTAGCGGGAGAGCATGCCGATCGCTCATTTGAACGAACGCGACCATCGCGCTTGAAGCCGTCGATGTCCTCCGGCGGGAGTATGCCCACATCACGTGCGTCCACGAAGCCGTGACGAGCTCCTTAACTCCCCGTCGCAGCGCGTGCGGTGCTGCGGGCGCGAGTGAACCAAGCTTCGCCAAGGTAGCGTCGAGTTTGGCGTTCCATGCCCGAGTGGCTGTCACAACCCAGAAGCGCTTGCGCATTTTGAGCTGTGTGCTCGGGCGCCCTTGACGAGGAAGCCGGAGCTTTGCAGCGAAGACCGTCTCGCGAGCTCCCGCCGTTGAACGCAGACTTGACGCCGAGGTGGTGGGCGCCAATCGCCAATGCTTCTCCGCCATAGCCAAAGAAGTTTAGCGGACTCATTCGCGCCACCGAGCAAAAAGACTTCTCGAAGTCGATAAGCGCCGCGCAAGCCGTGGACGATGTGAGCCTTGTACTTGACAATGGCGCGCGCCCTCTTCCGCTCTGTAGACCCACTTCAACCCGACGGTCGTAGGAGAGCATGGATCCACGAGATCGCATGTCCCATTTTTCTCGATGGCCTTCATCTCTTCCAATATCGCCGGCGCCAATTGTCGTCGTGTTCAAGTACTTTAAAAGCGTCGATGGCTCCTCCGCACTAACAAGGAGCGCTACGGGTCGTCGAAAAAAGCGATCCAGAGCTCCCCCGCCCACGATGTTGTCCACCCGCTGAACCGGACCTCCTGCGCCGTCGTGGAAGCGTCCCACGTGCCGTCGATGTCGGTGGGTGGAGAGGTGAACTCGTCGGTGGTCCATGGCCTGCTGATTACCCGAGTCGTCGGATCGCCGACAGAAGCTCGGCGCGCCAAGAGAGTGGTCGGATCTAGTTTGGCGTCGGCACCACTGCCAGGAGTGGTCGGCTCTATCTTGGCGCTTTCGCCGCTTCTTCTTTGCCTTGCGGCACCCCTACAGGTGGTGAGCACTTGCCGACCGCTCGCACCACTCTGGGGTGGCGGCACCTGAACTCTCCACCACCATGGATGACTAAGTGTTCGACACGCGAAGGTCTTTGCTCAGTCGCCAGCCGGCTTCGCGTGCGGACCCTCCCAATCCCGGCCGTCATCTCATCGAACACCACATCCCTAGAGATCACCACCTTGCCTCTCTTAGGATCATAGAGCCGTCACGCCTGGTGCCTCTCAGAGCGTAGCCAGAGCACCATTGGCGTGCTCTGTCTTCCGCCTTCTTTGCCGAGGTGAGGCTTGGTGTTCTTCACATGGCCGACGAGCGTAGCCAAATGTCACGAGGAAGGACACATTCGACTTGCGTTCATGCCAAGCCTCGACGGCAGCGTCTTGCCCCGGGGCCTTGGTGGACGCAGCGGTTGAGGATGAACACCGCCGTGGTCACCGCCTCTCCCCGAACTTTGCTGCGGCATGCTTTTAGCCTTCATCATGGATTGAGCCATGCCGACCACCGCCTCTGGTTCGCCGCTTCCACCAGGTCACCATGGACGACGCGGCGTGGTGGTGACCACCCTCGATCCTGCAGACTTGATGAACTCGCCGGCGAATTCGTGAACTCCATTCCAAAGTGGCTTTCTTTGCTTCCGACTAGACGCCTTGACCTTCACGACTGCTACTGCCGTCGTCTTTCGATATGAGGCTTGCCGGTCACCATCTCCTCCAACTTTGGACTAGAAGCCGTCCAGATCGAGATGGCCACCAACAAGATGAATACTTGAACCGCATGCGTCGCCCGTGATCGTGTCGGCAGAGGTCACCAAATCGAGGGCTCTGCAGATCTGATATCATGCCGTCTTCCACCTTTCTTTGCTTCCGACCCGGCGGACACACTGCTTGCTGCGTGCTCGATATGAGGCAGCCAGGACCATCTCCTCGACTAGAAGCGAAGTCGAGATGGCCATCTGTAAGCATGCCATGACCGGCTCCTCCCGTGTCTGCGTGGCATGGCGATGCTCCACCTTCAAGTCGCCATCCTTGATCGGACCTCTTCACCTGGCAAGAATCGCCGCTCTCGGTCCCCGATCCCGAGGACGCCAATGCCCTTGATCGATGCCTCATTGCCGCCATCTCACCGGTGGCCAATGTTGATGATGCTTGAACACGTGCGGAATGTAATATACATCCGTCGGTAGCGGTGCTCGCTTGCTTCGGCACTGAAGATGATGGTGCCGCCCCCTTGGATCGCCACCCTTGAGCCGTCACCGAACTTCACCGTGTCGGTCACGTTGCCGTCGAGCTCAGAGAAGGCTTCCTTGGAGCCCGTCATGTGGTTGCTGGCACCGGAGTCCAGGTACCACCACTGCTCCTGCTCGCCGCCCACACGTCCGAGGTGGACTTGAGCGCGTGGTTCGTCGAGATTGACAGCCTTCAGAGCCTTGTCGTGCCCTTCCACCGTCATCACCTATCCCTTCTCCTTGGCCTCAACGTCGTGCAGTGCACAGAACGTCGCCATCAGGAGAGTGGCATCACCATCCTCATCAGCCTGCGCTAAATGAGCCTCAGTCTTCTTCTCCTGCTTGCGATTTGGGCACTCCTTTGCCAAATGGCCCGTCTTCCCGCAGCGCCGGCAGACGTTGGGGTCGACCTTCTTCTTCTCCGAATAAGCCTTGCCGCGGCGCTTGCCATCGCCACCGCGGCTGGAGGAGGCTTCCCCGGACTTCTTCTCCTTCATCCGAGCAGCCCACTCCTATGTCAACAACAGCTTGCCGCTGTCCGTCGTTGCTATGGCCTGCTCCATGCACTCGTCCACCGCCCGTAGACGGCCTATCACATTCTCAATGGTGAGGGTGGACAAGTCCAGCATCGTCTCTATGGAGAAAGCGATCTGGATGTACTTCACTGGCACGGAGTGGAGGTACTTGGAGACCGCCTCTTCTTCGTCGATGGTGACACCGTGGCTCCTCAGCTTGCTGATGAGCGAATGCAAGCGGAGGGAGAAGTCCTCCACCGACTCACCATCCTTGAACTTGAGGTTGGCGTACTCCTGCTTCAGCAGCTGGGCCGTCGTCTTCTTTGCGCGGTCGGAGCTGACGCGCATCGCTGCAATAGCCTCTCACGCCTCCTTAGTAGAGTTCTTCGCCCCCAACGGCTCCCTGTACTCCGCTGGCACAACAGCGAGGATAGCCTTCAACGCTGACATCGTCGTCTTCTTCGTTGTCGGCGCCCTTGTCAATGGCATTCCAGAGCCGTCAGGCTCTAAGCTTGACCTTAATGGTCACCGCCCACTCGCCATAGTTGGTGCGAGTCAAGATCGCCAGCTGGTGTCGGCCGACCTCCCGACTGCGCACGACGACGACCTCCTGGTGGTGGTTGGCCCACAATGAAGGCCATTGTTGTCGCCCATCTCCGAACCGTCCGTCATCGCCAAGTGATTAGTCCCGTGACGGCGCTTTGTACTCGATACCACTTGTTGGTCCCTTGGTCGCCTGCCTGCAGTAAGCGATAAGCTTACCAAAGACACTCACTATGGCTAGAGATAGAAGAATATATTGAGAACAGCTCACACACACAGCACTAGCCCAGCGCTGGCTGAAAGCTCTGCTTCTAGATGTGGCAAACTAAACTACTCTTTTGCATTGACTTAGGTGTGATATATATACAAGTGCTAGTACCTCTACCAGGTACATAGTTGTTGGTAAGTACACCAACTACCTACTCCTAAAGTACACCAACTACTCCTAGTACTAGCAGTACAAAGCTTAGATCAGCCCACTACCAAGACATATCTGATATAATAGCTACCAACTAATGTACTAGAGGTGGTCTATTGCCATACTGCTACAGCAGTAGAGACTGGACAGCCGAGCTGACCAAATGCCAACTCTGCTGCAGCAAGAGAGAGAGAGATCAGCAACAAATTATGTCTTACAGCCCCGAGTTCAGTAGTTTATTCATACATCACTGGAACATTACAGCCAGGTCTAGGAATACATCAGAGGGAAACCGGAGATCCCTTTCAGTAGTTCGTTAAAATTTTGTCTCGTGAGACACCATCTGCTACAAGGGCTGAGGTGAGTTCCTGTAAAGTAGAGGGCCTTATCAGTATCATCAGTTCATCATTGCATCCAAAAAAAAAAGAAGCCGTCGATTTTACTCGAAGATAAAAAAAAGGACATGTAGCATTGTACTTTCAACACGATGAGGTGCAACTCGTTCCGGAATCAGGACAGGCTAATACACTACCGAATTCATCTAAATGCTCAGGTGCAGTAAACTGCGTAAAGACTCCATGAAATGAAGTGGGATTTGGAGCAAGCACCTAAAGATAAATCTTCAAACCGGATGAACAGACATGTAGCTAATCCGTACTTCACATCGATATTCAGCATTGACATGGTTTCAACTATGGGCTTGCAAGTCATGCCTCTGCCGGAGCAGAGCAAATGGTACCATGGATCTAGTATGTTAGGATTAGGACGCCAAAAATGTGGGCCCCCCTAATTGAACAAAACTCTCTCTACACCACCGGCTTCCTAGGTGAAAAGGCTACCGGCTCCTTCAACTTCAATCCTATCATGTGTGCAGCCAAGAAAATCCACTCCAAGCTAGCTGGAGTCGGATCAATTCTGCAAGCTACACACTGTCATTACTGGATCCTACAAGACCATTAGGCGAAACGGTCCAAGTACTCAAGCTTGGTGATGGAAGGACCACTGGGTGGTGCAGTTAGTTGATGCAGGTGAGAGAAGGGAGAGTGCATGAGAGGTATAGAGGTTTTAGGAGTCAGCATGCTACATAGGTGAGCCAGCTCTCATTAGGATAATTTGGACCTAGGATGCTACAGTTAGCAAGTTTAGGGATGTAGAGTCTCCATTTTTAATATATACTACTTAAGTGTATTCATGCACAGTTTGATGCAGTAGCAGTTTGACTCACAAGTAGCAAACAAATTTTTTCGTAGGCTCAACACACTTAATGGTAAAGTTATGCAAAAGAGTCTTGAAACAACAATAATGCACACCTCCTGCATTTCATTCTGTCCACAAAGTACGGCTCCCGTAGAAGATGGATTTACTATGTTCTTGTTTCTGTAGAAAGCATCCTGCAAGATTAATGTCATTAGAAGGATGTCTCAAGTGTGTACCAGCAAACCTGCAATATGACAAAACAATGGTGGAGCAGTTCTTGTATTACCTGAACATGTCCTCGTTCGCCTTTCCAACTGTCATCTGGTCGTGATAAGATTGGTATTATTTTAACGCCAGTTGACTCCCAGTTCTTGAATCTCTCCTGTCAAATGGAAAATTATATATCTTTGTTATGTGAGATAAAGACTTCTCTGGCAAATACACGATTTGCATACAGCACATAGGGGAAAATTCTCCAACCTGGTATGCCATCAATTGCAGACTTCTAGCACCGTAATAAAGCCTCACATCAGCTCTTTCATTGGCAGCAAAACCGAACTCGATAAGTGAACGAATCGTACTGCATCAAAAAATACACAAGATTAATTTGGGCAAGATCAGAGGAAGCCCAAAATTTAGAGTAGAAGCAAAATTAGCTAGTCAGGCAGACAGCCACAATACAGATGAAAACTGATAATAGCATTCTTGAGGATTATGATTTCCAGCTATGGCTGGCTGACCTAGTCCCTGACCATGGTTTGTTGCTCCAGTAGGTAGTTGGTAGCATGTCAAGCTCAAAGTTGTCAGCAACTACTTGTAGGAGGCTTTGGTAGTCTGTTAGGCATGGTAGCTAGTTGTGGTGGAATCCAAAATGGGAGGAGGCTTTTGCCAGCAGAAGGGGGCTAGCAACTAGCATTGAGGGTAAGGGATGTGGAATAAAAGGTATATGTGATAAAATGTCAAGGGAATTCCTACAATAACTACCTGGACATACTCTACTAAATAATACAGCAAATCGGTAACATAAATAATTTTGAAGGGGTTCTTTATTTTCTAATTTCACCCCTCCAGAATATGAATAGTATAGCAATACCTACATCTAATACTGCATAAACACACAAGCCTTCTTTGTTGTGTTATTTGAAGAAAGATTGGATGTTGTTCGAGAAAAAGAAAGACTGGATGATTAATACACTACAAAGCCAAGTGTATGGCAAGTCACAAATTCATATGCATCGATGTGGTAAAAAAAACTTGATGCTGGGGAGTACAAGGACATATTCTCCTTCAAAAGAAACTAGCAAGCAGAACAGTTCGTTTGTACATCGGGTTGCTGTTTTGGTAACTGACAATTTAATCAATCACCATGGACCATGCCAAAGTTCACAGTTGTCCATGATCAAGAAGTAAAAAGAAAGAAAAGGAAAAACAAGGGTCGAGTGTCATCCAAACCCTTCATTTTGACATCGTTAGTTCTCTTCCCACCTGTCTGCCCTAATTCTCTCTCCAATCACCATAGCAATATCAGTAGCAATAGCAACCCAAAATTGATTTCGTATGATGTTCAGTGATTCAAATGTGTTGTTTTATCTCATCTCACCTCTGCGGTTGCAACCATAAAAGAACTTGTAATTTGCTAATCTGGAAAAGAACTTAAAGCTCCAAAACATTTTTATTAAAAGAACCTTTCTTTTTCTTGATTTATTACTATGTGAAATGAATGCACACAAGGAGACCTCAAACGTACTCAACTTTGTGCAGAGGCAAGCAGCAGATGCATAAGAACACACAAGACCATGATAATAACGACAACAGATACGAGACACCCTGTTGGGAGGGGAGCTGTGACCATCCATTCTACCCCAGTGGCCACCAAATGACTAAGCTATCGCTACACAGAAACTGAAGGAAGGGAGTGGATCTGGGCAGGAAGCAACTGGAATCATCAGAAGCAGCGGTGCAGACAAGACGATGGCGCTATTGGCAATGAGGAACAGCAAGATGTGGCTTCTGCTTCACAGCAGCAGTACATCTCGGCTGGTTGAAACTAATTCTAGCTCTGCTCTAGGATGGTAAAACAATGTGCCATTCTTATTTGTTGATTAAGCATACCAGCTCTGTCTGGTGAGATGAATTAACGTTTATGTATTAAACCTGATGCCACATGAGACAAGCAACAGGTACATCTAAGAAGAAAGGTTATTTTTCTGTGCTTTGAATGGTTGAAGGATGAAGGTTCAATAGTTGACAGATGTATAGATTAGGTTGTTTGGGTTAAGATGAGGTTACTTAAGTTCTCAGGGTTAATAAACATTATGATGTCAATTATTTTACTGCGCAATGCAGTTATCTGCCACAATGTGTGAGCAAACGATGATTGAAGAAACGAAGTTTTGATGACATTCTTCCTACAAACAGGCATAATTACAACGGCTCATCGGGACATGCTGAGATCAGCACAGTAGATAAATTTGATGCGACTGTCCGTAGATTATATGATTTATGCGAAGTAAATATAAGGAGAACAGATGGGGATGAGAATGACCTGATCCCCGTCCCCGTCGCGAACATGAGCACGGTCTGCGCGACGTCTGGCGGATTTATCTTGTCGAGGGCGAACCCGTCCCCCGTGACGGCGCCGAGCTCCACAATATCCCCGTCTCGGAGGGTGCAGAGCCGCTCCGCGGTGGTCCCCGGCACGGTTTTGACGACGAACTCGAACCGGGGCCCCCCGCCGGGAGGCGAGGCGATGGCCATGAACGCCGGCTTGAGCTCCTCCCCGGCAGAGGAGGGTACGCGGATCTTGAGGTACTGCCCCGGGGTCGTGTACGAGTCCACGAGGTCCGCGGCGTCGGAGAGGTCGACGACGAAGTGGGAGATGGAGCCGTCGGCGGTGGCGGCGCTGACGGCGGAGACGGGCACAGGGGTCCAGAGGGCTGCGTCCTGCTTGACAGCGTAGGCCGTGCTCAAGGAACGGAGGCGGCTGCGGAGGAAGGGGGGCGTGCGCATCGGGAGCGGAGAGGCGGAGCAGGACGGGCGGGCACGAAGGGCGAATCGGGGATGCATCGGGGCCGCAGAGACGGCGGCCGCGGCGGCCATTACGACGGCTTGGGGCGGGGGAGTGAGTCGGACGTAGTGTCGGGCTGGAGACGGTGGGAGGCGCCGGCCGAGAAAGCTGGACAACGGATAAAAGGGTCGTGCGCCCTGGCTGCCGTTTTATGGGCCTCTTTGGTTGATGCTTCAAAAGCAGACAAAAAAAAGTGCTGCTATATGGGTGCCTAAAGTTGGCCCTGCAGCCCGGCACGGCCCGGTGGCCAGCGGGCTTGGGCCGGCCCGGCCCAAGGCACCAAGCCATGCCTGGGCCGTCACCTCGGCCGGTGGCACGGCACGGGCACAGCCCGGTGCAAAGAGGCGGCCCGGTGGCGGCCCGGTGCCCCAACGGCTTCATTTGGCCTAGCAAGGGAGGCGACCCACGGCCGACCCACCCCGCCATATATAAGCCGCTGCCCACGCCTCTCTCTCCATCCCTAACCCTAAGTCTCTAATCCCCATTCCTCCCCGCATGCGCTCTGCTTTCGCTTCATTTTCGCTCTCTCTCGCGATCAAGCGATTCGCGCCACCGCATTCCTGGCTCTCCATCGACCATCGTCGTCCGTCCTCTCTGGCACCGGTGACCTCACCCGCGCTCCTCCACGTCGCACTGAGTTCGCTAACCCCGTCTCCTCCCTCCTTTTCCTCTCCTGTTTCCTCTCGCTCTCGCTCGGAATAGGTGAACCATGTGAGTTCGTGTTCATGTCACTCCCTCCTCCCCCACCTCGCCGTCGATTCTAATCAATGTCTGTCTCATCCTCTGGCTGGCTCGCTGGCTTCATCTCTGGCATCGGGCTCCGGGAAAGCAGGTTCGTCACTTTTTCTAACTCTAGATCTGCTCTTCTATGCTCTGTCTCTCTCTGATCTCTGTCTCTCAAGTGTCATCTCTCACTCTTCTTCTTCTTTGCGTGCAGGTTGGTGTCTGACGCCGCGTCTTCCTCCTCTGGAATAGACATGGCCAGGCCACCAAAGCGCCCGTTGAGGGACGATGCTAGAGCTGCTGGAGGTCGAGGTCGTGGACGGCTGTCCGGCTCGTCCGTGGGTGGTTCTTGGTTCCGACCGCAACGCTGGGAGGATCAAGCATCCCCGGCGACGGGCGAGGACCAGCGCCCGACCGGACGACAATGGAAGTCGAGGACGACGACGACCTAAGTGATGATGCAGCCGGTCTGTTCGGCATCGACCTCGATGACGGCTGTAACACCCCGGTGTTATGCAAGCATTTAGGCACTGCAAATCATGCATATTATGCATCATCAAGCATCCTAATCATACATGCCTAATCATGTAAATAATAACTGAAATAATGCTTTGAAACATATGAAACATGCTCGTGAAACATGAATGTTGCATACACTTGTTTAGAGTTATTTTTGCCCTAATTATACTTGCTAGGCTAATAAAACATGTTTGGCTATAATTGTAAATCATCTAGAATTATTTAGCACAATTTTTGGAGCAAAGTTTGTATTCAAACTTTTGACAAAATATGCTTTTGAAATTATTATTGAAAATGGTCAAAAATCCTCCCTATTTAGCTTTTACTTCCCAATTCAAAATCTATGCAAAATTTTTAGTTGGTCCCTAAAAGCAAAGTTATAGAGAATAAATTTTTGAGCAACTTTTATTTTTGGGCTAAAGTTTGAAACTGCTTTGAAAAAGTTCAAAAATTCATTTGAATGAATTTGGGAGAGAAAAGAATTTGAAAAAGATCATTTTTCCTTGAATGGGCCTCGCGCCTCGCTTTTGGCCCACCAAGACAGCCGGGCCCGCCTACCTCGCGCCAAGGCGCTCTGCTCCCGTCAGGCGCTTGGCCTGCCTTTTCTTGATTGCTTGCCTGATCAGTGACATGGCCATCTTGCTGGCGAAAGCACGCCATGGCAGCTTGCAAGACCGCCCCAGCGCGCCCCTCTGTCGGCTACTACACTTGGCCAAGGCGTCGCCTCCCCCTCCTCCATCTCATTTTCTCTCTCGCTCGGTCAAGAAGAGTAACGGCAGCGAAGATGCTGCTTTCGCCGCCACCGCCATGTTGCCTGCCGGGAATCGGCTCGCCTTGAAGCCACCCTTGCCGCAGAGGGCGCTCCATCTCCAACAACCGCCTCCACCTCGCGCGAGCTTGTGCTCGTCTCCGTTCGACGTGGTAAGGCTTGAGTCGGCCGCTATTGCTTTCGCCGAACACGGCCGTTCTCGCCGGGAGCAAAGACGGCTCCGTGGATCTCCCTTCTCGCTCCCTTTTTCCTTCCGTTTTTGCAGCGTTAGCACCGCCTTGCCCATGAACCTCATGCGCGCGCCTCCTCGTGCTCTCCTGCCGTGGCGGAGTCGGCCAGACGAGCGAGCTCCTTCCGAGCTCCTCGAAGCGTTCTTTGGCGCATCGGGTCCGCCTCGTTTGGGAGCCTCAGTCGTGACGGCCCCTGCTTTCGGCTACCGACGCGTGGGCCTAGATTGACCACAGGTCGCCTTGGCAAGACACCTCTGAGTGCACTGCACCGGGTACACCTAGCAGTTTTGGGTCGGTGGAATTTCAGTTTTAAAGAAAATGATTTCAAAAATTGATTTAAAAAGCTTGTAAAATGTATATCTCAAGTTATATTGCTCCAAAATTGATGAAACAAATTTTGTTGTGTTTCTTGTCACCAAATCTACATGATAAAAATATTGCATGTCATTTTTGAGATACTTTAATGTAGGGCTTTATTTAATTCTTGATATTGATGATATCTTGTGAAAGGTTTAGTAAATCCTATATGTATCAGAAAATTATGATTTCAATTTGGTTGATCTATTCTTGAGATGTACTTTCTGTGAAAAATATATGCCATGCATGTCTTGTAGAAAAATTATGAGGTATAGTTCAAGTGCCTTTAATGACTGATTTTTGTTATTTTTGCTAGAGAGCAAAATTTGTATAAAACATGCATGTGATAATTTTTGTACAGTGATTGTATGCTATGAAGATCATAGAAAAATACTAAATCTGTTGTTTGACACTTTATATAATACAAAGTATTTTCATGCTCATATTTAGGTCCAAGCTTGTCATTTTTGTGTAGGCTATTCCACTTATCCAAATGCTATAAAAATTTGATGGTAGACTACTTAGGGTAGTACTGTGCTATGGTAATTTTCTAAGATTTTTCTATGCTATAAAAATAGATATTGCTATTCAAACCTATTATTAATTAGGGTTTAATCAAATGTTGCTTTATGCATGATTAAGAAATTAGTGAAGCTTTGGTGTATCTTTAAAGCATTTAATGAGATGTGTTGAATTAGCATATTAGTAGTAGAAGAGAATGCAGTAGATGACATGTGCTTGTAGTACATGTTCTTGGATGATGTTGACTACCTTGTATGAGATTTGTATTATACTCTCCCCATTGAAGCGAATCATGCTCATCTACCTTGCATGCAAGCATATTCATTGTGTTCATTTCATCCGATGCACCTTTTGCATAAGCACTTACGCACCTGCATCATACAGGATCGCAAACCGAGAGCCCGGTCGTCGTACGCGAGGAGCCTGAGGAGCAGCTCGAGGTGCAGCCGCAAGAAGTGATCGAAGCAGACGAGGAGGACGTTGAGGAACTTCCGGAGTGCCCCGATCACCGCCCGAGCTCCTTCGAGAGAGGCAAGCCCTGGAGCATTTTTCTCCCCGGTTTGCGATTATTAATTAATGCTTTACTTTAATTGATGCATTACGTTCAGAAGTTGTTTGCAACCGTTGCTGCATTATACCTTGTTTACCTTTGTTATACTATATCCTTGTTACCCTGGTATCCGCAGTCGAGTCAATGCTTAGCTGGCTTAGACCGGTAGAAGTCGGGTGATTTCCTGTCACCTGCGAGCTATAGGTGATTACATGGATCTGCTCAGATAACTATGTAGTCATGGTATAACTAAGTGTTAATTTGAAGTTGAGACCAGACGGAGACTTACAGGGTTTTGGACTGTAGTGCTTTCCATCTGTGTTGATTAAGGACCGACCGTTGTTGGGCCTCGGGTCATATTGAACGCATGCCTTATATTTAGCTGGCCAAATAACGTACCTTTCGACCGCGAAGCTAGGAGATTATTCGGGCCAAGTGGATTACCCGCAGCGCACTGTACCGGAGCAGGCGTGGTAGGACACGGGGGCGCGATGACAAGACCGAAAGGCAGTCGGTCGGCCCCCGGGTACATGTGGTTCCTGGCAAACTCGAAATTTTTCCTGGATAGTTGACTCGGTGACCGATACCTCACTTTAGCGGGTGAGTGAGGTTTGTGTAAGGAATAAATTACCAGCTGGTTAATAATCGATTTGAATCGCCATCGTTCACTGGATAGTGAACACTTGACTTGAGTTACTTCATCGTAGTAATGTTGATGGAACACTTAAACAGTTATAATGGATATGACATTATGAAAGTTGTTAATGATTATTGGTTATCATTATTTGCTTAATCACATGCTTGCTCTAGTATAGGTGCAAATGTAGTCGACAGGTTAATAATAATTAACTTGACAATAATGCTTTTGGAAAGGTTCTTGAAATGCTAAAAATGCCTTTTTGCAAATAAGTCGGCTACCCTACTATAAAGCCCTTCATAATTCTTGGTGTCACTTTATTTTCGGTTATGTCGGATAAGTCTAGCTGAATACCTTCTCGTACTCAGGGTTTTGTTCCCACTTGTTGCAGATGGGCAAATGTATGACGGCTATTGTATCAACTGCCTTTATCCTGCAATGGGTGATGCTTAGGACCATGGGCATGGTCATTCCTTATGTCTTATCTAATGCTTTTGTTGGAGATGATCATCAGCTGGCACTGTATTTGAACTCCGTGTGAGTGTGTGTGGTTTTGAACAAATGGCTTCCGCTACTTCTATTTGAACTTGTGTTGTAAGAACTATGTTTAAACTCTGATGTACCTGTGATGCGAACTTTTATGTAATATGTGATGGTGACCGCTAAACTTATTACGATCTTGGCTGGTATGTGAGTTGGTTTGAAATCCTTCATGATTTCACGGACTATCGGGTTATACGGGCTTAAGTTTGCTAAATCGTCTGCTCTGGCGGGTGATTTTCTTACTTAATTTCGTATAATTGGTCGGTTCTGTTACAACGGCAACCAGCCCATCGATCTCGATGGCGACGACGGTGATGGTGGAGTTGAGGTCTCCACTGACACTCATGGTACCTCAACCACCTCTGGTAAGAAAGTTTCTACTGTTTGGGATTACTTCCATGAGATTAAGGAGAATAAAATTCGAGTTGCTGCCATATGTAAACATTGTCAAGCGCGATACACTGCTAGATCGTCTGCTGGCACTGGCCATTTGAGACGGCACATGTATTCCTGTATGAGAAAACGTAATCATGCTAGTATGGTCCAGTCTAAGCTTGCTCTGAATCCTGATGGTTTGAAAAATTGGGTGTATAATTCTATGCTTGCTCGCACTGAGTTGTGCCGTTTGATTACTAGGCTAGACCTTCCTTTAAGGATAGGTGAGACACAGGCTTGGGAGGATTACATTAAGCGTGCTCATAATCCTCTGTTTGAGAAGGTTTCTAGGCAAACCACCACTAGAGATATGTGTAAACTTTTTGATGAACAACGTGCTATGCTTATGAAATATGTGTTGCCTGCTGTATCTTCTGTTTCTTTGACATATGATATTTGGTCTGGTAATGCTAAGGAGGATTATATTTCTGTTGTTGCTCATTATGTTAGTGCAGATTGGGAGTTATAGAAAAAAGTTGTTGGTCTTAGGCTGATTGATGTTTCACATTCTGATGAAAATATTGCTGATAGGATTTCTAGTGTGGTTGAGGAGTTTGGTTTGATTGACAAGGTTTTTTCTGTGTCTCTAGACAATGCTTCTGCTAATTCTAGGGCTTATGAGATTTTGCAACCTATGTTCTTTGGTTATTTGGGTTCTTATCCTGCACCTACAAGAGATGATCCTAACAAGGTGCAGTACTTGCTTGTGTATCAGCGCTGTGCATGCCATATCATTAATCTGATTGTTAAATCTGGCATGAAGAGGTTGAAACCTTATACTGAAGATTTCAGAACTGCAATAAGTTTTTTAAATTCCTCTAATCAAAGAATTGCGTTGTTTAAGAACTACTGCACTGCTCAGGGTCTTAGACCTAGAAAGTTTGGCTTGGATATGGATGTTAGATGGAATTCTACTTATTTGATGCTCAAACACTTGCTGCCATACAAGGAAGTCTTTCATGTGTTCATTACCTCTAATTATGGTTCTACTTTGTTTATTGCACAGCATTGGTATGTTGCTGGACAAATAATGATATTCCTGGAATTCTTCTATAATTTCACTGTTGTCCTGTCTGGTGTTTATTATCCCACAGCTCCACTTGTTTTGCACCATATGCTTGACATGGCTGAACATTTGCAAAATGCTGAAAGAGATGCTAATTTTAGAATGATTGCTACTCCTATGAAGCTTAAATTGCTTAAATATTAGGAGAAAATTTCACTGATTTATTCATATGCATTCATTCTTGATCCTAGAGCTAAGATGAAAGGATTCTTTAACGTGCTTGAATTGCTTGGTAAGGCAACTGGATGCATTTATAGTGTATACTATGGTGATGTGAAAGATGAATTCTATAGATTGTTTGCCAAGTATGAACAGAAATTTGGTGCAGTTAGGTCTCAGAGAGTTTCAGTGCCTTCAGCTCATACTGGTAAGACAAAACAGGCATGGAAAAGGATCTTTGGATGTCCTGGTGAATCCCCTGTCGGTTTCTCCTCATCTTCATCTACTCCATCTGCTGTTGGTGAGCTCAAAGCTTACTTGGACAGTGACCCTGTCACATGTTATGAGGAATCCTTTGACATACTCCTCTGCGGGCATGACCACAAGCTAACCTATCCAATCCTATCTATTATGGCTCGAGATATCATGTCCATCCCTATATCTACTGTCTCTTCCGAGTCTTGTTTCAGCTGTACATCCAGGATACTCGAAGACCGACGGCGACGCTTGTTGTCTGAGCATGTGGAGATGCTCACCTGCATCAAGGACTAGGAGCAAGGTGCAAGAAGGGAACAACATACACCTGAGGACCTGGACCTAGAGGAGGCATTCAAGAACCTCTTCCTCGATGAACAAGGCGAAGGCAGCGACAGCGGCAGCGGCAGCGGCGGTACTGCTGGTGGTGGATAGAAGAAGAAGAAGAGAAGAGGAGAGGTAGTCACTCACTCAACTGAAACTTCCATATTGCTTATTTACATTCAAGTTCACTAACATTGCTTGCTTCTATACAATTTTGCAGGTACTTTTGGTGTGACAGAGTGAGACAGTGAGTCACTATGAATGTTGCCACTGATGTTGGCAGTTGGCTATTGTAATAGGATAGAACTTTTGCTGTTGTGAACTCACTAAGTCACATTGTCACAATGACTTTGCCACTGATGTTGGCTATTGTAATAGGATAGAAGAACTAAGACTTTGACACTTTAGAGCTGGCTGTACTTTTTTTTTTCTTTCTAGGGTTTCTTACAAGGGTGAGTTTTACTTAGAAAGGTTTTTAATGAGGCAGCATTGCATAAAACAGCTCATATTCATATAATGATATAATCTTGTCTTTTATCCCTTGTCCTTGTGTACTGAGTTGTGAGTTTAAGACTTGTGTCTTGTGAGTTTGAATTGTGATTGTGAAATGTGAATCCTGTGATTTAGAATTCTGAGAATATGAGTTTTGAATTTGATGTGAATCTAATGTGAATCTGGTGGTTTTGAATCTCTAAGTTATGAATCTGATGGTAAAATCATGTTGAAAATGATCAAGTCCTTAAAGACTTAGTTATTTTTACAGCCGGGCTATGGGCCGGCACGGTCCGGTGAAAATGGTCGTGTCCAACGGGCGGCACGGCACGGCCGGCATGGTGGCCCGATGAGGCACGACGCCACGTCGGGCCAGCACGGCCCGATGGCCATCTATATGGGTGCCCAAAACTTAATGAATTGGAGTTAAAAAAAACTTAGGGCACGTTTAGATCCTTAATTAAATTTATTCTACTAATTATAATTTAGACATAGATTAATTAAGCTAATACAGTTGTATATGAAATATATTTATATATTTGTTGTCAGGCATACAAGGGACATACTTATATATTACATTTCTATTATAGGGAAGTGGGTTGAAGAGTGTGCTATAAGTTAGAGCGTAGAATTATAGCATAGTGATCTATAGAATTATTTTTATCTCCCACCCGATGAATTTGAGATATGCTTATTTGTGAGTTTGAGAAAGTTATGGAATGTCAAATTCCAAGCCAAATAGCCTAATCCGTTTAGTAGATCTCAATTTCTCCAAAATAAAGGGATCCAAACGGCCCATTAATGAATTGGGTACGGGCAAATTTACTTATACGTTAATAATAGGCAAAAATTCTTATCTATTGGGTGGTATGATTGTGCACTATCTTCATTTGACACATATATGATTTTTGTAAGACATCAAGCGTTTATACATGATTATATTGCCGTTGAAATTTTATATTGTTTTTTAACATCTTAACCACTTCAAATGAAAAACTCTAAACTATAAAATTTTATATCTCATTGAGAGCTACAACTTTCGTGTAGAAAGTATCTTTATTTCACACCTTACAAAAATGATATAATTTTTCTAAGGTGACGAGCTTTTGAACGCGATTAATATGATGCTGAAACTTTATATTATTTTTTAGCATCTTAACGACCTCAAATAAAACAACTCAAAGCTAGAAAGTTGTAGATTTCGTTGAAAGCTACAATTTTCATATAAAAAACATCTTCATTCGAAATTTTATAAAAAAAATATATTATTTTTTAAGATTGAATCTTGTCGGGGTCGCTGCACCCAGGATTTCCACCTGGACATCTCTGTCCACGGTAGCAAATCATACCGATCCGATACATGTGGCATGGTAGCGTGTTTTTGCCACGTCAGCATGTTGGTGTGGCCAAAAGGGTTAGAAATAGAAATAAAAAGTAGGTGAGATGATTTTTAAAGAAAAATTTAAAAAGGTTAAAAATAAAACCTTGGCCAGGGTTGAAACATTTCCGGTAAGCTCTGAACATGTACCGTTGATTGTTGAATGGGTCTCTGATAATTGGCTAAAGCGTCGATCTTTTTGCAAGTTGAATGTGCATGATATGGAATCTAAAGATAGTGTGTACAATATCTGAGTTACCTTTGGCACGGAAAACTGCACATGTGTTGTTTGCCTGCATGTTGGCACCAAATTTCCTTGCCACAAAAATTTTTAGAATAGTTTTGTTTTTGCCACAATAGAATTCTCAGAATTGACTCTTCCTCTTTTGTGTTTGCACAGGTTTCATCTTCGAGATGAGAGACCAACCTCGCTGCTGATAGATCAACCTCAGAAAGTTCTAAATGAAACGTGTCACATCACTGATTATAGAGTAGTTGTGATATTCCCTACTCGGATGGCGTCAAACCTGTTTTTTTTTTTTTGAGAGTGCTCATAACTCACTCTCTTATTTCTACCCTGAACTAGTGATACAAAAAAGAAGAAGATGTATTTGATGAAAACTGAAAAATAGAACATTTACATCACATCCTCTTGTTTTTTTCCTTGCTATTTTGTGCGTGCGAATATACGATCATCTTGATGTTGCCAAGATTAAAATATCTGTTAATTCGACATTTTGCTGCCAAGTAGTAAGACGCGATAGACACAAGAAAGATCGGATTATTTTTACCAAAACATTTGTTTGATGTTTGGTGACTAAAACTATAATTAGAACTTTTACATCACATTTCAACGGTTGAAAAAACACTCACTCACATATGCTACAAATGTCAAAACATGTAGCAAAACATCATCCAAGTGCATATTAGACGAACCTCAAGCATCTGCTTCGGGAACTCCAAAATAGAGTTGCTCCATGATAAAGTTAATAGAATATAGCTTATTTTGGTGAAGTAAGTAGTTCCAAATAAACCAATACTTTTACCACGGTGCTTAAGGATTCTAGTGGTCTAACAATAAGGTGTTTGGTTTGTGAAATGGAGTGGTCCATCTTTATCTCACTCTCTAGTATTTTGTTTGGTTTGTCCAATAGAATGAGTAGATCCATCACCATTCCATTCCTCACAACTTAATAAGTACTGGTACGAAGAATTTGGTTATTTCACTAAATTTTCAGCGTGTTTGGTTTAAGGACCCACTCCATTCGGCGTGGGTGAGTTCGGCATCCGTTGTTGCGAATTCCACGAAACCAAGCAGCTCTGCACATTAGCCTGCGACAATGATGGACGAGATCATTTTATGACTTACACCAAATAATTACACAGGTTCGGATCACTCCACGACCGGATGGTGCCGCAAACCAAACGTGTCATTAAAGAACGGACTCATGATACATCACTCAATTTATAATGAATTAGTTTCTCAAACAAATACACCTCAAACATCGGGACCGCTCTAGGCAGGCAGGTACAATGCGATAAAGCTTGAGCAGAAGAAAGAAAATACTAATAGTGAGTACGCACGCGCTTAAAAGAGTGGTGCCGATCCGAAATGCGTGTCGGAGAGCCATGCTTCCGTCCGATACGATAAAGCGAGAATAAAATCGGACATGGATAACCCGGGTCCTGTTCACATTGGATAACCCGGGTTTTATATATGCTGAGTGAGGTTAAAACAGTGGTTATTGATCAATGAGGCGCGCCATCTTTGTTTGAAACCTACAGAGAATAATATTTATTTTAATGAAAACACCTCAAAAGAAAAATATTTGCTAATTAAATAACTGCTTTTTTAAACGGGTCCAACTAATTAAAATCGAACCAGCTAATCTTTATATATATAAATAGCTATGAGTAAGAACGGGCACGGACTTATATACACAAGCTTACATTTTATATCGATTCAGACACGTGTAGTATTTCGAGAGAGAAAAAAAAAATCTGTCCAAATCGAACACGGGTTGTTCACATATCACACTCAGCACGCGGGGCAGCGGGGGGAAGGCGTGGGCTACGGGTCCGGCAAACAACGACGCGTTCGTCACAACTCTTCACAAGCTGACGATTCGTCATCTGACTCTGATCAGTGCGACATGGCTACAATCACCACCAGACAAAAATGAGAAATGGTGCCAGCATCACAGTTTACTGAGTAGTACATTTATTTTCTAGGGTAACACGGTTGCAAATTAAAAAGGATAGGGTATATAGGGAGAAGTGGAAGGCCTTTTCCATTTCTTTTCCTTAATTCTGGATGGAAAGAAAAGAACGCATCCTTTCATTAATTAGTTAATTTATTAACGTGTGTATGCATGGATGGCATCATGTCATCATCATTTCTAAATTAGCATACCCTTAATCTCATGCGTAATGTCCCCATGATTAGAGAGCGTTTTATGACTTCGGATCTCCCTTTTTACCGGCCTCTGACTTGGACCGAGGATGGAAATCTGCCATGGCCAAGGTCGATTCATCTAGATGATGATGAAGTTGGGAGAGAGTAGTAGTGGGTTTCGTGTTGGAGTCTGCTTATGCTGAGTGAGGTTAAGGGCAGTGGTTATTGATTAGTGAGGCGCGCCATCTTCAATTTAACAACGAAACCTACAGAGCTAATATTTATTTGCTAATGATTCCTCAAAAGAATATTTAGTTGCTAATAATTAGCTTGTTTGGATCCAAACGGGTCCAACTAATTATTAGATAACTACTCACTTGTTGGGCAAAACCAGCTAATAGGTATCTATAGCTAATATTAGCTATGAGCTATTAGCTAGCAAAGTATTAACAATCAATTAATGGATCCAAATAGGGCCTTAATTTACCACTATGCACTAACTTTCTGTGAAACCCTTGCATGATTAAAGTAGTGTGAGATTAGGGAACGTTTCAGAACTAAAGTTGGTGGCGATGGCGTAGGATCTGGGTGGTGCAGAGCAGGCTACAGTTCCCCTTTTCTGAAGAAGAATATTGCATCAGCTAGCATTTCCTTGCGGTTACCTGAGACGATCAATGCGTACATTCAGCATGGCATGGATGATCTGCAAATTTCAGGCCATGCTTCATTGCTTCAGATTGGACGGTACGAGTGCAACCTCCGATCCGTCAGTGTGGGACTACATGTCCTCCATCGGCAAGAGAATGCCATAGGTAGCAAAAGCCAGTGGCTAGCTGCACATTTCATCTAAAGCCTCATCATCTAGTGCGATAGTGATGATGATATGCCTTCTTATCTTTGAAATCTTTGTTTTTTGAATTTGCTTTGGTTTTCAAGAGAAACTATCTACTAAAAATTGAGCAACTTGGTTAGTGCAACAACAAGTGCATGCACAATTAATGATAAGTAACTTGAAAGAAAAATGAAAATTAAAAGAAAAGTTAGCTAGCTCACAAAATGATTATCAAAGTTTGCTTGCTAAAATGGAAATCATGTGCAAACATTGTGATGAGCTAACAACCAAAGTTGCTAATCTTGAGGCCGTAAAAATACCCCCCACCAAGGCATCTAAAAGAAATGACATAATTAAAAAGGATGCAACTAACTCTTGCAATGATTTATGTTTAGACTCACTTTTGTGCAACCAAGCTTGTGTTGAGAAAGTGATTGTAGATACATCCACACAAGAGGTTGCAAAAAGAATGAGCAACTCAACAAGAAGTAGCTCACCTCACCAAGGACTTGTCAAGATACCTTGATCCACACCTGTGACTGTAAGCTAGACATGGCATGGTGACAAACCTACCTACCTAGCTTAAATACTTGGTACCACAACACACATGCACATACCTTTCGATCCTGACAAATATCGAGATCATCGAAGATCATGAACTAGTAGAATGTATCTTCATAGCTTTCGGGAGTTTGTTATATATCACAACAAACCTTTCTGTACATCAGTACATGGCTCCAAGCAGATGTTTCTTCCGCTCGTCTTCTCTTGCGTTGCGTGCAGTCTATCTATTAGTATTTTTGAAGAACAATGCAGCCCACTTTCTTCTCTTGAGCCATTTTTACTACTGTGACTCTCGATCAGAACGTGAATTTCCTGCTGCTTGACCTGTTTGTTTTTCCACTTTCAAGTTCCAATGTTCCAAGCGCGACTCCTCATGATCTGACAGCACTGTTTCAAAAAAATCTGTTTTGCTTGAAACAGGGCTATCAGAATCTGCCCTGTTTTGAGCACTTTCATTGAGATAGACAGATTTTGCTCCACAGACTACAGAGAACAATCCAACTGTAGTTAAGTACGCATTGAGTACAAGAGATTGCATCACTCGAGCTAAAGTATAGGTAGCCTTTGAACAATCTGTTGCAGCCGAAGTTGTTGATGATAAACAAAAAAAAAGGCACTTACCACATTGTCTTGTAAAACAGTGCTGCCAGATCAAGAAAGAGGTTGTTAGGCTGATAGTTTCTGCGGCTCATAAGCCGGCTGAAGCTAATTTGTTGTGAGAAAAACATTATCCTATGGCTGATACAGACAACCCTTTGGGAATAGAAACGTCTGTCATCAATCGCATCTTTTTTCAATCACAGATAAGCAATTCTATCACAAACATACCTTAGCTTAGCTTGCCAATCTTTAGGATCTCAGCATTAACAGCCAGACAAAACAAATATGCCTTATTTGGTACGGCTTCTCTTTAAAGATTTCTCTTTTTTCTATAAATACGGCTCGTCCTACTAAACTGTTTGGTAGGACTCCTCCGCAGAAGCAAGAGAGGAGCCCTACCATAGCTTGATGTGATTTTGGCTAGCAAATTTGATTCAGTAACTTGCTAATTGTAACTACAGGTGTTAGTATAATTTAAGGGTTCGCTTTGGATGTAGAAATTCACAGGAATTAGAGAGATTTTTTATTTCACATAAATAAATAAATAAAAAGCATCTAGCGTTCCAAACAGGACCTATGGGTAGTTGGGCCCGGCTCAAGTTATGCCTGGTTGCATTAGTTTTGGCCGTTCCAAACAGGACCTATGGGTAGTTGGGCCCGGCTCAAGTTATGCCTGGTTGCATTAGTTTTGGCCCACCACGTGTTACCTTAGGCCCGGCCCTAAAAACAGATTAGTTAAGCCCGGCCCTGGAAGGTCTTTAGGCGTTGCATTTGGAACTTTTCTTTTGGCAGTTCTCGGGCAGGCTAGGCTTGTTTTGCTAGCAATTCCTGCGTGGGCTTACTTAATTAGTTTACTGCGTGGGCCTAAGCAATTCGCAGCACAAAACAAAATCTTGGCCACTTAAACATTGCTGCGTGGGCTTACTTGATTTCTTCATCATCATCCATCATTGATTTTGCAATACTATATAGTAGAAACTGATTGATCTCGTTTCAAAAAAAAAAAAAAACTGATTGATCCGCGTATAGGACGGAGCCTATATTTTTGCTCAGGCGATGGCGTGTATGGCATCCAAAACATACAAGCAGTGCCATAGAAATGAGGATGTTATCAAACTAAAAGAAAGATATAATTATACATACATATATAGGCATGTGTTAGCTAAAAAAAGTGCTTCCTAATGAACATATATAGGCGACGTTTGTGCAATTATCTAGTATGAGCTTAGTTGCATGAATCATGATAGTTTATGATGCACAAATAAAGTTCAATCGCACTAGTATTGTACATGTGCTGCTCACCTACAGTTATGACCAAACCAGGTGACAATGTCTGAACCAGCATCCGCAAGATGCAACATGTGTGGTTGGCTATAGCCTCCTTCGTCAATCGTCATCATCGGAGTGCGCACCTCTTCGCACGACAGACTCACACCTCGTGTGGATGGATTGTGTAGTTAACTGAATTATATGCAAGAAAAATTGTGTGCCCCACTCGCACACTGCATGACCTTTTATTGTGCGTTTCTTCGTTCCAACTTCAGGTAGAACTCAAGTTGGGTCAATATACCCAAAAGATACAGCATCAATTCCAAACTTATAAACCGAGGAGACGAATCTCCAAGTTTCAAGTATGGTCGGTAGTAAACTCATCTAAGACATATAGGAGATTTCCACTGGTACAGAAATGACGTATGGATGGTATTACCAGAAAGTAAAAATATTTCTTTTGGGTAAATGATAAGGTAAACTAATTACATTGGGTAAAATGTAAGGTGAACCTATCGGTAGATATACACAATTTCAGAACCGGTATACATGACACTGTTCAGATGAATTGTCTCTACAATGGACCACCTCCAATTCTTGTTTGAGATGGCATGGTTTTCCCTAACCTTTGATTTAGACCAACGGGGGCCTTATGCACATGAAAATTAATTATTGATGAGAGAACAAAATCCTAAACGGAGCTCATATGACGATCGGAATGAATATGTTGGAGGACTCTACTTGAGTTGCCACAACGGCAAAACCCCTGGGAGCAATCTAAGATGCTGACGTCTCTGCGTCTCCATTATCAGAATTCGATGAACCGCCTCCATTGGCCATCTCAGTATCGCCATCACTCTGACCCATGAACAGGTCTGCCTTGCTACGCCTTAGCGACCCAACTTTCCTTTGTTCTAGAGCAAAAGAAATGAGCATATGTTATGAGCAACGTTTAAGCCACAAACAGTTAGCAATGTTTAAGCCGCAAACATTAAAATGTAGCAATTTTTGGGTCTTACTTTTGCTGGTTATCGTGTTGCGAGTCACTGCTAAGAAGCCCTCCCAGGTGTACTTCCGTAGTTCCTGCTTCTCTTCCTCAGAAAGCTCAAAGTTTGGCTCCCTTCCACACATAAAAGCAGCCCTGCGCAAAATTCAACTTGTTCAAATCTGGTGATTCATGGTGAATCATTAGTTATGCAACAAATCATGCATCCTCATCGTATCAAAGCAACATCATTTGATCTTGACAGAGATACAATCAATGTCACATATCGGCATATTGCTCGTATCCCTTAAACCAAATTAAATTAAGAATCAAAACAAGTAAACAATAATAGAGGCAACATTTACTTCAGAAATCAGGCAATGAGAGAGCCTAACAAAGAATGATAAATAAACAAATCTGTATGGCGCAATCAGAATTGGTAGGCTTGGTGAGAAGCCAAACCACTGAACAGTAAACTCTGTGACATGTTGGAGCATATATGTTTTACCTGGGGAATACGGAGAGCTAACTTTACAGATGAAATAGATAGATTTTATGCATACATGTTTCTTTCTTTCTTTTTTTTTCTCAAACACGCAGCCACAATGACTAATATAGCTTCTTGTGTTGCCGAAAAGAGTACAAAGCAGGAAAAGGTGAAAACATAGTGCAAACACTTGTGTTTAAAGGTGTGCAGATTTGAACTATAGTTAATGCATGCATATAGGTAATATCTGCATGTCATAACTCATAAAAAATGAACTAACTGGAGTTCAGATTGAACAACAGAAGGATATACAGTTGGATATTAATGAGAATTAACACAGAACAGCATTATATGATCTTATTTAGCTAGTCAAAACATACTATGCCAGCTGGCTAACTTATTACTTTGAACACCATCTGGGTAAATCAGATTGCATCAAGATGCTATGAGCATTAGCTTGTGTTGGGAAAAGGTAAAAAGTTAGGTAAGAATGGTGGAAATTTTGTGGTCAAACAGAGGTGTGCAGTCATAGTCAAGCTAATACCTATCATAAAGCCGGGCTGCTTCGTCCTGTGTCCCAACAGTACCCAAGTGAATCTGTTTCTTGTCAACTTTTATGGCAGCCTGCCATTTCATATTTTTGAAATAAACCCCCCTCATAATGCATGGCTCTTGATCCACGTACTGCTTTCTTCTATGTCGTTTTCTGCGCTTGATTTCCTTGCCTGAAGTGATAAGGAAAAAAATGCAATTTTCTTATCAGCTGTGGAGTAAACTGTAAAGTTCAACTCAAGAGGATTAAGGAAAGACACACAAAAGAAAAGGTACAGGGAGTTCTTTAGGGAAAAGCTACAGGCCCTAACTAAACATTCCCAGCACAGCTATATAAGAAAAAATTGTCACACAAACATTTCCTATTGCAAATTATATTCTTTAAGGACACTTCAGAATGTGAGATGAAGAAAGCACAAGTTCTCTGAGATTTCCAATACAGAATTCTAGAATATCAACTTTAAGTACCATAACTACAAGTAATCTGGACTTTAAGTGAAGAACAAATGCTAATAATACAGAATAAGAATGAAGTATAGACCTGGATAGTACTGGGTTTTCTCTTCCTTTGAATCATCAGAACCATTTGAGGATTTTGTGAGCACATCAGAAGTCTTTGCCTGTGACAAAAAGGCAAATTTTGTTAAGAAAAATCATACTTGCCATTGTAGTCAACAAATTTTCAGTAAAGCTTGAAGCAGAATGCAGGTACTACACAAATGTCACTACAAAACTCATCAGGCTATCTTAAGGAGAAAAGGATACAGCACAAGCAGGTAACATCGACACAAACTGGGATATTTTTTTATTCCGTTATCTAGAAAAAAAAAATTGAGTGTGTGCAAATGTGCACCAATATACTCCTGCGCAAGATACTTCCTCAACATACAAAAAGTAATTATGCATACCAAGGGCAGTGGATGCACACTGAATGGCTTCACATTGGAGTGTGCAACTTCCACAGTTTTTTCATTTTCAATGGGCTTAGGAAGATCAACTGGCAATGAGTCTTTCCCTGAAACAAAAGCTAAACTCATGTGAGTACTCAAAACATATAGCCAACCTCTTTGTTGGTATAGATACGGAGATGATCCCAGATAAGGCTTTATACTTTTGTTCACTTAAAATATTCAGATAAGGCTTTATACTTTTGTTCCTTCAAATATTCTATCTTCTTTAGGTTCTAATTGTAGAGAAAAAGAATACTGACACAGTCAAGCACCTGAAATTTATGATTTTCCAACATACTTTTGGGCTGCTAGTTGGTTAGTGATTGAACCAAGTAAGGCCTTGTTTGGATGCATATGTATCCACCTCAACCCACATGTGTTGAAGTGGATTGGAGTGGAACTTAAACTAATTTCCACTCTAATCCACCTCAACACACGTGGATTGATGTGGATAAATATGCATCCAAACAAGGCCTAAAATAGTAAAAACCATGTAGCTTCCATCAGTAACTTATTAACACACATGTATTTATTTCCATGTACATTAAGGATTCTGCACGGGGTTTGTCTTTTTTTATACATTCATTCATATAGCAGGCTGTTGTATACTTCTATCCACACATGAAAGTTCAAACATATCTTTTGGAAAAAAAACTTCAATTAGAGCTAATTGCTGCTTGACCATATAAAAAGTATAGCTGGAATATCAGGACAATTAATATGGCCATTCTTAAAAGGAACAATGTTCACATAATTGTAAAGAAAAGTTATTTATTTCTTATCTGGTAGAAAACAGTTCTGAAACTCAAAAGAACAGATATATGACATAACCCTAAGAGGAATTCTCAAAAGCGTGACTAAAGTACAAATTCTGGTACAGGCAGCAATTAATTTACAACCAAACTTCCCACTTGGAAAACCTGCCCTCCTAATTTCCCATGGCCCTCATTCCTAATATAACATTAAGAAAGAACTCAGCCAGTGGGGAAAGACCGCACCCACGGTATTTCACTAAGAAGAGCTCAACCAGAGCCCGGCCGAGAAAGGTCGCGAAAGCTGGATCCCCTCATACATGGAGATGCCGCCCCCTATGGTTCAGGCCTTAACCTGTGTTGTGGACGTTTTTGTTGGGAAATCTTACACAGGCCGCAAGAAGACCAAGTCCACAACTTAAAGTGGTTAGCAGGCGGCTTGAGTGGTGCTAATTTGGATAGTTTGTTGCATGCAGTTCAGTCAATTGGCTAGGAGGAATAATAGGAAAGATGGGAGTGATTGTAGGGAGTGGATTAGCCTCGATGGCTATTTACTTGTAACCTGCATGGGCTTAGGGATCAAGCAAGAACTGAGTTGTTATGATCAGAGCCTCCCAGGGAGGGCGATCAGGGTCACATCCCTAGACCAGGGGAACTAGCGACTGACCTTTTTTACCCAGCCTGAAATTAACTCCCACAATGATTCATACCCAAGACCTGGGGTTCTAATATAACATTAAAAAAACTACTTAATTCAACTAAGCACTAACATGTATGTGGGAATGGGGAGTATTGAATCTTTTAACAAAAATTAGACTAAGCATGAAAAACAACTCTTAAAAACAGGAAAACATGCAACAAGATTCATTTTTTCATAATCGAAATGATCAAGTATAATGACAGATGTGCTATGCTACTTCATATACAGAAAAAAAAAGAAGTTCTTTTCATTTCATAACATAAATCCTCTGAGCAATTTTTACATCTTGGCAAGATATTTCAAGGCACTAAATGAGTTTCCTCTTACCAGAACAAAGACCCAATAGTCGACGCCGCCTCAAGCTAACCATACTTGAAATGCCACCTGCAGCAGAGTAAAAAATATGAAGAGATAATAAACAACTGCTAAATTCGAGACTAAAATAAGAACAAGAAAAAAAATCCATGTTTACGATGGCACTAACCATCATGTAGGCTAGAACACACACTAACAGCACTCGTGTTTTATATCACCCACATTGTTCAAAGATGCGAAACAATGATGTCTTGCCACATCAGTGCAGAGAGCACAAATAGGACTGCTGATATAGACATGCTTAATCGCTACATGCACTGTACAGTACAACCGAATTTCCATTAAAATGAGCATGCAAGGATAGTGGACACAAATGCAATATACATGCCAGAATAGGGTGAAAGTCTATACCTACCTATCAGCTTCTTAAATTGTGTGGCTACAAAGGAGAGACTACATCAAATCTTCAAACAAAAACACCTTTTTTTTTTGACAAAAATAAGGTCTTACATAAAAGACACAGGATATAATCACAAAAAAGAAGATGAAGCTATTTTCTATTTGCACAGGATAACAAACACAGATAAAGTTCCAACTCATTCATCCAGTTCAATGTATCCCACAACTCATGCGACGAGTGTTCTACCATCTCAACTGATCTTTGAATCACCTTGAAAAATGAGTTCACTCCATAGTAACTCAAATATCATAAGGTGCTGACAGCTAAATAAGCGGATCTTCATGCCCTAATCCTAAAATTCATAGTATTGATATAGGAGGCATATAGTCCAATTGAGTCAAATGGATTATCTGCAACCCCTGAGCATGAAAAGACTATATAGACACAGTAACCAACACGCATCCACAGTCACAAACCCCAACACTTCCATTTTGACAATCTGGAAGGAACTTCACATATAATGCAGGCCCAGAACGGCAACAGATGACCAGTATTGGTGACAACAGACCAATTTTTCAAAATGCCATCCTACTGCACCTCATTTGTGAAAAGAGTCCCGTTCCTACCACATGGGGGTACTAGTCCGATTAAGCAAAACTCAATGGGAGAGAACCTAAATGCAGTAAAGTCCAATGAATAAATAACCCCCCTAAAAATAGAAGCAAGAATTATGTCAGTGTACTTGTCACCACTGCCAGTTAGCACAAATGAGCAGGCACACTCCAGGGCCTACAGAATCTTGCTATACATCAGAGAGTTCAGTACTGCAGACAGGAGCTTCTCTTTGAAGCGTAAATTTTTGTAAAAAAAAAAAAGGTCAGCGCATATCACCTCGTCCTGCAATGAGTTTCTAAACGCTCATACGGCTACAGAGAATTGCACGATCTACAATCGGCAGGCATTAAAACCAAGAAGTACAAGAATCAAGGCTTGCCCCCTCAAAGACTCATTTTTAGGCGTAATTCTCACCACAACAACCGCTATGTCATATGATTATTACGCCTACCATCATCGACCTAATAACGAGAAAAAAAAACATGAAAATCGATCACGAACAGAAACAGGGTGGGTGGCGAGACGTCTGGCCCAACCACCTCCTCATCAGCCACCCAACCCTGGCAGGCAACCCCCGCAAACCAACCGAGGAATCCAAAGAAACCCCCCGGAACGCGAGAATTCCGGCGCAAGCCCGTCCCCAACCACCGCCACCTTCCTTCCAATCAATCGGCCGGCCGCCACGACAACACAAGACACAGGACGCAGCGTAAGCACCCGCCGGCGCGGCAAAGACCGACGCGGAATTCAGGAACGGCGGAAGCGCCGGCGGCGGCGGCGGTCAACCACAGCGCCGGCCGGCCAACCGGAATTCAGGAACGACGACGACGACGACGACGACACGCGCGCGCTGGCCGGCGGCGAATCGGCCGTAAATGCGGCGCGACGTCCAACAGACACGCAGAGGCGTAACGAGACGGGCGTGAGGGTACGTACCGGCGGTGCCAGCGGCGGCGGGTGGAGCGAGGCTGCGGAGCGGGCGCGAGACGGTAAGGAGGGGGGTGTGGGGGGACGAGAAGAAGTTGGTAGGAGAACAAGTTGGCGAGGGATACAAAGAGGGTGGCTCACATCTACTACCACCACCTTTGTTTCTCTCTCTAGCCCCCCCTCCTCCCTTCCTCTCTCCTCTCCTGCGAGGTTGCGACGACGAGGCGAGACGACTCTTATCTACGGCCGCCTCCCCCACACGGCCACACCTGCTCTGCTCGGGTGGTGGTTTCTCTCCCTACATCTCCTCCCGTTAATTGGAGATTTCCTTCCATCCGTTCCCTTTTTTTATTTATTTTATTGTTTTTTATTTTTTGTGAAGGGCATCGGTGACGTCTCGCCGTAGAGGGGCGGCCTCGTCTCGCGTTGGCTGCCGGCTGCTGGTGGTGAGGATGGATGGACGGGTTTGCCCCTGCGCCAGGGGAGGACTCGTTCGGTACGCCCGCGGACTTTTCAAGGTCAAGGGACACGCTGATACTAATAGGGATCTCTAGGTAAATATTAAACTGGGGGTGTCCTCTCGTGAAAACTGCACATGTTGCCAATCGGCCTACGGAGAGTACCAAAATTTAGGCGTAACTCACGTAGAAAACACCTCAATTTAGGTCTCGTTTTGCGAGTTGTGAGAGCTGGCTATATAAACTACACAAGCATTCCTGGCAGGAACGGTTAGTGGTTTCAATGAATAAGTAGATTTATTGTGTGTGAAAGTCAAATTTCCCATCATAGCTTGGGTCAACCGACCGTAACCGGTGCCAGACGCCTAGACACGACCCACGACGCGCTTATGGCATAAGCGATGGCATGTAAGCAGGCGTCGAAGGCAGCTAAATACTTTGGCATTTCTCTGGTCGAGCTAGACTGACTCGTGCCAGTTGAAGGAAAGTTTGACAACACCTGCAATGGATTTAGCGCTTGGTGGGAGTCTCTTCGGAAATCACCATACTCTTCTTGATCATTTTATTTGCCTCAAAATTTGTAAAATCCCGAGATGTTGTAACTCGTCTGCGCACGAGCTTGCGAATGAGATGGATGAGTTGAGACCTAGGTCCCTATGTCTGGACAGACCCCCTACCTGAATTTGTAATTGGTTTGGTTGCTCGCAGTTACGTTGAGCTTGAGTCTGTTAATATAAGGCTATAGAGCCGAGTCGAGTACCGAAAGAAAAGTCTAATATTGCCAATTATACTTACATATAATACACCAATGGAGATGAAAACACTCCGTAACAGAGGAATGAATAAAACCGCCCTCTTTTAATGTTCCCTCTTCTTCATTTTCCTTCTTCCACGTGACGACAACATTCAACAACAATCACACCCAACCATCATGCTCCTATTGGTAGCCCACGTCTACCACCCCACCCCACCCCCAACAGCCAATGGCATTGCCATATTTATGTCGTGGTGAACTGCTTGTTTTATTCTCACCGGTAACCACCACCAACAGCCCACAACGAACTCGATTCACTATTAATCTCTTTTCCAACTTCTTTGGCATCCTCGGTCCTCGCCCTTCCAAAGCTTCAGTGCCGCCTCAACCCACTACACTACCAGTCCACCACCACTAGGATTAGCAATACCCTCCCTCTTGGCCATTTCTTCTAATCCCATCCTCTAGAATTGGACTATAACATTTTCCCAACTCAAATCCTAACCCCCAACGCACCTAGGGGTGAAGTTATATAGCTGAAAGTGCATCCACACATATTATGTTTTTTTTGTGAATTAATGACAATGCAAATAGAGAAACCAATTGGATTTATGAAGCATTGAAGCAAATGAGCAATATGAAATGTGAAAGTGACGAATGGAGACCCCCTCACCCAGTCATCCTCCTCACGATTCTTAAAATCAAGGATGTTGCGACAATTCTATGATGATAGACGAAGATTGATATTTTGAGTTTTTTGTATTTTTAATCTTGAGTATATAGAAATGTCATATATATTGTCAAGGAAATCAATTCCAGGTGTCTTGTGGTTGTCTATGTGCTCAAGATCATTTAAGAAAAAACATATACACCATAGGAGCATCATCTAGTTTGACTTTAGAGTGCATTTTTTTTCACACTGCTGGAATTTCCAAAAGGCCAGGAATTCCGAGTTCTTGGTGATTGGCTTGGTAATTTTGGACCAATTCTCAAGCAAAGGTGCTCAGGCTAAATTAATTTATCTGGACGGAATTTTTCGGTTTCGCCAAAAATCTCGGCCTTAATTGAGTAGTGCTAGTGTAACTAGTTGAGTAGTACTATATATATATCTAGTAGTGCTTGTGCTTTTGTGCGCGTTGCTACTGGTATGTGTAGGAGTTTGCTTGTGCTTAGTTGACTAGTTACATAGATTTGTGTGATATTGCTAACTATAATTGTTTATGTGAGCTCCTACTAGCTCGACACCTTAAATGCTTGGATTATGATCTCTTATAAGATGCTTATGACATAGATAGAGGGTGTAGTCTTGACTAGACCGATTAGTTTAATTTCGTATGTGTTTCGGTCAGTGTTATCCTAAACGCTAAACGGTAAACGGTCGGTCACCTATCGTTTAGCCCATTATTCGGGCAAAACGGGTGTTTAAACGGGAAAATGACCGTTTAAACGGTCAAAACAACCGATTAAACGAAACGGTTACACCGAAGCGGTGTACCAAGTGTAGCGTTTAACGGTGTGTAAACGCTAAATTAGTATTAGAAATGACTATTCACCTCCTCTAGTTACAGCATGTGTGACATGTCCTTCGCATCTCTCAACTTTACAATAGGTGCACACAAGCCGCCTATTTGAGTTGAGTCAACATTTGATGAAAATCTTAAATAAGACAGATTTTAATGCGCCTAACATGTAATATGGGGCTTAAGATTTATTTAATTAAATTAAATTAAAAAAAAGTTCAATTAAATCTAATAAAAGGTTTTGGTTTGCGAGTGATTCCATTTGTTTGGTTCTTATAATGCTAGTTTGTAATAAGTACTAATGTTGAGATCTAGACCTTCTTAGCAACGGGACCCACTTTCTAGTTTTCACGTACTCCCTCCGTCGCAAAAAGAGTGTCCATCTCGTCTTATGAGAAGTCAATCATTTTTCATTTTGTTAATATATAAAAATTGTTAGTATAATTAGTATCATTAGACGAATCGTTGAGAATATTTTCTTAATAAGCTTATTTGAAAGTATAATTTTACTAATATTTTTTTATAAATTTAGTTATAGTTAAAAAAATTGATCAGTACCGAACGTAAAACCACATATTCTCTATGGAACGGGGGAGTCTGTACAGGTTGCATAGTGACGGAGTACCCAAATATGCACAGCACTCATACACCGACACGCACACGTGTGTACATAACTCGAGACTAGTGCCGCGAGGGAATAGAAGCAGCGGGCAAAAGCGAAGCTAGTAACACGTGCGGAGGGGCAAAATGGTCATTGAGGTGATAGTTCGATGGCGCGGTGGCCGGACGCTTCCGTTTGCGACGTCCCAAAACGAAGAGACGCCGCCGACAGCAACGCCATCGTCCGCTCCCCGTGTTCGCTTTCAGCAGCAAGGGACGACGTGCCTCCTCCACAATTAAACGCCATGACGGACATGTCTTGTGTGTGTCGCTTCATTTTTTTTCTGGGCAATAATCCACAATTAAAATATATAAATATCTCCTATTTGACTTTTTTTATACTGGTATAACAAGGAGCAGTGGGCCAGTGGCTTAGCTAAGTAGAAGAAGAAGCGGGCTTTGAAGATTGGGCTGGGCTTAGACTAAGTCAACCTAGTTAAGACGGGCCTACCTCATACTACTACTACTTGTCCCAACGTGGTCGCCTGTTTCTTGGGCTGGGCTCAAGTTAACAATATGATTTGCTTGTCCCAAGCGGATCAGTTATGTACATACTCCTCTTGCTAAAAAAAAAGTTATGTAAATAAATATATTCCATCCTTCCCTTTCCAAAAAAATGTCATACTGGGTTTGAACTCGGTCAAAATTTCCAAACTTTGATTATATTTATATCAAATATTATAAACATTTGTATCTCCAAATAAGTTTGTCATGAATATTTATTTCATGGTGTATCTAACTATATTCATTACACATCATAAATACTAGTAATTTTCTATATATGTTTGGTCAAATTTGAGTTTCTTTGATTTGTGGAAGAATGAATTCTTTTTGAGAAAGAGGGAGTAGAAATAGTGATGGGAGGATCAATGCAGATAGACACATATGTCACCGCCCTTGTGAATTGTGTTAACACGAAAATTGGCGTCATTCTCATTTCTAGATATACCCTTTTTTACCTTAATTTTGTTGAAATCATTGGTGTGAGTGACACTAATAGGAAAGCATCCACCTCCTCTAAAGATAAAGGGGAAAAGGACAAAATTTCTTTAGGGAATAAAGGAATCCCAATTTGTTTGTAGCTAAATAGTATATATATATATATATATATGTCTTTATCATATAGGTAGTGGTAGATGGAAAATTTATTATTTATCCTTCCATTTTAAATTATAAATCATTCTAACATTTCTAGATATATAGTTTTTAGTATTAAGATACAACGTATATTTAGATACTCCCTCGTTTCAACTTATAAGTCGCTTTGACTTTTTTGGTACATTCATTTTTTTTATGCATTTAGATATAATAATATGTTTAGATACATAGCAAAATGAGTGAAAAAAAGTCAAAGCGACTTATAATTTTGAACAGAGGAAGTACATAGCAAAAATTATATATCTATAAAATTAAAACAACTTACAATTTAGAAGGGATGAATATCTCTTTGCACTTGAAGTGATATCAACGAGCCCTTGTCTCACCATGCAAAACCTACATTTTAGGAGTGGGAAGTGCATTACAACGTAGTAAACCTTTTGGATGGGTTCATCTATCTACTACGAGAACCAAAAAAATATAAAAAAACACTTGCCGAAATAAAACAAAAGGTACACAGAACAATACAAATGGCTAGGATGCAATAATTTGAATTTTTGAACGGTTTAACGAAGATGAATAATTGTGGTACAAAAAATACCATCCTATGCAATGCTGTTGTCAACTCTTGTTACAAAATATAACATACCCATGAAACATAATCTTTTTGTTTCTGATATGAACATATATTCAACATAGTGTTGTTAAATATGACCAAAGTTAGCTATGTATGCATCAATTTGTGATGGAAATGGATCGAGTTGGAGCCGGCTAAAAAGAATATGTGCAATGTGCTCAAAGCTTGGCTCTGTATGTGCCCAGGTCAACATTGCATGGGGTTGACAAACAACATGTTCGCACGTTGGTTTTAGCCAGTGCTTATCAGCTATGATATAATTTTTTTTTCTCACAATAAACCAGCACTAATCTAGAGCTTATTAACCCAGAAATCAACCAAGAAATATGCTCAAAGTGGGCAAAGTTCAGCTTGAGTGGCGCTGTCATGCGTCTAGTCTGTCTGGGGAGGCGAATCCAGCAGCATGCTCGCACTAATCGGTTGGTTGGAGTGGTGAGGAGGTCTTATTCGACTTGCTTAAAAAAACGGCTCGATGCTTGATTTTGATTTGTTATCGAGAAAAAATATTATTATTTTTATGAAAAAGGTACCGTTGTCAAACGAAACGGGGCCAAGATCCGATCCGGATCCGTCCTCCCAATACCAGAATTCCGGCCACCGCGCACCACCGCCAGCGGCCAGCGGCCAGCATCAGGCATGATGGGTTCGGCTAATCGACATTCCCGTCGGGCCTGCTCCTGGTGGCTCACCGCCGAAACCAACAACACCCGGACCTTGAACCGCTGGCTCGTGGGGCCACCGGTACGACCCCGGTCCACGTCAAATCTGGTATGCGGCCACGACCCCCGCCCCACGACCGGATTCCCAGCTCCTACCTCCGCTGACATGCGGGACTCGGCGTCTTGCGCCCCACCAGCCAGTGAGATCATACCGAAGGTGTCGGCGACGCGGCGAAGGCCCAGTCCACGCCATTAATAGGCGTGGTTATTATGACCCGCCTGCTGCTTTCCCCCAAACACTAATCCCCATTGCCCCTGCCTGTCCTCTTCTACTTCCCCAAAGCCCCACCAGGCCACCACCGCTGCACAGCACACCACCACTCCTCGTCTGCTCCCTCAACACCCCGGACCCAACACCCCCTCCCTCTCCATCCTGAAATGCGAGAGGCTCCGGGGGGCGTGCGAGCTCTGAAGCCATGGTAGCCGGTGCCGGGAACCCCGGGCGGCATCTCGCCGTCCTTGTTCTCCTCCTCTTCCTCCTCGCCGCCGCCGCCGCGGCGCCCGCGGCCGTGAACGGGGACCGCCTCCGGGCGGAGCAGATCCGGAAGCAGGCCTCGGACGCAGCCGCATCCGCCGCCGCGTTCGCCGCGGCGTCGCGCCGCCTCCACCTCTACCGCGCGCAGCACCTCCGCCTGCTCTCCTCGCTCCACCGCAACCTCACCAACACGCTCCGCGCGCTCTCCATAGCCGCCGACTCCGCCTCCGCCTCGGACCCTACCTCCGGCGCCGGCGCCGCCTCCGCCTCCGCCAACGTTTCGTCCTCCCGCCAGCTCGACCTCCAGGCCAAGGACCTCATCCGCGCCGCGCGCGCCGCCATCGCCGACTCCAAGCCGCTCTTCGACCCGCAGCTCAAGATCCAGCGCCTCAAGGACACCATCTTCGCGCAGAACGAGCTGCTCGCGCGCGCCAAGAAGCGCGGCGCCTTCGCCTCCCTCATCGCCGCCAAGTCCATCCCCAAGCCGCTCCACTGCCTCGCCGTCCGCCTCACCGCCGAGCGGATCGCCAGGCCCGACCACTACGCGGACCCGGTGCCGCCGCCGCCGGCGCTCGAGGACCCCGCGCTCTTCCACTATGCGATCTTCTCCGACAACGTGCTCGCGGCCTCATGCGTCGTGCGCTCCGCCGTAGCCAACTCCAACGATCCCTCTAAGCATGTCTTCCATGTTGTCACCGACCGGATGAATCTCGGCGCCATGCAGGTTTGCTGCATTCTGTCTCTTCATCATCTTGTGCTATTACCCATTTTGCACAGTATCTTGTTCCCAACTCGTTTTCTCGGTAGCGCAAATTAGTTGTAAACTGTGGAATCAGTTATTTTTTAGTCTATATTTAATACTCCATGCATGAATTCAAATATTCGATGGGATATGGAGTAAACTTTAGGCGGAGGAACTAAACAAGGCCTTAAATATAGAAAAAAAAACTAATTGCACAGTTTGCGACTAATTTGCTAGACGAATTTTTAAGCCTAATTAGTCCATGATTTGATAATGTGGTACTATAGTCACACATGTGCTAATGACGGATTATTTAGGCTTAATAAATGAACACCCCATGCGACACCCCATGTGACATCCTGACACTTCAAAACTTTACGCACTGGATTTAAATAATGCCTTAGTGATATTGCAGACTGACTATTCGGAGTTTCCGACTTCTAGATGTGATGCCGTATCTTCTCTGTTTTGCATTCGGAAGGAATCTGGCATGCCCTTGGCATTGGATTCTATATGTTGTCAGTTACTAGCATATCTACACAGTGTAAGCTGAGTTCTAAGTGCCTGCTTAGTTCTCAAAATTTTGCAAATTTTTTCAAGATTTCCCGTCACATCGAATATTTGGACGCATGCATGAAGCATTAAATATAAATAAAAAATAAAACTAATTACACAGTTTAGATGAAATTCACGAGACGAATCATTTAAGCCTAATTAGACTATGATTGGACACTAATTGCCAAATAACAACGAAAGTGCTACAGTACCATTTTCTAAAAAATTTCGCCAACTAAACAAGGCCTAAGTTGCTACCCAAAAGATACTGTGAGTTGCAGTGCACAAGCAAAACCAGCCACATAGCCCTAAAGAAGTCCTAGATCACCAAATCTTGTAAAACAAGAGATTTTGGTAAATATCTTGTCGGGACAGATCAGAACTGCTGATGGCAACTGCCTGTTTGAGTACTGATGAATTTTTGCCCCTTCAAGGTTTTCTTTTTAACCCCATTTGAATACTATTGTGCTAATCACCGAAATATACTGGCTCCAATTTGTCTAAGAACTTTCTTTACCAAAGTGAATTTGATTCACATTGTCATTGCATTAATAGGCTCCAATTTGTTCAAGTACTTTCTTTTCCAAAGTGAATTTGATTCACATCGCCATTGCATTAATAGTTTCTGTTGCAAGTGAATTTAAGAGTTTATATGTCATCCCTTTGCAGGTGATAATATGTCGAATGGACTTAAAAGGTGCACACTATGAGGTCAAAGCATTTGAGGATTACAAATTCCTCAACTCCTCATATGTTCCTGTGCTCCGGCAACTGGAGTCAGCAAACCTCCAGAAATTCTATTTTGAGAACAAGCTTGAGAATGCCACCAAAGATGCTAGCAATATGAAGTTTAGGAATCCCAAATATCTGTCTATGCTTAATCACTTGCGATTCTATTTGCCGGAGATGTACCCAAAGCTACACCGCATTCTTTTCCTGGATGATGATGTTGTGGTACAGAGGGATCTTACAGGACTCTGGAAGATTGACATGGATGGGAAGGTGAATGGGGCAGTAGAAACATGCTTTGGATCTTTTCATCGATATGCACAGTATATGAACTTCTCACACCCCCTTATCAAAGCAAAGTTTAATCCTAATGCCTGTGGATGGGCATATGGAATGAATTTCTTTGATCTTGATTCTTGGAGGAGGGAGAAGTGTACTGAGCAGTACCATTATTGGCAGAATCAGGTAACCATTATAGTTTCTCTTCCTCGAAATTTTAGAATTTATATTCTTAGCTGATAAATGATAGGCAAGGTGTTGGTTTGATAAATTAATGTGTAGTATAGGACTATTTAAATTGTCAAGCTGTTGATCTTGTTTAGTTAATGCATGGCTCATCATAGAGTTGAGGTCAGTGGTTATTGTCTAGTGCAATAGCAAGTTAAACTACTGAAGCATACCCCCCCCCCCAACCCCCCCCCACACACACACACACACACAGTGACTTAATGAATTTTAGCCAATACTCCTTTTCTACTATTTACTATGGTTGATGACTAATCATTTTCAGAATGAGAACCGGACATTATGGAAGCTTGGAACGCTACCCCCAGGCTTAATCACTTTCTACTCCACCACAAAACCTCTGGAGAAATCTTGGCATGTTCTTGGACTTGGATACAATCCAAGCATCAGCATGGAGGAGATTAGAAATGCTGCTGTTGTGCATTTCAACGGCAACATGAAGCCCTGGCTTGACATCGGTATGAATCAGTTCAGGCACCTTTGGACAAAGTATGTGGACTATGATGACTCATATATTCGTCAATGCAATTTTGCACCACCATAGAAGGCTTAATTATCTGCATCAAAGGATTTCTCCATTCTTCGACGGAAAACCGAGCAGTTTGTCCATTAGAACTAGAGACTGCCACTAGATGGAATGTGGCACATACATATGCCGCAAGCACGTTTTCTGTAGAGATCCAAGAGTTTCTCAAGTACTCAATCTGTTCCAAATTATTTTGACGTTTTGGCTTTTCTAGATTCATTACTTTTGCTACGTACTTAGATATACACTATGTCAAGATGCATAGTGAAAGCAATATATATAGAAAAAGTAAAACGTCTTATAATTTAGAACGGATGGAGTACAACTAAAGGGACCACCAAAATTGTTTCTGGCTCATAATGTATGTCATTAAGTTATGATTACAGTAATTGTATTAGCAACATGACTACATGAGCATTATTATCGTTGTGTATGTTATCTCCGCAATACTGTGTGTATATGCCGAAGTCATATAAGTATTTTTGTTCACGTGGATCCAAGAAGTAAAGTGTCTGATGTATGCACTCATCATTGCTCAAAGCATTTACAAAAAGCACTAAATACTAATTATAGATTGAAACTCAGCAATGCCATTGTATATTTCTGTGTCACATTTTCTCACCGTGCTGGTTCAAATTGACTGCTAACCGGAGAGCGTAGGTGCTGCTAGTCTCGTGTTCGCAGAGATAGTGAGCCCCCTTTGGATTGAGGGAAAATTTTCCGTTTTCTATGTTTTTTTATGTGAAAATGAACTGATTTTTATGAAATTTTTATAAGGTTCTTGTGAAATTCCAAAGAGGGGCATGGAATTGACTCAACTGGAGAGCCTCTCGTGTTTGCAGAGATTTCTTGCGTTCAAAGGACATGAAATTGACTCCTAACCGGAGAGCCTACGCGCTAGTCTCTCATGTCATGTTCCCGGAAATAGGATGGGTGCATGTGTATTCATTTGCCTTTGTTACTATGTTTTGCAAAAATAAAACGATAATGTCCTGGTGAGGATGTCCGTCCAAGCGCATCCGTCCGGACGTCTTGTTCCTGGGCCTGTGCAGCGATCGGGCTCAATAGGCTTGCTCCGCTCCACCTTCGGCACGGTTTCTCCGAAAAGAAAAAAAGGCCAGCGACATTTCCATTCTCTACCGCCGCACGCATGTATGCGATCCTTCCCCCACCGCTGCACGCATGCGACCACCACGAACTCCTCCATCGTGCCTGAAAGCATCTAAGCCCCTAGTTGGGTTTCGGTGATTAATGACAATACGTGATTACTGTGACTAAAATGTGTTTTGTAGATACAATTAAGTTAGGTCATAGTAATGGAGATCGATTAGGCAATCATGGTGGTCATGCCCATGCGATGGAAATCGTTTCGGTTTTCAAAGGATGGACGACAAGGTTAAGGATGGACTAGTTCTAAGTGTCGTTTGGTGTTGAAGAGACACTTAGAGTAGTTTAGGACTTTGTTTTTCCTTTGGCCGTACTATTAAAGGGGTATGGACGGGTAGTTTAACCTAGGTGAGTCTATTGGGTTAGGTGTGGTGCACACTTGCTAAATCTAGCCCTAGGTAGCTCCTAAAAAGCCCTTATATTCATTGGAGCAAGCTTCATTCATGAATGATTGAGAGTTGGAAGTGAATGGAGGGTCAAATGCTGACCGGACGCTGGTTCCAGAGTGACCGAACGTTGGCACAGAGTCCGGTCAGTTCATTTGATCAAGGTGATTTTATCTGATGCGACCGGACGCTGAGAGGTGAGCGACCGGACGCTGGGTGCCAGCGTCCGGTCGACTCCAGTAAGGTTCCAGAGAGGGAAAATCGTGACCGGACACGTCCGGTCACAACTTAAACACTAGATTTCAGGGAGAACTGACCGGAGCGTCCGGTCAACTTGACCGGAGCGTCCAGTCACCTCGCAGAGGCACATAACGGTTCGTTTTGAATACAGGTGTATAAATACTTCCTCCATTCGTGTGAGGGGGTACTTTTGCTCATTCCAACAACTGAGAAACACCGTTGAGAGTGCCAAGAAGAGCAAGGTCCTAGTGAGGTGATTGAGATTTGAGAATCCCAAAGAGAGCCCTCATTAGTGAAAGCAAGAGTAGCAAAGTGTGCATCCACCCTTCTCATTAGGCTTGTCGTGGTCAAGTGAGAGTTCATGCTTGTTACTCTTGGTGATCGCCATCACCTAGACGACTTGGTGGTGATTGGGAGCTTGTGGATGACCCAACTCAAGTTGTGAGCGGTTGTGGGTGATTCACCGTGACGGAGTGTCGAAGAATCAACCCGTAGAGAGCACTTGATCCTTGCGCGGATCAAGGGGGAGCTACACCCTTGCGCGGGTGCTCCAACGAGGACTAGTGGGGAGTGACGACTCTCCGATACCTCGGCAAAACATCGCCGCGTTCCTCTTTCTCTCTTTACTTTGAGCATTTACTTTGAGCAATTCAATTCTTGTCATTTACATTTATAGAATTGCCATGCTAGAGTAGGATTGAAACATAGGTTGCTAAACTTTTGTGTGGTAGATCAATAGAAACACTTTCTAGGCACAAGGGGTTAATTGGGCTAACCATTGGGTTTAATTATTGCAAAGAAATTTAGAATTAGCCCAATTCACCCCCCTCTTGGGCATCTTGATCCTTTCAATTGGTATCAGAGCCTCGTGCTCACGTTTTTAGACTTAACCGTTTAGAGAAAGATGTTTCACGGGGATGGTCCTCCTCCTATCTTTGAGGGGGATGATTTTCCATATTAGAAAATCCGCATGGAGGCGTATTTAGAAGCTCTAGATGTTGGAATACTTAGAGCCGCCTCATAAGGTTTTCCAAAACCTCGGGATGCCACACACCTACAAGGCGATGAGGTGAATTACGAGAAATGGAATACAAAGGCTAGAAACACCATATTTAGAGGCCTTTGTAAAGATGTGTTCAACCGGGTAAGGAACCACAAGGACGCCCATGCACTATGGTCGGACATTTGTGCGCTCCATGAGGGAACTAAGAGCGAGCGTGAGGAACGCTATCATCTTGTCATGAAAAAGCTAAATTCATTTGAGATGCTTTCTAAAGAGAGTGCTAATGAAATATACTCACGCTTGAATATTTTTGTAGAGGAAGTCAATGGGCTTGGACTTACTCAAATGTAACCATCCAACGTTGTAAGAAAAATCTTGAGTGTCCTCCCCATTGATAAATATGGGCATATTGTGACCGTGCTTCATCAAGGTGATCTTTCCACCGCTACACCAACACAAATCTTGGGAAAGATCAATACTCATGAGATGTACATGCACATCACACCTCAAGATGGCTCATCCTCTACAAAGAAGAAAGAAAAAGACTTAGCATTCAAAGCTAGCCAAGAGAAGGGTAAAGCAAGAATTGAGTATGAGAGCTCAAGTGATGATGAAGTTGATGATGCAAGTCTTGCTCTCATGATGAGAAGAACCACCAAGATGCTAAAGAAGCTCAACAAGAGTGGCATCAAGTTTGATGGCAAGAAAAAAAGTTCTTCACTAGCTCTAGAAGGAAGCCAATCTCGGAGATGGATTGCTATAATTATGGAGAACTTAGTCATCTAGCACACCAATGCACAAAGCCCAAGAAAGACAAGTTCAAGAACAAGTACAAGGGCAAGAAAGATGATTCAAGTAATGAAGAAGAAGATGAGAAGAAGAAAAATAAGCCATACAAGAAGAGAGATGACAAGAAGGACCTCTACAAGAAGAAGAAAAGTGGGAAGACATACATCATCGGTGATTGGCTCACGAACATTGATTCATCTAGTTGCTCATCCGATGATGATAGTGATAATGAGAAGGTGGCCGCCATTGTGATTGACTTTTCATCATCTTCACCGACACCACCGCCATCATCCTCTACACACCTATGCCTTATGGCCAAAGGTGAACGAAAGGTATCAAACAATGATGATAGTAGTGGTGATGAAAATGCTAGCAATGATGATAGTGATAGTGATGATGATGAATATGAATCACCTTGTTATGATGATCTTGTCAAACTGCTAAATCAATATACTAAGATCATTAGAAAGACTAGAGCTAAGAATGACAAGCTAGAAGCTAAGAATGATTCTCTTTTAGCTAAATATGATGTAGCGGAAAAGGCTAATGTTGAGCTTAGAGAAGCAAATGATGCTATATCATCCAAACTCAAGAAGCTCAAATCTTCTAAGAAAGAGTTTAAAGAAAAACATGATAAACTTAAGAGGATACACAATGAGCTCATCACTAGCCACAACATGCTAAAAGAAGAATATACTACTCTTAAGATTAATCATGATAATCTTGTCATTGCCTAAGAATATTTATCCAATAAGCCACATGATGCTACTAACAATGTTGTTAAGATTGATATAGCAACATCATGTGATGATTTGATCATTGAGAGCATTGAGCAAAGTTCTAGTAGCAAGGGCAAGCAAGTGGTTGAGACCAATAGTTATGATGAGTATGTCAAGCTCAAGAATGACAATGAAAAGCTCAAGAAAGATCTTAAAGAGATCAAAAGCCACAACACTATTGTGCTAGAAACTCTTGATCATGATGGTGATTTGATTCTTGAGAATGAAAAGCTAAAAGAAGAGAACAAGAAACTCAAGGAAGAGAAAAATAATGATGCACTCAAGGAAAAGAACAAGAAGCTCAAGTTGGAGAAAGAGCATCTCAAGATTGGATTGAGCAAGTTCACAAGAGGCAAGCATCTTCAAAGTGAGCTACTAATGAACACCGTCATGAAGATGGATAGAAGTGGCATTGGGTACATGGCAAACTAAAGAGAAGAAGGCTAAAGCTCAACAACAACAACAAAAGCCAAAGCCAAAGAAGTGTTTTGAGTGTGGACAAGAAGGACACTTTGCCCATGAGTGCCAAACTCCACCACCACAACCCTTGCCCAAGCATGCTAGACCTTTTACCTTCAATGCTCACTACATGCTTAGAAAGGATTCTAGTGGGAAAATAAAAGTGATATTCTTAGGACCTCCCAACAAGAATAGGCCTAATAAAATTTGGGTTGTAAAGTCACTTATTGAGAAGGTGAAGGGCCCTCAACAAGTTTGGGTTCCTAAAGCTTGATCTCTATGTGTAGATGAACTACAAGACCGGTGGAAGTCATTGGGTTATTGATAGTGGTTGCACACAACATATGACCGGTGATCCTCATATGTTCACCTCACTAGATGAAGAAGTAGATGGACAAGAAAGAATCACATTTGGAGATAACTCAAAGGGCAAGGTTAAAGGATTGGGCAAAGTGGCAATATCAAATGATCATTCTATCTCAAATATGCTATATGTTGCTTCATTGAGCTTCAACTTGCTATCCGTTGGACAATTATGTGATCTTGGCTTTCAATGCTTGTTTACCGAGAAGGAAGTTGTATCTAAGAAGGATGATGATAAAGTGATATTCAAAGGATTTAGATACAACAACCTATATCTAGTGGACTTCACCTCTGAAGATACAAATTTGAAGACTTGCCTATTCACCAAAACAACACTTGGGTGGCTATGGCATATAAGACTTGCTCATGTTGGGATGAGCTCACTCAAAAAACTAATGAAGAATGATTTGGTGAGAGGGTTGAAGGATGTGAAGTTTGAGAAGGACAAGCTTTGTAGTGCATGTCAAGCTGGCAAACAAGTTGCAAATACTCATCCAATAAAAGCTTTTATGTCAACCACAAGAGTGCTAGAATTCCTTCACATGGACTTATTTGGACCAACAACATATAAGAGTTTGAGAGGAAATCTTTATTGTCTTGTGATTGTTGATGACTATTCAAGATACACATGGGTATTCTTCCTTCACGACAAATCCAAAGTTGCATCATGCTTTAAGAAGTTTGCGAGAGCATAAAATGAGTTTAAAGTGAAGCTAAAGAAGATAAGAAATGACAATGGGAAAGAATTTGACAACACAAACATAGAAGTCTATTGTGATAAAGTTGGGATCAAGCATGAGGTCTCCGCAAGATATACTTCTCAACAAAATGGTGTAGTTGAGAGAAAGAACCAGAAATTGATCACTCTTGCAAGAACAATGCTTGATGAGTACAACACTCCCGAAGCTCTATGGGTGGAAGCTATCAACACTGCTTGCTATGCATCCAACCACCTATTCTTTCAAAAGTTTCTTGACAAGAGACCTTATGAGTTGCTCAATGGGAAGAAGTCAGACGTCTACTTTTTAGGGTGTTTGGTTGCAAATGCTATATCTACACAAAGCGGCAACACCTAGGGAAGTTTCAAAGACGTTGTGATATTGGTTTTATTGTTGGTTACTCATCAAAGTCCAAAGCATATAGAGTATTTAATCATGCCACTGGCTTGGTTGAAGAAACATATGCTGTGGAATTTGATGAATCTAACGGCTCCTAAGGAGCACATGAGAATCTTGATGATGTTGGTGATGAACCATTGAGGGAGGCTATGAAGAACATTCCGGTTGGAGACATCAAGCCTAATGGTGATGAAGATGATGTACAAGTGATCAATCCACCTTCTTCACCAAATGTGCCACAAGATGGTGATAAAGATGGGAGAGTAGAAAATAAAGACACTCATGTCTCCCATGAGCAAATTATGACACAAGCACATGATGTTGATGCTCCACAACCTCCCCCTCAAGTGGTTGATAGAAGAAATTCACCTCTACTTCAAGCTCATCCACAAGATGTCATCATAGGGAGTCCATCAAAGGGAATAATGACTCGCTCTCAAAAGCTTGCTTCATTTATTGAACATCACTCTTTTGTCTCTTGCTTTGAGCCTACTAAGGTAGAAGAAGCTCTTCAAGATCCGGATTGGATCAATGCCATGCATGAAGAGTTGAACAACTTCACCCGCAATGAAGTTTGGACTCTTGAAGAGTGACCAAAAGGTGCAAGAGTCATTAGAACAAAGTGGGTGTTCTGCAACAAGCAAGATGATCAAGGCATTGTTGTGAGGAATAAGGCAAGACTAGTTGCAAAGGGGTTCTCTCAAGTTGAAGGTTTGGATTTTGGAGAGACCTTTGCACCGGTTGCAAGACTAGAAGCCATTCGTATCCTCCTTGCATATGCATCACATCATGAAATGAAACTATATCAAATAGATGTGAAAAGTGCATTTTTAAATGGCTTTATTAATGAACTAGTCTATGTTGATCAACCTCCTGGGTTTGAAGACCCTAGATATCCTAATCATGTTTATAGGTTGTCCAAGCTGTTATATAGGCTTAAGCAAGCCCCAAGAGCTTGGTATGAGCACCTTTGGGACTTCCTCATTGAGAAGGGCTTCACCATTGGGAAGGTCGACACCACACTATTCACCAAGAAGCTTGATGGGCATATCTTCATTTGTCAAGTGTATGTTGATGATATCATCTTTGGATCATCAAATGAAGATTCTTACAAAGAGTTTGATGAATTGATGTCAAAGGAGTTCAAGATGTCAATGATTGAAGAGCTTACATTCTTTTTGGTTTTCAAGTCAAGCAAATGAGAGAAGGAATTTTCATCTCTCAAGAGAAATATACAAATGATCTTCTCAAGAGATTCAAGATGGATGAATGTAAGTCAATCAAGACACCAATGGCAACTAATGTACATCTCGACCTAGATGAGGGAGGTAACACGGTTGATCAAACTCTCTACCGCTCTATGATTGGTATCTTGTTATATTTAACCGCATCTAGGCCCAACATCATGTTTAGTGTGTGTATGTGTGCTAGATTTCAAGCTAATCCTAAGGAAACTCATTTGATTGCCGTTAAAAGAATCCTTAGGTATCTTAAGCACACACCAAGCATTGGCCTTTGGTATCCCAAAGGAGCTATATTTGAATTAGTTGGCTATTCTGATTCGGATTATGCCGGTTGCAAAGTGGATAGAAAAAACACATCCGGAGGGTGCCATTTGCTTGGTAGATCACTTGTGTCTTGATCCTCCAAGAAACAAAATAGTGTGGCTTTGTCCACCGCCGAAGCGGAATACATTGGCGCGGGTGCTTGTTGTGCACAAATTCTTTATATGAAACAAACTTTGCTAGACTATGGTGTAGTTCTAGAAAAAGTACCTCTTTTGTGCGACAATGAAAGTGCGGTAAAACTTGCAAATAAACCGGTTCAACACTCTCGCACCAAGCACATAGATATCCGCCATCACTTTCTTAGAGATCATGTTGCAAAGAATGATATTTCATTAGAAGGTGTAAGGACCGAGGATCAATTGGCGGATATCTTCACTAAACCGCTAGATGAGGTGACTTTTTGTCGATTGCGGAATGAGCTCAATGTTCTTGATTTTAGCAACTTCACTAGAAAATAAGCTTGTGTTGTCCTTTGCTTTGTATTGTAATATACAACATGTTTACTTTATGGTAATACACTTAGGGCTTGTCTAACATGGTTAAGATAACCGCCGTAAAGCTTGTGAAGGAGCTTAACCTTGGATCAAACTTGACAAGCAACTAGATTTACCTTCAAGTATTGCATTATATAGGCATGAATGTTGCTTTGTCGTTTATCTTCAATTGCCCTCTTATTGCCTATTTTCTTAAAAAGAATTATATCCTAAGGAAAAATATTTTAAAAATTTTGAGGGTTTGAGATAGGTCACTCACATCAGTCCCAATTGGTGTTTATTTGGATCTTATTGAAGTTGGGACTTGATTGGGAATAGGCAGCACGAAGGACTTTGAAGATTTGCTGGAAAAAGAGTGACCGGACGCTGCACCGGACTCTGAAGTCCAGCGTCTGGTCAGTTCATAGGAGGTGAACCTACTGCGATGGAGTGACCGGACTCTACTGTTCAGCGTCCGATCGGATGGTGGTTCAATGTCTAATCAAGCGAAGGCGATCAAGACAGTGTGGACCGCACTCTGGCTGCGTCTTGTCGGGGTTCACCATACGCATCCGGTCGCGGGTCCAGGGGTTTGGACCTCTCTGGAATCGACCGAACTCTGGGTGGCAGCGTCCGGTCGTTGCCACCGGAGCGTCCGGTTAGTAGAAAACGTGCGGATTCCAAACTCTCTGTTCTTTCCTTATCCATCATGTCGAGGGGGCCACCATATAACCCAATTCACCGCGCGTGTTTCTGACCTAACCCGCCAACTTCGCCACGCCGCCGTGCTTCTTGCCCACGCCTCTGCTCCACCGCGACTCCACCGCTAGCCCATGCCAGCGCCACCTCACCTGTACTGCTCCATGCCGCCACACGCCTCCGCCTCCCAGCCGTCGCCCGCAGACAACCGTGCCTCCCGCGCTCTGAGCCACCATGCCTGCTCGGCCGCCATGTTGTGTAACCACGAAAGTGCCATAGCCCTAGTTCACGCCAGTGCCTCCCCTGCCACATTGCTCCACACGCCAGTGCCTACATTGCATTACTCGGCCGCCGCACTTCGTCGGAACCCTAACCCTAGGCGTTTACCCGGTGGTGCCCTCATGATTTGTTTCTCTGCTTTACGGGTCGCCGGTTCATCAGGTAGTAAGCCCTCGGTTCTAATTTCGTACCTAATGCTTGCTTCTTAGGGTTTCGTATCTCTAGATATGTTGTAATTATTTATAAATCCGATGTATTCCATTGTGCAGCGAGTCAGTGTTTCTGAGGTCTCAGTGGCAGTTGTCAGTCAACTCGGGGCCAAGCTCGCGAGTACATATTGAGGCCAAGCCTCGAAAGTGATAGTTGGCAGTTGATCTTTGTCAGCGGTAGTTGTTCTTTCCAGCTTCATCAGATGGCTCGTGTCAAGAATGTCGAAGGAGGTCCCGGTGATGAGGATCCGAGGCCCCCGGCTCGCCAGCCTATAGATGCAAAAGGCAAGGCGACGAAGAAGCTAGTGACGAAGAAGCAAAAGTTCCTTGATGCAGATACAGTGAGAGTAGCCACAGTTGCAGAGGCCACAGAGCGCGCAGAGAGAGGAGGTTCTCGGAGTGGTGTTGTTATTGCAGATCAGCTTTCACCAACTCAGAGGGCCGCTGTCTAGGAGGTTGAGCGTCGTCATGGTGGTCCAGCTGGGACATCCATGGTTGGAGGATGGCGTGTTGCTATAGATGAGAGTCAGTCTCAGGGGGAGTCACAGTAGCAGCCACAGCCAGCAGAGCAGACTCAGGAGGGAGAGCAGGCCGAGGAGATAGAGCAGGCACCTTAGCCACAGCTTCGCCGCTCTGGTTGTTCTCGTGCTCTAGTCACACCGAGGCCAGAGACATAGCGGAGGGGTTCCCTTCCACCTCCTAGACCACAGGGTCCGCCTCCAGTGACTCATCTGGATTTGAGGGCCGCCACGGCCAAGCAGATGTAGCATCTCAGATTTGTGGACTTTGATCAGTGGTTTCTGTCGAGGCAGGATGAGCGTGCATCAGAGTGCTTCTACACACCACTACAGGAGGATTTTTATCATGCATATCTTAACAGTGGGGCAGTATTCAGATCTCAGAGGGTGTGCAATATTGAGTCCATTGTAGCAGCAGCTGGAGAGCATATTTGCCCTTACCTATCTTAGCTGCCAGGGCTGACAGATTTACTCGGATGGACATGCTTATATGTTCCATCTTGGGTCCATGAGTTCTATGCTAAACTTTGGATTGACCCGCAACATAGATTTATACACTTTGCATTCAGAGGTAGAGATTATAGGCCGATGAGCTTTAGGGGCAGAGAGATACTCAGGCTTCAGGAGCAGCCCATTTGGCTACGTGAGGTTTGCTATGGACAGACAATGCCTCCATGACGCCCTCATGGCAGTCTTGTGCCCGCTACAGATCTTGTCTGCCATAGCTTCACAGAGCCTTTTGGTGAGGGGTCGAGCAGGACACCCAGTGATCTCACTCCTACAGCTAGAGTGATGGATGCTATTATGAGGAGGACCCTACTTCTGAGGATGGGGTATCGTGAGGGCTTAACTCTCATATAGTTATGGCTACTGAACTCTTTGATGCAGCAGACTGTGTTTGACATTTGGGATCTACTTCTATCAGAGATGGAGGATACTATTGCAGAGGGGTTGAGGGGTCACAGGCAGCTGCCATATGCTCACTAGATTACATTCTTGATCCATAGGGTAGTTACTATGAGGCCACCGAGATGCTGGCAGAGTATAGTGGTGCTACTACAGAGTTCCCTGCATACAACATGACTCAGATGATCCGCCATAGTGCAGTGAGGACACCTAGCCAGCCACGCCATTGTCCAGAGGTGCCATAGACTATAGCCCAACAGGATGAGACCATCAGGGGTATAGCAGCTACTGAGGAGGAGCAGTTAGATGCTCAACAGGAGGGGATGGTCGAGAGCGACCCCAGTGACAGCTCAGATGATGACTACTAGGACATTCCTCAGATGCCTCCACGACGACATGACCATGAGGCTGGTAGCTCTAGTTCAGCTCCACCTGCACCACAGATAGACCCCGCTCTACTTGCTATGCTTGAGCGGATGAGGCAGGATTAGGCTCGCTAGGCTCAAGAGACCACCGCTACTTTTGCACAGTTTCAGATTAGGTAGGATGAGTTCCAGCGACTAGCAGCAGGTGATCCAGCAGCAGCAGCAGCAGCAGGCCATACAGTAAGCAAAGCAGGCCATGCATCAGCAATAGCTTCTCATGTAGCAGTAGTTACTTGGGTTTATGCAGCATGTTGTGATAGCTATTGGGGCTCCACTGCCAGAGCCTTCGTCCCTGCTTGGTCAGCCTGCCACCACTTCTATGACTCCAGCTTTCTAGCCTAGTGGGCTTCAGAGTTAGGGATAGACTGCTACTCAGTTTGCTTCACCTACAGAGTAGGTGTCCCAGTGGTTTGCCTCACCAGTGCCAGCCCCGTAGTTCACACCTTTTCAGATGGGCTTCACACCGGCTCAGACTTCTTCGCTGCTTGTGCTAGAGACTATAGTTCCAGGAGCCTTGGTGCTTCCTTCAGTGAGTTGACAGGGCAACCTACTCCGCCATATCTAAATGTCCTAGGTCCTTCCATAGTTGCACCCATTACGGGACTACAGAGACGCTCCCTTTGTTAGTTGCATCATCAGAGCCGCCTACTACAGTCATACTGCTGACATCACACAGTCGCACCAGTCCCTGATCCGACCCAGACCATTTTAGCGTTGCTTCCAGCTACAGAGGGTCAAATAGCTCAGAGCTCTAGATCAGATGATGATGGCACATAGTTCCAGCTCGCTCCTTGTACCTCAGCGCCCAACTCGTCCGCTGCAGCCCCGCCGACCGACCAGTAGGTTTTGATGTTTGACGCCAAAGGGGGAGAGGGATCGAGTATGTTAGACTTAGGGGGAGCGATTCATTTAGGGGGAGTTTATCTATCATGTTTGTTTTTTTATGTGTGATACACTATTATGCACTCATGTGTTTACTTTCATGCATTGAACTATATCTATGTGATAGTGATATCTACGTGATCATGATATTTGACATGTGTGCTCTCTACTTTGATTTATTTATATGTCATATCACTTGTGTTATACTCATTTGCTTTGGTTCCGCATTTTACTCCGATGCAAATGAGCTTTATTACTTGTACTCATGCTTATTTCATATCTTTGGAGTGCATTATGTTGGCTTGGGTCATATAAGCTTACCTAATTTTTTGTTCTTATTGTTAAAAGCTTATATGAACCAAGCATGTTAAAAACCTCAACTCTTTCATATACTCAAGGTGGTATTGTCATCAATCACCAAAAAGGAGGAAATTAAAAGCATCAAGGCCCCTAGTTGGGTTTTGGTGATTAATAACAATACGTGATTACTATGACTAACGTGTGTTTTGCAGATGCAATTAAGTTAGGTCATAGTAATGGAGATCGATTGGGCAATCATGGTGGTCATGCCCCTACGATGGAAATCATTTCGGTTTTTAAAGGATGGATGACAAGGTTAAGGATGGACTAGTTCTAAGTGTCGTTTGGTGTTGAAGAGACACTTAGAGTAGTTTAGGACTTTGTTTTTCCTTTGGCCGTACTATTAAGGGGGTATGGACGGGTAGCTTGACCTAGGTGAGTCTAGTGGGTTAGGTGTGGTGCACACTTGCTAAATCTAGCACTAGGTAGCTCCTAAAAAGCCATTAGATCTATTGGAGCAAACTTCATTCACGAATGATTGAGAGTTGGAAGTGAATGGAGGGTCAAATGCTGACCGGACGCTGGTTCCGGAGTGACCGAACACTAGCGCAGAGTCCGGTCAGTTCATTTGATCAAGGTGATTTCGTCTGGTGCGATCGGACACTGAGGGGTGAGTAATCGGACGCTGGGTGCCAGCGTTTGGTTGACTCCCGTAATGTTCTAGAGAGGGAAAATCATGACCGGACGCGTCCGGTCACAACTTAAAACACTGGATTTCGGGGAGAACTGACCGGAGCGTCCGGTCACCCCGTAGAGGCACATAACGGTTCATTTTGAACACGGGTGTATAAATACTTCCTCCATTCGTGTGAGGGTGTACTTTTGCTCATTTCAACAGCTGAGAAACACCGTTGAGAGTGCCAAGAAGAGCAAGGTCCTAGTGAGGTGATTGTGATTTGAGAATCCCAAAGAGAGCCCTCATTAGTGAAAGCAAGAGTAGCAAAGTGTGCATCCACCCTTCTCATTAGGCTTGTCGTGGTCAAGTGAGAGTTCGTACTTGTTACACTTGGTGATCGCCATCACCTAGATGGCTTGGTGGTGATTGGGAGCTTGGTGATCATCCGACGGAGCTTGTGGATGACCCAACTCAAGTTATGAGCGGTTGTGGGTGATTCACCACGATTTAGTGTCGAAGAATCAACCCGTAGAGAGCACTTGATGCTTGTGCGGATCAAGGGGGAGCTATACCCTTGCACGGGTGCTCCAACGAGGACTAGTGGGGAGTGACGACTCTCCGATACCTCGGCAAAACATCGCCGCATTCCTCTTTCTCTCTTTACTTTGAGCATTTACTTTGAGCAATTCAATTCTTGTCATTTACATTTATAGAATTGCCATGCTAGAGTAGGATTGAAACATAGGTTGCTAAACTTTTGTGTGATAGATCAATAGAAACACTTTCTAGGCACAAGGGGTTAATTGGGCTAACCATTGGGTTTAATTATTGCAAAGAAATTTAGAATTAGCCTAATTCACCTCCCTCTTGGGCATCTTGATCCTTTCAATTAGTATCAGAGCCTCGTGCTCATGTTTTTAGACTTAACCATTTAGAGAAAGATGTCTCATGGGGATGGTCCTCCTCCTATCTTTGCAAAGAAATTTAGAATTAGCCCAATTCACCCCCCGAGCAGCAGCAGGCGGAAGTCCCCGAGCAGCAACAGGCGGAAGAGAGGCCGACGGCGGAGGCCATGAGACCTCCATCTCCGGGCATGCGGGTCGACCCTAGGGCCACGCCTGGGGGCTCCGGTAGGCATCGCCGGTTCAGAAAAATGTACCAGGAGGCCGACACTTAAGTATCCTTGCATTAGATTTATTTTGCTGTCATATCTTTATCTCTTTTGACGATTGATGAACTAATCTGATGCAGAGCAAGGCATACGGGGGATTTGAATCCGTCTGGCCAGACCGGCGAGCAGCTGGGGGCTGGTGCCAGCACGGAAACAATGCCAGCAGACCCCGTCCTGAAGTCCCTGGGTGCTCGGTGGCCTGCGGAGGAGTCAACCACCACTGTTGATGAACTTGGCGGCGGAGAACGGTCGGTGTTGATGGCGGACGAGCTGGCAGCAGTGCTCGGGGCAACGGCGGGAGCCATTGGGCCTTCGGAGGTAGAAGCTGGAGTTGCCAACGCCACGTCGGAGACTAGAGCGGAGAATCCGGTGGTGCTAGAGGAGCAGACAGCGCTCCCTGAGGCGTCGGATGGCGTGGTCGGACATGCTGTGCGGCCACCGAGCCCCCTGGTGGTGCCCCCAGCTACAAAGGAAGAGGACGAGGTGGAAGAAATTGAGCGTTAGGAATCACGACCTCAAGCCGTCCGAATCCTCCGTAAGCGGGGCGACGAAGTGGTGGTCGTTGAGGAGGAAGACACCACTAGGGAGCTCAGGAGGCTGGAGTCCACCCTTTCTATGGCAATGAAGCAGATCATGGTTAGCATTTCATCATCAATGCTTGTGTTTGACGTTGGAGATTGGAGTTCTTCATAATCTTGGTACTTTTGTAGGGCATAGCTCGAACTGCTGAACAACGGCGATAGCTGATCAAGAGGATGGAGCCCCTTGCCGAGGAGAACGCAAACTGAAGGAGGCAATGAAGCTCATAGAGAAAAACATCTAGAGGGCCCAGCGTGAGCGGGATCTTGCCGAGGCTAACACGCGGGATCTGGAATACCAAAAGGGGGCTCTATCCGAGCAGTTGGCGACTGTGTCTGAGCAGTTGCGGAGCAGGTCCGAGCAGTTGGCCACCATCTCCGAGTAGCTGACGAGTGTTTCAGAGAAGCTGGAGATCAAGTTCGAGCAGCCGCGGAATGTCTCCGAGCGGAAAAAAGGTATGGCAGATCGGTGAATTTACTTTTGCATTGCTGAAGTCTTATTGTTGCTGATGACCGTTATGCTTGTAGAGCAAGACACGGAGCTCGGTCAGTTAGGCCAAGTCTTCGGTCAACTCTAGGAGGAGGAGAAGAAGACGACTGGGTGGGTGGAGAAGCTGGCCGAGGAGATGAAAGGTAAATACTTTGTGGTCGGTGTTACTGCTGGAGTAATTTCATTGCTTGACAGATCTTTATGATGCCTACAGAGTACCATCGGAGGACCAAGGCATAGTTTGATTTGCTGGAGCAGGAGGCCAGGACCCAGAGGAGCAAGCTTGATGCCGTAGTTGCCGGAGTCAAGCCGGTGCTTGACTACGTCGACATGGATGTGGTTTCTCAGCTCGACGGCAGGTCGCCGTGCCCGGACATCATCATCCATAGGTGCAAGGCGACATGGGAGAACTTCAAAAGCTTCAACCGTGATGCCACCATCACCGCCATTACACATGCTCTAGCGGTGGTCTGGTCCCACTACCCTGTTATGGACCTTCAAGTGATAGGGGCCGGATTCGCCAGAGGGATGGGCGTGACCGAGCATCAGCAGCTAGAAGATGAGGTGGAGGACGCAGCGAAGAAGCTGGCCGACGACGTCAACCTATTCAGCGAGATGGACGGTGATGACCAAGCCAAATGACCTGCTCGGAGAGTGATCTGTAACAACTAGAGAGGGTAGTTAAAATGCGTAAGGGCACAGACATACATTTATGTATATGTATAAATGTTGTAAAGTGACATGTGCATGTTTATGCAATTTGCCAGTATTTCGGTGAAAAAATCGTTGTAGTGTTAACCCTAATGCAATTATACGTAGTATAAGTAGCATCCGAGCAGTTGACTCTTTACTGGACTCTTGGCCTTGGCTAGCCCATAGTCCATAATGTCGAGCACGGAGCCCGTGCACGTGTAGGAGGAACAGGCGTGACCAAGGAACCATAGCCGACCACCCATAACGCAGAGCGCGAAGCCCATAGGATGTGTAGGGAGAGATTGGAGACTGGGTCTTCTCCATAGAGCACAGAGCGAAACGTGTGCTGCTCGGCGGTTGGCGAAATATCTTGGAGATATACGTAATATAAGTAGCGTCTGAGCAGTTAGTTCTTTACTGGGCTCTTGGACTTGGCTAGCCCATAGTCCATAACCTCGAGCACGGAGCCCATGCACATGTAGGAGGAACAAGCATGACCAAGGAACATGCCGTTCACCCGTTCGACCTGGCCGTTGGCTCTAGGATGGGCAACGGAGACATATTTGACGAAGATGCATCGGTCTTCGCAGAAGTCCCAAAAATGTAGTTCTGAGGTCGGTGATAATGCTATTCAGGAGACCGAATCTGTGGATGATATCTTCGAAGAGCTCGACTGCCTTCTTAGCAGTAACCTAAACAAGCGGTTTGTATTCGATCCACTTGGAGAACTTATCGATGGCAACGTACATGTACCAGAAACCACCTGACGCTGGCTTGAATGGCCCAATCATGTCCAGTCCCCAGCATGCAAAAGGTCAGGAAGCTGGGATGGTCTGAGTTCTTGTGCCGACATGTGTATTTACTTGGCGAAAAATTGGCACCCTTCACAACGCATCGGACGAGGTCTTCTGCGTCGGTGATGGCCGTGGGCCAGTAAAAACCAGCTCGAAAAGCTTTGCCGACCAGGTTTCTCGAGGTCGCATGGTTGCCGCAGGAACCAGGGTGAATTTTGAGAAGTAGTTTGACTCCCTCTTCTTGGGTGATGCATTTCTGCAGTATCCCTTCCTTGGCACTTTTCCTCATCAAGTTTCCATCCACTAGCATGTAATGCTTGCTTCGATGGATTAGGTGTTCGGTTTCAGTCTTGTCGGCGGGTACGTCGACGCTGGTGAGGTACTTGATGAACTATTCCTCCAATTGGCGGTGGTGAAGGTACTATAAGTACCAGCTGCTCGGCGGGGGGAATTTCTTGAACTTCCTTTTCTTCCTTAATAGATGACGTAAAGAGGTCTTGAACAAAAACTCCAGGCGGGATCGCAGCGTGAGAAGAGCCTATCTTAGATAGGTGGTCGGTGAGCTGATTTTGATCTCATACCACGTGGTGGTACTCGATATCGTAGACCTTCCCTTCGAGTTTCTTGATTTCGGCGCAATATACGTCCATCTTCTCACTGGAGCAGGACTAGTCTTTGTTGAGCTGGTTGATGACCAGCGCGGAGTCTCCGTATACCATGAGGCATTTGACACCGAGCTCAATGGCTATACGGAGTCCGTGGAGACATGCTTCATATTCGACGACGTTGTTGGAGGCTAGAAAATGTATTCGAAGAACATATCGGAGCTTATCCTTGGTCGGCGTAATGAACAGAATGCCAGCACCAGCACCATTGATGTTGAGGGCACCATCGATGTACATCTCCTAGTGCTCGGGGCAAGTAGCAGGGATGGGCTCTTGGATCACGGTCCACTCGGCAATGAAGTAAGCGAGCGCCTCTGACTTGATGGTTGGCCTGCTTCTGAATTCAATGGAGTAAGTGCTGAGCTCAACAGCCCACTTGATGATGCGGCCATTGGCCTCTTTATTGCAGAGAATGTCCCCCAAAGGGAACTCGGTGACCATGGTGATCTTGTAATACTTAAAGTAATGGTGGAGCTTGCGTGACGTGATCAGAATAGCGTATAGCAGTTTCTGAACTTGAGGATAACGAGTTTTGGGCTCATTAAGGACCTTGCTGATGAAGTAGACCGGACGTTGCACCTTGTAGGTGTGCCCAGCCTCCTCGCGTTCGACGATGATAGCTGTGCTAATGACGCGTGAAGTGGTGGCTATGTAGATCAGTAGAGTTTCATCTAGTCGAGGCGCCGTCATGATCAGAGGCTTCGTTAAAAACAACTTGAGCTGCTCGAAAGCTATATCTGCCTCCTCCGACCAGGAGAAACACTTGGAGGCCTTGAGGAGTTTGAAGAATGGTAGTCCCTTTTCACCGAGGTACGATATAAAGCGGGCTAAAAGCATCCATGCAACCTGTAAGCTTCTGTATATCCTTTACGGACATTGGCCATTTCATGTTGGTGATGGCGGAGACCTTGTCAGGGTTGGGCTCGATGCCACAGACGCTGATGATGTAGCCCAAGAGTATACCAGATGGAACTCCAAAGATGCACTTTGAAGGGTTCAACTTCCATCTATACCTTTTCAGGCTGGCGAACGTTTCTTCGAGGTCGGCGATGAGATTATCGGCGGTCTTAGACTTGACGACCACATCGTCGATGTAAGCTTTGACGTTGCGGCCTATCTGTTGATCGAGGCACATCTAGATGACCCTTTGGTAGGTCACCCCGACGTTCTTGAGTCCAAAGGGCATGGTGGTATAGCAATACACACCGAAAGGCGTGACGAATGATGTCTTGATCTGGTCATCTTCCTTGAGGGATATTTGGTGATAGCCGGAGTTACAATCGAGGAAGGAGAGTAGTTCACAGCCAGCGGTGGAGTCTACAACCTCATCTATTCGAGGCAGACCGAAGGGGTCTTTAGGGCAGTGATTGTTGAGATCAGTGTAATCAACACATGTTCTCCATTCTTTATTCTTTTTTTGAACAAGAACAGGGTTTGCTAACCACTCAGGATGATACACTTCTTTTATAAATCAAGCAGCTAGGAGCCATTTTATTTCTACCCTAATAGCCTCCTTGTCTAGCGCAAATCGTTAGAGTTTCTGCTTGATCGGTTTGGCGGTCGGCGAGACATTCAAGGAGTGGTCCATCTTCTCCCATGGTACCCCCGGCATGTCTATAGGTTTCCAAGCAAACACATCGGCGTTGGCACGCAGGAAGAAGATGAGCGCGCTTTCCTATTTGGGGTTGAGGTGAGCCCCAATCTTCACGGTCTTGGAGGGGTCACCGAGGTCGAGTCCGACCTCCTTTGTTTCATTGGACTTGGTGGAGGCACGAGGAGGCTCCAGCGATGGGATCTCTAGGTCGTTAGCGGGCACCATCTTGGCATCGATGACCACACTGGCCATCTAGATGGAGAGGTCGGTGGCTTCGGCAAGGACAAGACTCTCTATCTCATAGGCGTAGGTGATGGAGAGGTTGGCCCGCAGGGCCAGGACTCCTATAGGCTAAGGCATCTTCACCACCAAATAGGCATAGTGTGGTATGGCCATGAACTTGGCCAGAGCTGGCCAACCAAGTATGGCGTGGTAGGCGGTGTTGAAGTCGACGACGTAGAAGTTGATGTGCTCGACGCGGTAGTTGCTAGCCGTGCCAAACTGTACTGGTAGGGTGATCTCTCCAAGCAGTTTGGATGCCCTACCAGGTACCACACCCCAGAAGGAGGAGTCAGAGGGTGTGAGATCTCCTATCCCAAGCCCTAGCTCCTTTAGGGCTCCGACGAAGAGGAGGTTCAGAGCGCTCTCGCCGTCGACGAGAACTTTTCTGAAAAGTACTTTCTGGATGGTTGCATCAAGGACGAGGGGGAAATGCCTTGTGTAAGGGATGTCCGCCCACTAGTCAGCCCCGCTGAAGGTGATGGGGACCTCGGACTAGGGGCGATAGCTGGGGTTGGCGACGGCGTCTTCCACATTTATGGTGAGCACCCGGCGGGCAGTGAGCTTCCGATCTGTTCTGCTCTCAACGGCGATGAGGCCCCCGAAGACGGTGGCGACCACTTTGTCATGATCCTAGAAGGCGTTGTTGTTGCCTCCAGGTGGTCGGCGGCCTCCGGCTCCGTCGTTATTGTTGTCGTTCGACTTTTTAGCCTAGAACTCCTAAGCCAAGCCAAGGTAGTCCTTCATCTTATGCTTGGTGTTTTTGTGGAGAGGGCATGGGCCTTCGAGGATCTTCTTGTATTGCTTGTCATAGTTGCACTTGGCACGAGGTTCGTCAACAGCGGCGACGATATGGTCTGGTCGGCGGCGATGATATTGACCAGATTTGGATCCTTCTGGCCGATCACAGCCACTGTCCTGATTGTGACTGCGATCGTCGTAGAGGCGGTTGCTGTGGCGCCAGTCATAGGGTCGATCGTTGCTACGGTGAGTTGGGCAATGAGTGCCCACATCCTCGTTGAAGCGCACTTCGGCCTCTTCGGCGTCAGCGTACTGATCGACAGTTGTAATCAACTCGCCAATCCCCTTAGGTGGCTTACGATTGAACTTGGAGCGGAGGTCACGGTGATTGAGTCCTCGGATGGAGGCGGTGATGACCTCTGCTTCCGTGATGTTGGGAATATAATTTCTCATCTCAGAAAAGCGTCTGATGTAGCTACGAAGGAGCTTGGATGACTTCTAGTAAATGCGGTTTAGATCGTGCTTGGTGCCCGGCCTAGTACACGTGGCCATATAATTATTGGTGAAGACCTTCTTCAGCTCTTCCCAGTATCCGATGGAGTCCGGGGCGAGGCTTGTGAACCAGTTCATCGTAGTTGGCGCGAGCATGATGGGAAGATAGTTTGCCATGACGCTGGTATCGCCCCTGGTGGTGCACACAGCAGTGGCATAAGCTTGTAGCCACTGTGTGGGGTTCATCCATCCTTCGTAGGGCTTCACCCTAGTGATTTTGAAACCATGGGGCCACTGGAGTGTCTAGAGTGTCCTTGTGAATGCTTTGGGCCCTTCGGGATCATCATCGTCGGCGTTGCCGATGTTGAGCGGCTAGAGGGCTGAGTCTAGATTACCGAACTTTTGCTCATACTCTTGACGGTGGCATACTTCTTCATGGTGAGAAAAATGGTGCTCGTCAATACATCATCGCGCGTCTTGAAGATTGTTAAGGTGTGCTCGGATGTCCTGGTTGACTTCCTGGCCATGTTGGCGAGGGTGGTCGACGCGGTTGCCCCTGGTTCCCCCCTAGAGAGGTTGTCCATCATCATGGTGCTGGTTGGTGAAACGACTTTGGCTGGGGCGGCGATAAGATCTTGGCATGGCTGATCAGCGAATCGAGCTCGTCAAGTAGGAAGGTCTCTGATCCTGGTAGATCTCATTGACCTGGCAGTGCGCCGCTTTAAGCATGGTGGCGACCTTGGCGACCTCCGGTGTCTGCGAGAACCGGACGAGCTCATTGGTGGCCATGGCCAGGTTGGCGATTGGAGTCTTATAGACGTCATGGACGTCAACATGGACAAATTCATCATCGAGGTTGTGTTGGAGTTGGTGTGGCCTTCCTTGCGAGTCAAGCTGAGTGTTGTGAGCAGCTTCCGCTAGCACAAGGGCAACTTCATTTGCTCGGTGCTGCGCGCGGTTGTCATTCCTGTTGACATGGGCGGCGCGGTCCTCCTCAGTTTCCCCTTCCCATGGGGGGCTGTCGACTCTGACATTGAAGATTGCGCCTCCATGAAAGGGAGGGAAAGGAGGTTGTTGGACGTTGGTTTTGGCGACAGTCTCCATAGAGCCTTGGGACTTAGAGTCTGGATTCTCCTCTAGGATGGTTTGGAGGGATGCTTCGGGGTGTCGGCTGACGTGTAGCATGTTGACGGCCGGTGGGAGCTGGTCGGCGATCTGGTCGATGAGAGGATGGATATCTCCAACCTGGTCGGCGAATTTGCCCCTTAGGGCATCTTGATAAGCGGCGGCGATGCTGGTGAGCCCGAAGGGTAGGCCATAACCCCTGGAGTTTCCTGATCCACCTCCGATAGATCTAAATCATAGGGTGGTCGGTGCTGGACCAGAGTGGTCAGAGCTGATTCTTTGATGGAGAGGCAATCAACGAGCTTCTGGCCAACCTGATCGATGGATGCGATCAGATCATCGTTGTTGATTTGCCTCCTTGGGTAGTAGGGGAGCGGGCGGTGAATTGTTAGCGAAAGCGACCTTGGAGGTGGTTCCAAGATCGGATGTACAGTCGTAGGTGTTGGGGTGGTCGGCGCAGTATTGGTCTGCACCGGCTCGATGAGCTCTCCGACTCCATTAGCGTTGATGATCCACGAGATCGATCTGACCGTGAAGGTCTGGCCGGGCTATTGGAGGGACGAAGAGCATGCAAAACGTACCATCTTGTTCGATATGGAAACAACACGCACACCCCTACCTAGCGCGCCAACTGTCGACAGAATATCGTTGGCAGTCCTCCGAGGGGTATCCCATGAAGGTAGATTAATCGGTAGAGATGCGTGTAATCGAGAACAAGAAGGCAATAGACACACACGTTAGATAGGTTCGGGCTGTCAGCACAACATAATATCCTACTCCTGTGGTCTGTTGGATTGTATTGGCTATCGTATGATATTGCGTGTGTTTGAAGGGGGTCCCTGCCCACCTTATATAGTTCGTGGGGTAGGGTTACAAGTCGGCTAGATCTAGGAGATATCCGGAAAGTAATAATAGATTGCAGGAATCATGGGATCATACGTATCCTAACAGATCTCGTAGTATCTTCAGGATATCTTTCCGGTGTCTTGCGGGATGCGTCGAGCAGCGCCGTGTCCCACAAGGCTTCGTCTTGTGGGCTGGGCCGCCCCTAGGGGCACAACCCATGTGGTCTGCCATGGGTATTCGGGGTCGTACCCCCCACACGCCCTGAGATGCAGACGGACGCCCGCGACGGCAGTCTGTTTTCACGTGTCCATGCATAGGCCTATGCTGTCCAGATGTCGCTCGCCCACGCCTATGCCTCGCGCACCCACACGGGGACTACGCCGCTGGAATGTCACCCGCGCCGCACGTTCGCTGGGAGCACTCACACCCCTTCCCTCTTCATCCTATATGAAACACCTGATCTACTTTTGAAACATCTAGATGCAACACTTACAACATAAAAAAGACAAATAAAACACTTAAAACACTTACGCAACATCCAGATAAACACTTGCAACACATGTGTGAAACATATGCAACATCCAAATAAACACACTTGCAATATACGTCTAAAAATAGACGAAACATTGGGGACACACGCTTCCAACATATGCAACATCCTAATCTAGTTTTGCAACATTCGTATGTTACAATCGTAACATACCTCTCAAACATATGAAACATTTGAAATGTGAGCTTGCAATATGCTTTGTATCTTGGTGTGGCATCCTTTACCATCTGCATCGGGGCGCCACAGCCGTAGCAGGAAGCAAGGCCAGAAGGCTTCCACGCAAGGGCCTGGTGCTTCCCCTTACGCTGGCAGCGGCTATCGTCGCCGTAGGGCAGGGCGGGGCAGGCAGAGTAGGAGTAGAGGAATGGGCGGTGGAGCAGCGACAGCGGCAAGTGCAGTGAAGCAGGCGCCCTGAGCAGCGGTAGGAGCAGCAATGGCGGAGCAGGAGCAGGTGGGGTGGGCGATAGGAGCAACGGAATGGGCGTGGAGCAGAGTGGGATGGGGCCAGGTGCAGCGCCGCCACGCTAGAGAAGGTTGCGGCGAGCGGACCACACGATGTAGGCTCCCATGGTGGTCGCAAGCATGTGGCACGATGGAGGAGCTCGCGGTGGTCGCATGCGTGCAGCGGTGGGGAATGATCGCCTGCGTGCGGCAGTGGGGAAAGGAAATGTCGCTGACCTTTTTTTCTTTTTTGGAGAAACCATGCTGAAGGTGAAGCAGAGCAGGCATAATGGGCCCGATCGCTGCACAGGCCTGGGAACAGGGCGTCCTAACGGATGCGCTTGGACGATCGTCCTCACCAAAGCATTATCGGAAAAAAGGAAAGGAAAACATGACTTTAATAGGTCGAATGGTCAATAGACTAAGGTGCCAAATTCTACACCATGTTTCCCAAATATACCTAGAATATCAACGTACAACACAAAATCCACTCGAATCCAAAGGTAGATCTAGTGGGGCGGCTGAGCAGCAAACCTGGTTTTATATGATGCCTTGGCCTTGGAATCAATTTGACCGGTACCAGGACTGTTCCTCGGCGCATGTGCACTCCGATCGGTCCTGATGCACGTGCATCGAAACAAGTAGTAGTCGCGCGCCCTCACGTACACATTAGGAGCACGCATATTCCTTACGTACGTGAGGTGGGCTGATGCTCCTATAATTTGGGTCTGGTTCTCCTTTCTCATGTCTAGTATTTTTTGGCTGGCTCTAGTGTTTCTCCTGTCTAGATTTTAGGCCGATGGACCAATTTAGATTCTATGAGCTTTTTTTATTTCTCTTTCAGGATAGTGGATACATGGGAGATGAAAAAGGCTGAGGGATGGATTGAAATCCATATAGATTTAGAAGTAGTATTTTCAAACTTCATAATATCTTATGTTCCATAATACTTTATATGGGAATTATGATTCAATCGATACAGAAAAATATAAAAATGGTTCATAAAAGACATGCAAGGTTGTCAGAAAAAAGGAAAAAGTACATCTTATTTATCGAGATATATATGTCTTTGCAAATAGCTCATATAAAGCACATGCGGTTCCATTTTCTAGTGCTAAATAGTTGTCATTAATACCCTAAAAAAACAAGACAAGGTAAATAGATTAAAAGTGCATGATGTTATGTTGAACTTCACATTTGTGTATGTAAAAAAAATATGAAGACTATGAAATTGTAAAATTCATTCCAGAATTTATAAACTTTGAACTATCACATTACAAACTTTGAGCTGCTGGGTTTAAAACTTTGAACTATCACATTATAAACTATGTACTGCTAGGTTTAAAACTTTACACTCTGAATTTATAAACTTTGAACTATTACATTACAAAACTTTATACTGCTAGGTTCAAAACTTTGAAATATCACACTATAAACTTTTTGTACCGCTAGGTTTAAAACTTTACACTCAGGATTTATAACTTTGAACTATGACATTATAAACTTCATACTGCTAGGTACAAAAACTTTGAACTATCACATTATAAACTTTGTACTGCCAGGTTTAAAATTTTACACTTAGAACTATCACATTACATCTAGGTACAAAACTTTGAACTATAAAATTTTAAACTTTGTGGTCCTCAGTTCAAAACTTTACACACAGAATTTATAAAACTTAGAACTATCATGTTACAAACTTTGTAATGTTAGGTTAAAAACTTTGAACTCTCACATTATAAACTTTGTACTACTAGGTTCATTAAAAGCTTTGCATTGCTAGGTTCAATACTTTACACTCAAAATTTATAAACTTTGAACTATCACATAACAAACTTTGTAATGCTAGGTTAAAAACTTTGAACTATCACATTATAAACTTTGTAGTGCTAGGTTCATTATAAACTTTATACTATTAGGTTCAAAATTTTACACTCACAATTTATTAACATAGAGCTATGACATTACAGACTTTATACTTCTAGGTACAAAACTTTAAACTATATATGAAATTATAAACTTTGTGTTGTCAGGTTTAAAACTTTATGCTCAAAATTTATAAACTTTCAACTATAAAATTACAAACTTTGTATTGCAAGGGTTCAAAATTTTACACTCAGAATTTATGAACTTTGAACTATCACATTAAAAACTTTATATTGCTAGATTCAATAATTTGATCTACCACAGTATAAACTTTATACTACGAGATTCAATACTTTGATCTAGCACAATGTAAACTTGTATCGCTAGCTCCAAAACTTTACACTCAAACCCTCTGTTCGCTTGAGCTTATTCAGAACTACTTTTTAGCCATGAAACAGTTTTTCTCTCACAACATTTCAGCATAAACATCAGCATAAGCCAAATTTCAGCATCAGCGAACATGGTGAAAATTTATAATCTTTAAAACTATGACACTACAAGCTTTGTACTGCTAGCTTCAAACTTTACACTCAGAATTTATTAACTTTGAACTATTGAATTACAAAATTTGTAATGCTAGTTTCAAAAACTTTGAACTTCACATTAAAAACTTTACACTGCTAAGTTGAAAGCTATACTCTTAGAATTTATAAAACTTTGAACTATCATATTACAAACTTTGTACTACTAGATTCAATACTTTGATCTATCACATTATAAACTTTGAAAAAAAATCATAATACGCTTAATATGAACTTGTTACTATGTTATTAAAAACTTTATACAAACTTCATACCTGCTGATGTGCATCTTGTTTTCAATTATAGGAATTGAGATTGATACCTTGAAAAAAAAGAAAAAAAAGTAAAGTATATGAAATAACACAATTGCAACATCAACTGTTTTGAATAAAAATGATAACTCACGTGTATTGATAATATCTTCTTGATATGGAACAGAGAATCAAAATTTTCATTGCTTTGGTGGGTGAGTAAATAATATGACAAGCACTCTCGTAATGTCTTTGCTTCCTCCTATTAAAAAGAAGTGATGGAGTTGTGATATATTTAAAAATGTTTATAAGGATTGCAATGATACATTATGGATCCTGAATTTTGAAAAAAGTATACTCAATGGGTACTAAAAAAGCACAAAGAGATAGCAAAAAAAAGTAGTGCACTTTAACTACCTTGAAAATTCATGCATCTACATACAACATACACTTTATTTATTGTAACAGGATGAAATATGATGTGATATATAGTTTAATACTGTCACATGACATATATATATATACCAGGATGAAAAATAGTTTTGTTTTAGGATCATACAAGTGTATATAATGTGAAACAAAACAATGTTTTAGAAAAACACATATTCAGAGTTCATACTCATACAAGCAACGTGGGGTGGTTCAATAGTTACTGGTTCGAATAGGTGCTGGCTATCACCATCATGGCTTTGGATGAGATTCATCACAAAAAATCCACTGTCGCAACTGTCACAAGGATGAAATTTTGTTAGTTTGTAGACCATGTTCCTAATTCAGAAAAAAGAATGGAATTTGGGGGGGATGTTTACAGAACAATGCAACGGGTTTTTTGAACTGTAAGCTTAGTAAACCAATAGCTTTTGGTTCATTGTTTCTTTGAGCAAAGAAAGCAATTGTAAGTATAATAGCCCATGCTCTTGCAAGAATGCTCCTTTCTTTGTTCTCTTCAGCCTTCTTGTATAGCATGAAAATTTTTCTTGCCTTTCTCTTGGGTCTTCCAGCTGTGCTTCATACTTGTCTCTTGCCTCTTTCAACTGTGCTTGATGCTTCTCAGAATTTTGTTCAATTTGCTTCAGTGCTTCATTTGCAAAACCTATTATTTCTAACAAACTTGTTTCATTCACCTTTTCTCTTCTTTAGTAATATATTATTGTTGACCATGACTTGTTAATTGTCTCTTGTGCTTGCTTTGGCCATGGTTTATCCATCCATTGCACAAAATCGCAATGTTGTTCATCCCATGTTGCAAGAAACAATTGATTATTCAAATTTGCATACATTATTGATTTTTGTTGCATGGGACATTTTTAAAAGATGTAAGTTTCCCTATTTTGTTACTTGACACAACAAATATATTTCAACTATTATCTTAAAAGATACATTCAGTGTTAAAAAAGTCTCACCTGTAATTGACAACATAAATATCATCGTCCTGTATCCTTTGTAGTCCAAGAAACCATTCTCTTTGGCTTATTTCCATGAAAACAATGTGTTGGAGATTCAATATCAATGCCTTGCCATTCCTTGAAATCCACATATGTTGGAAATTTGGTAGGTCCAATATAAAACTCAACTCACATACAACAACAACAACATAGCCTTTCAATTCCAAGCAAGTTGTGGTAGGCTAGAGTTAAAACCCACCAAGAGCCCTAAGTCATGGTTTAGGCACTTCAATAGCTGCTTTCCAAGCACTCTTATTCAAACAAAAATCTCTAGGTATATCCCAAGCTTTCAAATCTCTTTTTATTGCCTCCCCTATGTCAATTTCGGTCTTCCTCTACCTCTCCTCATATTATTAGCTTGGCTTATGACTCACAATGCTCCGGTGCCTCTGGAGGTCTCCTTTGGACATGGCCAAATCACCTCAACCGATGTTGGACAAGCTTTCTTCAATTGGTGCTACCCCTAAGCGACCACGTATATCATCATTCGAACTTGGTCCATTCTTGTGTGACCACAAATCCATCGCAACATACGCATTTCTACAACACTCAATTATTGAACATGTCAAATCTTTGTAGGCCAATATTCTGCTCCATACAACATAGCCGATCTAATTGCCGTTCTATAAAACTTGCCTTTTAGCTTTTATTGTACCCTCTTGTCACAGAGAATGCTAGAAGCTTGTCGCCACTTGATCCACCCTGCTTTGATTCTATGTCTAACGTCCGCATCAATATTATTAGGCAGGTCTATGTGTGATTAGCTATAATTAGCACCTGCTATGTATACTTGATTGTATTCCTTGTATACCCAGCCATATTGGCTATATATATGAAGGTCACCCCCCATATTGGGTGTGAGGTGTGTCTCTACATGGTATCAGCCGATTAGATCCTATTCTCCCTGTCTTTCCCTCCACCTCGCGACTCCTTCCATGATCGCGCAGCCACCTCCCCCCACGTGCGGGACTTCCTCTCGCCCGTCCTCCCTCTCTCCTCTCCCATGGACACCTCGGCCTCCTCCTCGGCCACCAGTGCCGGCACCCTGCCCGTGACAGGCACTCCCACCATGCCTGCCATGAGCGCCGGCGCTGCTGCCCCGATCGCGGCTCACAACTACGCCACAGTCAACGTCAAGTCCCACATCCCATTTACGCTGGACCTTCAATCTAACTACTCCAAGTGGGCATTCTTCTTCAAGTCGCTATGCGGCAAGTTCGGCCTTCGCTCGCACATCGATGGCTCTGCTCCCCCTCGACCTGATGATCCTCAGTGGGATGCCACGGAGTGCTACGTCCGGGGCTGGATCTCCGGCTCCGTCGATGACTCCGTCCTCGACCTCGCCATGGACGGTGCTGATCCAACCGCCTGTGATCTGTGGGTGGCCATTGAAGGGATCTTCCGCGCCAACCGAGAGCCACGCGCCATCTTCCTCCTCAATGAATTTCACTCCATGGTGCAAGGTGATAGCACCATATCGGCGTACTACCAGTGGCTAAAGATCAAGGCCGCCGCTCTTCGAGACGTCGGCCATCCTGTCTAGGACTTGCAGCTCATCCTTGCCCTCCTGCATGGCCTCAATCCTCGCTTCTCCAAGACCGCCGACGACATCGCCAACTCTGCTGTACTTCCCACATTCGCCAGAGCCCATGACATGCTGGCACTAAAGGATCTCCGTCTCACCAACAATGAAAAGACGGTCGCCAGCACCGCCCTCCTCGCCACCACCGGGTCTGGCTGCACTAGCCCGGGCGGGTGCCGTGCTCTCGCTGCCACAGCCAACTCTGGAGGTCCACACAACCCACTCGTGACCGGCTACGGTAGCAACAAGGGCAGCGGCGGTGGCAACAGCAGCGGCAAGGGCAAGGGCAAGGGCAAGGGCCGTCGTGGCTGGAACAACGGCTCTGCGCAGCAGCATAGCGGCGTTGGCTAGACTAGCCAATCCCGACCCATGGGCCCCTAGATTTGCTACAATCCATGGGTGCCACAGGGCCCTCCTTCAGCTCAGCAGGGTGGCTGGCGCCCAGGCGTGCTTGGCGCCCCTCCTCCTCAGGCTCACACAACCTTTGCGCCTACGCAGCCATCGATGACATTTGCGCCGCTCCACGTCTCCCAATAGGCTCCCATGTGGCACTAGGATGGTCTTGTCGCTGCACTCAATCAGATGTGAAAGCATCTAGGCCCCTAGTTGGGTTTCGGTGATTAATGACAATACATGATTACTATGACTAACGTGTGTTTTGCAGAGGCAATTAAGTTAGGTCATGGTAATGGAGATTGATTGGGCAATCAAGGTGGTCATGCCCCTACGATGGAAATCATTTCGGTTTTCAAATGATGGACGACAAGGTTAAGGATGGACTAGTTCTAAGTGTCAATTGGAGATGAAGTGACACTTATAGTTTAGGACTTTGTTTTTCCTTTAGCCGTACTATTAAGGGGGGTATGGATGGGTAGCTTGACCTAGGTGGGTCTAGTGGGTTAGGTGTGGTGCACACTTGCTAAAACTAGCGCTAGGTAGCTCCAAAATAGCCCTTAGATCTAATGGATCAAACTTCATTCATGTATGATCAAGAGTTGGAAGTGAATGGACGGTCAAATACTGACCGGACGCTGGTTCCGGTGTGACCGGACGCTAGCACAGAGAGTGTTGAAGAATCAACCCATAGAGAGCACTTGATCCTTGCATGGATCAAGGGGGAGCTACACCTTTGAGCGGGTGCTCCAACAAGGACTAGTGGGGAGTGACGACTCTCCGATACATCGACAAAACATCGCCGTATTCCTCCTTCTCTCTTTACTTTGAGCATTTACTTTGAGCAATTTAATTCTTATCATTTACATTTCTAGAATTGGCATGCTAGAGTAGGATTGGAACTTAGGGTGCTAAACTTTTGTGCGTTAGATCAATAGAAATACTTTCTAGGCACAAGGGGTTAATTGGGCTAACCGTAGAGTTTATTTATTGCAAAGAAATTTAGAATTAGCCCAATTCATCCCCCCTGTTGGGCATCTTGATCCTTTCAAGATGCATCTCTAGGGCTAGCATCCCTGGGTCCTGGATTCCGGTGCCTCCTCCCACATGAGCTCCTCGGATGGTATACTCCTTTCTCGCCATCCTCCTCCTCACTCTTCCATTACCGTTGGCAATGGTCAAACTCTTCCTATTTCATGTCGTGGCGAGTCTGTTCTTCATACACCAGAGTCAAATTTTCATCTAAATAATGTCTTAGTTGTCCCATCTCTAGTCTGTAATCTGCTATCTGTCCATCAATTTACTAGGGACAACAACTGCTCTATAGAATTTGATGCTCTTGGTTTTTCTGTCAAGGATATCCCGACCCGACGCGTGATGCTTCACTACAATAGTATTGGTGATCTTTACACCTTCCCTGCTGTGTCTTCCACTCCACACGGCAGCATTGCCATCTCCACTGACCTCTGGCATCACCGTCTTGGTCATCCTAGCTCTGCCACCATTGACATTCTTCATCGTAATGCGTCCATCACGTGTAATAAAGTAGAGCAACTGCTATGTCATTCTTGTCAGCTTGGCAAACATGTGCGCCTTTGTTTTTTAGATTCTAGATCATATACTTCCATGCCTTTTGAACTTGTTCACTGTGATGTATGGACATCCCCGATTGCCAGTGTATCTGGGTATTAATATTATCTCATTTTACTTGATGATTTCACTCATTTCTGTTGGACCTTTCCCCTCACTCGCAAATCTAAAGTCTCCACACATATTGCAAATTTTTGCAATTATGTCCACACTCAATTCAGCCTTGCCATCAAAGCTGTCCAAGCCGACAACGGCACTGAGTTCGTAAACAATACCCTCCATACTCTCTTTGCTTCCCATGGTATTCATTTACGCCTCTCGTGTCCATATACCTCCCCACAAAATGGCAAGGCTGAACGCCTTCTTTGCACATTGAACAACATCAGCCGCACGATGCTCCTCCATGCACACATGCCTACTCAGTACTGGGCTGAGGTGCTCGCCACAGCCACATACCTTCTGAACAGGCGTCCATGCTCTGCTGTTCGCCACAGCATTCCATATACTCTCCTCCACAACAAACCTCCTGAGTACTCCCACTTACGTGTCTTTGGGTGTCTCTGTTATCCGAACTTGACCGCCACGGCTCGCCACAAACTCTCCCCTCGCTCCACAGCTTGTGTTTTTCTCGGCTATCCCTCTTCCCACAAGGGGTACCGCTGCCTCAACATGACCACTAAGTGTGTCATCATCTCTCACCATGTGGTCTTCGATGAGACTTGTTTTCCCTTTGGGCTTTATCCCTCTAGGTCCTCGCCAAGCGACCTAGACTTTTTGCTTATAGGTACTACAGTGCCGGTGCATCCTGCATCTTTGCCCTTTGCTGTTGGGCAGTCACACCAAGGATTCATTGAGGAGCTGACCGACAACCCCACGATCTTGTTTCACGGCCCCGTACTGCCTGCTGCTCCACCAGCAGCCGATCCACCACCTGCTGCTCCTCCAGCGGCTGTCCCAGCTCCAGCTGCTCCTCCTCCAGTGGCTGCCCCGGCTCCAGCTGTTGTTCATGCCGCTCCACCAGCTTAGGACATCTGGCTTGTCTACAGCCGGTGTTCTCAGGCGCATGATGGGTCCTCTATAGCACCAGGATCGGCTCCTGCACCTGTTCAGCAGCCTCCTGCCCCTATACAGCAGGCTACTGCTCCTGTACAGCAGCCATAGGTGCCCGTAGCTCCACCAGCACCTCCCGTATAGTAGGAACGATGCATCACGCGGACCCAGTCCGGGGCCATACCGGTTATGCAGTATGTGGGGCTCTCTACGACAACCACTCCGTCTCCACTTCCCACCAACTATCGTAGTGGTTTGGATGATCCAAACTAGCATGCGGCCATGGCTGAGGAGTACAAGGCGCTCATCGACAACGGGACACGGCGCCTCATGCCCCGGCCACCCGGCGCCAACGTGGTCATAGGCAAGTGGATATTCAAGCACAAGTACCACTCTGATGGTACCCTCGCCTGCCATAAGGCTCGCTGGGTGGTTCGTGGCTTCTCCCAACGCCACAGCGTCGACTACGAAGAGACATTTAGCCCGGTGGTCAAGCCAGCAACCATCCGGGCTGTCCTCAGCATTGCTGCCTCACGCGCCTGGCCTATTCATCAGCTAGACGTCAAGAACGCTTTTCTCCATGGCCATCTAGAGGAGACCATCTACTGCCAGCAGCCCCCAGGCTTCGTTGACCCTGTTTTTCCTGATCATGTGTGTCTGTTGTAGCGCTCCCTCTATGGCCTGAAGCAGGCTCCCCGAGCCTGGTACCAGCATTTTGCGACATACATTCGCCAGCTCGGCTTCGTCGCCTCGACTTCCGACACCTCCCTCTTTGTCTACAAAGATGGGACCAGTATCGCCTGCCTGCTTCTGTACGTTGACGACATCGTCCTTACTACGTCCTCGACGACATTTCTACAGTAGATCATTGGGTGCCTCCACTCTGAGTTTGCCATGACTGACCTGGGCGCACTCCATCACTTCCTCGGCATCTCCATCACTTGCTCCGCCGATGGCTTGTTCTTATCACAGCGATAGTACGCCGTTGAGCTCCTTCAACGCGTCGGCATGGCTGAGTGTCACTCTACGACGACACCTATTGACACTCATGCCAAGCTATCCGCCACCGCCGGTGCCCCTGTTGCTGATCCGTCCACGTACCGGAGCCTTGCTGGCGCGCTCCAGTACCTCACGCTGACTCGTCCTGACTTGGCATACGCCGTCCAATAGGTGTGCCTCTTCATGCATAATCCCCGTGAACCGCACCTCTCGATGATCAAGAGGATTCTACGCTACCTGAAGGGCACTCTCTCCTCTGGCCTCCACATTGGTGTCGACCCTGCTCAGTCACTGGTCGCCTACTCCGATGCCGACTGGGCTGGCTGCCTAGATTCTTGGCGCTCCACCTCCGGCTATTGTGTCTACCTCGATGACAATATGATTCTTGGTCCTCCAAGCGTCAGACCACGGTCTCCCGCTCCAGTGCAGAAGCAAAGTACCGTGTTGTTGCTCATGTGGTGGCCGCGTGTTACTGGCTGCGCCAGCTCCTGCAGGAGCTCCATGTCTCCATTGCTTCGGCAACGATTGTCTACTGCGACATTGTCAGCGCTGTCTACATGGCAACCAACCCCGTTCATCAGCATCGCACAAAGCACATTGAGATTGATATTCACTTTGTCCGTGAGAAGGTCGCCTTGGGACAAGTTTGGGTTCTTCATGTGCCGTCCTCTCACCAGTTCGCAGACATCATGACCAAGGGCCTTCCTGTATAGCTATTTACTGAATTCAGGTCCAGTCTATGCGTCCGGGATCCTCCCGCTTAGACTGCGGACGGGTATTAGGCAGGTCTATGTGCAATTAGCTATAATTAGCACCTGCTATGTATACTTGATTGTATTTCTTGTATACCCAGCCGTATTGGCTATATATATGAAGGTCACCCCCATATTGGGTGTGAGGTGTGTTTCTACAAATATCTCCATCCCCCTGTAGCATCGATCCCAGATACTGAAAGATATCCTTCTTAGGCACTACTTGACCTTCCAAACTCACATCTCCCTCCTCCTGTACGGCTCCGCCAAAGTCGCATCTCATGTATTCGGTTTTATTTCTGCTCAATCTAAAACCTTTAGACTCAAAGGTTTGCCGTCATAACTCTAGTTTCCTATTTACTCCCGCCTGACTTTCGTCCACTAACACTACATTGTCAGCGAACAACATACACCAAGGGATATCCCCCTTGTATGTTTCTCGTAACCTCATCCATTACCAAGGCAAAGAGATACGGGCTTAAGGTTGACCCTTGATGTTTTATTAGTGAAAAATTTGACAAAAGTAAGCATGTTTTTTTTTCCAATATTAACATTGCATATATACAATTCGCAATACACAGTAGATTCTCATAGTACTAGCTGTAGGATTTTATTATAAGCTTACTCTATACAACTGAAAGAAATTTTAAGATAGAAACTGACCATTAATTCTTCTTCCTCACTTTCTGAATCACTGCAGTTTGTGATGCTCTCAACTTTCACTATTTGATCTTTACTTCTCCATCATCGATGAAGCCAAGGGCTTTTTTCTTGTTGGCCTGATTTCTCTGATGCCATTGGAGGATGATCCAGTATGTTTTGTGCTCTCACATGTTGCAAACGAATATATGGTACCTTCTCGATTTCGTTACCATCCAGTACAAGAGGTAGCTATAGTTAAAATATGAACTTATTAGCAGTAGTGGATCTGAAAAATGTACTGTTAAGATGAAACTATTCGGCCGCCATCGGCCATCACTTACCACTTCACACTAGGGTTTTCTGTAGACACAAACTCACTTCTGTACACAACTCCCTCCATGAAAAGGACAACAATCAACTGGTTTCAATAAATGCTTAATAGTATGACTTTATAAACTGTGTACTCCTCCATCCCAAACTTTGTAGTACTAGTAATAAAGCTTTCAAATTATACGATGAAAAAAGAATTGCACATAACTAGCTTTCATTTTGCATGTGAAAAACATTTGTACCTCAAATTGAAAACCTTACAAAATATATACTCCAAATTATTGACTGGAGTATAAATTATTAAAGGTAGTTATGTTGGTAGAAGAAACTTGGCATTATAGGCTTGTAAAACTTTTGGAACATCATGTTCAAAAAGTTAATAATCAGCACATATAAACTTGCCATCTTAATATTTAGTATCTTTGAGAAAAATAAACAACATCCACAAAAAAAAGTTATTCACAACTTATAGTGTATATTTCACCACTGCCATTGTACCATAAAAAAAAGAACATCTTACTGTCTACTCTTTATGCAAATCATGGACGCTGGCCAAACATATATACAGGTTGGATCTACCCCTAAATTAAACTAGAGATCTCATTTTGTTAATCATCAGCTAAAAACATATTACGCTGAACATATAGAAAAAGGGTCACATATACTGGTTCGAGCGCTATAGAAAATTTTAGCCAGCAGCAGCACAAAAACATATCTCACCGTATGCTTACGACGTCCTCAATAAGGATGGCTTGTTATAGATGCTGAAGAAGGTGCTTCTGTAATATCTGAAAATGAACCATAAATTTATGAATGGTTAAAAATAACCATATGGTTTAAAATTTCTAGGATCTTCTAGAGATATATGCCTTGCACAAATGAACAACTAAAAAACAAAAGATGATAGAGTGCTAGTTTATAAATAGTTGCCCTCCAAATGTAAAAACTTTGAACTGACACTATAAAATTTGTACTCCCAACCCAAACTTTACCACTGAAAAGAAGACCCCAAAACTTTGTACTTCAAAAACTTTGGACACCAAATCTATGCACCTTTTAACTATAACTTTCTAAACTTTATACAACGAACTATGAAAAACTTTATAATTGTAAAGTTTACCCTCTAACATCACATTTGCAGAATTTCAACTTTGATTTTGTACACCTATACTTTAAATTTAAATATCAAAACCTTTCTAAACAGGATTCAGAAAACATACCAAGTTATATATTTAAAAACTTTATAGCTAAACCAATACCCCAAACTGAAATCAGTAAGACCCGTAGGTTAAATTTTTTTGGTCAGCTAGCATGCAAAAATTAATCACATCAAAACATACCTGGAAGATGGGCTAATAATCCGAATCACTGTGTGGTGGCGAAATCAGAAGGACAAACCGTCGAACCTGAGATTCGGTTCCCACAAATGGAATCCCCGCCGGCCGCGACAGCTGACAGCCTGTGCACACAAATTCGTACGCGCACCCGGGGGGAGCAGAGGGGCGAAGAGCAGGCGGACGGGGCAGCGACACCTGCCTAGAGGAGCTGGAGTCGTTGGAGACCGTCGCCGGTGACGACTTCGACGTCCTCGCAGCCGCGCGGCCAGCAGTGGAGAAAATTGTAATTATAGGACGCGAATCAACGCGCTTCGTTATTATAGGGCTCCAAACATCGACTTCGCTAAAACGACCCTTAAAACGTTGTCACTTTGTTATACATGACATTTGGTCTTTTTAATCATTTTTCTCAACTAAAATACATGTATTTTGCCATGATGTGACCGTATTGCCCTCAGGGCTTCAATTGACGTGGGATGGGGGCTGGCGCTCTTGCGGCTTTGAAGACGAAGAGAGTTCGCCTAAATCCACAAAAAGATTCGGCTGGCTGGGCGGCTGAAATTCATCTAGGTGCAATGTTAGTGAAGTGAACTCGAGAAGAAAGCCCATCCACAAATGGCTCCTGCTTCCTCCCTGCCATGGCCTCTCGCTCCCTATTCATCGTCTTGGGTGCGTGGTCACCGAGGGCCATCGGTCAAGTACCACCACTCGTTCCAACATTGATTGACGACCCTAGGCTTCATCATGCTGTCAACCTCACCGAGGACCGGTTCAAGCTCGCAACACCACCCGTGACAAAAAGTGACAGGAACTGAACCCGGTGCGTCATGAGGGAGCATGCGGTATGGAGTTCATGTGCTGACGGCTCTCTGCCCGCGTTTGCGGATGTGGGTGTCTTTGCTGCCCGACAAGCCCTTGAGCCTCCCCATGGCAGGGAACAAGGCCCCAAGCCGTGCTCCGAGATCCTCTTAAACTTATATACTAATTAAATTAAGCCCGGTATCACTAATCTTCACGATCGCGCTAATCATGTTGCTAATCCTGTCCTATGATTACCGATTACCAAGAGCCTCCAGAGAGTCGTCTGTCGCGTTGCTCATGTACTACCACAGGAAACAACTCACACGAGGTGTGCGTTGTCGACGCTTCCATCTACAACCGCTAATGGTTCGGCTCAACGTGGTGCATGACGCGTCGGTGGGGGCGCTCACAGTGTTTTTTCTCGTGCTCATCGATCGGCGGAGGGGCTGGCTCGCCATCGAGGGACATGGCGATGGTACCACCACTACTTCAAGTTCTAGGTGTATACGCAGATGGACCCCTCGCACTACATGGAGTCCCGGTGGAGGGACGTCAAGGTCTACACCAAACTTCGGTTGAGGTTCATCCCTAGTGAAGAACAGAGATCAAATCGGTGAACCTAAATAAAAGATTTGGATTGGACGAGACATTAGTTGTTTATTTATCGATAGATTTATAGTTTGATGTGATTTCTCTGAAATCAGAATTCTCTTTGCTTGCATGTCTAGAATTCATCTAGAACTAGAAACTGCAATGGTCATATAGCGGCAAGCTAAAAGAGAATAGCGACATCGGCTAAGTTTCAGTTTAAGCCGTCTATCTAGAGCAATAAACCATAACAGTACGACCCCATCCCATGTCAATTGAAGCCACGAGGGCAATACGGTCACATCATGGTAAAATACATGTATTTTAGTTGAGAAAAGTGATTAAAAAGACCAAATGTCATGTATAACAAAGTGCTAACGTTTGAATGGTCGTTTTAGCGAAATCGATGTTTAGAGTCCTGTAATAGCGAAGCGCATTGTTTCGCGTCCTATAATTGCAATTTTCTCTACTGGGTAGGGTTTGGATCCTTCATCTCGGTCCTCACTGCAGCTGTAGGATCTCGACGGGCGGTGGATTCATCGAGGGCCCTCGCTCCTCAGCCCTCTACCTGCTAGAATCCGCCTCCGCCTCCGGCGACCACGAACGTTCACATCCACGTTGATGGTGGCTTGATGCTCCCTTCCTCCAAGCAGCCTCGGATGAAGTGGCGTCTCCATTCATGACCCTTCCGCCTCCACGTCGATGGGGAGGTCGGCAGGTGGCTGCGTGAGTCGAGAGTCCCTTGATGGCACCGGCGGATGTGCTGTCGCCCCAAAAATCGAGCCGGGCCGCAGCGACGGAGCTTCTGCCTCCGCCTCGAGCAGGGAGAAAGGGGGAAAAGGAACAGGCACACTGTTTTGATTTTTTTAAATGACCGTCGCAACGCAATGTATCTGAGTTAGGCTTGAGCGTGACAAAAAGTGACGGGAACGGAAAGGGAATCGTACACAGGTGCTAGAAAAGGCAAGTGTGCGTCGCGAGGGAGCGCAGCGCACGCGCGCTATATAAGATTTGGGGGCCGCTACCGCTAGTGCTGTCCCGGTGCTCTCTGCCCTGTTCCGCTGCAGATGAGCTCGCGGCAGCGTGGGATACCGATCTTTTGCTGCCAGCTCGACCTCCAGCCTCCATCCAGGGTCCCGCCAGGTCAGGAAACAACATCATCCACATGAAAACAATGAAACTTTTGCCTTTTGAACAAGGCCTCATTTTGCCTAATGCAAGCAAACGGGGGCTCGTGATATCTATAATCTTCTATTGGCCGCAAGAAGGTGAGGGTTAAGAACACATGGATAGGACTAGGGGAGAAACAAGGTCCTGGGTGTGTCTGTCTATTCTACCCTACATATGCTCAGTAATAACTTTGAAAACAAATGGCATAAGGCTACAACATAACAAGCTATTGAACAAAGGTAGCTGAATACCCAACTAGCAACTATTTTACTAGTTGAACCAAGCTAACCAGTTAACAGCAGCTAATATTAGCTATGAACTATTAGCAGCTAATGGATACAAACAGGGCCTAAGTTCCTTGAACTCTAAATAAAAAGGTCAACGATCCATCTGTATAGATTTTGAATCTTCCGATGCTTTCATACAGTTCATTCTTTCTTGGTGCAGAAAACGTAAAACTTCATCGGTATGTCCAACTACTAGGCACTCCAACCTTCACTCCTTCCTAATATATCTACAAAGGTCACCATACAGCTCAAAACTCCAATTCGGTCTATAGAGGCTCTGAGATTTTAACATCTTATATGTGTTCAGCTAGAGCTGTTCATTGACCGTGGAGCACATTCTCCGGCTTCTTCCAGGCACATTTGGTCAGGTGGTGGTGGATTCCCCATATCCCTAGTCTTGTGAAGCAGAAAAGTCCCCGCGACAATGGTCACAAACCCACATAGCTGTGTTGCGATCTGTGTTGCAGTTTGCGAGGCCCAGTCCTAGGATGGAAAACCATGACAAACAAATATCAGTTTTATACAGGATAATATGCCTGGAACCCTATAGCAATGGAAGACCAAATGAAACAAGGCATGCTGATAAATAGTTTTGGTTGGAATTTCTCTGAAAATCAGTTTTTTTCCCCTCCCTTTGCTTGCATGTCTAGTGGTTGCAGAAAATGAAACTTTTAGAAACATATTAGCAGTTTATGGTCATATAGTTTGCAAGCTAAAAGAGAATAGCAGACATCTAGTTTCATACACTCTAAGTTTCAGTTTAAGATTTAAATTAGTCTATCTAGAGCAATAAACCATAACAGTACAATAACATCAAACTAGTAGTCCACTAGTCCTCTATCTGCCAATACATTTTTGAAGGAAAAGACAGGAGTTCTGCCGGTCAATTAAGTAAGGAATCTATCAGCCAATACTTGCTATGGCAGAGAGCAGGAAATAACGAAAAAAAATTATGACCAATATACCATGCAAAAAATATGCGCAAGTGGACAATGAAATCACCTTGTACATGATCATGTTCGCAACAATGGTAAGAATGGTGAACATCACGTAGTATACAGGAGAAACCACAGCCGTGTTGAACGAGTCCAGAGCCTACAAAGTAACAAGAGGATGAAAAGAAAACACAATTAAGAGTTGCAAGACGAGTTTAACATAGATTTCTCTTTGCATGTTATGTCATCCTGGCTATTAACTTCAATACCATATTTTTTCCATCTTCAAAAATGAATCGTGGGTTATTTATGATTTAATGGCCAACTAGCAAGGGTTACAAGAAAGTCGCATTGTTTCCAGATGTGGACAAAAAATTTCTGAAGGGATTTCATCTTAACCAATGCCATGCTTAAAAATATATATTTGTTTTAGTGTGTGTGTGCTTGCTCACAATATCAGTTTAATATACTCAAGGAAGAAATAAGTCTGGAAACTGAGACCTAGATCAGGAAATATGCAAAAATAAGATGTCACAGGGTGATTATTTGATCACATAGTGAAATGAAATTAGACAAGTAAACCAAATCTAAATGATGCAAAATATGTATTGATGTCGTAAGGCATGACCGAGAATAGCAATGAAATAAATGATCAAACTCATGCATAGCTCAGAATGACATTATTGGAGAATTGCAACAATTCCAGATAACAAATTTCAAGAATGTATCCATAGACCAGAACACTTCGATACCTTATTTAAGTAGTTTAACTGCACCAAGCAGCAAATAGTGACTACTACTATGAAGAACCATGTCTGAACGTAGATGAATTGATTTGATCCACTAAATGATAGCTTTAAAGCAATGGCAACTGCTTTTACACTGATAACCTGCCCAATCATAAAACTATGTTAATAAAAGATAAATGAGCGATTTTTTAAATAATCTACTAATATTAATGTGATGTAATTCTCATGTACCGTAAGAGATCCCATTAATGAACAGATTGCTATGTAAACAAGCATCAATCTGTGCCCAGAGCGTTCAACAACCCAGAATATCAAAAAAAGAACGCAGGCCACCGCCACGCATGAATAAACAATAAAGCCTGCAAGTCAGAAATGATGCGTACACATAAACATAGAGAGTCCAGTAAACCAGAACAAAGGCAGACAATAAAAAGGTCGGCAAAGTTTTTCTAGTATTGAATTCCATAGTGACAGGAGATCAGTTAGCTACCTGGCTGTGTTGCAAGATGCCATATTTCCTTCATAGAATCAATTTTTCTCTCCTTTGGGGCATGCAAAACTATACCAACAGAACCAACAACGCATAGTATGCAACCAACAATGCCAAACATGTGCAAATTTTCTTTCAGAATGAAGTGTGCGAGCACTGCACTGCATGAGCAAAACATTAAACAGGAACACAACACTAGATGTAAGGAAATTTATGAAGATGATAAAGCTCTACCTAAATATGACGCTTAGAGCTCCTAGAGGAGTAACAAGTACAGCAGGGGCAAATGCATATGCTGCAAAATTGGCTACCTCGCCTAGAATCACTGCAAGGTAAAACAAAATGATTAGTAAGAGTGAGCTTCTGATTCATCATTACATAATGTTCCTAAACATATAAGTATCACTGTCAGAAATACTGTTTATACTTCACTGGTATTATAGCAGTAGTGTCCTACCCTTCAAATTGAAAAGAAAAATAAAGGGAAATTGATCAATAAATCACTTTGATGATCTAGATTTCTTTCAAGTGATTCTTCATCAGATGATATAAACATCCCCTTATTGCTCCAAATACTGGCAATGCAAGTCAGTACACTCTTAACAAACCTTTTGGATTTCTATCATTCATAAAACTAAAAGTGCCATGACAGGATTCAAACAGCAAGGTTAGTTGAAACCCATGTATATTTAGAACTAAGGCATGAGAGGTTTCCCAAGAAGATATCAAGTTAAAAAATATGCATGCTGCTCTGTTCATTTGAATAGAATAGCCAATATGGTTTCCTATTATTAGTGTGTGTCTCGTACTTAAGAATACAGTATCAAATATGTGGAGAGCGCTCTACAAACATTTTATACTACAATTAGAAAAAACGATGCAGAACTCTTGGATCCCTCTGGCATTTATGTCGAAGACGTAAAACACTAGCAGCATGGAGCGATCCAAGTGCTAATCTAGTCAAAGTAGGTATTTGCATGTTGGAACTTTAGTTAAGACACAAACCCAATTTTACTGCTCCAAGATCATACAGGGCAAGTGCACAAGTGGAGAATGAATAACTACAATCAACTGTGACTTACTCAAGTTGTGTCGCACAATTCAGGAAATCATGAAACCAATCATCTTAAAAGGCATATCAATAAGATATACATCAACAACAGAACTTAATAAGAAATGGAACTGCAATGAGCTATAGATATAGCAGTACAGGTGTACTACTAACCAGAAGTACTATATAGAAAGTATGATGTAATTGCTAATTCCCTTCAAAACATGATTTCAATTGACACTTACTAGTTATCATTCCCAACCACCATAATGGCTCATATAGATATGAGAAACCTCCAGAAGCTGCAGTGCATCAGCATAACAAAGGAAATCAGAATTATCCACAGGATATACATAAAAGCCCAAAAGACAAATATATCATTAAGCAAGCATTAAGAGTTATGTTCATGTGAAGCTCTGCTTGAACAACGCTATATAGTATCAATGGTTTGTCCTAATTAAATAGCTTTTATGATACCTCAATAAAACAAAGCTTAGAAGAGGCACAACCTGCACGCCTTCCATTATCCCCAGCCTTCTTCAATCCAACTTTCTTGATCACAAAGCTAGAACCAATGAATGCACTAGATGACATGGCCAAAGTTAAGCCCCTCACATTGTCTAAAGACGCCACCATGTCTGGAAGAGATTTTTTCTGTCAAGTACTATAAAAGAACCAATTCCTACAATCCAAGGGATAAGAATAAGTAAAAAAATAAAAATTGGAAGAAAACCATCCAGATAACTATTAAAGAACCACACAACTCATTGTCCCAATGTTCCTTATGAGAAAAAAGGAATATTTGATTACAACAAACCGTATTTTTATTCATTCATCTGAAGATGCCATAAATGAAATAACCAACCTAAGATTTCTCGGAGTTTCAGTTTTCTGGTTTAAATCCACGATAGAAAAAAAAAAACCTGCTCGGAATCACGACGAACACTTTGAATATGATACTTTTACTTCACGTCCTTGCTAATACCGAACAGATAGTAAACTTCAGACCTTCCCAACTCATAGCCTACATGCAGGAGAAAAGAAAGCCCTTAGAGAAAAAGATTATACTTGCATAAAGAGCAATGATCAGGGATATGACAACAGATGCCACAAGAAAAGGCCCAAGGATTACTTAACTTCTGACACTGAATACCCAAAAGTAAAGCAAAGTGGACTTTACTAAACTTGAGTTTTCTGATTGACAAAACTAAGTACTCATGAAACGGAGAGAAGAGCAAGAGGCCGAGGAAATAGTATTTATTCACGTTTTACAGGTTTTTATTTGTTTTCGGTAAAAAAGCACATGAACTGTTTTTTTCTATCCAACTGAAGGGAAATGAGTATAAAGCCCCAAAGTTGGAGTCGCTTCTAACGCCTGGCCTCTGCACCTAACTTACCACACCTCAAACTAAATTTCTTTCTATGAGGTTCAGTGAAGATATTGATTTATTAAATTGCACGTATGGGGCATTTATACCCATGAACACGCATAAGGCGTCATTCATCATCAAGAATGGAGGCATACCAAAAGAGCAGAAACAAATAATCCGATATCAAAGCAAATCCAAAGCATATGCATCCTGTCAGCTGCTTCATAGAACATGACTGAAAAAACTGAACAAGGAGATACAAACGAAGATATCCGAAAAAAGAATATACTACCCCATCTAAAATCCGGACCTCCAAGTTGAGGAAGAATGATTCTCCCATTTCCCCACAAGATGAAAAGAGATATGCAGATGAGAAAGGTACCCGATTCGCAACCTGCAAGGGATGCATTAATATTGCCAGCACATTTTGGGCCTTGACTCGTGAAAGAAAAGGAAACTTTTGAACACGCCACAGAAAGGGGAGGAAAGCCTCAAATATACGCCAGGAACCTACACCAGAAACAGGGGAGAGAAAAAAAAGAAGGAAAGTACGTATGGAACAGTGAACAAGAACAACGGATATTTAGCAATATAACAGTTGTTTATCATACTGTAGTATCGAAAAAAAATAAGGGGAGTAGACGAGTAGTGAATCCAAGAAAAGAAAATCTTCATACTTGACGACTCAGTTGTAGAGGGATGGCGGAAACAGAGCCAGAATGCGATCTCAGAACGAAAAACTGACGTTGGAACGCTGGTCACCGAACTGCCCGTGAAGCGAGGGCGCAAACCGCGTGGAACCAAACTAACGCGACGGGAACAGAGAAAGCGAAACCCAATCTCGCGGCCCCAGAAAATCGAGGGAATATCAGAAATTCCGCTCCCCCGAAAAGAAAACCAAAACGAAAATGAAAAAAGAAGAAGGGGGCACCGGCATGTTCTTGAATACGCCGCCTAAACCGAACCAAAGAGGAATGTAAAAAGCGCCTCGCCGAGACGCAATGGCGTGCCCGGCCGATCGGCGCGAGACAGACGATCGATCGAGAGAAAGGCGCCGGTTACCTTGCCTCCGTGGCGGACCGAGCGGGCGGCCCGGGGGGGGGGCTGGCCTCCGCGGGCGGCGGGCAGCGGGAGGCCGAGCTGGGCGACGCCGCCGGCGAACGAGGTGAACGTGACGGGCACCAGGGAGGGAGGGAGGGGGAGGGGAGGAGGCGAGGCAACGGCGTTTCGTTTTCTCTCTCTGTGATCTTTTGAGAGGAGGAGCCCAGCACGAGACGAGGGGGTAACGGCTTTTGCGTGGGTGTACACGTGGCACGGGGCGTGGTGGTGTAAGGTGTAAGTGGGGTCCGACTTGGCACGGCCTTAACGTGGGCTGCTCAACGCTTTTCGGCCGGGGGAGACGTGGCTGCCAATAGACCCCGAGTTCGTGGGCCTCTTGTTCCCCCGCATGGAGGGAGGGCGCGGGCTCAACGCACTGGTTCTTGTGAGGATGGGCCAGGGTAGCCCGCCTGAGTTCATATGGGATTTGATTTTTTTTGGTTCAGCCCAAGCCCGTCAAAGTTACTATCTGTTTCCTCAAGGAAAAAAGTCCACGTTACATCTCTCAACTTTTGCAAAAGTCTATTTTTTCTCCCTAAACTCTAAAACTGGGTATACCACCTCCCGGACTTTTGAAACCGTTTGTTTTACCTCCCTGACGGGTTATAAGAGATTTTCAAAAGCGGTTTTGTCTTTGTCTTTTTTATTTATTTTGGCTGAATCTTTGAAAAATTATAATAAATTATAGAAAAATCATAAAATAAAAAATCTATTTTTTAGACTCCATTTGAACACAGTAAACATATAATATGACATGCTTTAGTATAATTTTTTTTGCTGTAGCTTTAGATCTCGGTTTTTATGTAATTAATTCATAGTTGCAGTAATTATGGTCCAATTGTGGTGAAACTTTCATGGTGGACTAATTTTTACTACAGTTCAAGCATACAATAATTAGTCCACCATAAAAATTTCATCACAATTAGACCATAGAAATTGCAGCTATGAATTAATTATAAAAAAGCATAGATCTAAAGCTACAACAAAAAAATTGTACTAAAACATATCATATTATATATTCACTGTGTAGATCTACTCATGTGGAGTCCAACAAAATTAGATTTTTCATTTTATGATTTTTTAGATTTACTATGATTTTTTAAAGATTTAGCCGAAATAAATAAAAAAGAAAAAGACAAAACTACTTTTGAAAACCGCTTGTAACTGGTCAGGGAGATAAAACGAACGATTTTAAAAGTTCAGGGAGATGGCTTACCTGGTTTTAGAGTTCAGGGAGGAAAAACAGACTTTCGCAAAAATTGAGGAAGGTAACTTAGATTTTTTCCTTTCCTCAAACACAAAGGCACAGGGCACATCTTGACCTTTGTTACATCCAATTTTAAGGATCGAATGTGCGTCAGGATCGATTTCACATACATTCACGATATCAGTATTGGCTACTCAAAAGTAGTGTATACATGGAATGGCATAATTTATATTACAAAAATGACTCAAGTCTTAATTGTTATAAAACATGTTACCAGCGGTTATGACATTTTCCTCTCTAGAACACATATACACAAGAGATAGAGACACTATTCTTTATTCCTCTTAATATATTGGTGATTACAACATAGAGCTCCCATGTATATATAGTCCTACCAAGGTCTAAAAGTTTAGTAAGAGCCCACATACAAACGGACTAGGATTATGATTTCTTCTTCTCCTTTGATAGAGTTCGTATATTTTACAACACTCCCCCTTAGACGATTACCATGATATGCACATGTCTCATTAAAAACTTCATCTAAAAATCTAGTGGGAAAAATGGTTCTCGAAGAAAAGAGTACATCGTATTCGTTAATTGTATTGTACATGTTGTCTCATTAAAAACCTTGTGTGTGAAACCTTCAAGTAAAAACCCACATAAGAAAAAAGAGTGTAACATTCAACCTTCTTGGTCATTCATTCTTCAGAATATTGTATTCTTTGTGAATAGATAGTGATCTTCATGATCTATGCATAACTTCAATATTTTAGCAAATATTATCTACTTAATATTCATAATTTTAGTGGTTTACCTTCAAGGTAGATTCAATCAAATATGCTCCCTGAAAGAACCGAGGATGACGCCTAGAGGGGGGGTGAAAAGGTGTTTCTAAAAATTCAACCATTTAAAATACGGAAACGATTAATGTTGGAGTTTCTAGAAAACTCCTAATCATATAAATAAACCCCTCACGAGTTAGTTAATAGAGTAAATAAGATATATGTAAGGTATTTAGGAGCTAAAACCCTGTACCACAAAGCTTAGAAATGAGATTGAATAAAAACAACAGAGTCCACAAATACCGAACGCGTTCCGTATACACGGGTTCTGCCCGATCAGCTCTCAACTTGATCCTTTCGATTTCCCCTTTCACACCAAGTTGCTGGCACTTAGTAGTAACATGTTTACAAGCTCAAGCAACATAAGTGGATCACAAATACTCAATGAAAAGAGAGATCGAGACACACGATGTGTTTTACCGAAGTTCGGCCTCCGTCGAGACCTACTCTCCGTTGAGGGGGCTGCGAGCGACCCAGCAAAGGTCAGCTCTAGAGGACCATGAAGGCCACTCTAGCTGGAGTTTTTTCCAACTCCTTTTTTCTCCTTCCACTAGCTTGATTCCTTCCCTTGCGGTGGTGGAATCGAACTGTTACAAACTTTTCTAGGCACACCACAATGTCTTGGGTGCTCTCCGCGACGCCGAGCCGTCTAGGACCGAAGAGTCCAAGAGTAAAAAATATAAATCATGAGATCGACAATATGCACAAGTGCTCAAGGGTGGCTTGCTCTTAAATTTGAATCTCACTCAACCCATGTTGACGGTCACTAACACCAATTATAAACCATCAGCATAACCTGCATTTATACTTAATTCCATCACCAAACATAGGTTAAGGGTTTAAACTAATAAATTCTATGAGTTTTGGTGAATCTATGTTTTCAGCAGGGTTTATCTAGAAAACTATCGAGGGGGACCTATTCGTCAAAGGAAATTACGGAATTTCGCCGCATAAACAACGTGAGAAGATTCTAAAAGATACCAGGAGGCTCTCCACCGAAGCAGACCCCGAAGGGCTACCATGTGGGGCCTGCCGACCCCACCAGCAGGTCGGCTAGCCTATGGGTCCCACCAGTTAGCCTCCGCTTCGAAAGTCAATTTCCCACCACCATTAAGATCCAATCTTCACCATTTATTCAAGTTGGTTTGATCCGAGGACTTAGAATTGACGCTCCACCCTATATATATATCAGCCCCTACCCTCCTCTCTTAGTAGAGCCCTAAAACCCTAATTCATATCTTTAGGATTAGAGCCAGCTATCAAGAGAAGATTAGTCCTCCATAAGATCTAGTCTTATAAATAATAGTGAGATGGAGAGTGAGGGAAGAGTTTAGAGGAGATGCCAGCCTGTCGGTGCTGTCTCTACGGCTTGTACCTTAGTGGATCCAAGTTCTATCTAAGCTTGCCTTTGAGATTTTCCTAGTAATCAACTTCTAATTCAAGTAAGTTTTTTGTTTATATTATTCATCAGGTTCACAACTTGTTTGAGTGCTTTATTCTTGATCCGAGCAAGAGTAAAGTAGTAATTATAGTATAAGAGTGGTGCTTAGACTCTGATTACTTGTGGATGCATCATGCATTCCAGATCGGTGGTAGCTCACGAGGGTGATTCTTATAGTCTCGTTGAATCCTCTATAGTCCACCTCCCGTTTGTAGGACAAGTAGGATATGGTTACTACGGGAAGCATCCTCTGCTGGTATCTTTCCTTAAGTAATATCCCTAGTTGAATATTAGAAGACAACTTACCTAAGTTAGAACTAGAGAACCTTAATTTTCCTCTCTACGCTCCTATTTATCTTAACCTTGTTGCTACCCCTAGTTGAGTAAGACCGTAGTTAGTCTCATATATTTTCCTGTGGATACGATACTTGGAATATTTCTGGATGAAAGCTACAGCGGTATCCATGCGCTTGTGGATTTATCTGTGTGCATTAATTTACACCAACAAGCTTTTTAGTGCCGTTGTCGGGAAAACGATTGCTGAATTAACTACAAGCCTAGCTTAACCTTTTATCTTTTATTCTTTTATTCTTTTCTTTCATTATGGATTCCACTCCTATGAGTGCATGCCTAGAGCCACCAAAATCTATAGAGCCTATCCTTACACTTGATTATGAGCTGCGCCCGTGTTTTATAAAACTGATTCGGGATCAATCCTTCTTGAGAGAAGGTAATAAAAACCCATACTCACACCTATAAGAGTTTGAACAGACCTATGCATGCTTGCGTATCACTGGCATGTCTAACAAAACCTTAAGGTGGAAGTTGTTTATGCTCTCTTTGACAGGAAGAGCTAAACAATGGTACAGTCAAACCGTAGGAAGTATGCAAGGAGATTGGGAAACGCTATACTCTAAATTTTGTTTACGTTTCTTTTCCATCTCTAAAGTGGTTAGCCTTCGAAAAGATGTTCTAAATTTTAGACAACTAGAAGAAGAATCTCTTGGCACGTCATGGGATCGTTTTAATGACCGCATCATAACTGGCCCGTACCTTGCTATTCTAGACCCAATGCTCCTTCGACATTTTTACATGGGTCTTAGCAAGGATTCCATGGAATCCCTTGATACAGCCTCTAGAGGAGCTTTCTTTCATCTGCTAGTGAAGCAATGTCTATGCTTGATAAGATTAGTGGAAAAACTCCCTACACTAGCAATCATAATAAACTCCTCGAGGAAGAGAAGGAATCATCTCCCGAACGCGAAGAGAAAATTTTGATAGCCAAATCACTACCACTTCAATCCTAAGGTTTAGCTATCAATCCTGAACCATCTATACCCCAAAATCCAAATCCTCTAAAGGAAGAAGAAATTCAACCTTTTGAAATTTCTTGTGAGGATGATCTTTTTGATGATTTTGGGAAAAGCTTAAACTTTCGATTTCACAAGAGACCTTTGAGTGAATATAATTCAAATCCTTTCAAGAAGGGATCTCATTTAGAAGCGTCCTTATTCCTATATAGAATATTAGGAAGAATTCAAGGGTGGCATGTTAAGTGGTGCTATAGAAGGAGAGCTGAGCCATTTAGCCAATCATATCTTTTTCCCTTCTATGACCACATTAGATGTCTTATCTGAATCTATTTCTCAACCCATCCTTGACCTCGATGATTCCTTTTATGCTCTTTCTCCTAAGTCTCATGATGACCCTAGAAATCTACTAAGACAACCAAAGCATAGGATTATGAAGACTACAAGGATGACTAAGAAGAGCAACAACAATGGCTGGAATGTATTAAGAACTTATATGCCGTTGCTAAAGAATAGATGGACAAGAACAAAGCCTTATGGGTAGAATCCAAACTTGGCTTAGATCCAAATGGTGAGCTTAAATCAATCTCTTTAACAAACAAGACTCATCCAAGTTTGGAGGAGGCCTTAGACAAGATCAACCCGAGAGCCACCAATCCATGGGAAATCTTGGACAATAAAATGTTTAATGAATGTCGTAGGCATGGAATGATGGAGACAATATTTCCTTCTATAGACATTCATGAAGAAACACCCCTGGAGCTTGAAAAGAAAGATGATATCGACGAGCATGGAAGTTATTTAAGGAACACCTTGTTGATGGTCACTAACACCAATTATAAGCTGTCAACATAACCTGTATTTATACTTACTTCCATCACCAAACATAGGTATAGGGGTTTAAACTAATAAATTCCACGAGTTTTGGTGAATCTGTGTTTTCAGCAGGGTCTATCTAGAAAACCGCCAAGGAGGACCTATTCATCAAAGAAAATCATGTAATTTCGTAGCATACCCGACGTGGAAAGACTCTAGAAGTCTCTAGGAGGTTCTCCACTGAAGTGGAGCCTGAGACACTGACATGTGTAGGCCACCCAACCCCTAGGGTCCACCAGTCAGCTCCTCATTGCTAAGTCGGTTCCCCACCGTCTCCTAGATTACATCTACGTCATCCTTTAAGTCAGTTTGATCTAAGGGCTCACAATGGACGCTCCAGTCTATATAAATAGCCTTGTACCCCCTCCCTAGGTAGATCCCTGAAACCCTAATTCATATCATGAGGATCAGAGCCAGCAATCAAGAGAAGATTAGTCCTCCATAGGATCTAGTCTTATAAATAGAAATAGTGAGATAGAGAGTGAGGGAAGAGTTTGGAGGAGGTGCCATCCTGTCGGTGCTCTCTCTATGGCTTGTACCTTGACAGATTCAAGTTCTATCTGAGCTTGCTTCTATGATTTCTCTGGTAATCAACTTCTGATTCAAATAAGCTTCTTGTTTATATTGTTTATTGTAACACCCTAAAATTTATACTTTTGAAAATAGGATTAAAATGATTTATTTATAAATTTTTGTGCACATGAAATATAGGAAAAAGAATATTTTTCATTATATTAAAATTCATCATAAGAAGTAGCCACATGGTTGTGCATACATGCCGCTGCATTTGATTTATTTTAATGAGTGGTTGAATCCAAAATTCAAAATGAATTCAAAATGCTTTTGAAAATGAATTTGAAAATGGCTTGGAAATAAAAGAAAAGAAAATTAGAAAATAAAAGAATTTAAAAAATTGTAAGATTTATTTTTAGAAAACTTACAAAAATTGCTCATTTTTGTTTGAGTTGAAAAGTGTATTTTAAACCATATTCAAATTTGATTTGGTTTATATTTGAAATTGGTTTAGAAATGAGAAAAACAAAAAGGAAAATAGAAAAAAAAACTACTCTCTCTATCTCCCTCCTCTTTCTTTTGGCCTAGCCCACCCTACTCCTCTATCCTTCCCCGCGCAGCCCGCTTGCCTTCTTTCCTCCTCCTTCTTGGGCCGGCCCAGCCGAGCAGTGCGCCGCGTCGTTCTTCTCTTCCCGTGTGTGTCGCTGACAGGTGGACCCCACTCATCAGCACCGTCTTCTTCCCACTCGTGCCCGAGAAGGACACCGCCGCCACCGCTACCAAGTCTACGCCGCCTATGCCTCGCCGTTGCCATGCCTCTCAAGTATCTCGGGCCCCTTAAATAGGAGCACCGTGCCACCCGCATCGCCCCCACATAATCATAAGCCGCCGTGCTCGCTCCAATCACCTCGACCGAAGCTTGCAACCCTAGCCGCCGGGTCACCGTCATCTTTCTACGCCACGCACCGCCTCCGTCCACTCCCTGCCGCTAAGATCTACCGAGGTGAGTTTGCCTCGCCATCCTCTTTCTCCTTGTGCCCTCGTTTTGCTCTGTGGTGGTCCGTACGGCCGAAACTGGTTCGCCGGTGAGCTTCCTCGCCGCCGTTCATGGCCGCCGCCGTGCCATTTTCGTAGCCATCCATCACGTGATCAACGTCCCAGATTCAAAGTTACCCCTTCGCCTGTCATTCTTGCTTAAGAGACCCTATGTTTTTTTGTATTTGAACCTGCTGTCCAGCGTAGTTTAAAATAATTCAATTAATGCCCCTAGTTTTTATGTTTTGACCCCTGTGTTTTCCTTAAAACGACGCCAAGTCCACAGAGAAGTTTTAATTCATTTTCTTTTATTTTAAAACTAAAATTGAGTTGAAAATAATTACAAAATTGCCGCTGATTTTGTTTTGCTCATATTTTCTCCGTTTTAACTCCAATTTGACCCGTTCAACTTGCGTTAGGTTCATAATTCCATAATCTACATGTTCATACTACTATTAGATATGTTTTTAACTTTTAAAATTCAAGGTTAGATTTAATCTATTATTTTATTAAAGGAAATATTATTTAATTCATATCTTCTATGTTTTAGCTCTGATTTGACGTGTTCAAGTTGCTCTAGATTCATTACAACGAGATCTACGTGTTAGTAACAATATTTATCATGTCACTATTTCTAAAATTTTATGGTTTAAACTCTAATTTGAATAATAATTATGCAACTGGATTTTATAAATAAAATATGATTTGTTTTACTTTAGTTTTATAATTCAAATCTAAATTTGACTTAATTCAATTTATATAAGCTTTTATATAGTTAAAATACATGAAGCTTATAGTTTTATATTTTCTCTTATGAGTAGATCTTTCGGTAGCCGTTTTTTTCAAACCGTAGCTCCGATTAGTGTGCTCTTCGCACCTGTGTGTGCAGAAAGTCTTTTAAACCTTTTCACTTGCTATTTCACATGTTTGGTGTACTATTCTAATTTAGATCTATTGTTTGCTTCGTGTATGATTTGCATGGATGCTTGTGTGGTGCTTTATGATCATGTCTAGTCGGTGAGCTATACGTGATGAATCAAGAAGCAGATCTTTGAAGTTTTGGACTTGAAGAAGGATAAGAGTTTAAGGCAAGTATAGCATGGGATCTTCCTTATTGTCCTATACACCTTTAATCATTTAATTCATGCTGCATGTGTCTACCTTGATTACCACTAAGGATTTCCTAGTACTTTATACCTAGTTCCTTGTTACCTATGGGTTATTACATTGGGTAGTATGATGCTAGTGCTCAACTAAAGCCATGATCTTGTAACTTGACTAATGGATTATGCAACAAACAATAAAAGATGCTTTTTAGCAACATGAAACCAGAGGGCTAGAGCATTGGGCTGTATTTTTATGGTGCTCTAGATTCCTCTCCTTAAGGACTTATCTATAAGTGAACATTCGGTACTTATAGTACAACTATGAGGGTTACATGGCTCTGGCTTTAGCTCAGTATGAGGACATTTTCTAGCTTGTTAGAGGTTACCATTATTGGCGTAAGAATGGCTTGCCAAATCGGGATAGGACAGCCTCTGTCCCCTTATGTATAGGCTGCATGTCATTGTGCCATCGGGAAGGGGGGTTCCTACATCTATTTGCCGAGTGAATCTAATGGCCCTAACTTGTTAGACGAACCTTTGAAAGGCTTCATAGTGAACCTTGTCGACCTTCCTTGGAAGTGGGTCAAGAGATTAGCTACCTCGGGCGAAAGGGTAAATCATGACTCACAGTGAAAGTGTACAACCTCTGCAGCGTGTAAAACTGGTATATCAGCCGTGCTCACCGTCACGAGTGGCCTTGGAATCCTTACGGAATAGATGATGAACACTAATGATAAAGATGCTCGCTAATGATGACTGTTTATGCTATTCATTATTCATGTTTACCAAATCATGTGTTTATATGTGCTTGTGAATAAACTTGTTGCCACCCTATTGCTAAAATCATGACTCATTGAAAGCTAATCGCAGTTAACCAGTGTCAGTCTTTTGAGCCTCATGAACCCCATGTTATATTTGTTGAGTACGACATGTGCTTACGCTTGCTTTACTTTTTAAATCTTTGGAAAAATCTCGGATGGGTACCAGATTGCTAGTCTGGAGGAGTTAGGCTTGTGATCAACCAGTCAGTTGTCCCTGTGGATTGGAGTCTTCATCCGATGATCGAAGTTGTCTTTCCACTGTTTGCTGTCTAAGGTTATATTCTTTAAACTCTTAATATTGTTCGCTGCACTCCGGACAGTTATTTCTGGTAGACAATTTCAAACCTTCATTCCAATAATGTCTGAAGAAAGGATAATTCTAATGTGATTCAGTTTGCTTTCTTTGATACCTCTATTTTTCTTGTTGATGCTGGCATTTTTATTTTTCTAACCAACACTGATAATCCTTTTCCTTCTGCCACTGCCATTTATTCAACAAAATTTGAGATGTAACACGCGGCCTTGTCGCTCCATCCTTTGACGTCTCTCTCTATTCATATCGGTCCTTTTGTTTATCACGACGCCTTCTAACCTCTCTATATTCATCAGTCGATATTTGAATCTCGGGATCGACTGTTCCAGTTTGTCTTGATCTAATTGATGTTAGGACTTTAGTTTTCCCTTTGAGCATCCTAGCATCAACCATGTTCTGATCTCTTGGGAAAAGATTATCACCAACCTTCATCTTTTGAGGTGTATCAAATTTGAGTCTTCCTTGCTGAATAGCCCTCTATATATGTCGCCAAAAAACTATGCACTCATTAGTAGAATAAGAAGTGGCGTTGTGAAATTTGTAGAACTTCTTATTCTTCAACTGATTAGGAGGCAACATAACATGATTATCGGGCAACTTGATCTGCCCCTTCCCGAGCAAGAAATCGAAGAGCTTGTTTGATTTTGTAACGTTGAAGTCATAGCTCTCTTTGACTTCTCTTCCCCAAGGATTTGGCACCATTACTGTCTTCTTACCCCAATTCCATTTAGCCACGGCAACTTCTTCTTCATCATCTTCATAGCTGTCATCTACTAAATATGGATTATAGGTTTTGGCAATTGCGGTACTCTTCTAGAATCGGGTATCTCTGCGCATGTTCTAAAATTGGCTATTGAGCTTTCCCACTCGTTGAGCCAACTGACCTAAGTTGTCAAATTCTTGCCCTAGCAGCTTCTCTCTCCACGTTGGCAACATTCTTTGAATGACTAAAAGCAGCTAGTTGATCATCAGTCAAGTTCAATGAGAAGCACAAATTTTTGGTCTCTTGGAATCTCTGAAGAAACTCGGTGCCCGATTCATTAGTTCTCTGCCTTATGGTCATCAGATCGGTAATTTTCTTTTCTTCTGTCCTAGTTTAAAAATATGTATGAAACTTCTTCTCTAAGTTAGCCCAATCGGCAATGGAGTTAACTAGCAACGATGAAAACCAAGTGAAGGCTGGTCCTGACAGGGACAAGGAGAAGAAACAAACTCAATGGGCTTCTTCAATGGATGCTTCGCTCAACTATGTAAGATACCGACTGACACATTCTATCATGCTTATGCTATATTGGCCAGTGAACTTAGCGAACTCCGAAAGCCTATAATTTGCAGGAATAGCGACCAAATCATACCATTCTGGATATGGACATTTGTACAAGAAGGTCTACCCTTTTGGCTTCAAACCGAACTGATTCATTATCATCTCGGTTACTCTAAGCAATTACTTATCAGCATTTGAATTTGGATTTCTCTGCAATTGCTAACCCATCTGTGGATTAAAAATTCGGGTACCTTGATACCTCGGATTTGGAATCATATGAAGAGTGTTGTAATCTGTGCCATAATGATACTCTTGTGGAATCCCTATCTGCTGGGTCCTCTGCTGGTTTGCTGTCTGAAGTCTCTAGTTATAGATATTAGGATCTATATCTCTACGAATCCTTTGAACTGATGGCGCTATTTTTTGAGCCGACGACGACATTTGGCCCGATGTTCCAAAATTAACAATCCAGTTTTGACCTTGCCCTATCGGTTGTTGCACATGCTGTACTGACGATATAGGATTATACTGTATCTGATTAGTAGTAGCACCTTGAACTTACTTAGATGAGCTTTGAACTACCTGGACATCATGATTACCAGCTGGTGCTACTTCTTGATGGCTAGTACCAGCTTGATTAGTCCCCTGAGTCGATGGATGTGGAATGTTGTAATAAGCCGGTCCAACCTAATCAATTGGATATCTATGAAACACCTCTTTCATTGTGTTGTGGAACGTGTTCAAGAAAACTTCTTTATGGTTTGATATGGTATCATGAACAGACTTGTTTACAGCCTCTACAAAGAAACGCCTATCTTCAGCTTCATCTGCATCTATCTGCCCATGCAACAGAACTCTCGGTAGTGGATATTTTTGAACAATTTTATTGTCATGTGTCTTAGTGTAGGACAACAAACACTTGTTCTAAAATTCTTCTATAGCTTTGCTGATGACATCTTCATCTCCATCAGATAGGTCTTCATAAGGCACCATAATGATGCCATTGTTGTTGTAAGTCGCCATGTTGATTGTGGTGTCCCACCGAGCGTGCCAAAACGTGTGTCGGCATGAAAATGTCGACACACAACAAGCCAGAAGGAACTTCTTAGGATAAGCTCGGAGACCCGCTTGGCTTCAACGCAGGGTTAACCGATCCTGCATATTCCTCCTGAAGCGTGCCAGTCAATTTGACCTGTAACTGACAAGGAGAGAAAGTTTATTTGTAATTTAAGGTGGAACATGCCGGTCTTTGCCTAGACAGTTCCAAGTGTGATGCTTCGGTAGCAGCCAGACGGGGAAATCGACTAAATAGCCGATACGTGAAGAAATCGGTTGTTACGGACAGTAAAGCTTATGGATCGCGATTGATTTTACGTTGATGAGTACAATGCCCGCAGATGCAAGTAAAATCATCAGCTAGGTAGATATTATCAGTATAAAGCATGGAGCCGATGAATCTAATGAGAAAGGATATAACATACGAACAAATCGACTATCTAGTATGAATGAATCTACAAACGCTCTGAATCCAATCTGTTACCATCAACAGTGATGTTCGACCGGATCGATGGCAGCTATGATGATAATAACAAACTAAAACCTTAGAATCCGTAAAACCATATGTACTTCGACAGTCTTTTCGAAAGACATGCTATACGTGAAGATTCAGGAGAATCGGCTAAAACAGCTGATTCGGGTGGAAAAGGACTACAACATACAAACAATCGACTATTTAACATGAACAAACCTATAAACTCATCAGACCTAACCTGCTATCTCTAACAGTGGGGTTCGACCAGATCGATGCAGTCATGATAAAGACAACAAATCAAACCTTTTAAAGTACACAGATCTATTTATGTTTAACAGAATCATGTAGACATACTGTAGGCGTTAGAGCATAGGCGATCGGCTATTTAGCCAATGTAGGCATAGCAAACAGTTAAGGTCACGCCTAATCAAGAACAAATCTACTAACTAGCATCCTCTAATCTATAGTGCCATCAGTGGAGATCGACCAGATCATTGTAGCCATAATAGCGAACTATAGACCAGATTTAACTAGCCAGCAAACCTCTTCAAGATCATACATGCCTTAACCACGTACTATGCATGATCAAGATCGAAATAAAATAGCCGATAAAACATAACCCGTCGCTCAGAGTAAGAAACATCGTGTTGTGATAGAGCAAACAATGGACTAAAAGGGTATGAGGCCGATCTAAATCGATCTTGACCGAGCAGGTTGATGTTGCTGCAAACTAATAACAATGAAAACATCAGCAAGATCGGTAACTTAATGAATCTACTCAAAGGACGCTACCCTTAGGTAGAGCCGATAACTTAACCTTAATCTAATTCGAGCAGTGGTGGTCGATCGGATAGATGCAGTCATACTTGAACTAGATAAGAGTCGATAACTAGCTTATACTAGAGTTCGCAGTGGAGATCGAACTTAACCGATGTAGCCATAGAAATGGAAGTATAAGCCATGATGGTACTTATAGACAAGCCGGAGGTCGGTTGGACCGATGCAGCCCTGCTTGTTTGAAGAACTCACCAATATCTACTCTACTCCTATTCCTAAGGGTTGGCACAGAGCAAAAAAAAGTAAATTGTATTTGATTGATTGGATCTCCTTTACAATAGCCGATGTCCAATATTTATACCCAGAACCTAAACATGAATTCTACTTAAGTACGACTCATTATAATCTTTGGCATAAGAGAAAAACATTCCTAATTTAAGATAACTTGGACCCTAATCTTTTCCTTTTTGTAGAGTCCGACATGTTTTTCCTGACGCTAACCATAGCTTTTGTTGTTATCTGCTGGCGTCATCTGAAGAGAGCCGATTCTAGTGTTGCACTTGAATCAGCTGATACCGACCTTCATGTAATCGATTCCTCGATGACACAATCTTGGGGGCTTCGAGTTCCCACATTCTTCTTCCTAAATTTTGGTGTAAACACATGCCCCCCCCCCAATTTTGGGATAAAAATAATTTTATTCCAAAATTATCACGCCTGTGCTTTCGATAGGTCCATAGTCACGGGTAGAGAATCTTGATCTAGAGTCTACTATCTATCACCGTTTTTTGCTAGCTTATGAGCCCATGCTTCAAAGCTTTACGAGAACATGATTGCTTCACGGGCGCTTGGATCCATCTTTCTAGACCAACTATAAATGCCTATCCGGCTCTGGCATGAGTGACTCAACAACTCAGTCATGTTTCTCTTCTGCTTGCTTCCTCGAGTGCCCTTGGCTCCACCAGACCCTCCATGGTCTAATTCTTTGCTATGAGGATCTTGAGTGGTTAGAAGAATTCTTGTGCATAGGGTAATTATGTCGCTCATTTCAGTGCCTTGTCGAGCAAGAGGACCAGCTACTGTGGTTAGAAGAACTCTTGTGACATCACCTGAGTTTTCTCACCATGATCGCAGAGTTGTTCTAGTGTTTGCAAGGGCTAAAATGTGTGGACACCTTCCCCTTGTTTGCTTCATCAAATGCCCATCGGGAAAACCATAGACTTTTTTCCCACGGTTTCCCAGCCACCGAAAAATGGGCATCTTTTAGTAGGCGGTTTTCTTTCCCATTGTTTCCCAGTCACCAAGAAATTGGTTGGGTATAAGGGCATCTTTTAAGCAGGTGGCCTTTCCTCTTCCCTTGATGCAATTTTATCAGCGGGCTGATATGACTTGGTCCATGATGACCTTCGACCTTGTGGGGATCCGGATTCCCTTCAATCCAAAGAAGTCTTGGTGAGTTGATTGCTAGTTAATGTAACATTTCATATCAATCCCACGATATTTTGTAATTATGGGAAGTAATAAGTCCGAATATGTTGTTTCTTCATGATCCGTCCCCTAAATCCCTAGAGTGTCGATCCATTTCCATATTTGACTTTAATTCCATACCTCGGTGAACCCTATCTTCTCACCTCCCAGGCTATATATATGGGCCATGGCTGTGGATCGAAAAACAACCTGCTCCATCCCAAACCTTTCGTATCTTTGGTGTGATTCTGCTTTCCTATAGGTTTGAAGGCATGGAGAACGGTAAGAGGTCTGCTAAGGAGGCCTTAAGCGGGTCTATGTCACCATGTCGGTGTCTTCGTCATCAGGAGGGTGCAACCCGAGATGCTCCCATCATTCTAGAGCATAGGGCCAACTCCACTCAACTTCTAGGGTCGTCCTCATCACCAATTCGCCGCCAGCTCCCCTGCTATCTGAGGAAGCGGATAGACAACAACGACCTAATCGCCTCTATCGATCGAGATGGCTAGAAGCTCGCCGACTACCTCTCTATTGCGGAATCGGCTTTGGCCATGGTTCAGTGCCGATCACCCTCTGAGGTCGACTAGGTGGAGGAGAGGTTGGCCAAGGCTGAAGCCAGAATCATGGGTGAGATGCCTACCACAATTTTCTGTCTCGTCTTAACTTTTTGTCTTCAAGATTTTGATCATCCCTTCCTCGAATCTTTTTAGATCTATCTGCTCAGCTAGAAAGCCTTCGATCAACTATGGAGTATGCGGCAGGATTTGTCAACACCAGGGGTGCCGTGCCGATGGTTCGCTTGCACGACATCCTGAACCATGTCAGAGAGGTTACTCTTCATGGCGTTTGTCATGGTGCTACCATGGCATTGGTTGTTGCACAAGCTCACTCTGGTCATGAGCTTCAACTTCTTCCCCATGGTTTTCCAGCCACCAAACACCCTAGAGATCATGAGCGCCTAGTCGAGGATTTCTTCGACGCTGCCAACTCTGTAACCCTTACTACCCAGGCCGAGGACATAGTGAATAAAGTGTTCCCCGGCCTTTACCTTGTAACAGGAGAAGATGGCAAATAATTTCTTTGTTTTAATTGGTTTCTTGTGCTCATATTCCATGTATCAATCTGTGTTTGTTCTTGCTCTATAGGCAATACATATTGTACCGGCTTTTATCCTTTCGGGTTTATTTTTGAACTAGAGGTGATACCCTCCTGGTATTGGCTATTAGAGCCGATGACCGAAGAAATTAGTTATCAAGTATTAATCCAAACGCTAGGATAATATTTCTTTAGATATTTCCCATTGATTGCTCTATCAAATTCTTCTTCTTCTCTTAGTGATTTCAAAATATAAGCATTGCTAGGCGCACAACGTTTAATCTGATAAGGTCCTTCCCAATTAGGTGACCATTTGCCGAACTTGTTGTCTTTTGACCCGATCGACAATTTTACTTTCCAGACTAAGTTTCCTTCATAAAATTGTTCGCTCTTGACCTTTTTATTGTAATACTTTGCAATCCTCAGTTTATTGGCTTCGATATTCTCAAGAGCACGTAGCCGATGGCAACTCAAGTCCTCTAAGTCGTCAATCATAAGATTCTTGTTGACTTCGGCTGACAAATTATTTTGCAACGTGACACGCCTCGATCTAGTTTGAATCTCCCAAGGAAGGACTGTATTATGACCATACACAAGTTCATAAGGTGATGTTTCAATCGATCCATGATAGGCCATCCTATATGCCCATAGTGCCTCATTAAGCATTGAATGCCACTTCCTTGGCTGCTCCTCATTTTTTTTCTTGATCAGCTTAATCATAATCTGATTGGACGCCTCTACCTGGCCATTAGCCTGAGCGTAGTATGGAGAAGAATTTAGCAACTTAATTTCCATACTGGCGACAAAATCTACAAACTCTTCTAATGTGAACATTATCCCTTGATCGGTAGTGATAGTTTGAGGAATCCTAAAACGATACACAATATGCTCCTTGACAAAATCAACCATGTTCTTTGAGGTTGTCATCTTCAAAGGAATTGCCTCAACCCACTTAGTGAAGTAATCCGTTGCTACCAATATGAACTTATGTCATTTACTTGAAGGCGGAAAAATCTAGCCAATTAGATCAATTCCCCAACCTCAAAACGGCCATGGTTTGATTATTGGATTCATAGCCGATGCGGGTGATTTCTGAACATTACCAAAACGTTGACAGTTCTGGCACCCCTTGTAATATTCAAAATAGTCTTCTAGTATTGTTGGCCAGAAATACCCAGTCCTGCTAATAACCCATTTCATCTTATAAGCCGATTAATGAACTCCACATATCCCTTCATGTACTTCACCCATCAACACCTTAGCCTCTTCTTGATTCAAGCATTTAAGCAGCATCCATCGACTGTTTTGTAATATAGCTGATCATCTAGTAAAACATACTTAGCCAATTTATACCTTAGCTTCCTGATAACCTTCTGTGATGGATTCCTAAGGTAATCGGCTATTTCAACTCTCCAATCATTATTCAAGGTCTCGCTACTTAAGATCTCTTGAAACACTCGATAACCTGACGCACTCTGAGCTAAACGATTGCCTCTTGATTCTATGCTCTTGGAATATGTTGAAGAGAGACATGAGGAAGTTCCTTGAGCAACCTTTGGCACTCATTATAATATCCCCTCAGAGTATCTTCTTTGGACTCATATAGGCCGATCAACTGATTAATAATTAACTATGAATCTCCAAATACTTCAATTGCCTCGGCCTTTACTTCATGAAGAAGTTAAAGCCCCTTAAGAATAGCTTCATATTTTGCCTGGTTGTTGGTAATCATTGGCTCAATTGGAAAGGCAAACTCAAAACTTACCCCCCGAGGTAAAATAATAACAATACCAACACCACCACCTTGTTTGTATGATGACCCATCAAAGAACAACGCCCAAGATACCGGCTCTATGCAGCCAGTACTTGGCTTATGATGTTGGGTGACAAAATCGGCTATTACTTGCCCTTTGAGTGCTTTAGCCAATTCGTATCTCAAGTCAAATTTTGACAACTCAAGAATCCACTTCCCCATTCTCCCATTTAATATTGGCATTGATAGCGCATTGATAGCATGTGCTTGATTCCATTAGCCTTGGAAACAACTATACACTCAACCGATAACAAATAATGTCGCAACTTAGTGCAAGAGAAATATAAGCACAAGCATAACTTTTCGATGGGAGAATATCTTGTTTCTGGATCCAAAAGTCTTCTACTTAGATAGAAAACAACTCGTTCTTCTCCTTTAAACTCTTGCATCAAGGCCAATTCAATTGTCTGGTCATCAACCGATATGTACAACTTAAAAGGCTTACCTTGCTGAGGAGGGACCAGCACAGGTGGACATTTCATATATTTTATATTTCCTCAAACGCCTTTTGTTGTACGTCACCCCACTTAAATCCTTGATCATTTTTCAACTTCAACAAGGGGGAAAACGACAGAACTCTTTCCGACAAATTTGAAATAAACCTCCTGATAAAATTAATCTTACCAAACAAAGATTGTAACTCTATTTTAGTAGTCGGGGGCTCTGCTTCATCAATTGCTTTTGTACTTTTTTGACCAATTTCGATTCCTCTCTCATGGACCATGAAATCCAAAAATTGTCCAGTTGATACTCCAAAGGCACACTTATTAGGATTCATCTTCAGACCATGTTTTCTTGAGCACTCCAAAGTTTCCCACAAATTAGCTAGATGTTCCTTGTACCCCTTGGATTTTATCATCACATCATCAATGTAGATTTCAACAATCCTGCTGATCAACTTATGAAAAATATAATTCATTGCCCTCTGATAATTTGCACCGACATTCTTTAAACCAAAGGTCATCACAACCCAATCAAATAAACCGATTACGCCAGGGCATCTAAAAGCTATTTTTGCTATGTCTTTCTCAGCCATAAAAATTTGATTATATCCAGCATTGTCGTCCATAAAACTAATAACCTTATGCCCGACAGTTGGATCTACCAACATATTAGCTATCGGCATCGAGTAACCATCCATGGGTGTAGCCTTGTTCAGATCTCTGAAATCAATGCAAACTCTTAACTTCCCATTCTTTTTATACGTAGGAACAACATTCGATATCCATTCTGCATATCGGCACGGTAGGATAAATTTTGCTTCTAGTAATCTTTCAGTCTCCTTTTTGATATCATCAAGTACGTTTGGGTTGAATCTCTTCGGAGCTTGTTTAAACAACCAATATCTAGGTTTGATTGGCAACCAATGTTCAACAATCGATCGGTCTAGACCAGGCATCTCATAGTATTCCCAAGCAAAACAATCTTTAAATTCCCTTAATAAATCAACTAATTCTTGCTTATACTCAGGATCCAACTTGGCACTCACATACATCGGCCTAGGCCTATCTCAAGAACCAATATCCATCTCTGCTAATTCATCGGCCGACGTAAAGCCATGTCCTAGTTTACCGTATGTACCATCTATTGGATTATCCATTAAAACAAATCCTCAAAGCCGACTGCTTGGATCGGCTGTTGGCTTTCATCGTTGACTCTAATGAAGCCTCCTTCCCATAGTTTGCCAGAAAAACACTCAAAGTCTTCTAGCTCCCAATATACTGGATCGGCTATTGCGATACTCACAGATTCATCAGCGCGAACCAGCTCAACATCATCTCCATACCATTGAATCAAACATGATGCATGGTTGATGGCACATAATAATTTGCATGAATCTAGTCACGACCAAGGAGTAAACTGTATGAACCCTTTCCATCATTGACGAAGAATGTGGTGAATAGAGTCTTATTCTCGATTGTTAGTTCGACGTTCATTGCCCCCTAGGTCTTAGACGCATTACCCCCAAAATTCTTAAGCATCATGTCGGTCTCAATCAAATCTCCTGGTGTCTTGCCATGTTTATGAAAAGTGGTGTAAGGTATAAGATTGACAGAAGCACCTCCATCCACCAACATCTTGCTCATCGGCTTCCCATCAATAAAACCTTTTATATATAAAGCCTTTAAGTGCCGATGCTTGACTGGCTTATCGAATATAGCCTGTTGTATAACTGTCAACTTAGCAACTAATTCCTCATACTCTGATTCATCAAAATCTGAATAAACTTCTTATCTGCTGGAGCCCTGAATTTTGATGACAATAGAAAAGCCATTTGAATATTAGTCGATGGTTGCCCTCTATCGGCTGTTCGTTTAGCACGCCACACTTTAGGTCTACCAGATGCCTGAGCCTATTCTAGCTCTCTGTTCCTTAGGTGTTGCATCCTTCTTTTCCGGCTTCTTGTCAAACCTCCTAGACACAATTGGCCTTCCTGCCAAACATATTCTTCTTTATTACTTTCTTCTTCATAATCAGCCCAGTTTTGATCAACAACTCGCTTCCCCAGCCGATTATGAATACTTCTATTTTTTAAACGCCGGCCCATATTGTTATGATGATACTCATCTCGAGCATGGATAGATCAGCGGTTAGCTTGAGATTGCCTAAACTCCCAATATTGCTCACTGCACTCCGGACATTTATTTCTGGTAGACAATTTCAAACCTTCGTTCCAACAATGTCTGAAGAAAGGACAATTCCAATGTGATTCAGCTTGCTTTCTTTCATACCTCTCTTTTTCCTATTGACGCTGGCATTTTTGCTCTTCTAACCAATGCTGATAATCCTTTTCCTTCTATCGCTGCCATTTATTCAACAAAATTTGAGATATAACATGCGGCCTTGTCGTTCCATCCTTTGATGTATCTCTCTGTTCATATCGGCTCTTTTGTTTATCACGATGCCTTCTAACATCTCTATATTCATCAGCCGATATTTACATCTTAGAATCGACTGTTCTAGTTTCTCTTGATCTAATTGATGTTAGGACTTTAGTTTTCCCTTTGAGCAACCTATCATCAACCATGTTCTGATCTCTTGGGAAAGGATTATCATCAACCTTCATCTTTCAAGGTGTATCAAATTTGAGTCTTCCTTGCTAAATAGCCCTCTGTATATGTTGCCGGAAAACTCTGCACTCATTAATAGAATGAGAAGTGGCATTGTGAAATTTGCAGAACTTCTTATTCTTCAACTGATCGGAAGGCAACATAATATGATTATCGGGCAACTTGATCTGCCCCTTCTCGAGCAAGAAATCAAAGAGTTTGTCTTATTTTGTAACGTCGAAGTCATAGCTCTCTTCGACTCCTCTTCCCCAAGAAATTGACACCATTACTGTCTTTTTACCCCAATTTCATTAAGCCACGACAACTTCTTCTTCATCATTGTCTTCATAGCCGTCATTAACTGAATATGGATTGTAGGTTTTGGCAATTACGGTACTCTTCTGGAATCGGGTATCTCTACGCATATTCTAAAATTGGCTATTGAGCGTTGCCACTCGTTGAGCCAACTGACCTAAATTGTCAAATTCTTGCCCCAACAGCTTCTCTCTCCACGTTGGCAACATTCCTTGAATGCCTAAAGCAGCTTGCTGATCATCGGTCAAGTTCAATGAGAAGCACAAATTTCTAGTCTCTCGGTGATGTAGACAAGGCCCGATCTTCCAAAAGGTATGATAGCGTCGATTGGTGGAGACTCGATGTTCACAATCTAGGCTTCGAACCAAGACTGATTCAGACCCCCGCTACCGTTACACCACTGCTCAATTGGTTATCAACCACGCGAACGCGATTGACCTCGCCGAGAAGGCTTTCCTGTAAGCAAATCGAGAACACATGCAAGAATGGGATGAACGCAATCTAAAATTGCAAATAAATATGAGGCTTATGAAAATAAGGAGTTCAAGTCTTTATTCGAAAGGACTAATCGCCACAGGCGAACAAGATCAAGAACTGGGGCCCTGGTTCACAGCAAGCAGCCTTGGCGGCACAGTTCCAGCAAAACAATGTCTGTTTCACGAGGAAATCAAGAACTAAACAAAACCCAAACCCTAATGGAGAGGTGGTGGCTGTTTATAAAGACTCTAAGGTCATGCAAGACCCCTGGACGTGCCCCTAATGGGCCCAAACATGATACATGGTCCAACAAACCAAAAGGCGGTGTCGCAGCACCCTGGCAGATTCTGGACGCTGACTTATGACCACGATTCCCATTGATTCCAAATAGCTTTTGACGTGAGACCAATTGGATTGGCTTCTTTATCAAATTAGCTTTCCATCTATATGTGGATCGTCGAAAACAGAGTCCGAACGCATCCTGGGTGACCAGTTTAAGGTAGACTGGTCCTGAAACCCGAGATGGGCTCTAACTTCAGTTGGACTGGACCTCCACCATGGAAAAGATGAATTGGATGCCCATGGTGAACCTCCTCCTCTCCTTAGCTTGTATGCGACGAAGTAGTGATGTCCTCATCATCCTCCCTTTCTTGAATTAAAGTCGTCCTCGACTGAAGTAGATCGTCTCCTGCATTGGATGACAGCAACGATGGCTCCGGAAGAGAACGTTCATCTTGGCGCCCCATCCTTGGCAAAGGCGGCTGCCATGGTGGCTTCCCTTCTGGGAATTCATCCTCCTTCTCCTGCAAAAGGTTAGTACCAACAAGCAACAAGAGGCATAGCACTAGGAGTAGGACTAAGTGGACATATAGGCGATGTACAAGTTAGAGCATAACATGGTTCATCATGAACAGAAAGAACAGATTTAAGAGCAAATAAAACTTCTTTCATGTTACTTGAAGGTTCATTTAATGGTTTGCTAGAGTCTTTATCAAGGCCTTTCTTTTTGTTTTCAGCAAGTTCCTTTTCATATTGCACAATTTCAGCAGGTGTTAAGGGAAGTAAAGCAATGGTCTTTCCTTTAAACATAAAAGTATATCTATTTTGCCTACCACGATGTACAACATTATTATCATATTGCCAAGGGCGGCCTAACAAAAGTGAACAAGCTTGCATAGGCATGACATCAAAATCAGCATAATCATGGTATGATCCGATAGAAAAATGCACATGAGCAGATTGTGTTACCTTTGCCTTACCACTATTGTTGAACCACTGAACATGGTATGAATGTGGAAGAGCACGTGTAGATAAACCAAGAGTCATGACAAGCTCAGAACTTACCAAGTTATTGCTGCTCCCTCCATCAATTATAGCATGAACACGGAAATTATTGACAATGAGGAACATTTAAAACAAATTATGGCGTTGTAGCTTGTCTACCGGCTCAACTTATGTACTTAAAACACGCTAAACAAGGATTGATTTATGGTCTGCAGTGCATGCCACACTATCAATTACCTCATCTGGATCTTTAGCACTATCCGTAAATTTATCTGCATAAAGATCAGTTGCAAGTGCAAATTCATTTTCTTCATCACTAGCACTAGCATACCCACCATCATCAGTAGCAATATATGCGCATTTGCTGGGGCATTCTTCAGCAATATGTCCCATGCCCTTGCAGCGGTGGCACACAACTTTAGAAGAGCTGCTAGAGGAAGGTGTAGCAGATCCGCTGGAAGAAGGTGTGATAGGAGAACTCTTCTTTACATGCGCTGGTGGTGTCTGCACATTAGAAAATTTACTCACCTCGGTTGGACGTGAAGGAGTGGATGGAGTCACAGACAGAGTCGGGAACGCCTAGGTTGTCGTCCCTGTACTTCCATTTCAGCTTTAATAGCATAATGATATAATTGGGAAAATCTAGTCCATTCTTTATATTCAAGAACATCCTGTATTTCACGACGCAAACCTCCAAAAAATCTAGAACACTTATCCATTTCATCCTCTTGTATGTTACTACGTGCTAGACCAATTAAAAGCTCCTGATAATATTCCTCAACAGTCTTACTACCTTGATTTAAACATTGCAGTTTTAATCATAGATCACGCTGATAGTATGGAGGAACAAATCTTGATTTCATTCATCGTTTAAGTACAATCCAGGTTTGAGGTATTTGAGCATTAGCATTAGCATTAACATTATTGCAAATATCATTCCACCAGAAAAGTGCAAAACTAGTAAACTCACTAGTAGCAAGTCTAACCCTATATTCTTCCGGTACTTGATGGGAGCTAAATTTTTGATCTACAACCATCTCCCAATCTAAATATGCTTCAGGATCAGCAGAACCAGAAAAAGGAGGTATCTTAAACTTGGTTTTAGAGAAAGAATCATTATTACCTTGATTATTATCTCCCATACTGCGTCTAATGAAGACATTCCTAGCATTCACTCATCTCCAAATGAAGCTACACTTGATATAGCTGGTCCAATTACAAGGAGTAGAGCTAAACAATTGGAGAAGGAAATTCATTCTCAGGTGAACGCTAACCTTATGCTTAATAATCAGATTACATTGAATGAACCTATGCTTTTGAGTACTTGTTTCAATGTTCTTAGGAATGATGGAGTGCACGAACAAGCATGGGATGATGATGGATTCGCCCGCCAAATATATGCATGGAACTCGGACGTGCATGAGAGAGGAAAGGTCATTCACTACCATGAATATCACCGTTGAAGTCAAGCAAATAATTTGGGAGTTAGGAATGCATGCAACCAAAGAATCTGGGTTGTTTGTCACACACGCTCCAAAGCATGCACGCAGAGAATACCAACCAGCTAGGCGCCCTACTAGGCTTGGTTATTAATAAAAGTAGATTTGCAACTTTCCACTACATGTTCTCAATTATTTTTGAAACTCCACTAGTGCTATATATCCCTGTAATGGATGACGTGAACATGAACTCGTGATTGCAATTTGAGAAATACCAACTCTTGGAATTCTTGTTCCAAGCGTGAGTCTTGAGAGGCTTGCAAACTTGTTCTTTCGATTCTCGAGGGAGTTGTAGAACGCCGAACTGCGGTTCACCCAGTTTGTGCCTTCACGTCTATATGGCGTGATTGCGTGGGCTGTTCGTCGATACGTGGAAGGGTGATTGTCTCGGTAGTTCGTCGCGTGGACAGCCTCGCGGTGCATTGCCTCTTCACCAGGTCGCGCAACGACAATTTATCAAGTTCGCAGATCCTACGAGAAGATCGGGCCACAACAACTTGCTACACGTGTTGCATAGACGTGTGCACATCATCTGGTACCGAGCCTCCGTTTACTCGTTAGGATTGTTCTTGTTTTTGGTAGGATAGAGTTTATATACCCATGTCCACTAATAGCCAAAAAAAAAAAAACCTACAGCCCAAATTCATACGTGCTACTGATTTTGTAGTTTGCTTTATCGAGTTTTAATCCTTTAAGATTTGTCTAGTTGCTGAAATTTTCTTTTCCACATCGTTCTAGTTGTTATCATTGTTCTAATCATCAAATCGCTCACTACATGTACCCACCCATCCCACCCTTGTTCTCGATCGTCATTGCTTGCTGCATATATATAAATAAAAAAAAACCCACCCGGCCCCACCTTGTTTTCTACCCGCCACAAATTCCCCAACCGAGTTTCTTGTTTTTTTGTGTGTAGTCCATCTTAGTTGATCCTTATGTGCCCCTTTAGTTGAAAGTTGTGCTGCGTTTCTCACAAAGGTTAAAAAGAAAAGATGTATATGGGTCAAAAGAAGGACTAAAAAACAACGAGTTCTTGTTCAAAAAAAGGAAAGAAAAGAAATAAAAGAGAATTGTGTTCAGCAGACACCACAAAGGGGTTTGGGCAGCAACAAGTTTCGGTTGGTGCAATTGGTGTTCATCTATCCACTTCCTACATCTTGTTCCTTTCTTTGAGCATCTTTTCCTTTATATTCAGCAACTTAGACTTGAGTTCTTGGATTATTATTCGGTTTTGCATTACTACATTTCAGTAGCATTCCATTTACATATTACCCCACCAAGCTCCACTTCAAAGCACCGTGAGTTGTTGTAATCAGTAGTCTCTTCACTCTTCCACTCTGATTGCATTGATTCTTGCCCTTTCCGGGAAGAGAAAGAACTTGTTCAGCAAGTGGTGAGGGAGTGATTCCACATATATTCCACATATATATTGTCCTTTTTCCCTCTACTAATATGGCGGGGACGTGGAGATGGTGCCATTTGTTTTGGGTGGAGGAATTCCGGGAGCTGCGTACACAAATGAATGATTTGATGCAACAACTACAAACTCTCCAATTGAACGTGCCTCATAGAGAACCACCACCAAATGAGGATGATGACAATGAGGATAACGAGGCACCACGTCGTGTCACCTGGTCATGGACATGGATGTGGTGGGTTTGGCCATGGTTTTGGTCGTGTTTCGGCGTTCTAGTTGGAGGTAGAGATTATGATGGTGATGATGATATGTTGTCCGACATGGATGATCATCGACATGGTGGAGTAGCCATCATGGTTATCGTGACCGCCATCATCGTCGTAATGATGATGGTTTAAGAAACGTGAAAGTGTCTATTCCCCTTTCATTGGACGGAGAATGCTGATGCTTATTTTGAATGGGAGACCAAGGTGGAACAAATATTTGATTTGTATGAATACTCTGCTTTGAAAAGAAGGCAAAGCTTGCACCATTGAGTTTAAAGGCTATGCCATAACTTGGTGGAATCAGGTCCGCATCTTGAATATCGGAGAGTTGGGCATGTTCAGTATAACTTGGGAAGACATGAAGAGAGAAATGCGACGTCGTTTTGTTCCAGCATATTACTCTCGTGATCTACATTTGAAGTTGAAACGTCTTGTGCAAGGTACTCGATCTTTGTTGATGAATATTTTCAAGAATTGAAAATGTGTACTTCGTCACAGGGATAAGCGAAGATGAGGAATCCACAATGGCTCGGTTTCTAGTTGGCCTCAATAAACCCATTCTTTGATAAAGTGGATATGACAACCTACACATGTCTCATTGAGTTGGTTCATTTTGCAAAGAGGGTGAAAGGCAAATTGCTACGTCTTACAAATACAATGCTTCATGGCGTCATTCCCAACAAGCAAGGGGATGTCACGCCTCAATTCCAACAAAGAAGGAGTCGCAACGCCCAAATCTTCATCTCGTGGAGCAAATAGATATCTTCCAACTTCTTCCAAACAATTGGATGTGAAAGGTAAAGGCTGTGAGTTCAAGTCAGACTGCAGACACCCAACGTAAGACAAGCAAGATTGAGTGTTTTAAGTGTGGTGGTCATGGGCATAAGCAAGTTGAATGTCCCAATCGTCGTACTATTATTGCACTTGCGATGGTTCTTATGATTCCCAAAGTGAAGAGGAGGACGAGTTAAACAATGTATTTGCAGATCTTAATCTTGACACTTGTGAGTATTCAAAGCAGAGGATGGTACAATTGAGCTAGGTCTAAATTGTTTAGCCATTCAACCTATTCAACTTTTGCTCACAATGACCTATTACAAGATGTTGTTTCTCCATCTTTCGACGAGATTACTAGTGATGATTTTGATGAGTTGCTTGCTGATTTTCCTGATTTGACGCGTTCTATAATGAACACACCATCTCCTTCTTTGGTGGTGAGGCGAGTTCTTTCCACTCAATTTGTTGTCACTTGAAACAAGGACAACGCCATAATTTGTTTCAATCCAGATGCAAAGTGAAAGGACAAGTGTGCCGTTTCATCATAGATGGTGGGAGCTGCAATAATATTGTTAGTGCTTTGCTTGTTGAGAAGCTTGGCTTGCGACCACGTCGCCATCCACATCCATACCATATGCAATGGTTGAATAATTGCGGGACAGTTAAGGTTTCAGCCATGATTTGTTTGTCATTTTCCATTGGTGATTATCATGGAGAGGTGGATTGTGATATTGTCCCCATGCAAGCATGCCATTTCTTTGCTTGGTCGGGCAATTTGATGTGGACTCGGTGCATTTTGGACGGTCTAACAAACACACTTTCATTCACAATGACAAGAAGGTGGTTCTTATTCCATTATCTCCGGAGGAGATACATGCTTGAATATGGCTCGCTTAAGAAAAGAGAGGAATCGACAAAAGAAAATTGAGTGAGATCCCCAACACAAGTAAGGGAGAGAGTTCTAACCCATCCACCACATAAAGACTCATGCCAATCCTAAATTTACCACGCTACAATCGAGTGTCTCTTTGTGAGCAAGAGTGATATGAGAGAAGTGAGAAACACCACAGCCCCATTCTTTGTGCTCTTACACAAGGAGGTCCTACTTTCAACTAATGATTTACCTTCATCGCTGCCTAGTGTTGTTCTTGATCTCACAGGACTTGAAGATGTTTTTCCGATGAGATACCATTTGGACTTCCTCCACTCCGTGGAATTGAGCATCAAATTGATTTGGTACTGGTGCTTCTCTTCCAAATCGTCCGACCTACCGCACCAATCCCACAGAGACAAAGGAAATTCAATGACAGGTAAAAGAGCTTTTGGACAAAGGGTATGTTCGTGAATCCTTATCACCATGTCTTTGTTCCGTTCTTTTAGTTCCAAAGAAAGATGGCTCTTGGCGCATGTGTGTTGATTGTCGTGCTATCAATGCTATAAGCATTCGATATCGCCATCCCATTCCACGACTTGATGACATGTTAGATGAATTGAGTGGTTCCATCATTTTCACCAAGATTGATTTGCGAGTGGCTATCATCAAATCCGCATGAAACTTGGTGATGAATGGAAAACAACGTTTAAAACTAAAATTGGTCTCTATGAATGGCTTGTGATGCCATTTGGCTTGACAAATGCTCCTTCAACTTTTATGCGCTTAATGAACCATTTTACTGAGCTTTCATTGGCAAGTTTGTAGTTGTTTATTTTGATGATATTCGATCTATAGCAAATCATTTGATGAACATCTTGATCATATCCGTCAAGTACTTGCTGTTTTGAGGGAAGAGAAATTGTATGGCAACATTGCTAAGTGCACCTTTTTGCTGAGACCGTGTTGTTTTCCTTGGCTTTGTTGTTTCATGAGATGGTATTCAAAGGTTGATGAAGAGAAGGTTAAAGCAATACAGGATTGGCCTACACCGGTAAATGTGAGCCAAATTCAAGCTTTCTTGGTCTTGCAAGTTTCTATAGGCGTTTTGTCAAAAAATTCAGCACCCTCGCTTTGCACCCCTTAACAATCTCACAAAGAAGGATGTTCCATTCACGTGGGGCCATGACGAAGACCAAGCATTTCACTAATCGAAAACACTGACTTTGTGAAGCACCGTTGCTACAACTTCACGATTTTGGTAAGACATTTGAGATTGAATGTGATGCAAGTGGTATTGGCATAGGAGGTGTCTTCTTTGCAAGAAGGTAAACCTGTTGCCTACTTTTCTAAAAAAGCTAAATGGTCCACATCTGAATTACTCGGTTTATGACAAAGAGCTTTATGCCTTAGTTAGCGTTTTGGAAGTTTGGCACCATTACTTGTTACCTAAAGAATTTGTAATTCATTCGATCATGAAGCATTGAAATATCTTAAAAGCCAAGGCAAGCTGAACCGTCGACATGCTAAATGGATTGAGTTCATTGAAACGTTTCCCTATGTTGTCAAACATAAGCGTGGTAAAGATAACATTGTTGCCGATGCCTTGTCTAGAAGATGTGCATTGATTACACAACTAGATACAAAAGTGCTTGGTTTGGAATCCATTAAAACACTTTATCTTTGTTGATGCTGATTTTAACGAACCTTTCTCTCGTTGCATTGATGGAAAAGGTTGGGATAAATATTATGTGCATGATGGCTTCTTGTTTTGGACTAACAAAATATGCATTCCAAACTTGTTCGATTCGTCAAGTTCTTTTGCAGAAGCACATGCAGGTGGATCGGCTGGTCATTTTGGTGTCAAAAAGACATTGGACATGCTCTCGATCATTTCTTTTGGCCACATATATGACGTGATGTCCAAAGTGGCACGTTAGGTCTTTGCATCGTTTGCTTGAAAGCTAAGTCCCGCCTCAATCCCCATGGTTTATATACTCCATTACCTATTCCACATGTACCTTGGGAAGATATATCTATGGACTTTGTTCGGGGTTACCTCGGTCTCGAGGGGAGGATTCTATTTATGTTGTTGTAGATCGCTTTTCTAAAATGGCACATTTTATCCCATGTCATAAGAGCGATGATGCTTCACACATTGCTGATTTGTTTTTCGGGAGATCGTTCGTTTACATGGAGTTCCAAAGACTATTGTTTCGCATCGGGATACAAAATTTCTCACTACTTTTGGAAGACATTGTGGGCTAAGCTTGGCACAAAGTTGTTATTTTCAACCACTTGTCATCCACAAACAGATGGGCAAACAGAAGTTGTCAACTCGTACCTTGTCAACCATGTTGCGGTTGTGTTGAAAAGAATTTGAAGCTCTAGGAAGACCTGTCTTCCACATGTTGAATTTGCTTATAACAGCAGGATCCATTCTACAACAAACTCTTGTCCATTTGAAATTGTTTATGGGTTTAAACCGCATACTCCCATGGATCTTTTGCCTTTACCATTACAGGAACAAGTTAACTTGGATGCTACGAAAAGATCAGACTTTATCAAGCGGTTACATGTGGAGACAAGAAAGAATATTGAGAAGAAATCCGCACAATATGCAAAGCAAGCAAACAAAGGTAAGAAGAAGGTTACATTCCAGCCAGGAGATCTTGTATGGTTGCATCTACGCAAGGATCGCTTTCCCAACAGCAGAAGAGTAAGTTATCCCCTAGGGTGATGGTCCGATTGAGGGTTCTCCAACGGATAAATGATAATGCTTACAAACTTGAGTCGCCACTGAATATTCCAATGTGAGTACCACATTCAATGTCAAAGACTTGCTTCCATTTCTGGTGAGCTTTGAGTCGAGGACGACTCCTTCCCAAGAGGGGAGGCTAATGAAGACATTCCTAGCATTCACTCATCTCCAAATGAAGCTACACTTGATATAGCTGGTCCAATTACAAGGAGTAGAGCTAAACAATTGGAGAAGGAAATTCATTCTCGGTGAACGCTAACCTTATGCTTAATAATCAGATTACATTGAATGAACCTATGCTTTTGAGTACTTGTTTCAATGTTCTTAGGAATGATGGAGTGCACGAACAAGCATGGGATGATGATGGATTCTCGCCGCCAAATATATGCATGGAACCTGGACGTGCATGAGAGAGGAAAGGTCATTCGACTACCATGAATATCGGTACCGTTGAAGTGCAAGCAAATAATTTGGGAGTTAGGAATGCATGCAACCAAGAATCGGGTTCTTTGTCCACACTGCCCAAAGATGCACGCAGAGAATACCAACCAGCTAGGCGCCCTACTAGGCTTGGTTATTAATAAAAGTAGTGTTGCAACTTCCCACTACATGTTCTCAATTATTTTCCACCAAGCTGAAACTCCACTAGTGCTATATATCCTCGTAATGGATGGCGTGAGCAGGAACTCGTGATTGCAATTTGAGAAATACCAACTCTTGGAATTCTTGTTCCAGCGTGAGTCTTGAGAGGCTTGCAAACTTGTTCTTTCGATTCCGAGGGAGTTGTAGAACGCCGAACTGCGGTTCACCCCAGTTTGTGCCTTCACGTCTATACTGGCGTGATTTATGCGTGGGCTGTTCGTCGTCACGTGGAAGGGTGATTGTCTCGGTAGTTCGTCACGTGGACAGCCTCGCGGTGCATTGCCTCTTCACCAGGTCGTGCAACGACAATTTATCAAGTTCGCAGATCCTACGAGAAGATCGGGCCACAACAACTTGCTACACGTGCTGCATAGACGTGTGCACATCAGCGTCGATTAAAGTTCAACCGATTACGGTTACGTGCATCCTCAGCACGTCGTTGAGCTTCGGCTTCAGCCTCCGTGTCGCCATCATCCTCCTCAGAAAGATCATCCTCATCATCTTCAAGACGTGGTTTAGGATGTCGTTGTTCAACATCTTCAATCCTCTTGGCCAAATTGGTGATTTGTTGAAGGATCTCATTGAACTTGTCATCAAGAACGACACGAAGCTCATTCTTAGAAACACAGTCATTGAAATATGTAGGTGCGTCCTCGTTTCCTTGGCCGTTGCCTTCGGCTTTTCCTGACATGGTTAGTAGAAAGGAGAAGACAACACAAATAGTATTATCCCTACCAACTACTTAGGTTGTGGACAAGGAAAAACAAGGCACTCAAACTCTCAAGCGTCTTACCACGGTCTTACAAGTGTTCTTACCAAAGCAACAGGCGGTGCAATCAGTCGGTGACTATGATACCGTTGTAGCTCGAGTGTAACAGTTGCAAGGCGAACCTGTACTTGGTTAGAAGAAAGTAGAGCTTAGACAGGCACAACATAGTAGCAAGGAAAAACAATAGTCGCAACTGAATAGCAAAGCTGAATAAGTATCCCGAGTACTTGTCTTAGTTGCTGGCCTACTCACGTTCCAAGTACTAGATGTATCAAGTGATGTGTACAGCAGGAATATGATTAGGAACAAGGCAGAAATCAGCACACACAAACACAACTCAAATGGCGCTATCTATGTGCTCCTCTTGATATTGTTCCTCTTTTGCCCCTCTCTTTTTTCTATTTTTTGGGCTATCGTTGTTTTTTTGGGAAATTTTGACTTTTTTCTTTTTCTTTTTTTGATATTTTTCCTTTACTTAGGAGCACAAAACAAGTAATCACAGAAAATATGAGCTTAAACAAGTGAAAGGCGTGGCCTATGGAAATTTCAGAAGAAGTGCTCAAAATCGACAAAAAGCTTGTGACCATGAAGAGATGATCTGTGACCACTTTGTGACCAAAATAAAAATTTCTGACCCTAGCGTTGCCGAGGATGGACGGATCCGAAATTTTTTTCTGATCGATTTTGATATATGGAACGTCGAAATCCGAGTTCGTATGCGAAAACTAGACCAATTTTACGAATTGACTCCGAATTAGAGGACAAAACAGAACAATGCGCGCAAAATTGGTCACGACAGTAAGAATTTGATGGAAATAGTGAAGACAAGTATAACAAATTAGATGGCGTGGACTAAGGTTTGATGGATACAAAGGAAACACAGCAAGACTTGAAGGTATTCACGGATTATGATGAAAAACAAAGGGAAAAACACAAACTGGACTAAAAAACGATCTAAAACCAGCAACCAGAACTTGACCTAGGACACAAACTCAACAACGCAAAATAGAAATGAAATTGCATGGCTCAACGAGGCTATAGGACAGGGAATATGTGGCTGTATATATTTTTTTGGCTTTTTGTGGACTATAGGTAATGCAAAAATAGTAACAATCTAAAGGGAGAAACAAAGTTATACCGAATGAGCAACAAGGGCTCTGATACCACTTGATGTAGATAAGGCCCGATCTTCTGAAAGGTATGATAACATCGATTGGTGGAGACTCGACATTCACGATCTAGGCTTCGAACCAGGACTGATTTAGACCCCCGCAACCATTACACCACTGCTCTGTTGGTTATCAACCACGTGAACGCGATTGACCTCGCCGAGAAGACTTTCCTGCAAGCGAATCGAGAACACAAGTAAGAACAGGATGAACGCAATCTAAAATTGCAAATAAATATGAGGCTTATGAAAATAAGGAGTTCAATTCTTTATTCGAAGGACTAATCGCCACAGGCGAACAAGATCAAGAACTGGGGCCCTGGTTCACAGCAAGCAGCCTTGGCTGGCACAGTTGCAGCAAAACAATGTCTGTTTCACGAGAAAATCCAAAACTAAACAAAACCCAAACCCTAATGAAGGGGTGGCGGCTGTTTATGAAGACTCTAGGGTCATGCAAGACCCCTGGACGCGCCCCTAATGGGCCAAACACGATACATGGTCCAACAGACCAAAAGGCGGTGTCGCAGCACCCTGGCAGATTCTGGATGCTGACTTGTGACCATGATCCCCATTAATTCTGAACAACTTTTGACCTGAGACCACTTGGATTGGCTTCCTTATCAAATTAGCTTTCCATCCATATGTGGATCATCGAAAACAGAGTCCGGACGCATCCTGGGTGACCAGTTTAAGGCAGACTGGTCCTGGAACCCGAGATGGGCTCCAACTTTAGTTGGACTAGGCCTCCACCATGGAAAAGATGAATTGGACGCCCATGCTGAACCTCCTCCTCTCCTTGGATTGTATGCGATGAAGTAGTGATGTCCTCATCACTCGGAACCTCTGAAGAAACTCGATGCCCGATTCATTAGTTCTTTGCCTTATGGTCATCAGATCGGTAATTTTCTTTTCTCCTGTCCTAGTGTAAAAATATGTATGAAACTTCTTCTCTAAATCAGCGCAATTGGCAATGGAATTAACTGGCAACGATGAAAACCAAGTGAAGGTTGGTCCTGACAGGGACAAGGAGAAGAAACAAACTCGATGCGCTTCTTCAATGGATGCTTTGCCCAACTGTGTAAGATACCGACCGACATGTTCTATCATGCTTGTGCTATCTTGGCCAACTCCGAAAGCATGTAATTTGCAGGAAGAGCGACCAAATTATACCATTCTAGATATGGGCGTTTGTACGAGAAGGTCTGCCCTTTTGGCTTCAAACCGAACTGATTCTTTATCATCTCGGTTACTCTAAGCAACAACTCATCAGCATTTGAATTTGGATTTCTCTGCAATTGCTGACCCATCCGTGGATTAAAATTTTGGGTACCTTGATACCCTGGATTTGGAATCATGTGAAGGGTGTTGTAATATGTGCCATAATGATACCCTTGTGGAATCTCTATCTGCTAGGTCCTTTGCTGGTTTGCTGCTTGAAGTCTCTGGTTATAGATATTAAGATCTATATCTCTACGAATCATTTGAACTAATGGTGCTATTTTTTGAGCCGACGACGGCATTTGGCCTGATGTGCCAAAATTAGCCATCTGGTTTTGACCTTGCCCTGTCGGCTGTTGCACATGCTGTACTGATGATCCAGGATTATACTGTATCTGATTAGTAGTAGCACCTTGAACTTGCTTAGATGATCTTTGAACTACCTGGACATCATCATTACCAGCTGGTGCTGCTTCTTGATGGCTAGTACCGGCTTGATTAGTCCCCTGAGTCGACGGATGTGGAATGTTGTAATAAGCTGGTCCAACCTGATCAATTGGATATCCATGAAACACCTCTTTCATGGTGTCATGGAATGTGTTTAAGAAAATTTCATTATGGTTTGATATAGCATCATGAATAGACTTGTTTATAGCCTCTACGAAGAAACACACGTCTTCAACTTCATCTGCATCTGTCTGCCCATGCAATAGAACTCTTGGTAGTGGATATTTCTGAATAATTTTATTATCACGTGTCTTGGTGTAGGACAACAAACACTTGTTCTGAAATTCTTCTATAGCTTTGCTGATGACATCTTTATCTCCATCATGTAGGTCTTCATAAGGCACCATAAGGATGTCATTGTTGTTGTAAGTCGCCATATCGATTGTGGTGTCCCACCGAGCATGCCAAAACATGTGTCGGCACGAAAATGTCGACACATAGCAAGCCAGAAGGATCTACTTAGGATGAGCCTAGAGATCCGCTTGGCTTCAACGCAGGTTAACCTATCCTGCGTATTTCTCTCGAAGCATGCTAGTCAATTTAACCTGCAATTGACAAGGAGAGAAAGTATATCAGTAATTTAAGGTGGAACATACCGGTCTTTGCCTAGACAGTTCCAAGTGTGCCACTTCGGTAGCAGCCAGACGGGAAAATTGACTAAATAGCCGATACGCGAAGAAATCGGTTGTTACGGACAGTAAAGCTTATGGATCGCGATTGATTTTACATTGATGAGTACAATGCCCGTAGATGCAAGTAAAATCATTAGCTTGGTAGATATTATCAGTATAAAGCATGGAACCGATGAATCTAACGAGAAATGATATAACATACGAACAAATCGACTATCTAGTACGAATGGATCTACAAACGCTCTGAATCCAATCTGTTAACATCAACAGTGAGGTTCGATCGGATCGATGGCAGCTATGATTATAATAACAAACTAAAACTTGAGAATCCGTAAAACCATATGTACTTTGATAGGCTTTTTGAAAGACATGCTATACGTGAAGACTCAGGAGAATCAGCTAAAACAACCGATTCGGGTGGAAAAGGACTACAACATATGAACAATCGACTATTTAACATGAACAAACCTATAGACTCATCAGACCTTACCTGCTATCTCTAACAGTGGGGTTTGACTAGATCGATGCAGTCGTGATAAAGACAATAAATCAAACTTTTAAAGTACACAGATCTATTCATGTCTAACAAAATCATGTAGACATATTGTAGGCATTAGAGCATAGGCGATCGGCTATTTAGCCGATGTAGGCAAAACAAACAGTTAAGGTCACACCTAATCGAGAACAAATCTACTAACTAGCATCCTCCAATCTATAGTGTCATCAGTGGGGATCGACCGGATCGTTGCAGCCATAATAGCGAACTATAGGCCAGATTTAACTAGCCAATAAACCTCTTTAAGATCATACATGCCTTAACCGCGTACTATGCACGGTCAAGATCGAAATAAAAATAGCCGATAAAACATAACTCGTTGCTCAGAGTAAGAAACATCGTGTTGTGACAGAGCAAACGACGGACTAAAAGGGTATGAGGCCGATCTAAATCGATCTCGATCGGGTAGGTTGATGTTGCTGCAAACTAATAACAATGAAAACATTAGCAAGACCGGTAACTTAATGAATCTACCCGAAGGACGCCCCCCTTAGGTAGAGATGATAACTTGACCTTAATCTAATTCGAGCAGCGGAGGTCGACCGGATCGATGCAGCCATACTTGAGTGTCCCGCCATTATCTGCGCACACGTAGTTGTGGAGCCAGCCCTCAGTCGTTGGGCGAGGTGGAGCCAGCCCTTAGGGGTCGGACGAGGCGGAGCCAACCTTCGGTCATTGAGCAAGAAGTGTAGTTGTGTTCTTGTCTGTTCGGAAGCATTAACGTTTGATGGTTATTAGCTCGTTCTCTTTGGGTACCCCAGTATTTGGTCCCGACACATACATTAAAAAATAATGGACAATACACTTCAAATGTATAAAATACGCAACATACAAAATTCCCCAAATGCCTTTTGTTCAAAAATCCTAAATCATCTAAGTGTGTTATCCACCATCTTAATTCCATAATTATTCATCCCATCAATTAGATCACTTCTCCATTTAGCTAATTTCAAATTAACCAACTCCCCCTGATCTTAGGCTACGTGGTCGTAGACCAATATATTGCTTATGCATGCAACGCATTGAAAGCAAAATATTCATTAGTTCAACGAAAACTAGCGTGCTAGCTAGCCAATTTAATTATGAGGGAAAAAGATAGTAGCTACAAGCTATGAATATAGCTTCTATGCTAATATTCATGCTGGAGTGGAGATTGTTGTAGCTCGATGAGAGTCCACAACATAGTGATCACATTCATGTGTAACGTGGAATGTTGATATTCAATCCAACGTAATAGATAACAACAAAATGCAAAGCTACAAGCTTACTTGCAATTAGTGCAATGTATTGAAAGTTAACTCGGTCGGAAGGGACGTGGCTAGGACTTCAAGTCATAATACATGCACTTAAAATAGATTTAGAACAGCTATGCCTATTAAATATATATTACCCACATTTTGTATGCCTTTACCCAAAATTCTTCCCCATTTCATGCCATAATTACTTCAAGTAGTAATAAGCTTCATGCATCTATGAATAATCATTTTAAATGTTCCATAGAATTCAATCATACTTCTAGTATTCAATGTTTTTAGCATGAAATTCACATATCCAGTATACTATTCAGTGTACAACAACAGATTCAGGGTAGGACATAAACTTCTAGTTTCAGGAATAAAGTATTAAATACTTGGTTTATGGATTATACTATTTATTGGTTAAATTGATCCTTCTAAGATCGTTTTATATGTTAGTATAGTTCAATTGTTCATGTGCTTCTAGAAAATTCAATTTGCCTTCTACCTACATGGTAGTAGTGCACAAAGAATGATAACCTTCATGGTTAATTGAGGTTTCTTTGTGGATAAATTAATGTAAAATTTATTTAGATAGGTAATAGATAATTGTTTATATGTAAAACATAATTCATTCTATGCAAGATGAACATATATTACTGCAAGTAAAAATTGCAACTAGGAATATTAAATGTATCACATTAGTCTTCAAGCCAATAGATTAACCATTAACTCTTCTATGAGTATACGAGAACCACTTAATTCAACCGGAATTAAAACTTAATAATGCACCACCGCTACTACTAATACTTCAGGATAGTAATTTTAAAGACAAAACAAATATGTAAGCACATGATTTAAGTTCTTCTTCAAGAAAAACTCTTAAATATTCTAAATAATATTCATTCTCGCATGTCTTTACTTCTATACATGACAGGGGTAGCTTCATGCTTTATTTAATAGTTATGATATACAGTCACAAGCCTTCAAGGGGTGTAACATATGCAAGCTAACAATATCCTGGTTTATAAAGTTGTCTAAAAATTCCAACTCAATTTTTATTTAAGTAATTCTGATGATAAATTCAAATACTTCATGTATTGCATTGCTCTTTGATATTCTATACACAAGAGACATTTCTTCAAGAACATTCATTGATAAAATCTTATTTACCATCTTGTTTTCTAGACATTTAATACAAAGCTTCAAGCTATTGTTTATAGAGCAGCATTATACCTCAATCCATAGGTATACAAGCTTGAAAATTCAACTTTCAGTGCAATATGATATTCTATAGTTATAATTTGGGATTTTTCTCATTCGGTGAGTCCCACAATGCATTTGTTATTTCTCTCGGCCATATACTCATTCTAGAGAGTAATCGGGAGATATATATATATATCCTAAGTTCACTATACTTCAATGTAGCAAAATATCCTACATGGATTTAATAATGACCATAACAAATAATTCAACTATTCAGAGTAATTATAGGATATTTCTTCTTTCTTTAAGGCATGCATATTAATATAAATTGGACCATGTGCATATAAGTTTACTACGTGTAAACAAGTAGCAAGGTGCAAAAAGATATAGTGGATGGTTATGCAAAATATTCTTAGAGACATCCTAGCATTTTATGTAAAATATTCTTAGAGGCATTGTATACATAAACATAAATAAAATATTATAAATGTATACGGATAGAAAGATTTTATACTGTTCAAAGCCTACACATAATTTTCTTCTAGAAATTTAAGTAACTTGTGGTACATGTAGCTGCAAGCTTCCTAGTTAGCCACGGTGATGAGCTGCATGCTAGCGTCAAATTAACAATACGTCATGCGTGTTCAAACTACAGGTTCAAAATTTCCAAGGCTAGACAAAAACAAGAACATATAGTAGATTAGCATGTAGGAACTACGGGTTCCTAAATCAATCTACTGATTGTTTATCTAATAGATGTATAATCAACAGGATCAATCTACTAGTTGGTAGTACTACATAGTACCCATACACAACTTCAAACCATCTGTACTGCAACGCCCTTTAGGGCTTCATTATGCATATTGCTGACCAATGCGAGGGGATTAGCAAACTGCGTGTGGGTGGACGAGTAGACGGCGTGCATGCCACATTGCTCAATGGCATGTGAGCCGTGGATGGCTCAGCGATGTTCAGCCCGTAGAGAATACAGCAACAGTGTTCGTGCCGCGGTCCCGCGACTGGGGGCTTGTGGCATGCGAGCTTTTGGCGGAGATGCCTTTCAGTGCACAGCAGTTCAGGCCGTGGTGTCTACTCTCTAGACTTCAGGTCGCAGCAGCAGCTGTTCGGCAGTGTGCGCATTGTATATTGTATCCGTCGTACGGCGAACACGAGGTACTTGACGCGTATGTGGTGCGTCCGTGGCATTGCCATGGGCGTACATGCCCTGGTCGTATATTCTAGCCACTTTCTTACAGCAATGTTTCCAAATTGCCTAAAGTTCCTGCGGAGCACTTGTGGCCAGCGATGACTACATGTCTTGCACTAGTATGTGTGTGCTTGCCTTGAAGCAAACACCACAACCACGTAATAGCACGTGTAATGCCACGGATCAAAATTCTAAGTCTAAATCCATCCATGCATGAGTACGGCGTTCGGGCCTTCTCGTTATTAGGATAAAAAAAAACAGATAAATCCATTAGCGTCTACCAAATCGCTTCGTCATTATGTTACTAGCTTCCGTATATATGTGTAGTATATGCTTCTTGCATGTATATGTACTGCGTGTACATATTCTATTTTATATTTACCGGATCGTAAAGTATAGACCAGCTCCAAGGCTGGCGCAATCAAATAAAGATACACAGCATGTTGGGTTGGCCGGTTCGTTTCGTTGCTGGTTCGTGAAGAAGTACTGCTGACTGGTTTGTGTAAGAAAAAAATACTGTTCCGGCTGGAAATTTACGATCGTTTACGATAAGCCACAGCCAAACGAAAGCAGGCTGATGTTCCATACCTCGCAGATATGTCAATGGCAGTGGTCAGTAGATACATACCGCGTAGGACGTTTGCCATTATTGAGCCTGTTCGGTTGGCTGGTTCGTTTCGTTGCTGGTTCGTAAAGAAGTACTGCTGGCTGGTTTGTGTGAGAGAAAAATACTGTTCCAGCTGGAAATTTACGATCGTTTACGACAAGCCACAACCAAACGAACAGGCTGATTGTAGATGTGTCTGCTTGGCAACGATGACGACGACGATGTATGTCGATGTAGTGCAGATTAGATACAGGTAGAGGTAGCAGATCCGTTCCGCTAACAACGTCGGGTATATCGACGTCGTCGAAGTAATCGCGATGGGACGTCGACGGAAGCGCCGGCATCGAAGATCGGCGACAGCTTCATTGACGATGTTGACGAAGAGTTTGTCGTGCTGATAACATGTTATAAAACATGTTACCAGCAGTTAGGACATTTCTCTCTCCGTCTTTCGTGATCAACATAATAGATGAAAGTAGAACACATAGACACAAGAGATAGGGAGACTATTCTTTATTCCTCTCAATGTATTGATGATTACAACATAGAGCTCCCACGTATATATAGTCGTGCCAAGGTATAAGAGTTTGATAAGAGCCACATACAAACATATTATGATTATGATTCCTTCCTCTTCTTTTCTTTTAGATAGAGTTCGTATGTTCTACAACATTAATGATCAAACTTATTAAAAAAAATTGATGTAGCAGCGTCCATCAGCTCCCAAGGAAGGTCAATGATAGAACACTGAAAGAACTTTTGAATGGCTACAGGGGATGAATAGTATAGCTAAAAAATTCTGTCAACCATAAACATTACCCGATCAAACTATTTCACTTGTGATTCGGCCTGGTTGACAAACAAGTTAGACAAAAGAAGGCCCTAATGAGACTATCTCTATTTTTTGGAAGGGAATGGGGACTTATATTAAATCTTGACACGATACATCCTTAAATTACATGTGAAAAAATTTTGAAATAAAAAATACATAACATTCTGTCCAGATTCTTCCATCGTCTTCTTCCCCAATAGCTTCCCTTGAACGTTGGAGCCAAAGTGCAGTCCTTATGCGAAATCCAACAACCAACCCTAAACCATTGAACATGCTACAAGATTCAATGCTTTGGAACCAGTCCAAAAGACCAAAACGCGCTGAAAGAATATCGGCAGTTGCATCGTCAGGTATGACATAGGATACAGATTCATTACCTTGATACCTTGAATTCCTCCCCGCGACCATCGACGATGAGATCGATGGCCCAGAGTCGCCGTCATCGTAGGGGGCTCCCAGAAGCACCCCTCCCCTTGCAGATAAAGGCCAACAGATTGGTCGTCTGCCGATGAAATCATGCCTGTAACGGTGATCTCATCATGGCAATCACTGAAGTCATCACAGGAAATACGACCCAACCGAAAATCATTTGATTTCGACGGTAGATTTATTTGGCTAAACCCTAAACAAACTGGATATAAAACTAGGAAAAAGAGAGATGGGTCCCCTCTCCTTCTTACCTCCGGTACATGCACCGAAGAGGAGATACGGCGACGGCGAAGACCTAGGAGCGGCGGCGGTGTTTTCCTGACCATAGTTGATATGCGGCACTTGCTCTGGAAGACTATGCATGTTAATGAGACTATCTTGTATCTTGCAAGTCTAAGACGATCAACTCCTACACAATTCTAGTATCAAAATTGAGTTTCACACGATGTGCATGCTGAAATCCACCACCCAAAATCAGTTTCACACGTCCCTTGAAAGCCACGTGCCCACATCAACAAACCTCACTTAAATCAGTGTTTAGATGCAACCGTAATCATTCGCGTCGTTCTTACTGTTAGACGAGTCTCGGTTGATAGTCCCATATATATAACCTCCTTGGACGAACAGTCCATCATAGTGAACCACACTATTTTTGTCTGTTTTGTTGGACAATCAGTCTTTCCATGTTGGACACTCCGTCCTCACACAACAAAACCACCATATGCATGCATGATCTTCAAAAATTCATGAAAATGTCATTTTAACTCCAAAAATTATGAGATAAATTTTGTTGATTTCCTTATAAAATTCTCTATCACAAAAAATGATTTTACATCCAAAACTGTATTTATAATTTCAACTAGAATTATGAATGCATTTTGGCTTGTTAAATGCATAAATGTGTCTATAGAGCTTTTAAAAATCGAAAAACAAATTTTATTAGCTTCCTTTGAGTTTGGGCTTTCTAGAAAACATGTTTGCGCATAATCTCATTGCATTTATGTACATGGCATCTCTTTTAAGCCTCACTGGTTAAACCAACACTAGAAACCTTCCATTTTTGCACAATGAGCACATGCACTTTAGATGTACTCCCAAGAACTCTAGGAGCACTCTTGCACAAAGTTGTTTGATGTCCATGAACCCAAACCACACTTAGCACCTACAAACTTAGTTTTCCCACGGTCACCATACTTCGATAGACAATCCATCTACGTCGAGTCAGACACTTAACCACATTTTTCTTAGGAACAGAGCTACCTGTTGGACGGTCCATCCAACCTTGTCGGACACTCTGTGACTCTATCTAGCCTTCTCTCTCTAATCCAGTGAGTATGCTTTCTGGTATAGCACAGACGGATAGTCCATCAGCAATGTTGGTAAGTCGGTCAATACCAGTTGACCACCTATGTAGGCAAAAGTAGTGTTACACTTAGGGGAGAACTCAAGGGGGCTGTCGGGGATGCGGCACCCCCCGTGGGCCCCCGTGTGATGATGCTCACAGACACATTGGTTTTTTCCTCATCGTTGGCCGCAATGGATTTTGCGTGATCGTTGGCCATGAGAATAATTAGGAAACAAATCAACCATCTTGATCATAGGAGATAACCGAGTAGTAAAACCCAGGAAAATATTTTGTAATATATATCTTCCCACCCTGACTCCATGATTTTTCCAAGAGAATCTGTGGATGTTTGCTCTGTGATTTTTGTGAAAGTCCATGATTTTGGGCGCTAGGAGAGTCATGGATCGCAACAACACGTAGTGGTGAAAACCTTGTGGACAAAAACTTTACTGCTTTTTAGTTGTAGACAGAAGAGAAGAGAAGATATACATAAGACATTTGCAAATGTATAAGAGAGAAAGAAAATAGAAAAGTGGGTAAGGTGATATGGAAATAGTTCAGTATTTCTGATCTAAAATTGCCTTCTATGTTTTATGAGATTATTTTTTTGAAAATGTTGGAGGAACCAAACAAATATGCTCTCAACTTGTCGGGTTCATAAACCCGAGGTCCCTCATGGACCTCCTTCCTAGCAAAAGCTTGGCCCAGCAGACAACGTTGCGAACGACACCCAACTCCTAGGCCGGCCCAAATACCTAACGACAGGCCAGAAGGGCGATCCAATCTCTGACCGGAAGGCCTAGCCAAAAGGAACGGCGCCCGCTTCCGACTCTGGCCCGCCTCTTCGACCGGAAGGCCTGGCCGAGAAGGAACAGCGCTCGCTTCCAACTCCGGCCCGTCTCTCCGACCGGAAGGCCTGGCCAATGCCGCTTCCGACTCTGACCTGCCTCTCCGACCGGAAGGCCTAGCCAATGCCGCTTCCGACTCCGACCCACGTCTCTGACCGGGGATGCACTAAACCTCCGCTTATAGCTCTTCTCCGACTGGCGCAGTCAGAGCCGACTGGGACCAACCGACCGGGGACGCCCGCTCGGTGAGGACCCAGGAAACGGGCAAAACAAGTAAGGCAGGGCGCTAAAGTCAACTATAATACCAAGAAACATACCATGTACACCTACAGGATAGTACCGATAGGACATGTCAGAAGGATGTTCTACAACCTTCCAGGCATGTCAGAACCCAAGCGGTGTTGTGGGCGCCCACGTTTGCCCTACAGTGTTGTGGGCGCCATCAATTCCCATACCAGGCGAACACGGTGAAATCCACCACATGCCTCTAGGCATCGACAGTGATGTGGGTGCCGTCATTTGCCACACATGGTGGATACGGTAAAACCTCCCACATGCGTCCGACACAAACAGTATTGTGGACGCCTACCATCATCTTGTACCCGATGGCGTGGGCAACAAGACTTAGTAGTAGATGTACTCGCTCTCTCTCTTGTAAGGTCGTCCCCTTCATCTATAAAAGGGAATGCCCTCTCTCCCAATACGGACGGATCCATTCACGATCATTCTCACAAACACAGAGCACTCGCTTGAATACTTAGCGCACGTAGGAGCTCCCGTCGCTCTCGGCCTTCAGTCCGGAGTCCGACTGGACCTCTTGCACCCCCATCTTACTCCCTTCCATTTGTAACCCCACAACAAACTTTGAGCACCTGGGCTCAGGAATAAAGTCACCGACCGACTCAACCTGGACGTAGAGCACAATGCCTGAACCAGTATAAACCCTGTGTCATTGAGTGCTAGGCCACATCCGATCATAACGTACGACAAAACTACAAATATTTATGTGTTGGTCACTTTCTGCACCGACAGTTGGCGCCTTCCGTGGGGAAGACGTCGTACGTTCACGCTTTTTAGTCATTGGATGGCCCACCTTTCCACCATCTTCGCCATGGGGGACTCAAGCGATACGATTCGCTTCGGCTCACTGGACTTTCCTGCACTCCCACCTATTGGGATGTGGGATCCTCCCGTCTATGAGCTGTCCTAGGCCTTCCTCTTCAGAAGCCTAGACTTCGTCGCCGACCGGCTCGGCGTACTACACCTCCACGAGGAGGCACTTGTTCCGGCGTCCATCGGAGGAGGCGCGTCCTCCATCGGCTTCGGGACACCCGACGACTTCAACGGCGAGGCGCTTACGCTTCGTTCCCAACATACGCTCTGCTCAAACCCCACTGTGAGTAATTTACATACTATTCTTTACTCGCTATTTACTATCTTTCGCCGATTCTCTGGAGGGACCCCTTTGTCCCTGCCGCGACCACCATGCAGCCAGTTCCCCTATGACCTCGTGTCCCCCGCGGATGCGTATGTCCGGGGGCTCCGAAGGATGCTGGCACCACCCCCTCTCACATCCAAATTCGTGGGGATGGCGAGCTACGCTCTTGCCTCTTTTCATGACCTCATGGATGATGATGTTGAGAGCGAAGACTCCAGCATCGGTGATGTCATGGCACCTAGCCACCCTCTGTCCCACGAGTGCGCTATGGCGGACGCTCCAGGACACCCGTCGGTGGTGGCGGAGTCTCTAAAGACCCACATCCATCTGGACCCTCACACGGATGCCCTCATGTGTGCCTAGGTGCACGGCGAGGAGCTATGACAAAGGCGGCAGAACCAGCCGCCACCTGCATCGGTGCGCCCGGTGCACCACGATGCGCCCCGTGCGCGTAACCCGGCGAGCGGCGCCTAGGGTCGCGCCCGCCAGGTCCAGCGCAACATCATGGATGGGGAGAATGATCCCCCACAGTTCGCTCGGGCTAGCTAGAACATCGCCGCCGCAGCGATGCTTCTGTGTGGCCTTCCCGAACCGAACAACCCCTAGGAACAGGCGATCAACCGAAACCTCTGGGCATTGGTGGAGACCGCCGTTGTTCAATAGGCGGAAAGCTCCATGTCGTGCCACCGACTCGCGGTCTCTCTCCCCACCAGGGGAGCAGGGATGCACCAGATGCGTCGCTCCATCCGCTGACCTCTACAGCTGCCGGGCATGGAACATGAGGGCGTAGCTGCGCCATAGCCTGACCTGGCACCCGCTCCACACCGACCGCCTGTGCGCGAATGCCTCACGCCAAACCAAGACGCTCACAACGTCATCAGCAACCGGCATCGGGCCTGGCATGATGATGACGTCCATCGAGCAGCGGTGAGAGCAGACGACACGGGCTCCGACCGGACCATCGAGGGGACAGATGAAATGCACCGTAGGCATGGTCACCGACCTAATGACCAGAGTCCTAGCCCAGATGGCCCAGGACCATGAGCCTTTGGCCGGCGCATCCAGAGAGCACCGTTCCCATAGTGCTTTCGACCACCGACCAACATCGCCAAATATACCAGGGAGACGAATCTCGGTATATGGCTCGAAGACTTCCGGCTCGCCTACCGAGCCAAGGGAGTGGATGATGATCACTTCATCATTCAGTACCTCCCCATCTGCGTGGGGGACACATGTTCGAGCGTGGTTTGAATTCCTCCCGCACGACAGCATCCGCGACTAGGCAGACCTCAAGAGGGTCTTCGTCGGGAACTTCCAGGGGACGTATGTCCACCCTGGGAACTCCTGGGACCTCAAGAGCTACCAGCAGGAGCCCAATGAGTCCCTACGGGATTACATCCGTAGGTTCTCGAAGAGGTGCAACTCCCTTCCTGATGTCGTCGACGCGGATGTCATCAACGACTTCTGCTCTGGGACAACCTACGAGTCCCTGATCCACAAGCTTGGCTACCTGAAGCCCCGAACCACCCGTGACCTACTCGACGTCGCTACGAACCATGCCTCCGGTGAGGAGGTGGTCAGAGCGGTGTTCAACGGGGGCCGGGACAAGGGCAAGGCTAAGCACGAGGACCAGGATGAGGGCCCCTCCACGCAGAGGGGTAAGAAGAACAAGAAGGATCAGCGTCGATAGGCTAGCTCCATGTTGGTCGCCGCAGCTGATCGCGTGGGCAAGCAGCCTCAACAGCGCCTGTCTGATCACTTCGACAAGCTCATGGATAGCCCCTGCACCAACCATGCTTACCCCGTCAAGCACCTCTACAAGGACTGCAAGCTCCTCAAGCGTTTCCTACGACAAGCTGGTGGGCCAAAAGAAGGAAAAGGCAAGGAGGCAGCAGCCAAGAAAGGAGGTGCGGTGGGCAAGGATGGGGACAGCTTCCCTGACCCTAAGGAATGCATCATGATCTTCGGGGGAACCGATGCTGTCTACTCCAAGCGCCAGCACAAAGTGCGCTACCGAGAGGCGTGCGTCGCCGAAACGGCCGTCCCCTCCTTCCTTCGCTGGTCGGAATCTTCGATCACTTTTGATCAGAGGGACCATCCATCCCATGTCGCCAAACTAGGAAGTTACCCGCTCGTCGTCAACCCCATTGTCCGCAAGAAGCGCCTCACCAAAGTGCTGATGGATGGAGGTAGCGGCCTCAACATCCTCTACGTGGACACCATCGACGTCATGCACATGCCCCGATCGGAACTCCGACCGACGAGCTCTCCCTTCCATGGCATGATCCTAGGAGCACAGGCGTACCCGCTTAGGCAGATCGACCTACCCATCACGTTTGGCGACCGAGCCAACTTCCGCTCAAAGGTGCTCACCTTCGAGGTGGTGGACTTCCTGGGGTCTTACCACGCCAACTTGGGACGATCATGTTACACCAAGTTCATGGTGGTCCCGAACTACACCTATCTAAAGCTAAAGATGCCGGGACCGAACAACGTCATCACTGTGGGTAGCACCTTCTCACCAAGCTTGCTTCTCACATTCCTTCATGTGCGACTGTGAGCATTACTAGCTCACCACTACCGTCATCAACTCTTCTGAGCTCCTACGGCTCAGGGAGTTGTCGACCCCAGTAGTCCCAGACTACAACAAGCCAACCCCTTCGACTGCCTTCTACCCACTCGAGGAGACCAAGGCAGTGGGAATCGACCCCTCTGACCCAACCAAGACGGTGCGGATCGGGACCCAGCTCCCGACCAAATAGGATGTCTTCACAAGGAAACCTTCTGCGTGCCAATCGCGATGTCTTCACATGGAAACCTTCCGACATGCCGGGCATACCGTGGGAGGTCACCAAGCACGCACTATGGCTTGTCCCGGGCATGAAGCCCACCAAGGAATGCCTATGTCGCTTAAAAAGATGAAAGGCGCATGGCCATAGGTGAGGAGGTCACCAAACTCCTGGTAGTTGGATTCATCAGAGAGGTATTCCACTTCGACTGGCTTGCCAATCCTGTTCTTGTTAAAAAGAAGACTGGGAAATAGAGAATGTGCGTTGATTATACTGGCCTCAACAAAGCATGTCCAAAGGATCACTTTCCTTTGCCGCGCATAGACCAGATAGTCGACTCCACCTCGGGATGCGAGATCTTCTCCTTTCTGGAAGCCTACTCTGGCTATCACCAGATCACGATGAAAGAGTCCGATCAACTCGCAACCTCGTTTATCACCCCGTATGGTTCGTACTGCTACATAACCATGACTTTCGGTCCGAAGAACGTTGGCGCCACCTACCAGAGGTGCATGCAGCAATGCTTTGTCGACCAAATCGACCTGCTCGATCAGCCTGATCAAACCAAGCGGCCGAAACCAACAATTGTCGTCTATGTTGATGACAAAGTGGTCAAAACAGCTCAAGCTTGTGACCTGATTGCAAACTTGGCCACGACATTTACGAACCACCGAAGGTTCAACATCAAATTGAATCCCAAAAAATGTGTTTTTGGGGTTCCAAAGGGGAAGTTGCTTGGATACATCGTGTCTGAGTGCGACATCAAGGCCAACCCCGAAAAAATGACGACCATCTCCAACATGGGTCCTATAAGCAACGTCAAGGGCATACAAAGGCTCACCAGCTACCTGGCCGCCCTGAGCCGGTTCATCTCTCAGCTCGGCGAGCAAGGGATGCCTCTCTATAAGCTACTCAAAAGGACAGACACATTCATCTAGACTGAGGATGCACAGCAGGCTTTGGAGAGCCTCAAAGCATCCCTAACGTCGGCCCCAATCCTCGTTGCTCCCGAACAGGGAGAACCCTCCCCCTCTACATCATGGCAAGCAACCACGTGGTGAGTGCCGCCCTGGCCATCGAAAGGGAGGAGCCAGGACACCACCTTAAGGTCCAATGACCTATATACTTCGTCGGAGAGGTACTCACCGACCCCAAGGTCTAGTACCCCCAGGTGCGAAAACTCCTATACGCCGTGCTGATGGCGACCCGAAAACTCCTGCACTACTTCACCGACCACAAAATCATGGTCGTCACTTCATACCTGCTCGAAGACATCATCGACAATCGCAATGCCACAGGATGGATCTCCAAGTGGGCACTTGAACTCATGGGCTACGACATCAGGTATATCCCCCATACCGCTATTAAGTCTCGGGCTCTCACAGATTTTGTCGCCGAATGGACAGAGGTCCAGTTACCGACCCCAGACGTCACCCACGAGTACTGGATGATGTACTTTGACAGGTCCGTCATGGCACCCGGCTCAGGGGCTGGAGTGGTTCTGATCTCCCTAGACGGGAGTAGGCTCCACTACACCATTCGCCTCCACTTTTTAGCCTCAAACAATGCCGCGGAGTACGAGGCCCTCATCAACGGACTACGCATCGCCATCGAGCTTGGCGCTACGCGACTCTACGTTCGCGGTGATTCGGAGCTAGTCATCGACTAGGTCATGAAGGAGTCCTCCTGCAAAAGCCCCCTCATGGTGGCATACTGCCAAGAGGTGCGCAAGCTTGAGGACAAATTCCAGGGGATCGAGCTGCATCACATCCCCCGAAAGGACAATGATGCCGCCGATTTTCTCGCAAAATTGGCCGCCAGGCGGGATCCGTCTCCGAGCGGGGGTCTTCATCAACGACCTCCATGAGCCGTCTGCCCGCATCCTGGAAGGTCTAATCCAGACACACCCTGATGCCAACCAGGCGCTCGAGGGCTCTGACCCCGACGCCAAACCGACGCTCGAGGGCTTTGACCCTAGTGCCTCCATGACGGTGTCGCCCACCGACGTCACCGTGTTGGCTCTCGATCAAACCAATTGGCGAGCGCCATTACTCGCCTACCTCCTTGAGGAGGTTCTCCCACCTGAAAGGATTGAAGCTCGATGGATCATTCGACGCGCCAAGATGTTTGTCGCCATCAGTGATGAACTCTACAAGCGAATTCCAACGGGGGTACTCATGAAGTGCATCCTTACCAACCAAGGGAAACAGCTCCTCCTCGAGGTCCATGCCAGAATTTGTGGACATCACGCAGCCCCGAGGTCACTGGTTAGAAAAGCCTTCCGCCAAGGTTTTTACTGGCCCACCACACTATGAGATGCAGAGGAGGTCGTCCACAGGTGCGAGGGATGCCAGTTCTACACTCGGCAAACTCATTTGCCGACACAGGAGCTCCAAACCATCCCCATCATCTGGCCATTCATGGTCTAGGGCCTCGACATGGTAGGACCCCTCAAAAAGGACCCAGGCGGCTTCACTCACCTACTCGTGGTGGTCGACAAGTTCACCAAGTGGATAGAGGCCAAGCCCATCACGAACATCCGCTCATAGGAGGCAGTCAAGTTCTTCCTCGACATCACCTACCGGTTCAGCGTTTCTAACTGTATCATCACTGACCACAGAACTAACTTCACCAGAAAGAAGTTTCTAGACTTCAGTGATGGATACGACATCAGGATCGACTGGGCCTCGGTCGGACATCCACGTACTAACGGTCAGGTTGAGCATGCTAATGGCATGGTCCTCCAAGGACTTAAGCCACGCATCTTTGACTGACTTAACAAGTACGCCGAGCGATAGGATGTAGAGGTCCCAACGATCCTCTGGAGCCTAAGAACGACCCTGAACCGATCCACAGGGTTCACACCCTTCTTCCTGGCCAACAGAGCTGAAGTAGTGCTGCCCTCCGACCTTGACCATGGTGCCCCAAGAGTGAAGGCTTTCGACCGCGACCGAGCCACAGTGGCTCAGCATGACGCAGTCAACCTGCTCGAGAAGGCCCGTGAGATGACCGTCATCCACTCTGCTCTGCTCGCTACCAATAGACTCTCCGTAGGTACCACGAGAGGAAAATCAGAGGAAGGATCCTCTAGGTCGGAGACCTCGTGCTTCGAAGGACCCAGTCGAGCAAGGAGAAGCACAATCTCTCTCCGCCATGGGAAGGACCCTATACGGTGACTGAAGTGATCCGACCGGGCGCCTACCGACTGAAGGACAACAATGGCGATGTTCTCACCAACACTTGGAATGTCAAACAGTTACGTCGTTTCTTCCCCTAAAATTCGGTCTTTACCGTTTTCTTTCATTCAACGTTCGCTCTTGCAAAAGAACCCCGGCCCGAACACTTTCGTCTTGGGTCGCTCGGGGGCTCCACGAGGGTGCGATACCACCTCTTTTTTACTATCATATGGTAAATACATTTTTACTCAAATGAAAGGGTAGTCCATTCCTTTAATTATCTTACATAACTTTGCTTCAACATTCCGACCGATCGCACCCCGCCTCTACCTACGGTTACGAGCAGCTGAGCCTCATGGGCCACGCTCGGGCTCTTAAGGTTGCAGCCTATGAGAGGAACGGGTAGGTACGAAAAAGAAAGAATAAAGCAAAGCTATGCTAAGGTAAAAATAAGGAACGGACGGGACAAGCTTCCCCGAACAAAGTAATTCATCACAAAACAAAAATTGATGTATTTGTCAAAACAACTATTCACACGGGGGCTCCCCCATGAACTTAAACTATTACATCTGCTGGCTACTTCTACTATGGCCGCCCGATGGCATCGGCTGACAACATGACTGGCGAAGATAAAGGTTGCTCGCCCTCTGACGGGGCAACGCTCGGCTCAGATGAAGCTTCCGACCCGACCTCCACTCCATCCGTAAGCTGGGTGACGTCTTCTTGATGCATGCCTTCAGCCACGTTCGCACGACGAGCCTCCATCACCCACTATGCGGAGACTTGCTTGGCCACCAAACTGTGCATGTGGCAGTAAGCTTTCCCCGAGCGCATAGATGGCATCCGCGCTCCAGTCATCGGCGTACCCTCCACAGATGGCAGCAAAGTCCAAGTCCAGGTGTCTTCCGGTGGTAGGCACCAAGTATCGCAACAAGTTCATAAGTTCATGAGCATCATCCAAGAGCGTTTACTGCCACTAGACATAACCACCACCGCAAGGGCCCCGCCTGGTTTCGCTCCCTCGACTGTACCTCAAGGGCGTCGCACCCATAGATGCTCAGTAGAGGAACATGGAGCTCCAGACTTTTCCATATAGACAGGGTAGCTCCTGGACAGGGACGCTGTCTGCCGTAGTATGGCCGCCATGGCTGGAGGATATCTCTAACATCTCATCAAACTTTATGAACTAGCCGACCTGAGCAGCTGTAAGGGCGAAACCCCCCACTGGCACGGTCTCGAGTGGCTTCCCCTCTGACAAAGCTTGCCCGGTGAAGATCCGCCGGAAAAAGTCCACATGCGGCTCCATCTCGAAGAAGGCCTCATAGATGGTGACGAAGCCGACGACGTGCAGCACCCTAGTCGGACTGAGGTGCTACAGCTCTAGGCCCCACTCATCAAGGTGCCCATGCAAGATCCAGTGCGCCACTTCCTTCAGCGATAGCACCCCCTTCTCGGTGAAGGCGGCCAACACCGACTCACTCACAACGGATGACCTCTAACTCAACATTACACTCTGGATTCATGAACGGATCTATAAGTTTCTCCTCTCCCTCACTCTACCCTTTTTTCTCCTAGGAACCGCCGCGGCCCACGAACGCTCTTGGCGAGAAGGAGGAGAGGCGGTAGATGGGGAATAGGCAAAGGAATGGGACGAAAGCCCTCTCCCTTACCCTATTTAAAGAGGAGGCACAGCGGTTGAGGAAAGGCAAAGGATCAGGGTGAGAAACCCTCTCCCTTCCCCCATTCAATGCAGATGGGATACGACAGGACGTGCCCTGACCGATGGGACGCACCCTGCCCGACGAGACGGTGCCTGGTTAGACAAGACGTGGCCGGGGCATGGCCCACCACTACCGCACACTGGGCGCGGGAAACAAGACGCAACCGCCCCTAGACAGCCCTCTGCCTTCCCAGGCGGGACGTGGAAAGGCCCAACCACGAGATCTCTGCCTAGGAGAGACCAATGGGCTTCCTGAGTTGATCGGATGGCTTAGGCAAGCACCGAGAGACAGGTAAGGAGCAGAGGGATGCCCCATGTGGGCCATGCCGACTCCATCACGAACGACGAGCGTGGATCCCGGTCAGACATGTCCAATAGAAGCTCCTCAAACCCCATCACTCGAGTCATTAAGGTAACATTATCAACCCCCACTATTCGTTTATACGATCATTCATTTATCTGCTATCATTCATACATTCATACACGCATTCACACATTTATTCATACAAATCATTCATTCATCCCATACATCTGAAGCATTGCATATGTAGTTAAATGCATCACAACCCTCCGTGTTGCATCACGAAGCGGCAGTTGCATCATTCAACATGAGCAACGACCGACCGGGGTTCGAAGGCCGGCCCATGAAGGGCTCGAGGCCGCCTCACGTCAAACAGAGCCAGGGGAGAAAATACCCTGAGCGGCCCTCGCCTAGTCTACCCCAAAGCAGACAGGGTCATCTCAACCTTCTCGTTCGATCCTAACCTTGAGCCATGCCCACAGAATCTTCATCGAGGGGAGGCTAGCAGGCCACCAAGGTCGGTCTCTAGAACGACCCAGGCATCTATCGGGACACGGGTTAAGGATCAGTGGAATGCCACATGAAGGCTATGCCGACCCCGTCACGAATGATGGACCTAGATTTCACTCGAACGTGCTCGTTAGCGAGCTCACTGAGCACATCACTCGAGCCATCGAGGCAAGCGACGTTAGCTCAGCCCCTCCAGTTGTGGAAACCACGGATGAGGTAACGCATGAAACTCAACCAACCCCTACTGAGCCCAATAGGGCTCCGGGGCTCGGGACGCCCAATGTAACAGAACCGACCAAATCATAAGAACGTAAGTACAAAAACAATCACCGAAGCGATCAAATTCCTGTACTTAAGCTCCCATAATCCCGGTAGTCCGGAAATCACGAAGGATTTCAACCAACTCTCGACATACAAACCAAGATCGTAATGATTCAACACAACACATCATTCGTTACAACATTTCACAAGTAGCATTCGGATTACATCCATCAGAGTTCAAATAAAATATTACAAACCAAGTTTGAGTGTGCGGAAGCAACATAGTTTAGTACATAACTTCATAGTTTCAAATACATTGCCGGATCGAGTCATGTCCCACAAAAGCATTATCAGCACGAGAACTAGTAGAGACCGCTACCAACGGTCTAGTCTTCATCCCAAAGCAGGGAGAAGGCAAAGATTTGCAACAACCAAAGAAGAACCGGTCATCTCGCAGCGGTGGGAAATAAACCACGAGTACGAGAAGGTACTCACTAGACTTACCCGACAAAAAATCGAAATAAACGACACCAAGGATCATGCAAGGCTTTTTGGTGGGCTAGCTTGACACATTTGCATAAAAGAGCTTATGAGCATAGTAATCAATTTAAACTTAGCATCAAGCTTATCATCATTTACCCGTCCACTAGATTAGCACTTTTGTACTAGAGCACTCACTTATTAGGAGCAAACAATATTAACCATAGCAGGTATAATAAGGTTGTCATCATCATATCATCATTTCCGAACCATTAAGTTATTAAGTGTATCTACATTGGAGATAAGCCCGTCAAGTTCTCACTAACCGGGAGAGACGGCGATTGAATCGAATTACAACTCAGGTGAGGGGTATTCCTAACTCTCACCTGGCATACTTTGCAAGGGTAGCGTGGGTCACCTTTGGAACATCTCAGAACCAAATTCTGGTTCGGGTTCGATCGGCGCCAAGACTCTCGGGGATTACCCTTCTACCGGGACGATCGGGACTTTTAAATCACGCCCTTGGACTCAGCCCACGGCTCCCTTCCGAGGCGCACTTTATACTTATCGACTCCCGGCCGAGGTGAGCTACTCGGCCAAGGGTCGGTCATCGGACACGGCCAACTAAGAGAGAGGCATGCGTTCAACATGAACAGAAAGGCTCCAAGAATCAGTCCTTAAGCGACATTACTGAGACAGAGTCACCGCAAACCGGCAAGCCTCCGTCCGATCTTCATTTCAAATTAAGACTGGTTCTTTTCCACGATAGCAAATATAGCCAACCGTGCCACATGTATCTTCTCAGATCTCGCGGTGGCAGAAATCACCCGACTTCTCAGCGTTTAAGCGGGCTAAGCACTACTCGAGCACGAGCTACATAGGATTCTGTGGTATCAATATCCGGACAAGGAATGGGTAACCAATGCAGCAAGTGTTTGCATCCAACACCTAAACTTAATGCAACAATATATGTAATAATAACATCAGAATCTGCAGTTCGGAAAATAGGAGGCTTAATATGCTCGGGGCTTGCCTTTCACAAAGTTGCAAGGACGGTGGTCAGGGCACTCAACGGCGACGACCTCGCCCGCACTTCTCCGAAGGTCGCTCCTCCGAATCTCGGTGTCGTTTTGCCGCTGCTCGCTCAGTTCCTCGAATTCCAGCGAGGGTTACTCCTTCCGTACACCTATTGCATGTCGATGCACAAGATAAATATCATGGATGCATAAGGAATGATATGATGCTCATGATGAATGAATCACAATGGGTGTTTACGAAAACATCTTTGGACACTCGTTACCGAGTAATTAGCTCTATTCAAATCACTTTAAGCATGTATCCAACTTAACTTAAATAACAAGAGCAACTTACCTAACTTGCATAACCTAAGATAAAGATGCTCATCTTCAGTTAAAGGCCTAACACCTAGGAACAGTACCATGAACTTAGAATAGTACAGACATGCTTAAAATAACAGTTAAAGCTTCATATGCAACAAGTAGTAACTTAATTCTATCATAACCAGAGTTCTATAACTCCAAATGACTTGGAAGAGGACATTCTGGAAAGCTTATGAAATTCTCTACAATTCACTTGTAAACATCAAAGCATGATTCTGAAGTTAACCAAATCAAATTCCAGTAGACCTAGAATCTGTCCAGAATGACGGGGTTGCTAACTTAATTATTTAATGATGGTGCAAAAGCCTAATTTGACCAAACCAAGTTTACCAACTTGTTTTTCATATCTTAGAAACACCAGAAGTATAGTGCTAACTTCTAAATAAATTATTTAATATCCTTTTCCAATTTATTTAGTTAATTAGGTGATTTAAGCAATATATAGTAAAACTATTCATAAAAATCTACAAAAATTACAGTAGCTATCTCATGCTGCACATAGACTACCATAAAAATTTCAAAGCCATTGGACCAACATAACTTGCTGTATCCATAATAACAGATGCCATGTCTATTTCTAGCATAATTAGGAAACCTTATTAAAAAGTGTCAAGCAACAGATTTTCCATTTTTCCTAGCATCCTTCTAGCATAAGAATAGCACCCATAAAATTTCACCTTCACTGGATCTATAGAAAAATTATGAAAATTCACACAAGATCCACCTATTAATAAAAGGAAATTCTATAACTTAAAAACTACACATGCACTAGCTCTAAAATTTTTACCAGAGCTTCACATAAGCAATAATAGAATGCCCACAAAATTTCATAATTTTTGAACCACAGAAACTCAAGATAAAATTCAAACAAGTTTCCATGCTTCTAAAAACACATTTCAAACTCCTATTTAATTCATCCAATTTTTTTAAAACATGTGCTCATATACTATTTTTGTTAAATACTAGACAATACTAGGAACTCAACAAAATTAGAACCATGGCATTTGGATCTATATACTAAGAAATACAGATTTTGAATCATGCACAAAATTCTGTGAAAACAAAACAAACAAATTAATTAAGAAAACCTAACACTACTATCGGTGGGTGGCCCAAGAAACGACGGCCCATTTAGCTTGACAAAAGGCCCAAGCCGACGGCGCTGCCCAGCTGGGCTCTGCCGCCTCAGCAGCGACGCCGACAGGGGAGGACCCACGCTGTCGGCCGTGAGACAGGCGGAGGAGGAGGACGGCGGAAGCTCGTCGCCGGAGCTTCTCCGTGAAGAAGGCAAGGGTGTCTACGTGCTCGCCTCATCCTAGCGGACCTAGGAGAGCCCTTAGTCATAGCTATTATTGACGCCGCTAGCGGGGTGTCGATGGCCACATGGCGGCCTTCGGCCACGGCAGACGGCAGCCCGGCATGGTGAACATGCGTCTCGGCCCTCATGGCCGACTCTAAGAGTTTTAGAAGGGTTCACAGAATCCAGCGCAAGGGGGAAAAAGGGATGGAAGGGGCTCGAGTAGCACGGCCACAGCGAGCTTCGCCGGCGGCGGTCATGGCGACCGGTGGAGCCGCGGCCACGGTGAGAGCTACCGAGGCGAAAATGGAGTGGCGGTGGGGTCGGGGACGTGGAGAGACTCACGAAGGAGCGTGGTTCAGAGGAATCGGCAATGGTGCTCGGGTTTGGGTGGAATTTGCTCGGCGGTGCTCGGTGTTCCGATCGCTGCGTCTGCGCGAGGAAGGAGAAAGGAAAAGCAAATGGCGCCATGAAAAGTGCGATCGGCGCGCAGAGGTGGCTTCAAAGCGGCGGGTGCGACGCCGGGACATCCACGGCGTGGGCTCGCATTTACGAAGTAAGGCGGCGACGAGTGGCGGACACTTGGCGTCAAGACTTCTGCGTCGGTCGGCCACACGGCGGTGAACGTTTTTTCGTAAACGTTGCGATTCGACATCGATTTAACGTGGTGTCGGCGACACTTCAACGCGTCAACAACTTTGCTAATCCGTGGATTGTTTGCAAAAATAGTGTACATGACAATTGTAGGCCTATCATTCCTCTACCATTTCGCTTCAAGGACCATTCCCTAATTCGCCATGGATCAGAAGTTACATCAAGCCAAAGTTGGCTTGATCCAACTGAAATGCACCATGACTTAGAATATTTTTCTAAGTGTTGAAAACAGCATGTATTTCTAACTTGTGGACCATGTTTGACCATGTTCTAGACCTTTTCATGAGTTGACCATAAAACAACTTTTGTTCCTTGATAAATTAGCTACAACTTTTGTAAAGAGTGCACAGCCATGCAAAGCTTCTAAGTTGGACTTTTGAATCAGTCAAACGAGGGCACTCCATGGGTCAAATTAAGTCAAACTTGCACTTGAGGGCATTTTGGTCATTTTGGTCTACATGAACAATGTTCCAACAAGTAAACTAAGTATAGTTAAGGTGTATTAGACCATGATCACCCATTTTACAAAGTTGTTATACCACTTCTACTGATCACATGTGATAAAGAAAGTAAAACAAGCAATTCATACATATGTTTCAATACAATGTTTCACATGTTGCATGACCTTGTTGTTACCCTATACTTGTCACATTACTACCATGTTGCCATGCTTCAAGATATGAGAAATTCATGTTGCATTCATATGTTGCACTACTACCATTCACAAGCAATCTAGTACGAAACAAACAGAATATGCGAATGTTTCATATGTATGTTTCAGGGAAAATGACATGATGAGATAAATGATGCACATGTTTATGAGATGAAATGCAATTAGTAGAAGCCAAACACCGAGGGTGTTACACCCAACACCTCGACACGACATCGGCTGTACCTGGATCCACGACTCTGACTCGCCTGATCCCCCGTTGCGCCCAAAGCCTAGATCCGCGACTCCATCTCGCCCGATGCCATGTTGCGCCCAGCGCCTGGATCCGTGACTCTGACTCGGCCGATCCCTCGTTGCGCCTAGCACCTAGATTCGTGACTCCGACTCACCCGATCCCCACGTTGCGCCCAGCGCCTAGATCCGTGACTTCGTCTCGTACGGTCCCCTGTTGCGCCCCTCACCTGGATCCATGACACCGTTTCGTCCGATCCCCCGTTGCACCCAGCGTCTGGATCCACGACTCCGTCTTGCTGATCCACCATTGCGCCCAGCACCTAGATTCGTGACTCCAATCCCGGTCTCTCCTGATCCCGTGTTGCGTCTGATGCCTAGATCCGCGACTCTGACTTGCCCGATCCCTCGGCACGTCCGATGCATGGGACACCTAGGTCCGCAAGTCCATCTTGCCCGATCCCTTGGCGCGCCTGATGCCTGATCCATGACTCCGACTCTCCGCAACTCCATCTCGCCTGATCCCTCGGCTGTCCCTTGGCACGCCCGACGCCCTGGTTGACGACTCCATCTCGCTCAGTCGCTCGGCCACGACCAAAACACCTAGGACCTCGTTCCTAGAAACGATGGGTTAGAAACTAGAAAGAGGAGGCTACGCCCACCAAGGTGCACACACTCACGCCCGCTGACAAAACCCCCTAGGCGATTCTGCCCAAATCGCCCGGAGCCTCGGGGGCTACACCCGCGGGTGCGCTCACGCGCACCCACTGTCAAAACAAAAAATTCCCCCGCCGGCAACACGAAAAACCCCCTAGATGATTCTACCCGAATCGCTCGGGGGCTTGGGGGCTACACCCGCGGGTGCGCTCGCGCGCACCTGCTATCAAGCCAAAAATCCCCTAGATGATTCTACCTAAATCGCTCGGGGGCTCGGGGGTGTCGACACAAAATTTTCGTCTCCGTGCCAAGGACACACGCAGCAAGTCGGAAGGGTCCGCTCGATGGAGCAGATCAGCCTAGCTTCAGCGCAATGGTGATCAATCCTGCGCAATCCTCCCGAGACGTGCCAGTCAATTTGACCCTACAATTGACAAGGAGAGAAAGCTTATCAGTAATTAAGGGCAGAACGTGCTGGTGTTGCCAGACAGTCCCAAATGTGCGCCTTTGAGAGGAGATCGACTAAATAGTCGATTCCAGCATATTTACAAAAATGTATCGATTAAAGCTCGTGGGGTTGTATAAGAAGAATCAGTTATCATTCAGGATAAATGTTATTTAAGCAAATATTAATCAATGGCAATAAGATATCAATGATGATCGGTTTCTACTGAGCCAATGAATATAAGTAACCGAACTCCTTTTATATAAAGAAATAATTCAACACCTCTTAATAATCTAATAAAGATAAATCTAATGAACATGTTAGATCTTATCTATCGCCATGACCAGTGGGGCATGAGGTAGAATCATGCAGGCCGTAGAAACAACAATAGACTCGACGACCCTAACTCATTACTAATATCAGTGGGGCATGAGGTAGAATCATGTAGGCCGTAATACTATAACAAGATCATGGGGCTAACATATCTTTCAACTTATCTCAACTTCAATGATCTCGTGATGTGAACTGTTCGTGAAAGCATTCGATATCGGCTAAACAGCTGATTTAGGCATAGCGCACAGTTAAGGTCATGCCTTCTCAGCAACGGGTCTACCAACTAACAATCCCCACTCCACGGTGCCAACAGTGGGGTGAGAGGCAGAATCCCACAGGCCGTGATGACGGGCCATGGAACGGTTCCCATTAACTAATAGATCTACTCGAGATCAGGCATGCCTTAACCGCACGCTATGCACGATTAAGATTGACGCAAAACAGCCGATAAAAACATAACTCATCGCTTAAGATATAGATTAAATCAGTTTTAGATTAGCAAACGATGAGTTAAACAAGATATAAGACCAATCTAGATCAATCTCAATCGGGTAGAGTGATATTGCTGTAATTAGATAAATAATTAAAGCAATAAGCAATATCGGTAACTTAATAAATCTAACAAAGACTGCCATACTAAGGTAGAGCCAATAACTTGACCTTGATCTAATTCGAGCTGTGGGGTGTGAGGCAGAATCACACAGGCCATACTTGAATTAGACAAGAATCGATAACTAGCCTATACCAGAGTCGTAGTGGGGGTCGACCGGATCGACGCAGCCATACGAACAGAGGTATAAACCATGACGGTACTTACAGACAAGCAGTGGAGGTCGACCGGATTGATGCAGCCATACTTGCTGAAGAACTTGCCAAGATCTACTCTACTCCTACTCCTAAGGGGTGGCCGAAGCCGAAAAAAGTAATTGACTTTGTATTTGATTGATTGGTGTCTTTACAATAGTCAGGGTTTGGTATTTATACCCAGAGCCTAAAAACGAACCTTATTCGAGTACGACTCAATACAATCTTTGGCATAATGAAAGCATTCCTAATTTAAGATAACTTGGACTCTAATCTTTCCCTTTTTGTAGAGTCCAGCATGTCTTGTCCCAGCGCCGATTGTAGCCTCTGTCGTTATCTACTGGCGCTATCTGAAGAAAGCCGATTCCAGTGCTGCGTCCGAATCAACCAGCTCCGATCTCCGCGCGGCCGATTTCTTGATGACATGATTTTCAGGAGCTTCCAAATCCCTGCAACTCTCCTTCCAAATTCTAGTATAAACACATGCCACCCAATTTTGGAATACAAGTAATTTTTATTCCAAAATTATCATGTCTTCATCTTCGATGGGTCTGCAGTCACAGGTAGAGAATCTTGATCTGGGGTCTACTGTTTGTCGCCGCCTATGTCAGCTCATGAGCCCATGCTTCACAACTTTTATGAGAGCATCATTGCTTCACGGGGACTTAGATTCATCCTTCCAAACCAGCTATAAAATGTCTACTCGCCCCTGGTGAGAGCAGCTTAACGATTCAGCTATGTTTCTCTTCTACTTGCCCTCTCAAACTCTGACTTTACCGGACCCTCAATGGTCCACCTGTTTGCTATGAAGATCTTGAGTGGCTAGAAGAATTCTTGTGTATAGGGTGATTGTGTCGCTCATTCTAGCGCCTTGTCGAGCAAGAGGATCAGCTATTACGGCTAGAAGAAGTCTTGTGATACCACCTGAGTCTTCTCTCCATGCTCGCAAAGCTGTTCTAGTGTTTGCAAGGGCTAAACTATGTGGACACCTTTCCCTTGTTTGCTTCATCAAACGCCTACTGGGAGAGCCACAGGCTTCTTTCCCGCAGTTCCCGATCACCGAGAAACTAGTTAGGCATCTACCAAGCGGGCGGTCTTTCCCCTTCCCCTAGTATAATTCCATTATCCGGCCGATGTGACCTGGTTCATGATGACCTTCGGCCTTGTGGGGGTCCGAACTCCCTTCAATCCAAAGAAGTCTTGGTGGGTTGATTTCTAGTTAATGTAAATTCTTCGTATCCATCCCATGATGTTTCATAATCTGGGAAAACAATAAGTTCGAATCTATTATCTCTCTCCTGAAATTCTGGAGCGTCGATCTGTTTCTGTATCTATTTTTAGTTTTCATACCCTCGGCGAAATCCATCTTCTCGCCTCCCCAGGCTATATATGCGGGCCATGGCTAGGGTTCAGAAAACTACCCGTCTCGTCTCAAACCCTCTGCGTCTTTAGCATAGTCCCTACTTTTCTGTAGGTTTGAGATCATGGAGAATAGCAAGAGGCCTGCTAAGGAAGTTCTTAACGGATCCGCATCGTGGCGCCAGCATCTTCATCGCCGGGAAGATGCTACTCGGGATGTCTCCACCGCCCCGGAGCGCAGGGTCGACTTGGTTCAATCTTTGAGATCATCTTCAACACTGATTCGTCGTCGGCTTCCCAGTTGTCCGAGGAGGCAGATCGATAATGACGATCTAATCGCTTCCATTGATCGGACTGATCAAAGTTTAAACAACTATCTTTCCCTTGTAGAGTCGGCTCTGGCCATGATTCAAATCTGATCGTCCACGGCTACCACAATCTCCTTCGCTTTTCTTAACTTTGCCTTCAAGATCTTCTGATCAACCCTTTCTTTGAAATTTTCAGATCTAACTACTCAGTTAGAAAGCCTTCGATCAGCCATAGATCACGCGGCGGGATTTGTCAATGCCAGATGCGCCATTCTAGTAGTCCGTTTGCATGACATCCCAAACCCCATCAGGGAGGTTGCTCTCCATGGCGTTCGTCATGGTGCTACCATAGCGCTGGCTACTGCACAAGCCCGCTCTGGTCACAATCTTTGGCTTCTTCCTCATGGTTTCCCGGATGCAGTGCCTCCCGAGGATCATCAGCGTTTGATTGATGAATTCTTTAGCGCCGCCAGCTCTGTAGCTTTCAATACCTTGGGCGATGATGTAGTGAGCAAATTGCTTTTCGGCCCGTAGCTTGTAATAGATGATTTTTAGCAAACAATTCCCTGGTCTTGAAGGATTTTTTTGTCTCGTATGTCATATTACAGGTATCACTTCATTCATGTTTGCTTTTCCCCCTATAGGCGATACGCATCGTACCGGCTTCTGTTCCATTGGGTTTATTTTTTGTTCTAGAGGCGATACCTTTCTGATATCGACTATTAGAGCTATTGACCGAACAAATCAGCTACTTAGGTGTTAATCCAAACACTAGGATAATATTTCTTTAGATATTTCCCATTGATTGCTCGGCCGAACTCTTCTTCTCCTCCTAGTGTCTCCAAAATATAAGCATTACTGGGTGCACAACGTTTGATCCGATAAGGCCCTTCCCAATTGGGTGACCATTTGCCGAACTTACTGTCCTTTGACCCGATCAGCAATTTTACTTTCCACACCAAATCTCCTTCAAAAAATTGCTTATTCTTGACCCTTTTATTGTAATATTTTGCGACCCTCAGTTTATTGGCTTCACTATTTTTGAGAGCGCGCAGCCGAACGCAACTTAAGTCTTCTAAGTCGTCCATCATAAGATTTTTGTAGGCTTCGGCTATCAAATCATTCTGTAACATTAAGTCTTCTAAGTCGTCCATCATAAGATTTTTGTAGGCTTCGGCTGTCAAATCATTCTGTAACATAACACGTCTCGATCCGGTCTAAACTTCCCAAGGAAGGACTGTGTTATGGCCATACACAAGCTCATAAGGTGATGTTTTAATTGATCCATGACAGGCCATCCTGTATGCCCATAGTGCCTCATTAAGCGTCGAATGCCACTTCCTGGGCTGCTCCTCAATTTTCTTCTTGATCAACTTAATCATAATCTAATTGGACGCCTCTGCCTGACCATTAGCCTAAGCATAATAAGGAGATGAATTTAGTAGCTTGATCCCCATACTAGCAGCAAAATCTTCGAATTCCTCTGATGTGAACATGGTCCCTTGATCGGTAGTGATGGTTTGAGGAATTCCAAAACGATACACAATATGTTCCTTGACAAAATCAACCATGTTTTTTGAAGTTACCATTTTCAAGGGGACTGCTTCAACACACTTGGTGAAGTAATCTGTTGCTACCAATATGAACTTATGTCCTTTGCTCGAGGTTGGAAAGATCTGGCCAATCAAATCAATTCCCCAGCCCCGAAACGGCCATGGCTTAATTATTGGGTTCATGGCCGATGCAGGTGATTTCTAGATATTTCCAAAACGTTGATAGTCTTGGTATCTATGGCAGAACCTCCTAAATTATAGGGCCCACATGCACCTGTCACTGTCCAACGACCTTTGACGTCTATGCATATATTCCCGGTAACTTAAGAAGATTGTCGGGTGTCCTCGGGGAACCCCGAATCATCCACGATTTCCGAGCAGGATCACATTATAGAGTTATTGCCGTATTACAACAGTTTATTCAAATAAATACACCAGAGTAAAAACAGCAGAAGTCTTACAATAACATAGTTTACAAACCATTTGTTTCAAACCATACAACTAAGTTTGAAAATAATACAAACCAAAGTAGTGGAGTGGTATTATAACATATTACAGAACACACAAATAAGCTGCTCTGCCCAAGAGCCACACATCTACCTCTCGTCATCACAAGGAACAACCGTCATGCAGCATGATCCAAAACATATTTGCTCATGAGCCTCATCTACAACAAGGGTCAACGAACCCTGAGTACAAAAGTACTTAACAAGACTTAACCAAAAGAAGAATTAAAATAACGTAGGAATGCAGGCTCATGGGATTTAAGGTATGGCTTTAGCAATAATCAAAGTTCTTTTGCGTAAAAGCACTTTAATAAAATTCTTTATATCAACATTTAAAACTTCATAAGATCATATACAAAACTGACACGATCCGCAATAAGATCATGAAACTTCATAACCAACACCTTCACAGACCATCCTCAAGTTCTAGTTATTTATTACTACGATGATGAACAGTGAGTTGAGTCTCTATAACCGAGGAGCAACGACGATTCGAACCGATTAAAACCCAGCTGGGAATTTCAGACCACACAACATATGCAGGTCCCCGACTTACATATATCAACCTACCCTCGGATCTTCTAAAACAAGAACGGGTCCGCGCCACCCGAGAATACAGTACTCCACTAATCCAGCCCATTGCCACGTGGGTACACGCTATTCCCGCCATCTCTCCACTCCTAGTGCGCGAGTAGCCATTCTCATAATAGAATAGCCAAGTTAAGGCTTACCGGAGTATGTGGTTAGTACTACAAAGTCTCACCTCATGCAATTCAACAACGGTACGAACCTTAATCAACACAGGCGGAAAGAACCCGCTCACAAGACCTCCATGTCTTGTGGCCCACACACACCGAGTCCGCCCGGTCTAGATTTATTACTCCACATCCCCATATCACATCATAACATAAGTAACCAAAATTCCATTTAAAACTTGCAGGTGATAGGTAATCACTCGACTTTCATCGTTCTAAGCATAGCTAAGCAAAAACTAGGCATATACGAATTTAAAACTGGTAATATGGTAAATATGGAATAACAAGGTTGGTAATGTACCAATTCGGTTTTCACTTGACACCTAATCACTTAATGCAGTAAATAGAAGCAAAAGCGAAATCAATTTGTAAAATACAAGGTAGGGTTGTATGCATCCGGGGCTTGCCTTCGTTGATGGAAAAATCTGGGTCCAGAGTCGTTCCACCGATATCAACACCAACCTCCACAGACGGATCAACCTCCTCAACTACTTGATTAACTACCACGTGCTCACTTTCGTTCACTACACGTAGTAACAATGCCATGTTTAACATGATGCGGAATACGAAACATGATGCTCGATGATGGATGCAAAATTAACAACTTGAATATAACTTTCCTTCATGCAGATGCGATTTACAAGTTAAACTAACTAAACCATTTTCGCAACACTCACTTCAATTGCCAAGGATCATCACCAACTAATGACCCAAGGACATCACTCAATCAAAAGTTCAAACAAAACCTAAATTACTAAAGGTTACTATTTGCTTTTATGAATTAATTAATTAATTAAGAATTATGAAATAAATCAACTTGTTCCAATTGGCCTCAAAATTTTTGTAACTGTTCATCACATGATAACTAAGTGACAAAACAATTTTCATAATTTTTGGATACATAAATAAGCCTAGAAAAATCCTGGAAACTCATTTATTAATTAATTGAGCAATTTTTATCACATTCAAAAAGTACTGAAAAACAACATTTCATATTTTTCCAAAATAATATACATCACAGAGAAGTCACATAAACATTTTCATAATTTTTGGAGTTCTAAATAAATCTACACAAAAATAACAAATTGCATCACTATTCATTCAAATCTGAAAAACAGAAAATTCATTTTGAACTACACAGTCGCTGACACCCGGGTCCCACTTGTCATCCCCAACCTCCGGCTTTGACCGCGATGGCGACGGCGCTGACCGGCGCTAACTCACCGACAGCGAGACCAACGGCAAACGCAACTTAAGTCTTCTAAGTCGTCCATCATAAGATTTTTGTAGGCTTCGGCTGTCAAATCATTCTGTAACATAACACGCCTCGATCCGGTCTGAACTTCTGAAGGAAGGACTGTGTTATGGCCATACACAGGCTCATAAGGTGATGTTTTAATTAATCCATGATAGGCCATCCTATATGCCCATAGTGCCTCATTAATTGTCGAATGCCACTTCCTGGGCTCCTCCTCAATTTTCTTCTTGATCAACTTAATCATAATCTGATTGGATGCCTCTGCCTGACCATTAGCCTAAGCATAATAAGGAGATGAATTTAGCAGCTTGATCCCCATACTAGCAGCAAAATCTTTGAATTCCTCTGATGTGAACATGGTCCCTTGATCGGTAGTGATGGTTTGAGGAATTCCAAAAGGATACACAATATGTTCCTTGACAAAATCAACCATATTTTTTGAAGTTACCATTTTCAAGGGGACTGCTTCAACCCACTTGGTGAAGTAATCTGTTGCTACCAATATGAAATTATGTCCTTTGCTAGAGGGTGAAAAGATCTGGCCAATCAAATCAATTCCCCAGTCCCAAAACGGCCATGGCTTGATTATTGGGTTCATGGCCGATGCAAGTGATTTCTAGATATTATCAAAACGTTGATAGTCTTGGCATCCCTTGTAATATTCAAGATAATCTTCTAATATTGTTGGCCAGAAATATCCAGTTCTACGGATAATCCATTTCATCTTATAAACCGATTGACGAGCTCCACATATCCCTTCATGCACTTCGCCCATCAATACCATGGCCTCTTCTTGATTCAGGCATTTGAGTAAGGCCCCATCGATCATTTTGTAACACAGTTGATCATCCAGCAAAACATATTTAGTCGATTTATACCTTAGCTTTCTAGTAACTTTTCGTGATGGATTTCTAAGGTAGTCGACTATCTCAACTCTCCAATCATTATCCAAGGCTTCATTGCTCAAGATTTCCTAAATTACTCGATAACCTGATGCACTTTGAGCCAAACGGTTAGCTTCTTGATTTTGTGCCCTCGGAATGTGTTGAAATGAGACATGAGGAAACTCTTTGAGCAATTTCTGACACTCGTCATAATATCTCCTCAAAGTGTCTTCTTTGCACTCATATAGGCCGATCAACTGATTAATAATTAACAGTGAGTCTCCAAATATTTCAATTGCTTTGGCCTTTACCTCATGAAGAAGTTGAATCCCTCTCAGAATAGCCTTATATTTTGCTTGATCGTTGGTAACCATTGGCTCGGTTGGAAAGGCAAACTCAAAATTTGCCCCCCGAGGCGAAATAATAACAATACCAATGCCACCACCTTGCTTGCAAGATGATCCATCAAAGAATAACGTCCAAGGTACTAGCTCTATATAATTTATGCTTGGTTTACGATGTTGGGTGACAAAATCGGCTATTACCTGTCCTTTGACTGCTTTAGCCGATTCGTACCTCAAGTCAAACTCTGATAACGCGAGAATCCATTTTCCCACTATCCCATTTAGTATTGGCATAGATAACATGTGCTTGATTACGTCAGCCTTGGAAACAACCGTACATTCGGCCGATAATAAGTAATGCCTCAACTTGGTGCAAGAGAAATATAAGCACAAGCATAACTTTTCGGTGGGAGAATATCTTATTTTTGGATCTAGAAGTCTCCTGCTTAGATAGAAAACCACTCGCTCCTTTCCTTCAAACTCTTGTATCAGGGCCGATCCAATTGTTTTATCATCGGCCGATATGTACTTCTTGTAAGGCATACCCTGCTGAGGAGGAACTAGCATGGGTGGACGCTTCATATACTCTTTTATCTCTTCAAACGCCTTCTGTTGCATGTCACCCCATCTGAATTCTTGATCGTTCTTTAATTTCAACAAGGGAGAAAATGGAAGAACCCTTTTCGACAAATTTGAAATAAACCTTCTGATGAAATTAATCTTGCCAAGCAAAGATTGCAACTCCGTCTTAGTAGTCGGGGGCACCGCATCGTCAATTGCTTTCATGCTCTTCTGACCGACCTCAATCCCTCTCTCATGGACCATAAAACCCAAAAATTGCCCAGCTGATACCCCAAAGGCACAATTATTAGGATTCATCTTCAAACCATGTATTCTCATGCATTCCAGAGTCTCCCGCAAATTAGCTAGATGCTCTTTGTATCCTTTTGATTTTATCATTACATCATCAATGTAAATTTCAACAATCCTGCCGATCAGCTTGTGCAAAATATAATCCATTGCCCTTTGATAAGTGGCACCAGCATTCTTCAGACCGAAGGTCATCACAACCCACTCGAACAAGCCGATTGCGCCGGGGCATCTGAAAGCAGTCTTTGCTATGTCCTCTTCAACCATGAAAATTTGGTTGTACCCTGCATTGCCGTCCATGAAGCTAATAACCTTATGCCCAGCTGCTGCATCTACTAACATATCGGCTATCGTCATTGGATAACCATCCATGGGTGTGGCTTTGTTTAGATCCCTGAAATCGATGCAAACCCTTAATTTTCCATTCTTCTTGTATACAGGGACAACATTCGATATCCACTCTGATTATCGGCATGGTCGGATGAACTTCGCCTCCAGTAGCCTTTCAGTCTCTTTTTTAATATCATCAAGCATGTTCGAATTGAATCTCCTTGGAGCTTGCTTGAATGGCCGATATCCCGGTTTGATTGGCAACCGATGCTCAACAATTGATCGGTCTAAACCAAGCATCTCGTAGTATTCCCAAGCAAAGCAGTCTTTAAATTCTTTCAATAAATTAATTAATTCCCGCTTATACTCTAGATCCAATTTAGCACTTACGTACGTCGGCCTAGGTCTGTCTCTAGAACCAATATCCACTTCTTCCAATTCATCAGCCGGTGTGAAACCGTGTCCTAGTTTACCATCTGTACCATCTATTGGATTATCCATTAAAGCAAATTATCAAAGTCGACTGTTTGGATCGGCTGTGAGCTTTCACCATTGACTCTGAACTCTGATGGCAACAGAAAAACCATTTGGATATTAGCCGATGGTTGCTTTCTATCGGCTATTTGCTTGGCATGCCATACTTGAGTTTTACCGGATGCCTGAGCCTGTTCTATCTCTTTATCCCTTAGGCGCTGCACCCTTCTTTTCTAGCTTCTTGTCAATCCTCCGGGGCACCATTGGTCTTCCTGCCAAACATGCTCCCTCTGGTTGCTTCCTTCTTCATTATCAGCCTAGTCTTGGTCAACAACTCTTTTTCCCAGCCAATCATGAATAGTTTATTTTTGAAGCGCCGATCCATGTTATTATGTTGATATGTATCTTGGGCATTGATAGACCGACGGTTGATTTGAGATTGTCTAAATTCCCAATATTGATTGCTACATTCTGGATAGTTATGTCTGGTAGGCAATTGCAAACCTTCGTTCCAGCAGTATCTGAAGAAAGGACAACCCCAGTGCGATTCGGCTTGCTTCCTTTTATACCTTTCTTCTTCTAGTTGACGCTGGTATTCTTAATCCTCTAACCATCGCTGATAATCTTTTTCCTTCTGCCACCGCCACTTATTCAACAGGATCTGAGATGTGACTCATGGTTTCGTCGCTCCATCCTTTGACATTTCCCCCTGTTCATATTGGCTCTTCTGCTGATCACGACATTTTCTAATCTCTCTGTATTCATCAGTCGATATTTGCATCTTAGGATCAACTGTTCCAGCTTCTCTTGATTTGGCCGATGTTAGGACCTTAGTTTTTCCTTTGAATATCCCAACATCAACCAATTTTGATCTCCTAGGAAAGGATTATCATCCACCTTCATCTTCCGAGGTGTATCAAACTTGAGCCTCCCTTGCTGAATAGCCCTCTGTATATGCTGCTAGAAAATTCTACACTCATTAGTCGAATGAGAAGTAGCATTATGGAGGTTGCAGAACTTCTTATTTTTCAACTGTTCAGGGGGCAACATAACATGATTGTCCGGCAATTTGATTTGGCCCTTCTCAAGTAAGAAGTCAAAGAGCTTGTCTGATTTTGCGACATCAAAGTCATAGCTCTCCTCGACTCCTCTTCCCCAAGGATTTAGCACCATTACTATCTTCTTGCCCCAATTCCATTTAGCTACAGCAACCTCCTCTTCTCCATCTTCATAGCCGTCATCTGCTGAGTATGGATCGTAAGCTTCGGCTACGGTGGTGCTCTTTTAGAATCGGGTATCTCTGTGCATACTCTGAAATTGGCTATTGAGCGCTGCTACTCGTTGAGCCAATTGACCCAAGTTGTCAAATTCTTGTCCTAGCAGCTTTTCTTTCCACATTAGCAGCATTCCTTGGACAGCTAAAGCAGCTAGCTGATCATCGGCCAAGCTCAATGAGAAGCACAAGTTCCTAGTCTCTCGGAACCTCTAAAGGAACTCAGTGCTCGATTCTTTAGTCCTCTGTCTCATGGCTGTCAAATCGGTTATCTTCTTTTCTCTAGTCCCAGTGTAAAAATATGTATGAAACTTCTTCTCTAGGTCAGCCCAATTGGTAATGGAGTTGACTGGTAGTGACGAAAACCAAGTGAAGGCTGGTCCTGATAGGGACAAGGAGAAGAAACAAACTCGATGGGCATCCTCAACTGATGCTTCACCCAATTGTGTAAGATACCGACTGACATGTTCCATTGTGCTTGTACTGTCTTGACCTGTGAACTTGGTGAACTCTAGGAGCCTGTAATTTGTAGGAAGAGCGACCAAATCATACCATTCTGGATATGGGCATTTGTACGAAAAGGTTAGCCCTTTTGGCTTCAGACCGAACTAATTCTTCATCATCTTGGTCACCTTCAGCAGCAACTCATTAGCTTAAGGATTTGGATTTCTCGGTACTTGCTGGCCCATCTGTGGATTGAAATCTCATGTGCCTTGATATCATGGATGTGGTATCATGTGGAGAGTATTATAATCTATGCCATAGTGATAGCCTTGTGAAATCTCAATCTGTTGGGTCCTTTGCTGGCTTGCTGCTTGAAGTCTCTGATTATAGACATAAGGATCTATATCTCTACGGATCCTTTGAATTGATGGTGCTATTTTTTGAGCCAACAATGGTATGTGGCCTGATGTGCTAAAATTGATCATCTGATTCTGACCTTGCCCCGCTGGCTGTTGCACATGCTGTATTGACGGTCCAGGATTGTATTGTATCTGATTCGTAGCAGTACCTGGAGTTTGTTTAGATGAGCCTTGAAGTGTCTGGACGTCATCATTACCAACTAGTTCTCCTTCTTGATGGCTGGTACTGACTTGATTAGTCCCTTGGGTCGATGGATCTAGAATATTGTAACAAGTTGATCCAACCTGACCAACTGGAATTCCATGAATCGCCTCTTTCATGGCATTGTGAAATGTGTCAACGAAAGCTTCATTGCGGCTTCATATGGCATCACGAACAGATTTGTCTATGGCTTTCGTAAAGAAACACCTGTATTCAGCTTCGACTGTGTTTGTCTATCCATGTAGTAGAACTCTTGGTAGTGGAAATTTCTAAATAATTGTGTTGTCACGTATTTTGGTGTAGAACAACAAACACTTCTAAAATTCTTCTGTAGCTTTGCCAATGGTATCCTTATCTTCATCAGGTAGGTCTTCATAGTGTACCATAAGAATGTCGTCGTTCTTGTGAACCGCCATGACGATTGTGGGGTCCCACCGAGCGTGCCAGAAACGTGTGTCGACATAGAATTTTCGTCTCTGTGCCGAGGACACACGCAGCAAGCCGGAAGGGTCCACTTGATGGAGCAGATCCGCCTAGCTTCAGCGCAAGGGTGGTCGATCCTGCGCAATCCTCCCGAGACATGCCAGTCAATTTGACCCTGCAATTGACAAGGAGAGAAAGCTTATCAGTAATTAAGGGCGGAACGTGCCGGTGTTGCCAGACAGTCCCGAATGTGCGGCTTTGAGAGCCGATATGAGAGGAGATCGACTAAATAGTCGATTCCAGCATATTTACAAGAATGAATCGATTAAAGCTCATAGGGTTGTATAAGAAGAATCGGTTATCATTCAGGAAATGTTATTTAAGCAAATATTAATCAATGGCAATAACATATCAATGATGATCGGTTTGTACTGAGCCAATGATTATAAGTAACCGAACTCCTTTTATATAAAGAAACAATTCAACACCTCTTATCCATCTAATAAAGATAAATCTAATGAACATGTTAGATCTCATCTATCGTCATGACCAGTAGGGCATGAGACAGAATCATGCAGGCCGTAGAAACAACAATAGACTCGACAACCCTAACTCATTACTAATATCAGGGGGGCATGAGGCAGAATCATACAGGCCATAATACAATAACAAGATCATTTGGCTAACATATCTTTCAACTTATCTCTACTTCAATGATCTCGTGATGTGAACTGTTCGTGAAAGCATTCGATATCGGCTAAACAGCCGATTTAGGCATAGCGCACAGTTAAGGTCATGCCTTCTTAGGAACGGGTCTACCAACTAACGATCCCCACTCCATGGTGCCAACAGTGGGGTGAGAGGCAGAATCCCACAGCCCGTGATGACGGGCCATGGAATGGTTTTCATTAACTAATAGATCTACTCGAGATCGGACATGCCATAACCGCACGCTATGCATGATTAAGATTGACGCAAAACAGCCGATAAAAACATAACTCATCGCTTAAGATGTAGATTAGATCAGTTTTAGATTAGCAAATGACGAGTTAAACAAGATATAAGGCCGATCCAGATCAATCTCAATCGGACATAGTGATATTGCTGTAATTAGATAAACAATTAAAGCAATAAGCAATATCTGTAACTTAATGAATCTACTAAAGACTGTCATACTAAGGTAGAGCCGATAACTTGACCTTGATCTAATTCGAGCTGTGGGGTGTGAGGCAGAATCACACAGGCCATACTTGAATTAGACAAGAATCGATAACTAGCCTATACCAGAGTCATAGTGGGGGTCGACCGGATCGATGCAGCCATATGAACAGAGGTATAAACCATGACGGTACTTACAGACAAGCAGTGAAGGTCGACTAGATCGATGCAGCCATACTTGTTGAAGAACTCGCCGAGATCTACTCTACTCCTACTCCTAAGGGGTGGCCAGAGCCAAAAAAAGTAATTGACATTGTATTTGATTGATTGATGTCTTTACAATAGTCGGGGTTTGGTATTTATACCCGGAGCCTAAAAACGAACCTTACTCGACTACGACTCAATACAATCTTTGGCATAATGAAAGCATTCCTAATCTAAGATAACTTGGACTCTAATCTTTCCCTTTTTGTAGAGTCCAGCATGTCTTGTCCCAGCGCCGATTGTAGCCTCTGTCGTTATCTGCTGGCGTTATCTGAAGAAAGCCGATTCTAGTGCTGCGTCCGAATCAACTAGCTCCGATCTCCGTGCGGCCGATTTCTTGATGACATGATTTTCGGGAGCTTCCAAATCCCTGCAACTCTCCTTCCAAATTCTAGTGTAAACACATGCCACCCAATTTTGGAATACAAGTAATTTTTTTCCAAAATTATCATGTCTTCATCTTCGATGGGTCTGCAGTCACGGGTAGAGAATCTTGATCTGGGGTCTACTGTTTGTCGCCGCCTATGTCAGCTCATGAGCCCATGCTTCACAACTTTTATGAGAGCATCATTGCTTCACGGGCACTTGGATTCATCCTTCCAGACCAGCTATAAAATGTCTACTCGCCTCCGGTGAGAGCAGCTTAACGATTCAGCTATGTTTCTCTTCTACATGCCCTCTCAAACTCTGACTTCACCGGACCCTCCATGGTCCACCTTTTTGCTATGAAGATCTTGAGTGGCTAGAAGAATTCTTGTGTATAGGGTGATTGTGTTGCTCATTCTAGCGCCTTGTCGAGCAAGAGGATCAGCTATTACGGCTAGAAGAAGTCTTGTGATTCCACCTGAGTCTTCTCTCCATGCTCGCAAAGCTGATCTAGTGTTTGCAAGGGCTAAAATGTGTGGACACCTTTCCCTTGTTTGCTTCATCAAACGCCTGCTAGGAGAGCCACAGGCTTCTTTCTCGCAGTTCCCGATCACTGAGAAACTAGTTAGGCGTCTGCCAAGCGGGCGGCCTTTCCCCTTCTCCTAGTATAATTCCATTATCCGGCCGATGTGACCTGGTTCATGACGACCTTCGGCCTTGTGGGGGTCCGAACTCCCTTCAATCCAAAGAAGTCTTGGTGGGTTTATTTCTAGTTAATGTAAATTCTTCGTATCCATCCCATGACGTTTCGTAATCTGGGAAAACAATAAGTCCGAATCTGTTATCTCTTTGTTATCTCTCTCCTAAAATTCTAGAGCGTCGACTGTTTCTGTATCTGTTTTTAGTTTTCATACCCTCGGCGAAATCCATCTTCTCGCCTCCCCAGGCTATATATGCGGGCCATGGCTAGGGTTCAGAAAACTACCCGTCTCGTCTCAAACCCTCTATGTCTTTAGCATAGTCCCTACTTTTCAGTAGGTTTGAGATCATGGAGAATAGCAAGAGGCCTGCTAAGGAAGTTCTTAACGGATCCGCATCATCGCGCCAGCGTCTTCATCGCCGGGAAGATGCTACTCGGGATGTCTCTACCACCCCAGAGCGTAGGGTTGACTTGGTTCAATCTTCGAGATCATCTTCAACACTGATTCATCACCGGCTTCCTAGTTGTCCGAGGAGGCAGATCGATAATGATGATCTAATCGCTTCCATTGATCGGACTGATCAAAGTTTAAACAACTATCTTTCCCTTGCAGAGTCGGCTCTGGCCATGATTCAAATCTGATCGTCTTCCGACGCCGATCTAAGGGAACGGTTAGCCAGGGCTGAAGCCAGAATCACTGGTAAGACGGCTACCACAATCTCCTTCGCTTTTCTTAACTTTGCCTTCAAGATCTTCTGATCAACCCTTTCTTTGAATTTTTTAGATCTAACTGCTCAGTTAGAAAGCCTTCGATCAGCCGCAGATCACGCGGTGGGATTTGTCAATGCCAGATGCGCCATTCTGGTAGTCCGTTTGCATGACATCCCAAACCCTATCAGGGAGGTTGCTCTCCATGGCGTTCGTCATGGTGCTGCCATAGCGCTGGCTACTGCACAAGCCCGCTCTGGTAACAATCTTTGGCTTCTTCCTCATGGTTTCCCGGATGCAGTACCTCCCGAGGATCATCAGCATTTGATTGATGAATTCTTTAGCGCCACCAGCTCTATAGCTTTCAATACCTTGGGCGATGATGTAGTGAGCAAATTGCTTTCCGTCCCGTAGCTTGTAATAGATGATTTTTAGCAAACAATTCCCTCGTCTTGAATGATTTTTTGTCTCGTATCTCATATTACACGTATCACTTCATTCATGTTTGCTTTTCCCCCTATAGGCGATACGCATCGTACCGGCTTCTGTTCCATTGGGTTTATTTTTTGTTCTAGAGGCGATACCTTTCTAATATCGGCTATTAGAGCTGTTGACCGAACAAATCAGCTACTTAGGTGTTAATCTAAACGCTAGGATAATATTTCTATAGATATTTCCCATTGATTGCTCGGCCAAACTCTTCTTCTCCTCCTAGTGTCTCCAAAATATAAGCATTACTGGGTGCACAACGTTTGATCCGATAAGGCCCTTCCCAATTGGGTGACCATTTGCCGAACTTACTGTCCTTTGACCCGATCAGCAATTTTACTTTCCACACCAAATCTCCTTCAAAAAATTGCTTATTCTTGACCCTTTTATTGTAATATTTTGCGACCCTCAGTTTATTGGCTTCACTATTTTCAAGAGCGCGTAGCCGAACGCAACTTAAGTCTTCTATGTCATCCATCATAAGATTTTTGTAGGCTTCGGCTGTCAAATCATTCTGTAACATTAAGTCTTCTAAGTCATCCATCATAAGATTTTTGTAGGCTTCGGCTGTCAAATCATTCTATAACATAACACGTCTCGATCCGGTCTGAACTTCCCAAGGAAGGACTGCGTTATGGCCTTACACAAGCTCATAAGGTGATGTTTTAATTGATCCATGATAGGCCATCCTGTATGCCCATAGTGCCTCATTAAGCGTCGAATGCCACTTCCTAGGCTGCTCCTCAATTTTCTTCTTGATCAACTTAATCATAATCTAATTGAACGCCTCTACCTGACCATTAGCCTAAGCATAATAAGGAGATGAATTTAGTAGCTTGATCCCCATACTAGCAGCAAAATCTTCGAATTCCTCTGATGTGAACATGGTCCCTTGATCGGTAGTGATGGTTTGAGGAATTCCAAAATGATACACAATATGTTCCTTGACGAAATCAACCATATTTTTTGAAGTTACCATTTTCAAGGGGACTGCTTCAACACACTTTGTGAAGTAATCTGTTGCTACCAATATGAACTTATGTCCTTTGCTCTAGGTTGGAAAGATCTGGCCAATCAAATCAATTCCCCAGCCCCGAAACGGCCATGGCTTAATTATTGGGTTCATGGCCGATGCAGGTGATTTCTAGATATTTCCAAAACGTTGATAGTCTTGGCAACTACGATGATGAAAAGTGAGTTGAGTCTTCATAACCGAGGAGCAACGACGATTCGAACCGATTAAAACCCTGCTGAAAATTCCAGACCACACAACATATGCAGGTCCCCAACTTACATATATCAACCTACCCTCAGATCTTCTAAAACAAGAACAGGTCCGCGCCACCCGAGAATACAGTACTCCACTAATCCAGCCCATTGCCACGTGGGTACACGCTATTCTCGCCATCTCTCCACTCCTAGTACGCGAGTAGCCATTCTTATAATAGAACAGCCAAGTTAAGGCTTACCGGAGTATGTGGTTAGTACTACAAAGTCTCACCTCATGCAATTCAACAACGGTATAGACCTTAATCGACACAGGCGGAAAGAACCCGCTCACAAGACCTCCATGTCTTGTGGCTCACACACACCGAGTCCGCCCGGTCTAGATTTATTACTCCACATCCCCATATCACATCATAACATAAGTAACCAAAATTCCATTTAAAACTTGCAGGTGACAGGTAATCACTCGACTTTCATCGTTCTAAGCATAGCTAAGCAAAAACTAGGCATATATGAATTTAAAACTGGTAATATGGTAAATATGGAATAACAAGGTTAGTAATGTACCAATTCGGTTTTCACTTGACTCCTAATCACTTAATGCAGTAAATAGAAGCAAAAGCGAAATCAATTTGTAAAATACAAGGTAGGGTTGTATGCATCCGGGGCTTGCCTTCGTTGACGGAAAAATCTAGGTCCGGAGTCGTTCCACCGATATCAACACCAACCTCCACAGACGGATCAACCTCCTCAACTACTTGATTAACTACCACGTGCTCACCTTCATTTACTACACGTAGTAACAATGCCATGTTTAACATGATGCGGAATACGAAACATGATGCTCGATGATGGATGCAAAATTAACAACTTGAATATAACTTTCCTTCGCGGTACAGTTACAAGTTAAACTAACTAAACCATTTTCGCAACACTCACTTCAATTGCCAAGGATCATCACCAACTAATGACCCAAGGACATCACTCAATCAAAAGTTCAAACAAAACCTAAATTACTAAAGGTTACTATTTGCTTTTATGAATTAATTAATTAATTAAGAATTATGAAATAAATCAACTTGTTCCAATTGGCCTCAAAATTTTTGTAACTGTTCATCACATGATAACTAAGTGACAAAACAATTTTCATAATTTTTGGATACATAAATAAGCCTAGAAAAATCTTGGAAACTCATTTATTAATTAATTGAGCAATTTTTATCACATTCAAAAATACTGAAAAACAACATTTCATATTTTTCCTAAATAATATACATCACAGAGAAGTCACACAAAAATTTTCATAATTTTTGGAGCTCTAAATAAATCTACACAAAAATAACAAATTGCATCACTATTCATTCAAATCTGAAAAACGGAAAATTCATTTTGAACTACACAGTCGCTGACACCCGGGTCCCACTTGTCGTCCCCAACCTCCGGCTTTGACCACGACGGCGACGGCGCTGACCGGCGCTAACTCACCGACGGTGAGACCAACGACAAAGGCAACTGCACCACCACGTCCCCTACACTACTACGCTTCGACTAGTGGCAAAAACAAGACCAAACACTGACTGGACCGAGCACAGCGACGGCCATGGTGGACACAACGGCACTCCACGCTACACCGATGACATGACACCAGTAGAACTTAAACAAAGGATCCAGGAAGCACTAGTAGCTCACCCAGAACGTGTTGAAGCAAGGAGTGAGATCGGAGAAGCAACAGAGAGGCGTGACGACGTCCATGGTGATCACGGCGGAGCAAATATCGTCGGTGATGGCGTACCGGTGACTGCGGTGATCAAAACGAGCAAGCAACAAAGAATTAAGCACCACAGCATCGAGACTAAGCCGTAGGTACACTGATCAAGGACAACGGCTCACCGGAGGATGCTGGCCACGGAGAAACGGAATCTCGGGTGAGGTTGATGGTCGCGAGGAAGAAAGCGACGAACGGCGAGCTCACGGTGAAATCAAGCGACCAGAGCTAGCTGGCTGGGTGCGCAAGGAGTAGGTGAAGACACTACCACGACGGTGTGAGCTCATCGGAGATGAGTAAGGGCGACGGGAAAAACAGAGAACGAAGAAGGAAGAACGGCGATTACTCCAAAGCTTTATAGGGTGGCCAAGGAAGCAAGGAGAAGCCACGACGGAGACTTTCCCGTGCCAGCGCGACGCCCAGACGACCACGCGCATGACTGGAAGCAAGCCGAAGGATCACCGGCAATGTAGCTTATACGGTGAACACTGTTCACAGAAATTATAAAATTGCCATTCGCCAAAATTCATAAATTACTCTCAATTTTTCATAACAACTCAAAAATATCCAAAAACAAAAGTTGTTCAAAATCAAAAGTTCTACAACTTTGCTTTTATAATCATATCCAAATTCGGTCTACATTTTGAATTGCAAATTTGAATTCGAAAAGGGGACATTTAAGGAATTTCGCCTTTTCAAATAACTTTAAATTTTACTAAACAACTTGGAAAACTCTAAAAACAAACTTTGTATAACTTGACAAGATCTACATTTTTGCTTTTAAGCTCAACCCCAAAATGTGCTTCAATTTTGAAATGGGTTTTCAGGGTAGGATTTAAATATTGAAAATCAGGGTTTTCGGAATTTCAAATCAATACAAAGATTTCGAACTTGATTCAAACAATACCAAGCAATACTTAAAACATAAATGTAAACTTGTTTTAGTAAATGCATATCAAAGTTTGCAATATGACCAATGCCTTGCAATGCACATGATGACATGTCATGTTTTTAATATTTAAACACCCGAGGTGTTACAACATCCCTTGTAATATTCAAAATAATCTTCTAATATTGTTGGCCAGAAATATCCAGTTCTGTGGATAATCCATTTCATCTTATAAGCCGATTAATGAGCTCCACATATCCCTTCTTGCACTTCGCCCATCAATACCTTGGCCTCTTCTTGATTCAGGCATTTGAGTAAGGCCTCATCGATCGTTTTGTAACACAGTTGATCATCCAGCAAAACGTATTTAGTCGATTTATACCTTAGCTTTCTGGTAACTTTTCGTGACGGATTTCTAAGGTAGTCGACTATCTCAACTCTCCAATCATTATCCAAGGCTTCATTGCTCAAGATTTCCTGAATTACTCGATAACCTAATGCACTTTGAGCCAAATAGTTAGCTTCTTAATTTTGTGCCCTTAGAATGTGTTGAAATGAGACATGAGGAAACTCTTTGAGCAATCTCTAACACTCGTCATAATATCTCCTCAAAGTGTCTTCTTTGCACTCATATAGGCTGATCAACTGATTAATAATTAACAGTGAGTCTCTAAATATTTCAATTGCTTCGGCCTTTACCTCATGAAGAAGTTGAATCCCTCTCAGAACAACCTTATATTTTGCTTGATTGTTGGTAACCATTGGCTCGGTTGGAAAGGCAAACTCAAAATTTGCCCCCCGAAGCAAAATAATAACAATACCAATGCCACCACCTTGCTTGCAAGATGATCCATCAAAGAATAACGTCCAAGATACCGGCTCTACATAATTTATGCTTGGTTTACGATGTTGGGTGACAAAATCGGCTATTACGTGTCCTTTGACTGCTTTAGCCGATTCGTACCTCAAACCAAACTCTGATAACACGAGAACCCATTTTCCCACTCTCCCATTTAGTATTGGCATAGATAACATGTGCTTGATTACGTCAGCCTTGGAAACAACCGTACATTCGGCCGACAATAAGTAATGCCTCAACTTGGTGCAAGAGAAATATAAGCACAAGCATAACTTTTTGGTGGGAGAATATCTTATTTCTGGATCTAGAAGTCTCCTGCTTAGATAGAAAACCACTTGCTCCTTTCCTTCAAACTCTTGTATCAGGGCTGATCCAATTGTTTTATCATCGGCCGATATGTACAGCTTGTAAGGCTTACCCTGCTGAGGAGGAACTAGCACGGGTGGACGCTTCATATACTCTTTTATCTCTTCAAACGCCTTCTGTTGCATGTCACCCTATCTAAATTCTTGATCGTTCTTTAATTTCAACAAGGGAGAAAACGGAAGAACCCTTTTCGATAAATTTGAAATAAACCTTCTGATGAAATTAATCTTGCCAAGCAAAAATTGCAACTCCATCTTAGTAGTCGGGGGCACTGCATCGTTAATTGCTTTCATGCTCTTCTGACCAACCTCAATCCCTCTCTCATGGACCATAAAACCCAAAAATTGCCCAGCTGATACCCCAAAGGCACAACTATTAGGATTCATCTTCAAACCATGTTTTCTCGTGTATGCTAGAGTCTCCCACAAATCAGCTAGATGCTCTTTGTATCCTTTTGATTTTATCATTACATCATCAATGTAGATTTTCGTCTCCGTGCCAGAAACATGTGTCGACACAGAATTTTCGTCTTCGTGCCGAGGACACACGCAGCAAGCCGGAAGGGTCCACTCGATGGAGCAGATCCACCTAGCTTCAGCGCAAGGGTGGTCGATCCTGCGCAATCCTCCCAAGACATGCCAATCAATTTGACCGCAATTAACAAGAAGAGAAAGCTTATCAGTAATTAAGGGCGGAACATGCCGGTGTTGCCAGAAAGTCCCGAATGTGCGGCTCTGAGAGCCGATATGAGAGGAGATCGACTAAATAGTCGATTCTAGCATATTTACAAGAATGAATCGATTAAAGCTCATGGGGTTGTATAAGAAGAATCGGTTATCATTCAGGATAAATGTTATTTAAGCAAATATTAATCAATGGCAATAAGATATCAATGATGATCGGTTTATACTGAGCCAATGATTATAAGTAACCAAACTCCTTTTACATAAAAAAACAATTCAACATCTCTTAACCATCTAATAAAGATAAATCTAATGAACATGTTAGATCTCATCTATCGCCATGACCAGTGGGGCATGAGGCAGAATCATACAGGCCGTAGAAACAATAATAGACTCGACGACCCTAACTCATTACTAATATCAGTGGGGCATGAGGCAGAATCATGTAGGCCGTAATACAATAACAAGATCATGGGGCTAACATATCTTTCAACTTATCTCTACTTCAATGATCTCGTGATGTGAACTATTCGTGAAAGCATTCGATATCGGCTAAACAGCTGATTCAGGCATAGTGCACAGTTAAGGTCATGCCTTCTCAGAAACGGGTCTACCAACTAACGATCCCCACTCCATGGTGCCAACAGTAGGGTGAGAGGCAGAATCCCATAGGCCGTGATGATGGGCCATGGAACGGTTTTCATTAACTAATAGATCTACTCGAGATCGGACATGCCATAACTGCACGCTATGCACGATTAAGATTGACGCAAAACAGCCGATAAAAACATAACTCATCGCTTAAGATGTAGATTAGATCAGTTTTAGATTAGCAAACGACGAGTTAAACAAGATATAAGGCCTATCCAGATCAATCTCAATCGGACAGAGTGATATTGCTGTAATTAGATAAACAATGAAAGCAATAAGCAATATCGATAACTTAATGAATCTACCAAAGACTGTCATACTAAGGTAGAGCCGATAACTTGACCTTGATCTAATTCGAGCAGTGGGGTGTGAGGCAGAATCACACAGGCCATACTTGAATTAGACAAGAATCGATAACTAGCCTATACCAGAGTCGCAGTGGGGTCGACCGGATAGATGCAGCCATACGAACAGAGGTATAAACCATGACAGTACTTACAGACAAATAGTGGAGGTCGACCGGATCGATGCAGCCATACTTGTTGAAGAACTCACCGAGATCTACTCTACTCCTACTCCTAAGGGGTGGCCGGAGCCGAAAAAAGTATTTGACTTTGTATTTGATTGATTGGTGTCTTTACAATAGCCGGGGTTTGGTATTTATACCCAGAGCCTAAAAACAAACCTTACTCGAGTATGACTCAATACAATCTTTGGCATAATGAAAGCATTCCTAATTTAAGATAACTTGGACTCTAATCTTTCCCTTTTTGTAGAGTCTAGCATGTCTTGTAACAGCGCCGATTGTAGTCTCTGTCGTTATCTATTAGCACTATCTGAAGAAAGCCCATTCTAGTGCTGCGTCCGAATCAACCAGCTCCGATCTCCGCACTGCCGATTTCTTCATGACATGATTTTCGGGAGCTTCCAAATCCCTGCAACTCTCCTTCTAAATTCTGGTGTAAACAGGGGGCTCCTGTCGGGTTCATAAACCTAGGGTTTCTCATGGACCTGCTTCCCAGCAAAAGCTCGGCCCAATAGACAATGTTGCGAATGACGTGCAACTCCTGGGCCGACCTAAATACCTAACGACAAGCCAGAAGGGCGATCCAATCTCTGACCGGAAGGCCTGGCCAAAAGGAACGGCGCCCGCTTCCGACTCCGGCCCGCCTCTCCGACCAAAAGGCCTAGCCGAGAAGGAACAACGCTCGCTTTCGACTCTGGCCCGTCTCTCCGTCCGGAAGGCCTAGCCAACGTCGCTTCCGACTCTGACCCGCCTCTCCGACCAGAAGGCCTGGCCAACGCCGCTTATGACTCCGACCTGTGTCTCCGACTAGGGATGCACCGAATCTCTGCTTATAGCTCTTTTCCGACTAGCATAGTCGGAGCCAACTAGGACCAACCGACCGGGGACGCCCGCTCAGTGAGGACCCAAGAAACAGGCAGAACACGTAAGGCATGGTGCTCAAGTCAACCGCAATACCAAGGAACGTACCCTATACATCTACAGGACAGTACCGACAGGACATGTCAGAAGGATGCCCTGCAACCTTCCAGGCATGTTAGAACCCAAGCGGTGTTATGGGCGCCGACGTTTGCCCTACAGTGTTGTGGGCGTTATCAATTCCCATACCAGGCAAACACGGTAAAATCCCCCACATGTCTTTGGGCATCGACAGTGTTGTGGGCGCCGTCATTTGCCATACATGGTGGATACGGTAAAACCTCCCACATGTGTCTGACACAAACAGTATTGTGGGCGCCTACCATCATCTTGTACCCGACGCGCGTGGGCAACAAGACTTAGTAGTAGACGTACTCTCTCTCTCTCTCTCTCTCGCTTATAAGGCCGTCCCCTTCATCTATAAAAGGGGATGCGCTCTCTCCTAAAACGGACGGATCCATTCACGATCAATCTCACAAACACAGAGCAGAATACTTAGCGCACGTAGAAGCTCCAGTCGCTCTCGGCCCTTCAGTCTGGAGTTTGACAGGACCTCTTGCACCCCTCATCTTACTCCCTTCCGTTTATAACCCCACAACAAATTTCGAGCATCTAGGCTCAGGAATAAAGTCACCGACCGACTCAAACTGGATGTAGGGCACGTTGCTTGAATCAGTATAAACCCTATGTCATTGAGTGCTAGGCTACATCCGATCGCAACGTACGACAAAACTACAAATATTTACATGTTGGTCACTTTCTGCACCGACACAACTTTTTTTAGTCACTTGAAAACCTTATTTATTTACCAATTATTTTTTGGGAACTATCGAAGATGTTCTTAGCAGCTAGTAATCATTAGTAGGGAACTGTTAGGATCCATCTACTAAGGTCCTGTTTAAATACATTAGTAATAGCTAGATAGTAACTATTAGTTGCTATTAGCTACATGCTATTAGCTGGTTTGGCCCAACTAGTAAGATACTTCCTCCGTCTAGAGATGGTCCAGTTCTTAGCTGTTAGTTAGGTATTGGCTAACAATTAGCTATACTATTAGCTGTACCCATTTAGATTTAAAGGAGCTCATTATTAGCAGCTAACTGTTAGCTCCATGTATCGTCTAATATATTGCTAATAAGTTGGTGGCACTATTTGCACCTATTAACACTCCTAAACCTACTAGTGAGACTAATAGTTAGGGGTCTCTACCTAATAGTTAGTCTATATTAACATGTTTGTTTGAATCCACTAATATTATTTTTAGCTACTAACTATTAAGAGCAACATTAGTAGACTCTTTATATATTTCCTAATATATAGAAATAGAGATTTGGTAAAAAAAATACCCTTCAACTATCTTTTTAATTGAATCTCTAAATATAGACCTTTATTTCGGACTTCTCGCTAGCCAAAGATGGAGAGCGAAGATGGCTTTCTAGTATACACACAAGATATAGAAAAGCTATTAAATGGTACAAAGATATAAAAACGATTTTTACTCAAATGACTCTCCAAATGATGATTTATAGAGTAAAGTTTAGAAATACTTTTGAAAATGATGTAACATTGCTCATTTCAAACATTACCAGCCTGGGAACGGGAACATGGGTATGTTTTGGGAATCGTTCCAATTTGGAGAACAGAAACATGATGAAACATCATTCTGAACACCAATGGAACATGATCCACACCACGGGAACTACACCTAGCCACTTGATGGAAATCTGAGGCCTAAAATTCAATTGATGGAAGAAAAAAGAGGTCGGGCGATGAGTTTAGATATCTATTTTATCTTTATTATTTTAGAACTTCCTTGGTTTTACATTTAGTGAAAACTTGTGCTAGTTAATTAATTCATGATATCAACCAATTTAAAAGCATCATGTTCATCGTTCCAGGAACATGTTACACTTGGGCCATGCATTCCATTAATCGAAGAAACGAGATCAAGCTATATACCCCCTTCGTCCCGTAAACTTAAGAAACAACATACCATGACCCCAACGTTGCGGGAACTTGACCAAATTGATCCAAACATGCCAGCAACGTCTACTCGGGCCATGCATTCCATTAATCGAAGAAACGAGATCAAGCTATATACTCCCTTCGTCCCGTAAACTTAAGAAACAACGTACCATGACCCCAACGTTGCGGGAACTTGTCCGCATTGATCCAAACATGCCAGCAACGTCTACTCCCTCTATCGCAAAAAATACAATTATGCTAGTCAAATAAGTTTAAGTTTGATCAAATTTATAATGAATAGTATTAATATTTATGTCTATAAATAAGTTTATTATAAAGATATATTACGTAATTATTAATGTATTTATTTTGTATTATAAATGTTAGTATTTTTGTAATTTTAATTAAAGTTCAAATCATTTTAACTCCTCGAGAAACGATTCCTTTGGGACGCAAGTATTGCAACGTTATGTAAATCCAACATTGGTTGGAACTTGGAAACGCTTGCCGCGTGCCTGTCCGTTTCGCTAAAAATTAATTTATGTTAATACTTATGCTAATTTATTATGAGAGAAAAACATATTTTTTTTTATGAAAACTAAGTGAACAGGCGTGCAAGGGCTAGACAGCACGGTTCACAGCTCACAGATGACGAGAGACCTTTCAGATCACGGCTCCAGATCCGCCATACGCATAAGCCCCAGACCCCTGCCTCTGCCTGCTCACTCGCCTTCGCCTCATAGGAGCACACCTCCCTCCCTCCGCCTCCACCTCCTTCGCCACCAGACCCCATCAAGCGCTGCCCCACACGCCGCCGCACGCGCACGGGAGCCGCGCGCCGCACCCGCCGCCGCGCCTCCCCAAAACCCTAGGTCTCCCCTCTCCCCCGATCCAGCGCCCCCATGGCCGCGCCGCAGCCTGTCGCCCCCGCCGCCGAGGCGCCGCCGTCTGCGCAAGTGGTAAGCAGCCTCGCCGCTCTCAGGCCGAGATTTCAGCGGGATTCTCGCCGTGTTCCGGAAGCTGATCTAGCGTCTCTGTGCGAGCGCAGGTGGGCAACGCGTTCGTGCAGCAGTACTACCTCGTGCTGCACCAGTCGCCGGATCTGGTGTACCGCTTCTACCAGGACGCCAGCCGCCTCGCCCGCCCCGCATCCGCCGCCGGAGCCGCCGGCATGGACTCCGTCACCACCATGGAGGTGAGCCACCGCCCCCGCGCACCCAGATCTGGCGCTTTAGTTTCATTTCGATCGCGATGCTGAGGGGTTTTGGGGCCTGGTGCGGCTACGCAGGCGATCAGCGAGAAGATAATGGAGATGGACGTGTCGAAAGCGGAGATCAGGACGGTGGACTCGCAGGAGTCGCTAGGCGGCGGCGTCACTGTGCTAGTCACTGGCCACCTCACCGGCCGTGACGGAGTGCGCCGCGAGTTCTCGCAGTCCTTCTTCCTCGCGCCGCAGGAGAAGGGCTACTTCGTGCTCAACGACATCTTCCGCTTCGTTGGGGACATCCCTGCCCCTACCGCCGTTGCGGCGCAGCCAGAGTCGGATGCTGTAGTCCCGCCTGTGGCTGCTCCACTTGCCAATGGCACAGCTACTCCTGCTGTGGAGCCTGCCATTCCTGGTGATCATGGTGTGTAAAGCAGAGCCTGAAGTTCAGTCGTATTTTTCACGAGGCAGATGATAACAACACTCTTCTTTCACTCTTTGTAGATGCCGTGCCACAGCAGGAGCATCATGTTGTGGACCGATCACCGCCTCAACCTGAGGAGGAGGACGAGGCTGAGGTTTACAATCCGCCACCAGAGGAAGTAGTGGATGAGGAACAACCTGTTCCTGAAGTGATAAATGAAGTTCCAAACAATGTGGCACCTGTGGTGGCAACTACAGTTGCCCCAGTGTTGCAGGAGGAGGCACCAAAGAAGTCATACGCCTCCATTGTAGGTTTTCAAAAGCAACTCCCTCATGTTTTAAACTCATTTGCTGCTTATGCATTTACGCCTGTTCATGGATGATGCAGTTTTAGCCATCTTGTTTATAACTTTATCCTATATGTTGTGCAATTTTTCTTTGCATGTCCACGGTTTAAAGATAAATGCTAGTCAATTCCAATATCTGTTGTTACATATGAACTTGGCTAATCTGGAACTGGAAGCATGATCCTGGACTCTGACCACTCTGGAAGATAGTTCATGTGATGTGCATGAGCATGATGTATGTCTTTAGTATCATGTAATTTCTCAGTCTGACAACGAAACTGTAGTGCAAAAATTGTTATGCTTGTGGAGATGGTATTTGTTTGCTTTGAAATAACTGAATAGCCTGTTGCCTGTTTGGTAGAAGGCGATTTATTTCCTCAACTGATGTTCACTTTTTCCGCATTGTTTATTAACAAAATTAAAATATTACAATTTCTCTTCGCTGTAGGTCAAAGTCATGAAAGAAGTTCCATTGCCTGCTCCTGCACCTCCTACTACGCCTGCACCTCCCAAACCAGAGAAGCAGTCTCCTCCTGCTCCTACTCCTGTCACAGATGTACTGCCTTTCAGTTCTAACCCCGACAACAGCAATATCCAAGAGCCTGAAGGTGTTTCTTAAATCTAAGATTTCAGTTTGACCTTTTCATTGCACTAGCCTCTTGTAACTTTGCTTCTTTTTTTTTTTTTAAGTTGATGCTCATGCAATATATGTGAGGAGTTTACCTTTAAATGCCACTGAAACTCAACTGGAGGATGAGTTCAAGAAGTTTGGTACCATTAAGCAAAATGGCATTCAAGTCAGAAGCAATAAGGTACCTTTTTTTCTCCTTGTACTGGCCTTGGGAGATTCTTTTTGCTTTTATAACTTCAAAGTTTGACATCAATTTTTTTCATATTTAAATGTAGATTCAAGGGTTCTGTTACGGATTCGTTGAATTTGAGGATTCTACTTCTGTCCAGAGTGCTATAGAGGTAATTTTGTTAAAGCAACCAACTCATTTTTTTTGTGTGCTGTTAGCTTGTTCATTTTATTTCTAACTGCAATACAACAGTATGGACATTATCTGGTGTACTAGTGCCATTAGTGTTCTTGTAGATTAATTAAAGCCCTTCTTATTTCACATCATTTTGGGAACATCACATCATGTATTCATTCTCTAGGAGATTGATTTCTGTATTGTGTTGATTTGGGTGAATATAAGTGTGAACTGTCTTGTGAGTTACCATTATTGTTGTGTTGATTATTCTGGACATTGACCCTTTTTTAATGCCTTACAGACAGTCAAATTGATTTTAAGTAAAAAGAATTCCTTTTAACATTGTTAGATAAGTTGCTTGGACCTGGTTTTGAATTCAACACCTTTATAGGAAATGGCAAAGTCCTTTGTGGAAGTATTTTGTGCAGAATTTTCTGGGTTACAGACAGGCAAATATATGTTGATGGATAAACCCTTGTTCGGTTGCCTGTGGTTTACACATTGATTGATCATGTATGAACCTGAAAATTGCTTCTTGCAAATTTTCACATATAGGATTCACTTGGTTTGTGCCCAAAGTCCCAATGGATATATCAGAGAAATGTTTTTTTTGTTTGATTGTGAATTCTGTCATTCGCTCTCTGTTCCCTGTGGTATATATTTATGCTATGTCTAGATGCTCACCTGTTCATATTGCTTGCACCATGATTTACTTTATATTCCTTAGCTATTCAAATATATGTTGGGATCTAGTATAGTACTGATAAGTTCTAAATGTAATATGTACAATGAATGAAATGTCCAGTCTTGTTTTATTACTTTAGTGGTATCATTATGTAGTGCCTATCAGATCGAGGTGGATTTCTAAAGTTACTTTTGGTGATTGATTATCCAAGTTTAACTGCTTATGCTTTTGATTTACAGGCTTCCCCTCTAACAATTGGCGGTCGTCAATGTTACGTTGAGGAAAAGAGGACACCAGGTTCACGAGGTCAGTTTATATACAAATTTTTACTTAATACTTATGCAGTGTCTATGCCAGTTATATCATTGAGTCATATGAATCTGATGACTCATCCCGGTACTAGTATGACTAACATTAAACGACTGATGATCCTGCTTTTTAGCATATGGATTATAGAATGGAGATGGGTGAACTAACCAGAATTCAGGTTATCTGTAGATCCATGATTAGAGTAGAGAATTGCTCGAATTCTCTCTTATATTATATAACACACAAAAATATATTTGATCCACGGGAGTAAGCAAACTTAAGTCCACATTTGGGTGCTACCTTGTTAACAAGGGCATGTCTGCATGGAGCTAGATTTTGTTGGGTATAACATGGGAGCATAATTTGTTAGTACTTCTTGATTCTTGAATAAGCTGCAAAAAATTGTTTGAAGGATCTCACTCTAGTACACCCAAATTTTCTCCCTTTAAATCTCATTGAGAGGTTATTATGGCAATTTATTCAGGTGGTTGGTATCTATTTCTTATACATGCTACTTAAGATTAACTCTTATTAAATGCCTCTTCCAATTCAATTCATATATTTCCTCCTTTCCTTTAGGTTCCAGCAGAGGTGGCAGGTTTGCACCAGGCAGGGGCAACAACTTCAGAAGTGAAGGTACCAGAGGCCGTGGTAACTACGGTGGAGGAAGGGGCTACGGGAGGGGTGAGTTCAGTTACAGGTCGGATTACGGGGGCAGAAGTGGTGGCAGAGGTGGCTCAGCACGTGGAGCTGATGTCGGTTACCAGAGGGTTGACCATGCTGGATATGCTGGTGGTCGTGGTGGCCGCACAGCAGCTGCTGGTGCACCTGCAAAATGAGGGACAACATAGTTGTTGCACGTCTCTTGAGAGTGTCGTTCCGTGGCCCTCAGATTGTTTTGAAGTTGGCATAGAGCTTCATCAATTGGTTGAGTTCGGGATTACCAGAAAAGACTGGATACAAATTATGTGGGTTCCTGTTCTTGATCATTATTTTTGCAGGCAACAAAAGCGAAAAAAGTGATTACTAATTGGGTAATTGTAGATTAGACACCTATTCAGATGTAGTTCTAGTTTTGGTCGTCGGCTGATGTGCCTCTTTGTCATTTTTGCAACGCATCATCTAGGTTTTGTTTCTGCTAGTATTCATTTATTGTGTCGATTTGAGTTAATAGGCTTTTTTTTGGGACTGTTGGAATAAGTGACATTTTAGAGTAGTTAATAGTAAGGGGAGGATTTACATGTTTATTTGCAATATGTCGACGCTAAATGACTCTCTTAGTCTTTATACTGATATTGGTCATTTTCTGAATTCGCTATTCACTGGTTTTTCCATTGTTGATCTGGTGATTGTTTTCTAGTTACACTTTTGATGGATCATTTTCATTTAAAGATGGAACAGATGAATTTTACAAGTTCTTGTTTACATGGTCCTGACTGGCAGACTTGCTATAATTTCATATAGTTTAACAAGATAGAATTATTATTCTGAAAATATGTCTTGTGACAAGTGGTACGAATCTGAGACATGCTGCTCAAGAAGATCAGTGCCTTAGGTCCATTTTCACGCACCGCGTCGGTTGTTTCACATGATCAAAACACGGTTTTGCATTCTCATCTGAGCTCTTTAGGCCTTATTCATATGTATTCATCTCAATTTATGTACGTTGAAGTTGAATTAAACTAAGTTTTATTTCTTTCCACTCTAACGCATGTGGATTCAAACAGATATAAGTGTATTCAACCACTTACAAATGTGGATTGAAGCGGATACAAGTGCATCTAAACCAGGTTGGGTTTGAAACTTTTTTCTACCTAAGCAACGCACGACACATTGCATAGCATGATGATGTAATAAATAGCGGATGAGTTAGTCCTTGAAGTCTCTCTTCCCTGCCTACACCTCCCTGGCTGTGGCCAGCATACTCAGCTCCTTCCTCTATTTTTTTTTTTTAATCTTTGATCCTGTTTGGCATAGCTCACAATAGTTTCATGAGTGAAACTATTTTTCTCCTTTCACAAAGACATGAGTTAAAATAAAATTGGAAAAAATAGCATATCCTAGCTCTCTCTCTCTCTCATTCATGCATAAAGTTGTTTATTGGTGAAGTTGTTTTACCAAACAGTTTTTCCAAAACAGTCTAGCTTTACCTAAAAAGTTACTCATGAAATTGTTTTCTAATTGAAAAACTGCTTGAGTAGTGAAGCTGAGCTGTGTTTATATGCAAAGGACACTAAAATGAAGATTTAATATTTTGTTTTTTGTTTCTAGACCAGTCTAATTTGGACTATCTTTGAATATAACTCATAATAACTTTGTTTTCATGCATATTTTGTTGTATTATAATTTGTTTTTGTCTCCCGTTGAAAAAATCCAGCCGCGGCCATTTCCCTATCGATGCTGGGCCGGCGATGCGCCGACGCCCGCGGATCTGCCGGCCTGCCGTGGTAGCCTTCTGTCAGTCGCGGCTCATCAGCTTTTCTCGATGTCTTATTGGGCCGTCTATGGGCCGGGCGCACGACGATATTGGCCCCTTCGTTTTCAGCTCGTTTAATATCGCTGAATCCCTCAGAAATCGGAAGAGTACCTCAAAAATCCCGTACAAAACCCTAAACCCCACGAAGACGCCAAAACCAAGAACGCGATTTCTTTCTCCATTCCCTCCTCCTTCCCTGTTTCCACAGCCTGTTCGTTGGCTGTGGCTTATCATCGTAAATTTTCAGCCGGAACAATATTTTTCTCTCACACAAACCAGCTAGCAGTACTTCTTCACGAACCCACGACGAAACGAACCAGCTAACCGAACATGCCAATCTGCTATGCATGGATGAGCGTAATCAATAGATGTGGCTAGGGAGATGGCATCCGCAATCTAGATTTGGTGCAATTGCTCCGGCACGGACCGGAGGAGGAGCGCAGGTCGGGGAGGAAGGGAGGCACCTGGGGCTCGCGGGGTAAGATGAGCACCGTGGATAAGATGCTGATCAAGGGGATTCGGAGCTTCGATCCGGACAATAAGAACGTCATCACCTTCTTCAAGCCGCTCACCCTCATAGTCGGCCCCAACGGTGCTGGCAAGACCGTATGTGTTTTGATTACACACCTCTAAATCCCAGCTCCTGCACCCAGCAGGTTAGTCGTTCCCGAATTGATTTTTGTGTGTTCTATTCTGTTTCCTTTGCAGACGATCATCGAGTGCCTGAAGCTTTCCTGCACCGGCGAGCTGTCCCCCCAACTCCCGCTCTGGCCACACCTTCGTCCACGACCCCAAGGTGATATGCTCGGTTTTCATACCCATTAGTCCATGAACTTCTCTATACCACGGTCTCGGGTTCTCTCGCGTGGCCAGCAAACAAGGGGGCTTTGCTTTATCTTGGGTGTTGGGGCGCAGGAGTTTCAGAATTTGAGAACTGTGGTTAATGTGGGTGTAAATGCAACTCTGTAATCTGTTTTGAGGATTTATTGTCCTGTACAATGCAGGTGGCTGGTGAGACGGAAACAAAAGGACAGATTAAGCTGCGGTTTAAGACTGCAGCAGGAAAGGATGTGGTGTGCATCCGGTCCTTCCAGCTTACCCAAAAGGCATCAAAGATGGAGTTTAAGGCAATTGAAAGCGTCCTCCAGACTATAAATCCACACACAGGGGAGGTCTGCACGTTTTTTTTTTTAATTTAGTTCGTTGGTGTCCATTTGATCTTTTCATTTTTACAACAACAACAACATAGCCTTTTTGTCCTAAGCAAGTTGAGATAGGCTAGAGTTGAAACTGATCAAGAACCTTAAGTCACGGTTCAGGCACTTCAATAACTGTTTTCCAAGCACTCCTACTCAAACTTCTACTCAAGCATATATCTCTAGGTATATCACAACCTTTTAAATTTTTTTTTATTGTCTTTCCCATGTCAATTTCGGTCTTCCTCTACCTCTTCTCATATTAATAGTTTGGCTTAGAACTCCCAAATGCACTGGTGCCTCTAGAGGTCTTCTTTGGACATAGCCAAACCACTTCAACCGATGTTAGACAAATTTTTTTTCAATTGGTGCTACCTCTAGGTGATCACGTATATCATCGTTCCGAACTTGGTCCATTCTTGTGTGATCACAAATCCATCGCAACATACGTATTTCTTTAACACTCAGTTGTTGAATATGTCGAATCTTTGCAAGCCAATATTCTGCTCCATACAACATAGTCGGCCTAATCGCCGTTCTATAAAATTTGTCTTTTAGCTTTTGTGGTACCCTCTTGTCACAGAGAATGCCAGAAGCTTGTCGCCACTTGATCCACCCTGCTTTGATTCTATGACTAACGTCCGCATCAATATCTCCATCCCTCTGTATCATCGATCCCAGATACCGAAAGGTATCATTCTTAAGCACTACTTGACCTTCCAAACTCATATCTTCCTCCACATGTGCAGCTCTACCAAAGTCGCATCTCATGTATTTGGTTTTAGTTCTGCTCAATCTAAAACCTTTAGACTCAAGGGTCTGCCGCCATAACTCTAGTTTCCTATTTACTCACATCTGACTTTCGTCCACTAACACTACATCATCAGTGAACAACATACACCAAGGGATATCCCCTTGTATGTTCCTGGTAACCTCATCCATTACCAAGGAAAAAAGATACGGGCTTAAGGTTGACCCTTAATGAAGTCTAATTTTAATCGAAAAGTAATCGGTGTTACCATCGTTTGTTTGAACACTAGTTACAACATTGTTGTACATGTCCTTGATGAGGGTCACGTACTTTGATGGAACTTTATGTTTGTCCAAAGCCCACCACATAACATTTTTTGGTATCTTGTCATAAGCCTTCTCTAAGTCAATGAAAACCATGTGGAAGTCCTTCTTCTGCTCTCTAAACCGCTCCATAACTTGTCTTATTAAGAAGATTGCTTCTGTGGTTGACCTTTCGGGCATGAAACCAAATTGGTTTGTTGATATCTGCGTCGTTTCTCGTAGGCGTTGCTTGATGACTCTACCATAACTTCATAGTGTGGCTCATCAACTTAAATCCCCGATAATTAGTACAACTTTGGATATCTCCCTTGTTCTTGTAGATTGATACCAATATGCTTCATCTCCACTCCTCAGGCATCTTGTTCGATCGAAAGATATTGTTGAACATCTTGGTTAGCCATACTATAGCTATATTCCTGAGACATCTCCACACCTTGATTGGGATACCATCAGGGCCCATCGTTTTGCCCCCTTTCATCCTTTTCAAGGCTTCTCTGACCTCTGATTCTTGAATCCTTCGCACAAAGCGCCTGTTAGTGTCATCAAATGAGTCGTCCAGCTGAACGGTGGTGTTCTCGTTCTCACAATTGAACAATTTATCAAAATACTCTTGCCATCTATGTCTGATCTCATCCTCCTTCACCAAGAGCTGCTCCCTCTCATCCTTTATGCACTTGACTTGGTTAAAGTCCCTTGTCTTCCTATCGCGAGCCCTAGCCATCCTATGAATGTCCTTCTCTCCTTCCTTCTTACTCAAACGTTGGTAAAGGTCCTCATAGGCCCGTCCCTTTGCCTCACTCACCGCTCATTTTGTAGTCTTCTTTGCCACCTTGCACTTCTCTATGTTGTCTGCACACCTGTCATGATACAAGCGTTTATAGTACTCTTCTTTTCCTTAATAGCCTTTTGCATATCTTCATTCCATCACCAAGTGTCTTTCGAGTCGCATCCGCTCCCTTTGGTCACTCCAAGTACCTCTAAAGCAACCTTCGAACGCATGTTGCCATCTTCTCCCACATGCTGTTTGCATCGCCTTCATCCTTCCAAGGGCCCTCTTCAATGACTTTTTCCTTAAAGACCTTTGATGTCTCCCTTTCTAATTTCCACCACTTTGTTCTAGCAACCTTAGCTTGTTTGTTCCCACGAGCATGCAACAAAAAGCGGAAGTCAGCCACCACCAGCTTGTGTTGAGGGACTACACATTCTTCAGGTATCACCTCTTAGCACTCTCATCATGGCCTACTTGGGGCATACGCACTAATTACGTTTAAGACCATATCACTAATGATAAGTTTAACTAAGATGATCCTATCCCCTTGCCTTCTCACCTCCACCACACCATCCTTGAGGCTCTTATCAATCAAAACTCCTACTCCATTTTTATTTAAAGTTGTCCCTATGTATCAAAGCTTGAAGCCGGTATTATCCACCTCCTTCGCTTTCTGCCCCTTTCATTTAGTCTCTTAGACGCATAAGATATTTACACGCCTCCTAACCGCTGTGTTCACTAACTCTCTTAACTTACCCGTAAGGGACCCTACATTCCAGCTACCTAAACAGATTCTAGTTGACTCGACTAGCTTCCTTACCCTTCACACTCGCCGAGGTAGGTGTGAAGACCCTTGCTCATTTTGCACCACATCCGAACGCCGATGTGGCACGCCACTATGGATGCGATGACCCGATCCTTGCTCACTTGACACCGTGTCTGTCAACGAAATATGGTCGGCAATCTACCTAGGGGTATGCCTAAGGTAGTAGATTGTCGGTAGACAGGTGCGCAAGCTACGAACAGGATGATGACGCAAGACAGACACGAGGTTTTATCCAGGTTTAGCCGCCGTGAGGGCGTAATACCTACGTCCTGCGTCTGATTGTATTGCTGTATGTCAATGAGATGATTTTTTAGAGGGGTCCCCTGCCCGCCTTATATAGTCCGGGGGATAGGGTTACAGATCTGGAAACTAATCCTAGCCAGTTACAATTGCCATAGGTGGCCAGATAAGGATTCCTATTCTAACCGACCAGGATCTTGCTTGATCGCCAAATCTGTCTTGACTCCTTGCGCGGGACTCCGAATAGGTTGGCTGGGCCGCGCGTCGTCTTTTAGCGGACCGGACCCTCTGATCCGGGCCGGCCCAAGCCTAGCCGTAAGGGTATAGGGGTTAATACCCCCATAGCTAGTCCCCGAGCACCATGTATTATGCCACGACACGCCGTTTGATCTCCTTCGACTAATGCAATCCGTCTTCATGTCATTTTCAACTGATTGAAACATTGACCAATCAAATGCGCCAACATTCTGATCAGTACAGAAAGCAGTAGACCACGATTATAGCCAAAGATTCCAGTTGTCCGAAGAATGCATGGCGCTCTTAAAGAAAAAAGAAAAAGATTTCTTTCATGATCAAGTGTGCCCACTTGTATTTCTAAAAAGAAATGTAAGTGACCCTTGTATAGTAGTTGTTATGGCCAACAGTCAGATCGGAGGGGTCGATAAAATAAACACATTAACCGTAAGGTGAAGTGTGCCCACTTAGTCCCTGAGCCTGGTAGTAGGTGACGCAGACACGTGGTGCCAGGGTCTAAAAAGAATTCCCATTCAAGTTGGAAATCCAATCATAATACAAGCGATACGAGATGCACCGGCAGGTGTATCGTACCGATGTAATCCCCGAGCTTGCTGGAAGGCAAAGTATAAGCCTTGTAGCAAGGTCTAAATAAATGTCTCTCAACTGTATGTGAGTACAAATCACATGTAGCCGAGGAGAGCGGTCTCTGAGCAGTGGTCAGGACAGTTCCCGAGCCCGATAGTAATCCTGACAATCAGTCAAAGTGTAGGGGTCGATTAAATAAACACATTCACCGCAAGGTGAAGTGTGCCCACTTAGTCCCCGAGCCTAGTAGTAGGTGACGCAGGCACGTGGTGCCAGGGTCTAAAAAGAATTTCTACTGAAGTTAAGAATCCAGTCGTCGTACAATCAATACGAGATGCACTGGCAGGTGCATCGTACCGATGTATCCCCCGAGCTTGTTGGAAGGCAAAGTATAAGCCTTGTAGCAAGGTCTAAATAAATGTCTCTCAACTATATATGAGTGCAAATCACATGTAGCCGAGGAGAGCAATCGTCGAGCATTCTTCGGAACCATCCCCGAGCACGGTAGTGGTCTGGACCATCCCTGAGCACGATAGTGGTCTGGACCAGTCCCCGAGCACGATAGTGGTCAGAACAGTCGTCGGAGCAGTCCTCGAGCACGATAGTGGTCGGGGCAATCCTCGAGCATGATAGTGGTCTGGACCATCCCTGAGCGTGAGTATTGCAGCGAAGAAACAAATGCCGCTTGTACTATTATTTGGTGTATTTATTTATCTTCTTACTCTGTCAAGTCAAATCTGACACGTCTGGTCAAAAAAGCAGACGGGTATAGCACGTTATACTGCCTTCTTGTCCTTTCAAGCAAACAATCGCTTGGCACCTGTAAGGAGGTGCGTCAGTGTGGGCCCTCTCACACTAGCAACGAAGAGGCACGTACACTGGTAACGAAGGGGCGCATATATTGGCATAGATCTCGAGGTTGTGAAAACAACCGTCTGCGGCGCGTGCGCACGTCTCCCAAGAATCTCGGGCAGACGAAACGACGGAACTCTTGGTTATTTATGATATAGAACTGGTAAGTTACTTTTTACCGATCCCCATTACCATTCACCGCTGCTGCCTTCTTCCTCTTGCCAACCCTAATACCTCCAAAATCATCACCGATCACCCCTCCACCACATCCACCTCCATCAGCAAGGGCGGACTCATGGCGAAGAGTGATGCTCTGAAGAAAATCGGAGTCATGGCGAATGAGTGGTGGAAGTCAAGAAGCAACGAGCAGACCATCGAAGACCTTGTCATCATGGGAGTACTCCACGACAAGGCACTTTCATGAGGATGGCGCCTTAGGAAGGAGAAGGTACCCGATCCACAACCAGGTGAGATTGTGGTTTTCAAAGATTTCTTCAAGCGGGGTTTTGGGGTTCCAGTGCACCCTTTCCTTCAGGGGCTCTATTTGTATTATGAGATTGGGATTTGCAATCTGCATCCCAACTCGATTCTTCTTGTCTCCACCTTCATTCATCTTTAGAAGCATATGGTGGCTTCAGCCCCATTTTCGACTTCTTTTCGCCATCTTTTCTCGCTCAGCAGAAGAAAGGAAGCGGTGGCTCAAAGATAGTCGGAGGTGTGTACCTTAATCTGCGTGGTGGGATGAAGGCCCGAGACTTTAATCGCCCTTGGAACACATCACTTTGGGACGTTGGTACAAGAAGTGGTTCTACATCCGCGAAGAGCCGAACACGATCACACTGTGCGATGTGGGATTCATTCAGGAGAAGAAGAACAGCTGGTCGGAAAAGCCCGAGCACCTGGAACAGATCCAAGAACTACTTGGGATGATCTCGTGGAGGAAACTGGACGGTCCGAGCATGGTCGGAAACTTCATCAGTCGAAGGATCTAGCCCTGCTAGAGGAGGGTACATCCTGGCTACGAGTACCAGGGTAGCGCAGACCCAACGAGGACTAGGCAAGAGGCGCTTGACAAGATCAAAGTCAAAGCCAGAATTAGAGAGCTATTTAACTTAGCTGATCCAAATTATGTGAGATTGAGCAACATCGAGCACGCTTTCAAGCTCGCCCGACCTCCCCCAAAGGTAAATCATTCTGCCTTGTACCCGTAGTCTTATGCTGTAACAAAAACTTACTGTGTTATCTCCTTTATGTTTCCCAGATTAATGGTAGAGATAGAGCAACAGTGTTCGTGTCTCCACCCCCTGGTGTAGATTGGCCGCAAGTTGCCAGCCCAACCGCCCAGACCAGCGCCGACATCGAAGACGTCGACTGGGCCGTGCTTGGAGTTGGGGAGGAGGCAGCGGCCAGAGCTACTGGTAAGCGGCCAGTGGCCAGCAAGCGTCATCAGGCGATCTTCACATTGTCAGACGATGAAACAGAGGATGCGGACATCTTTCGACTCGTCCCTAGAAAGAGGAGGAGGCAATTGGAGCCGATGGATCAAAGTGGCTCCTCCGTGCCAGTGGGACCCGCATCGCCGACCACTGAAGTGCAGAGGACAAGCGACAAAGGGGTCGAGCATCAAGCCCCGGCGCCGGTGCTGGTCGTAGAGGGAAACCAGGTGGCACCCGCAGAGCACGCAGAGCAAGCACGGCCGAAGAGACGCGCCTTCGCCACATCATTCCACGCTTCCAAGCTATAAGTATTTGTAACCTTGATGTAAGCTTATAATTGAATAATGTCGTCTTCTGAACTTATCTCGGATATATTAGGTCGGCGTCCACCAAAAATCCAGACCAACTAGCCGGGTGCGGCATGGCTCCGACAGCAATGTCAGAGAAAACTGCCCAGCAGCCGGCTATGGAGGAACCTATAGCAGAAAGTCCGCCAGAGCCTCAGCAGACGTGCGGCCAAACAACAGTCCCTGAGCAGGTGGTCGAGGGGAGAGCCGAGCCAAGTACAGGTGATCCGAGCACTAACCCTGTTGAGGGTGACACGTCAGCGCCAAGGATAACAGACCAAACCAAGGAGCAGCAGCCAGAGGTGGCACAGAGCACGTCTGCCGATGCTACGGCCCGCGGGAAGGCCATAGTGATCGCAGAGGCTGCAAACTCCAAACCAGCGCCGCTACCCAAACATGAAGCCGAAGAGGACAAAGTAGAGGAGGTCCTAGGCCGTCCCCAAGACAAACGACAACATGTATATGTGTCGCGCTGGCGGAACGACCAATGGGTTGTTCATGAAGAAATCCCAGAGATCGAAGAGACCATGAAAGTTGAACGAGCGGCGAAATGTCTAGTGACGGAAGTCCAGGTATGTTTTGCTTGACCACCTGATCCTGCTACCCAGTCAAACTGTCTGACTTAGCTTTTTACATGCAGGACTTAATGTAGACCGCTAGGTACCGAAAAAAGTGCTTCGACCAGATAGAGGGAATCACAGCAAGCAATAAAGAACTAGCGGACGAGGTGGAACGCTTGCGCCACCAACTTGAAGCCGCCAACCAGGAGAGGACGGAGCAAGAGGCGTAGAACCAGAACCTGGTTGTCCAGCTCAGTAAGAAAGAGCAGGAAAAAACAAGTAAGTTGTCACTTTATCACAACAAGTGCATGACACGTGTTGTTGCATTGTTGGTAATAACAGCTTTAGTGCAGGCTTAGAAGCTGAAAGTAATCCGTCTCCAAGAGGAGAATAGCCATGTGGCCGTAGAGTGTGGTCGCCTGAAGGAGGACAACAAGAAACTAGCGCACGACCAGTCGCAACTCTGGGACACACAACCAAGATGAAAGTACAAGAGAGTACATATCTTCTTGCGGCGCCGAGCGTAGTTATGCGCCATGAAGGAGGAACTAAAAAGTAAGTGTTCCAGACCACCTTGCTCACTCTGTTGCCCGCCTTATCTTGTCGTGGCGTGACATTTTAATGCCTTGTGCGGTTTGCAGTTTTAAAAGTCAATGCCAAGAAGCATCTAGAAGCCGTGATGAAAGATCGTGACGGCTGGAAGGCGCGATGCCTAGAGATTACCGAGGATCGGGACACATGGAAGAACCGGCGCTAGGAAGTGGCAACTAGCATTTTGCCCGTCCTCAACCTTTTCGACCCAGCGCTTTAGAGGAAGTGCCAAGGACACCGTAGCTCGGACTGGTCGAGAGGGGCCGAAAGGCATGGGCATGGTTCCAAGAGTTTGTGAAGGAGGCGGGTGAGTACACAGGCGCCCATGTGCTAAGCATGGTGCGTGCCCACTACCCCCTGATCGATCTCAAGCGCCTGGAGGCTGGGTACCCGAAAGAGGTAGATCCAGACAAGGCTGAGGAGCTTCGGATGACCAATTTGGACTTGTTGGCAAAATAATTGGCGATATTAATTGGCGATATTAACCTATGTGGAAGAAGGACAGGCTTATTTTGTCTGAGTGCGCCATCAACGAGTCATTTTGAACGCCATCGGCTTTTAAGCCAACCGATGAAGCCTACGGTCTCGACCAGCCAGGCATCGGCGGGGCCATCTTCTTCAGCTCGACCAGTACAAGAGTCTCCGAGACTCGAGCAAGATGTCAGGAGCAGCGAGCAGCAGGTGCCACTTGCCCCGACCAGCCAATAGGATAGGTCAGAATGTAGAAGAAGATGTAGTTGTGTTATTGTAAACTTGTACCTTTTCGTGCAAGCTTGTAATAACGTGAATGTATATCATCATAAGCTTGTTTGTTTTGTATAAAAGCGATTTAAGCTTGAAACTCGTGTTGGTGTAACTAAGTGAGAACATGTTAGCGTTCATTTAGTTGTACCGGTTTAGTCGACACGTCATCCCGAAAAGTTTATACGGCCCTGATTTGCCATGTGTGTCGGAGTGAGAGCGTGCGTGACCTGTGCACACGTAGACGCGGACAAGTCAAACCAGGGGGGACCTGCCGATCAACCGTAGCGTAGAGAGCAGATCCCATGCACGCGTTGGGAGGAACCGGAGATAGGGCCTGCTTCGAAAACCCGGGAAGGAATGGTGGTTGGCTTTGACTGGCTAAGTTAGAATAACCATAAAATTTGAAGTGACACATCAGAGTGGTCGGAGAAATCATAATAACTTTATTGAATTAATTCGAAAGTACAAGAGGAGTACATATCTTAGTAGTTAAGCATAGAAACGCCTAAGCTTGTCGATGTGCCATGAATTGGGTACGTCCGTACCGTCCAGGTGAGTAACCTGTAAGACGTTGGTCGTGTGACTTCCTTGATCATGAAGGGCCCTTCCCATGGAGTTGCGAGTTTATGGACACCAGCCTGATTTGTCTTCCACTTTAAGACCAGGTCCCCGACCACGAAGAACCGCTCTTTAACATTCTTGTTGTAGTACCTGCGCAAAACAACAAGGTATTTGGCTGTACGTACGCAAGAATCGAGCCGCTTCTCTTCTGCACTATTCACTTCTAGCTCCCATACTTCATTAACCTTGCCTTCGTCAAAGTTCTCTACCCGTGCTGATCTGAAAGCTATATCTGCTTTGGGAGGACTCTTGCCTCATTGTAACATATTCTAGCCAGTAAACCATAAAGTATGGTGAGACGCCGATTATTCTGATGAAATTTGAGTTCGAGGCCCCTGCACCACTACCGGTAACTCTTTGAGCCATCTTAGGGAGCTTTGTCATTTTCTCTGTACATCCTCTTCTTCAATGCGTCCAAAATCATACCGTTTGCCCACTCGACCTGTCCATTAGCTCTAGGGTGTGCCACCGAGACGTATTTTACTACTATGCTCCTTCCATGAGAAGTCCCAAAAGCGTTCCCGGTGAACTGAGTATTCCGGATCGTTGATGATCTTTGTTGGGTATGCGAAGCGGTGGATGACTGGTCGAGGAACGTGACAACTTTTTCTCGAGGATGCCCGCACGAGGCATGTACTCTATCCACTTAGAAAATTTGTCAATCAAAGCCACGAAGACACATGTAAATTTCGAGAGCGGTTTGAAGGGTCCGATCATATCGATCCCAACATGCGAAGGGCCAAGAGGTGGTATTGTCCGGATCTCATGTCTAATGTGTACGTGGATTCTCTTGGCGAAGAACCGACAACCCTCACGGTGGCGGACTAGCTTCTTCTCGATCGGCTATGGTTATCGCATTGAGGCCAATATAGAACCCCGCCGCTCGAAAGCCTTGGCGACCGACCGGCGTTTCTCGAGGGCAGCGTGGTTGCCGCAGGAACCAGAGTGGATTTGGTCCAGGAGGTGTGCGCCATCCTCCTGGGATATACACTTCATCGAGATTTCCTCCTTTGCGTTCTTGCGCCATAACTTGCCATCGACGAGCAAATCACGCTTCTATCGGATCGCGAGTGTAGATCAGTTCGTTGAAGAACGCCCGATCGATGCTAGTAACGCTGCCATCATCGGTTACTTGATGAAAGGTACTCTCGGGTCGGGCTTATGAGTGGTCGGAGGTGGTGGCTATCGGTGGTGCTTGATTCGACGTCGGAACCGTAGCCACCAATTGCTGGTTTAGAGGCTTGTCGACCGTGGGATCTTCCCTTCGATGGAAGGCGTGAGCAGGTCTTGGACGAATACGCCATGTGGGACTTTGTGAAAACTCTAGTTTGGTTTTGGTGAATTGATGAAACCCTAAGTGCTAACCTAGTTCATCAAGTGATTATGAGATAGGTAGCACACTTCAAGTAGATGAGAAGCAAATGAAGATCATAACATGACAATGGTGATAGCATGGAGATGATCAAGGGCTTACACTTGAAGAGAAGAGCTCTTGAAAGAGAAAAACAAAAAAGCTCAAGGCAAAGGTATAAACCATAGGAGCTATTTTGTTTTTTGGTGATCAAGACACTTAGAATGAGAGTGTGATCACATTTAGGTTTGATGAAGCCGTACTGCTCTATTAAGAGGGTGAAACTCGACAATATGAACAAGATCAAGTGGCTAGTACATCATCTCAACTCAATGATGTGGTTATCAAAGTGCCACTAGATGCTCTAATTCATTGCATATGCATTTTTTAGGATCTAGTGGAGATGCTGAAGGATGTTGATTGGGTAACCCTGCATGAAAATATTTGTGACCAAAAATATGCTAACACATGTGCACAAGGGTGTTAGCATATTGGAGAAACATTTGCATATTTTCACAAATATTTTCAAGGGTGTTAGCACTCCACTAGATCCTAAATGCATATGCAATGAGTTAGAGCATCTAGTGGCACTTTGATAACAATGGACAAGGTTGCATTTCATCAAGAAAGTTTCATCCCCTCTTAATGATATCATATTTGGCTATCAAACCTAAATGTGATCACACTCTCTAAGTGTCTTGATCACCAAAACAAAATAGCTCCTATGGTTTATACCTTTGCCTTGAGCTTTTTGGTTTTCTCTTTCTTCTCTTCAAGTGTAAGCCCTTGATCATCTCCATGCTATCACCATTGTCATGTTATGATCTTCATTTGCTTCTCTACTTGAAGTGTGCTACCTATCTCATAATCACTTGATGAACTAGGTTAGCACTTAGGGTTTCATCAATTCACCAAAACCAAACTAGAGCTTTCACCATTGCTATGTGACAATAAGAGTGCAATCAAGCTAACCAACAATCCGGTTCAACATGCAAGAACAAAGTACATTGATGTCCGCCATCATTTTATAAGAGATCACCAACAAAAAGGGGACATTTGCATTGAGAGTGTAGGCACCGAAGATCAACTTGCCGACATATTCACCAAGCCATTGGATGAGAAAATGTTTTGCAAGCTAAGGAATGAGTTGAACATATTGGATTTCTCAAATATGTGTTGATGCACCCCCGACTTATATGACATGCCTCTCCTTCAAGCAATCCAAGGTAAAAGTTGATTGGCATGACATACATCTATACTAAGGACATGATTAGTGCATCTAGTCACATTTTCAATTTTATTTGGACCTTTCAAGTGGTTCTATTTCATTAGGCTCATTCATGAAAATCAAATGAATTTGATGTTTATATGGTATCACTATTGCTTCTATGCTTGACTTGAACTAGTGATAGCATATGAAATGTTTATGGGCTTGTAAACCTAGTGTTTAATCTAGAAAATAAGCTCTAAGTGTTTAACTCAACATGGTACAAGATAACCCTTATTAGGAGGTGTGAAGAAGCTTGTCCTTGGATCAAACCGAGTTAAATATCTTTGGCAAATCATCTAGATTGGACCAAATTTGAAAAAATGATTCTCACCCCATTGATTGACATTGACAATCTCGACCCTACAAGTAATATTATCTTCATTTAGAACCTTTGTGGTCATTGATGACAAAGGGGGAGAGAAATAAAGATAGTAGTAAAAATAGTGACAAAGGGGAGAAACATAAAGATATACTTGATATATGACATAGGGGAAGAGAAGTGAAAAAGGAAAGGGATAAATTAAAATTTTGAGCACACAAGTAGGGGGAGCAAGCTCATGAACTTGTATGGTGCATTTGAATGTGCATTTCATATGTTTTGCTTGCATGGCACAAGTTTTAAATTTCAATATCCATGCTTGTGTGGTGTATGATAGTTGTAAGATTAAATGATGAGATGAAATCACTATATAACTTTCTTTTTCAAGTGAGTTTTTTACAAGTGGTATCTTTTCAAAGTATGTTTCCAAGTGATAGAAAGCTAACCATGGTGCTAAGGATGGTATAATGGTGCACTCCAATTGGTATCACGCTTCAAAGGTCTATCTTTTATACCTTAGCATCATTTGGTAGACATTGACTCCTATATTTCCTATATAAGCATATGTGCAAGCTAAAATCCAAACTCGTAGCACATATGTAGGGGGAGCAATTGCTACCATTTGGGGTTCATGAAACTTGTCCATATTCGTTTACAAATGGTAAATATGCTTGGGCAAGCAACATGGATTCAATTGAATTTAATTCATATCTTAGTATAAGGGTTGTCATCAATTACCAAAAATAGGGAGATTGAAAACTCTAGTTTGGTTTTGGTGAATTGATGAAACCCTAAGTGCTAACCTAGTTTATCAAGTAATCATGAGATAGGTAGCACACTTCAAGTTGTGAAGCAAACAAAGATCATAGCATGATGAAGATGATGCCATGGTAATGATCAAGTGCTCGGACTTAGAAAGAAGAAAGAGAAAAACAAAAAGCTTAAGGCAAAGGTATAAACCATATGAGCTATTTTGTTTTGGTGATCAAGACACTTAGAGAGTGTGATCACATTTAGAGTTGATAGCCGTACTATTAAGAGGGGTGAAACTCGTATCGGAATACGGTTATCAAAGTGCCACTAGATGCTCTAATTCATTGCATATGCATTTAGGATCTAGTGGAATGCTAACACCCTTGAAAATATTTGTGAAAATACGCTAACACATGTGCACAAGGTGATACACTTGGTGGTTAGCACATTTGAGCAAGGGTGAAGAAGTTAGAAGTAAAAACGAGTTAGTGTCGCTGGTTATACAGTGACCGGACGCTGGACCTCTGAGGGACCGGCGCGTCCGGTCATGTGTAACAGTGAGATGCTGGCGTCGGTCTATTGACCGGACGCTGGGTCGCTCGGTGACCGGATGCTAAAGGGCTGCGTCCGGTCAAGTGGTCGGTCTGCACAGCGCTTAGGGTTAAGCACCGGACGCTGGGTTGTGTCCGGTCAGGCATGACCGGACGCGTCCGGTCGATAAAAATCGGTTCTGGACCCTTACTGGAAACGACTGGACACTGAGGGTCCAGCGTCCGGTCAACTGACCAGAGCGTCCGTTCGGGCACGGCAGATGACCGTTGGAGTCAGACACGTGGCTGACTACGAGCGACCGGACGCTGGGGGCTCATAATTGTTTAACCTTTTTGTTAAGTGTTGTTGTAGAAATTTTTATTAGGCTATTCACCCCCCCTCTAGCCATTAGGACCTTTCACTTTGGCTCGGGATGATCCTAACTTTGACAGCGTAGCTGTTGCTTGATTTTTGTCCTGGACCACGTGTGTGTACTCGATGTCATAGAACTTGCCTTCCAGCTTTCTGATCGATTTACAGTATGCATCCATCTTTTTGCTGGTCGTGTCCCAGTCCTTGTTGAGTTGGTTGATGACCAGAGCCGAGTCTCCATAGACATAGAGACGTTTAACACCAAGCTCGACCGCAATGCGCAAACCATGTAGGCATGCTTCATACTCGGCGGCGTTATGAGATGCTGGGAAATAAATCCTGAGGACATACTGGAGCTGCTCCTTAGATAGTGACACGAAAAGGACTCTTGCTCTTGCGCCGTCGATGTTGAGAGAGCCGTCGAAGTACATCTTCCAATACTCGTCGGGCCCCTGAGAGGCAGGCGTGCTTAAGTCTGTCCACTCGACGATGAAATCGACGAGTGCCTGAGACTTGATTGTAGTATGGCTTGCAAATTCCAAGGAGAAGGGGCATAGCTCCATTGCCCATTTGACGATGCGCCCGTTCGCATCCTTGTTGCTAATGATGTCTCGCAGAGGGTACTCAGTCATGACCACCACACGATATCCGTCGAAGTAATGTTTCAACTTTCGGGATGTTATCAGTATGGCGTAGATCAATTTCTGAATCTGTGGGTACCTGGTCTTGGATTCATTGAGTACCTCACTGATGAAATAAATTGGTCGCTGTACCTTGTAGACGTGGCTGGGCTCGTCGCGCTCGACCACCATGGCAGTGGAGACCACTCGATTCGTTGCCGCAATGTAAAGCAGGAGTGTTTCGTCTTCTCTGGGAGCAGTGAGGACCGGAGGTGACGTAAGGTATTGTTTCAGCTGTGTGAAGGCAGCGTCTGCTTCCTCCGACCACTCAAACTTCTCGGATGCTTTGAGCAGTTTAAAGAACGGTAATCCTTTTTCGCCTAATCTTGATATGAAACGGCTGAGAGCGGCCATGCATCCGGTAAGCTTCTGAACATCCTTCACCTTTTTGGGTGGCTTTATGTCCAAGACAGCTTTGACTTTCTCCGGGTTAGGGCGTATGCCGTCGTGACTGACGACGTTGCCAAGTAGTATGCCAGAAGGAACACCAAAGATGCACTTCTTTGGATTTAATTTCCATTGGAATGTGTTAAGGGCTGCAAAGGTGCGTTCGAGGTTGTCAACAAGGGTATGTGCTTCCTTGGTTTTGACAACTACATCAACAACATAAGCCTCAACGAGGTCGTCTTTTATCTCGTCTTTGAGGCAGGCCTGTATAGCGCGTTGGTGGTAGCCCCGGCGTTCTTCAGCCCAAACGACATAGTCGTGTAGCAGTAGGCGCCGAAAGGCGTGATAAAAGATGTCTTGATCTGGTCGTCCTTTTTGAGAGCGATCTGATGATAACCAGAGTAGCAATCGAGAAATGAAAGCAGCTCGCAACCGGCGGTTGAATCTACGACCTCGTCTATGCGAGGTAAGCCGAAGGGGTCCTTAGGGCAGTGTTTGTTGAGATAAGTGTAATCAACGCACATTCTCCATTCATTATTCTTTTTGCGTACAAGAACCAGGTTGGGTAACCACTCCGGATGATACACTTCTTTAATAAATCCGGCTGCCAAAAGCCATGTAACTTCTACCCTAATCGCCTCCTTCTTGTCGCGAGCGAACCATCGTAGCTTCTGCTTGATAGGTTTGGTCTTGCCGTTGACATTCAAGGAGTGCTCGATCAAGTTCCGAGGTACACCGGGCATGTCAGCAGGTTTCCATGCGAACACATCCATGTTGCTCCTCAAGAACCCGACGAACGCGTCTTCCTATTTGGGACCCAGGTTGGCCCCGACAAGGGCCGTTTTGCTGGGATCGCCGTCGACCAGCTGGATCACCTTGTGCTCCTTGGACTTGGTGTTCTTGCGTGGAGCCTCAAGCTCTGGGATCTCCAGGTGGTCGGCCGAGGTCTTCTTGGCGTCGAGCATGGTCTCGGCCATTAGAATAGAGAGGTCGTGAGCCTCTGCTATTTTGAAACTGTCGTCCTCGCAGGTATAAGCTGCGTATACGTTGCCCCTGAGGGTTAGAACTCCTTTCTCGGTAGGCATCTTCAGCACCAGATACCTGTAATGAGGTATGGCCATGAACTTGGTGAGCGATGGTTGACCCAGGATAGCATGGTAGGTGCCGTCGAAGTCAGCGACCACGAAGTTGATGTAGTCGGTGCGGAAGTGGTTCGGGGTCCCAAATTGCACAGGTAGCGTGATCTGCCCGAGAGGTGTAGAGCTTTGTCCGGGGAGAACACCCCAGAACTGTGCCTCGTATGGCTTGAGATCCGCCTGGGTTATCTTCAGCGCTGGCAGACTGTTCTTGAACAGTATATCGATGGAGCTGCCGCCGTCAATCAGCACCCTGTCGAACTGAACCTTGTTGATACAAGGATCGAGGACCAGAGGAAAACGTCCTGGCTCAGGTATTGCGGCCCATTGGTCCTTTCTGCTGAAGGAGATCTCGCGGTGAGACCAAGGAGGGAGCCACGGATCGGCGATGAGGTTGTCGGTGTAGGCCACGTTTAAGCAGGCGCGGGCGAGCAGCTTGCGTTCTCGTTTGGTCTTGATGGACACTTTGCCTCCAATGATGGTGTGCACGCGATCGGTTGGCTTGACATACTTGTGACGGGGATCTGCATCTTCATCGTCGTTGTCCTCGTTGCGATGTTCCCCCACGTCGTTAGGCTTGTCGGACGTATCCGGAGCCTGTTGACGCGTGTAGATAGACTTGAGAACGTGGCAGTTCTCCATGGTATGGTTTGACTTGGGATGGAGCTGGCAGGGCCCTTTCAATGCTTTGGCGTAGTCTTCTTCGTAGTTACGACGTCCGCCACCTTTTTTGACGGTGTTGACCTCGCCGTCGTCTTCCCGAGCACGCTTGCCCCTGTAATCGTCACGGTGGTTACGCCGCTGATTACGTTGGTCGCGGTGGTCGCAGGGGTCGTTGCGCTGGTTGCGGCAGTCAAAATTATCGTTCCGACCACGGTTGCCGCGGTAATCGTCGTGGTGTGGGGGGTGGTCGGAGCGCGGGACCCTTGCTGCTTCTTCGATAATTATCTTTTTAGCATCGTCGGCGTCCGCATATTTCTTTGCGGTGGCCAGGAGCGCTGTGACCGATTCAGGTCTCTTGCGGAGGAGCTTGTCCCTTAGAGCGTCGTGGAAGCGGAGGCCAGTGATGAAAGCCTCGATTGCCTCGCTGTCGGAGATTGACGGGACCTTGATGCGCATCTCCGAGAAACGCCGGATGTACTCGCGTAGTGGCTCATCTTTCCGATCTCGAATCCGCTGCAGATCATATTTGTTGCCGGGTTGCTCGTAAGTGGCAATGAAGTTGTCGATGAAAGCTTGCTTGAGTTCTTGCCAAGAATCGAAGTAGTTTGCCGGCAAGCTGACCAGCCATTGGTGACCTGCATGACCAACAACGACTGGGAAGTAGTTAGACATGACGTGCTCGTCAGCCATGGCTGATCTGCACGTGGTTTTGTAGAGCATGACCCATAATTTGGGGTTCTCCTTGCCGTCATACTTCTGAAGTTTTTCGAGCTTGAAGTTCTTGGGCCATATGACTTGGCAAAGGTGCGGAGTAAACTGCTTCAAACCCAGCGGGCCGTGGACAGTATCATATTCCATACGGCGATAGCTTTCATGGGATGCACGATCGTTGGCCCACTGGTTGATGCGATCGCGCAGATCACGTCCTCCGAGGTAATGGCGGAGATCGTTATTGCCATCACGGCGATCCCGGTTGCCACCCTGGATAACCCTGCGACCGCGGTTATCACGGCAATTATCGCGGTTGTCTCGGCGGTTGTCGTCCCGGTAGCCGCGGCGATTGTCGTCCCGACCACCATCATGGCCACCGTTCCCGCCTTGACGGTTGTCTGATGGGTCGTTGTTGCGCGAGCCACGTTGGTTGGGTGGCTGTGAGCGACTTGAGTACTGGCGACTGTGGCTTGATTCGACTGAGACGGATGGAGCCCGGGCTTGATTTACAATCTCTGCGGTCTGGGCCAAAGCAGCCGTCAAGTAAGCTTGTATATCATCACGAACTGCCTGGGTTTTTGGGGTATTGGGTAGTCGTTGCATCGTCGCCATAGCAACAGCTACGTTGGCGCTTGGGGTCCTGAAAACCTGCTTGTCCCCCACCCTATCGAAGGCATTGTTAAGGTCGCGCGGCTGGACCCTTATACGTCGTGCCTCCTCTTCAGCCTCGGCTTCGATTTGTCGACGATTAAACCGGTCAATATTGCGTGCTTCGTGTGCTAGCCTTTCTTGTTCTGTTTCGCCGACAGCCGGTGGTTCGTCATTACTGACAACGTTGATCAAGTCTCCTCGCCTTGGTGGGAAGGATGGGAATCGTGGGAACCCCGGGGCGTGGTCTGGGATATCCAGATCGTGTTCAACGCCTTCGTCGTCATGATGCTGGAGCTCGGTGTGGATGGAGCCATTAGATGCGGTGCTGGACGTGGAGCTTGAGCCACCCTCTCGAACTGTGTGGACCGATCCTTCTTGGAACTCCTCGATCCGGACCATGTTGACGAAGTTGCGTGATCTTGGCCAAGATCGTTGCATACTATACACATAGTTGGAAGCAGTGTTTCGCAGGCCGTAGGCCAAGATCATTGCAACATGTTGCGTGATCCGGACCATGTTTCGTATTCGGAGAGCCGAAGACCCGTCGCAGGGGCTGGCCGGCGACGAACGGAGCGCCCTTCAGGAGTAGATGTGACCACGAGATCTGTACCGAGTCGTGCAGGACGACTGGCCCGAGCTGGTCGGGTAGATCTGTTGTGGGTAGCGGTTAACTGCTCATTAGGTTGACTTTGAATTGAACTTACCAGAGCTAGGGTTTCGGCAAGTTTGGTGCCAACCCGATCGATGGAGTCGAGCAGGTCGGTGTTGTCGATCTGCTTCCCTTTGTAGCGAGGAAGCGGACGACGGGTTGTCGGTGTGGCTGAAGGCGATGCGGATGTGGTCGGAGCCAGATTCACCATGGTCGGAGCCAGATCCACCGTGGTCGGAGCCGTAGCCGATGCAGGTGAAGCAGTGGTCGATGCGGATTGAGTCCGCACCTCCTCCGTGATCATGGCGATGAAGTCGTCAGAGCCAGTGGTCCAGGTGATCTGGCCGACGGTGAACGTGAGGCCGTTCGGTGTAGCCACGGAGCCGGGGATGATGATCATCCTGTTCGCTTGGAGAGCAGTACGCACACCCCCTACCTGGCGCTCCACTGTCGACGAAATATGGTCGGTAGTCTACCTAGGGGTATGCCCAAGGTAGTAGATTGTCGGCAGACAGGTGCGCAAGCTACGAACAAGATGATAACGCAAGACAGACACGAGGTTTTATCCAGGTTTGGCCGCCGTGAGGGCGTAATACCTACGTCCTGCGTCTAATTGTATTGCTGTATGTCAATGAGATGATTTTTTAGAGGGGTCCCCTGCCCGCCTTATATAGTCCGGGGGACAGGGTTACAGATCTAGAAACTAATCCTAGCCAGTTACAATTGTCATAGGTGGCCAGATAAGGATTCCTATTCTAACCGATCAAGATCTTGCTTGATCGCCAAATCTGTCTTGACTCCTTGCGCGGAACTCCGAACAGGTTGGCTGGGCCGCGCGTCGTCTTTTAGCGGACCGGACCCTCTGATCCGGGCCGGCCCAAGCCTAGCCGTAAGGGTATAGGGGTTAATACCCCCACAATGTCCAGATCGCGACATGGCGCGTCACGGGGGTGACGACCCGGCCCTTGCTCATTTAACACTATACCCGGGTTCCGACATGGCGCGTCGCTAAGAGGGTTACGCCCCAACGGGATTCTTTTGGATTTCATCACCATAAAAGTGGCTAAGTTTTTACATTGACTCGCCGCGCCTAACACAACCCTCCTCCTTTACCAGAGCTTGTGATCTGCTATGCTGGGACACCAAAGGCGTCCCACCATAGGTGGAGTTGATCTTTTCTTTGGCATATAATTGTTTTACGAGAGAGCGACATTTACAATGCATTGTTTTGAAAACTCCAGGGTAACAAATAGCTGAACAACTCTTCATGAAACAGCAACATGTTGCAATGCAGGGGTGGAGCAAGGACCGGTGCTGCCGGGGTTGCTGCACTGGCCTTGCCGGTAGAATCCCTAAGAGAAACATAAGCCTAAAAATCACCCCTAAGAGAAAAATAAGCCTCAAATCTAATCTAATCTAATCCATTTTCAATCAATCCAGCACCTATTGTCTAGTCTAGGACCCCCTGTCCAGCTTGTCTGGCAGACTGGTACTCTTGCTCCACCACCGTTGTGATGTGTACTGTCTACCTTACTTTATTGCATCATGGAAATAACTGCATTTTTCTTATGACACTAAATTAACAAAATAGGAACTATTGCATCAATTTCTGTTCCCAGCTACAGTCATGATAATATTCTAAGTTACGAGAGGTATGTATCACATCATGCCAGCCCCCATATGCTTTATATAGATCACACTTGCTGCTAGCGAATAGTGTTAGGTAAAGTGTTTGATCTCAGTTCGTTCTCTGTCAAAACATAATGAAATACTATTTTTCTCCTGTCATGTTGATGCACATAAAAGATTCCTACATGTTTGAGAAAAAATGCATGTAAAAGGTATTTAATTGATGAAATAATGAAAATATCTTGCGAATCATGTAAAATTTCCAGTATCGAAAGGGAAATATAGTATCTTTCATTTCTTTGTGTTTGTCTTTGGTCATATAAAAATAACTTCATCTAGCACGCTTCTCTGCCTTTTGTATCTTTGTATTCACATAGCGGTGATTTGGTTGCACAAATAAATTATGAAATCCATGTCTTCAGGCAATGGAATTTTGATACTTGTTGTTTGGGACTGTTGTTGATTGTAACTTGTAGTAAGTTCTATGGAACAACATTTGTTTTTCGCTAACACTCTACTAGTGTTTACTATTTCGGCGTCAAATGTTCAGTTTATTCATTGACACATCAATTTTACAATTGGTTATATTTTAGTACAGAAGGTCTGCCTCAGCTACAGATGTGCGGACATGGATAGAGAGATTCCTGCCTTAATGGGTGTTTCTAAGGCTGTGCTGGAGAATGTTATATTTGTTCACCAAGATGAATCCAATTGGCCATTGCAGGACCCGTCAACACTTAAGAAGTTTGATGACATCTTCTCTGCCACCCGGTACTCTACTGCTCCCATTCCAAATTATAGTTCACTTTAGCTTTGTCCCAGGTCAAACTTTACTGAGCAAGTTTTTAGAAAAATATATTAGCATCTACGATACAAATAAAATATACTATGAAGATATATTTCATGGTAGATTTAATGAAATTAATTTGATGTTGATGATGTTTGTGCATTTTTTTTCTACTATAAACCTGGTCAAAGTTAGAGAAGTTTGACTTAGTACAAAGCCAAAGTAAACTATAATTTGAACGGAGAGAATACTGTTTAGTATACTTAAGAAGCTTTGAGCAACACCAAATTATTTCTTAGTTGAAACTATCGCCACCTGTTTGAAATATGCACTGTAGCAGAGCTGAGGGAGCCCAAAAATATTGGCTTCAGCGGCTCTTGCTGTCAGCCAGTTGATTGTGAGTGGAGCCAGAGCTGCTGCACAGTACTGTGCAGTGCAGAAAAGTAACAGGTGTTGAAGAGCCAGAGCTTGGCCAAACGAGCCCTAAATAATGCTTGCTCATGGTCAAGTGACTTGATGCCATTTTTCACAACTATGATCTGATTCCTTATTTTCCAAATTCAAGTACAGCTATACCAAAGCTCTTGAAGTCATAAAGAAACTTCACAAGGATCAAATGCAAGAGATCAAGACTTTTAGGTTAAAGCTAGAGAACCTTCAGACTGTAAAAGACCAAGCACATAAGGTACTGTTTTTTCACTAGATGTTATGATCCTTAGATCATTTGGGGGTAACCATTGCTATGAAGATGGCCGGCAAAGTCGGCGTGGAGGGAGACTAAAGTAATTTGGGGAAATTGGATTAATTCTTCTTCATTGCTTGATTGAAAGGAGATACGATCCCATCCTTATATGGATGAGAGGAGACTTGATCCCTAAGAAATTAATCTTTAGAAATAAGGAATTAATCTGATCTAATCTAATCTCTTTCCTAATCCTTACCCTTGCCATGAGAGGCAGGTGGGCTGCCCCTCCGGCCACCCATGACACTAGTCTAGAACTCTAGATTGCCACTTCTCCTCCTCCTCCTCCTCCTCCCTCTCTCTCTCTCTCTCTCTCTCTCTCTCTCTCCTCCTCTCTTTTCTTCTATGTGTTTGCTTATGCATGTTTTTTGCCGGATGTTTTTTGCCACTTTATCATGTTCATATTCCACCACACTAGCATCTGATTGTGCCATTGTAATTTCTCTTTTTGTTATATGTAAACTTTGCTATTCTGTTAGGATTGGTCTTGTGATTCTTTGATACAACATATAATAATAACATTTCTTTGAAGATGAATTGTTAGGGGCAATAAGGGGTCACATGACTTGTGCCTCCGGACCAAAAATGTTTGCGATATTTTAGCCTGTAGGTTTTACCCTTGGAATCTTAATCAAAATTTATTTAATTTATGAGTACTTTAGCAGATTCTAAATTATTCTGAATATTTGATAATTTTTAAACAATTTGCATATTTGACAATGGACAAATTAAAACAAATTTGTGAATATGTTTGACAGGAAAATAGTAAAATCTTATTTCTTAACTTGTGGGAATTAGTTTGATGGCAAACTGATTCAATTCTACATTATTTGCAGTTTTGCACATGTAAGTTAGCTCTGCATTCTTCCATATTTCCGTTTTCTGTTTCCTATTCTAAATTGTAGAGACCGACATAGTGTTGTACTGATGGTTACTGTTGTTATTGAGTTGTCTCTTCTGTTAATCCACTTGTTCTTACTCCTATTTCTTTCAGCTCAGTTCCATTTCAAGGTAGTTCTTTTGAAAAAAATGGTGTTTGTTTAACAACAGATTTCTTACAGCAAAGCTGAACACATTTTACACATATGTGGATGTTATGGCAGGTCAAGCCGGCCCAGGGGGCCCACGCGCACTGTACCACGTGGACAGTACCCGACTTGATTAGATTAGATTGATTTGGTTTGTTAGGAAAGGAATAAGATAGATTGGTTCGGTTAGGATATTACTTAGGGGTCAAGTAAGTTGTCTCTATAAAAGGAACCATCATGTATTAGTTAGAGTCAAGCAAGAAGAAACCCTAAGATAATCCCCAAGGAACGGCGGCTATCCAGGGTCTCTATGCTAATCCATCTACTGTAGCATTTTCATAACAGTGAAGTTTAGTTTAGAGGTAGAACTGTTCCATTCATTCCAATTACCTTTGCAGCTGCGTGAAAATATTGCTCAAGATCAAGAAAAGTCAGATGCCTCAATCTCAGATGGAGCAACTGAAGGAAAAGATCCGTGGTACCGAGAGTGAAATCCTGCAAATGGAAACACGTTTGGATGAATTGAGAAGACTTCAGGGGCAAATTAACACCAAGGCAACGGAGAGAAGTACATTATTTACGCTTCAGCAGCAACAGTATGCTGCACTTTCTGAGGAAAATGAAGGTAAAGTTCAACCACTAGTATTCCCTCGTGTCCAATAGTTTTCCCCAACATGATAACAGCTGAATATTGTTTTGTTTAGATACTGATGAGGAACTAATGGAATGGCAAACAAAATTTGAAGAAAGGATTGCATTACTAGAAACAAAAATCAGTAAATTTGGAAGAGATATGGAAGATGAAGCATCAAATAGCTCCCGTCTGTCCAAACAATATTCTGAATTAACACATGAAATAGGAAAGCTCCAGGCAGAAGCTGATGTAATCCTTTCTTCCATGTTTACCTGCTGACATTTCTCTTTCTTTTGTTCACTATAGTGGAGTTTAATTCGTGTTTATTGTTTTCAGGCTCACCAGAATATGAAGGATGAACGAGATATGGACATAAAAAATATATTCACTAAACATAATCTTGGGCCGGTTCCTGAATCTCCCTTTACGAATGATGTTGCTATGGACCTTACAAACAGGATTAAAGTGAGACTCTCAAATCTTGAGAATGATTTGCAGGAGAAGAAGGTTTCCTCTCTTCTTTTTAGAATTGCTTCTGATGTATACTTTTACCAAACCATTCTAAAAATGAAATTTGTATTGAGTTATCCACATTGCACACCTGCTTTATTCTGCACCCTTCTCGTTTGCAGTTGAGTTCTCTTTTTCGCTTGTCTTTTCAGTGGTTGGATGCACAATTCATATGTGAAGTGATTTTTAATGAGGAAGGATGCTACTTTATTTCATTATTAAAAGCATCTGTCCCTGTACATTCAGGTTTCATTATTAAAAAGTACTTACTAATTATGGCTGTTCTCTTTTCTTGAGCAGAAATCCAATGAAGATCAGTTAGATGTTTTGTGGAAACGCTATCTTAAAATAAATGCTCGGTACTCTGAAGTTGATGGTCAGATACAATCTAAGACCGAATCCATGGTTAGTGATGGAAAGAACATTGGACTTCCCTACACCAAAGAGGGCTCTTCCATAACTTATATTTTAGGCACCATTTCCTAATATATTGAGTAATTTTCAGTCGGGCATTTTAAGACGGAGAAAAGATAAAGAGAAAGAGCGTGATGTCATAGAAGTGGAGCTTTCAAAACTTAATCGCCCGTATTGATGAGAGAGGAGAGACATATGGTATTTGTTTTACTGCCGGATATGCTGGCTGTTTTGAAAAGTTCATTTGTTTGCTTCCAATTCTATACAAAAATATTGGAAGTCGACAAAGATTTCATAATTTTGAATCTCGAGATCGGTTTCTTAGCTTTGGTTTACGGTATTACATGCGAGTGGTTTTGATTTGTCTTTGTTAATGTGCGAATGAATCTGGTTGGTTTGCATCCGGTTCCTACCAGGATGGCTTGTGTGAAGTCAGTACCATTTTGAATCACCGTTTTGTAAATTTGATTTGGTTTGAGAAATTGGGTGTTCGAGGCCGATCCTCTCGAGAAACTTCGGTGGCGGCAGAGAAGAATCGCCGCGATTACCAATGCGATTTGATCTTTTGAAACCTTCGGTTTCATCAACCGCTTAGAGAGACTGGCGTTTAATGGATCTTGCATACTTGGCACCTGCATTCCTTTACATTCTCTACTTTCTCTTTGGAGTATGGAGTTTTCTTAATTTTGTAAGTAATTTGTTTTATTTTCTTTCAAATAGCAAATTGAAGTTGAGAGGAAGACACTTGCCCTCGGAGAAAGAGACTATGATTCAATTATAAATCAGAAACGAACAGAAATGTTTAGTTTGGATCAGAAAATAAAAGTACTTCAGCGGGAGAAAGATACAATAAATAGAAATGCTGATGAAAGAGTAAAACTGGGTTTGAAGAAGGATGCATTGGAAAGCAGCAAGTACAAGCTCAATGAGATGCATGTTTCGTTCCTTTCTCCTTTTGTTTTATGTATTATCAATTTTATATGTATGTTGTTACTCATTCCCTCTTCATATTATTAAAAAAATCATTTAACTTTTGGATTGTAAAATGCAGAGTTAATGAGCATAAGGACAAAATCAGAAGGGTTCTTAGGGGGAGGCTTCCTTCTGAGAAGGATATGAAGAAGGAGATCAATCAAGCCTTTTGGTTTGTCATAGTTACTCTTGTTATTCAATGCACAACTTCACTTTTAAGAGCATAATAACTTAATAAGTCCTACAATTCTGTACTCATGTTATTAATCTTAATTTTATTTACCTATGCAAAAACTGTAATTGTAATAACAGGTTTTGCATAGACAACTGGATGGGTAGCACTAGCATCCTCATTTGTGTTCACTTCCATTAATTCTGTATCTTGAATACAAACTCAATACATATACAAGTTGGTTATAGACATAAACATGCATTCTCATGTCGGTTAGCATATCTGTAGTTTACTCATCAATGCTTGATTTAGAGTTTAGGCCTGCATGGATTCAACTTATTGAATTATTATGCATTGAAATCGCCATAAAAAAATGCTACTGTTAGGAACATTGCTTGGGCTAAAGGTATGTGCCTATAAATAAAGGCAAATAGACCTAAAATCCATAGAAAAGTACCCGTATAATGCTATAACATAATCTCTTATAGTTAAAGTAGTGCATTTGACATTTTATTTGTTGTTTCTGCATCTACTGATTAGTGATGACACCATTGAATCTGCTTACTCAGGCCTGTGTGATGGATAAGTCTCTGTGTTGGCTGGTCTTTGTGAGGCTCAGCATTGTGGTCTTGCTACCCATCAAGGACAGCATCCTTTACTAGCTAGGACAGCATGTTAGCATCTAGGAGGACAGCATCTTAGCATCTAGGAGGACAACATCTTAGCATCTAAGACTAGCATCTAGGACTAGTATCTTGGCATATGCTTGGCTGGCTAGCAGCCTATAAATATGTATCCGCAACCCCTTAAGTTGGCATGGCATTTGTGTGAGAAATAAATCAGAAAACTGCCTCAACTCCTAGTGTCATCCTCTCTCGATGAGAGTAAGAATTCTGCTACTACCAAGAGTAAGAATTCAGCGACTAACAACTGGTATCAGAGCCGTACTATCCTGTAGCTTGAGCATCTCCTGCTCATCTCCTTTCCCGGCCTCGCAACAGCCCCAGCTGGGAGCAGTAGCAGCTCTGGCCGCTCCTGCTCACTCCTCTCCCTCTGCGCGTCTGAAGCAGCCCTCTCCCCATAAAGCAGCCCCCCGGTAGCGCGTCATGTCCGCAGGGCAGTCTCAGCGCTCGGTCGCCTCGAGCACGCGGCGTCGGCAGGAGGCCGAACCGAACTTGCCGCGGCAGAGGAACGCAAGCGAGCGGCGGCAGAGACCGCTGCGGCGGCGGCAAGGCCGTCGAGGCTAGCAGCGGCGGAGCTGGCAACAGCCAGAGCGGAGGCGGAAGCAGTGGCGGCGGCAGATGCAGCGCGTGCGGCGGCAGCAGAGGTCGAGGCTCTGCGCGGCAGCATCAGCAGCTCCGTTTCTGCTGACGACAGCGCCGACACGGACCTCGAGCTGCTGGGGAGGGAGGCAGGACGAGCGCGGGCGGCGCAGTGGGCAGTCGCGCACGCCTACGAGCGTGGCGGCAGCCCAGACAGGCGCGGACGCGCCGCCGCTGCTCCTGGAGGAGGCGCGCACGGCAATGGTGGCGGACGGGTCGATGGAGAGCGTGACCTTCACAGGCAGCGTGGCTCTCTCTCCCCGGATCGGTACCGTGGTTACCACGGGCTCCAGGCTGTTGTCAGGGATGTCGGCCCCGGCGGTGGGTGGCCTACCCTCACTAAGACCAACTACGTCGAGTGGGCTGCGGTGATGAGGGTAAAGCTCCAGGTGCGGCACATGTGGGAGGCAATCCGGTACGGCGACGTCGAATACGACTAGGATCGACGGGCGCTGGATGCCCTCATCGCTGCAGTCCCGCCCGAGATGCAGTTCTCGCTTACCAACAAGCGGGCTGCCAAGGAGGCTTGGGACGCCATCGCTGCGACACGCATCGGCAGCGACCGCGCCCGCAAGTCCACACTACAGGCACTTCGCAAGGAGTGGGAGAACCTGGCCTTCAAGCCAGGTGAGGACGTTGATGAATTTGCTCTCCGTCTCAACACTCTGTTGCAGAAGATGGTGCAGTTCGGCGATGACACCCACGACGAGGAGAGAGCTATCGAAAAGCTCTTCCGCTGCATCCCCGAGAAGTACAAGCAGATGGCTCGCTCAATCGAGTCCTAGCTGGATCTCTCCACGATGTAGATCGAGGAGGCAATAGGTCGCCTCAAGGTTGTCGACAGCGATGAGCCACAGTCTCTCTCGGGGCCCATCACCACTGGCCGGAAGCTCATTCTCACTCAGGAGCAGTGGGCTGCCTGCCAAGGTGACCGAAAGAAGGGGGAGCCTTCTTCCGCGACAGGCGGCCGCAAGTGTGGCAAGGCGCGCAGAGACGCCCAGGCCGGAGCACGAGGACGTGCCGAAGGTGATGCCCGCGGAGGTGCCTAGGGCGGCACCGCCGGCAAGCACAAGCCGGCACGAGACGACACCTGCCGCAAGTGCGGCCAGCTTGGCCATTGGGCCAAGGACTGTCGACAGCCACGATGCGGCCAGGCCCACGTCGCACAGGCGGAGGAGGAGCCGACTCTGTTCATGGCACATGCAAGCATCGAGCTACCTCCAGCGGCACCAGCCACAGCGGCTCTCCTCCACCTTGACGAGCCAAAAGCACACGCCCTCCTCGGCGACGGCTCCGGCAACGACAAGACTGACGGGTGGTGCCTCGACACCGGTGCCACCCATCACATGATCGGTCGACGGGAGTTCTTCACCGAGCTTGAAACTAGTGTACGAGGCTCCGTCAAGTTTGGGGATGCCTCCGGCGTGGAGATCAAGGGCGTCGGCTCCGTCATCTTCACCGCCGTGTCTGGTGAGCACAGGCTGCTCACCGGAGTCTACTACATCCCCGCGTTGAGGACTCTATCATCAGCTTGGGACAGCTAGATGAGAACGGTTCGCGCGTGGTGGTTGAGGATGGAGTCATGAGGATTTGGTATCTCCGTCGTCGCCTTCTAGCCAAGGTATCCAGAAGCGCAAATCGACTCTACGTCCTTAACGTGCAGGTGGCACAACCCCTCTGTCTCGCTGCTCGTCGGGACGACGAGGCGTGGCAGTGGCACGAGCGCTTCGGGCACCTTCACTTCGAGGCCCTAAAGCAGCTCTGCGACGTTTGCGTGTTGACAAAGCAGAGGCGACTCCCCTTTCCCCAGCGAGCGAGCTTTCGAGCCAAGGAGAAGCTCGAGCTTGTGCATGGGGACTTATGTGGCCCGGTGACCCTGGCCACACCGGGAGGACGACGCTACTTCCTGCTGCTCGTCGACGACCTCTCCCGCTACATGTGGGTGATGGTCCTCGGCAGCAAGGGAGAGGCTACGGACGCCATCAGGCGCTTGCAGGCTGCTGCGGAGGCGGAGTGCGGCCGCAAGCTGCGCGTGCTGCGCACCGACAACGGCGGCGAATTCACGGCGGCTGAATTCTCGTCGTACTGCGCTGATGAGGGCATTCAGCGTCACTACTCCGCGCCGTATAGCCCACAGCAGAACGGCGTCGTCGAGCGGCGCAACCAGACGGTTGTGGAGATGGCTCGGGCCCTTCTCAAGCAGAGGGGGATGCCGGCTATCTTCTGGGGAGAGGCGGTGGTGCCGGCCGTCTACATCCTCAACCGCTCGCCTACCAAGGCGCTCGACGGCAGGACACCGTACGAGGCTTGGCATGGGCGCAAGCCGGAGGTCTCCCACTCGCGGGTCTTTGGCTGCCTCACGTTCGCCAAGTTGCTTGGCCACATCAGCAAGGTCGACGGTAGGAGCACTCCAGGAGTGTTCATCGGCTACGCGGAGGGCTCGAAGGCCTACCACATCCTCGATCCGAAGACACAGTGTGTGCACATGGCGCGTGACGTTGTGTTCGACGAAGGGCGAGGATGGGCGTGGGACAAGGCGGTGGACGACGGCTCGGCTCCGACATACGATGACTTCACTGTCGAGTACGTTCACTTCGAGGGAGCTGGGTGAGTAGGCAGCTCTTCTTCGGCGAGCGCGTCTACCCCAGTCCCCGAGCCTCCACCGACCCTGGCGCCTGCTACTCCGACAGCACCACGCTCTCCAGCCAGGACCTCGGCCGCGATGAGTTCTTCGTCGGCTCCACCCCAGCCGGCAACGCCACGCACTCCAGCACCGACAGGCACCACTCCGGGCACGTCTACTCCACCACCAGCTCGTGTCGAGCACAGCCCGGTTCGGCTTGCTACTCCGCTCTCTCACGACAAGGAGCGCATCGACGCGTACCACGACGGCGAGCCGTTGCGGTACCGTACGACAGAGAACCTTCTCGGCGACCAGCCGGTGCCGGGACCGGTGCCTCACGACCTGGAGGAGCAGTTGCACCTTGCGTGTGACGACGGCGAGCCTCGGTCGTTTGCAGAGGCCAAGAGACACGCGGCATGGTGCGCCGCCATGCAGTTGGAGATGGATGCGGTTGAGAAGAACCGCACCTGGGAGCTTGCTGAGCTTCCTCATGGTCACCGCGTGATCACCCTTAAGTGGGTGTACAAGCTGAAGAGGGATGAAGCCGGTGCCATCGTCAAGCACAAGGCTCGCTTGGTGGCACGAGGTTTCGTGCAGCAGGAGGTGGTTGACTTCGACGACGCCTTTGCTCCCGTGGCATGGACGGAGTCCGTGCGACTCCTTGCTCTAGCTGCCCAGGAGAGCTAGCGTGTTCATCACATGGACGTCAAGTCGGCGTTCCTTAACGGCGACTTGACGGAGGTCTACGTGCACCAGCCGTTGGGATTTGCGATCCCCGGCAAGGAGGGCAAGGTGCTCCGCCTGCGCAAGTCCCTCTATGGCTTGCGGTAGGCATCGAGGGCGTGGAATGCCAAGCTGTATTCCATGCTAAAGGGGATGGGCTTTGAGCAAAGCCCACACGAGGCGGCCATCTACCGACGGGGTAGTGGAGGAAATGCTCCGCTGGTGGGTGTCTACGTCGACGACTTGGTGATCACCGGCACCAAGGATGCGGAGGTGGCGGCATTCAAGGAAGAGATGATGGCCACCTTCCAGATGAGTGACGGGGCCTCTCCCACCTCGGGAATCGAGGTGCACCGAGGGATGACTCGGGATCGCCACGCAAGACCGGCGCTTGTGGGACGGCCACATGGCCGCTTGGCAAGCGCGCGTCGGTTCATGCGTTGAGCTTTAGGGCTCACCGGCGCAACCCCCTCTCACTCCGATGGAGGAGAGGTCGGGTCGAGCCGCAGCGATAGCACGACGGAGGAGGTGGGCCTCATGCGGCGCAAGAGCGGGCAGCGGCTCTTGTGGGGAGCCCAGCGCTACCTCAGGCCCCCACACACGGCGGACTTGGCATTCTCCGTCGGCACGTTAGTCGGTTCATGCAGATCGACCGACGACGGAGCACCAAGAGAGCAGTCCGGTTGTGAAGAGGATCATCCGCTACGTTGCGGGGACTCTCGACCACGGCCTCTACTACCCTATGTGGCCGCTCACCCACAAGGCGGCAGAACCCCATTTCATGTAGCGACCGACAACAGCGCATCGACCATCAAGGCGAGCTACATCAACAGCGGCGGTGATGGGACTTGGCCGGCGACGGCGACACCAAAGAAGAGCACGGCGGGATCCTCTTCTTCCTCGGCAAGTGCCTCGTTAATTTGGCGGATCGGTCAAGCAGCAGTGATGGCCTGCCCACACTGTGAGGCCGAGTACATAGCGGCCTCCACCGCTTTGACTCAGCGCTCTGGCTCGCTCGATCGCTTGGTGATCTCCTCGGCAGAGACACTAGAGCGGTGGAGCTGTGGGGGGTGGACAAAACAAGTCCGCCTGCCCCGCAAAGAACCTCGTTTTCCATGAACGCAGCAAGCACATCCGGGTGAGGTACCACTTCATCCGAGGCTATTTGGAGGATGGGAGCATCAAGGCGAGCTACATCAACACCAAGGACCAGCTTGCGGACCTGTTCACCATACCCCTTGGGATCCTCTTCTTCCTCGGCAAGTGCCTCGTTAGCTGGCAGTCGGTCAAGCAGCAGGTGGTGGCCCCGTCCAGCTATGAGGCTGAGTACATAGCGGCCTCTACCGCTTCGACTCAGGCGCTCTGGCTCGCTCGACTGCTTTGTGATCTCCTCGGCAGAGACACTAAAGCGGTGGAGCTCAGGGTGAACAGCAAGTCCGCTCTGGCCCTGGCAAAGAACCTCATTTTCCATGAACACATCAAGCACATCCGGGTGAGGTACCACTTCATCCGAGGTTGTTTGGAGGATGGAAGCATCAAGGCGAGCTACATCAACACCAAGGACCAACTTGCGGATCTGCTCACCATGCCCCTTGGGAGGATCAAGTTCCTTGAGCTCTGCTCCAGAACTGGGATGGTTCAACTTTCCCACAAGACTTAGGGGGAGAATGATGGGATAAGTCTCATGTGCTGGTCTTTATGGGGCTGTGCTGTTTTTAGGACATCATAGGACAACATCTTAGACTAGAGGACAACATCTAGGACAGCATCTTAGACTAGCATCTAAAGGACAGCATCTTAGCATCTAGGACAGCATCTTAGACTAGCATCTTGGCATATGCTTGGATGGCTAGCAGCCTATAAATATGTATCCCCAACCCTTCGGGTTGGCATGGTATTTGTGTGAGTTTATGTGAGAAATAAACTAGAAAATTGCCCCAACTCCTAGTGTCATCCTCTTTCGATGAGTGTAAGAATTCTGCTACTACCAAGAGTAAGAATTCAGCGACTAACAAAATTACATCTTTTTTGTTCAAAATTAATATTGAAAGAAGTGGGCAATCTCTTCAACTGCCCAACACCTGGGGCATTATAGTTGTTCTTGTCAGCTATCTTTTAGTTCACTTCATGCATTGCCACATAGAATTTTAGGTGATGTGGAGATTGATGATAAAAAGAGGTTGCTGTCTTGCAGAACAGCTGTCTCTGCAATGCCTGTTTAGCACTAAGCAACAGTGCATGCGCAATAGTAGAGAGGTTAGCCATTGGATGCTGCATGCATAAATTAAGGAATTATGTACACATTAAGATCAGTAAGATACAGTTTAATAGGCAACACATTGTTAGGATTGTCTGTTAAATCATCTCTTAGATTACTTGGATGCAGAGAGGGAGAGAGAGAGGTTCCATGGCCAGCTATAAAATTGACTTGAAATTTACTATAATGAACACTAAGATTTACTACAGCTTCCCCAAGTGATTTACTATATGTCATGCATCATGCATGTGCACCATTAGTTAAAGAGTGCTATTATATCCCAAGACAAATGTTCATTAGATATTTGTAGCTAGTTATCCATATATTCCACTGATACACACAAATGAGTACACAAGTTGTAGCTTTTCAGTTATGTTTTGAACTTTTGATACTGCAATATTATATTTGGGTGTTCGATAGCAGGTTCTAAGCCCTGGTAAAGGAGAAGGGTTGTGTTAGCCGCAGCAAGCCAATGTAAAAACTTAGCCACTTTTATGGAGATGAAACCCAAAAGAATCCCGTTGGGGCGTAACCCTCTTAGCGACGCGCCATGTCGGAACCCGGGTATAGTGTTAAATGAGCAAGGGCTGGGTCGTCACCCCCGTGACGCGCCGTGTCACGATCTAGACACGGTGTCAAGTGAGCAAGGATTGGGTCGTCGCATCCTTAGTGGCACGCCACATCGGCGCCCGGGTGTGGTGCAAAATGAGTAAGGGTCTTCACACCTACCTCGGCGGGTGTGAATGGTAAGGAAGCTAGTCGAGCCAACTAGGATCCGTTTAGGTAGCTGAAATGTAGGGTCCCTTACGGGTAAGTTAAGAGAGTTAGTGGACATAGCGGTTAGGAGGCGTATAAATATCTTATGCGTCCAAGAGACTAAATGGAAGGGGCAGAAAGCGAAGGAGGTGGACAATACCGGCTTCAAGCTCTGGTACACAGAGACAACTTCAAATAAAAATAGAGTATGAGTTTTGATTGATAAGAGCCTCAAGGATGATGTGGTAGAGGTGAGAAGGCAAGGGGATAGGATCATCTTAGTGAAACTTGTCATTAGTGATATGGTCTTAAACGTAATTAGTGTGTATGCCCCAAGTAGGCCATGATGAGAGTGCTAAGCGGCTTTTCTGGGAAGACTTAGATCGCTTGGTTAGAGCTGTCCCCAGTAGCGAGAAGCTCTTTATAGGAGGTGATCTTAATGGCTATGTAGGTACATCAAGTCCAGGTTTCGAGGCGGTTCATGGGGGTTTCGGATATGGTAGTATGAACCAGGAGGGAGAGGAAGTCTTAGACTTCGCCATAGCTTTTGATCTGATGATTTCTAACACTTTCTTTCGTAAGAGTCCCATTTAGTGACCTTTAGTAGCGGCCAGTACTATAGTCAAATCGACTTTGTCCTTACAAGAAGGAGGGACAAACGAACATGCGTGGACTGTAAGGTGATACCTGGAGAATGTATGGTCGCTCAACACAAGCTGGTGGTGGCTGACTTCCGCTTTCTGGTGCAAGCTCGTGGGAACAAACAAGCTAAGGTTGCTAGAACAAAGTGGTGGAAATTAGAAAGGGAGGCATCAAAGGTCTTTAAGGAAAAAGTCATTGAAGAGGGCCCTTAGAAGGATGAAGGCGATGCAAACAGCACGTGGGAGAAGATGGCAACATGCGTTCGGAAGGTTGCATCAGAAGTGCTTGGAGTGACCAAAGGGAGCGGATTTGACTCGAAAGACACTTGGTGGTGGAATGAAGATGTACGAAAGACTATTAAGGAAAAGGAGTCCTATAAGCGCTTGTATCATGACAGGTGTGCATACAACATAGAGAAGTATAAGGTGGCAAAGAAGACTGCAAAACGAGCGGTGAGTGAGACAAAGGGGCGGGCCTATGAGGATCTTTACCAACGTTTGAGTACGAAGGAAGGAGAGAAGGACATTTATAGGATGGCTAGGGCGATAGGAAGACAAGGGACTTCAACCAAGTCAAGTGCATAAAGGATGAGATGGAGCAGCTCTTGGTGAAGGAGGATGAGATCAGATACAGATGACAAGAGTATTTTGATAAATTATTCAATGGTGAGAACGAGAACACCATCGTTTAGCTAGACGACTCGTTTGATGACACTAACAGGCGCTTTGTGCGAAGGATTCAAGAATCGAAGGTCAGAAGCCTTGAAAAGGATGAAAGGGGGCAAAGCGATGGGCCCTGATGGTATCCCAATCAAGGTGTGGAGATGTCTCGGGGATATAGCTATAGTATGGCTAACCAAGATGTTCAACAATATCTTTCGATCGAACAAGATGCCTAAGGAGTGGAGACGAAGCATATTGGTATCAATCTACAAGAACAAGGGAGATATCCAAAGTTGTACTGATTATCGAGGAATTAAGTTGATGAGCTACATTATGAAGTTATAGGAGAGAGTCATCGAGCAGCACCTACGAGGAACGACGCAAATATCAACAAACCAATTTGGTTTCATGCCCAGAAGGTCAACCACAGAAACAATCTTCTTAATAAGACAAGTTATGGAATGGTTTAGAGAGCATAAGAAGGACCTCCACATGGTTTTCATTGACTTGGAGAAGGCTTATGACACGATACCAAGAAATGTTAAGTGGTGGGCTTTGGACAAACATAAAGTCTCATCAAAGACTTGTACAACAATGTTGTGACTAATGTTCGAACAAACGATGGTAACACAGATTACTTCCTGATTAAAATTGGATTCCATCAAGGGTCAGCCTTAAGCCCGTATCTTTTTGCCTTGGTAATGGATGAGGTTATCAGGAACATACAAGGGGATATCCCTTGGTGTATGTTGTTCACTGATGATGTAGTGTTAGTAGACGAAAGCGAGGCGGGAGTAAATAGGAAACTAGAGTTATGGCGGTAGACCCTTGAGTCTAAAGATTTTAGATTGAGCACAACTAAAACCGAATACATGAGATGCGACTTTGGCGGAGCTGCACAGGAGGAGGGAGATGTAAGTTTGGAAGGTCAAGTAGTGCCTAAGAAGGATACCTTTCGGTATCTGGGATCGATGCTACAGGAGGATGGAGATATTGATGCGGACGTTAGCCATAGAATTAAAGCAGGGTGGATCAAGTGACGACAAGCTTCTGACATTCTCTATGACAAGAGGGTACCACAAAAGCTAAAAGGCAAGTTTTTTAGAACAGCGATTAGACCGACTATGTTGTATGGAGCAGAATGTTGGCCTACAAAGATTCGACATGTTCAACAACTGAGTGTTGTTGAAATACGTATGTTGCGATGGATTTGTGGTCACAAAAGAATGGACCGAGTTCGGAACGATGATATACGTGATCACCTAGAGGTAGCACCAATTGAAGAAAAGTTTGTCCAACATTGGTTGAGGTGGTTTGGCCATGTCCAAAGGAGACCTCCAAAGGCACCAGTGCATTGTGGAGTCCTAAGCCAAGCTAATAATATGATGAGAGGTAGAGGAAAACCGAAATTGACATGGGGAGAGGCAATAAAAAGAGATTTGAAAGCTTGGAATATATCTAAAGATCTATGTTTGAGTAGGAGTGCTTGGAAATCAGCTATTGAAGTGCCTGAACTGTGATTTGGAGCTCTTGGTGGGTTTCAACTCTAGCCTACCCCAACTTGCTTAGGCCTGAAAGGCTATGTTGTTGTTGTTGTTGTTGTTGTTGTTGTTGTGTTAGATACTTTATAATTCTTCAAAATATCCTCTCCTTTCTGCAGTAAATAATGATGCCCCTTTTTGACTTATGCTTGGAACTTGGAAGCTGGATTTTGTCTGATGTGACCATCTGTTGCAGGGACACATTGAGTATCGAAGTGGATGATCTTAGGGATCAGCATAGAATTATAAATGAAGATCTGTCAAGTGCTCAGGTGAGATGGCACACTGCTCGGGAAGTGAAGGTGAAAGCTTCAAACATATTGGAAAGATTCCAAAAATCTGAAGATGAATTGGTGCTTCTAGCTGAGGAAAAAGAACAGCTGATCGTAGAAAAGAAGGTAGGTACTCACTGTTTCCTTTTATATGCAATATCAGTCAGTTGACTACCGTTTTCTTTGCTCAAGTTTATCTCCTTAGTTCTTACTGTTGCAACATGGGCAAAACTTAGACAGGGTTGCCCTTGATCGCTGTAATTGGTTTCTTTCTTGAATAAAGCCATATCTGTGTGCTCTTCTTATAAATTCAACCCTAACAACTTGAGCTAATAAATCAAAATAACCTTACCTCTGGCAAGTCTAAAACTAATCTGAAGCTAAGTTGATATATTAATAAAATCTTAAGGATTGTGGCTTATCTCTAAGGCACCCACTGGGGCACTGCTGCATGCCGCTGTAATTAGCAGCAAAGGACCAAAGGTACAATATCACTTGCTAGAGTAACTCATGATGAGTTTATCAGTATGATATCATATGGATAGTTTTTCTAGGGCTAGGAGCACATGAATATGTGTAGGTATGAAAGCGGTCGGAAACGGTCGATAACAATATCTTCTATATGGTAATGGTAACAATTTGCAATCGGTCAGAAACTCACCAGTCACCGTACTGTCAATTTAACTATTTAGTGCTGAAAGTTAGAAAATAAAAAATTAAATACGGTAATGGTCGAAACAGTCATAAAAGATATCTCTTGTACCGCTGCACGGAAACCATTTCCATTTTCATCCCTAAATATGCTTGTCCAATTTTTTCCTTATGCATCTTGTCCATATACCCCATGGCAGCGGGATGTGGTGGTCAAGTAACTTTTCCCCTGAATGCTATCTGTTGAGGTCAATTTTTGCCACAACATGTCCATCACTTTTGTGCAGCCAGTTTTGAATTTGATCCTAAAATGCACGTTCTTATTGATCTCATTGTTTCTGTTGTACACCTCTGTTTTGTTATTTTTGCATCAATATCGTTCTACTTATGCTTATGCATGGTGTTATATTGAATGCCGACTATTTTATTTCTCAATAACTTAGCTTTTAGAAGAGTCTCTTGATCCATTGTCCAAAGAGAGAGAGAGCTTGTTGCAAGAGTATAATGCTTTGAAGCAAAGGTTCGATGAAGAGTATCATCAGCTGGCAGAAAGAAAAAGGGACTTCCAGCAAGAACTTGATGCACTTGGAAGACTCAATATGAAGATCAAAGGGTATAGTATCCTTTTCCATTTCTCAGATTTTCATTTATCCAACTTTTACTGCTTATTGGTAACCTGAAAGTATCCTCTCAGGTACTTGGATTCCAAGAAAATCAAAAGGCTTAAGGAATTGCAGGGAAAGCATGCTCTTTGCTATTCTCAGTTGCAGAACTGCAAGGCAAAACACAAAGACATATTAGCTGAGTTAAATAAGAGCAAAGAACTACTGCAGGGCCAGGGCCAGTTGAAAAGAAACATTGATGACAATCTCAACTACAGGAAAACAAAGGCTGAAGTGGAACGACTTACTCGTGATATAGAATCACTTGAAGAGAGGGTGCTTTCAATAGGTAGCTCGTCTGCTATAGAAGCTGATCTGAAGCGTCATTCTCAAGAAAAAGAGAGGCTTAATTCAGAGGTATTGTTTATTCAAAGTAGCAATTAAGAAAAATTGCCTCTATTATGATAACATAACCTTATATACTTTCATTCAGATAAAGCATGGTATTTGGTATGTGGAGTGAAAATGTTTAAATCGGAATAAAATTTTACTTGTATAAAGTGGAAATCATGAAATTGATCTGTGTGGATATGCTTGTAGTTTAACAGGTGTCAAGGAACACTTTCTGTTTATCAAATTAATATTTGAAAGCACAAACAAGAGCTTAAACAGACACAGTACAAGGATATTGAGAAGCGATATACTAATCAACTTCTCCAACTTAAGGTAGATGACATGGTATTGCAGATTCAGTTCCTGTGACTCCAATATTTTTCTGTTCATCTAATCTGAGGTGGTTGCAGACAACTGAAATGGCAAACAAGGACTTGGACAGATATTATACTGCTTTAGACAAGTAAGTACCGTGGAGCGTCATTACTTCCTGTTTTGTTCTCGAAAAATTTTCATTGATTTTCTTAACATTATTTACTTTACTTTTGAAACTTGTAATTTTAGCCCTTGCGATGACGATTAGCATGATTTCCTTCAAAGTAGTGAAAATATATGCAAACTGAAACACCTAAGTACATAGGAACACATGAAAGACGAGCAGTACTGTCGTGGCCCAATGCGCTAGACTTGATATGAGTAAAACAGAATATAGATGTGGCATTATGATTTGACATGGTACTTGCAAATTTGGCTTTTTGAGCTACCATAGGGTTTTAAGTTTCTGTTTGATTATGCAAATGGTCGACAAAACCCCATCCCAGCTTTGATAAGGTTTCTAAACCTCCCGAAAGCAACCTGGATTTTATCAAGTTCCCCGTAACCTTGACCACGGTGGCAACCCTACATGGGTTAGGGTTGCCCACAGGGGCATTGATAATGATAATATGTTACTTGTTCCTGAAACCCATTATATTTTCCCTTGAATATACATAGGAGATGTATATTTTCATTAAGAAGAGGTCAACACACCCATACACAACAAACTAGAAAAAGAATGATAATCACGCCAACACCTACACACATCCGACTTGAGACGGAACGATAAGCACACCACTATCAAAATCATGGAAACACCCATGATCAGGCTATAGAGCTGCCTTGTACCTGCTGTGCATGATAAGGTGGGTCCTCTGAGACTGAACCTCACAGCCATGCTTTTAGTTGGAGAAGCGCGATTGAACATGCACTTGCTATGATGTGCCCAAATTTACAACTAAGATGATCAAGAGTTGAGCCCTTTTCTAAGCTGCTTGCCGACCTGCTTTAGTGCCTGGCAGCACCAAGAGGAGAATTCAGCCTAGGCAGTCAGTGGTGCCAATCCTTAATGTCTATCCTGCTGAAGGATGGCGAACCAACAAAATTTTTTGGACTCTGGAGGAGGAACCCAAGAGATTACCAGGCATTGTCTGGTCTCATCTGCTTGATCACATTGACGGCGACATGCTGGGTGTAGCAGACCATGCTGCAAGCCTATCAGGCTATCAGCTGTCCAGCACCAGTTAATAATAGCCAACCATACAAAGAACTTGCAGCACAAAGGTGCCCAATATTTCCAAATCCTTTTCTGAGGAGCAAAACCTGATTTTCCCACATAGAATGCCTCGTATGCTGATTTGCATATACTCCAGAATTGCATGTACCAATGAGGAGCCCCTGATATCACTAATGCAGCAGCGATTAACGATTATGTTATGATTTCATTTTTTTCTCAAAAAATATTGGTCTAATAACTGTGTAGTACTCATAGTTGATGATATGAACCCGCTAGGGTTTATGGACGATCTTTCGATAAGAGGCGTGAGATCACTCGATTTGGTGGATGGAGATGACGTTCACGGCCCGACTACAGCCTTCCAAGACCGCGCCTTAGCAACCGATACACCACCTCCAAAGGCCGTCACGATCTTGTGGAGCGCGACAACCAGCCACTAGGGCTCCCGTCCTGCAAGCAATCGAAGAACTAGCAAGAACAAGGAAACAAGCACTGAATTTGCAAGATGAAATTGAAAGCCTCAAACTGAATCTTATGATGAGTGGGGTTCCGAAGACAAGGAGACGGGCGGCTGGATCAGCACGCGCGCCTACAAGCAAGTAGCAAAGACTAAACTTGATCTAAACAAAACCCAAGTGTTCCTGGTGGCGGCTAAGGGGTATATGACGTATGGAGGACGACCACAAGAGAGTTTGGGTCGTGCTCCAACCCTAGGACGCGTCCCTACTGGACTCTAAACGATACAAGCCCATTGGGCTAACTTAAGGTGGCGCAGCACCCTGGACAGAATAGACCTCTCGGTGATTTTTGGACTGTTGACGCCGTTTCTGAGCAGGTATGAGTATGAGGTCAGATCCGTATGAAAGTAGACTTTATTAGCTTTCCAACAAGTCCAGAATCACCCCAATCCGACTCCGTATGTAACCGTGGCGACCGTCGCAAGTTGGAGGTGTGCTGCAGTCCGAATCCAGCCTACGCGAGTCCTTTTCCCTTTCGGTCTTCTCCTTGATTCCTAATCAAAACAAGAGTGCACGTGTATCCAAGATCTAAACAGGATGGACAAGAGCTCAAGAAGGAACTCACTTGATGATTAAGTGTTCGAGCACGAGCACGGGTAATAGGACCAGCAGGTGTCGGCGTGGACGGCGTGGATGTATGATCGGTGTTGATGTCCTCATCAGTTGAAGCCAGATGAATCCATTCACGTTTCATTTGTCTAATATCAATTATAATATATTAAGATTAAGGTCCTCTTTGGTGGAGCTTTGCCTGGCTTCAGCTTTGCACTGTTCATACACTGTAGCTCCTGTATCATGAGCGGTGAAGCCCCAGAACAATGGCTTCAACACCTAGTTCATTTTGCTGCAAATGGTGGTTCCACGCTATAGTGACTCATTAGTGGCACTAAGTATCTTAACAGCATCTTTACCAGAGAAGATAAAGCCCTTTTAAGGTATGCCAAAAAGGCCCTAAAATTTACTCCGTATCAAATCTAGGGCTATATTCAGACATGTTTAATAGCTGTTGATGTTAAGTGTATGACGGCCCATCTAATATAGGCCCATATGGCCCATGTGTGTGTGTCTCTCTCTCTATATATATAGTCATCTCCACTCTGGAGTGTTTATCTTCTCAAATCCTAAGGTATGTAACATGGTACCAAAGCTATGGAATAGGGTTAGGGTTAGACTCATTTGATCTACTCCTGTCATGATCCATTTTTTTTCAGTGCGGCTGTCGTCACCCGTCTTGTGGTGTGGTCCGTCGCTACCCGCCTATCGCGTGTCCCCGTGTTTTCCCCCTTGTCCGTGCGTCATCCACGCGGCACCCACCCGCGCGCCTTCTCGTGAGTAGGTCTGCCCCCATCTGTGCCTCCCGTGTAGGTCTAGCCCCGCGCGGGCCATCCAGAATCTGCTCGGTGTCTGCTGTCAGAGCACCTGCTTGTCGTCCGCCTGGCCTGTGTGCGCCGTCTGCTCTGCTTTGGTGGTGTGTGCTCTGTTCTGGGTGTGCTCTGGTTTGCACTATGATTCTGCTAAGGAGATGTGGGGCTATCTGCAGGGGCAATATGTTTAGAACAATGGTGCTCTTTTGCTCACACTGATGCAGGGATTTCATGACCTTCAGCAGAATGAGATGTCCATAGAGGAGTATTACACCGCCTTTGATTGTGTGATGGGACCTTTTCTCTCCATGGTTCCTAAGCGTTAGAAAGGTTCTTTGACCCAGCTGATCAGACACTTGCCGAGGAAGACAACGTCTCACTGGTGCTCTTGTTGGTGTCGATGTCGCCGGCATGGTTGCTGTCGCTGTACCCTATGAAATGCACCACGCCGGGGCACCTTGGGTAGTGCAGCCCATTGTCGGAGGTGCCCGTGATGTAGTGCAGAATCCTCTTGATGGCCTGCTGATGTTCCACCATTGGCCGCTGCATGAACCGACTGACATAGACGACGGCGAATGCAAGGTCCGGCCGGGTGTGGACGAGGTAGCGTAGGCTCCCGATGATCTGCCAGTATTGTATGGCGTCCACCTCCTCAACCATGCTGTCAGCCTTTTCTCTATTGGAGTTTGGGATGGATTGCAACCGGTGAGGCCAACCAAGTCGACGATGCGCCGGGCGTAGGAGGTCTAGCGGAGAGAGATGCCGGAGTCGTCCTAGTGGACCTCGATCCCCAGATAGAAGGAGAGGAGCCCAAGATCACTCATCTAGAAGATGACCTTCATCTCGGCCTTGACTGCCTCCACCTCTTCTTCCTTGGTGCCGGTGATCACCAAGTTGTCGACGAGTAGTGTAGAGCTTCCTCTGCACCGCCGGTAGACCGTGCCCTCATGTGCGCTCTGCTGGAAACCTATCTTCTTCAGTGCGGTGTCCCGCTTGGCGTTCGAGGCCCGTGGGGTGCAGCCGTAGAGTGCTTTGCGTAGGCGGAGAACCTTGTTCTCTTTGCCGATGATGACGAATCCTGGCGGCTGGCGGATGTAAACCTCCTCCTTCAAGTCACCATTGCGGAAGGCGGACTTGACATCCATGTGGTGGACACACCATCCTTCTTGAGCTGCTAGCGCGAGGAGGACGCAGACTGATTCCATTCGCGCGACCGGCGCGAACGCATCGTCGAAGTCGACTCCTTGCTGGACGAACCTGCGCCACCAGACATGCCTTTTGCTTGATCACGGCCCCGGCCTCATCCCTCTTGAGCTTGAAGACCCATTTGAGGGTGATGGTGCTGTGGCCGGTAGAAAGATCAGCCAGCTCCTAGGTCTTGTTCCGCTAGACGACGTCATCTCTTGCTGCATTGCAGCGCGCAAGGTAGCGTCACCCTCTGCTTCAGCGAAGGAGCACGACTCGCTGTCAGCCCCGATGTCGTGCCCCACGAACCTAGGGAATGGCAAATTGCCGAGGATGTTGTCCATGGTGCAGTAGCGTAGGGGTTGGCCATCGCGGTGGGCATCGACGCGGTCTTCGTCATTGGACAATGGCATGGCAAACGACACCGTGTCATCGTGGACCAGTGCTGATGAAGCCGATCTTGGAGGCATGGATGCCAGAGCCAGGGATTGGGCCATTGCCGACGGTGTAGGTGCAGGAGACCTCGCCGGTGTTGGTGGTGAACCAGGAGCTAGGGGAGACTAGGATGGAGATGGAGAGCCACCAACTCCCCCAGCTGCTTCAACGTCTATGTACTCGACAGTGAAGTCACAACCAATTCGTCATCCACCGCCTTGCTCCACGCCCAGCCGCGCCCTTAGTCGAAAACGTCGTCGCATGCCAAGTGCACGCGCTGTGTCGCCGGGTCGAGGACGTATAGGCCTTGGCGCCTTCGGCGTAGCCAATGAAGACCCCTGGTGAACTTCGATCTTCGACGTTGTTGAGCTCCTTGACTAACGTCAGGTAGCTGAAGACCCTTAGGTAGCTAACTGCGGGCTTGCGCTCATGCCAGGCCTCGTAGGGCGTCTTGCCGTCGAGTGCCTTGGTCAGTGATCGGTTGAGCAGGTGCATAGCGGTCATCGCGGCCATGCCGCGCTGCTTGAGAGCACGCGCCGCGGCCACCACGGTCTCATTGCGGCGCTTGATGATGTCGTATCGCTGCGGGGAGTAGGGCGTGAAGCAGTGGCGCTGGATGCCCTCATCGGCGTAGTACGTCGCGAACTCGGCCGTCGTGAATTTCGCTGCCATTGTTCGTGCGCAGCACTCAAAGCTTGTGGCCACACTCCTTCATGGTTGCTTGGTGGCGCTTGATGGCATCTGCCGCTGCCACTTTGGTGTCGAGCAGCACCGCCCACATGTAGCGGGAGACATTGTCAACGAGGAGGCGGAAGTAGCATTGTCCTCTAGGTGTGGCCGGATTCACTGGACCATAGAGGCCACCATGCACAAGCTCAAACTTTTCCTTGGTGCGATAGCTGGCTTGGTGCTTCGTCACCACACAAGTGTCGCAGAGCTGGTTGACGTGCGGCATGCCCAGTACCATCTCTCCCTTGCTGAGCTGCCTCAGGGCATCGAAGTGAAGATGCCCGAAGTGCTCATGCCAGCGGCATGCCTCATCATCCCGGCGCGCGGCAAGACAAAGGGGTTGCACCACCTGCACATGAAGCACGTAAAGGCGGTTGCTCCCTCGGTTCACCTTGGTGAGAAGGCGCGTCGGCTTCTATCCCAGATGCGCAGCACACCGTCCTCAATCTCCAAGCGCGAACCATTCTTGTCCAGCTGCCCTACGCTGATAATGTTCCTCAAGGCGGGGATGTAGTAGACACCGGTGAGAAGCTGATGCTCCCCCATCTTGGCCTTGAAGATGATGGAGCCGACGCCCTTGATCTCAATGGCAGAGGCGTCACTGAATTTGATGGAGCCTCACAAGCCGGAGTCCAAGTCGGAGAAGAACTCATGCCTCCCGGTCATGTGGTGTGTAGTGCAGGTGTCGAGGTACCAACCGTCGATCTTGTCATTGCTGGACCTGTTGCGGAGGAAGACACATGTGCGCGGCTTGTCGAGGTGGAGTAGGGCGGAGCTAGGTGACGCGGTATGGGAATAATTTGAACTTTTCTCCCCCTCCTCTGGGCCTGTCCACCGCTTCGGAGGCAGCCAGCAGTCCTTGGCCCAATGGCTGGTCTTGCCGCGGTTGAGGCAGGTATCATCCCGGCGGCGCCTCCATCAGTTAAGCCACCCTGCGCCCGGGGTGCCTTGTCCTCCTTGCGCGGTCGACGACACCGCCCATTAGATGATGCTGACGAGCTGGAAGCCTCCACCTTTCTCGTCTCCTTCTGGCGGGCGAGCCACTGCTAGGCCACCCAGTCACCTGGATGGTGAGAGCTCGGAGAAGTCCAGGAGCGTCCATTGCAAGGGCGATCCGAGAATACTTCTCGGGAATTACGTGGAGAAGCTTCTCGACCGCCTTATCCTCAAGACTTATGCTTTCAGCCACTACTACTTCAGAGATTGTATGGCTTCGATGGTTATTAGCTGACTTTGGGATTTCTTGTGAAGCAGCCACACCTCTTCTACATGATAACACAGGAGCCATACAGATTGCCAATGATCCTGTAAAGCATCAACTTACAAAGCATATCGGTGTTGATTCATTCTTTACTCGATATCATTGCCATCAATACACTATATGTGCCCCTCAGAACTTCATTTGGCTGACTTCTTCACTAAAGCACAAACTTGAGAGCAGCATCAGCTTCACTTGCTCAAACTCAATGCTTCAGATCATTTGCTTCCTCGAGTTTGAAAGAGGGGGAGGGGGGGTTAAGTGTATGAAGGCCCATCCAGTATTGGCCCATCTCTCTCTCTCTCTCTCTCTCTCTCTCTCTCTCTCTCTCTCTCTCTCTCTCTCTCTCCATCTCCACTCTGGAGTGTTTGTCTTCTCAAATCCTAAGGTATGTAACAGTTGAAAGAAAGTAGAGAATGGACATGTCTCGGTGGTAGATTTAGCTAGTTCCTCAATGCTATCGTTAATAACTGACTACACACTTGATTATTTTTTAGGGCAGTAGCTGATACATAGTTGCCTTTCTTATTTTGAATTTCCTTATATGACATGCTCACATTTTCTGCCAGGGCTCTTATGCGGTTCCACAGCATGAAGATGGAGGAGATAAATAAAATAATCAAGGAACTGTGGCAGCAGACATACAGAGGCCAGGATATTGATTACATAAGCATAAATTCTGATTCTGAGGGTGCTGGCACTCGATCATACAGCTACCGCGTATGTTGAGCTAGTTATTCCTAGAGTAAAATCACTTTCGTGAATTTGTTTTTCTGAGTCCTGCGCAATCTTTTGGTTGTTATGCAAACGGGTGATGCTGAGCTGGAAATGCGAGGGCGTGCAGTGCTGGTCAGAAGGTAAAATATTCTGTCTTCACGGACTTCAACTGTGCAGCATATGTTATGTGGTCATATTTTAATCAAAAGGATTTGCTGAATATTTCTGAAGCTAACAGAGCCAGATCTTGACAATGTTTTTTGAGCGGAAAATACAGCAGGGAGGCTCCAAGTGTATTTTCTCCCTTTGAGGGGAATTTCTAGGAGCCCCAGGTTGCTTATAATTTCATTGAATATCATAATGTCATTCATATTGCCTCCACTTTTGTTTCTGTCACTTAGGGATATGTAGAAATTGAAGTCACCCATTATCATCCAATTGACAGTATCATCAATTTGAAGGTTATTAAGCCAGAGAACAAAATCATCCCTATCAGGGCCTTGACAGGGTCCATAAACACTGGTAAGAAACCAGTGATGACCATTATGTAAGGAAGAGAACTTGATTGTGATGGAGAATTTGTTACTCTCAATGATATCTCCATTAAAGAGGGAGCTATTCCATCCCATAATAATGCCTCCAGAATTTCCAACAGAGGGAGAGAAAGCAAACTTGTTGAAACGCTTTGGAGTCTGCTTTTTGATAAAAGTATGGTCAAAATGGTCTCTCTTAGTCTCTTGAATACAGTAAATTACACAAGCGCTTTCATCAATTTTTTCTTTTACAGCATTACACTTGTCTTCAAAGTTGATTCCTCTGATGTTCCAATTAAGTATGTTCCAGCTCCTATTGAAACTATTGTTTGGACTATTATCATTTATTGTGTTATCCATAAAAACAAGTGTAGGTGCAGCAACCATCTCTTATCCCAAAGGAAAAAAGATGAGAAACAGAGCAGCAAAAAGACTGAAACTGAGCACTTACGATTTTCTGAATGTTGTGAGCCACAAGCAAATCAGAGGGAAGTGAACCAGGGGACCAATCCCAGAAATTAGCAAGCACAATAAAAAGAAACCAAGCCAATACTGCCAACATGAAGGTGCAGGAATCACAAAAGGTTCTGTGACCAACTTAACAGGTTCAGATAGAATTTAGTTCAATATTCAAAGACAGGGCATTCCCTGACAAAAGAGAAACTAAAAGGCCGACACCTCATTGGTGCACTTCTTCAAGCTGCAAATCTTCTCCTCCATCCTCTTGAGGCCTAGAAGCAAGGAGCAGTTCAGTTGACACCTCCAAAGGAGCGATGCCGCAGGACTCAATGGCCAACTTCTGTATCTCCGCAATGGGTATTTGAGGGAAGATAGTGCCCATATTAGTAAATTTAGCAATGGTTGAAATGTTGGGGAAATCAGAGGCTTGGCAAGTAGGTGAGAGCAGAATGTTACCCAACAGATCAGACTGAGGCTTGATCTTTTTGTTCTTGTTCTTATTCTTGTTCTTGTTTCTGGTGGGAGCCTTCTTCAGGGAGATACTAGCAGGTTTGTGTCCGTCTAGCTTCTTTATGAGTCTTGGACTCCTAAGCTTCATAGTGGTGGTGGGAGTAATACATTTTCTCTTCTTTGTTGCAGATATGCTTCTCTTGCTTTTATCAGAGCTGTTTAACTGAGACACAGTAGCAAATTCCTTGTTCTTGAACCTTCTTCTGTAATATACCCTAGTGATTGGATTACCTTTGTCCAGGGAATAAGCATAAGGAGCTGGCATGTTTGGGTGGATCTGAGCACCACCAAGGTCTAGTAACATTTGCTGTGGGTGAAACTGAGTATCATCAGGGTTTTGTTGCATAAGTAGATTACTTATGGGAGGGCTGAGCGGAGGAGCATCACACTGATCTGGGATATTAACAGCAATACTGAGAGATGTAATCGCAAGAGCAGTCAAATAAATGTGAATCAGGGAGTTTGGAATGCTGAGACTACCCGTTATCTTGGAACAGCCAGCCTCACTTTGAGTGGCAATCAGTTGCTTGAGCCCATCTGCCAGAAATTTTGAGATAGCTACCTTCTGCTCAGTGTCTTTCTGTGTCTCTGGAGGAACAGTAACCCGCTGTTGTTTGGCTTGCAGCTGCTCTTGATTAGTTTCATCTTGGTCAGTCCCCTGAGAGTTTAGAACCCTTCCCTGGGCTTCAATGGTGACTTCTTTGTTTGCCCCCTGCGCAGGCTGCAAAATGGGGGCAGAGAAGGATGAGGTAGCCTCACTAATGACAGCAGAATTCTGATCTTCCTCTACGGCCCCTTGATTTTGATGTGCTTCAATCAACTGGTCAATAATCTGATCTGCCATCTCAACTATGTTGTTGATTTCCCCAGGAAATACTGGCTCCTCGAAAGGATGAGGGTTGCCATTGTGAGCAGGTGGTTCTTCCTCATCAGTGGGATGAGCATTTGTTAACTCTGAATTAAAGATGTACACAGGAACAGTCCAAGACCGACCCGCGCCATTAAGCTCTTTACCATGCTTGATCACTAGACTGCGAGGGACCTCCAGAGGGTTATCAATCATCACTTTGACCAGAACACGCACTCGAGAATGGTCACTGGAATTCCAGAACAGGAGCTGCCCAAAGACACTGCAAACTTGCTTCAGGATCAGAGGATCCTTAAAATCCAGTGGATAGCCCAGCAGCAATAACCAGCTCTTTCTAGTGTATGGAGAGTTGCACACATTCATTGGGGTCTCATCATGCTTAACGAAACGAACTTCATGACCACCTATCCAATGCGGACTTGTAACTACAAGTGTATAGCGCTGACAAGGATCGCGTAGCTGATAGATTCCCACACCATGCGGATGCGGCGCGAAGTAGAGGACATTCTTCCGTACCTCAATTTCTATGTAGTCCCTGGTGAGATACATGAGCTGGAGCTGCTGCGGGGGTGAGCTGGGCTTCAGTGATCGCGATGGTATAATCTTCATGTCTCTTGACAATCCCTCCAGAGACAGACGGTTCTTGCTTCTCTTATAATCATACTAGCACTTGCAGAAACTTTCTGTCTGAACTGCGGCATATTGGCTTTGGATGAGCCAACTACGAATCTAGATGGTCCAAATGCGGAGAGCCTTGCTGCTGCTCTGTTGAGGTACTCCTTTAGGCAACAATATCTCACTGTCACTAATTTACCATCAGGTTGAGTTTCTAACAGAATGTATATCTCTCGCTCAGAATAATGGAAGCCAGGAAAGGGCAGGAGAACTTACAGTTGATTGTAATCACTCATGACGAGATTTGCCCATCTTATTGGTCAAAGGCAGCTTGCTGAGAAGTACTATCGCGTCTCCAAGGATGAAAAGTAAGTAGTGCTTTCGCTGTTTTGGATCCATCGGGATGTCGTTTGGCGACTGAACCTACTACTTCAATAAATAATCTTAACAAATACTTGATCTGGAAACATACAAATACTGATTCACGTTTGACCAAACCATGCAGCCAGCACAGCATAATTGAATCCCAAGAGATATTTGACTGAAGGTGGTTCTTGGAGGCTGTATGTAGCACACATTTTCCAGTCGAATTCAGTTAATTAGTGCCAAGTATTGGTGCCAAAGCAATAGAGAGCTTTAGGGTGTGACTGAGAATTGTTATTCTGGCTGCGTTACCTCAGTTACGTGTACCCTGTCCTTCGTCGCTGTATATAATATAATTAATTAATGAAGCCAGAGGATGGAATGTATGCACTGATGAGCGCTGCTGCTTACATGTTCCACGACATCAATGAATGTAGTATATCTCAATCTAGCAGCCGCTTTTCCTTCACATGTCAAGATACAAAATCGTTACGGTTTCATTTGGTTTTGAATGTACCTACGAGTGATACAACGGCATGTTTCTACGTCTGTCTAGTCATTTGCGTATACGACCATGAGTTTGAGCCGTTGGATTCGTTTGTGACATTCCTTGTAACGGTGCTCGATCTGTTGCAAGTTGCAACTGTGATATGCAGTAAGGCTGCAGGAATAGCCAGAACAACTGTCATATGTTCGGATGTGTAACTCGAAGAGTACGCCGTTAATCAATCAAACATATGTATAGGATTCGGAAGTTACAACTTTGGCATATCCGACAACGACAAGGCGCGCAGGCGGACACGTACACACGTCCAATAGCACCAAGAAACGAAGGGAAGGGAAATGTGTATAATCCAAGAATGATAATGCTTCGTCACGGCCGTTCGGCCCCATCCAGACACCCGTGTGACTCACTCTAACCACCGTGGTCATTCACTTGACCACTCATCTTACTCCTCCATCCCACCCCACGCAACTCACTCCTCAAAAAAAAAAACGGCTCGGTCCACTCCGTTGGCCGCCGCGGCCATCCCCGCGTGCGCCCGGCCGCCTCAAGCCGCCACCGCGCGACCCCATCCTGCGCCGGCCGCCTCACGCCACCACCACGCGCACCCATCCTGTGCCGCCCCACGCCCACTCCGCCTCCGCGCGACCATCCACTTCGTCTCCGGCCAGACATCCACTTGGCCTTCACGCGCCCCACTCCACCTCCGCATGGCCATGGCGTGCACCGCCATCACCACCCCGGCACCACCAGGAGAAAGGTCGTCGCTGGCCGGGACATTGTTTCCCGCGGTCGGCCGAAGACACCACGACAGGGAGGATCCGTATGTTGCAAATGCATGTTTAGTGTTTCAGACGTTACAGAAGTATGTTGCAATTGTTTCATCTTGATGTTACAAAAGTAGATCGGGGGATGTTGCACATGTTGCAAGTGTTTCAAAGGCATGTTGCAAGCATTTGTTCAAAATGTTTCACCTGTTTCTAGACGTATGTTGCAATCGTTCTGATCTGTATGTTTTATATGCTTCACACAAATATTGCAATAATATGTTCCAAATGTTTTAGTTGTTTCAGTTTTATGTTGCAGCAAGTTGTTCCATGTTGCAAGTTGCAAGTGTTTTATTCGAGCGCTTTTATTGCACATGTTGCATACGTTGCAAGTGTTTCAGAGGTATGTTGCAAGCATTTGTTCAAAATGTTTCACCTGTTTCTAAATGTATGTTGCAATCGTTCCAATCTGGATGTTTCATATGCTTCACACAATATTGCAATAATATGTTTTAAATGTTTCAGTTGTTTCAGTCTTACGTTGCCATGTTGCAAGTTGCAAGTGTTTTATTCGAGCGTTTTATGTTATTCAACCGGGGGCGAGCCGGGGGCGCTGTGGTCAGGGGGGCGCTGGGGCGTGCTCGTCACGCGCGTGGCGCGGTGCGAAGGTGGACGCGCTGGGCTGCGAGGCAAACTGGGGGCGCGCGACGTGCCGAAGGGTTAACCAGGGGCAGATCCAAAGAATTGAGTCATCGATGTCATAGTGTAATAATCTTACTAAAATCAAAGGATCATCTCTTGCACAACCATTGTTTACAAGGTAATTTGTCCAAGTTCATGCTTGAACTGTGGCTCCACCCCTGGGGCTAGCGGATTGGGACGCTGGGGGCTGGTGGACGGGGGTGCTGCGTATGGGCGTCCGAACACGCGCAGTGCGCCGGACGTCCGGACGTCCAGACACTACTATCCAGCTTATTTTTTTAGCCGAAACGTGTTTTTCTCTCACAGTAAATCAGCCGAAACAGTGTTTCGGCTTGTTTTTTCAGCGAAGCGAATTGGACCATGAAGGGAAGGGAAAGGTGTATAATCGATCTCAGTCCATAGTGAGCGAGTTCTTGTGGAGGGAGGTTAATGCCTTGGACTCCTTAGTAATGCGGCCCATGGGAAATAAAGCTCTAATACATACTGCAATGAAAAATTTCGAGCACCAAGTTTATATTCGTTTCTATTGTATATTCTTTGCGTCATACTCTATGCATCAATTCCGATCATCGAGGCCAAGATACTTGTGACCAATTAAGTGTGACTATCTCCGACGTGAATACCATTACAAATACATGTGAGTCATGACATTTGTATTCATCAATCACTAAAATCCTAAGTCACCAAATTAGAGCCCAGATGCTTTCGACAACACTTTCACACAACCACGGTAAGCCGACACTTTGTGTTACGCGGGAAGAGCTCACATCGTAACAATCCATCCGTAGATGTAGAGAGTCAGCCTCGATAGTGGCAGCCTTATGTAGAATTCGACTACGAAAAAAAAATCAAGAAAGTGCTATACTTTTTTACGAGGAACTCCATATCGGCAAAATCATATATGGAAACGATACTTAATCCCTCAAGATTCATAAATAACACACCTTGACAACTCATGCAAAATATATACTTTTCTTTTCTATTGGAACACGGTCATATTTACTGTTAATAGAGGGAGGAATATTCACTACCACAGATTCAATTTTTAGCAATGTCTCATTGAGTAGAGGCGGTTCAATCTACAGCCGTCTTTACAAAACGGTTCGAACCAGACCGCCTCTAGAAATGCATTTGTAGAGGCCGCCAATGGCTAGATCTAGAGCCACCTCTAAAAATTGACTTATAGAGGCGGCTAGATCTAGAGCCGTCTCTAAAAATAGGTGCAACATAATAAAATTCAAAATTTTTCGAACGACCTCAGATGGATAAACGATCAAAATCAAAATTGTAGATCTCGAAAGTTAATATGACTTTGTAGTTGACAACTTTGTTATTTAAAATCATCTATTCAAAAAAATTATATTTGAGTTTCTCACATTTGAAATTCACATTTTTCAAACGACGTCCTTAGATGGAGAAACAACCAACTTTGCAGTTGAAAACTTCTTTATTTGAATTCGTTTAATGTCCCAAATACTCATTTCAAAACAGAATAAAGATAATACGAGAAAGAATATCTCATATGGACACATAGATGACTTATGAGTAGAGTGGTTAGAGGAGATATGCGTGAAGGTTACAGGTCGTGGGTTTGATCCCCCGTGGGCTGACTTGTGATGGTGCGTGTGCGGCTACCTAGCGGGCTCTCCCTGGATTTTTGTGTTATTTTTAGGTCTTTAGGATTTCTGGAACCGTTGATCAACTCGTTGATTTGTAGAGACAGAAAAATAGAGGCTTCCTAGCCACCTCTACAAATACTCCTAGCAGTAGTGATCTCTATGATCATTTAGGGCATGTTTGATTCATGTCCCCAAGCATCAATCTGCACCCTAGGTGATTGAAATCGGATGCCTTGGCGTGGGAGGCAATCTTGATTGGTGTTAAAGCAAACAACTCCTTACTCTCTCTTGAGACAGTATGAGTTTTAGTGAAATAACCAAAGACAAAATCTGAAGTGATTTGTAAAACCAAAGACTATTATGGTTATCTCTCAAATAAAACAATAACGCTTTAGTGATTTGTAAAAAACTTGTCTTTGGTTATTTCTCGATGCAACCTCTCAAAAAGAAATTCTTGATGCAAAATCTGAAGTGTATAGAAAATAGCACCTAACAAGGGTTATATGTGATTTTTGTGGTTGATTGACAACACGATCAAATAGAATAATGTGGTTTGTTATTATACAAGGTTTGTAGTTCATTTGGATGCAAAGATGGCTCGGACAAATTATACAGAGGCTCACCAACCGCCCCTACAGTACTCTAGTGCTCTGCTACAGTATTTAAAGGCATCGTGAGGATCATGTGATCAACACCTCAAGGAAGACCAATGGACATTATTGAAGATCTTAGAAGACCTGCATGAAGTCCAAGACGTGAAGAACAGAGCTCAGTGCAGGCTGATTGCATGCACCAGAACCCTCCGATGTGACCAAGAGAAGAGCATTGAAAGAGAACATGCAGACCAAGTATGAGACAACTGCGGTTGATTGTGCACCAAAACCCTCTGGTGGCACCAAAGATTAACTCCAGAGAGGTTCAGCACAACGAAGGTGGAGGTGATGAAGGCACCGAAACTCTCTAGTGCATAGCACTGTGATGCAGGGGGCTTTTCCGATATTTTCATCATAGGATCGAGGGGGATAACTTGACCCATGCAACTTGATGAACCGATGGCACCAACAACTACTCTAGGCAGCCACCCATGACAAATGATTTCACCCAACCACATATAATGGATCAATGTCTATCTAAACTACACAAAGGTAAAGACAAGCTCTTGCAAATCATCACAAGGATACACAAGAACAAATGGAAGAGAAAACTTTCAATCCTCAAAGGAGCAGCTATGGCACAACCCTAAGGACAAGAGCACTTAGCTTCTTTATTTTTCTGAGTTCAATTCGTGGTTAGGATTCTAGGGAGGAGTGGGGGTGCTATTTATACTAGGAACATTCCTCCTAGCCAAGCTAAATGGGTTGGTTTTGGCCAAGGTTCACTAAAACAGGCATACCTCAGCCTACACAGCTCCAATGGACGTGTTGTCAGTTGCATATGAAAGTATACTTCACCATTTTCCATCCATATATAACAGCTGGGTTGGAACCACCAATAATTGTATAGAATTCACCATGAATTTGGAAGTCAGAATCTGAACAGCAACATGTCATCCTCAACTTGTTTTCTTTGAATGCTGAGTGGCCTATCCGTCCATGGCATATTCTTCAAACCCGAGGACAAGCATTGCACCTCTATTAGGTAGTAAATCATTCTTAGTATATGCATGCTCATGAATAAAGAGTGAATTCACCTCATGTTGTAGTCGCTTCGTTCTCGCTTGAGTTATTGGCCCCTCGTAGACATTGTTGGCTTGTTCAACACATGGTTGTGTAGTGCAACGAGAGTCATGATCGTCTTCAACATTGGTTAGTGGACTATCATGAGGAATGTCCTCATCATCCTCCTATTCTTGAGGAGTAGACCTCTACTTTGATCCCTTCGGGCCAAAGAAAGAAGACAAATCAACATTGCTCATAGCATAATCATTCCCTAGAAGTTCTATCTCGTATGCATTGTCATTTCTAGTCTTATGACCCATAACAAATTACCTTTATTAGAAAGTTATTTAACTGAAAATTCCACGCAAATGACCCATCTTATTTTACTTGTGGGACATGGGACGTAGAAAAGAAATGAGTTTGAGTAGGTTAGCTTACTCTCTCCTACACAGTGTTTTAAAAGTTGTTGCTACAACACCGTTGTACTAAATAATGGGCTATAGTGGTGCTATAATGGCTGAGCAGGCCTCTCTGCTAAATACCATACACTACTACAGATTGATTTATCATTATTGTCACTTTCACTGCCGTAGCGATAGAAGCGACGGTGTGATACTTCCACTGTCGGTTAGAACGATAGAGAGGCCTCCTGGGAATGAAACCGACAGTTTAGACTTCTCCCACCGATGTGTTAACAATAGATGCGACAGTGGTATTGGGGTTGCATTTGCTCCGTCGCATGAAAAGTTGGGTCGACTGAGATACGCATTTTGGCTGACGGCCCTAAACTAGCGTTTGGTCAAGCGGCGGTAAATTCAGCATGAGTGTTGAATTGCCTCAACTTCCAAGGCCGTCAAATCACTATTACTTCTGTCGCCTAAAGCCTAAGAGCCGTACCTACTGCTCTGCATATACTTCAAGCCCGATGCCCTCTAAAACCACTCCTCTTCTTTATCCATCATCCCCTTCTCTTCCAATCTACAAAGAAAATGTCGGACAACCCCATCAAATTTTCAAGCAGACCATCGTCCAACGAGGATGACTTGCTTGCCCACCACTCTTTCGAGGAGGACATCTCCTCCGATGAGTGGATGTTGTCTGATTATAGTCCTCTATGGAGCTCCGAGGAGGACCCAGAGGATGAGGAGGACAAGGACGACGCCGACGCTGATGCCAAAAATGACGACGACGATGACTCCGACTCCAACTTTGCCTCGCCTCCTCCCAAGCGAGCGAGGCGATATATTTAGATTAAGTGGTTTATAGTTAATATAAGTAGTTTTAATTGTTTAGGTTAGTTATTATGCTTCCGAACGAGTACAATCATATAGTCGTCCAAATTATATCTATATGTTAGATATATATAATGAATCAATGAAAAAAATCTATTCGCACAGATTTGATCTCTTCAATGCCACCTTTTTATATGAAATGCAAAACAAGTTCTTTCCAATACTACTTCCAAAATGCCAGTGCACGGATTTGATCTCTCAGTGAATATTTTTTTATTTTCTGTATATTTGTGAATGAAAAGGCAAAAAACAGTCATGTATGGTTGCGGTTGTTTCTAGGAGAATCTAAAAGCAGTTTAATCGCTGACAATCGTCGTATTATAGTGTTGGATTAGCATAACAATGGTTGGCTTAATACGAACACAATTTTACTTATCCCGTGCCGTCCGTTCTCGCTGCTGATCAATGTGGCAACAAACCTAGAAGTGCCCGACCCATTCCCAACTCCCCTCGGGTCCTGTCGGCGCCTTGGCGGTGATTCGACCAACTAAAAAACCCTAATACGAATCCATTAGTTCTCCCCACCCATTGCTTCATCTTCATTTTGACCCGTCGCATGTACTTGCCCTAGCTCGAGCACCTTGCATTGTTGTCGTGGACAACGACCCATGAAGGTTAGATGGATTCGATCAACCCCCCTGTTTGTATTTGGTTCCAATTGGTTTTGGGTTCGGTATCAGTTTTGTTCATATTAGGAATTTCTTCATTGCAACAGATGTCTTACTTCAGAGGAAGCCATTTCAATGCGAGCAACCTTACGTTTTGGCAGCTAGGGGTGGCACCAGGACTCCAGATGATGTTGTTTGCTATTTGGGGACGGAGCATTCACCCGGACTAACTATTGATTGTTGAAGCCGCTATTCGTCACCTTATTAGACCACAAAATTTGACAAGAATCATTCAAGACCTGTTTATGGAGAGATTTTTATGCTTTGCAGGACTAGACAGGAAGTAGACATACTTTATAGATACAATGTGTCTGTGGACGGAGATGCTATCATCTTCGCTACGGTTCACTACCTCTACCTTTCGGGACCGCATCAACCAATTGAGTACCTTAGCAACTGTCTACCCATCCGACATTAAGTCATAGAATTTGTGAAACTTTTCTGTTAATGAAGTTTATATGTACTGATAAAACCTCTAGATTAGTATGTATGAGTACTGCATAATTGTTGAACTATTACTTCGGTTGAACTGTTAATTGAATCAGTTAGTCTTGATTGTGGTCCACGTGTAAACCTCTATGTAAGCACAGAGGATCCAAAACATGCCTTCTTCTATAGGCGGATAGTACCTTGAACCACCAGTGACACAACATTTCATCTTGGCGGGAGTGTGAGGGTTTTCAAGGACATTTTGGCACTTTGGCCGGAGGCAAAAGCGTAGACAAAAGATCTGGACCGACCTCTTCACTCAGAATGTGCAACACTTTAAACCCTGACTACTCCATGGCTGCATCTAGCTCCAACTCCTCCTAGTGGTCGGCACCATCCTAGGGCGCCGTCATGAGAAGAACAACGGCTTCCAGCGGAGGACGCTACAACAGGAGGGGCCACCCAACCCGTGTTGTGTCGAGAACCACCGCTACACATACCAGCCACCACTTTTGTGTCGCTGTGGTTTGAAGACGCCTCGGTGATTTTGTAGAGTGATGGAAACCCAGGACGTCGGTACCACAGATGTTGTAGGGCAAATAATGTAACTCGTTTTCTTTCTTGTTCATTCTGTTTTCGTAATGCAAATGCTAAAATCCCGCTGTACTTATGGTAATTTGGTTTTTTCGTAGCCTGTCTTAGATTATGGGTTCTATGAGTGGTACGATCCCCTATATGGAAGATATCTGAGGACTTTGATTTTGGATTTACGTAACAAGATTTGGGAGCTGAAGGCGGAGGCCAATGTTAGAACAAATGAAGAACATCTACAGGAGGAGGAAGAGATTATGCCACAGATTGAAGAAATGGCCAGGGTTCCAGTGAAGATGATGGTAGATTTTGTACCTTTGAGAAAGAAATATGCTTCCTATTCTTCTTTCATCTATTTTGTACTTACCTTAGTTCTTGGCATGTTCATTGGCAAGTTGCTTAGTTCACTGCAATAGATTCAAGTATCAATTTATGTATCGGACTGAAATCTGTCACTTTTGTACAACTATTGTTGAACTAAATGCAAGGTGATTAACCAGGTGTTCAATTTATTGAACTGTAAATGCTAGTACATCCAAGTATCATTTGATGTGTCGGACTAAAATCTGTCACTATTGTACAACTATTATTGAACTAAATGCAAGGTGATTAACCAGGTGTTCAATTTATTGAACTATAAATGATAGTAGATCCAAGTATCAATTGATATATTGGAGGATCCTACTTTCCTAGACACTGGGCCCTAGTACAGGGACAACCAACTTATTGAACTATATATACACTCTCCTACGGTCCTATCACACCTTCCTCCCATCCATTCCCCACTCTGCTCCCTTGCTCTGCTTTACCCTGCTAGCGTCGGACGAAAGGCAACCTCTCACGTGCTCACTGCTCCTTCACCTCCAACCTCGCCGGCGCACAAATCTTCAGCGTGTCGTCCCTGCAATCGCCACTTCACCAGCATCACTGGTGAACGGCCCTCCTTGTCCTTCTTACCCTTCCCCCTTCAAAAAGTCCTAGTCTTAGATTGTTGTAGCGACCTTGTCCTTTGCTGGTGTGCTGGGCCTGATGGATTATGTCGCTATGTTGTCTGCAATCCGATGACCCACAAATGGCATGTACTGTTGCGTAGCATCCGTTCTGTTGGTCAGGCTCGCTTAGGTTTTGACCCAACGTCCTCGCACTTCCATGTGATTGAATTTGTTGAGATGGAGGGTGTGTGCGTAGGTGTGGAGATCTATTCATCTAAACTGCAGCATGGATCTTTAAGGAATCTAATTGGGTGAGGGTATTGTTCTACGTTCAAAATCAAGAAGTGTTTTTCTTAATGGTTTTATGCACATGCTTGAGTACTCTACGATAGTTGATGTAGATATGGAGGGAAAGACATGGAAGACAATTCGTAAACCAGGTGGTGCTGAAATGTCCATCCATCAAGCTCAAAGTCACCTATGTGTGTATTATTGTTAGCATTTCTTAGCGTCACTACCAAGGTTGGAGATAGAATCCATCCCCAGCAATGGCACTAGAAATGCCTGTTGGTATTTGTTAGCACCATCACTAAGATTTAGTAAACCTTAGCAACGCTGCCAAGAAACACCAATTACGATAGTTCTTAACGATTATAGAAACAATATCCGTAAGCGCACAGATCTATCATTGTAGCATTTCACCCGGAAGTATTCAGGGTATCATTATTTATATTTTCCCAAAGAAAGGCAAGGTGTAAGAGTCTAGCATGGATATGAACAAGATTACGTACTTGCATAGTGAACCAATAGTCTATGACAGAGGTAAATATGGTATTTCAGGGATAGCAGACACATATCTGGGCCAACCTCAAGGATAAAAGGAAAAAACAAAGAATAAAAGAATGTTCTTAAGTAGAGCAGGCATGTTCTAATATAGCTGTGCAAAGAACAGTTGATGATCATACAAATTACATGGTTAGAGCTAGAACTAAGTATAAGATGGACGGAGAGATCTCCGAGCACTGATCTGCTAGTAAGTGTGAGAGACTTTAAGACTCATACACAATACCCAAACATGAGGGATTACAAGGGACGGACAGGGCTATCACCACCTGCCGCCTACCCCTCAACCATAGAGTATCGTCATATCCAAAGTCTTCCGTGCACCCGGGCACCACGACAGTGTACAAAGAAACTACCCACATCCCCTAGGACTCCAACCTTATGGATCGACAAGCACAGGACATGGGCAAACCCGAAGGAAGAACGACGAACCGCTACCTCGACTTAGCTCTACTTCTAATCATATAAGTTATATGAATGTTTAAGCATAAAGTTCTACATGTTAAGCTCATAACACAGAAACTATATGCTAGTTCATATGTCATGATTATAACATGAAAAGTATACTCTAGTTCTATAGCACTACTATATTGATAATATGAGAGCAAGACTTTGAAAGAAATTCTCATTGTATTCATACCAAGATTTTTCTCTTTCTTCCAAGGAGCCAAGCTCTCCTTGATAGCTCTTGCCTTGCTCCAATACTACTAAAAAGTGTAAAAGTACAAGAAGTGGTAGTGAAGTAGAGCTCAAATGAGGTGTGTGTAGGGAGAGAGCTCCACCCCTCTTCTTATACAAGCTGGAGGTCGGTTTGGCCCTAGTAAATTAAGAAACTACCCTATACCACCTCAGCATGACGCCATGCAATCGCCTGCGGAGGATGAGCCCGGGCCGCGTCACCTGTGGCGGGCGTACCCAGGGTGCGCCCGCACCCTAGCTGGCTCGCCTAGCCACCGCCTTTGCCAGGTGGGCTGGTGGCTGGGCCTAGGCTCCTCCCACGTCGGTGCTCGGCCCAGGTAAGTTGTGTAGATGGGCTTTCTCCTTTTATTCCATTGCGTATTTCTGCATTACGCTTTCTGAATTGCGCCTTTTGTCTTGTTTTCCACTTGTATTCAAATGTATGTCCTGCAAAACATGTTTCTTCCAATACAAGTGGAATATGTTAATAGTAAAAGCATATGTGTCAAAAGTTTGTTTATTTCTCTCGTTTTGGATATAAATTGGCAGTCGGATATGGTCATTAAGGACCACCAACAGCTGTGCTGATTTTTGTAATATGTCTTGGCTTTTAGTGTGGATACTTGAAGACTATGATACTAATAACTGGAGATTAAAGCATGTTGTGGACACATGAATATTAAAGTTGGTTCTGAGCTTTGTGATGAGGAGTACAGAGTGATTATAGTTCACCCAGAATGTAATTTCATTTTCCTTGTTGAGAAGGATAGAACATTGATTACATATGACATGGACCGCAGAAAGGTTCATGTCATCCATGCCCGTGTCATCCGCTTTTGTAGATCAAGAGGGCGTTTCCATATGAATAGGCCTTACTATCTTCCTTATGTTTCCTTATTCATGGAGTCATCAGCAGAGCAGTAAAGATGCATTTCTTGTATTGCGTCGTCACGACAGTCTTTGTTCAGGTAGGGAGTTGTTTTCGTTCTATGTATATATAGATCAATTTTGGCTTGTTAACTAAATAAATGGTATGTTCAATATTCTTAATTATGTTGCTTTGTGCAGGTTGTGGATTAGAGATGAATAAAAGGGGTCCATGGTGCATTGGCTACCAATCCGAAAGATGCACTAATTATATTCATTTTGTCTTGCAAGCAGGAGTGCCACATAGAAGGAGCACAGCTACGTCGTTTCGTTATGTAAGTCTGTATAGATTAGTACCTTTAGTATGCTCCATTTACCGCTTGTGTTAGGACATCAGTTGAGAAAGATGTTATTGTAGCGTCCATTGTTATTGTAAAAAGTACTCTTGTTTGTGAATATGATTTAAGGATGTAATGATTATATATCTGAATGCTTTGTGTTCATGAAGCTATTAAGGGTCCAGCTGAATTAGTAACTAATGTGAAACCGGATAAAATTCTGTCACCGTCGGATGTAAGCGTCGTTCATTGTTTTGTTATCACCACCGTTGCTATATGTATGATGCGGCAGGGATCAAAAGTATATCACCGTCGAATCCTTTAGTAACCCGATACCGACTAAACGGTCATCAAAGGCGGATCGTGGTGCAAGGCGACGATGACTATGTCCTTTGTACTGGCGGATCATACGTTGAAGCGATGGTGGTGTTAACCTCTACATAGGCGTCTCGGCCGTCGAAGCGACAGTGAACCCGCACCGCTGGTCGAAGTACAAGGCAACGAGGCCGGTGACCACTACACAGGCGGTTGATATGCCCACATGACGATTTTTATAGCCTCGACACAGGCGGATTATTTGCCAATGCGGCGGTGTTAGTGTACATCCACAGCCGGGTCATGCTCCAATGCGACGGAAGTAAGAACCTAATCACAGACGGATCATAAGCTGATCGACGGTGCTAGTGTACACCGCAGTTGGTTCCAAATGCGGACGGTGAAGGCTATGACCATCACTGTTAACAGCTTACCAAGGCCAAAATTGAACTGCGATGGGGTTATCACATGGCTGCGAAAGATCCGAGTATAGTAGTGAACTAGTGATAGCCCACTATTTAAAACACTGCTCCTACATGGGCCAAGGCAGGGGTATTTCTGGTGTCCCTAGGAATACCAACTTATTTTGCTAAAGCAAAATATATTTGTATATATAGTTTTGTATTTGATTTGACCAAAATAAAATTTGAGATCCTGAGCAGCCCATCAAACTCCTTTTTCTAGTCATGCGTTCCTGCAGTAGCATGTTGGTCATCCTCATGTATGAGATATAAGTCAGCACTCAGTAGCCTTGTCATAATATAATATATGCTCTAGGTGTTTTTGGAAGCCTTCGTCCACTTCCCAACAAATGTGTTGGTCTGCCGAGCATTCGTTGGTCTTCTATTTTTTTTCAAGGAAAAGAGAGGCTCATTTATTACTCAGAAAAGTTATTACAATCCCGAGCAATAATTTGCTCAATACATGCTGGCACCACCGAATGCCAAGTGGCCGAGTGGCTCGTTCTGAATGCCAGCTGCGCGAGCTCATGGGCAGCGCAATTACTCTCACTTCTCGTGTGGACAACTCTCCACCCGACTAACGTAAAGCACCTCCTCTAAGATAAAGCGAAGCCGAGACCGGTCTTCTATTGGCCGTTGTAGCATCGCACATACCGAACTGCAATCGGTCTCCACAATCACCGGCCCTTGTTGTTGGTCATCTAAATTTGACGATGTGCCGATATTTTTTATCCTGTCGTCTTGGGTGGACGCACCAATATTTGGTGCCAATCCAGATGACCATGCAACCTTTATCTCTGTCTCAATTCTTGCAACCGATCACCATGTTTAGCCCCCATCTACTTAATTCCTTGTCTATATTCAAACCCTAGATTAGGCCTACAGTCGATGTAGTGCGCAAGCGACGGTTAAGAGTATAACAACAACCGGTATTTAAGAATGGAGCGGTCCATCGGCGAGTAGTGCTAGCACCCAACATACTGCAAGACCACGCGCGGCTGGATGACCATGCAATACCCAAGTGTTTTCATGTAGATTCTAATAGAGCTTTGAAAAATGAAGAACAGACCAATAAGCATGAATTATAACTCTTCTCTAAACTGCCAACCAAATATATCCCAGGCAAGGTGGAACTCAAAAATTTTGAAGCTGTTCGGCTGATGGTTTATGCGGCTAATAAGCCAGCTGATGCTGATTTGTTGTGAGAGAAAAATACCGTATCATGGCTGATAAGCCGGTCTGATAAGTTCATGCTGATTTGTGTTTATATCACTTAAAAATAAATTCTGGTGCCGTCACTGCTCTCCTACCCTCATGGGACATGGACATAGGTTGCCTCGGTTAACAAGTAGAAGTTAGTTAACTGAAAATTCCACGAAAATCTTGTTCGACATCCATGACCCGCGGTATGACCCGTAACAAGTAAAGGTAATGTCATTTAGAAAATATAAATTTTACTTGTGGGACATTTGCGTGCACAGAGTCTCTCCTTCCTCATGGGTTTTACTGGGTTAGCTTACTCTCTTTTGTTATCTTATTACTAGTACTTACTCTCTTTTGTTATCTCATTAATATTACTAACTATAGAGACCTTTTTTTTTCAAAGTCTCCATACTAATCCATTTTCAGAAAAATATTACTCACATTTGCCATTGTGAGAATTAAACCCTAAATTTAACATATCTGCCACTGAAAAATAGCCGACAGTAAACGCCCTATATCCTCATCTAAATTGTAGACCTAATGCCATTATTTATGAAAAATAATATTATGTATTAATTATCCTAAATTAGCATGTATGATTAACCAAACATTTCGTAACAAGTTACCTTTACTAGATCTAGATGTTAGTTAACTGAAAATTCCACGATATCTATTTCCAACAGGCTAGCTAAGTCGTATTTTCTGGTGTAGAAGATGTCGATTAACAGAAAATTCTACACGTTCTTTGTCTAGCAAGTAGCAAGTCGTCATTCAGTTGTTAGTGCTAATAGTACATTAGTACCAGAAGACTAGAATTACAGGCTTGATCTTTCCGATATTTGTATCTTGACTTGAGCCGGTGTGAGTTTGGTAGTGTCAACAATACCGTAAATTAGTACGAGAAGACTAAAATTACAGTCTCCCTCCCTCTTTCACTGCCTGCAGCCTAACCAAGTAACCCTCCCTCTTTTTCACTGCCTGTAGCCTAACCAAGTAACAAGCAAGGTTGTGGGACCTTTGTTTTAATATAAAATTCTATTATTTTTATTGCGATGATGTTCGCTCATACGGAAACATGTGCGCCTCGTTATTCAGTGTATTATGTTTCTCTACCTCTCACACTTCTTCACAAACCAGGAAGTGAATACACTTTTTTCAGACAATACTCAAAAGATTGGCCTGAACACACTTCTTTCTGACCCTATGCAGGTTCCAGTTGCGAATAATGTAACAGGAACTAAGGTAAACAGTCTAAGATGAATAAAAATAAAGCACAAGACAAGCAGAAATAAAATAGCCGCCACACGAGAGATCACCATTTATTCGCTCCCAATCTCGGGCGCACACAACTAACATTATCCTTCTAAGTCCTAACCAGGGGGTGTTACAGAACTAGTTCAGCATTATTCCCAGCCACAGCTACAGTTCGTTTTTTGTGGACCATTAATTCCTAGCTACAATTTGTACACAGCTACGTCAAGCAGCCATCAGCTCCTACTTAGTGGAAGATGCTTTCGTCTCGTTCTTCTTCCTCTTCCCCTCCGGCGATGTCCTGCCCCGCTTCACAGGCTTCTCACCAGTTGGTTTCTTTATGGTGTTGGTAGCATGCAGTGTGGCACATAGGCGCAGTGGTATTCTGGTCCTCCGATGAAACGCTCGTACACAGACATATCCTGCAAAAAAACACCAAGCGGTTCTGCCCTGTAAGATTAGACCAGAAAAGATTCCCTAAAAAAAAAAAAAAAAGATTAGACCAGAAAAGGAATCGCATGTCAGGTCTGTGTCAAACAAACCCGTGGGCCGGGTAATTGATCTGCAATACTATGCTTTCATAGCATGCCATTTCTATGTCACAAAGCTCATTTATCTTGCACAGGTTGTTAGATGGATTACATGTTGGATTTTCCGTCTACGATTCTGGGATTTGAACCTATGATCTATGAGCTGAGAGCCTTAAGATGAAGACCAACGACTCAGCCAAAAGAAAAGAAAACCAAGAAACGTTCAGAGCCACTTGATACCTTCCTTGAAGCATTCCTGGATATCTTCCCTTGTTTGACCTGAGGTTGATAAGAATTTAAGTTAAATGACTCATCAACAATCATTTCACGGCTGTCTTTCATGTTTATATTTCACTTATATAATACCTTTTGTGATTGAGTGTATAGATGCACCAAAGTATACAATGCTTCTCTTCAGCATCCCAATACATTCCCTAGGTATAGTTATTGGGTTTCGGCTAGATGAGTAATCTGCAAAAACCTACAAAAGGGTATATTTTTTATGGACTAGTGTTCGACCAATCTGGTATGGTATTTGCTTTGATTATTAAAGGCTATATACCTCATTATCCTGGAAGTAGGTACCATTCAGCGGAAACTTTCCTCTATTTGCTGTCCGACATGGTATCTGCATATTCACATATGCAAATGGTTAAGGAATAACAAAACAAAACAGAGGGGAATGTAACAATTTCAATCAGCAATATCGAGGAAAAATAGTTCAATGGTGAGTTTAGAGAGAGAGAGAGAGAGAGAGAGAGAACATTGTTGTCATTAGAACTATGTAAGAATTTGCATCGATTCTGACTAATTTCATCCAATCCAAAGACAACAAAAAGAAGTGATAAGGAGTTGCCAAAGTTTTTTCAATAATTTTTTTAACGCATTTTTCATTAATTTTAAATCAGAATAAGAATTCTACAGAATTGAAGGGTATGTTTGGATGTAAGAGAACAAAATTTAATATCCTTGGGTTGGTTGGGATGAAAAACGAATTAATTACCCAGCCAACCCCAAGGGATTGGGTTGAAATAAAAACCAGGCCATGGCTGATCCATCAAAGATCAGTAAAGCAGCTGAGTGAAAGTCATAGTGGTTGTGACTCCTAAGTAGAACCTCCAGGTCCTGGGTTCAACTCCCGTAGGAGCGAATTTCAGGATTGGTTAGTCCTGGGTTCAACTCCCGTAGGAGCGAATTTCAGGATTGGTGAGAAATCATAATAGTAGTTGCTCACCAGAACCGTGCCTTTCACTGTGTAGTCATCAGGACAAGAAAGAACCACTAGTAGGTAAGGACATATATCTTCTGGAACTCTGTCTTCGAACTGGTACACAAGCAAATAGGTCACTAGATTAATCAATGTCAGTGTAAAAGAAAAATATAACTCATAATTGTAGTAAAGTTAAGAATCACACAATATAGCACACCTCTTCTAGGATTAGATGATCATCTGGGAGGACGTATCTACAGTAGAAGTTAGAAAAAAAAAACTTAGAGAGGTGCTGCTGATTTCTAAGGACAAAATTATATCAAGAAATCAAAATTACTTACGCGTTGTGTTCTGTCCTAAGACGACCGATATTTTTTAGTTTTTTATTTCGGCCAAAGCTACCCTTTGGATTGATCACAGCCAAGTCCTTTCCACGGTTCGGTGTCCAAGAATTACTGTTCAGCACATGCTTGCTTGAACAAATATTTATTTCAGCATCATACTGTACTCCTTCTGGTGCAAAATCTTCAATATCACATGCATAATAATCTTCGTAAGAATCTTCTTGCACATTAGGTGTTCTGTTGTATTCATATTCTGGGCTTGGTGGCATCTCAATAATTGGCTCGCAGTTATGGATGGGTGGTGTTTCAGTAGTGCTGCTTATTGCAATTTGATACTGATACATTTGTTGAGAACTTGTGCAACTCCCAGAAGCAACCATGCTTGCTTGTTGTTCTCGTTCATGTTCATGCTTCTCTGGAAGAGGAAGCGGCTTTCTGAAAACAAGAAGAATCTTTCCAACTCAGCAATACAAGCCACAATAATACTGGTTTGAGTTAGGCGAATAGAGGAAGAAATTAATTGTTTTAAAACTAAGGGTTAAGACGGAAAACAACTTGAAGAGTTGAGTGAAAGGTAACCTTTTACTAATTGAAAACAATAATGAATGAAGTCTACCAAACAAGTCCCCCCACCCCTACCCCTAAATAAGTCACAAATTTCTTGTCATGGACCCATATCAGTGGACGTGGTTTGTAAAACACCTGGGAAAGAGGAAGGTGTGGCAGCTGGAGGATGACTTGCCTCAAAGTAACCTTAATACATTGGATCTAATATATGGAATGCAATCCTTATAATCTGGAAAATTTCTGGAATACAACTTCCTAATTCTCATAACTTAATGGTCAAGCAACAAACTGCGTAACAAAGGTGGACCCACGTTACTGTGCATGGGAATGGAGAAGTCGTGGCTGGCTTTGCTCGCTTAACTGGCTGGTTTCCTGACATTCCTTACAATAATTCAGAGCACCCATCTTTCATATTGTCGCAAATGTGATAACTTACAGGAGCACTCTCTTTTCTTTTGGTTTATTATCATCTGATTGGTTCCTTGAATAGGTTTAGTTATGTTGTTAGTAATTAATTTTTGAAAATCTAATCTAAACTAATGGTATCTGATAATACCTATTTGTTATGATATATATTATTAGTTAAATGGATGCTAAGTTTAAATGGCATACAGTTATACAAATACTTAAGGCACAGTCTACAAACAACAGTATAAATCATGAACATACCTGGCAAGTAAACTATTGTAATATATACAACTTGCACTGAAAGGACAAGCTCTGCAGTTTGGATCTTGTTTTGTGCACACTACCTGCATCATGAAATCAATCAACCACAGCCAGAGTTGAAAAATATTCATAGCAAAACAAAATATAACTCACTTAGAATATATGCGTACCTTTCCAAAAGTTATCATAAGACAGTGCAGTTCATACCTATTTTTGTACAGGTAGTCAGATGGATATGCTTAGAGACTAAGAGTAACGGTGAAGTGCTACCAATCTTCAAAAGAGATTGTGGACTTACAGCTTTTCCTTATCAATGGTGCACAATCGAGGCCATAAGTACCTTTGTACATCATCCAAGAGCGGATATCTTCACGAAACAAAAAAAAAGGAAATATGGAGAAAATTGTTATTATAACAAAAAAATAAGGAGAGAATTGTTACAATGGTATTCACATATTCAACCTAGACAAATCTTACAGGTTAATTAGATGGAAATCAGCACCGTTTAAGGGCTGAAGTTTGACCCATCCTAGCCTTGTCACTATGCGAGCTACGTTGACATCAACCTGAAATAAGCATGGAGTCAGCATTCGCGCTTGACCATATTTTCTATAGAATGACAAAGTATAACTTACTGGAAATGCTTTATGCCTCAATGACAAAAGGCAAAGGCAGTCAACACTTTTCACTCCAAACCCATGTATACTGAGCAGAATTTTTCTAGTGCCAAGAAAAATAAAAAGAATAAGTAAATTTTGCAAGATGGAATTCCATTATGCAAGTAGATTGTATATAACTGTGGACGAGTTTGATTTTCTTGATTCATAACCTGGTAGCAGTTCCCTGATAAAAATTCCATGACAATCCTCCGATAGTTCTTATACAGTTTTAGACAACCAATTGTTAAGTTGTACTGTGTCCACTAATACTGTTTTCCTAAAATAATCTAGGTGATAAAAGAAATACTTAACAAAGTTGTTTAATTTTTCACAGGCACAAATACAATAAAAAGGAATATTATTCTTTGAAGATATTTCCTTCAACAACAGCCACCACAAAGAATAGAGCAAAATGGTGAAGCAATAGGCAGTAGTATATGTACTATGAGCGAAGCCATACTTGGCTTTTTCATGTGATATAAATCTAAGCCAATCCAGGTCAAAGCTTCCATCTTGAGCTTTCTGTACATGATCGAGAAATTCCTATAAAAGGGTAAAAGAATGCTTTTAGCACTTTCATCCCAAGAATAAGAAAGATAAATATGATGACAGGCTAGAAACCCTAGTAAGTGATAAAACTAATATTTCAATCACATTGTTGATAATCTGGTGGTTGTAAAATAGAGAAATACATTTGGTTGTATTGAATAAAGAGTCCACTGTAGATGCACAAAGCTCATTCCGCTAAATACACATTTAAAAGAAACAACTCCATCTGAAGAAAGTTTCCCGTCTACAGAAATTTTGGATACAATTTTAGAAATTTATTCTTGCAACAAAAATGTTGGATATAACTTTATAAATATAATTTCGCTACAATTTTTTTAATAGGATTACAAATGTTGAGCATTAACTTTTTCAAAGATGAGTGCATTCATCACTTGGGATAAGATAGTTATAAATATAGTGATGCCACAAAAAACTTGAACAAAATATTAGAAATAAGTAGATGGCAGTTTTTGTCTTGCAATAACATACCCGTATCCGCACAGACAAAATGTTATGCTGCCCCCTGCATGCAATGCATTTTGCGACCTCAGAAAATGGCGCATTTAGAACTGATTCCCAATCTACAACATCACTTGTTTCAGTTCGACTTTTGCCATTGTATCCTTTTTTATATGCTTCCTCCCGTAACTCTTTCCAATTAGATGTTGTGTCTGGTTGTCGTAGTGAAGCTAAGATCTTTTTCAAGTTTGCTTCAGTGCATACTGGATTTCCAGATTTATCCTTCACTAAGTTCATAAGGTCACTGTTCCAAGTAGAAATGTTTTTCTCCTTCATACTAGCAGCGAAATTCCCTATAAGTCTATTGTAGTCTTCATCTTCACCATAATGCCCTTTCACCTCTGTATCATAGTCAACTTCTTCCTCAGAATCAACATATCCATCAAAATGTGAATCGACGAAGTCAAACGTATCAAATGCTTCATTTGAGTTCCTTGGAGGAAACTTTGCCGCTAGGTTCATAAAAGCTTGGCTGTTTTCCATGGATAAGGAACAAAAAATGTAGGAAAGTGGAAAAAAGAGGAAATTAGTTCTGGTATAAAACATATGAACATTCTAAAATCATATTTATGGATCATTGGATCCTCATTTTACCTTGATAAATTATCAGCAGAATTCTGTGTAAGGAAAGTACCAACCGCAGAATCAATTAGGGATCCTCCCCACTGAGAATATTTTCTAGGCCCTAATGAAAGAAATTAAGAAATTAGAAACCATTTCATACTCATGTATCCCATAGAGACAGTAGGTTGTATGGCTTACTGATCCGATAAAACTAACTACTGTAGAAGCAAGACATGATTTTTGTTCATAAAAATGTGACACTATTGACAGCCAGGCAACAGGTGTTTGCTTCTCCATAGGTCTTCCCAATGTCTATGTTTGAATAACTGATGTTTGCTCAGAAAAAAATTGCATGCACACATTATTGGATCTTTTGTCACAATTTAGAAGCTAACATATGTACAATCTAAAAGAAGGAAAGAGAAATAGAGGAGTGGCATCTCAGTGAATAACTTCAACAAATGAAGTTAATGTCTCACTGGAAGAACTATTTCTTGATCTAGGCAAAAAATTATCTACAAGATTTTTTTTTATTTTGTTCTGCGAAATATGAAATTGACTTAACTCTGAATTTCATTTTATCAGCTCACAATGCTTAGAGTTTTGTCAAAAAATCATTTTTCCTATTGACTCCACAAGATATTTTTCATTCTAGCTTTTTGACACAAATGGAGAAAAACTAAGCTTATGGAGTGACCTGCAATAGTGCAAGATTTCCTAAGCTTTTTAGACAAGTTAGATTAGAAGGCATTTTTTTGTGTTGTCACTTTTTATTAAAGGTAATGTGATCCTCTTTCTTGCATTTTGTATTTTGACACACGAAAGCATAAAAAGGGCCAGAATAATTACCTATTAGATCAAACATTTCAGCAATAAATATATCCACATATTGTTCAAACGTGCGACGTGTTGTATCCCATTCAGGTCCGCTGCCAATATCAAACCCTTCAAAACTCTCACTGTCGCTCCTATCCCACTTTGTCAGAACAGCAAACACCCTCAATGCTTCATCAGTAAGGCCCAAAACCTTAGCTTGCAGTTTCCCATGATTTTGAGGGCATGGGATATCAAGTTCTGTTGAATACCGAAGTGGCTCAAGCGCAAAGGATGCCGCCTGGTAAGGCAAAAGTGCCAGCTGACCACTTTCGTTGTGTCCTACCATCAGTTTCCTCTTCTTCCCTCTCTTGCTCCTCTTGCGCGTAGTCGGTTCACTGTTTAAACCATGAATCTTGGCAAGGGACTTCAAGTTACCCATCAGCTCGGCTCTGCTGAAACATGTTTTACTTTCTGATGAATCCAAATCCAACTTGCGTCTTGCACTATTAGACCTGGCAGCAGCAACACGTTGATTACCATCCTCTGGCATTTTCTTCTTATTCTTCTTGACTGTACAGGGCGTGGTCACCTTGGGCTTCATCACTTTATCTTTGGCCACTTTGAGCCGCTGAACCCCCTTGGTCGACTTCTTCCCCCACCTCCGAGGTGTGGGCTCCACCTTCTCCGGAGTAGGAGTATGGGCAGGAGAAGCAGCACCTGCATCGCTGCCACTAGCAACACCTTCTTCCTGGTGCTGCTGCTGCTCTTGCTGTGCAAGATTGCCAGTGGACTCGCCCACCAGTGGAGGCAAGGTGCTGGACTCTTGCGTGCCCACCGGATCACAGTCCACTTGGCCCAAATCCTCCGGCATGGCGGACTGAGAATGTTCCTGGGCATGCGACGGCACCGAGGCCAGGCAGTCGCTGTCCACCTTTCTGGGGCCAGCAGCCGCGCTGGTGTACAGAGCAGTGCAGCAAGAGCCATCTGCGGCGGTTGTGCCGGACGCCCGCATTGGCTTGCGGACAATGTCGGGTGTCGCCGGCGATATCCCCAGCTGACGCCCTGATCCAGAAAAAAAAAATCCATAAGCTACAGGCAGTGTTATTATTATACTTAAAAACTAAACGGTAAACAGTTAAACCATCGTGGCCGTTTAAGCGGAAAAACAACCTTTTAATAAAAAAAGATATACGGTCAATCAAAACTAACGGTCCCTGGACGGAACTAAACGGTCGATTAATACTGAGAGTCCCTAGACGGACTAAACAGTCGATTAAACGGAAATGACGTACTAACAGTCTAGACGGACTAAACTGTCGATTAAACGGAAACGAGTACCTCAGACGGACCAAACAGTCGAGTAGCTACAGGAATCACACACTTCACGAGAAAAAAAAACGCAATTTTTCTCCGACTCGGCTAGACGGCTACTCTCCCAGACTCCGTTAGCACAGACACCGCGGATTGACTCGCAAATACTCAAATTTTATAAGACTTTTAAAGATACATTGGTTTTACTATTGAATGTATATCGAAGTACATACGTTGCTTTTACTACAAATGTATATCTAAGTAAATAGCTTATATCTACAAAAGCCAAAACGTGGAGTAATAGATTGCAGCACAAGAACACCAAAACGAGCAATCCAAGTGAGCCAACAAGTGCAAGAGCATAAAAAACAACGGATGCGAAAGAGAAAGCAGGCCTTTTTTTTTACTATATATACTCCAGACACCAGATTCACTAAGCAACGAAGCCATTAGCGGATTACAGCAACAAACCAACAAGCGCAACAGCATGGGCAACCACAGATTAAACCAGCGAGAGCTAGAGGGAATAATAAAACCGAGCACAGCGAACTCACCAAGATCTGCCGCCGACTCTGCCTCTGCCTCCGCCACTGCAGGCGCCATGGCAGCAGCGCCCGCGCGAGAGCGAGCCCGGCCGCTGCTGGGCCCTGAAGACGAAGTCGACGAGAAGAAGGGCGCGGACTTGGAGTCCACTCCACGACCCCGCTCCGCCCTGGTTTGTTGATCCCGTGTTGCAGACGGCCAGAGTAAAGAGCTCTGTTTCCTTCCTCGAACCGCTCCGTCCGTGAGAACTCAGAAGGGAGGAGATAATAAAAGCAGGAGAAGTTGCGAGGGGAGAGTCGCTGCGGTTGTTCGTCCCGGCGGCGGAGGAGGGGACAAGTGGCGAGGCCGTGCCCCTGACTGGTGGGGACCGCGCGCCGTGGTTCCGTTGGACTCGCGCTTTGCGGCCTTCGGGTGATAGGGTCTAACGGATGGGATCAGGCAGGCTCAGCGTCAGGCAATGAACAGACCGCCGTCGCCGGTTGCCGAATCAAACATAGAGGATGTCACTTCCTGTCACCGAGAGACTGGTGGAGCAGCCGGTTTGGGGACGACGGTGCTCGGCGTCTCCCGTAACACAACGACAAGATATACTAAAGATATTACGAGATCTGCTAGATACGTATGACCTATGATTTCTATAATTTGTTATTACTTTCCGGTTATCTTCCAACTCTAACCGATTTGTAACCCTGCCCTCGGACCATATAAGGCGGGCAGAGACCCCCTCCAAACTCACGTAATATTATACGATAGCCAATACAATCCAACAGACCATAGGAGTAGAGTATTACGTCATACTGACGGTCTGAAGCTGTCTAACTCGTGTGTCTCTGTTGCCTTCTTGTTCTTGATTACACGTCTCTCTGCCGATCAATCTACGTTCGTGCGATACCCCTTGGAGGATTGCCGACGATATTCTGTCGACAGTTGGTGCGCCAGATAGGGGGTGTGCGCGCTAATCCTGTGGCGAACCAGATGGACCTCAAGATCAACGCCATCCGTGGCAATTTAGCTTCTGGCGGCGACGTCTTTCACCTACGATGGAGTCGTCATCTTGAGGCTCTTGCGGCGGCTTGACGTCGCTGTGCGAACTCGTCGTCAAGTCGGCTATCTGCGGCGGCGTCTCCGGCGTCGTATACATGGGAAGCAAGCCGAGATTTCAACGAGATCGGATCCGCTTCCCAGCTTCAACAGCGTCATCGAAAGCGGTGTTCCGAATCTACTCCCGCAGATTTGGCATCGGCCGCTACTTCTGCGAACCACGGCACCAGTTCATCAAGACCCTGCAGGACTAGATTGGATTGGTATGTTGGTTGTTGCTGGCTACCAGTCAACCACATGCATCAACGTTCGGGTGCAAGCTGTTAGGCAAGCAAGAAATCAAAGGATGTGTGATCTACAGTGCCATGCAAGCTAAAAATAGTCAAGATCTCCATCAGGCTCGCATGTGCTCATGTATCTCCATAAGGCATACAAGCAGAGATGCCTCGCGGACGAAGGTTACGACCTGCTCGGCGAACTGATCTGACCATCTCCCTTGGATCACGTGTTTCAATCTACAAAGCGCCTGGTCCATGAGCAACCGCCTCGTCTCGATCGTGAACCACTTCATCAGCGGCATCATCAAGCACCGTGCCGGGATCGACTCACCTGGTGCCGATTCTGACTCTGCCCGCTGAGCTCGACTCCGACTCCGTCTCGATCGAGAACTCCGACTCTCCCAGAAGTTCGGACTACATCAAGCCACCAAGCCAGCTGTTAAGCGAGCTACCCGCGTCGCCGACCACTAATATAAGGACGACGTCACCCGAGCTACTTACTCCGACCACCTGCCGCGTCGCAATGATGATCGTCGCGAAGAACGGCGACATGACAACCGCAACCGCCGCCATGACGACAGTTCGGAAAGCTCGAGGGCCGGGCAATTTCGTCAACACCGACCAGATAACGCCATACGCTGCCGACCAGACGTTCTGTCTAAAGCTAAGTCACGCTTTAATATTTTTCTAAATATTCTCCGATCTTCGTATATCGCCATAATGTTTCTCCGGGCCGTTTTCTCTATGTTTGCTCTCCAAATGATTTTCCGAACCCCCGAACAGTCATGTTGATGCTCGGATGTCCCCAGAGACGGTCCTGTCTCCGGCTCCTCCCTACACGTGCACGAGCGTCTGCCCTCTACGTTATGGGTGGTTGGCAGTGGCTCCTTAATGACACTTTGTTCTTCCTACACGCACACGGGCTCCGCGCTCCGCGTTATGGTTAACGGGCTAGCTAGCGCTGGAGACTCAGCTACACACTAACTGGTTGGGTAGTTTATATTAAATATAAATACATCTTCAGAATAACACTAAGTGTTCACACCAACTGATCGCCGAGCTACATACATTATTTCATCGCCATTGCTAATTTTTCTTCGGAGTTCATATATTTTTACATCATGTACTATCCGTTCTACATATTTGTATTGCAGGATTATCATCCAGGTGATCGGATCACCTGGCGCTCGAACTTCTCCACCGATCAACTGGTCGGACCGCTAGGTTCATGGACTTCGTCACCGATCAGTTGATCGGACTGTTCGCCGGTCGTTTATACTCAATGCTCACTTCGCCACCGACTAGTTGACCAGACTGTTTGTCGCTCGTGCTTCATCGCCAGCTACGCCGGGGGCTCCTCGGTGCTCGGACATCGCCAGATACGCAGGGGACTCCTCGGCGCTCGGACATCGCCAGCTATGTCGGTTACTCCTCGGCGCTTGGATTCTTCGTGCTAGGGGACTAAGTGGGCACACTTTACCCCACTTCACCTTGCGGACATCGCCAGCTACGTTGGAGATTCCTCGGTGCTCGGACATCGCTAGCTACGCCGGGGACTCCTCGGTGCTCGGACATCGCCGGGGACTCCTCGGTGTTCGGACATCGCCAGCTACGCTGGGGACTCCTCGGTGCTCGAACATCGCCAGCTACACTGGGGACTCCTCGGTGCTTGGACATCGCTAGCTACGCCAGGGGCTCCTCGTTGCTCGGGCATCGCCAGTTACGCTGGGGACTCCTCGATGCTTGGACATCGCCAGCTACGTCGGGGATTCCTCAGTGCTCGGACTTCGCCAGCAACACAGGGGACTGCTCGGTGCTCGGACATCGCCAGCTGCTCGGTGGCGAACGAGGCGTATCTCAGACATTGCCAGCTACGTCAGGGACTCCTTGGTGCTCGGACATCGCTAGCTACGCTGGGGACTCCTCGGTGCTCAGACATCGCCAGCTACGCCAGGGACTCCTCGGTGCTCGGACATCACCAGCTACGTCGGGGACTACTTCGGTGCTGAGGAGCCATACTCAACAAGCTCTAAGCATGGTGGAAGAGGCGTGTAACCCTGCCCCCGGACTATATAAGGCGGGCAGGGACCCCCTCCAAACTCACGCAATATCATACGATAGCCAATACAATCCAACAGACCACAGGAGTAGGGTATTACGTCATACTGACGGCCTGAACCTGTCTAACTCGTGTGTCTCTGTTGCCTTCTTGTTCTTGATTACACGCCTCTCTACCGATCAATCTACCTTCGTGGGATACCCCTCGGAGGACTGCCGACGGTATTCTGTCAACATGGACACTTTCCCGTCCTCACCATCGCACCGCGAATCGCTTGAGATAGCTAAGGAATTTTACACGGGAACCTACCCCAAAACCCTCGCTACCAACGAATCTAGGCAAGACTACACCTAGAAGTGAGGCGCTACCAAGGAATTTTATACTGAGGCAGCACTCCGCAACCCGAGTACATGGACACTTCCCCGCCATCACCACCGCACCGCGAATCGCTTGAGATAGCTATAGAATTTTACATGAGAACCTGCCCTAAAACCCTTGCTACCAACGAATCCGGGCAAAAGGAAGACAAGACTGGCTTGGATTATCTCACCGACGCAGGAGATGCTACTAGCGATGAAGTGGATGTGGACCCCACCATAGAAGCTTGTGGTTGCAGATCTGGTGAGGCGTCCTCCTCCGCCGTGCTCCTACTCCCGTGTCCTAAACACCGACCAGACCAACCTCAGCACGGACCTACGGAACCTTACGAACACAGCCGTGTCGGCGATGAACAGATATCGACTAGTCGTCTAGGATTATGATCTCGAGTCAAGGCGAAAGGAAATCGAGGATCAAGGAAGCGATGCCTAGGACCAAAATCTCTGATACCAGCTGCCACGTCCTGTTTTCGTCGGCAATCGCTGCCGACGTGAGGAGATCGAGCGGATCGAGAGGTTAGGGGCGAGCAGAGGAAAGCTTTCCCTTTCTCGATTTGGTATTATCAGAATTGGAATAGTTTGCGCTACCGCTTACGACTGACGCTTATACCCAGTTTTGGCCTAGGGCCCACATGTCATAGGAACATATTATAGCAACCGAATAAGAGTACGTTTTTGGAAATGTAAAGATGTAAAGCCTCCGCGCCTCTCCTTCAGGCCTTGGTGTCCGCCGGCTTGACACTTCCTTGTGACGATCCATGGATTTGGACGGTTGTTGGGTGAGGGAATCTCTTTGCTCTGGCTCCTTGTTGGGAAAGAAAGAAAGACCGACCCGCTTACAACTCACGCTTACACCCAGTCTCTGCCTAGGGCCCACATGTCATAGGAACATATTACAACAACTGAATAAGAGTACATTTTTGGAAATGTAAAGACGTAAAGCCTCCGCGCCTCTCCTTCAGGCCTTGGTGTCCGCCGGCTTTGACACTTTCTTGTGATGATCCATGGATTTGGACGGTTGCTGGGTGAGGGAATCTCTCTGCTCTGGCTTGGCTACTTGTTGGGAAATAAAGAAAGACCGCCCCGCCGTCGCCTCACCGATTGCCGAATCAAATAGGACCAGCGACAATGTTGGCTCGATTGGATCTCAAATTCAGATCTGGAACTACCAGAGGGCAGGTTGGCCTTTAGCGCTTAGATTGAATGAAAATGCAATGGCTTATTTTTACAATGACACTCCCTTTCCCTTTATAGGCAAAGGAGACTTCCACTTGCGACAGTATATTCTAACCACTAAAGTGGATGCTGAGTATATTCCTAACACTAGACTTGGAAGCCATGGAAAGTAAAAGTGCAGAAAAAGTAAGATACAACTGCTGTAATACTAGGCTTATCTACCAATCTCCCCCTAAGCCTTGTGCTGAGCACTGGAGGTGATCTACTGTAGCCCAACCCTCTCCCTCGTCTCCTAGAACGTAGACTTCCCCAGCAACTTGGTGAGAATGTTAGCCAGCTGATCAGTAGTGGCAATGTGGCTGGCCTTGATGCTTCTGTCCTCCAAGCAATCTCTGATGAAGTGGTACTTGATGCAGATGTGCTTGCTTTTTTCATGGAAGACATGGTTCTTGGCTAGAGCTAGAGTAGACTTGCTGTCCACCTTTAGCTCAACCACATCCATCTTCCTGCCAAGGAGCTCTAAGATCCTTGATAGATCCTTGATAGCCCACAGTGGTGGTGGCGTGTTGCGGCGGTGGTGGTGGCGATGAGGTACTCCTGACCAAGCAATCACCGAGAGAAGGCCACCACCTTGCTCGCTTTGATCCACATCTGCCGGTGACCAAGCAATCATCGAGGAAGAACATCGTGAAGACCGTAGTTGTGCTCTTGCTGGTATCCACATCACCGACGTTGTCATTGTCGCAATAGCCAACGAACCGCGTCGTGTCGGGGGCCCTTTCGTAGTGCAACCTGTCATGCCGCCGAGCTCAAGGATGCGCTTGGCGTAGTGGGTTTGGCGGAGGGCAATCCCGGTGGCGTCTTGGTGCACTTCGACACTGAGGTAGAAGCAGAGGAGGCCGAGGTCGCTCATGTCGAACACCTTCTTCATCTGCGCCTTGAACACCTCCACCTTCTGCTCTTCAGCACCGGTGATGATGAGATCATCGATGTAGACACCGACCAGCAGAACGTTGCGTCCGCTGCCCCATCGATACACCTCGCTGCCTCATGCGCGCTCTGCTTGAAGCCCATCTTCTTGAGTGTGGCATCGAGCTTCGCGTTCTAGGCGCGCGGTGCTTGGTGTAGGCCATAGAGTGCCTTGCGCAGGCGGTACACCTTCCCCTCTTCTCCAGTGATGGCGTAGACAGGTGGCTAGAGCACGTAGACCTCCTCTTTGAGGTCACCATTAAGGAAGGCGGACTTCACGTCCATGTGGTGGACTTGACACCCCTCTTGAGCCACCAGCGTGAGGAGGACATGGACTAACACCATGCACGCCACAAGGGCCAAGGCGTCATCTTAGTTGATCCCCTCCTGCTGGACGAAGCCGCGTGCTACCAACCACACCTTATGTTTGATCACCGCGCCCTAGCTAAAAGGTCCTAATATGGCTAGAGGGGGGTGAATAGCCTATTTAAAATCTACAAATCAACTAGAGCAATTTGATTAGTATGACAAATAGCGTAATGCAAACTTGCCCTAGCTCTACAAGGGTTGCAAGCCACCTATCCAACAATTCTAGTTGCAATGATTACTTAGGCACACAAACTTGCTATGTAACTACTCACTAAGAGCTCTCAATCTTGCTACTCTAAAGAGCTCAACTACATGAATGTAAATAATAAAGCAAGCTCTCAATTCTAATTACACTAAAGAGCTTGTATCAACTAGTTTGCAAGAATATAAATAAGTGAGTAGGATGATTATACCACCGTGTAGGGGATGAACCAATCACAAGATGAATATATAGCCAATCACCGGGAGAATGCCAAAGACAAGAGACAATCGATTTTCTCCCAAGGTTCACGTGCTTGCCAACATGCTATGTCCCCGTTGTGTCGACCAACACTTGGTGGTTCGGCGGCTAAGAGGTGTTTCACAGACCTCATCCACACGATAGGACACCACAAGAACCGACCCACAAGTGAGGTAACTCAATGACACGAGCAATTTACTAGAGTTACCTTTCGGCACTCCGCCGGGGAAGGTACAACTCCCCTTACAATCATCGGAGATGGCCACGAACAATCACCAACTCGTGCCAATCCTCCACCGCTGCTCCAACCGTCTAGGTGGTGGCAACCACCAAGAGAAACAAGCAAAATCCATAGCACAACACGAATGCCAAGTGCCTCTAGATGCAATCACTCAAGCAATGCACTTGGATTCTCTCCCAATCTCATAATGATGATTGTGGGGGTATGGCCCCCAAGACATGGGCCGCACCATCGGAGGTGGCCCGGCCCAAAAGATCAAGGCGTGCACAGCGCTGCTCGACGTGCACCGCAAGACATTGTATAGTACCAAATATGATACTTTACTTGTAACCCTGCCCCTCCAGAGTATATAAGGAGAGGCAGGGGTCCTCTACTCGACATCATGTATTCAATACAATACACCAAAGACACAGGACGTAGGGTATTACGTCGATCAGATGGCCCGAACCTGTCTAAATCGCTGTCTCTGCGCCTTGTGTCACCATCTGGTTCCTGATTACGCGCATCCCCACCGATAAATCTACCATCGCGGGATACCCCTCGGTGGACTGCCGAGCATATTCTGTCGACAGTTGGCGCGCCAGGTAGGGGTGTGCGCTTGATCCATGGCGAGCTAGATGGATCTCAAATCAACAACGCGTTCTCGTCATCAATCTCGTGGAGATCCAAGCCAGTCCACGATGACGATTCATCGCTGCTACACCAGCCCCTGCAACAGCAGATCCGATCTCGGAACCAACAACTCGCCGCCGATGCTCTCGTCAGCCCTCGCCGTCGACTCGTCGTCACCGCTCGGCGGCCTTCGCCGACATCTTTCGCTGACGTCCCTCGCCGTCGACTCGTCGTCACCGCTCGGCGGCCTTCGCCAACATCGTTCGCCGACGTCTCTCGCCATCGACTCGTCGTCACCGCTCGGCGGCCTTCACCGACATCCTTCGCCGATGCCCCTCGCCGTTGTCTCGTCGTCATTACTCGGCGGCCCTCACCGACATCCCTTGTCACCGTCGAGCTGCAAGCGAGCTGCCCGTGTCGCCGACCAGACAACGCCATAAGCCGTCGACCAGACGCTCCGTCTAAAGCTAAGTCACGTTTTAGTATTCTTCTAAATATTCTCTAATCTCCGTATATCGTCATAATGTTTCTCCAAGCTGTTTTCTCCATATTTGCTCTCCAAACAATTTTTTCGAACCCTCGAACAGTCATGTTGATGCTCGGACGCCTTCAGAGACGGCCCTGTCTCCGGCTCCTCCCTACACGTGCTACGGGCTCCGCGCTCTACGTTATGGGTGGTCGGCAGCGACTCCTTGGTCACGCCTGTTCCTCCTACACATGCACGGGCTCCGCGCTCGACGTTATGGACTATGGGCTAGCTAGGGCTGAAGACTCAGCTACATACTAACTGTTCGGGTGGTTTATATTAAACATAAATATATTTTCACGCCAACTAATCGCTGAATTGCATACGCCGTTTCATCACCATTGCTGATTTTTCTCCTGAGTTTCTTTATTTGTACATCGTGTACTACCCGTTCTACATATTTGTATTGCAGGATCGTCGTCTTGGTGATCGGACCACCTGGTGCTCGGGCTTCTCCACCGATCAACTGGTCAGACCGCTTGGTTCATGGACTCCATCGCCGACCAGTTGATCGGACTGCTCGCTGGTCGCTTCTACTCAATGTTCACTTCGCTGCCGACCAGTCGACCAGAATGTTCGTCGCTCGTGCTTCATCGCCAGTTACGTCGGTTACTCCTCGGCCCTCGGATTCTTCGTGCTCGAGGACTAAGTGGGCACACTTCACCGCACGGACGTCGTCAGCTACGTCGGTGCTTGGACCTCGCCGCCTATGTCGGGGACTCCTCGGTGCTCGGACCTCTCCGCCTACGCCGAGGACTCCTCGGTGCTCGGACCTCGCTGCCTACGCCGGGGACTCCTCGGTGCTCGGACCTCGCCGCCTACGCCGGGGACTCCTCGGTGTTCGGACCTCGCCGCCCCACGCGGGGACTCCTCGGTGCTCGGACCTCGCCGCCCCACGCGGGGACTCCTCGATGCTCGGACCTCACCACCCACGCGGGTACTCCTCGCTCCTCGATGCTAGGTCATCGCCAGCGACTGGGACTCCTCGCTCCTCGGTGCTCGGACATCGCCAGCGACGCCGGGAACTCCTCGCTCCTCGGTGCTCGGGCATCGCCAGCGACGCCGGAGACTCCTCGCTCCTCGGTGCTCGGACATCGCCAGCGACGCCGGGGACTCCCTTGCTGCTCGGATCTTGCTATGTCTCGTCGGTGTGCTATCAGGCTGCTCCACGCTGTTCGGATCAGGGTGCTGATCTTGGGCAGCACGTCTAGGGTCTTGATATGCGCATGTCGACGAGCGCCGCAAGCTTTCAGACTTCTTTGATCCTCGCTACAAGATTCATTCTTCATCTTCCAAAGCAGCTCTCGGGACTAAGTGGGCATACTTCACCTTACGGTGAATGTGCTTGTTCTCATCTCGAGGCTACATGGGGACTAGTCACCGCTTTCCATTTGGTCTTACGCTTTATGAGCTCGGCACCACGTGATCGCATCACCCTCTTGTCGTGCTTGGGGACTAACCGTGGGGGTATGCCCCCCAAGACATGGGCCGCACCATCATCGGAGGTGGCCCGCCCAAAGATCAAAAGGCGTGCGGCGCTGCTCGGCGGCACCGCAAGACATTGTATAGTACCAAATAGGATACTTTACTTGTAACCCTGCCCCTCCAGAGTATATAAGGAGAGGCAGGGGTCCTCTACTCGACATCATGTATTCAATACAATACACCAAAGACACAGGACATAGGGTATTACGTCGATCAGATGGCCCGAACCTGTCTAAATCGCTGTCTCTGCGCCTTGTGTCACCATCTGGTTCCTGATTACGCGCATCCCCACCGATAAATCTACCATCGCAGGATACCCCTCGGTGGACTGCCGAGCATATTCTGTCGACAATGATGGATCAATGATGGAGATGAGTGGGAGAGCTTTGGCTAAGCTCACAAAGTTGCTATGTCAATGAAAATGGCCAAGAGAGTGAGCTTGAGCCGGCCATGGGGCTTAAATAGAAGCCCCCACGAAATAGAGCCATTGTACCCCTTCACTGGGCACAACACGGGGTGACCGGACGCTCCGGTCATGTTGACCGGACGCTGGACCCAGCGTCCGATCGCCCGATGTAAGCCACGAGTCATTCTGAGTTAAACCTGAGCCACCGGATCTCAGCGGCTATAGACTGACCGGACGCTCCGGCACAAGTGACCGGACGCTCAGACCCCAGTGTCCGGTCGTTTCCAGTAAGCTCCCAAAACCGACTTTTGCCGACCGGACGCGTCCAGTCCACCTCGACCGGACACGGCCCAGCATCCGGTGCAATACCCTAGGTACTGTGTCGACATGTCAGTCCGATCGGACGTAGCCTTTCAGCGTCCGATCGCAGAGTGACCCAGCGTCCGGTCAGTAGACCAACGCCAGCATCATTGCGACCAATTCCATTTCACTTCTAACTTCTCCACCCTTGCTCAAATGTGCCAACCTGTATCACCTTGTGCACACGTGTTAGCATTCCACTAGATCCTAAATGCATATGCAATGAGTTAGAGCATCTAGTGGCACTTTGATAACCGCATTCCGATACAAGTTTCACCCCTCTTAATAGTACGGCTATCGATCCTAAATGTGATCACACCCGCTAAGTGTCTTGATCACTAAAACAAAATGGCTCCTACAATTTATACCTTTGCCTTGAGCCTTTTGTTTCTCTTTTTCTTCTTTTCCAAGTTTAAGCATTTGATCATCACCATGCCATCACCATCGTCATGATCTTCACCATTGCTTCATCACTTGGAGTAGTGCTACCTATCTCATAATCACTTTGATAAACTAGGTTAGCACTTAGGGTTTCATCAATTAACCAAAATCAAACTAGAGCTTTCAATCTCTCCCTTTTTGGTAATTGATGACAACCCTTACACAAAGATATGAATTGAGATTTAATTGAATCCACGTTGCTTGCCCAAGCATATTTACCATGTGTAAAAGAATATGGACAAGTTTCATGAACTCCAAATGGTAGCAATTGCTCCCCCTACATATGTGCTAAGAGTTTGGATTGTAGCTTGCACATATGCTTAGATAGGAAATATAGGAGTCAATTTCTACCAAATGATTCTAAGGTATAAGAGATGGACCTTTGAAGTGTGATACCAATCGGAGTGCACCAATATACCATCCTTAGCACCATTTGTAACTAGACATTCATAAAAACTAGAATACCTCATGAGATCAATATTACAAGCAAGAGTCTAGTTTCCATATAATGAACATAAGTCTAGTTACTTTAGTTTGATACCACTTAGAAATAAAGTCACTAGATTACCTATGCATGCTAGTTTTTCATTTCATCATTTAAGCATATAACTAGCATACACCACACAAGCATAGATATTGAGATTTTAAAACTTGTGCCATGTAAGCAAATGTATGAAATGCACATTCAAATGCAACATACAAGTTTATGAACTTGCTCCCCCTACTTGTGTGCTCAAAATTTTAATTGATCCCTTTCCTTTATCATATATCTCATATCTCTCCCCAAATACTCCCCTATCACGCATATCTTTGTTTCTCTCCCCCTTTGTCAACAATTAGCACAAAAGGTGAGCTCAAATTATAGATAGGTTGGGGTGAAACCATGTGAGATGAGGATCATTTTCCTAATTTGGTTCAATCTAGATTACTTGTAAAAGATATTTAACTCGGTTTGATCCAAGGACATGCTTCTTCACACCTCTAAATAAGGGTTATCTTGTACCATGTTGAGTTAAACACTTATAGCTCATTTTATAGATTAAACACTAGGTTTACAAGCCCACAAACATGTCATATGCTACCACTAGATCATTTCAAACATACTAGCAATAGTGATACCATACAAGCATCAAATTCATTTGATTTTCATGAATGAGCCTATTCAAATGTGAAATATGTCTAGATGCACTAATCATGTCCTTAGCAAGGATGTATGCCATGCCAATCAACTACCGGCCGAAATGTACTCCGCTTCGGCAGTTGAAAGTGCTACACTATTTTGCTTCTTTGATGACCAAGACACAAGTGATCTTCCCAATAGTTGACATGTGCCCGATGTGCTCTTTCTCTCAACTTTGCATCCTGCATAATCGGAGTCCGAATATCCAATCAACTCAAATCTTGCTCCTTTTGGATACCATAATCCAACATTTTGTGTATGCTTCAAGTACCTCAATACTCTCTTTGTTGCTTTCAAATGACTTTCTCTTGGTGAAGCTTGAAATCTAGCACACATGCATACACTAAACATCACATCCGGCCTTGATGCGGTCACATAGAGTAGACTTCCAATCATAGACCGATACATCTTTTGATCCACCATGTTGCTACTAGCATCATTATCTAAGCTTCCACTTGACCCCATTGGTGTACTAATAGCTTTACTATCATCCATTCCGAACTTCTTGATCATGTCCTTGATGTACTTGCCTTGACTCACAAATGTTCCATTCTTCATTTGTTTGATTTGAAGACTAAGGAAGTAACTAAGCTCTCCAATCATGGACATTTCAAACTCACTCGCCATCATATTGCCAAACTCCTCACAAAAATCATGATTTGTTGACCCAAATATGATATCATCAACATAGATTTGCATTACAAACAAGTCATTTCCAAGCTTCTTGGTGAAGAGAGTGGTGTCAACCTTTCCCATCTTAAATCCCTTAGAGAGTAGGAAATCCCTCAATCTCTCATACCATGCTCTAGGTGCTTGTTTCAATCCATACAAAGCCTTTCTCAACTTGTAAACATGGTTGGGTTTCTTATCATCTTCAAAACCGGGAGGTTGCTCAACATACACAAGCTCATTGATGTACCCATTGAGAAATGCACTCTTCACATCCATTTGGTACAACTTGATGTTGTGGGCACAAGCATAGGCTAGCAAGATCCTAATTGCTTCTAATCTTGCAACCGGGGCATATGTTTCTCCAAAGTCAAGACCTTCAACTTTAGTGTAACCTTGAGCCACTAATCTCGCTTTATTCCTTATTACTATCCCATCTTGATCTTGCTTATTCCGAAAGACCCATTTGGTTCCAATCACATTATGATCCTTAGGCCTCTCAACTAACTCCCATACTTGGTTTCTTGTGAAGTTGTTTAGCTCTTCATGCATAGCATTGACCCAATCAACATCATTCAAAGCTTCATCTATCTTCTTAGGCTCAATGGATGACACAAATAAGAAGTGCTCACAAAATGATGCCAATCTTGATCTAGTTTGCACTCCCCTTGAAATATCACCAATGATAGTGTCCAATGGATGATCTCTTGCAACATTGGATGGTTGGAGCACTTGCACTTGATTGCTTGTATTTGATTGATCACTTGGTTGAGACGATGAACTAGCCACTTGTTGATGATCTTGCACATTTCCATCACTATTACTTGCTTGAACTTGATCATGAGAACTACTAGCTTGCACATTTGAGCTAGAGAGTACTTGATTCTTGTCATCTTCAACATCAATTACCTCTCTAGGCCTTATGTCACCAATGTCCATGTTTTTCATTGCATTGACCAATTGAGTGCCTTTTACATCATCTAGATTCTCATCTTCTTCTTGGAAACCATTTGTTTCATCAAATTCTACATCATGAACCTCCTCAAGAGTACCACTAGCCAAATTCCAAACTCTATAAGCCTTGCTAGTAGTGGAGTAACCAAGCAAGAAACCTTCATCACATTTCTTTTCAAACTAGCTCAATCTAGTGCCTTTCTTCAATATGTAGCATTTATAACCAAAAACCCAAAAATATGCTATGTTGGGCTTTCTTCCATTCAATAGCTCATAAGGTGTCTTCTCCATCATAGGGTGACAATAGAGTCGGTTGCTATAATAGCAAGCCGTGTTGATTGCTTCAGCCCAAAATGAATGACTAACATTGTACTCACTCAACATTGATCTTGCCATGTCAATCAAAGTTCTATTCTTCCTTTCAACTAAGTCATTTGATTGTGGAGTGTACTTGGCCGAGAATTGATGTCTAATTCCAAATTTATCACACAATTCATCAATTCTAGTGTTCTTGAATTCACTACCATTGTCACTTCTAACTTTCTTGATGGTTGTTTCAAACTCATTATGAATGCCCTTGACAAATGATTTGAATATTACAAACACATCACTCTTATCCACTAGAAAGAATACCCATGTGTATCTAGTGAAATCATCCACAATCACAAATCCATATTTGTTTCCACCAATGCTAGTGTATGTGGTTGGTCCAAACAAGTCCATATGCATCAACTCAAATGCCTTAGATGTGCTCATTATGCTCTTTTTAGGATGTGTGTTACCAACTTGCTTTCCGGCTTGACATGCACTACATAGCTTATCTTTTTCAAATGTGACATCTTTCAAGCCTCTAACTAAGTCATGCTTGATCAACTTGTTCAATTATTTCATTCCAACATGACCAAATCTTCTATGCCATAACCAACCCATGCTAGACTTAGTGATCAAACATGTTGACAATTGAGCCTCTCTAGCATTGAAATCAACCAAGTATAGATTCTCATATCTAAAGCCTTTGAATATCAAGTTAGAGCCATCTACACTTATGATCTCTACATCATCCACACCAAATATGCACTTGAAACCAAGATCACACAATTGAGCTACCGACAATAGATTAAAGTTCAAGCTCTCTACTAGTAGCACATTGGAAATGCTCAAGTCATTGGATATTGCAATCTTACCAAGCCCTTTGACCTTGCATTTGCCATTGTCACCAAATGTGATACTATCAATCCCATTGCTCTTGTTTTCATTGATTGAATTGAACATTCTTGGATCACCGGTCATGTGTTGTGTGCACCCACTATCAAGCACCCAATGCCTTTCTCTAGCTTTATAATTGACCTATAAAAGAAGATCAATTCTTTTTAGGTACCCAAACTTGCTTGGGTCCTTGTAGGTTAGTTACCAAGGTCTTTGGTACCCAAATGGCCGTCTTCTTTGGGCCCACAATTGGTGTACAATGAACTTAGCATTCATGCCATTGGCACCCTTATAAAGCATGTAACAAGAATCAAATTTGATTGAGGATACATTACGTAGCTTGTTCTTGTTAATCTTGAAATATTGCTCTATATGCCCAACTTGCTTGCATCTATTGCAAAACCGACCATTTCCCTTCACAAAGCTAGCTTTGGGAGTGACAAAGGCCGCCTTGCCTTTCTTGGGGGTATAGCCTAATCCCTCTTTGTTGAGAGAAAACCTTTGGCTATCCAAGCACTTTAGCAAGCAAGCTTCTCCACCATAGGCATTGCCTAAGGCACGAGTGAGCTCATTCACTTCCTTCTTGAGGGTCTGATTTTCCACTACTAGTGATGCATCATTCTTAGGTGGAGTGGAAGTGGTAGTCCTACAAGAAGTGTTAGTGGGAGCAATAGCAATAGGCTTATAAGAAGATTCATCAATAAGATCACATGTTAGTCCCATATCACATGTAACTATCACTTGCTCCTTCTTGGCTTCCTCCTTCTTGACTTGCTCAATGAGAGAGGAGTGAGCTTTTTTAAGCTTTGAGTGAGCTTTGCCAAGCTTCTCATGGGCATCCATTAGCCCCTCATGAGTGGCATTGAGCTCATTAAAGTATTGCTCAAGAAATTTTACTCTCTTGCGCAATTCTTTGCACTCCTTTCTCTTTATCTCATTGCAAGCGTGCACTTGCTCACACATGTCCATGAGCTCCTTCTTAGAGTACTCATCATCGTCATCATCATCATTATCATCCCTACATGAGTCACTTTCACATTTATCATCATCACTCTCATCATATTTTACCTTGGTAGGCTTAGCCATGAGGCATGTTGATGAAGTGTTGAAGATGGAGGGCTTGTTGTTGATGGCGATGCTTGCTAGTGCTTTCTTGATTGATTTCTTGCCATCATCACTAGATTCATCACTATCCGATGAGCCATCACTATCCCAAGTGACCACATAGCCTCCACCCTTCTTCTTCTTTTGGAAGGTCATCCTCTTCTCCTTCTCCTTATTTTCTTTCTTGTCCTTCTTGTGTTTGTTCTTCTCATCTTCATCATTGTCACTATTGTAAGGACAATTAGCTACTACATGATTAGGACTCTTGCAATTGTAGCATCTTCTCACATATTCTTTGCTCTTGGTATGATCTCTTCTTTTTCTTGCACCATAGCCCTTCTTCTTCATGAACTTGCCCATCTTGCGCACAAAGAGAGCCATAGCCTCATCATCAATATCACTAAGGTCATCATCATCACTTGATTCTTTCTTGGACTTGCCCTTGTTTTTGTATGATGATGAACTAGCCTTGAATGCTATGCTTTTCTTCTTCTTGTCTTCTTCTTCCTTCTTATCATCCTTGTCATCTCCTTCCCTTTCCACACAGTATGTCTCTTGTGTCATGACATCACCTAGTACTTGGTTAGGGGTGATATCCTTTAATCCTCCTCTTATGATAAGCAATCTCAACATCTCAAACCTTAGAGGTAGGCACATCAAGAATCGATGAGAGACATCATCATCCTTGATCTTCTCTCCCAAAGCCTTTAAGTCATTGACAATGACTTGCAATCGATGAAACATCTCCGGAATGCTCTCATCATCCTTCATCTTGAAGCTTGTCAATTTGTTCTTGAGGATATACAACTTGGCACTCTTCACCGCCGGTGTGCCCTCATATGTTTCCTCTAATCTCCTCCACACTTCATTTGCTCTTTCATAATCCTTAATTTTCTCAAACACCTTTGGATCAATGGCGTTGTATAAGGTGTTGAGAGCCATTGTATTGCATTGCTTATTGGACTTATCTTGGTTGGTGGGATTGTCGAGATCAATGATAGCATAATCATTCTCGGTTACATCCCATACTTGATCATTGATTGAACCAAGATACACCCTTATCTTTCTCTTCCAATAACCATAGCTTGTGCCATCAAAGAAAGGTGGTTTGCCCCCCACATGGTTGAACACAACTTGAGCCATAATTTGACACCGAGGTTGTTAAGCCTTTAATCAAACGGTGACCACGGCTCCGATACCACTTGAAAGGTCCTAATATGGCTAGAGGGGGGTGAATAGCCTATTTAAAAATCTACAAATCAACTAGAGCAATTTGATTAGTATGACAAATAGCGTAATGCAAACTTGCTCTAGCTCTACAAGGGTTGCAAGTCACCTATCCAACAATTCTAGTTGCAATGATTACTTAGGCACACAAACTTGCTATGTAACTACTCACTAAGAGCTCTCAATCTTGCTACTCTAAAGAGCTCAACTAGATGAATGTAAATAATAAAGCAAGCTCTCAATTCTAATTACACTAAAGAGCTTGTATCAACTAGTTTGCAAGAATGTAAATAAGTGAGTAGGGTGATTATACCACGTGTAGGGGATGAACCAATCACAAGGTGAATATATAGCCAATCACCGGAAGAATGCCAAAGACAAGAGACAATCGGTTTTCTCCCGAGGTTCACGTGCTTGCCAACACGCTACGTCCCCGTTGTGTCGACCAATACTTGGTGGTTCGATGGCTAAGAGGTGTTTCACAAACCTCGTCCACACGATAGGACACCGCAAGAACCAACCCACAAGTGAGGTAACTCAATGACATGAGCAATTTACTAGAGTTACCTTTCGGCACTCCATCGGAAAAGGTACAACTCCCCTTACAATCACCGGAGATGGCCACGAACAATCACCAACTCATGCCAATCCACCACCACTGCTCCAACCGTCTAGGTGGTGGCAACCACCAAGAGAAACAAGCGAAATCTGCAGCGCAACACGAATGCCAAGTGCCTCTAGATGCTATCACTCAAGCAATGCACTTGGATTCTCTCCCAATCTCACAATGATGATGTATCAATGATGGAGATGAGTGGGAGAGCTTTGGCTAAGCTCACAAGGTTGCTATCTCAATGAAAATGGCCAAGAGGGTGAGCTTGAGCCGACCATGGTGCTTAAATAGAAGCCCCCACGAAATAGAGACGTTGTACCCCTTCACTGGGCACAACATGGGGTGACCGGACGCTCCGGTCATGTTGACCGGACGCTGGACCCAGCGTCCGGTCGCCCGATGTAAGCCACGAGTCATTCTGAGTTAAATCTGAGCCGCCAGATCTCAACGGCTATAGACTGACCGGACGCTCCGGCACAAGTGACCGGACGCTCAGACCCCAGTGTCCGGTCGTTTCCAGTAAGCTCCCAAAACCGACTTTTTCCAACCGGACGCGTCCGGTCCACCTCGACCGGACACGGCCCAGCGTCCGGTGCAATACCCTAGGTACTGTGGTCGACATGTCAGTCCGACCGGACATAGCCTTTCAGCATCCGGTCGTAGAGTGACCCAGCGTCCGGTCAGTAGACCGATGCCAGCATCATTGTGACCAATTCCATTTCACTTCTAACTTCTCCACCCTTGCTCAAATGTGCCAACCACCTAGTGTATCACCTTGTGCACACATGTTAGCATATTTTCACAAACATTTTCAAGGGTGTTAGCATTCCACTAGATCCTAAATGCATATGCAATGAGTTAGAGCATCTAGTGGCACTTTGATAACCGCATTCCGATACGAGTTTCAACCCTCTTAATAGTACGGCTATCGATCCTAAATGTGATCACACTCGCTAAGTATCTTGATCACTAAAACAAAATGGCTCCTACAATTTATACCTTTGCCTTGAGCCTTTTTTTTTCTTTCTTCTTTTCCAAGTTTAAGCATTTGATCATCAACATGCCATCACCATCGTCATGATCTTCGCCATTGCTTCATCACTTGGAGTAGTGCTACCTATCTCATAATCACTTTGATAAACTAGGTTAGCACTTAGGGTTTCATCAATTAACCAAAACCAAACTAGAGCTTTCACCAGCTCATCCTTCTTGAGCTTGAACACATGCTTTAGGGTGATAGGGCGGTGGCCGTCAGGCAGTGGCACCAGCTCCCAGGTGCGGTTCTGCTCGATGGACTTGAGCTCCTCCTCCATCGCCGCCCGCCACGTCAGATCACCCTGTGCCTTAGTGTAAGTGGTCGGCTTACCGGCGTGCTTTAGATGAAGCTGGGCAAAGAGCCTCTCGGGCTGGTCCGGTGAAGGCTGGTCGCCGAGGATGCTTGCCACGGTGCGGTATCACAGAGGCTCATCGTTGTAGTAGGCATCCAGGTGGTCTTCATCGCCCTCCAGCGGACGAGGCATACTCGACCTCTGAAAGGTCCTAATGGCTAGAGGGGGTGTGAATAGCCTATTAAAAATTTCTACAACAACACTTAGCAAACAGGTTAGACAAATATGAGGCGAAGCAAGTGTTGCGCTAGCCTACTAAAAATACAAGCCACCTACCACAATTTTAGTTTCTATAGTCTCTATCCACACAATGGCTATGTTACTATACTAAGTTAGAGTACTCTCAAAGGCTAACTAAAGAGCCACACTAATCAAACTAACAAGCTCTCATGACTAGCTATACTAAAGAGCTTGACAACTAGTTTGTTGTAATGTAATGAGAGAGCAAGATGGTTATACCACCGAGTCGAGGAATGAACCAATCAATCACAAAAATGAATACCAATGAAGACCAATCACCTCGAGAATCAAATAATGACACAATGATTTTTACCGAGGTTCACTTGCTTGCCGACAAGCTAGTCCTCGTTGTGGCGATTCACTCACTTGGAGGTTCACACGCTAATTGGCATCACACGCCAAACCCTCAATAGGGTGCCACACAACCAACACAAGATGAGGATCAGACAAGCCACAAGCAATTTACTAGGGTATCTTTTCGCTCTCCGCCGAGGAAAGGTCAAGAACTCGTCATAATCACCACGATCGGAGCCAGAGACAATCACCAGCCTCCGCTCAACGATCCTCGCTGCTCCAAGCCATCTAGGTGGTGGCAACCACCAAGAGTAACAAGCAAATCCCACAGCAAAACATGAACACCAAGTGCCTCTAGATGCAAACACTCAAGCAATGCACTTGGATTCTCTCCCAATCTCACAAAGATGATGAATCAATGATGGAGATGAGTGGGAGGGCTTTGGCTAAGCTCACAAGGTTGCAATGTCAATGCAAATGGCCAAGAGAGTGAGCTTGAGCCAGCCATAGGGCTTAAATAGAGAGCCCCCACGAATAGAGCCATTGGCTCCTCTGTCTAGTGAAACGCGGGCTGACCGGACGCGCCGACCAGGTTGACCGGACGTAGGACCCCAGCGTCCGGTCCTCAAATTTTTGCCACGTGTCCTCGGCTTCAAATGCTGATCGCCTGATCTCAATGGCTAGTCTGCTTCGCGCCATGTGTTAAGTTGCGACCGGACGCACTATCAAAGTGACCGGACGCTCCATCACTAGAGTCCGGTCGTTTCCAATAAGGTTCCAGAACTGGTTTTTCTTGACCGGACATGTCCGATCATAGGCGATCGGACACGGACCAAAGTCCAATCGTTTCTGGCCTGTTCAGATGCTTTCGTTAGTGTACATCATCACCTAACCTAACGCGTCCCCAGCGCGTCTGGTCCTATTTCTTCTCAGCGTTTGGTCAAAGGACCGAGGGTGGCCTTCACTGTGCACCACTGACCGGACGCAGGGTCAGAGTCCGGTCACTGCCCAAGGCAGAGTCCGATCAATACGAAATAGCTCCTTTTGACCCCAAACTTCACCACCCTTGATCAAATATGCCAACAACCAAGTGTATCACCTTGTGCACGTGTGTTAGCATATTTTCACAAATATTTTCAAGGGTGTTAGCTTTCCACTAGATCCTAAATGCATATGCAATGAGTTAGAGCATCTAGTGGCACTTTGATAACCACATTTCGATATGAGTTTCACCCCTCTTAATAGTACGGCTATCGATCCTAAATGTGATCACACTCTCTAAGTGTCTCGATCACTAAACCGAAAAGCTCCTATCAATTTCACCTTTGCCTTGAGCTTTTTGTTTTTCTCTTTCTTCTTTTCCAAGTCCAAGCACTTGATCACCACCATGGCATCACCATCATTATGTCATGATCTTCATTTGCTTGGAATGTACCACCTATCTCATAATCACTTTGATAAACTAGGTTAGCACATAGGGTTTCATCAATTCACCAAAACCAAACTAGAGCTTTCAACCTCCGGCTACCCTGTGTGCGCTGGTATCACAGCGGGCGAGGTAGAAGACACCGAGGAGGTTGGTTGGTACGCTGGAGAGATTGGTTGTGATGATGTAGAGGTCGGAGAGGTCGGCCGTGGTGCTGGAGAGGTTGGAGCTGCTACCGATGCACTGTCGATCACCACTGATGGGTTGTCGACCACCTGAAAGCTCTAGTTTGATTTTGGTGAATTGATAAAACCCTAAGTGCTAACCTAGTTTATCAAAGTGATCATGAGATAGGTAGCACATTCCAAGTGGTGAAGCAAATGAAGATTATGACATGATGATGGTGATGCCATGGTGATGATCAAGTTCTTAGACTTGAAAAGAAGAAAGAGAAAAATAAAAGGCTCAAGGCAAAGGTATAAGTGGTAGGAGCCATTTTGTTTCGGTGATCAAGACACTTAGCAAGTGTGATCACATTTAGGTTCGATAGCCGTACTATTAAGAGGGGTGAAACTCATATCAAAATGCGGTTATCAAAGTGCCACTAGATGCTCTAACTCATTGCATATGCATTTAGGATCTAGTGGAGTGCTAACACCCTTGAAAATGTTTTTGTGAAAATATGCTAACACACATACACAAAGGTGATACACATTGTGTTTAGCACTTGGGAGCAAGGGTAAGAAACTTCACCGATGGAGTACGGACAGTCCGACGGTGCCACCGGCGCCCTGTACAGAAAAGACAGGGTTTCACAGAGTGGACCAGACGCTGGCCTCAACTAGACCAGCGTGTCTGGTCAGTAGAAGCAGTGAAGACGCTGGCGTCAGTCTTCGACCGGATGCTGAGTGGGTGCGTCTGGTCCTGCTGACGTGGCAGCACAGAGAAGAAGAGAAAGGACCGGACGCTGGTGCTGCATCCGATCGTGACCGACCGGACGCTTCCGATCGTGAATTTCCACCTCTGGAAGCTTACTAGAAGTGACCGGACGCTGGGGTCCTGCGTCCGGTTGGACGTGATCGAACGCATCCGGTAGCGAGTGGAACCTTACTGAAAACGACCGAACGCTGGGGTCCTACGTTCGGTCACTTTGAGCAGTGCGTCTGGTCACAACTTAAATGTACTGATGACTGTTGAGATCGGGCGATCAGCATTTGAAGCAGGGGCCACGTCCGATCGATCTGATCAGCGCGTCCGGTCGCCCCGATTTTTTAGTGAACTGAGGAGCCAACGACTCTATTTCGTGGGGGCTTCTATTTAAGCCCCATGGTCAGCTCAAGCTCACTCTCTTGGCCATTTGCATTGACATAGCAACCTTGTGAGCTTAGCCAAAGCCCTCCCACTCATCTCCATCATTGCTTCATCATCTTTGTGAGATTGGGAGTGAATCCAAGTGCATTGCTTGAGTGTTTGCATCTAGAAGCACTTGTTGTTCGTATTTCGCTATGGGATTCGCTTGTTACTCTTGGTTGTTGCCGCCACCTAGATGGCTTGGAGCAGCGAGGATCGTCGAGCGGAGGTTGGTGATTATCTCTCGGCCCGATCGTGGTGATTGTAAGGGATTCTTGACCTTTCCCCGACAGAGAGCCAAAAGGTACTCTAGTAAATTGCTCGTGGCTTGTGTGATCCTCATCTTATGTTGGTTGTGTGGCACCCTATTGAGGGTTTGGCGGGTGATGCTAATCAGCTCGTGAACCTCCAAGTGAGTGAATCGCCACAACGAGGACTAGCTTGCCGGCAAGCAAGTGAACCTCGGTAAAAATCATTGTGTCATCATTTGGTTCCAAGGTGATTGGTCTTTGTTGGTATTCATTCTTGTGATTGATTGGTTCATCCCTCGACTCGGCGGTATAACCATCTTGCTCACTTTCTCTTTACATTATCGCAAACTAGTTGTCAAGTTCTTTAATGTAGCTAGTCATGAGAGCTTGTAGTTTGGTTAGTGTGGCTCTTTAGTTAGCCTTTGAGAGTACACTAACTTAGTGTAGGGACATAGCCATTATGTGGATAGAGACTATATAAACTAGAATTGTGGTAGGTGGCTTGCATTTTTAGTAGGCTAGCGCAACACTCGCTTCGCCTCATATTTGTCTAACCGGTTTTCTAAGTGTTGTAGAAATTTTTAATAGGCTATTCACCCCCCTTTAGCCATTAGGACCTTTTACCACCGCCGAAGGTCTGCCAAGCTCCCCGGATTTGGCGAATGAGGCGGAGTTGGTGAAGAGGTCGGCGTTGGTGATGAAGACCCATACGTCGATGAAGATGCACCTTGTGCTTCCTCAACACCTCCAGCTCACGCGTACTCGACGGTGAAGTCACGAAGTGTGGTCGCCAACCCATCATCCAGCGCCTTGTCCCATGCCCAGCTGCATCCTTCATCGAACACAACATCGCGCGCCACGCACACACACCGTGTCGCCGGATCGAGCACGCGGTAGGCCTCAGCCCCCTCTGCGTAGCCGATGAAGACCCCCAGCAAGCTACGATTGTCGAGCTTGTCAATGTGGTTTAGCTCCTTGACGAAGGTGAGGAAGCCGAAGATGCGCAGATAGCTGACCACCGGCTTGCGCCCGTGCCAAGCCTCGTACGGTGTCTTGCCGTCGAGAGCACTGGTCGGAGAGTGGTTGAGCAGGTGTATGGCGGTCATCACGGTGTAACACCCTAAAATTTGAAATTCTTTTAAAAATAGTAAATTTGATTTAAATATGCAATTATATGTGCAATTCAAATTAGGAAGTAATATTTCTTTTATAAAATTAAAAGAAAATGCAAGAATAGAAACATGTGATGCATTCATGCTATTGCGTATTTAATTCTGTGACGGGTGATTTATTCAAATGCTAAAAGATTCTAAAAACCTTTTGAAAATGAGTTTGAAAATTTTATTTATAAAAAGAAAAAGGGAAAATTCCTTTCATTCCTCCCTTCCTCACATTCGCCCATGGCCCTCTCTTTTTTTTTTTTTCCTTGCTGCCCAAAGACTGGCAGGCCCAGCCTCCTCACTGGCCCCTTTTCCCCGGCTGGCCCAGCGCCAGCCAGACCCACAGACCAGGTTTGCTTAACCCAGCGCCAGACCAGTAACGGCAAGCTGGGCCAAGGTGACGCCGGGTCCCACCTATCGGCGCCGTCCCCTACCCCGCGCGGCTCGGCAACCGCCCGCTCCTGGCGCTGCAGCAACCGCCGCCACGACGCGCGTCGTGGGCGCGTCCTCCCGTTGCCCTCGGCCTCGTTAAAAGGCAGCCGAGCCCCCCCTCGCGCGCCCCCTGCTGCCCCCGCTCTGTTTTTGCCTCGTCCCGGCCGCAACTGCCGCACGGAGGAGCCCCGCCGACCACCGATCTCGCCGTCCGCGTCGCCGTCGTCTCCGAGCCGTCACCGCCTCCGATTTTCGCCCGTGGTGAGCTCGCCGTGGTCCCCTCTCTCTCCCCATGCGTTTCATTTCGCGTTTCGTGGCTTTTAGCGCCCTTTCCGCAGACGTCCGCGAGCTCCATGCCGCCGGCCATGGTGTCCGCCGCCCGCCTTCCTCCCGGCCGATTTCTTGGCATGGACGTGTTATTTCGCTCCCCTCATTCGCCCGGTGCTTTTGGTTCTTAGAACCATGGGCCGAGGGCCCTACCATACGGCCGCTGAGCTTCACGCCGCCATGGCTTGCCTCGCCGGAGTCTTTGTTCGGGCCTACCAAACCCCCGAGCTAATCCGAACCGTCCATCGCGCGATCAACGGCCGGAAATAGAAGATACCCCTTCGGGGGTAAATTTGCTAAAGAGTCCCTGGATTTTTCTAAGTCCTAACCCGCCGTCCTTAGCGTATTTCCCCGAATGCGCAATCCCGTTTAGAAAACGTAAACTTCACTGTTTAAGTCAAAAGTACGCTTTCAGTATTTACAGAAATGCCATTCGAACTGTTTCGCTTATATAATTGTCGTTTTAACTCCGAATTGATCCATTCAAATCGCGTTAGCTTCGTAATTTCATAAGCTACATGATGACGCTACTGATAGTCAAGTTTGGAACTTTTTAATTTCATGATTAGAATTAATTAAATATGGGGCTACAGGAAAACCCGTTTTAATCATAACTTTCGCATTTTAGCTCCGTTTTTCGTGAACTTCGCGTTGACGTGATCGTAGAGAAACGTAGATTAGTTTTACAAACATTTTATTTTGATTTCAATACTGTTGGTGTACTGTTCTAATGATAGGAATGTTTGCTTTGCATGAATGCTTTTGGAATGTTGTATGTTGCCATGTTGGTCGCGTTCAGACGGTGAGGAAAACGTTGGAGACCAAGAACTCTTCGACGACCAGCAGGAACAGCACGAGTTTGTGAACCAAGGCAAGTATAACATGGGCCTTCCTTGATGTCCTATTTCACTTTAATCAATTACTCATTTGCATGTGTCTAATTTTGATACCCGTAAGGACATCCTAGTGATTGTTTATCCTGTTCCTTGTATCCTATGGGTTAAATGCATATGGGTAGATTGCTAGTGCTCTAACTGAACTTGATATACCTGTTGATGAATGATACTATGGAACAAAGTGAGTAACATGATTTATAACAACTGTTCCATAGGGCGAAAGGGCAAATGACCTTTGTTCATGTTGCTTCCGGCCCTCCATAAGGACTTATCTGTCGGCAAAAGCTGGGACTGACAGTGCAACCGGGAGAGTCATATGGCTCTGACTTTAGCTCAGTAATAGGACCTTTTCTAGCTAGTTAGAGGTTACCTTTTTGGCGCAAATGGGGCTTGCCACGTTGGGTATAGGACTGCCTCTGTTCCTATGTGTATAGCCGCGATGGATATGTGCCATAGGAAAGGGGGGTTCCTACATCTGCCTGCCAAGGAAACCTAGCGGCCCTAACTTGTTAGGGAAACCTATGAAATGGCTTCATAGTGTACCCTGCCCGCTCACCTTGGAAGTGACATGGGAGTAATTAACCCGGGCATATGGGGATCACGACTCGCGGTGAATGTGCACCACCTCTGCAGAGGGTAACAAACTGTTATAACAGCCGTGCTCACGGTTACGAGCGGCCCGGAAAACTCACAGAATAACTGGATACTTGATGATGATCTTATAAAGTTGTTTAGTGATGATATATGGTACATATGACTCCGATATATGTTCTTATGGGAATTAAATGGGAGCTTAAGCATAACTTGATAATACTTGAGAATAAAAGCTTGACCTAATAAAAATGCTAACTGCAGTAAACCAGAGTCTAACCTTTTTGAGCTTCATAACCCCATGTTAGCTTGCTAAGTACGGAATGTACTTACACTTGTTTATTTTCTTTACTTGGATAAAAATCCCGGATGGGTAACAGATAACAACGGGTATGAGGATTTCCGGAGGATTATTAGGCTTGTGGTCAACCAGTTGACCTTCCCCGTGAAGACGGCCACTTAGAGTTTTATCATCTTTTTTATTATTCCATTTGTGATGTATAAGACTAAGTTTTATTATAACTCGATGTATGAGACACCGTGATGATACTTTATGTAATTTGTCACTTTGTGTGTGATTGATTCCTCAGGCACACACGAGTTTTGTGCATTCAATTTTATCCTTAAAATTGGGTGTGACAAATTGGTATCAAAGCCGTGTTGATTTGAGGGACATAAGCCTAGTTAGAAAATGGTCGTTTTAGCATCTTTGTTCCTCCGGTTTCTTGCTTACTTGACTTATCCTTGTTATTTTATTAAAACATTTATGCTTTTCATACCTTAATCTATTATTTAAAATTGTTGATTCTAATTTCTATCTCACTTTAAATCTATAGATGTCTCATAATCCTCAAGAGGCGCCGCCTCAAAGACCGCCGGCTATCGTGCCATGTTCACCCCGCGTGCCCCACCGGCGGAGAGGGAGATTGTGATCATCTCCGACGACGAGGAGATGGCTACACCGACGCCTACACCTACTCCTACACCAGTCGCCGTGCCCGTCTGGCTACCCCTGTGGTAGCTACACCGAGGAGTCGACGGCTACTTCCCCTACACTGCACCCGCCCCTACCTGCCCGTGGAGGACGAGGAGATTGGTGGAAGTGCAAGTACTACTTCAAGCCAGCTCCAGAGACAGCCTACTACCACACACTCTCCTCACCAGCGTCTTTGGGCGACTACTTCCCGACTTGCACGCCTCCATCAGCTACCACTGCTGCGCCGAGTACAAGCACCCACCGGAGGCTACCTTCGGAAGGTAGAGCTGGTGGTCACCGCATGGAATGATATCATCAATGGACATGAGGTGGAGACTGTCCACAGTGCCCCTGCCAGGAGAGCCCATGCTTTGGATGGCATGGAGGATGCAGCACAGAATGCCTACATCCACTACCATGGTCGTCGCTTCGAGGCCATGAGGGAGGATCGTTTCAGGTTCCTTCCTCGAAATGATCATGAGGGTGTTTGGCAGGTTTTGGCTCCACCAGAGAATGATCCCACTTTGGAGGCAACGGTGCAGCATGTCCACGCTATGCAGGGAGTGGATGATGAGGTCAAAGGAGAACTACGTGCATCTCAGAGGGCGCAGAGACGTCTTCAGAAACAAGTGGATGAACTTCGAGCACAGCTGGGACAGCCTTCCATCTACAAGAAGAAGCGCCGTTCCTTCACCATGATTGACACCGCTCCATAGGTGTTAGGTGCCTTGATCTAGATTATCATGTCGTTAGTTCGTGTCCTTATTTAGTCTTGTTGGTCTTGTGAACTTGGTTGATTAGATGTTTGATTTGTGAACTTGGTTGAGTTGGTATTTTGCTTGATTGCTGGAAGTTTGTGGGCATGTCCACAACTTCCTTAGATTGGAATTTTAAATTTAGAATGAAATCTTAATGCAGAAGTATCATTTTATCTTATCTCTACTGTGCTGATTTCTGGAGCAGCCTGTGTTCTTTATCTGGTAACTCGAAATCTGGGATGATAAAAATTCTGAAATTTTTGTGGAGATAACTAGACCGCTGTATCTTTCAAGTGTCTTTGGAATCACGTCAATAGCTGTTCATATTTGGGAGATCTAGCTGTCGCAAGTTGATGTTCCTGCGCTGTCTGGAACTCAGAACAGTCTCGGTTTAGCTCTATTTTTGACTATGTGCGAGTTCGAATCTGTAAAAGTGGTCTAAATGAAAGTTGTAACTGATGTCCTAAGCTTTCTAACGAATCTTGGTGCACCTCTGTTGGATCTCTGAAACTCGAGTTATAACAGTTTTACTGAACTGCTGAAATTGTATCTTGCTCAGAGAATTTTCAGCATTGTTTCTTATCTTTGGTAAGCTCTCTATAATTGAAAAATTCCTAAATTTTGCACATTTGTTGGAAAACAGATGGCCGTAAGAGGAGGAAGAGGCAGAGGCCGTGGTCGTGGACGTGATGCCCTCATAAACCCACCACCACCACCACACTGTGACCATGGAACAGATATTGGGAATGCAAGCTTGGTGATGCAAGCTATGATGCGGCGCTTGGACAATGAACCGCAAGAGGTCCACCGCCTGTCCAGGTTAGAGATAAGCGTGGAGAGTTTATGAAAGGTCGTCCACGGTGTTCACACATGCCACAGACCCTATGGAGGCCGATGATTGGTTGCGTGTTGTGGAGAAACAAACTGAACATAGCACAATGCAACGACACGGAGAAGGTGTTATGCGCCGGGCAACTCCAAGGGGCTGCTTTCAGATTGGTGGGAATCATTCCAGTTCGGACGTCCCAACAATGCTCCCTGATATGACTTGGCAGGAATTTAAGGACAGTTTCGATCATACCATATTCACGATGGACTAGTAGAATGAAGCAGGAAGAATTCAGATCTCTCAAGCAAGGATCAATGATCGTGGCGGAATATCGGGACAAGTTCAAGACAACTATCTCGCCACGCCCTAATGATGTGGCAGATGACAAGGATAAGCAACGCCGTTTCCTCAAGGGACTCTATGATGGACTGCAGCTCCAGCTAATGTCTAATACTTATCCTAACTTCCAGTCTTTGGTGAATCGCGCAATCGTGATTGATGATAAGCGCAAGGAGATGGAAGCTAAGAAGAGAAGGCTCCAAGGGCAAGCTTCGAAGCAACACTCACCCACGTGCTTATCCTCAAAGAAGGTTTCAGCAGAGGAATCAAGGACCAACTCATCGTGGAAACCATGGTCAAGTATCCTCGGCGGAACCAGCCCAAAGAACGCCCTCGATGCTCTAACAGCAGTTTGGAAATCGGCGTCCCCATAGCAGACTAGCAATCTCGCAACACGCCTGTGGAGTGCCTAACAATGCTCTGTGAAGAGTGGTGCGCCCAACAATCCCAATGCTCATTATCGATGTGGAGAAGTAGGTCACTATGCTCATCGGTGTCCTAAGAAGCGAGAACCAAAGCAAGCACCTCGAGAACCGGGCCAACAATCGAAGTTCAACGCCCGCCCACCTCTCACAAGCGAAGGTGAACTATGTGTCATCGATGCACTCAGAGACGCGCTCGAGGTCATGTTGGGTACGTTCAAGCGTCAACTCTATTTCGCTACCGTACTTTTTGATTACGGTGTTTCGCATTCTTTTATCTCCCAAGCTTTTGTTAGAATGCATAGCATACCTTTGTGTGCCATGAAAAACCCAATACTAGTGAATTCCCGGAGGTAGTATGCCCGCTTCTTATTGGAGCCCTCAACTAGCATTTCCTTAAGGGGGTAGACTTCAAGGTGAAGCCTATTGTGTTGAGAACAATGGAATTGACCTTATCACAGGAATGGATTGGATGAAACAACATCAAGGCGTTGATTCAAAGGTCGGGGAGAAACTGTGGTTGTGACATCACTCAATGGGGATAGAATCGTGTAGAAGTAGTAGTGCAAGCTCAGCCCTGACCACAAAGTGAATCAGCTAGATGGTGAAATCAATGAACAAGATCGTGTCGTGGAGGAATTCCGGATGTCTTCCCGATGACTTACCGTGTATGCCACCGACCGAGACATTGAATTCATTATTGAATTACTACCGAGGCGCACCAATAGCTAAACGTCCATATAGAATGGGAGTTAATGAGTTAGAAGAGCTTAAGAAACAACTAAAAGAGTTGCAAGAAAAAGGTTTCATACTCCCCAGTTCTTCCCCATGGGGGCACCTGTGATCTTTGTGGATAAGAAGGATGGTAGTCAACGAATGTGTGTGGATTACCGCTCACTTAATGAGGTTACCATCAAGAATAAATACCCTTTGCCTAGGATTGATGATTTGTTTGATCGGGTTGAGAGGAGCTCATGTGTTCTCCAAGATTGATCTCCGATCCGGTTATCATCGACTTAAGATTCGAACTCGGACATACCCAAGACAGCATTCACTACACGGTATGGACTATATGAGTACACCGTTATGTCTTTTGGATTGACCAATGCACTGCATACTTCATGTATCGATGAATAAGGTGTTCATGGAGTTTCGGATAAATTTGTGGTAGTATTCATAGATGACATACTACATATTCTCCAAGATCGAAGAAGAACATCATGAACACATAAGGATGGTCTTGCAAAAGCTTAGAGAACATAAGTTGTACGCTAATGAGCAAGTGTGAGTTTTGGTTAAAGGAAGTCTCTTTTCCGGGTCATGTTGTCTCCAATGGTGGAATAGCAAAGTGGATCCGTGCAAAGTACAAGATGTCTTGAATTGGAAACCACCAACAAATCGTAAGTGAGATTCAGTAGCTTTTTGGGATTAGCTGGATATTACCGAAGGTTTATTGAAGGTTTTTCCAAGCTAGCCAAGCCTATGACAGCTCTGTTGGAAAAGAATGCTAAGTATGTATGGTCGGATAAATGCCAGGCAAACTTTGAAGAGTTAAAGAAGAGATTGACTACAGCTCCAGTATTAATTCTGCCCGATTTAAGCAAGAATTTCTCTATATATTGTGATGCATCCCGTTTGGGTCTTGGATGTGTGCTTATGCAAGAAGGAAGAGTGGTCGCATATGCATCCAGACAACTAAGGAAGCATGAGTTGAATTATCCTACTCATGACCTGGAATTGGCAGCTATGGTTCATGCTTTGAAGATCTGGAGACATTATCTGATTGGACATAAGAGTGATATCTATACTGATCATAAGAGTTTGAAGTATATCTTCACCCAATCAGATCTGAACTTAAGACAACATCGTTGGTTGGAATTGATCAAAGACTATGATTTGGAAGTGCATTATCACCCGGGAAAGGCAAACGTTGTAGCTGATGCACTTAGCAGAAAGAGCTATGCCAATGGAATTCAGACAACACCTATGTCAGCAGAGTTGTGTGCTGAAATGGAATATCTCAACTTGAGCCTGGTCACTAATGCAATGGAATTGGTAATAGAGCCTACACTGGAGAAGGAGATACGCAAGGGTCAATTGGAGGATGAAAAACTTAAAGAGATAGCAGAGAATGTAGTGCTTGGAAAGGCACCCGGATTCAGAATGGATGAGAATGGAACTCTATGGTTCGGGAAACGGATATGTGTACCGGAAGTGAAAGCTATCCGTGATGCAATTCTGCAAGAGGCCCATGAGTCTGCTTATTCTATACATCCCGGAAGTACCAAGATGTATTTGGATCTCAAAGAAAAGTATTGGTGGTATGGTTTGAAGAGAGATGTGGCAGAATATGTGGCTTTGTGTGACACTTGTCAAAGAGTGAAAGCTGAGCATCAAAGACCTGCAGGTTACTACAACCAATGAAGATCCCTGAATGGAAATGGGAAGAAGTTGGAATGGATTTTATTGTAGGATTACCCCGCACTCAAAGAGGTTATGATTCAATATGGGTAATAGTGGATCGACTCACCAAGGTCGCTCACTTTTTACCAGTCAAGACTACTTATAATGGTGCAAGATTAGCAGAGTTATACATGGAACGAATAGTGTGCTTACATGGTGTTCCCAAGAAAATTGTGTCGGATAGAGGCACCCAATTTACATCGCAATTCTGGCATAAAGTACATAGATCTTTGGGAACAAAGTTGAATTTCAGTTCTGCTTACCACCCGCAAACTGATGGACAGACTGAAAGGATCAACCAGATTTTGGAAGATATGTTGAGAGCCTGTGCACTTCAGTATGGTGATAGTTGGGATAAGAGTCTGCCTTACGCAGAGTTCTCATACAACAACAGTTATCAAAAGAGCCTCAAGATGGCACCTTTCGAGGCGTTGTATGGACGTAAGTGTAGAACGCCTCTGTTCTGGAATCAGACTGGAGAAACCCAAGTGTTTGGTCCTGATGTCCTTAGAGACGCGGAAGAGCAAGTAAGAATGATTAGAGACAATTTGAGAGTAGCTCAGTCTCGACAGAAGAGTTACGCGGATACTCGCAGAAGAGAGCTGACTTTCGAGATTGGTGAATATGTGTACCTGAAAGTATCACCAATGAGAAGTGTGAGAAGATTCAATATGAAGGGAAAGTTAGCCCCAAGGTATATAGGACCTTTTAAGATCCTAGAGAGACGTGGAGAAGTAGCTTATCAGTTGGAATTGCCTGAGAGCTTGTCCGGTGTGCACGACGTGTTCCATGTCTCCCAGTTGAAAAAGTGTCTGAGGGTACCAGAAGAACAAATCCCTTTGGAAGAACTTGTTGTCAAGGAAGATCTTACTTATGAAGAGTATCCGATAAAGATCTTGGAAATTGCCGAAAGAGTTACGAGAAGCCGAACAGTAAAGATGTGCAAGGTACAGTGGAATCGTTATACAGAGGATGAGGCTACTTGGGAAAGAGAAGAGGATCTGAGAAAGACTTATCCCCAACTGTTTGAGTAAGCAATCACCCGAATCTCGAGGACGAGATTCATCTTAAGGGGGGTAGAATTGTAACACCCTAAAATTTGAAATTCTTTTAAAAATAGTAAATTTGATTTAAATATGCAATTATATGTGCAATTCAAATTAGGAAGTAATATTTCTTTTATAAAATTAAAAGAAAATGCAAGAATAGAAACATGTGATGCATTCATGCTATTGCGTATTTAATTCTGTGACGGGTGTTTTATTCAAATGCTAAAAGATTCTAAAAACCTTTTGAAAATGAGTTTGAAAATTTTATTTATAAAAAGAAAAAGGGAAAATTCCTTTCATTCCTCCCTTCCTCACATTCGGCCCGCTGGCCCCTCTCTTTTTTTTTTTTCTTCCCATGCCCAAAGACACATGACCAAGACGCCCACTCGCCTCCCCCTTTTCCCTTTGGCCCAGGCCATGATTTCACCACACAGACTGCGGCTTGACCTCGCGCACAGACCAGTAATCGCCGCTACAAGCGGTGACGCCTGGGTCCCACCCTTCGTGGCCCCCCCCCTACCCTGCGGCTAAGAATCGCTGCCCGCTCCAAGAAGCATGACCGCCGCACGCCACGACGCGTCGTGGCGCGTCCTCCGCTGCCCTCGGCCTCGTTAAAAAGGCAGCCGAGCCCCCTCTCGCGCCCCCTGCTGCCCCCGCCTGCTTTTTGCCTCGTCCGGCCAAGAATCGCCAGACGGAGGAGCCCCGCCGACCACCGATCTGGCCGCCGTCCGCGTCGCCGTGCCTCCGAGCCGTCACCGCCTCCGATTTTCGCGCTGTGGTGAGCTCGCCGTGGTCCCTCTCTCTCCCCATGCGTTTCATTTCGCGTTTCGTGGCTTTTTAGCGCCCTTTCCGCAGACGTCCATGAGCTCCATGCCGCCGCCATGGTGTCCGCCGCCCGCCTTCCTCCGGCCGATTTCTTGGCATGGACGTGTTCGCTCGCTCCCCTCATTCGCCCCGGTGCTTTTGGTTCTTAGAACCATGGGCCGTGAGGCCCTTACCACACAAGGCCTTGATGAGCTTCACGCCGCCGCCATGGCTTGCCTCGCCGAGTCCTTTGTTTCGGGCCGGCCGAAACCCCCAGTTAATCCGAACCGTCCATCGCGCGATCAACGGCGGAAATAGAAGATACCTTCTTCGGGGTAAATTTGCTAAAGAGTCCTCGGATTTTCTAAGTCCTAACCCGCCGTCCTTAGCGTATTTCCCGAATGCGCAATCCCGTTTAGAAAGCGTAAACTTCACTTTGTTTAAGTCAAAAGTACGCTTTCAAAGATTTACGTAAATGCCATTGAACTGCTTTCGCTTATAGAATTGTCGTTTTAACTCCGAATTGATCCATTCAAATTGCGTTAGCTTCGTAATTTCATAAGCTACATGTTGGAGCTACTGTTAGTCAAGTTTGGAACTTTTTAATTTCATGATTAGAATTAATTAAATATAGGGCTACTTGGAAAACCCGCTTTTAATCATAACTTTAGATTTTAGCTCCGTTTCTCGTGAACTTCGCGTTGACGTGATCGAGAGAAACGTAGATTAGTTTTACAAACATTTTATTTTGATTTCAATACTGTTGGTGTACTGTTCTAATGATAGGAATGTTTGCTTTGCATGAATGCTTTTGGAATGTTGTATGTTGCCATGTTGGTCGCGTTCGTGACGGTGAGGAAAACGTTGGAGACCAAGAACTCTCGACGACCAGCAGGAAAAAGACGAGTTTGTGAACCAAGGCAAGTATAACATGGGCCTTCCTTGATGTCCTATTTCACTTTAATCAATTACTCATTTGCATGTGTCTAATTTTGATACCCGTAAGGACATCCTAGTGATTGTTTATCCTGTTCCTTGTATCCTATGGGTTAAATGCATATGGGTAGATTGCTAGTGCTCTAACCGAACTTGATATACTTGCGATGAATGATACTATGGAACAAAGTGAGTAACATGATTTATAACAACTGTTCCATAGGGCTAAAGGGCAAATGACCTTTGTTCATGTTGCTTAGGCCCTCCATAAGGACTTATATCTCGGCAAAAATTTGGGACCGATAAAGGCAACCGGGAGAGTCATATGGCTCGACTTTAGCTCAAGAATAGGACCTTTTCTAGCTAGTTAGAGGTTACCTTTTTGGCGCAAATGGGGCTTGCCACGTTGGGTATAGGACCGCCTGTTCCTATGTGTATAGTGCGATGGATATGTGCCATAGGAAAGGGGGTTCCTACATCCGCCGCCAAGGAAACCTAGCGGCCCTAACTTGTTAGGGAAACCTATGAAATGGCTTCATAGTGTACCGCCCGCTCACCTTGGAAGTGACATGGGAGTAATTAACCCGGGCATATGGGGATCACGACTCATGGTGAATGTGCACCACCTCTGCAGAGGGTAACAAATCATTATAACAGCCGTGCTCACGGTTATGAGCTGCCCGGAAAACTCATGAATAACTGGATACTTGATGATGATCTTATAAAGTTGTTTAGTGATGATATATGGTACATATGACTCGATATATGTTCTTATGGGAATTAAATGGGAGCTTAAGCATAACTTGATAATACTTGAGAATAAAAGCTTGACCTAATAAAAATGCTAACTCGCAGAAACCGTAGTCTAACCTTTTTGAGCTTCATAACCCCATGTTAGCTTGCTAAGTACGGAATGTACTTACACTTGTTTATTTTCTTTACTTGGATAAAAATCCCGGATGGGTAATGAGATAACAACGGGTATGAGGATTTCCGGAGGATTATTAGGCTTGTGGTCAACCAGTTGACCTTCCCCTGTGAAGACGACCCACGAGAGTTTTATCATCTTTTTATTATTCCGCTGTGATGTATAAGACTAAGTTTTATTATAACTCTGATGTATGAGACACCGTGATGATACTTTATGTAATTTGTCAGCTTGTGTGTGTGATTGATTCCTGGGCACACACGAGTTTTGTGCATTCAATTTTATCCTTAAAATTGGGTGTGACACACGGCCTCTCCCCAGTAGACCATCGGCATGCCATGCTGTTTGAGGAGTGCACGCGCTGCTATCACCACCGTCTGATTGCGGTGCTCGACCACGCCGTTCTACTGCGGTGAGTAGGGCACGAAGTAGTGGTGCTGAATCCCCTCGTCGACACGCAGTACGCCGCGAACTCAGTTGTCGTGAATTCGCCGCCGTTGTCCGTGTGGAGCACCCAGAGCTTGCGGCCGCACTCCTTCTCCGTGGCTACCTGGTGGCGCTTGATGGCGTCTGCAGCTGCCGCCTTGGAATCGAGTAGCACGACCCACATATAGCAGGTGGCGTCGTCGACGAGCAGTAGGAAATAGCGCTGACCCTAGGAGTGGTCGGTGACACTTGACCGCGGAGGTCGTCGTGCACTAGCTCAAGCTGCTCGGTGGCGCGGTAGAAGGCTTGATGCGGGAAGGGCTAGCGCTTCAGCTTGGTCACCACAAGTTGTCGTAGAGCTTCTCGATGTGGTCAACGCAGGGCATGCCACGGACCATCTCCTTCTTGCCGAGTTGCTTTAGGGCTTCGAAGTGAAGGTGCCCGAAGCACTCATGCCAGCGCCACGCCTCATCATCCCGGCGCACGGCAAGGCAGAGGGGTTGCACCACCTGTACATGAGCACATAAAGGCGGTTGCTTCCCCGGTTCACCTTGACGAGAAGACGGCGGCCTCTATCCCGATGCGTAGCATGCCATCCTCAATCTCCACCCGCAAGCCGTTCTCGTCCAACTACCCGACGCTAATGATGGAGTCTTCAAGGCCGGGATGTAGTACACCTTGGTGAGAAGATGGTGCTCCCCGTCTTGGCCTTGAAGATGACTGAGCCGATGCCCTTGATCTCGATGACGGAGGCATCATCGAACTTGACGGAGCCCTTCACGTCGGAGTCCAGGTCGGAGAAGAACTCGCGCCGACCAGTCATGTGGTGCGTCGCACCGGTGTCGAGGTACCAGCCGTCGATCTTGTCATCGGTGGCACCTTTACCAAGGAAGGGGTGGACGCGCGGTTCGTTGAGGTGGAGCTCGGTGGAGCCAGCCGACCCAGAAAGGGGAAAGCTTAGACCTTTCACCCCCTCCCCTGTGTCTTGCTGTAGCTCGACGCACTTATGCGCCAGGAACAGGGTGGCATCCTACTCCTCTGCTTGCGCGACGTGAGCCTACCCACCGTGGCATGGAGGAAGGCGGCAGTCCTTGGCCTAGTGGCCAGTCCTGCCACAATTGTTGCAGGTGTCATCTCAAGTCCCCTTGCGCTCCCACGCCAGCTTTGCCGTAGCCTTGTTGGCGAGGGATGTGCCGAGCTCGGTGGGGATGGCGGGGCACAATGCCTCTAGCGCCAGGCGATCGTCATCGTAGTCGACGCCGCCGATGTGAACTGCCTCCCACAGCCGCCGGCCCTACAGCTTGACCTTCATCAGCAGGCTCCACTCGTGGTAGTTCAGCTTTGAGCATCGGCCACGGCGTTCCCGCTCCAGAGTCGCGGTAGACCGTCTGCAGCACTGGGGAGCGGCCGCGCCGACTACGACGCCGCTCTATTGACGGCTACTGGCGGCGACGCCCGACCGGGCTACGTGATCCTCTAGCTGGCTCCGGCTTTCGCTCCATCTCGGCGTGCGGTGCTGCGGCCATGGCTACCGAGGCCTGGGCAGCAGCCGCCGCCTGCTTGGCCATCTCGGCCGCCGTCGCAGCGGCTGCCTCTGCTCGGTGGACATGGCGCTCGCTCACTCAAGAACCCTCTCGGCTCTGATACCAGATTGTTGGCCCGATTGGATCTCAGATTTAGATCTAGAATTATCAGAGGACAGCTTGGCCCTTCACCACTTGGATTGAATGGAAATGCAATAGCTTATTTTTACAATGACACTCTTTTCCTTTATAGACAAAGATGACTCCCACTTGCTAGATTATATTCTAACTACTAAAGTAGATGCTGAGCATATTACTAACACTAACTTGTAAGCCAAGGAAAATAAAAGTAAAAAAAAAGAAGATGCAAGTGCTTTAATACTAGACTTATCTATACTACACTAGTTCGATAGTTACTTTTTCTTGAGATTTCTTTCTTTCCAAGAAGCTAACCGTTAAGATACACGCACCTCTTCCTAGAATTTTAGGAGTTGCTTGGTTATTACATCGAATTCTGACAACGCGGCTTGCGTAAACTGGTCGCTTTGCTGTAACGAAGTAGCCATATATCTAAAGATATGCAGCCTGTTCGCTTGCTCGTAAACGATCGTAAATTTCCAGCCGGGAACAGTGTTTTTCTCTCACACTAAACCAGCCAGCAGTAAATAATCCACGATACGATACGGCCTCCCGAACAGGCTGATGATTTGGTGTGGCCACGGCGCGGCCTTAGGGTGGCCACGGCGCCGTCTTTTCGCGGCCGTTCGATCGGCCGCGCGGACGGCCCAGATCGGGCGAGCCGCGGCCGTTTTACGAAAAACCCCTTTAAGTTTTCGGAAATCAACCCGCGCTCCAGACGCCCTCTCAGAATTTTTTACAAAAAACGCCTCGTATTATTTTCAAATCAACGCTCAGTCCAGACCGGATGGGCACTGGTTTGTTTGCAAAAAAGACCTCCACTTTAGCGAAAATCAACTCGCGCTTCCAGACACTCTCGCCGTTTTTTTGCGAAAACATCCTCATATTTTTCTCAAATCAAAATACAGCCCAACTTTGATTATATCTTTTTTTCCTCCAAAAAATACACGTGGCCAGTGGACCACGCGCATGGGCGCGCCCGAAAAACTAGTATACATATTAATCACAACAGAACAGCACAAAATCGCATTGCTCTCAGTCTCCGGTATGTATCCTGGGATAATATGTACAGGACATTCTTGTGATGCTGTTTAGTTACAATCATAGATAGACAGACCATCGTGCCATTATTCCAATTTCCAACACTTAACGCTGTATGACAGTGTCGCCTTTAGGAAAAGGTCATGCTAAAAAAACTCAATCGGCTTCGCTGGTTGGTTTCTGGACTGGTTTAGACTGACTGGTGCTGGTTTATTGTGAGAGAAAAATACTATTGACTGGCTGAAACCAACAAGCGGGTCAGAGTTTCAGCTGCCCCATATCTCTCCTGTCACTTGTAGTGCCCTCGTACGCCTGCTGCGTGTGGTCTGGATCCCTCCTTAGGGTGGAACTTGCTTCCTCGGACTCGGAGCAGCCTGGCCTCTCGGTAAGGAACTGCTCCCAGAACTTGTCGTTCGCCACCACCTGGGGAGCTGCATGTTCTTCAGGGGGAGGAGCTTGGCTGCCCCCATGCGGCCTACCCATTGCATCTGCTCCTGCTGCGGCCCCAGGGTCACCTGAAGCCTCATTCTGGGTATCATCATGGCATCTGTCAGGAATGCCACCGTCCTTCTCCATGGTGGGTGTGGTCACCTCCGCTGGGCCGTCCTTCTCATCCACAGTGTTCCCGTTTGCAACGGGGATTTGGCTTCTGCCCACATCCATTGAGCATGATGCAAGACTGAGGTTGAGGTGGCATGGCAAGAACCCATCGTCATTTGCAGCAGCTGTTGTGAAGCTCACACTCTTTGAGGGACAGATGGATGTCCCAGTGTCAGAGCGCTCCATCATCTGCGGCACCAGTGGAAGGCACTCCATGCCTGTTCTCTCGTAGTCTGGATGCTTTCCGTGAGGGCTTCCGTTATCTTCATGTGAGCTTTGGGTGCTCAGGGTGATGAGGTTGTTTTCCGTCGTTGCAGGACAGAGTCCAAGCTTCAGCTTGTCAGAGAAGTGCTGATTTAGAAGGTTGCCCATTTCTTGCCTGGAAGTGCTGCTATGGTCATCGAAAAAAGCTAGTGGCAGTTTCGGTGGCCTCGGTGATGTATTCAAGTCCAGGTAGCCTTCGCTTCTTGTGAAATGCATCCGCGAAGATTGGGGATGCCTCTGCCATCTTAACGAGCTTGCTGACAAACTGAGGGTTCTTCTGAGCCTGCTGCAAGAAGCTAAGCATCTTCGTCTGTCGCTGCTCCATGTCAAGCACTCGCCGCTCAAGATCTTCAATCTGGCTCACAGCCCCTGACTGCTGCTGATTGAATTTCCAGAGGTCAGCCTCGACGGCAGCTTTCTCCCGTGAAAGCCGGTCAATCTCATCCTCAAATAAAGCACGCTCATTGTCAGGCAGGGCACCTGGTTGATGGCCGTGGCTGTGGATGGGTTTTCGCCTGTGGATATTCTTCAGCAGGTGCTTCTGTCCCTTGACAAAGTACTCATTAGCAAATTCCCAGCGCTCTGGGTCTATTTTACGAAAACCCTGCAACATTAACATTTTCTTAGAGGGTTTTCATCAGTTTAGAGAATCAAAATAGTTAAATAGATGTATCCCTTCTTCAGGATTTAATTAAATGTCAAAAGTACAGTTCTTTCCTAAACAGTTCTACTGTTACAAGTCAACAAAGATACACAAAAGCAAGCAAGCATCATGCAACAGCATATAATATTGAAGTAATCCAAGTTTCTTTAAGGACTGCAACAAGCACAGAAAAAAGTATTAGGAAAAAAGTGTTATATTTGGACCTTAATAGGATGAAAAGTTTAGATATGCTTATTACCTCACTAGAAGAAGAAAAATGACTAATATCTACACTATCCTCTACAGTTAACACTAGTAATTCGCTTCAAACATGTAGAGCCGGTTCAACACACAAGGGAATGGAAGTTCAAACATGGTCCTAATACCGGAATTGACCGCAGGGAAATCACAGGTGGACTAGAGTAGAACATAGCAGTGGGAGTACAGTGATTTCTTTCTATCTTTTTGTCATCCATTTTCCATACGTTTTCGCTTTGAAAATATTGAAATAACAAAAGAAAACACCAACCCGAATTTTACCAAGATTGGACCTGTAATAGTTACCACTTATCAGCAGTTTCCCAGCTCCCGGTGAAGATCTAGAAAACAGAAATCCTGAAACTAGAATCCCGAGTCCATATTGCCATTTTTTCTATACGCTAAGAACATATCTGACCCTTCATGTTCTCAAGAGATCCATAGGATCCAAAAGAAATGACTTGTGCTTAGATACAACATAGAGGTGTGAACTATAATACTAAACCAACAGTAGAATTAATAACCAAATAGAGGCAACAGCACAGAATTCAAATGCAGACCCCCGCTACTGAACTGAACTACAATTTATATTGATTATAAATGAAATGAGCGTCTGCGTCTGTACTTGTGTAATTCGCAAAAAAAAAGGAAATTAGAAAGGTGGACCTAATAAAAAAACATGGTTGACAAAATAATCAACAGAACCATAGATTTTGGATCATCAAGATCAATCCTGATCCAATCCATGACACTACAGAGGCAGAAGATCTTAAACATCTAACTAATATAGATGCATTCACAAACTATGAATTTCATGATTTTAATATCTCAGATTATTAATGCCATAAGAACTCCCTCATTTGCACCAAATAGTGAGCACACCAATCAACACCAGAACTAAGTTCCGCCCTCCACTTTTCTGATACTACAAAAGGATTATCTTCAAATATGACTGTCAAATCAAGTCGATACTCATTGTCAATGAGAGCTTCCTTAAGAAATTTTCAATGTTCGGAACATAAAAGTGAATTAGTAATTATGGAAAGCATGACATAATGCAATTTTTTCAATACATTAAAATGCATTAAGCTTAAGTTGACCTAGACCTTACCAATCACCTGAACATTAGATTGATTTAAATATACATAATGTTATCTAAATTGTCACTACCCTAGCATATTTGGGCTAATCTTTAAAAAAAATTGCACTGTTGTAGCCTTGAAGGATGATACTGAGGCTACAAATCAACCCTATTTACTGCATTGTGAACACCAAACTTCACATCCACTGATCATAATAAGTAGTGTTTACAACTCAAAAGAGCACTTTTACACAATTACACTAGCACCACCGGAAACTAAGAAATATTTAAATTGTAAGCTTAAAACAAAAATCAGAAAAAAAACTCAACCATTAGGATCAACCATAAGACTAGTACTTAGCCAATGGAACCATGACAAGTGGAACTCAGTCCCAGTTCTGCTTCCTGAATGCGGTTGGCTCCAATTCTTAGCCTCGAGCTACATTAGAACAGCAGCACACGGCCACACAAACCCATATAATGTGTTTGGACTTTGGAGAACATGTTGAGTTTTCGGTTTCCCAGCATTTATTTTTGGCACAATTCTAAGTTTCCAATCAATCAAATCTACCAGAAAACAGAAACCCACGTACTAACAGTTCGGCAAAGGGGCACAAACATTTCCGCACCTAGAACCGTTGACACTGAAATTAAGGCCCCTCTAAGCCCAAATCAGTGAATCACGACGCAAAATTCCCCATAACGAAACAGCACAAATTTCACCTTAACTCCAACCAAAGGAGGGCGATCCCTTGCACCCGCGCAACCTTAACGCCCAAATCCCCCACCACTCCAACCAAAGGAGTGCGCCGGATCCCCAACCCGAGCAGCGCATCGTATACAAGAGCAGGATAGGGCAGAGCAGGGAGGTGGGGCGCCGTTGTTACGCACGTATGTGTTGAGCTGGCGGATGAAGCTGGAGAAGTTGTTGTGCTTGAAGTAAGTGGGCAGCATCCGCGCGGCGAACTCGGGCGGGTTCCAGACGACGAAGCTCCCGTCGGAGGCGTCGCTCCACGACACCACCGCGTCGCTCGACGGGTCGTCCACCATCTCGTACGTCTTCAGCAGGAACGGGGCCGGTCCGCCACCGCCACTGCCACCACCTCCTCCTCCGCTGCCAGCCCCGCGAGCGGCGGCGACCTCCATGACGGGTGATGCGGCAGCGCGTGGTTGTGCGAGCGGGGCTGTCTGGGCGAGGGCGAAGGGGGAGTTCGGTGGGGGAGTGGGGAACGAAGTTTCCTCGTCGCGGGTGGGGTATGTTTTGGTTTTGTTTGGTTTCGTCACGAGACTACAATTTATTATACTATCGGCAGCACAAACACGGTGAAACAAGAGCCCGCACGAACAAAGTAGGCATGACAAGGCAGCTTCAACTGGTAACACGACGACCATAATAACGCTCTCGTGCGGTGTCGCCAGCCACGGCCATGCAGCATAGTGGCCCCACCATGCAGATCTAACCTAGGTCACCACGGCGCGACTCTTGTGGTTGCTGAGCGGACACTGCTCCTATGGCGGCACGTGACATGGAGGCTGCAGTTGAGCGGACATGTCTTGACAGTGCTCTTAACGACGAAGAAGAGTGGTACGTACGGAGAAGACCTAATTGTGTCATCGTTACGTCCAATAGTCCATTAGTTGGTGAAGATCAGTTTGGCAAAAAAATTACTGGATCTCGCGAGTCTTAGTCGATTGCTCCACCATTTGCCTCCATCAGAAACCATTAAAAAAAACACTCAAAGTGAACGGAACCTAAAAAGGAACCAACAGAAGCCACGGAAAAGAATATAGAAAGACGGAACCGAAAAAAGAAAAGAAAATAGACCAACAAAAAAAAAAAAAAAACAGAACCACACAAAGAAACGAAACCAGAGAACAACTGCGACGAAAAAAATAAGAAAGACAGATAGAAAAAAAAATAGAAACCAATTAAAGAACTCAACGTGTTGATGTTAGAACTTAAAATATATTATAGAGATATTTATGTTTTTATATTTACTTGACGGCAAGTTGTCTGCTATCCTACAAATCCATCACGCACCTCCCTCCTCCGTCCGATTTTTTCCAACTCTTGGTATTCGCTGTCCATCCATCCGTCCGTTCCGTCCGTCAGTCTTCTTCCTTGGCTTCTCCCTCCAATCCCAGTTGCCCACCTACCTTCGTGTTCGCCGGCCGTCTAGCTAGCTAGCTAGCTGGGCTTTGGTTCGCGCCATTGCCGAGGAGGTCCAGCCGGCAACCAAGTTCGTTGCGATACGTGAAGCGAACGGGGAGGGAGCGAGCAGGAGGCGGTGAGCAAGCTGGGGGCGAATCCCAAGAGCAGAAAGGGCGCACCAGTGAATCTGAGGTCGACGTAGGAGGCGCCGGTGACTGTGGCTGCAGCTGGCGGTGGTGGAGGGAATGGCGGCAAGGTGCCGGCGGAGGAGGTATGGGCGGTGCGGCCCCGCGGGATGCTCGTGCAGAAGAGAGGGCGGCGGCGGGGGCGCGGGCAACCACGAGCGGTCGCCCAACATGAAGCCAGTGCCCACCATCCGGGTCAGCGTCAAGCACGCCGGCGTCACACACGAAATCTACATCAGCTCAGCCGTTCGCCTTGTTTGTCATGTCCACTCGTCCGATGGGGAGGAACGGTGACTGACCTGCTGAGGAGATATACCCTTACGTTTTTGGGAGTATTTCATTTTATTATATACTGCATAGTAAAATCGAGTCTTAATTGGAACAGAATTAGAGTCACCAACAAACAAGGCGCGAAAAGGGGGAAAAAACATACTGACACAAACACACGGATTGCCTCCTATCCGCAGGGTGCCGGGGTCGGCATCCACTCCCGTTCCCTATGGACTCAATGAAACCAAACCAGAATACCGGATAATCAGAACTTATCTGGAGCTGAGTAAAAAACGGCCCCCAAAAAAGAACAAAATCTAAACACTTCATGATTTAATATTTAGAAGAAGGATAAAAAGCTAAAAACCTATAGTACTATATATTAATTATTTTATTATTTTTGTTTATCTATCTCTACAACTAAAACATTCATAACTATTCCGTCCACAGATGCGACACCAAAGCCGCTCCATGCAATCAGATCGGGAAGGCAACGCGCACTCGCTCCATGCGATCAGCTCAATCCCCATAACAACCGCAGCAAATCAGGAAGGCAAAAATCAATTACCATAACAATCGTGATCAATTCCCAGCAAATCAGGAAGGAAAAAATCAATTCCCATAACAATCGTGATCAATTTCGCGATCACCCCACGCCACCAATTTTCTGAGGATGTTTATGAAACTAGAATACCTGTTTGATGCGACTAAATCATTTTAGCTATATCACGGGTCGACAAAAAATTATGGATGCAGAGAATTTCTATGCATTTTTTGTTGCATGGCTTCTTTGGCAGTTTGTCATGTTGCAAGACCTAGCTATTTTGTTCTTTGCCGTGGTTTTGTTAACATGCATTCAAGTCATTTTCAAGAGATTTGACTATGAGATCCTGACTATGTTGGTTGGCCGTCATAGATTACTTTGATGGGTTGAGTAGCTCTTTGTATGGCACTTCTGCAACATGTTTCTTGTCAGTGGTGGCTTTCTTGCCAGCTATGGCTGCAATTTTGCAGCTGAGATCATAAAATAGAAGTAAAACATGTTTGCTAATTGGATTAGGAAGAGTTTTCAAGATATTACTACTCATCATAATCACTGGATGTTACCACTGTCACATATTGGTACGGCATGGCCGCACCAACACGAGGTGGAAGATGAATAAAATAATATGAAGGATAGATCAGTACTATTCTTTGTATGAGATGAATTTTTTGTAATACCATCGTCTCTAACTTTACTGAAATATAATATAGGAAAGTTGCATTGAGAGTACTACCCTTTTATTAGGTATTGGCTTATAGATTTTTTTACTGGTTATGGTATAGAAGAGATGAGTATATATTTCAATGGTTTAAGGCATTTTCTTAAGGTGATTGATGGTTCCATTATAGAGATTGTTGAAGAAAAGCTGAGAAATCTAGTGAAATGCTGCAATCACATAAAAAAATAACACTCACAGGCTAATATGCGTAATTAAACTTAAAATTACTGTGATATTATTTTATTCCGGTTGCAACGCACGGACATGATACTATACTATATATATATAAAAAGACAAAAATGTCACGTACACGACCTTACGCGGGGAAGGGGAAACGGAAAAAAAAAGAAACTGGAAAAGAACATGCGGACGGGAACGTCTTTAAAAAAACGCTCCAAATTTCAATTAGGATTCCTATTATTATATTAATATATATTAGAATTGGATTTCGTATCATTGCTGAACGCGAGTTGTTTTAGCACATATGAACACGGACCTAATATGTTTTAGAATCGGACTCCGTATCGCGCTAAATACGAGTTATTTTAACTTGTGCGAGCACGTGTTATTATATATATGTCCAGAGAGAAGAAACTCCATTGTCCGGTAGTTAGAGGGAGACGGACAAAAAAAAAGAATGGACGAAAACAATAGGCTCAAATTTTAACTCTTTATTATTAGGTATAAATATAGATATAGATATATATATCAGTTTTCTTGCTTTTAAGTATTTTATATTATTTATACAGAGTAGATAGGAATTTACGCTTTGCTTCTAGAACGAGACATCTAAATTCCAAGTCAAAAACCGTGAGTTTGACTCCGTGAGAGTGAGAGTCAGCGTTACGATCGGACTTATGAGTGTAAGGAAAATCCACTCAAAGACATCACTACCATGGGACTTCTTAAGGTATGCTCTCTCCAATCATAAAAATGTGTGTTACCGGAAAATTAGGATGAAAATTGGTAAAATATTAAAACACAAAAACATTAATATAATCTAGTTGTTACAAATTCTAGGACAACTTTAATGGATATTCGCTATGCAAGGGGCAAAGCTAGACACGTCGTCAGTGTTTGCTAGCCAAAAATACTTCAGCATGTGAAACCTCTAGCATTTGCTAAGTTGAGCTCCTGACAAATAAAAACAGTGTGCGACCAACACTTTCCGGCTTCTCTTCGCGCGGACTGGGTACAACTATTTTCTGACACACTATAGCTTTTCTCTAGTTTTTTTTGGAAAAGATATAGCTTTTCTCTAGTTGGCAAGGGTGCCCAAATAGTCCACCGGTGCAAACGCGCACCACCGTAGCGCTAGGCCTCCAATGCTTGGCACATGTTATTCTCGTTCCTCTCCTCCTAGCACCATCTTGGCAACAATCATTAGAGATGCCCTTAGTAGAATATTCAGGTCTCGAATTCAACTTCCCATAAAAGTGAATTAGATATAGATTTATTTTGCAATATATGCATCAATTTATATTAAAAATACTTACCGAATCTCATACATTCTAAGGATTGCAAAGTCAAAGGTTATAAGTGGTTTTTTATCAAAGGTAGTACGTAGAGTCAAAGGTTATAGGTATTTTTGACCAAAGGTAGTATATAGAAGCAATTTTGACTTCCATAATTCCATAGGAAATACCCTATTTGTGCATTCTCAAATTGATTTGCATGGTACTTCCTTCATTTCAAATTATGACACATTTTAGTTATTCTAGATACATAACTTTTGCTATGCACTTAAACACTATGTATAGATATATAGTAAAAATAATATTTCTAAAAAAAATAAACATCTTATAATTTGGACCAGAGGGAGGACATGCTGTGTCCGCTCTAAACTAAAAAATGTCTAAGTTTTGCTCAACGTTCAACTTGCATAACTTTCACAAAACAATAAAACTAGACTAGAACAAAACTGAAATATTTTACAAATTAGAATAATATAGACATTATTTATCTCCAAATCTTATGTTCAAATGCCCTAGGAGCACAAAAGATGGCTCCCCTTCCCACCAACTAGTAGCGCACGTTCCTCGTGCCCCTCCTAACACGTCAATGTCTTGACTCCTGTACGTGTTTTTCTCCAAAACATATGTTTTTTTATTCACAAATCTCCATGTCTATTTATTTATCTTCTTGAATTTGTGTAGCGTGGAACCTTAAAATCATGGTTATTAAACATAAAAGGAATACATTTGACCTTTAAAAAAAATGCAATGGTGTCCATGGTACACACAAGAACATATATTATTAACAAGTTATGTATACAAAGTATGTCTAAAGTAAAAATTACCCATTATGTTAAAGTGAAGTTTATTTACAAATCTCATGTCTCTGTCTGAGAATTTGAAATTGTGATTTGTTATGTTATTATGATCTAAATGCATGTAAGCATTGAAAAAATTAGGGATGCAGATAGATTGATATGTTACATATTGTATAAGATGTCGATAGTGTTTGCCCCTCTCCCACCCCACCTTTACACAAAAATATATGGTTCCGCCGCTAGGTTTATGTATTTCAGTTTCACCTTTGAATTTTTTGTGTTAATTGAGTTAGGAGGAAGAGGCTTAACTCACCGATTGGGGAAAACATACTACCATGTTTATGGAGCCGCTAGTCATCTACGAGCTTTCATTTTCTTTTGTGTGTGGCTCTCAGCTCTCTACATGTTGTCAAGTCCTTAAAGGATTTATCTTTGGGTTTTTTTTTTCAAAACTAAAGAACTATCCATTGTTGTAACTAATGCAAATTAACCTAGCAGGGCCTCTAATCTCTCATGGCAAAAAAAAGCAAGTGGGGCCCCTCCACCGCCGCCACCCTCGACCCCTTCTCCACCACGAGGGCCACTCGAGCTCACGATGACAAGGAGCTCCACCTACTTGTGCATGGGTAGATTCATCGCTCCCTCTTCACCTGGGCCAGCAGCTCCCTCTTCCTCCTAGTTGTGCCCTCTCTTGGTCAACAAGCACTTGCTACTGTGGTGGTAGAGGCGATTGCGGAGGAGGCGGCTGCGGTGGTGGTTGTGGTGAGTTGGCGAGCTCGCGGTCCTAGGTCTAAGTCGTCAAGGTCAATGTGATGCCGACACTGCTGGATTGTAAGAGCTCCAGTAAGTTTAAACTCCCTCTTTCTTCCACCAGCCGATAGAAACTTCTTGCCATAAAAATAACTGGATAGGGGAGGGTACTGTGTCTCCTATATTTAACTGAGACATGGGTGTATTTTGGTGATTACTCAAAAATTCTAGATATTGGTAATAGGTTAGGTAATCTGTTAGAGACCAAGAAATTACCTATATGACAACTTTTTGGTATTGTGGATCAGATGAATAATACGTTAGAGATGCTGTTAGTACGGAGTATAGTGTACAGGAATAACGTATTTAACCTGTCGGATGTTGATCTAATTGCTTTGAAACAGTCAGTTGAGTGTAAACGAGGATTTTAATTAGTCATATTGGGACTTGACACTGAGATTAGCAAACCAAGTAGGCATAGGATTATGAGTATAGTAGTATATAATCGATTTTGAGAGAATCCTTTTTCCGGCGAAGCAAACAGTATGTATGTATACACGATTGGGGTATACGCACTCGTACTCGCCCATCCTACGGATATTGTGTTGCTTCGTGGTGGTGGCTTGGGTAACAACGCCGAATCTGTCACTACCACAGGTAGTACAATGGAATTATCAAGCAGGGGACCTCTTCGATGTAGAATCTATTCGACGGGATGGAGGTGATGCAAATGTGTCCTTGTCTTTAATCTTTTCCGCAGGACAATTGTCCCTACTTTTGCCAAGAAAGATGTCACCCTCAAGCGTCCATATCCACCCAGTACCAGCTCCTCTCATGTACAGTAACTATAGAGCAATCATTCCAGGCTTGTGCCTATTGATTGACACGCTATAAGCAAACAATCAAACTGAAGTACTAGCAGCAATCGATCGCTAAAAGTAAAAAGTGTCAGTGGCATGGCATCGACACCGTCCAGAGTGCTGGGGTCACGGAACCTACCTACTCAGGTCTCAGGATACAGCGATAAAAGAGGATCACAAGCCTTTGAACCAGCTTTGATCTCATGATCTCATCTGATCCCGTAATCCACGCACGCTTCGACTGGTCTGGCCTGGGCCGGGGCATCTGCCGCGTCGGGCACGAGGCACGCCTGCACGCCAAGGCAGATTCGTTCAACCCACACCCAAGGCGAGGCAAGAGCAGATCGCCGGCGCCACGAATCTGATGCTCCCGGCTCCCGTCTTTGTGCTCATCGTCAGCTTTTGTACGGTCTGTCGGACCCAGTACAGTACGTCTGTGACTTTGCGTGGAGGAAAATTCCACAGCCAGCCAGCCAGCCAAACAGAAACGGAAGACGCCTTCTTACAGGACACGGACAAGCTTTTTACCATGTGTTCTAGTACTAAATCCACCAGCCAAAACAATGCGACCACACACAGACACAAGAGTCTCGGCAGAACCGAGAGCGCTGCTAATAGCAATCCATTGAGCCGCCCAAAGATTCGACCAGTCTCACACGCAGACAACCAAAAATTTACAGCTGCTAACAGCAGCAGCGTTTAAAACAGAAGAGTCAAATACTCGAGTGCAATGACGTTCACAGGCGTTGACTGTTTATATGATGCTCAAGCAGGTGTATGTTCAGTGAGTGATTTGACCAGGGCGCATCTTACTAGTGAATCACTTTGCCTTGGGTTTCTCCTCCGCACTGGCCTTGGCGGTCGTCTCCTGGCTCGCTTGGACGCTGGCAGGCACGGCCAAAATGCGTTCGTAGCGCTTCCTGGTCAGGGTTTCACCCTTCAGCGCGGCGACGTATCTGTCGTTCGTGTCCTCTTTCCGTTGCAGCTCGCCAAGAAACTCCGCAAGTCGCTCCCTGTTTACTTGCCCCATCATCTGTTTGCCACGTGTTTATCATCAGTGACCACGGAATCACAAATGTAAACATTTGATAGCACAACAGAACATTAAGAAAACAACTTGCATACAAAGTGGAAAGAAAATAAAAAGGATGCAAATGAGTAAATGATTAAGCATAGCAAATTTTATTTGTTTGGCAAGTAGTAAACCAGTAATACAATGTGTCATAAACACCTCCCAAGAAAACTGGCATGTCTGCTAGTGCCTTTCATGCTAACTAACATGCACCACATAAGCATCAGTAATGGGTGTAAGCTGGAACTTTCAATAATGGTATAAATAGTAATCATTCCTAGGCAGGCAACTATAAGCTACTGATTCACCATGAATCCCAGGTAACAAGAATAGTTAACTATTACTAGGTGTTCAAATCAATTTCTACAGCCCTGAATGCAAAAACTAAGGAAATCTTCAAAATGGGCAGTGCATCTATCCCTCTATCCTAAACACCGGCAAGGAGCTGAACATACTTGACAGCCAACCATAAAGCCCCTCCTCAACTGTCCACTACCTGTCTGTGCTGGCCATTGGTTCATGGTGGTCAGGACTCATGAACTCAGGATTCCCAAAAGGGATTGCTTGTCTCTCTACACTGTTAATTTGTCAACAGGATTCAAGCCCTCAAAAAACAAGCAAGCGCTTTTGCACATATTAATGAACTTCCCATCATCCCCACCCCACCCCCTTAATTCTCCAAAACCACTTGTTTGTTCCCTTAACTATGATTTGATCGTCGAGCTCCTCAAAACTAAAGTCTGTGAAAGCAAGAGCTCAGGCTGCTAGATGGTTAGTTCCATTGTTTAGTGGACTATAGAAACAGAAAAACAGCAGTGAGCCATCTGATTTGGTTTTTGGTACGCCATGGGAACAAAGCTCCACAGCAGCAAGCTGCTTGGGTTGCGCAGATGAATTATTTTACACAAATATGTGGATTCAAATCATGAATCAGATGAAATTTTGTTTTGATGAACCAAAAACCAATAAACCACCATGGCACAAGAGCCAACAACCATGCATACCTAAGAAAGCTAGATAGCACTATCAAGACATACACAACACAATTTGAATGCTAAATGCTCCAATATTAGACTCAGCAAATTTTGGCATCTGTGGCTATGAGGAAAGCCATCAACTCTGCCAGTCCCAATATGAATAATATCCAAAGTAAAATAAATGGTCAAATGGACTGACCAGCACCAGCAGCAGAAGAAAAAACAAAAATAGTGGCAGGTGTATTAATATACGCTCTACAGAAGACCAGTATCTTCCTCCTGCAGCCTGCTTATACGTAGACATTGCAGCAATAGCTCTAAAAGCAAGTTTGAACATACAACAAGAGAGTTGACTACTGAAACAACACAAAACTGAAATACTATGTGTCTTGAATATTTGCTCCACGTCTTGTAACTAAATATATTGATTGATTCCTCAATTCCTCAATATTACTAGCACTTGATTCATACACTACCTGGTTATTGGGAATAAGCATTGTAACAACAGGGCACCCCTGACTTCAACATGAGCATAACAATGTCTTTAGCCAAAATTACTAATACACATAGATGTTGAGGTACCCATTTACCCTAGAACAGATAAGAACAACGCTTGGATTGTCTAACAATACAACTGTTGACATTTGATTATTATTTCTAACACTAATAATTGTTATTGCTTGGGTCATTCCCTTTCTATGCAAAGAACTATAATCGCACAACTGTTGCACTACACTACCAATAATGGGTGTGTTCACACTGCAACAAAGATTTAAGTTTACAGAGAGCTGGCAGAAATAAGGCACGCTTATGCTGCTTTTGACACATTGACTAACCATCAATAATAATATTCACCAGTTATGTTAAAAAAAAAGGAGAACCAAAGCTAGCTGGTTTGCCACTAATCATCGCTCATGTGTTGGCTGGCAGGTACAGTTATTATTAACCTGAACTGTAAATGGAATGGATTCAACTGTTCCAACCAATACAACCAATAGTTGGCACCTATCACAGCTAACATCTTAGGGGCTGTTTGGTTCCTGCAGGAACTCCTAAAATTCCTGTCACATCGAATGTTTGGACAAATGCATGGAGTATTAAATATAGATTAATTACGAAATTAATTGCATAACTTGCGACTAATTTGCGAGACGAATCTTTTAAGCCTAATTAGTCCATGATTTGACAACGTGGTGCTACAGTAAACATGTGCTAATGATAGATTAATTAGTCTTAAAAAAATTCGTCTCGGAAATTAGCCTCCATTTATGTAATTGGTTTTGTAATTAATCTATATTTAATGCTCCTTATTAGTATCTAAACATTCGATGTGACATGAATTTTAGGAGCGACTAAAGAACCAAACACCCCCTTAGTCTGGAAACCAGAGGCAGCCAGTCAGATGCAGTCAAGTAAACCAATCTGGTCCAGGCATCCTAAAACCTATAGAATCCTATTAAAATACTATGCAAGACAAGAAAAGTTAAAAAGAAGCACCACCTGGAACATTCCCATGATAGCTACACAGTCTATGTATCCCTCAAAAGATAGGGCCCAAACCCTAGTTCAGTTCCATCAATCCCTCAAACATGCTGCCGTGTATTTGAAATTCATGAATTTCAAGTGAGAAACTGATTGAACATGTAAACCAGATCGACCAATCAACCTTAGATCCACAAACAGTGATCTCAAATCGCACTATCGCAGAGCATAATTTATAAGAGTAACAATCAGTAATAGCATCCATCGACCACGGTGGGATCTGTACGAGGGAAGCGCTAACACGCACCGTGGTCTCGGGTCGGGCCGTGGAGCGAAGGTGGGCCTCGAGCTGCTCGTTGCGGGAGCTGGTGAGCCGCATCACGCCGTAGCCGATAACGCCGGGGACGACGCTGCACAGCGCCGCGAAGGTGAAGAAGAAGGGCTTCGAGTCACGCGTCCGCCGAACCAGCCATCGCCACCCCGCGCTCTTCTCCCACAGGATCGACATCTCCCACCGGCCGCTGCTGCCGCCGCCTTCCTCTCTCCACGCGATGCTCTAGTTCTTTACCCTTTCCGCTGACTTCTCATTTAGGTTTTCTGCCATTCTGTTTCTTTTTTTTTTTCCTTTTTTTTTCTTTTTCATTTGAACACATTATTTATTTTTTCTTTCTTTATTAGTTTCTTTTGTTTTGATCTGGTACTACCGGAGCAACCTGAACCATCCATAATACTAATCCGATAAGAATGCAAGTATGGCTTGGGTGTCACGAAAAGTGGATAAGTTTTTAGTAAATAATATTCATAGTTATGTTTTTAAATTAATTTATTATAAAAAATTATTTCGTAATTAATTTGATTGAAACATGAATACTTTTTTATCTATAATTAATCAAATTTAAGGTATTAAAACGTGACACCGTCCTAGAATTGTATTTTTATGGGGACGAAGGTAGTACAAAATTCGACGCACCTAGCGTCCGGCGCGAACGCACGTCCGGACGCACCTCGGCGCCATTCGATTTGATCTCGACGAACCCACTAGGAACCGTCCAATCCAGAGCCCGTAACGTAACCATTCGATCCCGACCAACCACCACAACGTAACAATTCGATTCAGAGCGATACGAGCGAGAGCGTCCGCCCACGCTCGTCGCGGCGGCCCATTCCTTAGCTGCTCGCGCGTGGCTCATTCCCCCCACCGTGCCGCCATCCGCGCCGCGCCCCCTGTCCCCCACCGTGCCCCATTCCCATGGCGCCCCTGTCCTCGTTCCCCACCGCACCCCGTTACCCCACCGCGCCCTCTGTCCCAAGAGCACGAAACACTTTCAAGTACAACATCGCAAAAAATATAGTGCAATATCGGGATATAAATACTGCAACATCACAAAACTATGTAGTGCAACAACGAAAAAATATACTGCAACATAGGAAATTATGTAATGCAACATTGAAAAATTTGTACTACAACATCTAAAACAGTAGTACTGCAAGATCGCAAAAATCAACCAGAAAACATGGAAATGGAAACATCTCAAAAATCACCTTTTAGTGCTGGAACATTTAGAAAAGGTAATTTCAACAATTAAAATCCCCTATTGCAATAATCCCAACATTATATCCCTTTTCTGCAACACATGAAATCACCTATTGCAACATACAAAAATCATATGTTGCAACATCCAAAACCCCCCCTGCAACACGGAGAAACAACAAAAAAGGCGTATAAAAACAACAAGGGGATGGGTTCGAGGTGCAGGCTGCTCTAGCCCCAGGCCCATCCCCTTCGAGCTCGTCGGAGGGAGGAGGGGACAAGATCACAGAGGTCGCCGGATTCCTCAGATCTAGACGAGGAGGAGGTCTCAGATCCAGAGGAGGAACAACCTACCTCGTTGGTGCTACCGTCGTTGTCCTCGTCTCTGGTGGGGGATCGGGACCCGGGTCATTGGTGGCGCGGGTTAGCAGGTCGTGGAGGGGGAGAGAGGGAGGGGGGAGCACCGGCGGGCGAGCGGGGCGGTCGGTGAGTGGTGTTCGTCATGGCGGGCAAGGGTGCGGTAGTAGAATGGGAGTGCGAGCGCCGCGGGAGTGTGGCTCGAGGAAAGGATAAGGAGGAGCGAGAGAGACAGGTGAGTTGGTTCGGTGCGGGTCGGGTGCGCCCGTCCCCATCTGGACACCCGCTGTACATCAATTCCGTACAAAATTTGCAACCGTCGATAACTAATGTTGATGCCACATACACGCTCAATTAAGATATTTTTCCCATTACATACATGTAGGGTCTTTGTGAGTTGGTGGTTAGGTGACCGACCTTAATATGTTTGCTAGTATAAGGTTAGTTTATTTAGATGCAAGGATGGATTTAGATAAAGGCAACATGAAGATCAAAGTGATCAACACCTCAAGGAAGAACAAGGCGCTTTATTGAAGATCAAAGAACACATGGAAGAAGTTCAAGACATCAAGTTGAACAAAGCTCGGACGAGGAGATGCGAAGAAATAAAGCTAAAGGAGTATTGCATAGGAGCATCGTCATTTGGCTAGGTTGGTCACCGCCTTCCTAGGGCGGTGCCACCGCCACCCTGTCCGGTGATCCAACGGCTAGTTTTTTAGCTGTTAGGATTGGACCATTGGGGCACCGCCACCCCTAGGGCGGTGGCACACTGCCTTGTCCGGTGACCTCACAGAATCTGTCCTAAGGGGTATAACGGCTCTATTTGCTTGTGTGGCTATAAATAGAGGTGATGGTTGGTCTTGGCCACTCTCTTGGCACTTCATACATTTGAGTAAACCCTTTGGGAGCTGAGCAAACACACTCCACTCACATTCACACTTGATTTCATCATTTGAGTGAGATTGGAGAACCTCTAGTGCATTGCATAGTGGTTTTGCGTCTTGTGGCACTAGTTGGTTGATTTGGGTTGGTGGAATTCTTATTACTCTTGGTGTTTGCTGACACCTAGGAGGCCTGGTGAATGGAGGATTGTCGAGCGGCTATTATTGATTGTTGCCGGCTCCGATTGTGGTGATTGTGAGGGGTTCTTATGCCTTCCCCATGGGAGATCACGAAAGACAACTCTAGTGGATTGCTTGTAGCTAGCTTATGGATCCCCATCTTGTGTTGGTTGTGTAGCACCCGGTTGTGGGTTAGGCGTGTGAAGCCTATAAGCACATGAACCTCTAAGTGGGTGAATCACTACAACGGGGACTAGCTTGCCGGCAAGTAAGTGAATCTCGGAGAAAAATCATTGTGTCATCTTATCTCCATGGATTTCATTGATATTCTTTGATTGATCTCTTGCCTGGCTCGGTATATCATCACTACCTCTCTCTTGCATTACATTTCTTATTTATCTTGTGTAGAGCTAGTGGTAGCTTAGCTAGTTGAGTAGCTTAGTTTAATTAGTTGTAATTAGTTTCTAGCTAGCTCAACTAGTGTAGAGAGTAGTGACATAGCCATTGGGTGCTTAGTGATCATAATTAACTAGAATTGTTGATAGGTGGCTTGCCTTTTGAGTAGGGCTAGAGCAAAACAATTTTCACCTTTTAGTTGACTAACGAAGTTGCTCTAGTGTACTTGTAGAAATTTTTATAGGCTATTCACCTCCTTCTAGCCATTTAGAACCTTTCACATGCACCGAGGAGGGTGTTGTTGTGGCGTGGATGAACCTCGGCTTCTAACGCAATCATTTAATTCCAATAAAGTGTCACTGGCCATACATACCCATGAATGGGAATTTATCGCATGTTGACTTGTGCATCTAGCCAATTGTGTGTTTGCTTTCTTTGTTTTTTTATGTATGCTAGGAGTTTGGTTATTTTTTCTTGATTAATGTACGGATGTTGCATATGTGTTGAAGAGGGAAGGTTTCTATGAGGCCTCAAATGGGGTTCGGGGACCAGACATGGTTAGGACTAGTGAGTATTTTTGCCTTGGTTCGTCATTTGAGATATGGCGAGGACAACTTTTGGGGATCGGGGTGAGAACAAGGGCATCACCCTGCCTTATTGCCATCTCTAGATGAACTAGAAGGTAATTATATGACAAAAATGGGCTTGATATATGATCAAGGGGAAATTACTACGTTACTATTTTTCCATAAAATGGGATCGATTATATGACGATGAAAGACATTTCATCAAATTTACCATTTATTCATATTGGAACTTATGTGACATGAGTTATGTGAAAAAATAAATTCCATCATAAATTTATCATAAAATGTATTTATGAAGAAATTTGTATCTTCCATGATGTGACTATTTCATCATAGATGTGCAAATTTCTAGTATTGCTCCTTACAAAAAAGTAAATGCCTTTACCCTTTATATAGAAGCGGCATTGATCGTCATATACATATTAATTGTTGCTTGAGTCTTAATTAATGGTAGGGACTCTAGATCAACACAATGTTGGTTATAGTGGACATTTTGTAACCATGTCCTTACATATATATATGACTATCCCTTCCATCTAAGATTAGTCTTTATTTGAGCTACTTATAAGTTATACTTCATTTGGTTTAGTTGAAAACCAAACATTGAACACCAAATGTTAGGATTTCCATGGTTTCTTAATCGAATGCTTGGTCCTGTGCTGCAATTGTGGCTTCCCACACACTTTAGGTTATATACTTAGCTTGTTATAGGCATAGTCTTGTACTTTTGCCAAACCTTGCATAATGTGTAATGAACAAATCTTGGGCCACATGTTAGATATTGTTTGGGAAATATGAGAGGAAATAAGTGGAAGAGAACTAAACACACCCTTAGTCTCACGAATAATGATCAGGGTATGCCCACCCTTGATTTCTCACACTATCTCATTGCATGTAATCTACTATACCTAAATAGGAGAACCCCACTAGGAGATTTCTCTGCAATTTCATGAAGTCACATTATCCACACTATTAAATCAACGATCTCCTTATTGTCTATCAAAACACAACCAAAGTGTCCCATCAGATCCGCATTGAAAGCTTAGGACCTAAGCACCCCATGGAAAGCTTAGGCAATGCTTTAGCCATGCATCATTATGTGTCCTTTGTCACCTTGCACTTCACCTCTTGCGCCACCCATGCCTCAAGCGCTCCCCAAACATTGTTGCATGTCGAGATTTGAAACTAGAAATCTAGTCTTCCCTCTATGAAATGAAACTACTGCATCCATATTATTTATCTATGGAGCCAATCATCATAAATCACAAACTCCTTCATGTCCCTACCTCTCTACTAGCTCTAAAATTAGATTGAAGACGTGCAAGAGTGAGGAAGGCAAAAAATCTCGTTGGTCCACCATGTGAGCACACCCATCATATCGCTTCTCTTTGTTGTCCTCTTCCATGCAATGGCATAGGGCCATCATTGATTCCTTTGCTTCCCCTCTCCACGCCATGCTGCTATTGAAAGTATCCACTCTCCTTCAACCATGGCTCGGACCACGCTGGAACCGATCATCGACGACCTAGATTCAAAGCGGCTAGGTGACGCTAGAGAGTGGGAGGGAGAGAAGATGGTGTTGGCGAGTCGAGGTGGCTAGCTTTAGAACAATGATGTGGGCACATGTGTGCGAAGACCACAACAATGCAGGATAAGATTGGGGAGTAGGGGAATAGAGGAGGAATTATTTTGTAAAATAAAAGTTTTGAAAGGTCCTAAATGGCTAGAGTGTGGGTAATAAAAATTCTACAAAATACTAGAGCAAAATGATTAGTACAACAGATGGCAATAGCAAGTTTTGCTCTAGCTCTACTAAGTGATGCAAGCCACCTATCCAAACAATTCTAGTGAATTATAACCTCTATGGTACATAAGAGACTAGGTTACTAATTCTAAACTAGTGGGCTAGCTAGCACAAGAATAATAACTAATTACCTTTAGCTACTCAACTATTAAGACTAACTACTTCTACCACTACTCAAGTATGTCAAAGTGTAAATACAAGTGATAGAGATAGTTACCGAACCTGGCAAGTGACAATCAATCAATGAATACCAAGTGATCCAAGGAGACAAATGACACAATTATTTTTCTCCCGAGGTTCATGTGCTTACCGGCATGCTAGTCACCGTTGTGTCGACCGTTCACTTGGTGGTTCAGTGAGCTAATAGGTGATCACAAGCCTAGCCCAACAATTGGACACCGCAAGAACCAACCCACAAGTGAGGGTAACTCAATGACTTGAGCAATTTACTAGAGCTACCTTTTGGCTCTCCATCGGAGAAGGCACAACACCCCTCACAATCAACCAATTGGAGTCGGAGAAAATCACCAACTTTGCTCAACGATTCTCCAATCACTAGGCCGTCTAGGTGTCAGTAAACACCAAGAGTAACAAGTGCTTGACCAGCCCAACTCGCCCAAACTAGTGCAACAAGATGCTACAACTTATTGCAATGCTCTAGAGGCTCACCAATCTCACTCAAATGATGAAATGAAGTGTGCAAGTGAGTGGATTGTGTTTCTTCAGCTCCCAAAGGGTTTACTCAAGTTTATGGGGTTCCAAGAGAGTGGCCAAGGCCAGCCACCACCTCTATTTATAGCCACACAAGCAAATAGAGCCGTTGGACCCTTTGGAGCTATTTCTACGTGGGCACCGGACATGTCGGTGCTGGCACCGGACATGGGGGGCGGTGCCCCAATGGTTGAATTTCAATGGCTAGTTCAAACTAGCCATTGGGCTACCTGGCATTGGACAAGGGGGGCGGTGCACCACCCTAGGGTGGTGGTGCCCCCGGACAAGTTTTCCTCCCTCTATGGAATTTTATGGCAGTGCCACCGTCATGGTCCTTGGACAGCCTAGTGACCCTAGGTTGCTCCAACTTGATTTCCACCACTTATAGGTTGTACAACCTTTCGTTAGCTTTCCGAAAAGTCCAAGATCATCGAAATCGAAGTTTGGAGCTAAGAGTTATGCCCAAAATACGAAAGGGCGCCACTGCTGATTTGGGCACGTTACAGGGCTGGCGGTGCCACCACCCCTGACACCACCCTAGGGTGGTGGTGCACCACCCTAGGGGGCAGTGCCCTATCCGGTGTACATTGGTTAGGGTGGTGCCACCCCTTAGGCTAGGCTGCGCGTTGGCTGCAAGCTTGGGTGATTTTCCGACACACGATCAACCCAAACTGCTCTCCACAAGTGTTGCTAACTCTCAAGATGTTTTTCCAAAACATGTTAGAGCCAAGTTAGCATTTCTTAAAATCATTTTTAATAAATATTTTGCTTGCTCTCCGTTGTACACTAGGCCTAAATACAATGCATGAAGTCCAACACCTAGTGGCACTAGATGACTGAGTTGTCTAATAGAGCTCCCCTCTTAATAGTATGGCTATCTATCCTAAACCCGATCATATACTCTCTATAGTGTCTTGACCAGCAAAACAAATATCCCTATTTATACCTTTGCCTTGATCTCCATAGGGTTTTGTTTTTCTCTTTCTTCTTTTCCAAGTTGGAGCACTTGATCATCATCACATGTGGACATCTCCATCACTTGGTGTGTACCAACCTATCTTTGAATATCACTCATGACAAAGGTTAGTACACTTAGGTTTGATCAATTATCCAAAACCAAACTAGGGCTTTCACAGGTGGGACCTTGTGAAAGCTCTAGTTTGGTTTTGGTGAATTGATGAAACCCTAGGTACTAACCTTTGGCTCTAAGTGATCATGAGATAGGTTAGTACACACCAAGTGATGGAGCAAAGATGAAGTCCATGGAGGTGATGATGGCGATCAAGCTCTAAACCTGAAAAGAAGAAAGAGAAAAACAAGAGGCTCAAGGCAAAGGTATAATTGATAGGAGCCTTTTGTTTTGGCACTCAAGACACCAAGTGGGTGTGAGTGTGTTTAGGATAGATAGCCGTACTATTAAGAGAGGTAAAACTCATCATGAAATTCGGTTATCAAAGTGCCACTAGATGTTCTAATTCATTGCATATGCATCTAGATTCTAGGGAGTGCTAACACCCTTGAAAATACTTTGTGAAAATGCTAACACACGTGCACTTTAGTGATACATTTGGTGGTTAGCACTTGGGAGCAAGGGTGGTGAAGTTGGAGATGAAAAGAAGAAGTTTCGTAGGGACCAAACTTTGGACTAGACCCTGTCCCTGCGTCCGGTCATCTCTATGTAGTGAGATGCGCTTTTGGTCCTGTGATCTGGTGAGGGTGAAGGACCGGACACATGGGGAACATTGTTCCTATGTCCGGTCATTGTGTTGTGACGCACAGAAATGAGAGAGGGAGAGATCGGATGCTGAGCGAGTTTGGTCACTATTGATTGGACACATTAGGTCGCGAAAACCCTCTCGGTCTGCTTACTAGACTCGACCAGACCCTGCTCGTGGGCACATCCGATCATTCCTCGGTGCGTTAGGTCACTAGCTCGATGGCGCGCGCACACGAGCAGACGCGGTGCTAGTGTGTCCGGTCTAGCTCTGGCGTGTCCGATCACCATTTAACTATTAGCGTCCTGTTCCTGACCGTTGAGATCGCGCGGTAGAGATTGAATGCAGGGGACGCGTGGCAGCAGATGTGCGATCGGATGTTGGAGGCCATGCGTCCGGTCATCTCAACCAACATGTCCGATCTCCCCAAAATCTGTGCAGTGAGGGGGCCAACGGCTGTTTGAGCCCTCTATAAATAGTGGTTGGCCGGCTTGGGCTCACTCTTTTGGCCATTTTTATTGATAATACATCCTAGTGAGCCTAGCCAATCCTCTATAACTCATCTTGCTTGATTGATTCATCATTTAGTGAGATTGAAGAGCATCCAAGTGTATTGGTTTGAATGATTGCATCTAGAGGCACTTGGTGATTATGTTTCACTATAGGATTCGCTTATTACTCTTGGTGTTTGCTGACACTAGATGGCTTGGTACAGCGAGGATTGTCGATTAGAGGAAGGTGCTTGTCTCTGTCTTCGATCGTAGTGATTGTGAGGGGCTCTTGAGCCTTCCTCATGGGAGATCACGAAAGGCATCTTTAGTGGATTACTCATGGCTTATGGATCCTCATCTTGTGTTGGTTTTGCGGCACCTAGTTGCGGGTTAGGCATGTGACGCCTATTTGCGCGTGAACCTCCAAGTGAGTGAATCGCCACAATGGGGACTAGCTTGCCGGCAAGCAAGTGAACCTCAGTGAAAAATTATTGTGTCATCTTGTCTTCGAGGATTTTATTGGTACTCTATTGATTGTCACTTGCCACAGCGGTATAACCCTCACTACCTCTCTTGCACTTACTTTCATATACTTGTTTAGTCAAGCTCTTTAATGTAGCTAGTTTTGAGAGATTGTTAGTTTAGTTAGTGAGGCTCTTTAGTTAGTCTTTGAGAGGTCAATAACTTAGAGAGTAGTGACTTAGCCTTTGTGTGACATAGTGATCATAGCAACTAGAATCGTGTATAGGTGACTTGCATTTTTAGTAGGCTAGCGCAACACTCGCTTCGCCACTTAATTATCTAATCACTTGGCTTAAGTGTTGTTGTAGAATTTTTATAGGATATTCATCACCCCTCTAGCCATTTAGGACCTTTCAAGTGGTATTGTAGCCGTGGTCACCATGATTTGAGGCTTAACAACCTTTGGTGTCAAAATGACTCAAATCAACAACACCAAGAAGCCACCCCAATTTGATGGCACAAATTATCCATATTTGAAGGCAACGATGACCACCTATATCAAGTCAATTAATAAGAAGGTGTGGAAGGTGGTGGAGACCAAGTTTGAGGTTGCCGACCCAGAAAATCCCACCATGGCCGAAGAGGTGTTGCTACAAAACAATGACATTGCTCTTAGTGTTATACATGTTGCTATGGATGAGAGGACATTTGAGCTAATCAAGAACATTGAGATAGCTCATGATGCATGGAAGAAGTTGGAGGAATCATTTGAGGGCACTCAAGTGGTGAAGGGCGCCAAGGTATACATTCTCAAAGAAAAGTTTGTAAGCTTCAAGATGAAGGATGATGAGAGTGAGCCGATGATGTTCCATAGGCTACAAGTGCTTGTCAATGATCTCAAAGCACTTGGTGAAGAAGTGAAGGACAAGGACTTTTCTCACAAGTTCTTGAGATGCTTACCCTCAAGATTTGGCACATTGGTCACCATTCTAGTGAGGAGCGGTTTGGACATCATGACACCAAACCAAGTGTTGGGAGATGTGATGACTGATGATACATATAGAGATGATGATGAGAAGGAAGAGAAGAAGAATGAGAAGAAGGATGAGAAGAAGAAGAGTGTGGCATTCAAGACCGCATCATCATCCAAGGGCAAAGCAAAGCAAGACACATCAAGTGAAGATGAAGCTCAAGCTTTGTTGAGAAAGATGATGAGAAGATGGCTCTCTTTGTGAAGAGATTTGGCAAATTCATGATGTAGAAGGGATATCGTGCTAGAAGGAAGAAGTCATCATCCAAGAACAAGGATGAACCAAGAAGGTGCTTCAAGTTCAATAGCAAGGATCATCTCATTGTTGAGTGTCCCTATAATAGTGACAATGATGATGACAACAAGAAAATAAAGAAGGACAAGAAGGAGAGGAAAGAAAAGAAGGACAAGATGACCTTCAAGAATAAGAAGGGTGGTTTATATGTGGTCACTTGAGATAGTGATGCTTCATCAAGTGATGATGATGATAGTGATGATGACAAGACCACCAATAAGAAGGCTCTTGTAAGCATTGCTATAAATGAGAAGCCTTCTCTCTTCGACACTCCATCGACTTGCTTCATGGCTAAGGCCACAAAGGTACAATCCGATGATGAGTGTGGTGAGAGCGATAGTGAGAGCGATGATGAGGATGAACCATCCAAGGATGAGCTCTTTGACATGTTAGAATATGCTAGGACTCATTTTGACATGAAGAGAAGGGAATACAAAGACTTGCGTAAGGAACTAAAAGCCCTTAAGCGTGCCTTTGATGAGCTCAATGCAACTCATGAGAGTCTAAAGAAAGACCATGAGGAACTTGGCAAGGCTCACATGAAGCTGAAAAGGCTCATTCCACTCTTCTTGAGCAAAATGAGAAGGAGCATGTTGTAACATGTGACATAGGCTTGACTTGTGATATTATTGATGAATCTTTCTACAAGCCTATTGTTGTTGCTCCCACTAACCCTTCTTGTAGAACTTCCACTTCTACCTCATCTTGTAGTGACGGTTTCACTTGTGATGCCTCACTAATGATTGAGACTAAGACCTTAAAGAAGGAGGTCAATGAGCTCACTCGCGTCTTAGGCAATGCCTATGGTGGTGAGGCCTGCTTGCTAAAGTGCTTGGGTAGCCAATGGTTTTCTCTCAACAAAGAGGGATTAGGCTATACCCCCAAGAAAGGCAAGGCGGCTTTTGCTCCTCACAAGACTAGTTTTGTGAAGAACAATGTAGAGCAATATTGCAAAAATAAGAACACAGATTCTAATGTATCATCAATTAAGTTTGATTCTTGTTATTTGCTTACCAAGGGTGTTAATAGGGTACATGCTAAGTTTGTTGGTACTCCAATTGTAGGCTCAAAGAAGAAAGCCATTTGGGTGCCAAAAAGCTTAGTCACTAACCTTCAAGGACCCAAGCAAGTTTGGGCACCTAAAAAGAATTGATCTTCTTTTGTAGATCACTTATGAAGCCGGAGGAAGGCATTGGGTTCTTGATAGTGGGTGCACTCAACACATGACCGGTGATGCAAGAATATTCAATTCAATCAATACCAATGGCAATGATGGTTATGATAGTATCACATTTGGTGACTGTCGGCACAAAAGCGTGTCAATGCGCCTAGCACACAGCAAGCTGGAAGGATCTGCTTGATGGAGCAAGGCTGGAGATCCGCTTGGCTTCAACACAGGACCAGTCGACCCTGTGAATTCCCAAAGGCGTGCTAGTCAATTTGACCTACAATTGACAAGGAGAGAAAGTTTATCAGTAATTTAAGGTGGAACATGCCGGTTTTGCCCAGACAGTTCTAAGTGTGCCGCTTCGGGAGTAGCCAGACAACAAAATCGACTAAATAGCCGATGCGCGAAGAAATCGGCTATTAAGTACTGTGATGTTTGCGGGTCACGATTGGTTTTATGATAACAAGTACAATGCACCTAGATATAAGTAAAGTCATCAGCTAGGTGGATATTGCCAATGTAAAGCATTGAGCCGATGAGTAATGAGAAAGGACGTAACACGCGAAGAAATCGACTGTCTAGTACAAATGGATCTATAAACGCTCTGAATCTAATCCGTTACCATCAATAGTGAGGTTCGACCAGATCGATGGCAACTATGATGATAATAATGAACTAAAGCCAAAGAATTCATAAAACTATCTATACATTGATAGGTTTTCTAAAAGACATGCTACACGTGTGGAAGCACAAGTGAATCGGCTGAAATAGCCGATTTGGGTAGAAAAGGGATTACAACATGTGAACAATCGACTATTTAACATGAACGGATCTATAAACTCATCAGACCTAATATGTTATCCTTAATAGTGGGGTTCGACCGGATAGATGACAGCCATGATAAAGACAACAAATCAAACCTTTAAAATAAATAGATCTATTCACATTTAACAGGATCATGAAAACATACTGTAAGCGTTAAACTGCGGGTGATCGGCTATTTAGCCGATGCAGGCATAGCAAACAACCAGGGTCATGCCTGGTCGAAAGTAAATCTACCAACTAGCATCCTCCGATCTAAAGTACTAACAGTGGGGATCGACCAGATCGTTACATCCATAATAGCGAGCTATAGACCAGATTCAACTAGCTAGTAAATCTTCTCAAGATCAGACATGCCCCAACCATGTACTATGCACAATCAAGATCAAAGTAAAACAGCCAGTGAAACATAATCCATCATTTAAAGTAAGAACCGTCGCAATGTAACAAAATAAACGATGGACTAAAAAGGGTGTGAGGCCGATCTAGATCGATCTCGATCGGGCAGGTTGATATTGCTAAAACTAATGACGATAAGAACATCAGCAAGATTGGTAACTTAATGAATCTACCCAAAGGACGCCACACTTAGGTAGAGCCGATAACTTGACCTTAATCTAATTCGCAGTGGAGGTCGAACTTAACCGATGCAGCCATACTTGAACTAGATAAGAGTCGATAAATTGCTTATACTAGAGCTTGCAAGAGGTTGGCCAGACCGATGCAGCCTTACAAATAGAAGTATAAGCTATGATGGTACTTACAGACAAGCTGGAGGTCGGCCGGACCGATGCACCCCTGCTTGTTGAAGAACTCACGGGATCTACACTACTCGTTCTCCTAAGGGTTGGCGTAAAGCTAAAAAAAGTAATTGGTATTGATTGATTGGATGTCTTTTACAATAGCCGGGGTCCAATATTTATACCCGAAACCTAAGCATGAATCCTACTCAAGTATGACTTTGTTACAATCTTTCGTATAAGAGAAAACATTCCAAACTTAAGATAACTTGGACCCTAATCTTTCCCTTTTTGTAGAGTTCAACATTTTCCTTGACGCCAACCGTAGCTCATTGACGTTATCTACTGATGTCATCCGAAGAGAGCCGATCCTAGTGCCGCATCTGAATCAGCTGATATTGATCCTTATGCTGTCGATTCCTTGATGACTCAATCTTAGAAGTTTTGAGTTCCCGCGTTCTTCTTCCCAAATTTTGGTGTAAACACATGCCCCCCAATTTTGGGATAAAAATGATTTTATTCCAAAATTTCTATTTACCTGTTCACCATGTCGTAGGTGTTTATTCTGAGACATACGCGTGACTCCTGACTTCTCGGTCTGAGTTTTATATAATATCCCAACAGTATCATTTCCAACTCACTCGGTCTATTTGCTTTCCCCTTCTTTCTCGAGCAAATCTCAACAGCCGACACCGCCATTGCCAAGGCCTCAACCCTAGCAAATCCTCTGCTCTATCAAGCTGTTATTCAAGCAACCTTCCTTAGATTCAGATCTATTTTGGCTGCAATGGTGACCAGTGACCACATCCCTGAGGTATGATTTCAAGCTCCCGTTTTCCATGTATCAGCTGTTACCCTGCATTTCCTTCCTTCTCAAATTTATTTTATCTGGTTTCTAGGAAACGAGGAACGAAATTTTGATTCCATCGGCTGTAGCTCCCAATGTCTATTTTCTTGGGCCTATGGGTGACTCTGATCCATCTGACTTTATCCGTCAAGAAACCAACCAAATTCCCTTCAAACAATGTGCAGTGGATTTGTCCTCCTAGAACACCAAAACTCCCTTTAGAAACTGGTCCAAAATGCCTAGGGGATGAAGAGATTGGTTTCACAGGGTATCGAGGAAAAGGCTGGAGATTGAGAGATTTATGACTTGAATCAATGCTTGACACTCTCGTTGTCTAGAATGGAGAGGAATGATTCACTCCTGATTTCTGCATCTTTTTTTTGGTCTAACACCCTAAATGCTTTCGTTTTTAGTCATGGTCCAATGACCATCACTTTGGCCGATGTTTATATGTTGATTGGCCTTAGAATAATAGGATCAATGTAACCTTATGATTTCTTAAGTGCTAGATCCAAGAAATTAGCCAAAATATCAGACTACATAGGATGGTCAAGCTACATTCTGAACCATGTTGGAGATGGATCAACTGTTAGCAAAAGAGAATATGTGGCTTTTCTGAACATATGGTTAGAAAGATTCATCTTCTGTGGGTCATCTTGTGGTCCGACTTACAATCATAAACTCATGGTAGAGCATCTAGCAGTAGGCATTGAGATTCCTCTTGGAAAGTATCTGTTGGGATCATTTTACCATTTGATGCATCAGGTGGCTGCTCAGCTGCTGAAGAATAAAGCAGTGCACACCATCAGCGGCCCCTGGTGGCTAATGCAAATGTGGTTAAATTTGTATATGTATAAGATTGTAAGGCCAAATCTCTAGAATTTGAGCTTTCCCTCCTCCAACTTTGATGAGGAATATAGAGGCGAAGAAGGAAGAACCCATCAGTGCATGAACTATGGTGAAGCCGCATCAGCTATAACAATTGCTGTCGATATTGGCCATCTCTTCAAGAAGTTTTATAGAGGGTTTGATTCAGATATTCTGACTTGGCTACCCTATGATGAGGATGAGAATAATGAGTTGGTCTTCCCATTCAAATTTTGATTTGAATCAGGTTGCTCAGACGAAACGGCAGCTGCAATCTTCAATTCCTTCATCAAACCTTGCGTTCTTCCATCCGAATTTCATCATGGCCATGGCAAAATGTCTATAGGTTCCTTCCTTCCAGGCAACCTTCCAACCTATGAGTTTTACAACCCTCTTTCATAGCTCATTAGTTTGGTCTTGGTTAACTACTTCCTCAACTGTTCTTCAAGAATACAGTGAAGCCAAGAGAAGGTATTAGTCAAGTGATGGAAGCCTCCAGAGTCTTTCAACTAGGATTAGACCTTCCTTCTTTTTGCTTGCATGATTGGACAAGAGTCAACTTCTCTTCTTTTTGACTCCTGGTGGCAAGAATGGCACTCCCATCTTTTCTGTGGGTCAGTCCATCCTAGATGCATAGCTCTAGATAGATCCTTAATTCTTATTCAGTTTCTACCCTTCTCTGACTATTTATCACGCTAGATACTCCTTGAGGAAACACCCACGCAAGAGCAGGAGTCTGATAGTCCGCCCATTGAAAATGATCCTATTGGCGTTGTCATCCAGACTATTGAATCTCCAGTCCAGCAAACAATTGATGGTAGGAAGATCATATATCTATTTTACCCTCTTGTAATGAATCTGAATTGAAAAATCTTCCTTGATATTTATAGATACCAATGTTGAAAGTTCAGAGCTGATTCAACCAGATACCATTGGTGCATCATCAGCCATTCCTTCTTCTCAGATAGAAGCTATCCCAGAAAAGGTACTATATTTACTTTACCATTTATCTTATTATCAACTGATTCAATCCTCCTAACAAGATTTTCTTATATATAGATACTTAATCTTCCAGCTCCGAGCTACTCTTTTAATCTTGAAGAGTATAGAGATGAAGATAAAATCAGCTCATCAGCCACATCTTCTAAAGAAGCTTTATCAGAAGAGACCAGAAATCGGTTAAGGGACATATTGCCAATGCTTGAGAAGAATATAGCCGATTTGGTCCAAGATGCGGATTCAATGCAAAGAGTCTTCTTAGCCATTAAGGATAATTTATCCCTAGTTCTTATCAAAGTCTTGTCACCTTTATCCATCATTGAAGATCAAGCCCCAAAGGTGAAAAAGGCTTAGAGGAACCTGTCTAATCGTGAAGCTTTATTGGCTAAGAACTCCAATAGACAAGAGGCCAAAGAGCTAATATAGCTAATTGATAATTTGAAGAACTCCTCCCTTAGGATCAATCCAAAGCTGAACCAACTAGAAACCAAGTGTGCAGAACTTGAGAAGGAACTAGAGAATGTGAAGGCTGCCATCGATCACCATAAGTCCAATCTGGCTCAAATACCGAATGCCATTAAGCAAAAGAAACAGGAACTGCTGACCAAGGTCAGAGAAGGCATGGCCATCTACAGCAGCCTTGAGAATATTCCTAGATCAGTCGAAGAAGATAAGCAACAAATCACAGAAGTAGATGCTATCCGGCTAGAAGCATTGAAAGCAATCCAGGACGTTCTAAACTTGTAATCTACATACCAACATGTATTTTATGTGGAACCAATGATAACCATATTTCCTGTCGATCTATTGTATTTCCTGTCTTGGCTAAAGTGCCGATTTGGAAATAGCTGATTCCAGACCTCTGACCTTAATCCAATTAAGTCTGAAAACATGGCCCTCATTAAGAAAACTCCTCAACCTTCTATCCTCAGTTATCAACACCACATTCTCTTCGGCATTAGTGAGGTGGTGCTTCGCCTTCTATTAATTGTGGTTGCCTTTTCCACATCCCGAGTTATCTACCACCTCGCTTCGTGGCTACAAATACTAGCCGAGGGCTCTGGCCTCGAACACATCTATACTTGCAACTGCTCCTGTTCCTTTGCACTTCTCCACCCTCGCAAACTCTGTAGTGGGTTTCTTCCCCCTTTTTGTAGATCCAATCACCCTTATGGCTAGCGAGGACAACTGGGGCAAGCGCGATGAAGGAGGTTCCAGAGCAGAACCTACTGATGAGCCAGCGCCTCCACCATATGAGGCGAGATCGATATCTTCTGCTTATGGCAATGAACTTTTCTAACTTGTTTATAGGTTTGTCTTGAATGATAGCCTTCGTCCTCTTCCTCCCAGGTCTGGCGAGCCCTCCAATGCTGCACCTAATGCTGCCTCCGTGCCAAACTCATCGTCGGACTCCTCTGATTCCTACAACAGCGACGACGCCCGGCGTTTCCTCCAGGAGTGGAGGGCAGCCTAGGACCGTTATTCTGAGGCAACTTGAGAAAACAGTCAGCTTAAGATCTGCCTCAGGGCCTCTCAAGCTGCCCTTCACACCACCGAGGAAGAGGCCAGCGCTGCTCGAGCGCGGCTGGCCGAGTCCAACGCCATGGTGGCGGGTAAGATGGACTCCAAGAACATCTTTATTTTGATTTCTACTGTCTTTATCTTGATAGCTCCTTTGTTTCTGTGATTGCCAGCCCTGACGGTGCAGTTGGAGTCCCTCCGACTGGCGGCGAACGTGGCTACGGCAGTCGTCAATGCTCGAGGCTCCCTCATCAATGCCCATCTCCACGACGTCTCGGCCCATGTCCAGGAGATCGCCCTTCATGGCGTCCATTGTGGCGCATTGGTGGCGCTGGCTGCGGCATAGGTCCAGACCGGGTATGAGCTCCAAACCATGGAGACCGGATTCCCGATGGACGATAGCCCCGAGGAGCATGAGGAGTTGATCGAGGACTTCGTCGATGCAGCGGAGGTCATCGTGGACATCACATCCGCTTAGGATGTGATAAATAATGTCTTTGACTAGTTTGTATTTAGGGCAAACTAATCAATGAATAAAATCTTTTGTTTTTCCATGATTCGTATCTCAGTGTACTTTCTACAATGTCTTTGTATACATGATTGTCTCTATTTTTGCTTTCGCTCTATAGGCAATACATCTCGTATCAACTTTTCCCCTTTTTGTGGTAATTTTGAGGTAAAGGCAATACCCTTCTGGTACCGGCTATTAGAGCCGATGACTGAACAAATCGGCTGTTAAGTATTGATCTAAGTGCTAGAATAATATTCCTTCAAAAATTTTCCATTGATCGTCTCTTGATAGGTTGTACCACAATTCTTCAGACCAAAGATCAAACAATTGGCCGATCTAGGCCAAACATCTCATTGTGTTCCTAAGCAAATAATCTTTAAATTCCTTTAATAAATTTATCAACTCTTGGTTATACCCAGGATCCATCTTAGCATTCACATGCATCGGCCTAGGTCCATCTCCCGGACCAATGTCTATCTCCTTTAATTCATTGGTCGATGTGAAGCCATACCCTAGCTTACCACCTGTACCACCTATTGGATTATCTATTAAAACAAACTTTGAGAGCCGATTGCTTGGATCGGCTGTTGGCTTTCGTCATTGATCTTAATGAAGCCTCCTTCCCATTGTTTGCTAGAAAAACACTTGAAGTCTTCTAGCTCCTAATACATTGGATTAGCTATTGTGATACTCACAGAATCATTAGCATGAACCAACTCAACATTGTCTTCATGCCACTAAATCAAGCATTGATGCATAGTCAATGGTACACAACAATTTGCATGAATCCAATCATGACCAAAGAGTAAACTGTATGAACCCTTTCCATCAATGACAAAGAATGTGGTGATCAAAGTTTTACTTCTGATTGTTAATTCGACGTTCATTGCCCCTTGGTCTTGGATGCATTACCCCCAAAATCCTTAAGCATCATGTCGGTCTCAATCAAATCCCCTGGTCCTTTGCCAAGCTTGTGAAAAGTAGTGTAAGGCATAAGATTAATAGAAGCACCTCCGTTTACCAATATTTTGCTCATCGGCTTCCCATCAACAAAACCATTTACATATAAAGCCTTTAAGTGTCGATGCTTGACTGGCTTATTGAATATAGCCTGCTGTATCACTGTCAACTTGGCAACTATCTCCTCATACTCTGATTCATCAAAATCTAAATAGACTTCTTGGTCCGCTTGAGCTCTAAATTCTGACGATAATAGAAAAGCCACTTGAATATTAGCCGATGGTTGACCCCTATTGGCTGTTTGTTTAGCATGCCACACTTGAGGTCTACCAGGTGCCTGAGCCTGCTCTAGCTCTCTATTCCTTAGGCATTGTACCCTTCTTTTTCGGCTTGTCAAATATCGCAAAACCGATCAATTTATAAGAGCACAAGTACAATGACAGCTCGCAAGCGGTCGCACTGTTATACTTGAGCCCATATAAACCCGGTAGTCCATCGAGTACCACAACGGGTCTCGATTAATGATCCATTTACAACCAAGATCGTACATGATGCAACATACATGTCACATGTTACATAAAGTTCACAGATACAGTTCATTCATCAGAGTACGAAATAAGATTATTACAAACCAAGTTCGGTAGATAGTAGCGGAAGCAAATTAAAGTTTGAAACTAGCATTTGTCAACATAGTTCAAATACAGTGCCAACTCATGATCACAATCCACAAAAGCATATAAGAAGGATTATTAAAGATGCCTACCTAGGGCTCACTCTTCATCCATGGTGGGACAGAAGCAGTGCTTGCAATAGCTGTGATAAACTGTACCATCTGCAACAATGGGAATAAACCCTGAGTACGAGAAGGTACTTAGCTAGACTTACCCATCATAAACCAAAAATAAATTGACTCCAAGGATTATGCAAGGCTTTATAAGTGTAGGTACCTTGACAACATTTTGCATAAAAGCGATTAACTCAGTTATACAATTATACTTTGGTCATCAAGTTCATTATAGCTATTCATCTCTAGATTAGCAACTAACCTGTACCAAACATGTGGCATATCATTTGATAGCATACAATAGTAACCATAGCGATGTAGTAATTCCATGTTTATCTGAACCATCATATTCCATAATACAATTACTACGATGTTGGGACAAGCCAAGTTTCTCACTATCCGGGAGAGACGGCAATTCGAATCGATTTCAACAAGCTAGGAATTTATTCCTAACACAAACCTAGGTAGACCAGATCAATGGTCACCTTAGGTCACCTTTGGTACAACTCAAGTCCACATTTCATGGGTTTGCCCAGTGCCGCATAATCAGGGACAACCAGCTGCTAGGATGTTCAGGCCTAGCCTACCCTTGGGCTCATATCTAGCTCCCTACACATCCTTACTATCATCCAGAGTGAGCACTCTAATAGAGCGGGGCCTGGCCTGAGTTGAGCTACTCGGCTTCGCGGTCGGAACAAGTTATTCGGCCAGCTAAGTAATAGGCATGCGTTCAATCTTGTTAGAAGCGCCAACAATGGTATGGTCCTTAATTGGCATAGACAGAATCACATGAGTCAACGTACACATAGACTCCGCTCGGCCTCTATTTACATTACCTCATGGTTCTTTTCCATGATAGCAATATAGCCAACCGTGCTTCGGTATCCACCTATAACTCACAGGTGACAAGAAATCACCCGACTTCTACCGGTCTAAGCATGGCTAAGCATATATTCGATCCTGGACCTACAAAGGGTTAAAGGTATATATATCTAGACAAGGTAGTTCTATGCATCAAGTGTTTCCAATCAACTCTTATAACCTAATGCATCAAAAATAAAGGACTCAAATAGTATTTTGTAAAACATGGGAGACTTAGAATGCTCCGGGGCTTGCCTTTGAGGAAAGAGGTGGGTCTATGATCTGGGCACCTAGGGAGCTCTTCGGGAGTCTGCTCCCCTTCTCCTAGAGCTGCAGCTTGAGAAGTCTCCTACTGACCCTCCTCTTCTTCGTTGAATTCCAACAACGTTATCTCTTTGGACGATCCTCTATGCATGAGCATGAAATAAGATATCACGAATGCATATACGATGACACATGTAATATGATATAACATGATGAATGCATCCTTATAAGTACTTTCAACAGCATGGTATTAAGGTAATAACAAGTGCATCCTATTCTACTGAGTAGGTGCATATCTCTTCTCTACTACTTAAGCAAACACTTCTGTAACTTATTTTTTGGACTATAAGACAGAAGCTACTTGTTTGAACCATAAATGGAGTTATATACATCAAAATAATATGGTTGTGGACATTCTGGAAAGTTTATGAATTTTTCTACAACTTTCTTTTAATACCCTTGATGAAATTCAATAGTTATCTAGGTCAAACAATTCAGTTATTCAAATCTATCTAGAGAGCAAGCATTTCAGACAGCAAAATTCTAATAGCCAAAACTCTTAAACCCTAAGGCCTATGACTATGAAAATTTAACACAAGGTAGATCAGTAAGTTATCTACAACTTTGTTATTGACTAGTTTTATAGAAAAGACCATTATCACCATGAAATGATCAACTCAACCAAAACTATACATGCAGCCATCTAGTTGAGTTATAAAGCAATAATTAATTAGTTGCATACAACCAATTGCTCTTAAACCTTACTACTAACATCAACAGTTCATTTGTATCACAAGTACCATAGAAAACATCATGGTCAAGCCTAATTTATTTATTTAAATGCCTTTTATTAATTTAATTAGATAATTAGGTGAAATAACAAACATATACTAAATGTGCACAATAAATTCCCATAAAATTCCAGTAGCTTTCAGGTGAACCCAATAGACTACTGTAAAAATTTCATACCAATTGAACATGTATAACATTCTCTACAAAAATGACAAGCTAGCAAGGTTTATTTCAGTGAAAATAGTTAACCCTATAGAAAAGTGTCAAACAACAGATTCTATATTTTTCTTAGCTTCATCCTAGTGCCATAATATTGTACAAAAATTTGCATGGCAATATGTTACTTATTTTTAACCCTATAATTTTCCACAGAAAACACCATTTATTAAGAGATAAATAGAAAGACCCTACTCAAATCAAGTCTACTACAAGTTTATTATTTTTCCTAGCTAGATCATGTCAACACAAGACTAGAAAAATTAGAATAACAATTTTATCACATTCCTAGCTCAAGTTACACATTTTACTAGATTGCAAACATTCAAAAAGCACTTATATAGCTACATTTTATTCACCTTGAAATATACTAGAAATAGTACATTTCATATTTTTATAAAATACTACACTTCATGAGAAATCCAACAAAATTTGGTTCACCAAAATTGGACACTCCGAGCTCTAGATATGATTTTTCAAAGTTAGCACAAAAATATGGAAAAGAAGTAAAACTAAACCCTAACTGCAGTCGCTGATACCTGGGACCCACGGGTCAGCGGACCCCACATGTCAGTGAACCAAAATAGGGCATGGTGGTTGATGGGTGCTATCTCACCGATGGCGAGCTCTTTGGTGAAACCAACCCCACCTACGTGTTCTATTCACTAACCCACGTCGACTGGTACCGGTGGTGGCAGCGCGGACGCACCGGAGCATGCTCGTCGCTGGCCATGGCGGCATGGCGGCGCTGCGCGGAGGTGCGTCGGCTGTTGCTGGCCATGGCAAGGTCCGACGAGAAGCGCACGGGCTCCACGGTGACCACGCGAATCTAGCGAGACTACCTAGGCTAGGTGGGGCATGCCGACGAGGTCTGTCTGCGTGCGCGGTGGGTGATGCGGCGGCAAGAGCGCGATGGCGCTGGCCATCGTGTTCCACGCCGACGAGGTAACTATTCACCATAGGGTCATGCTACAAGCTAGGACACACCCTAACCAAGCTCTAACATGAAGAAGATGAAGGAATGAGCAAGAGAGCCGAGCAGCGACGAGCTCGCTGTGAAGGCGGCCATGGAAGCCGAGGTTCCGATGAGGACGAGAACGGTGATTTCGCCCTCACCGTAGCTCGCTTGGCCCTGCTACTGTGTCGAGGAGGTAGAGAGGAAGATGGCATAGCTGCTGACTAGATGGAGACAGCAATGGTGTGGTGGCATGGGAGCTAGGCGATGGTAGAGCAGCACGGTGGCGCATCGGCGAGAGCAGCTCCACTGCGAGCGCAAGAGAGAGCTGCAGAGAGGGCGAGAGCGCGATGGAGTGAAGGAAATGAGCAGCGCAGGTTCTCCTTAAGCGCATGCCAACCAGCTGCGGTAGGGGCTTGACGCCGACCAGCGGTGCTAGGTCTTGCCCATTGTCGGCCACGATGGCGTGACGCCGTGGCCATCAGAGACCCCCGTGTTCATCTGATAGCGCCAAAATAACCCTTCCAATATTCTAAACCAAAGTGAGTTAGTGCACGATGCTAAAACAAAATTTGTAGAGCTACATACTAGCTCCAACTTTGCTTAAGTGATCAAGGTCTAACTCAAGCTAGTTATGGAGTTAAATCATCACAAAGTCAGGCACATCAACACTGTCAGAGTAGTTAGACTTAGAAAAATTTTCAAGTTCCAAAAACAGTACAATGTTGATACTTGTGAGCCCTAAATGACCAAGTTAGGCACTGAATTAGCTCATGACCCAAAAATAAAAGTTGTTACACTACTTGAGTTCTACATCTTTATTTTAGGGTACACAACCATGCAAAGTTTCTAAAGTGATGTTCAACTCCAGTCAAACATACAACTTAAAAATGAAAGCCTACACTATAACCATGACTTAGAGACCAAACTAGCCTTAGTCATGAATACCAAAGTTCTTCCTAGTGACATTCTAAACATGTTTAAGGTATTCCTAAGGTTCCACAATCATTTTGTACATTGGTTACATGTAAACCCTAGCATAGGCAAGGCATTTAAGTGACAACACATGCAATATAAGCCAACATAGAGATACTAATTGAGATGCTCATGCTCATAAAGGATCAATGATGCTTATGCTCATGTAATGCCAAGGCTAAATGCAAGCTTAACACCTAGGGTGTTACATCAAACCTCCTGGACACCATTGCCCTTCCTACTAAATATCTTCTTCTTCATAATCAGCCTAGTTCTGATCAACAGCTTGCTTTCCAAGCCGATCATGAATACTTTTATTTTTTAAGCACCGATCCATATTATTATGATGATACTCATCTCGAGCATGGATAGACCGGCGGTTGGCTTGAGATTGCCTAAACTCCCAATACTGCTCACACTCTGGGCAATTATTTCTAGTAGGCAATTTCAAACCTTCATTCCAACAATATATGAAGAAAGGATAATTCCAATGTGATTCAACTTGCTTTCTTTCATACATCTCTTTCTCCTATTGACGTTGGTATTCTTTCTCTTCTAACCAATGCTGATAATCCTGTTCCTTTTGCCGTTGCCATTTATTCAACAAAATTCAAGATGTGACACACGACCTTATTGCCCCGTTCCTTGATGTCTCTCCCTGCTCATATCGGCTCTTCTATTGGTCACAACACCTTTTAATTTCTCTATATTCATCAGCCGATATTTGCATCTTTGGGTCGATGGTTCTGGCTTCTTTGGCCCTAGTTGATGTTAAGACTTTAGTCTTCCCTTTGAGCAACCTAGCATCAACCATGTTTTGATCTCTTGAGAAAGGATTATCATTAACTTTTATTTTTCGAGGTGTATCAAATTTAAGCTTCCCTTGCTGAATAGCCCTCTGTATATGCTACCAGAAAATTCTACACTCATTAGTAGAATGAGAAGTAGCATTATGAAATTTGTAGAACTTCTTATTCTTCAACTGATTAGGAGGTAACATAACATGATTGGTGGGCAACTTGATCTGTCCTCTCTCAAGCAAGAAATCAAAGAGTTTGTCTGATTTTGTGACGTCGAAATCATAGCTCTCTTTGACTTCTCTTCCCCAAGGATTTGACACCATTACTGTCTTCTTACCCCAATTCCATTCAGCCATGGCAACCTCTTCTTCTTCATTGTCCTCTTCGCCGTCACTAACTGGACATGGATTATAAGCCTCAGCAATTGCGGCACTCTTCTGGAATCGGGTATCTCTGCACATACTCTGGAATTGGCTATTGAGTGCTGTCACTCATTGAGCCAACTGACCTAAATTGTTAAACTCTTGCCCAAGCAGCTTCTCTTCCACGTTGGCAATATTCCTTGAATGGCTAAAGCAGCTAGCTGATCATCGATCAAGTTCAATGAGAAACACAATTTTTTGTCTCTCGAAACCTCTGAAGAAACTCGGCGCCCGATTCATTAGATCTCTACCTTATGGTCATCAAATCTGTGATTTTCTTTTCTCCTGTCCTAGTATAGAAATATATATGAAACTTCTTCTGTAGGTCAGCCCAATTGGCAATGGAATTAACTGGCAACGATGAAAACCAAGTAAAGGTTGGTCCTGACAGGGACAAGGAGAAGAAACGAACTCGATGAGCCTCTTCAATGGATGCTTCGCCCAACTATGTAGGATACCGACTGATATGTTCTATTGTGTTTATGCTATCTTGGCCAGTGAACTTAACAAACTCCAGGAGCCTATAATTTATAGGAAGAGCGACCAAATCATATCACTCTAGATATGGATGCTTATATGAAAAGGTCTGCCCTTTTGGTTTCAAACCGAACTGATTCTTCATCATCTCGGTCACTCTGAGCAACAACTCATCAGCACTTGAATCTGGATTTCTCTACAATTGTTGACCCATCTGCGGATTAAAATTTTAGGTACCTTGATACCTCGGATTTGGAATCATATGAAGAGTATTATAATCTATGCCATAATGATATCCTTGTGGAATCTCTATCCGTTAGGTCCTTTGCTGGTTTGCTGCTTGAAGTCTCTGGTTGTAAATGCTAGGATCTGTATCTCTACGAATTCTTTGAACTGATGGTGCTATTTTTTGAGCCGAAGATGATATTTGGCCTGCTATGCCAAAATTAACCATTTAATTCTAAACTGCCCCGTCGGCTGTTGCACATGCTGCACTGATAATCTAGGATTATTTTACATTTGATTAGTAGTGGCAGCTTGAACTTGCTCAGATGAGCTCTGAACTGCCTGGACATCATCACTACCAGTTAGTGCTGCTTCTTAATGGCTAGTACCGACTTGATTAGTCCCCTGAGTCATCGAATGTGGAATGTTGTAATTAGTCAGCCCAACCTGATCAATTGGATATCCATGAAACACCTCTTTCATGGTATTGTGAAATTTGTTCAAGAAAATTGTATTATGGTTCAACATGGCATCATGAACAGATTTGTTTATAGTATCTATGAAGAAACGTCTATCTTTGGCTTCATCTGTATCTGACTGCTCATGCAACAAAACTCTTGGTAGTGGATATTTTTGAACAACTTTATTATCACGTGTCTTTGTGTAGGACAACAAACACTTGTTCTAAAATTCTTCTATGGCTTTACTGATGACATGTTTATCCTCATCAGGTAGGTCTTCATAAGGCACCATAAGGATATCACTGTTGTTGTGAGTTGCCATGACGATTGTGGGGTCCCACTGGGCGTGGCAGAACATGTGTTGGCGCAAAAATATGTCAATGCGCCTAACACACAGCAAGTCGAAAGGATCTGCTTGATGGAGCAAGGCTGGAGATCTGCTTGGCTTCAGCGCAGGACCAGTAGACCCTACGAATTCCCAAAGGCGTGCCAGTCAATTTGACCTGCAATTGACAAGGAGAGAAAGTTTATTAGTAATTTAAGGTGGAACATGTCGGTTTTGCCCAGACAGTTCTAAGTGTGCCTCTTCGGGAGTAGCCAGACGGGAAAATCGACTAAATAGCCAATGCGCAAAGATATTGGCTGTTAAGGACTGCGATGTTTGCAAGTCGCGATTGGTTTTATGATAACAAGTACAATGCACCTAGATATAAGTAAAATAATCAACTAGGTGGATATTGCCAATGTAAAGCATTGAGCCGATGAGTAATGAGAAAGGACGTAACACGCGAATAAATCGACTGTCTAGTACAAATGGATCTACAAACGCTCTGAATCTAATCCATTACCATCAACAGTGAGGTTCGACCGGATCGATGGCAGCTATGATGATAATAACGAATCAAACCTTTAAAATAAACAGATCTATTCACATTTAACAGGATCACGAAAACATACTGTAAGCGTTAAAGTGTGGGCAATCAGCTATTTAGCCGATGCAGGCATAGTAAATAGCCAGGGTCATGCCTGGTCGAAAGCAAATCTACCAACTAGCATCCTCCGATCTAAAGTACTAACAGTGGGGATCGACCAGATCGTTACATACATAATAGCGACCTATTGACCAGATTCAACTAGCTAGTAAATCTTGTCAAGATCAGACATGCCCCAACCGCGTACTATGCACGATCAAGATCGAAGTAGAACAGCCGGTGAAATGTAATCCATCGTTTAAAGTAAGGACCATCGCAATGTAACAAAATAAACGATGGACTAAAAAGGGTGTGAGGCCGATCTAGATCGATCTCGATCGGGTAGGTTGATATTGCTAAAACTAATGATAATAAGAACATCAGCAAGATTGGTAACTTAATGAATCTACCCGAAGGACGCCACACTTTGGTAGAGCCGATAACTTGACCTTAATCTAATTCGCAGTGGAGGTCGAACTTAACCAATGCAGCCATACTTGAACTAGATAAGAGTCGATAACTAGCTTATACTAGAGCTCGCAAGAGGTCAGCCAGACCGATGCAGCCTTATAAACAGAAGTATAAGCCATGACGGTACTTACAGACAAGTTGGAGGTCGGCTGGACCGATGCAGCCCTGCTTGTTGAAGAACTCACCGGGATCTACACTACTCCTACTCCTAAGGGTTGGTGTAAAGCCAAAAAAAGTAATTGGTATTGATTGATTGGATGTCTTTTACAATAGCTGGGGTTCAATATTTATACCTGAAACCTAAGCATGAATCCTACTAAAGTATGACTTTGTTACAATCTTTGGTATAAGAGAAAACATTCCTAACTTAAGATAACTTGGACCCTAATCTTTCTGTTTTTATAGAGTCCGACATTTTCCTCGACGCCAACCGTAGCTCATTGATGTTATCTACTAATGTGATTTGAAGAGAGCTGATCCTAGTGCCGCATCTGAATCAGCTGATATCGATCCTTATGCAGTCGATTTCTTGATGACTCAATCTTGGAAGTTTCAAGTTCCCATGTTTTTCTTCCCAAATTTTGGTGTAAACAGTGACAATGGCAAAGGTAAGGTCAAGGGGCTTGATAAGATTGCAATATCCAAAGACATGAGTATTTCCAATGTATTGCTAGTTGAGAGCTTGAACTTCAATTTACTATCGTGGCTCAATTGTGTGATCTTAGATTTAAGTGCATATTTGGAGTTGATGGTGTAGAGGTCATAAGTGTAGATGGCTCTAACTTGATCTTCAAAGGCTTTAGATATGAGAATCTATACTTGGTTGATTTCAATGCTAGTGAAACTCAATTGTGAACTTGCTTATTCACTAAGTCTAGTTTGAGTTGGTTATGGCATAGAAGGCTTGGTCATGTTGGAATGAAACAATTGAATAGATTGATTAAGCATGATCTAGTTAGAGGCTTGAAAGATGTGGTATTTGAGAAGGATAAGTTTTGTAGCTCTTGTCAAGCCAGAAACAAGTTGGAAACACCCATCCTAAGAAGAGCATAATGAGTACTAGCAAGGCATTTGAGTTGTTACACATGGATTTGTTTGGACCAACACAATACACTAGCATCGGTGGAAACAAATATGGCTTTGTGATAGTGGATGACTTTACTAGATACACTTGGGTATTCTTTCTAGTGGACAAAAGTGATGTGTTTGCAACTTTCAAGTCATTTGTCAAGGGCATTCACAATACGTTTGAAACAACCGTCAAGAGAGTTAGGAGTGGCAATGGTAGTGAGCTCAAGAACACTAGAAATGATGATTTGTGTGATGATTTTGGAATTAGATATCAATTCTCGGCCAAGTACACTCCATAATCAAATGGCCTTGTTAAGAGGAAGAATAGAACACTTATTGACACGGCAAGGTCTATGCTTAGTGAGTACAATGTGAGTCATTCCTTTTGGGCCAAAGCAATCAACACAGCTTGCTATTGTAGCAACTGCCTCTATTGTCACTCATTGAAAGAGAAGACGCCTTATGAGCTCTTGAATGGTAGAAACCCAACATTGCATACTTTCAAGTTTTGGTTGCAAATGCTATATATTGAAGAAAGGCACTAGATTGAGCAAGTTTGACAAGAAGTGTGATGAAGGTTTCTTGCTTGGATACTCAACCACTAGCAATGCTTATAGAGTTTAGAATTTGGCAAGTGGTACTCTTGAGGAAGTTCGTGATGTTGAATTTGATGAAACCAAGGCTTCCCAAGATGAAGATGAGAATCTTGATGATGTTAGAGGAATTCAACTATCAAATGCCATGAAGAACATGGATGTTGGTAACCTAAAGCCTAGATAAGTGATAGATGAAGAAGATGATCAAGTGCAAGTGCTCTCTAGCTCAAATGTGCAAGATGATACACATCAAGTAAGTACAAGTGGCTCTCATGACAATGTTCAAAATCAAGTGGCTAGCTCATCATCTCAAGTGAATCAATCAAATGATCAAGCAAGTGCAAGCAATCAAGTTCAAATACTCCAACCAACCAATATTGCAAGAGATCATCCATTGGACACTATAATTGAAGATATTTCTAGAGGTATACAAACAAGATCAAGATTGGCTTGATTTTATGAGCATTTCTCATTTGTTTCATTGGGTTAAACCAAAGAAGATAGAAAAAACATTAAAGGATATTGATTGGGTTAATGCTATGCACACTACTACACTCACACCTTTCGTAGCCACGTCGTAACCCACATCATAGTCTAATTTCGGCCTTGGCAGTGAGCTGTCGACAGTGATGGTCATAGCCTTGACCATCGCCATCTAGGACTGACTACGGTGTACACTAACACTGCTGATTGGCTTATGATCCATCCATGATTAGGTCCTTACTTTAGTCGCATTGGAGCCCAATCCGGCTGTGGATGTACACTAATTCCACCGCATTAGCAAATGATCCGACTATGTCGAGGCTATTAAAACCATCATGTGGGCACATGAACCGCCTATGTAGTGGTCACCAGCACCGTCGCCTTGTACGTCGACCCGACTGTCAGCGGTGCGGGTTCATTGTCGGTTCGATGACCGAGATGCCTGTGTAGAGGTTAACACCACCATCACTTCAGCGTATGATCCGCTAGTACAAAGGTCATGGTCACCATCGCCTTGCACCACGATCTGCCTTTGATGATTGTTTAGTCGGTGTTGGGTTACTAGAGGATTCGGCGGTGATATACTTTTGATCCCTGCCGCATCATACCTATAGCGACGGTGACAGAATTTTATCCCATTTCATAATAGTTACTAATTTAGCTAGGCCCTTAATAACTTGATGAACACAAAGCATATAAATATATAATTATTATATCCATAAATCTTGTTCACAAACAAGAGTACTTTTTATAATAACAATGGACGCAACCATAATATCTTTCTCAACTGATGTTCTAACACAAGCGGTACATAGAGCATACTAAAGGTACTGATCTATACAGACTTACATAACGAAACAACGTAGCTATGCTCCTTATATGTGGCACTCCTGCTTGCAAGGCAAAATGAATATAATTAGTGCATCCTTCGGATTGGTAGCCAATGCACCATGAAACTCCTCTTATTCATCTCTGATCCATAACCTAAATAAAGCAACATAATTAATAATATTGAACATACCATTCCTTTAGTTAACAAGCCAAAATTGGCCTATACATACATAGAATGAAAACAACTCCCTACCTGAACAAAGATTGTCGTGACGACAAAATATAGGAAATACACCTTTACTGCTCTGCTAATGACTCCACTAGTATAGTGCCCATGCTAACGCTACGGAAGACAATACTTACAATTAATTTGATGATAAAAGCTATATAAAGAGAAAATTACGCTTCCATTAATAGTGTGTGCTCTTGAGCTTGGTACATTTAATAAGGGTATACCAGAGGAAAAAAGGAACTATAGTTGCAAATGCAAATAATGTGTTACGGAGAACAATCCTAGGCAATAAAAATAAAATTTTCTTACTTCTAAAATGGTATTGACATACTGGCAAATGACTTCCATTGTGCTTTCTCAATAGTAGGTAGTAACAAAAAAATGAAGAAAGATCAAATTATTACAAACATCGATGGCTAGCTGCCTAGGAGCCTTTCCTCCAATGAAATTGCTAGAAGTTTACTTAGTCTAGAAATCTCTGCAATCTGGAATTGGAGCCGTGCTTGTACTGCAGCATTTCCATGGCCATCAATCACAGGAACACTGCTGGCCAAACAAAGACTGAAAGACCAAATAAAAAAAACAGAAATCAGCAACACAGAGAACACTTACCATCTTTTATGGGCCAAAAATATCCCATGTTTAAATGCAAGATCCTCTAAGAAAGGGAAAACAACTACTGCATATATGGTAAAACTTGTTTTAGTTGAAATGGCCTTGTTAGTTGCCTCTCGACCATTAAATGCAAGAGTAGTTGTTTATTAGAGAAGATCATGGACATCAACTGTTTTATTTGAAATGCATTCAAAACTGGTCATAAATTAAAAAATATATGATCAGCCTAAGCCTATGACAAATTTAACAAAACAGCCAAGGACATACATCCAAATTAATAAATAAGCTTACACCACCATGTAGATACTCTATCTAATCCTAAAAATCAAAAGTAACTTTTAGGAAGAAAACATGAATAGACGGGGGGATTCATGGCTATGTCATAAAGTAACTATGCATCGGTTGGTGAGAATACCTGTATTTTGATGAATGGCGAGAATAAGCAGATAATGCTTTGAAGATCTTACCAGGGGAGGTGTAGATTCATAGTTCTTTGCAATTTCTTCCACACAAGGGACAATAGATCTGAAATGGCAGTAGATTAAATGGGGTCATACATAAATAAAGTCAACACATGGAGTAGGAAGAAACTGAAATAACATTAAAACATAAATGATTGTTAACAAGAATATAAAGGTCCAATTGACCATGAATAAATAATGGCAATATTTAAAATAGGAACAAACTAAGACCACATTAAAGTTCTAGAATCAATTGTCCACAAGGGTACAAGACAGGGTGAATATAGCATAAGCAAGTGAATCGGAAAGGTCATACATTGCATTTGTAGGCCGCAAAAACCAAGGGAAGCATTATACAGGTTAGCTTCTAAAACTGATGTCCTGTATGAAACGATGTGCATGGCTAATTATCTCGAAACCGACCAACAGACATCAGGGATGAAACCAAGATTAATCAACAATACAATTTGGTTCCCAAGTTTTCCGCCATATCCAAATTATCAAGTGAGGGGCATTTACACCCTTGTCCATGTGGTTTATATGAACTACACTATGAGGAACTTGAGTAATCTGAATCATGCAACATGGGACAAAATGAGCATGCATACATATATTGATTGCAAGGGAAGAAGAGGCGGCTTACTAAATGCGATCGAGCGAAGCTGAATCGGACCGTGTCACGTTAAGTGGGCACCCATGATTCGGTGGCGGGACGACGGCAACGAGCATGTGGTAGTGGATGGTGAAGGCAGCTGCCACCGTCGTGGCCTCATCCTCCCAAGCCACCGCTTCCTAGGCCCGTGCCGCTCCAACCAACACTGCCGGCCCCACCATCACTTCTCCCGCCCACACTACCGCCCCAGCCTCCTAGGACCAGCACCTCCCACACTAATCCACGCCGCTACCTCCCTGGTCTTCGTGTTTATTAAAGGAAAAACGGAGATTGACATAAGATTTTCACATTTCAGAAAAATGGAGACTGCAGCAAGACAAGCACAATGACAAAATTTTGCAGCAATACCCAATTAAGAACCTAAGCAATTGGAGAAATCTAGATGGCATCTGCGCACAAAAAATCACATAATTGTATACTGGAGAAATGCAGAAATATTAGTACTATAAAAAGACAAGCAGAGTTCCAATTGTCAGGATAACTATTCTGTGTAATTTAGACTACATCCCTGCACAAGGAAATTGTAGAACCACCACTATAGTGCCGCATCAAAAGGAGAAAACTAGAAAAAGTTCCTAGAAATTTAGACTACATCCCTACAAAGTTGTGGGGGTACGGCCCCCGGTATCCACAAGACAAGACATGGAGCTGCACCATCAGAGGTGGCCCAGTCCACAAGATGAAGGCGTGCACGGCACTGCTCGGCGTGCACGGCGCTGCTCGGCGTGCACCGCAAGCTATTGTATAGTACCAAATAGGATACTTTTCTTGTAACCCTACCCCTCCAGAGTATATAAGGAGAGGCAGGGGTCCCCTAGTGGATAGATCCATATACATCTCAATGCAATACATCAGAACACAGGATGTAGGTATTACGTCATACTGACGGACGAACCTGTCTAAATCTTGTGTCTTGGTGCTTGTATTACCATCTTGCTCCTGATCTCGCTCACCTCTATGATAAATCTACCATCGTGGGATACCCCTTGGTGGACTGCCGATCATCTTTTCTTCAATCAATATTTCTCCATGATGTTTCTTCGAGCTGTTTTCTCCATGTTTGCTCTCCAAACGATTTTCTGAACCCCCGAACAGTCGCGTTGATGCTCGGACGCCTCTAGAGATGGCCCTATCTCCGGCTCCTCCCTACACAAGCATAAGCGTCTGCCCTCTGCGTTAGCGGTGGTCGGCAGTGGCTCCTTAGTGACGCCTGTTCCTCCTACACGTGCACGGGCTCCACGCTCGACGTTATGGACTATGGGCTAGCTAGGGCTAGAGACTCAGCTACACACTAACTGGTCGGGCGGTTTATATTAAATATAAATACATCTTTGCTCCAACTGATCGTCGAGCTACATACGCTATTTTTTTCTCCGGAGTTCATATATTTTTACATCATGTACTACCCGTTCTACATATTTGTATTGTAGGATCATCATCCAGGTGATCGGACCACCTGGTGCTCAGACTTCTCCACCGATCAACTGGTCGGACCACTTGGTTCATGGACTCCGTCGCCGACCAGTTGATCGAACTGTTTGCCGGTCGCTTCTACTCAATGCTCACTTCGCCGCCGACTAGTTGACCAGACTGTTCGTCGCTCGTACTTCATCGCCAGCTACGCCGGTTACTCCTCGTCGCCCGAATTCTTCATGCTCGAGGACTAAGTGGGCACACTTCACCACACAGATGTCGCCAGCTACGCCAGTGCTCGGACCTCGCTAGCTACACCGGGGATTCTCGGTGCTCGGACATCGCCAGCTATGCTGGGGACTCCTCGGACATCACCAGCAACCACGTGAACTCCTCGTTCCTTGGTGCTCAGACATCGCCAGCGACGCCGGGGACTCCTCGGCACTCGCACATTGCCCTTGGTGGTTGGATCTTGCTACGTCTCATCGGTGTGCTATCAAGCTGCTCCATGTTGTTCGGATCAGGGTGCTGATCTTGGGCAGCACATCTGGGGTCTTGATACACGCATATCGGATGACGTCAGCAAAGTTTTTAGACTTCTTTTTCTTTGACATTGCTACAAGATTCATTCTTCATCTTCCAGCAGGCTCGGGGACTAAGTGGGCACACTTCACCTTGCGGTGAATGTGCGCTTTTCTCATCTCGAGGCTACACTCGGGGACTGGCTGCTTGCTCAGCTGGTCTTCTACTTTCTAACCCTGACACCACATGACTACGTCACCTACTATCAGGCTCGGGGACTAGCTATGGGGGTACGGCCCCCGGTATCCACAAGATAAGACATGGGCCGCACCATCAGAGGTGGCCAGTCCATAAGATCAAGGCGTGTACGGTGCTGCTCGGCGTGCACCGCAAGCTATTGTATAGTACCAAATATGATACTTTCCTTATAACCCTACCCCTCCAGAGTATATAAGGAGAGGCAGGGATCCCCTAGTGGATAGATCCATATACATCTCAATACAATACATCAGAACACAGGATGTAGGTATGACATCAAAGTGACGACCGAACCTGTCTAAATCTTGTGTCTTGGTGCTTGTATTACCATGTTACTCCTGATCTCGCTCACCTCTATGACAAATCTACCATCGTGGGATACCCCTCGGTGGACTGCCGAGTATCTTTTGTCAACAAAGTGCAGAGCAAAATCACACGCATTGTTTTTTTCAAAACGGTAGCATGCACTGGTGGCCGTGTCGCATGAAAAGGAGAAAGCTGGAAAAAGTTCCTACTCTCTCAGCTGCTAGAATAGAAAAGCTATAGAAAGAATATTTCTTCATACCTTATCTTGATCATACATTCTGATATCATTGATGATAAAGATTAGATCAAATCTAGAAAGAATGGTAGTCTGAAGATCAATTTTGTCTTGTGCAGTCTGATGACCATCAAAAAGAAAAATTGTCAAATTAATTGTCTTGCATGCATGGCTACTTATTGAGTCAATAAAATATGCTTACCAACCTTAAGATCATCATAGCATCCTGCAAATCGATTAAGCATTTGCAAGAACTCAAGTCCTCGAATTGAGTATACTGTTGTAATGCTAGCTTTGGCAATAGATATTGTCTGCTGCTCCATGGCCTCATGAATTGCAACCCTAGAATAGCATAAGACAAGGAGGACCGGATTAATGTGGTTTTGAGAGCAGACCAAAAAAGATGTAATATGTTTATTCTAGTTTCACCAAACATACCCTAAACCATGGTTCCTCTTTCCAAATAAAACTCACGCTGTAGAGGAAAAAAGAAATGTTTACAACCTTTGAAAATTGTACATTTTTTCTACCTTGTTCTTTACTAACAGAAGAATGTATAAACAGGTACTCCATCTCAAATAAATTGTCAACGCATACACAGAAGGTAGCTGTAAACCAAGAAAAATAATATAATTCTTGTTGCAGTGGTCCTATCATTATGGCTATTCCTTTTGCCCTATGAGATGAAATCGAAACTAATTTTTTTCCACTGCATTTGTAAAGGAACAAAGTCAATATATACATCACAACATGATTAGACTTCAATGGTAGTAGTAAAAATAGAGAAAACTGATCTCAATGGTAGTAGTCAATATATACATCAGAGTAACCTTCAACTGTAGTGAAGGTTACTGAATTTTGTTTGAAGAGTAGTATTTATGTACATGCTATCAACAAGCAACAATTTCAGGGGAAGAATGCAATGATGGCAACAACAGAGTGAAACATAGTCATGTAAACAAAATAAGGCTACCATGTTGCATTGGTAATTTAGAGAATATTTCTCACAATTCATAAATTCATAAATAATCAAATTGTGACGCCTGCTTTTTGCAAAAAAAGACATGTATCATCCAGTTTCAATACAACCAAAAAATGGAGGTCAAGGCACACTTCAAAGGCAAAGTTTTTCAATAGAAACGATAATATATCTTGCACTTCAGCAAAGCTTATCAATAATAGCATAAAAGATCTGAGGCCATTTAATATGTAGGTTCATAAATCTAAAGCTTAAGACGGGAGAAAGCATACATGTATGTTTGCCAGTAACACATTTGCAGTCCTTGAGCTGGCCGAGCAATCTTGGCTGGTAGAGTTCTCCAGTTCTTGACCCGGCAATGGTAGAACCACATCTTTAGTTCATATTTGTGAGCCCCAACTGCACCGACAGCTCAGCCCGCTTCATCTCATTTGGATATGAATCCTCTGCACCAAGTCACCAACACAACTCAACATTGAACGAAAAATGTATAGACAATTGATCGAACATGCTGCACACGCACAATACCTAGCCTGCTCTGGCGAGGCGAGGACCAGATTGGAACACCGGGACGGATCGAGCCCATGCACGGATCGATCCACGGATCGGTGGACTGGGAAGAGTAGATTGAGCCATGCACCTTGAGCGGTGTAAACCCTAGCGATGGATACAGAGAAACAGGAGGTGGGGGTTGGGAGGTTTACCGGCGTAGGAGTTGGTGACATCTATGAAGCCGCAGGAGGAGGTGCCGAGGAGGATGCCGATGACACACTTGCGGTTGTCGCCGGCGACGACGACCGCACCCCAATGGCAACGCCCTAGGTGGCCGTGCCCCCAGCGACCATGCCCCTGCAGGCAGCGCCCCCGGTGGCTAAGCCATGCCCTTGGTGGCCTAGCAGCCCTTCGCTAGCGGCCATCGTCCTTGTGGAGGAGAGAAGGGGAGTTGTGCCTCTAGCGGCCTAGCGCCCTTCGCTGGCGTCCGGTGCCCTCCCTGCCCTAGCGGCCTGGTGCCCTGCTCTCATGGTCATCGTCTATGTGAGGGATCGGTACCATGAGGGGAGGGGAGGGGAGAGATTCCAGGCTTCGATCGGTCCTTCTCGTGCGTTTCCTTCTGTGGGAGGCCCGTGGGAGGGCGACGGAGGGCATACACACTAAACATGAGCCATTGGATTTGGATGAGTAATGAGAGAGAATGGCTGAGAGATAATCTGGTGCATCCATTTTGATGGTGTTATATTTTCTGGGTGCATTCATGGGTGTGGATGTAGCATAGGTCATGACTATGGAGCTGGCTTTGTTGTGTGGCCATAGATTTATTCTAACTGGTGTATTATAGGGTAGGGTAGATGAACAAGGGAACATAAGGAAGATGGTAAGGCCTGTTCATATGGAAACGCCTTCTCGATCTACAAAAGCGGATGACACGGGCATGGATGACAAGAATCCTTCTATGGTCCATGTCATATGCAATCAATGTTCTATCCTTCCCAACAAGGAAAATGAAATTCCATTTTGGGTGAACTGTAATCACTTTGTACTCCTCATCACAAAGCTCAAAACCAACTTTAATATTCATGCATTCAAACAGTTCCTCCGTGTCCACAACATGCTTCAAATTCCAGTTATTAGTACCATAGTCTTCAAGTATCCACACTAAAAGCTAAGACCTATTGCGAAAATTAGCACAACAAACACATAGGTGATCCAGAGCTTGATGGATGGACATTTCAGCACCACCAGGTTTATGAATTGTCCTCCATGTATTTCTCTCCATATTCACAGCAACTATCGTAGAGTACTCAACCATGTGCATAAAACCATTAAGAAAAATACTTCTTAATTTTGAACATAGAACAATACTACCCTCGCCCCATTCAGATTTCTTAAAGATCCATGCTGCCATTTTAGATAAGTAGATCTCCACACCTATGCACGCACCCTCCACCTCAACAAATTCAATCACATGGAAGTGCGAGGATGTTGGTCAAAACCTAAGCGAGCCTGACCAACAGAATGGATGCTACGCGGTAGTACTTGCCATTTGGCGGTCATCAGATTGTAGACAACATAGCGACATAATCCATCAGGCCCAACACACCAGCAAAGGACGAGGCTGCTACAACAATCTGAGACTAGAACTTTTTAAGGGGGAAGGGCAAGAAGGACAAGGAGGGTAGTTCACTGGTGATGCTAGTGAAGTGGCGATTGCCCTTCCACCAGCTACCATAGAAGAAGCCGACGATAGTCTGTGAAAGTTTCTTATGTTGATAGGAGTCAGAGATGACATGCCTCCTGGAGCGATAGATACACTTGCAGTAGCACAAGGACCGAGCGGGGAGGTAGCTAAAGATGTCGGCAAGCACATTGTCTAAGAGGTAGTCCACTGCATTCCTCATGTTGTGGGCCTCCTTCATCTAGAAGGACACCACCAACCAAAGAGATAAGGCCACCCTACCGTGGAATTGAATCAATAAACATTAGTAAGGAGATGAGTTTCGAGGAGAAGGGACAGCGATGCAAGTAAGGCCTTATTACACTTGCCTTTGGATCTCACGGTGGTGAGTGTGAGTGGCAACGCCGGTGATAGCAGCAGTTCATGTGCCGGGGGATCTATGCGGGCAAGCCGACGATGTGCACCGGCGCGGAGCAAGAGCTGAGCAGTGGTGATGAGCATGAGCGGCGATGATGAACAACAACAATGAGGACAAGAAAAGCTATGTGTGTGTAGGGGAGGGAGGGGGTGGTGGCGAGGTAGAGGAAGGGTTAGGGGGATGTTGGGGCAGGGGTTGCTTGCTCTCAGCGTAACTTTTACGCCACGCGGGAATCGAACTTTCATCAGTTCCGCGTGGGAGGGTTCAAACGCGGGATTAGAAATTCTACAACTAAGCGGCGGTGAATGCACAGTACCATCACTGGCGGCTGGGTCTTATTACCACCCGGAGACCGCCGTATGATACGGTGATGAACACTAAGGTACAAAATCTTAACGTTTGGCATTGAAACAAAACAAAACTGCGCACTTAGAAAACTAAGAAAAGCACAATTTCAGTACTCAGATTGAAAGGAAGCTAACTTGAGTTCGATGGTGAATAATAAGGCACACAGATTTACATTGAAAGAAAGCCAAACTGCGCACTTAGAAAACATAAGGAAAGCACAATGCCAGTACTCTCGGATTGAAAGGAATCCAACTTAAGTTCCATACATTCATACTGAATAAGTAGGTGGACACTACCAAGCCAACAAGCATGCCGAAAGCTAAAATGCAGATACTAATTAGGCCGACACTATGCAAAAGTTAAAATGCCTTCATATGTACATCATTGGTTGCATAATAATCATTCTCCATGTAGATCCTAGTTGACCTCCATGGGATCATTGTGAATCTCCATAATATCCTAGAGATCGTTGTTGACCTCCACGAGATCGTTGCCAATCTTCATGTCATCCTGAGCCTTGACCACTACAACCTTGTCCACATCCATTGGTACACTTTCATTTAGCCCATCAACTTTATTCACAAAGCACTGATTTGGTGAACCAATACTGAGGATAATAAGTCTCACAAGCTACACTCCATGGATATACAAGGCCACAAACTCCAGAACAAGAAAATGTATTTTCATCTGTGTGGGGGTATTAACCCCTATACCCTTACGGCTAAGATTGGGCCGGCCCAGATCAGTGGGTCCGGTCCACCAAAAGACGACGCGTGGCCTGGCCAACCTGTTCGGAGTCTCGCGCAAGGAGTCAAGACAGATTTGGCGATCAAGCAAGATCTCGTCGGTTAGAATAGGAATCCTTATCCGGTCATCTATGGCAATTGTAACTGACTAGGATTAGTTTCCAGATCTATAACCCTGCCCCTCGGACTATATAAGGGTGACAGGGGACCCCTCTAGAAAACATCTCTCATTGACATACAACAATACAATCAGACGCAGGACGTAGGTATTACGCCTTCTTGGCGGCCGAACCTGGATAAAACCTCGTGTGTCTTGCGTCACCATCTTGTTCGTGGCTTGCACATCTGTCTGCCGACAATTTACTACCTTGGGCATACCCCTGGGTAGACTGCCGACCATATTTTGTCGATAGTGGTGCGCTAGGTAGGGGGTGTGCGTACTGCTCTCCAAGCGAACAAGATGGTCATCATCCCCGGCTTCATGGCTACGCTGAACGGCCTCACGTTCACCATCGATCAGATCACCTGGACCACCGGCTCCAACGACTTCATCGCCACGATCACGGAGGAGGCGCGGATTCAATCTGCGACAACCGCTGCTTCACCTGCATCGGCTATGGCTTCGACCACGGTGGATACAGCTCCGACCACAAAGGATCTGGCTTCGACCACGGTGGATTTGGCTCGACCATGGTGGATCTGGCTCCGACCAAGCCCGCATCGCTTTTAGCCACGCCGACAATCCGTTGTTTGCTTCCCCGCTACAAAGGGAGGCAAATCGACAACACCGACCTGCTCGACTCCATCGATCGGGTCGGCACCAAGCTCGCAGAAACACTAGCTCTGGTAAGTTCAATTCAAAGTGGACCTAATGAGTAGGTAACCGCTTCCCACACTAGATCTACTCGACCGGCTCGGGCCAGTCGTCCTGCACGACTTGGTACAGATCTCGTGGTCATATCTACTCCTGAACGGCGCTCCGCTCGTCGCCGGCCAGCCTCCACGATGGGTCTCTAGCTCTTTGAGTACGAAGCCTTGATGGAGAACTACCAGGCCCAGCCCTACGGCCTATGAAACGCTGCCTCCAACTACGCGTATAATATACAACGCCGCTTGGATCTGTGTCGACCTCAGTCGAAGCCGCGAAATTTCGTCAACATGGTCCGGATTGAGGATTATCAAGAAGGATCCGTCCACATAGTCCAAGAGGGTGACTCCAGCTCCTCGTCTGGCATCGCATCCAATGCCTCCGACCACACTGAGCTCCAGCGTCACGATGATGAAGGCGTCAAATACGATCTGGATATCCCAGACCATGCCCTAGGTTTCCCACAATTCCCGTCCTTCCCACCAAGACGAGGGGATTTGATCAATGTTGTCAGTAATGATGAACCACCAGCAGTCAGCGAAACAGAACAGGAAAGGATTGCACGAGAAGCACGTAATATTGACCGGTTTAATCGACGACAAATCGAAGCTGAAGCAGAAGAGGAGGCACGACGCATAAGGGTCCAGCCACGCGACCTCAACAATGCTTTCGACAGGATGGGGGACAAACAGGTCTTCAGGACCCCAAGCGCCAACGTAGCCATCGCTATGGCGACAATGCAACGGCTACCCAATACCCCGGAAACTCAGGCAGTTCACGATGAAATACAAGCCTATCTGACGGCTGCTATGGCCTTGACCGCAAAGATTGTAAATCAAGCCTGGGCTCCCTTTGTCTCAGTCGAGTCAAGCCACAGCCGCCAGTACTCAAGCCGCTCACAGCCACCCAACCTACGTGGCTTGCGCAACAACGACCCATCAGACAACCGTCAAGGCGGAAACGGTGGCCATGATGGCGGTCGAGATGACAACCGTTGTCGACAGGACAATCGCCGCAACATCCGAGACGACAACCGCCGCGACAACCATGGTCGCAGGGCTAATCTGGATGGCAACCGAGATCACCGTGATGGCAATAACGATCTCCACCACTACCTCGGAGGACATGATCTGCGTGATCGCATCAACCAGAGAGCCAACGATCGTGCATCCCATGAAAGCTATCGCCGTATGGAATATGATACTGCCCACAGCCCGTCGGGTTTGAAGCAGTTTACTCCGCACCTTTGCTAAGTCATATGGCCCAAGAACTTCAAGCTCGAAAAACTTCAGAAGTTTGACGGCAAGGAGAACCCCAAATTATGGGTCATGCTCTACGAAACCGCGTGCAGATCAGCCATGGCTGACGAGCACGTCATGTCTAACTACTTTCTAGTAGCTGTTGGTCATGCAGGTCACCAGTGGCTAGTCAGCTTGCCGACAAACTACTTCGATAACTAGCAAGAACTCAAGCAAGCTTTCATCGACAACTTCATTGCCACTTGTGAGCAACCCGACAACAAATATGATCTGTAGCGGATTCGAGATCGGAAAGATGAGCCGCTGCGCGAGTACGTCCAGCATTTCTCGGAGATGCGCATCAAGGTCCCGTCAATCTCCGACAGTGAGGCAATCGAGGCTTTCATCACTCGCCTCCGCTTCCACGACGCTCTAAGGGACAAGCTCCTTCGCAAGAGGCCTAAGTCGGTCATAGTGCTCCTGGCCACCGCTAAGAAATATGCGGATGCCGATGATGCTAAAAAGATAATTATTGAAGAAGCAACAAGGGTTCCGCACTCCGACCACCCCCACACCACGACGACTACCGCGACAATCTTGGTCGGAGCGACAATTTTGACCGTCGCAACCAGCGCAACAACTCCCGCGACGACCACGACCAACGTAATCAGCGGCGTAACCGTCGTGATGATTACAGGGGCAAGCGTGCTCGGGAAGACGTTGGCGAAGTCAACACCGTCAAAAAAGGGGGCGGACGTCGTAACTACGAAGAAGATTACGCCAAAGCATTGAAGGGGCCCTGCCAGCTCCATCCCAAGTCAAACCACACCATGGAGAACTGTCGCGTTCTCAAGTCTATCTACATGCGTCAACAGGCTCTGGATACATCCGACAAGCCTAACGATGCAGGGGAACAGCATAACGAGGACAACGATGATGACGACGCAGATCCCCGTCACAAGTATGTCAAGAGAACCGATAGTGTACACACCATCATTGGAGGCAAAGTGTCCATCGAGACAAAGCGAGAACGCAAGCTGCTCGCCCGTGCTTGCTTGAATGTGGCCAACACTGACAACCTTATCGCCGATCCACGGCTCCCTCCTTGGTCTCACCGCGAGATCTCCTTCAGCAGAAAAGACCAATGGGCCGCAATACCCGAGCCAGGACGTTTTCCCCTGGTCCTTGATCCTTGTATCAACAAAGTTCAATTCGACATAGTGCTGATTGATGGCGGCAGCTCCATCGATATACTGTTCAAGAACAGTCTGCCGGCCCTGAAGATAACCCAGGCGAATCTCAAGCCATACGATGCATAGTTCTGGGGTGTTCTCCCCGGACAGAGCTCTACACCTCTCAGGCAGATCACGTTACCTGTGCAGTTCGGGACCCCAGACCACTTCTGCACCGACTACGTCAACTTCGTGGTCGCTGACTTCGACGGTACTTACCATGCTATCCTGGGTCGACCATCGCTCACCAAGTTCATAGCCATACCTCATTACAGGTATCTGGTGTTGAAGATGCCTACCGAGAAGGGAGTTCTAACTCTCAGGGGCAATGTATACGCAGCTTATACCTGCGAGGACGATAGCTTCAGAGTAGCAGAGGCTCACGACCTCTCTATTCGCATGGCAGCGACCATGCTCGATGCCAGGAAGACCTCGGCCGACCACCTGGAGATCCCAGAGCTCAAGGCTCCATGCAAGAACACTAAGTCCAAGGAGCACAAGGTGATCCAGCTGGTCGACGGTGATCCCAGCAAAACGGCCCTTATCGGGGCCAACCTGGATCCCAAATAGGAAGACGAGCTTGTCAGGTTCTTGAGGAGCAACGTGGATGTGTTCGCATGGAAACCTGCTGACATGCCCGATGTACCTCGGAACTTGATCGAGCACTCCTTGAATGTCAACGGCAAGGCCAAACCTATCAAGCAGAAGCTACGACGGTTCGCTCATGACAAGAAGGAGGCGATTAGGGTAGAAGTTACACGGCTTTTGGCAGCCGGATTTATCAAAGAAGTGTATCATCCGGAGTGGTTAGCCAACCCGGTTCTTGTACGCAAAAAGAATAATGAATGAAGAATGTGTGTTGATTACACTGATCTCAACAAACACTGCTCTAAGGACCCCTTTGGCTTACCTTGCATAGACGAGGTCATAGATTCAACCGCCGGTTGCGAGCTGCTTTCCTTTCTCGATTGCTACTTTGGTTATCACCAGATCGCTCTCAAAAAGGACGACCAGATCAAGACATCTTTTATCACGCCTTTTGGCGCCTACTGCTACACGACCATGTCGTTTGGGCTCAAGAACGCTAGGGCTACCTACCAACGCGCTATACAAGCCTGCCTCAAAGACGAAATAAAAGACGACCTCATCGAGGCTTATGTTGATGATGTAGTTGTCAAAACCAAGGAAGCGCATACCCTTGTTGACAACCTGGAACGCACCTTTGCAGCCCTTAACACATTCCAATGGAAATTAAACCCAAAGAAGTGTATCTTTGGTGTTCCTTCCGGCATACTACTTGGCAACGTTGTCAGTCATGACGGCATACGCCCTAACCCGGAGAAAGTCAAAGCTGTCTTAGACATGAAGCCACCCAAAAAGGTGAAGGATGTTTAGAAGCTTACCGGATGCATGGCCGCTCTCAGCCGTTTCATATCAAGATTAGGCAAAAAGGGATTACCATTCTTTAAACTGCTCAAAGCATCCGAGAAGTATGAGTGGTCGGAGGAAGCAGACGCTGCCTTCACATAGCTGAAATAATACCTTACGTCACCTCCGGTCCTCACTGCTCCCAGAGAAGATGAAACACTCCTACTTTACATTGCGGCAACTAATCGAGTGGTTTCCACTGCCATGGTGGTCGAATGTAGCACCCGGTTTTAAAGACAAAACCAGATACACACTATATGTGAGCCCAGGAAGTCAAATCCCACATATAGCCACAAATAAAGGTAATATCAAGAGACAATACTTATTACATAATGTATTAGTAAAAAGAAAATAACCTCAGAGTAATGATAGCGGAAAGTTGACTCCGATCTTCTGGCGGAGACTCCAAATTCACAGGGACGACTGACTGGTTGACAACAAGCCTAACTCCTCAAAACCAATAATCTGGTACCCATCCGGGATTTTTATCCAATGTATAGAAAAGTAAAACAAGCGTAAGTACATGTCGTACTTAACAATTATGTCATGGGGTTCATGAGGCTCAAAAGGGCTGACACTGGTTTAACTGCGATTAGCTTTAATAGATCATCTTTTTAGCAATTGGTTGGCAACAAGTTTATTCATAAGCCCATAAACTCATGATCAAGTAAACATGAATAATGTATAGCATAAATGATTAATTATTAACATCATCATCCATTAGTGATCATCTCTATTCCATAAGGGTCAAAGGCCGTTCGTGTCCGTGAGCACGGCTGTTATAACAGTTTTATACTCTGCAGAGGTTGTACACGTTCACTGTGAGTCGTGATTTACCCTTTCGCCCGAGGTAGCTAATCTCTTAACCCACTTCCAAGGAAGGTCGGCAGGGTTCACTATGAAGCCTTTCAAAGAATTCGTCTAACAAGTTAGGGCCGCCAGGCGTATGTGGCCCATCTCTAGGAGTGGCAAGCGTGGGCATCGCAGCACGGTACACACTTCCAAGCAGCAAAGGAAACATACCCTGCGCCTCAAAGGTAACCACTAATAAGCTAGAAAAGATCCTCATACTGAGCTAAAGCCAGAGCCATATGGCCCTCACAGCTGTACTGTAAGTCCTGGATGATCGCTTACAGATAAGTCCTTAGGGAGAGGAATCTGAAGCATATAAACACTCCAGCCCCCTAATTCTAAGTTACTAAAAAGTCATGTTTTAATGTTTATTGCATATATCATTAGTCAAGTTACAAGATCATGGTTTTGATTAAGCACTAGCAATAACTATCCCAATGCATCATCCCAAAGGTTTTCAATGGACAAGATATCAAATATCTAGGATATCCTATTTGGCAATCAAGGTAGACACATGCAATATGAATTAAGTGTTTAAATGTGAATAGGTAACAAGGATAATCCCATGCTATACTTGCCTTATACACTGATCCTTCGGTAAGCTTTACTCTTCACGTCCTTCTTCTTCTTCTTCTAGATCATCACGTGTATCTCACCGACTAGACAATCGTAGAACACCACACAAACATCCATACACATACATGCACAGCATACAGTTGTATCTATATCAAAACAGTACACCAATCATAGAAAAATAAGTAAAAGAGATTGTTATACGATTCTACGCATCATTACGAACACACAGTCGCGAGAAGCACGCTAATCGAAGCTACGATGAAAAAGATACATCTACCGAAAGATTTGCTTAATACGTGGAAAATAAATTATAGGCTTCATTTATGTTAACTATATGAATTCATATACAAAAGATATTTTATAAACAATATAGATTAAATTAAGTCAATTTTAGATTTGAATTATAAAACAAAAGTAAAACAAATCATATTTTATGTATGAAACCTAGTTGCATAATCTTTAATCAAGATATGATTTAAACTATGATTTTTATGAAATAGTAATGTAGTAAACATCATTACTAATGCGTAGATCTCGGCGTTATGAAACAAATGCAACTTGAACGGACTTTTTCAGAGTTAAAACAAATAAATTATGATTTAAACAAGTTTTACTATAGTTAGATAATAGATTAAATATACCCATGAATTTAAAATATTGGAAACATGCCTAATAGTTGTATAAACATGTAGAATACGTAAATACGGTCCTAACAAAATTTGAACGGATCAAATCGGACTTAAAATGCAAAAGTTACGCATGAAATAAGATTTAGTGGCATTTCTATAAATATTTAAACTCATTTTTGAATTAAAACAATTAAAATTCTGAATTTAAATGGATTTTGGACTGAGCTTACTATTTCTGGAAATTATAGGGTCCTAAACGAATAAAATCAGGTTGGATTTGTAATTCTTTTGAACTGCTACTGATCATGGGTTGATTCTTTGGAATCGAGGGCTTTATCGAAACGCGCGCTGTGGCTAACCGGATGTTTGATCTGCGCGGTACGACCGAAAGCAGACGCGTGGCTGCTGTTGGTGGGCGCGGTGTGCCACACGTGCGGTGCATGCGGTGCGCTGGCGCCGTGGACCACGTCCACGAGTTCGTGGTGGATTGATAACTCACCGAACCGGTATGATCAAATGGTGGCCGTTCATTTAAGATCTAACGGTACTGGCGCGATGGGGGGGGCAGCGGGTCATCGGGGAAGACACGCAGGACGGCGGCGCCATGGCCGGTGGTGGCTGTGCTCTCTGTTACGGTGGCCTAGGGCACAAAACGACGAAACGGAGAACAGGAAGATGGAGAAGCTCACCGTGAGTCTAACGGTGGTGGTCGCGACGTCTGTAAGGCCTCCAAAGGCACGGTTGACGATGGCGGCGATCTGGAGAGAGAGGGAGGGCACGGGTGAAGGCGAAATCGACCAAAACATGACCAAAAACCAGAGGTGGAGGTACCTACGGGTGCGGGCGAGTACGGTGGAGCTCAGGACGTCGTTGGCGGCGTGGATTGGAGCACCGAAGCGACAAATTGCGGCGGCGGCGGTGGGTGCTTGAGCGCGGCTGGGAAAAGGGAGAAGAAGGGCGTCGAGCTCGGGTTTTATAGGCGGGCGGATGTGGTGTACAAGGAAGGGAACGGGGCACTCGGGCGAGATCTTGGCGCTTTCCAAGTAGGCACGGGAGCGGCGGCTTGCCAAACTTGGCAGCGCCATTGGCGGGCGTCGGAAGGAAAGAGGCACGGGGAAGAAGGAAAGGGAAGGGGACGGCCGCGCAGATGAGTGGGACCAGGTGTGGCAGAACCTCCTAAATTATAGGTCCCACATGCACCTGTCACTGTCCAACAACCTTTGACATCTATGCATATGTTCCCGGTAACTTAAGAAGACTGTCGGGTGTCCTCGGGGAACCCCGAATCATCCACGATTTCCGAGTAGGATCACATTACAGAGTCATCATTGAGTATTACAATAGTTTATTCAAATAGATACATCGAGTAAAAGTAGCGGAAGACTTACAATAACATAGTTTAAAACCATTTGTTTCAAACCATACAACTAAGTTTGATAATAAAACAAACCAAAGTAGTGGAGTGGCATTATAATATATTACAAAACACACAACATAAGCTACCCTACTCAAGGGCCACACATTTAATTATCGTCATCGTGATTGAACAAGCTGTCATGCAAAGACGATCCAAAACAGATCGCTCATGAGCCTCACACCGCAACAAGGGTCAACGAACCCTGAGTACAAAAGTACTCAACAAGACTTAACCGAAATAAAAATTTAAAAGAACACAGGAATGCAGGCTCATGGGATTCAAGGTATGGCTTTAGCAATAATCAAGGTTCTTTTTGTGTAAAAGCATTTTTAACAAAATTCTTTATATCAACGTTTAAAACTTCATAAAGATCATATACAAAGCTGACATGATCCGTAATGAGATCATGAAACTTCGTATCCAACACTTTCCCATACCATCCTTAGTTTCCAGTTATTAATTACTACGATGATGAATAGTGAGTTGAGTCTCCATAACCGAGGAGCAACGATGATTCAAACCAATTATAACCCAGCTGGGAATTCCAGACCACACGACATATGTAGGTCCCTGACCTACATATACCAACCTACCCTCGGATCCTCTAAAACAAGAACGGGTCCGCGCCACCCGAGAATACAGTACTCCACCAATCCAACCCATTGCCACATGGGTACACGCTATTCTCGCCATCTCTCCACTCCTAGTGCATGAGTAGCCATTCTCATAATAGAATAACCAAGTTAAGGCTTACCGGAGTATGTGGTTAGTACTACAAAGTCTCACCTCATGCAATTCAACAATGGACGGACCTTAATCGACACAGGCGGAAAGAACCTGCTCACAAGACCTCCATGTCTTGTGGCTCACACACACCGAGTCCGCTCGGTCTAGATTTATTACTCCACATTCCCATATCACATGTTAACATAATTAACCAAAGCTCCATTCAAAACTTGTAGATGACAGGTAATCACCCGACTTTCACCGTTCTAAGCATAGCTAAGCAAAACTGGCATATACAAATTTAAAACTGGTAATATGGTAAATATGGAATAACAAGGTTGGTAAGGTACCAATTTGGTGTTCACTTGACTTCTAATCACTTAATGCAGTAAAAAGAAGCAAAAGCGAAATCAATTTGTAAAATACAAGGTAGGGTTGTATGCATCCGAGGCTTGCCTTCGTTGACGGAAAGTCCGGGTCCGGAGTCGTTCCACCAATATCAACACCAACCTCCACAGACGGATCAACCTCCTCAACAACTTGATTAACCACCACGTGCTCACCTTCGTTCACTACACGTAGTAACAATGCCATGCTTAACATGATGCGGATACAAAATATGATGCTCGATGATGGATGCAAAACTTAACAACTTGAATACAACTTTCCTTCGCGGTATAGTTACAAGTCAAACTAACTAAACCATTTTCGCAACACTCACAACAATTGCCAATGATCATTACCAACTAATGCCCCAAGGACATCACTTAATCAAAAACTCAAACAATACCTAAATCACTAAAGGTTACTATTTGCTTTTATGAATTAATTAATTAATTAATAATTATGAAATAAATCAACTTGTTCCAATTGACCTAAAATTTTTTGTATATGTTCATCACATGATAACTAAGTGACAAAACAATTTTCATAATTTTTGGATACATAAATAAGCCTAGAAAAATACTGGAAACTCATTTATTAATTAATTGAGCAATTTTTATCACATTAAAAAGTACTGAAAATCAACATTTCATATTTTTTCTAAATAATACACATCACAGAGAAGTCACACAAAAATTTTCATAATTTTTGGAGATCTAAATAAATCTACACAAAAATAACAAAAACAGACACTATTCACTTATTTCAGAAAAATAGAAAATCCATTTTGAACGCTGAGTCACTGACAACCGGGTCCCACTTGTCATCTTCAACCTCCGACGTTGACCAAAGCAGCGACGGCTCTGACCGGCGTAAACTCGTCGACGGCGAGTTCACCGGCGATGGCGATTTTACCAACATGCTCCCCACGACTAGGCGCACCTACTGACCAACTTAGCTGCACCGATTACGACTCAATTCAAGCTCAACGTCGACCATGGCGGACACGGTGCCTCGGCGCTACTACACCGGCGACTATAGACCGGTAGAGATTAAACAAAGGACACAGGAAGCATCAAGAGCTTACCCTGAACACAACTGAGCAGATAACAAGGCCGGAGAAACAGCGGTGAAGCGGGACGGCGTCCACGGTGATCACGGCGGAACAAAGTTCGTCGGTGATGGTGTACCAGCGACTGCAGTGGACAAAACGGCCAAGAAACAATGAAATGAGCACTACAGCATCGAGACGAAGCCAAAGGTACACCAATCAAGGGCAACGGCTCACCGACGGGCTCTGGCCACGGAGAAACGGAATCTCGGGTGAGTTCGCCGGCCGCGAGGAAGAAGGCAATGAAACTCGAGTTTCCGGTGAAGACAAACGGAATTGGTGGGTCGGCCGGACGCGCAAGGAGTAGGTGGAGCTGGAGCTAGCTTATCAGCGACGGTGGAGCACAACAACGACGGCACAGGCTCACCGGAGATGAAGCAGTGGCGATGGAAAAACAGAGCAAAGGGACGGGGTCAAACGGCGACGGTTTAGGCTATAAAGGATGGCCAGGAAGCTCAAGGAAGCTGCACCGTGTCCTTCACCGTGCCAGTGCGACACCAAAACGGCCACGACCGCGCCTGGAACGCCGAAGAAGGAAACGCCGGCAATGTAGCTTCGGCGGTGGACACTGTTCACTCAATTTACAGAAATGTCATTCGCCCAAAATTCACAAATTACTCTCAAATTTTCATAACAACTCAAAAATCTCCAAAAACAAAAGTTGTTCAAAATCAAAAGTTCTACCACTTTGCTTTTGAAACCATACCCAAATTCGGCCTACATTTTGAAATGAATTTTTGAATTTAAAATGAAGATATTTAAGGAATTTCGCCTTTTTAAATAACTTCAAATTTTTCCAAACAACTTGAAAAACTCCAAAAATAAACTTTGTACAACTCGACAAGCTCTACAACTTTGCTTTAAGACTCAACCCCAAAATGTGCTTTGATTTTGAAATGGATTTTCAGGGTAGAATTTAAATATTGAAAGTAGGGTTTTCGGAATTTCCAAAACAATACAAGTATTCAAACTTGATTCAAACAATACAACTCACACATACAACATAAAGTAAACTTGTTTTAGTAAATGCATATCCAAGTTTTCAATATGTCCAGATGCTTTGCAATGCATATGATGTCATGGCAAGTTTTAGTATTTAAAACACCCGGGGTGTTACAATCCTTCCCCCTAAAAGAAATCTCGCCCCGAGATTCAAAGCCATAGGGTAAGTAATGGAAAAGGAAATGTGTCAATCCAAAAACATCCAATTCTCATCCATAAAACAACTGAGGTTCCTTTACAAAACACAATTTGTAACAACCGAGCTTAACTAACAGTACTCTATTCTATAATGATGCAAGAAACTCTGGAAACTTTTCTAACAAATAATCCTCAGATTCCCAAGTAGCTTCTTCTTCTGAATGTTGATTCCATTGTATCTTGTAGAACTTTATTATTCTCCTCCAAGTAACACGATCTTTCTGATCCAACACTCGGATACGGTATTCTGAATAAGTCAGATCTGGTTTAAGTTCCACTCCTTCAACTTCAACATTCTGCTCAGGTACTCGCAGACACTTCTTCAACTAAGACACATGGAACACATCATGTACAGCTGATAAATGTTCTTGTAATTTCAAGCGATAGGCCACTTTTCCATATCTCTCCAAAATTTGAAATGGTCCAATATATCGAGGTGCCAACTTGCCTTTAACACCAAAATGGTTAACTCCCTTCATTGGTGATACTTTCAGATATACAAAATCTCCTTTGTTAAACACCAATGGTCTCCGTCGTCTATCCGCATAACTCTTTTGGCGAGACTGAGCTATTTTCAAATTACTCTGTATTTGCCTAACCTTGTTTTCTGTTTCTTTCACAAGGTCAACTCCAAAGAATCTTCTTTCTCCGGGCTCCAACCAACTCAGTGATGTTCTGCACCTACGGCCATAGAGTGCTTCAAATGGAGCCATTCTAATGCTTTCCTGATAACTATTGTTATATGAGAACTCGGCCAAAGGTAAGCATTCGTCCCACTTGTTGGAATAATTAAGAACACAACACCTTAACATATCTTCAAGCACTTGATTGACTCTTTTAGTCTGTCCATCAGTCTGCGGATGATAAGCTGTACTATACAGGAGCTTGGTATCCAATGAAGAATGCAATTGTTTCCAAAAACTGGAGACAAACTGTGTACCCCGATCTGACACTGTGGTCTTTGGTATTCCATGGAGACTCATAATTCTTGCTAAATATATCTTAGCGTATTGGACAGTGGGATACATAGTCTTGACAGGAAGAAAATGTGCTGACTTAGTGAGTCGATCTACAATAACCCAGATTGAGTCAAATCCCTTTGATGTCTTGGGTAGACCAACAATAAAGTCCAAACTTATGTCCTCCCACTTCCAAGCTGGAATAGGTAATGGTTGTAGTTCTCTAGCAGACCTCAAATGTATAGCTTTCACTTTCTGACAAGTATCACACTTTGCTATATATCTCGCAATTTCTATCTTCATTTTTGTCCACCAAAACCTTTGTTTTAAGTCATGGTACATCTTGTTGCTTCCCAGATGGATAGATAACCTAGTAGCATGTGCTTCTTCAAGAATTGACTGCCAGAACTCAGGAACTTTTGGTACTACCAAACGATCCTTGAACCATAGCACACCTTCATTATCTATACTAAAACATTCCGCCTTTCCATTCCTGACTCTTTCCTTGATATGGGCTACACCCTTGTTTTCCTTCTGAGCAGCAATAACTTGATCTCGAATAGTGGCTTCAACAATTATGTTGGTCAAACTACCTTGTTGAATTACTTCTACATTTAACTTCTCCATCTCTTGACATAAAGTCAAACCCATTGTTCTTACTATCGTGCAATTACAATAACTTTTATGACTCGAGAGCATACGCCACCACATTTGCTTTTTACGGGGTGATAATATACTTCCAAGTCATAATCTTTAATCAACTCTAACCATCTTCTTTGTTGCATATTCAACTCGATTTGAGTAAAGATATATTTTAAGCTCTTGTGGTGCAGTATAAATATGGCACATATTACCAAGTAGGTAATGCCGCCAAATCTTGAGCATGGACCACACCGCTAACTCCGGATCATGAGTCGGATAGTGTTCTTCATGTTGCTTGTTTGCACGGATGCATAAGCAATGACTCGGTCTTCTTGCATCAACACACATCCAATACCAATACGAAGCATCACAATAAACATCAAATGGCTTCTCGATATCAGGTTGGGCTAATACTGGTGCAGTGGTCAATAGTCTCTTCAAAGTCTGGAAAGCCTCTTCACAATCAGATGACCAGACAAACTTGACTTGGTTCTTCAGTAACTCAGTTATGGACTTTGATACTTTAGAGAAATCTGGAATAAACCGATGGTAATACCCCGCCAATCTCAGAAAACTCCAAACTTGATGAACTATGGTTGGTGGTTTTCAATCAAGCACATCCTTCACTTTGCTTGGATCAACAACAACTCCTTCCGCTGACAAGATGTGTCCAAGAAATTGTACTTCCTTAAGTCAAAAATCACACTTACTGAACTTGGCATATAGTTGATGTTCCCTCAAGCGAGTTAGAACAATTCTGAGGTGTTTTGCATGTTCTTCCTTATTCTTGGAATATACTAGAATATCATCAATAAACACCACTACAAATTTGTCTAGCTCAGGCATGAATACTGAATTCATCAAATACATGAAATGAGCTAGAGCATTGGTCAAACCAAAAGACATTACCAAATATTCATATAATCCATATCTTGTGGTAAATGCCGTTTTGGGAATATCTTCAGGCTTTATCTTGATCTGATGATATCCTGACCTTAAATCTATCTTGGAGAAAACCTTGGCTCCGGCCAATTGATCAAAAAGCAAATCTATCCGAGGTAATGGATATTTATTCTTGATGGTCACTTCATTCAGCAGACGATAATCAACACATAACCTCGAGTCTCATCTTTCTTTTTCACAAAATTGCGGACACCCCCAAGGTGATGAACTAGGTTGTATAAACCCCTTCTCAATCAATTCTTGCAAATCGAGTTTTCAACTCGACTAACTCTTTAGGTGGCATCCTATAAGCTCTCGAGAAATCGAGAGCTGTTCTAGGTTGCAAATCTATGTTAAACCTGGACATCCCTATCGTGGTGGTAGACCGGATAAATCCTCGTGAAACACATCGGAAATTCACATACTACCGGGATATCTCTAATCTCTTTGTGGCAGTTGCACAAACTCGCCTAATCTGATCTTCTTAAGGTTGGAAGTTGGATGAGAAGTTGAGAAGTTCTATCCGGCAAACTCACCCTTATATAGTTCTATTCAAAGCATCTATAATGACCTTTCTTTGATACATCCAACTCATTCCTAAGATTACATCTATATCATGATCCTTAAGGATAATCATGGTAGTGGGAAAAATATGCCCACCCAGGTTTATGGGCACCTGGTATACCATTTCCTTAGTACACAGACGTCCCCCGGGCGACTGTACAAAGAAATTTTCCTTTATTGTCCCAATTGAAATTTCATACTTCACCACAAATGTTCTATTGATGAATGAATGCGATGCGCTAGAATCAAAAAGTATAACTGCAGGATGATTGGCAACAGGAAACATACCCATCATCACTGGCTCTCCTTCAGGAACCTCCCCAGCTTGAATATAGAACACCCGTCCTGTCTTCCTTTCATCTTTGCCTTTCTGAGCATTCTGATTGTTATTCTTGTTTTGTGCCTGAGCCTATTGTTGATTTGCAGGGTCCTTCTAATAATTGGGATTAGACTGCCTTGGATACGGACATTCTCTCGAGAAATGACCAGGCTTGCCACAATTGAAATAGGGATACTTGTGACCCTGGGGTGTTGAAGCAGAAACCCCAGAAGCATTTGTCGGTTGTGGATTCTGATAAGTTGTAGCAGGACGGACATTTGATTGTTGACCGGCTTGAAAACTGCGGCGCGGACGATAAGGAGGACGATTATGATTAACTGGATGATAAATCACCCTCTGCCTCTTCGGATTTCCCCATAAGATCTAGACGACATATACTTTTTTTTTTTGAGCCTTATATCTTGCCGATACTTTGCCTCTCAAGCAATAGCAATATTCACCGCCTCATGATAAGTGACATTGGTACATGTTGTCATCATAGTCTGTAATTTGGTATTCAGACCTCTTATGAACCATTTCTTTTTCTTTGCATCAGTATTGACATGTTCAGATGCATATTGTGACAGGTGATTGAATCTTCCCACATATTGCATCACGGTTTGGTCCCCTTGCCTCAAAGCAAGAAATTCATCCACTTCATAGCCATAACTCCCTCCGGGATATAATGGTCTCAAAGCGAAGACTGAAACTCCATCCAAGTTAATGGAACACTGCGGGTTGCATGGCCATAAGATTTGCATACCAAGCAAATTTGCACCTCTAAGTTGCCGAGCGGCAAAGACTGGTTTCTAAAACTACATGCATGGTATAAGATCAAACTTACGCTCCATGGTCCTAAGCCAATCGTCAGCCTCCAGTGGTTCATCTGCCTTAGTGAACACTGGGGGTTTTGTATCGGTGAAGTCCACATATGTAGCCTCCTGCCTATTATGATGGCGACCACGGTTTCCATGCATCTGATTCTGATTACTTTGAGCCATCTCATGAAGCAAACGCGGATTTTCAACCGTCACATTGACAAGTGCGGCTATAGCATCCGCTAGATTTGTTGGAACTAGTGGTGGATCTAGAATATCATTTTCATTTTGTGAAGTACCAGGAATATACGAACCCTTCGTACGACTCATCTGTTCACAACAAACCAACTTTTATTCACAAGCTTTTATTCAAAGATCCTAAAGCTTACTACAATACATTTCATCGGTGCCACTTATTTAAACACAAGACCGCATCTAAACAAGACTACTTAACTTAAACTAGAACTAACTATATCACAACTCTTCTCCTTTCCGTGATCACTTCAAACTTTGGGCTCGGTATCCATTCTGGAAATATTACCGCCTTCATTATCACTTTCATCTATCATTACTAATTCTTTGGGATCTTCTTCTTCTTCCTCTTCCGATTCACTCCCATCGGCAAGGATAACACCGGGATCCAATGCATCAGCTTGGGGTTCATGATTTGGATCAAGGAGATTGCTTAGCCTATGAACTTCCTCGTGCAGATAGGTATTATGCTCCTCTAAGTCTTCGACATAAAATTCTAGCTCATGAGTTCTAGCTCTAGCTACATTCTCCCTATGCCAAGCTTCATTTCTTCCCTCCATGGTACGAACTAACATACGTTCGCAGTTCCTATGAGCTGTGGTAAGACGTCTTAGTTGCTCCTGTAATCTGCCCACCTGAATGGCGTCCATAGCCCTATCTCTAGTAGCTTGGGCTAACTCTGCAGAAATCCTCTGTATCTCCACCTTAGGATTAGGCCTAGAGCTGCTACTGCTAGCACCATCATTCCTAGGGGCAAGTTGATGGCGAGGAACTCCTTTAGGTCCGGTGGACTTATGGGGTGTCTTCCTGGTACGAGCCATACTGAACGAACAGGATTAATCCAATTAAAACAATCTGACAACAGTCTCAAGAGCAGTTAGGATGGACTACACAACTCAACCCATACACACTACTCACCCAGACTCAGAGACGAAGGAAGTAACAAGTAACTTAATTATGATGCATGAATCGTTCTGACGAACAAAACCACCAAAGCTTAAAACGAGAATAAACAACATTTGTTTTTACATAGGGCATAATAAGATTACTACTCCACCACACAAAACCTTTTTAATCAAATAAGGAATGGTGAGAAAGAAATAAGACAAGTCAGAAGCAATTTGGACCAAATTAATCAAGTTAAATTTAGTCATCCCAAATCATTTTGAAGTTTTCGTAAACCAATACCACAAAAAGTTTATAACGCAAGCTCTGATACCATTCTGTGGCAGGACCTCCTAAATTATAGGGCCCACATGCACCTATCACGGTCCAACGACCTTTGACATCTATGCATACGTTCCTGGTAACTTAAGAAGACTGTCGGGTGTCCTCGGGGAACCCCGAATCATCCACGATTTCCGAGCAGGATCACATTACAGAGTCACTGCAGTATTACAATAGTTTATTCAAATAGATACATCAGAGTAAAAACAGCGGAAGTCTTACAATAACATAGTTTACAAACCATTTGTTTCAAACCATACAACTAAGTTCGATAATAAAACAAACCAAAGTAGTGGAGTGGCATTATAATATATTACAAAACACACAACATAAGCTACCCTACCTAAGGGCCACACATTTAATTATCGTCATCGCACTGAACAACTGTCATGCAGCACGATCCAAAACAGATCTACTCATGAGCCTCACCTGCAACAAGGGTCAATGAACCCTGAGTACAAAAGTACTCAACAAGACTTAACCGAAATAAAAATTTAAAAGAACACAGGAATGCAGGCTCATGGGATTCAAGGTATGGCTTTAGCAATAATCAAGGTTCTTTTTGCGTAAAAGCATTTTTAACAAAATTATTTATATCAACATTTAAAACTTCATAAAGATCATATACAAAGCTGACACGATCCATAATGAGATCATGAAACTTCGTATCCAACACTTTCTCATACCATCCTCAGTTTCCAGTTATTAATTACTACGATGATGAACAGTGAGTTGAGTCTCCATAACTGAGGAGCAACGATGATTCGAACCGATTATAACCTAGCTGGGAATTCTAGACCACACGACATATGTAGGTCCCCGACCTACATATACCAACCTACCCTCGGATCCTCTAAAACAAGAACGGGTCCACGCCACCCGAGAATACAGTAGTCCACCAATCCAGCCCATTGCCACATGGGTACACGCTATTCCCGCCATCTCTCCACTCCTAGTGCGCGAGTAGCCATTCTCATAATAGAATAACCAAGTTAAGTTTTACCGGAGTATGTGGTTAGTACTACAAAGTCTCACCTCATGCAATTCAACAATGGACAGACCTTAATCGACACAGGCGGAAAGAACCTGCTCACAAGACCTCCATGTCTTGTGGCTCACACACACCGAGTCCGCCCGGTCTAGATTTATTACTCCACATTCCCATATCACATGTTAACATAATTAACCAAAGCTCCATTCAAAACTTGCAGATGACAGGTAATCACCCGACTTTCACCGTTCTAAGCATAGCTAAGCAAAACTGGCATATACGAATTTAAAACTGGTAATATGGTAAATATGGAATAACAAAGTTGGTAAGGTACCAATTTGGTGTTCACTTGACTTCTAATCACTTAATGCAGTAAAAAGAAGCAAAAGCGAAATGAATTTGTAAAATACAAGGTAGGGTTGTATGCATCCGGGGCTTGCCTTCGTTGACGGAAAAGTCCGGGTCTAGAGTTGTTCCACCAATATCAACACCAACCTCCACAGACCGATCAACCTCTTCAACTACTTGATTAACCACCACGTGCTCACCTTCGTTCACTACACGTAGTAACAATGCCATGCTTAACATGATGCGGATACAAAATATGATGCTCGATGATGGATGCAAAACTTAACAACTTGAATACAACTTTCCTTCGCAGTATAGTTACAAGTCAAACTAACTAAACCATTTTCGCAACACTCACAACAATTGCCAATGATCATTACCAACTAATTCCCCAAGGACATCACTTAATCAAAAACTCAAACAATACCTAAATCACTAAAGGTTACTATTTGCTTTTATGAATTAATTAATTAATTAATAATTATGAAATAAATCAACTTGTTCCAATTGACCTAAAATTTTTTGTATATGTTCATCACATGATAACTAAGTGACAAAACAATTTTCATAATTTTTGGATACATAAATAAGCCTAGAAAAATACTGGAAACTCATTTATTAATTAATTGAGCAATTTTTATCACATTCAAAAAGTACTAAAAATCAACATTTCATATTTTTCCTAACTAATACACTTCACAGAGAAGTCACACAAAAATGTTCATAATTTTTGGAGCTCTAAATAAATCTACACAAAAATAACAAAAACAGACACTATTCACTTATTTCAGAAAAATAGAAAATCCATTTTGAACCCTGAGTCACTGACAACCGGGTCCCACTTGTCATCTTCAACCTCCGACGTTAACCACGGCAGTGATGGCTCTGACCGGCGTAAACTCACCGACGGCGAGTTCACCGGCGATGGCGATTGTACCAACATGCTCCCCACGACTAGGCGCACCTACTGACCTACTTAGCTGCACCGATTACGACTCAATTCAAGCTCAACGTCGGCCATGGCGGACACGGCGCCTCGGCGGTACTACGCCGACGACAATAGATTGGTAGCGGTTAAACAAAGGACACAGGAAGCATCAAGAGCTTACCCTGAACACAACTAAGCAGATAACAAGGCCGGAGAAACAGCGGTGAAGCGGGACGGCGTCCACGGTGATCACGGCGGAACAAAGTTCATCGGTGATGGTGTACCGGCGACTGCAGTGGACAAAACAGCCAAGAAACAATGAAATAAGCACTACAGCATCGAGACGAAGCCAAAGGTACACCAATCAAGGGCAACGGCTCACCGACGGGCTCTGGCCACGGAGAAACGGAATCTCGGGTGAGTTCGCCGGCCGCGAGGAAGAAGGCAATGAAACTCGAGTTTCCGGTGAAGACAAACGAAATTGGTGGGTTGGCCGGACGCGCAAGGAGTAGGTGGAGCTGGAGCTAGCTTATCAGCGATGGTGGAGCACAACAACGACGGCACGGGCTCACCGGAGATGAAGTAGTGGCGACGGAAAAACAGAGCAAAGGGACGGGGTCAAACGGCGACGGTTCAGGCTATAAAGGATGGCCAGGAAGCTGCGCCGTGTCCTTCACCGCGCCAGCGCGATGCCAAAATGGCCACGACCACGCCTGGAACGCCGAAGAAGGAAACGCCGGCAATGTAGCTTCGGCGGTGGACACTGTTCACTCAATTTACAGAAACGCCATTCGCCCAAAATTCACAAATTACTCTCAAATTTTCATAACAACTCAAAAATCTCCAAAAACAAAAGTTGTTCAAAATCAAAAGTTCTACCACTTTGCTTTTGAAACCATACCCAAATTCGGCCTACATTTTGAAATGAACTTTTGAATTTAAAACAGGGATATTTAAGGAATTTCGCCTTTTTAAATAACTTCAAATTTTTCTAAACAACTTGAAAAACTCCAAAAATAAACTTTGTACAACTCGACAAGCTCTACAACTTTGCTTTAAGACTCAACCCCAAAATGTGCTTCGATTTTGAAATGGATTTTCAGGGTAGAAATTAAATATTGAAAGTAGGGTTTTCGGAATTTCCAAAACAATACAAGTATTTCAAACTTGATTCAAACAATACAACTCACACATACAACATAAAGTAAACTTGTTTTAGTAAATGCATATCCAAGTTTTCAATATGTCCAGATGCTTTGCAATGCATATGATGTCATGGCAAGTTTTAGTATTTAAAACACCCAGGGTGTTACACCAGGGTCGCAGCGAGAGGGAGAAGGAGCAGCGCATGCGGTGCGGGCGTCGGCCGAGCGGGCCGCTGGCAGGCCGATGCGCTGAGCTGGCTGCGCGGGCGCGCGAAGCAGGCCGTAGGGAAGCTACAGGCGCGTGTAGGAGAAAAGAAAGAGGAGAAAAACAGGAATGAGGGGACGGGAGGGAATGCTGGGCCGATAAGCGGGCCGAGCCGAGCAAGTCAAGCTGGGAAGGGGGAGGAAGAAGGCCGGGCTGGTTCTGGAGTTGGGCTAAAAAAAAGAAAGAAGGGATATTTTTCCAATTCAAAATCTTTTTCCTATTTAGTTTTCAAAGCCAATTCAAATGTAAACTAAATGCAAATTCAAATAGAGTTTGAACATACTTTTCATCTCAAATATAAATGAGCAATTTTGGTAAGTTTCCAAAAAATAAATTTTACAACTTTTGAAATACTTTTATTCTCTAATTTTCTTTTCTTTCTTTTCTTTTATTTCAAAGCCATTTTCAATTTCATTACAAAAGCAATTTTAACCATTTTGACTTTTCAACCAATAAAATCAAATGCAATGGCATGTATGCTCAAACATGTTGCTACCTTATGATGAATTTTAAATTAATGAAAATTTTTATTTTCCTATATTTCATGTGCACAAAAATTCATAAATAAATCATTTTAACTCTATTTCAAAAGAAGCTAATTTTAGGGTGTTACAATTCTACCCCCCTTAAGATGAATCTCGTCCTCAAGATTCGGAAGACGTCAACTAAGAGATGGGAATACTTCATCCTTGGATTCTTCTTTACTTTCTCATGTAGTTCCATCATCTTGATAAAGATCCACTTTACTTTACATATCTGTTGCCCTTACTCCAAGTAACTTGCCTAACCAATTCCAAAACTTCGACAAGTACCTTGAACAACTCTCAGGTAACCCTAATCACTAGGCCATAATTCTCTTTCCTCATATGTTCACCTTTCAACAAGGCTTCCTTATCTTCTTGGTCCTAAAGAGAATCTACCACCAATCTTAAGAACATTAATGATCCTGGTTAAATTGTTCGAACTGGGAATACAACTGTTAATCCTTGGTGTTACTCGAACCTTCTTAGCACAATTCTCCGTTGCTAAGGGCATCGATCATGACTTAGCTTCTTGAAGTGATAGCACTTTTCCAAGTCATAGTCAATCCCATTCCAATGAGGTTATCACAAGCTCAAGACCAACCTGGTGAAGATGTCCTATATATTCTTGTGATCCTCCTAGATATTACTTTTACCTTCAAGAAGATGGTACTTCCATGCTTCGTAATGGATAACTCCAGATAACAGGTTAGTTCAACTCACGCTTATAAGGACACATCATACACCTTCACAAGATGCATTATCGTAGATACAAAGCTCTTGTCCTGATCTGACAAAGCTAATACCTAGATTTTACGTCAACCTCTTATTGGATTTCTTCAAACACTTGCTTGAGGTTTCTTGACCCAACTAACTTAAAAGCTTTTCCAGTAGCTCTACCAAAATTCTTGATGATCTTGGATAAACCTTTCTTGGACTTCTAACCAAAACTCATTGAAACTCTGAGCTCTCTCTTACATCCTTGAGTACCACCACGCTTCCGCTGCGCACTCTGATTTCCGTTGTGCAAACTCGAACGTATGATACTTCATCTTACCAATTCTTCAACTTGGCTACCCCCCTTAAGATGAGACAAACTAGGGGACACCAAAGTATAGCTTGCATCATCTTGTGATTGAAGTCTACTGTTGTCCATAATTTCCTTAGGATTTTTGATCAACCAAAATTAGAGTTATGAACCGTTAAAGACAGGCTGCTCTAAAGACAAGATAGGGAAAACAGAAGAAAATCGTAACCCAACTATTTATTTCAGTAATCCTTATACCTTAGGCCTATAAACTAAATGAAATTACGGGAACACCCAACAAGATCATTGCAATCATTACAAAGATGCAAAACAAGCATAAACATAATGACAATTCAACAAGACAGTAGAGATGCACAACTCAATTATCGACTCAACTTGCGATGCTATCGTTTTTATTACATAAGGGGCACAACTCCTAATTCTTAAAAATGGCATGATTACAGGGACATCTCTCGCATGGGAGTGACACATCATTCACTACATCAATTTCACCATATGCTTCTTTTGGGTTGGGTATCACTGACACTTCCTGGTGACAGTTCGGTTGTGATCTGACTCTGGCTACTTCCATGGTGTACTTGTTGATTCTTCTGTGGGCAAGATTTAACATAATGTCCTTCCTGTTGGCAATGATAACACTTTCTCTTAGCTAGATCTTTAGTGATGTCATACTCCATAGAATTGTTGCTTAGAGTATTGTCAGCTTGCCGACTCTGTAAGTTCATCTTTGTTTGACTAGACCGCTTTTTAGCTCGCTTGATCTTTCGGGGTTGAAACTCCATGTAGGTGATTGTCCACCCATCTATGCATACCTCATGTGGAAAGACTGGAGTAACCTTAGCTTGAGAAACTTCCAATTCTTTAGAGTCTGAGTTTAACTTACTAGGGATTGGAGTTGGATGTGACGATGTAATAGAACTCAAATGTTGATTTCTTCCTGATTCTGACTCTAGTGAGATCTCCTTTCTCTTGTTATCCACATTATCCTCAGGTACAGGCTGAATACCTTCATAGTCAATTCTTTCTCCTGGCGGTGCGTTTAGAAGTACTGAACGCTGGGCATACTTGATCACTCCTTCACAAGCAGATAGCCATCCTATTCCAAGAATGACATCAATGTCTACTAACTCTAATACAATAAGGTTTGCTTCAAATTTTACTCCTTTGATGTTAACACTAACCCTTGGGCATATGCGATTTGCCTCCATTTCTCCTTCTGGGGTCTTAACTATCACTGGTCTCCTCATTGGAAGCATAGTTATCTTATGTTCCTTTACGTATGCACTAGAGATAAACGAATGTGAAGCTCTAGGGTCAAACAGCACTGTGGCGGGAGCTGAGTTTACTGGAATGAAACCATACACAACCTCCTTAGCTCCATGAATGGTAGTCATATCCATATTATTCAATCTTCCTTGGATGTAGCTTCTCTTTGCTTTACTTCCTTGCTCCTGTTTCTTCTGGACCTTCTGTTCTTGCTTCTGCTGTGGGTGATCCTGGCATCCATGTGCCATTCTTCCAATATCTTCATTGGACTTCATATTCTTCCAAGCTTCTACTACTTGTCTCTTCATTGGTCCCTTTGGTATGTTGGTTTAACATTGTGGCAAGCGCTGTTGGAAGCTCCAAGGTTGAGTCATTCCTTCTGGTGCTTGTTGTTGCATAGCCACAAACTTCTCCTTATCGAATACAGTCAAGGGCAACGTATCTTGGTCCTCCTGATCTCAGATGTTGGCAGTTATCTCGTTACGTTCCATCTATATAGACAAAGATAGAGGATTGAGAATAGAGAAAAGTTTTCATAACAGACAGAGGCAGAAGTGAGCATAACTTTTCACAAATAACAAGGTTAGGGAGAAAGCAAGAACTAAGCAAAGATAAAAGCATAATAAGACGTCCAGTTCTAACTAGGCTTGCGTCCTATAGTCAGCATTGCTCTGATAACACTCTATAGCACCCGGTTTTAAAGACAAAACCAGATACACACTATATGTGAGCCCAGGAAGTCAAATCCCACATATAGCCACAAATAAAGGTAATATCAAGAGACAATACTTATTACATAACGTATTAGTAAAAAGAAAATAACCTCAGAGTAATGATAGCGGAAAGTTGACTCCGATCTTCTGGCGGAGACTCCAAATTCACAGGGACGACTGACTGGTTGACAACAAGCCTAACTCCTCCAAACCAATAATCTGGTACCCATCCGGGATTTTTATCCAATGTATAGAAAAGTAAAACAAGCGTAAGTACATGTCGTACTTAACAATTATGTCATGGGGTTCATGAGGCTCAAAAGGGCTGACACTGGTTTAACTGCGATTAGCTTTAATAGATCATCTTTTTAGCAATTGGTTGGCAACAAGTTTATCCATAAGCCCATAAACTCATGATCAAGTAAACATGAATAATGTATAGCATAAACGATTAATTATTAACATCATCATCCATTAGTGATCATCTCTATTCCATAAGGGTCCAAGGCCACTCGTGTCTGTGAGCACGGCTGTTATAACAGTTTTATACTCTGCAGAGGTTGTACACGTTCACTGTGAGTCGTGATTTACCCTTTCGCCCGAGGTAGCTAATCTCTTGACCCACTTCCAAGGAAGGTCGGCAGGGTTCACTATGAAGCCTTTCAAAGAATTCGTCTAACAAGTTAGGGCCGCTAGGCGTATGTGGCCCATCTCTAGGAGTGGCAAGCGTGGGCATCGCAGCACGGTACACACTTCCTAGCAGCAAAGGAAACATACCCTGCGCCTCAAAGGTAACCACTAACAAGCTAGAAAAGATCCTCATACTGAGCTAAAGCCAGAGCCATATGGCCCTCACAGCTGTACTGTAAGTCCTGGATGATCGCTTACAGATAAGTCCTTAGGGAGAGGAATCTGAAGCATATAAACACTCTAGCCCCCTAATTCCATGTTACTAAAAAGTCATGTTTTAATGTTTATTGCATATATCATTAGTCAAGTTACAAGATCATGGTTTTGATTAAGCACTAGCAATAACTATCCCAATGCATCATCCCAAAGGTTTTCAAGGAACAAGATATCAAATATCTAGGATATCCTATTTGGCAATCAAGGTAGACACATGCAATATGAATTAAGTGTTTAAATGTGAATAGGTAACAAGGATAATCCCATGCTATACTTGCCTTATACACTGATCCTTCGGTAAGCTTTACTCTTCACGTCCTTCTTCTTCTTCTTCTGGATCATCACGTGTATCTCACCGACTAGACAATCGTAGAACACCACACAAACATCCATACACATACATGCACAGCATATAGTTGTATCTATATCAGAACAGTACACCAATCATAGAAAAATAAGTAAAAGAGATTGTTATACGATTCTACGCATCATTACGAACACACAGTCGTGAGAAGCACGCTAATCGAAGCTACGATGAAAAAGATACATCTACCGAAAGATTTGCTTAATACGTGGAAAATAAACTATAGGCTTCATTTATGTTAACTATATGAATTCATATACAAAAGATATTTTATAAACAATATAGATTAAATTAAGTCAATTTTAGATTTGAATTATAAAACAAAAGTAAAACAAATCATATTTTATGTATAAAACCTAGTTGCATAATCTTTAATCAAGATATGATTTAAACTATGATTTTTATGAAATAGTAATGTAGTAAACATCATTACTAATGCGTAGATCTCAACGTTATGAAACAAACGCAACTTGAACGGACTTTTTCGGAGTTAAAACAAATAAATTATGTTTTAAACAAGTTTTACTATAGTTAGATAATAGATTAAATATACCCATGAATTTGAAATATTAGAAACATGCCTAACAGTTGTATAAACATGTAGAATACGTAAATACGGTCCTAACGAAATTTGAACGGATCAAATCGGACTTAAAACACAAAAGTTACGCATGAAATAAGATTTAGTGGCATTTCTATAAATATTTAAACTCATTTTTGAATTAAAACAATTAAAATTCTGAATTTAAATGGATTTTGGACTGAGCGTACTATTTTTGGAAATTACAGGGTCCTAAACGAATAAAATCAGGGCAGATTTGTAATTCTTTTGAACTGCTCTGATCATGGGTTGATTCACTTTGGAATCGAGGGCTTTCTTGAAAAACATGCGCTTGGTGACCGGATGTTTGACTCACGGTCACGACCGAAAGCGATGCGTGGGGTCTTTGTTGGTGGGCGCGTGTGCCCACGCATGCGGTGGATGCGTGGTCTTATTTGGCGCCGTGGACCACGTCCACGAGTCCGTGGTGGACTGATAACTCACCGAACCGGTATGATCAAATGGTGGCCATTCATTTAAGATCTAACGGTACTGGCGCGATGGGGGGGCAGCGGGTCACCGAGGAAGACACGCAGGACGGCGGCGCCATGGCCGGCGGTGGCTGTGCTCTCTGTTACGGTGGCCTAGGGCACAAAACGACAAACGGAGAGAACAGGAAGATGGAGAATCTCACCGTGAGTCTAACGGTGGTGGTCGCGGCGTCTGTAAGGCCTCCGAAGGCACGGTTGATGACGGCGGCGATCTGGAGAGAGAGGGAGGGCGCGGGTGAAGGCGAAATCGACCAAAACGTGACCAAAAACTAGAGGTGGAGGTACCTATGGGCGTGGGCGAGTATGGCGGAGCTCAGGACGTCGTCGGCGGCATGGATTGGAGCACCGAAGCGACCAATTGCGGCGGCGGCGGTGGGTGCTTGAGCGTGGCCGGGAAAAGGGAGAAGAAGGGCGTCGAGCTCGGGTTTTATAGGCGGGTGGATGTGGCGTACAAGGAAGGGAACGGGGCACTCGGGTGAGATCTTGGCGCTTTCCAAGTAGGCACGGGAGCAGCGGCTTGCCGAACTTGGCAGCGCCATTGGCGAGCGTCGGAAAGGAAAGAGGCGCGGGGAAGAAGGAAAGGGAGGGGATGGCAGCGCTGATGAGTGGGACCAGGGTCGTAGCGAGAGTGAGAAGGAGTAGCGCGTGCGGTGCGGTGCGGGCATAGGCCGAGCGGCGGGCAGACGTGGCGAGCCGATGTCTTGAAAGGTGGCTGCGTGGTAGCGTGAAGTGGAAAGCAGACATGGGAAGCTTCTGAGGCAGGTGAGAAAAGAAAGAGGAAGGGGAGGGCGTCGCTAGGCCGCCAGCAGCAGGCCGACGCCGGGAAAAACAGGAATGAGGGGAAGGGAGGGAATGCTGGGCCGACAAGCGGGCCGAGCTGAGCAAGTCAAGCTGGGAAGGGGAAGGAAGAAGGCCGGGCCGGTTCTGGAGTTGGGCTAAAAAAAGAAAGAAGGGATATTTTTCCAATTCAAAATCTTTTTCCTATTTAGTTTTCAAAGCCAATTCAAATGTAAACTAAATGCAAATTCAAATAGAGTTTGAACATACTTTTCATCTCAAATATAAATGAGCAATTTTGGTAAGTTTCCAAAAAATAAATTTTACAACTTTTGAAATACTTTTATTCTCTAATTTTCTTTTCTTTCTTTTCTTTTATTTCAAAGCCATTTTCAATTTCATTACAAAAGCAATTTTAACCATTTTGACTTTTCAACCACTCAACCAATAAAATCAAATGCAATGGCATGTATGCTCAAACATGTTGCTACCTTATGATGAATTTTAAATTAATGAAAATTTTTATTTTCCTATATTTCATGTGCACAAAAATTCATAAATAAATCATTTTAATTCTATTTCAAAAGAGGCTAATTTTAGGGTTTTACATCGAACGTGACGAGCCCAGCCATGTCTACAAGGTATAGTGCCCAATCTATTTCATCAGTGAGGTGCTCAATGAATCCAAGACCAGGTACCCATAGATCCAGAAAGTGATCTATGCCATACTGATAACATCCCGAAAGTTGAAACATTACTTCGACGGATATTGTGTGGTGGTCATGACTGAGTACCCTCTGCGAGACATAATTAGCAACAAGTATGCGAACGGACGCATTGTCAAGTGGGCAATGGAGCTATGCCCCTTTTCCCTAGAATTCGCAAGCCATACTATGATCAAGTCTCAGGCACTCGTCGATTTCATCATTGAGTGGACAGACTTAAGCATGCCTACCTCTTAGGGGCCCGACGAGTATTGGAAGATGTACTTCGATGGTTCCCTCAACATCGACGGCGCAGGAGCAGGAGTCCTTTTCGTGTCGCCATCCAAGGAGCAGCTCTGGTACGTCCTCAGGATTCATTTTCCAGCATCTAATAATGCCGCTGAATACAAAGCATGCCTACATGGTTTGCGCATTGCGGTCGAGCTCGGTGTTAAACGTCTCTATGTCTACGGAGACTCGGCTCTGGTCATCAACCAACTCAACAAGGACTAGGACACGACCAGTGAAAGGATGGATGCATACTGCAAGTCGATCAGAAAGCTGGAAGGCAGGTTTTATGACATCGAGTACACACACGTGGTCCGGGACAAAAATCAAGCAGCAGATGTGTTGTCCAAGTTAGGATCATCCCGAGCCAAAGTCCCACATGGTGTATTCGTCCAAGACCTGCTCACGCTTCCATTGAGGAGGAAGATCCCACGGTCGACAAGCCTCTAGACAAGCAATTGGTGGCTACGGTTCCGGTGTTGAGCACCGCTGAGCCATCTTCGACCACGCATGAGCCCGACTAGAGAGAACCTTTCATCAAGTACCTGACAGATGGCAGCGGTTACACTGATCGAACAGAAAACGAGCACCATGATGCATCGCAGTAATCAGTATCTGCTCGTCGATGGCAAGTTATGGCGCAAGAACGCAAAGGAGGAAATCTTGATGAAGTGTATAACCCGGGAGGACGACGAACGTCTCCTGGACCAAATCCACTCCGGCTCCTGCGGCAACCACGCAGCCTCGAGAACACTGGTCGGTAAGGCTTTCCGAGCAGGGTTCTATTGGCCGTCAGCAGTAGCCGACGCAGAGAAGCTAGTCCGCCACTGTGAGGGTTGTCAGTTTTTTGCCAAGAGAATCCACGTACCAGCACATGAGATCCAGACAATACCAGCCTCTTGGCCCTTCGCATGCTGGGGATTGGATATGATCGGGCCCTTCAAACCGGCTCCTGGGAAATTTACATGCGTCTTTGTGCTGATCGACAAATTTTCTAAGTGGATAGAATACATGCCTCTGGTACAGGCATCCTCAGAAAAGGCTGTCAGATTCCTCAACCAGGTCATCCACCGCTTCGGCATACCCAACAGCATCATCAATGATCTAGGCACTCAGTTCACCGGGAACGCTTTTTGGGACTTCTGCGATGAAAGGAGCATAGTAGTAAAATACGTCTCGGTGGCGCACCCTAGAGCTAATGGACAAGTCGAGCGGGCAAATGGAATGATTTTGGACGCATTGAAGAAGAGGATGTACAGAGAAAATGACAAAGCTCCCGGAAGATGGCTTCTACGGTTTTCGGAGCAGGCCCTGTCTCCGATTCCTCCCAACATGTGCATGGGATCCGTTCTCTACGTTACGGGTGATCGGCAGGTCCCCCCTGGTTTGACTTGTCCGCGTCTACGTGTGCACAGGTCACGCACCTCACACTACGACCACATGGCAAACTAGGGCTGTACAAACTTCTCGGGATGACGTGTCGAGCAAAATGGTACAACTAAACAGAACGTTAACATGTTCTCAATTAGTTACACCAACATGAGTATCAAGCTTAAATATGTTTTATACAAAGCAAACAAGCTTATGATGATATACAGTTACGTTATTACAAGCTTGCCTGAAGAGGCTCAAGTTTACAATAACACAACTATATCCTCCTTCTACAGCTCTAAGCCTATTCCATTGGCTGGTCGGGGCGCGCGGCACCTACTGCTCGCTGCTTCTGATATCCTACTCGAGTCTCGAGGACTCCTGTGCTAGTCGAGCTGAAGAGGATGGCCCCGTCGATGCTTGGCTGGTCGAGACCACAGGCTTCATCGGTTGGCTTGCAACTGATGGCGTTTCCAGTTGACTTGTCGATGGCGTACCCTGTATAGGTGTTGTCCCACCTCCACACAGGATAATATCACCAATTATCTTTGACGATAGGTCTAGTTGGGCCATCCGAAGCTCCTCAGCCTTGTTTGGGTCTACCTCCTTTGGGTACCCAGCCTCCAGGCACTTGAGATCGATCAAGGGGTAGTGGGCACGCACCATGCTTAGCACATGTGCACTCGTGTACTCACCCGCCTCCTTCACGAACTCTTGGAACCAACTCCATGCCTTTCGGCACCTCTCGACCAGTCCGAGCTCCAGCATCCTGGGCGCTTCCTCTATAAGCGCCGGATCGATAAGGTCGAGGATGGGCAAAATGCCAGTTGCCACTTCCTGGCATCGGTTCTTCCATGTGTCCCGATCCTCGGTGGTCTCTAGGCATTGCACCTTCCAGCCGTCACGATCTTTAATCACATCTTCTAGATGTTTCTTGGCATTGATTTTTAAAACTGCAAATCGTACAAGACATCAGAATGTAACGGCATGACAAGATAGGGCGGGCAACAGAATGAGCAAGGTGGTTTGGAACACTTACTTTTCAGTTCCTCCTTCATCTTAGTTGCGTGGTCTCAGAGTTGAGACTGGTCGCGCGCTAGTTTCTCGTTGTCCTCCTTCAGGCGACCACATTTTGCGATCACACGGATATTCTCCTCTTGGAGGCTGGTTACTTCGGCTTCTAATCCTGCGCTACAGCTGTCACTACCAACAATGGAACAACGCGTGTCATGCGCTTGCTGTGATAAAATGACAACTTACTTGTTTTTTCCTGCTCTTTGTTACTGAGCTGGACGACCAGGTTCTGGTTTTTTGCATCTTGTTCCGTCCTCTCCCAGTCAGCGGCTTCAAGCTAGCGGCGCAAGCGTTCCACCTCGGCCGCCAGTTCTCTATTGTTTGCCGTGATTCCCTCAATCTGGTCAAAGCACCTTTTTTGGTACCTTGCGGTCTTCATCAAATCCTGCATATAAACAAGCTAAGTCAGATAGTTCGACTAAATGGTAGGATCAAGTGGTCAAGCCAAACATACCTAAACTTCTGTCACCAGACGTTTTGCCGCTCGTTCAACTTTTAGGGTCTCTTCGACCTCTGGGATTTCCTCATGCATAACCCACTCGTCGTTCCGCCAGCGCGACACATATACATGTTGCCGTTTGTCTTGGGGATAGCCCAGGATCTCTTCTACTTCGTCCTCTTTGGCCTCTTGTTCAGGAGGCGGCGCTGATCTAGAGTTCATAGTCTCTACGACCACTATGGCTTTCCCACGAGCCGTAGCATTGGCAAGCGTGCTCTTTGCCACCTCCGGCTGCTGCTCCTCGGCTTGGTCCGGTCCCCTTGGCGCCGAGGTATCCCCCTCAGCAGGGGTAGTGCTCGGAGCACTAGTACTTGGCTCAGCTCTCTCCTCGACCAGCTGCTCGGGGACTGTCGTCTGGCCGCTCGTCTGCTGAGGTTCTGGTGGATTTTCTTCTACAGGTTCCTCCACATCCGGCTGCTGGGCAGTTCTTTCCTTCATTGCTGGCGAAGCCGTGCCGCACCCCGCCAGCTGGTCAGGATTTTTGGTGGATGCCGACCTAATATATTAGAGATAAGTTCAGAAAACAATAGTATTCAATACAAATTGTAAGCTTACATCAAGGTTGCAAATACTTACAGCTTGGAAGCACGGAATGACGTGGCGAAGGAGCGTCTCTTCGACCGTGCTTGCTCCACGTGCTCAGCGGGTTCCACTGGGTCTTTTTCCACGACCAGTACCGGTGCCGAGGCCTAGCGCACGACCCCTTTGCCGGTTGTCATCTGTGTTGCAGTGGTCGGTGATGCGATCCCTGCTGGCACAGAGGAGCCACCCTGCTCCGTCAACTATAGTTGTCTCCTCCTCTTTCGAGTGATGAGTCGAAAGATGTCTGCATCCTCTGTTTCATCATCAGACAGAGGGAAGATGGCCTGAAAATGTTTGTTGGCCACCGGCCGCTTGCCAGCAGCCCTGGCCGTTGCCTCCTCTCCAACCCCAAGTACGGCCCAGTCGACATCTTCGGCCCTAGCACTGGTCTGGGGGGTTGGGCCGGCAACTTGCGGCCAATCCACACCAGGGGGTGGAGACACGAACACTGATGCCCTATCATGACCATTACTCTGGGAAACATAGAGGCGACAACACAGTCAATTTTTGTTACAACATAACTCTACAGGTACAAGGAAGCATAATTTACCTTTGGGGGAGGTCGAGCCATCTTGAAGGCGTGCTCGATGTCAGTTAACCTAACATAATTGGGATCTGCTAAGTTGAATAGCTCCCCAATCCTGGCCTTGACTTCGATTTTGTCAAGCACCACTTTTCTGGTCCTCGTTGGATCTGCGCTTCCCTGGTATTCGTAACCAGGATGTACCCTCCTCTAGCAGGGCTGGATCCTTTAGCTGATGAAGTTTCCGACCACGCTTGGACCATCTAGCTTCCCCCATGGGATCATCCCAAGCAGTTCTACAACCTGTTCCAAGTGCTCGGGCTTCTCCGACCAGCTATTTTTTTCTTCTCTGGAATGAACCCCACGTCGCACAGGGTGATCGTGTTCGGCTCTTCGCGGACGTAGAACCACTTCTTGTACCATTCGTCTAGCGATGTGTTCTAAGGGCAATGCAAGTACTGGGCTTTCATCCTATCGTGCAGATTGAGATATACACCTCCGGCTATCTTCGAGCCGCCGCTCCCTTTCTTCCTTGAGCAGATGTAACAGATGATTAAAGAGGTCGAAATGGGGTGGAAGCCACCATATGCTTTGCAAAGATGGATGAAGGTGGAGACAAGAAGAATCGAGTTGGGATGCAGATTGCAAATCCCAATCTCGTAGTACAAACAGAGCCCCTAGAGGAAAGGGTGTACTAGAACCCCAAAACCCCGCTTGAAGAAATCCTCGAAAACCACAATCTCACACTGGTTGTGATCGGGGGTAGCTTTCTCTTTCGGCTGCGCCATCCCACGAGTGCCTTGTTATGGAGCACTCCCATGGTGACAAGGTCTTCGTTGGTCCGATCATTGCTCCTTGACTTCCACCACTCCTTCGCCATGACTCGGCTTTCTTCCAGGCGTTTTCTTCGCCATTAATCTATCCTTGCTAAAGGGGGTGGTTACGGTGGAGGGTGATGGGCGATGATTTCGGAGGAATAGGGTTTGGAAAGAGGAAGAAGAAAAGGTCGTGGTGGTGAATGATAATGGGGTTGGTAAAAATAACTTACCAGTTCTATATTATAAATAACCAAGAGTTTCATCGTTTCATCCGCCTGAGATTCTTGGGAGATGTGCGCGCGCGCTGCAGATGGTTGTTTTCACAACCTCGAGATCTACGCCAATAAATGCGCCCCTTCGTTACCAGTGTACGCGCCTCTTCATTGCTAGTGTGAGAGGGCCCACACTGACGCACCTCTTTCTGGTGCCAAACGATCGCTTGCTAGAAAGGGCAAGAAGACAAGATGACGTCTTGTGCACATGCTTTTTGACTAGACGTGTACGATTGGACTTAACAGAGTAAGAAGATAAATAAATACATCAAATAATAGTACAAGCGGCGTTCGTTTTTTTATTGCATGTCTTGTGCTCAAGTATGGTCTAGACCACTGCCGTGCTCGGGGACTGCACAGACCACTGCCGTGCTCGGGGACTACACATACCACTACCATGCTCGGGGACTGCTCCGACCACCAATATGCTCGGGAACTGTCCCGACCACTGCTCGGAGATCGTTCTCCTTGGCTACATGTGATTTGTACTCACATACAGTTGAGAGACATGTATTTAGACCTTGCTACAAGGCTTGTACTTCACCTTCCAGCAAGCTCGGGGACTACATCGGTACGATGCACCTGCCGATGCATCTCGTATCGCCTGTACGACGATTGGGTTCTCAACTTAACTGGGAATTCTTTTTAGACCCTGGCACCACGTGCCTACGTCACCTACTACCAGGCTCGGGGACTAAGTGGGCACACTTCACCTTGTAGTGAATGTGTTTGTTTTTCGACCCTTACGCCTCTGAAGATCAAGGATGCTACGCCTCAGGATCCACTTACATTTCTTTTCAGAAATACAAGTGGGCACACTTCATAGGATGGAAATCTTTTTCTTTTTTCTTAAGAGCACCATACATTCTTCGGACAGCCTACTTCTTCGGCAATAACGGTGGTCAGAAATGTCAAAAACTCAAGCTTTACTATTTGGAGAAGGTTAAAGTGGCGTGTCGCAGCAAAACACATGGTGCTCGGGGACTAGCTGTGGGGGTATTAACCCCTATACCCTTACGGCTAAGATTGGGCTGGCCCGGATCAGTGGGTCCGGTCCACCAAAAGATGACACCTGGCCTGGCCAACCTGTTCGGAGTCCCGGGCAAGGAGTCAAGACAGATTTGGCGATCAAGCAAGATCTCGGTCGGTTAGAATAGGAATCCTTATCCGGTCACCTATGGCAATTGTAACTGACTAGGATTAGTTTCCAGATCTGTAGCCCTGCCCCTTGGACTATATAAGGGGGGCAGGGGACCCCTCTAGAAAACATCTCTCATTGACATACAGCAATACAATCAGACACAGGACGTAGGTATTATGCCTTTTTTACGACCGAACCTGGATAAAACCTCGTGTGTCTTGCGTCACCATCTTGTTCGTGGCTTGCGCATCTGTCTGCCGACAATTTACTACCTTGGGCATACCCCTGGGTAGACTACCGACCATATTTCATTGACAATCTACAGATCCAACAAAATTACTGTAGCTAGGTTGGAGGTGAAGGAGAAAAGAGCACGAGAGAGTAATACAAAGGAATATAGAATCCGGTGAAGGAGCAGATCCAGTGCAATTACCTTAGATCCGGATGGAGCAGAGAAGTAGGGACAGCACGCTGAAGATTTGTGTGCCGGCGAGGTTGGAGGTGAAGGAGCAGTGAGCATGCGAGAGGCTGCCTTTCGTCCGACACTAGCAGGGTGAAGTAGAGCAATGGAGCAGAGTGGGGAATGGATGGGAGGGTGTGGAAGGACAGTAGGAGTGTATATACACAGTTCAATAAATTGGTTGCCCCTGTACCAAGGCCTAGTGTCTAGGGAAGTAGGATGCCTCCAACACATCAATTGATATGTGGATCTACTATCATTTACAGTTCAATAAATTGAACACCTGGTTAATCACCTTATATTTAGTTCAACAATAGTTGTACAACAGTGATAGATTTTATTCGACACATCAATTAATACTTGGATGTACTAGCATTTACATTTCAATAAATTGAACACCTGGATAATCACCTTGCATTTAGATTAACAATAGTTGTACAAAAGTGACATATTTTAGTCCGATACATCATAAATTGATACTTGAATCTACTATGGTGAACTAAGCAACTTGCCAATGAACATGCCAAGAACTAAGGTAAGTACAAAATAGGTGAAAGAAGAACATGAAGCACATTGTTTTCTCAAAGGAACAAAATCTACCATCATCTTCGTTGGAACCCTGACCATTTCTTCAATCTATGGCATAATCTCTTCCTCCTCCTGTAGATGTTCTTCATTTGTTGTAACATTGGCCTCCGCCTTCAGCTCCCAAATCTTGTTACATAAATCCAAAATCAAAGTCCTCAGAAATTTTCCATGTTGGGGTTCGTGCCACTTAAAGAACCCATAATCGAATTTGGGCTACGAAAAAACCAACCTCCCAAATTTTGTTACGTAAATCCAAAATCAAAGTCCTTAGAAATTTTCCATGTTGGGGTTTATGCCACTTAAAGAGCCCATAATCGAATTTGGGCTACGAAAAAACCAAATTACCATAAGTACAGAGGGATTTTAGCATTTGCATTGCAAAAATAGAATGACCAAGAAAGAAATTGAGTTACATTATTTGCCCTACAACATCTGTGGTACCGACGTCCTGGGTTTCCGTCACTCCACGAAATCCACCGAGGCATCTTCAAGCCATAGCGACACAAAAAGTGGTGGCTGGTATGCGTAGGGGTGGTTCTCGACACGGCAGGGGATGGGCGGCCCCTCCCATTGTAGCCGCCTTCGCTGGAAGCCGGTGTTCTTCTCGCGACGATGCCCTGGGATATTGCCGACCACTGGGACGAGTTGGAGCTAGATGCAGCCAGGAAGCGGTCAAGGTTCAAAGTGTAGCACTCTGAGTGAAGAGGTCAGTGTAGGTCTTTTGTCTATGCTTTTGCCTCCCGCCAAGGTGCTAAAATGTCCTTCAAAGCCCTCTCACTCCCACCAAGATGAAATGCTGTGTCACCGCCGGTTCAGGATACTATCTGCCTATAGAAGAAGGCCTATTTTGGATCCTCTGTGCTTACATAGAGGTGTACACATGGACCACAATCAAGACCAACTGATTCAATTAACAGTTCAATCGAAGTAATAGTTCAACGATTATGCTATACTCATACATACTAATCCAGAGGTTTTATCAGTACATATAAACTTCATTAACATAAAAGTTTCACAAATTATAAGACTTAATGTCAGATGGGTAGGCAGTTGCTAAGGTACTCAATTGGTTGATACGGTCCTGAAAGCCAAAGGTAGTGAACCATAGCGAAGATGACAGCATCTCCATCCATGGACACATTGTATCTATAAAGTATGTCTACTTCATGTCCAGTCCTACAAAGCACAAAAATCTCTCCAGAAACAAGGTCTTGAACGATTCTTATCAATTTTTGTGGTCCGAGAAGGTGATGAACAATGGCTTCAACAATCAACAGTCAGTTCGTGTGAATGCTCCATCCCCAAGTAGCAAACAACATCATCTAGGGTCCTAGTGCCACCCTTAGCCTCCAAAACACAAGGTTGCTGACAGTGAAATGGCTTCTTCCAAAGTATGACATCTGTTGCAATGAACAAATTCCAAATATGAACAAAACTAATACTAAACCCAAAACCAATTGGAACCAAATGCAAATAGGGGGGTGAACGAATCCATCTAACCTTCACGAGGCATTGTCCATGGCGACAATGCAAGGTGCTCGAGGTAGGGAAAGTATAGGCGATGGATCAAAATAAAGATGAAGCAATGGGTGGGGAGAATGAAGATGAAGCAACAACAGGTGGAGAGAACTAATGGTTTCGTATTGGGGTTTTTTAGTTGGTCGAATCACCACCAAGGCGCCAATAGGACCTAAGGGGAGTTGGGAATGGGCCAGGCGCTTCTAGGTTACTTGCCAAACGGACGGTCCAGATTGATCAACAGCGAGAATGGATGGCACGGGATAAGTTAAAGAGTGTCCATATTAAACCGACCATTGCCATGCTAATCCAATGCTATAATACAGAGATTGTTAGTGGTTAAACTGCTTTTAGATTCTCCTAGAAACAAACGCAACCGTACATGACAATTGTTTTGCCTTTTCATTCACAAAAAATACAAAAAAAACATTCATCGAGAGATCAAATTTATGCACTGCCATTTTGGAAGTAGTATTGGAAAGAACTTGCTTTGCATTTCATATAAAAAAGATGGCATTAAAGAGATCAAATCTGCGTGAATAGATTTTTTTCATTGATTCACTATAAATATGTAACATATAGATACAATTTGGACGAGTACATGATTGTACTCGTCTAGACACATAATAACTAACCTAAACTATTAAAACTACTTATACTTACTATAAACTACTTAATCTAAACATATGATCCTATGCTCGCCTCGCTCGCTTGGGAGGAGGCGAGGCAAAGTCAGAGTCGGTGTCATCGTCTTCGGTGTCGGTGTCGGCATCGTCCTTGTCCTCCTCGTCCTCCTCTGCTAGCAAGTTGTCCTCGCTGGATGATGGGTTGCTTGGAAACTTGATGGGGTTGTGCGACATTTTCTTTGTAGATTGGAAGAGATGGGGATGATGGATGAAGAAGAGGGGTGGTTTCAGAGGGCACCGGGCTTGAAATATATGTAGCGCAGTGGGTACGGCTCTTAGGTTTCAGGCGATAGAAGTAAAGGTGATTTGATAGCCTTGGAAGTTGAGGCAATTCAACACTCACGCTGAATTTACTGTCGCTTGACCAAACGCTAGTTTAGGGCCGGCGGACAAAATGCGTATCCCAGTCGGTCCGGCTTTTCATGCGATAGAGCAAATGCAACTCCAATACCACAATCGCATCTAACATTAACCCATTGGTGGTAGAAGTCTAAACTGCCAGTTTCATTCCCAAGAGGCCTCGCCATTGTTCCAACCGACAGTGGAAGTATCACACGGTTGCTTCTATCGCTACGGCAGTGAAAGTGGCGACAGTGATAAATCAATCTGTAGTAGTGGCATAAAGTATTGAACAACTTCACTAGAAATCAACTATGGGAGTTAGTTGAAAGACCAAAGAATCACAATGTGATTAGAACCAAATGGGTCTTTTGGAACAGGCAAGATTAAGATGGGATAGTAGTAAGGAACAAAGCAAGATTGGTAGCACAAGGTTACACTTAAGTAGAGGGTCTTGACTTTGGAGAAACATATGCCCTAGTTACTAGATTGGAAGCAATGCAATTAGGATTTTGCTAATCTATGCTTGTGCCCACAACATCAAGCTCTATCAAATGGATGTGAAAAGTGCATTTCTCAATGGCTACATCAATGAGTTGGTTTATGTTGAGCAACCACCCGGTCTTGAAGATGATAAGAAGCCCAACCATGTGTACAAGCTAAGAAAGGAATTGTATGGATTGAAACAAGCATCTAAAGCATGGTATGAGAGGTTGAGGGACTTTCTCCTCTCTAAGGGATTCAAGATGGGAAAGGTTGACACCACTCTTTTCACCAAGAAGATTAGCAAGGACTTGTTTGTGTTGCAAATCTATGTGGATGACATCATATTTGGATCATCCAATCAAGACTTTTGTGAAGAGTTTGGGAAGATGATGGCTAATGAGCTTGAGATGTCCATAATTGGAGAGTTGAGTTACTTCCTTGGACTTCAAATCAGGCTAATGAAAAATGGCACATTTGTGAGTCAAGGCAAGTACATCAAAGACATGCTCAAGAAGTTTGGAATGGATGATGCCAAGTCAATTAGTACACCCATGGGAACAAATGGCAATTTGGATAGTGATGCAAGTGGCAACATGGTGGATCAAAAGTTGTATCATTCCATGATTGGAAGCCTACTCTATGTGACCGCATCAAGGTCCGATGTCATATTTAGTGTGTGCATGTGTGCAAGATTTCAAGCCTCACCAAGAGAAAGTCATTTGAAGGCTACAAAGAGAATATTGAGGCACTTAAAGCATACACAAAATGTTGGTTTGTGGTATTTCAAAGGAGCAAAGTTTGAGTTAGTTGGATATTCGGACTCTGATTATGCAGGGATGCAAAGTTGAGAGAAAGAGCACTTCGGGTACATGTCAACTATTATGAAGGTCACTTGTATCTTGGTCGTCAAAGAAGCAAAATAGTGTTGCACTTTCAACCGCCGAAGTCGAATACATATACGCCGGTAGTTGTGCACAAATTCTTTAGATGAAGGCCATATTGAATGATTTTGGAATCAAGTTCAAACAAGTGCCATTGTTATGTGACAATGAGAGTGCTATCAAGCTCACCAACAATCTGGTTCAACATGCAAGAACAAAGCACATTGATGTCCGCCACCATTTCATTAGAGATCATCAACAAAAAGGGGACATTTTAATTGAGAGTGTGGGCACCGAAGATCAACTTGCCGATATATTCACCAGGCCACTTGATGAGAAGAGGTTTTGTAAGCTAAGGAATAAGTTGAACATATTGGATTTCTCAAATATGTGTTGATGCACCCCCACTTATATGACATGCCTCTCCTTCGAGCAATCTAAGGTAAAATTGATTGGCACGGCATACATCCTTTTCTAAGGACTTATTTAGTGCATCTAGTCATTCCTCATATATTATAGCTAGGTTCATTCATGAAAATCTAATGAATTTGATGCTTGTATGGTACAACTATAGCTTCTATGCTTGATTTGATCTAGTAGTAGCATATGACATGTTTGTGGGCTTGTGAACCTAGTGTTTGATCTAGAAGATGAACTAAAAGGGTTTAACTCAACATTGTCAAGATAACCCTTGAAATGAGGTGTGAAGAAGCTTGTCATTGGATCAAATTGAGTTAAATTTCTTTGGTAAATTATCTAGATTGAATCAAATTTGGGAAAATGATCCTCACTTTCACCCTAACCTATCTAAAATTTGAGCTCACCTTTTGTGGTCATTGATGACAAAGGATGATAAGTTAGTACAAAGATGAAACAAGGGGGGGGAACTTTGACATTAGGGGAGAGTTATGACAAAGTAAGGTGTTTAATTAAAACCTAAGCACACAAGTAGGGGGAGCAAGCTAATGAACTTGAATGATGCATTTATTTGTGCATTCACATATGCTTGCTTGCATTTGTCAAGTTTAAATTGAAAATACTTGCTTGTGTGTGTATGCTAGTTGTAGGATTGAATGATGAAATAAAAACCTAGCATGCATAGGACGATAGTTAGATGTGATTTGCATTTGTTTGCTCAAGTGGTACTAGAACCTTGCTTATAATATTGATTTCATGAGGTATCTAGTTCTTTATAATTGCAAGTGGTATCTAACTAACAATGGTGCTAAGGATGGTATATTTGGTGCACTCCGATTGGTATCACACTTCAAAGGTCCAACTCTTATACCTTAGCATCACTTGGTAGACATTACTCACCCACATTTCCTATATATGCATATGTGCAAGATTCAATCCAAACTCTTAGCACATATGTAGGGGGAGCAAATGCTACCAATTCAGATTCATGAAACTTGTCCAAATCCTTTACACATGGTAAAAATGCTTGGGCAAGCAACATGGATTCAAAATGATTTTAATTCATATCTTTGTGAAAGGGTTGTCATCAATTACCAAAAAGGGGGGAGATTGGAAGCTCTAGTTTGGTTTTGGTAAATTGATGAAACCCTAGGTACTAACCTTTGGCTCTAAGTGATCATGAGATAGGTTAGTACACACCAAGTGTTGGAGCAAAGATGAAGTCCATGGAGGTGATGATGGACATGTGATGATGGTGATCAAGCTCTAAACTTGGAAGAGAAGATAGAGAAAAAGAAAAGGCTCAAGACAAAGGTATAATTGATAGGAGCTTTTTGTTTTGGCACTCAAAACACCAAATGGGTGTGAGTGTGTTTAGAATAGATAGCCAAACTATTAAGATGGGTGAAACTCGTCATAAAATACAGTTATCAAAGTGCCACTAGATGTTCTAATTCATTGCATATGCATCTAGATTCTAGTGAGTGCTAACACCCTTAAAAATGCTTTGCGAAAATGCTAACACACATGCACTTTAGTGATACACTTGGTGGTTAGCACTTGGGAGCAAGGGTGGTGAAGTTGGAGATCAAAAGGAGAAGTTTCGTAGGGACCAGACTCTAGACTAGACTCTGTCCCTACGTTCGGTCATCTCTATGCAGTGAGGTGCGCTTTCGGTATTGTGATCGAACGCTGGCGAGGGTGAAGGACCAGATGCACGAGGAACATTGTTCCCCCATTCGGTCATTGTGTTGTGATGCGCAGAAACAAGAGAGGGAGAGATCGGATGTTGAGTGAGTCTGGTCACCATTGACTGGACGCGTCAGGTCACGAAAAACCCTCTCGGGGTGCTTACTGGACTCGACCGGACCCTACTCATGGGCGCGTCCGGTCATTCCTCGGTGTGTTAGGTCGCTGGCTTGGTGGTGTGGGCGCGCGTGAGCGGACGCAGCACTGGTGCATCTAGTCCTGCTCTGGCGCATCTAAACACCATTTAATCGTTGGCACGCCTATTCCTGACCGTTGGGATCGCGCGGTGGAGATTGAACGTAGGGGACATGTGGTAGCAGATGCGCGACTAGACACTGGGGGCCGTGCGTCTGGTTATCTCGACCAGTGCATCCGGTTGCCCTAAAATATATGCAGTGAGGGGCCAACGGCTCTATTTGGTTGAGCCCTCTATAAATAGTGGTTGGCTAGCTTGGGCTCACTCTCTTGGCCATTTATATTGAGAATACATCCTAGTGAGCCTAGCCAATCCTCTCTAACTCATCTTGCTTGATTGATTCATCATTTGGTGAGATTGGAGAGCATCCAAGTGCAATGCTTTGAGTGATTGCATCTAGAGGCATTTGGTGATTGTGTTTCGCTGTGGGATTCGCTTGTTACTCTTGGTGTTTGCCGACACCTAGATGTCTTGGTGCAGTGAGGATCATCGAGCAAAGGATGGTGCTTGTCTCCGGCTCCGATCATGGTGATTGTGAGGGGTTCTTGAGCCTTCCCCATGGGAGATCACGCAAGGCATCTTTAGTGGATTACTTGTGGCTTGTGGATCCTCATCTTGTGTTGGTTTTGTGGCACACGGTTGTGGGTTAGGCATGTGATGCCTATTAGCGTGTGAACCTCCAAGTGAGTGAATCACCACAACGGGGACTATCTTGTTGGCAAGCAAGTGAACCTCGGTGAAAAATCATTGTGTCATCTTGTCTCCGAGGATTTCATTGGTACTCTATTGATTGTCACTTGCCACGGTGATATAACCCTCACTACCTCTCTTGCACTCACTTTCATATACTTGTTTAGTAAAGCTCTTTAGTGTAGCTAGTTTCTAGAGCTTGTTAGTTTAGTTAGTGAGGCTCTTTAGTTAGTCTTTGAGAGCTCAATAACTTAGAGAGTAGTGACTTAGCCTTTGTGTGACATAGTGATCATAGCAACTAGAATCGTGTATAGGTGGCTTACATTTTTAGTACGCTAGCGCAACACTCGCTTCACCACTTAATTATCTAATCACTTGGCTTAAGTATTGTTGTAGGATTTTTATAGGCTATTCACCCTCCTCTAGCCATTTGGGACCTTTCACCATGCCATGGAGCATGTGAATGGTTAGACGCATATTTTTCCTATTTCCAACATGTATAAGCTCGGAGCTAGCAACACGTGGATACCTAAGCTGCAACACCCTTCCAAGTGCCATGCTTGACATGCACATACCTATTTTCATTTAAATACCTAATATCCAGTGCTCTCTCCATCTATAAAAGTATACAATCTAAATACCACACTACTATATAGACAACTTTCAAATGCAGCATCCTTTTTTTAATAACAAAAAGTTAAAAAGTTCTATGATACTTTCTCCCTTTTGCTCCAGCAGGTGATGCTGCTGAAAGGAAATGACAAAATCAAAGTAAAGTTGACCTTCGTACACTATATTCATTGTCCTACTTTTTTAACTAAATCGTAATAAATTTGTATATTGGTCCTTTAAAATATGGACCAGTAAAATGGTTGCTACTTTTTGTCACATTTCACACTATTATTCATTGTTTAATTGAATTTATCGCTCAAATTCGACGGCGGCACACTATAGTGTTGTTGTTAGATGGTACTATCAATTCCCCCTCCATAAATTTTCCTTATGTACAACACAACATAATCCCCACACTGGGTATCATCTAGTTGTTATAGTGCTTGGAACAACCTCCATCAAAAGCCACCTCATAAGTAGGAATCTAAACTCACATATGAATTTCTAACTTTGCTAATGGTTATATTGTGATCTCACATAATCTCTATTTATTGCCTCTTGTTACTACAATCTTAGTGCAATAATCATATACACCTATATAGATAAATGCCACTAACAACCATTAAATTATTTCTATAAAGTATAGTCCACAACGAGCTGTGTCATCTAAATTTGATACCATTGGATCGTCATTGATTCATTAAATCTTATCATCCACCTACCCTCCATCTTCTCCCCACTGGTCCAGTAGACAAACACAATGTCTCCCTCATGTAAACCTTTGTAGCAACCTTCTTTTGGGTTGATACCTTCTCTGTACTACCTTCATAGTCTCACAGGGGACAGAACATGCAAAACCATTCCTTCCTCTATTCGACCCCTTCCATCCCATTTCTTCCTTCTCTTAATCCTCCATTAAATGGGAAGATCACCAATGGGTCTCCTCAAAGGCTCATATCTTCTTCCTAGTGCGAGCATGTGGGATGCCCCCAAATCAACCCCATTGAGCAAATTTGTTGGTTTTAGCATGCCTGCACCTTCTACAACATACAACACTAACCTCCATTAGCCATGCTTTACCCCCTAAAGTATGTTCTTCACAATATAGGGCAATGACACTAGCTTGGTCAGCGTGATGCTTTGTCCACATCCCTAGCCTTCTCTCTTCTAAGTTGAATTTCACGTGTAGGTTTTGAGAGCCATAATACAACTTCAAACTATGAGAATCCACCGGTGGCACCTCCTATACTTAGTATGAGATGTTTGGTATTGCCATGCATATGACTGTTAAGCCTCCTATTCTTTGTAGGATAGCATTGACTTCCATCCTCCGATTATGGGTAATGACTCTATGATTTCTTACTTGTTTGTTCTAGTTCTATATCTCTGATTATCCTTTCATTTGTAAAGGGGCATGTTTTAACGTTTTGATAAACTTAGCATCCTTGGACGAGCATTGCATTACATGATTGAAAAAATAAAAGATTAATTTACTAAGATGTGAAATCAATTTACAAGAAGAGATCCCATAAACACTACTTCAGTCATCACCATAGAACTTCGATCCTAGGAGATTGCCAATATCATTGTAGTGTCATTTTGTTCCCAAAGAATTCCAAAAATTCCCTTTGGTAATGGCAACTCGGTAGCAAACCTATAGTTCGATCCACATAGGCCTCCTTAGATATAAAATTGTTGTTCATGTGCTTAAGGCCATATATGTTCTAACTTGATTGAAATATATTTGTCTCCATGAAGAGAATTTAATGCTTGATGGAATTGTGGCAGAACCTCCTAAGAAATCGAGCCCACGTGCACCTATTGATGTCTCAATAGACCTCAGATAGCGTACACAAGTTCCCAACAACTTAATAGGTCTGTCGGGTGTCCTCGGGAAGCCCGAATCATCCACAAATCTTTTCCAAACAGGATCCCAATTACAGTCATTGCAGATTACAACAGTTTTCAATATACATACCAGAGATTATAAAGCGGAAGACTTAAGTTTTAATATTACAAACCAGTTGTTTCAAACTTACATAACCATAAGTGTCATACAACCATAGTAGCAGGATAATATTACATTAACATTATTTATTTCACACAAACTAGTGCCTTGTCCAAAGGCCATTCATCATTTCTCATCGTCATCGACTTCAAACACTGACATGCAGCAGGGACCAAAACAAGCCTGCGCATGTGACTCACCTGCAACAAGGGTTAACAAACCCTGAGTACAAAAGTACTCAACAAGACTGACCCGACCAAAAAGAGCGAAGGTCTTAGGGATGCAGGTGTTGGGTCAAGGTAAGGAGGTAGAAAGATTCAAAAGTTCTTTGCCGAAAGCTTACTATTCTTGATCCTAGTTTCAAGTTTAACCCCTAAGTACTTTAGTTCAATATCTCCAACTAAGTGTTCATATCCCATGTTCCAATCCTTCTCATTCCATTCTTTTTCTCATGTTTTAGTAATTCACCAGTCCTGCATTGCTTCTGTAATGAATCGAGTCTCTATATCCGTGGAGCACCGGCAATTCGAATTGATTCAAGTCCTAGCTGGGGATTCCTTATCACACGACATATGTAGAACTTAATCTTGCATATATCAACCTCGCTACCGGATCCTCCTATACTAAGCCGTCTCCACGCCACCCGAGAGCACAGCACGCCTCAAATCCGGCCACATTCAAGCCACGAGGGTACACGCTACTCCCGCCATCTCACCACTCCCAGTGCGTGGGCATTCGTTTCGGTATTGGATTAGCCGAAGTAGGCTTATCGGAGTATGTGACCAGTACTACAAAGTGTCTCGTTCAGAAGATCCACAATGAGTGGCCTTTAAGCGACATAGTCGGCAACATCACCCAACATTCAAGATAAGTCACCCGACTAATCTCTAGTTCATTCTACCTTCTTTCTTTCTTTCTTTGGCCAGTATGCCATCTTTGATTGTAGCGAAACTTTTACTTTGAAAACCTACCATAAGCATTCTAAGCATTCTACGCCTTTGTAAATGAAATCATCTTCAAGGATGGTAAACAATTAACAAGGTAGGCAATGCAGCAAGTAGGTAACATTTGAATTAATCAACTTAGTGCAATAAGTAACATAGGTGATAAACTTTTCAAAGTAAACAAGGTAATGGTTTAATGCATAAACCGGGGCTTGCCTTCGTTGACGATCTCAGGTTCCGGATTAGTACCACAATTATCGAATCTCGTGACAACCGGGGATTCTTCTAGGACTTGCTCAACTAGAATCGTTTCACTCTCGGGTTCTACACGAAATGATAACATATGCTTTAACATGATGATAATGTAAACATGATGCTTTCATGGTACATGAAATGTAAAAACACCCCGCAAATGATTTTTCCTTCACGGTACAGTTGCAAGCCAACAAAACCAACTTGTAACCCTACCGTCAAGAACCACACATGTAATTTGTCCAAATGGATCTTGAAACCCTACTAGTCACAAAATATGACCAAAACAAGATCCAATACTAATCAAACACTTAGGGTTTGCCTTTATTTATTTTTGAATAAATTTGGAATTAAGCCCAAAAATGAACTTGTTCCAAATGACCTAAAAATTTTATGTAAGCTTTCTCATGACAAATTAGTGTACCAAAACAAATTTCATAATTTTTGGAATTACACAGTGGCCTACAAAAATCATGGAAATTGCATTTATCAATTAATTGACTGAATTTTTGAACATTAAAAATTTATTCAAATTTCAAGTTTCAAATTTTTAAACCATAATAGAACATGTACAGAAGCTACACACAAATTTTTAGAATTTTTAGAGCTGTAATTAATTTCCTATAAATTTTCAAAGTTACTACACTATTCATATTTCAGAAAATAACAAATCTCACTATTCTCTCTCTCTCTCACTCACAGCCGGTCCCGCTCGTCAGTGACACAGACTCAGAACACGGCGGCGCTACCATCACCGGTCGGCCAAAATGCGCCGGCGGTGATGCTCCGGCGAGGCAGACTGCACCTACATGACCTACTCTACCCCACGAATCCATCCCAACCTTCAAAAGGCAGCAAGTGCACCGGAGAGAGCTCCACGCCGGCCATGGTGGCGCGGGCACGATGGCGCACGACGTAACTACTGTCACGATTCAATAGAGGCAAAAGCGAAGCGAACATCACGCTCAGGAGCTCACCACGATCACGCCGGTGTGCTTGGTGAAGGCGGAGACGCGCTGGAACGTCTTGGCCACGGCGAGGTCGATGGTGGCGGAGCTTCGGCCGGTCTCGGGGAAGAACGTGTTGCGTCGGGCGATTCCGGCCAACACCAGCGACGCGAGCAAGTCAAAGATGAGTGCAAGGTCAAGGCAATCGCTTTGGTGTAGCTGGGCACGACTAACGCGGTTTGACGGTGGATACGACGAGCGGCGGAGCTGCGCGGTGGCAGAGCAGGGTAGAGGAGAAAAACGGAGGACGACGGCGGCGGTGCTCCTATTTATAACCGGGAAGAACGCGCCCAGCATCGACAGCTCACACATGAGCTCGCCACGGATCTTGCTGCGTGTCAACACGCGAGAAAGCGACGCAAAACGCTCGGCGGCGGCAGCTGCGTGGCGCCGGCGGCAAGCAGAGAGGTGGCGCTCGGCTGGATTTTGATTTTTGCATTATTTACAGAATTGCCACTGCGTTTAATTTGCAAATTACTCACAATTATTCTAAAGAAGTTGAAAATCTCCAAAAATAAAAGTTGCTCAATTTTTCAAACTCTACAACTTTACTTCAAGGAACATTTTCAAATTCTGCCTCCATTTTGAAATTTGAATTTGGGGTGCATTTGATTATTTGAATCATTTCAAAATTACTCCAAATTTTATATGTAAACTTGAAAAACTTTGAATACCAAAGTTGACCCTTATAAAATAATCTTCAACTTTGCTTTTTGCCTCAACCCCAAATTCCACATGGATTTTGAATTAGTCAAAAGGGGCAAAAAGGACTTTTATAATTTGAATTTGAATTCAAATTTGATTTGCCTTTCTTTTACTTTAACTTTGATTTTTGACCAGTAACATGGCCCATTAGGGTTATTTGAGTCAAATGACACATGGCCTCACATGATCACATGAAATTTGACCCTTGTGGTCATGATCTTTATTTAGGGTTTTGAAACACATCACATGAAATAACAACATTATGAAATAAAGCTTATTTAGTGAATGCATTCAAAATTTTCTACTCCATGAATGCTTTGCAATGCATATGATGACATGTCAAATTTTAGTGCTAGGTCAAAACACCAGAGGTGTTACAACCCTTCCTCCTTAAAGAAATCTCGTTCCGAGATTTAAAACTTAAGGCTAAGTAATGGAAAAGGAAATGTGTCAAGCTAACACATCATAACTTTATTCAAAAGGCTAGTGAGGGGGTTTTCCATTCTTGTGACAATAGAAACAAGTTACAATTTAGACAAGGTATTGCAACTAGAGAGAAGCAAAGAAGTCAGGAAAGTTTTCTTCTAAGTAATCCTCGAACTCCCAAGTAGTTTCTTCTTCAGTGTGCTGGTTCCATTGTACTTTATAGAACTTGATTGTACGCCTTCGAGTGACTTGATCTTTCTGATCTAAGACTCTAATGGGGTACTCGGCATAAGTCCAATCAGGTGCTAGTTCTACATCACCAAAGTCGATCACTTGGTCAGGTACTTGAAGACACTTCTTCAACTAGGATACATGGAAAATATCATGCACAGCTGACATGTGATCTGGTAGCTTGACGCGATAGGCGACTGGTCCACATCTTTGTTGGATTTGAAATGGACCGACATAACGGGGTGCCAACTTTCCCCGAATCCCAAAACGATGAACTCCTTTCATTGGCGATACCTTGAGGTAGACATGATCTCCCACTACGAATTCTAGAGGTCACCTCCTCTTATCAGCATAGCTTTTCTGTCGGGATTGAGCTACCTTCATATTAGCTTGTATGAGTTTAACTTTCTCTTCTGCTTCCTTGACCACATCCGGTCCAAAGAACCAACGTTCTCCAACATCTGACCAATGTAAAGGTGTATGGCATCTACGACCATACAATGCTTCAAATGGTGCCATTTTAATGCTCTCTTGATAGCTATTGTTATATGAGAATTTAGCTAAGGGAAGGCATTCATCCCATATAGCACCATAGGAGAGAACACATGCTCTTAACATATCTTCAAGAATTTGATTTACCCTTTCCGTCTGTCCATCTGTTTGTGGATGATAAGTAGAACTACGGATAAGTTTAGTTCCCAAAGACTCATGTAGACTTTTCCAAAACTTGGATATAAACAATGACCCTCTGTCAGAGACAATGGTCTTGGGTGCCCCATGCAGACTGAAGATTCTATCAAGATAAAGCTTTGCATACTGCTCCGCTCAATATTTATCTCTGACTGGTAAGAAATGAGCTATCTTGGTTAGGCTATCAACAATAACCCATATTGAATTGTAGCCTGCAGATGTCCTAGGCAACCCTACTATGAAGTCCATACAGATATCTTCCCACTTCCAAGATGGAACTAGCAAGGAATGTAATGGACCTACAGTCTTCATGTGAGTCGCTTTGACTCTCTGACAAGTATCACATTTGGCCACATATTGAGCTATTTCTATTTTCATTTTGGTCCACCAATATCTCGTTCTCAGATCATGATACATTTTGTTGCTACCTGGATGAATAGAGTATCTTGTAGAATGAGCTTCATCAAGAATCTGCTTTCGTAGCTCCGGATTTTTGGGTACTACCAATCTATCCTTGAACCATACGACATCTAATTCATCAATCTTGAAACATGTTGATCTTCTAGATCTGACTTTATCCTTGATATGGGCTATACCCTTACTTTTCTGTTGAGCAGCAATGATCTGATCTTTGATAGTGGACTCAACTGCAATATTGGACAGAGAGCCTTGTTCTATGATTTGTAAATTTAGATGCTCCATCTCTTGACACAATGTTCGTTGCATAGGTTTCACAGTCAGACAATGACAACGACTCTTGTGACTCAGGGCATCGGCAACCACATTAGCCTTGCCCGGATGATAATGCACTTCTAAGTCATAATCTTTGATAAGTTCTAACCATCTTCTTTGCCTCATATTTAGCTCTGACTGAGTGAAGATATATTTCAAACTTTTATGATCCGTATAGATATGACAGATATTGCCTAATAAATAATGTCGCCAAACCTTGAGTGCAGGAACAACAGCTGCTAATTCAAGATCATGGGTGGGATAACGTTCTTCATGCTTCTTGAGTTGTCTAGAAGCGTATGCTATGACTCTGCCTTCTTGCATAAGAACACAACCAATACCAATTCCAGATGCATCACAATAGATATCAAATGGCCTTTCGATATCAGGTTGTGCTAATACTGGTGCAGTTGTCAGCAACTTCTTCAATGTCTAAAAGGCCTCCTCACATCTAGTTGACCATACAAACTTAGTTTGATTTTTCAGCAGTCCAGTAATTGGCTTCGCAATTCTAGAGAAGTCAGGGATGAACCGACGGTAATAACCTGCCAACCCTAGAAAACTACGAACTTGATGAACCGTGGTAGGTGCTTTCCAGTTAAGGACTTCTTCTACCTTGCTCGGATCAACAACTATACCTTCAGCAGATAACACATGACCTAGAAATTGTACTTCCTCTAACCAGAATTCATATTTGCTAAATTTGGCATATAATTGGTGATCTCTTAATCGTTGTAGAACAATGCAGAGATGTTCCGCATGTTCTTCTTTGCTCTTAGAATAGATAAGAATGTCATCAATGAATACCACTATAAACTTATCCAACTCGGGCATGAAAACTGAGTTCATCAGGTACATGAAATGAGCCGGGGCATTGGTTAGCCCAAAAGACATGACTAAATACTTATATAGACCATATCGGGTAGTAAACGTTGTCTTTGGCACATCTTCTCGTCTGATCTTAATCTAGTGATAGCCTGATCTCAAGTCTATCTTTGAGAACACCTTAGCTCTCACAAGTTGATCAAAAAGCAAATTAATTCGGGGTAAGGGGTATTTGTTCTTTATGGTGACTTCATTTAATGGCCGATAGTCAACACATAACCATAAGGTTTGGTCCTTCTTCTTCACGAAGATAGCAGGGCATCCCCAAGGTGATGAACTGGGTTGAATGAAACCCTTGTCTAACAACTCTTGTAGTTGCATTTTTAATTCTGCTAGTTCTTTGGGTGGCATCCTATATGCTCTTCTAGACACAGGTGTCGTTCCTAATTTCAGGTCAATTCTAAACTCCACATCTCGATCTGGTGGCAGTCCAGGCAGATCATTGGGAAAAACATCCATAAATTCACATACCACAGGAATGTTCTTGGCTTCTTCCACAGTAGTTGCACAGACTGTTCCAACTGTACTCTTAGGAAAGGGAAGTTGGATGAGAAGTTGGGTTTTGCTGCCAGGTACATTTACTCTTATGGTTCTACGCAGGACATCTATGACAGCCCCATGTTGAGTTAACCAGTTCATACCAAGGATCACATCTATATCTTGATCCTTTAATATCAGCATGTTGGTAGGGAACTCATGTCCTCCCAAATCAATAGGTACATGCTGAACTATCTCCCTTGTATAGAGTCGTCCCCCAGGCGACTATATATGATATGGTTCTTTTGTTTCCCCAATAGTTATCCCATGCTTCACAACAAATGTACGATTGATGAATGTATGGGATGCACCGGAATCAAATAAGGTAATTGCAGGGTGCTTAGCAACGGGAAACATACCAATCATTACTAGTTCTCCTTCTGGAATTCATTCCACCTGAGTATAGAAGACCCTTCCATATTTCTTTTCAGCCTGACCTTTCTGACTATTCTGAGCATTACCCTTGTACTGATTCTGAGCTTGAGTAACAGGGGCTTTGGGTGCATCAGGATTGTTCTTCCTAGGATACGGACATTCTCGGGAAAAGTGTCCGGGTTTACCACAATTATAGCATGGATAATTGTGATTCTGGGGAGTAGCATTGCGGTTTGCATTATTTGTATTGTTTTGCTGTTGCGGCGCTTGATGAGTATAAGGCGTATTAGTTGCAGGGCGAATAAAGATTTGCTGCCTGCTTTGGCTTTGTTGTGGGTGGAATGGTGCACGGCCATGATTCTGAGGATGGTAGATCACCTTTTGACGCTTTCCACTCGACGATCCAGAAGCAAATGCTCTCTTTTTCTTCGCCTCCTTGTGTCGGCGGTAATTCTCCTCTAAAGCGATAGCAATGTTGACAATCTCATGATAAGTTGTGTTGCCACAAGTTGCTATCATGGTCTGAAGTTTGGTGTTCAGACCTCTCATGAAATGATTCTTCTTCTTCCTGTCAGTATTTACATACTCTATAGCATACTGCGACAGGTGATTGAAACGCCCAACATAGTGCATCACTGGGTGCTCCCCTTGCTTAAGAGCCAGGAACTCTTCTAACTTCATGGTCATCACACCATCTGGAATATAGTGTGCCCTGAACTCATCCTTAAACTCCATCCAGGTGATTTGGTGACCAGCGGGCTGTACAGCTACCAAATTTGCCCACCAGGCACCAGCAGCTCCTCGGAGTTGCTGTGCCGCAAACCTTGGTTTCTGAATCTCGGTACAGCAAATCAGCTCAAACTTTTGCTCCATTGTCCGGAGCCAATCGTCAGCTTCTAAAGGCTCTTCTGCCTTAGAGAACACAGGTGGACGTGTGTCAGTAAAATCAATATAGGTTGTCTCATCATTTCCATTATTACGGCGGCCATGATTAGGGTGTGGTTCTTGTTGGTTCTGAGCCATTTCCCTTAACAACCTAGCATTTTTGGCCGTTGCATAGACGAGTGCAGTTATGGCATCTGCCATACTCGGAGGCATTGGTGGACGATTTGGGACTTCATCATTGTCTTGCGAAGTACTAGCACCAGTTCGGGTGTTAATGCGAGGCATCTATCAAAGAGACATGTTTATTTATATTATTATTTTATTGAAAACAGTTAAAAGGTTTCATGCTACAAAGGGTTTCTTATTTATGTTACATGTCTTGTATCCCACAAGACAACCCTGGTTTACTAGGAAAGCAGTAAAGGAAATATTACTACTCCGAGCTTTCAGTCATCGGCATCCGTGCCCATATCGGACGAACCCTCATCTTCATCGGAGAAGTACACTAACTCCTCAGGATCCTCCTCCTCTTCTTCATTCTTGACTTCACCTGGATCTACAATCATTTCTTCATCTGTAACTTCACCATCCCCATGAGGAGGATGAAGTTGAGCGTACAGCAGGTGGACATTCTCATGAAGAATGGCATTGTCCATCTCCAGGTCCTCTACGTAGAACTCCAACTTATGGACGCGTTCATTGGCCGCATCCTCTCGTGTCTAGGCTTCATTCCGCAACTCGGTATTCTTGGTGATGTCCCTTTCCATTTCCGTCAGCTTCTCTTGATCTTTGGCATGAGCTCGATGAAGAGTGTTGAGCTCCTTGGTAAGGTTCTCAATGTTGGCGAGATTGCTTGAAGATCCTTCATCTCCTAGGGTCTTGGAACTTCCTTCACCAAGCTCACGGTTACGTGGTGCCAACTGGTGATGAGGGACTCCGTGAGGTCCAGTGGACTTACGTGCGGTTATCTTGGTCTTTGTCATAGCATGTAGAATTTAGGATAGGACTATAAGGATAGCTTGAGGATAATGGAGGTTAGCAAGAATGGGATTGACATAACTTACCCAACCACTTTTAAGGGGAATTATTATGCAAGGTGTTCAAGCATGATGCATGAATCGATCTTACGAATCTAAGTACAAAAGATTTATACAATCAAAAGTACTAGAATTTTAATACATAGGACAAACCTAATCATATTATCCGCCACAAACTTTCAAATAAGATAAGATTGAGGCTAGATTAGAGGGAAGAAGAAAGAAATTTGAACTCAAAATATCCAGTTTAATTTCTTTGATCCAAATCAGTTTGAAGGTTTTCAAAAGCAACCTACAATGATCTTAGATAGGACCTGCTCTGATACCAGCTATGGCAGAACCTCCTAAGAAATTGGGCCCACGTGCACCTATTGATGTCTCAATAGACCTCAGATAGCGTACACAAGTTCCCAACAACTTAACAGGTCTGTCGGGTGTCCTCGGGAAGCCCGAATCATCCACGAATCTTTTCCAAACCAGATCCCAATTACAGTCATTGCAGATTACAACAGTTTTCAATATACATACCAGAGATTATAAAGCGGAAGACTTAAGTTTTAATATTACAAACCAGTTGTTTCAAACTTACATAACCATAAGTGTCATACAACCATAGTAGCAGGATAATATTACATTAACATTATTTATTTCACACAAACTAGTGCCTTGTCCAAAGGCCATTCATCATTCCTCATCGTCATCGACTTCAAACACTGACATGCAGCAGGGACCAAAACAAGCCTGTGCATGCGACTCACCTGCAACAAGGGTTAACAAACCCTGAGTACAAAAGTACTCAACAAGACTGACCCGACCAAAAAGAGCAAAGGTCTTAGGGATGCAGGTGTTGGGTCAAGGTAAGGAGGTAGAAAGATTCAAAAGTTCTTTACCGAAAGCTTACTATTCTTGATCCTAGTTTCAAGTTTTACCCCTAAGTACTTTAGTTCAATATCTCCAACTAAGTGTTCATATCCCATGTTCCAATCCTTCTCATTCCATTCTTTTTCTCATGTTTTAGTAATTCACCAGTCCTGCATTGCTTCTGTAATGAATCGAGTCTCTATATCCGTGGAGCATCGGCAATTCGAATTGATTCAAGTCCTAGCTGGGGATTCCTTATCACATGACATATGTAGAACTTAATCTTGCATATATCAACCTCGCTACCGGATCCTCCTATACTAAGCCGTCTCCACGCCACCCGAGAGCACAGCACGCCTCAAATCCGGCCACATTCAAGCCACGAGGGTACACGCTACTCCCGCCATCTCACCACTCCCAGTGCGTGAGCATTCGTTTTAGTATTGGATTAGCCGAAGTAGGCTTACCGGAGTATGTGACTAGTACTACAAAGTGTCTCGTTCAGAAGATCCACAATGAGTGGCCTTTAAGCGACATAGTTGGCAACATCACCCAACATTCAAGATAAGTCACCCAACTAGTCTCTAGTTCATTCTACCTTCTTTCTTTCTTTCTTTGGCCAGTATGCCATCTTTGATTGTAGCGAAACTTTTACTTTGAAAACCTACCATAAGCATTCTAAGCATTCTACGCCTTTGTAAATGAAATCATCTTCAAGGATGGTAAACAATTAACAAGGTAGGCAATGCAGCAAGTAGGTAATATTTGAATTAATCAACTTAATGCAATAAGTAACACAGGTGATAAACTTTTCAAAGTAAATAAGGTAATGGTTTAATGAATAAACCGGGGCTTGCCTTCGTTGACGATCTCAGGTTCCGGATCAGTACCACGATTATCGAATCCTGTGACAACCGGGGATTCTTCTAGGACTTGCTCAACTAGAATCGTTTCACTCTCGGGTTCTACACGAAATGATAACATATGCTTTAACATGATGATAATGTAAACATGATGCTTTCACGGTACATGAAATGTAAAAACACCCCGCAAATGATTTTTCCTTCACGGTACAGTTGCAAGCCAACAAAACCAACTTGTAACCCTACCGTCAAGAACCACACATGTAATTTGTCCAAATGGATCTTGAAACCCTACTAGTCACAAAACATGACCAAAATAAGATCCAATACTAATCAAACACTTAGGGTTTGCCTTTATTTATTTTTGAATAAATTTGGAATTAAGCCCAAAAATGAACTTGTTCCAAATGACCTGAAAATTTTATGTAAGCTTCCTCATGACAAATTAGTGTACCAAAACAAATTTCATAATTTTTGGAATTACACAGTGGCCTACAAAAATCATGGAAATTGCATTTATCAATTAATTGACTAAATTTTTGAACATTAAAAATTTATTCAAATTTCAAGTTTCAAATTTTTAAACCATAATAGAACATGTACAGAAGCTACACACAAATTTTTAGAATTTTTAGAGCTGTAATTAATTTCCTATAAATTTTCAAAGTTACTGCACTATTCATATTTCAGAAAATAACAAATCTCACTATTCTCTCTCTCTCACTGACAGCCGGTCCCGCTCGTCAGTGATACAGACTCAGAACACGGCAGCGCTGCCATCACCGGTCGGCCAAAATGCGCCGGCGGTGATGCTCCGGCAAGGCAGACTGCACCTACATGACCTACTCTACCCCATGAATCCATCCCAACCTTCAGAAAGGCAGCAAGTGCACCGGAAAGAGCTCCACGCCGGCCATGCGGCGTGGGCACGACGGTGCACGATGTAACTATTGTCACGATTCAATAGAGGCAAAAGCGAAGCAAACATCACGCTCAGGAGCTCACCACGATCACGCCGGTGTGCTTGGTGAAGGCAGAGACGCGCTGGAACGTCTTGGCCACGGCGAGGTCGATGGTGGCGGAGCTTCGGCCGGTCTTGGGGAAGAACATGTTGCGTCGGGCGATTCTGGCCAACACCAGCGACGCGAGCAAGTCGAAGATGAGCGCAAGGTCGAGGCAATCACTTTGGTGTAGCTGGGCACGACTGACGCGGTTTGACGATGGCTACGATGAGCGGCGGAGCTGCGCGGTGGCGGAGCAGGGCAGAGGAGAAAAACGGAGGACGACGGTGGCGGTGCTCCTATTTATAGCCGGGAAGAACGCGCCCGGCGTCGACAGCTCACGCACGAGCTCGCCACGGAGCTTGCTGAATGTCAACACGCGAGAAAGCGGCGCAAAATGCTCAGCGGCGGCAGCTGTGGCGCCGGCGGCAAGCAGAGAGGTGGCGCTCGGCTGGATTTTGATTTTTGCATTATTTACAGAATTGCCATTGCGTTTAATTTGCAAATTACTCACAATTATTCTAAAGAAGTTGAAAATCTCCAAAAATAAAAGTTGCTCAATTTGTCAAACTCTACAACTTTTCTTCAAGGAACATTTTCAAATTCTGCCTCCATTTTGAAATTTGAATTTGGGGTGCATTTGATTATTTGAATCATTTCAAAATTACTCCAAATTTTATATGTAAACTTGAAAAACTTTGAATACCAAAGTTGACCCTTATAAAATAATCTTTAACTTTGCTTTTTTCCTCAACCCCAAATTCCACATGGATTTTGAATTAGTCAAAAGGGGCAAAAAGGACTTTTATAATTTGAATTTGAATTCAAATTTGATTTGCCTTTCTTTTACTTTAACTTTGATTTTTGACCAGTAACATGGCCCATTAGGGTTATTTGAGTCAAATGATACATGGCCTCACATGATCACATGAAATTTGACCCTTGTGGTCATGATCTTTATTTAGGGTTTTGAAACACATCACATGAAATAACAATATTATGAAATAAAGCTTATTTAGTGAATGCATTCAAAATTTTCTACTCCATGAATGCTTTGCAATGCATATGATGACATGTCAAATTTTAGTGCTAGGTCAAAACACCAGAGGTGTTACAGGAATCACATAGAATCATCCTGTTAGAATTCAGAGTTCATTATGAAATCCCCATCACAAAATGTCACAGTGTGCTGGGTATCTACTAGTTCTTATCAAATACTTGACAAATTTATGTCAATGCCAATGTTAATATGGTTCTTCTCCTATTCATAGGCAACAATTAGCTGCTTGCATTAGCCCTTATGCAACACAACCTAAGACAACATAAACATATGCAATGTGTTCATTATAAATCCTATGAATGTTATTAATAAGATTGTGTTTGTTTGCTTATATCTTGTTGCACACAGTCACCTCCATATTCTAGCATTGGTGGGTCAGGTGAGGAGATTCCATATTCATGGGCCCCATCAGCTTGTGCAGACCTACATTGCCTAATACGATCAAATATTGCCTACTAGCTAAGGTATCACTTGAATTTCTATGAGCATCATGCAAGCCTTCATAAGCGCCTATGTGGGCAAACACGGGTAAAATATAATGCACAAGCCTACCAAATGCAAGTAGCCGTCTGCAACCATATTGGCTCTAGACTACCTCGTCTAATATTAGTTGTTGGAAGTTGTACCATCACAACTTTCATGTGTACACTAACTACATGAAGGCTATAATCATCATTATTTAGCATTCATACCCTATAATGGGATTTAGCTATGAGTCTTTATTAAATTAGCATGATCAACATTTTCTCAAAATATCTAACTCGTATAAAGAGCCTAACATTCATTATACCTTCAACTTTAGCTACACCCGAACTTCAATGTCCACCTTACATCTCAATCACCATCATGTTTTTTCATGTTGGTAACTAATTTTATCGAGGAGTTTTAATATCAAAATGTGTCAAGATCTCGTGGTATCAATCTATATCTACACTTAATATTAAATTAGGAAGGATTCTTCCATACATCGTTTGGCACATTTCTATGATATTGGACCCATCCAGTTCTCCATACCCTCCGCTATCGGCACTCCATCCGCACACTCCTACCAAGCTACTTTGATAAGGCATGGGAAATGAGCATGTAGAGTAGAAATGAGGCAGACGACATGAGGAGGAAGTAGTGGCGGTGAATGCGAGTGCCTCCTTGGATAGGTTGTCGGCAAGATAGAGGTGGTCAATGCAGTGGTCGAAGTAGTGGTTGTAGACTTCTTCGTGCGACAAAGTGCGTGGGCATGAAGCAGGGAGTGTTGGTAGGGACAACATGGCGATGGGTGCATGCATATTCTTGTAGGAGGTCACTAAAGGGTGTAGAGGTGGCAGACGCGTTTGCTAGGCGAGAGAAGGAGGCTTCTACATGCGATGGACTATGTAAGCAAGATGTAGAGCAGCGCAAGATAGTGAGCACCTCGCGTGGACTACGTAGGGACAAATATGGGTGACACGACAAAATGGAGAAGGCATCTAAGGTGAGCAGAGAGTGTCCCAAACTTCAAGCTTGCCATTTGCATTGAATGTACCACTATAGTAAAGGGTTTCTAACATTCAATCTCCAACGCTGGGGATAGTGGCACTAGTCAACACCCATGTCTAGATGCATTGCTATATGAGGTTACCATGGTAGGGTGAGGTGGTAGCCAAGCTCCTGCTTCGTCGGTGTCTGAAAGGTCCAAATATGGCTAGAGAGAGGGGTGAATAGCCTATTTAAAAATCTACAAACCAACTAGAGCAATTTGATTAGTATGACAAATAGCAAAAAGCAAACTTGCTCTACGCTCTACAAGGGTTTCAAGCCACCAATCCAACAATTCTAGTTGTTATGATCACTAGGCACACAATTTACTAGGTAACTACTCACTAAGAGCTCTCACAAATATTACACTAAAGAGCTCCACTAGATGAACTTAATCCACAAAGCAAGCTCTCAATTCTAGCTATACTAAAGAGCTTGCTATAGCTAGTTTGCGAGAATGTAAATGAGTAAGTGAGGTGATTATACCGCCGCATAGAGGAGTGAACCAATCACAAGATGAATACTTTATCAATCACCGGGAGAATACCAAAGGGCAAGAGACAACCAATTTTCTCTCGAGGTTCACGTGCTTGCCAACACACTACATCCCCGTTGTGTCGACCAACACTTGGTGGTTTGGCGGCTAAGAGGTGTTGCATGAACCTTGTCCACACAATTGGACACCGCAAGAACCTACCCACAAGTGAGGTAACTCAATGACATGAGCATTCCACTAGAGTTACCTTTCGGCGCTCCGCTGGGAAGGTACAAATCCCCTCACAATCACCGAAGATGGCCACGAACAATCACCAACTCATGCTAATCCTCCTCCGCTACTCCAAGCCGTCTAGGTGGTGACAACCACCAAGAGAAACAAGTGAATCCTGCAGCGAAACACGAACACCAAGTGCCTCTAGATGTAATCACTCAAGTAATGCACTTGGATTCTCTCCCAATCTCACAAACATGATGAATCAATGATGGAGATGAGTGGGAGGGCTTTGACTAAGCTCACAAGGTTGCTATGTCAATGCAAATGGCCAAGGGCATGACCTTGAGCTGGCCATGGGGCATAAATAGAAGCCCCAATGAAATAGAGTCGTTGGCTCCTCAGTGCACTAAAAAATGGGACGACCGAACACGCCGGTCAGATCGACCAGACGCTGCACCCCAGCGTCCGGTCGCGCGATGTGTGCCACGTGTCCCCTGCTTCAAACGCTGATCGCCCGATCTCAATGGTCATCAGTACATTTAAGTTGTGACAAGACATGCTGCTTCGAAGTGACCGAACGCAGGACCTTAGCGTTCGGTCGTTTCTAATAAGCTCCCATTCATGAAAAATCATGACCAGACGCGTCTGGTCATGCCCGACCGGACTCACCTAATGTCCGGTCACTAGGGGTTTCCTCTGTGTGCTGCCACGTTAGCAGGACCGGACACACCCTGTCAGCGTCCGGTCACTGAGTGACCCAGCATCTGGTCGAAGACCGACGCCAGCGTCTTCACTCTTCCACTGACCAGACGTGCCGGTCCTACCGAGACCAGCATCCGGTCACTTACAGTGACCTCTGTCTTTTCTATATAGTGCGCCGGTGGCACCGTCGGACTGTCCGCACTCTACGGCTATCAATCCTAAATGTGATCACACTCACTAAGTGTCTCAATCACTAAAACAAAATGGTTCCTACTATTTATACCTTTGCCTTGAGCCTTTTGTTTTTCTCATTCTTCTTTTCCAAGTTCAAGCATTTGATCATCACCATGCCTTCACCATCATCATGATCTTCACCATTGCTTCATTACTTGGAGTAGTGCTACCTATCTCATAATCACTTTGATAAACTAGGTTAGCACTTAGGGTTTCATCAATTAACCAAAACCAAACTAGAGCTTTCAATCTCCCCCTTTTTGGTAATTGACGACAACCCTTACACAAAGATATGAATTGAGATTTAATTGAATCCACATTGCTTGCCCAAGCATATTTACCATGTGTAAAAGGATATGGACAAGTTTCATGAATCCCATTTGGTAGCAATTGCTCCCCCTACATATGTGCTACGAGTTTAGATTGTAGCTTGCACATATGCTTAGATAGGAAATATAGGAGACAATTTCTACCAAATGATGCTAAGGTATAAGAGATGGACCTTTGAAGCGTGATACCAATCGGAGTGCACCAATATACCATCCTTAGCACCATTAGTAACAAGACATACACAAAGACTAGAATACCCCATGAGATCAACATTACTAGCAAGGGTCTAGTTTCCATAAAGTGAACATAAGTCTAGTTACTTTAGCCTATGCATGCTAATTTTTCATTTTACCATTCAAGCATATAACTAGCATACACCACACAAGCATGGATATTGAAATTTAAAACTTGTGCCATTCAAGCAAATATATGAAATGCGCATTCAAATACAACATACAAGTTTATGAGCTTGCTCCCCCTACTTGTGTGCATTTTTTATTGATCCCCTTACAATGTCATTTCATTTGTTTGCTCCTCCTATCTTACTATCTTTATGAATTTCTCTCCCCCTTTGTCAACAATTAGCACAAAAGGTGAGCTCAAATTATAGATAGGTTGGGGTGAAACCATGTGAAATGAGGATCATTTTCCTAATTTGGTTCAATCTAGATCACTTGCAAAAGATATTTAACTCAGTTTGATCCAAGGTCAAGCTTCTTCACACCTCCAAATAAGGGTTATCTTATACCATGTTGAGTTAAACACTTATAGCTTATTTTCTAGATCAAACACTAGGTTTACAAGCCCACAAACATATCATATGCTACCACTAGATCATTTCAAATATACAAGCAATAGTGGTACCATACAAGCATCAAATTCATTTGATTTTCATGAATGAGCCTATTTAAATGTGAAATATGTCTAGATGCACTAAACATGTCCTTAGCAAGGATGTATGCCATGCCAATCAACTTTTACCTTGGATTACTCGAGGAAGAGGCATGTCATATAAGTGGGGGTGCATCAACACATATTGGAGAAGTCAACTATGTTCAATTCATTCCTTAGCTTACAAAACCTCTTCTCATCAAGTGGCTTGGTGAAGATATCGGCAAGTTGATCTTCGGTGCCCACACTCTCAATGTAAATATCCCCTTTTTGTTGGTGATCTCTTATGAAATGATGGCGGACATCAATATGCTTTGTTCTTGAATGTTGAACCGGGTTGTTGGTGAGCTTTACGGCACTCTCATTGTCACATAGCAATGGCACTTGCTTGCATTTAATTCCAAAGTCACTCAAAGTAGCCTTCATCCAAAGTAATTGAGCACAACAACTACCGGCCGAAATGTACTCTGCTTCGGTGGTTGAAAGTGCCACACTATTTTGCTTCTTTGATGACCAAGACACAAGTGATCTTCCCAATAGTTGACATGTGCCCGAAGTGCTCTTTCTCTCAACTTTACATCCCGCATAATCGGAGTCGAATATCCAATCAACTCAAATCTTGCTCCTTTGGGATACCACAATCCAACATTTTGTGTATGCTTCAAGTACCTCAATATTCTCTTTGTTGCCTTTAAATGACTTTCTCTTGGTGAGGTTTGAAATCAAGCACACATGCATACACTAAACATCACATCCGGCCTTGATGTGGTCACATAGAGTAGGCTTCCAATCATAGACCAATATATCTTTTGATCCACCATGTTGCCACTAGCATCAATATCCAAGCTTCCACTTGTCCCCATTGGTGTACTAATAGCTTTAGCGTCATCCATTCCAAACTTCTTGAGCATGTCCTTGATATACTTGCCTTGACTCACAAATGTGCCATTCTTCATTTTCTTGATTTGAAGACCAAGGAAGTAACTAAGCTCTCCAATCATGGACATCTCAAACTCACTTGCCATCATCTTGCCAAACTCTTCACAAAAGTCTTGATTTGTTGACCCAAATATGATATCATCAACATAGATTTGCATTACAAACAAGTCATTTCCAAGCTTCTTGGTGAAGAGAGTGGTGTCAACCTTTCCCATCTTGAATCCCTTAGAGAGTAGGAAATCCCTCAATCTTTCATACCATGCTCTAGGTGCTTGTTTCAATCCATACAAAGCCTTTCTCAACTTGTAAACATGGTTGGGTTTCTTTACATCTTCAAAATCGGGAGGTTGCTCAACATACACAAGCTCATTAATGTACTCATTGAGAAATGCACTTTTCACATCCATTTGGTACAACTTGATGTTGTGGGCACAAGCATAGGCTAACAAGATCCTAATTGCTTCCAATCTTGCAACCGGGGCATATATTTCTCTAAAGTCAAGACCTTCAACTTGAGTGTAACCTTGAGCCACTAATCTTGCTTTGTTCCTTATTACTATCCCATCTAGATCTTGCTTGTTTCGAAAGACCCACTTGGTTCCAATCACATTATGATCCTTAGGCCTCTCAACTAACTCCTATACTTGGTTTCTTGTGAAGTTGTTTAGCTCTTCATGCATAGCATTGACCCAATCAGCATCCTTCAAAGCTTCATCTATCTTCTTAGGTTCAATGGATGACACAAATGAGAAGTGCTCACAAAATGAAGACAATCTTGATCTAGTTTGCACACCTCTTGAAATATCACCAATTATAGTGTCCAATGGATGATCTCTTGCAACATTGGTTGGTTGAAGCACTTGTACTTGATTGATTGCATTTGATTGATCACTTGGTTGAGATGATGAACTAGCCACTTGTTGTTGATCTTGCACTTTGTCATCACTAGTGCTTGCTTGAACTTGATCATGAGAACCACTAGCTTGCACATTTGAGTTATAGAGCACTTGATTCTTGCCATCTTCAACATCAATCACCTCTCTAGGCCTTATATTACCAATATCCATGTTTTTCATTACATTGACCAATTGAGTGCCTCTTACATCATCTAGATTCTCATCTTCCTCTTGGGAACCATTTGTTTCATCAAATTCCACATCATGAACCTCCTCAAGAGTACCACAAGCCAAATTCCAAACTCTATATGTCTTGCTAGTAGTGGAGTAACCAAGCAAGAAGCCTTCATCACATTTCTTTTTAAACTTGCTCAATCTAGTGCCTTTCTTCAATATGTAGCATTTACAACCAAAAACACGAAAGTATGCTATGTTGGGCTTTCTTCCATTCAATAGCTCATAAGGTGTCTTCTCCATCATGGGATGACAATAGAGTCGGTTGCTATAATAGCAAGCCGTGTTGATTGCTTCGGCCCAAAATGAATGGCTCACATTGTACTCACTCAACATTGATCTTGCCATGTCAATCAAAGTTCTATTCTTTCTTTCAACTAGGCCATTTGATTGTGGAGTGTACTTGGCCAAGAATTGATGTCTAATTCCAAATTCATCACACAACTTATCAATTCTTGTGTTCTTAAACTCACTTCCATTGTCACTTCTCACTTTCTTGATGGTTGTTTCAAACTCATTGTGAATGCCCTTGACGAATGATTTGAATGTTGCAAACACATCACTCTTATCCACTAGAAAGAATACCCATGTGTATCTAGTGAAATCATCCACAATCACAAATCCATATTTGTTTCCACCAATGCTAGTGTATGTGGTTGGTCCAAACAAGTCCATGTGCATCAACTCAAATGCCTTAGATGTGCTCATCATGCTCTTCTTAGGATGTGTGTTACCAACTTGCTTTCCGGCTTGACATGCACTACATAGCTTATCCTTTTCAAATGTGACATCTTTCAAGCCTCTAACTAAATTATGCTTGATCAACTTGTTTAATTGTTTCATTCCAACATGACCAAGCCTTCTATGCCATAACCAACCCATGCTTGACTTAGTGATCAAACATGTTGATAATTGAGCTTCTCTAGCATTGAAATCAACTAAGTATAGATTTTCATATCTAAATCCTTTGAATATTAAGTTAGAGCCATCTACACTTATAATCTCTACATCATCCACACCAAATATGCACTTGAAACTAAGATCACACAATTGAGCTACCGACAATAGGTTGAAGTTCAAGCTCTCTACTAGTAGCACATTGGAGATGCTCAAGTCATTGGATATTGCAATCTTACCAAGCCCTTTGACCTTGCCTTTGCCATTGTCACCAAATGTGATACTATCAATCCCATTGCTCTTGTTTTCATTGATTGAATTGAACATTCTTGAATCACCGGTCATGTGTTGTGTGCACCCACTATCAAGCACCCAATGCCTTCCTCCGGCTTTATAATTGACCTACAAAAGAAGATCAATTCTTTTTAGGTACCCAAACTTGCTTGGGTCCTTGAAGGTTAGTTACCAAGGTCTTTGGTACCCAAATAGCCTTCTTCTTTGGGCCCACAATTGGTGTACTAATGAACTTAGCCTTCACACCATTGGCACCCTTAACAAGCATATAACAAGAATCAAATTTAATTGAGGTACATTAGATAGCTTGTTCTTGTTAATCTTGCAATATTGCTCTACATGCCCAACTAGCTTGTATCTATTGCAAAACCAACCATTGCCCTTCACAAAGCTAACTTTGGGAGTGACAAAGACCGCCTTGCCTTTCTTGGGGGTATAGCCTAATCTTTCTTTGTTGAGAGAAAACCTTTGGCTACCCAACCACTTTAGCAAGCGGGCATCTCCATCATAGGTATTGCCTAAGGCACGAGTGAGCTCATTCACCTCCTTCTTGAGGGTCTCATTTTCCACCATTAGTGAGGCATCATAAGTGAGACCATCACTCAAAGGTGAAGTAGAAGTAGTAGTGCTACAAGAAGTGTTAGTGGGAGCAACTACAATGGGCTTATAGAAAGATTCATCAATAAGATCACATGTTAGTCCCACATCACAAGATATGATCACTTGCTCCTTCTTGGCCTCCTCCTTCTTGACTTGCTCGATGAGAGAGGAGTGAGCTTTTTCAAGCTTAGAGTGAGCTTTGCCAAGCTTCTCATGGACTTCTATTAGCCTCTTATGAGTGGCATTGAGCTCATCAAAGGATTGCTCAAGAAATTTAACTTTCTTGCATAATTCTTTGCACTCCTTTCTCTTCATCTCAACGCAAGTGTGCACTTGCTCACACATGTCCAAGAGCTCCTCCTTGGTGTACTTCTCCTCCTCCTCATCATCATCATCACTCCTACAAGCATCACTTTCACATTCATCATCATTACTCACATTATATTTTACCTTGGTAGTCTTTGCCATGAGGCATGTCGATGGAGTGTCGAAGATGGAGGGCTTGTTGTTGATGGCGATGCTTGCTAGTGCTTTCTTGATAGATTTCTTGTCATCATTACTAGAGTTATCATTATCCGAAGAGCCATCACTATCCCATGTGACCACATAGCCTCCACCTTTCTTCTTCTTTTAGAAGGTCATTCTCTTCTCCTTCTTCTCCTTCTTTTCTTTCTTGTCCTTCTTGTGCTTCTTCTTTTCATCCTCATCATTGTCACTATTATAGGGACAATTCACTACAACGTGATCGGGGCTCTTGCAATTGTAACATCTTCTCACATATTCTTTGCTTTTAGTGTGATCTCTTTCTTGCACCATAGCCCTTCTTCTTCATGAATTTTCCCATCTTGCGTACAAAGAGGGCCATAGCTTCATCATCAATATCACTAAGATCATCATCATCACTTGATTCTTTCTTGGACTTTCCCTTGTTCTTGGATGATGATGAGCTAGCCTTGAATGCTATACTCTTCTTCTTCTTGTCTTCTTCTTCCTTCTTGTCATCCTTATCATCCCTCTCCCTTTCCACACGGTATGTCTCTTGTGTCATGACATCACCTAGTACTTGGTTAGGGGTAATCTCCTTCAATCCTCCTCTTATGATAAGCAATCTCAGCATCTCAAATCTTGGAGGTAGGCACATTAAGAACCGATGAGAGACATCATCATCCTTGATCTTCTCTCCCAAAGCCTTCAAGTCATTGACAATTACTTGCAACTGATGGAACATCGCCGGAATGCTCTCATCATCCTTCATCTTGAAGCTTGTCAACTTATCCTTGAGGATGTACAACTTGGCACTCTTCACCGCCGGTGTGCCCTCATATGTTTCCTCAAATCTCCTCCACACCTTATTAGCTCTTTCACAATCCTTGAATTGCTCAAACACCTTAGAATCAATGGCATTGTATATGGTGTTGAGAGCCATTGTATTACATTGCTTGTTGGTCTTGTCTTGGTTAGTGGGATTGTCGGGATCAATGACATCATAGTCATTCTCGGTCACCTCCCATACTTGATCATTGATTGAACCAAGATACATCCTCATCTTTCTCTTCCAATAATCATAGCATGCGCCATTAAAGAACGGTGGTTTGCACCCCACATGGTTGAACACAACTTGAGTCATAATTTGACACCGAGGTTGTTAAGCCTTTAATCAAACAGTGACCACGGCTCCGATACCACTTGAAAGGTCCTAATATGGCTAGAGGGGGGTGAATAGCCTATTTAAAAATCTACAAACCAACTAGAGCAATTTGATTAGTATGACAAATAGCGAAAAGCAAACTTGCTCTAGCTCTACAAGGGTTGCAAGCCACCTATCCAACAATTCTAGTTGTTATGATCACTAGGCACACAATTTACTAGGTAACTACTCACTAAGAGCTCTCACAAATATTACACTAAAGAGCTCCACTAAATGAACTTAATCCACAAAGCAAGCTCTCAATTCTAGCTATACTAAAGTGCTTGCTATAGCTAGTTTATGGGAATATAAATGAGTAAGTGAGGTGATTATACCGCCGCGTAGAAGAGTGAACCAATCACAAGATGAATACTTTATCAATCACCGGGAGAATACCAAAGGGCAAGAGACAACTAATTTTTCCTAAGGTTCACGTGCTTGCCAACACGCTACGTCCCCATTGTGTCGACCAACACTTGGTGGTTCGGCGGCTAAGAGGTGTTGCACCAACCTTGTCCACACAATTGGACACCGCAAGAACCTACCCACAAGTGAGGTAACTCAATGACATGAGCATTCCACTAGAGTTACCTTTCGGTGCTTCAGGGAAGGTACAAATCCCCTCACAATCACCGGAGATGGCCACGAATAATCACCAACTCGTGCCAATCCTCCTCCGCTGCTCCAAGCCGTCTAGGTGGTGGCAACCACTAAGAGAAACAAGTGAATCCCACAGCCAAACACGAACACCAAGTGACTCTAGATGCAATCACTTAATCAATGCACTTGGATTCTCTCCCAATCTCACAAAGATGATGAATCAATGATGGAGATGAGTAGGAGGGCTTTGGCTAAGCTCATAAGGTTGCTATGTCAATGCAAATGGCCAAGGACGTGAGCTTGAGCTGGCCATGGGGCTTAAATAGAAACCCCCACGAAATAGAGCCGTTGGCTCCTCAGTCCACTGAAAAATAGGACAACCGGACGCGTCGGTCAGATCGACCGGACGCTGCACCACAGCGTTCGGTCGTGCGATGTGTGCCACGTGTCCCCTGCTTCAAACGCTGATCGCCCAATCTCAACGGTCATCAGTACATTTAAGTTGTGACCGGATGCGCTGCTTCGAAGTGACCGGACGCAAGACCTCAGCGTCTGGTCGTTTCCAGTAAGCTTCCATTCACGAAAAATCACGACCGGACGCGTCCGGTCATGCCCGACCGGACTCACCCAGCGTCCGGTCACTCGAGGTCTCCTCTGTGCATTGCCGCGTCAGCAGGACCGGACGCACCCTGTCAGCGTCTGGTCACTGAGTGACCCAGCGTCCGGTCGAAGACCGACGCCAACGTCTTCACTCTTCCACTGACCGGACGCGTCGGTCCTATCGAGACCAGCGTTCGGTCACTTACAGTGACCTCCGTCTTTTCTGTATAGTGCGTCGGTGGCACCGTTGGACTATCCGCACTCTACGAGTGGACACTCCATCGGTGAAGTTTCTAACCCTTGCTCAAATGTGCCAACCACCAAGTGTATCACCTTGTGCACATGTGTTAGCATATTTTCACAAACATTTTCAAGGGTGTTAGCACTCCACTAGATCCTAAATGCATATGCAATGAGTTAGAGCATCTAGTGGCACTTTGATAACCGCATTTCAATACAAGTTTCATCCCTCTTAATAGTACGGCTATCGATTCTAAATGTGATCACACTCACTAAGTGTCTCGATCACTAAAACAAAATGTCTCCTACTATTTATACCTTTGCCTTGAGCCTTTTGTTTTTCTCTTTCTTCTTTTCCAAGTTCAAGCATTTGATCATCACCATGCCTTCACCATCATCATGATCTTCACCATTGCTTCATTACTTGGAGTAGTGCTACCTATCTCATAATCACTTTGATAAACTAGGTTAGCACTTAGGGTTTCATCAATTAACCAAAACCAAACTAGAGCCTTCAGTGTCCATGGCGTGGCACGCTCTGGAGCAGTGGTCTAAAGCAGAGGAGAGAGAGCAGAGGGAGTACAAGGTGAGTGAGGAGGGAGAGGGGAGGACCCTACCGTGAGCTTCGCACGGTGCCGTGTTCCCGTTGTCTTCAGTCTTCACTAGCGGACAGGGAGACAAGGAGGGAAGGGGAGGCAGTGACGAGAAGCTGAGCGCTGGCTAGCACAGGCCTGGCTCCTAGAAAATGACCCTTCGCTGCGTTCTTTCGTAGCCTGGCCAATAGGCCTCTTTGGCTTAAGAGGGCCTAGCTAGAAGGCATGTTCAGGCAACCAAACATGTCCAACTTGGCCCCGTGGAGCCTGGCCAGGGTGGAGGCAGGGAACCAAACAGGCCCTGTATCGTTGCACTATACCCTATCTCTCCTCTATCTTTTTATACGAGTTAAAGGTGGGAGATCCATATCGATCCGTGCAGCCCCCAGGCCACAGTGATCGGTAAAATGCAATGCACAAGCCTACCTAATGCAAGCAACTGTATGCAAACATAATGGATCATTTGTTGGAAATTGTACCGACACAACTTTCACATGTATACTAACTACATGAAGGCTATAATCATCATCATTTGACATTCTAATACTATATAATGGGATTTACCTATGAATCTTTACCAAATTAGCATGATCAACATTTTCTCTAAATATCTAAGTCGTATAAAGAGTTTAACATTCATTATACCTTCAATTTTAGCTACACCTAGACTTCGATGTCCACCTTACATCTTAATCATCGTCAAGTTTTTTCATGTTGGTAGCTAATTTTGTTGAGAGAAGTTTTAATATCAAAATGTGTTAAGATCTGGTGGTATCAATCTATATCTACACTTAATATTAAATTTAGGAAGGATTCTTCCATTGTCATTTGACACGTTTCTATGATATGAGCCCATCTAGTTGTCCGCACCCTCTTTCCAATTGTTCTCAGATCACATTCTAATTAAATAGCTCCGCTATCGGCGCTCCATCCACACACTCCTACCTGGTTACTTTGATAAGGCGCGGGAAATGAGCATGCAATCAAACACGAGTAGAAATGAGGCAGACGACATGAGGAAGAAGTAGTGGCGGCGAACGGGTTGCCGGCTGGATAGAGGTGGTCAATGCAGTGGTCGAAGTGGTGGTCGTAGACTTCTTCGTGCGACAAAGTGCATGGACATGAAGCAAGGAGTGTTGGTAGGGACGGCATGGCGACGGGTGCATGCATATTCTTGTAGGAGGTCACTGAAGGGTGTAGAGGCGCTAGACACGTTTGCCGGGGCGAGAGTAGCAGGTTTCTGCATGCGATGGACTGTGCAAGCAAGATGTAGAGCAGCGCAAGGTAGTGAGCACCTCGCATGGGCAGCATAGCGGTGGACATGAGTGACACGATGAAACGGTGAAGGTATTTGAGGTAAGCACAAAGTGTCCTGGACATCAGCAGTCGCATTGAAGGTATCTACTACAGTAAATGAGTTTGCGACATTTGACCTCGGACGCAGTTAGTGATACACACTGATACTAAGGACATGAGCTACAGTGATAAAAGAAGATAACGTACATTTCTTTTCTATTTTTAGATGTTCGCAGTCAAATGAGACACTCAAATAGAGGCGGGAACCTTGTTGAGTCGGTACAGGACTCCTACTTCTACTTTGTTGGGTGTCGGGCCCCACTGGCCTTGAATCCATGTGTCAGGTCTATCGCTGCATTGTACCCTCTCTCTCTCTCCTCTGTCTTTTCCTTGTACGAGTACTAGTTGAAAGCGGGAGATTCGTATCGATCTGTGCAGCCGCAGTGCCGTACCTGCTGTGAAACCCCCGCGGACCCTACCAAACCCCTGCCTCCAAGATTCGCTGCCACCCACCGAATTCGGGTCCTGCCCAGCCGTCCGATCCGCGAGGCGCGCCATCACTTCCTGCCACTCGCGAGGCGGGCGCAGAAGCGGAAGGCCTTGAACGCCCGCGGGGGGCAAATCGGGCAGGCAAATAAAGGCACGCGCGAGGCGACAGGTGGTGGCGCGCGGCCGCCCGCCAGCCCGTCCTCAACCGCACGCGGACGCGGTTCCAGCTTCTGCCTGTCTCGGACTCGGCGCGAGGCGAAAAACACGTGCCGGGCTTGCCGGCTGGCCGTGGCCTCGTCGCCCTGGCGGTGAAAGCCATCGCATTCGCATCGCACGCGCCCTGTAGTCCTGTACGAGTGGAGGGCCCACACGGCAGTCGGTGGCTCATATCTGTACAGCTCGTACCGCTCTCTCTCTCCCCCCCCCTCTCTCTCCCTCTCTCTTTTCTCTCTCTAGATAGACTGGTGTCTCTCTCGCCCAAAGTCGCAGCGACCCAACCTCCTTCCCGCCTCCCCTCTCTCTCTCTCTCTTCCGCTGGTGTTCGTTTCCCTCTCGCTTTCCTTCGCTCCTCCGCGCGGTTCCGGCGGGCGGTGCGGGCGGAAGAGGAGGGAGCGGAGGGCGGCGGGGCCGGCAGTTCCTCCGGCCGAGGAGCTCAGAGGGAGGAGGGGAGACCGCCCTGGTCCGCGGCTGTCCGCTGCATCGGGTTCTCCGAAGATCGATCGTGGGGACCACGGGACTCAGAGGGAGCGCCCGATCTGCTCCGCCGTCGACGTGAGCTTCTGGAGGGTATGTGGTTGGTCTGCGTTCGCGTTCCGCTCTCCTGCGTGCCGAAATGTGGGTCGTGTCGGGGGTAATTTCGCCTGTGGAGGAGAGAGAGGAGCCCGCTCCTGTTTTCCCTTTTTTTCCCCTCTGATTCTGAGTCGCGGAACAGGTTTTGATTCGTCCGGGAGGTGTTTTTGGTGGGCGAATCGCGTTTTTGTCCGCCCGGGGTTCTATTTTGGGCTCGGTTTCCCAAAGTTCCGGATTAGGATTGGTTTAGAGGCGTCAGAACAGGGGAGGCGTCGGGTTTAGAGACGGGGCGAAGGCTTTTGGATTTCCGATCGAATGCAGCTCCGCCGTGCTGTTGTCTAGGCATTTTTCTGATGAAATTACTCTTCTAATCGCGTGAAAGAGTGTCGCGATGTCTATTTTGTTTGGATTTGGAGTATCGAGACATTCTTAGCCATTGGAGAATCAAAATCTGTGGGCCACTTCTCAAAAAGAAAAGAAAAGAAAAGTGGGCCAAGGTGCACATGTCCTGAAAAACTGCGGGAGCTAGATTGAGTTCCTTAGTTTCCATAGGTGATCAAATGCTCGAGTTTGATGCTATTGCGTATGTGTCATCGTGCTATGTTTTGCTTGTTGTGTGACATTATTTGTGGTCTCTTTCTCATAGTAGGGAGTTATAACAATAGAAACGAAAATAAAGCTTAGTTCCAAAGCTAATGACTAAATCCTCCCTGCACGCTGCTGGCATTGCTGTGCGAAGAGTTGGATAACTGCTTCCACACATTGTCACAACTCACAGCCATTGCTGAGCAAAGTTTGGGTCTATACTCTATAGATCATATAGCATGCAGAGAAAGACATATGCATGCCTTTTAAGCTTTGCTGAGTGAGGACTGAAATGTAGCATCCAAGGAGTCGTTCAGGTATCCAGAACATGCATGTGAAGCCCTATGGGCATGCTGTTGGTGGTGCTGGTTTAATATTGGGACTAAGGAGCGTGGGTCATTCTGCAGGTTGCCAAATAGTGCAATAAAAGGTTAGTTTTGAAGAGTCGCAAGCAGTCGGAGTTATTCAATTCAAAGTGTGACCTGGGAACGCATGCAGTTCCATTGGCCGCAAAGCCTTTTGTGCCTTTAAAAGGAGAGTGGGCCCAGTGAGGCCATGTTTAATATATAGGTTACCACAAATTCTTATATAATATAGACATGGCATTGATAGGAGCGTTGGGTTTGGACATGGTTTGGATGATGATGGTTCATGAGAGAGATTTGTGTAGAAGCTTAATTTTGAGGCATGTGACTGACACTTTTGAAGTTTGAAGAGTTTAGTCTTATAGAATACCATGGGCACTGTGTATTTACAATGGTTTTTGAACAAGCTTAGCTTCAAACTGACGATGTTAGTATCCATGTTGATTCTACTGTTGGAATGGGAGCCTTGGTTGTGCCATGCTTGCCACAAATTACTTTTAGAGCTTAATTTTGAATCCAGACATTTATGCAAGCTGCATTACCTAAGATGATAGGGGGTTTGTGACATGGCTCGTTAGGACAGCTTCTCATAAAATGCTTAATCCTGCACCAATGGCCACGATCACAACAAAACCATGATGTTTCTGGTATGCTTCAAGAAATATGTTAAGGAAAACTGCTATTATAAATATGTGGTTTCCTATTTTATTATTTCCTCATTAATTGTTCAAAATTAATGCAGATTGCACTGGTCCTTTGATTATGAAAAAGATCTTCACATATTTTATCAGATTTAAGTGTATAGTAGTTTAGTACAGTATTGATGTATCTTTTAAATACTAACAAGCACATTTGGTTTGATGTTATATCATTTTTAATTGTACCAAATAAAAATTGGAAAAATAAGGTGTTTTTTTTATTCAACTCACGTTTGGCATATTTTGTGTATGTAATGATGATCTATGAGATTGACACATTATTTTTTGTAGAAATCACATAATTAATCTGCTATTATTGAAAAAAGAAATGACAGGTTTGTGCTTTGACAGCTCATAAATGTCCTGCATAGTTGTGAAATAAATTAAAGCTATCCTTTATAGGTGAATGTGATAAATGGCTTACATTCAAAACTCAAGTTACATCCACACCAAAAAAAAAAAAAAATCTGAAGAACAACTGGAGAAGCCATCATTAGCTTCATTCCCCTTCAACTCTGGTGGGTGAGGCAGCAAGGAACCTTTGACTACCTGCCTTTGGATGAGGCACACTGCATCTGGTTAGAAGCTTAGGCAATGCCTCACTTTGGCTGGGTCATTTAGGTTCTTCAGTTTCACTTTTGAGGAAACAAACTCGAGTTCTCCCTTATTTTTGGTTGGTTTGATTTGCTCATTCGGGTTTCAAGCTGAGTAATCACGGTTAGTTTTCTCTTTGATATGTAGAACTCAATTTTGTGGAGAAAATCTGCTTTACTTTGATATTGACTTCTGGTGTCAATAGTTCAGAATTTATATGTACAGTTCTATTTTATACACATATAAAAAGGTTCTCAAGAAACTAGTGGTGGCACCTACTGATACCTCGTTGAGCACTGAATGTTGTCAAAGTGATCATGTCAACACCAGTCAGTTAGAGTTTGTCAGCAAGCTAAACAAAGCTCGAGGACCATCGATATTATTTAGAGTCTCTTGCATTGATGTTTCAAGTTGTTACGAGTGCACTGATTCACTATATGTTTTTTCATAATATAAACTGTGACCTTTTGAATATTATGTGACTGAATTGTGTCTTCATGACTTCCACAGGTGAAGTTGGCTGATATGATGTACCTCATTTGGAAAAGAATTTGACTGGTACCATAAGTTACAGAAATATGCAGGAGGGGCTAGGGCAAAGGATGCATGTACCTCATGGTATCAATCTGTGTTTCGCAACTTCTTCCATGCCCTTTCAGGTGGAATCTTCTATTGAGCTGGGTACCGGAGAAGTGAACCCCCCTGTAACATATGAAAAGTTATCTGCTAACTTACAAGCTGTTAATGATGCTGGAGTGCTTGAAAGTACTGACATGAATGGAAAATCGGTTCAAAAACCTAAGAGGAAAAAACATAGGCCAAAGGTCATTAAAGAAGGACAATCAGCAAAGTTGCAGAAGCCTAAAACTCCAAAGCCTTCCAAGGAAAATGGGAATCAGCCTACTGGAAAGAGAAAGTATGTCAGGAGGAAGGGACTAAGCGCACCAGCCGAACAAATTCCATCAGGAGGTGCTGATACACACACTAGAGCTAAACCAGGAGTAGCCCAAAGATGTTTGGACTTTGATGCGGAGGACCAGCATGGACATTTGGATCTGGTATCGCAAACCCAGGAAACGGAGATACAGACTGGCCCTGGGGACACACAGCCATCAATATCTGGAGTTGAAAGAAGTAATGTCCAGGTATCGTGCCATTGGGGTGGTACAAGCAGTTCTATTAGTTCAGTTGACCCAATAGTTGATATACAAGGATTACGGGCAGACTGCATGCCTAAAAATGGCAATTTTGATCTGAACAATTCTATAGTAAGTCAGATGCCAACCAATTATTCTAGTCTAATGGACAGCTCTGGACAATTTTTCCAGTTTGGTTTAAGAGAAAAAGTTCAAACAAATCAGTTACTGGATTCTAATTCTAGTCTGCCAGTTAGACAGGTCTCTCATCTCACCAGCTCGGTAGATCATATGCGACACCCCTCAGCCAATTTTGACCAATACATAAGCAAATCTCAAGATTGTACAGAAAAATCACCCAGACATTATCAGATGCTTAGTAGTTATAGAATTCCAGAAAATATGACAGCAGCTTCTCAGTATACTGAAAGGGTGTCAATGGGGGGCAATTTCAATCCTGAATCTTGTATAGGCGAAGGCACAATAATCAAACAAATGGCACAATTCTATAGACTTCCAGAAAGTCCATTTGTACCTCCCAAGCATAATGAAAGGGATGTGATGAATGGAAATCTAAATGAGTTTTCTGTGAAGAATGATTACTTGAAGTTTTCTACCAATAGTAACTACCAAACTGGAGCAGCTTTTGGTTTTCATGATTCTCCAGGCTATTCAGATGTTCTTGCAATGGGTAAAAAAAGAGAACATAATGCTATCAGTGGTCATCAGATTTCTTTTGGCATCGACTTTATTAACTCAAATAGAACAAGGAAGTTCTGTAGTGATGACACCCTTTCCACTGGCTCTCAAACGTCTTATTATCCTGAAGCATGCAAAAGGATGAGACCAGAGGATCATAGCAATCAGCTCAACGGAACAGCGGGAAAGCTTTCTTCCTCGTCAGCATTTTCTGATGGTTTGAACACAAATAAAGTTTCAGCTATGAACCATGGAATTGGTACCTTGGCTGACATACAAAGGTTGATGGCCCTTGAGAAATCACAAGCTTCACAACAAATGATTGACTTTGCTATGTCACAAAACAACATGATCCATGACAAAGGATTTATTGCTTTACCTAATAAACAGTTCCGAAGCTTCATTGCACAGACCATACCATTGCCTGGCAGTACGGTGAACCAATTGGGAGAAAGTGATATCTTGAGGAATGGAGTGCATCAAATCCATCCTTGGGAAATTACATCTAGGCCACATCACTCTAGCAACAATTTTGCTTTACCAAATAAATGGCCCGGATACTTAGCTGCAGGGAACGCACAGTTATCGAGCGGCACAGTGAATCCATCCACAGAAAACTATATTCAGAGTAATGCTATTCATCAACATCAATGCTTAGAAAACGTTGTGGCTAAGGTGCCAGTCTTGTCTGAAACACACAATACTTCCAGTCAAGAGGGCCATAACCACTGCACTGCTGCTACTACTGATGAGCATATCAGAACTACAAGTGATGAAGTTGTTAGATCCCTTACCCAGCGAGCAAGCCAACCAACCACAAATGGGAACTACAATCTTAACTCTTCTAGAGTAATTGCTGAAGCAAACTCCACTGATAAGCCAAGAAAAAGGGGCCGTCCAAGAAAAGTAGTAAACCCCAATGGGGAGCCAAAAGAAAGAGGTACTAAAGGCAAACAAAATGTTGGTCATGCAAAACCTATATCACCAAAAGGTTCATGTACCGACTTTTTAAAAACTAATGGTATTACTTATGCTTCTGAACCTTCCACTGGAATTACTCCTAGGATGTCAACTGTGGAGTCGAAAAGTTCTGACCAAGATAAGGAGATTCATGGAGGTGTCATTCCTCAAGCTACAGCAGCATCAGTTGATCCTTTAGATGGCATAATTCAAAAGATTAAGCTCTTAAGCATAAATGGACCAGACAAGGTTGTGGCAGAGGTACCCAAAAATGCTCTTGTTCCTTATGAAGGTGAATTTGGTGCACTGGTTGCATTTGAGGGGAAGACAAAGAAAAGCCGTTCTCGGGCCAAAGTGAACATCGATCCGGTCACCACTATGATGTGGAACTTATTAATGGGGCCAGATATGGGTGATGGTGCTGAAGGGTTGGACAAGGATAAAGAGAAGTGGCTTGACGAAGAAAGAAGAGTGTTCAGAGGACGGATTGATTCATTCATTGCTCGTATGCATCTAGTTCAGGGTATGGAAACCATTTCAATTTTATATTTCTAGTATTCCTTTTCTATATTCTGTACTCATTATCTCAGGTTCTTGTTTCCATCAGTCAGGTCTTTTTAATTGTTGATATAAATTTCGAAAATATTCAGATTGGTTACGTGAAAAAATCATATTAAGTTTGCGCTAAATAGACAAATAGTAGCTTATATGGTTATAGAAATTTGATAGCCGCAGGTGCATTTTGGAGACTTTGAAGAACAGAAACCTTATTAGTCTGTGATGAAAGGATCATATCTGAGTCCATTTGAACAGTGATTCACAATGTAACATGGGACACTGTAATAATTTGTAAGATGTGGATCTTTTATGCATAATGTGTGTGAGATGGCGGAGGACATGTGTTTTTGTTTTCACAACAAAACTTAAATTTTTATGTAATCTAATTTGTTTACAGGGGACAGGCGTTTTTCTCGATGGAAAGGATCAGTCGTGGACTCAGTCGTGGGTGTATTTCTTACCCAGAATGTTTCAGATCATCTTTCTAGGTGAAATATATACTTCTAGCCTAATTGAAGTAAGAATATGTTGTGCAATTTAGCATATATATACCAATTTTAGTCCTTTTCTTTTTTCAGTTCTGCTTTCATGGCGGTTGCTGCCAAATTTCCTGCTAAGACAGGTGTTCCTGAAAAATCTGTGGCTGAGATGTCTCATACTCCTCCTGAACAGAAGGATAGTTGTTCTGGACTGTTTGGTGATTCTATCAAATTGCAGGGCAAGATATTCATTGAAGAGATAAGTGACGTTAGATCATTAATTACTACAGAAGATAATGAAGAAAGCAATAGTAACGAATTGATCGGAAGCTCTGCCGGGTATGGAGTAAACCGTGCAACTGGAGGATGCCATGTCTCTTATAGGAAGTCACTAGCTGGATCCCATGGAAATGGGCTATCAGGATCTGTTTTCCCAACTACCGGCTTTTCAAGTGTGGTAGAAACTGAAGATGGATCATTGGAGGATGTTATTTCTTCTCAAAATTCTGCTGTTTCTTCCCAGAATTCCTCAGATTATCTCTTTCATAGAACCGATCCAATAGGTTCCAGTTCGTTGCAAAATTTCACCGAAGAGGGCTGTATCATGAGAAATATATCCAGCGGGACTGGCAGCTCAACTGACTACACAGCGTTTCTGCCAATTCAAGATCCAAAAGGCATGCTCGGATTATCAGAATATTATGGACTTAATCCTCTTCCAGTTTCAGGTGTGAACAAGGGCGTGTTGCTTGATCTAAACAGATCATATCAGCCATTACATACTTCTATGCCCTATGTGCAGAATAGCGAGTCTGATTTCACAGGTGTGTCATGTTTCAGCCATATGGATAAATCATTCCACACAGGCCCTGATAGAGTGAATATTTCCAGTGTTACACAATCTGAGGCTAGTCTTTACCCTACTGATCCTTTGCAACAAGGCGATTTTTCTCCAGTAATTAAACAAAACTTCCAACCATTACATAGTTCAGACAAAGTGCCATTTTTCAAGGAGCACTCTTCCTGTGGAAATGATTTTTCGAGGAACAAAACTGAAACTCCTTTTGTGGAACCACTTGTCTATTCAAATCCTCAAGAGGTGTACACTACCTCAACAGATCAAATGGGTGCTGAACAATTTCAATCAGGATGTGGCCAACAGGACAATGATGCCAGAGTCCAGACAGCATCACATGAAAGGCATCAGTCTTCAGCCTTGTGTGAAAACCAGAATTCTCATTCAGAGGTCTTGCAAGGAGTTGCTTCAGGCTCAACGCAGAAGTTCATTGATACTCAAAAGGGGCCATCAGAAGCTCAACAAAATGGATCAAAAGCTAAGAAGGTACGGGGCCGACCTAAAAAGAAAACTTATGACTGGGACAGTTTACGAAAAGAAGTGCTTTCAAATGGTGGGGATAAACAAAGAAGTCATGATGCAAGGGATACTGTTGATTGGGAGGCAGTTAGGCAAGCAGAAGTGCGGGAAATATCTGAAACTATCAGAGAGAGAGGAATGAATAACATGCTAGCAGAACGGATAAAGGTAAGTCTAGTAGAAGAAAGCTCTCTAAAAACTTGTTGTTCAAGCATGCACCCATATTTTGATTTGATATTTATTTGCACTATGATATTAGCTTGAACCATTTTAAAGTTTTGACCACCTTTGCACAGGAATTCCTGAACCGATTGGTTACAGACCATGGAAGCATTGATCTTGAATGGCTAAGAGATGTTCAACCGGACAAAGCAAAGTAAGTCTAGTGGAATACACTGAGAAAATTATAAGAACTACCGAGTTCCTAATCTTATAAGACCCTTTGTAGCACTGATACAAATTTATGATGCTACTGCTTGTTTCACTACAGCCAAACCTGAAGAGTTTAAGTGTCCCACAAGTAATATTGATTAAAATCATGAAAAAAGGACACTGATTCAGGCTTCCGTTAATTTTTCATCAATGCAATCTTTAGCTGGTCTTGTCAAAGTATTAATTACAAATTGGACAGTGAAAACTAAAAACTTCATGCACATCACCTTTGTAATCATATCAGTAGTTAACTATTTCATTCCAGGTGTCATTGCCATTTTTTTAATATGCCATACACATTTCTTCTAATTCTTCCAGGGATTTCCTTCTAAGCATTAGAGGGCTTGGACTCAAAAGTGTTGAGTGCGTTCGCCTCTTGACGCTACATCATATGGCTTTTCCAGTATGTTCTTTGTCGCTCAACCTCCTAAAGTTTTTTTTCAAGTATTTTCCTTATTATGAAGTTCTGTATGTTGATTCCTTAGGTGGACACAAATGTTGGTCGGATATGTGTGAGGCTTGGATGGGTGCCACTTCAACCACTGCCAGAGTCTCTTCAGTTGCACCTATTGGAAATGTATGTATTTGTTATTCTCTATAATTCATTATATGTACGTGATCACCCAGAGTGCATACGTGGCATAAGTCTGATATTCTACCGCTGAAGGTATCCCATGCTGGAGCACATACAGAAGTACCTTTGGCCTCGACTATGCAAGCTAGATCAACGTACATTGTAAGATTAGTTCAATCAATACTTCTTGTACTATATTTAGCTGGCTAGATTCAATGACGCCTTCCAATATGCAGGTATGAGCTTCACTACCAAATGATAACTTTTGGAAAGGTGCTAAACATGAAACAAAAAAATTGATCTAACACGGCCTGGTTTACTATGAACTGACTTACCTTTTCTCTATCGTCCACTTTTAGGTTTTCTGCACAAAAAGTAAGCCTAATTGCAATTCATGTCCAATGAGAGCTGAATGTAAGCACTTTGCTAGTGCATTCGCAAGGTAATTCCAGGAAATGCAAAATCCTTGTTATTCAGCTAATGGACATGCTATATTATGTTCTTTAGACTTTACATATATGTATGGGGTACTGTTCATTAGTTGTTGCATTGAGCTGATATGTGTAGTTACGAGAGAATATCCAGTGCTCCCACCTCTTTAGGTGTTCCTGTGCTCCCCTGAATAAAAATTACATCTGAAAAGTGCATGAAAGTTTCCAACAATAATAAGGATGTATAGATCATGCAATCATCCATATTCACGCAAAATTTTTGGCTTGAACAAATAGTATTTGTGAAAGGAGAAAAAGAAAAGACAAATCAGCATGTCAGTTGATTCAGTTGCGACTGTGAACTGTGCATGTGTGATCTGCAACCTGCCTCAGTTGACATGCTGATTCGTCTTTTGTTTCTCCTTGCACAAAATTTTATTTAAGCTCAAAATTTGCATGTGTATAGATGATTGCATGATTTATGTACCCATATTTTTGTTGAATATTTTCATGCACTTTTAGATGTAATTCTTACTGCAGGAGCATGGGAGCACTTAAAGTAGGAAGACTGGATATTCTCTGTCTCTCACGTATTTAGCAACACGGTGAATGGCATGATATTGTCATTCCAGATAATCTTTTAGCTATCAAGAAAGTTATTACATTGTTATAGACAAATCTCAATTCACTCCTAGTTTACGAAAGAGAGTGAGCTTCCTTTCAGGGAAAAGTCATTTGCTCTGTTTCTGCAGTTGCTAAAATTCACTTCGTATCCATGTAGCTATCTAACCATAGTTGTGACATTGCCCAGCAATCCTTAGTTCACTCCAGTTTGAGCTTTGATTAATGTTATAATTGACTTTAGTGAAAAACTAAAAAAGTTGCTGGTCTGTTGCATTTAGTGAAAAAAACAAAAAAGTCGTTGGCCTGTTGCATTTTCTGTGCTTTGAAATGTCCATTTCGACTAACTAGAATACTGTTCTTTTTTGTGTCAATTTCAAAATTTTGCGGGCTGCAATTTAATACTGCACATTGAGAGACATTTGGTAACACTCTTTTATGAATACAGTGCTAGGCTTGCTCTTCCCGCACCTGAAGAAAAACGTTTGGCTACATCGGAAGATCCAAATGTTGTAGAGTTTTGTCACCAAACATACATAAATTCAGGGACTGTTGGCCAACTTGAGTGGAGTGCAAATTATCCTAAGCATGCTGTTTCTGGTAATCATCAGCCAATAATTGAGGAACCACTGAGCCCAGAACCTGAACCTGAAAATGTAGAGGCAAAGGAGGGTGCAATAGAGGATTTCTTTTGTGAAGACCCTGATGAAATTCCTACCATTAATCTTAATATTGAGGAGTTTACACAAAACTTGAAGAACTATATGCAAGCAAACAATGTTGACATTGAATATGCTGACATGTCGAAGGCATTGGTTGCCATCACCCCTGATGCTGCTTCCATTCCAACTCCAAAGCTCAAGAATGTTAGTCGTCTGAGGACAGAACACCAAGTGTATGTGACATTGGCCTTGACAAAATTTATTGTCATTGATAATAACTTATGTTCCTTCATTTCTTGTACTATCTGCATCACTGATGAGGTCCACACCTGTCCTTTTAACTTGTTTACTTTCATCTGCTTGCAGTTATGAACTGCCGGATTCACACCCTCTTCTGGAAGGAGTAAGTTCCCATTAGATATCAACTAAACACTGCTTTTGTGTTAAATATTCATCCCAAATTTAGGTTTGTCTGTATCTTTGCAGTTCGAACAGAGAGAACCAGATGATCCCTGTCCATATCTTCTTTCCATATGGACCCCAGGCAAGATCATTTGCTTGAACCCTTTGTTCTTCTAAATTCCTCTAATGTTTAAGAATTGAACAGGTGAAACTGCACAATCAACCGATGCACCCAAGACATTCTGTGATTCAGGGGAGACTGGTAGACTATGTGGAAGTTCAACATGCTTTAGTTGCAACAGTATACGAGAAATGCAGGCTCAGAAAGTCAGAGGAACACTTTTGGCAAGTTTCCTTTGAGTCTTATTATTTTTTTGTGTGTTGGGTATTACATATTATATATATCTATAAACTAAAAATGCTCATTGTTTGGTCAAATTTAAGCAGATACCTTGCCGAACAGCAATGAGAGGAAGCTTCCCACTTAATGGGACATATTTTCAAGTTAATGAGGTGAACATTAGTTATCATATGTAATAATTTTTGCTATACAGTAGAAGAAACGACTCTTGGCCCATCAGATTTATCAGTGGTATGAATGTCATTATGCAGGTATTTGCTGACCATTACTCAAGCCAAAATCCAATTGATGTCCCACGAAGTTGGATATGGGACCTCCCAAGACGAACTGTTTACTTTGGAACCTCAGTTCCTACAATATTTAGAGGTAGTTTTTTTTTCCTCAAACACGCATGAGTGTGTTAGATATATATGGTGTATAGAATATTTTCCTCTTTGTATAAGGGCTTAGATGCATATATGCCCAACTCATGTACATGTTTGGGCTGTTGCCCCCAGGAATAGAGTGAGCTTCATTCCTTCTAACATGGTACCAGAGCCTAGGGTCTAGGGTTTACCTCGCTCCCTCGCGCGCTCTTCCCGTTGCGCTTGAATGGAGCTCCGTCGCCCATCGGCTCTCTCCCTCGCGTGCTCTTCCCGTTGCACGCTCCGTAGCTGGGCGTGTCCCCGCCGTCGCGCACTCTCCGCGGCCGGGCGCGGTCCCGCCATCGCGCGCCTTCTGCGGCCGGCGCGGCCCCGCCGTCGAACTTCCTCCGCTCCGCGCCCTTGCTTCGCTTTCGCGTGGCTTGAGTTCTCTCTCAAGCGCGCATCTCTCGCGCAGCTCGTGCCCTCTCGCATCTCTCTCATTGCTCGCTTCTACCTTTCGCTCGCTTTCGCGCCGCGCGGGCGTAGCGCGCCTGCCTGGTGGTGTCTTTACGCAAGCGACGGCTGCATTGTTGTCTGTGCTGCTGCGACGCCGAGATCCACGCCGCCAACAAGCTTGGCGGCAAGCACCAGCGCCTCCGCCGAGGGCGCTCTCCGCCGAGCTCCAGCCGCGGCGCGCCGCCAGAGAAAGCGGCGTTCATCTTTTTGCGTGGAGGACCGGGCGCTCTTCTGCCGGGATCGCGGCGAGCCCATCCACGCCCCGCACGCTCTCCGGGAACCACCGGCGCTACTCGCCATCCCGGCATCCGCGTCGGCCGCCTCCGCCTCCTTCGCTTTCGCTTTGCTCGCTCTGCTAAATCCACCTCTGCTGCTCTGCTGCTTCTTTCTGCGCCGTCCGTTAAATTGCTGCTGCTTTTTTCGCTTTTTCGAGAAAGAAAGATGGCATCTCCTCCTGTTCCTCCCTCTGGAGGCGCGCAAATCCCGCGTTGTCCAGTGATTTTCGATGGCACCAATTATCATGACTGGGTTCCACATATGCGGTGGCATATGCGTGGTCTCCGACTCTGGGAGTTTCTTAGTGGTGAGCTACCTTGTCCAGCATTGCCTGATCGTCCAAAGGTACTGATGATTCCTTGAGAAAATTTCAAGAGGAACAAAAAGAAGTTCTTGTGAAGCTTATGACGATGATATGGCCTCTTACATGTCTCATTTTCGGGCTTATCGGACTTGGTTGGATGAAGATGCTCGTCGTTTGGGGCTGTTCTTGTTGCTAGTATGGAAAAGCATCTGGCAGGAGAGGTTATTCGGCTTGATCATCTTTGCTTTCGAGATGTGGGCTGTTCTTCGTCGGCCTTATGAGCCCTCGTCGATCCACTTATATTGCCGCCCTACGTCAAGAACAAGCTCATTGCGGCAAAGGTGGTGATGATTCGATTGAGGATTTCTTCGATACTATCTCGCAATATGGCGTGAGCTTGACACTCTTAGTCCCCGCTTGTCCCCGGACACTTGTGACTCCTGCGAGAAGCAACAGAGCCACCTCGAGCCGTCGCACCTATGACTTCTCGACTGCTCTGCGTCTTTGAGTTTGAGCCCCTTCGTGCTCAATTACTTGCTCGTGAGCCATGCGTGTCTTTGATGGAGGCTCTTGTCTGCTTTGTCACGTAATGAGGAGACTCGCCTTGCCGTTACTCTTTGGTCTACTTCATCGGACGGGTCCTCCTCGGCCCTGGCTGCTCGATGCTGAATTCTTGGTTCTCCTCCCACGATTGCTGCTTGGCTGACCTCACGGTGGCTCGGGGACTCGCAACTCGGTGGCCTTCATTGTAAGCACTTTGTGGCGAGAGATGGACATGATGAGGATCATTGTTACAAGAAGAAAGGCGAGCTCGGTCTCGGGCCTCGCCGAGGTGGGCGTTCCTCACATGCTCGATCTCGGCATCATGATGCTCAAAGAAGAGATACTCATGTTGTTGCCGTCGTCTTGTTGTTCCTCCACCTATTCCTCCACCCACTGGAGCCTGCGGGTTCGCTACACACTGGAGCTGGTGGTTTGGTTACTCCGCCCTTGATGATCTCTCTTTGCTACTTCTCAGTCTTTTATTGAGAGACCACCATCCACTTCAGGTATCTTGTCATGGATTCTTGATTCTGGTGCTTCTTTTCATATGACACCTGATAGTACCTCTCTTCTATTTGCTCTCCTTCCATTCCTCTCACTGTTCAAACTGCTGATGGCTCATCTCTTTCGGTTGTTGGTCGGGGCACTCTTTCTTCTTCTTCTTCATTTCATGTTCCTAATGTTTCTTATGTTCCTGATTTGACCATGCAACTTATTTCTGCTGGCCAGCTCACTGATCATGGTTGTCGTGTTATTTTTGATTCTGACACTTGCTGTGTACAGGATCTCAGCACGGGTCTCCTAGTTGGTACTGGCCCTCGCCGCCGTGATTCTCCGCATCTCTGGGAACTCGATTGGCTTCGTCTTCCTTCCGCTGCCTCTGCTGGTCTTGTGAGCTCTACTTCTCTTGCATCGGCTTCTTCCTCTTTTGCTCAGTGGCATCATCGCCTGGGACATCTATGTGGTTCCCGCTTATCCGCTCTTGTCCGTCGTGGTGTTCTAGGAAATGTCTCTGGTGATGTTTCTTTAGATCAGTGTCAGGGCTGTAAGCTTGGCAAACAGATCCAGCTTCCATATCCCTCTAGTGGGTCTGTGTCATAGCGTCCTTTTGATCTTGTTCATTCAGATGTATGGGGTCCTGCACCTTTTGTTTCAAAAGGGGGTCATCAATATTATTATGTCATATTTATCGATGATTTCTCTCGCTTCACATGGGTGTATTTCATGAAACATCGTAATGAGGTGTTATCCATATATAAAACTTTTGCTCGGATGATTCGCACTCATTTTGATGCTCCTATTCGTGTTTTTCGGGCTGACTCTGCCGGGGAATATCTTTCGGGTGCTCTTCGCCAATTTCTTTCTGAGCAAGGAACTCTCTCACAATTTTCTTGTCCTGGTGCGCACGCTCAGAATGGTGTTGCTGAGCGTAAACATCGTCACCTTCTTGAAATTGCTCGTGCTCTTATGATTGCTTCCTCGGTCCCACCTCATTTCTGGGCTAAAGCAATCTCCACTGCCAGCTATTTAACCAACATTCAACCCTCATCTGCTCTTAAAGGTGGCATCCCATATGAGCGCCTTTTTGGACATCCACCTGATTACTCTAGTCTTCGCCTTTTTGGATGTCTGTGCTATGTTCTTCTTGCTCCTCGTGAACGCACTAAACTCACACATCAATCTGTTGAGTGTGTTTTCTTAGGCTATAGTGCTGAGCACAAGGGCTATCGCTGTTGGGACCCGACTGCTCGTCGTATGCAGATCTCTCGGGACGTTACTTTTGATGAGTCTCGTTCCTTCTATCCTCGGCCCTCCTCTGATGTTTCTCCTCAGGCCGTTGTTGAGCCTCTGTCCTTCTTGACTTTTCCTGATACACCTATCTCCACTGTGCTTCTTCCTCCGTCACCATCTCCACCTCCTAAACCATCTTCACCTCCTCCACCTTCTCCTCCGCTGCCCTCTGAGTCGTCTTCACATGCTCCTCGGTCCATTTATGATTCCAAACCTCCCGTGATTCACACCTACAGTCGTCGGCTCCTGGATTCCTCGCCTCCTGTTGAGTTGCCTTCTGATGTCTCCTCTCCTGCTGAGCCATCTTCGGTTGACGATTCTTTATCTCAGCCCTCCTCTCATTATAATCTTCGCGATCGTAGCTCGCTGAAGCCTCTTGATAGGTATGGTTTTTTGCACTTTGTCTTTTTCGAGCCGGCCACATACCATGATGCCATTTGTCATCCTGAATGGCAACTAGCCATGGTGAGGAGATTCTTTGCTCTTGAGCAAGATCGGCACTTGGGACCTTGTCCTCTTCCTTCTCATGCTCGTCCCATCACGTGCAAGTGGGTTTATAAGATCAAGACTCGCTCTGATGGCTCTCTCGAGCGTTATAAGGCTCGTCTTGTTGCTCGTGGTTTTCAGCAAGAGTATGGTCGTGATTATGATGAGACATTTGCTCCCGTGGGTCACATGACCACTGTTCGCACTCTCCTTGCTGTGGCCTCTGTTCGTGCTTGGTCCATTTCTCAACTTGATGTCAAAAATGCCTTCCTTAATGGTGAACTCCGTGAGGAGGTCTACATGCGACCACCTCCTGGGTATCTTGTTCCTGAGGGCATGGTTTGTCGTCTTCGTCGCTCTCTTTATGGTCTGAAACAAGCTCCTCGTGCTTGGTTTCAGCGCTTTGCCTCTGTGATCATTGCTGCTGGTTTTTCTCCAAGCAATCATGACCCTGCCTTGTTTATTCACACATCCCCTCGTGGTCGCACTCTTCTTCTTCTTTATGTTGATGATATGATTATCACTGGTGATGATTCTGAGTATATTGCCTTTGTCAAGGCACGCCTCAGCGAGCAGTTTCTTATGTCTGATCTTGGTCCTCTTCGTTATTTCCTTGGGATTGAGGTCTCTTCCACCTCTGATGGCATTTACTTATCCCAAGAAAAATACATTCAGGATCTTCTTGCTCGCTCTTGCCTCATTGATCATCGTACTGTTGAGACTCCCATCGAGCTTAATGTTCAGCTCCGTGCTACTGATGGTAAACCTCTCACCGATCCCACTCGGTATCGTCATATTGTTGGGAGTCTTGTCTATCTAGTTGTGACCCGTCCTGATATCTCATATGCTGTGCACATTCTTAGTGAATTTGTTTCTTCTCCCACTCATGTCCATTATAGCCATCTCCTTCGTGTCTTGCGTTATCTTCGTGGGACCATTACTCGTCGTCTGTTCTTCCCGCGTTCTAGCTCTTTTCAACTCCAAGCCTACTCTGATGCTACTTGGGCTAGTGACTCTGATCGTCACTCTCTTTCTGCCTATTGTATTTTTCTTGGTGGCTCTCTCATTGCTTGGAAAACAAAGAAGCAGACCGCGGTCTCTCGTTCGAGTGCAGAGGCCGAGTTGCGAGCTATAGCTCTTGCGACAGCAGAGGTTACTTGGCTTCGATGGTTACTTGAGGATTTCGGTGTTTCAGTTTCTATGCCCACTCCTCTTCTGTCTGACAGTACCAGTGCTATCAATATAGCTCGTGATCCTGTGAAGCATGAGCTCACCAAGCATATTGGGGTTGATGCATATTACACTCGGGCTCAGGTGCAGGATGATGTCATTGCTCTTCGCTATGTGCCCTCCGAGCTCCAGGTGGCTGATTTCTTCACCAAGTCGCAGACGCGAGTTCAACATCGTTTCTTTCTCTCCAAACTCAGTGTTTGTGATTCACCCGGAGTTTGGGGGGGGGGGTTAGATATATATGGTGTATAGCATATTTTCCTCTTTGTATAAGGGCTTAGATGCATATATGCCCAACTCATGTACATGTTTGGGCTGTTGCCCCCAGGAATAGAGTGAGCTTCATTCCTTCTAACAGAGTGCACCTTTGTATTAAAGACAGGAGAAACTGGTCCCTTACAAGCAACCACTCTGACTCACCTAGGAGAACAGAAGGGTTGCAGTACAGAATAGGAAAAAAAAACACAATCACCTGGGATAGAAAAATAGCGACCCGACCAAACAGCTGATTAAACAAATTCCCCACTACAACCTAGGCCTAGTTCTTGAAGCTTACGGGCTCCAGCAAGTTCCCAAAGCCTCAGCATAAACTTTTGCTCCTCCAGATGATAACCAAAGAGTTTGGACTTTGCATAAACATCTTACTTTTTCCCAAAGTTTGTTCCTTAGTGCTGGCTATGAGATTCTGTAACAATGAACATATAGCTTAAAAATGCAAGACAGAACACTGCAAAAACCATCATCTGAGTACAATCTCTGACAGAGTAAGCAGTAGAGCAGGATGGCACTGCCTTGTGGTTTATGCAGCGATCTTTCAACAACAACAACAACAACAACAAAGCCTTTAAGTCCCAAACAAGTTGGGGTAGGCTAGAGTTGAAACCCAGCATTTCAGCCTAATGGAAGAATTAAAATGTTACAACACAAATAAAGAAAAACAATTAGAGGAGAGCTGACTGCAGAGGGATGGGGGAAAGTTCTAGCCACATTTTCCAAAGAACAGCAGAGATACGCCATATGCACAGTTTCAAAATTTAGACTCTAGAAGGAGGGCTTGAACCTCCGACCTTTTATGCCGCGATCTTTGTTGGGAATTTTTTCGGTTGTTATTGTTGTTATTTCCTTGTGTGTGTGTGTGTGTGTGTTTACCAAGCTCTAACTACGTATTACATGTTTTTGCCGACAGGTTTAACGACTGAAGAGATACAACAATGCTTTTGGAGAGGTACCCATTTTATCTCCTTACTTTTATGATATATGCTTACAATGAACAAATCTAGAGTTGAGTCCTACATATATACTATTGCTTGCAAGAATCCTGGTATCAACACCATTTTCTATGAGAATTGTATTACTATTGAACATCTGGCATCATAGGAGCACTAATAACGTTATTAAGTCATCAAGTCAAGTCCCCACTAACATCTGGCACCATTTTTTTCAAATATAAAGATACACAGCTCTCCTGTGTGTTTGATAAACAAACTACTGGCCCAACTGTTTGACTTGGTAGACTAGTGCATTTAGTTTTAACAAGTTGTGATTAGGCAGCAGGCCTATTAGTATGGTGGCGATCTTAATGCATATAAGATCACACACTCTTGCATCTAGTTGACCGCTCCCATGGCCCTAACTTCAGACAACAATCACCATTGTTTTTTCAGTGTCTTAACATGGAACTATGGAAGGTTTGGTTGTTTTATTTGTTTATTCATCTTTTCTCCTTCAGTCATATCAAGCATCAATTGTTAACTATTTCCTTTGTGGCACAATCATTGCTAACAATTGCTTTATTCTTGACGTGTATAAAACCTACTGATGGTAGTTATTTTCATATTCGACTTATTTATTCATTTTCTCAATTCATTTGTTTGATTTGTTGCATGAGTTCGGAAAGACTGAGAGTTTGGTCAAAATAAATAATAATAAGAACCCAATATCATTCAGTAACATCCTCTTTGACCTCTACCCATTGCTGTCTTATTTTGTGGGGACACTAATGGCCACAACAGCTCGAATTGTATGGCGTCTTTGGAGCTAGCGGGGAAAGGTAAGGGGTAAAAGTAAGAAGAGGAGTGAATGGCTGACCTCCATTCGTGGAGGTTGGAAGCTAAGAGCATCTCCACCAGTTGCCCAATAATCTATCCCCAATATATATGTATTGGGGTAGCCCAATAATATTTTTGTGAATATCGGGGGAGTTGCTACTGCAGTACCCAATGTATTTCCCCCAATTACCATATGAAAGGTGGGTCCCACAGGTGTGTAGTAGAAAAGTTGGTTGAAAATGGTAGTTTGGGTGGTCCCCATGCTATTGGGGGAGATACAACTCTCCCTTTATTTTAGGGGAGATGAGAGAAATATCGATGGCCACCAAAAAAAGGGAGAAGTATTGGAGAACTGCTAGAGTAAGAAAAAACATAGTTATCCTTATCCCCAATATGACAATTTCATGGAGATAGGGGGAGGTATTGGGGTACTGGAGATGCTCTGAATATGTAGATGAATTTGTCATTAGGAGTGGCAGGATGGTGGCTGCTTCCTGGGGGGGGGGCCGCTATTGTGTAGGAAACAACTGGTTGCATATGGGACCCACAGATAGTGCAACTACCTTTACTTTTTTTGGTTAAGGGAATAACTGAATCAATGAATGTTCTACTGCTCAGCTGAACTCTCCCCTAGTAAAATGCGTCGGTTTACATTAATTTTGGTCTACTCCCAAATAAATCTGGGATGCTTATTGTGTTTTCCATTTTTTTAGTGCTGGTATCTCTTTGTCAATGTAAAACTATGAAAATATTATAATATATGACAAAGAAATATGCAAAAAAAAAAGAATATGGTAGTTTCGGGTTCTTTTTTTTACTTCGGTTGTTCTAGGAGCACAATGATTGTTACTCTAGCAAACACTTTGTCTGCGTCTTGCAGTTTCAACTGAGTTAAGATTTCCATGCTCAGTTTGAGAAACCATACACTCTGTACAATTGCATTCATGATTCATGCATATAGTGTATTCTATCTTTTGTGTAAAACTAGCAGGTCCTAGAGCAATTGTGCAAGCTTAATGTTTAGCAACTACAAACTTTGTTTTATCAGCTATAACTTGCTTACACGTAGTTGCTTTCTGCCGTGAAATTTCAGGATTTGTTTGTGTGAGGGGCTTTGATAGGACAGTGAGGGCACCAAGGCCCCTTTATGCAAGGTTGCATTTTCCTGCCAGCAAGGTTGTTAGAGGCAAAAAGCCTGGAGCAGCAAGAGAGAAAGAATAATAGTACATTGAAGAAATATAGAGGAGCTAACCAGAGGATGGATAGCCCGAAATGAGATGCTGACCCAATAAGTCGCCAAATCACCTCCAAGTTCTAACCCAGTGACTTGCATCTGTAGTGAATGGCAATACCTTGAAGACCTGTGATGGAGGTGTTTTGAGGTGACATGACCTGTTAAATTAAATTCCATCTTTGGTAACAGCCTAGCTGTTCTTGTTGAGTTCATATTCTTTATTCTGAAATTCAATATAGCAAATGAAAAGAAAACATAGTGCATAGTCTAGCTGTTCTAATTGTACCTCTGTGAGTGGAATCAGTTGTTGTACAACAGGAAGATGGACCTATCTGTAAAATGGTCATACATGTTCTTTGATCATAGTATAAACAATGTAAGCCTCATCAGCCGTTATTTGATTGTTTCAAAACAAAGGAAAAGCCTTTTCAATTCATGCTGTTTATAGACTATTTTCTTTTCCCCTTTTATTTTGAAATGGAAAACTGCCGTCTTTTTTTTTTTCCTTGTGGGGATCTGACAGTGACTATCAAAATAATGTGGAACCATTTCTTTCTTTTCTTTTTTAGACTCATGCTTGTGAAGGGCTGGTAGGAGGAAAATTGTACTTGTGGATGAAATTCTCTTAGCATCCCCAAAATGTGATCAGGTTTGCAATGAAGAGGAGTTGAGGTATTTCCCAAGGACTAAGTTTGAAATGAACGAGGTTGAACTGAATATAACTATGCTCGACATGGCATTGACAACTTACATTGTCCTAATGATTTGGAACCTTGTTCCTTGACGACGTAGTTTAAACGTTTCCAAGTTTCCATGAAAGGGAATCTGACGTCCCGTCCCCTCTCTAGAATAGACGGAAACAGATAGAAATTTATATTACTTTTTATTTATTAAATTCTACGAGAAGCATGAACATGAATAAAACGAAAACTATATTCGTCCAGTATGACCCTCCGTAACTTACATTGCTTAAAATTCATGTGCCTACCGTTCTATATTACATCACCATAGCACGGGTAGCTAAAACAAAATTATTGCTTAATGGAAAATCAACAGCTACACTGAACTTTCGATCTAGTGGAGGTTAGAATTTTATTAATTGATGGAACACAAATTTGTAGCAGTTAAATACGCACCTCCCCCACTCGATAATTTCACAGCTCAACTTATTATAAGTTTACAACATTGTTCATGCCATATAATTACACATTTCTACTTATAATGCTAATAAACGTTATACATTTCTATATTACTAGTCACTGTTGAAAATATATTTGATGTGATATACTAAATAGCTTAGACACGAAGTCTTTCTGCCCGGTTGTTGACGCCGAATTGGGTCGCACGCTAACGAGGGCTATCACGCCTGAGGTCGCACACAACCTTGATCACAGCAAGAACGTGATAAAACCGATCGACAAGCTAGTAAGACCGATGTTGAGCCCATTCTTTGCCTGGTAGACTTCAGAACACCTCTCGGGAAGACCCGTCGGGGAGGAGAAAGTGGAGGTTATCCTAGGGATGGCAAGGCCACCTAAAATGCCATCAAATCTCGCTGGGAGACGTGACGAACAACAAGGTAGAGAGAGTTAGGGCAAAAGGGCATGTTCTGTGTTTTTTGTCAATTGAAAGTTTGAATACTCAAACGGACATGGTTCTCTCGTTTATATAGAAGGGTGGTCTTATCCTAGTAGAAAATAAGTCCAAAACGCGTTCTCCACATCAAAATAGATGCAGAACCAATTTGGAAACCAAGTCGGTTTGGAAAAGCTAGGAAAACCGGCCTGGCCATTTTTCTCGGGCCTGGACACTAGGGCCGGCTAGGCAAAAATAGAGAAACTGGCCTAGCCGGTTTTGGTATCAGCCTGGCCGGTTTGGGCAGTGCAGGAGCCATCTTCCCTCTTTCTTTGCTTGTGCTTTGATGGTAGCTGCACCAAATATTTTCCAATAACTCGTTGATGCAAGGAACTTGTTAGCATTGCCCAATTTCCACGGTATATAATTATCACACTTTTGCATGTCAACATATGCCCCCATGTTGTTAGGTGAATTTTGTATGAAGTTGAAAACATAAAAGCACTAAATAGCAATGATGTCCAACTCATCGGCTACCAAGCATCTAAGGGTGATGTACACATCGTCCATATTTGTTCTAAGGGTGATACATGTATCGACCATTGTTTAGAGAGCACTCTAGACTTCTTGCCAAACACTTGGAATATCCATTTTCAAGTACCTTCCGTTAATTGTCTTTTGGAGACTATCACCTTGCAACGTCTCCAATAGATATGAATTAACAAATATCACTTTGATCACTCTATAAGGACCTTCCCAACTTGGTGACCACTTGTCAAACTTGTTGCTCTTCGTCCCAAGAGGTAGTATGGTTTTACACACTAAATCCCCAACTCGGAATGACTTGCTTTTAACTCTTTTGTTATAGGCTCGGGCAACTTGAACTTTGCCTTCCTCAATATCCTTTAGAGCCTTTATTCTCTTGTCAGTCACCTCATCGACATTATCCATCATTAAATCATGATACAAAACAACAGAAAGATCATTTTGTTTAGCAAGCCTATATGCATCCAAATTCACCTCGATGGGTAACACAACTTCTTGCCCATATACCAACTCAAAAGGAGTAACCTTTGTAGCACCATGTCTAGATATGCGATGTGCCATAGAACTTTAGATAAAACCTCATGCCACCTCCTTGGATTGTCCTCAGTTTTCTTCTTAATGAGCTTGATCAAAGTCTGCTAGACTTGGCTTGGCCATTACCTTGAGCATAGTATGAAGATGAATTGAGCAACTTGATTTTATATAATTTGGCATAATCCCGTACCTCCTTTGATAAATATGATGCTCCTTGACCCGTAGTCAGTGTTTGGGGGATGACAAATCTATATATTATATGCTCAGTAATGAGCTCAATTACCTCTTTGTGTGTCATATCTTCAAAGGAACCGCCTTAGTCCACTTGGTGAAGTAATCCATAGCAACCAAGACAAAACGTTGTCCCTTTGATGATGGGGAATGAATTTGACCAATGAAGTCTAGCCCCCAACCACGAAAAGGCCATGGCTTGATAATAGGATGTAACATTGCAACAGGCACCACCTGTATATTACCTAACCGTTGGCACTCCTCACAACCTTTGTAGTGATGAAAAAATCGATCATCATGGTAGGCCAATAGAAACTAGCTCTATGTAATAATCACTTTATCTTTAGGGCCTATTGATGTGTACCACAAATACCTTCATGGACTTCTCCCATAGCCACTCTTGCTTGATCAGATCTCAAACACTTCAGTAACAAGTCTTCGGCAAGTCTTCAGTATAGCTCATCATTGTTGTACAAAATAAAATTGAATGCACTTCGCTGAACACTTTTATCAACTTTGATGCTTAGATCACGTAGATACTTCAAAATGGGAGTCCTCCGATCATCCAAATTGCCTCTAACATCACTGCAGTACAAAACAAGCTGATTTGGGGCTTCACTGGACAAGAACTGACATGGCTGGTTCTACTGACCCTGCACACACAAAAACACCGGTCTAGCCAGTTCTGGCAGATCAGAACCGCCGTGATTGTTTCACATTGGCTTTCCTTTGATATAAAAATTATGCCCACTGACATCGAAGCCAGATGATTGTTGAGACAACATGTTAGCCTTATAATTCTCAGGCATTGAAATATGCCGAATTTGAAATTCGTCAAAAGAAGCGATAATATCAAGGCACATATCAAGATACATATTGAATGATCCCTCTAAATATCAAGGCACATATCGAGGATGCTTGGAGCCCCCTATATATACCTCCCTGTACCCCCTCCTATAGAGAGCATCATGAGTTCTGAGAATCCAGAAACCCTAATTCATATTCTCACCAGGATCAGAACTAGCAATCAAGAGAAGATTAGTCCTTCAAGTTAGGATCTAGTCTTGTATTAGAAATAGAGAGATAGAGTGTCAGTGAAGAGTTTAAGGAAGTGCCGGCTTGTCGGTGCTCTCTCTACGGCTTGTACCCTGATGAAATCAAGTTCTAATTGAGCTTGCTTCTGAGATTTCTCTAGTAATCAACTTCTGATTCAAGTAAGTATCTTATTTATATTGTTCATCAGGTTTGTGACTCTTTTGAGTACTTTAATCCTTGTTGCCCTTGGGTTAGAGTAGTATTCATAGTGTAATCCTAGTGCTTAGACTCAGTTACTCGTGGATGTACCCTATATTTTGGATCGGTGGTCGATCGTGAGGGTGACTCTTATAGCCTCATTGAGTCCTTTGTAGACCATCTCCTATTTGTAGGCCGAGCAGGACCTAGTTACTATAGGAAACATACTCCGCCTGTGTTTTCCTTAGTAATATACCTAGATTAAATAGTAAAAGGCATAGCTTACCGAAGTTAGAACTAGAAGACCTTAGTTATCTCCTCTATACTACTGTTCTCTTAGGTCATGTTGCTACTCCGGGTTAAGTTAGACTTAGTTATTCTCACACACGTTTCCTTGAGTTTGATATTCTAGAATACTTTCCGGTGAAGTGCTACATCGGTATCTGTGCACTTGCGGATTTATCTGTGTGTGTTTAAAATATACCAACAAGCATTTCTGGCGCTGTTACTGGGGATGTGGTTGCTGAGTTAACTTCAAACCTAGCTTAACCTTATATCTTTTATCTTTTTATTCTTTTATTCTTTTATTTTCACTATGGATTTGGAATCCACTCCTATCCACCAATACACTGCACCTATGAGCGCATGCCTAGAGCCACCAAAATCCTCAAAGCCTATCCTAACACCTGGCTATGAGCTACGCCTGTGTTTAATTAACATGGTCCGGGAACAATCCTTTTCAGGCAAAGATGATGAAAACTCATACTTCCACCTATGTGAGTTTGAGTTGACCTACGCATGCTTGTGGGCATGCCAGATGAAACTTTACGATGGAAGCTTTTTCCTTTCTCTTTGAAGAGAAGAGCTAAACAATGGTATAAGCAAACCATAGGAAGTAGACAAGGAGATTGGGAAGCATTATGCTCTAGCTTTTGCTTGAATTTCTTTCCCATCTCTAGAGTAGTCAGCCTTCGTTCAGAGGTTCTATCTTTTAAACAAAGAGAAAAAGAAACTCTTGTCACGTCATGGGAACGATTTAATGATCTTATTAATACTGGCCCTGACCTTGCCATTCAAGACCCCATTCTTCTTCAACACTTTTATATGGGTCTTAATAGGGAAACTTCATAGTTTCTTGACGTAGCTTTAGGAGGCTCGTTCTTGTATGTCTCTGCCAATTAGGGGAGAAGCATTCTAAATAAAGTTTTAGAGAACACCCCTGAAGAAGTGGAAGAGAAGCCGCTAGAGGAGGAATCCCAGATCGCTGAACCAGAATCTTTGCCAAACCCATCACATACTTCAGCTATCCCAAATCTTGAACCACCGAAAAAGGAGAAAACTCTAATTTTGGATTTTATACTTGAATTCGAGGATAAACTTTTTGCCGAATATGGAAACACTTTGAATTATCATACTATGAGGAAGCCCTAGAAGTCTAGGAAATCATCACCCCATGATGAAATCTTAGACCCTTCTGAGGAAGCTTTCCTTAAAAAGACTACGAAAGAGCTAGTGTCCATTATAAGTAATGAATGGTTAGAAGAATCAGTGCTTTCCTCTTATGCGATTCATCTAGAGTCACCTTCTATTTCTATTTGTTGTCAAATTAATAAAGCTCCTTTTGATGCTCTTTATAATACAGTTGTGGGTGTTAATATCATGTCTGCATCTTTTGCTCACGATTTATTAAAAGACATGCCATTAACCCCAACAACAAAGTTGTTGAAAAGTCTTTCAAGACACATTCTCCCAAGTTTAGGGATACTTTATGTCCTCCCTATCTAGGTAAAAGGAACCATGGTTCATTTGAGCTTTTATATCTTTGATATCATGGAGTTTGACCTGTTGATAGGACAACCAATTGAAAGACTTATTCAAGAAGGACAAATAGGGAATTTGAAAATAAGCCTTGGGAAGAACTTTAAACTTTCCTTACCTATCACTCATTCTCTAAATACTGAGACCGAGCCAAGTCCCGAGCAAGACCCAATGGAAGAGGTTAAGGTCGCATCTCTTGATAATTCGATTAAACCCAACCTTGAAGATGATGCCCAGTTCTTCATCGAAGAAGACAAAAGTTCCATAGAACCAAAACCCCTAGATGAATTAAAGGAACCACCTAGCCCTTCATTGAGCTTAAACCCCTGCCTTCTGGTCTTAGATATGCTTTTCTCAATAATGATAAGGATTCTCTTGTGATCATAAGTGATAAACTTTCTCAGGAAGAAACCCTCTGCTTGCTAACTGTCTTAGAAAGTATCGCTCTGCTTTTGGCTACTCGCTCCAAGATCTTAAGGGAATTAGCCCTGCTCTTTGCAGACATCGCATCCCTATAGACCCTGATTCTATACCTTCTAGGGAGCCACTGCGTAGGCTTAACAATGCGATGAGAGAAGTTGTTAAGAAAGAAGTTCTAAAATTGCTGCATGCTGGGATCATCTATCCCGTCCAAAATAGTGAGTGGGTTAGCCATATTCAAGCTATGCCTAAAAAGGGAGACATGACTATTGTTAAAAATAAAAAGAATGAATTAATCCCATAAAGAACCATCACGGGGTGGTGGATGTGCATTGATTACCGAAAACTTAATAAGACAACAAAGAAAGATCATTTTCCATTGCCCTTCATTGATGAAATATTGGAGCGACTGGCAAATCACTCTTTCTTCTATTTTCTAGATGGATATTCAAGTTATCACTAGATACCAATCCATCTTGATGACCAAAGCAAAACCACCTTTACATGTCCATATGGAACTTATGCTTATCGTAGAATGTCTTTTGGACTATGTAATGCTCTAGCTTCTTTTTAAAGATGCATGATGTCTATATTTTCTGATATGATTGAAGAAATCATGGAAGTTCTCATGGATAATTTGTCTATTTATGGAAAAGCTTTTGACGATTGTCTTGAAAATTTAGTCAAGGTTTTGTAAAGATATGAAGAAAAGCACTTAGTCCTTAATTGAGAAAAATATCATTTCATGGTTGAAGAAGGCATAGTGCTTGGACACTTGGTGTCCAAACGAGGGATTGAGGTAGATAGAGCTAAAATTGAAGTAATTGAACAATTACCTCCACCCATAAATATCAGAGGGATCCACGGTTTTCTTGGTCATGTGGGCTTTTATCGCTGTTTCATAAAAGATTTTTTCACATATTGCTAGACCACTTACAAATCTTTTGGCCAAGGATGTTCCCTTTGAATTTGATGATGCATGCTTAAAATCCTTTGAAATTCTTGAGAAAGCACTCATCTCTGCACCAATCATTCAACACCCAGATTGGTCGCTACCTTTTGAAATTATGTGTGATGCAAGTGATTATGCTGTGGGGGCAGTTTTGGGTCCAACAAAATATAAGAAGGATCATGCAATTGCCTATGCTAGTAAAACTCTAACAAGACCTCAACTTAATTATGCAACAACTAAAAAAGAACTCCTGACTGTAGTTTTTGCTATTAACAAGTTTAGATCTTACTTAGTAGGAGCTAAGGTGATTGTTTACACTGATCGTGCTGCCTTGAAATAACTGCTCACTAAGAAAGATGTTAAACCTTGACTTATAAAATGGATTTTGTTACTCCAAGAATTTGACTTGGAAATAAAAGATAAGAAGGAAATTTTGTTGCCGATCAATTTTCTAGCATGCAATTTGAGAATCCACAAGGATTACCCATCAATGATTCTTTGTGGGATGACATGCTCTTCAAGATCACGAACTTGAAGAAATAATATTTCCATGTTTGATGTTCAAAGAATGGTGATCAGTGATGGAGGCATTCACTTCATTAACAAGAACTTTTGCAAGTACCTGTCAAAGCATGGGATCCATCACAACATCACAACTCCATATCACCCTCAGACAAGTGGCCAAGCAGAAACATCGAACAAACAAATCAAGAATATTCTGCAAAAGATGGTCAACGAGATGGGGATTGAATGGAAGGATAGTGTCGGTGCAGAATGTGACCAACTAGTAAATATTTGTAGTTTTGCCGTACGTTGTGATCGGAGGTGGCCTAGCACTCAATGACACAGGGTTTATACTAATTTAGGCAACGTGCCCTACGTCCAGTTTGGGTCGGTTGGTGACTTTATTGCTGAGCCTAGGTGCTCAAAGTTTACAGTGGGGTTACAAACGAGAAGGAGAAAGATGGGGTATAGAAGAGGTCTGATCGGCTCCGGTCAGAAGGGCCAAGAGCGACAGGAGCTACGCTATGAGCTAAGTGTTCAAGCGCGTGCTTGGGGTATGAACCCGGCGGTTCTGTGGTTGTGAGCTGATAAACTTGATCGATGATGGTTTTTACTTGAAAGGACTAAAAGGAGACCCCTTTGTTGGAGGGAGTGCATCCCTTTTTATAGACAAAAGGGATGGCTTTACAAGTGAGAGGGTGAGGGTACGCATGCTATTGGGCTTTGTCGCCCATGTCGATGGGTACAAGATAATGGTAGGCGCCTACAACACTGTTGATGTCACTGTAGAATGTCAGATGCATGTGGGAGGTCGTGTTGCCTTCTTCGGGAATGGTAGATGTCGGTACCTGCAAAATACTGTTGATGCCGTATGGGAGTTAACAACGCCCACAACACTGTAGAGGTAAATGTCGGCGCCTACAATACTATTTGTATTAGGGCGGTTGCAGAGCACTGTTCCCACAGGTGCTCAGGGTATGGTCCCTGGTAGCGTGGTTTGACTTGTGCGCCCTTGGCTTGCTTTCTCCGTTTGTCCCCCGGTTACTTCTGAGCGGGCGTCCCCGGTCGGACGGCTCTAGTCGGCCTTGGGCGCGCCAGTCGGAGAAGAGCGGTGAGCAGGGTTTCTGTGAACTCCACTCGGAGAGGCGGGGTCGGAGTCGAAAGTAGCACTTTGGGCTAGGCCTTCCGATCGGAGATGCTGTCCGAAGGCGGCTAGAGTTCGAAGCGAGCGCTCTGGTCGGAGAGGTGGGCCAAAGTAGTCGACGAGCGGGCGCTGTTCCTTTTCAGCCAAACCTTCTGGTTGGTGGCTGGATCGCCCTTTCGGCCTGTTGCTCTAGACCCTTGGGCTGGCCCATGAGCTACGTGCTATCTGTTTGGGCCGAGCCTTGGCGTGGAAGCCGGTCCCCGATGGACCCTAGGTTTATGAACCCGACAGATAGACTACCTGATGCATTGTGGGCCTACTGCACGGCCTATAAAACACATCTTGGAATGTCACCATATCAACTTGTTTATGGGAAGACTAGTCATCTACCCGTTGAGCTAGAATTCAAGGCTCACTGGGCCATCAAACGATGGAACATGGACTTGGACGCTATAGGAACCAAGAGAAAGATGCAACTCTCTGAGCTTGATGAATGGCATGAAAAAGCTTATCACAACGCCAAAATATACAAGGAGAGAATGAAGAGATGGCACGACAAGAGGATCAAGAAGAAGGAATTCACTCCAGGAGATAAGGTATTACTTTTTAATTCTAGGGTGAAGCTATTCAAGCATGAAAAACTTTGGAGTAAATGGGAAGGACCATTCAAAGTCATAAGCACTTCGTGACATGGAGCGCTAACACTTCAAAATAATGAAGGTACGTTATTCAAGGTAAATGATTACTGTCTCAAGATCTTTCTAGAACCTAAAAAAACCCTTGAGGATTTGGATGAAATAGATTTCATTATTTTACCATAGAATTTCATCTCTGCCCTCCTCTTTATGTTTTGTAACGAGAAAATAGACTTTTCGGGATTAGATAAGTGATAGAAGTCATAGTGCGAAAGATGACCGTGAGGTGACCTACTATAGGGGCTGCCCGGCCCACCTGTCTGTCTCCCTGCCTCTGCTCCATTGGCTCGCGAACCTTCCATCATTATCTCATAGAATTCTCCAGATTTTTGAGCCATTTGATCATCCCTCGTTTTGAGACCCCTAATGGATAGATCTTGACCCCTACTGCCTGTTTCTTCCCCCTATATAAAGAAGCCCTGCTAGCCTCCATAGCCATCCCAACAAGCCTCTCATCTCCAGCAGCAACAAAGCTTCCAGTCAATAGAGTTGTTGGCTCAATTATTGGGCTAACTGCGCATCGACCGGACGCACAGGTCGTGTTGCACCGGACGCACCGGTCGTGCATACCGGACACGTCCGGTAGGGCAACCGGACGCGTCCAGTCGCTACCTGACTGCCACATGTCCAATTTCAAATGAAGTAGCCATTGCTGCCACGAGTCCCATGTGACCGAACGTGCTGTTTAGAAATGACGGACGCTGAGCCACAGCGTCCGGTCTAGTCCAGAGAGCACCCAGGGCCAACCGGACGCGCTGTTTAGAAATGACTGGACATTGAGCTGCAACGTCTAGTCAAGTCCAGAGAGCACCTAGGGCTGACCGAACGTGTCCGGTCACTCTGAACCGGACGTAGGAGACTCAGCGTTCGGTCGAGTCCAGAGAGCTCCCAGAGCCGCTCTGGGCCGACCGGACACATCCGGTCACACCGAACCGGACGCTCTCAGCATATGATCAATTATTACGCTGAACACCGACACTCGCTGATTCACACCGGACGCATCTAGTGTGGCGACCGGATGCGTCCGGTCCCTCTCTTCATTTCAGTACCGAGCCACATACTGGACGCGTCCGGTCACTCTATGACCAGCGCGAGTAACTCCTTTTCAACTCTATCTTCTTCACCCTTGCTCAAATGTGCCAACCACCAAGTGTATCACCTTGTGCACATGTGTTAGCGTATTTTCACAAACATTTTCAAGGGTGTTAGCACTCCACTAGATCCTAAATGCATATGCAATGAGTTAGAGAATCTAGTGGCACTTTGATAACCGCATTTTGATATGAGTTTCACCCCTCTTAATAGTATGGCTATCGAACCTAAATATGATCACACTCACTAAGTATCTTGATCACCAAAACAAAATGGCTCTTACCACTTATGCCTTTGCCTTGAGCCTTTTGTTTTCCTTTATCCTTTTCTAAGTCCAAACATGTGATCATCATCATGGCATCACCGTCATCATGTTATGATCTTCATTTGTTTCACCACTTGGAATGTGCCACCTATCTCATAATCACTTTGATAAACTAGGTTAGCACTTAGGGTTTCATCAATTCACCAAAATCAAACTAGAGCTTTCAGTCGGCCAGTAGAAGCCGTGTCTAAAAGCCTTCCCCATGAGGGCGCACGGCGTCGCGTGGTGGGTGCAGATGCCACCATGGATGTCGAGGAGTAGTTCCCTCCCCTCCTTTAGGGTGACACACCACAGGAGCACCTCAGAGGTGCTCTGGCAATAGAACTATCCATGGAGGACTCGGTATCTCTTGTCCTACTGGACCAGCCTACGGGCGTTAGAGACGTTGTTGGTGAGGATCCCTCGCTCGAGGAAGTTAAGGAAGGGTGCCCTCTAGTCTTCTGATGTCCCGAGCGGCCGGATGGAAGCTTCGCCTGGCATGATCCTAAGGTCTTGGTGGACTAACTCTAGGCCCACAGGAGGGGCATTGGTGACCTGCCTCGAGTTTGCCTCAGGGGCCTCGATAGGCGGGCCACCGTCTGCCCTGATGGGAGCATCTAGCTCTTGTCTTCTGCATGTCGTGGGGCACACCAGTGGGTCAGGAAGGGCACCAGCCAGCGGGTTGGTGTTGCGCTAGCTATGTGTGGTGACCATGAGCACGCACTCCTAGGGTGATGGTGCTCCTTTGGTGGCACAGGTGGAGGTTGAGGTGGCACCGGCCAGGGCTGGCGCCTTGCCCTCCTCGAGGCGGATCAAGGGGGCGTCGAGGACGTTGAGGAAGACTCTAGAAGTGGGGCTTTCGAGAGGATGCCAATCTCGCCAAGGAGTTGGCCTCCTCATTGTCCCACTAGAGGACGTGATGGACCTCGATGCCGTCAAACTTGTCTTCCAGCTTCTGGACCTCCACGCAGTAGGCATCCATCTTCACGTCATAGCAAGTCGACTCCTCCATGACTTGGTTGATAACTAGTTCAGAGTCTCCTCATACGAAGAGCCACCGAGTACTGAGCTCGATGGCCGCTCAGATACCATGGAGGAGCGCCTCATACTCTCCAACGTTGTTAGTGGCCCGAAAATGGAGTTGAAGGGCGTACCTTAGCTTGTTGCTGCTGGGGGATATGAGGAGAACCCCCGCGCCTACTCCCTCAAGGGTAAGGGAGCCATCGAAGTACATGGTTCAATACTCCACCTTGATGGGGGTGGTCGAGGCCTACTCCTCGGTCCACTCTATGACGAAGTCAGCGAGGAGTTGGGATTTGATCGTGGTACAGGGGGTGTAGGTGATGTCAAGGCCCATGAGCTCGAGCCCCCACTTGGCAATGCGGTCGTTGGACTCTTAGTTGTTGATGATGTCCTCCATGCTACTAGAGGACACGACCACCATAGGGTGGGCGTCGAAGTAGTGCTAGAGCTTACGCTTGGCGATGAGCACGACATAGAGGAGCTTATGGATCTATCGGGTTCATAAACCTGGGGTCCCTTGAGGACCGGCTTCCCCGCAAAAGCTTGGCCCAAGCAGACAGCACGCAACTCGTGGGCCGGTCCAAATACCTGAGCGACAGGCTGGGGGAGTGATCCAATCTCTGATCGGAAGGCTAGACCATGGAGGAACAGCGCCCGTTCACCGACTCTGGCCCACCTCTCCGACCGGAGCGCACGCTTCGGTCTCCAGCCCACCTTCGGATGACCTCTGTGACCGGAAGGCCTAGCCAAAAGCACCGCTTCCAACTCCAACCCCGCGCTCTCCGATCGGGGGATACGCCAAGCACCTGCTCACTGTTCTTCTCCAACTGGCACAATTAGAACCGACTGGAACCAACCAACCAGGGACGCCGCTCGGAAAGGACCGGGGAATGAATGGAGAAAGCAAGGCAGGGCGTGCAAGTCAAACCACGATACCGAGACCATACCCTGTACACCTACAGAAACCATACTCTGCAGCTTCCCTGGCACAAACAGAGTTGTAGGCGCTGACATTTCCCACTATAGTGTTGTGGGCGCCATTAACTCCCATATGGTAAGGCACCCCCACATGCCTCTGAGCATCGACAGTGTTGTAGGCACCGGGATTTACCGTACCGAGTGAACGTGGTGAAACTTCTCACGTGCCTCTAGGCATCAACAATATTTGTAGGTACCGACATCTGCCATACCTGAAGAAGGCAACGCAACCTCCCACATGCATCTGACATTCTACAGTGACATCAACAGTGTTGTGGGCGCCTACCATTATCTTGTACCCACCGGCATGGGCAACAAAGTTCAGTAGCATACGTACCCTCACCCTCTCACTTGTAAAGCCATCCCCTTTATCTATAAAAGGGGATGCGCTCCCTCCAACATAACTCAGTCCTTTTAGATTCATTAGATCGACCAAGTTCACTAGTCCACAACCGTAGAACCGCCAGGTTCAAACCTCAAGCACATGCTTGAACACTTAGCTCATAGCGGAGCTCCTGTCGCTCTTGGCCCTTTTGACCGGAGTCTGACCGGACCTCTCGTACATCTCATCTTTCTCCTTCTCATTTGTAACCCCACTGCAAACTTCGAGCACCTGGGCTCAGAAATAAAGTCACCGACCAACTCAAACTGGACATAGGGAACATTGCCTGAACCAGTATAAACCCTGTGTCATTGAGTGCTAGGCCACCTCCGATCACAACGTACGGCAAAACTACAAATATTTACGTGTTGGTCACTTTCTGCACCGACAGTTGGCACTGTCCGTGGGCAAGATGCTGTACATTCAACACTTTTTGGTCATCTGATGGCCCACTTTTCCGCCACCTTCGCCATGGCAGGCTCTGGCGACACAATTCGCTCCAGCTCATTGGAGTTTCCTACGCTCACACCTGTTGGGACGCGGGTTCTAGCCATCTTCGAGCCATCCTAGGCCTTCCTCCTCGGAAGATTGGACTTCATTGCTGTGACAGAACCGCCCAATTTATACAAGATCAAGTACGGTTGAACCCGCCAACACGTTGACACACCCATACTTTCACTCATATAAACCCGGTAGTCCGCCGAGTGTCCCAAAAGACCTCGGTAAATCAACATCACAACCAAGATCGCGTGATTAAGCAAATACACATCACATACATCGAGTTGCAGCGGAAATAATATTACAAAGGGGTTAACAAATAATAGTACAAGTTTGGGTTTCAAAACTGATTAGTGAAAACAACATAGCTTTCAAATGATTACATTATTATAAGTTCCAAATATATGGCTAGCATAGTGACATCATCCGACAAAAGCATATAGATGAGAAGTAAGTATAGAATCACCGAGCCCACCGGTGGTTAGCCACCATCATCAACAGGTCGAGAACATCACCTGCAACAAGGTGGGATAAACCCTGAGTACTCGAATCTACTCAGCCAGACTTACCCGTCGGAAACCAAAACAAATGACACCAAGGATCATGCAAGGCTTTCTTTAGTGGGCTAGCTGACTTGTTTGCGAAAAGCATAAGCTATCATGAAGAAACCATTTTAAATACTTTGCATCACCTTTATTATGACCTATCCATCTAGGTAAGCACCTGTACTATAGCAATCACTTGATTAACCAATAACCTCCAGTTACCAATTTAGATTTAGCATATCCCATACCATCCAAATAACCATCATTGTTCCATAATAATTACTACGATGCAGTAACTCGAGTCAAGTGCTTACTATCCAGGAGCGATGGCGATTCGAATCGATTCCTAACCAGCTGGTGATTTATTCCTTACACAAACCTCACTCACCCGCTAAAGTGAGATATTGATCACCGAGTCAACTATCCAGGAATCTCGAGTTTGCCAGGAACCACATGTACCCGGGGGCCGACCGACTGCACTTTGGTCTTATCATCTCGCCCCCATGTCCTACCACACCTGCTCCGGCACAGTGCGCTGCAGGCAATCTACTCGGCCCGAATAATCTCCCAGCTTCGCGGTCGGAAGGTACTTTATCCGGTCAGCTAAATGTAAGGCATGCGTTCAACATGACTCGAGGGCCAACAACGGTCGGTCCTTAATCAACACAGACGGAAACTAACAGCACCCCAGAACCCTGTCTGGTTGCCTCCAACTTTTTCGTCCGGTCTCCAATTATCCATCACACATGGTTACTTCCAGGATATCATTCTTTCCATAGCTAAATTCTTCCAGTAACCACCTATAATGTAGGTGATCGGATATCACCGATCGCTACCGGTCTAAGCAAGGCTAAGCAGTTATTCGATCCTGACCTAACAGGGTAAAAATGTAATAAGGTAGGCAAGGATAGTAATAAATGCATCAACGGTTTCAATCAACTCCTACAACTTAATGCAACAATATATAACTCCGATATAGAAAGAATTGCTTTTATAAATTAGGAGACTTATTAATGCTCCGGGGCTTGCCTGGGATCCGACACAAGTCAGTTCAGTTAGCTTGCACCGTCCTGGTGACATCTCAGGTCCTAGCATTCGCTTAGTCCTTCCATCTTCGGGATAGATCCTCCATACATCGTCTTCAGGTTCGGCTTCAACATCATGTTCTTCACGTGGTTCATCTAGCGCACCTAGATGAGATGCCAGATGCATGTGTATGAATGTGATGAATGGTAACACAAGATGCATCACATAAGCATACGAGACAAACAAGTTATTATGCAAGATATAGACACCAATAACTATTTAACTAACATCACACCACTAACTATAGAGAGCAAGCACATCAAGCATGGCACAAGTTTCCCAAGATCTCAGGTGCTCTAACTCAGTCATCATTCAAGACATAAGTCACACTTAACAATATACAAGCAAACACTATAATTGGAATATGCCAATTTCTGGACATGCAAACAGCAGCTACATGATTTAGCTATAACTGGAGTTACGCAAATCCAAATTACTTGCAAGAAGACATTATGGAAAGCTTATGAAATTTTCTACAATTCATCTTTAATCATCTTAGCATGATTGTCAAGTTAACTAAGTCAAATATATCCATTTACAGAAACTGGTCCACAATTGACAGAAAACAGCCATTTCTGAAACCCAACTTTAAACAGCTATAACTCTTAAACTACTTGGACAAATGACACCAAATTTTAATAGAAGCTAGATACATGAATTATCTACAACTTTTGTATAAACAAGTTTCACAACAAAGCACATTATCATGAAGAACTTTGCTAAGTTCCCAGATCTGTCCATAAACCACATCGGCAAGAAAATAATTATTAACTTATGTTGCAAATACATAATTGGGCAAAACCAACTTTACGAACATTTCACACATGACTAAAGAACACCAGAAAACCTAGTGTCCATGACCAAATAAATTCTTTTAATGCATTTCTTAATTTATTTTAGATAACAAGGTGATTTAATGAACATATACCAAAAGTGCACAATAACTTCTACAAAAATTACAGTGGCTCACATATCCTCTCAATAGTCTACTGTACAAATTTCACTCCATTTGAATATGTATAGCAACCTCTATGAAAAAGACAAGTTGCTAAAGCAAGAAATCATGTGAGAGCAAGATAAACCAATAACTCACTCATACTTCATCCAATACTCATGAAATTTTTACCACACAGCAACTATCACATGAGTAGCATGCCACAAAAATTTCACTTCATTTGGAGCCCTAGATCTACAGTTATGAAAAATAACAAATTCAACTAGCATTACAACCTTACTGCACAATTCTATTTTTACCGCAAAATATTTAAACTAAAACATGCCATATTATAGATCCACTGCATAGACAATTTCACAAGGATTCCAAAAAGTCCTCATTTACTATTTTACGAATTTTCTACGATTTACTATGAATTTCCAAAGTTCCTGCAAAATAATTACAAACCAGTCCTTATGGCACTATTCACATGAGTCACAGGTTATGCAGTTAGGCCCTCCCCTTTACTCGAATTCTTGCGCGACGTCCCTGGTCGGAAAAACAGAGCAGAGGATGGCCGGAGCTTGCTGTTGCGGCCGGAGAAGGTACATCGTTGGCGGGGGAGTGGCGGCGCAGCACATGGGGGACCGAGCGCACTGGTGCAGGACTTAGTCACGGGCCGCGGCGACCTGCAGTGGCCCAGCCACGCACGAGCGAGCGGCCGCGATGGCAAAGCGCGCCGGTGGCGGCCCAAAGGCGGTAGCAGCAGGCTGCTACGGGCCAGGAGGAGCGACGCGCGATGGCGAAGGTGGTGGCACACGCGGAAGCACGCGAGGGAACACAGGGCGGTGGGGACGCGGCGGCGGCAAGCTCGGCCAGCCGGCCAAGGCGGACGCGCGTCCCGGCGCGGAGCAGAGCGAGGAAGAGCAAGTGAGGGAGAGCGCTGGGGAGTGGGAGCTCGGCGTCCACCTCTATACCGCGCAGGGGAGGCAGGGCGCGTGGCAGAGGAGGCAGGGCACGCGGCAAGGAAGCTCGGCAATGGTGGCCACGTCCACGGACACGCGGCGTCCTTGAGGCCTTCTACCGAGCACGTGGCGGGCGACGGTATGACCGACGTGGGGAGCCAATTTGGGCCGCTTTCGGGCTGAATCAGACCTTGGGCCAAAAACGAAGTTTGATCACCTCGGCCTGCTCTAAATTTTTCATTAAGGCACTCTAGTCATTTGAACAACATAACAGTGGGTAATTAATCTCCAAAGTGGCATTGTCAATGCATTGATGGCAATTAGCAAACTCCAAAATTGAGGGTCATAAAAAGGTCCAACGAGTGCCATCCTTTTGCATGGTCTTCTTCTCGATGTATGCTCCAACTTTTATTTTGGGGTCAAGTCAAGTTGCGTAACGAATTTCGGAGAACGCGAGACGTCAATGCCGATGTCGATGAATTTCAGACTTAGAATATTTCTAAGTGCTGAAATCAGCAGCAGGTTCCAACTTCGAGCCTCTGTTTGACTTATTTCCAAGTTGATCTAGCTCTTGGTCCAAAAACAAAGTTTGTTCTACATGATATGTACTACAACTTTCATTTAAGGTCCAACCTCAAAACTGGTATAGAACCTACTGTTCTACTTTGACCAAAGTAGGATCACGATGAAGCTTAAATTATCCTTTTTGATCCATTGGAGCATTTTCTTGGCATTTGCCCAACATGAACCTTTCATGACTTTTGTTGTAGAGTTCATCTAGAGTCATTTTGGCAAGGTTGCAAGGTTTGGTTGACATCTCATGTTCTCATTCACTTAATAGTGCAATTCAAGCACTTAGTAAAATCATTCCAACAAGGATATAACTTATCATTTCATGTGACTTTTTGATTCCAAACTTCATGAAACTTTTCGAGTGTCCAATATAGATGGGTATTGATGTGAGACACATGAAGATATCCCAATCACACCACCCAACCATATATCTTGAAAAGGGGTCTATAGGCGAGCAAAGGTGCAATATCCAAGTTTAGGTTGGGGCTCGTTTCTATAGGTTTGACCTTGACATCTTCATCATCACTTAATATACCATGTTTTAGCTCAAACCCATTGCTTAACTAGTGGCAAACACCTGGGGTGTTACAGCCCTCCCTCCTTAAAAGAATCGCGTCCCGAGATTCAGGACGAAAGACTTTTATGGAAGAGAGACATGCTACCAGTTTCCAATATCAGCGATAGCTTTAGGCTACATAGCTTCAAGCATAAGAGAGGCTAATTTGGTCAAGACACTTTCTGATACTTGTCCTTCGTAGTAAGTTTTGTCTAAAGAATTTCCTTCGTTGGCCTTCATGAAGTATTGTTACTTTGGGAGGAATCCAAGATAGCAATGTCCTACGTACTTCGTCCTCGATGTACGAAGAGCGATACAAACATAGACTAAATACTTGTAGCATCTACTTCCCTAGTGGATACAACACATACCATATGGACTTTGCACTAGATTATAATCTTCTGAAGGATACTCGTTGCAATGGTTCCATGTGTGCAGTTCGCTTTCTCTGATAACAATATTGTATGGTCTGAGTTTGCCGAGTGAGTGGTAAACGTAATGGCTGACTCTGTCGGCTCAACATTCTCGATGATCATTCCTTAGGGAGCCTTTGGATCCAAGTTGCAACAGTGATTCTGGGTGGGATATGATGCAACCTCTTGGGTAAAAACACATATAAGGTACCAAAGGCATGTCAGCATTAGAGAACCATTGACGTAGAAGGATGTTAGCGAGGCTTGGAGGACAACACAAGTTGCAAGTAATCACAAAACTAGGGACTAGTTCACTACCAAGCAGGTTGAGCACAATTTTGACTTCTAGAACACCTTGACTGCGTTGCTAATCTTGACGTCAATTGCAAACACAACTTTCTAAAGTAAAGGATGATCACAGTCAACAGAGAAATTGCAGATTCTATACCCTTTTGTTTGCTGTCCGTAACTCACAATCTACAGCTCCATTATGCATGAATTTTGGTAGGCATATAGATCCATGAGTCTTCTAAATACTCACCAAAATTCAACTCAAACGGACACCATTTGACCATCCAAACAATTCATCTACCAAAACTGTTGTGTTCTGAAATGGCAGCAAACCGAGCCGACAAGATATCTCTCAAATCCGATGTTTTACTCAACCAATACTCCAACAAACTCGAGGCATCGACCTGTCCTAAGTGAGGAATGAGGTCACCAAAATTTGAGGCCATTCCAACCACGTTTGAGTCACTAACCGCCGGCTTGAAGATAACCGGTTTAGTGCCACAAAATCTGGACAGATTTTGTGTCCTCCCTTTTCTCCGCGCCACACGTTGAGGTGTGTGTTTGGCACTCTCTAACCTTTCTCATAGCAGCAGCAGTCTTTCTCTAGCTGAGGATGGAGGCTAGAGTTTTCCTTACATGCTTCTCTGGTAACACTTCAACCATCGTTCTAGACACCAACTTGACTATGCACAAGCATTGGACTTATGGGCTGTTTTCTCAGGGCACAAAACATTATTCCACATGTAGGGCATTTCTACATTGACAAGGAACCATTCCTATATATCCTTCGGCACTTCATCCAATAGAGTCCGGACACATGTGTTAGTGGCACCTTGGGGCACAAAGATGCTGACTAAAAACTAGGGACGTGCTTTCGCTAGCTCCTACCTAGCCGATACAACGTCCTGTACTATATACGTCATTGTCAAAGATGGAATTGACTTGATAGCACATTTGGAGAAGAAGTAGCACTTGCATTGCAGGGCCAGGTTTGCTATTTCCTTGATCAACATTGTTCTGTGAGATCTGGCCTTCATAGTTACCAAATAGTCGTTACCTAACTGAAGACTAACTTTCCTACTGGTAACAAATCGGTTGTCCCTCAACACTTAAAAAGGTTCCAAATCTTCACTCTTGATAATAAAAATTTTGGTCGAAGCCTACAGATGGTCGCCATTGAAGTCAGCATGAAGGGACACACCAAGAAGGTCGGTTCGTCTACGTGATACTTATGCACCTAAAGATTGAGAACTTGGACAGGAACTCATATATACCAGGTGACCTATTACAGCACATAATATCTTGGTCCATTTATCATCCAACTGATAACTTGTTCAACCTTAAGTGTGGTGCACCTTTCTGATCCAATGAAAATGACATAAGTTGCTCACTAGATGATCGACATCATTACAGGGACAGTCACGTCGAGTAGAGTCACTTGTCTACCCTCTTGCAGTCTGTTTAGGTTCCTATTAGTGACCTGCTCTTCAAAGGTTAACCGTTGGACGACTTCACAAGGGAGTCCTATTGCATCTAGTTCGACATATATATCTCTTGACATGATAAGGAGAGATAACCAAGGAAGAGCTCAAGTGAGAATAACATATCGGTGCAGTTCTGCAATGGATCATGACTAGAAACCTCGATACCAGCGCGTGCCGAGCAGCACAGCCTTGTGTGTGCACCCACAAGAGGCTCTCGGTTTCATCGCGGCACCATAGATCGCTAATCGTGGCACCATTACTGAACATATAACCTACAAGAAATCTCACACGGCACAAATTGGGTTGCATAGGAGCAAGCACTATGCGAAGGAGGGATAGCAAACAAAGGTAGTCACAAGGTTAGGAGTCAACAAGCAGGGGATCCGAAAATCAAAACACAACGCAAGAGAGCATAGCTTAATTGCCAAAGACAACTGAGCAGGGGACTTCTTGCCGAATTTCCATATACGTCTTGTGTCCACCAAGTGATTACCAAAACTTGGACGTGGTTCTAGGATAGCGCTCTTCAACACTCGTATGCTTACCAAGGACAAAAGGGGTGATAACTATGGCACTAATTAAATAACAAGCATACATACCCACCACTTGGCTAAACTAGAGGACATTAGAGGTTAAGCATGTAACCACAATTATTTCTAGCAAGGCTAAGCACACACTTTTCTCAAGCACTTCCTATTCAAACAACATGGAATAAGGCATTCTTGTTTAACTCCACACAAGGAAGATAGTGCAATACATCGACCACAAGTTACTTAGTACTTAGAACAAAGGAAGGGAAGCATATTGATGCACAAGCACAATCATGATGCATGCTCGTCCTATTCGTCCTCATGAAATTGCCAGCCTAAGGTGGCAATCACGTTCTATGTCGGTGGCATAACACGTACTCTTTCAATATATAGCTAGTTGTCAGCTACATTCAATCTACGCATTCGTGGTTAGCGTACCTGCAGGTAAATTCATTGCAGCCCATCTCCACAAAGAGATAAATAAGCACACAATGAAAGCAGTGAACTAAGATACTCTCCATATATACATCCCCAGATGTATATACTTCGATATTCATAGCTACCCGATAAATATACCCACAATTAAGTACCTTCATATATACATGTGTGTAACATGTAAATATTCTAGTAACCACAGTTAACTCTCCCCTAGACCGATAGTTGGACGGTCATACTCTCACAACTCACACTTACCTAGGCGTAGAGGCAATTGATCCATGTAGTACCATTCAAGCGAATGACATCCATACAATAGCACGCCGTATGGACGACGAAAGAAAAATTGCAATACAGTACATCCCTCAAAGTTAGTACTTAGATAGCCACCTAATAGTCCTTAACTGGGCATAAAGGAGGATGTCGCTAGCATAGTTTTGCAAATAAGTTTTGACAAATTTGCCTGTAGCTAAAGTTTTAGTTAAAATAGACCTTTTAAAACCAAAACTTGGCTTTTAAAATTATGTACCTGACAGTATTATGCTTAATCTCGCTCTTTTACCAGCTGTGACAGAACCGCCCAATTTATACAAGATCAAGTATGGTTGTCCCCGCTAACACGTTGACACACCCATACTTTCACTCATATAAACCCGGTAGTCCGCCGAGTGTCCCGAAAGACCTCGGTAAATCAACATCACAACCAAGATCGCGTGATTAAGCAAATACACATCACATACATCGAGTTGCAGCGGAAATAATATTACAAAGGGGTTAACAAATAATAGTACAAGTTTGGGTTTCAAAACTGATTAGTGAAAACAACATAGCTTTCAAATGATTACATTATTATAAGTTCCAAATATATGGCTAGCATAGTGACATCATCCGACAAAAGCATATAGATGAGAAGTAAGTATAGAATCACCGAGCCCACCGGTGGTTAGCCACCATCATCAACAGGTCGAGAACATCACCTGCAACAAGGTGGGATAAACCCTGAGTACTCGAATATACTCCGCCAGACTTACCCGTCGGAAACCAAAACAAATGACACCAAGGATCATGCAAGGCTTTCTTTAGTGGGCTAGCTGACTTGTTTGCGAAAAGCATAAGCTATCATGAAGAAACCATTTTAAATACTTTGCATCATCTTTATTATGACCTATCCATCTAGGTAAGCACCTGTACTATAGCAATCACTTGATTAACCAATAACCTCCAGTTACCAATTTAGATTTAGCATATCCCATACCATCCAGATAACCATCATTGTTCCATAATAATTACTACGATGCAGTAACTCGAGTCAAGTGCTCACTATCCAGGAGCGATGGCGATTCGAATCGATTCCTAACCAGCTGGTGATTTATTCCTTACACAAACCTCACTCACCCGCTAAAGTGAGATATTGATCACCGAGTCAACTATCCAGGAATCTCGAGTTTGCCAGGAACCACATGTACCCGGGGGCTGACCGACTGCACTTTGGTCTTATCATCTCGCCCCCGTGTCCTACCACACCTGCTCCGGCACAGTGCGCTACGGGCAATCTACTCGGCCCGAATAATCTCCTAGCTTCACGGTCGGAAGGTACTTTATTCGATCAGCTAAATGTAAGGCATGCGTTCAACATGCCTCGAGGGCCAACAACGGTCGGTCCTTAATCGACACAGATGGAAACTAACAGCACCCCAGAACCCTGTCTGGTTGCCTCCAACTTTTTCGTCCGGTCTCCAATTATCCATCACACATGGTTACTTCCAGGATATCATTCTTTCCATAGCTAAATTCTTCCAGTAACCACCTATAATGTAGGTGATCGGATATCACCGATCGCTACCGGTCTAAGCAAGGCTAAGCAGTTTTTCGATCCTGACCTAACAAGGTAAAAAGGTAATAAGGTAGGCAAGGATAGTAATAAATGCATCAACGGTTTCAATCAACTCCTACAACTTAATGCAACAATATATAACTCAGATATAGAAAGAATTGCTTTTATAAATTAGGAGACTTATTAATGCTCTGGGGCTTGCCTGGGATCCGACACAAGTCAGTTCAGTTAGCTTGCACCGTCCTGGTGACGTCTTAGGTCCTAGCATTCGCTTAGTCCTTCCATCTTCGGGATAGATCCTCCATACATCGTCTTCGGGTTCGGCTTCAACATCATGTTCTTCACGTGGTTCATCTAGCGCACCTAGATGAGATGCCAGATGCATGTGTATGAATGTGATGAATGGTAACACAAGATGCATCACATAAGCATACGAGACAAACAAGTTATTATGCAAGACATAGACACCAATAACTATTTAACTAACATCACACCACTAACTATAGAGAGCAAGCACATCAAGCATGGCACAAGTTTCCCAAGATCTTAGGTGCTCTAACTCAGTCATCATTCAAGGCATAAGTCACACTTAACAATATACAAGCAAACACTATAATTGGAATATGCCAATTTCTGGACATGCAAACAGCAGCTACAAGATTTAGCTATAACTGGAGTTACGCAAATCCAAATTACTTGCAAGAAGACATTCTGGAAAGCTTATGAAATTTTCTACAATTCATCTCTAATCATCTTAGCATGATTGTCAAGTTAACTAAGTCAAATATATCCATTTACAGAAACTGGTCCACAATTGACAGAAAACAGCCATTTCTGAAACCCAACTTTAAACAGCTATAACTCTTAAACTACTTGGCCAAATGACACCAAATTTTAATATAAGCTAGATACATGAATTATCTACAACTTTTGTATAAACAAGTTTCACAACAAAGCACATTATCATGAAGAACTTTGCTAAGTTCCCAGATCTGTCCATAAACCACATCGGCAAGAAAATAATTATTAACTTATGTTGCAAATACATAATTGGGCAAAACCAACTTTACCAACATTTCACACATGACTAAAGAACACCAGAAAACCTAGTGTCCATGACCAAATAAATTCTTTTAATGCATTTCTTAATTTATTTTAGATAACAAGGTGATTTAATGAACATATACCAAAGTGCACAATAACTTCTACAAAAATTACAGTGGCTCACATATCCTCTCAATAGTCTACTGTACAAATTTCACTCCATTTGAATATGTATAGCAACCTCTATGAAAAAGACAAGTTGCTAAAGCAAGAAATCATGTGAGAGCAAGATAAACCAATAACTCACTCATACTTCATCCAATACTCATGAAATTTTTACCACACAGCAACTATCACATGAGTAGCATGCCACAAAAATTTCACTTCATTTGGAGCCCTAGATCTACAGTTATGAAAAATAACAAATTCAACTAGCATTACAACCTTACTGCACAATTCTATTTTTACCGCAAAATATTTAAACTAAAACATGCCATATTATAGATCCACTGTATAGACAATTTCACAAGGATTCCAAAAAGTCCTCATTTACTATTTTACGAATTTTCTACGATTTACTATGAATTTCCAAAGTTCCTGCAAAATAATTACAAACCAGTCCTTATGGCACTATTCACATGAGTCACAGGTTATGCAGTTAGGCCCTCCCCTTTACTCGAATTCTTGCGCTATGTCCCTGGTCAGAAAAACAGAGCAGAGGATGCCCCGAGCTTGCTGTTGCGGCCGGAGAAGGTACGTCATCGGCGGGGGAGTGGCGGCGCAGCACATGGGGGACCGAGCGCACTGGTGCAGGACTTAGTCACGGGCCGCGGCGACCTGCAGTGGCCCAGCCACGCACGAGCGAGCAGCCACAACGGCAAAGCGCGCCGGTGGCGGCCCGAAGGCGGTAGCAGCAAGCTGCTACGGGCTAGGAGGAGCGGCGTGCGATGGCGAAGGTGGTGGCACACGCGGAAGCACGCGAGGGAACACAGGGCGGTGGGGACACGGCGGCGGCAAGCTCGGCCAGCCGGCCAAGGCGGACGCTCGTCCCGGCGCGGAGCAGAGCGAGGAAGAGCAAGTGAGGGAAAGCGCTGGGGAGTGGGAGCTCGGCGTCTGTAACACCCTAGGTGTTTGGCTTCTACTAATTGCATTTCGTTTCATAAACATGTGCATCATCTATCTCATCATGCCATGGTCCCTGAAACATACATATGAAACATTCGCATATTCTGTTTGTTTCGTACTGGATTGCTTGTGAATGGTAGTAGTGCAACATATGAATGCAACATGAATTTCCCATATCTTGAAGCATGGCAACATGGTAGTAATGTGACCAGTATAGGATAACAACAAGGTCATGCAACATGTGAAACATTGTATTGAAACATATGTATGAATTGCTTGTTTTACTTTCTTTATCACATGTGATCAGTAGAAGTGGTATAACAACTTGGTAAAATGGTTGATCATGGGCTAATACACCTTAACTATACTTAGTTTACTTGTTGGAACATTGTTCATGTAGACCAAAATGACCAAAATGCCCTCAAGTGCAAGTTTGACTTAAATTGACCCATGGAGTGTCATCGTTTGACTGATTCAAAAGTCCAACTTAGAAACTTTGCATGGCTGTGCACTCTTTACAAAAGTTGTAGCTAATTTATCAAGGAACAAAAGTTGTTTTATGACCAACTCATGAAAATGGCTAGAACATGCTCAAACATGGCCCACAAGTCAGAAGTACATGCTGATTTCATACTTAGCAAATTTTTCTAAGTCACAAAGCAGATTTCAGTTTCATGGGCTGATGTTTGGAACACTATATCTCACTAACCAAGCCAAACTAGCTCGAGCTCCAATTAGCAAACTTGTAGTACTCATGTAGGTCTCCAACTTTGTTAACTATGGCATAGTCTAGATCGCCACGGATTAGGAGTTAATGATCGTCGAATGGGTGCTCAGTCATCGGAATTGGGCACTGAATCGAAGCTACAGTGATCAAGTTTCAGAAAAACGACGCCGCGTGTCCGCCAGTCGTCGCCGGACTCCTGCTCGCGCTGGCCACGCGCCGTGCGCCTCCTGGCGTCGTAGCCGTGTCTGAAGCCACCCCGTGCGCCTGCCGAACGCACTCGCCGTCCCATTTCGCTTTTCCTCGCCTCCCACCGCGCGCAGCAACCGAGCCGCAGCCGCCCGCCATTGCTCCGCCTTCGCCCCGCTTGTTCGTCGCTGCAAAAACGCGTCGGCCATCTCGCTGCTAGCGTCGCCGTGATCTCCTCTACCACCTCCACCTTTCAGCCGAGGCGATTGAGGCTGGGTAAGGGCGTAATCGCCAGTTCATCCACCGCCGCCATGGCGGGACCTCGCCGGAGTTGGCGCTCCACGCGGCCAGCTGTCCTCGCGCCGTTCCATCCCCTCCTCTGCCTCGCGCTAGGTCATAGGAACCCCACTGAAGCTCGTAAAGTCACCAGTAGTGGCTGTGTCGCCGTCAGTTCGCCGGAGCCGGCCGTGCCGTGGCTGTGCGCCGCCGTGCTCGTCGCCACCCCCTCTAGCCACGTCCTTAGCTGCAATAGATGGTTCCCCTAGGTTCGCTAGGGTGAGGCGAATGCATTGGCACCGTTGTTTTCACCGAGAGGAGCCACTGGCGGCGCGATTTACGCCGTCGTCGCCCTCCGCTCCCCGTCTCTGCCTCTCTGTCACGCGGGGGCCCCATTGTCACCGCCGAGGTGGAGGCGGAGAGCCGACTGGGCCGCGCGTGTGTGTTGGGCCAGCTGGCACCATGTCTTTGGGCCGTGTCGGTGTGCTTTCATGGGCGCTGTCTATTCGGGCGGTCCAACAAATGTGGATGCATTTTGATTCTATTTTGTTTTGTTTATTTATTTCATGATTTATGTACATCTTCAAAAATATATAGTTCCTAGTATATAGATCCAAATGCTATGGTTCTAATTTTGTTGAGTTCCTGGTCATGTCTAGTATTTAACAAAAATATTATATGAGCACATGTTTTAGAAATTTTTGATGAATTAATTAGGACTTTGAAATGTGTTTTTAGATGCATGCAAATTTGTTTGAATTTTATCTTGAGTTTCTGTGGTCCAAAAATTATGAAATTTTGTGAGCAGTCTGTTATTGCTTATTAGAAGCTCTGGTAAAAATTTTAGAGCTAGTGCATGTGTAGTTTTTAAGTTATAGAATTGCCTTTTATTAATGGGTGGATCTTGTGTGAATTTTCATAATTTTTCTATAGATCCAGTGTAGGTGAAATTTGATGGGTGCTATTCTTATGCTAGAAAGATGCTAGGAAAAATGGGAAATCTGTTGCTTGACACTTTTTAATAAGGTTTCCTAATTATGCTCAAATTAGACGTGTCATCTGTTATTTTGGATACAGCAAGTTATGTTGGTCCTATGGCTTTGAAATTTTTATGGTAGCCTATGTGCAGCATGAGATAGCTACTATAATTTTTGTAGATTTTTATGAATAGTTTTACTATATATTGCTTAAATCACCTAATTAACTAAATAAATTGGAAAAGGATATTAAATAATTTATTTAGAAGTTGGCACTATGCTTTCTGATGTTTCTTAGGTATGAAAAACAAGTTGGTAAACTTGGTTTGATCAAAGTATGTTTTTGCAAAATCATTAAATAATTAAGTTAGTAACCCTGTCATTCGGGACCAATTCTAAATTTACTGGAATTTGATTTGGGTAACTTAAGAATCATACTTGGATGTTTACAAATGAATTGTAGAGAATTTCATAAGCTTTCCAGAATGTCCTCTTGCAAGTCATTTGGAGTTATAGAACTCTGGTTATGATTGAATTAAGTAACTACTTGTTTGCATATGAAGCTTTAACTGTTATTTTAAGTATGTCTTTACTATTTCTAAGTTTGTGGTACTGTTCCTAGGTGTTAGGCCTTTAACTGAAGATGAGCATCTTTATCTTAGGTTATGCAAGTTAGGTAAGTTGCTCTTGTTCTTTAAGTTAAGTTAGATACATGCTTAAAGTGATTTGAATAGAGCTAATTACTCGGTAAACGAGTGTCCAGTGATGCTTTCGTAAACACTCACTGTGATTCATTCATCATGAGCATCATGTCATTCCTTATGCATCCATGATATTTATCTTTTGCATCGGCATGCAATAGGTGTACCGGAAGGAGTAACCCTGCTGGAATTCGAGGAACCGAGCGAGCAGCAGCAGCCGACGCCGGAGATTCAGGAGGAGCAGCCTTCAGGAGAAGTGCCAGACGAGGTCGCCGTTGAGTGCCCGGACCACCGTCCTTGCAACTTTGTGAAAGGCAAGCCCCGGAGCATATTAAGCCTCCTAATTTCCGAAATGCAGTTACATTATTATTATATATATATATATATATTGTTGCATTAAGTTTAGGTGTTGGATGCAAACCATTGCTGCATTGGTTACCTAATCCTTGTCCAGATATTGTTACCCTGAATCCTATGTATCTCAGGCTCGAGTAGTGCTTAGCCCTGCTTAAACGCGGTAGAAGTCGGGTGATTTCCTGTCACCTGCGAGATATAGGAAGATACATGTGGCACGGTTGGCTATATTTGCTATCGTGGAAAAGAACCAGTCTTAAATTGAAATGAAGACCGGACGGAGGCTTGCCGGTTTGCAGTGACTCCGTCTGTGTCGCTTAAGGACTGATTCTTGGAGCCTTTCCTGTTCATGTTGAACGCATGCCTCTCTCTTAGTTGGCCATGTCCGATGACCGACCGCGAAGCCGAGTAGCTCACCTCAGGCCGGGAGTCGATAAGTATAAAGTGCGCCTCGGAAGGGAGCCGTAGGCGTGAGTCCAAGGGTAGGTGATTTAAAAGTCCTGATCGTCCTGGCAGAAGGGTAATCCCTGAGAGTGCTGGCGCTGATCGAACCCGCGAATTTGGTTCCTGAGATGTTCCAAAGGTGACCCACGGCTACCCTTGCAAAGTATGCCAGGGTGAGAGTTAGGAATACCCCCTCAGCTGAGTTGTAATTCGATTCGAGTCGCCGTCTCTCCCGGTTAGTGAGAACTTGACGGGCTTATCTCCAATGTAGATACACTTAATACTTAATGGTTCGGAAATGATGATATGATGATGACAGCCTTATTATACTTGCTATGGTTAATATTGTTTGCTCCTAATAAGTGAGTGCTCTAGTATAGGTGCTAATCTAGTGGACAGGTAATTAATGATAAGCTTGATGCTAAGTTTAAATTGGTTACTATAATCATAAGCTCTTTTATGCAACTGTGTCAAGCTAGCCCACCTGTAAAGCCTTGCATGATCCTTGGTGTCTTTTATTTCTGATTTTGTCGGGTAAGTCTAGCTGAGTACCTTCTCGTACTCAGGGTTTATTTCCCACCTGTTGCAGATGACCAGTTCTACTTTGGTTGCTGCAAGTACTGCCTTCTCCCTGCTGGGGATGAAGACTAGACCGTTGGGCGTGGTCTCTGCTAGTTCTCGTACCTGATAATGCTTTTGTGGGACATGACTCTGATCAGGCAATGTATTTGAAACTATGAAGTTAAGTACTAAACTATGTTGCTTCCGCGCATTCAAACTTGGTTTGTAATATTTTATTTGAACTCTGATGGATGTAATCCGAATGCTACTTGTGAAATGTTGTAACGAATGATGTGTTGTGTTGAATCATTACGATCTTGGTTTGTATTTCGAGAGTTGGTTGAAATCCTTCATGATTTCTGGACTACCGGGATTATGGGAGCTGAAGTACAGGAATTTGATCGCTTCGGTGATTGTTTTTGTACTTATGTTCTTATGATTTGGTCGGTTCTGTTACAGCGTCCACCTCTATACCGTGCAAGGGAGGCAGGGCGCGTGGCAGAGGAGGCAGGGCACGCGGCAAGGAAGCTCGGCAATGGTGGCCACGTCCACGGACACGCGGCGTCCTTGAGGCCTTCTACCAAGCACGTGGCGGGCGACGGTATGACCGACGTGGGGAGCCGATTTGGGCTGCTTCCGGGCTGAATCAGACCTTGGGCCAAAAACGAAGTTTGATCACCTCGGCCTGCTCTACATTTTTCATTAAGGCACTCTAGTCATTTGAACAACATAACAGTGGGTAATTAATCTCCAAAGTGGCATTGTCAATGCATTGATGGCAATTAGCAAACTCCAAAATTGAGGGTCATAAAAAGGTCCAACGAGTGCCATCCTTTTGCATGGTCTTCTTCTCGATGTATGCTCCAACTTTTATTTTGGGGTCAAGTCAAGTTGCGTAACGAATTTCGGAGAACGCGAGACGTCAATGCCGATGTCGATGAATTTCAGACTTAGAATATTTCTAAGTGCTGAAATCAGCAGCAGGTTCCAACTTCGAGCCTCTGTTTGACTTATTTCCAAGTTGATCTAGCTCTTGGTCCAAAAACAAAGTTTGTTCTACATGATATGTACTACAACTTTCATTTAAGGTCCAACCTCAAAACTGGTATAGAACCTACTGTTCTACTTTGACCAAAGTAGGATCACGATGAAGCTTAAATTATCCTTTTTGATCCATTGGAGCATTTTCTTGGCATTTGCCCAACATGAACCTTTCATGACTTTTGTTGTAGAGTTCATCTAGAGTCATTTTGGCAAGGTTGCAAGGTTTGGTTGACATCTCATGTTCTCATTCACTTAATAGTGCAATTCAAGCACTTAGTAAAATCATTCCAACAAGGATATAACTTATCATTTCATGTGACTTTTTGATTCCAAACTTCATGAAACTTTTCGAGTGTCCAATATAGATGGATATTGATGTGAGACACATGAAGATAACCCAATCACACCACCCAACCATATATCTTGAAAAGGGGTCTATAGGCGAGCAAAGGTGCAATATCCAAGTTTAGGTTGGGGCTCGTTTCTATAGGTTTGACCTTGACATCTTCATCATCACTTAATATACCATGTTTTAGCTCAAACCCATTGCTTAACTAGTGGCAAACACCTGGGGTGTTACAATTGCCGACCGACTCGGCATACTACACCTCTGTGAGGAGGCACTCGTTCCGGCACCCGGAGGGGCGCCCTCCATCGACTCCGGGACGCACAACTTCGACGACGCCGCATCTGCGCTTCATTCTGAGCAAACTCTCTACTCAAACCCCACTATAAGTAATATGCGTACTGTTATTTATTCTTTATTTACTATCTCCCACCGATCATCCGGAGGGACCATATCGCCCACGCCACAAACACCGTACGATCGGTTCCCCTACTGGCCTCGCGTCCTCGTGGAATGCGTATGCTCGGGGTCTCCAAAGGATGCTGGCGCCATCCCCCCTCACATCCGAATTCATTGGAATGGCAAGCTACGCTCCTACCGCTTTCCACGAACTCTCGGATGGCGAGGGCGAGAGCGACGGTTCCAGCATCGGCGATGTGGCACCCCACCACCATCCGTCCCAGGAGTGCGCTATGGCGAACACTTTGGGATAGTCACCGGTGGTTGTGGAATCTACGTAGACTCACACCCCTCTAGACTCGCGTGCGGGGACCCTCACGTCTGTGCAAGCGCACGCCGAGGAATTACGACATCGGCGGCAAAACCAGCCGCCGTCGCCTGCGCCCGGCACACTCGGTCCAGCACACTGCGCCCTAGGCGCATAACCCAGCGGGCGATGCCTAGGGTCGCGCCCGCCAGGTCCAACACGACATCAAGAATGAGGGGAACGATCTCCCATAGTTCGCTTGGTCTAGCCAGAACATCGCTGCTGCGGCAATGCTTCTGCGCGGCGTTCTCGAGCCGGTCGACCCCTAGGAGCGGGCGGTCTACCGGAACCTCCGGGTCCTGGTAGAAGCCGCTGCCATTCAATAGGCAGAAAGCTCCGACGTCATGACTCCAACATGCACCCTCTCTCCCCACCGGGGGAGCGGGGACACGCCAGACGGATCGTTCCTTCAGCTCGCCGCTACAGCTATCAGGTGTGGCCCGGGACGCAGCAGTCGCGCCATGGTCTGACCTGGCGCCTGCCCCACACTGGCTGCCAGTGCATGAATGGACTGGTGCGCACCAGGATGCTCGCAGCATCATTAGCAACCGTATCAGGTCCAGCACGATGAGGACGCCCACCGGGTGGTGGTAGGAGCAGGCAACACAGATCCCGGCCGGACCATCGAGCGGAGCGGTGAAACGCGCCCCAGGCGCGGTCGCCGGCCAGATGACCGAAGTCCCAGCCCTGATGGCCTGGGACCATGGGCCTTCGGCCGGCATATCCGAAGAGCACCGTTCCCGCAGCATTTCCGACCACCCACCAACATCACCAAATACACCGGGAGACAAACCCAGGCATTTGGCTCGAAGACTTTCGGCTCGCCTGCCGGGCCGGAGGAGTGGATGATGACTATTTCATCATTCAGTATCTTCCCATTTGCGTGGGGGAACATGTTCAGGCATGGCTTCAATTCCCCCTGCACGACAGCATCCGCAACTAGGCGGACCTCAAGAGGGTCTTTGTCAGAAATTTCCAGGGGACGTATGTCTGCCCTAGAAACTCCTAGGACATCAAGAGCTGTCAGCAGGAGCCCAGTGAGTCCCTGCAGGATTACATCCATAGGTTCTCCCAATGATGCAACTCCCTCCCTGATGTCATCGACGCAGACGTCATCATCGCATTCCTCTTTGGGACGAACTATGAGTCCCTGATCCACAAGCTTGGCTGCCTGAAACCCCGTACGACTCATGACCTGCTCGACGTCGCCACTAACCACGCCTCTGGCGAGGAGGTGGTTAGAGCGGTCTTCAGCTGAGGCTGGGACAAAGGAAAAGCAAGCGCGCGGACCAAGACGAGGGCCCCTCCACACAGAGGGGCAAGAAGAACAAAAAGGATCAACGCCGATCGGACAACACCACGATGGTCACCGCGGCTAATCGCATGGGCAACCAGCCCCAACAGGGGCTGCTTGACCACTTCAACAAACTCATGGATAGTCCATGCACCAACCATGCCTACCCCATCAAACACCTCTACAAGGACTGCGAGCTCCTCAAATGTTTCCTCCAACAGGCCGACGGGCCAAAGGAGGGAGACGGCAAAGAGGCGGCAGCCAAGAAAGGAGGCACGACAGGCAAGGATAGAGACGGCTTCCCTGAGCCTGAGGAGTGCATCATGATCTTCGGCGGGTCCGATGCCATCTGGACAAAACGCCAGCACAAGGTGCTATATAGGAGGCATGCGCCGCCGAGACGGCCGTCCCCTCCTTCCTCAGCTGGTCGGAATCTCCAATCACCTTCGATCAGAGGGACGATCCCTCCCACATCACAAGACCAGGACGCTACCTGCTTGTCGTCGACCCTATCGTCCGCAAGAAGCGCCTCACCAAGGTGCTGATGGATGGAGGCAGTGGCCTCAACATCCTCTACATCGACACCCTCGATGCCATGCGCATTCCCCGGCCGGAACTTCGCCTAGCGGGTTCTCCCTTCCACGGGGTGACTCCGGGAGCGCAGGCATACCCACTCGGGTAGATCGATCTGCCCATCATGTTTGGCAAACGAGCCAACTTCTGCTCGGAGGTCCTCACCTTCGAAGTGGTGGACTTTCTAGGGTCCTACCACGCTATCTTGGGGCGTCCATGCTACGCCAAATTCATGGTGATTCCCAACTACACCTACCTCAAGCTAAAGATGCCAGGACCAAACGGCGTCATCACTGTAAGTAGTGCCTTATCGCACGCCTTCACGTGCGACCATGAGCATTTTGAGCTCACCACCATGGTCGTCAACTCATCCGAGCTCCTGCGGCTCGAGGAGTCATCAACACCAGCAGTCCTGAATTGCAACAAACCGGCCTCCTCGACGGCCTTCCGCCCGCTCGAGGAAACCAGGGCATTGGGTGTCGACCCCACCGACCCAACCAAGACGGTGCGGATCGGGACCCAGCTCCTGGCCAAATAGGAATGCGAACTCGTCGACTTCCTGCGCGCCAATCGCAATGTCTTTGCATGGTAGCCTTCTGACATGCCGGGCATACCGTGGGAGGTCACCGAGCATGCACTGCACCTCATCCTGGGCTCAAAGCCCACCAAGCAGCGCCTACGTCGCTTCGACGACGAAAGACGTAGGGCAATAGGTGAAGAGATCACCAAACTCCTGGCAGCTGGATTCATCAGAGAGGTATTCCACTCCGACTGGCTTGCCAATCCCGTTCTTGTTAAAAAGAAGACCTAGAAGTGGAGAATGTGCGTTGATTATACTAGCCTCAACAAAGCATGTCTAAAGGATCACTTTCCTTTTCCACGCATAGACCAGATAGTCGACTCCACCTCGGGTTGCGAGATCCTCTCCTTTTTGGATGACTACTCAGGCTATCACCAGATCACGATGAAAGAATCCGATCAGCTCGCAACCTTGTTCATCACCCCGTATGGTTCGTACTGCTATGTGACCATGCCTTTCGGCCAGAAGAATGCTGGCGCCACCTACCAAAGGTGCATGCAGCAATGCTTCACCGACCAAATCGACCCGCTCGATCAGCCTGATCAAGCCGAGCGGTCGAAACCAACAATCGCCGTCTATGTTGATGACATAGTGGTCAAAACAGCTCAAGCTTGTGACCTGATCGCAAACTTGGCCGCAACATTCGCGAACCTTCGAAGGTTCAACATCAAGCTGAATCCCGAAAAATGTGTTTTCGGGGTTCCAAAGGGGAAGCTGCTTGGATACATCGTGTCCAAGCACGGCATCGAGGCCAACCCTAAAAAGATCACGGCCATCTCCAACATGGGCCCCATACGCAATGTCAAGGGCGTACAAAGGCTCATCGGCTATCTGGCTGCCCTAAGCCACTTCATCTCCCGGCTCGGTGAACGGGGGATGCCACTCTACAAGCTCCTCAAAAAGACAGACGCCTTCATCTGGACTGAGGAAGCCCAGCAGGGTCTGGAAAGACTTAAAGCGTCCCTAACGTCGGCCCCAATCCTCGTCGCTACCGAACAGGGAGAACCCCTCCTCCTTTACGTCGTGGCAAGCAACCATGTGGTGAGTGCCACCCTGGTCATCGAAAGGGAGGAGCTAGGACACCAGCTCAAGGTACAATGACCCATATACTTCATCGAGGAGGTACTTACCGACCCTAAGGTCCGGTACCCCCAGGTGCAGAAACTCCTATACGCCGTGCTAATGGCGACCAGGAAACTCCTGCACTACTTCATCGACCACGAAGTTGCGATCGTCACTTCATATCCGCTCGGAGACATCATCGCAGCCGCGACGCCACGGGGCGAATCTCCAAGTGGGCACTCGAACTCATGGGCCATGACATCAGGTTTACCCCTCATACCGCTATTAAGTCTCAGGCTCTCATGGATTTTGTCGCTGAATGGACGGAGGTCCTGCTATCGACCCCGGACGTCACCCACGAGTACTGGACAATGTACTTCGACGGGTCCATAATGGCGCCCGGTTCGGTGGCTGGAGTGGTTCTAATCTCCCCAGGCGGGAGTAGACTCCGCTACGCCATCCGCCTCCATTTTCTGGCCTCAAACAATGCCGCGGAATACAAGGCCCTCATCAACGGACTGCGCATCACCATCGAGCTCGGCGCTATGCGACTCTACGTTCGCGGCGACTCGAAGTTGGTCATTGATCAAGTCATGAATAAATCCTCCTGCAAAAGGCCCTCATGGTAGTGTACTGCCAGGAGGTGTGCAAGCTTGAGGACAAATTCCAGGGGATCGAGCTGCACCATGTCCCCCGAAAGGACAACGATGCCATCGATTTTCTCGCGAAATTGGCCACCAGGAGAGACCCGTCCCCAAGTGGGATCTTCATCAACGACCTCCACGAGCCATCCGCCTGTGTCCTGGAAGGTCCGACCCAGACACACCCCGATGCTAGACCAGTGCCCGGGAGCTCCGACCCCGGCGCCAAGCCAGCGCTCTTGGGCTCTAATCCCAGTACCTCCATGACAGCGTCACCTACCGACATCGCTGTATTGGCACTCGATCAAACCGACTGGCGAGCGCCGCTACTCGCCTACCTCCTCGAGGAGGTTCTCCCACCCAAAAGGACTGAAGCTCGACAGATCGCTCGACGCGCCAAAACCTTCGACGCGCTAGGTGACGTACTCTACAAACCGAGTCCATCAGGAGTGCTCATGAAGTGCATCCCCATAGACCAGGGGAAGCAGCTCCTCCTCGAGGTCCATGCTAGGATTTGTGGACATCACATGGCCCCAAGGTTGTTGGTTGGAAAAGCCTTTCACCAAGGTTTTTACTAGCCCACCGCGCTACGAGATGCAGAGGAGGTCGTCCGCAGATGTGAAGGATGCCAGTTCTATGCTCGGCAAACACATTTGCCAGCACAGGAGCTCCAAACCATCCCCATCACCTAGCCATTCATAGTCTAGGGCCTTGACATGGTGGGACCTCTCAAAAAGGGCCCAGGTGATTTCACTCACCTACTCGTAGCAGTCGACAAGTTCACCAAGTGGATAGAGGCCAAGCCCATCTCCAACATCCACTCGGAAGAGGCGGTCAAATTCTTCCTCGACATTATCTACCGGTTCGGCGTTCCTAACTATATCATCACTGACCACGGAACTAGCTTCACCGGAAAGAAGTTCCTAGGCTTCAGTGATGGATACGACATCAGGGTCAACTGGGCCTCGGTCATACATCCACGAACCAATGGTCAGGTCGAGTGTGCCAGTGGCATGGTCCTCCAAGGACTTAAGTCACGCATCTTCGACCAACTCAACAACGATCCTCTAGAGCCTGAGAACGACCCCAAACTGATCCACAGGGTTCACACCCTTCTTCCTGGCTTACGGAGCTGAGGCAATGCTGCCCTCCAACCTCAACCATGGGGCCCCAAGAGTGAAGGCTTTCGACCATGACTGAGCCATGGAAGCTCAGCAAGATGCAGTCGACCTGCTCAAGGAAGCCCGCGAGATGACCGTCATCCGCTCCGCTCGCTATCAGCAAACTCTCTGCAGGTACCACAGAAGAAAGATCAGGGGGAGAATCCTCGAAGTCGGCAATCTCGTACTCTGGAGGACCCAATCGATAAAGGAAAAACACAAACTCTCTCCACCATGGGAAGGATCCTATACGGTGACCGAAGTAATCGACCGGGCACCTACCGACTGGAGGACGACAACGGCAACGCTCTCACCAACACTTGGAACATTGAACAGCTACGTCATTTTTCCCCTAAAAATTTGGTCTTACCGCTTTTTTAGTCAACACTTGCTCCTGTAAAGCACCCCGGCTCGAACAGTTTCAGCCCAGGTCGCTCAGGGGCTCCATGAGCGTATAATACTGAACATTACCTCTCTTTTTTATTGTCACATGGTAAACAACTTTGTCCCCGAATGGAAGCGCATTCCTTTTCGTTTGACTATCCTACGTAACTTTGTTCTTACTCCTAAATGAACGCACCCCGCCACGACCTGCGATTACGAGTAGCCGAGCCTCGTGGGCCATGCCTAGGTTCTTAAAAAAGCTACAGCCTACGGAACTAACGGGCAGGTGCAAAAAAGAAAGGACAAAAACAATAGCTACGCCAGGATAAAAACAAGGAACGAATAGTGATTCTATCACAAAGAACAGGACTGATGTATTCATTGATACAAAAACTGTTCACAAAGGGGCTCACCCACGAACTCAACTATTAGATTTTTTTGCTAAAACTACTTCCATTCCAATTACTACTACGGCCACTCGATGACATCGCATGACGCCAAAGGAAAACGGCACTCGCTGCCGGACATAACCATCGCTACAGGGGCCCCTGCCTGGTTCCGCTCTCGACTTCGATGAGCACAACGGGTACCTCAAGGGACCCGCCCGGTTCTGTTCCCTCAACTTCGGTGAGCGCAACGGGTACCTCAAGGGCACCGCACCCATAGATGCTCAGCAGACGAGCTTGGGGCTCTAGACCTTCTCATGCAGTCGAGGCAGCTCCTGGGCAGGGACGCCGCCACCAAAGTATGGCCACCATGGCTAGAAGGGATCTCATCAAACTTTATGAACTGGCCAACCTGAGCAGCTACAGGCGTGGAACCCTCCACCAGCACGATCCTTGGCAACTTCCCCTCCACATATGGCTCCATCTTGAAGAAGGCCTTGTAGATGAATCCAACACGCCACCCCCTTCGGTGGAAGCCTCCCCTTCTTAGGCAAAGATGGCCAGCACCGCTGCGGGCAGCCGCTAGCTCGACATCGCGCTTCGGATTCACGAAAGGATCTGGAAGTCCTCCCCCTCGCTTACCATCTCTCTCACTTAGGAACCATCATGGCATATAGGCACTCTTGGTGAAGAGGAAGAAGGAGGAGAGATAATAGTTGGAGAACAGGCAAAGGACCATGACAGAGAGCCCTCTCCCTCCCCCTATTTAAGGAGAAAACAAGACAGTTGAAGAGGGGCAAAAGATCAAAGCAAAAAACTCTCTCCCTTCCCCCATTCAATGCGGATGGGAAACTATGGGACACACCCTGACCACTGGGACGCACACTGATCGATGGAACGATGCCTGGTCAGACGGAACACCGCCTGGTAAGATGAGACATGGCCTAGGTATGGCCCACCACTATCGCACACTGGGCACAAGAACCAAAGCACAACCACACGTGGGCGGCTCTCCGCTTCCCCAAGCCAGACCTAGAAAAACCCAAAATGGGATCTCCGCCAAGAGAGACCATCGGCCCCCCTGAGTTGATCGAATCGCTTAGGATAAACACCGAGAGATAGGTAAGGAGCAAAGGGACGCCCCATATAGGCCATGCTGACTCCATCACGAACGACGAGCATGGGTCCCGGTCGGACATTTCCGACTAGAGCTCTCCAAACCCCATCACTCAAGTCATCAAGGTAACACTACCGACCCCCTCTATTTCTTTATAAATCATTTCATACATCCATACGCGCATTTCATTCCATACGCCCATGCCCCCCAGACGATTTGGGCCCTGAACCGCCCGGGGGCTCAAGAACTAAGCATCGCACGTGCAGTGAAATGCATCACAACGCTCCGTGTTGCGTCATGAAGCGGCAGTTGCCTCATTCAACATGAGCAACAACAGAGCCAGGGGAGAAAAACATAGATGAGCCCTGTGTGGCCCTCACCCAGTCTGGCAGACAGGGTCATCTCAACCTGCTCATTTGATCCTGAACCTCTTGCCAAGCCCACAGAATCTCCATCGAGGGGAGGCCGTTAGGCCACTAGGGTCGGTCTCCGAAATGACCCAGGCATTTGCCGGGTTATAGGTAAAGGAGCAGTGGAATGTCACAAGAGGGCTATGCCGACCCCGTCATGAATGATGGACCCAAATTTTGCTCGATCATACCCGTTAGCGAACTCACCGAGCGCGTCACTCGAGCTCGAGCGATCGGGACAAGCGACAAAACTCAGCCCCTCTGGTTGTGAGGAACCGAGGACAGGGTAAAGCACACAACTCACACCGACCCCTACTAAGGCCCACCAGGGCTCGGGGGCTCAAGACAGAAAACGCCTGGGTCTGCGACCCCGAACTCGCCCCATCTGGCTACGCTCTAACTGAGCTCCAAAGCACCTGGGTCTATGATCCAAACTCGCCCCATCAGGATTCACGAGCATTGCCTTATCGCCTCGCCTGATCCCTAAACTAACAAACTAACCGCCTCGGCTGCGTGGGCTGCACCGAGGCCAGGATCTGCGAGCACCGCCATGTCGCCTCGCCTGATCCCTAAACTAACAAACTAACTACCTCGGCTGCGCGGGCTACACCGAGGCCAGGATCCGCGAGAACTACCTTGTCGCCTTGCCTGATCCCTAAACTAACAAACTAACTGCCTTGGCTGCGTAGGCTGCACCGAGGCCAGGATCTGTGAGCACTGCCTTGTCGCCTCGCTTGATCCCAAGACTAATGAACTAACTGCCTCGCCCAATCCCACGGCGCACACCGATGCCAGGATCCACGAGCTCCGTCTCATCCGATCCCCAACAACTAACCGCCTCGGCTGCACAACAACGCCTTGGTTGACAAACTCCATCTCGACTGAAAAACACGCACAACACGCCTGCTGGCAAACACCCCCCAGCCGGTTCTGCCCGAACCGCCTAGGGGCTCGGGGGCTACACCTGCGGGTGCGCTCGTGTGCACCCGCTGACAAAAACAAAAACCTCCCCCGCTGGCAATACGAAAAAACCCCCAGACGGTTCTGCCCGAACCGCCTGGGGGCTACACCCGTGGGTGCGCTTGCGTGCACCCACCGTCAAGACAAAAATCCCCAAATGATTCCGCCCGAATCCCCCCAAGGGCTCCGGGGCTCCTGTCGGGTTCATAAACCCAGGGTCCCTCGAGGACCAGCTTCCCCGCAAAAGCTCAGCCTAAGTAGATAGCATGCAACTCGTGGGCTGGCCCAAATACCTGAGTGACAGGCTAGGGGAGTGATCCAATCTCTAACCAGAAGGCCAGACCAAGGAGGAACAGCGCCCATTCACCGACTCCGGCCAACCTCTCCGATCAGAGCACGCGCTTCGGTCTCTAGCTCGCCTCCAGACGGCCTCTCCGACCGAAAGGCCTGGCCTAAAGCACCGCTTCCAACTCCGACCCTGCGCTCTCCGACCGAGGGATACGCCAAGCACCTGCTCACTGTTCTTCTCCAACTGGCACAATCAGAGCCGACTGGAACCAACCGACCGGGGACGCCCACTCAGAAAGGACCAGGGAACGAATGAAGAAAGCAAGGCAGGGCGCGCAAGTCAAACCACAATATTGGGACTATACCCTGTACACCTACAGAAACCATACTCTGTAGCTTCCCTGGCACAAACAGTGTTGTAGGCACTGACATTACCCCCTACAGTGTTGTGGGTGCCATTAACTCCCATACTGTAAGGCACCCCCCACATGCCTCTGAGCATCAACAGTGTTGTAGGCGTCAGGATTTACCATACCAAGTAAACGTGGTGAAACTCCTCACGTGCCTCTAGGCATCAATAGTATTTGTAGGTACCAACATCTGCCATACCTGAAGAAGGCAACGCAAGCTCCCACATGCATCTGACATTGTACAGTGACATCAACAGTGTTGTGGGTGCCTACCATTATCTTGTACCCACCAGCATGGGCAACAAAGTTCAGTAGCATACATACCCTCACCCTCTCACTTGTAAAGCCATCCCCTTTATCTATAAAAGGGGATGCGCTCCCTCCATTATAACTAAGTTCTTTTAGATTTATTAGATCGACCAAGTTCACTAGTCCACAACTGTAGAACCGCCAGGTTCGAACCTCAAGCACACGCTTGAACACTTAGCTCATAGCGGAGCTCCTATCGCTCTTGACCCTTCCAACTAGAGTCCGACCGAACCTCTCGTATACCCCATCTTTCTCCTTCTCGTTTGTAACCCCACCGCAAACTTCGAGCACCTAGGCTCTGGAATAAAGTCACCGACCGACTCAAACTGGATGTAGGGCACGTTGCTTGAACCAGTATAAACCTTGTGTCATTGAGTGCTAGGCCACCTCCGATCAAAACGTACGACAAAACTACAAATATTTACATGTTGGTCACTTTCTGCACCGACAGGATCCTTGGGCACCGGGCCTTCAAGTCATAGAGGACCTCGCTGATGAAGTATATAGGCTGTTGGACCTTAAGGATGTGGCCCTCCTCCTCACATTCCACCACTAGAGCTACACTGATAGTGTGCGGCGTGGTGGCGGTGTAGAGGAGCAGAGTCTCCCCTGCTGAAGGGGAGGTCAGGACTAGTGGTGTAGTGAGCAAGTCCTTCAGCCTTGTGAGCGCTTCCTGAGCTTCCTATGTCCACTCAAAATGCTCAGATTTCTTTAGGACCTTGTATAGTGGCATACCTCGTTCCACAAGGCAGGATATGAAATGGCTAAGTGTGGCCATACACCCAGTGAGCCTCTGAGCTCCTTTTAGGTTTTTGACTGGCTCCATGTCCATGATCACGGAGATCTTCTTGGGGTTGGCTTTGATACCACGCTCAGAGATGATGAAACCCAGGAGCTTCGTGACTGGGACCCCAAACACGCACTTCTTTGAGTTGAGCTTGATATGGTTGGCGGGAAGGTGGTGAAGGTTTCTCATAGGTCACCAATTAATTGTGCAGCCACTCAAGACTAAACAACAATGTTGTCGATGTAGACCTCTAGGTTGCAGCCAATTTGCTCCCTAAAGCATCTCTGTATGCACCTCTGAAGGTGGCCCGGTGTTCCAGAGGCCAAACAACATGGAGGTGTAGCAAAAGGCGCCGAAGGGGTGATGAAGGACGTGGCCAGTTGATCAAAGGGATCCATCATGATCTATTGGTACCGGAGTACGTGTCTAGAAAGCAGAGGGTCTTACAGCGGGCAGTGGAGTCGACCACCTGGTTAATCTGAGGAAATGGGAACGGGTCCTTGGGACAGGCCTTGTTGAGGCTGGTGTAGTCGACACACATTCTCCATTTCCCATTCTTCTTGTTGACCAGGATAGGGTTGGTATAACATCCTAATGGGCCAAAGTGGGCCCAATCCAATCCAGTCATTGGCCGGTGGTACTGTAGCAGAATGGGACGGGTAACGTAGCATCCGAAGTATGGGTTACTGTAGACCGAGCACTGTTCACCCAAAAATGGACGTCCAAATTCGGGGGTACTGTAGCACCATGAAAACACTGTGCTACCAGGTTTACTACCATACTAGAAACTCAGGATTCGCCAGATCAACTTAAATACCAGGGCCAGGGACGCGTAGTAACCTTTGATTAACCGTTTTGAACGAAGCGAGGATGAAAGTTCAAGCGGGTTGCTACGCAGGTCGGACCACTGCTAGGAAGAGTGGGCCGGGGCCATGTATGTCAGGACTGGACGTTACATTTGGTATCAGAGCCGACTCTCGAGGTTTCATGGGCACGTGGGGACAACTGTGCGGGCATGTTGTGTGCATGTGCGTGAGCCCGTCGTGGACACGGCATGGCATACACATGCACGGCATGGGGCCACACAAACGTGTTGAAGAGAGGCGGATCCTAAAATAAGTGTCCTGAAAGGGTAAGCTGGTCTGGCATTCGACAGGGACGTCGAATCCTTAGGGGGGATGATTGTAACATCCTAATGGGCCAAAGTGGGCCCAATCCAATCCAGTCATGGGCCGGTGGTACGGTAGCAGAACGGGACGGTTACTGTAGCATCCGAAATCCAAGACACTGTGCAACCAGGTTTAGTGCCATACTGGAAACTCAGGATTTGCCAGATCAACTTAAATACCAGGGCTAGGGACGCGTAGTAACCTTGGTTAACCGTTTTGAATGAAGCGAGGATGAAAGTTCAAGCGGGTTGCTATGCGGGTCGGACCACTCCTAGGAAGAGTGGGCCGGGGCCATGTATGTTGGGACTGGACGTTATAGTTGGCCAGCCAGTTAGGGTGCTAGACCTCCCTAATGAAGCCAGCGTTGAGTAGCCTGGCGAGTGCCTCTCCAATGGCCTTGCGCTTCTCTTCATCAAAGCGATGGAGGCGCTGCTGCATCGGCTTAGCGTCAGCCTTGATATTGAGGCGGTGCTCGGCACTCTTCATCAAAGCGATGGAGGCGCTGCTGCATCGGCTTAGCGTCAGCCTTGATATTGAGGCGGTGCTCGGCAATCTCATAGGGGATGCCGGGCATGTCGGAGGGCTTCCATGTGAAGATGTCGGTGTTGTTGTGTAGGAACTCTGTGAGGGTGAATTCCATGTCTAGGGACATGCTGGTGCCAATGCAGAGCCGCTTCTCGGGGTCTTTGGGGTAGATCTAGATCATCTTCGTGTTGTTGGCTGGGTGGAAGGCCACCGCCATATTCCTTTTCGAGCCGTGTGGGGGCTCATCACCTAGCTAGAGCCGAATTCGAGCGAAGTCAGCGGTGGCAATGTTGGCCACAGGGGAGGGTGTGCCTTCTTGCTCACAGTGATGCACCTCAACCGTGGAAGTGGCCACCACGATGACCCCCCGTGGGCCTGGAATCTTGAGCTTCAAGCAACCATAGTATAGGACAGCCATGAACTTTGCATAGCATGGCTGCCCCAATAGAGCATGGTAAGGACTGGCAAAATCCACCACCTTGAAGTCAAGGTACTCCTTTCGAAAGTTAGCAGAATCCCCAAACATGATAGGGAGTCGGATGCTTCTGAGAAGAGTGGCTTTGGCTTCGGGGATGATCTCAAAGAAGGGTGCCCCACTAGGGTGAAGGTCCTTCCTCAAGATCCCCATACGGTCGAGTGTGTCGACATAGAGAATGTTGAGGCTACTCCTGCCGTCCATCAGCACCTTCATGAGGCATGCCCGTCCGATGATGGGGTCGACGATGAGCAGGAAATGGCCCGGGCTAGGGACATGTCATGGGTAGTCCTAGCGGCCAAAGGTGTTGGGAACCTCTAACCAATGAAGGCATCGTGGCGGCGCCCTGCTCGCCATGTTGACCCCCACAACGGGTCCCCAGGGAGTCATGGGGATGACGGAGTTGGTCCTTCCCCATAGATCATGGAGTAGAGCTATGTCATGCTAGGGGCGACCTCCCCTCCGGCCCGCTCTCCCGCTAGTGGTGCCTTGGTGATGTCATAGATCTCCGTGGCCAACCGACGATGGATGCCTGGTGGACCAGGCACCTCCCGCCTCAGCGGGTCAAGGGGACAATATGGGATCTCCTCGGTCCTATGGGAAGACATGACCTGGGAGTGAGGGGCTATTCCTACCGCTCCTGGGTGGTGGTAGATCCTTGATGGATCCAACAAGCTAGGACCCTGAGATCTGCTCTCCTAGGCCCTAACAGGAGGGATGACGTCGGGGGCTCATAGCCCGACAGCCCCATGAAGGGGATGAAGCTCACCGTAGCAGTCGGTGATGTAGGCCAGGCTCCCAAAGTTAAGGACCTAGCCTAGAGCGAAGGTGCCGGTTATGATGGAGAACTCACCGAGGAAGTGGACACCGCCGTCTAGGGCATCGTCGCTTGCTCCGACGATGAGGCTGGTGGCTCTGGCCACCATAGAGCCAGAATCACACTTGACTCTACCCCCTACCTAGCGCGCTAGCTGTCGTGGGGTCAAAACCGTGGCAAGCATGTTGTTCAAGTTGATGTCAGAGTATGGGGTCTCTGGTGGCTCGGGTGGACTTAGGAGCACAAGAATCATGCAGAGAAGACGCAACCGTTTATCCTAGTTTGGGCTAATTCGGTCCCTACGTCCAGCAGTTGATGATCCTTATACTCAAGAGCACCCAAAATCTAGGGGGTTACAACAGAGTGTAAAGGAAGAATATTTGGTAGGGGGTTTGCTCGGTGCTAATCCTAAGGTTGCCTCGCCACTGGTGGAGTCTCCCCCTCATTGAAGAGGAAGGAGATGATGGGATGCGGTGGAGGAGGGGCTCTCGGTGCCCCTCTTCAGGTTGCCTTGCTCTCGGTGTAGAGTGGAGGCAGATGGAATGGAATGGAGTGTCTGGTGTTCGAATTGGGATCCTCCCCCCTCCTAGGTTCGACCTTATCACTTATATAACGAGATAGGTCGGGTACATGGTGGTTTAGGGGTTCTAGTCTATGGTCTATGTGCGTCAAAGTCTAGGAGGGTCTTATAGTGGTGTGTTGTGGAATGTCAAGGTGTCTTAGAGCCAAACAAGCCTAGGCGTCGTCCGACTGCTCTGTTCTAACACTCTGCGTGTCATATGGTGTCAGCTTGGACCGACCTCCCTCAGGTGAGACCTTCTAGAGTCATCTTAGTGGCGAAGGAGGTATGCTCTAGGGGCTAACGTGCGGGCTTAGAAGCCCCTGAGCCCCTAGAGGCCATGGGAAGCTTTGTCTTCTTGTGTCACGCCCTAGACATGACCCTGTCGGAGGAGCAGTCGGTAGGGGCATGCCTAGGGAACGACGCTAGGGAGCCCCCGGGCATTGGTAGCCCAAGGCTTGTCTTCTTGTGCCCAGACCTTGGTTGCCATTATTAGCTAGGCAGGAGCCAAGGGCCAGGCCTAGAGGTGCTATAGATCAGGAGCCCAAGGCTCGAGGAAGTCCCTGAGCCCGAGGCGGAAGCTACAGTCGAGTTAGGCTTAGCTGGATCTCTTTGCCAAAGGGTGCGCGTGAGTGTGCCTAATGGGCATAGCCCCCAAGCCCCCGGGCAATCCTGAAGGGGTCAATCGTTAGGTCTTCTTCATTCAGGAACCATTGGACCCTAGGCTTAATATACCTATATGTTAGGATCTTGTCACCTACGATTGGTGTTAACTCCTTCACAGTCTTTTTAAAGAACTTCTCTTTGGTTGGGCCAGGAAGATGCTGGTTAGGAGCTGACGGTGCCAAAGATTTCCTTATTGCATAATAATTCAAGGTGTTTCCAAAGTCAGAGAAAAGATCTTCCTCAAATTCAAACATATTTTCCAAAGGCGGAATTTCTTCCTCCTTCGATGGTTCGGGAACTTGGTGGATAGTTGTGACTTCCTTTGCATAAGGTCATAACCATAGGAATCCTCTCAACTCATACTTATAACTTGATTGGTATCCCTGGATGAACTAGTGTTTAGACAACACACATATGTTTCCCTATGGATACGATACTCGATAATACTCTAGGTGAAAACTACTTCGATACCTGTGCGCTTGTGGATTTTGTCTCTATGTGCCACCACAGGTGTCAACAAGTTTTCTGGTGCCCTTGCCAAGGAAACAATTGCTATCATTTCATTGAACCAAGTTTGTCCTTGTATCTTTTATTTTATTTCTTTTTAAGCATGGATAACATCACGCCTATTAATCAATTCGCTGCTCCCATGGGCGCGCAAGTAGAGCCACCAAAATCTTTGAAACCTATCCTTACACCAGTCTATAAGTTGCCTCCATGTTTAATAAATATGGTCCAGGACCAATCGTTCTTAGGAGAAGGCAATGAAAACCCATATACCCACCTATGAGAGTTTGAGCAAACTTGTGCATGCTTGCATATCACAGGCATGTCACATGAAACTTTAAAGTGGAAGCTATTTCCGTTCTCTTTGATGGGAACATCTAAATACTAGTATACCCAAACCGTAGGGAGTGTATAAGGAGATTGGGAAGCCTTATGCTCTAGCTTTTGCTTATCCTTCTTTCCCATCTCTAAAGTGGTTAGCCTTCGCATATTGGTTCTATCTTTAAAACAAAAAGAAAAAGAATCTCTTGGTGTGGTGTGGGCACATTTTAATGACCTAGTCAATTCTAGCCCTGACCTTGCCATTCAAGACCCTATGCTTTTACAACACTTTTATGTGGGTCTTAGTGGGTAGACCGCATAGTTTCTTGATACAGCTTCTGGAGGTGCTTTCTTACATTGTTCCTCTAGTGAAGGGAGAAAAATCCTTAGAAAAATCTTAGATAACACCCCCTACACCAGCGTTCATGATGATGGCCTAGAAGACATAGTTGAGAAAACTCCTAAGGAAGAACCTGTGATAGTTGAGCCCGAACCTTTAGCTACCCCATCTGAAGCCTTAACTGTCCTCCAAATTCCTGAACCACTGAAGGAGGAAGAAATTCCGCCTTTGGAAAATATGTTTGAATTCGAGGAAGACCTTTTCTCCGACTTTGGAAACACCTCAAATTATTATGCAATAAGGAAATCTTCGACGATGTCAGCACCCAACCAGCATCTTCCTGACCCAACCGAAGAAAAGTTCCTTAAAAACACTATGAAGGAGTTGACGATGATCATAAGTAATGAGTGGTTGGGAGAATCCAAGCTTTCTCCTGGAGTTATTCAATTCGTTTAAATTCTCCCTCTACGTCCATTCATTGTCAAATTCATAAAACCTCCTTCAATGCTTTTTATAATCCGGTTGTAGGAGTAAATATTATGACTAAATCTTTTGCACATACCCTTCCTAAAAATATGCAATTAACTCCAACAACCAAACTCTTAAAGTCTCATAGGGCAAATCCTTCCTAGAGAAGGAATTTTTCACCTCATCCCTATCAAAGTAGACGAAACTAAGGTGTATCTTAGTTTTTATGTTTTTGATATTTGGGAGTTCGATCTTTTGATAGGGCATCCAATAGAGAGACTTCTATATGAAGGAAGAAAGGGGAGTATAAATGTAAGACTTAGGAAAAGCATAAACCTTTCTATTCCCATCAGTTGCCCATTACATGCTAAGATAGAGTTGAGTCCTCAGCAAGATCCAATGGAGGAGATGATGGCAACATCTCTCCAAGAAAGTTCCAACAAAGACCTCGAAGAAGGTGCCTAGGATTTCATCCAAGAGGAAGAAGAATCACGAGATCCTTTCCCTTTGGATGAAACTCAAGAGCCGCCAAAACCCCCCATTATGCTGAAACCCTTCCTTCAGGTTTGAAATACGCTTTTGTAAATAATGATAGGGAGTCTCATGTGATTATTAGCGATAAACTCTCTAAGGATGAGACCCTCTGGCTCCTTACCATTTTAGAAAAGCATCGCTCTGCTTTTGGTTACTCACTCGAAGACCTCAAGGGGATTAGTCCTGCCCGTTGCACCCATCGCATTCCCATAGATCTAGCATATCCACCTTCTAGGGATCCCCAACGTAGGCTTAACAATGCGATGAGAGAAGTTGTTAAGAAAGAGGTTTTGAAACTTTTGCTTGTAGGGATAATCTATCCCATGCCATATAGTGAGTGGGTAAGCCCGGTACAAGTTGTACCAAAGAAAGGGGGCATGACTATGATAAAAATGAAAAAGTGAATTAATCCCTCAACGAACAGTCATATGATGGCGGATGTGTATTGATTATTGAAAACTTAACAAGGCAACAAAGAAAGATCACTTCCGTTACCCTTCATCGATGAGATGTTGGAACGGCTTGCAAGGCATTCTTTCTTTTGTTTCCTTGATGGGTATCAGGTTATCATCAAATCCCGATCCATCCTGATGACCAAAACAAAACTACTTTTACTTGTCCCTATGGAACATATGCTTATCGCAGGATGTCCTTCGAATTGTGCAACGCTCCAGCTTCTTTCCAAAGGTGCATGGTGTCTATTTTTGCTGATATGATTGAAGAAATCATGGAAGTGTTTATGGAAAAACTTTTAATGATTGCCTAGAAAATTTAGACAAAGTTTTGCAAAGATGTGAGGAAAAGCACTTAGTCCTTAATTTAGAAAATGTCATTTTATTATCAGAGAAGGCATAGTGCTTGGACACTTGATGTTCGAACATGGGATTGAGGTAGACTGAGCTAAGATAGAAGTAATAGAAAAGCTACCTCCTCCAAATGTCAAAGGGGTACAAAGTTTTCTTGGTCACGCAGGGTTCTATCACCGTTTTATAAAAGATTTTTCTCATATTGCTAGACCCCTTACATGTGTGTTAGCCAAGGATGCTCCCTTTGAGTTTGATGATGAGTGTTTAAATGCTTTTCAAATCCTTAAGAAAGCATTTATCTTTGGACCAATCATTCAACCCCCTGATTGGTCGCTACCTTTTAAAATCATGTGTGATGCTAGTGATTATGTTGTGGGGGTAGTTTTGGGTCAAACAAAAGATAGAAAGCATCATGCAATTTCTTATGCTAGTAAAACTCTATCAGAACCTCAACTTAATTATGCAATAACTGAAAAAGAGCTTTTGGCTGTTGTTTTTGCAATTGACAAGTTTAGATCTTACTTAGTAGGAGCCAAAGTTATTGTTTACACTGATCATGCTGCCCTTAAATATCTCCTTACTAAGAAAGATGCTAAGCCTTGGCTTATAATATGGATCCTTTTGCTTCAAGAATTTGATTTAGAAATTAAAGATAAGAAAGAAATAGAAAATTCTATAGCTGATCACTTGTCAAGAATACAGTTCAAGAATCCATAGGAGATACCCATCAATGATTTTCTATAGGATGACATGCTCCTAAAGGTCGCATGATCCGACCCCTAGTATGCAAATATTATTAATTCTATGGTTGCAGGTTATGTACCAGCAGGGAAGAATAAGCGGAAGCTCATCCATGAAAGTCGCCTCCACCTATGGGATGAACGGTACCTCTACCGAGTCTGTGCCGATGGTCTGCTCAAGAGGTGTGTTTTGGCTAAGGAAGTAACCAAGATCATCAAAATATGCCACCATCACCATATGGAGGACATTATGGGGCATTCCACACTCATGCTAAGATCTAGTAAAGTGGATTCTTCTAGCCAACCATGTACGATGACACCAAAGACTTCATACGGAGATGTACCCCATGTTAGAAACATGGGAGTATCAATGCAAGAGACACCATGCCACTCATCACTAACATCCAGTTAGAGCTCTTTGATGTTTGGGGTTCGACTACATGGGACTGTTTCTAAAATCCTGGTAGTGTGAATACATCCTGGTGGTAGTCGACTATGTCTCAAAGTGGGTCGAAGCTCTACCATATTGACCTACAGATTCCAATAACTCCAAGAGGATGTTATTAGAAACCATCTTTCCATGGTTCAGAATTCCACGCATGGTAATTAGTGATGGAGGTCCTCACTTCATTGATAGAAAGTTCCAATGCTTCTTATCCAATCATGGGGTCCGTCATAACATTATGACACCATATTATCCTCAAACTAGCGGACAAGCAGAAACTTCAAACATGCAAATCAAGAATATTCTGTAGAAGACTATTAATGAGATGGGGACAGCATGGAAAGATAAGTTATCCGGAGCACTATGGGCTTACAGAATAGCCTACAAAACACCTCTTGGAATGTGGCCTGTTGATGGTAGTTAACAACCATTATAAATCGTTAATATAACATGCATAAGGGAATAAATATAATCACTAATAAAGGTCTTGGGTTTAAACTAGCAAATTCCACAAGTTTTGGTGAATCTGTATTTTCTGTAGGGTTTATCTAGAAAACCGTCAAGGTGGACCAAGATGTCAGATTTAATTGCGCTTACCCACAGCGAAATGGACACCAGAAGGTTCCAAAAGACTCGAAAGGACTCCACACCAAACCAGAGGGCAAAACACCGCCAGGTGGGGCTAGCCGGCCCCACCTATAGGCCGGCCAGCCCCTAGGGCCCACCTGTCAGCCCCCCGTTGTTATGTTAGTCCTCCACCGCCTCCTAGGTTGCATCTATGCTGTCCTTTAAGTCGGTTTGATCCAAGAGCTCACGTTGGACGCTCCGGCCTATATATACCAGCCCCTACCACCCCCCTGAGATATATTGCATAAATCATTTGAGAAGACAGAAACCCTAATCATCCTTAGGGCTCCACCATATTCTAGGGCATAGGTAGTTAGGCTAGGTCTAGATGGAGGCAAGCAGGCTTTGGTTGGATTCCTGATCGTGTCAAGAGCGTGGTTTGGTATAATCTTTGTACCCCTCTCTTTTGTACCTCTATTATTTTTATATGCTAGTTACAATCATTATGACAATATTAGTATTCATCTTATTCATGTTTTTATTATAATGTTCAACGTCTACTTTGATTATATACTTAGTATAGCTAGTTTATCATTATGTTTATGCATAAGTTCGTATAGCGCTCACTCTAAAGTACACGGGGTGGGTGGTCGACATTGTATAAGCATGGTGCTTATACGTTGTTTACCTATGGATACATCCTATATTCTGGGTCATATGGTAGATCACGGATGTGACACTCCCGTTGAGTCCTTTGTAGTCCACTCCCCAAATATAGGTGCAAGTTGAGTCTGGTTACGAAGGAAGAACAAGCTCTGTTCTTAATATTCCTTAATAATATCCCTTATGTGTAGATATAAAAATAACCTTAGCCATGACTATTAGGTGTAATTGCACTAATCAATGTATGCTTTGACTTATAATTAAGAATGACTTAGGAATTATTTCTCTAATATTCTACCTGACCATGCTAATGCCACAGAAAGGAGTACTCTGAGTGATTTGTCATTATTGATGATCAATACTTATCATATATATATATATGTATCTTATCTTATGACTTACCCCTATTAAAAGTAGAATATTTGTTATGGTTTACTTCTCCATCAATAGTATAAGTTATCAATACATGTCCATGCTAGATCTTTCCTGTGGTAAAAATATAAATAACGATACCTAAAATACTTGATGTAGAGAAGGCTCGATCTTCCAAAAGGTATGATAGCGTCGATTGGTGGAGACTCGACATTCATGATCTAGGCTTCAAACCAAGACTAATTCAGTCCCCCACAACAGTTACACCACTGCTCCATTGGTTATCAACCACGCCAACGTGATTGACCTCGCCGAGAAGGCTTTCCTGCAAGCGAATCGAGAACACAAGCAAGAACGGGATGAACGCAATCTAAAATTGCAAATAAATATAAGGCTTATGATAATGAGAAGGAGTTCAAGTCTTTATTCGAAAGGACTAATCGCCACAGGTGAACAAGATCAAGAACTAGGGCCCTGGTTCACAGCAAGCGACCTTGGCGGCACAGCTGCAGCAAAATGACGTCTGTTTCACAAGGAAATCAAGAACTAAACAAAACCCAAACCCTAAGGAGAGCGACGGCTGCTAATTATAGAGTCTTGGGCGTCACCCCCTGGATGCGCCCCCTAATGGGCCCAAACACGATACACGGTCCAACGGACCAAAAGACGGTGTCACAGCACCCTGGCAGATTCTGGACGCTGACTTGTTTCGACGATTTCCGTTGATTTCGAAGGGCTTTTGACATGAGACCACTTGTATTGGCTTCCTTATCTAATTAGTTTTCCATCCATATGTGGATCATCGAAAATGGAGCCTGGACGCGCCTGTGTGACTAGTTTTATGACGGACTGGTCCTGGAACCTGAGATGTGCTCGAACTTAATTTGGGCCTCCACCTTGGTGACTCGAACCGGATGAGCTTCGGGCCTCCTTCTTGGTTAGGACACCCTCGCTAATCTCCTCGTCCTCTATCTCCAAGCATGGTTGTATGCATGGAGCTCATGTCCTTATCATCCTTCCTTTCTTGATGAAAAGCCATCCTCGGTGTCGATTTTGCTTGAAGTCGATCCTGCACAACATGAGGACAAACGAGGTTTCCAAAATAATGAGAATGGACAATATTGTGAGAAAGAATATGACCACATGTCTAGGTTTGTAGCATGTCTTGTCCTACAGACATGTAGTCTGCTTGATTAAAATACACACGATCCTTGCCAATACTATCCTGCAAAAGATTAGTACTAACAAAAAACATGTGGTCCCTTTCTTTGGATTCCACTTATGTTCGAAAAGCAAAACTAGAGGAATATGGCATAACAACAGTGTTGATTTTACTATCCTCTAGTTGATCATTACTTTGCACAACAAAAGGAGAATTCATATTTGTATAAATGTAAACTCGTTGTATCAAATATTGTCCTTGGTTGTTATATTTGCCAAAAACATGATATGTAGGTCTAGAGAACCATGGCAAATCAGCATATGCATAAAGTTTCTCCTCTAAAAAACTAAGATTACATGGAACATCAAATTCAATATAACCCAAATTATTTAAAGAAGACAACAATTTCAGCTCATCAACTTCACTAGCATTATGAATAACAAGTCTATTTTTAGCATAAGTGTTCGATTTCAGTACACATATAGCATGATCATTCTTCAATGATTGCATGGGTATAACATAAATATCATCATGCAAGTCATCTTCATCACAAGGAACATCAAGCAAATCATCTTATGACAAAGGTAAATCAAGCGAAGCCTCCACTAAAATTTGCTCTATCATAGCATGATTGGTGGAAAATTTCAGCACATCAAGAGAACTCTCACCTTTCGTGAATTTAGCATCATGGGCATTATCTTTGCTCTCTTGTTCAGCAAGAGTAATAGTTGATGGTTCTAAATTTTCACATGAGGCTGTGAGCATCTCATTTTCTGTCACATCATCCTCACTCTTTTGTACATTGTCCTACAAAAGGTTAGGCATAGCAGGAGGAATAACAAGAGATTGATCTAGTTGATGCACCTCATCATTTGAATTAATTACAAGAGATGAATTGACAAAATTTTCTCTCATAAGATCTTTCATATCATTCCATGTGTGAGGTTTATCTGAAAAACTTAAAGACTCCCACAAAGTTGATGCAGATTGCCTCAAAACACTAGTTACATTTTTAATTTTTCTCCGTTCGCACATATAACTTTGTGCAAAAATATTATCTATTTTTGTTTCCCACTCAATGTACTCATCAGCACCAATACCATCATAAGTAGGCGGGGAAGAAAGAATAGATTAACTTGCGGGAGGAGGTGTAGCAGCAACAGTGCGTGGCTCATGCATCATTAATGTCTCATATCGGTACGTGTTGTAACCTGTCATTGTTAGCATCAAACAAAAAACACACAAGTATGTATTTTCCTATCAGCTACTATAGGATGTGGTCAAGGAGTAAAGTCACACACTCTCAAGCGTCTTACCACGGTCTTACAAGTGTTCTTACAAAGCAATAGGCGGTGCAATCGGTCGGTGACTGTGATACCGTTGTAGCTTGAGTGTAACAATTTTTAGGCGAACCTGTACTTGGTTAGAAGAAAGTGGAGTTTGGAAAGGCACAATATAGTAGCAAGGAATAGCAATAATTTAATTCAGAAATTGCAAGATTGAAAAGTAGTCCCAAGCTAGTCTATGTCGCCAGCCTAGAGTCATCCTAGACCTAGTTCAACAAACAGCAATATCTCAGCACAAGGACTAAACAGGAGGCAAGCACTTTTGAATTTTTTTTCACCTTCCTTTTTTTTCCTTTCCCTTTTCTTTTGGTGTGGTTTTTTTTCTTTTTTTTTGCACCTCTTTGCCTTTTGCATTTCTTTGTTTTTTAATAGAATGTGCCGCAAATGACTCTAATATGTAACCACCATATGAATCGATCAAAACTGCATAGGCTTATGCACCAATATGTGCGGCTGGACACGTGAGCAAAGCAACTCCACAAATGAAACACCTTGTTGATTATTACTCTGATGTGTTCTTAAGGGCAACAAACATTCCTCTTTTTTTGGATCTAGTACCGAGAACAACCATAGGAAATTTGGAGTCCTGAATTTTTATGCACACAACAACAGCTTGTGTAGATGGTAAATCAGACGTGTAGTAAATCTGATCGACCAAAATAAACACCAAACCAATATATTGGCCAAACCAACTTTATCACTAAGATATATATATTTTTGTTCAGCCAGCAAAGAAGACTGACACTAGACCAAGACTAATTAACCAACGAACATAATGACATGCGAGGGACGATAGTTTAACAAAGCAAACTAAAATTAAAAATATTGCAAGGCACAAAGGGGCTATAGGATATGGAATATGTGGTAGTGTATATATTTTTTGGCTTTTTTGGACTATAGGTAATGCAAAAACAGTAACAATCTAAAGGGGAAAACAAAGTTATACCTAACGGGCAACAAGGGCTCTGATACCACTTGATGTAGCATTGGCCCAATCTTCTGAAAGGTATGATAGCGTCGATTGGTGGAGACTAGACGTTCATGATCTAGGCTTTGAACCAAGACTGATTCGGTCCCCCGCAACCGTTACACCACTGCTCCCTTGGTTATCAACCACGCGAACGCGATTGACCTCGCCGAGAAGGCTTTCCTGCAAGCGAATCGAGAACACAAACAAGAATGGGATGAACACAATCTAAAATTGCAAATAAATATGAGGCTTATGATAACAAGAAGGAGTTCAAGTCTTTATTCGAAAGAATTAATCACCACAGGCGAACAAGATCAAGAACTGGGGCCCTAGTTCACAGCAAGTGACCTTAGCGGTATAGTTGCAGCAAAACGACGTCTGTTTCACAAAGAAATTAAGAACTAAATAAAACCCAAACCCTAAGGAGAGCGACGACTACTAATTATAGAGTCTTGGGAGTCACCCCCCTGGACGCACCCCTAATGGGCCCAAACACGATACACGGTCCAACGGACCAAAAGACGGTGTCGCAGCACCCTAGCAGATTCTGGATGCTGACTTGTTTAGACAATTCCCGTTGATTCCAAAGGGCTTTTGATGTGAGACCACTTGTATTGGTTTCCTTATCTAATTAGCTTTCCATCCATATGTGGATCGTCGAAAATAGAGCTTGGACGTGCCCGTGTGACGAGTTTTATGACAGACTAGTCCTAGAACCCGTGATTTGCTCGAACTTAATTTGGGCCTCCTTCTCGGTTAGGGCACCCTCGCTGATCTCCTCGTCCTCTATCTCCAAGCATGGTTGTATGCATGGAACTCATGTCCTTATCAATACTCTCGGGTGAAGTGCTATAATGGTATAATTATCTGTGCGCTTGTAGATCCTTTTCATTTATATATTTATATATTTATATATTTTTCCTAGCCACATAAATTACTAAAGAACTACTTAGTATTATTCTATTAGTAATGCTATGTAGTACCAACAAGCATCTCTGGCATCATCACTAGGGATGACAACCTAGTAAAGTAATGTTAGGAGATATAGGTTTATAATAGGTGGCTACTAAACCAGTGACAAGTTAATAAATACCAACATCGCCATACCAACTCGTCTACGGGAAGTCATGCCACTTACCTATCGAGTTGGAAGTCAAAGCACATTGGGCCATAAAAAGATGGAACATGGACTTTGAACCAGCCAGAAAGAAAAGAAAAATATAACTCTCTAAGTTAGAGGAATGGCGAAAAAAGGCATATCATAATTCAAAACTCTATAAAGAGAGGACAAAAAGATGGCATGACAAAAGATTGAAAAAGAAGAAATTCAAACTAGGTGACAAGCTATTGCTTTTCAACTCTAGAGTGAAGTTGTTCGGACATGGGAAACTACAAAGCAAATAGAAAGGACCTTACAAGGTAATTAGCACATCATCTCATGGAGTAGTCACACTTAAAAATAACGAAGGTGTGCTTTTCAAGGTAAATGGTCATCGTTTAAAAGTTTTCCATGACACACAATTGCTAGAAGAAGAATTGGATATAATTAACTTTATAGAATTTAAATAACATTTTCAATTCAACTCTTCTTCTTTGTTCTATGAAAAAACCTTAAAAACCCCCATGTTTACCTACTAAGCTATCTATGCATTTGAATAAAGTATTGCCAGGATCTCTCTAGTCTTTTGTTGGCGCTGGTCTCCACATGTTGTTTATGCAAGGTAACAGAATTCAAATGTGGGGGAGGCAAACCTCCCAAGCAAAGCACGACATTGACAAATGATGAAAGAACCATGAGAAAGGTAGGCCGACCTGTCTTGGGTCTGCTAGCCTTACACTTCATCCTCAGCCAGGTTTACCATCAACCAGCTTGGGGGAGAGGCATCCCATGTACCTAGCTAAGTATTTCTCTTCCTTTGTTTTATTATATTTAGTTTGCTTTATAAAAAAATACAAAACTAAACTAATAATAATAATAATAATAAAAATTGTTATCCCTATAATAGTAAAAATGAAAACAAAATAAAAAGAGTGTGCATAAAAAAGTTTGCTTTAAGTATGAGTTTTAAGAGCTAAATAAAATGGACTCTCTGAAGATAATCTCTTATAATGAAAATGATGAATAGTTGCTCTGTTTTAATTCCTTTTAAGTACCTAGTTTTTAGCCTTAAATTCTCCCAAGTTTTGGATAAGATTGATTTGATATAAGAATTTACTCTGAATTTGAAACTCGTGGGTAGCATATGCTTGATCTAAGTGTAGGTAATTGATGGATATGACACTACTACACTCGCACCTTTCACAGCCGCGTCGTAACCCACATCGTAGTCCAATTTTGGCCACAACAGTAAGCTATCAATAGTGATGGTCATAGCCTTCACTGTCGGCATCTGGGACTGACTGCGGTGTATACTAACACCACCGATTGGCTTATGAACCGTCCGTAATTAGGTCCTTACTTCAGTTGTGCTAGAGCACGACTCAACTGTGGATGTACACTAACACCATCACATTGGCAAATGATCCGACTGTGTCGAGGTTATCAAAACCATCGTGTGGGCACATTAGCAGACTATGTAGTGGTCACCAACACCGTCGTTTTGTACTTCAAACTGATTGTCAGTGGTGCGGGTTCACTGTCGGTTCAACGGCCGAGATGCCTATGTAGAGGTTAACATCACCGTCACTTCAGCGTATGATCCGCCAGTACAAAGGTCATGGTCACTGTTGCCTTGCACCACGATCCGCCTTCATGATCATTTAGTCGGTGTCGGGTTACTAAACGATTCGGCGATGATACACTTTGATCCCTGCCGCATAATATGTATAGCGACAGTGTTGGACGTTTGCACCACCAATGGCGGTGGTGATAACAAAACAATAAATGACCCTTAATAGCTTATTGAACACAAAGCATATAGATATAATCATTGCATCCATAAACCATGTTCTTACAATAACAATGGACGCTTACCATAATATCTTTGTCAACTGATATCCTAACATAAGAGGTACATAGATTGCAAGCTAAAGGTACTGATCTCTATAGGCTTACATAACGAAACAACATAGTTGTGGTCCTCCTATGTGGCACTCCTACTTGCTAGGCAAAAATGAATATAATTAATGCATCCTTCGAATTGGTAGGCAATGCACCATGGAACCCCTCTTCTTCCTCCTAGCCAATGCAGGAAAATTATTCAAAAGCACTTAGACTCAACCTGCATAAAGTAGCACAATTAATAATATTCAACACATCATTCCTTTTGTTACAAAGCCCAAATTGGCCTATATATAGAATCAAAACAACTACCTACCTAAACAAAGGCATGACATAATTACAACAAAATATAGCATATGCACCTTTAGTGCTCTGCTAATGACTCCATGAACAAGGGAACATAAGGAAGATAGTGAGGTGTAACAACCCGGGTTTTTGTGCAACAAAAAATACAAGCTTTTTTTTAAAAATTTCCTACAATGTGTGAAGTATGTAGTCGCTAGGTTAAACCCGAGTCAAACCTCAGAGAGTTGCTAATAAATTGTTGCATTCATCTAGATTTGATTGTAGGAGTGTGCCTTGTTTTGGAGTTGGTTCCAGTCTTGAGTTTTGTTTGGAGTCTGGAGTGCACAAAACCATAGCAAATTCCCCTCAATCTCTTTCCAAATCTCTCTCAAATCCTAGAAATGAAAAAGGGAAAATCATTTTTTTCCTTTCTTATCTGGTCCAACTCCTCTTTTCTTTCTCCTTTCCCGTGGCCCACCTTCCCTCCTTCCTTCATCCCAACATGGGCCCATCTCCTCCTTTGGCCTAGCACCCCGTCAGCTCCCCTCCTCTCCTTCCAACCACGAGGCCCAGCACGCCCCTTTGGCCCATCCCAGGCGAGCAACCTAGCTCCATGCACTAGCCCCCACAGCCCATCCGCTGGCCCCCATAGGCCTAGCTGGAGGCCCCAGTAGGCCTGAGCCACGCCCCTGCCCTTGGAAACCCTAGGCGTGACCCGACCTCATGCTCGTGTCTATCCCCATGCGCCACCACTGCCACTCCTCGCATGCCCACGCCATGCCCTGCCTCGACATCTATACCAGGAGCGGACGGATGCGCACCGCGTGTGCTCACCGCAGCACAGATGACGAGGATCACTGGTGCTCCCCCAATCCTAGCTTGCATCCCTATAAGAACCCTGAGCCACTGCTCCTCTCCCTCCATTCCCCACTATCGCCGCCACTGTCTCCTTCCTCTTCTCGCCCTCGCTCCTCCAGCGGTGAGTGCGCCACCGCCCTGCTGCTCTCTGTGGTCGCCGAGCCACGCCGCCACCACTGTGGTATGTGCCCTTCACATCCTCACCGCACCAAGACGGCGACCATGTGTGCTTCACTCTCCATCAATGTGTCCGCGATGACCATTGTGAGCTCCTTCTCTATCCCCATGGCATCCATGCCCTCGCTGAGCTGCGCCACAAGCCGACACGACGTCAAAGCCACGTCACCACCCTGACGCCGCGCCCTTTCTTGCCACCACCATCCCTGGTCCATGATGTTGAGCTCCACCGTGTCGCCCCAAGCTCGCCATCGGTCATGGACTCCTCCGCCTCCTCCTTATGTCGAGCCCAAGGACCTCGCGCTATCCGCAATGTCGCTCATCTCACTGCAGTGACCATGGGCTCCTCCCACCATGAGTCGTTGGTCACCACTATGCCAAGCACCACTTCCCCTCTTCCATGCCTCGTTGCGCTAATCCTCCAGGAGCAGCATCGACCTTGCCTTCCTCTGCTCTGACCAGCGAGCACCTCGCTGTGACAGTCAAGCTAGCGCCTTCCTTTTTGTCGAGCCATGACCCCACAAACACATTTCGCCTCCCTAAGCTGTACCGTGATAGGGATGCCTCAAGCCTCGCCTTTCCTTATCGCAGACACCATGTCCTCCTTGCCAAGCTCCGCCATCCTATAGCTCTCCGAGGAAGACACTAGCACCGCCTTTCCCTTCCTCACTAGGCAGCAAAGCACCACCGCGACCACACCAGCTGCCTGACCATCTTCAAGTGTCGACGGCCCTGCTGTGCCATCTGCCGAGGGGCTAGACCTCATTGTCATCCCCATGGACGTCGCTGCCCTGAGCTCAGTCCACCTCATCCATCAGAACAGCAGCTGCCGGACCTCATCGACCCACCCCGGCAGCGGCCGTGCCGCCACAGCCATGCTGTCATCTAGCTCCCGTTCATCTCGGGTGAGCCCTATACCCTAAAGCTCCTGCTTTTCCTTTCCTTGTCGATGTTCATACCTAAGACCGGCCTTCATGTCGCTATTCCTCACCGTCATAGGGAAGCCGCGACCCTATTGTGCCATCCCATAGAAGCTGAACGTTGATGCCTACCCCGCTGGGGCTTTGACCACCTCTTGGCCACCCTGTAGCTGGCCATGGCCTGCCAAAGAGGGCCACAGCTGGCTGCAGCAAGCCATAGCTAGCCAAAGCTCGCTGCAACTAGCCGTAGCTCCCCAGGGACTCTTCGTGGCAAGCCTCGCCTTCCCCGCCATCGGCAAGGTCGAGCTTTTCAACCCTTGCCGGCGCTGTTCTCGACGTCGACAACACCCTCCTTTTTAATTACCGCTCATCTATGTTCATATACATGATCTATCAATATCTATGCCTATGTCATGCCTTCACGTTGGTCTATCTCCCTCTTTTTGTCATCTATATCTATGCCTATGCCGTGCCTTCGCCGCTGGTCTATCTTGTGATGCTATGGATATATGCAACTCTGTCTAGTCGTCGTCATGTTGGTTTAGCTCTTGTTCTTATGTTGTTCATGTTGTCGGTTCTTTTTGTGTGGTGTCGTCTGTCTATGGACTGAGCCTTTGAGCCGATCGAGGGTTCGTGCCTTGTTCGAATGTTTCGGTGATGGGTTCATCCTACCATGGCTGAGATGCCGAGCGTAACCTAAACCCTCGCTCTTAGTTGACTTTCTAGTACCATGATCATCGACCCCTTCTATGGCTCTAGGACATGGCCACCATGAGCTTGACATCGGTGCGCTTTCTACCCGCACATGATGAGACTATCATGGCCTAGTCTATAGAAGATGAACTAGGGGATGACCATCGTGGAACTTATGGAAGCCAACTTGTGTAGGTATAGCTTGTGGCCGTGAGCTTGCCTTGCCATGACCATCGGGCTTTACCTCTTTTGTTCGCTTGTTTATCCTAACCACCTCATATGCTTGTACCACATTGACCATAGCGTTCCTTTGGATCTAGTAGTGACAACCACATAGCTACTAACCTTAGGATAGCCTCATGCCAATTTAGTTGCATGGACGTGATGCCCTACGAATCGTGGGATCATGTCTCTTTTCTTCCAACCTTTGTCCGTTCCATGATGATTTGGTCGAAAGAGTGTGGATTCCATTCTTCTCTCCTTCCTTGTTCTCAAGCCTTGTCAATCCAGTAAGATGTGGATTGAGCCCTTTGCTTGTTTGGTGTTTATTGCTCTCTTAATTCCATTCCTTCGATTTCTGTCATTTGCCATGGCGAGTGGATTAAAGGAAGGTGAATCCTATGTCCCCCTCTTGGGGTTCTATTATGCTTAAACCCTTGTATGCTTGTACCTATTTAGACCGTAGCATTTCATTGGTTCTTGCGGTGACAACCGCACCACTAAGAACCCTAGGGATGTCTTAGTGCATTTAGTGCATCTAGGTCATTGTACCCTACAAGTAGTTTGGGCGCTAGTGTTCTCTTGTGTGTTGTTCCTTTCTATGCTCCGTCTCTTGCCATGGCGTGTGGATCGGAAGAAGTAGACCACCTCCCTTCTTTTCTCTCCCCATTCCACCCTCTCTTGGTTCTAGTCAATTATAATGGTGGATGGATTGAGACAGATCAGAACTGCTTCCTTTTTCCCCTTAGCCCACTCGATTTGATCCCGTTCTTACATTGACGATCGGATCAAAGACCAGACTACCACTTCTAGTTAGCAAAGCTGACATCTATGTCACGTTCTTGAAACCATATAAATTGACTCGATCGACCATTAGAGTGCCTTCTCTACCGAGGATGTGACATGGATGCGCCTAGCTGACTTCCTCCCTCACCCCTTTTAGCCCGAGGAAAACCGACTTGCTTTGTGAGGCCTAGCCTTGTTTTCTATGATGTTTGCTTAAGCTGAGCTAGGGTCTATGCCATTTTTATTAAAGCCATACAGGTCGACATGATCGACTCGGGAAGTACTAGCTAGGCTAAGATTTAAGCTTGAGCTTAGCAAACAACCACTTCTATTTTCTTTCAAGCCTAGGGTCGGACTTCCTTTGCAAGGGCTAAGTCCTTTTCCTTCAGTGATCTTTTGGTGTTTATTCACTCTTCCCATGCTCTGTTGCCTCTTTATTTGTGGTCTTTTTTGGTTAGTGGTTAATTGCTCCCTTGTTTTGTTTGTCGTATGAGTGAGGTAATTGCATCAGGGATGACGATGTTCGAACCAAAATCCATTGGAGGGAGGAGACACAGACGATAACATGACTTTGACGAGAACGACTACAAGTACACTAAGGATCTCGAAGTTGATCAATCAATAGGTGCCACGTCCCACCCAACCTCATAGAATCCTATTAGGCATGCAATAATGTGGATGCTAGTGCTTTACTTTCATGCAAACAAACAATGATAGGATGCATGGTAGAATTGCTTGAAGCCAATACCTTGACACAACCTTTACCCCTACACACTCGCTGTTAGGCTAGACACTCGCTTACTACTTACTGCTTACTTCTACTATGCATTATACCTATGATGTGATGCTTGGTGGAGGATTGGTTGTGAGTGGCTAAGGCACATGGTGCCACTAAAACTGGTGATAACTTGGGGAGATCTTGGCGTGTGTCTTTGGTGTGTGGTGAGGGTTGAGTCAACCGGATAGGATTCTATGACAAGTCTTTGGATGAGTCTTGCTAGGGGATGCGACCTGGGCATTCCCTATGAGAGGTACCTATGGAGGATACTTGTGTGAGCAGTATATTTCGAGGAGGTGACTCTTTGGAATGGAGGTGCCATCGAGGCACGAGGTGTTGGTTATCCCCTTTGAGAAGATATCATGTCTAGTCCCCCTAATTACTGGTATGTCAAGAGAACCAGATCATAGGACCCTATGTACACACCACTCGCTCCTGAATGGTCGGGGGATGGTTACCTGACCAACTAGGATGGTGCCATTACTGCAAGGTTGGAAGTGGATAGTGTAGGGAGGTATGGGCGTATGGCCCACACCCTCCTAAGATAGCGTAGTGACCTCTGGGGGCTTGGTACTACGTCTCACAGTCTTATCATGCCGGTGGACTGTAGGGTGGCCTAGGGCTGAGTGGTAGGGTGGCACCATATTAGTTGGGAGGTAGTCGGTATCAGCCTAGGTGGGGAACCGCCAATGATGGTGATCTTGTGGTTCTAGGTGTACATGCTCTGTAGAGTTGATCGATCTGTACATATAGCCAAGTCCTCGGATATGTACATTCCTATGACCTACGCTTCCCTTTATTAGTGAGAGGAGTCCTTTCTTCTTCTTCCCCTAGGTTTGGTGTTGGTTTCCAGCTTTGGTCGTTGAGGCAAGGCACGAGCGGGAGTCGTCCTTGTCGCCTAGAGAGTGAGAGTGTGGTGAGATGTGTGTGATGGGATGGGTGAACGTGTGTGGATGAGATGAGCTATTATAAAATATTGATGAACTTACATAAAAAACTACAGCCATAAATAGGCCTTTTGCTCTACCCTTGCATTCAACTTACCACAAAGCAAACGCAAAGCATAGGGTGGGAGTCAGTGGCCAGTACAAATCATACTAAAAGATTTTTGGTAGGTTTTGGATGTAATCTACGATGACAGTGGAGATTAGGAGGATTAGATGGTCCTGTTCCTATGCTCAAGTTTGGTTGAGGAGATGAAGTCTACACCCGCTGATGCTCTACGCTTACTCTGATGATTGCCAGTGAAGGAGTCTTCACTCACTAAGGCACTACATCTACTCTGATATTGTTCTGTGTGCATCCTCGCTAGTATACATTGTACTTAGGTGTGTTACCAAGTGTTGTAATACCTTATAAACTTGTAATTCCATGATGTATGAACTGTGGTATCAACTAAATAATGATAATATGACATCTTGGTCTTCCTGGACTATCACATTATGATGTAATATGTGGATTTCCCTTCGAGGAAATCATGGATCATTCCATGAGGTCCGCCACTCATACATAATAGTTTCCATGTACTTCTAGGATAGCCAATGGCCCAAGCAGGGAGGACATGAACTTTACTGCAGTTCATGTCATATGTAAGCAGTGATTTGTCCTCCCCAACAAGGAAAATCAAATTCCATTCTAGATGAACTACAATCACTCTGTAGGCCGCATCACAAACCTCAGTACCAATTTTAGTATTCTTCTTTCCAAATAGCTCTAGCGTGGTCACCTTATGCTTCAATGTCCATTTACTAGTACCATAGTCTTCAAGGATCTAGATTGAAAGCTCATACCTATTCAAAATATCAGCAGTACATAAACACAACTGAACCTAAGCTTCATGGATGGAGATTTGCATCACCAGTTGGGCTATGAATTTTCCTTCATGTCTTTTCCACCATATCAACAGCAACTATCTAGGTGAACTCCAGGATGTGCATAAAACCATTAACAAACACACCTTTCCCATATGTGGATACTACAATACCCTCGCCCCATTCAGATTCTTTAAAGATCCATGCTCCAGTTTTAGATGAGTAGATGTTGACACCTAAGGAATCATCATCGTTGATCCTATATTCAAATACATAGAAGTGCGAGGAGACTATCGAATCGAACCCCAAGTGAACTGAACCACAAGAATGGTTGCTACCCGACAGTAGCAACTATTTCTTAATCACCAGATTGCAGACAACGTAGCGAAACCTAGAGTACCAGAAGAGGATGAGGCCCCAGGAGCAATATGAGATCATGACATCCTTAATGGGGAAGGGCAAGAAGGACAAGGAGGGGTATTCACCGTTGACACTAGTGAAGTTGCGTTTGCATTTCTAGCTGCGATAGAAGAATTCGGCGAGAATCTAAGGCAGCTCCATACGGTACTCGAATCCTGAGATGAGGCTATTCTAGGAGTGATAGATGCACTTGCAGCTACACAAGGAGTAGGTGGTGAGGTGGCTAAGGATGAGGACCAAGACATGATCTGTGAGGATGGCCACTTTGTTCCTCTTGTTGGGGGACTCCTCTATCTTGATGAGGATCTAGTGGAGCGAGGACGATGATGGAAGTGGCGACATTGTTGCCTGAATCAAAGAAGGAGCGACTTCATAGATGTGTTCGTGAGCTCGTTAATAATTAGATGGAAGCTTCATTCGTACTCAGATGAGTGAAGAAGGGAATAAAAATCCAAGAACAATGCATAAGGGACGTGCGAAAGCATTACCATTACCTTTGGATCTTGTGGCATTGAGCTCGAGTGACGATGGCGGTGATGAGTACCACCCTGGTCACCGGTGGATCTGTGTTGTGTACCTACTGGTCAGATGTCCCGGCACAGAGCACTAGCTTGTCGGCAGTAACTGGTGGCTTGCAAGCCGCTGAGTAGGGGCGGTCGCGTAGTTTGGCACTAGGGAGCAGGGGCGGTGATGAGGAATAGCAGCACTGAGGAGGAGAAAGATATGGTGGGGAGCGTCCTTTGTAAGCAACTATATCAGACACAGGAATGCAAATTTCTACAAAACTTTGCAAATACGCGCGGGAGTGACGTGTAGGACTCACGTGTGGGCTTGGAAATTAACTATGAAGTCTACCGGTGGTGTTGATTGGGAGATGTTAGCACCTACTAATGATGGACGTGTCATACGGTCTGCGAACTCTAAGTCGCACAAATGGAACGTTCAAGTCACAACAAACAGAGATGAACTCAAAGTAATAACTACTAAACATTATGAACATTTTAATTTAGAATGCAGAGGCATTTTACAATTGAACTACTCGCGAGGAGTGTTACGAATGATGTCCTCTACATCCACCACGGCCAAGACGCCATCACCCTTGGCGAAGAACTTGCTGATCAGGTTTTGGCACTGCCAATAGCTCGTCTCTCCTAGGAACCCCGGCTCTGTAACACCCCGGGTGTTAGTCATGAGTTAAGCAGCAAAATTGGACTTAAGTAAACTATGTCAAGTAATGATCATGATCTCTAGTTCATAATCTGGAAGTAATAATGAAGGTGTTGAGGTCCAATCTATGAAAATGAGCCCCAACTTGTACTCGGACAATACACTTTGCTTACATGTGGACCCTGGTTATGGTTAGGCATGAGTAATGTTAAACATGCTTGTTTCATGTACATTACATCAACATGCATCCATCTTGACCAGTGGAAAAGTTTTATGAAGTTTGGAATAAAGAAGTCACATGAAATGATAAGTTATAATCTCCCCTGAATTGCTTCATCAGCTGAATAGGGATATGAGATGTCGACCAAACCTTGCTACCTTTCCCAAATGACTCTAATTGAACTCTACAACAAAAGTCATGAAGGGTTCATGTTGAGCAAATGTCAATAAAATGCCTTAATTATTCGAAAACCCTAATTCGAGGGTTTAATGAGGTGCTGCTTTGACCAAGATGAAGCAATGATTTCTGTACTAGATATGAAGTTTAACCTTTAATAAAAGTTGAAGCTCAAGTGGAGTACAACAAACTTTATTTTTGGACCAAGACCTAGTTCAACTCCTAAGTGTCTCATATAGTGGTCTCAAGTTTGAATGCAGTGCTCCTTTTGAGCTCTCAGAAATATTTCTAAGTCCCCGATTGACAACAGCAAGTTGACATGTTGTGACATTTTTATCTTCCAAATTCATATGGTAGCTCAATTTAATTCCTTAATATGGGTTGGAGTACACTCTGTGGAGGAAACAACAAAACAAGTCTTATCACTTTTGGAGCACGTTTGGACATTCAAAGGTAGTTTCAAAAAATAGCTAATGGCACTGAATTCCTTTGCCAATGCCTGAATGTTCCAAGTCTAAACTTAGTTTTGGGTACTATACTTTGGAGTCTTGCATCTCTCCAACTAATCAAAACCAGTCCATCATCCTTTAAGCAAAGTTGCAGAGCAAGATGTGTACAACAAACTTTGTTCAAAGACCCAATCCTAAATCATCCTCTAAGTTTGGCAAACAGAGGCTCGAAGATTGAATCTGCGGCTGTTTTCAGACTTAGAAATATTAGTAACCACTTAATTGACACGCCGCGTTCTCGGATTTTTATTAAGCAACTCAAGTTGAGCCAAATATAAAAGTTGGAGTTTACATCTTGGAGAAGGACATACAAAAAGTTGGAATCAATTTGACCTCATTTTGACCAAGTAATTCGAGTTCAAGCAGAGTAAAGCTTAATCCTCGATTAGTCGCTGACACTATCAACTTCAGGCTTAATTAGGTGCTAATGGAGAGCTCTAATGGCCAGGAACACTTAATGAATTTTATAGATCATTAGGTGGGCTACAACTTTGCTTTTGGGCCCAAGGTCCAAATCGGCCCATAGCTAGCCCAAAAATGGCGCCCACCTTACACACGTCGCTGACCGCCACCTGTTCGGGGAATTGCCTCAAAGGGCGATGCATGTCAAGGGCATGGCGTTCATGCAGAGTCCATGCCCCCACCATGGCCGACACCCATCCCTGCCTCTCCACTCGCGATTGGGAGACACGTGAGCTTCCCTCAGATGTTCCTCACTCCTCCCAGCACTCACTCTCTCCCTCCATGCTCCCTTCTCCCATCCCTTATTCACCAGGCGCGTGCGCCACCGCCATTGCCGGCCGAGCACGCCACCGCTCGCCATGTTCCCCACCCTCCGATCCCTCTCTGCCCTAACCGCGTGCACAACCTTGTTCGCCTCGCACCCCCCTATGTCCTGCTCACGCTCACGGGATGAATCAGAGCCACAACCCGCCGGTTGCCACCGCTTTGCCATCATCCTCGTTGTCGGTGCCGCTGCGCGTGGCCGGCTAGCCTCAGGCCACCATGGAGCGAGCCAAGGGCACCCGCGGATGCGCACGGGCCCCCTAGCACCCCACCGCCACTGCTCACCGCCGGGGACCACCCCACCGCCCAGCCCATAGGCCTACCCCTGCTCTCTGTTGGTAGGAAGAAGAGGGACCTCCTGATCAAATAAGGGAAAAGGAAGGGGCCTAAGTGCAGAAATCATGACTCAGTTGAATAGTGCAGCAGAATGCGGTTGATTTAGGAAAAACTCAGGGGCCTCGATGCAATTGTGTATTCCTTTATTGCATTTATTTGGCTAAAACTTTGGAAAATCATAATAAATTGTACAAAAATCATAAAATAACAAATGAGGACTTTTTAGAATACTTGTGAGTAGATATACACAGTAGAGTCATAATATGATATGTGTTCGTAGAAAGTTTCTGATTTTTTTATTTATTCTTATAGAGTGCTTTTAGAAATCCTTTTTAAGTTGTCGGATGCATATCTTGAGTTATAGAAGTCCAAAAATGGTAATTCTAGTTGTGCTAATCTTGTGATGACATGCTATAGTTAATAAAAATATTAAACATGCTAGTTGTGTACTGTTATTATAATGTTTGGATTTAATCTTGTTAAATAGGCAATTTTAGCTTGTTTTGCTTGTTATTCTCATATCTAAAGTTGTGGTGTTCCAATTGTTGTGAAAGTTTTATGGTAGGCTATTGATGCTATATGTGTGTTGTGGTAAAAATTTCATGTTCATTAGATGCAGTATGATTGATTTATTGATTTAACTTGTTTATTCCTTGATAAATGGTTTTAAATAAGTTATAATTTTTATGTAGGTATAAAAATGGAAAATATGGTTCCACTACCTTTGTATGATGTTGTACTACCATAATAACATATAATATGGCTATATGTTTATAGAAAATAATGATCTTTAGATTTATCTTGCTTTTACCTGTTTTCTTCCTATTGCAATTTGTCTTTTTCATAGTAATTAAATTATAAAACCTGAGCATGTGAAATTTGTACAGTATCCATATTTTGATAACATCTATGACTCATAAAAATCTCAGCCCCAAACTAGTTGTTCTTATATGGCACTAAAAATAGCATATATTTTGCATTATATACATAGAGGATGAAAGTTTGCTAATAGATCTATGTAGTTATTGTCCTATGATGCTTCTCATAGCTATTAGTATGTGCTATGATTGTTTGAATATGGTCACAAGCTGTTTAGAGTAGCATGTATGTTAGGAACATATTAGTTTGTAGCAACTAAATAAGAGATGAATGTGGTATGCCTCAGCAGTCTAGACTGCAAGTACAATTTTGGTTGTGCAATTAGTTTCATGATACAAATGATATTTTGTGTGAATATGGTGAATACCAAAGTTGTAGGTAACTTCATAATCTAGCTTGTTTTAAATTTTCATGACCATAGTCCTGATAATTTAGGAGCTATAGATTTTATAATTTCCCTATCAGGTTTTGCATGCTCTCTATATAGATTTGAATGATTGTGTTGTTTGACTTAGCTAAGCTTTGAATCATGTCTTGAAGATAATAGAAGAAGTGTATTTATTTTCATGAGCTTTCCAAATTATTAAAGATCACCCCTTTTGGTGGTCTAAATCTCCACTTATGAGCTTGTGAAGTGGAGTGATAGATTCTATCCTAATCTGGACAGAGATGTCTTCTTTGTGATGTTTGACCTGGTTAACTTTGGAATTAGCTTGTGGTGTTTAAAACAAAGTTGTGCATGGTTTTCTAAGATTTCTAAAAATACTAGAACCACCTTGTCATGAAAGCTAGAACTCAACTTATTGCTGTTTGAAGTTGCATGTCAGATTATGTCCATGTTTTAGACAGAATTGTTGCTTTGTGTGTTTAAGGCCAAATAACTATCGAATCACCTAAAGATGATAATAAGAAAGTTGTATATAACTTAATAAGATTTCTATAAAGTTAAGTATCATGCTTGTTGGATGATTAGAACTCCAGTTATACATTTCTGATGTTAATGTCAGTTTTCTGTCCTTATCGGTACAGACCTGAGATATTGGCATATTTGATCATGTTAACCTGTGAGTTAGCTTTTGGAATGAATAACAAAGTTATAGACAATTTCATTAGATTTCTATAAAGTCTAAGATCACTTTTATTGAATGATTGTAACTCTAGTTATGGTTGAAACACGTGACTATTGTACTGCTGTCCAAATTATGTGTGTGCACTTAAGTTGATTGCCCATTCTTGATGTTGCTGGTGCATGCTCTAAATTATGTAGCCCTTGTTACCTAGTTGAATGACTTTCACTCTAGTGCTTAAATCAATATGATGTGACCACGCTTCATATTCATGCACTTGCATCTTGCATCTCATCTAGGTATGCTAGATGAACCACGTGAAGGACGTGATGTTGGAGCCGAACCCGAAGATGGAGTTTGGTGAATCCAGAAGACGGAAGGACCAAGCAAGTGCTGAGATGGGAGATGCTCGCCAAACGAGTGTCATCTAACAAACACTGACCTAGTTTTGGATCCTAGATAAGCCCTGGAACATTCTAAGCCTCCTATATTTTTACAAATATCATTTGAGTTCTTTATGTTTGATGCATTAGGTTATAAGAGTTGATTGGAACCACTTGATGCATAGAACTACCTTATCTAGAAATATGCCTTGAACCCTATGTAGGTCTAGGATCAAATATATGTTTAGCAATGCTTAGACCAGTAGAAGTCGGGTGATTTCCTGTCACCTATGAGATATAGGTGGATACCAAGGCACGGTTGGCTATATTTGCTATCGTAGAAATAACCATGTGTTGATAAATAAAAGGAGACCGGGTGGGATTGTGATAGAGAAGCAACAAGGCATGGAGGTCTTGGTTCCTATTTATCCCTATCTATGCTAGTTAAGGACCGATTCACTGTACATCCTCATGTCATGTTGAACGCACGCCTAGCACTTACTTGGTCGGATAAATCGTTCCAATCATGAAGCCGAGTAGCTCAACTCAGGCCGGGCCCCAATAAGTGAAAGTGTGCACACTAGAGGCAGTAAGGATGTGCGGAGAGCCAGTGACGTGAGTTCAAGGGTAGGTCGGGCCTAAACTTCCTGGCAGACTGGTAGAATCTCTAAGGGTGCGGCACTGATTGGACCAGCAAAGTTGGTTCCTGAGTTGTACCAAAGTTGACCTAAGACTACCTTGGTGCAGGTATGTCTAGGTTTGTGTTAGGAATAACTCCCCAGCTAGGTAGAAATCGATTCGAATCACCGTCTCTCTCGGATAGTAAGAACTTGACTGAGCATCGACAACGTAGCATTAATCGATGTAATTTGATGGTTATTATGAATATGGAAATGGTACACTGGCTATGGTTACTATTGCCTATTACTAAATGATATTCCACATGTTTGGCATAGGTTAGTTGCTAATCTAGAGATGAATAGCTATAATTAACTTGGTTACTGAATTATAAAATGTATAGCTCAACTAGTGGCTTTTATGCAAAATTTTGTCAAGCTCGCTCCACCGATAAAGCCTTGCATACTCCTTGGTGTCACTTTATTTCTGGTTTATGATGAATAAGTCTAGCCGAGTACATTCGAGTACTCAGGGTTTATCCCACCATATTGCAGGTGAAGTTCTTGATCTACTGAAGATGGTGGCTAACCACCGGTGGGCTCGGTGACTCTATATTTATTTCTCATCTATATGCTTTATATCCGAGGATGTCACTTATGCTAGCAATGTATTTGGAACTTATTTAATGTAATCCTTTGAAAGCTATGTTGTTTTCCCTTAATCAGTTTTGAAACCCAAGCTTGTACTATTATTTATGAAACCATTTGTAATATTATTTCTGTTGCAACTTTGTGTATGTGATGTGTATTTGCTTAATCATATGATCTTGGTTGTGATGTTGATTTATTGAGGTCCATCGTGACACTCAGCAGACTACCGGGTTTATATAAGTGAAAGTATGCGGTGTCAACGTGTTAACGGGGACAACCGTACTTGATCTTGTATAAATTGGGTGGTTATGTCACAAGCTCCATGGTCAGGTCCTCACCTAGCCAAAGCTAGGTGGTGGCCATGGCCGAAGCGGCCCCTAGGCGAATGTAGTACATCGCCACCTCCACAACCCATGGCGGCATGGTACGGAGGCAGTCCGCTGGGGTCGTCCCCGTAGGCGCAGAGGCGAAAGCATGTGGACAGCGTTACCTGCTGCCATGTGGAGGTCCTGGTAGCGCCATCTAGGAGGAGACTCAGGCGTTGTCTTTGGCTACCTGGCAAAGGTAGATCACCTCCGCTGCCTCACCCTGCACAGCGATCAACTATTCCTGGACGGCTGAAAAGGAGATAAGAAAACGCTACAACTAAAGACACAACGTCACACGTAGTGAAAGAGCAAGATCATATCATGCCGAATGACTTACCAATGAGGCGCGCTTGGGCCTCGGCGGCGGCAAGCTCTGCCACGGCTGTTTCCCGCTTCACGGCGGCAACAGAGAGGCATAGTTGGTCCGCCTCCCTACTTTCCTCATGGAGGGCAGAGGTGGCCACGTCTAGCTGCTCCACCAACGTGAGGACATCATCCGCCCCCCATCATCATCGTCAGAGATAGCCGGAAGCGGGGATCGGCTCTCTGAGGGTGACACCACTGAGCTGCCCTCCCTATCCTATTGCAGCATCGCACGAAAGCGGGGACGAGTAGGGACAACCTCGGCAACTCTTCCATTAGGCGCTTCATTGTCCAATCCACAATTAGATGAGATATGAAAGATGAGGTGTCAATGTGGAGCACCGAACGAAGAAGATAGAAGTTTGAGAAAAAAGGAATCATGTACTTGCTTTCCTGCCTTAGCCTCCACTTTTGTAGAAGGATGGGTGGGATAGGCACCCGTTGGAGTTCCCTTCAATTGCATTGAGCGAGAGCAGAGGCGAGGCCACGTCTCGCACGATCTTAGTGGAGCACGCTTCTCCCAGCGGAAGTAATGGTGATGGAACGGTGTTGGAAGTTGGATGGAGAAAATTGACTTGCCCACGTGGCTCGGCCCCTCTAGTGCTATCCATGATCTTAGGAGAGATGAAGTGATGAACCACTAGCCTATTTTATTCTTATTGGCTGCTTTGAATTATCTTTTGTAATGGCAGAGGTGGGTAATTTACATGCAAAATTAGGGGGTTCACACGGTTTACATACACGGTTTACGCAGTTCACACGGTTTACACCGTTGGTGTGGGGGGTACGACCCTGGATACCCACGGTGGACCACATGGGCTGCGCCCCCAGGGGTGGCCCATCCCACAAGATGAAGCCTTGCAGGACACGATTCTGCTCGGCACCTCCCGCAAGATATAGGAAGGATATCCTAAAGATACTACGAGATTTGTTAGGATACGTACGATCCCATGATTCTTGTAATCTGTTATTACTTTCCGGTTATCTCTTAGATCTAACCGACTTGTAACCCTGCCCCCCAGACTATATAAGGTGGGTAGGGACCCCCTCCAAAATCATGGCATATCATACGATAGCTAATACAAACCAACAGACCACAGGAGTAAGGTATTACGTCATACTGATGGCCTGAACCTGTATAACTCATGTGTCTCTGTTGCCTTCTTGTTCTTGATCACGCGCTCCTCTACCGATCAATCTACCTTCATGGGATACCCCTCGGAGGACTGCCGATGATATTCTGTCGACAGTTGGCACGCCAGGTAGGGGTCTGCGTGTAGTTTCCTTGTCGATCAAGATGGCTTTTTCCACTGGCTCTTCGTCCCTCCCGTAGCCCGGCCAGATCTTCATGGTCGGATCCATCTCGTGGGTCATCAACGCTGATGGAGTCATAGAGCTCCTCGAGCCGGTACAGATCTATTCTGCGCCGACCACCCCCACACCTGTGACTGCAGATCCAATCTTGGAACCACTTCCGAGGTCATCTTCATCAATGACTCACCGCTCACTTCCTCGTTACCAGAAGAGGCATATCAACAATGACGATCTGATCGAATCCATCGATCAGGTCGGTCTGAAGCTCGCCGATTGCCTCTTCATCGCCGAGTTGGCTCTGGACACTTTCGTTCAGCGCCGACCACCCTCTGATCCGCATCTATCGGAAGTTGCTCGACAAACTCTGGGGATTAGGGCCCTGCCCTTTGGGCTTGCCAACATCGCCGCTACATACCAAGACACCCTGAGGGGCAAATTCGCCGACCAGGTGGGGGTATCCATCCTCTCGCTGACCAGATCACCGATCAGCTCCCGCGCGATGGTCAACATGCTGCACGCCAGCTGAGGCCCCAAAGCATCCTCCAAACCATCCTGGAGGAAAATCCGAACTCTGAATCCCAAGACTCCACGGAGACCCTTGCCGAAACCTTGACCGAGCAACCCCCTCTCCCACCTTTCCGAGGTGGCGCAATCTTCAACGTCAGCATCGACAGCCCCCCTTAGAACAGCAAAACCGATGAGGAATGCGCCGCTCGTGAAAATAGGAACATCAACCGCGTGCAACGCTGTGAAAACGAGTGCGCCCTTGCGATGGCCGAGGCCGCTCGTGACAACCAATTCGACTCGCAAGGAAGGCCGCTCCACCGCAACCAAGGTCACTGCTATGCTTAAAGCGGCACACTATCAAGTCAATGAGATCCGAGAGGATCAGAGACCTTCATGCTCCATGAGCATGATTCACCGATCAGCTATGCCTGGATCCAATCGCCGCCCTAGTCAAAGCCGGTTCATCGACCAGTCACTACCTCTCTAGGGGAGAGGGGGGCCACCGCGCCGAGCATCATCGCCAGCGTGACCAGGAGGTCGAACAGGACACTCGAGTGCACCTCAGTAACCTTCGAGATGCACGATGGCGTATCGAGCAATGTCGCTTCGGTCGCCCTGAAGAAGAAGTACACCGCCGCCAGGAGTACGAGTAAGAGTACGGTAATCCAGACTCAGCTCTGGAGCCGATCCGCCAGCAACATTGTAGATGATGGCGCCAACAACCCAGAAGGGCCCCTAGCTTTCACCAGGGCGCTCCAAACACTCCAGTGGCCTCGAGGTTTTAAAATCACCGGGGTCGAGCCCTATGAAGGAAGGATGAACCCAACTCAGTGGCTGCAGGCTTACGCCACTGCTGTCCACGCCACCGGAGGAGACACCAACGTCATGGTAAATTATCTTCCCATCATGCTCACGCCAGTCGCCATGAGCTGGTTCACAAGCCTTGCCCCGGACTCCATCGGATCTTGGGAAGAGCTGAAGAAAGTCTTCACTGATAATTACATGGCTACATGTACGTGGCCGGGCACCAAGCATGATCTCAACTGCATCACCCAAAAGCTGTCCGATCTCCTCCGCAGCTAGATCAGACACTTTTCCGAGATGAGGAATTCTATTCCCAACATCACGGAAGCTGAGGTCATCACCGCCTTCCTCCGAGGACTTCATCACCGTGAGTTCCATTCCAAGTTCAAGCGCAAGCCACCTATAGGCATCGGCGAGATGATCACGACCGCCAACCAGTAGGCTGACGCGGACGACGCTGAGGTGCGTTTCAACGAAGATACGGGCACAAATCACTGCCTCACCGCTATGATGATCACCCCGACAACTGACGCCACAATGACCGCCGCTATGACGACCGCAGTTTCCACTAGGACAATGGTTGTGATCAGCCAGAAGGATCCAAGCCTGGTCAGAATCGCCGCCGCCAGCCAGACCACTTTGTCACTGCCGTTAATGAGCCGCATGCCAAGCGCAACTACAACAAGCAGTACAAGAAGATCCTCGATGGCTCGTGCCCCCTCCACAAGAACGCCAAACACAAGATGAAAGACTGCCTCGGTTTGGCCAAGGAATTTTAAGACAAAAAGCTAGACGACGACGCCAATGGCAGGAACAGAGGCCGCCGACCACCTAGGGGCAATAACAATGCCTTCCAGGACCATGACAAGGTGGTCACCACCATCTTTGGGGGCCTCGCCTCCACCAAGAGCAGAAGAGAATGGAAGCTCACCGCCCGACGAGTGCTCGCCGTTGCTTCAGAGGAAACCACCGCCAACCCCAGCTATCACCCATGGTCCGAGGTCCCCATCATGTTTAACAGGGCCGACCAGTGGGTGGACATACCCTACATAGGGCATTTCCCCCTCATCCTTGACGCAACCATCCAGAAGGTGCTCTTCAGAAAAGTCCTTGTCGATGGTGGCAGTGCTTTGAACCTACTCTTCATCGGGGCCCTAAGGGAGTTGGGCCTCGCGATAACAGATCTCACACCCTTAAACTCCTCCTTCTGGGGTGTGGTACCTGGCAGGGCATCCAGACCACTTGGAGAAATCACCTTGCTAGTACAGTTCAGCACGGCAAGCAATTACCATGTCGAGCATGTCAACTTCTACGTCACCGACTTTGACACTGCCTACCACGCCATACTTGGTCAGCTAGCTCTGGCCAAGTTCATGGCCATACCACACTACGCATATCTGGTGATGAAGATGCCTTTGCCTGTAGGAGTCCTATCTCTGCGGGCCAGCCTCTCCGTTGCCTATGCCTGCGAGACAGAGAGTCTCGCTCTCGCCGAAGCCACCGACCTCTCCATCCAGATGGCTAGCGTGGTCGCCGAAGCCAAGATGGCACCCGCCAATGACATGGAGATCCTAGAGCTGGAGCTTCCTCATGCCTCCGCCAAGTCCAAGGAAGTCAAGGAGGTCAGCCTCGACCTCAACGACCCCTCTAAGGCCGTGAAGATTGGGGCTCACCTTGACCCCAAATAGGAAAGCACGCTCATCTCCATCCTACATGCCAACGCTAACGTGTTTGCGTGGAAACCTGTAGACATGCCGGGGGTACCATGGGAGAAGATCGAGCACTCCTTGAATGTCTCGCCGACCACCAAACCGATCAAGCAGAAACTCCACCGATTCGCACCAGACAAGGAGGCTATTAGGGTAGAAATAAAATGGCTCTTAGCGGCTAGATTTATAAAAGAAGTATATCATCCAGATTGGTTAGCAAATCCTATTCTTGTTCGAAAAAAGAATAAAGAATGGAGAATGTGTGTTGATTATACTGATCTTAACAAACACTGCCCTAAAGACCCCTTTGGCTTGCCTCAGATAGACAAGGTTGTAGACTCCACCGCTGGCTACGAATTGCTCTCCTTCCTTGACTGATACTCCGGCTATCATCAGATCTCCCTCAAGGAAGAAGACCAGATCAAGACGTCGTTCATCACAACTTTTGGGCCATACTGCTACACAACTATGTCCTTTGGACTCAAGAACACCGGGGCTACCTATCAAAGGGCCATCCAGATGTGCCTCGACCAACAGATCGGCCGCAATGTCGAAGCTTACATCGATGACGTGGTCATCAAGACCAAGACCGCTGACAACCTTATCACCGACCTCGAAGAAACTTTCGCCAACCTAAACAAGTACCGATGGAAGCTGAACACTTCAAAGTGCATCTTTGAAGTTCCATCCGGTATACTGCTGGGCTACATCATCAGTGCTCGAGGCATCGAACCTAACCCTGACGAGGTCCCGCCATCACCAATATGAAACGGCCGACATGCGTCAAGGATATACAGAAGCTTACAGGCTGCATGGCTGCTTTAAGCCACTTCATATCGCGCCTCGGTGAAAAAGGGCTACCTTTCTTCAAGCTCCTCAAGGCCTCCAAGCATTTTTCCTGGTCAGAAGAGGCAGACACAGCTTTTGAGCAGCTTAAAATGTTCTTAACAAGGCCTCCGATCATGACTGCGCCATGACCAAATGAAACTCTCCTGATCTACATCGCCGCTACTTCTCGCGTCGTCAGCACTGCTATCGTCGTCGAACATGAGGAAGCTGGGCACGCTTACAAGGTGCAACGTCCGGTCTACTTTATCAGCGAGGTACTTAATGAGCCCAAAACTCGTTATCCTCAGGTACAAAAGCTGTTATATGCAATTCTGATTACGTCGCGCAAGCTCTGACACTACTTTGAATACTACAAGATTGCCGTGGTCACCGAGTTCCCTTTGGGGACATTCTTTGCAACAAATAGGCCAATGGCCATATCATCAAGTGGGCTATTGAGCTCGGCACTTACTCCATCGAATTTAGAAGCAGACCTACCATTAAGTCATAGGCGCTTGCTGATTTCATCGCTGAGTGGACCGAGATCCTAGAACCCATTGCTGGCGCTTGCCCCGAGCACTGGGTGATGTACTTCAATGGCACCCTTAACATCAATGGTGTTGGCATGGGCATTCTGTTCATTACGCCGACCAAAGACAAGCTCCGCTATGTCCTCCGAATACACTTTCCGGCCTCCAATAATGTTGCGGAATATGAAGCATGTCTCCACGGTCTCCGTATAGCAGTCAAGCTCGGCGTCAAACATCTCATGGTGTACGGGGACTCCACACTGGTTATCAACTAGCTCAACAAAGACTGGTCATGTTCTAGTGAGAAGATGGACGCATATTGCGTCGAAATCAGGAAGCTTGAAGGGAAGTTCTACGGTATCAAATACCACCACGTGGTACGAGATCAAAATCAGCCAGTCGACCAGCTCTCAAAAATAGGTTCTTCTCACACCATGGTTCTGCCAGGGGTCTTCATTCAAGATCTCTTAGTGCCATCCATTATAGAAGAAAAGGAAGTTGAAGAGGTTCCCCCTGCCAGGCAGTTGATACTTGCGGTACCTTCGCCGGTCACCGATTGGAGGGAATAGTTCATCAAGTACCTCACCAGCACCGAAGTACCCGTCGACAAGACCGAAACTGAACATTTAATTCGCCGAAGCAAGCATTACATGCTGGTAGACGGCAACTTGATGAGGAAAAGTGCCAAGGAAGGGATACTATAGAAATGCATCACCCAAGATGAAGGAGTAAAGCTACTTCTCAAAATTCACTCTGGTTCCTGCGGCAATCAAGCGGCCTCGAGAAACCTGGTCGGCAAAGCTTTCTGAGCTGGTTTTTACTGGCCCACGGCCATCTTTGATGCAGAAGACCTCGTCCGATGCTATGAAGGATGTCAGTTTTTCGCCAAGCAAATACACGTACCGGCACAAGAACTGCAGACCATCCCAGCTTCCTAGCCTTTCACATGCTAGGGACTGGACATGATTGGGCCTTTCAAGCTAGCGCCAGGAGGTTTCCAGTATGTATACGTCGCCATTGATAAGTTCTCTAAGTGGATCGAGTACAAACCGCTCGTTTCAGCTACTGCAAAGAAAGCTGTTGAGCTCTTTGAAGATATCATACACAGATTCGGTCTCCCGAACAGCATCATCACCGACCATGGAACCACGTTTACCGGTCATCATTTTTGGGACTTCTGCGAAGACCGGTGCATCTCCGTTAAAGACGTCTCCGTCGCCCATCCTAGAGCCAATGGCCAGGTCGAATGGGCTAACGGTATGATCCTTGACGCCCTCAAAAAGAGGCTATATCAGAAAGAAGAAAAGCATCCGGGCAGATGGCTCAAGGAGCTACTAGCTGTGGTCTAGGGACTGCGCACTCAAGCTAGTCGCAGTACCGGTGTGTCTCCATATTTTTTGGTCTATGGCTCAGAGGCTATACTGCCAGCGGATATTGCCTTCCGAGCACCTAGGGTGGAAAATTATGATGAAGAGCAAGCCATAGCTTTTCGGACAGAGGACATCGACCGGGCCAAGGATGAACGCCTGATCACCTGCGTCCACACAGCCAAATATCTAGAAGGCTTGCGGAGGTACTATAACCACAATGTAAAAGGTCGTTCATTCACCGTCGGCGACCTCATTCTCTGCAGAAAACAAAAGACCGAAGGGTTGCACAAGCTCTCCTCTCCTTGGGAAGGGCCTTACGTCGTCAAAGAGGTCACCCGACCAGGCTCTTATCGCCTATGCGACTTAGATGGAATTGATGTTCCAAACTCATGGCACATCGAGCATCTTATATGTTTCTATCCTTGAAACGCTCCAGATATGTATTCTCCACTTTGTGATGAATAAAGTTTTGATCTCCATAATTTGGCTCTATTCCTTTTCTCCATTATGTTTTAATCTCCACGTACGGTCACCGAGCATCGCAATACTCCATAATGATCTCCAATATGAAATCGCCGAACAGTTTTCTCCAAAATCGCTGAACGATTTCTCCAAATCATCGACCATGATTTTGCCAAATAAGTTTCTCCAAATCTCCAAAGCTAGCACCAAAGGTTTTCTCTAAAATCGCCGAACGATTTCTCCAAAACGCTGACAATTTTTTGCCGAAAATCACCGAATAAGTGTTCTCCAAATCACCGAACATGTTTCCTCCAAATCGCCAACGTATCTCGCCACATGTTTTCTCCAAACCGCCAAACACCTTACTCTAAATCTCCAAAATATTTCGCCGAACAGCGAGCAGCCTATTTTCTTTTTTGTTCTCTTCAGAGAAGACCCAGTCTCCGATCTCTCCCTACACGTGCCACGAGCTCCGCTCTCTGTGTTATGGGTGGTCGGCTATGGTTCCTTGGTCATGCCTGTTTCTCCTACACGTGCATGGGCTCCACGCTCAACGTTATGGACTATGGGCCAGCCAAGGCCGAGAGCTCAACTCAGAACTAATTGCTCGGCCGCCGCTTATACTGTCTACATCTCCAAGTTATTTCGATAACCGCCGAGCAGCACACGTTCTGCTCTTTTCTCTATGGAGAAGACCCAGTCTCTGATCTCTCCCCACACGTGCACGGGCTCCGCGCTCGACGTCATGGACTATGGGCTAGCTGAGGCCATGTGGGTCAGTAGCGAACTAACTACTCAAACTCTACTTATACTCCATGTAAATACCTTATGGTCGTAAGTACGAAGATTTTTTCGCCGAAATACAATCTGACTGCATACACATGCACTTTATAACATTTATCATGTATATAAGTGTTTTTTATGCTTTCGCGTGTTCTAACTACATTGTCTAGAAATTACAGATGATATCCACCAAGCAGATCATTGTGCTCCGCCATTGCCGTCCGTCTCACCGAACAGATCTATATCGCCGGCCAACTTCTTCGCTGCGTCTTCCACCTCATCCTCTAGCTATTGGGTCTCGCTTCGCTCAGTCCCTCAGCGTACCCACCCCTATCACCTGAAGGTCAGTGGCTGGATAGTGGGACCGAACCACAACAAGGGTGTGGGTAGCGGCGGAAACAACGGCATCGTGGTTGAAGCTCTTGAATCTCTCCCACACCGTCTTGCATCTTCCGATGACGATGTCTAGGCACGGCGGCCTGTCGTTGGGCTGAGGAGCCACTTCTAGTTCGACGTAGGCGACACTGGGTTGATTCCGGCAACTACGGCATCAAATTTGTCCCTCTAGGTCTGGGCGTCCTGCTCCAGTACATCGAACTGTGCCTTGACCCTCCGACAGTAGTCTGCAAACATTACAAAGTTTCATCAAGCAAGAGAGTTACTTCAACAGTAATCCCAACCGGTGGGTACTCACCGTTCAGCTCTTTGGCCAGTTTGTTCGCTCGCCCTGTCTCCTTCGCCTTCTCCTCTCGGAGTTGCTCGAGGGCCTGACGCAGCTGGCCGAGCTCCACATCTTGTTCTATAAGTACATCAGTCATCACCAAAAGTAATCATATGCAACTATGCAAAGCTTTTTCGTCGATCACACGTACCTTTCTTCTGCTCGGAGATTTTTTGCAGCTGTTCCAACTGCTCAGAAGCATCCTTCAGTTGTGTGGAGGTAGTGGCCAGCTGCTCGGACTTGCTCCGTAGTTGTTCTTTCATAGCCACTAGCTGCTCGGACAAGACCCCCCTCTGGTGTTCCAGGTCTCGTGCGTTGGACTCAGTGAGGTCTCGCTCACACCGGGCCCTTTGGGTGTTTCTCTCCGAGAGGTTCATCGCCTCCTTGAGTTTTTGGTTCTCCAAGGCGAGGGGCTCCATCCTGTTTATCAACAGGTGCGGTGCTCGGTAGTCCGAGTTATCCCCTGGAAATGCACAGTGACAATGATGGAATTCGATCTCCAACGTCAACGACGAATACTCAGGATTTAGTATTAACCTCGATTTGTTTTATTACTCCGCCGAGGGTGGATTTCAGCCTCCTCATCTCCTTGGGGTGTCCTCTTCCTCGACAACTACCATCTCGTCACTGTGCTTGTGAAGCATTCGGACGGATTGGGTTCGAGGCTCAGCATGAACAATCTCCTCCACCTCGTCCTCCTCTTCCGCAGCAGTGGGAGACACCGCCGGGGGGCTCTGTGGCCGGACAGCGGGCCCGACCATGCCCTGCGATGCCTTAGGGGCCACCGTTAGCTCCTCGGGCGCCAATGGTCCCACCGACCCGGACTCTGTTGCTTTGCTGGCAACTCCAACTTTAGCTCCCGAGGTCCCGGTAGTACCCGTCGTTGCTTCAGGTATTGTCGCCGACCTATCTTTCGCCGACGCTGACCTCCCTCCGTCTCCAAGTCCACCCGTAGCGGTGGTTGACTCTTCCGTCGGCTGCCGAGCACTCAGGGACCCTGACATGGGGGCCACCAGCGTTACCTCCTCCCTGGGATCAGCCTGAGGCTGCTCGTCAGTCTGGGCGGAAGGGTTCGGACCCTCCGTATGCCTTGCACTGCATCAGATCATTTGGTCAAGCGCCAAAAAGCTAAGATAAGATAGCAAATTAATTCCAACACGAGGATATTTACCGTTTGGTCTGCTGGTGCACTTTTTTGAATCAGCGATGCCTGCCCGAGCCGCCAGGCGCGGCTGTGGGGTCGACCCCCGTGCTCTGGGGTGGAGGTCTCGCCTCCTCCTCAGTCGGCCTCTGCTCCGCCTGCTGCTCTGGGGTTTCCTCCGCCCATCGCTCTGGATTTATCTCCGCCTGCTGCTCGGGGATGCCTATCGCCTGCTCAGCGGGGATTTCTGTTGTTTGCTGCTCGGGGACTTCTTCGCTTCCCCTTGATTGCTCCTCCATGCGTGTGCTGCATGGAGGCGCCTGCACGCTCCGAGGAGGAGCAACTGGATCTTCGTCGTCATTCGACCACTCGATCACTGCGGCCCTCCGTGTTCGAGTGGTATGGTCACCACCAAGCGAGATGTCGCCTAGTTTGAGGTGAGCGGCACCTACCGTCTTTCTCTTTTTCTAGGCCGGCTCGTCTGCCGCTGCCCTCTTTCCCTAGATTTTCTCTGTCGCCACGGGCAAAATCTCAGTCCGACCAGCGTCGGTGCCTCTGGATTCTGATGAGGCGTTGGCCGCATTTTCCTCGGGCCGAGCTGGTGGCTAGGCATCTACTCCCCTCAGCCAATCACCCCTCGGCACGTTGAAGAAGTACACCGCTCTTTTCTACAAATGGATCTTTGCATAAGTGAATCAGATCATTGCTCGGCAATGCTTTAGGATTAAAAGTATCGGGAATAAAAATCGAGATGATTACCTCAGGAGGCGGATATGTGCAATTGAAGGCCCTCATTTGCTTTGGCCAGACGAACAAAATATTGGGAGTGAACAGCTCTGCGGCCCGCTCTACAACATTTTTCTTCGACAGCTTTTCCATCCTCTCCCGGGTCCCGTCGTCATCACCTCTGAAGTCAAAGCCCGGGTGGGCCCTCTCCTTGCAGGGCTAGACACGCGGCGCACTATGAAGCTTGTTGCCACCAGTTCGCCTCTAATTTCCATGCCTTTAATCAGGTCAAGGAGTTCTCTCACTTGTAACATGTCAGCATTATTCGGTTTCTCCAACCAGCTCTTCTAGTTCTCCGGGATCTGGTGGACGTCGCAGCAGATTGCCGGGTGGCTCTGTTTCATGTAGAACCACTTGGAATTCCACCCTTTCAGAGAAGTGTTTAGCGGTACATTAATATACTCGCTGGCCATTCCATCCCAGAGCTATAGATATACGCCGCCGACCACCTTGGAGCTGCCGCCGCCTTTCTTCTTCAACCAGAACAGGTGTCTAAAGAGGTTGAAGTGCGGCAGAACTCCCAAAAACGCTTCACAGAAGTGAATAAAGATCGAGATGTGCAATACTATGTTGGGGTGGAGATTGCACAGACTAATCGACCATAATTCCAGCAGATCTTGCAGGAAAGGATGAATAGGGAACCCCAACCCACGCCAGAAATAATCCTCAAAGACTACAACTTCATCGGTGTTGGGCATTGGGAAGGGCTCACGCTGACTGGCCGCCATCCAGCGGTGACGTGGTCAGGAAGCACGCCCGCCGTCACCAATCTCTCGAGCTCCGCTTCCCCCGTCCGTGACGGCGCCCACTCTTCATCACGACTGGCTCCGGCACCTGCCTTCTTTGGGCTCGCTTTCTTCGGGTTCACAGCTCTCCTCTTCAGAGCCATCACTCAGATCTGGATGGGAGCTGGCGCCGGCAGCGTGTGTGGGTGCGAATCTAGAAGTGTGATGGCTAAGGAGGAAGATGAAATGGCGAAGTGGCAAAGGTGGGAGCATGGGGGCGGTGGTGCCATTATAAAGTATTTTCCCCACCCTTTCGCATTCGAGGGTTTTTGGGAAACCATTCTCGCGATCTGCGTCGCTCTGAATTCTCCGACGTGGCTTAATGGGCCGTAACCTGGGCTTTCACGCAACCGCAGCTCACATCGCTCATTTATCACCACCATCCATTGTTACTCGCCGAGTAATCGCCGACTTCTCCGCCATTTATCGGGGCTCAGTAAACGTTACTATACAGCCATTATTCCGATCTTTTCTCCACAATTAGATTTCTCCGATATCTTCACTTCGAGCTCGGGGACTGGCTGCCTGCTCGGTTGGTTTTCATTATTTCTCTGTTTCGAACCCTGGCACCACATGACTACGTCATCTACTGTCAGGTTCGGGGACTAAGTGAGCACACTTCACCTTGCGGTGAATGTGCTTTATCTCATTTTGGGCGTTACGCCCGGGGACTGGCTGCCTGCTCGGCTGGTTTTCTATTATTTTTCTGCTTTGGACCCTGGCACCACATGACTACATCATCTACTGTCAGGCTTGGGGACTAAGTGGGCACACTTCACCTCGCGGTGAATGTGCTTGTTTTTTCTGAAAGACTCCGTGCCTCTTGAAGCTAAAGAAGGTTATCTCCTTTCCTCGTGGTTGGACTCTAAGTGGGCACACTTGGTCCACTACGAAGAAATTTTGATTCTAGACAAGAGCTCCTTAGACCCTTATGGCAAGCCGTACTTGGGATATGCTGCTCGGCTGCGGGACGCGCTGCTCGGCGATGATTGCACGCTGCTCGGCAATTGCTCACAACTGCTCGGCAACTCATCACGGTGGTCGGACCATGAGTTGGACTGCTCGGCTTTGGTTTGCACTTGCTCAGACACAGTTAGGACGGCGTTGCACAACGGGTACAAGGCGCCCAGGGACTAGCTATGGGGGGTATGACCCTGGATACCCATGGCGGACCACATGGGCTACGCCCCCAGGGGCGGCCCAGCCCATAAGATGAAGCCTTGCGGGACACGATTCTGCTCGGTGCCTCCCGCAAGATATAGGAAGGATATCCTAAAGATACTATGAGATTTGTTAGGATATGTATGATCCCATGATTCTTGTAATCTGTTATTACTTTCCGGTTATCTCTCAGATCTAACCGACTTGTAACCCTGCCCCCCGGACTATATAAGGCGGGCAGGGACCCCCTCCAAAATCACGGCATATCATACGGTAGCTAATACAAACCAACATACCATAGGAGTAAGGTATTACGTCATACTGACGGCCTGAACCTGTATAACTCGTGTGTCTCTATTGCCTTCTTGTTCTTGATCATGCGCTCCTCTGCCGATCAATCTACCTTCGTGGGATACCCCTCGGAGGATTGTCGATGATATTCTGTCGATAGTTGGGGCCTCTAATTAGTAGTCATAAGATAGTAAGATAAAAGATTCTTTCATTCTGATTTTTTTTGCATTTTCATACACAGTTTACGTGATTCACATAGAGGATGGCAATTGACTTTCTCGAGATGTTTGACATCCCACACCGCAGAACCTTCAAGAACGGAGCGATCATAAAATACCAGGAGGGTTTTTTGGAACTCACCTTGCTTCGCTCTGATCCCCTCCCTAGTGCTCCGCTCTGTCGTGACTTCGCTCCCTGACCTGGGGATCCATCTTTTGTAGCCACCATGCATGTCCTGATTCCATGGAGAAGCTCCCAATGGATGTGGCTGTTGAGATTGCTAGTCATGTCGCTACAGCTACAGTGGATCCCACGGAAGATCTTGGTAGCCTGCGGGCAACCTGTTCATAGATGCGTAGGGTGTGTGGTGATGCCGTAGTGGGATGGAGCATACCACTGCGATGGGTACTACTATGTGGGATACACCTTGGGACCTAAAACTAGTTCTACGACCACGAGTACCGCGCGAAGCTCATCGCCAGGCTTGCTAGCGTCGACAACCCAGAGGCCTGCTTCTATTCTAGGATGCACACCATCTTCGCAGAAGACCACAGCGTGCTCATGCCATGGCTCAACATGCTTGAGCGCTCCATCGTGGCAGGCCATGATGTTGCTGCATTTGTTCTCTCCCATATGCTCCATAGGTCCAATAGCGGTGTCGGCAACAACAACATTGCCTGATGGTGGTTGAGGAAGGTCAAAGGTTATGAAGTAGGCCCAGCGGCGAATGTGACGTGGAAGAACGAGATATGTACATGGCACCTCCAATAGGCTATGTTCATGTTGCAGGACTTGGCTAGGCGGCCGATGTTGGGTGAGTCTAGTCCTTTGCCTCCTCTAGCCATGCTGGTGTATCGCCAGGATGGACATTAGTGCGGAGGCAGAGGCAGAGGCTGCGACGTCCACATAGGATGGGAAGATTGGTAGGAGTGTGCTATGTTCTACAGTGAGGAGTGTAGGATCCGCAACGAGTGTGATAGGTTCTTCAGATCAATGTGGTAGATTCTGTGCAGATGAATGTTGATATGTATATATCTAGATGACAGAGATTTGTATGATAAACTCTTCATTCTCCATAATACAATGATACGCAAGTATGATTCCTTTCTAAACTCATTACAGTTACCTTCCTTCTTGTATTATGCGGTTCAGATTGCCTTACACATGTTTCCAATTTCTTAATATAAGTTATTCAAGTCATCTGCACTAATAAACACGAGCGGGGAAGGCAACAGTCAAGGCCTGTGACATCCACGGCCACCCACATGAGTCATGGGCGATAGAGTAGGGAAGACGACGTGGACCATTTGATTCCCTGCACTCTGCGATCTAACACTAATGCTGAATCACTGTATGAAACAGCGACGGGAGCTGCAATAATGACAATTTGCAAACACAACAAACCAATTTGTAAATTAACTAAGGAAAATACTTCCACCCTAGCACCATCTCAGTGAGGTGCTTTATCTCATGTCAGTGTAGTCAAGGCAAATACTATGACACTTAAAAAATAGAGTAACAAGCATCGCCATTTAGTTATTAGTTGTTTTTTAAGGCAAAAACTATATATAAATGACACAGTAATAATCATCACAGCAACTTCATTCATAACTTCAGTTACATTCCACAATTGTACAATAACAAAGACCTATCAAAGACTACTAGGTATACAATAACAAAGACCTGTCGAGTACTGGTACATCCCATAGTCGAGTCTAGAGATAGGCAGTGCAAGCTAAGAACGAGGTAGCACCTTGCAAAACTTCCACTAGCATCTACACCTCTCACTATCGAGAGAGAGAGAGAGCAAGAAGAGAAGCATCTCAGTGAGGTGCTTTACCTTCCCTGTTGCACCTCTCATAGTCGAGATAGAGAGCAAGAGGAGCATCTCCACCTCTCATGGTTGCGAGCATGTGCATTCCTACATAGGATGACTAATTGTCAACATGTAAGTTTAGCAGTAGGAAAAATGAAGGAAACCATTTTTTGTCCACTTTTCTTGTGTAGTAACTTCCTTGTCGATTAGGATATGGTGGTGCTCACATCTCATGATCACGAGGAGGGCATGGAAGAGAAGCGCGTCATTGTCGCTACTGCTCTAGAGGAAGGAGGATCGCTAGGGCGCCGGGTTGGTGAATCGGCACAAGAAATGCGCAGGGCAAACCAGGGATACCAAAGTGCATTGAGTACCCCTTGGCTTGCCCAAATAAGTGAACCCCCTTAATCGCAAAACTTCCACTAGCACCTAGATCGAGCAGCCCCCACTACACCTAGACGTCGGTAGTACCCAATCTTGAAGGCCTTCTCCAAACACCGCTGCTGTCGCTAGAGGAGTTGGAGAATGAGCGCCATGGCGATGAAAAAAAATATAGATGGTTGGCTCAAGAGCTTTGTCTGTATTTATCTGTATCTAAGGAGGAAGGAGTGTGTGGATTGCCAAGAAGTGCATCCAGCCCTGGCTTAAATAGGCTAACCTTAGAGATGGAGAAGCAGAGAGGAGCAGTTAATATAAGCATCAGGGAAGACGAGGCATACTACATAGGAAATTAATGGTGATACAACTATGTTGTGGGCAGTTAGGAAATGTGGAAATAAATCATACTGAATTTACTACCACCGATACACCAAACGGTCGTGTAGGGCCGGCGGCTATAATGCCTATCACAGTCGGCTCGGTGTTCCAAACGACAGTGGAATTCAACCCCACTACAACCACTGCCTTGATAGTTTTCAACTACCGGTTTTCTTCCTTAGGAGGCCTCCCTATCAGTCCAACCGATGGTGGAAGTATCACACCGACGCTTTTATCGCTACGACAGTGAAAGTGGTGATAGTGATAAGTCAATCTGTAGTAGTGTGATATGAGAAGGTCTGAGCTGCTGTTTATCTTGTTCCAAGTGACACTAAAGTTCTGGAGATTTATCTTTCAAAAAACATAAAAATGCTACATGATGAGTTCCTGTATGACAAAGATTGAATACTCACTAGTTCCATACATGTTATTTAGGCTAGGAAAACCTCCACATATATGTTGCTTGTTTTTGCATTGGGTTTTGTCAAGCTTTGTGACCCTTATGAGAGATTTTTCAAGCTCTTAAAATCAAGATCACATACACGCCACCCAAATATACACTACTCCTACACTAGGGGTGGGCGCAAAAACATGTCATTCCATTTAGATCCACCCAACAATGTTTTACTCCTATAGTGGGAGTAAACACCAAAAAGTATGCTTGATAGGTTTTTCATCCACCAAGTAAATGCTCCAAGTTCTTGTTACTATCTCTCAAAAGTTTTATTGCAGAGAAGAGGCATGGGCTATGCAAAAGTTATTCATAAAAAAAGGGGAAAAAGAGATGAGAAAAAATAGACAAGTGTCCAAGATATCTAAAACAATGGGTACTCAGATGCCTACCTAAAAAAAGAAGAAGAGAAAGATGAATAAGATAGCTCATGTTCTCTTGCAAAAATATTTCTAGATTCTAAAAGAGAGATATGTTTTCAAGGAGCATAGTAGAATTAGGTTAGCCACCATATATATCCACACACATGCACATCTTGATTTGATTGTATGACTCAACTCTCTTTGGATCCGAGGTTTGACTTTACAATATATGCATTGCAAGTATGCTCTAGCTTTCTTTCTGGCTTTGAACTCCACATAAGCCTTAGTGGTAGGAAGAGAAAAAGGCATAACATCATTATTGACTTGGTGAGGATCCATAAATACCACATATATTGAGAGACTTGAGAGTGTCATACAATGGAATCTCTGAGTTTTATTTCAAAAACTTATAAAAACTCCGAAACAATGTTGGAACAAAGAACTTGAGACATAGTGCTTGACTTGATCATTCTATCTTTCAATTGCTCAAGACCCAAGTGAAGGCTAAGAAGCCCCATGGTTGAAGGTAATATGGGTAAGTTTGAAAGTTAGATCAGTTTGTTCTAATCCGGAGGAGAATTCTTGTTTGAGAACATATGTACATTTGAGGAGTGAAAGCATTGATGCAACTCTGGATCCATTGCTGAGTTTAGCATTGCTCAGGGATGAGCAAAGGTTAAGTGTGGGGGAGCTTGTTGACGGTAATTAACACCAATCATAAACCATCAATATAACCTGCATATATACTTAATTCCATCACCAAACATAGGTTTAGGGGTTTAAACTGACAAATTTCATGAGTTTTGGTGAATCTGTGTTTTCAGCAGGGTTTATCTAGAAAACTATCAAGGTAGACCTAATCGTCAGAATTAATCACGCTTATCCACGATGAAACCAACTCAGGAAGACTCTAGAACACTCCAGAAGGCAAACCACCGTGGCAGACACTAAGAGGATGACATGTGGGGCCGTCCGGCCCCACCTGCAGGCCAACCAGCCCACTAACCCCACCTATCAGTCTCCCCTTCGAACATCGGTTCTCCACCACCTTTAAGATCAAATCTATGCCGTTGCTTAAGGTCGGTTTGATCTGAGGGTCCAGAATTGATGCTACTCCCTATATATATTAGCCCCTACTCCTCTCCTGAGGCATCCAGAATTCAAAAACCCTGAGCCATAATTCATATCCTCATCTTAGGATCAGATGATCGTATTCAAAAGAGATTAGTCCTCTAGTAGGCTCTACTCTTATTGTACCTAGAAAATAGTGAGTTAGAGAGTGAGGGAAGAGTTGGGAGGAAGTATGGCCTATCGGTGTGACCTTTATGGCTTGTACTTTGGTGGATCTAGGCTTCTCCAAGTCTACATCTGAGATACTTCTGGTAATTGATTTCTATTTAAAGTAAGTATTGTGTTCTCTTGTTCATGGGTTCTTAGTTCTTTGAGTGCTTTAATCCTTGCTAGATCTCTGGATTAGAGTAGTAATCGATAGCACAAGCGTGGTGCTTGGGTTATTGGTTACCTAAGTTTGCTCCCTGCTCCCTAGTTGCATGGTAGTAGTGGGTGGTGACAGACCCATCTATGCTCTATAGTCCACTCCGAGTTGAGTAGGTTCTTAAATTAGTAGGATCGTAGTCGCATCGGCAGAGTTCTATTAGCGGTGCTTTCCTTAGTAATATCCCCAGATTGAATAGTAAAAGACATAGCTTACCGATGTTAGAACTAGAAGACCTTAGTTATCTCCTCTATACTCCTGTTCTCTTAAGTCTTGTTGCTACTCTGGGTTAAGTTAGACTTAGTTATTCTCACACACGTTTCCTTGAGTTCGATATTCTGGATTACTATGCGGTGAAGTGCTACATTGGTATCCGTGCACTTGCTAATTTATCTATGTGCGTTTAAAATATACCAACACATAGTACAATGACAAGCATAATTTTTCAATATGGGAATACCTTGTGTCGGGGACCTAGTACTGGGGTACCTAATGAGGTGGAACTAATAACCATCAAACGTTGATGCTTTCAAACAGACAAGAACGCAACTACACTTCTTGTCCATATGACCGAGGGATGGGCTCCACCTCGCCCAACCCCCGAGGGCTGGACTCAGCCTCGCTCGACGTCTGGGGGTAGACTCCGCCTCGCCCGATGGCTGAGGGCTGGCTCCGCCTCGCCCAACGACTAGGGACTAACCTCGCCTCGCCCGACCCCTGAGGGTGGGGCTCTGCCTCACCCGACGACTGAGGGCTGGCTCTACCTCGCCCGACGTCTGAGGGCTGGCTCCGCCTCGCCCGACGTCTAAGGGCAGGCTCTGCCTCGCCCGACATCCAAGGGTTAGCTCCGCCTCGCCCGACGTCTGGGGGCAGGCTCCGCCTTGCCCGACATCTGAGGGCTAGCTCCGCCTCGCTCGACATCTGAGGGCTAGCTCGATGAATGAGGGTTGGCTCCGCCTCACCCGATGTCTGAGGGTTGGGTCTACCTCGCTCGATGTCTAGGGGCAGGCTTTGCCTCTCCCGATGTCCAAGGGCTGGCTCCGCCTCACCCGACGTCTGAGGGCTAGTTCTACCTCAACCGATGTTTCGGGGCAGGCTTCGCCTCACCCAACGTCTGCACTCTACTCCTTCATAATGATAAGCACAAGGTAGGATAGGACACTCAAGTCAACCACGGTACCAAGGACCATACCCTGCATGCCTATAGGAAAGTATTGTTAGGATATGACAGGACGAGCGCTTTAAGCCCTTCTAGGCATGACAGAGCTCGAACAGTGTTGTAGGCGCCGACTTTTGTCTTACAATGTTGTGAGTGCCGCCATCAGCCCTCGAACGTGGATCCTGACATAAGCATACGACAACCACTACAATCTAGGAGAGAACTTGCATCATCTATAGTAACAGACGTATAGTCACTTCCCCATATGCTCCCTATAGGGTCATGGCTCAGCACCCTGGCATGCCGCATCGTCCGCCGGAGTAGGATGGGACATGACCACTTGATGAAATGAAGCCAGAGCATGGCCCTTTAGGATCAGCGAACGTGCTATCCCTGGCATCATCTACCACATCAGCAGGGCAGGCTCAAGGGAAAAGGAAGACCCAGCACCTTCGAAGGACCTTCTCTACCTCTGATTTTTTCCTCTTTCTCCCATATGTAACCCCTGCTCCCCCTTGGTCTACAAAAGGGAAGGCAAGACACCCCACTAGGGGGATGGATCGATTTCACACACAACACATCACACAACACATAGCCAAGCAACAACCGAGCTCTTGGCATCCTTTTGACCTTTCCATCAGAGACTTGGGACCTGTCCCTCTCTTGACCGTTTGTACCCCCTACTACAAACCTTTTTCGATGCTAATAACATGAGCAACAACAAACTGGACATAGTGACATTCTGCCCGAACCAGTATAAACCTTGTGTCCTTTAGTACACCATCCGGGCCTAACACGCAACAAATATAAATTTACAAGTTGGTGTCTATTCGAAACACCAACAGTTGGTGCGCTAGGTAGGGGACCTTTGTGTGTTCTGATGATAAACATCAGGCCACGAATGGCTAGCCATGGCATCAGCTGGGTCCTAGGTGCACACGTGCATTTTGGGAGCCTAGACTTCATCATCACGGTGGGAGGAGAGTTGGCATTGGCTCACACCGCCATCCAATCTCTCCCCTCCATCGGCCTCAACCACGAGAGGCTTGAGCGCCAGCTCGGTGTGTCCCTTGGACCCTAGCAGTCTAGGGAGGACCAGCGCCGCCTCACCCTTTCTGACACCAATGACACGGCATGGTTTTTCGAAGGAGGGTCCCTCTCTCTGGAACACCACATATGGAGCGCCCTGACAGCGCTTCCATTCGGTCTTTGCAACGCTACGGTGACCGTTAGCCACCTTGTGGCATGACGCATGGTTCTTCCACCCATGAACAATGAGTTCGTGGGGGTAATCGAACACGTCATGGAATCTATCTACAACCTCCTCATAGAGGAGCCGGGGTCGTTGTCGACGAAATATGGTCAGTAGTCTATCCAGGGGTTGCCCAAGGTAGTAGATTGTCGGCAGACAGATGCGCAAGCCACAAACAAGATGGTGACGCAAGACACACGAGGTTTTATCCAGGTTCGGCCGCCAAGAAGGCGTAATACCTACGTCCTGCGTCTGATTGTATTGTTGTATGTCAATGAGAGATGTTTTTTAGAGGGGTCCCCTACCCGCCTTATATAGTCCGAGGGGCAGGGTTACAGATCTCGAAACTAATCCTAGTCAGTTACAATTGCCATAGGTGACCGGATAAGGATTCCTATTCTAACCGACCGAGATCTTGCTTGATCACCAAATCTATCTTGACTCCTTGCGTGGGACTCCAAACAGGTTGGCCGGGCCGTGCGTCGTCTTTTGGTGGATCGGACCCACTGATCTGGGCCGGCCCAATCTTAGCCGTAAGGGTATAGGGGTTAATACCCCCACAACTAGTCCCCGAGCACCATGTGTTTTGCTGCGACACGCCACTTTAACCTTCTCCGAATAGTAAAGCTTGAGTTTTTGACATTTCTGACCACCGTTATTGCCGAAGAAGTAGGCTGTTCGAAGAATGTATGGTGCTCTTAAGAAAAAAGAAAAAGATTTCCATCCTATGAAGTGTGCCCACTTGTATTTCTGAAAAGAAATGTAAGTGGATCCTGAGGCGTAGCATCCTTGATCATCAGAGGCGTAAGGGTCGAAAAACAAACACATTCACCGCAAGGTGAAGTGTGCCCACTTAGTCCCCGAGCCTGGTAGTAGGTGACGTAGGCATGTGGTGCCAGGGTCTAAAAAGAATTCCCAGTTAAGTTGAGAACCCAATCGTCGTACAAGCGATACGAGATGCACCAGTAGGTGCATCGTACCGATGTAGTCCCCGAGCTTGCTGGAAGGCAAAGTACAAGCCTTGTAGCAAGCTCTAAATAAATGTCTCTCAACTATATGTGAGTACAAATCACATGTAGCCGAGGAGAACGATCTCCGAGCAGTGGTCGGAACAGTTTCCGAGCACATTGGTGGTTGGAGTAGTCCCCGAGCACGGTAGTGGTATGTGCAGTCCCCGAGAACGGCAGTGGTATGTGCAGTCCCCAAGCACGGCAGTGGTCTGGACCATACTTGAGCACAAGACATGCAGCAAAAAAACGAACACCGCTTGTACTATTATTTGATGTATTTATTTATCTTCTTACTCTGTCAAGTCCAATCGTACACGTCTGGTCAAAAAAGCAGATAGGTACAGCATGTCATACTGTCTTCTTGCCCTTTCTAGCAAATAGTTGTTTGACACCTGTAAAGAGGTGCGTCAGTGTGGGCCCTCTCACACTAGCAACGAAGAGGCGCGTACACTGGTAACGAAGGGGCGCATTTATTGGCGTAGATCTCAAGGTTGTGAAAACAACCGTCTACAGCGCGCGCGCACATCTCCCAAGAATCTCGGGCGGATGAAACGATGGAACTCTTGTTTATTTATAATATAGAACTGGTAAGTTGTTTTTTACCAACCCCATTATCATTCGCCGCCGTAGCCTTCTTCTTCCTCTTGCCAAACCCTATTCCTCTGAAATCATCGCCCATCACCCCTCCACCGTAACCACCCCTTTTAGCAAGGATAGATTAATGGTGAAGAAAAATGCCCAGAAGAAAGCCGGAGTCATGGCGAAGGAATGGTGGAAGTCAAGGAGCAATGATCAGACCATCGAAGACCTTGTCACCATGGGAGTGCTCCATAACAAGGCACTCATGGGATGGCGCGTGCCGGAAGGAGAAAGCTACCCCAATCCACAACCAGGTGAGATTGTGGTTTTCAAGGATTTCTTCAAGCGGGGTTTTGGGGTTCCAGTGCACCCTTTCCTCTAGGGGCTCTGTTTGTACTATGAGATTGGGATTTGCAATCTACATCCCAACTCGATTCTTCTTGTCTCCACCTTCATCCATCTTTGCGAAGCATATGGTGGCTTCTAGCCCCATTTCGACCTCTTTCGCCATCTGTTCTGTCTGTGAAAGAAAGGGAGCGGCGGCTCGAAGATAGCCAGAGGCGTATATCTCAATCTGTGTGACGGGATGAAAGCCCAGTACTTGCATTGCCCTTGGAACACATCGCTAGATGAATGGTACAAGAAGTGGTTCTACATACGCGAAGAGCTGAACACGATCACCCTGTGTGACGTGGGGTTCATTTCGGAAAAGAAAAATAGCTGGTCGGAGAAGCCCGAGCACTTGGAACAGGTTGCAGAACTGCTCGGGATGATCCCATGGGGGAAGCTGGATGGTCCAAGCGTGGTCGAAAACTTCATCAGCCGAAGGATCCAGCCCTGCCAGAGGAGGGTACATCCTGGTTACAAATACCAGGGAAGCGTAGATCCAACGAGGACCAGAAAAGAGGCGCTTGACAAAATTGAAGTCAAGGCTAGGATTGGGGAGCTATTCAACTTAGCAGATCCCAATTATGTCAGGTTAAACGACATTGAGCACGCCTTCAAGCTGGCTTGACCTCCCCTAAAGGTAAATTATGCTTCCTTGTACCTGTAGAGTTATGTTGTAACAAAATTTGACTGTGTTGTCGCCTTTATATTTCCCAGAGTAATGGTCATGACAGGGCATCAGTGTTCGTGTCTCCACCCCCTGGTGTGGATTGGCTGCAAGTCACCGGCCCAACCCCCCAGACCAGTGCCAGGGCCGAAGACGTCGACTGGGCCGTACTTGGGGTTGGAGAGGAGGCAACGGCCAAGGCTGCTGGCAAGCGGCCGACAGCCAACAAACGACGTCAGGCCATCTTCCCTCTGTCGGATGATGAAACAGAGGATGCAGACATCTTCCGACTCGTCCCTCAAAAGAGGAGGAGACAACTAGAGTTGATGGAGCAGGGTGGCTCCTTTGTGCCAATAGGGATCGCATCACCGATCACTGCAACACAGATGACAAGCGGCAAAGGGGTCGAGCGTCAGGCCCCGCCACCGGTACTGGTCGTGGAAAAAGACCCAGTGGAACCTACCGAGCACGTGGAGCAAGCACGATCGAAGAGACGCTCCTTCGCCACATCATTCCGTGCTTCCAAGCTGTAACACCCTAGGTGTTTGGCTTCCACTAATTGCATTTCATTTCATAAACATGTGCATCATCTATCTCAGCATGTCATTGTTACTGAAACATGCATATGCAACATTTTAAATTGTATGTGTTTCATGCTTGATTGCTTAGAGTGGTAGTAGTGCAACATGTGAATGTAACATGAAATTCTCATACTTTGAAACATGGCAATATGGTAGTAATGTGGCAATTATAAAATGACAACAAAGTCATGAAACATGTGAAACATTGCATTGCAACAAATGAGTGAATTGCTTGTTTTAGTTGCTTTATCACATGTGATCATTAGAAGTTGGTATAACAATTTTGTAAAGTGGTTGATTATGGTCTATTACACCTTAACTACACTTAGGTTACTTGTTGGGACATTGTTCATGTAGATCAAATTGACCAAAATGCCCTCAAGTGGAGGTTTGACTTGAATTGACCCTCGGAGTGTCACTGTTTGACTGGTTCAAAAGACTAGCTTAGAAGCTTTGCATGGCTGTGCACTCTACCAAAATTGTAGCCAATTTATCAAGGAACAAAAGTCTCAATATGACCATCTCATGAAAATGGCTAGAACATGTTCAAACAAGGCCCACAAGTCGATTTTTCCCTGCTGAGTCTTACTGAAAAATATTTCTAAGTCATAACTGTAACAGAACCGACCAAATCATAAGAACGTAAGTACAAAAACAATCACCGAAGCGACCAATTCCTGTACTTAAGCTCCCATAATCCCGGTAGTCCGGAAATCACGAAGGATTTCAACCAACTCTCGACATACAAACCAAGATTGTAATGATTCAACACAACATATCATTCGTTACAACATTTCACAAGTAGCATTCGGATTACATCCATCAGAGTTCAAATAAAATATTACAAACCAAGTTTGAGTGTGCGGAAGCAACATAGTTTAGTATATGACTTCATAGTTTTAAATACATTGCCAGATCAGAGTCATGTCCCACAAAAGCATTATCAGGTACGAGAACTAGTAGAGACCGCGCCCAACGGTCTAGTCTTCATCCGTAGCAGGGAGAAGGCAGTACTTGCAGCAACCAAAGAAGAACTGGTCATCTGCAACAGGTGGGAAATAAACCCTGAGTACGAGAAGGTACTCAGCTAGACTTACCCGACAAAAAATCAGAAATAAAAGACACCAAGGATCATGCAAGACTTTTCAGGTGGGCTAGCTTGACACAGTTGCATAAAAGAGCTTATGATTATAGTAACCAATTTAAACTTATTATCAAGCTTATCATTATTTACCTATCCACTAAATTAGCACCTGTACTAGAGCACTCACTTATTAGGAGCAATCAATATTAACCATAGCAGGTATAATAAGGCTGTCATCATCATATCATCATTTCCGAACCATTAGGTTATTTAGTGTATCTACATTGGAGATAAGCCCGTCAAGTTCTCACTAACCGGGAGAGACGGCGATTGAATCGAATTACAACTCAGGTGAGGGGTATTCCTAACTCTCACCCGGCATACTTTGCAAGGGTAGCCGTGGGTCACCTTTGGAACATCTCAGAACCAAATTATGGGTTCGATCGGCGCCCAAGACTCTCGTGGGATTACCTTCCGCCAGACGATCGGGACTTTTAAATCACCGCCTTGGACTCACGCCACGGCTCCCTTCCGAGGCGCACTTTATACTTATCGACTCCCGGTCCGAGGTGAGCTACTCGGCCAGCGGTCGGTCATCGGACACGACCAACTAAGAGAGAGGCATGCGTTCAACATGAACAGGAAAGGCTCCAAGATTGGTCCTTAATCACACACAGACGGAGTCACTGCAAACCGGCAAGCCTCCGTCCGGTCTTTATTTCAAATTAAGACTGGTTCTTTTCCACAATAGCAAACAGTTAAACAAAACAAAATAAAAACCTAACCGCTACTGGTGGGCTGGCCCAAGGAACGGCGGCCCACGAGTGACAAAGGCTGCCCCAAGCCAGTGCGGCCCGAGCTGGACTCCCTTTGAGCCTCGCCTGTCGACAAGGCGGACCCGCTTGTCAGCGAGACAGACAGGGGAGGCGGAGGAAGACGACGGCGGGACTCGCCGTCGGTGGCTTCTCCGGCGAGACCAACGGTGCCTGGGTTCGCCTCAACCTAGCGGACCTAGGGGAACCCTTATTTGCAGCTATCGACGCAACTAGGAGGGGTGGGCGAGCAGCAGCGGCGCGCCTCGGCCACGCACGGCCGGCCCGGGCGACGATACGGCATCGCAGCCCCTAACGGTGGGCGCCACGGGCTTTGGTGGTGTTCACCGGACCTAGCTACTGAGCATAGGAGGGTGGAAAGGTCGCGCGGACAGCTGGCCGCGTGGAGCACCAACTCCGGCGAACTTCCGCCATGGCTGTGGTGGAAGGAAATGACGGATTCATCCTTACCAAGGCACAATCGACCTGGCTGAGGGGTGGGGGTGATAGAGGAGATCACGGCGGCGCTTAGCGGCGAGATGGCCGGCGTGTTTTTTGCATGACGAGCAAGCGAGGCGAAAAAGGCGGAGCAATGGCGGGCGGCTGCGGCTCGATTCTTCTGCTGTGCTGTGGGAGGCGAGGAAAAACGAAATGGGACGGCGAGTGCGTTCGGCAGGCGCGCGGGGTGACTTCAGACACGGCTACGACGCCAGGAGGCGCACGGCGCGTGGCAGCGCGATCAGCTGGCCGACGACGCGCGGCGCACAGCGTCCGGTTTTTCAAAACGGTCGGTCATCAGAAGCGCGATTGGCCGACTTGGATCGCTGACGGCGTGAATTCAACGCCTTACTACGGCTAATCCAATGATGCTTTGCAGAAATGGTGTACATGAGAAATGTAGAGGTACCATCCAGCTACATTTTCCTTTCAAGGACCATTTCCTAATTCGCCATGGATCAGCAGTTATATGAAGCCCAAGTTGGTTCGATCCAACCGAAAATGCGATTTATGACTTAAACAAATTTTTCAATTGAAATCAGCATGTAATTTTGACTTGTGGGCCATGTTTGAGCATGTTCCACACATTTTCATGAATTGGCCATAAAACAACTTTTGTTCCTTGATAAATTAGCTACAACTTTTGTAAGGAGTGCACAGCCATGCAAAGCTTCTAAGTTGGACTTTTGAATCAGTCAAACGATGACACTCCATGGGTCAATTTAAGTCAAACTTGCACTTGAGGACATTTTGGTCATTTTGGTCTACATGAACAATGTTCCAACAAGTAAACTAAGTATAGTTAAGGTGTATTAGACCATGATCAACCATTTTACAAAGTTGTTATACCACTTCTACTGATCACATGTGATAAAGAAAGTAAAACAAGCAATTCATACATATGTTTCAATACAATGTTTCACATGTTGCATGACCTTGTTGTTATCCTATACTTGTCACATTACTACCATGTTGCCATGCTTCAAGACATGGGAAATTCATGTTGCATTCATATGTTGCACTACTACCATTCACAAGCAATCCAGTACGAAACAAACAGAATATGCGAATGTTTCATATGTATGTTTTAGGGAAAATGACATGATGAGATAGATGATGCACATGTTTATGAGACGAAATGCAATTAGTAGAAGCCAAACACCGAGGGTGTTACAATAACTGCATTTTCAGTTGGATCAAGCCAACTTTGAATTCATGTAACTTTGGATCCACGACGATTTAGGTGTTGGTCTTTGAAAAGAAGTTGTAGATGGATGGTAGGCCTACATTTTTCATATATACTATTTTTGCAATAGATCGATGGATTAGCCGTGTTGACGCGTCGAATACGTGCTGTCAGGCTTGTCATTAACACTGAATCGCGATTTTTCAGAAAACGTTCAGTGAACGTCGTGGCTGACCGGTTCAGAAAGCAAGCGCCACATGTTGCCACCCGTCGCCGGCCTTCTGCTCGCGCAGGCCACACGCCATGCGCATCCTGGCGCTGCTGGCCACGACATGAGAACCCCACGCGCCTGCCGACCGACTCGCCTGGTCCATTTGCTTTTCCTCCGCTCGCCTATAGCTCCGCAACAACAGAGCAGCAGCTCCGCCATTGCCGACCACGCGTCGCCGTCGTCGTGCGCGCTCACCACCGCAAAAACGCGTCGGCCAGCTCGTTCGTAGCTTCGCCGTGTTCTTCTCTACCTTCTCCATCTCACCGTCGGTCCAATCGAGTCTTAGTAAGGACATATGCGTCGTTTTCTTCGACCGCCGCCGTGGTTGTTCTCATCGGAGATGGCGCTCCACACGGCCAGCTATCCTCGCACCCTTGCCATCCCTCCTCTATCTCGTGCTAGGTCATAGGAGCACTGCTGAAGCTCGTAGGGTCTCACATTCGAGACGTAGCGCCGTCATCTCGCCAAAGCCGGCCATGCCGCGGCCGTGCGCCGCCATGCTCGTTGCCAACCCCGATAGCCACGCCAATAGCTTCAATTGAGGGCACCAATAGATGCGCAGGAGTGAGTTGACCGCCATAGCACCGTTGACTTCGCTGGAGGAGTCACCGGCGATGAGCTTCGCCGCCGTATCCTTCTCCTCCCCTGCCTGTCTCTCTGTCACGTGGGTCCCGTGTGCCAGCTGTTGAGGCTCAGGCAGGAGCCAGCTTGGGTTGCGCCGCGTTTTGGGCCGCGCCAGCGCGTGTTTGTGGGCCGCCGGATCTGTTCGGGCCAGCCCAGCAGTAGAGTAGGATTTCTTGTTTTGTTTTGTTTTATTTATTTCACAGATTTGTGTACATATTCAAAAATATGTAGCTCTTAGTTGGTAGATTCAAATGATGTGGTTCCAATTTTTCTGAGTTCATGATAATGTCTAGTATTTAATAAAAATATTATATGAGCACATGTTTTAGAAATTTTGGATGAATTAAATACGACTTTGAGATGTGTTTTTAGATGCATGCAAACTTGTTTGAATTTTATCTTGAGTTTCTATTGTCCAAAAATTATGAAATTTTGTGTGTAATCTATTTTTGCTTAGTATAAGCTCTGGTTAAAATTTCAGAGCTAGTGCATGTGTAGTTTTTGAGGTATAGAATTTCTTTTTTATCAATGGATGGATCTTGTATGAATTTTCATAATTTTTCTATAGATCCAGTAAAGGTAAAATTTGGTGAGTGCTATTCTTATGCTTGAATGATACTAGGAAAAATGTGAAATCTGTTGCTTGACACTTTTCATTAGGGTTTCCTAATTATGCTAGAAATAGACATGCCACCTGTTATTTTGGATACAGCAAGTTTTGCTTGCCCAATGGCTTTGAAATTTTTATGGTAGTCTATGTGAAGCATGAGATAGCTACTACAATTTTTGTAGATTTTTCTGAATAACTTTACTATATATTGCTTTAATCACCTAATTAACTAAATAAATTAGAAAAGGATATTAAATAATTTATTTAGAAGTTAGCACTATACTTTCTGGTGTTCTTGTGATATGTGTAATAAAGTCGTAAAGTTGGTTTTGTCTGTTTATGTGTTTACCACATAAGTTAATAATTATTTCTTTTTGCATTATGTCCTTCTGGACAGATCTGGGGACTTTATAAAGTTTTCCATGATAATTTGGTTTTCTGTGAATGTGATGAATACCAAAGTTGTGGATAATTTATGTATATAGCTCCTGTCAAAATTTGAGGGCATTTGGCCCGGTAGTTTAGAAACTACAGCTGTTTAAAGTCAGGATTCTAGTTTTGCTTACTCTCTGTCTTGTGAGGACAGAGTTCTGTTGATCAAAAAATTTGACCTGGTAAAGGGTTGAATCATGCTTTGGTGTTTACAAATTATTTGTAGATAATTTCATAAGCTTTCCAGAATGTCCTCTTGCAAGTCATTTGGATTTGTAGAACTCTTGTTGTGATTGAATTAAGGAACTACCCGTTTGCATATGAAGCTTTAACTGTTGTTTTAAGTATGCCTTTACTATTTCTAAGTTTGTGGTAATGTTCCTAGGTGTTAGGCCTTTACCTGAAGATGAGCATCTTTATCTTAGGTTATGCAAGTTAGGTAAGTTGATCTTGTTCTTCAAGTTAAGTTAGATACCTGTTTTAAAGTGATTTGAATAGAGCTATTCTTAATCGGTAAACGAGTGTCCAGTAATATTTTCGTAAACACTTACTATGATTCATTAATCATGAGCATCATGTCATTCCTTATGCATGCATGATATTTATCTTGTGCATCGGCATGCAATAGGTGTACCGGAAGGAGTGACCCTGCTGGATTTCGAGGAACCGAGCGAGCAGCAGCAGCCGACACCGGAGGTTCAGGTGGTGCAGCCTTCAGAAGAAGTGACAGACGAGGTCACCGTTGAGTGCCCGGATCACCGTCCGTGCAACTTTGTGAAAGGCAAGCCCCGGAGCATATTAAGCCTCCTAATTTTTGAAATGCAGTTATAGTATTAATGTTACATATATATATTGTTGCATTAAGTTTAGGTGTTGGATGCAAACACTTGCTGCATTGGTTATCCAATCCTTGTCCAGATATTGATACCCTGAATCCTATGTAGCTCAGGCTCATGTAGTGCTTAGCCCTGCTTAAACACGGTAGAAGTCAGGTGATTTCCTGTCACCTGCGAGATATAGGAAGATACATATGGCACGGTTGGCTATATTTGCTATTGTGGAAAAGAACCAGTCTTAATTTGAAATAAAGACCGGACGGAGGCTTGCCGGTTTGCAGTGACTCCGTCCGTGTTGATTAAGGACTGAATCTTGGAGCCTTTCTTGTTCATATTGAACGCATGCCTCTCTCTTAGTTGGTCGTGTCCGATGACCGACCGCGAAGCCGAGTAGCTCACCTCAGACCGGGAGTCGATAAGTATAAAGTGCGCCTCGGAAGGGAGCCGTAGGCGTGAGTCCAAGGGCAGGTGATTTAAAAGTCCTGATCATCCTGGCAGAAGGGTAATCCCTGAGAGTGATGGCGCTGATCGAACCCGCGAATTTGGTTCCTGAGTTGTTCCAAAGGTGACCCACGGCTACCCTTGCTAAGTATGCCAGGGTGAGAGTTAGGAATACCCCCTCAGCTGAGTTGTAATTCGATTTGAGTCGCCGTCTCTCCCGGTTAGTGAGAACTTGATGGGCTTATCTCTAATGTAGATACACTTAATAACATAAGGGTTCGAAAATGATGATATGATGATGACAGCCTTATTATACCTGCTATGGTTAATATTGTTTGCTCCTAATAAGTGAGTGCTCTAGTACAGGTGCTAATCTAGTGGACAGGTAAATGATGATAAGCTTGATGCTAAGTTTAAATTGGTCACTATATTCATAAGCTCTTTTATGCAACTGTGTCAAGCTAGCCCACCTCATAAGCCTTGCATGATCCTTTGTGTCGTTTATTTCTAGTTTTGTCGGGTAAGTCTAGCTGAGTACCTTCTCGTACTCAGGGTTTATCTCCCACCTGTTGCAGATGACCAGTTCTACTTTGGTTGCTGCAAGTACTGCCTTCTCCCAGCTGGGGATGAAGACTAGACCGTTGGGCATGGTCTCTACTAGTTCTCGTACCTGATAATGCTTTTGTGGGACATGACTCAAACTTGGCAATGTATTTGAAACTATGAAGTTATGTACTAAACTATGTTGCTTCCGCAAATTTGAACCTGGTTTGTAATATTTTATTCGCACTCTGATGGATGTAATCCGAATGCCACTTATGATATGTTGTAACGGATGATGTGTTGTGTTGAATCACTATGGTCTTGGTTTGTATGTCGAGAGTTGGTTGGAATCGTTCGTGATTTCTGGACTACCGGGATTATGGGAGCTTAAGTACAGGAATTTGATCGCTTCGGTGATTATTTTTGTACTTACGTTCTTATGATTTGGTCGGTTCTGTTACAGCTGGCATCAGAGCAAGATTCGACACTAAACATGTCATTTGTGTATTTAAAACAAAAGTAATTGTGAAAATCCTAAATTAAATACTAAGTATTGCCAGTGGTCATATCCCTTATGCCCAAATAAGGACTCTTAGGTGGCTTATTAAAGTACTAACTTGGGGGTTCCTACTTGTTTCTGTTTCGTCGTCCATACGGCGTGCTATTGTATGGATGCCATCCGCTTGGGTGGTAATGTATGGATCAAAGTACCTCTACGCTCTAGTAAGTGGGAGTTGTGAGAGCATGACTGTCCAACCGTCGGTCTAGGGGAGAGTAGTTGTGGTTGCTCGCATACTTACATGTTCAATCATGTATCTATGAGAGTACTTAAATGTGGGTATCTCTGACGGGTAGCTGTGATACTTGAGGATAAAGTTTACACGCCTTTTTGGGAAAATTATTGGGCTGAAATGAAATTTTCTGCAGGTACACTAACAACGTATCATTGTAGATCGACTAGATACCGTGTATAAGAGAGCGTATGTATGCCACCGTATATTCGCTAGCCTTTAAATTTTTCTAGGTTTGTGAGGACGTACGGATCGTGCATGCATCATGTTCAAGCATACATGGCATTTCTTGCATTTACTCCCTCCTTTAAAATATGATTGTCCCGACTAATTAAATTTCGTATCCCTTAAATGATTCTCCCCTTATGTTGCAACTTTTTGCTACAGATGGCGCGCACGAAACTCACTGCTCACAAGTCTGCTGGAGGCAGGGCGCCTCGTCACCATTTAGCTCCTCATGAGCCCCGTCCGGAGACTACTGAGGCGGAAAGGCTGAGGGCAGAGCTGGCCCGGGTGACTGCTGAGAGGAATGCGGCTCATCAGCGTTTGGAGCAAGTAACACAGGAAAGGGATCAAGAGACTCTGGAGGCTCAGAGGTTGACAGTTGCTCACCGCAACTATGAACGTATGTTGATTCACGTGATGAACCAATGGAATGAAGCCTGGCATGAAGAGAATGTGTTGAGAGTGCGACAGGTGGAGCTAGAGCAGCAAGTGGCAGTTGCTGAAGAGTACAATGACCATCTCCATGAGGAGGTTCACCTGTTACACAATCAACTTCACCCTCTCCTGCCACCTGATGATGAGGATGAGATGGGCTCTGGTGTCATCATGGCTGAAGGTGATGATGGCATTGAGGTCAATGGACCTGAGGATGTTCCACTTGATGAGGAGGAAGATGAGGAGTTAGAACCTGCTAGTGATGAAGATGAAGGAGAGATCTTCGACACTGACTCCGAGGACAATGCGTAGTTTAGCTTACTACTTAGCTAATGCGCAAGAGCTAGTCTTTTGTTGATCCTCATGCATGAACGCGTAGCTTTGTAATAAGTTAATCGTTGGGATGTAATATCGAACCATAAGTTATCTTTGGATGTAAGTTTGGAACCACTATGGCTTGGATGTAACCTATCGAACGTGTTATGCTCCACGTATGTGAGCCTTTGTTAAATTTCGTCTTTGCGGTCTATGGATCTCGTTGTTGGTTAAGTTCATCGCATTTATGTGTCAATTGATGCGCTTGATGAGTTGTGTGATTGTGATGAATGATTGTGCCTCTGTTGATTATATAAATGCATTCCCTCCAATGGACTCAATTTGGCATAATTATACGATTCATCTACAAAAATTTCCACATCGTCAGTGCTCATTGGCTATACATTTTGCAGATGGCTTATAACCTTCGTCACGGTCATAGCATGGGAGATGAGGAACAACCACCTCCTCCACCGCCCACACCAGCTGAGCTAATGCAGACAGTTGTCGAAAGTCAGCGCATGCTAGCTAAGGCTATGCGCCAAATGGCTAACCGCGAGGATCGACATGTCCGCCAGGGACCCGAGCCGAACCAGTACAGCAGCTTTAAGGACTTCATGGACACAAAGCCTCCTATCTTTAGAGAGGCAAAAGAACCATTACAAGCTGATGAATGGTTGAGCACGATAGAGCAAAGGTTTGGATTGCTCCGTTTGACTGAAGGTATGAAGGCCACATATGCAGGACACCAGCTCCAAGGCCCTATAGGCATCTGGTGGACCCATCACAGGACCACCTTCCCTGCGAACGTCGAGATAGTTTGGGGCCAGTTTCAGGCAGCTTTTAGGGGACATTTTATCCCTCCTGGTCTCATGGCCATTAAGCATACCGAGTTTATGAAGCTAACCCAAGGCAACAAGAGTCTTAATGAATACCTCCAGGCATTCAACAACCTGGCGAGGTATGCTCCTGAGTTCGTTGATATTGATGCCAAAAAGATAGCTAGTTTCAAGAGGGGACTTTCCCCTAAACTGATGATGTCTATGGCAACTGCAAGTGTGTCACCTTCAATGAGTTTATCAGTGACACCCTAACTCAAGAGAATAATGATAAGGTATATGCGGCTTCCAAGAACCGTAAAAGAAACTTTGAGGCAGGTGCTTCTCAGTCTAAGGCACCAAAGGTATCCAAGACCCAGTACCGTCCACCCAATGCTAATGTCCAGTACCACCCACCTCAGAAGAAGAATCAAGCTAAAACTGGTTTTCACAAGAGGTACACAATTTCCTTGCCAAAGAATACCTCTAGGCAGGGCAGCTCCAATGTCCCACCAGCTAACAGGCCGTGTTGGAATAGTAACCAGCCTGGTCATTGGGCAAATAAGTGTCCCTATCCTTCCAAGCAAAATGCTCAGGGAAACGTCCGTCAGGGGCGTGTTCACTACACTACTGTGGATGAAATTCCTGCTGGTGAAGTGGTCACCACTGGTAAGTTTCTTATTAATGATCACCCTACAGTTGTGCTCTTTGATTCGGGTGCTTCACATTCCTTTGTGAGTTCTACTTTTGCATCTAAGCATATGATGAATGTGATTACAATTGTCAAGGGTGGTTATTGTTTTAGTGCTGCTGGGAATAATATCATGACTAACCAAGTAGTTAAAGATGTAAAGATTGAGATTGGGGATCGAGAGTTCCTTGTAGATCTTGTAGTTCTACCGGGGGTAGGAATCGATGTAATCCTAGGGATGAAGTGGATAAGTGGGAATGGAGTGTTGATCGATACGTCAACCCGTGTCGTAATGTTGAGGGATCCTATGGATAAGAAGGGTTTTCTAGTGCAGTTACCTCGTGATATCGCTATCCACAGTATAGCTAATGCTACCCTAGCCAAAGCCATTGAAGATATACCGGTTGTCTGTGAGTTTCCAGATGTCTTTCCTGATGACTTGCCTGGATTACCTCCGGACCGTGATGTAGAATTCAAGATAGAACTCATTCCGGGTATGGCTCCTATTTCTCGAAGGCCCTATAGAATGTCGCCCAATGAGTTGGCTGAGCTGAAGAGTCAGTTAAATGAGCTACTAAAGAAAGGTTTGATTCGGCCTAGTTCTTCTCCTTGGGGTTGTCCGGCTATATTTGTGAAGAAGAAGGACAAGTCTCTATGCATGTGCATGGATTATCACCCCCTTAATGCTGTTACCATCAAGAACAAATACCCTCTTCCTTGCATTGATATTCTATTTGATCAGCTCTCCAAAGCTAAGGTATTCTCCAAGATCGATTTGAGGTATGGTTACCATCAGATCAAAATTCGTCCTGAAGATATACCTAAGACAGCTTTCTCTACTTGTTATGGCTTGTTCGAGTACCTTGTCATGTCCTTTGGGTTGACAAATGCTCCAACACACTCTATGTACCTGATGAATTCAGTATTCATGCTGGAATTGGACAAGTTCGTCGTCGTGTTCATTGATGATATCCTTGTATACTCTCAGAATGAAGAAGAGCATGTTGAACATCTGAGAATTGTTTTAACTCGGTTGCGTGACAACCAGCTTTATGCTAAGTTCAGCAAGTGTGAATTCTGGTTGAACAAGATACCTTTTCTAGGTCATGTGTTATCTGGAGATGGAATTTTGGTTGACCCTACTAAGGTGCAAGAAGTCCTAGAGTGGAAGGCACCTACTGCGGTCACTAAAGTCCGAAGTTTCCTGGGTTTGGCTGGCAATTATCATCACTTTATCCCGGATTTCTCAAAAATCGCCAAGCCCATGACTCGACTACTTCAAAAAGATGAGAAGTTTGTGTTGACTCCAAAGTGTGAAGAGGCTTTCCACACTTTGCGGACCTTACTAACCTCTGCTCCTATATTGGCACAACCTGACATCGAAAAGCATTTTGATGTCTACTGTGATGCATGTGGCACCAGTTTGGGGTGTGTTCTTATGCAGGAGGGCCGAGTAATTGCTTATGCTTCGCGCCAGCTTCAAAAAGCATGAAATCAATTATCCTACCCATGACTTAGAGCTAGCCACGGTTGTTCATGCCCTGAAGATTTGGAGACATTACTTGCTGGGTAATGTGTGCAACATCTATACTGACCATAAAAGCCTCAAGTACATCTTTACTCAACCCGAGTTGAACATGCATCAACGACGATGGTTAGAATTAATCAAAGACTACAACCTTCAAGTGCACTACCATCCTGGTAAGGTAAATGTGGTTGCTGATGCCTTAAGCAGAAAGACCCATTGCAATTCCTTAGTTGGTGAAGACTTTCATCTGGCACACCTCCTTCATCCTGTAGTACTCCACAATATCACTGTGGATTGCTCTCTTAGAAGTCGAATTATCGAACTCCAGAAGACTGATGTGGGTGTGTTTCACATCAAGCGGAAGATGAAAGAGAAAGAGACCAAGCACTTTAGGGTCGATGACAAAGGAATTCTCTGGTTTAATGATAGGCTTGTGGTACCCAAAGATAAAGAACTTAGAAATCAAATTATGGCTGAAGCCCATTCTTCTAAGTTGTCCATCCATCCTGGTAGCAGTAAAATATATCAAGATCTCAAGCTGTATTATTGGTGGACCAAGATAAAGAAAGAAATCGCAGCTTACGTGGCAAGGTGTGATAACTGTTGCAGAGTGAAGGCTATTCACATGAGGCCCGGATTATTGCAGCCACTCTCTATTCCTGGCTGGAAGTGGGAAGAAATTAGCATGGATTTTATTGTTGGATTACCCACTACTAAAAAGGGTTCTGATTCCATCTGGGTTATCGTAGATCGTCTAACTAAATCCGCTCATTTTATTCCGGTCAAGTCTACCAATCACCCTCACAATTATGCTGAGATTTATTTTCAACAAGTGGTACGTCTCCATGGTGTACCCAAATCCATTGTTTCTGATAGAGGACCGCAATTCATGGCTCGCTTTTGGGAGTGCTTACATCAGAATCTTGGCACTTATCTAATCCGTAGTTCTGCCTATCATCCACAAACATCAGGACAGACTGAGCGTGTTAATCAAATTCTTGAAGACATGCTTAGAGCTTGTCTTATCTCTTGCAAAGGCTCTTGGGAAGATTGGTTGCCTCTCGCTGAATTCTCTTATAACAACAGTTATCAAGAGAGTATCAAAATAGCTCCTTTTGAAGCTCTTTATGGTTGCAAGTGTAGAACTCCTTTGAACTGGGTGGAACCCGGAGAAAGAAGATTCTATGGTATTGATTTTGTAAAAGAAGCCGAAGAGCAAGTTCGAACTATATAGAAGAACATGACTGCCGCTCAGGCTAGACAAAAGAGCTATGCTGACAAGAGAAGAAAACCTATTGAGTTTGAAGTAGGTGATCATGTTTATCTGAAGGTATCCCCTATGAAAGGAGTCAAGCGTTTTGGAATTAAAAGGAAGCTTGAGCCTCGATATGTTGGACCTTACCGCATTATCGAGAAAAGTGGAAGAGTAGCATATAAACTTGATCTACCACGTGAGATGGGAGCTATATTCCCGGTATTCCATGTGTCCCAGCTGAAGAAGTGTCTTCGTATTCCCGAGGAAAGAATAGCAACAAGGAAAGTCAACTTGAAATCTGATCTTTCTTATGAGGAGAAGCCCGTGCAAGTTCTGGATACTCAAGAAAGAGTGACTCGTACACGGGTAGTTAAGTTATACAAGGTAGTTTGGAGTAATCATAGTAAACAGGATGCAACCTGGGAGCGGGAATATTATTTAATGGAAAACTATCCGGCTTTCTATACTGATTGGTACGCTTTCCAAATCTCGGGACAAGATTTTTTCTAAGGGGGGAGGGCTGTAACACCCTAGGTGTTTGGCTTCCACTAATTGTATTTCATTTCATAAACATGTGCATCATCTATCTCAACATGTCATTGTTAGTGAAACATGCATATGCAACATTTTAAATTGTATGTGTTTCATGCTTGATTGCTTAGAGTGGTAGTAGTGCAACATGTGAATGTAACATGAAATTCTCATACTTTGAAACATGGCAATATGGTAGTAATGTGGCAATTATAAAATGACAACAAAGTCATGAAACATGTGAAACATTGCATTGCAACATATGAGTGAATTGCTTGTTTTAGTTGCTTTATCACATGTGATCATTAGAAGTTGGTATAACAATTTTGTAAAGTGGTTGATTATGGTCTATTACACCTTAAATACACTTAGGTTACTTGTTGGGACATTGTTCATGTAGATCAAATTGACCAAAATGCCCTCAAGTGGAGGTTTGACTTGAATTGACCCTCAGAGTGTCACTGTTTGACTGGTTCAAAAGACCAGCTTAGAAGCTTTGCATGGCTGTGCACTCTTCACCAAAATTGTAGCCAATTTATCAAGGAACAAAAGTCTCAATATGACCATCTCATGAAAATGGCTAGAACATGTTCAAACAAGGCCCACAAGTCGATTTTTCCCTGCTGAGTCTTACTGAAAAATATTTCTAAGTCATAACTGCATTTTCAGTTGGATCAAGCCAACTTTGGCTTCATGTAACTTCGGATACACGACGATTTAGGTGTTGGTATTTGAAAAGAAGTTGTAGATGGATGGTAGGCCTACATTTTTCATGTATACTGTTTTTGCAATAGATCGATGGATTAGCCGTGTTGACGCGTCGAATACGTGCTGTCAGGCTTGTCATTAACACTGAATCGCGATTTTTCAGAAAACGTTCAGTGAACGTCGTGGCTAACCGGTTTAGAAAGCAAGCGCCACGTGTTGCCACCCGTCGCCGGCCTTCTGCTCACGCAGGCCACGCGCCGTGCGCATCCTGGCGCTGCTGGCCGCGACATGAGAACCCCGCGCGCCTGCCGACTGACTCGCCTGCTCCATTTGCTTTTCCTCCGCTCGCCTATAGCTCCACAACAACAGAGCAGCAGCTCCGCCATTGCCGACCGCGTGTCGCCGTCATCGTGCGTGCTCACCACCGCAAAAACACGTCGGTCAGCTCGTTCGTAGCTTCGCCGTGTTCTTCTCTACCTTCTCCACCTCACCGTCGGTCCAATCGAGTCTTGGTAAGGACGTACGCGTTGTTTTCTTCCACTGCCACCGTGGTTGTTCTCGCCGGAGATGGCGCTCCACACGGCCAGCTATCCTCGCACCCTTGCCATCCCTCCTCTGTCTCACGCTAGGTCATAGGAGCACTGCTGAAGCTCGTAGGGTCTCACGTTCGAGACGTAGCGCCGTCATCTCGCCGGAGCCAGCCATGCCGCGGCCGTGCGCCGCCGTGCTTGTTGCCAACCCTGGTAGCCGCGCCAATAGCTTCAATTGAGGGCACCAATAGATGCGCACGAGTGAGTTGACCGTCGTAGCACCGCTGACTTCGTCGGAGGAGTCACTGGCGATGAGCTTTGCCGCCGTATCCTTCTCCTCCCCTGCCTGTCTCTCTGTCACGTGGGTCCCGCATGCCAGCCGTTGGGGCTCAGGCGGGAGCCAGCTTGGGCTGCGCCGTGTTTTGGGCTGCGCCAGCGCTTGTTTGTGGGCCGCCAGATCTGTTCGGGCCGGCCCAGTAGTAGAGTAGGATTTCTTGTTTTGTTTTGTTTTATTTATTTCATAGATTTGTGTACATATTCAAAAATATGTAGCTGTTAGTTGGTAGATTCAAATGATGTGGTTCCAATTTTTCTGAGTTCATGATAATGTCTAGTATTTAAGAAAAATATTATATGAGCACATGTTTTAGAAATTTTGGATGAATTAAATAGGACTTTGAGATGTGTTTTTAGATGCATGCAAATTTGTTTGAATTTTATCTTGAGTTTCTATGGTCCAAAAATTATGAAATTTTGTGTGTAATCTATTTTTGCTTAGTATAAGCTCTGGTTAAAATTTCAGAGCTAGTGCATGTGTAGTTTTTGAGGTATAGAATTTCCTTTTATCAATGGATGGATCTTGTGTGAAGTTTCATAATTTTTCTATAGATCTAGTAAAGGTAAAATTTGGTGAGTGCTATTCTTATGCTTGAATGATACTAGGAAAAATGTGAAATCTGTTGCTTGACACTTTTCTTTAGGGTTTCCTAATTATGCTAGAAATAGACATGCCACCTGTTATATTGGATACAGCAAGTTCTGCTTGCCCAATGGCTTTGAAATTTTTATGGTAGTCTATGTGAAGCATGAGATAGCTACTGTAATTTTCGTAGATTTTTCTGAATAGCTTTACTATATATTGCTTTAATCACCTAATTAACTAAATAAATTAGAAAAGGATATTAAATAATTTATTTAGAAGTTGGCACTATACTTTCTGGTGTTCTTGTGATATGTGTGATAAAGTCATAAAGTTGGTTTTGTCTGTTTATGTGTTTACCACATAAGTTAATAATTATTTCTTTTTGCATTATGTCCTTCTGGACAGATCTGGGGACTTTATAAAGTTTCCTATGATAATTTGGTTTTCTGTGAATGTGATGAATACTAAAGTTGTGGATAATTTATGTATCTAGCTCCTGTCAAAATTTGAGGGCATTTGACCCGGTAGTTTAGAAACTACAGCTGTTTAAAGTCAGGATTCCAGTTTTGCTTACTCTCTGTCTTGTGAGGACACAGTTCTGTTGATCAAAGAATTCAACCTGGTAAAGGGTTGAATCATGCTTTGGTGTTTACAAATTATTTGTAGATAATTTCATAAGCTTTCCAGAATGTCCTCTTGCAAGTCATTTGGATTTGTAGAACTCTTGTTGTGATTGAATTAAGGAACTACCCGTTTGTATATGAAGCTTTAACTGTTGTTTTAAGTATGCCTTTACTATTCCTAAGTTTGTGGTAATGTTCCTAGGTGTTAGGCCTTTAACTAAAGATGAGCATCTTTATCTTAGGTTATGCAAGTTAGGTAAGTTGATCTTGTTCTTCAAGTTAAGTTAGATACCTGTTTTAAAGTGATTTGAATAGAGCTATTCTTAATCGGTAAACGAGTGTCCAGTAATGTTTTCGTAAACACTTACTGTGATTCATTCATCATGAGCATCATGTCATTCATTATGCATCCATGATATTTATCTTGTGCATCGGCATGCAATAGGTGTACCGGAAGGAGTGACCCTGCTGGAATTCGAGGAACCGAGCGAGCAGTAGCAGCCGACACCGGAGGTTTAGGAGGTGCAGCCTTCAAAAGAAGTGCCAGACGAGGTCGCCGTTGAGTGCCCGGATCACCATCCGTGCAACTTTGTGAAAGGCAAGCCCCGGAACATATTAAGCCTCCTAATTTTCGAAATGCAGTTACAGTATTATTGTTACATATATATATTGTTGCATTAAGTTTAGGTGTTGGATGCAAACACTTGCTGCATTGGTTATCCAATCCTTGTCCAGATATTGATACCCTGAATCCTATGTAGCTCAGGCTCGTGTAGTGCTTAGCCCTGCTTAAACACGGTAGAAGTCAGGTGATTTCCTGTCACCTGCGAGATATAGGAAGATACATATGGCACGGTTGGCTATATTTGCTATCGTGGAAAAGAACCAGTGTTAATTTGAAATAAAGACCGGACAGAGGCTTGCCGGTTTGTAGTGACTCCGTCTGTGTCGATTAAGGACTGAATCTTGGAGCCTTTCCTATTCATGTTGAACGCATGCCTCTCTCTTAGTTGGTCATGTCCGATGACCGATCGCGAAGCCGAGTAGCTCACCTCAGGCCGGGAGTCGATAAGTATAAAGTGCACCTCGGAAGGGAGCCATAGGCGTGAGTCCAAGGGCAGGTGATTTAAAAGTCCTGATCGTCCTGGCAGAAGAGTAATCCCTGAGAGTGCTGGCGCTGATCGAACCCGCGAATTTGGTTCCTGAGTTGTTCCAAAGGTGACCCACAGCTACCCTTGCTAAGTATGCCAGGGTGAGAGTTAGGAATACCCCCTCAGCTGAGTTGTAATTCGATTCGAGTCGCCGTCTCTCCCGGTTAGTGAGAACTTGACGGGCTTATCTCCAATGTAGATACACTTAATAACATAAGGGTTCGGAAATGATGATATGATGATGACAGCCTTATTATACCTGCTATGGTTAATATTGTTTGCTCCTAATAAGTGAGTGCTCTAGTACAGGTGCTAATCTAGTGGACACGTAAATGATGATAAGCTTGATGCTAAGTTTAAATTGGTCACTATATTCATAAGCTCTTTTATGCAACTGTGTCAAGCTAGCCCACCTCATAAGCCTTGCATGATCCTTGGTGTCATTTATTTCTGGTTTTGTCGGGTAAGTCTAGCTGAGTACCTTCTCGTACTCAGGGTTTATCTCCCACCTGTTGCAGATGACCAGTTCTACTTTGGTTGCTGCAAGTACAGCCTTCTCCCAGCTGGGGATGAAGACTAGACCGTTGGGCGCGGTCTCTACTAGTTCTCGTACCTGATAATGCTTTTGTGGGACATGACTCAAACTTGGTAATGTATTTGAAACTATGAAGTTATGTACTAAACTATGTTGCTTCCGCAAATTTGAACCTGGTTTGTAATATTTTATTCGCACTCTGATGGATGTAATTCGAATGCCACGTATGAAATGTTGTAACGGATGATGTGTTGTGTTTAATCACTACGGTCTTGGTTTGTATGTCGAGAGTTGGTTGGAATCCTTCGTGATTTCCGGACTACCGGGATTATGGGAGCTTAAGTACAGGAAATTGATTGCTTCGGTGATTGTTTTTGTACTTACGTTCTTATGATTTGGTCGGTTCTGTTACAGCTGGCATCAGAGCAAGATTCGACACTAAACATGTCATTTGTGTATTTAAAACAAAAGTAATTGTGAAAATCCTAAATTAAATACTAAGTATTGCCAGTGGTCATATCCCTTATGCCCAAATAAGGACTCTTAGGTGGCTTATTAAAGTACTAACTTGGGGGTTCCTGCTTGTTTCTGTTTCATCGTCCATACGGCGTGCTATTGTATGGATGCCATCCACTTGGGTGGTAATGTATGGATCAAAGTACCTCTACGCTATGGTAAGTGGGAGTTGTGAGAGCATGACTGTCCAACCATCGGTCTAGGGGAGAGTAGTTGTGGTTGCTCGCATACTTACATGTTCAATCATGTATCTATGAGAGTACTTAAATGTGGGTATCTCTGACGGGTAGCTGTGATACTAGAGTATATGCATCTGGGGATGTATGTATGAAAGTATTTAGTTTACATGCCTTTTTGGGAAAATTATTGGGCTGAAATGAAATTTTCTGCAGGTACACTAACAACGTATCATTGTAGATCGACTAGATACCGTGTATAAGAGAGCGTATGTATGCCACCGTATATTCGCTAGCCTTTAAATTTTTCTAGGTTTGTGAGGACGTACGGATCGTGCATGCATCATGTTCAAGCATACATGGCATTTCTTGCATTTACTCCCTCCTTTAAAATATGATTGTCCCGACTAATTAAATTTCGTATCCCTTAAATGATTCTCCCCTTACGTTGCAACTTTTTGCTACAGATGGCGTGCACGAAACTCACTGCTCGCAAGTCTGCTGGAGGCAGGGCGCCTCATCACCGTTTAGCTCCTCGTGAGCCCCGTCCGGAGACTACTGAGGCGGAAAGGCTGAGGGCAGAGCTGGCCTAGGTGACTGCTGAGAGGAATGCGGCTCAGCAGCGTTTGGAGCAAGTAACACATGAACGGGATCAAGAGACTCTAGAGGTTCAGAAGTTGACAGTTGCTCACCGCAACTGTGAACGTATGTTGATTCACGTGATGAACCAACGGAATGAAGCCTGGCATGAAGAGAATGTGTTGAGAGCGCGACAGGTGGAGCTAGAGGAGCAAGTGGCAGTTGCCGAAGAGTACAATGACCATCTCCATGAGGAGGTTCACCTGTTACACAATCAACTTCACCCTCTCCTGCCACCTGATGATGAGGATGAGATGGGCTCTGGTGTCATCATGGCTGAAGGTGATGATGGCATTGAGGTCAATGGACCTAAGGACGTTCAACTTGATGAGGAGGAAGATGAGGAGTTAGAGCCTGCTAGTGATGAAGATGGAGAGATCTTTGACACTGACTCCAAGGACGATGCGTAGTTTAGCTTACTACTTAGCTAATGCGCAAGAGCTAGCCTTTTGTTGATCCTCATGCATGAACGCGTAGCTTTGTAATAAGTTAATCGTTGGGATGTAATATCGAACCATAAGTTATCTTTGGATGTAAGTTTGGAACCACTATGGCTTGGATGTAACCTATCGAATTTTTTATGCTCCACGTATGTGAGCCTTTGTTAAATTTTGTCTTTGCGGTCTATGGATCTCGTTGTTGGTTAAGTTCATCGCATTTATGTGTCAATTGATGCGCTTGATGAGTTGTGTGATTGTGATGAATGATTGTGCCTCTGTTGATTATATAAATGCATTCCCTCCAATGGACTCAGTTTGGCATAATTATACGATTCAACTACAAAAATTTCCACATCGTCAGTGCTCATTGGCTATACATTTTGCAGATGGCTTATAACCTTTGTCGCGGTCGTAGCATGGGAGATGAGGAACAACCACCTCCTCCACCGCCCACACCAGCTGAGCTAATGCAGACAGTTGTCGAAAGTTAGCACATGCTAGTTGAGGCTATGCGCCAAATGGCTAACCGCGAGGATCGACATGTCCGCCAGGGACCCGAGCCGAACCAGTACAGCAGCTTTAAGGACTTCATGGACACAAAGCCTCCTATCTTTAGAGAGGCAGAAGAACCATTACAAGCTGATGAATGGTTGAGCACGATAGAGCAAAGGTTTGGATTGCTCCGTTTGACTGAAGGTATGAAGGCCACATATGCAGGACACCAGCACCAAGGCCCTGCAGGCATCTGGTGGACCCATCATAGGACCACCTTCCCTGTGAACATCGAGATAGTTTGGGGCCAGTTTCAGGCAGCTTTTAGGGGACATTTTATCCCTCCTGGTCTCATGGCCATTAAGCATACCGAGTTTATGAAGCTAACCCAAGGCAACAAGAGTCTTAATGAATACCTCCAGGCATTCAACAACCTGACGAGGTATGCTCCTGAGTTCATTGATACTGATGCCAAAAAGATAGCTAGTTTCAAGAGGGGACTTTCCCCTAAACTGATGAAGTCTATGGGCAACTGCAAGTGTGTCACCTTCAATGAGTTTATCAGTGACACCCTGACTCAAGAGAATAATGATAAGGCATATGCGGCTTCCAAGAACCGTAAAAGAAACTTTGAGGCAGGTGCTTCTCAGTCTAAGGCACCAATGGTATCCAAGACCCAGTACCGTCCACCCAATGCTAATGTCCGGTACCGCCCACCTCAGAAGAAGAATCAAGCTAAAACTGGTTTTTGCAAGGGGTACACAATTTCCTTGCCAAAGAATACCTCTAGGCAGGGCAGCTCCAATGTCCCACCAGCTAACAGGCCATGTTGGAACAGTAACCAGCCTGGTCATTGGGCAAATAAGTGTCCCTATCCTTCCAAGCAAAATGCTCAGGGAAACGTCCGTCAGGGGCATGTTCACTACACTACTATGGAGGAAATTCCTGCTGGTGAAGTGGTCACCGCTGGTAAGTTTCTTGTTAATGATCACCCTGCAGTTGTGCTCTTTGATTCGGGTGCTTCACATTCCTTTGTGAGTTCTACTTTTGCATCTAAGCATATGATGAATGTGATTACAATTGTCAAGGGTGGTTATTGTATTAGTGCTGCTGGGAATAATATCATGACTAACCAAGTAGTTAAAGATGTAAAGATTGAGATTGGGGATCGAGAGTTCCTTGCAGATCTTATAGTTCTGTCGGTGGTAGGAATTGATGTAATCCTAGGGATGAAGTGGATGAGTGGGAATGGAGTGTTGATCGATATGTCAACCCATGTGGTAATGTTGAGGGATCCTGTGGATAAGAAGGGTTTTCTAGTGTAGTTACCTCGTGATATCGCTATCCACAGTATAGCTAATGCTACCCTAGCCAAAGCCATTGAAGATATACCGGTTGTCTGTGAGTTTCCAGATGTCTTTCCTGATGACTTGCCTGGATTACCTTCGGACCGTGATGTAGAATTCAAGATAGAACTCATTCCGGGTACGGCTCCTATTTCTCAAAGGCCCTATAGAATGCCGCCCAATGAGTTGGCTGAGCTGAAGAGTCAGTTAAATGAGCTACTAAAGAAAGGTTTGATTCGGCCTAGTTCTTCTCCTTAGGGTTGTCCGGCTATATTTGTGAAGAAGAAGGACGAGTCTCTACGCATGTGCATGGATTATCGCCCCCTTAATGCTGTTACCATCAAGAACAAATACCCTCTTCCTCGCATCGATATTCTGTTTGATCAGCTCTCCAAAGCTAAGGTATTCTTCAAGATCGATTTGAGGTCTGGTTACCATCAGATCAAAATTCGTCCTAAAGATATACCTAAGATAGCTTTCTCTACTCGTTATGGCTTGTTCGAGTACCTTTTCATGTCCTTTGGGTTGACAAATGCTCCGGCACACTTTATGTACCTGATGAATTCAGTATTCATGCCGGAATTGGACAAGTTCGTCGTCGTGTTCATTGATGATATCCTTGTATACTCTCAGAATGAAGAAGAGCATGCTGAACATCTGAGAATTGTTTTAACTCGGTTGCGTGACAACTAGCTTTATGCTAAGTTCAGCAAGTGTGAATTCTGGTTGAACAAGATACCTTTTCTAGGTCATGTGTTATCTGGAGATGGAATTTCGGTTGACCCTACTAAGGTGCAAGAAGTCCTAGAGTGGAAGGCACCTACTGCGGTCACTAAAGTCCGAAGTTTCCTGGGTTTGGCTGGCAATTATCGTCGCTTTATCCCGGATTTCTCAAAAATCGCCAAGCCCATGACTCGACTACTTCAAAAAGATGAGAAGTTTGTGTGGACTCCAAAGTGTGAAGAGGCTTTCCACACTTTGCGGACTTTACTAACCTCTGCTCCTGTATTGGCACAACCTGACATCGAAAAGCCTTTTGATGTCTACTGTGATGCATGTGGCACCGGTTTGGGGTGTGTTCTTATGCAGGAGGGCCGAGTAATTGCTTATGCTTTGCGCCAGCTTTGAAAGCATGAAATCAATTATCCTACCCATGACTTAGAGCTAGCCACGGTTGTTCATGCCCTAAAGATTTGGAGACATTACTTGTAGGGTAATGTGTGCAACATCTATACTGACCATAAAAGCCTCAAGTACATCTTTACTCAACTCGAGTTGAACATGCGTCAACGATGATGGTTAGAATTAATCAAAGACTACAACCTTCAAGTGCACTACCATCCTGGTAAGGCAAATGTGGTTGCTGATGCCTTAAGCAGAAAGACCCATTGCAATTCCTTAGTTGGTGAAGACTTTCATCTAGCACACCTCCTTCATCCTGTAGTACTCCACAATATCACTGTGGAATGCTCTCTTAGAAGTCGAATTATCGAACTCCAGAAGACTGATGTGGGTGTGTTTCACATCAAGCGGAAGATGAAAGAGAAAGAGACCAAGCACTTTAGGGTCGATGACAAAGGAATTCTCTGGTTTAATGATAGGCTTGTGGTACCCAAAGATAAAGAACTTAGAAATCAAATTATGGCTAAAGCCCATTCTTCTAAGTTGTCCATCCATCCTGGTAGCAGTAAAATGTATCAAGATCTCAAGCTGTATTATTGGTGGACCAAGATGAAGAAAGAAATCGCTGCTTACGTGGCAAGGTGTGATAACTGTTGTAGAGTCAAGGCTATTCACATGAGGCTCGGATTATTGTAGCCACTCTCTATTCCTGGCTGGAAGTGGGAAGAAATTAGCATGGATTTTATTGTTGGATTACCCACTACTAAAAAGGGTTCTGATTCCATCTGGGTTATCGTAGATCATCTAACTAAATCTGCTCATTTTATTCTGGTCAAGTCTACCTATCACCCTCACAATTATGCTGAGATTTATTTTCAACAAGTGGTACGTCTCCATGGTGAACCCAAATCCATTGTTTCTGATAGAGGACTGCAATTCATGGCTCGCTTTTGGGAGTGCTTACATCAGAATCTTGGCACTCATCTAATCCACAGTTCTGCCTATCATCTACAAACATCAGGATAGACTGAGCGTGTTAATCAAATTCTTGAAGACATGCTTAGAGCTTGTCTTATCTCTTGCAAAGGCTCTTGGGAAGATTGGTTGCCTCTCGCTGAATTCTCTTATAACAACAGTTATCAAGAGAGTATCAAAATGGCTCCTTTTGAAGCTCTTTATGGCTGCAAGTGTAGAACTCCTTTGAACTGGGTGGAACTCGGAGAAAGAAGATTCTATGATATTGATTTTGTAAAAGAAGCCGAAGAGCAAGTCCGAACTATACAGAAGAATATGACTGCCGCTCAGGCTAGACAAAAGAGCTATGCTGACAAGAGAAAAAAACCTATTTAGTTTGAAGTAGGTGATCATGTTTATCTGAAGGTATCCCCTATGAAAGGAGTCAAGCGTTTTGGAATTAAAAGGAAGCTTGAGCCTCGATATGTTGGACCTTACCGCATTATAGAGAAAAGTGGAACTGTAGCATATAAACTCGATCTACCACGTGAGATGGGAGCTATATTCCCGATATTCCATGTGTCCCAGCTGAAGAAGTGTCTTCGTGTTCCCGAGGAAAGAATAGCAACAAGGAAAGTCAACTTGAAATCTGATCTTTCTTATGAGGAGAAGCCCGTGCAAGTTCTGGATACTCAAGAAAGAGTGACTCGTACGCGGGTAGTTAAGTTATACAAGGTAGTTTGGAGTAATCATAGTGAACGGGATGCAACCTGGGAGTGGGAAGATTATTTAAAGAAAAACTATCCGGCTTTCAATACTGATTGGTACGCTTTCCAAATCTCGGGACAAGATTTTTTCTAAGGGGGGAGGGCTGTAACACCCTAGGTGTTTGGCTTCCACTAATTGTATTTCATTTCATAAACATGTGCATCATCTATCTCAACATGTCATTGTTACTGAAACATTCATATGCAACATTTTAAATTGTATGTGTTTCATGCTTGATTGCTTAGAGTGGTAGTAGTGCAACATGTGAATGTAACATGAAATTCTCATACTTTGAAACATGGCAATATGGTAGTAATGTGACAATTATAAAATGACAACAAAGTCATGAAACATGTGAAACATTGCATTGCAACATATGAGTGAATTGCTTGTTTTAGTTGCTTTATCACATGTGATCATTAGAAGTTGGTATAATAATTTTGTAAAGTGGTTGATTATGGTCTATTACACCTTAACTACACTTAGGTTACTTGTTGGGACATTGTTCATGTAGATCAAATTGACCAAAATGCCCTCAAGTGGAGGTTTGACTTGAATTGACCCTCGGAGTGTCACTGTTTGACTGGTTCAAAAGACCAGCTTAGAGGCTTTGCATGGCTGTGCACTCTTTACCAAAATTGTAGCCAATTTATCAAGGAACAAAAGTCTCAATATGACCATCTCATGAAAATGGCTAGAACATGTTCAAACAAGGCCCACAAGTCGATTTTTCCCTGCTGAGTCTTACTGAAAAATATTTCTAAGTCATAACTGCATTTTTAGTTGGATCAAGCCAACTTTGGCTTCATGTAACTTCGGATACACGACGATTTAGGTGTTGGTATTTGAAAAGAAGTTGTAGATGGATGGTAGGCCTACATTTTTCATGTATACTATTTTTGCAATAGATCGATGGATTAGCCGTGTTGACGCGTCGAATACGTCTTTGTCATGCTCATCATTAACATCGAATCGTGATTTTTAGAAAATGCAAGTGTGAACATCGTTGCCACCGGTTCCAAAAAGCAAGCGTCTGTTGCCACACGTCGCCGGCCTTTTCTTCGCTCACAAGCGCCACGCCGCCGCGGCGCATCCGGGCGTTCGCTGGCCACGACATGAGACCCCAGCGCCGCCCAATCGACTCGCCTTTGCTCCATTTGCTTTTCCTCCGCTCACCAGTAGCTCGCAACAATAGAGCAAAGAGCTCGCCATTGCCGACCACGCATCGCCGTCATCGCACGCCAACACCGCAAAACGCGCGCCGACCAATTTCGCTCAGTAGCTTCGCCGTGTTCTTCTCTACCTTCTCCACCTCACCGTCGGTCCAATCAAGTCTTGGTAAGGACGTACGCGTCGTTTTCTTCCACCGCCGCCGTGGTTGTTCTCGCCAGAGATGGCGCTCCACACGGCCAGCTGTCCTCGCACCCTTGCCATCCCTCCTCTGTCTCGCGCTAGGTCATAGGAGCACTGCTGAAGCTCGTAGGGTCTCACGTTCGAGACGTAGCGCCGTCATCTCGCCGGAGCCGGCCATGCCGCGGCCGTGCGCCACCGTGCTTGTTGCCAACCCCGGTAGCCGCGCCAATAGCTTTAATTGAGGGCACCAATAGATGCGCACGAGTGAGTTGACCGCCATAGCACCGCTGACTTCGCTAGAGGAGTCAATAGAGATGAGCTTCGCCGCCGTATCCTTCTCCTCCCCTGCCTGTCTCTCTATCACGTGGGTCCCGCGTGCCAGCCGCTGAGGCTCAAGCGGGAGCCAGCTTGGGCTGCGCCGCGTTTTGGGCCACGCCAGCGCGTGTTTGTGGGCCGCTGGATCTGTTCGGGCCGGCCCAGCAGTAGAGTAGGATTTCTTGTTTTGTTTTGTTTTATTTATTTCACAAATTTGTGTACATATTCAAAAATATGTAGCTATTAGTTGGTAGATTCAAATGATGTGGTTCCAATTTTTCTGAGTTCATGATAATGTCTAGTATTTAAGAAAAATATTATATGAGCACATGTTTTAGAAATTTTGGATGAATTAAATAGGACTTTGAGATGTGTTTTTAGATGCATACAAACTTGTTTGAATTTTATCTTGAGTTTCTATGGTCCAAAAATTATGAAATTTTGTGTGTAATCTATTTTTGCTTAGTATAAGCTCTGGTTAAAATTTCAAAGCTAGTGCATGTGTAGTTTTTGAGGTATAGAATTTCCTTTTATCAATGGATGGATCTTGTGTGAATTTTCATAATTTTTCTATAGATCCAGTAAAGGTAAAATTTGGTGAGTGCTATTCTTATGCTTGAATGATACTAGGAAAAATGTGAAATCTATTGCTTGACACTTTTCATTAGGGTTTCCTAATTATGCTAGAAATAGACATGCCACCTATTATTTTGGATACCGCAAGTTTTGCTTGCCCAATGGCTTTGAAATTTTTATGGTAGTCTATGTGAAGCATGAGATAGCTACTGTAATTTTGTAGATTTTTCTGAATGGCTTTACTATATATTGCTCTAATCACCTAATTAACTAAATAAATTAGAAAAGGATATTAAATAATTTATTTAGAAGTTGGCACTATACTTTCTGGTGTTCTTGTGATATGTGTGATAAAGTCGTAAAGTTGGTTTTATCTGTTTATGTGTTTACCACATAAGTTAATAATTATTTCTTTTTGCATTATGTCCTTCTGGACAGATCTAGGGACTTTCTAAAGTTTCCCAAGATAATTTAGTTTTCTGTGAATGTGATGAATACCAAAGTTGTGGATAATTTATGTATCTAGCTCCTATCAAAATTTGAGGGCATTTGGCCTAGTAGTTTAGAAAGTACAGCTATTTAAAGTCAGGATTCCAGTTTTGCTTACTCTCTGTCTTGTGAGGATAGAGTTCTGTTGATCAAAGAATTCAACATGGTAAAGTGTTGAATCATGCTTTGGTGTTTACAAATTATTTGTAGATAATTTCATAAGCTTTCCAGAATGTCCTCTTGCAAGTCATTTGGATTTGTATAACTCTTGTTGTGATTGAATTAAGGAACTACCCGTTTGCATATGAAGCTTTAACTGTTGTTTTAAGTATGCCTTTACTATTTCTAAGTTTGTGGTAATGTTCCTAGGTGTTAGGCCTTTAACTGAAGATCAGCATCTTTATCTTAGGTTATGCAAGTTAGGTAAGTTGATCTTGTTCTTCAAGTTAAGTTAGATACCTGTTTTAAAGTGATTTGAATAGAGCTATTCTTAATCGGTAAACGAGTGTCCAGTAATGTTTTCGTAAACACTTACTGTGATTCATTCATCATGAGCATCATGTCATTCCTTATGCTTCCATGATATTTATCTTGTGCATCGGCTTGCAATAGGTGTACCGGAAGGAGTGACCCTGCTGGAATTTGAGGAACCGAGAAAGCAAAGCAATGACACCGGAGGTTCGGAGGTGCAGCTTCGGAAGAAGTGCTGCAGACGAGGTCGCCGTTGAGTGCCTGGATCACCGTCCGTGCAACTTTGTGAAAGGCAAGCCCCGGAGCATATTAAGCCTCCTAATTTTCGAAATGCAGTTATAGTATTATTGTTACATATATATATTGTTGCATTAAGTTTAGGTGTTGGATGCAAACACTTGCTGCATTGGTTATCCAATCCTTGTCCAGATATTGATACCCTGAATCCTATGTAGCTCAGGCTCGTGTAGTGCTTAGCCCTGCTTAAACATGGTAGAAGTCAGGTGATTTCCTGTCACCTGCGAGATATAGGAAGATACATATAGCACGGTTGGCTATATTTGCTATCATGAAAAAGAACCGGTCTTAATTTGAAATAAAGACCGGACAGAGGCTTGCCGGTTTGCAGTGACTCCGTCTGTGTCGATTAAGGACTGAATCTTGGAGCCTTTCCTGTTCATTCTGAACGCATGCCTCTCTCTTAGTTGGTCGTGTCCGATGACCGACCGCGAAGCCGAGTAGCTCACCTCAGGCCAGGAGTCGATAAGAATAAAGTGCGCCTCGGAAGGGAGCCGTAGGCATGAGTCCAAGGGCAGGTGATTTAAAAGTCCTGATCATCCTGACAGAAGGGTAATCCCTGAGAGTGCTGGCGCTGATCGAACCCGTGAATTTGGTTCTTGAGTTGTTCCAAAGGTGACCCATTGCTACCCTTGCTAAGTATGCCAGGGTGAGAGTTAGGAATACCCCCTCAGCTAAGTTGTAATTCGATTCGAGTCGCCGTCTCTCGGGTTAGTGAGAACTTGACGGGCTTATCTCCAATGTAGATACACTTAATAACATAAGGGTTCGGAAATGATGATATGATGATGACAGCCTTATTATACCTGCTATGGTTAATATTGTTTGCTCCTAATAAGTGAGTGCTCTAGTACAGGTGCTAATCTAGTGGACAGGTAAATGATGATAAGCTTGATGCTAAGTTTAAATTGGTCACTATATTCATAAGCTCTTTTATGCAACTGTGTCAAGCTAGCCCACCTCATAAGCCTTGCATGATCCTTGGTGTCGTTTATTTTTGGTTTTGTCGGGTAAGTCTAGCTGAGTACCTTCTTGTACTCAGGGTTTATCTCCCACCTGTTGCAGATGACCAGTTCTACTTTGGTTGCTGCAAGTACTGCCTTCTCCCAGCTGGGGATGAAGACTAGACCATTGGGCGTGGTCTCTACTAGTTCTCGTACCTGATAATGCTTTTGTGGGACATGACTCAAACTTGGCAATGTATTTGAAACTATGAAGTTATGTACTAAACTATGTTGCTTCCGGAAATTTGAACCTGGTTTGTAATATTTTATTCGCACTCTGATGGATGTAATCTGAATGCCACTTATGAAATGTTGTAATGGATGATGTGTTGTGTTGAATCACTACGGTCTTGGTTTGTATGTCGAGAGTTGGTTGGAATCCTTCGTGATTTCCAGACTACCGGGATTATGGGAGCTTAAGTACAGGAATTTGATCGCTTCGGTGATTGTTTTTGTACTTACGTTCTTATGATTTGGTTGGTTCTGTTACACAAGCTATAAGTATTTGCAACCTTGATGTAAGCTTACAATTTGTATTGAATACTATTGTTTTCTGAACTTATCTCTGATATATTGGGTCGGCGTCCACCGAAAATCCTGACCAGCTGGCCGGTTGCGGCACGGCTTCGCCAGCAATGACGGAGAGAACTGCCCAGCAACCGGATGTGGAGGAACCTATAGAAGAAAATCCACCAGAACCTCAGCAGACGAGCGGCCAGACGATAGTCCCCGAGCAGCTGGTCGAGGAGAGAGCCGAGCCAAGTACTAGTGCTCCGAGCACTACCCTTGCTGAGGGGGATACCTCGGCGCCAAGGGGACCAGACCAAGCCGAGGAGCAGCAGCCGGAGGTGGCAAAGAGCACGCTTGCCGATGCTACGGCTCATGGGAAAGCCATAGTGGTCATAGAGACTACGAACTCCAGACCAGCGCCGCCTCCTGAAAAAGAGGCCAAAGAGGACGAAGTAGAAGAGATCCTAGGCCATCCCCAAGACAAACGACAACATGTATATGTGTCGCGCTGGCGGAACAACGAGTGGGTTATGCATGAGGAAATCCCAGAGGTCGAAGAGACCCTAAAAGTTGAACGAGCAGCAAAACATCTGGAGATAGAAGTTCAGGTATGTTTGGCTTGACCACTTGATCTTGCCATTTAGTCGAACTGTCTGACTTAGCTTGTTTATATGCAGGACTTGATGAAGACCGCAAGGTACCGAAAAAGGTGCTTTGACCAAATTGAGGGAATCACGGCAAACAATAGAGAACTGGCGGCCGAGGTGGAACGCTTGCGCCGCCAGCTTGAAGCCACCGACCGGGAGAGGACGGAAGAAAATGCAAAAAACCAGAACCTGGTCGTCCAGCTCAGTAACAAAGAGCAGGAAAAAACAAGTAAGTTGTCGTTTTATCACAGCAAGCGCATGACACGTGTTGTTCCATTGTTGGTAGTGACAGTTGTAGCGCAGGATTAGAAGCCAAAGTAACCCTCCTCCAAGAGGAGAATATCCATGTGACCGCAGAGTGTGGTCGCCTGAAGGAGGACAACGAGAAACTAGCACGCGACCAGTCTCAACTCCGAGACCACGCAACTAAGATGAAGGAGGAACTGAAAAGTAAGTGTTCCAGACCACCTTGCTCATTCTGTTGCCTGCCCTATCTTGTCATGCCGTTACATTCTGATGTCGTGTACGGTTTGCAGTTTTAAAAATCAATGCCAAGAAACATCTAGAAGATGTGATTAAAGATCGTGATGGCTAGAAGGCGCGATGCCTAGAGACCACCGAGGATCGGGACACATGGAAGAACCGGTGCTAGGAAGTGGCAACTGGCATTTTGCCCGTCCTCGACCTTATCGATCCGGCGCTTATAGAGGAAGCGCCAAGGACGCTGGAGCTCGGACTGGTCAAGAGGTGCCGAAAGGCATGGAGTTGGTTCCAAGAGTTCGTGAAGGAGGCGGGTGAGTACACGGGTGCACATGTGCTAAGCATGATGCATGCCCACTACCCCCTGATCGATCTCAAGCGCCTAGAGGCTGGGTACCCGAAGGAGGTAGACCCAGACAAGGCTGAGGAGCTTCGGATGGCCCAGCTAGACCTGTCGTCAAAGATAATTGGCGATATTAACCTGTGTGGAGGTGGGACAACACCTGTACAGGGTGTGCCATCGACAAGTCAACTGGAAACGCCATCAATTGCAAGCCAATCGACGAAGCCTGCGGTCTCGACCAGCTAGGCATCGACGGGGCCATCCTCTTTAGCTCGACCAGCATAGGAGTCCCCGAGACTCGAGTAGGATATCGGAAGCAGCGAGCAGTAGTTGCCACGCGCCCCGACTAGCCAATGGAATAGGCTTAGAGCTGTAGAAGGAGGACATAGTTGTGTTATTGTAAACTTGAGCCTCTTCAGGCAAGCTTGTAATAACGTAACTGTATATCATCATAAGCTTGTTTGCTTTGTATAAAACGTATTTAAGCTTGATACTCATGTTGGTGTAACTAAGTGAGAACATGTTAATGTTATGTTTAGTTGTACCATTTTGCTCGACACGTCATCCCGAGAAGTTTGTACGGCCCTAGTTTGCCATGTGGTCATAGTGTGAGGTGCGTGACCTGTGCACACGTAGACACGGACAAGTCAAACTAGGGGGGACCTGCCGATCACCCATAACGTAGAGAACAAATCCCATGCACATGTTGGGAGGAATCGGAGACAGGGCCTGCTTCGAAAACCGTAGAAGGAATGGTGGTTGGCTTTTACTGGCTAAGTTAGAACAACCATAAAATTCGAAGTGACACATTAGAGTGGTCGAAGAAATCATAATAGCTTTATTGAAGTAAATTGAAAGTACAAAAGGAGTACATATCTCAGTGGTTAAGCATAGAAACATCTAAGCTTGTCGATGTGCCACGAGTTTGGTACGTCTGTACCATCTAGGTGAGCTAACCTATAAGACATTGGTCGTGTGACTTCCTTGATCATGAAGGGCCCCTCCCATGGGGTTGCGAGTTTATGGACACTAGCCTGGTTCGTCTTCCACTTCAGGACCAGGTCTCCGACCATGAAAACCGCTCTTTAACATTCTTGTTGTAGGACCTACGCAAAACAGCAAGGTATTTGGCCGTACGTATACAAGAATCGAGCCGCTTCTCTTCTGCGCTATTCACTTCTAGCCCCCGTACTTCATTGACCTTGCCTTCGTCGAAGTTCTCTACCCATGCTGATTTGGAAGCTATATCTGCTGGGAGGACTGCCTCAGTGCCGTAAACCATGAAGTACGGTGAGACGCCGGTGTTACGACTGGGCTGAGTTTTGAGGCCCTAGACCATGGCTGGTAACTCTTTGAGCCATCTTCCAGGAGCTTTGTCATTTTCTTTGTACATCCTCTTCTTCAATGTGTCCAAAATCATTCCATTTTCCCGCTCGACTTGTCCATTAGCTCTAGGGTGCGCCACCGAGACGTATTTTACTACTATGCTCCTTTCATCGCAGAAGTCCCAAAAAGCGTTCCCGGTGAACTGAGTGCCCAAATCAGTGATGATGCTGTTGGGTATGCTGAAGCGGTGGATGACCTGGTCAAGGAATGTGACAGCCTTTTCTGAGGATGCCTGTACCAGAGGCATGTATTCTATCCACTTAGAAAATTTGTCGATCAGCACAAAGACGCATGTAAATTTCCTAGGAGCCCGTTTGAAGGGCCCGATCATATACAGTCCCCAGCATGCGAAGGGCCAAGAGGTTGGTATTGTCTAGATCTCATGTGCTGGTATGTGGATTCTCTTGGCGAAGAACTGACAACCCTCATAGTGGCGGACTAGCTTCTCTGCGTCGGCTACTACTGACGGCCAATAGAACCCTGCTCGGAAAGCCTTATCGACCAGCATTCTCGAGGCTGCGTGGTTGCCGCAGTAGCCGGAGTGGATTTGGTCCAGGAGACGTTTGTCGTCCTCCTGGGTTATACACTTCATCAAGATTTCCTCCTTTGTGTTCTTGGGCCATAACTTGCCATCGACGAGCAGATACTGCTTACTGCGATGCATCAAGCACTCATTTTCTGTTCGATCAGTGTAACCGCTGCCATCTATCAAGTACTTGATGAAAGGTTCTCTCCAGTCGGGCTCATGCGTGGTCGGAGATGTCTCAGTGGTGCTCGACACCGGAACCATAGCCACCAATTGCTTGTCTAGAGGCTTGTCGACCGTGGGATCTTTCTCCTCAATGGAAGGCGTGAGCAGGTCTTGGACGAATACGCCATGTGGGACTTTGGCTCGGGATGATCCTAACTTGGACAGCGCATCTGCTGCTTGATTTTTGTCCTGGACCACGTGTGTGTACTCGATGCCATAAAACCTGCCTTCCAGCTTTCTGATCGACTTGCAGTATGCATCCATCCTTTCACTGGTCGTGTCCCAGTCCTTGTTGAGTTGGTTGATGACCAGAGCTGAGTCTCCATAGACATAGAGATGTTTAACACCGAGCTCGACCGCAATGTGCAAACCATGTAGGCATGCTTCGTATTCAGTGGCATTATTAGATGCTGGGAAATGAATCCTGAGGACATACCGGAGCTGCTCCTTGGATGGCGACACGAAAAGGACTCCTGCTCCTGCACCATCGATGTTGAGGGAACCATCGAAGTACATCTTCCAATACTCGTCGGGCCCCTAAGAGGTAGGCATGCTTAAGTCTGTCCACTCAACGATGAAATCGACGAGTGCCTGAGACTTGATCATAGTACGGCTTGGGAATTCCAGGGAAAAGGGGCATAGCTCCATTGCCCACTTGACAATGCGTCTGTTCGCATCCTTGTTGCTAATTATGTATCACAGAGGGTACTCAGTCATAACCACCACACGATATCCGTCGAAGTAATGTTTCAACTTTTGAGATGTTATCAGTATGGCATAGATCAATTTCTGGATCTGTGGGTACCTAGTCTTGGATTCATTGAGCACCTCACTAATGAAATAGATTGGGCGCTGTACCTTGTAGACATGGCCGGGCTCGTCGCGTTCGACCACCATGGCAGTGGAAACCACTCGATTAGTTGCCGCAATGTAAAGCAGGAGTGTTTCGTCTTCTCTAGGAGCAGTGAGGACCGGAGGTGACGTAAGGTATTGTTTCAGCTGTGTGAAGGCAGCATCTGCTTCCTCCGACCACTCATACTTCTCGAATGCTTTGAGCAGTTTAAAGAACGGTAATCCCTTTTCGCCTAATCTTGATATGAAACGGCTGAGAGCAGCCATGCATCCAGTAAGCTTCTGAACATCCTTCACCTTTTTGGGTGGCTTCATGTCCAAGATAGCTTTGACTTTCTCAGGGTTAGGGCATATGCCATCGTGACTGATGACGTTGCCAAGTAGTATGCCGGAAGGAACACCAAAGATACACTTCTTTGGGTTTTATTTCCATTGGAATGCGTTAAGGGCTGCAAAGGTGCGTTCCAGGTTGTCAACAAGGGTATGCGCTTCCTTGGTTTTGACAACTACATCATCAACATAAGCCTTGATGAGGTCGTCTTTTATTTCATCTTTGAGGCAGGCCTGTATAGCACGTTGGTAGGTAGCCCCGGCGTTCTTGAGCCCAAACAACATGGTAGTGTAGCAGTAGGCGCCGAAAGGCGTGATAAAAGTTGTCTTGATTTGGCCGTCCTTTTTTAGAGCGATCTGGTGATAACCAGAGTAGCAATCGAGAAAGCAAAGTAGCTCACAACCGGCGGTTGAATCTACGACCTCGTCTATGCGAGGTAAGCCGAAGGGGTCCTTAGGGCAGTGTTTGTTGAGATCAGTGTAATCAACGCACATTCTCCATTCATTATTCTTTTTGCGTACAAGAACCGGGTTGGCTAACCACTCCGGATGATACACTTCTTTGATAAATTCGGCTGCCAAAAGCCATGTAACTTCTACCCTAATCGCCTCCTTCTTGTCGCGAGCGAACCATCGTAGCTTCTGCTTAATAGGTTTGGCCTTGCCGTTGACATTCAAGGAGTGCTCGATCAAGTTCCGAGGTACACCGGGCATATCAGCAGGTTTCCATGCGAACACATCCACATTGCTCCTTAAGAACCTAACGAGCGCGTCTTCCTATTTGGGATCCAGGTTGGCCCCGATAAGGGCTGTTTTGCTGGGATCGCCGTCGACCAGCTGGATCACCTTGTGCTCCTTGGACTTAGTGTTCTTGCGTGGAGCCTTGAGCTCTAGGATCTCCAGGTGGTCGGCCGAGGTCTTCCTGGCGTCGAGCATGGTCGCGGCCATGTGAATAGAGAGGTCATGAGCCTCTGCTACTCTGAAGCTATCATCCTCGCAGGTATAAGCTGCGTATACATTGCCCCTGAGAGTTAGAACTCCCTTCTCGGTAGGCATCTTCAGCACCAGATACCTATAATGAGGTATGGCCATGAACTTGGTGAGCGATGGTCGACCCAGGATAGCTTGGTAGGTACCATTGAAGTCAGCGACCACGAAGTTGACATAGTCGGTGCGGCAGTGGTCTGGGGTCCCGAACTGCACAGGTAACGTGATCTGCCCGAGAGGTGTAGAGCTCTGTCCGGGGAGAACACCCCAGACCTATGCCTCGTATGGCTTGAGATCTGCCTAGGTTATCTTCAGGGCCAGCAGACTATTCTTGAACAGTATATCGATGGAGCTGCCGCCATCAATCAGCACTCTATCGAATTGAACTTTGTTGATACAAGGATCAAGGACCAGGGGAAAACGTCCTGGCTCGGGTATGGCGGCCCATTGGTATTTTCTGCTGAAGGAGATCTCGCGGTGAGACCAAGGAAGGAGCCGTGGATCAGCGATAAGGTTGTCGGTGTTGGCCACGTTCAGGCAAGCACGGGCGAGCAGCTTGCGTTCTCGCTTGGTCTCGATGGACACTTTGCCTCCAATGATGGTGTGTACGCGATTGGTTGGCTTGACATACTTGTGACGAGGATCTACATCGTCATTGTCGTTGTCCTCATTACGCTGTTCCCCTACATCATTAGGCTTATCGGACGTATCCGGAGCCTGTTGACATGTGTAGATAGACTTGAAAACACAACAGTTCTCCATGGTTTGGTTTGACTTGGGATGGAGCTGGCAGGGCCCCTTCAATGCTTTGGCATAATCTTCTTCATAGTTACGACGTCCGCCCCCTTTTTTGACGGTGTTGACTTCGCCATCATCTTCCCGAGCACGCTTGCCCCTGTAATCGTCATGGCAGTTACGCCGCTGATTACGTTGGTCACGGTGGTCGCGGGAGTTGTTGCGCTGATTGCGGCGGTCAAAATTGTCGCTCCGACCACGATTGCCGCGGTAGTCGTCGCAGTGTGGGGGGTGGTCGGAGCGCGGAACCCTTGCTGCTTCTTCGATAATTATCTTTTTAGCGTCGTCGGCATCCGCATATTTCTTAGCGGTGGCCAGGAGCGCTGTGACCGACTCAGGCCTCTTGCAAAGGAGCTTGTCCCTTAGAGCGTCGTGGAAGCGGAGGCCAGTGATGAAAGCCTTGATTGCCTCGCTGTCAGAGATTGATGGGACCTTGATGCGCATCTCCGAGAAACGCCGGACGTACTCACGCAGCGGCTCATCTTTCCGATCTCGAATCCGCTGCAGATCATATTTGTTGCCGGGTTGCTCGCAAGTGGCAATGAAATTATGGATGAAAGCTTACTTGAGTTCTTGCTAGGAATCGAAGTAGTTTGCCGGTAAGCTGACCAGCCACTGGTGACCTGCATGACCAACAACTACTAGAAAGTAGTTAGACATGACGTGCTCGTTAGCCATGGCTGATCTGCACGCGGTTTCATAGAGCATGACCCATAATTCGGGGTTCTCCTTGCCGTCATACTTCTGAAGTTTTTCGAGCTTGAAGTTCTTGGGCCATATGACTTGGCGAAGGTGCGGAGTAAACTGCTTGAAACCCAGCGAGCCGTGGGTAGTATCATATTCCATATGGCGATAGCTTTCGTGGGATGCACGATTGTTGGCTCTCTGGTTGATGCGATCATTCAGATCACGTCCACCGAGGTAGTGGCGAAGATCGTTATTGCCATCGCGGCGATCTCGGTTGCCATCCAGATTAGCCCTGCGACCGTGGTTGTCGCGGCGGTTGTTGTCTCGGACATTGCAGCGATTGTCCTGTCGACGGCGGTTGTCGTCTCGACCGCCATCATGGCCACCGTTTCCGCCTTGACGGTTGTCTGATGGGTCGTTGTTGCGCGAGCCACGTAGGTTGGGTGGCTGTGAGCGGCTTGAGTACTGGTGGCTGTGGCTTGACTTGACTGAGATGGAGGGAGCCCGGGCTTGATTTACAATCTCTACGGTCTGGGCCATAGCAGCTGTCAGATAGGCTTGTATTTCATCGTGAACTGCCTGAGTTTCTGGGGTCTTGGGTAGCCGTTGCATTGTCGCCATAGCGATGGCTACGTTGGCACTTGGGGTCCTGAAGACCTGTTTGTCCCCCACCCTGTCGAAAGCATTGTTGAGGTCGCGTGGCTGGACCCTTATGCGTCGTGCCTCATCTTCTACTTTAGCTTCGATTTGTCGGCGATTAAACCGGTCAATATTACATGCTTCGCGTGCAATCCTTTCCTGTTCTGTTTCACCGACTGCTGGTGGTTCATCATTACTGACAATGTTGATCAAATCCCCTTGTCTTTGTGGGAAGGACGAGAATTGTGGGAACCCTAGGGCGTGGTCTGGGATATCCAGATCGTATTCGATGCCTTCATCATCATGATGCTGGAGCTTAGTGTGGTCGGAGGCATTGGATGCGATGCTAGACGAGGAGCTGGAGTCACCCTCTTGGACTATGTGGATGGATCCTTCTTGATAATCCTCAATCCGGACCATGTTGACGAAATTTCGCGGCTTCGACTGAGGTCGACACAGATCCAAGCGGTGTTGTATATTATACGCATAGTTGGAGGCAGCATTTCACAGGCCGTAGGGCTGGGCCTGGTAGTTCTCTGTCAAGGCTTTGTACTCAGAGAGCTAGAGACCCATCGCGGAGGCTGGCCGGCGATGAGCGGAGCGTCCTTCAGGAGTAGATATGACCACGAGATCTGTACCAAGTCATGCAGGACGACTGGCCTGAGCCGGTCGGGGTAGATCTATTGTGGGAAGCGGTTACCTGCTCATTAGGTCCACTTTGAATTGAACTTACCAGAGCTAGGGTTTCAACAAGCTTGGTGCCGACCCGATCGATGGAGTCGAGCAGGTCGGTGTTGTCGATCTGCCTCCCTTTGTAGTGGGGAAGCGAACGATGGATTGTCAGCGTGGCTGAAAGCAATGTGGGCGTGGTCAGAACCAGATCCACCGTGGTTGGAGCCAGATCCACCATGGTCGAAGCCAGATCCTTTGTGGTCGGAGCCGTATCCACCGTGGTCGGAGCCATAGCCGATGTAGGTGAAGCAGCGGTCGACGCAGATTGAATACGCGCCTCCTCCGTGATCGTGGCGATGAAGTCGTCAGAGCTCGTGGTCTAGGTTTCTAACCGATGGTGAACGTGAGGCCGTTCGGCGTAGCCATGAAGCCAGGGATGATGACCATCTTGTTCGCTTGGAGAGCGGTACGCACACCCCCTACCTGGTGCGCCACTGTCGACGAAATATGGTCGGCAGTCTACCCAGGGGTATGCCCAAGGTAGTAGATTGTCGGCAGACAGATGCGCAAGCCACAAACAAGATGGTGACGCAAGACACACGAGGTTTTATCCAGGTTTGGCCGCCAAGAAGGCATAATACCTACGTCCTGCGTCTGATTGTATTGCTGTATGTCAATGAGAGATGTTTTTTAGAGGGGTCCCCTGCCCGCCTTATATAGTCCAAGGGGCAGGGTTATAGATCTGGAAACTAATCCTAGTTAGTTACAATTGCCATAGGTGACCGGATAAGGATTCCTATTCTAACCGACCGAGATCTTGCTTGATCACCAAATCTATCTTGACTCCTTGCGCGGGACTCCGAACAGGTTGGTCGGGCCGCGCGTCGTCTTTTGGTGGACCGAACCCACTGATCCGGGCCGGCCCAATCTTAGCCATAAGGGTATAGGGGTTAATACCCCCACAGTCGTCCTCTAGCTCTGACTCCAGCAGGGGGAGCCATCACCCCACCTTGGAATGCTTCATGATGGGTACCCCCGAGGGACACGTTGAAACCATCCCCATGGAGGAAGCTACCCCGATGGGCAACCTTGGTGACAAAACTGAAGGGGAGATAGCGGCCCCACCTCTCATGGGGGTGGAGCAGCTAAAAGCCCGAAAGCGAGAGATCAAGGAAGAAGGAATCCAGCTTGTGCAGGAGTGCGCGGAGTTCGATCGAGAGATTGAACGCCGTGGAGACGGTGGGCGCGCACGTACCATGGCCCGCGATGTAAACTGGAGGATCATCGCTAACGATGAAGCCCTTCCTTGCTTTGCTCGAGCGAGCCAGAACATCGCCGCCGCAACAGCCTTGCTCCATGGCCTTCCAGAGGCTGCGACGCCCGAGGATCATTAGGCCTACCGCGAGATTCGCACGCTACTCGAGCATGCGGCAGCACAGCAGGCTAAGAGCCCGCTGTCTCGACGACATGAGCTTGACGCTAGTCAGCGCACAACCTTGGCACGCCCCGCCAGGGATGCGTCAATCCACCAGTCACCACCGGGCAGCAGGCAGCGCGCCGCGGTCCTGGTGCATCAGCGTCTCAGCCACAATCGTGATGCACACAGCACCCTCGACGCCCGTAGACGCACCTACAACAACCCGAGAGAAGGAGCCCACCGTGGCTATCATCCTCGTCACGGCGAATGCTATGACAGCCATGAGGACCAGAGCCCGAGCCCTGGCTTGCCGGGCCCTCAGGTCTTTGGCCGGCACATCCTCAACACTGCTTTCCTGCCAAGGTACCGGCCACGTACCAATATCCTAAAGTACTCTGGGGAAACAAACCCTGGATTATGGCTCGAAGACTATCGGCTTGCCTCCCAAGCTGGCGGTGCGGATAATGATGACTTCATTATCCACAACCTTCCACTGTTCTTGGCTGATTCAGAGTTGGGTGGATCTGAAGGAGATCTTTGTGGGCAACTTCCAGAGCACATACAAGCGCCCTGGGAACCCATGGGATCTCAAGAACTACCGACAGAAGGCTGGTGAGACCCTCCGTGGGTACATCTGGTGCTTCTCCCGATAGTGCAATGAGCTCCCTAACATCGCCGATGCCGATGTTATAGGAGCCTTCCTATCCGGGACTACCTGCGAATCTTTGGTTCATAAGCTAGGATGCAAGGGCCCACGAACCACCAAGGAACTTCTAGACATCGCCACTAGCCACGCCTTAGGAGAGGAGGCGGTCAGAGCAATCTTCAATCATCTCGAGGGCAAGGCGAGATGGGACGAGGGCGCCGACGAAGGCATCTCCAATCATTCCGCCAAAAGGAAGAACAAGAAGCAATGGCGCGAGGACTGGCTCATGGCCACTGCTGACCGCAAGGGTGGTCGAAAGCCCATGGAGGACACTCCGAACCACTTCAAAAAATTACTCGAGGGGCCATTCCCGAACCATGCCTTCTAGGTTAAACATCTGCTCATGGATTGCAGCCTCATGCGGCGGTTCTTGTCCGGAGGTTCCAACAAAGGGGAGCAAGGAAAGGACCCTACCCCCACCATAGACGACGCTGAGGAGAAGGACGATGGATTTCTGAGGCCGGATGGCTGCCTTATGATCTTTGGAGGATCAGCAGCCTATGACTCCTAACATCGTCAGAAGGTCACATGCCGCGAGGTCTACACGGCCGAACCGGCCACACCTCCCTTCCTTCGGTGGTCAGAGTTCGCCATAACCTTTTATTGGACCGACCATCCGGATAGCGTCCCACACCCGAGGAGATATCCCCTCATGGTTGACCTGATCATCGGCCCGAAGCGACTCACCAAAGTACTGATGGATGGGGGTAGCAGCCTCAACATCATGTACGCCAAGACGCTCGATGAGACAGGCGTCGATCAGACACGCCTCCGCCCAACCTGAGCGCCTTTCCACGGCATCGTGCCCAGGAAGCAGGCCATGCCACTTGGGTAGATTGATCTGTCCGTTACCTTTGGGGATCAGTTCAATTATAGGACTAAAACCCTCACCTTCGAGGTGGTTGGGTTCCCTAGAACCTTCCATGCCATCATAGGACGTCCATGTTACGCAAAGTTCATGGCCATCCCCAACTATACATACCTCAAACTAAAAATGCTAGGCCCCCACGGGGTCATCACCGTTGGCACCTCCTTCCAGTGTGCCAATGAGTGCGAGGTCGAGTGCTGTGGTCACACCACAGCAATCATTGCCTCCGGGGAGCTCGTCGCCCTCAAGGAGGAGGTCACCAAAAAAGTGCCCGATGCCAAGAAGTCAACTAGGTCATTTGAGTCGGTAGAGGGCTCTAAAGAAGTCCTCATAGACCCCGAAAGCACCAAGGGTAAAACGGTGCGCGTCGGTACCACGCTTTCCTCCGAATAGGAAGGCGCGCTCGTCGGCTTTCTCCTCGCTAACAGAGACATCTTTGCGTGGAAACCCTTGGACATGCTAGGCATCCCGAGGGAAGTTGCCAAGCATACCTTAAAGATCCACCCAGGCTCCAAGCCAATGAAGAAACACCTGCATTGTTTCGATGAGGAGAAACGCAGGGCCATCGGTGAAGAGATAGCGAAAGTTTCGGTAGCCGGGTTCATCAAGGAAGTATACCACCCAGAGTGGTTGGCCAATCCTATTCTTGTAAAAAGAAGAGTAGGAAATGGAGGATGTGTGTTGACTATACGGGTCTCAACAAGGTGTGCCCAAAGGATCCATTTTCTTTGCCGCGCATAAACCAAATAGTTGACTCTACCTTGGGGTGTGAAACCCTTTGCTTCCTTGATGCGTACTCCGGGTACCATCAAATCATGATGAAAGAGTCCGACCAGCTCATGACATCTTTCATCACCCCCTTCGGATCGTTCTACTACGTCTTCATGCTATTTGGTCTGAAAAATGCTGGGGCTACGTACCAGCGCTGTATGCTCAAATGCTTCGGAGACCTCATCGGGTAGACCGTTGAGGCTTACATTGATGACATCGTGGTTAAGTCCAAACGGGCTGACCACCTCATTGCCGATGTTGAGCAGACCTTCGCAAAACTCCGAGCGAATGTCATCAAACTCAATCCCGAGAAGTGTGTTTTCAGGGTCTAGAGGGGCATGCTGCTCGGCTTCATCATCTTCGAGCGTGGCATCATAGCCAACCCATAGAAAATCTCAACCATCACAAGGATGGGCCCGATTCAGAACCTAAAGGGGCTTCAGCGAGTCGCAAGGTGCCTCGCCGCACTCAGCCGATTCATCTCGCGCCTCATCGAATGAGGTCTCCCCTTTATCAACACTTGAAGAAAGCCGACCGCTTCGAGTGGACATCCGAGGCCCAGGAGGCACTTGACATGGTCAAACTGCTTCTGACAAAGGCCTCGATATTGGTTCCTCCAACCGATGGAGAATCCCTTCTGCTATACATAGTGGCCACCATGCAAGTGGTCAGCGCCGCCCTAGTATTGGAGTGAGAAGAAGAGGGGCATGCCCTCAAGGTGCAGTGCCCTATGTACTTCATCAGCGAGGTACTATCCGACTCTAAGACCTGCTACTCCCAAATCTAGAAGCTCCTGTACGCCGTCCTCATCACCAAGAGGAAGCTACGCCACTACTTCGAGTCACACCTGATGATGGTTGTAACGACGTTCCCCCTTGGTGAGGTCGTCCAAAGCCAGGATGCCACAGGAAGAACCACAAAGTGGGTGCTCGAGTTGATGGATTAGGGCATTACGTATGCCTCCAGAACAGCGATCAAGTCCCAGGTGTTGGCTGACTTCATCGCAGAATGGACCGAGGTCCAAACACCACCGGCGATCATCGATCAAGAGTACTGGACGATGTACTTTGATGGATCACTGATGAAAAAGGGCGTCAGCGTGGGGTTGGTCTTTGTATCACCCCTTGGGGTATGCATGAGGTACATGGTTCGTCTCCATTTCCCCTCATCCAATAATGTGGCCGAGTATGAAGCGCTCATCAATGGCCTACACGTTGCCATCGAGTTGGGCATCCGACGCCTCAACATCCGAGGCAAATCCCAGCTAGTTGTCAACCAAGTCATGAAGGAGTCAATCTATCACAAAGCCAAGATGGTTGTGTACTGCCAAGAAGTCTGACGACTGGAGGACAAATTCGATGGCCTCGAACTCAATCACATCCCAAGGCACCTCAACAAGGCGACCGACGTGCTTGTGAAGGCGGCATCCGGCTGAGAGCTAGTGTCAACAGGTGTCTTCGCCAGCGACCAACACAAGCCCTCGGTGCACTATGAAGGGTCAAAATGGGCCGACGACTGTCCACCCGATCCAGTCTCGGGGGCCAACCAACCGATGGCTCTGTCTGGCCCTGAGGTCATGGAGCTTGAAGAGGATCCAGTGATAGAGGCCGACCCTTTGGTCGACTGGAGAACACTCTACCTTGACTACCTCCTCTATGACACGCTACCGATGGACAAGACGGAAGCTTGACGGCTTGCACGTCGTGCCAAGTCCTTCGTTCTTGTAGAGGGTGAACTCTACAAACGAACCCACACCGAGATCCTATAGCTCTACATCCCCATCAAACAGGGGAAGCATTTGCTGAGCGATATCCACAGTGGGTCTATGGTCACCATGCCGTGCCTAAAACCTTGGTTGGAAATGCATTCCGATAGGGCTTCTACTGGCCCACTGCAGTAGCCGACGCCGAGCAGATCATGCGCACCTGCAAAGGGTGTCAGTACTACGCTCGGTAAACTCACCTCCCAGCCTAGGCACTCTAGATGATCCCCATCATGTGGCCCTTCGTGGTCTAGGGGCTCGATCTAGTTGGACCTCTAAAGAAAGCGCCCAGGGGCTACACCCACTTGCTTGTCACCATAGACAAGTTTACAAAGTGGATAGAAGCTCAGCCAATCTCTGTGATCAAATCCGAGCAAGCCGTGTTGTTCTTCCTCGACATCATCCATCGCTTTGGAATTCCAAACTCCATCATTACAGACAACGGCACACAGTTCACCGGCAAAAAGTTCCTTCGATTCTGCGATGAAAACCACATCCGGGTCGATTGGGCCGCTGTCGCGCACCCCCGAACAAACAGGCAGGTTGAGCGTGCAAATGGCATGCTCCTACAGGGCCTCAAACCCAGGATCTTCAACCGGTTGAACAAATTTGGCATGCGCTGGGTCATCGAGCTCCCTGTGGTGCTCTGGAGCCTAAGGACAACCCCTAGTCGAGCCACTGGCTACACGCCTTTCTTCATGGTCTATGGTTCCGAGGCCATCCTCCCAACTAACCTCGACTATGGAGCGCCAAGAATCAGAGCATACGATGAATAGGGAGCCAAGGCATCCCATGAAGACACCATGGATCAACTAGATGAAGCTCACGACGTCGCCCTCCTCAGCTCGGCCAAGTACCAGCAGGAGACTGCTGCGATGGTACCACAGCCGACAGGTGTGGGACCGAGCCTTCAACGTTGGGGACCTAGTTCTCCACCTCATGTAGAGCAACAAGGACCACCACAAGCTCTCCCTACCCTAGGAGGGGTTGTATGTCGTTGTGGAAGTACTCTGGCCAAGCGTCTACAAGTTGAAAATCATTGACGGCGAGGTCTTCACCAATGCCTAGAACATTGAGAAGCTACATCATTTTTACCCCTAAATAAACATATACTTTCTCTTATCAATTTTGTCATCAAAATCCCCGATCTTTCATGACATCCTACCCCTGCAAGTGTGAGGGGTCGGACCTTACTCGGGGGCTGGTATGAGTACGTTTATCTTACAAACATTCTCTATGTTTTCCCTCTTTTCTCATGGTAAGTCTTAAGGGCTATGATTTTGGGAACAAAATTCTGAGTATAACTGGTAGGACTACGGGAAACCCACGCCTCGGCGGCTACGGTCTCCTTGCTCACTCAGCGTGATTAGAATTGGCTTGCTAGCACTCTGAGCTTTTTTGCGACCTTAACTACGGGAAGGGTTGGAAGGCACTGAACCTCTTTTACAAAAAGTGGGAGAAGAGCTGAAAAGCTGTTTGCCGTAACAAAATTTGAGAACTTGTTCATTGTTTCACAAATTCATCGCTTACAAAGTGATTTCATCACGAAAAGGGACTGATGTATTCATCAATACAAAAAACTGCTCCCATGGGGGCTCCCCCACAACTTAAACAATTACATTTTCTAACCAGTTCTACTCAAAATACTACTACGGTCGCCGCACCATGCTCTCCATCGGCAATGTCCTACCGCTCCGAGGGATCCTTGAGGGCGCAATCGTCTGCAATGTCGAGCACCACGTTGGTGACCATGGTGTCTTCGCTAGGGAGTCTAGGGACTATGCCATCATGATCAGCCGCAACCCTAACAACGGAACATGGACAGGGGGCGTCGCCCACCGAAGAATGGCTGCCATGGCTGATGGATGTCTCTAACATCTCATCAAACTTCATAAACTGGCTGATCTGAGCGGCTGCAAGGGTGAAGCCCCCCATCAACGCAGTCCTGAGTGGCTTCTCCACCGACAAGGCTCACCTAGAGAAGATTCGCCAGAGGAGGTCCCCATACGGCTCCATCTCGACGAAGGCCTCGTGGATGATGACAAAGCCAACGACGATCAGCACCCTCCAGTGCACCTCCTCCTTTGGCGGAAGCAGCCCCTTCTCGCCAAAGGTGGCCAGCACCATCTCATCTATGTTGGATGACCTCTAGCTTGACATCGCGCTCCGGATTCACAAACAGATCTATGAGTTCTCCTCTCGCTCGTATTACCCTCTCTCACTTAGGAACCGCCATGACATGCGAACGCGCTCGGCGAGAAGGAGAAAGGAGGAGAGGTAGTAGCTCAAGAATAGGCAGAGGATTGGGACAAGAACCCCTTCCTCCCCCTATTTAAGGAGGAGACGCAGCAGTTGAAGAAAGGTGAAAGGTTGGGACAAAAAAACCTCTCCCTTCCCCTATTCAATGCAGATAGGAATTTGATGCTGATGGGAATTCGAGGGGACACGTCTAGACCAACAGGACACACCCTGCTCAACGAGATGGGGCCTAGTCAAATGAGATGGGGCATGGGCATGGCCCACACCACTGCACGCCAGGTGCGAGAAACAAGGCGCACTTGCACACAGGCGGCTCTTCGTTTCCCCAGGCAGGACCTGGAAGGACCCAACGATGGAACCTCCATCAAGGGGAGCCCAATGGGCCTCCTGGGTCGATCGGATGGCCCAAGCGAACGCCAAACGAATGGCCGCTGAAAGATAAGCACCTTTGTTTACTTACTTTGCGTGTCAATTTTACTACCGAGCCTCCGACCCTAGCAATGGCAGAGGCACGGACATCGCTTAGGGGCTGCCGAGAGTGTCTACTTGTTTAGACATTCTCTTCGCCCGACCCCCTTACATTAAAAAATCAATGGCACGGTGTGCGGGTGTAAACTTTGAGTAAAACTAGATGAACCGCTAGACCCTATGCCCCAGCGGCTATGGTATTTTTTTGTTGGTCTACATAAACGAATTCTTTGTCCCCACACCCCTAGCTTTAGTATCCACCTTCTCGAGAAGGGTTTCGAGGGGTCTACCTGTGGAATCTCCTTCAAGGAAAAGCTGTCAGGTCACCTAAGTCAATCGAATGGCTTGGATCGCTGCTGAGAGACAAAAAAAATTGCGATGCTTGTGCAAGTTACACCGGCCCCATCGCAAATGTCGGACCCGAACCCCACACGGACATGTCCGGTAAGAACTTCTGGTCACTCATGCCACCAAGGTAACATCACCGACCCTCGCTTTCATTTCCATTCTATCGTACATTCATTTCATATATTCAAGCGTTGCATATGCAATTGACGCATCTCAATGCTTCACGTCACATCACGAAGCGGTAGTCGCCTCATTCGATATGAGCAGCAACTGATTGAGGTTCGAAGGCCAGCCCGCGAAGGGCTCGAGGCCGCCTCATGTCAAACAGAGCTAGGGGAGAAAAACCAAGATGAGCCCAAGCGGACTTGCCCGATCCCGCTCAGAAGTGGATAGGGACATCTCGAGCTTTCTCGTTCGATTCTAACCTCAAGCTAGACCCATAGAATCTCTATCAAGGAGAGGCCAACGGGCCACCTGAGCCTATCAAATGGCTCAAGCATGTGCTGGGAGGCAGGTTAAGAAGTAGTGGAATGCCACATGAGGGCTATGCCGACCCCGTCAGTGGATGATGGACCTGGATTCCACATGAACGTGCCCATTAGCGAGCTCATTGAGTGCGACACTCAAGCCATCGAGGCAAGTGTCGTTAGCTTAGCCCCTCTGGTTGCAGAAACCAAGGACGGGGTGACGCGTGAAATGCGGCTAACCCCTATCAAACCCCAAGGGGCTAGGGGGCTTGAGCCTTTTGATCCTAGATAGAGAGACCGAGGTTCGAAGGCTGGCCCATGAAGGGCCCAAGGCCGCCTCGTGTCAAACAAGACCAGGGAAGAAAACATAGATGAGCCTTAGTGGCCTTTGCCCAACCCGCATAGAGGCAGATAGGGTCATCTCAACCTTCTAGTTCAATCCAGCCTCTAGCCGAGCCCATAGAATCCCCATTGAGGGGGAATCTATTGGAAGGCGGGTTAAGGAGCAACGGAATGCCAACCGAGGGCTTTGTCGACCCTGTCACGAGCGACGGGACTAGATTCTATTCGAACATCCCTGTTAGTGAGCTCATCAAGCGCGTCACTCAAGCCATCGAGGCAAGTAACGTTGCCTCAACCCCTCCAGTTGCGAAAATCGTGGACAGGGCGACAGTCACAAAAATGAGCCGACCCTTGACCAAATCCCCGCCATGCGCGGGGGCTCGGGGAAGGCCGGACTTGCGATGAGACCAAACGCATGGTCACAGAACGATAGCTATAATTCTAAGGAAGGGGTACATGCGAATACAAAAGTATTTCTGCTATCCTCTTTTCGGTCTCTAGTGACATCCGACCCCTGCAACTGCAAGGGGTCAAACCTCACTCGGGGGCTAATAAAGGTATAAAAACCTCCTTTTTCGAAATAGTCACTGCGTCAGACCTCTTCCTCTTGTTAAGGTTAGCAACAAGGTTTGTGGGAACAAATAACCGAGCATGCCTGGTAAGACTGCAAAAAACCCACGCCCCGACAGCTATGGTTACTTTGCTCACCAGCATAATTGAAATTCCCCTCTTATACACCTCAGGCCCTACGGCCTTAGCAAACAGAAGGGTTAGATTTCAAGAGCACCTTTTTTGAATGCAAAAAGGGAAGAAAGCAAGTTCAATCAAATGAAACGAAATTGTGAATTTGTTTAACCAAACGAAGTTGCAAATCTATTTTCAAAAAACGAAAGTGCCGACACTTGTCCACAGATTACAGATAAATGTCCATCAGACTCATTCGACTAACTACCCCCTCTTAGGGAGAACCATATCTTCAATTTTGCTCACCAGAGTTTTCACAAAAGGAGTCACCATCGCTTCTATGTCATCCAGCTTGGAGGGTTCATAACCAGGCACGAAACCGAGGCTCATCGCCTTGAAATCGATGTTGTCATCATAATGCGAGCGGACGACGGCGAAAGCTTGGGTGATCCCTGAGCGAAGAGCTCCCTTCTCCAGCTAGCACACTCACACCATGATATTTGTGGCGTGGGCCACAAGCGAGCTGGTCCCCTCCGCCTGCACCACCTGTAGGTCATCACAGACTACACCGAGGGCAACCTTCAGGATATTGAGCTCATCGCTCTCCGCCTAAAGGAGACTCCTCACCTCAGCGAGATCCATGGCCAGTCTAGCAGCGGCACCCTTAGCCTCTAGCTTCTGGGCTCTCGCGGTCTCCAGCAGCCTGGAGGGAGCTGATCCTCTGTTGAGCCTCATCGCGCTCTCGGATGGCCTGGTCGCGCTCCCCGTAGGCCGTGCCGCTCTCTGAGCGGAGCCTCTCTGTAGTATGGCGTAGCTTGTCTTGCTCCGTGCGCAGCCGAGCGACCATCTTGGCGTCCAGTTTTGCCCTCTGCTCTAGGGCCGCGGACCTCTCCTTGGCTACCAGCCTAAGATCCCACTCCTTCTCAGCCTCAGCCAGGAGGTCAATGATCCGCTGGTGGGTCTCGGCGTCCTATTGGAGCAGCTCATCCCGCTCCTTCCGCACTCCGGTGGCCTCCTCCTGATCTCACCGCACCCTCTCCGATAGCTCATCAAAAGACTTCTCGATGAGCTCCGCATCCTAGCGGGCCTCGGCCGCCCGCCGTCGAAGATTGTCCACCGCCGCGGCAAGGGGAGTCAACTCGGCCACCCTCTAGCAAAGCTGGGCAGTCACGTCCCTATGCAGCCATGCCTCATCGATGAGGCGGTCCCAATCCTCCTTGTGTTCACGAAGGAACCAGGATTTCTCCCGGCTGCGAGCAATAAGTGACTAAAAAAAGACAGTGGTGAGAAAACAAAAATAGATGAATAAAGAAGAGATCGAGAGGCAAGACCAAATGGATACCTGGCTAGTGGGAACGATTACGTCTCAAAGGGTGCCACTGTCCTGGTTTAGAGCTTCCAGCATGTGACATAACCGCCCAATTTATACAAGATCAAGTACTGCTGTCCCCGCTAACACGTTGACACGTGCATACTTTCACTTATATAAACCCGGTAGTCAGCTGAGTGTCATGAAGGACCTCAGTAAATCAACATCATAACCAAGATCACGTGATTAAGCAAATACACATCACATACGCAGAGTTGTAGCGGAAATAATATTGCAAATAGGTTCACAAATAATATTACAAGTTTGGGTTTCAAACCCGATTAGTGAAAATAACATAGCTTTCAAATGATTACATTAATATAGGTTCCAAATACATTGCTAGCATAAGTGACATCCTCAGATAAAAGTATATAGATGAGAAATAATATAGAGTCACCGAGCCCACCTGCGGTTAGCCACCATCTTCAACGGGCCAAGAACTTCACCTGCAACATGGTGGGATAAACCCTGAGTACTCGAATGTACTCAGCTAGACTTACCCATCATAAACCAGAAATAAATTGACTCCAAGGATTATGCAAGGCTTTATAAGTGGAGGTAGCTTGGCAACATTTTGCATAAAAAGTGATTAACTCAATTATACAATTATACTTCGGTCATCAAGTTAATTATATCTATTCATTCTAGATTAGCAACTATCATGTGCCAAACATATGGTATATCATTTTAAGAGCATACAATAGTAACCATAGCAGGTGTAGTAATTCCATCTTTATCAGAACCATCAACTTCCATAATACAATTATTATGATGTTGGGACTAGCCAAGGTTCTCACTATCCGGGAGAGACGGCGATTCGAATCGATTTCAATCAGCTGAGAATTTATTCCTAACACAAACCCAGGCAGACCAGATCATTAGTCGCCTTAGTTCACCTTTGGTACAACTCAGGTATACATTTCGTGGGTTCATACAGCGCTGCGCAATCTGGGATTAACGGTAGCCAGGTCGCTCAAGCCATGCCTGCCCACGGTCCCGGACCAGGTCGCTTAGGTCATGCTTGCCCACGGTCTATTGATCCGCTCCCCGCAAAGGGCACACAACAGAACAAGGCCCGGCCTGAGTTGAGCTACTCGGCTTTGCGGTCGGAACGAGTTATCTGGCAAGCTAAGTGAGAAGCATGCGTTCAATCTTGTTAGAAGCACCAACAATGGTACAATCCTTAATCGACACAGACGGGGATAGATCCACACCCTAAGACCTCCATGTCTTGTTGCTTCTCTATCGACATCCCGCCCGGTCTCTATTTACATTACCCCATGGTTCTTTTCCACGATAGCAAATATAGCCAACCATGCATCGATATCCACATATATCTCACAGGTAATCGGAAATCACCTGACTTCTACCGCTCTAAGCATGGCTAAGCAAATATTCAATCCTGGACCTACATAGGGTTAAAGGTGTATTTCTGGACAAGGAAATTATATGCATCAAGTGGTTCCAATCAACTCTTATAACCTAATGCATCAATCATAAAGGACTCGAGTAATATTTTGTAAAACACTGAGAGACTTAGAATGCTCCGGGGCTTGCTTGGAATCCAACACTAGGTCAATGTTTATTAGATGACACTCGCTTGGTGAGCATCTCCTGTTCAGGCATGTAATCCAGGGGTCCTTCCATCTTCGGGATAGGTCCACCATACACCGTCTTCGGGTTCGTGTCCAACATCACATCCTTCACGTGGTTCATCTAGCGTACCTAGATGAGACGCAAGATGCAAGTGCATCAATATGAAGAATGGTAATATGAGATGCATCACATAATAGCATTCAAGGCAAACATAAGATCATGCAAGACATAGACACCTAGAGTTATTTAACTAAACATCACACATCCTATTATAAAGGGATAGCAAGCATATTAGGCTTGGCACACAAATGAACCTAAGTTCAGACATTGCACACATACATCAATCAAGAACTAACCAACATGTTTAGCCAAACAAGAGCAAGCTAGAGCAATCACCTAGCACATGAATAGAAATCTGGACAGCAGCACAGTAGTCACTTGTTTTATCCATAACTGGAGATCCAGACATCCAAAGAAGGTGATCCTAGACTTTATGGAAAGCTAATGAAATTTACTACAACATTGTTGTTATCACCCAAAGCTTATTCTAAAGCTAACCAGGTCAAACATGTCAATGTTTCATATCTGCACAGAACTAGGACAGAAAAGTAGTAGTTGTTTCAAAAAGGCATAACTGGAGTTACAGACATCAAACAAGCATAAACCTTAACTTTATAGAAATATTATTAAATTATCTAAAACATGTTTATTATCATCACAAGATGATTCCACCATTAACAAGGTCAATCAAGCACAATTGAGCACCTCTGTCCAGGCTTGGACAGATTCTGCTATGCAACTTCACAAGCTTATAACTAGAGATTTAGACCACCAAAAGGAGTGATATTTAACAATCTAGAAAGCTAGTGAAAATTACTACACTTCTTCTATGATCTCCAAGACATGATTCAAAGCGTAGCTAAGTCAAACAACACAATCATTCAGATCTATACAGAGAGCATGCAAAATCTGACAATGAACTTACAAAATCTATAGCTCCTAAATTATCTGGCCTATGGCCATCAAATTTGAACACAAGTAATATTATGAAATTAGCTACAACTTTGGTATTCACTATAACCACAGTAAACATAATTTCCACCACGAAAATAATTGCACAAGCAAAACTGCACATGCAGCCCAACAGCAGTGGTACAGAAAACTGATAGCAACTTCAGAGAAGCATAACTGGAGTTTTAGACCTCCAACAAACATGAATCATAACTTTTTGAAAAGATTATAAAGTTACCTACAACTTTTTTATGCTCCTATTAAGATGATTCTACAGTTAACAAGGTCAATTAATCCAATAAATGCATCTCTGTCCAAAACATGGACAGAATCTGACATACCAATTTAAACAACTATAACTAGAGTTCTACACGTACAATAAATGTGGTTCTAGACTTTTTAGAAATATTGGGAAATTATAAACAACTTTGTTATAAACACCTAAAGCTAATTATACTATTAAAAAGGTCCCACAGTACCAAAAAGGCAGTCCTGTCTGGGTTTGGGCAGAAACAGCCACAGAGATTTAAGCAAATATAACTAAAGATCTACTTAACCAAAAATCATGATATTTAACTTTTTGGAAAGATTAAGAAAATTACTACAACTCATGTATTTTCATCAAGTCATGATTCATAACTTAACTGAGCTAATTAATTCAATCATGCAGACCTATTCAGAATAGCGGGAAAGCAACATATGGCATTTGTTATTTTTATAAATCTTAAACCATCAAACCTAAACTCCTGAAATTTTTACCAGACATCAACCATCACCTTAGTAGCGCTCCATAAAAATTTCATATTTATTTGAGCATAAGAACTGCAGTTATGAAAAAGACAAGACACAACTAGTATGAAAACCTAACTGCATAAATCTATTTTTATAGAAAAATGTTTAAACTAAAACATGCCATATTATAGATCTACTGCATATATAAGTTCATAAGTATTCCAAAAAGTCCTCATTTACTATTTTACGATTTTTCTACAAATTACTATGAATTTTCAAAGTTGATCATTCAAATCTACAAAAATCAGAGAAAAGGAAATGTAAATCTTGCATCGCGGTCCCTGCCATTTTCACTAATTAAAATCGAATGAAAAGATCCTTTATGGTACTATTTAACTGAGTCACTGCTTCTTCACCTAACCCCTTACCTTTTCCCTAATTCAAGCGCAAGGTCCTTCGTCTTCTATATACCACGGGACTGCAGCGGAGCCAGCTCGGCCAACGGGGAAGCGGCCGACGGTGGCAAGGAGAGGCCACGCTCGTGTAACACCCTGGCTTAGGGCTTAATAGGATTAATAGGATACTCGTACCAATAAGTTGCAACTTCTTTTCTGTAAGTCCATCTCTTAAGAACTCCAAGGTTAAGCGTGCTTGGCCTGGAGCGATGGGTGACCGACCGAAAAGTTCTTCCCGGGGCGCATGAGTGAGGACAAAGTGCGCAGAAAAGGCTGGTGTTGGTCTATGAGGGCAGTCTATGTCCTAGGGAAGCTATCAGATGTAAGCGGGCCTGGCCTCGAGGAGGCAGGACATTACAGAATGGTATCAGAGACGACCCTTATGGTTTCACGGGTGCGTGTGTCAGTTGCGCAGGCATGGTGCGCATGGCTGGTGTGGACCCAGAGTGGTCACCCAGCATGGCACATGCGCTGGCACTGGACACATGGACGTGGCCAAGAGGGGACGTTCCTGGCCTAGGGTTGACCGACGAGGACGTCGGTCTTCTAAGGGGGTGAGGATGTAACACCCTAGCTCAGGGCTTAATAGGATTAATAGGATACTCGTACCAACAAGTTGCAACTTCTTTTCTGTAAGCCCATCTCTTAAGAACTCCAAGGTTAAGCGTGCTTGGCCTAGAGCGATGGGTGATCGACCGGAAAGTTCTTCCCGGGGCGCATGAGTGAGGACAAAGTGCGTAGAAAAGGCTGGTGTTGGTCTGTGAGGGCAGTCTATGTCCTAGGAAAGCTATCAGATGTAAGCGGGCCTGGCCTCGAGGAGGCGGGATGTTACAGCTCAGGCTTGGCCGTGGCCAGCTGTGGCTGCGCCTGACCCTAGCCGGCCAAGCTATAGGCAGCAACAGCGCAACAACTAAGCCACTTAAGGACGGCACTACCGGCAGCGGTGTCTTCGGCGACGGCAAGCATGGCGGCGAATTCGGCCGGAGAAGAGACAGTGGCGGAGGAGCAGCATGGCCACCACATGATTGGGAGCGGGAGAGGTTGGAGGAGTTGGAGGAGGCACGCTGTGGAGGAGGAGCAGCGCAGCAGCTCGGGCAACCATGGTGGCCGTGCTCTGGCGTGCGCGCGCGCAGAGGAAGAGCGCCAGGGAGGGCGAGAGCAAGGGAGGGAGGCGTGGAGACACTCGGGTGCTTGGTTTTGGAGCAGCAGGGCGCGAGGCAGTGCATGGCATGGAGGTCGGACGTGCGTCGGCCATGGTGGGGGTGCACTTGGTGCATGGCCGCCACGAAGACATTCTGACGAACACGCGATGGGCGACGGTGAGGGTGAAGTGCGGAGCCGATTTGGGCCGTATCAGGTGCGAATTGGACTTGGGCCTAAAATGAAGTTTGAAGCCCACGAACTGCTCTTCATTTTTCATTTAGAGACCATGATCATTAGAGCTCTCCATTAGCGGTTAATTAAGCCCCAAGTTGATAGTGTCAACGATTTGACAAGGTTTAAGCCTTGCTCTGCTTGTGCTCCAATTACTTGGTCCAAACATGGTCGAACTGATCCCAACCTTTTGGATGCTCTTCTCCAATGAATTATCTCCAACTTCTATTTTTGGATCAAGACAAGTTGCTTAACGAAACACGAGAACGCGACATGCCAATGCCGATGACTATGAATTCCTGACTTAGAATATTTCTAAGTCTGAAAACAGCCGCTGATTCAATCTTCGGGTCTCTGTTTGACCTATTTCCAAGCTGATCTGGCTCTTGATCCAAAAACAAAGTTTTCTCTACTCCACAACAACTTCAACTTTGATTTCAGGTGCAACTCCATGCAAGCACCGTAAGCCATATTTCAAACCAAGTCAAAGTAGCATCACAGTAAAGCTTAAATTAGAGTTCTTGACCGATTGAGGCATTTTCTTGACCGTTGCTCAACACAAACCTTTCATGACTTTTTTTGTAGAGTTCAATTAGAGTCATTTGGGCAAGGTAGCAAAGTTTGGTTGATGACCTATAATTCCATTCACTTAATAAAGCAATCCAAGATAGATTATAACTTATCATTTCATGTGGCTTCTTGATTCCAAACTTCATAAAACTTTTCCAATCATCCATGTGGGTGGAAATTGATGTGAGGCACATGAAAGAAGCAACCTCAACATTACTTAGGTATATATCTAAAAAGGGCCAATATGCAAGCAAAGGTGTCTTGCCCAAGTTTAAGTTGGAGCTCACTCTTGTAGATTTGATCTTGACAACTTCATCACCACTTAACATGTCATGTTTGAGTTCAAACCCATTGCTTAACTGGTAACAAACACCTTGGGTGTTATAGCCCTCCCCCTTACGGAATCTCGTCCCGAGATTCGGTGCGAAAGACTTTGAAGGGAAGAGAAGCATGCCATCCATTTTCCAACATCAATGATAGACTTAGGCTACTTAACTTTAGAGTATCAGAGAGGCTAATTTGGTCAAGACACTTTCTGATACTTGTCCTTCATAGCAAATTTTGTCTAAAAATGTTCCTTCGTTGGCTTCCATGAAGCATTGTTACTTTGGGAGGAATCCAAGATAGCACAATACTTCGTTCTCGGGATACGAAGAGTACTACGGAGCATAAACTAATTACCCATAATCTCTATTTTCCTAGTGAATATAGCATGGACCATGAGAACCTTTCATTTGACTGCAAGCTTCGGAAAACTACTCATTACAATGGTTCCATGTTCATTCACAAAAGTTCAAAAAGCAGTCCTTTACCAAAGTAGCTTGAGTACAACTCTTCATAAGGAATGAGATTATAGATAGGGTAAGCATCCTCTGAGATTGTGAGAAACCGAGTAACCAACAGACAATGTTGGTGCTGGTCGTGACTGTTCAATCACTCAGATTCCCACCGATGGAAACTACATAATGTTCCATGCATGCAGTTCTCTTTCTCTAATGATAACACTATATTGTCTGGGTTCGTTGAGTGAGCGGTGAATGTGATAGCTGACTCTGTTGACTCAGCATTTTCGACGATAATTATTTGAGGGAATCCTTGTATCCAAGCGGCAACAGTTATCTAGGTTGAATCTGAGGCAACCTCATGGATAAAAACACATGGAATGTACTAAGGACAAGTCCGCCTTGGAGATCCTTGCTGAAGAAGGATGATAGCGAGGTCTAAAGGTCAACGAGAGTTGCAAGTATACACTGACTGGAAAAACAGTACACTACTAAGCAGGTTGAGCACAATTTGCCTTCATGATGCAGTGGCGCAGTAAATTGGGTTGACTTGCACTGTCGCAAAATTAACTTTGTTGAACTACATTGGACATTGAAGCTTCCTTTCTTCTATCAATCAATAACTCATAAGCAAAATCTGAAATCTGTTGTTTGACACTTTTCAAATTGTTTTCGACTCGCAAAGGCACAAATTGACTTGTAGAACACCTTGACTGTTCCAGCATTGTTGATATGAGAGGGCAAAAGCGAGGCAAAAAGGGGTGCCAGGAGTCTTCTCTAGGGCATCTAAAGTATTACAATCATCACTTTGCCAACATGACCTGAACTACAAACACAACCTTCTAATACGAAGGATGATAGTAATTAGCAGAGAAATCACAGATTCTGTACCTGTCGGTAATCCATTCATATTCTGCAAACTACTACTCCATTGTGCACAAATTTTGGTAGGCATTTTGATCCAAGAGTCCTTTAACTATTGACCAAAATTCAGCTCAAACGGACACCGTTTGACTATCCAAACAAATCATTTACCAAAACTGCTTTGTTCTGAAATTTTGTGACCGAACTGTCAAAACATCTCACAAATCCGATGCTTTACTCAACCAATCCTCAAACCAACTTAAGACATCGAGGTATCTTAAGCGAGGAATGAGCTTGGCAAGTGTTGTGGAAATCCAACCATGTTTGAGCCACTAATCACTGGCTTAAGATAACTAGTGGAGTGCCATAAAACCTTGACAGATTTCCCACTCTTCTTTTTCTTTGCTTCATGCATTGTGGAGTGTGTTCTGCACTCTCTAATTCTCTTTATGACAGCGGTAGCTTTCTCGCTGAGGATGGAGGCTAGGGTTATAATTACATGCTTCCCAGGGAACAACTTCAAATGTTGATGTAGGCACCAACTCAATGATGCGCAAGCATTGGACTGGTGGGCTATTTTTGCAGGGCACAATGCATACTTCACATGGAGGGGTAGTCCTGCAAAGATAAGAGAACGTCTCTGATTATCCTTCTATGCTTTTTCCAATTGAGTCCTAAATAAATCCTTTGATAACACCATGTACATGATCATGCTGACCGAAACTAGGACATGCTTTCTCTAGCTCTTTACTTAGCTGATACAGCATCCTGCACTATCTGTGTGATTGTCCAAGATGGAGTTGACTTGATGACATAGGGCTTGGAGAAGAAGGCAGTACTGGCATCACTGATCGGCTTTGCCATTTCTTTGCTTAACATTGTTCTGTGAGATCTAGCCTTCATAGTTACCAAAGAGTCATTACCTAGCTAGAGATTAATCTTCCTACTAGTAACTAATCAGTTGTCTCTGAACACTTAAAGGTTGTAAATCTTCACTCTTGACAATAAGAATTGTGGTCAAAGCATAACATATGGTCGCCATTGAAGTCAGCAGAAAGGGGACACATCGAAGAAGGTTGGTTGATCATCTTGCACTTAAAGATCAAGGCTAAGATAGAAAGCTCATAAGCACTAGGTGACCGATTATAGGACATAATATCTTGGTCCATTTATCATTCGACTGATAACTTGTCCAACTTTAAATATTGGGTAGCCTTTTGATCCAACGGGGATGACATAAGTTGCTCACTAGATGATCGACGTCATTACAAGGACCGTCAAGTAGAGTCACTTGTCTACCATCTCTTGTAGTCTGTTTATGTTCCTATTAGTGACCTGTTCTTCAAAGGTTATCCTTTGGATGACTTCAGAAGGAAGTCCTATTGTATCTGGTTTGACATACAGATCTTTAGACAAGATAAGGAGAGATAACCAAGGAAGAGCTCATGTGAAAATAACACATCGGTGCAGTTCTGCAATGGATCAAGACTAGAAACCTCGATACCAGTGTGCACCCAGCAGCACAACCATGTGCCGGCCGGCCACAAGGAGGCCCTAGGTTTCGTCGCGGCACCGTAGTTGCTACTCATAACACCATTACAGAACACACAACCCCCAAGAATTTTCATGTGGTACAAATTTGGTTGCATAGGAGCAAGCACCATGCGAAGGAGGGATAGCAAACAAAGATAGTCACAAGGTTAGGAGTCAACAAGGAGGTGATCTGAAGATCAAAACTGTAACACCTCTGGTGTTTTGACCTAGAACTAAAACTTGACATGTCATCATATGCATTGCAAAGCATTCATAAAGAAGAAAATTTGGAATGCATTCACTAAATAAGATTTGTTTCATAAGTTGTTATTTTATGTGATGCAATGTGATTCAAAACGTTAAACAAAGATCATGACCACAAGGGTCAAATTTCATGTGATCATGTGAGACCATGTGTCATTTGACTCAAATAACCCTAATGGGCCATGTTACTGGTCAAAATTCAAATTTAAGACAAAAGAAAAACAAATCAAATTTGAATTCAACTTTAAATTATAAAAGTCCTTTTTTGCCCCTTTTGGATATTTCAAAATCCATTTGGAATTTGGGGTTGTGACAAAAAGTAAAGTTGGAGCTTATTTTATAAGGATCAACTTTGGTATTCAAAGTTTTCAAAGTTTACATATAAAATTTGGAGTAATTTTGAAATGATTCAAATACTCAAATGCACCCCAAATTCAAATTTCAAAATGGAGGTAGAATTTGAAAATGTTCCTTGAAGCAAAGTTGTAGAGCTTGAAAAGTTGAGCAACTTTCATTTTTGGAGATTTTCAGCTTCTTTAGAATATTTGTGAGTAATTTGCAAATTAATCTCAGTGTCAATTCTGTAATTCTCATGAACAGTGTCACGATCACCGCCCCACCGCCGACGTACCTTCTCCGGCCTTCCAGGCTCACCCTCGGCCGCCTTTGGCTTCGTGCTGGCACTGCATGCATGCTGCGTGTCGATTCCGCGCGCTCCTGGACGCGCTATAAAGCCTGGAACGCCGTCGTCGCCCTTTCTTTCCCTGTTCTGTTTCCCGACGTCGCCGCCTCAACTCCGGCGAGTTCCCCTCGCTTCCTCAGCCCAAACCAGCCTCGAAAAAGTGGTGTTACAACTCCGTCTCGTCCTTCTGAACCCATCCCAACCACTGTGGTTGTCTGGGATCACCGAGAACCTCCGCTTGCTACTCTTCTTCCTCACGGCCGACGATCTCGACCGAAGCTCCGGTTCACCGCGGCCAGCATCATCTGGTGAGCCGTGGTCCTTGTTTGTAGGTTCTATAGCTTCGTCTTGATGCTGTGGTCCTTATTTCGCTCTTGCTTGGTCATTTTGCCCATTGCAGTCGTCAGAACTACGTCGCCGACGAAGTCTTCTCCGCCGTGAGCACTGTCACCGTCGACCCGCGTCACCGTAGTGCCTCCGGTCTCGTTCTTTGCTTCATCACGTCCGGGGTGAGCTGCTGATCCTTTCTGAGCCTTTTGTTTGATCTCAACCAGCCTTGTTTCACCGGCGTAACGCTGCCGTGGCACCACGTCCGCCATGGACGGCGTGAGCCTGGTTCCGTGTCGTAATCCACCTCTGAAATCCCATAGATCGACGCGGCTAGTCTTTGTGAGTATTTAGGTACCATGGTCGTCGCAGTTGAGCTCACCGTCAGTGAGCTAGTGTCGATCAGCGCCGTCGAGGCCACGGTCAAAGCCCGAGGTTAGGGATGACATGTGGGGGCCGGCTGTCAGTGAAAGCAAGAGAGATAATAGTGACTTTTGTTATTTTCTGATTTTGAATAGTGCTGAATCTTTGGAAATTTGTAGGAAAATAATCGTAGCTCCAAAAATTCTGAAAATTTTTGTGTAGCTTCTGTACATGCTCTAGTATGGTTTAAAAATTTGAAACTTGAAATTTGAACAAATTTTTAATGTTCAAATATTCAGTCCATTAATTAATAAATGCAATTTCCATGATTTTTGTAGGCCACTGTATAGCTCCAAAAATTATGAAATTTATTTTGGTATACTAATTTGTTATGAGGAAGCTTACATAAAATTTTAAGGTCATTTGGAACAAGTTTATTTTTGGGCTTATTTCAAATTAATTAAAAATTGAATAAAAGCAACCCTAATTGTTAGGGTTAGGGTTTAATTTTTGTTTGGGTCATGTTGTGTGACCAGTAGGGTTTCAAGATCAGTTTGGTCAAGTCACATGTGTGGTTCTTATCGGTAGAATTGCAAGTTGGTTTTATTGGATTGCAACTGTACCGTGAAGGAAAATCGTATTCGGGGTGTTGTTACATTTCATGTACCGTGAAAGCATCATGTTTACATTATCATCATGTTAAAGCATATGTTATCATTTCGTGTAGAACCCGAGAGTGAAACGATTCTAGTTGAGCAAGTACTGGAAGAATCCCCAGTTGTCGCGGGATTTGGTAATTGTGGTACTGATCCGGAACCTGAGATCGTCAACGAAGGCAAGCACCGGTTTATGCATTAAACCATTACCTTGTTTACTTTGAAAAGTTTATCACCTATGTTACTTATTGCATTAAGTTGATTTATTCAAATGTTACCTACTTGATGCATTGCCTACCTTGTTAATTGTTTACCATCCTTGAAGATGATTTCATTTACAAAGGCGTAGAATTGCTTAGTATGCTTTGTGGTAGGCTTTCAAAGTAAAAGTTTGGGTATAATCAAAGATGGCATACTGGCCAAAGAAAGAAAGAAAGAAGATAGAATGAACTAGAGACTAGTCGGGTGGCTTATCTTGAATGTTGGGTAATGTTGCCGACTATGTCGCTTAAAGGCCACTCATTGTGGATCTTCTAAACGAGACACTTTGTAGTACTGGTCACATACTCCGGTAAGCCTACTTCGGCTAATTCAATACTAAGACGAATGCCCACGCATTGGGAGTGGTGAGATGGTGGGAGTAGCATGTACCCTCGTGGCTTGAATGTGGCCGGATTTGAGGTGTGCTGTGCTCTCGGGTGGCGTGGAGACGGCTTAGTACGGGAGGATCTGGTAGCAAGGTTGATATATGCAAGATTAAGTTCTACATATGTCGTGTGATAAGGAATCCCCAACTGGGACTTGAATCAATTCGAATTACCGATGCTCCGCGGATATGGAGACTCGATTCATTACAGAAGCAATGCAGGACTGGTGAATTACTAAAACTTGAGAAAAGGAATGGAATGAGAAGGATTGGAACATGGGATATGAACACTTAGTTTGAGATATTGAACTAAAGTACTTAGGGGTAAAACTTGAAACTAGGATCAAGAATAGTAAGCTTTTGGCAAAGAACTTTTGAATCTTTCTACATCCTTACCTTGACCCAACACCTGCATCCCTAAGACCTTCGCCCTTTTTCGTCGGGTCAGTCTTGTTGAGTACTTTTGTACTCAGGGTTTGTTAACCCTTGTTGCAGGTGAGTCGCATGCGCAGGCTTGTTTTGGTCCCTGCTGCATGTCAGTGTTTGAAGTCGATGACGATGAGGAATGATGAATGGTCTTTGGACAAGGCACTAGTTTGTGTGAAATAAATAATGTTAATGTAATATTATCCCGCTACTATGGTTGTATGACACTTATGGTTTTGTAAGTTTGAAACAACTGGTTTGTAATATCAAAACTTAAGTCTTCCGCTTTATAATCTCTGGTATGTATATTGAAAACTGTTGTAATCTGCAATGACTGTGATTGGGATCCTGTTTGAAAAAGATTCGTGGATGATTTGGGTTTCCCAAGGACACCCGACAGATCTGTTAAGTTGTTGGGAACTTGTGTACGCTATCCGAGGTCTATTGAGACATCGATGGTTGCACATGGGCCCGATTCCTTAGGAGGTTCTGCCACAAAAACACAGTGCAAGAGAACATAGCTTAATTGCCGAAGACAACTGAGTAGGGGACTCTTGCATAATTTTCATATACGCCTTGTGTCCACCAAGGTGATTACTAGGTAGAGATGAACATAAGATTTGGTCATGTCGAGCAGCAACATGAGATCAAGACTGATAACATCCAGAGACTTGGAAGAGTTGGAGACAAAACAAATGAGATTCGAGGGACAAAGCCAAGGCACTGACTAAGGATTCAGTTGATAAAGCAACAACATGATCTGTGAGGAAAAGGTTCCAAAGTAGGGTAGATAGCGATTAGCGTTGCACTAGATCATCCGTAGGAGAAGGAGCAATGAGATCCAACAAGGATTTTTTAGCAGGGTCCTCCCACACAGGAGCGGGACAACCACGACACATGCAAGCATTCATGGGAACTAAGCTTGGACCTAAAGCATGGATATAGGTCGTCATAGCATAATGTTCAAGGGCTAGCAACGACGTATATAGGCTCAGGCTCCTAAGAGAGAACTTAATTAGAGATGACAACCATGAGATTATCAAAACTTGGACGCTGTTCTAGGATAGCGCTCTTCAACACTCGTATGCTTACCGAGGACAAAAGGGGTGACAGCTATGGCACTATCTATATAACGAGCATCCACACCTACATCATGGTCTTAAGCAAGCCTTTCAAAACACTCAATCCAATTAGCTTAAGCGACTATTACTAAGCATAAGGCTCGTACATAACAAGCAGTCACCTACAACAACACCACTACACATATCATGCAAAACATGGTGGTAAGGTACTATTATCCTTTATTTCCTTTTTACAGAGTAGGTGGATATCTCAACAAAACAAGTTTTACCTACATTTAGCAATTTAGTTTTCAAAGAGGTGAACTTTTTGCTAACTATTAACTTGTCATCTATTTCCTTTGGAAGCAAACATACAAGGCAAAGCTAATCACACCCTATCTTCAAGCACAACTATTCAAGTGACATGGAACAAGGCATTTTATCTAGCTTCACATAGGGAAGATAGTAACCTCACATGATCACAAGTTACTTAGTATTAGAACAAGGTGAGGGAAGCATATTTATGCACAAGCACAATCATGATGCATGCTCGTCCTATTCGTCCTCACAAAATTGCCAGCCTCAGGCGGCAATCACGTTCTATGTTGGTGGCATAACACGTACTCTCTCGATATATAGCTAGTCGTCAGCTACATTTGATCTACGCATTCGTGGTTAGCGTACCTACAGGCAAATTCATTGCAGCCCATCCCCACAAGAGATAAATAAGCACACAATGAAAGCAGTAAACTAAGATACTCTCCATATATACATCCTCATATATATATACTTCGGTATCCATAGCTACCCGACAGATATACCCACAATTAAGTACCTTCATATATACATGTGTGTAACATGTAAATATTCCAGTAACCACGGCTAACTCTCCCCTAGACCGATAGTTGGACGGTCATGCTCTCACAACTCACACTTACCTGGGCGTAGAGGCACTTGATCCATACATTACCATTCAAGTGAATGGCATCCATACAATAGCATGCCGTATGACGACGAAAGTAAAAATTGCAAGAAGTAAACCCCCATAGTTAGTGTTAGTTTACTTATTGCCACCTAGTAGTCCTTAATTGGGCATAAACGAGGATGTCGCTAGCATAGTGTTGCAAATTAGTTTTGACAAATTTGCCCGTAGCTAAAGTTTTATTCAAAATAGGCTTTTTAAAACAAAACTTTGTTTTGAAAACTAAGTACATGACAGTATTATGCTTAATCTTGCTCTGATGCCAGCTATGACAGAACCGCCCAATTTATATAAGATCAAGTACAGCTGTCCCCGCTAACACGTTGACACGCGCATACTTTCACTTATATAAACCCGATAGTCTCGCTGAGTGTCATGAAGGACCTCGGTAAATCAACATCACAACCAAGATCGCGTGATTAAGCAAATACACATCACATACGCAGAGTTGCAGCAGAAATAATATTGCAAATGGGTTCACAAATAATATTACAAGTTTGGGTTTCAAAACCGATTAGTGAAAATAACATAGCTTTCAAATGATTACATTAATATAGGTTCTAAATACATTGCTAGCATAAGTGACATCCTCAGATAAAAGTATATAGATGAGAAATAATATAGAGTCACCGAGCCCACCGGTGGTTAGCCACCATCTTCAACAGGCCATGAACTTCACCTACAACATGGTGGGATAAACCCTGAGTACTCAAATGTACTCAGCTAGACTTACCCATCATAAACCAGAAATAAATTGACTCCAAGGATTATGCAAGGCTTTATAAGTGGAGGTAGCTTGGCAACATTTTGCATAAAAAGCGATTAACTCAATTATACAATTATACTTCGGTCATCAAATTAATTATATCTATTCATTCTAGATTAGCAACTATCCTGTGCCAAATATGTGGTATATCATTTTAAGAGCATACAATAGTAACCATAGCAGGTGTAGTAATTCCATCTTTATCAGAACCATCAACTTCCATAATACAATTACTACGATGTTGGGACTAGCCAAGTTTCTCACTATCCGGGAGAGATGACGATTCGAATCAATTTCAACCAGCTGGGAATTTATTCCTAACACAAACCCAGGCAGACCAGATCATTAGTCGCCTTAGGTCACCTTTGGTACAACTTAGGTACACATTTTGCGGGTTCGTACAGCGCTGCGCAATCAGGGACTGACGGTAGCCAGGTCGCTCAAGCCATGCCTACCCATGGCCCTGGACCAGGTCCTCAGGTCATGCTTGCCCACGGTCTATTGATCCGCTCCCCGCAAAGGGCACACAACAGAACGAGGCCCAGCCTGAGTTGAGCTACTTGACTTCACAGTTGGAACGAGTTATCCGGCCAGCTAAGTGAGAGGTATGCGTTCAATCTTGTAAGAAGCGCCAACAACGGTACGGTCCTTAATCGACATAGACGAGGATAGATCCACACCCAAGACCTCCATGTCTTGTTGCTTCTCTATCGGCATCCCACCCAGTCTCTATTTACATTACCCCATGGTTCTTTTCCACGATAGAAAATATAGCCAACCGTGCTTCGTTATCCACCTATATCTCGCAGGTGACAGGAAATCACCCGACTTCTACCGCTCTAAGCATGGCTAAGCATATATTCGATCCTGGACCTACACAGGGTTAAAGGTGTATTTCTGGACAAGGAAATTATATGCATCGAGTGGTTCCAATCAACTCTTATAACCTAATGCATCAATCATAAAGGACTGGAGTAATATTTTGTAAAACATTGGGAGACTTAGAATGCTCCAAGGCTTGCCTGGAATCCAACACTAGGTCAATGTTTGTTAGATGACACTCGCTTGGTAAGCATCTCCAGTTCAGGCATGTAATCCAGGGGTCCTTCCATCTTCGGGATAGGTCCACCATACACCGTCTTCGGGTTTGTTTCCAACATCACATCCTTCATGTGGTTAATCTAGCGTACCTAGATGAGACGCAAGATGCAAGTGCATGAATATGAAGAATGGTAATTTGAGATGCATCACATAATAGCATTCAAGGCAAACATAAGATCATGCAAGACATAGACACCTAGAGTTATTTAACTAAACATCACACAACCTATTATAAAGGGATAGCAAGCATATTAGGCTTGGCACACAAATGAACCTAAGTTCATACATTGCACACATACATCAATCAAGAACTAACCAACATGTTTAGCCAAACAAGAGCAAGCTAAAGCAATCACCTAGCACATGTATAGAAATCTGGATAGCAACACAGTAGTCACTTGTTTTATCCATAACTGGAGATCCAAACATCCAAAGATGGTGATCCTAGACTTTCTGGAAAGATAATGCAATTGCCTACAACATTGTTTTTATCACCCAAAGCTTATTCTAAAGCTAACCAGGTCAAACATGTCAATGTTTCATATCTCCACAGAACTAGGACAGAAAAGTAGTAGTTGTTTCAAAAAGGCATAAATGGAGTTACAGACATTAAACAAGCATGAACCTTAACTTTCTAGAAAGCCTATTAAATTATCTAAAACATTTTTATTATCATCACAAGATGATTCCACCATTAACAAGGTCAATCAAGCACAATTGAGCACCTCTGTCCAGGCTTGGACAGATTCTGCCATGCAACTTCACAAGCTTATAACTATAGATTTAGACCACCAAAAGGAGTGATATTTAACAATCTAGAAAGCTCGTGAAAAGCACTACACTTCTTCTATGATCTCCAAGACATGATTCAAAGCGTAGCTAAGTCAAACAACACAATCATTCAGATCTATACAAAGAGCATGCAAAATCTGACAATGAACTTACAAAATCTATAGCTCCTAAATTATCAGGCCTATGGTCATGAAATTTGAACACAAGCAATATTATGAAATTATCTACAACTTTGGTATTCACTATAACCACAGCAAACATCATTTCCACCACGAAAATAATTGCACAAGCAAAACTGCACATGCAGCCCAACAGTAGTGGTACAGAAAACTGATAGCAACTTCAGAGAAGCATAACTGGAGTTCTAGACCTCCAACAAATATGAATCATAACTTTTTGAAAATATTATAAAGTTACCTACAACTTTATTATTCTCCTATTAAGATGATTCTATAGTTAACAAGGTCAATTAATCCAATAAATGCATCTCTGTCCAAAACATGGACAGAATCTGACATACCACTTTAAACATCTATAACTAGAGTTCTACATGTACAATAAATGTGGTTCTATAGTTTTCAGAAATATTGGGAAATTATAAACAACTTTGTTATAAACACCTAAAGCTAATTCTACTATTAAAAAGGCACCACAGTACCAACAAGGCAGTCCTATCTGGGTTTGGGCAGAAACAGCCACAGAGATTTAAGCAACAATAACTAAAGATCTACTTAACCAAAAATCATGATATTTAACTTTTTGGAAATCTCAAGAAAAGTACTACAACTCATGTATTTTCATCAAGTCATGATTCATAACTTAACTGAGCTAATTAATTCAATCATACAGACCTATTCAGAATAGGGGCAAAGCAACACAGGGCATTTGTTATTTTTATAACTCTTAAACCATCAAACCTAAACTCCTGAAATTTTTACCAGACATCAACCATCACCTTAGTAGCACTCCATAAAAATTCCATATTTATTTGAGCATAAGAACTACAGTTATGAAAAAGACAAGACACAACTAATATGAAAACCTAACTGCATAAATCTATTTTTATAGAAAAATATTTAAACTAAAACATGCCATATTATAGATCTACAGCATAGATAAGTTCATAAGGATTCTAAAAAGTCCTCATTTACTATTTTACGATTTTTCTACAAATTACTATGAATTTTCAAAGTTGATCATTCAAATCTGCAAAAATCAGAGAAAAGGAAATGTAAATCTTGCATCGAGGTCCCTACCATTTTCACCAATTAAAATCAAACGAAAAGATCCTTTAAGGCACTATTTTACTGAGTCACTGCTTCTTCACTTAACCCCTTACCTTTTCCCTAATTCAAGCGTGAGGTCCTTCGTCTTCTATATACCACGGGACTGCAGCGGAGCCAGCTCGGCCAGCGAGGAAGCGGCCGGCGGCGGCAAGGAGAGGCCGCGCTGGGGCTTGGCCATGGCCAGCTATGGCTGCGCCTGACCCTGGCCGGCCAAGCTGTAGGCAGCAACAGCGCAACAACTGAGCCTCTTAAGGACGACACTGCCGACAGCGGCGTCTTCGGCGACGGCAAGCATGGCGGTGAATTCGGCCGGAGAATAGACGGCAGCGGAGGAGCAGCGTGGCCGCCACATGATTGGGAGCGGGAGAGGTTGGAGGAGTTGGAGGAGGCGCGCTGCGGAGGAGGAGCAGTGCAGCAGCTCGGGCAACCATGGCGACTACGCTCTGGCGTGCGCGCGCGTAGAGGAAGAGCGCTAGGGAGGGCGAGAGCAAGGGAGGGAGGCGTGGAGACACTCGGGCGCTCGGTTTTGGAGCAGCAGGGCGCGAGGCGGCGCGTGGCACGGAGGTCGGACGTGCGTCGGCCATGGTGGGGGCACGCTCGGTGCATGGCCGCCACGAAGACATTCTGATGAACACGCGGCGGGCGATGGTGAGGGTGAAGTGCGGAGCCAATTTGGGCCATATCGGGTGCGAATTGGACATGGGCCTAAAATGAAGTTTGAAGCCCACAAATTGCTCTTCATTTTGCATTTAGAGACCATGATCATTAGAGCTCTCCATTAGCGGTTAATTAAGCCCCAAGTTGATAGTGTCAACGATTTGACGAGGTTTAAGCCTTGCTCTGCTTGTGCTCCAATTACTTGGTCCAAACATGGTCGAACTGATGCCAACCTTTTGTATGCTCTTCTCCAATGAATTATCTCCAACTTCTATTTTTGGATCAAGACAAGTTGCTTAATGAAACACGAGAACGCGACATGCCAATGCCGATGCCGATGAATTCCTGACTTAGAATATTTCAAAGTTTGAAAACAGTTGCTGATTCAATCTTCAAGCCTCTGTTTGACCTATTTCCAAGCTGATCTGGCCTTGGTCCAAAAACAAAGTTTTCTCTACTCCACTCCAACTTCAAATTTGATTTCAGGTGCAACTCCATGCAAGTAACGTAAGCCATATTTCAAACCAAGTCAACGTAGCATCATGGTAAAGCTTAAATTAGAGTTCTTGACCGATTGAGGCATTTTCTTGACCGATGCTCAACACAAACCTTTCATGACTTTTGTTGTAGAGTTCAATTAGAGTCATTTGGTTGATGACCTATAATTCCATTCACTTAATAAAGCAATCCAAGACAGATTATAACTTATCATTTCATGTGGCTTCTTGATTCCAAACTTCATTAAACTTTTCCAATCATCCATGTGGGTGGAAATTGATGTGAGGCACATGAAAGAAGCACCTTCAACATTACTTAGGTATATATCTAAAAAGGGCCAATATGCAAGCAAAGGTGTGTTGCCCAAGTTTAAGTTGGAGCTCACTCTTGTAGATTTGATCTTGACACCTTCATCACCAGTTAACATGTCATGTTTGAGTTCAAACCCATTGCTTAACTAGTAACAAACACCTCGGGTGTTACACAGCACAACCGTGAACCCCTCGCCGAGCTTCTCCCGCTCCATGCCCTCGGTGGCATCATCGAGGGTGAAGAGTTCTGACAATGAGTCCCACGGACTCACCCACCGGAGCGGGGGCTCATCCCGCACGGGCGAGTGGTAGCTCTTTGATGTTAGGGCTAGGGACAATTCCCTGCTAGTCCCCATGGCAACTGCCACAGCATCCGAGGGTCCCTTGGCCATGACCCCCTCTGTCCCTCCCACGGCGGGCGTCGTCTCTGGGGCCGTCGGTGGCACGGCACGCGCCGCTGCCTCGGGCGCCGCCACCATAGCTCCTAGTTGTGACCCATCCGTCGTAGCCACCATCACCTCCGCCTTCGTTGGCAGGACCTCATCTGGCTGCGCCGCGCCCACCATGGTCGATGCAACGGTGCGGCTGACAGCTCCGCCCGTACTGATGTTGGCAGCGGCATCACTTCCATCGTTGGTTGCACGGCAACCTCCGAGGGCTCCCCTTGGCCTCGCTGACCACTTGACCCGCCGAGGGCATAGGCACCATCTTAGACGGCGCCAGACCAGCCAACGAGGCTGACACTGGCTCCGCTCTCGCCTCGAAATGGGAGCGATGTCTGGCGGCGGCCCCCGCCTTGCCTGAAGGGCGATGGTCTTCTTGGGCGCCAGCTCTATGGAAGTGCCCCGTCTGACCCATCTCTCGACGCTACAGAAGAAACAAAAGGCGTGAGTCACTATGAAAAATAGAGAAAAACAGAGGAATCGGCAACTTACTTCGGCGCTGTTGGGCGGTGGAGATGTTTGGGGGATGAACCCCTAGTTCCCTGCTCCACCTCATCAGGGTAGGACTGTTTTGAGCCCGTCCCCTGCTCCTGGGCCGAGGGGCTCGCCTCCCTCGTATATGGGGGCACGGCGGCGGAGCCATCCCCCTCTCTTGGCACCTTAGGCGTGGCGGTAGATCCGCCTGCCCCCGCCAGCTCTTGGGGCATGGCAACGGGTCCACCTGCTCCCGCTGGCACCTTAGGCACAGCGGCAGATCCACCCACCCCTGGCCCCTGGTGGTGCTAAGGATGGGCTAACGGTTCGGCCCGCCTCCTCTTCCGGCCTCACGGCCACACGTTCCCTTGCGTGAAATGGGAAGGGTCCCTGCATTGATGAGTGGGTACCTGTCAGTGTGTCCTCGCTTCCTAGGTCATCCCACTCAATGTCGACAACTACCTCATCATCCTCATCATCGTCGTCATCGTTGTCATCACTATCTGTCCCCTCTCCTCGCTCCCGTGCCTACAACTTCTGTAGCTTCTTCTTCCTGTTGAACTCCTTCGTCTTCCTCTGCCACTCGGCCGCGGTGCGATTCACCGCCGCCACGAGCGGGCCATTCGGCAGCGGAGCCGAGCTATCCGTAAAGAGGAGTTTCTTTGGCTGGTCATGCTATCCCAATGTCAGCATCAAGGGGTCAGAAGTTCGATTAAAAAGGAGGCACGGGGAAAGAGAACTTACGAAGTCAATGTACCCCGGTTCCGGCCGCATTGGAGGGTGCCCCGACACCGGATACACGAAATCAAGAATGACACCGGCATCGTCCTTCGAAGGCTCCATCGCCTCCTTGATGCACTACGCCACTTTGGAGGGGGAGAGCGCTTCATCGGCAAGCGCCGTCCCATCGAGTGACGCTCCAGACACTATCAGGTACAAGGGAAGCGCGCGGCTCATCAGCGGTGCCACCCTCCACGTATGGTAAGTGCCAATGATCCCTGACCCCTTCATGCCCCTCTCCTTTAGAATTTGGAGGGCGGTGAGATGGTCCTAGATTTTCTTCTTGTCTTTATTCGGGACCCCACATCCTCCACGATTCCAGGACCTCTTCGATGAGGCATCCGATGAACGCTGGCAAGGGGGCGGCTGTGTTGTTCTTGACGCAGAACCAATGCGAATGCCACCCCTTATTGGAGGTCGATAGACGCATCGATGGGTACTCGTTGACCCGGTTGTTGCGGAGTGAGATGCTGGCGCATCCCATCGGCACGCTTAGCTCTCGCTTCTTCTCCCGCTTCTTCAAGAGGGTGACGACGAAGAGATACTGCCACAGGTCGAAGTGGGGACTAATCACCAAGAACCCTCACATAGGGCAATGAACACCGCAATGTGCTGGACCCCATTGGGAGTGAGGTGCTATAGCTCCACCTTGTAGTAATGCAGTAGCCCCTGAAGGAAGTTGTGGGCGGGGGTGGCGAATCCCCACTCGTGAAACTAAATGAAGGACACAACGTAGCCTTCGAGCGGCGACGACGCGTCTTCATTGCTGGGCAGCCACCACTCCTCGGCGATAGTCCACGCGCAAAGAAGGCCACGGTGAACGAGGCCCTCCAGGCACTAGAGGGTGACATCGGATCTACACCACTACTCCATTAGACGATGGGGGTGGTGGGATGCGAGCTTGATGGCAGCAGCGATGCGAGTGTAGGAGGCTAAGGCGATTGGCGGCGGAGGTTGTAGATTCAAAGGCGAGGAGGCAAAGTACGGAACCCTAGGGGTGAACCCCTTGGTTTTATAGGGGCGACAGATGCGAGAAGGGCAACCGTCTGCCTAGATCTCCATGCCTACCATGATACACCACCATGTCACATCGTGGGATATGCGCCCGCGATCCCTATCCTTTCCCACCAAAGTCGCGCCTGACGCTTCGCCTTCCCGGGCAGACCAGGACTCTTTTCCCATAGAGGAGATATAGGTCAAAAAGCAATTCTCCGGCCCACCTAGGCCCAGGAGTTTGAGCGCTAGACCAATAGTTTCGACAGCCATCCCAACGAGGGATGGGCCCACGAGTGTCCAAAACTCAGGCGCATGAACCTGAAGGGAGTCTTGATCCACGATCGAGTCCGTGAACGGGATACTAGGGTTCCCTTTAAGCTATCCAATTGTCAAAACACCAAATCTCACAGCCATACCCATGAAGGGTCTGAATTACCCCCCGGGTGATTATATCCGAATCACCCGGGGGCTACACCCGTCGGGTGCACTCGCGCGCACCCTCTGGCAAGTCAAATGACCACCCGGATGATTCTATCCGAATCACCCGGGTGCTCGGGAGCTACTGTCGGGGACCTAGTACTGGGGTACTGTCAGGGACCTAATACTAGGGTAACTAATGAGGTGGACCTAATAACCATCGAACGTTGACGCTTCTGGTCAGACAAGAACGCTACTACACTTCTTGTCCGAACGATGAAAGATTGGTTCCACCTCGCACGATCCCCGAGGGCTAGACTCCGCCTCGCCCGATGGCTAAGGGATGGCTCTACCTCGCCCAATGTCTGAGGGCAGGCTCTGCCTCGCCTGACGTCCGAGGGTAGGCTCTGCCTCACCCGACGTTCGAGGGCTGGCTCCGCCTCACCCAACGGCTGAGGGCAGGCTCTATCTCGCCTGATGTCTGAGGGCTGGCTCCCCCTCGCCCGATGGCTGAGGGCTGGCTCCCCCTCGCCCGATGGCTGAGGGCAGGCTCTGCCTCGCCCGACGGCTGAGGGCTGGCTCCACCTCGCCTGATGACTATGCCCTGCTCCTTCATGATGATGAGCACGAGGTAAGACAGGACATTCAAGTCAACCGCAGTACCGAGGACCATACCCTGCATGCCTGTAGAAAAGTACCATCAGGATACGATGGGACGGGCGCATTAAGCCCGTGGCAGAGCCCAAACAGTGTTGTAGGCGCCGACTTTAGTCTTATAGTGTTGTGAGCGCTGCCATCAGCCCTCGAGCGCGAATCCTAAAATGAGCATACGACAACCACTACAATCCAAGAGGGAACTCACGTCATCAACAGTAATGGGCGTATAGTCACTTCCCCATCTACTCCCCGCAGAGTCACGGCTCGGCACCCTGACACACCGCACCGTCCACCGGAGGAGGATGGGACATGACCACTCACTAAAACAAAGCCAGAGCCCAGCCCTATTAGGATCAGGAAAACATGCTATCCCAGGCATGGTCTGCCATGTCAGCAGGGCAGGCTTAAGGGAAAACGAAGACCCGGCACCTTCGAAGGACCTTCTCTACCTTTGGTTTTTTCCTCTTTCTCCCATCAGTAACCCATGCTCCCCCTTGGTCTACAAAAGGGAGGGCAGGACACCCCACTAAGGGGACGGATCGATTTCATACACAACACATCACACAACACACGGCCAAGTAGCAACCAAGATCTTGGCATCCTTTCGACCCTTCCATCAGAGACTTGGGACCCGTCCCTCTCTCAACCGTTTGTACCCCCTACTACGAACCTTTTTCGGTGCTAATAACACAAGCAGCAGTAGACTGGACGTAGGGACATTCTGCCTGAACTAGTATAAACCTTGTGTCCTTTAGCACACATTCGAGCCTAACGCGCAACAAATATAAATTTACTAGTTGGTGTTTATTCGAAACACCGACAGTTGGCGCGCCAGGTAGGGGACCTTTGCACATTCCATATCAGGCCACGGATGGCTAGCCACACAATCAGCTGGGTCCCGAGCACACACGTGCATTTCGGTGACCTGGACTTCATCGTCATGGTGGGAGGAGAGTTGGCGTTGGCCCACGCCGCCATCCAATCTCTCCCCTCCATCGGCTTCAACTACAAGAGGCTTGAGGACCAGCTCAACATCTCCCTTGGACCCCAGCCATCCAGGGAGGACCCACGCCACCTCACCCTCTCTCCGGAACAATCTGCATGGAGCGCCCCGATGACGCTTCTGTTCGGTCTTCGTAACACCACGGCGACCGTTAGCCACCTTGTGGCACAGCGCACAATCCTGTCCCCCACGAACAATGAGTTCGTGGGGATGATCAAAAGCATCACAGAATCCCTCCATGAAGTCCTCATAGAGGAGCCGGGGTCAGACTCTGGCTCTGACTCTAGCAGGGGGAGCCATCACCCCTCCCGGGAATGTTTCATGGCGGGTACCCCCGAGGGACACATCGAAAGCATCTCCATGGAGGAGGCTACCCCGGTAGGCAACCTTGGTGATGGAACTGAAGGGGGTACAGCGGCCCCACCTCGTGTAGGGGTGGAGCAGCTAAGAGCTTGAAAGTGGCAGATCGATGAAGCCAGACTCCAGCTTGTGCGGGAATACGTGGAGGTCGATCAGGAGATCGATGAAGACGGTGGGCGCGCACACGCCGTGGCTCGTGATGTGAATCGAAGGATCATCACCGATGATGAAACCCTTCTTCACTTTGCTCAAGCAAGCCAGAACATCGCTACTAGAACGGCCTTGCTCCATGGCCTTCCAGAGGCCGCAACGCCCGAGGATCGTTAGGCCCACCGTGAGATTCGCACGCAGCTTGAGCATGCGGTGGCACAGCAGGCGGAGAGCTCATTGTCTCGCTAACATGAGCTTGACACTAGCCAGCGTACGCCCTCTGGGCATCTCGGCAGCGACGCATTGGTCCACCAGGAACCACAATGTGGCAGGCAGCGCGCTGCGCTCCAGATAAATCAGCATCTTGCCCGTAACCACGACGCACACCGCACCCTCGATGCCCGTAGACGTACCTATAGCAACCCGAGAGAAGGAGCCCGCCGTGGCTATCATCCTCATCATGGAGGGCGCTACGACAGCGGTGAGGACCGGAGCCCAATCCTCGGCCTACCGGGCCCTCAGGCCTTCGGCCAGCACATCCTCAACGCTGCTTTCCCACCAAGGTACCGACCATCTACCAATATCCCTAAGTACTCTAGGGAGACAAACCCCAGACTTTGGCTCGAAGACTATTGGCTTGCCTACCAAGCCGGTGGTGCGGATAATGATGACTTCATTATCCGCAACCTTCCACTATTCTTAGCGGATTCACCACGAGTGTGGTTGGAACACCTATCGTCCAACGTGATCCAGAGTTGGGCGGATCTGAAGGAGATCTTTGTGGGGAACTTCTAGGACATGTACAAGTGCCCTAGGAACCCATGGGACCTCAAGAACTACTGTTAGAAGGCTAGTGAGACCCTCCGAGGGTACATCTGGTGCTTCTCCTGGCAGTGCAATGAGCTCCCTAATGTTGCCGACGCTGACGTTATAGGAGCCTTCCTATTCGGGACTACCTGTGAGTCTTTGGTTCATAAGCTAGGATGCAAGGGCCCGTGAACCACCAAGGAACTCTTGGACATCGCCACCAGCCATGCCTCAGGAGAGGAGGTAGTTGGAGCGATCTTCAATCGTCTTGAGGGCAAGGCAAGGCAAGATGAGGGCATCGCTGAAGGCACCTCCAACCGTTCTGCCAAAAGGAAGAACAAGAAGCAATGGCGCGAGGACTTGCTCATGGCCACCACTGACCGCAAAGGTGGTCGGAAGCCCACGGAAGGGCACTCCGAACCACTTCGAAAAATTACTCGAGGGGTCGTGCCCGAACCATGCCTTCCCGGTAAAGCATCTACTCAAGGACAGTAGCCTCATGCGGCGGTTCCTATTCAGAGGCTCCAACAAGGGGGAGCAGGGAAAGGACCCTACCCCCACCACAGGTGATGCCAAGGAGAAGGACGATGGCTTCCGATGCTAGACGGCTACCTTATGATCTTTAGAGGATCAGCAGCCTATGACTCCAAACATCGATAGAAGGTCGTGCGCCGTGAGGTCTACACAGCCGAGCCGGCCACACCTCCCTTCCTCCGGTGGTCAGAATCCACCATAACCTTTAATCGGACCGACCATCCGGATAGTGTCCCGCACCCAGGGAGGTATCCACTTGTGGTTGACCCAATCGTCGGCCTAAAGTGACTCACCAAAGTACTAATAGATGGAGGCAGCGACCTCAACATCATGTACACCAAGACACTCGATGAGATGGGCGTCGACTGGACGCGCCTCCACCCAACCTGAGTGCCTTTCCATGGCATCAAGCACAGGAAGCAGGCCATGCCACTTGGGTAGATCGACATGCCCATTACCTTTGGGGATCAATTCAATTACAGGACTAAAACCCTCACCTTCGATGTGGTTGGGTTCCCCAAAACTTTCCACGCTATCCTGGGACGTCCATGCTACGTGAAGTTCATGGCCGTCCCCAACTATACATACCTCAAGCTGAAGATGCCGGGCCCCCATGGGGTCATCACTGTTGGCACCTCCTTCCAGCGTGCCTATGAGTGCGAGGTCAAGTGCTGCGGTCACGCCATAGCAATCATCGCCTCAGGGGAGCTCACCACCCTCAAGGAGGAAGTCACCGAAGAAGCGCCCGACGCCAAGAAGTTGACCGGGTCATTCAAGCCGGCAGAGGGCTCTTAGGAGGTCCTCATAGATCCTAATAGCTTCGAGGGCAAAACGGTACGCATTGGTACCACGCTTTCCTCTGAATAGGAAAGCGCGCTCATTGGCTTCCTCCATGACAACAAAGATATCTTTGCGTGGAAACCCTCAGATATGCCAGGCATACCAGGGAGGTCACCGAGCTTACCTTGAAGATCCACCTAGGCTCCAAGCCAGTGAAACAACGCCTACGTCGCTTCAAGGAGGAGAAACGTAGGTCCATCGGTGAAGAGATAGCAAAACTATCATCTGCCGGATTCATCAAGGAAGTATACCACCCATTGCGTGGAAACCCTCAGATATGCCAGGCATACTAGGGAGGTCACCGAGCTTACCTTGAAGATCCACCTAGGCTCCAAGCCAGTGAAACAACGCCTACGTCGCTTCAAGGAGGAGAAACGTAGGTCCATCGGTGAAGAGATAGCAAAACTATCGTCTACCGGATTCATCAAGGAAGTATACCACCCAGAGTGGCTAGCCAATCCCGTTCTTGTACAAAAGAAGAGCAGGAACCAGAGGATGTGTGTAGACTATATGGGTCTCAACAAAGCATGGCCAAAGGATCTGTTTCCTTTGCCGCACATAGACCAAATAGTCAACTCTACTTCGGGGTGCGAAATCCTCTGCTTCCTTGATGCGTACTCTGGCTACCATCGAATCAAGATGAAAGAGTCCGACCAGCTCATGATGTCTTTCATCACCCCCTTCGGATCGTTCTGCTATGTTTCAATGCCGTTCAGACTGAAGAACGCTAGGGCTACGTACCAGCGCTGTATGCTCAAATGCTTCGGGGACCTCATCGGGCGAACCATTGAGGCCTACGTTGATGACATCATAGTTAAGTCCAAACGGGCTGACCACCTCATTGCCGATCTTGAGTAGACCTTTGCAAAGCTCCGAGTGAATGGCATCAAACTCAATCCCAAGAAGTGTGTTTTAGGGGTCCCGAGGGGTATGCTGCTCGGCTTCATCGTCTCTGAGCGTGGCATCGAAGCCAACCTAGAGAAAATCTCAGCCACCACAAGGATGGGCCTGATTCATAACATAAAGGGGGTTCAGCGAGTCATAGGGTGTCTCACAGCACTTAGCTGATTTATCTCACGCCTTAGCGAACAGGGTCTCCCCCTTTATCGCCTCCTAAAGAAAGCCGACCGCTTCGAGTGGACATCCAAGGCCCAGGAGGCACTTGACATGGTCAAACTGCTTCTGACAAGGGCCCTGATCCTGGTTCCACCAAGCAACGGAGAATCCCTCCTGCTATACATAGCGGCCACCACGCAAAGTGGTAAGGGCCGCCCTAGTAGTGGAGTGGGAGGAAGAAGGGCATGCCCTCAAGGTCCAGTGCCCTGTGTACTTCATCAGCGAGGTACTATCTGACTCTAAGACCCACTACTCCCAAATCTAGAAGCTCCTATACGCCATCCTCATCGCCAAGAGGAAGCTACGCCACTACTTCGAGTCACACCCCGTGATGGTCGTGACGTCATTCCCCCTCGGTAAGGTCATCCAGAGCCAGGACACCACGAGAAGAACCACAAAGTGGGCACTCAAGTTGATGGATCAAGGCATCACGTATGCCTCCTAAACGGTGATCAAGTCCCAGGTGTTGGCTGACTTCATCGTGGAATGGACCGATGTCCAAACACCACCGGCAATCGTCGATCAAGAGTACTAGACGATGTACTTCGATGGATCCCTGATGAAGAACGGCGCCGGTGCGGGGCTGGTCTTCGTATCACCCCTTAGGGTTCGCATGAGGTACATGGTTCGTCTCCATTTCCCCTCATCTAATAATGTGGCCGAGTATGAAGCACTCATCAACGGCCTACGCATCGCCATCGAGTTGGGCATCCGACGCCTCAACATCTAGGGTGACTCCCAGTTGGTCATCAACCAAGTCATGAAGGAGTCGAGCTATCATGACGCCAAGATGGCTACATACTGCTAAGAAGTTCGACGGCTGGAGGACAAATTCAACGGCCTCAAACTCAATCACATCCCAAGGCGCCTCAACGAGGCGGCCGACGCGCTTGCGAAAGCGGTGTTCGATCGAGAGCCAGTGCCAATGGGTGTCTTCGCCAGCAACCAACACAAACCCTCGTTGCGCTATGAAGGGTTGGAACGGGCCGATGATGGCCCGTCTGATCCAGCCCCGGGGGCTAACCAACCGACGGCTCCATCTGGCCCTGAGGTCATAGAGCTTGAAGAGGATCCAGTGATAGAGCTCGACCCTCTGGTCGACTGGAGAACGCTCTACCTTGACTACCTCCTCTGTGACACGCTGCCCACAGAGAAGATGGAAGCTCAATGGCTCGCACATTGTGCCAAATCCTTCATGCTTGTAGAAGGGGAACTCTACAAATGAAGCCACACCAGGATCCTGCAGCTCTGCATCCCCATCGAACAGGGGAAGCTTTTGCTGAGCGATATCCACGATGGGGTCTGTGGTCACCATGCCACGCCTAGAACCTTGGTTGGGAACGCGTTCCGATGGGGCTTCTACTGGCCCACTGTAGTAGCCGACGCCGAGCAGATCGTATGCACCTACAAAGGGTGTCAGTACTACGCTTGGCAAACTCACCTCCTGGCCCAGGCACTCCAGATGATCCCCATCATGTGGCCCTTTGTGGTCTGGGGGCTCGATCTGGTTGGGCCTCTCAAGAAGGAGCCCGAGGGCTACACCCACTTGCTTGTCACCATAGACAAGTTCACAAAATGGATCAAGGCTCGGCCGATCTCCGTGATCAAGTTCGAGCAAGCTGTGCTGTTCTTCCTCGACACCATCCATCGCTCTGGAGTACCAAACTCCATCATCACAGACAATGGCACATAGTTCACCGACAAGAAATTCCTTCGATTTTGTGATGAACAACACATCCGGGTCGATTGGGCCGCCGTCGCACACCCCGAACAAATGGGCAGGTCGAACACGCAAATGGCATGCTCCTATAGGGCCTCAAGCCTAGGATCTTCAACCGGTTGAACAAGTTCGGCGCACGCTGGGTCACTGAGCTCCCTGTAGTGCTTTGAAGCCTAAGGACGACTCCTTGCCGGGCCACTGGCTACACGCCTTTCTTCATGGTCTACGGTTCCGAGGCCATCCTCCCAACCGACCTCGACTATGGAGCACCAAGAATCATAGCATACGACAAACAGGGAGCCGAGGCATCCCACGAAGATGCCATGGACCAACTAGACAAAGCTTGTGACATCACCCTCCTCTGTTCGGCCAAGTACCAGCAGGCACTGCGATAGTACCACAACCGACGGGTGCAGGACCAAGCCTTCAGCGTTGGGGACCTGGTTCTCGGCCTCATGTAGAGCAACAAGGACCGCCACAAGCTCTCCCCACCCTGGGAGGGACCATATGTCATCACGGAAATACTCTAGCCAGGCGCCTACAAGCTAAAAACCATCGACGGCGAGGTCTTCACCAACGCCTGGAATATTGAGCAGCTACATCATTTTTACCCTTAAATAAACGCATACTTTCTCTTATCAGTTTTGTCATCAAAATCCCTAATCTTTCGTGACATCCGACCCCTGCAAGTGCGAGGGGTCGGACCTCACTCGGGGGCTGGTATGGGCACGTTTACCTTGCAAAAACATTATCTGTGTTATCTTGCAAACATTCTCTATGTTTTTCTTCCTTTCTCATGGTAAGTCCTAAGGGCTAGGATTTCAGGGGCAAAATCTGAGTATAACTAGTAGGACTGTGGGAAACTGTAGCACCCAGTTTTAAAGACAAAACCAGATACACACTATATGTGAGCCCAGGAAGTCAAATCTCACATATAGCCACAAATAAGGATAATATCAAGAGACAATACTTATTACATAACGTATTAGTAAAAAGGAAAATAACCTCAGAGTAATGACAGCGGAAAGTTGACTCCGATCTTTTGGCGAAGACTCCAAATCCACAGGGACGACTGACTGGTTGACCACAAGCCTAACTCCTCTAAGCTAGCAATCTGGTACCCATCCAGGATTTTCATTGGATGTAAAGCAAGTGTAAGCTCACCATGCTTAGCAAGTATATCAAAGGGATCTATGAGGCTCAAAAAAAGCTTGACACTGTTTGACTGTGGTTCGCAATTTTAGTTAATTAAATTTTAGCATCCTGAATCACTACTTTAATGAACAATCCCAATTCCCAAATGATATTAAAGTATAGTCAAGTTTATCTCAATTCCCAACCATCCACCATCCACGGTAACCACTAATCTTGAAGGATCCAGACCGCTCGTATCCGTGAGCACGGCTGTTATAACAGGTTAATTATTTCTGCAGAAATTGTACATCTTTACCCACCGAGCCGTGATTCCCAATGCCAGGGTTTGCAAGGCCCACTACACCTCTTCCCAGGAAGTGTGGCAGGGTATCACTATGAAACCCTTAGCTAGTTGCACTAACAAGTCGTAGCTACAAAGGAGTGGCACACGTGGGCATCGTGACACGGTACACACCCTAGCGAGAAAAAGGAAAGATACCCTCTTACCCTTCTTTGGAGCTACAGATGAGCTAGTACAATCTAGTTAATGAGTTAAAGTCGAGCCATATGACACTCGGGGTTGTACGGAACTCTCTGGGTTGCCGCTTGAGATTAAGTCCTTATGGAGAGGCACTAGAGTACTCAACCCCGTATTCTAGCCCCCTATCTGTTGCTACAAAGCTTCATGTTATCATATTGCATAATGTCTTTAATCATGTTTAACTATTATTCTATGTTTTAACTGCAGCATCTATCCAAAATGCATACCAAAACCCTAGGTAACAAGGATATGTGGTACAAGTATTCATCTAGGTAAAGTCCTTAAAGGTATTTCAATTTAGACACATGCATGAACATGAATGGTAATAGTTCATAGGTAACAAGGGGCCTTTGGTACACTTGCCTTAAATACCGATCCTTGGTAAGCTTTAATCTTCAACGTTCTTCTTCTTCTTACGGATCACCGTATATCTCACCGATGGACGTAATCGTAGAACACCACACAACATCCATACACATACATGCATAGCATACAATTGCAACTATATCAGAACAATACACCAATCATAGAAAAATAAGTAAAAGAGTTTGAAATATGATTCTACGCATCGCTATGAACACACAGACGCAAAAGACACGCTATATGTGATTCAACGAAAAAGCGACTATCGAAGCAACGGAAAATAAAACCTATCTATCTAACTTATTTTAATTGTAGAAACACATGTAAATATTTTCATTAATCAACTTGTTTCATTGCTTAAGAAAGAGCGTAGTATAAAACCTATATTGACTTTATATTTGAAAACTATGCAAGTGATAGTATTAACACAATTAACTTTTTAACCGCTTAAAACACATTTGAGTAACATGAGAACCTCTAAACCATGCAGTAGAACACACGAAACAAAAGTAACGCGACAAGAATGGCTCGATGCTACGTTTTATGAGATGCAAGAGACACTAAGAAAGGAGCTACGGTTAAAAGAAAACCACTATCAAAAGATTTATATTATATTATAAAAGAAACAACTACGAGCTTGTTTTAGATTAGCTAAGAAAAACTATATGAGCAATATTGATTTAGATTAATCACAACATATTTAGTTTTAAAAGTCGAGTTAAAGCTAATCATGTATTATTTATAAATGTTATCACATAACAATTAAACTTTACCTTTGCAAAGGAATTAAGCATGTGACTTGCATCTATCTCGTACTTATCACATATGTATCTTGTTCACTAATCAAATTATATTCTAGAAACACTTTTAAGTTAACAATTAATCATATTAACTTTTAGGTATAAATCATCAAAGTTAAGCACCTATATTGCTTTTAATTCCAACTTTGTGTGCAAATATACTAATCAATTTAATATTTAGCTATATATGGAAAAACATGTGACATGAAAAACATTGCCCCTAACATATAGTTCACGTCGTACGAACCAAAGCGCAACTTAAAGCGGTGCAAAACGGAATTAGAACTTAAATTGCTTTTAATTAAAAGTTATTGAATAATCCTTAATCAAATTAATATTTAACTTATAAATTTCCAAGATATGAGACATATTAAACATCGTTGCTAACACGTAACACACACTTTGTGATGAAACTCAGCATAATCGAATCAAAATTAAAAACCTAAATCGACTTTTTAATTAATCAATGATTAATTAATTATAGCACAACTAGTATTTTAATAAAATAAATTCATAAATATGTGACATATAAACTAATAACTCTCTGCGTGAGATCTCAATGACATGAATCTAACGCATAGCTGGAATGATCTGAAACGGAGCTAAAATGATTAAACGGCGGAGATTAATAACTAGATGGCAAAATCTTAAATATCATCATCTTCTACCTTGGCACGTCTGTACGTACAGAACACTTGCCGGCTGATTTGAAGAACGCAGCAGCCAACAGGAAGGGGAGGCCCTGGCAGCGGCGCCGGCCGGCTGAGGGCTTCGGCTGGACAGCTAGCCGGCGGTGCGGTGCCAAAAGTGCGGTGGCATCGGTGGTGGTGGAGCAGCAGCGGCGGCTGCTGGCCTGGGACGTGGGGCTGCGGGGTTGGGAATGGGGCTGCAGGGTCCGCATGAGGTGGGAGCCCTCCGGGTGGGTGGCGCTGGTGAGGGCCAGAGGGCGCGGCGCCAGGCCCTAGGCGAGGAGGGCCGTGGCCATGGCCGGAGATGGCTCAAGCAGAGAAAACCATGGTGAAGTTCGCGGATACCTCGTCGGAGAGAAAAAAAGCGAACGGGAAGCGGTCAAACAGTGATGGATTCGATAAAGGGATACACTACGGTGTAGAGAGGACGACAGGATCTACCTTGTGGTGGTGGTGGTTGACGCCGAACGCGACGGTTTGGCGAAAAAGCTCGTAGAAGAGTTCGGCGGAAACCTAGTTGTGGAGAACTTCGCGCGTCCGATCTGGGGGCGACGAGTGGCGGCTCGAAAAACAAAGTCATACTTACGGAATCCTCGTGTCGAGGGCTACGCTGGCATATATATATAAGCAGGGTTTGTCGATTTTGGAAAGTCGAGATATTTTAGCAATTATTGATTTTCGAAATTAAACTAATTACAGAAAATTGGGAATTACTATTTAGGCTCCGAAAAATATCTCTGAGCTCCGAAAAATTCCATAAAAATTTCTAAAGATAGATGGAAGGATAAGAAACACAACCAAAGTGGTTTTAGCTCCCGAAAAGACTTTTGGATTGATCGAGAAAAAAAAAACAAGGCTCCAAGAAATAGGAATTTAATCTCGAAAAAGGTCGGAAAGTTTCCCGGAAAGAGATGTATCGTTCTAATGTGTCTTAAAACCTTTTCCAAGCCTTTGGATTTTGAAAACAAGCATCTTATCTAACTTTTGTTTTTGCAAATTTTCAGTTTCTTTTTAAACCACTACTTGAAAATAATATTTTAAAGATTGAGATTTGAATTTGTTTTCCAAAGCACTCATCACAAAAGTACCAATGCAACGGCATCCAAACCACTCATCACAAAAGTACCAATGCAACTGCATGTATGCGCAAACATGTTGCTACCCTTATGTTGGATTTAATTTAAAGAAAGTTTTCTTTTACCTATGTTTTTATGAGAACAAAACAATTAGCAGAAATCGTTTTACTCTTTTTAGAAAGTAGCTAATTTTAGGGTGTTACAATTCTACCCCCCTTAAGATGAATCTCGTCCCCGAGATTCGAAGAAGAAGAGCAAAGAAGTGAGGGATACTTCAACTTGAGATCTTCTTCACTTTCTTGAGCAACACCATCTTGATACTCACCTTGTGTTGTATGATAATTCATCACATGGCTACTCTTGCAGATTCTTGTTCTATCTTATTCCAAGTCCGATCTTGTTGCTTCTCTTCATCTGTTCCAATGAATCTTATTATCCATATGTTAAGCTTCCAAAAGATCTTGCTTAGCTTGAATCAGAACTTTGAATTCTATGGTTTTTTTTTTTACATTTTGAAATGTTTTACTTTTTAAAAGAAGACTTTAATTCAAAACCGAACAAATTTTCTTTTTCAACTCCTTTTGAAATAGCTTTCAAAATATGTTTTATGTTTAGAACTCAAGAAAATATTTCAACCATGTTTTGAAACTCTTTTGAATAAATGTTTTAAGGTTTTGAAATAAACCCAACCATTTTCAAATCATTGAAAACTTAGGTAAGCATACTAAGCTTTGTTTTTCAAACTCTTTTGAAACCTCAACTTTATAATCAAATCTCAGATAAAGAGTAGACAAATCAACTCAGGTTCTTTTGAAATACATTTCAAACAAGGGATTTTCAAGATTTTAGAAAACAAATGAAACATTCGAACTTCATTTTCAAATCATTTTGAATGAACTCTTTTGGCATTTCTAAAATCAAACCAAATCAATTTCAAGACTACTTTAGAAATAAAGAGAGTAAGTTTTCAATTCCAATTTTCTTTTGAAGTCAAACAAAAGATTTAATCCACATTTTCAAATTCTTTTTGAAATAAGCCTTTTGGGAGATCAAATCAAACCAAATAATTTTAACCCTTTCAAACTATTTTGGAAGACTTCTTTTAGAAATACACTTTTGAAATCAACTCAAACCTTTTCTTTTCAAATTTTGTTTTGAAATCAAACTTAATTCTAATTCAAAGCCAAAAGTGCTCCGTTTCCAAATGCAAATTGTTGCAAACTTTTTGAACCAAAGTTTTCAAACTTTTGTAAAATATCTTGAAAGTATTTTGAACACCTTTCAAATAAAATTTGAAATAAGACAACTCGATTTTTTTTTTAATCGGTCTTTTCCAAACAACACATTTAAAAACACTCTAGAGTCATTTTCAAAGTGTTTTAGAATAAAATGGTTCAAACGTGTTTTTTTTAGAATAACACTTTGAAGAGTAACCGAATACATTTTATTCTTTTTGAAATTTAGTTCAAAGCAAAGTGGGTTTTCAAATCTGATTTCACTTTGAAGTTTTAGAAATAAGATACTTTTAAAATTTTTATGTATATCTGTTTTTAAACTAAAACCTTGAGTGAAGCAGTTCAAATCAAATTGTTTTCTTTTGAATGAGTTTTAATGCAAAAGAGTCTTTCAAACTTCAAATCAAAACTTTTGAATGTCTCAAATATAGTCTTTAGCAACTCTTTTTGAATCTTTTAAACTTTAATACTCTTTTCAAATCAATTCTTATTCTTTGGTGAAATACTTTTGAAATTAAGTTTCGAATACCAACTCTTGAAAATGAGAAAACAAACTTAAACCCTTTTGAACTTAGTTCAAATCAACTTTTGAAGAAGTTTTTCAAAGTTCTTGAATCCAAAGGTTGTTAATTCATTTTCCAACATCTTTTGAAGATTTTATTTCAAGGAAAGAGCTTTAAATAGAAATCAAAACCAATCCAATTCTTTTCAAGAGTTAATCTTAGTCTTGAGCATTCTTGTAACTCTTTGTATACGTCTATATCCTAGGTGCGTGAAGATCGAACTCCCAACCATAGCTAGCTCAAAGATCAATCTAGGCGTAGATCCAAACTTTTTTGTGGTTCACCAACTCACAACACTCTTAGCTTGGCTACCTCCCTTAAGAAGAGATGAGATAGGGGCACCAACATCCAACATGTAAATTTCTTCAAGGTGTATTATCATCCTTTGACATCCTAGAGAGCTTGTGGACATAGATAAGAATAAGAAAAATCGATCCTTCTCGTAGATAGAAAACAGCAGCGCAGAAAAACATCCATATCTCGAGTTCCATTTATCCAATAAAGTTGCATCTTGAACTGTTGGAAAGCTTATAAAATTCCCCACAACTTTCTTTTAGACCACTCCTTCGGATTCTGCAGTTAACTTGGTCGAAATCTTTGCTCAACCGAAACTATTCTAGATTCCAGACAGCGCAGATATATCGCCTTATGATTTTTATATCTCCCAAACCAGAAATGTTATCAAGGTGACTCTTTCGGGAAAAGAAAGATCTTGAAGTCTCCTTTCACCCAGAATTTTATCAGAATTTTTGGTTGCCCAGAGGTTGGAGGCATAGGCCATAGAAGTCAGATTGCTCCGGAAGACTAAAAGCAGGAAACAAGAGAAATAGAACCCAGACTATTTATTTCCTTATCCCTTATACCTTAAACCTTCAATATAAATGAAATTGTGAGCATAACCCACAAATTCACTGCACTCATTACAAAGATTCAACTCAACCATAACATAAGGACAAACCATCCAACACAAAATACAAGCTCGTTGCTAATCGTTCCTTCTAGCTACTTGGTAGGCATTCTTAAGGGAAAACTTCTTATTAGGGCTTTGGTAATTTGAATAGAGGTGAGACAAGAAAGTTTTACAAGAGATCAAGAACAACAACTCAAGGAGATAAGAAAGTATAACTCAAAGGAAGCTATCAAGGAGGGGAGACAATAAGACAAGGATTGGAAATATTCAATTAAATGAGTCAAGGAGGTGGAGAAATAGTTTTATAGTAAAATAGGTTTTTAGAAATGACCAGTGCTAACTAGGCTTGCGTCCTACAGTCAGCATTGCTCTGATACCACTTTGTAGCACCCGGTTTTAAAGACAAAACCAGATAAACACTATATGTGAGCCCAGGAAGTCAAATCTCACATATAGCCACAAATAAGGATAATATCAAGAGACAATACTTATTACATAACGTATTAGTAAAAAGAAAAATAACCTCAGAGTAATGACAGCGGAAAGTTGACTCCGATCTTTTGGTGAAGACTCCAAATCCACAGGGACGACTGACTGGTTGACCACAAGCCTAACTCCTCTAAGCTAGCAATCTGGTACCCATCCGGGATTTTCATTGGATGTAAAGCAAGTGTAAGCTCACCATGCTTAGCAAGTATATCAAAGGGATCTATGAGGCTCAAAAAGGCTTGACACTGTTTGACTGCGGTTCGTAATTTTAGTTAATCAAATTTTAGCATCCTGAATCACTACTTTAATGAACAATCCCAATTCCCAAATGATATTAAAGTATAGTCAAGTTTATCTCAATTCTCAACCATCCACAGTAACCACTAATCTTGAAGGATCCAGACCGCTCGTATCCGTGAGCATGGCTGTTATAACAGGTTAATTATTTCTGCAGAAATTGTACATCTTTACCCACCGAGCCGTGATTCCCAATGCCGGGGTTTGCAAGGCCCACTACACCTCTTCCCAGGAAGTGTGGCAGGGTATCACTATGAAACCCTTAGCTAGTTGCACTAACAAGTCGTAGCTACAAAGGAGTGGCACACGTGGGCATCGCAGCACGGTACACACCCTAGCAGAAAAAGGAAAGATACCCTCTTACCCTTACTGGAGCTACAGATGAGCTAGTACAATCTAGTTAACAGGTTAAAGTCAGAGCCATATGACACTCGGGGTTGTACGGAACCTCCTGGGTTGCCGCTTCAGGATTAAGTCCTTATGGAGAGGCACTAGAGTACTCAACCCCGTATTCTAGCCCCCTATCTGTTGCTACAAAGCTTCATGTTATCATATTGCATAATGTCTTTAATCATGTTTAACTATTATTCTATGTTTAGCACTGCAGCATCTATCCAAAATGCATACCAAAACCCTAGGTAACAAGGATATGTGGTACAAGTATTCATCTAGGTAAAGTCCTTAAAGGTATTTCAATTTAGACACATGCATGAACATGAATGGTAATAGTTCATAGGTAACAAGGGGCCTTTGGTACACTTGCCTTAAATACCGATCCTTCGGTAAGCTTTAATCTTCAACGTTCTTCTTCTTCTTCTGGATCACCACGTATATCTCACCGACTGGGACGTAATCGTAGAACACCACACAACATCCATACACATACATGCATAGCATACAATTGCAACTATATCAGAACAATACACCAATCATAGAAAAATAAGTAAAAGAGTTTGAAATATGATTCTACGCATCGCTATGAACACACTGAGGCATAAAAGACACGCTATATGTGATTCAACGAAAAGCGACTATCGAAGCAGCGGAAAATAAAACCTATCTATCTAACTTATTTTAATTGTAGAAACACATGTAAATATTTTCATTAATCAACTTGTTTCATTGCTTAAGAAAGAGCGTAGTATAAAACCTATATTGACTTTATATTTGAAAACTATGCAAGTGATAGTATTAACACAATTAACTTTTAGCTGCCAAAACACATTTGAGTAACATGAGAACCTCTAACACCACTTGCGTAGAACACACCGAAACAAAAGTAACGCGACAAGAATGGCTCGATGCTACGGTTATGAGATGCAAGAGACACTAAGAAGGAGCTACGGTTAAAAGAAAACCACTATCAAAGATTTATATTATATTATAAAAGAAACAACTACGAGCTTGTTTTAGATTAGCTAAGAAAAACTATATGAGCAATATTGATTTAGATTAATCACAACATATTTAGTTTTAAAAAGTCGAGTTAAAGCTAATCATGTATTATTTATAAATGTTATCACATAACAATTAAACTTTACCTTTTGCAAAGGAATTAAGCATGTGATTGCATCTACTGTACTTATCACATATGTATCTTGTTCAGCTAATCAAATTATATTCTAGAAACACTTTTAAGTTAACAATTAATCATATTAACTTTTAGGTATAAATCATCAAAGTTAAGCACCTATATTGCTTTTAATTCCAACCTGTGTGCAAATATACTAATCAATTTAATATTTAGCTATATATGGAAAAACATGTGACATGAAAAACATTGCCCCTAACATATAGTTCACGTCAAGACGAACCAAGCGCAACTTAAGCGGTGCAAAACGAATTAGAACTTAAATTGCTTTTAATTAAAAGTTATTGAATAATCCTTAATCAAATTAATATTTAACTTATAAATTTCCAAGATATGAGACATGTTAAACATCGTTGCTAACACGTAACACACACTAATGTGATGAAACTCGGCATAATCGAATCAAAATTAAAACCTAAATCGACTTTAATTAATCAGCGATTAATTAATTATAACACAACTAGTATTTTAATAAAATAAATTCATAAATATGTGACATATAAACTAATAACTCTACTGCGTGAGATCTCAATGACATGAATCTAACGAAACTGGAATGATCTGAAACGGAGCTAAAATGATTAAGCGGCGGAGATTAATAACTAGATGGCAAAATCTTAAATATCATCATCTTCTACCTTGGCACGTCTCATCACGTACAGAACACTTGCCGGCTGATTTGAAGAACGCAGCAGCCAACAGGGAGGGGAGGCCCTGGCCGGGTGGCGCTTCGGCCGGGTGGGCGCTTCAGTTTGACAGACTAGCCGGGCGTGGCAGGCTGGTGCCAGTGCAGTGGGTGATCGGTGGTGGTGGAGCATGGGCAGTGCTTGCTGGGCGACGTGGGGCTGGGGGGTTGGGAATGGGGCTGCAGGTCCCGCAGGTGGGGGCCCTCTCGGGTGGCGGTGGTGAGGGAGGGGGCGGCGCGCCAGGCCCTAGGCGAGGAGGGCCGTGGCCATGGCGGAGATGGCACAAACAGAGAAAACCATGGTGAAGTTCACGGATACCTCGTCGGAGAAAGAAAACGAGCGGGAAGCGGTCAAACGGTGATGGATTCGATAAAGGGATACACTACGGTGTAGAGGACGACGGGATCTACCTTGTGGTGGTGGTGGTTGACGCCGAACGCGACGGTTTGGCGAAAAAGCTCGGCGAAGAGTTCACGGAAACCTAGTTGTGGAGAACTTGGCGTCCGATCTCATGGGGCTGACAGTGGCGGCTCAAAAAGCAGTGATTTACGGAATCCTCGTGTCGAGGGCTACTACTGGCATATATATATAAGCAGGGTTTGTCGATTTTGGAAAGTCGAGATATTTTAGCAATTATTGATTTTCGAAATTAAACTAATTACGTAAAATTGGGAATTACTATTTAGGCTCGAAAAATATCTACGAGCTCGAAAAATTCCATAAAATTTCTAAAGATAGATGGAAGGATAAGAAACACAACCAAAGTGGTTTTAGCTCCCGAAAAGACTTTTGGATTGATCGAGAAAAAAAAACAAGGCTCCAAGAAATAGGAATTTAATCTCGAAAAAGGTCGGAAAGTTTCCCGGAAAGAGATGTATCGTTCTAATGTGTCTTAAAACCTTTTCCAAGCCTTTGGATTTTGAAAACAAGCATCTTATCTAACTTTTGTTTTTGCAAATTTTCAGTTTCTTTTTAAACCACTACTTGAAAATAATATTTTAAAGATTGAGATTTGAATTTGTTTTCCAAAGCACTCATCACAAAAGTACCAATGCAACGGCATCCAAACCACTCATCACAAAAGTACCAATGCAACTGCATGTATGCGCAAACATGTTGCTACCCTTATGTTGGATTTAATTTAAAGAAAGTTTTCTTTTACCTATGTTTTTATGAGAACAAAACAATTAGCAGAAATCGTTTTACTCTTTTTAGAAAGTAGCTAATTTTAGGGTGTTACAATTCTACCCCCCTTAAGATGAATCTCGTCCCCGAGATTCGAAGAAGAAGAGCAAAGAAGTGAGGGATACTTCAACTTGAGATCTTCTTCACTTTCTTGAGCAACACCATCTTGATACTCACCTTGTGTTGTATGATAATTCATCACATGGCTACTCTTGCAGATTCTTGTTCTATCTTATTCCAAGTCCGATCTTGTTGCTTCTCTTCATCTGTTCCAATGAATCTTATTATCCATATGTTAAGCTTCCAAAAGATCTTGCTTAGCTTGAATCAGAACTTTGAATTCTATGGTTTATTTTTTTTACATTTTGAAATGTTTTACTTTTTAAAAAGAAGACTTTAATTCAAAACCGAACAAATTTTCTTTTTCAACTCCTTTTGAAATAGCTTTCAAAATATGTTTTATGTTTAGAACTCAAGAAAATATTTCAACCATGTTTTGAAACTCTTTTGAATAAATGTTTTAAGGTTTTGAAATAAACCCAACCATTTTCAAATCATTGAAAACTTAGGTAAGCATACTAAGCTTTGTTTTTCAAACTCTTTTGAAACCTCAACTTTATAATCAAATCTCAGATAAAGAGTAGACAAATCAACTCAGGTTCTTTTGAAATCTGTTTCAAACAAGGGATTTTCAAGATTTTAGAAAACAAATGAAACATTCGAACTTCATTTTCAAATCATTTTGAATGAACTCTTTTGGCATTTCTAAAATCAAACCAAATCAATTTCAAGACTACTTTAGAAATAAAGAGAGTAAGTTTTCAATTCCAATTTTCTTTTGAAGTCAAACAAAAGATTTAATCCACATTTTCAAATTCTTTTTGAAATAAGCCTTTTGGGAGATCAAATCAAACCAAATAATTTTTAACCCTTTCAAACTATTTTGGAAGACTTCTTTTAGAAATACACTTTTGAAATCAACTCAAACCTTTTCTTTTCAAATTTTGTTTTGAAATCAAACTTAATTCTAATTCAAAGCCAAAAGTGCTCCGTTTCCAAATGCAAATTGTTGCAAACTTTTGAACCAAAGTTTTCAAACTTTTGTAAAATATCTTGAAAGTATTTTGAACACCTTTCAAATAAAATTTGAAATAAGACAACTCGATTTTTTTTTTTAATCGGTCTTTTCCAAACAACACATTTTAAAAACACTCTAGAGTCATTTTCAAAGTGTTTTAGAATAAAATGGTTCAAACGTGTTTTTTTTAGAATAACACTTTGAAGAGTAACCGAATACATTTTATTCTTTTTGAAATTTAGTTCAAAGCAAAGTGGGTTTTCAAATCTGATTTCACTTTGAAGTTTTAGAAATAAGATACTTTTAAAATTTTTATGAATATCTGTTTTTAAACTAAAACCTTGAGTGAAGCAGTTCAAATCAAATTGTTTTCTTTTGAATGAGTTTTAATGCAAAAGAGTCTTTCAAACTTCAAATCAAAACTTTTGAATGTCTCAAATATAGTCTTTAGCAACTCTTTTTGAATCTTTTAAACTTTAATACTCTTTTCAAATCAATTCTTATTCTTTGGTGAAATACTTTTGAAATTAAGTTTCGAATACCAACTCTTGAAAATGAGAAAACAAACTTAAACCCTTTTGAACTTAGTTCAAATCAACTTTTGAAGAAGTTTTTCAAAGTTCTTGAATCCAAAGGTTGTTAATTCATTTTCCAACATCTTTTGAAGATTTTATTTCAAGGAAAGAGCTTTAAATAGAAATCAAAACCAATCCAATTCTTTTCAAGAGTTAATCTTAGTCTTGAGCATTCTTGTAACTCTTTGTATACGTCTATATCCTAGGTACGTGAAGATCGAACTCCCAACCATAGCTAGCTCAAAGATCAATCTAGACGTAGATCCAAACTTTTTTGTGGTTCACCAACTCACAACACTCTTAGCTTGGCTACCTCCCTTAAGAAGAGATGAGATAGGGGCACCAACATCCAACATGTAAATTTCTTCAAGGTGTATTATCATCCTTTGACATCCTAGAGAGCTTGTGGACATAGATAAGAATAAGAAAAATCGATCCTTCTCGTAGATAGAAAACAGCAGCGCAGAAAAACATCCATATCTCGAGTTCCATTTATCCAATAAAGTTGCATCTTGAACTGTTGGAAAGCTTATAAAATTCCCCACAACTTTCTTTTAGACCACTCCTTCGGATTCTGCAGTTAACTTGGTCGAAATCTTTGCTCAACCGAAACTATTCTAGATTCCAGACAGCGCAGATATATCGCCTTATGATTTTTATATCTCCCAAACCAGAAATGTTATCAAGGTGACTCTTTCGGGAAAAGAAAGATCTTGAAGTCTCCTTTCACCCAGAATTTTATCAGAATTTTTGGTTGCCCAGAGGTTGGAGGCATAGGCCATAGAAGTCAGATTGCTCCGGAAGACTAAAAGCAGGAAACAAGAGAAATAGAACCCAGACTATTTATTTCCTTATCCCTTATACCTTAAACCTTCAATATAAATGAAATTGTGAGCATAACCCACAAATTCACTGCACTCATTACAAAGATTCAACTCAACCATAACATAAGGACAAACCATCCAACACAAAATACAAGCTCGTTGCTAATCGTTCCTTCTAGCTACTTGGTAGGCATTCTTAAGGGAAAACTTCTTATTAGGGCTTTGGTAATTTGAATAGAGGTGAGACAAGAAAGTTTTACAAGAGATCAAGAACAACAACTCAAGGAGATAAGAAAGTATAACTCAAAGGAAGCTATCAAGGAGGGGAGACAATAAGACAAGGATTGGAAATATTCAATTAAATGAGTCAAGGAGGTGGAGAAATAGTTTTATAGTAAAATAGGTTTTTAGAAATGACCAGTGCTAACTAGGCTTGCGTCCTACAGTCAGCATTGCTCTGATACCACTTTGTAGCACCCGGTTTTAAAGACAAAACCAGATACACACTATATGTGAGCCCAGGAAGTCAAATCTCACATATAGCCACAAATAAGGATAATATCAAGAGACAATACTTATTACATAACGTATTAGTAAAAAGGAAAATAACCTCAGAGTAATGACAGCGGAAAGTTGACTCCGATCTTTTGGCGAAGACTCCAAATCCACAGGGACGACTGACTGGTTGACCACAAGCCTAACTCCTCTAAGCTAGCAATCTGGTACCCATCCGGGATTTTCATTGGATGTAAAGCAAGTGTAAGCTCACCATGCTTAGCAAGTATATCAAAGGGATCTATGAGGCTCAAAAAGGCTTGACACTGTTTGACTGCGGTTCGCAATTTTAGTTAATCAAATTTTAGCATCCTGAATCACTACTTTAATGAACAATCCCAATTCCCAAATGATATTAAAGTATAGTCAAGTTTATCTCAATTCTCAACCATCCACAGTAACCACTAATCTTGAAGGATCCAGACCGCTCGTATCCATGAGCATGGCTGTTATAACAGGTTAATTATTTCTACAGAAATTGTACATCTTTACCCACCGAGCCGTGATTCCCAATGCCGGGGTTTGCAAGGCCCACTACACCTCTTCCCAAGAAGTGTGGTAGGGTATCACTATGAAACCCTTAGCTAGTTGCACTAACAAGTCGTAGCTACAAAGGAGTGGCACACGTGGGCATCGCAGCACGGTACACACCCTAGCAGAAAAAGGAAAGATACCCTCTTACCCTTACTGGAGCTACAGATGAGCTAGTACAATCTAGTTAACAGGTTAAAGTCAAAGCCATATGACACTCGGGGTTGTACGGAACCTCCTGGGTTGCCGCTTCAGGATTAAGTCCTTATGGAGAGGCACTAGAGTACTCAACCCCGTATTCTAGCCCCCTATCTGTTGCTACAAAGCTTCATGTTATCATATTGCATAATGTCTTTAATCATGTTTAACTATTATTCTATGTTTAGCACTGCAGCATCTATCCAAAATGCATACCAAAACCCTAGGTAACAAGGATATGTGGTACAAGTATTCATCTAGGTAAAGTCCTTAAAGGTATTTCAATTTAGACACATGCATGAACATGAATGGTAATAGTTCATAGGTAACAAGGGGCCTTTGGTACACTTGCCTTAAATACCGATCCTTCGGTAAGCTTTAATCTTCAACGTTCTTCTTCTTCTTCTGGATCACCACGTATATCTCACCGACTGGACGTAATCGTAGAACACCACACAACATCCATACACATACATGCATAGCATACAATTGCAACTATATCAGAACAATACACCAATCATAGAAAAATAAGTAAAAGAGTTTGAAATATGATTCTACGCATCGCTATGAACACACAGACGCAAAAGACACGCTATATGTGATTCAACGAAAAAGCGACTATCGAAGCAACGGAAAATAAAACCTATCTATCTAACTTATTTTAATTGTAGAAACACATGTAAATATTTTCATTAATCAACTTGTTTCATTGCTTAAGAAAGAGCGTAGTATAAAACCTATATTGACTTTATATTTCGAAAACTATGCAAGTGATAGTATTAACACAATTAACTTTTTAACTGCCAAAACACATTTGAGTAACATGAGAACCTCTAACACCACTGTGTAGAACACACCGAAACAAAAGTAACGCGACAAGAATGGCTCGATGCTACGGTTATGAGATGCAAGAGACACTAAGAAGGGAGCTACGGTTAAAAGAAAACCACTATCAAAAGATTTATATTATATTATAAAAGAAACAACTACGAGCTTGTTTTAGATTAGCTAAGAAAAACTATATGAGCAATATTGATTTAGATTAATCACAACATATTTAGTTTTAAAAGTCGAGTTAAAGCTAATCATGTATTATTTATAAATGTTATCACATAACAATTAAACTTTACCTTTGCAAAGGAATTAAGCATGTGACTGCATCTACTCGTACTTATCACATATGTATCTTGTTCAGCTAATCAAATTATATTCTAGAAACACTTTTAAGTTAACAATTAATCATATTAACTTTTAGGTATAAATCATCAAAGTTAAGCACCTATATTGCTTTTAATTCCAACCTGTGTGCAAATATACTAATCAATTTAATATTTAGCTATATATGGAAAAACATATGACATGAAAAACATTGCCCCTAACATATAGTTCACGTCAACACGAACCAAACGCAACTTAAACGGTGCAAAACGGAATTAGAACTTAAATTGCTTTTAATTAAAAGTTATTGAATAATCCTTAATCAAATTAATATTTAACTTATAAATTTCCAAGATATGAGACATGTTAAACATCGTTGCTAACACGTAACACACACTGTGATGAAACTCGCGCAATCGAATCGAAATTAAAAACCTAAATCGACTTTAATTAATCAACGATTAATTAATTATAGCACAACTAGTATTTTAATAAAATAAATTCATAAATATGTGACATATAAACTAATAACTCTACTGCGTAGATCTCGATGACATGAATCTAACGCAACTGGAATGATCTGAAACGGAGCTAAAATGATTAAACGGCGGAGATTAATAACTAGATGGCAAAATCGTAAATATCATCATCTTCTACCTTGGCACGTCTGTACGTACAGAACACTTGCCGGCTGATTTGAAGAACGCAGCAGCCAACAGGGAAGGGGGCCCTGGCGGGTGGCGCTCGGCCGCTGAGGGGCGGGCGCTTGGACGACTAGCCCGTGGCGGCGGCGCTGGTGCAGTGTGTGGCGGCCGGTGGTGGTGGAGCAGCGGCGGCTGCTAGCCTGGACGTGGGGCTGCGGGGTTGGGAATGGGGCTGCAGGGTCTGCGCAGGGTGGGGCCCTCCGGGGTGGCGGCGCGGGTGAGGGCTGGAGGGGCGGCCTTGAGCCCTAGGCGAGGAGGGGCGTGTGGCATGGCCGGAGATGGCTCAAAACAGAGAAAACCATGGTGAAGTTCACGGATACCTCGTCGGAGAAAGAAAACGAACGGAAACGGTCAAGCAGTGATGGATTCGATAAAAGGATACACTATGGTGTAGAGGACGACGGGATCTACCTTGTGGTGGTGGTGGTTGACGCTGAACGAACGCGACGGTTTGGCGGGAAAAGCTCGTAGAAGAGTTCACGGAAACCTATTGTGGAGAACTTGGCGTCCGATCTGCATGGGGACTCTGAGTGGCGGCTCGAAAAAACAGTCAGCATTTACGGAATCCTCGCGTCGAGGGCTACGCCGGCATATATATATAAGTAGGGTTTGTCGATTTTGGAAAGTCGAGATATTTTAGCAATTATTGATTTTCGAAATTAAAATAATTACAGAAAATTGGGAATTACTATTTAGGCTCCGAAAAAATCTCTGAGCTCCGAAAAATTCCATAAAAATTTCTAAAGATAGATGGAAGGATAAGGAACACAACCAAAGTGGTTTTAGCTCCCGAAAAGACTTTTGGATTGATCGAGAAAAAAAAACAAGGCTCGAAGAAATAGGAATTTATTCTCGAAAAATGTCGGAAAGTTTCCCGGAAAGAGATGTATCGTTCTAATGTGTCTTAAAACCTTTTCCAAGCCTTTGGATTTTGAAAACAAGCATCTTATCTAACTTTTGTTTTTGCAAATTTTCAATTTCTTTTTAAACCACTACTTGAAAATAATATTTTAAAGATTGAGATTTGAATTTGTTTTCCAAAGCACTCATCACAAAAGTACCAATGCAACGGCATCCAAACCACTCATCACAAAAGTATCAATGCAACTGCATGTATGCGCAAACATGTTGCTACCCTTATGTTGGATTTAATTTAAAGAAAGTTTTCTTTTACCTATGTTTTTATGAGAACAAAACAATTAGCAGAAATCGTTTTACTCTTTTTAGAAAGTAGCTAATTTTAGGGTGTTACAGAAACCCATGCCCTAGCGGCTACGGTCTCTTTGCTCACCAGCGATGATCAGAATTGACTCACTCGCACTCCGAGTCTTTTGCGACCATAACTATGGGAAGGGTCGGAAGGCATTAAACCTCTTTTGCCAAAAAGATTGAGAAGAGCTGAAAAGCTATTTGCCATAACAAAATTTGAGAATATGTTCATTTTTGCACAAATTCATCACTTACAAAGTGATTTCATCACGAAAAGGGACTGATGTATTCATGAATACAGAAGACTATTCCTACGGGGGCTCCCCCCACAACTTAAATGATTACACTGTCTGACTAGATCTACTCTAAAGTACTACTATGGTCGATGCGCCACGCTCCCCATCGACAACGCCATACCGCTCCGCAGGATCCCTGAGGGTGCCATCATCTACAACATCGAGCACCACGTTGGTGACCGTGGCACCTTCGCCGAGGTGTCCAGGGACTACGCCATCATGATCAGCCACAACCCTGACAACGGCACCTGGACAGGGGGCGCTTCCCATCAAAGAAAGGCTGCCATGGCTGATGGATGTCTCTGACATCTCATCAAGCTTCATGAACTGGCCAATCTAAGCGGCTGCAAGGGCGAAACCCCACCATCAACGCAGTCCTAGGTAGCTTCCCCACCAACAAGACTCGCCCAGAGAAGATTCGCTAGAAGAGCTTCCCGTACGGCTCCATCTCGATGAAGGCCTCGCGGACGATGGCAAAATCGACGATGCTCAGCACCCTCCAGTACGCCTCCTCCTTCGGCAAAAGCGGCCCCTTCTAGGCGAAGGCGGCCGACACCATCTCATCTACGTTGGATGACCTCTAGCTCGACATCATGCTCTGGATTCATGAATGGATCCATGAGTTCTCCTCTCCCTCACATTACCCTCTCTCACTTAGGAACTGCCATGACATGCGAACGCGCTCGATGAAAAGGAAGAAGGAGGAGAAGCGCCAGCTCAGGAATAGGTAGAGGAATGGGACAAGAACTCCTCTCCCCTCCCCTATTTAAGGATGAGACGCAGCGGTGGGAGAAAGGCGAAAGGTTGGGACAGAAAACCCTCTCCCTTCCCCTATTCAATGTAGATGAGAATTCAATGCTAATGGGAATTTGAGGGGACACGCCTTGACCGACGGGACGCACCCTGCTCGATGAGACGGCGCCTGGTCGAATGGGACATAGCCCGGGCATGGCCCGCCACTACCACGCGCTGGGAGCGAGAAACAAGGTGCACCTGCATGCAGGCGACTCTCCGCTTCCCCAGGCAGGACCTGGAAGGACCCGACGACAGAACCCCCATCAAGGGGGGCCCAATGGGCCTCCTTGGTCGATCGGACGGCCCAGGTAAAACAATGAACGAATGGCCACCGAAAGATAAGCACCTCTGCTTACTTACTTTGCGTGTTAATTTCATTACCGAGCCTCCGACCCTAGCAATGGTAGGGGCATAGACATCGCTCGAGGGCTGCCGAGAGTGTCTACTTGTTTAGAAATCCTCTTCACTGACCCCTCCTTATGTTGAAAACCGAAGACACGGGGTGTGGGTGTAAAACTTTGAGTAAAACTGGACAAACCACTAGACCCTACGCCCCGACGGCTACAGTATTTTTGCTCACCAGCATAATCGAATTCATAGTTCCCTGCACCCCAAGCTTTAGCATCCGCCTTCTTGAGAAGGGTTCGAAGGGGTTCACTTGCACAATCTCCATCAAGGAGAAGCCGCCAGGCCACCTAAATCAATTGAATGGCTCGGATCACCGCCGAGAGATGGAAACAAAAAACTACAACACTCGTGCAGGTCACGCCGGCCCTGTCGCAAAAGTTGGACCCGAACCCCGCATGGACATGTCCGGTAAGAGCTTCTCATCGCTCATACCACCAAGGTAACATCACCAACCCCTGCTTTCATTTCAATTAAATTGGACATAAAACCCATACATCCAAATGTTGCATATGCAATCATCGCATCTCAACGCTTCATGTCGCGTCACGAAGCGGTAGTCGCCTCATTCGATATGAGCGGCAACTGACCAAGGTTCGAAGGCTGGCCCATGAAGGGCTCGAGGCCGCCTCATGTCAAATAGAGCTAGGGGAGAAAAACCAAGATGAGCCCCAGCGGCCCTACCTGACCCCGCTTAGAAGCGAATAGGGACATCTTGACCTTTCTCGTTCGATTCTAAACCTTGAGCCAAACCCATAGAATCTCCATCGAGGAGAGGCCAACGGGCCACCTAAGCCTATCGAATGGCTCGGGCATCTGCCGGGAGGCGGGTTAAGAAGTAGCGGAATGCCACATGAGGGCTCTGCCAACCCCATCAGCGAATGACGGACCCAGATTCCACACGAGCGTGCCCATTACCAAGCTCATTGAGCGCGACACTCGAGCCGTCAAGGCAAGTGTCATTAGTTCAGCCCCTTCGGTTGTGGAAGCCGAGGATGGGGTGACGCGTGAAACACGGCCGACCCCTATCAGACCCCAAGGGGCTCGGGGGCTCGGGGCTCGAGCCACTCGATCCGAGATTGAGAGACCGAGGTTTGAAGGCTTGCCTGTGAAGGGTCCGAGGCCGCCTCACGTTAGACAAGAGCCAGGGGAGAAAACACAGATGAGCCTCAATGGCCTTTGCCCAACCCGCATAGAGGCGGATATGGTCATCTCAACCTTCTATTTCAATTCGGCCTTTAGCCGAGCCCATAGAATCCCCATTGAGGGGAAATCTATTGGAAGGCAGGTCTAGGAGCAATACAACACCACCCGAGGGCTTTGCTGACCTTATCGCAAAGCAACGAGATCTGATTCTATTCGAACATCCCCATTAGCGAGCTCATCAAGCATGTCACTCGAGCCGTCGAGGCAAGTGACGTTGCCTCAGCCCCTCCAGTTGCGGAAACCATGGATGGAGCGACAGTCACAAAATGAGTCGACCCTTGACCGAATCCCCGCCACGCGCGGGGGCTCGGGGAAGGCCAGGCCAGCAATGATACCAAAGTAAGGGGTGCATGCGAATATAAGAGTAAGTTCGCTACCCTCGCTTCGGTCTCCAATAACATCCGGCCCCAGCGACCGCAAGGGGCCGGATCTCACTCGGGGGCTGATAAAGGTATAAATACCTCCTTTTTTTCAAAACAATCATTGTGTCAGACCTCTTCCTCACATTAAGGTTAGCAGCAAGGTTTGTGGGAACAGATAAACGAGCATGCCTGGTAAGACAGCAAAAAACCCATGCCTCCCGACGGCTATGGTAATTTTGCTCACCAACATAATCGAAATTTCCTCCTTATACACCTCAGGCCCTAGGGTCTTAACAAATGGAAGGGTTGGATCGCATAAACCTCTTTGCTCGAATGCAAAAGGGAAGAAAACAAGTTCAGACAAACGAAACAAAATTGCGAAACAAAATTACAAATCTATTTTTGGACACAAAAGTACAGACACTTGTCCACAGATTATAGATAAATGTTTATCAAACTCATTTGAGTAACTACCTCCTCGGGGGGAGAACTATGTCTTTCATCCTGTCCGCTAGGTTCCACACAATAGGAGTCACCGCCTTCTCAATCTCATCTAGCTTAGAGTTTTCGTAGCCAGGCGCGAAGCCGAGGCTCATTACCTCCAAGTTAATTTCCTGATCATAATGAGAGCGGGCAACAGCAAAGGCTTGGGTGATCCCGGTGTGAAAAGTGTTCTCCTCAAGATGGCGCACCCGTGCCGTGATATCTACGGCATGGGCCGCAAGTGAGCCAGTATCCTCCGGATGCGCCACCCCCAGGTCATCAAAAACCACCCCAACGACAGCATGCAGGATATCGTGCTCATCACTCTTGGCCTGAAGAATCCCCCACCTCAGCAAGCTCCATGCCTAGCCCGATAGAGACGCTCTCGGCCTCCAGCCTTTGGGCCACCGCGGCTCCAAGATTTGCCCAAAGAGAGCTGACCCCCTGACACGCCTCGTCGCACTCTCGGATGGCCTAGTCTAGCGCAGCTCATCTCGCTCCCTGCGTAGCCGGGCAACCACCTCGGCATCCAGATTTGCCTTCTGCTGCAGGGCCGTGGACCTCTCCTCGGCTTCCAGCTTGAGATCCTGCTCCCTCTCCAGCTCAGCTAGGAGGTCGACGGCCCGCTGGTAGGCCTCGACATCCTTATGGAGCAGCTCGTCCCACTCCTTTCGAACCCTGGTGGCCGCCTCATCGTCCTACTGCACCCTCACCGATAGATCCTAGAACATCCCATGGACCTCCTCCGTGTCTCGATGTGCCTCAGCTTCCTGCTGTTGGGCGGCAGCAAGCTAGGCGATCTCATCTTCGTCGCAGCCGGGCCTCCTCGGTGAGGCGGTGAAAGCTCTAGTTTGGTTTTGGTGAATTGATGAAACCCTAAGTGCTAACCTAGTTTATCAAGTGATCATGAGATAGGTAGCACACTCCAAGTGATGAAGAAAATGAAGATCATAGCATGATGATGATGATGATACAATGATGATGATCACGTGCTTGGACTTGGAAAGAAGAAAGAGAAAAACAAAAAGCTCAAGGCAAAGGTATAAACCATAGGAGCTATTTTGTTTTGGTGATCAAGACACTTAGAGGGTGTGATCACATTTAGGATTGATAGCCGTACTATTAAGAGGGGTGAAACTCGTATCGGAATGCGGTTATCAAAGTGCCACTAGATGCTCTAACTCATTGCATATGCATTTAGGATCTAGTGGAGTGCTAACACCCTTGAAAATGTTTGTGAAAATATGCTAACACTTGTGCACAAGGTGATACACTTGGTGGTGTTGGCACATTTACAAAGGAGGTGGTGTTTGTAGGGTTGAGATGGGTTCGTGCCCACAACATCAAGTTGTACCAAATGGATGTGAAGAGTGCATTTCTCAATGGGTACATCAATGAGCTTGTGTATGTTGAACAACCTCCCGGATTTGAAGATGAAAAGAAGCCCAACCATGTTTACAAGTTAAGAAAGGCTTTGTATGGATTGAAACAAGCACCTAGAGCTTGGTATGAGAGATTGAGAGATTTCCTACTCTCTAAGGGATTCAAGATGGGAAAGGTTGACACCACTCTTTTCACCAAGAAGCTTGGAAATGACTTGTTTGTGATGCAAATATATGTTGGTGATATCATCTTTGGGTCAACAAATCAAGATTTTTGTGAGGAGTTTGGCAAGATGATGGCAAGTGAGTTTGAGATGTCCATGATTGGAGAGCTTAGTTACTTCCTTGGTCTTCAAATCAAGCAAATGAAGAATGGCACATTTGTGACTCAAGGCAAGTATATCAAGGACACGCTCAAGAAGTTTGGAATGGATGATAGTAAAGCTATTAGTACACCAATGGGGTCAAGTGGAAGCTTGGATAATGATGCTAGTGGCAACATGGTGGATCAAAAGATGTATCGGTCTATGATTGGAAGTCTACTCTATGTGACCGCATCAAGGCCGGATGTGATGTTTAGTGTATGCATGTGTGCTAGATTTCAAGCTTCACCAAGAGAAAGTCATTTGAAAGCAACAAAGAGAGTATTGAGGTACTTGAAGCATACACAAAATGTTGGATTGTGGTATCCAAAAGGAGCAAGATTTGAGTTGATTGGATATTCGGACTCCGATTATGCGGGATGCAAAGTTGAGAGAAAGAGCACATCGGGCACATGTCAACAATTGGGAAGATCACTTGTGTCTTGGTCATCAAAGAAGCAAAATAGTGTAGCACTTTCAACCACTGAAGCAGAGTACATTTTGGCCGGTAGTTGTTGTGCTCAATTACTTTGGATGAAGGCTACCTTGAGTGACTTTGGAATCAAATTCAAGCTAGTGCCATTGCTATGTGACAATGAGAGTGCCGTAAAGCTCACTAACAACCCGGTTCAACATTCAAGAACAAAGCATATTGACGTCCGCCATCATTTCATAAGAGATCACCAACAAAAAGGAGACATTTGCATTGAGAGTGTGGGCACCGAAGATCAACTTGCCGATATCTTCACCAAGCCACTTGATGAGAAGAGGTTTTGCAGGCTAAGGAATGAATTGAACATACTTGACTTCTCCAATATGTGTTGATGCACCCCCAATTATATGACATGCCTCTCGTTCGAGCAATTCAAGGTAAAAGTTGATTGGCATGGCATACATCCTTGCTAAGGACATGATTAGTGCATCTAGACATATTTCACATTTGAAGAGGCTCATTCATGAAAATCAAATGAATTTGATGCTTGTATGGTACCACTATTGCTAGTATGCTTGAAATGATCTAGTGGTAGCATATGACATGTTTGTGGGCTTTGTAAACCTAGTGTTTGATCTATAAAATAAGCTATAAGTGTTTAACTCAACATGGTACAAGATAACCCTTATTTAGAGGTGTGAAGAAGCTTGTCCTTGGATCAAACCGAGTTAAATAACTTTTGCAAGTAATCTAGATCGAACCAAATTGGGAAAATGATCCTCATCTCACATGGTTTCACCCCAACCTATCTATAATTTGAGCTCACCTTTTGTGCTAATTGTTGACAAAGGGGGAGAGAAACAAAGATATGCGTGATAGGGGAGTATTTGACATAGGGGGAGAGATATGAGATATATGATAAAGGAAAGGGATCAATTAAGCTTTTTGAGTACACAAGTAGGGGGAGCAAGCTCATAAAATTGTATGTTGCATTTGGATGTGCATTTCATATATTTGCTTGCATGGCACAAGTTTCAAATTTCAATATCCATGCTTGTGTGGTGTATGCTAGTTATATGCTTGATTGATGAAATGAAAAACTAGCATGCATAGGTAATCTAGTGATTGTATTTCCAAGTGGTATTGAGCTAAATACTAGACTCATGATTCTTGATATGAAAACTAGACCCTTATTTATAATGTTGATCTCACGGGGTATTCTAGTTTTTGTATATGTCTAGTTACTAATGGTGCTAAGGATGGCATAATGGTGCACTCTGATTGGTATCACGCTTCAAAGGTCCATCTCTTATACCTTAGCATCATTTGGTAGAAATTGACTCCTATATTTCCTATCTAAGCACATGTGCAAGCTTCAATCCAAATTCTTAGCACATATGTAGGGGGAGCAATTGCTACCATTTAGAATTCATGAAACTTGTCCATATCCTTTTACACATGGTAAATATGCTTGGACAAGCAACATGGATTCAATTGAATTTCAATTCATATCTTTGTGAAAGGGTTGTCAGCAATTACCAAAAAGGGGGAGATTGAAAGCTCTAGTTTGGTTTTGGTGAATTGATGAAACCCTAAGTGCTAACCTAGTTTATCAAGTGATCATGAGATAGGTAGCACACTCCAAGTGATGAAGAAAATGAAGATCATAGCATGATGATGATGATACAATGATGATGATCAAGTGCTTGGACTTGGAAAGAAGAAAGAGAAAAACAAAAAGCTCAAGGCAAAGGTATAAACCATAGGAGCTATTTTGTTTTGGTGATCAAGACACTTAGAGGGTGTGATCACATTTAGGATTGATAGCCGTACTATTAAGAGGGGTGAAACTCGTATCGGAATGCGGTTATCAAAGTGCCACTAGATGCTCTAACTCATTGCATATGCATTTAGGATCTAGTGGAGTGCTAACACCCTTGAAAATGTTTGTGAAAATATGCTAACACTTGTGCACAAGGTGATACACTTGGTGGTGTTGGCACATTTACAAAGGAGGTGGTGTTTGCAGGGTTGAGATGGGTTCGTGCCCACAACATCAAGTTGTACCAAATCGATGTGAAGAGTGCATTTCTCAATGGGTACATCAATGAGCTTGTGTATGTTGAACAACCTCCCGGATTTGAAGATGAAAAGAAGCCCAACCATGTTTACAAGTTAAGAAAGGCTTTGTATGGATTGAAACAAGCACCTAGAGCTTGGTATGAGAGATTGAGAGATTTCCTACTCTCTAAGGGATTCAAGATGGGAAAGGTTGACACCACTCTTTTCACCAAGAAGCTTGGAAATGACTTGTTTGTGATGCAAATCTATGTTGATGATATCATCTTTGGGTCAACAAATCAAGATTTTTGTGAGGAGTTTGGCAAGATGATGGCAAGTGAGTTTGAGATGTCCATGATTGGAGAGCTTAGTTACTTCCTTGGTCTTCAAATCAAGCAAATGAAGAATGGCACATTTGTGACTCAAGGCAAGTATATCAAGGACACGCTCAAGAAGTTTGGAATGGATGATAGTAAAGCTATTAGTACACCAATGGGGTCAAGTGGAAGCTTGGATAATGATGCTAGTGGCAACATGGTGGATCAAAAGATGTATCGGTCTATGATTGGAAGTCTACTCTATGTGACCGCATCAAGGCCGGATGTGATGTTTAGTGTATGCATGTGTGCTAGATTTCAAGCTTCACCAAGAGAAAGTCATTTGAAAGCAACAAAGAGAGTATTGAGGTACTTGAAGCATACACAAAATGTTGGATTGTGGTATCCAAAAGGAGCAAGATTTGAGTTGATTGGATATTCGGACTCCGATTATGCGGGATGCAAAGTTGAGAGAAAGAGCACATCGGGCACATGTCAACTATTGGGAAGATCACTTGTGTCTTGGTCATCAAAGAAGCAAAATAGTGTAGCACTTTCAACCACTGAAGCGGAGTACATTTCGGCCGGTAGTTGTTGTGCTCAATTACTTTGGATGAAGGCTACCTTGAGTGACTTTGGAATCAAATTCAAGCTAGTGCCACTGCTATGTGACAATGAGAGTGCCGTAAAGCTCACTAACAACCCGGTTCAACATTCAAGAACAAAGCATATTGACGTCCGCCATCATTTCATAAGAGATCACCAACAAAAAGGAGACATTTGCATTGAGAGTGTGGGCACCGAAGATCAACTTGCCGATATCTTCACCAAGCCACTTGATGAGAAGAGGTTTTGCAGGCTAAGGAATGAATTGAACATACTTGACTTCTCCAATATGTGTTGATGCACCCCCAATTATATGACATGCCTCTCGTTCGAGCAATTCAAGGTAAAAGTTGATTGGCATGGCATACATCCTTGCTAAGGACATGATTAGTGCATCTAGACATATTTCACATTTGAAGAGGCTCATTCATGAAAATCAAATGAATTTGATGCTTGTATGGTACCACTATTGCTAGTATGCTTGAAATGATCTAGTGGTAGCATATGACATGTTTGTGGTCTTTGTAAACCTAGTGTTTGATCTATAAAATAAGCTATAAGTGTTTAACTCAACATGGTACAAGATAACCCTTATTTAGAGGTGTGAAGAAGCTTGTCCTTGGATCAAACCGAGTTAAATAACTTTTGCAAGTAATCTAGATCGAACCAAATTGGGAAAATGATCCTCATCTCACATGGTTTCACCCCAACCTATCTATAATTTGAGCTCACCTTTTGTGCTAATTGTTGACAAAGGGGGAGAGAAACAAAGATATGCGTGATAGGGGAGTATTTGACATAGGGGGAGAGATATGAGATATATGATAAAGGAAAGGGATCAATTAAGCTTTTTGAGTACACAAGTAGGGGGAGCAAGCTCATAAAATTGTATGTTGCATTTGGATGTGCATTTCATATATTTGCTTGCATGGCACAAGTTTCAAATTTCAATATCCATGCTTGTGTGGTGTATGCTAGTTATATGCTTGATTGATGAAATGAAAAACTAGCATGCATAGGTAATCTAGTGATTGTATTTCCAAGTGGTATTGAGCTAAATACTAGACTCATGATTCTTGATATGAAAACTAGACCCTTATTTATAATGTTGATCTCACGGGGTATTCTAGTTTTTGTATATGTCTAGTTACTAATGGTGCTAAGGATGGCATAATGGTGCACTCCGATTGGTATCACGCTTCAAAGGTCCATCTCTTATACCTTAGCATCATTTGGTAGAAATTGACTCCTATATTTCCTATCTAAGCACATGTGCAAGCTTCAATCCAAATTCTTAGCACATATGTAGGGGGAGCAATTGCTACCATTTAGAATTCATGAAACTTGTCCATATCCTTTTACACATGGTAAATATGCTTGGGCAAGCAACATGGATTCAATTGAATTTCAATTCATATCTTTGTGAAAGGGTTGTCAGCAATTACCAAAAAGGGGGAGATTGAAAGCTCTAGTTTGGTTTTGGTGAATTGATGAAACCCTAAGTGCTAACCTAGTTTATCAAGTGATCATGAGATAGGTAGCACACTCCAAGTGATGAAGAAAATGAAGATCATAGCATGATGATGATGATACCATGATGATGATCAAGTGCTTGGACTTGGAAAGAAGAAAGAGAAAAACAAAAAGCTCAAGGCAAAGGTATAAACCATAGGAGCTATTTTGTTTTGGTGATCAAGACACTTAGAGGGTGTGATCACATTTAGGATTGATATCCGTACTATTAAGAGGGGTGAAACTCGTATCGGAATGCGGTTATCAAAGTGCCACTAGATGCTCTAACTCATTGCATATGCATTTAGGATCTAGTGGAGTGCTAACACCCTTGAAAATGTTTGTGAAAATATGCTAACACTTGTGCACAAGGTGATACACTTGGTGGTGTTGGCACATTTACAAAGGAGGTGGTGTTTGCAGGGTTGAGATGGGTTCGTGCCCACAACATCAAGTTGTACCAAATGGATGTGAAGAGTGCATTTCTCAATGGGTACATCAATGAGCTTGTGTATGTTGAACAACCTCCCGGATTTGAAGATGAAAAGAAGCCCAACCATGTTTACAAGTTAAGAAAGGCTTTGTATGGATTGAAACAAGCACCTAGAGCTTGGTATGAGAGATTGAGAGATTTCCTACTCTCTAAGGGATTCAAGATGGGAAAGGTTGACACCACTCTTTTCACCAAGAAGCTTGGAAATGACTTGTTTGTGATGCAAATCTATGTTGATGATATCATCTTTGGGTCAACAAATCAAGATTTTTGTGAGGAGTTTGGCAAGATGATGGCAAGTGAGTTTGAGATGTCCATGATTGGAGAGCTTAGTTACTTCCTTGGTCTTCAAATCAAGCAAATGAAGAATGGCACATTTGTGAGTCAAGGCAAGTATATCAAGGACATGCTCAAGAAGTTTGGAATGGATGATAGTAAAGCTATTAGTACACCAATGGGGTCAAGTGGAAGCTTGGATAATGATGCTAGTGGCAACATGGTGGATCAAAAGATGTATCGGTCTATGATTGGAAGTCTACTCTATGTGACCGCATCAAGGCCGGATGTGATGTTTAGTGTATGCATGTGTGCTAGATTTCAAGCTTCACCAAGAGAAAGTCATTTGAAAGCAACAAAGAGAGTATTGAGGTACTTGAAGCATACACAAAATGTTGGATTGTGGTATCCAAAAGGAGCAAGATTTGAGTTGATTGGATATTCGGACTCCGATTATGCGGGATGCAAAGTTGAGAGAAAGAGCACATCGGGCACATGTCAACTATTGGGAACATCACTTGTGTCTTGGTGATCAAAGAAGCAAAATAGTGTAGCACTTTCAACCACCGAAGCGGAGTACATTTCGGCCGGTAGTTGTTGTGCTCAATTACTTTGGATGAAGGCTACCTTGAGTGACTTTGGAATCAAATTCAAGCTAGTGCCATTGCTATGTGACAATGAGAGTGCCGTAAAGCTCACTAACAACCCGGTTCAACATTCAAGAACAAAGCATATTGATGTCCGCCATCATTTCATAAGAGATCACCAACAAAAAGGAGACATTTGCATTGAGACTGTGGGCACCGAAGATCAACTTTCCAATATCTTCACCAAGCCACTTGATGAGAAGAGGTTTTGCAAGCTAAGGAATGAATTGAACATACTTGACTTCTCCAATATGTGTTGATGCACCCCCAATTATATGACATGCCTCTCCTTCGAGCAATTCAAGGTAAAAGTTGATTGGCATGGCATACATCCATGCTAAGGACATGATTAGTGCATCTAGACATATTTCACATTTGAAGAGGCTCATTCATGAAAATCAAATGAATTTGATGCTTGTATGGTACCACTATTGCTAGTATGCTTGAAATGATCTAGTGGTAGCATATGACATGTTTGTGGGCTTTGTAAACCTAGTGTTTGATCTATAAAATAAGCTATAAGTGTTTAACTCAACATGGTACAAAGATAACCCTTATTTAGAGGTGTGAAGAAGCTTGTCCTTGGATCAAACCGAGTTAAATAACTTTTGCAAGTAATCTAGATCGAACCAAATTGGGAAAATGATCCTCATCTCACATGGTTTCACCCCAACCTATCTATAATTTGAGCTCACCTTTTGTGCTAATTGTTGACAAAGGGGGAGAGAAACAAAGATATGCGTGATAGGGGAGTATTTGACATAGGGGGAGAGATATGAGATATATGATAAAGGAAAGGGATCAATTAAGCTTTTTGAGTACACAAGTAGGGGGAGCAAGCTCATAAAATTGTATGTTGCATTTGGATGTGCATTTCATATATTTGCTTGCATGGCACAAGTTTCAAATTTCAATATCCATGCTTGTGTGGTGTATGCTAGTTATATGCTTGATTGATGAAATGAAAAACTAGCATGCATAGGTAATCTAGTGATTGTATTTCCAAGTGGTATTGAGCTAAATACTAGACTCATGATTCTTGATATGAAAACTAGACCCTTATTTATAATGTTGATCTCACGGGGTATTCTAGTTTTTGTATATGTCTAGTTACTAATGGTGCTAAGGATGGCATAATGGTGCACTCTGATTGGTATCACGCTTCAAAGGTCCATCTCTTATACCTTAGCATCATTTGGTAGAAATTGACTCCTATATTTCCTATCTAAGCACATGTGCAAGCTTCAATCCAAATTCTTAGCACATATGTAGGGGGAGCAATTGCTACCATTTAGAATTCATGAAACTTGTCCATATCCTTTTACACATGGTAAATATGCTTGGACAAGCAACATGGATTCAATTGAATTTCAATTCATATCTTTGTGAAAGGGTTGTCAGCAATTACCAAAAAGGGGGAGATTGAAAGCTCTAGTTTGGTTTTGGTGAATTGATGAAACCATAAGTGCTAACCTAGTTTATCAAGTGATCATGAGATAGGTAGCACACTCCAAGTGATGAAGAAAATGAAGATCATAGCATGATGATGATGATACCATGATGATGATCAAGTGCTTGGACTTGGAAAGAAGAAAGAGAAAAACAAAAAGCTCAAGGCAAAGGTATAAACCATAGGAGCTATTTTGTTTTGGTGATCAAGACACTTAGAGAGTGTGATCACATTTAGGATTGATAGCCGTACTATTAAGAGGGGTGAAACTCGTATCGGAATGCGGTTATCAAAGTGCCACTAGATGCTCTAACTCATTGCATATGCATTTAGGATGTAGTGGAGTGCTAACACCCTTGAAAATGTTTGTGAAAATATGCTAACACTTGTGCACAAGGTGATACACTTGGTGGTGTTGGCACATTTACAAAGGAGGTGGTGTTTGCAGGGTTGAGATGGGTTCGTGCCCACAACATCAAGTTGTACCAAATGGACGTGAAGAGTGCATTTCTCAATGGGTACATCAATGAGCTTGTGTATGTTGAACAACCTCCTGGATTTGAAGATGAAAAGAAGCCCAACCATGTTTACAAGTTAAGAAAGGCTTTGTATGGATTGAAACAAGCACCTAGAGCTTGGTATGAGAGATTGAGAGATTTCCTACTCTCTAAGGGATTCAAGATGGGAAAGGTTGACACCACTCTTTTCACCAAGAAGCTTGGAAATGACTTGTTTGTGATGCAAATCTATGTTGATGATATCATCTTTGGGTCAACAAATCAAGATTTTTGTGAGGAGTTTGGCAAGATGATGGCAAGTGAGTTTGAGATGTCCATAATTGGAGAGCTTAGTTACTTCCTTGGTCTTCAAATCAAGCAAATGAAGAATGGCACATTTGTGAGTCAAGGCAAGTATATCAAGGACATGCTCAAGAAGTTTGGAATGGATGATAGTAAAGCTATTAGTACACCAATGGGGTCAAGTGGAAGCTTGGATAATGATGCTAGTGGCAACATGGTGGATCAAAAGATGTATCGGTCTATGATTGGAAGTCTACTCTATGTGACCGCATCAAGGCCGGATGTGATGTTTAGTGTATGCATGTGTGCTAGATTTCAAGCTTCACCAAGAGAAAATCATTTGAAAGCAACAAAGAGAGTATTGAGGTACTTGAAGCATACACAAAATGTTGGATTGTGGTATCCAAAAGGAGCAAGATTTGAGTTGATTGGATATTCGGACTCCGATTATGCGGGATGCAAAGTTGAGAGAAAGAGCACATCGGGCACATGTCAACTATTGGGAACATCACTTGTGTCTTGGTGATCAAAGAAGCAAAATAGTGTAGCACTTTCAACCACCGAAGCGGAGTACATTTCGGCCGGTAGTTGTTGTGCTCAATTACTTTGGATGAAGGCTACCTTGAGTGACTTTGGAATCAAATTCAAGCTAGTGCCATTGCTATGTGACAATGAGAGTGCCGTAAAGCTCACTAACAACCCGGTTCAACATTCAAGAACAAAGCATATTGATGTCCGCCATCATTTCATAAGAGATCACCAACAAAAAGGAGACATTTGCATTGAGACTGTGGGCACCGAAGATCAACTTTCCAATATCTTCACCAAGCCACTTGATGAGAAGAGGTTTTGCAAGCTAAGGAATGAATTGAACATACTTGACTTCTCCAATATGTGTTGATGCACCCCCAATTATATGACATGCCTCTCCTTCGAGCAATTCAAGGTAAAAGTTGATTGGCATGGCATACATCCATGCTAAGGACATGATTAGTGCATCTAGACATATTTCACATTTGAAGAGGCTCATTCATGAAAATCAAATGAATTTGATGCTTGTATGGTACCACTATTGCTAGTATGCTTGAAATGATCTAGTGGTAGCATATGACATGTTTGTGGGCTTTGTAAACCTAGTGTTTGATCTATAAAATAAGCTATAAGTGTTTAACTCAACATGGTACAAGATAACCCTTATTTAGAGGTGTGAAGAAGCTTGTCCTTGGATCAAACCGAGTTAAATAACTTTTGCAAGTAATCTAGATCGAACCAAATTGGGAAAATGATCCTCATCTCACATGGTTTCACCCCAACCTATCTATAATTTGAGCTCACCTTTTGTGCTAATTGTTGACAAAGGGAAGAGAAACAAAGATATGCGTGATAGGGGAGTATTTGACATAGGGGAGAGATATGAGATATATGATAAAGGAAAGGGATCAATTAAGCTTTTGAGTACACAAGTAGGGGGAGCAAGCTCATAAAATTGTATGTTGCATTTGGATGTGCATTTCATATATTTGCTTGCATGACACAAGTTTCAAATTTCAATATCCATGCTTGTGTGGTGTATGCTAGTTATATGCTTGATTGATGAAATGAAAAACTAGCATGCATAGGTAATCTAGTGATTGTATTTCCAAGTGGTATTGAGCTAAATACTAGACTCATGATTCTTGATATAAAAACTAGACCCTTATTTATAATGTTGATCTCACGGGGTATTCTAGTTTTTATATATGTCTAGTTACTAATGGTGCTAAGGATGGCATAATGGTGCACTCCGATTGGTATCACGCTTCAAAGGTCCATCTCTTATACCTTAGCATCATTTGGTAGAAATTGACTCCTATATTTCCTATCTAAGCACATGTGCAAGCTTCAATCCAAATTCTTAGCACATATGTAGGGGGAGCAATTGCTACCATTTAGAATTCATGAAACTTGTCCATATCCTTTTACACATGGTAAATATGCTTGGGCAAGCAACATGGATTCAATTGAATTTCAATTCATATCTTTGTGAAAGGGTTGTCAGCAATTACCAAAAAGGGGGAGATTGAAAGCTCTAGTTTGGTTTTGGTGAATTGATGAAACCCTAAGTGCTAACCTAGTTTATCAAGTGATCATGAGATAGGTAGCACACTCCAAGTGATGAAGAAAATGAAGATCATAGCATGATGATGATGATACCATGATGATGATCAAGTGCTTGGACTTGGAAAGAAGAAAGAGAAAAACAAAAAGCTCAAGGCAAAGGTATAAACCATAGGAGCTATTTTGTTTTGGTGATCAAGACACTTAGAGAGTGTGATCACATTTAGGATTGATAGCCGTACTATTAAGAGGGGTGAAACTCGTATCGGAATGCGGTTATCAAAGTGCCACTAGATGCTCTAACTCATTGCATATGCATTTAGGATCTAGTGGAGTGCTAACACCCTTGAAAATGTTTGTGAAAATATGCTAACACTTGTGCACAAGGTGATACACTTGGTGGTGTTGGCATGGCATACATCCTTGCTAAGGACATAATTAGTGCATCTAGACATATTTCACATTTGAATAGGCTCATTTATGAAAATCAAATGAATTTGATGCTTGTATGGTACCACTATTGCTAGTATGCTTGAAATGATCTAGTGGTAGCATATGACATGTTTGTGGGCTTTGTAAACCTAGTGTTTGATCTATAAAATAAGCTATAAGTGTTTAACTCAACGTGGTACAAGATAACTCTTATTTAGAGGTGTGAAGGAGCTTGTCCTTGGACCAAACCGAGTTAAATAACTTTTGCATGTAATCTAGATCGAACCAAATTGGGAAAATGATCCTCATCTCAGATGGTTTCACCCCAACCTATCTATAATTTGAGCTCACCTTTTGTGCTAATTGTTGACAAAGGGGGAGAGAAACAAAGATATGCGTGATAGGGGAGTATTTGACATAGGGGGAGAGATATGGGATATATGATAAAGGAAAGGTATCAATTAAACTTTTTGAGTACACAAGTAGGGGGACCAAGCTCATAAACTTGTATGTTGCATTTGGAGTACACAAGTCGGCGCTTTCGGGAAAATGGAATGCCTATTTTTCTATTGTGCCGGATGCAAATTCTTGTGGTTGGCACATTGGAGCAAGGGTGAAGAAGTTACAAGTAAAAATGAGTTGATCACGAAGACGCTGGCGTCGGTCTACTGACCGAACGCTGGGTCTGAAAGCACCGGACCCTGGCAGCGTGTGTCCGGTCAAACTGACGGGTCTATGCAGTACCGAGGGTATTGCAACGGACGCTGATCAGTGTCCGGTCAAGGTGGACCGGATGCGTTCGGTCGAAGAAATACGCCTCGGGGAGCTTACTGGAAACGACCGGACGCTGGGGCTTCAGCGTCCGGTCAGTTTTACCGGAGCGTCCGGTCAACTACGTAGCCGTTGAAATCGGGCGATCAGCATTTGAAGCCAATGACTCGTGGCGCTAATCGCACGACCAGACACTGAGGTCCAGCGTCCGATCAATATGACCGGAGCGTCCGGTCTGCCCGTGTTTAGCCCAGTGAAGGGGTACAACGGCTCTATTTCTTTGGGGCTCTATTTATAGCCCCGTGGCCGGCTCAAGCTCTCTCTCTTGCACATTTTCATTGACATAGCAACCTTGTGAGCTTAGCCAAAGTCCTCCCACTCATCTCCATCATTGATCCATCATCATTGTGAGATTGGGAGAGAATCCAAGTGCGTTGCTTGAGTGATTGCATCTAGAGGCACTTGGTATTCGTGTTGCGCTGCGGATTTCGCTTGTTTCTCTTGGTGGTTGCCACCACCTAGACGATTGGAGCAGCGGTGCAGGATTGGCACGAGTTGGTGATTGTTCGTGGCCATCTTCGGTGATTGTAAGGGGAGTTGTACCTTCCAGGCAAAGTGCCAAAAGGTAACTCTAGTAAATTGCTCGTGTCATTGAGTTACCTCACTTGTGCGTCGGTTCTTGCGGTGTCCTATCGTGTGTACGAGGTTTGTGAAACACCTCTTAGCCGCCGAACCACCAAGTGTTGGTCGACACAACGGGGACGTAGCGTGTTGGCAAGCACGTGAACCTCGAGAGAAAATCGATTGTCTCTTGTCCTTGGCATTCTCCCTGTGATTGGCTATATATTCATCTTGTGATTGGTTCATCCCCTACACGTCGGTATAATCACGCTACTCACTTATTTACATTCTTGCAAACTAGTTGATACAAGCTCTTTAGTGTAATTAGAATTGAGAGCTTGCTTTATTATTTACATTCATCTAGTTGAGCTCTTTAGAGTAGCAAGATTGAGAGCTCTTAGTGGGTAATTACATAGCAAGTTTGTGTGCCTAAGTAATCATTGCAACTAGAGTTGTTGGATAGGTGGCTTGCAACCCTTGTAGAGCTAGAGCAAGTTTGCATTACGCTATTTGTCATACTAATCAAATTGCTCTAGTTGATTTGTAGATTCTTAAATAGGCTATTCACCCCCCTCTAGCCATATTAGGACCTTTCAGGTGGTCCCATTCCACCTTCTACTCATGGATGAACCAGGATTTCTCCCAACTATGAGCAATGAGGGACTGAAAAGAAGACCAGTGTCAAAAATACAAAAGTACATGAAGACAGAAGAAAGCGAGAGGGAAGATCAAGTGGATACCCGGCTAGTGGGGACGATGATGTCATGCATGATGCCCCTAGCCTGGTTTAGGACATCCATCGTGGTCGAGATCCCTTTGTCGAGACTCTCCGCTCTATGCTCTCGGTAGCATCATCGAGTGAGAAGAGAATCGACGTTGGGTCTTGAGGATCCATCCACTGGAGCAGCAGCTCACCCCATGTAGGCGAGTGGCTGCCCCCCGACATCAGTGCCGAGGGTGACCCCCCACTGGTCCTCTACACCACTGCCATGATGCTTGGGGACCCTCTATCTGGCCCGCCTCGGGCGCGGTCACCTGGACCGCCGGTGGCATGGATCACGCCGCTCCCTCGGACACCACCGTGGCTACGTCTGGCTTGTCATGGTCGTGTCCACCTCCGCTTGCAACACTAGGACCTCGGCTTGCAGTGTTGCGCCCACTACAGAGGGCGCCACAAGCACGAGCGGTAGCTCCATCCGCTCCGACGTAGGCGGCGGAGTCACCTCCGCCATTGTTTGCTCGTCGACCCCCAAGGGCGCTCCATCAGCCCCGACATCTGCTTGACCCACCAAGGGCATGGGCGCCACCGTAGGCGATGCCTGACCGGCCAACGAGGCCGCAACATCGGCTCCGCTCCTGCTTGAAATAGGAGCAACGTTGGGCGACGGCACCCGTCCTGCCTAAAGAACAACGCTCTTCTTGGGCGCCAGCGCCAAGGAACGGCCCCATCTCAAGACTCTGCAAGAGTTAAAAGGCATAAGGTCACACTAAAAAACAAAAAAACAAAAACAGAGGAATCGGTGACTTACGCTGGCGCTGTTGGACGGTAGGGAAGTTTTGGGGACGAACCCCTAGATTCTTGCTCCAATTCGTTTGGGCAGGACCGTTTTGAGCCTGCCCCCTGCTCCTAGGCAGAGTGGCTCGTCTCCCTTGCCTCCGAGGGCGTGGCGGCGGAGCCACCCCTCTCTGTCAACACCTCGAGTGCGGCGGTAGATCTGTCTGCCCCTATCAACTCATGGGGCGCGATAGTGGAGCCGCCGCCCTCCACCGGCATCCCGGGCGCAGTGGCGGATCTGTCTGTAACACCCTAGGTGTTTGGCTTCCACTAAATTGCATTTCATTTCTTAAACATATGCATCATCCATGTCACCATGCCATGCTTACTGAAACATACATATGCAACACTCGCAAATTCTGTTGTTTCATACTTGATTTCTTATGAATGGTAGTAGTGCAACATGTGAAACATTGCATTGCAACATTGAGTGAATTGCTTGTTTTGTTGTTTCATCACATGTGCTCATTTGAAATGGTATAACAATTGTGTAAGGTGGTTGATCATGGTCTAATACACCTTAACTACACTTAGGGAAATTGTTGGAACATTGTTCATGTAGATCAAAATGACAAAAATGCCCCCAAATGGAGGTTTGACTTGAATGGCACTGTTTGACTGATTCAAAAGACCAACTTAGAGACTTTACATGGCTATGCACTCTTTACCAAAGTTGTAGCTAATTTATCAAGGAACAAAAGTTGTTTTATGATCAACTCATGAAAATGTGTGGAACAGCCTCAAACATGGCCCACAAGTCATATTTCCATGCTGAATTCACACTTAGAATTCTTCTAAGTCTTTTTGGCGATTTTCAGTTTCGAGTATCACTGTTTGGAGGCTTGTATTTCCCAATCCATACCGAATTAGTCCAAGCTCCAATTAACAAAGTTGTTGTACTCACTTGGATCTTCAATTTTGTTAACTACACCATGAACCAGATCACCACCGTTTGGGAGTTATAGATCATCAAAAGTATGCTGTCAGTCATGTCATCGGGAGTCGATTCGGCCGTTTCAGAAATCGGACAGAACTCGCCGTGGCCGACCGGCTTAGGAGCTACTCGCCGCATGGCGCACAGGCTCTGCCAAAGGCTCCACATCACGCGTCCGAGCTCCAGAAGAAGGCCAACTCCTCACCACTCTCTCTACGTCTCGCCATTTCCCTCACTGCCGTTCCCTTCCTCCACGAGCACGGTGACCGGGACACCATGACGCCACCGAGCCAAATCCACCAACACCGAGCGCCATTGACCGATTCATCCAAGCCACAGCCCCGCCGGGAACTTCTCTACGTCTGCGACCCCACCACCATTCCATTTTCACCTCAGGTAGACCTCCCCGTGAGCGCGGCTCCATCGGGTCGCCATGACTTCCGTCGGTCGAGCTCGCACATGGCCGTGCTACTCGAGCCCCTTATCGTCCCTTCTCTTCCTTACGCTAGGTGCTGCGTGTGACGCTGAAGCTCGTAGAGTGAGCCACTAGGGCCGTGACGCCGTAGCCTTGCCGGAGCCGGCCATGCCGTGGCCGCGCGCCGCCGTGGCCGTCGCCACCCCCTCTAGCTGCGGTGATAGCCAAAACTGATGGCACCGCTAGATGCGCTTTGATGCGGCGAGCACCGTTGCACCACTGACCTCGCCGGAGAAGCCACCAGCGACGAGCTACGCCGCCGTCTCCTTCTCCTCCCCTGCCTGTCTCTCTGTTGCGTGGGTCCCGCGCGTCAGTCGTCGCGGCAGAGGCGGGAGCCTGGCTGGGCCGTGCTGTTTCTGGGCCGCGCCTACGCCTACTTCATGGGCCGCCGTTTCTTCGGGCCGGCCCACCAGTAGTTGAATAGGTTTTCTTATTTTGTTTTGTTTTATTATTTCACAGATTTGTGTACATATTCAAAAATATGTAGCTCTTAGATGGTAGATCCAAATGATGTGGTTCTAATTTTGTTGAGTTCATGATAATATCTAGTTTCTATTAAAAATATAATCCATGCCATGTTCTGTTATAAAAATAGGAGTTTCTATTTATCTCTTTTAATCAGGTAAGAAATAGGGGTAATTATATCTTTTTCTAGGTAGCTCCAAATGGCATGAAATTTTTATGGTGTACTGCTCATGTCATGAATAGCTTGTAGTTAAATTTTCATAAATTTTGGACACTGAATGTAGGAGATAGAAAATTATCTTGTTTGCATGAGTGGATCTTGAGTGAATTTTCATAATTTTTCTATAGATCCAGTTAGGGTAAAAATTGGTGAGTGCTATTCTTATGCTAGAATGATACTAGGAAAAATAAGAAATCTGTTGGTTGACACTTTTCAATAGGGTTTCCTAATTATGCTAAAAATAGACATGCCACCTGTTATTTTGGGTACAGCAAGTTCTGCTTGCCCAATAGCTTTAAAATTTTTATGGTAGTCTATGTGAAGCATGAGATAGCTACTGTAATTTTTGTAGATTCTTATGAATAGATTTACTATATATTGCTTTAATCACCTAATTAACTAAATAAATTTGAAAAGGATATTAAATAATTTATTTAGAAGTTAGCACTATACTTTCTAGTGTTCCTCTGGTATGTGCAACAAGTTGGTAAACTTGGTTTGGTCAGATTAGGCTTTTGCATCATCATTAAATAATTAAGTTAGTAGCCCTATCATTTCTGGACAGATTCTAGATTTACTGGAATTCGATTTGGTTAACGAAAGAATCATGCTGTGATATTTACAATTGTTTTGTACAGAATTTCATAAGCTTTCCAGAATGTCCTCATGCAAGTCATTTGGATTTGTAGAACTCTTGTTGTGATTGAATTGAGGGACTACTTGTGTGCATATGAAACTTTAAATGTTGATTTATGTATGCCTTTACTATTTCTAAGTTTGTGGTAATGTTCCTAGATGTTAGGCCTTTAACTGAAGATGAGCATCTTTATCTTAGGTTATGCAAGTTAGGTAAGTTGATCTTGTTCTTTAAGTTAACTTAGATACATGCTTAAAGTGATTTGAATAGAGCTATTTTACTCGGTAAACGAGTGTCCAGTGATGTTTTCGTTAAACATTTACTGTGATTCATTCATCATGAGCATCATGTCATTTCTTATGCATCCATGATATTTATCTCATGCATCGGCATGCAATAGGTGTACCGGAGGGAGTAACACTGCTGGAATTCGAGGAACCGAGCGAGCAGCAGCAGCCGACACCGGAGGTTCAGGAGGTGCAGCCTTTAGAAGAAGTGCCAGGCGAGGTCGCCGTTGAGTGCCCGGATCACCGTCCGTGCAACTTTGTGAAAGGCAAGCCCCAGAGCATATTAAGCCTCCTAATTTCCGAAATGCAGTTACAGTATTATTGTTACATATATTGTTGCATTAAGTTTAGGTGTTGGATGCAAACACTTGCTGCATTGATTATCCAATCCTTGTCCAGATATTGATACCCTGAATCCTATGTAGCTCAGGCTCATGTAGTGCTTAGCCCTGCTTAAACACTGTAGAAGTCAGGTGATTTCCTGTCACCTGCGAGATATAGGAAGATACATATGGCACGGTTGGCTATATTTGCTATCGTGGAAAAGAACCAGTCTTAATTTGAAATGAAGACCGGACGGAGGCTTACCGGTTTGCAGTGACTCCGTCTGTGTCGATTAAGGACTGAATCTTGGAGCCTTTCCTGTTCATGTTGAACGCATGCCTCTCTCTTAGTTGGCTGTGTCCGAAGACCGACCACGAAGCCGAGTAGCTCACCTCAGGCCGAAAGTCGATAAGTATAAAGTGCGCCTCAGAAGGGAGCCGTAGGCGTGAGTCCAAGGGCAGGTGATTTAAAAGTCCTGATCATCCTGGCAGAAGGGTAATCCCTGAGAGTGCTGGAGCTGATCGAACCTGCGAATTTGGTTCCTGAGTTGTTCCAAAGGTGACCCACGGCTACCCTTGCTAAGTATGCCAGGGTGAGAGTTAGGAATACCCCCTCAGCTGAGTTGTAATTTGATTCGAGTCGCCGTCTCTCCCAGTTAGTGAGAACTTGACGGGCTTATCTCCAATGTAGACGCACTAAATAACATAATGGTTCAGAAAGGATGATAAGATGATGACAGCCTTATTATACCTGCTATGGTTAATATTGTTTGCTCCTAATAAGTGAGTGCTCTAGTACAGGTGCTAACCTAGTGGACAGGTAAATGATGATAAGCTTGATGCTAAGTTTAAATTGGTCACTATATTCATAAGCTCTTTTATGCAACTGTGTCAAGCTAGCCCACCTCATAAGCCTTGCATGATCCTTGGTGTCTTTTATTTCTGGTTTTGTCGGGTAAGTCTAGCTGAGTACCTTCTCGTACTCAGGGTTTATCTCCCACCTGTTGTAGATGACCAGTTCTACTTTGGTTGCTGCAAGTATTGCCTTCTCCTGGCTGGGGATGAAGACTAGACCGTTGGGCGCGGTCTCTCCTAGTTCTTGTACCTGAAGATGCTTTTGTGGGACATGACTAAGATCTGGCAATGTATTTGAAACTATGAAGTTATATACTAAACTATGTTGCTTGCTCAGATTTGAACTTGGTTTGTAATATTTTATTTGAACTCTGATGGATGTAATCCGAATGCTACTTATGAAATGTTGTAACGGATGATGTGTTGTGTTGAATCACTACAGTCTTGGTTGTATGTCGAGAGTTGGTTGAAATCCTTCGTGATTTCCGGACTACCGGGATTATGGGAGCTTAAGTACAGGAATTTGATCGCTTCAGTGATTGTTTTTGTACTTACGTTCTTATGATTTGGTCGGTTCTGTTACACCATCCGCTCCCACCGGTCCTGAGGACGGGCCAAAGATATGGCCCGCCTCCGCCGGCCTCACGGACTCACTTCCCCCTGCATGGAACGGGAAGGGTCCCTACATGGACGAGTGGGTACCTATCAGTGTATCCTCGCCCTCCAGGACATCCCACTCCACATCGACAACTACCTCATCGTCATCGTCTTTGTCATCTTCGCTGTTTGCCTCCTCTCCTCGCTCCCGTGCCTGCTATTTCTTCTTTCACTCGGACTCCTTCGTCTTCCTCTACCACTCAGCCATGGCGTGGTTGCCCAACGCCATGAACTTGTCCTTCGGCAGCGGAGCCGGGCAATCCATAAAGACAAGTTTCTTCGGCTGGTCCCGCTATCCTAATATCAGCACCAAGGGGTCAGGAATTCAAGTAAAAAGGAGGCACGGGGAAAGAGAACTTACGAAGTCGATGAACTCCGGTTCTGACCACATTAGGGGATGCCCCGGCACTGGATACACGAAATCAAGGACGACGTCGGCATTGTCCTTCGAAGGCTCCATCGCCTCCTTGATGCATTGTGCCACTTTGGAGGGGGGAGCGCTTTGTCGACAAGCACCGTCCCATTGAGCGACTCTCTAGGCGCCATCTAGTGCAGGGGAAGCGCGCGCGCCATCAGTGGCGCCACCCTCCTCATGTGGTAGGCGCCGATGATCCCCGACCCGTTCACGCCCCTCTCCTTCAGAATTAGGAGGGCGGCAAGATGGTCCTTGATCTTCTTCTTACCTTTGTCCGAAACACCCCACTTCCATGACTCCATGACCTCTTCGATGATGCACCCGGAGAACGCTGGCAAGGGGGCGGCAACGTCGTCCTTGACGTAATACCAATGCGAATGCCACCCCTTGTTGGAGGTCAATAGACGCATCGATGGGTATTCGTTCACCCGATTATTGCGGAGATGAATGTCGGCACAACCCACCGACACGCTCAGCTCTTGCTTCCTGACCCGCTTCTTCAAAAGGTTGACGGTGAAGAGATACCACCATAGGTCATAGTGCGGACTAATCCCCAAGAACCCCTCACACAGGGCAATGAACGCCGCAATGTGTTGGACCCCATTGGGAGTAAGGTGCTGCAACTCCACCTTATAGTAATCTAGCAGCCCCCGAAGGAACTTGTGGGTGGGGATGGCGAATCCCCGCTCATGAAAGAGAGCAAAGGACACCATGTAGCCTTCGGGCGGCGATGGCTCGTCCTCATTACTGGGCAGCCGCCACTCCTCGGCGACGGTCAGCGGGCAAAGGACGCCACATCGAACAAGGCCCTCTAGGCACGGAGGGGTGATGTCGGATCTGCACCACGGCTCCATTGAATGATTGGGAGGGGGGTGAATGCAAGCTTGGCAGCAGAAGTTGTAGATGCAAAGGCGAGATGGCAAAGTACGGAACCCTAGGGGCGAACCCCTTGGTTTTATAGGGGCGACGGATGCGAGAAGAGCAATTGCCCACCTAGGTCTCCGAGCCTGCCACGATACACCACCATGTCACATCGTGGGATATGCGCCCATGATCCCTATCCTTTCCCACCAAAATCACGCCGGACATTTCGCCTTCCCGAGCAATCCAGGACTCTTTTCCCACAGAGGGGATATGGGTCAAAAAAGCATTTCTCCGGCCCGCCTGGGCCCAGGAGTTTGAGGGCTGGCCCAATAGTCTCAATGGACAGCTGTCCCAATGAGGGATGGGCCCACGAGCGGCCAGAACTCAGGCGCACGAGCCTCGATCCGCAATCGAGTCCCAACCGAGCTGACCCTGCATGAATCCCCATGAACAGGATACTAGGGTTTCCTTTAAGCAATCCAGTTGTCAAAACACCAAATCTCATAGCCATACCCGCGAAGGGTCCGAAATACCCCCCCGAGCAATTCTATCCGAATCACCCGAGGGCTACACCCTATAGGTGCGCTCGCACGCACCCTCTGGTGAATCAAAAATACCCCCCAGGCGATTCTATCTGAATCACCCGGGGGCTTGGGGGCTACACCCTACGGGTGCACTCGCGTGCATCCTCTGGTGAATCAAAATACCCCCGGGCGATTCTATTTGAATCACCCGGGGGCTTTGGGTCTACTGTCAGGGACCTAATACCAGGGTACCCAATGAGGTGGAGCTAATAACCATTGAACATTGACGCTTCAGGTCAGACAAGAACGCTACTACACTTCTTGCCTAAATGATAGAAGATTGGCTCTGCCTCGCCCGATCCCCGAGGGCTAGACTCCGCCTCGCCCGATGGCTAAGGGCTGGCTCCACCACGCCTAACGTCTAAGGGTAGGCTCCGCATCGCCTAATGGCTAAGGGCTGGCTCTGCCTCGCCCGATGGCTGAGGACAGGCTCCGCCTCGCCCGACGTCTGAGGGCTGGCTCCCCCTCAGCCTAATGGCTGAGGGCTGGCTCCACCTCGCCCGATGGCTGAGGGCTATGAAAGCTCTAGTTTGGTTTTGGTGAATTGATCAAACCCTAAGTAACCTAGTTTATCAAGTGATCATGAGATAGGTAGCACATCCCAAGTTGTGAAGCAAATGAAGATCATGACATGATAATGGTGATGCCATGGTGATGATCAAGTGCTTGGACATGAAAAGGAGAAAGAGAAAAACAAAAAGCTCAAGGCAAAGGTATAAATGATAGGAGCCATTTTGTTTTTGTGATCGAGACACTTAGTGAGTGTGATCACATTTAGGATCGATAGCCGTACTATTAAGAGGGGTGAAACTCGTATCGGAATGCGGTTATCAAAGTGTCATTAGATGCTCTAACTCATTGCATATGCATTTATGATCTAGTGGAGTGCTAACACCCTTGAAAATGTTTGTGAAAATATGCTAACACATGTGCACAAGGTGATATACTTGGTGGTTGGCACATTTGAGCAAGGGTAAGAAACTTCACCGGTGGAGTGTCCACCCGTAGAGTGCGGATAGTCCGATGGTGCCACCGGCGCCCTAGACAGAAAAGACGGAGGTCACTGTAAGTGACCGGACGCTGGTCTTGGTAGGACTGGCGCGTCTGGTCAGGTGGAGCATGAAGACGCTGGAGTTGGTTTCTGACCGGACGCTGGGTCACTTAGTGACCGGATGCTGGAGGGGTGCGTCCAGTCCTGCTGATGTGGCAGCGCACAGAAGGGTCACCATGTGACCGGACGCTGGGTGACTCCGGTAGAGCATGACTGGATGCGTCCGGTCGTGAAAAGTCGTCTCTGGATGCTTACTGGAAACGACTGGACGCTGGGGCTCAGCGTCCGGTCACTTTGAGCTGCTGCGTCCGGTCATCACTTGACCGTTGAGATCAGGCGATCGACATTTGAAGAGAGGGGACATGTGGCACGCATCGTGTGACTGGACGCTGAGGTCCAGCGTCCGGTCAATATGACCAGAGCATCTGGTCACCCCGTCTTGTGCCCAGTGAAGGGGTACAACAACTCTATTTCATGGGGGCTTCTATTTAAGACCCATGGCTGGCTCAAGCTCTCTCTCTTGGCCATTTGCATTGACATAGCAACCTTGTGAGCTTAGCCAAAGCCCTCCCACTCATCTCCATCATTGATTCATCATCTTTGTGAGATTGGTAGAGAATCCAAGTGCATTGCTTGAGTGTTTGCATCTAGAGGCACTTGGTGTTCGTGTTTCGCTGTGAGATTCACTTGTTACTCTTGGTGGTTGCCGCCACCTAGATGGCTTGGAGCAGCGAGGATGGTCGAGCGGAGGTTGGTGATTGTCTCCGGCTCCGATCGTGGTGATTGTGAGGGGTTCTTGACCTTTCCCCGGCGGAGAGCCAAAAGGTACTCTAGTGTATTGCTCGTGGCTTGTGTGATCCTCATCTTGTGTTGGTTGTGTGGCACCCTATTGAGGGTTTGGTGTGTGATGCCAATTAGCGCGTGAACCTCCAAGTGAGTGAATCGCCACAACGAGGAGTAGCTTACTGGCAAGCAAGTGAACCTCGGTAAAAAATCATTATGTTCATCATTTGATTCCGAGGTGATTGGTCTTCACTGATATTGATTCTTATGATTGATTGGTTCACTCCTCGACACGGCGGTATAATTATCTTGCTCTCTCTCTTTACTTTATTGCAAACTAGTTATCAAGCTCTTTAGTGTAGCTAGTTGTGAGAGCTTGTTAGTTTGGTTAGTGTGGCTCTTTAGTTAGTCTTTGAGAGCATACTAACTTAGTGTAGTGCCATAGCTATTGTGTGGTTAGAGACAATAGAAACTAAAATTGTGGTAGGTGGCTTGCATTTTTAGTAGGCTAGTGCAACACTTGCTTCGCCTCATAATTGTCTTACCGGTTTGTTAAGTGTTGTTGTAGAAATTTTTGTTAGGCTATTCACCCCCTCTAGCCATTAGGACCTCTCAAGTGGTATCGGAGCCGAGGTCACCGTGATTTGAGGCTTAACAACCTTTGGTGTAAAAATGGCTCAAATCAACAACACCAAGAAGCCACCCCAATTTGATGGCATAAATTATCCGTATTGGAAATCAAAGATGACCACACATATTAAGTCAATCAATAGAAAAGTGTGGAAGGTGGTAGAAACTAAAATTGATATTGGTGATCTGGAGAATCCCACCGCGGCCGAAGAAGTGCTTCTCGAAAATAATGACATTGCTCTAAGTGCGATTCATGATGCAATTGATGAAAGAACATTTGAGCAAAATCAAGAATATTGAGATGGCTCATGAGGCTTGGAAGAAGTTGGAAGAATCTTTTGAGGGCACTCAAGCCGTGAAGGGTGCAAAGGCATACATTCTCAAAGAGAAGTTTGCAAGCTTCAAGATGAAGGAGGATGAGAGTATACCAGAGATGTTCCATAGGCTTCAAGTGCTTGTCAATGATCTCAAAGCACTTGGAGAAGAGGTGAAAGACAAGGACTTCTCCCACAAGTTCTTGAGATGCTTACCTTCAAGATTTGGCACATTGGTCACTATTCTAGTGAGGAGTGGTTTGGACACCATGACACCAAACCAAGTATTAGGAGATATAATGACCGATGATACATATAGAGATGATGATGAGAAGGAAGAAAAGAAGGAGAAGAAAGATGAGAAGAAGAAGAGTGTGGCATTCAAGGCCACATCATCCAAGGGTAGGACAAAGCAAGAAACATCAAGTGAAGATGATGGTTCATGGGATGATGATGATGATGCGAAGATGGCTCTCTTTGTCAAGAAATTTGGCAAATTCATGATGAAAAAAGGGTACCATGCTAGAAGAAAGAAATCTTCATCTAAGAACAAGGAAGAGTTAAGAAGGTGCTTCAAATGTGGAATCAAAAATCATCTTGTTACTCAATGTCCATACAATAGCGACAATGATGATGACAACAAGAAGAACAAGAAGAAGGACAAGAAGGAAAAGAAAGAGAAGAAGGACAAGATGACCTTCAAGAAGGAGAAGGGTGGTTCATATGTGGTCACTTGGGATAGTGATGCTTCCTCAAGTGATGATGATGATAGTGATGATGACAAGACCACCAAGAAGAAGGCACTTGCAAGCATTGCTATCAATGAGAAACCTTCTCTTTTTGACACTCCATCATGCTTCATGGCTAAGGCCACTAAGGTACAAATGTGTGATGATGGAAGTGATGATGAACATGATAATGAAAATGATAGTGATAGTGATGATGATGAACCTACTAAAGATGAATTATATGACATGCTAGAAGATGCTAAAGAACACTTTGACATTAAGAGAAGGGAATGCAAGAGCTTGAATAAGGAGGTAAAAGCCCTTAAGCAAGCCCTTGATGAGCTCAAAGCAACTCATGAGAGGCTAGAGGAAGCCCATGAGAAGCTTGGCAAGACTCACAAAAAGCTAGAAAAGGCTCATTCCTCTTTGCTTCATGAGCAAAATAAAAAGAAGCATGTTGAAACTTGCAATGTAGGCTTAACTTGTGATATAATTGAAGAATCATTATCTATGCCTATCATTGTTGCTCCCGCTAACCCTTCTTGTAGTACTTCTACTTCCACCTCATCTAGTAGTGATGGTTTCACTTGTGATGCCTCACTAATGATTGAGAATGAGAACCTCAAGAAGGAGGTCAATAAGCTCACTCACACCTTGGCTAAGGCCTATGGTGGTGAGGACCGCTTGCTTATGTGCTTGGGTAGCCAAAGAGCTTCACTCTACAAGGAGGGATTGGGCTATACCCCCAAGAAAGGCAAGTCGGCCTTTGCTCCTCACAAGACTAATTTTGTGAAGAACAATGGTCGGTTTTGCACTAGTTGCAAGCAAGCTGGTCATGTAGAGCATGAATGCAAGAACAAAAGCAAAAATGCTAAAGTATCCTCCATTAAGCTTGATTCTTTCTATGTGCTTACCAAGGGTACAAATGGTGTGAAGGCTAAGTTCATTGGTAAACCATGGATGGGCTCAAAGAAGAAAGCCATTTGGGTACCAAAGAGCTTAGTGACTAACCTTTAAGGACCCAAGCAAGTTTAGGTACCTAAAAAGAATTGATGTTCTTTTGTAGGTCAATTACAAAGCCGGAGGAAGGCATTGGGTTCTTGATAGTGGGTGCACTCAACACATGACCGGTGATGTAAGAATGTTCAACTCAATCAACACCAATGGCAATGATGGTTATGATAATATCACATTTGGTGACAATGGCAAAGGTAAGGTCAAAGGGCTTGGTAAGATTGCAATATCCAATGACATGAGCATTTCCAATGTGTTGCTAGTAGAGAGCTTGAACTTCAATTTGTTATCCGTGGCTCAATTGTGTGATCTTGGATTCAAATGCATATTTGGGGTAGATGATGTAGAGATCATAAGTGTAGATGGCTCTAACTTGATCTTCAAAGGCTTTAGATATGAGAATCTATACTTGGTTGATTTCAATGCTAGTGAAGCTAAATTTTCAACATGCTTATTCACTAAGTCTAGCATGGGTTGGTTATGGCATAGAAGGCTTGGTTATGTTGGAATGAAATAATTGAACAGATTGGTTGAGCATGACTTGGTTAGAGGCTTGAAAGATATTGTGTTTGAGAAGGATAAGCTTTGTAGCTCTTGTCAAGCTGGAAAAAAAGTTGGAAACACCCATCCTAAGAAAAGCATGATGAGCACTAGTAAAGCATTTGAGTTATTGCACATGGACTTGTTTGGGCCAACACAATACACTAGCATTGGTGGCAACAAATATGGCTTTGTGATAGTAGATGATTATACTAGATACACATGGGTATTCTTTCTAGTGGACAAAAGTGATGTGTTTGCAACATACAAATCATTTGTCAAGGGCATTCACAATGAGTTTGAAACAACCATCAAGAGAGTTAGAAGTGACAATGGTAGTGAGTTCAAGAACACTAGAATTAATGAGTTGTGTGATGAATTTAGAATTAGACATCAATTCTCGGCCAAGTACACTCCACAATCAAATGGCCTTGTTGAGAGGAAGAATAGAACACTCATTGATATGGCAAGGTCTATGCTTAGTGAGTACAATGTGAGTCAATCTTTTTGGGCCGAAGCTATCAACATGGCTTGCTATTGTAGCAACCGCCTCTATTGTCACCCATTGAAAGAGAAGACACCATATGAGCTCTTGAATGGTAGAAAGCCCAACATTGCATATTTTTGGGTCTTTGGTTGCAAATGCTATATCTTGAAGAAAGGCACTAGATTGGGCAAGTTTGACAAGAAATGTGATGAAGGATTCCTACTTGGATACTCAACCACTAGTAAAGCATATAGAGTCTGGAATTTGGATAGTGGTACTCTTGAGGAAGTTCATGATGTTGAATTTGATGAAACCAAGGGTTCACAAGTAGAGAATGAGAACTTAGAAGATGTTAGATGCATTCAACTTTCAAATGCGATGAAGAACATGGATATTGGTGAATTGAGGCCTAGGCAAGTGAATGATGATGAAGATGATCAAGTACAAGTGCTCTCCAACTCAAATGTGCAAGATGATACAAATCAAGCTAGTACAAGTGGCTCTCATGTTAATGAGCAAGATCAAGTGGCTAGTACATCATCTCAACCCAATGATCAAGCAAATGCAAGCAATCAAGTTCCAATGCTCCAACCAACCAATATTGCAAGGGATCATCCATTAGACACTATCATTGGTGATATTTCAAGAGGTGTGCAAACTAGATCAAGATTGGCTTCATTTTGTAAGCATTTCTCATTTGTGTCATCCATTGAACCAAAGAAAATAGATGAAGCAATGAAGGATGTTGATTGGGTGAATGCTATGCATGAAGAATTAAATAACTTCACAAGAAATCAAGTATGGGAATTAGTAGAGAGACCAAAGGGACACAATGTGATTGGAACCAAATGGGTCTTTAGAAACAAGCAAGATCAAGATGGGATAGTAGTAAGGAACAAAGCAAGATTGGTAGCACAAGGCTATACACAAGTTGAAGGTCTTGACTTTGGAGAAACATATTGCCCGGTTGCTAGATTGGAAGCAATTAGAATCTTGCTAGCCTATGCTTGTGCCCACAACATCAAGCTCTATCAAATGGATGTTAAGAGTGCATTTCTCAATGGTTACATCAATGAAGAAGTATATGTTGAGCAACCTCCCGATTTTGAAGATGATAAGAAGCCCGACCATGTGTACAAGTTGAAGAAGGCATTGTATGTTTTGAAGCAAGCACCTAGAGCATGGTATGAGAGATTGAGGGACTTCCTACTCTCTAAAGGGTTCATGATGGGCAAGGTTGACACCACTCTTTTCATCAAGAATATTGGAAAAGATCTATTTGTATTGCAAATCTATGTTGATGACATCATATTTGGATCAACCAATCAAGACTTTTGTGATGATTTTGGAAAGATGATGGCTAAAGAGTTTGAGATGTCCATGATTGGAGAGTTAAGTTACTTCCTTGATCTTCAAATCAAGCAATTGAAGAATGGTACATTTGTGAGTCAAGGCAAGTATATCAAGGACATGATCAAGAAGTTTGGCATGAGTGATAGCAAAGCTATTAGTACACCAATGGGAACAAATGGCAACTTGGATAGTGATACAAGTGGAAATATGGTGGATCAAAAATTGTATCGGTCTATGATTGGAAGCCTACTCTATGTGACCGCTTCAAGGCTAGATGTCATGTTTAGTGTATGCATGTGTGCAAGATTTCAAGCCTCACCAAGAGAAAGTCATTTGAAGGCTACAAAGAGAATATTGAGGTACTTGAAGCATACACCAAATGTTGGTTTGTGGTATCCCAAAGGAGCAAAGTTTGAGCTAGTTGGTTACTCCGACTCGGATTATGTGGGATGCAAGATTGAAAGGAAGAGCACCTCTGGCACATGTCAATTGTTGGGAAGATCACTTGTTTCATGGTCATCAAAGAAGCAAAATAGTGTTGCATTATCAACCGCCGAAGCTGAATATATATCCGCCGGTAGTTGTTGTGCACAAATACTTTGGATGAAGGCCACTTTGAGTGACTTTGGAATCAAGTTCAAGAAAGTGCCATTGCTATGTGACAATGAGAGTGCAATCAAGTTAACCAACAATCCGGTTCAACATGCAAGAAGAAAGTATATTGATGTTCGCCACCATTTCATAAGAGATCACCAACAAAAACGGGTCATTTCCATTGAGAGTGTAGGCACCAAAGATCAACTTGCCGATATATTCACCAAACCATTAGATGAGAAAAGGTTTTGCAAGCTAAGGAATGAGTTGAACATATTGGATTTCTCAAATATGTGTTGATGCACCCCCCACTTATATGACATGCCTCTTCTTCGAGCAATCCAAGGTAAAAGTTGGTTGGCATGGCATACATCCTTGCTAAGGACTTGTTTAGTGCATCTAGACATCATTCATATTTAATAGGCTCATTCATGAAAATCAAATGAATTTGATGATTGTATGATATCACTATTGCTTCTATGCTTATTTTGATCTAGTGGTAGCATATGACATGTTTTGTGGGCTTGTAAACCTAGTGTTTGATCTAGAAAATGAGCTCTAAGTGTTTAACTCAACATGGTACAAGATAACCCTTATTTGGAGGTGTGAAGAAGCTTGTCCTTGGATCAAACTGAGTTAAATATCTTTGGCAATTATTCTAGATTGAACCAAATTTGAGAAAATGATCCTCACCCCATTGATTGACATTGATAATCTCAACCTATCTACATTTTGAACTTTGTGGTCATTGATGACAAAGGGGGAGAAAAACAAAGATATTAGTACATGGGGAGAAAAACAAAGATATGACATAGGGGGAGAGATATGACAAAGGAAAGGGATCAATTAAAATTTTGAGCACACAAGTAGGGGGAGCAAGCTCATGAACTTGTATGGTTCATTTGAATGTTCATTTCATATGTTTGCTTGCATGGCACAAGTTTTAAATTTCAATATCCATGCTTGTGTGGTGTATTCTAGTTGTAGGTTTGAATGATGAAGTAAAAATCTAGCATGCATAGGTTATCTAGTGATTTCATTTCCATGTGCCTCCAAGTGGTATCGAGCTAACCATGGTGCTAAGGATGGTATAATGGTGCACTCTGATTGGTATCACGCTTCAAAGGTCCATCTTTTATACCTTAGCATCATTTGGTAGACATTGTCTCCTATATTTCCTATCTAAGCATATGTGCAAGCTTCAATCCAAACTCTTAGCACATATGTAGGGTGAGCAATTGCTACCATTTGGGGTTCATGAAACTTGTCCATATCCTTTTACACATAGTAAATATGCTTGGGCAAGCAACATGGATTCAATTGAATTTCAATTCATATCTTTGTGAAAGGGTTGTCATCAATTACCAAAAAGGGGGAGATTGAAAGCTCTAGTTTGGTTTTGGTGAATTGATGAAACCCTAAGTGCTAACCTAGTTTATCAAGTGATCATGAGATAGGTAGCACATCCCAAGTGGTGAAGCAAATGAAGATCATGACATGATAATGGTGATGATCAAGTGCTTGGACTTAAAAAGAAGAAAGAGAAAAACAAAAGGCTTAAGGCAAAGGTATAAATGATAGGAGCCATTTTGTTTTGGTGATCGAGACACTTAGTGAGTGTGATCACATTTAGGATCGATAGCCGTACTATTAAGAGGGGTGAAACTCATATCGGAATGCGGTTATCAAAGTGCCATTAGGTGCTCTAACTCATTGCATATGCATTTAGGATCTAGTGGAGTGCTAACACCCTTGAAAATGTTTGTGAAAATATGCTAACACATGTGCACAAGGTGATACACTTGGTGGTTGGCACATTTGAGCAAGGGTAAGAAACTTCACCGGTGGAGTGTCCGCACGTAGAGTGCGGATAGTCCGACGGTGCCACCAGCGCCCTAGACAAAAAAGACGGAGGTCACTGTAAGTGACCGGACGCTGGTCTCGGTAGGACCGGCGTGTCTGGTCAAGTGGAGCATGAAGACGCTGGCGTCGGTTTCTGACCGGACGCTGGGTCACTTAGTGACCGGACGCTGGAGGGGTGCATCCGGTCCTGCAAATGTGGTAGCGCACAGAAGAGTCACCATGTGTCGGTGTTTCGTACAAGCACCGGCAAGTGAATTTATAGTAATGCGCGTTAGGCTCGGATGGTGCGCTAAAGGACACAGGATTTATACTGGTTCGGGCGAAACGTCCCTACGTCCAGTTTGTTGCTGCTTGTGTTATTAGCACCGTAATGATCTGTAGTAAGGGATACAAACTGCCGAGAGAGGGACTGGTCCCAAGTCTCTGATCGAAGGATTGAAAGGTGGTCAAGAGCTTCGTAGCTGCTTGAATGTGTGTGAGTGCGTTCTATTGTTTTGTCCTCCTTTTTCTTCCGTCCCCCTTGATGGAAGAAGCGCATCCCCTTTTATAGATGAAGGGGCCGGCTTTACAAGGGTAAGGGCTCCAAGACGCGTACTCTACTTAGTCTTGTGGCTCACGTCTACTGGTCAGGTCCTCCACCACGATGAGTGCGAAGGAAGATAAGTGTTTACAATGTTGTCGATGTCTCTGAGGGATGTCGGGTTAGTCACGAATGCTGCCCTGCGCAGGGTATGGGCTGCAAAGATGATGGTTTTGACTTATGAGCCTCCCCAGCCTTGCTCCAGACGCGCTTATACGGTTCTTATGAGTCCTCGTTGGGAGAATGCGGGTCGGGGTCCGTGTAACGCCGTGGTCAAGGCCTTCGATTTGGGAGGACCGAGGGGTCGGGAAGCGGGCGCCGCTCCTCAGTCCACCGTGTGGTGACGGAATACCCATCGCTCGTGGAGATAGCAAATCCTTTCCGGAGCGTACTTGTTGTCGTGTATCTTCGTCGGGTTCCGTCCCAGTGAGTCAAGGCGGCGCCTACAACTCTCTGAGGTGAGGTGCACGCACTGTAATACCTTTTGGGCTCTGCGGCGCCCGGGAAGGGTCTAATGCTTCGATCCTGTCGTTCCTCGGCAGTCCTTTTTCTGCCAGGCGCGAGGTATGGTCGTTGGAGCCATGGTTGACCCGAACGTCTTGTCTCGCCTGTACCCATCATTATGAGGGATAGATATCGATCGAGGCGAGGCTCGTTCTGGCCGGGTCGGGTGAGGACCCGCCCTCAGGGGTGGGCGAGGAGACGGAATTCATCCCTCAGCCCTCGGGCGAGACCGAGCCCGCCCTCAAGGCGTCGGGCGAGGCGGAGTTTATCCCTCGGCCTTCTAGGGCGAGGTAGGGTTATCCTACAAAGGCGTCGGGTGAGGCTGACCCCGCCCCTCCGGGGTCGGGCGAGACGGAAATCATCCTCGGCCCTCGGGCGAGACCGAGCCCGCCCTCAAGGCGTCCGGGGAGCGGAACCGAACTCTGTCACTCGAACAAGGGATGACATGGAGCCCTTATGCATCTAGAAGTTATTCACATTCGGTGGTCATCGGTTCCACCTTCTGGGGTACCATGGTATTAGGTCCCCGACAGTAGCCCCCGAGACTCTAGGTGATTCGGGTAGAACCGCCTGGAGGGTGTTTTTGATTTCGTTGAAGCTAATTTGTCGGAGGGTGCATGAGGAAGCGCCTGGATGGCGGGTAAGTTTCGAGCCCCCGGGTGACTCGAGTAGAGTCGCCCGGGTTGTATCGACCCCTTCATGAGTAAGGTGAAGGACTTAATTTTTCATCAATCGGGTGTTTTTCCGAGTGGGTCGTGGGCCCCCGTTCATCGGGACTGATTAGGGGCCGTCCTCACTTGGTGCTTACGCCCTTGGTGGCGGATTGTTCGTGGATTCCTTCTTAGTTGGGCCGGCGGCGGTGAGTTCTTTTGGGCCCTAGGTGGGCCAAAGAGAAAAGAAACGGGCCTTTGTGGCTTGTGCTTCCCGGTGGGTGGAGAGTCCGGATTCGCTTGGGGAAGGCTAACCGTCCGCCGAGATTTTTGGGATGAGAGGATAGGGATCTAGCAGCGTGTCCCACGACGTGACGTGCGGTGGCGTGCGTGGGCGAACCCGGAGATCGAGGCGGACGGTTGCCCTTCTCGCGTCCGTCGCGCCCCTATAAAACCGTGGGGTTCGCCCTCGTGGTCCCATGTTTCACTCCCCTTTCTTTGCGTGCTCAAACATCCGCCGCCAATCTTTCCAACCTCTTGCGCCCGATCGCCACCATCGATCGCCTGCGTTTGTGTTTCGCCGCCGTTAAGCTCGCGCTACCGCCCTTCCCCCTCCTGTTTCAATGGAGTTGTGGGGCAGATCAAGCATCACTTCCGGCGTCGGAGGGCCTCGTCCGCCGTGGCCTTCTCCGCCCACTATCCGCCGGCCCAGAGTGGTTACTCCCGGTGATGAGGGTGAGCAGTGCCGCTGAAGGGTATGTCGTCTCCTTTGCCATCTTCCATGAGCGGGGATTCGGGTACCCAGCGATAGATTTCTTGGGGCTATTAGATTACTATGAGGTAGAGCTGCGACATCTCACTCCTAATGGGATTTAGCATATGGCGGCGTTCGTTTGCCCTGCATGCGAGGGTTTCTGGGATCGATCCCCATTTTGATCTGTGGCGGTATTTCTTTAGCATTAGTCCGTCAAGAGGAAGATTGGGGGAAAGAAGTGGATGCGCCGATGGGGTGTGCCAAGATTCACCGCGCCATACCCGGTCGAAGGGTTACCCGTACATGCGTCCGGCTACATCTAACAAGGGATGGCATTCGCGAGTGGTTTTATGTTAGGGATGATGTGAGTGCCACCCTACCGGCAAGTACACCGGACGTCTTATTGTGGGTGCCCGGCGCCGTGGGTGGGGCATCCAGACTAAAGACAAGAAGCACATCTCCGACATTCTCTCCGCCCTCCATGCCACGAAGGGTCGGGGTGTAAAGGGGTCGGGATTATCGGTGCCTACCACGCGAGGAGGGTGGCGCCACCGATGGCGTGTGTGCTCCCCTGCACCGGATGACGCCTTGAGGATATCGTTCGAGGGGACGGTGCTCTGTTGCAGGCGCTCCCTTATTCGGAAGTGGCACAGCGTATCAAGGAGGCGGACGGAGCCGACGAAGCATTCCGTCGGCGCAGGTCCTCGACATCGTGTATCCGGTGCCGGGCATCCTCCAATGCGGCCGAGCTCGGGTTCTTCGAATTAAGTAAGCCCTCTTCTCCGCATTCTTTTCTTTCTCCTGAATCTCCCTCTTTAACACTTGCTTCGTAATGTTGGGGCTAGCCGAGGGGCTAGTCTTCAAGGATAGCCCAGCCCCACCGCCGAAGGACAAGGTTGTGGCGGCGGCGAATCGACTCATGCCGAAGCGGGACAAGGAGGCAAAGGAGGAGATGAAGAAGGCGTAAACGATCAAGCAGGAGGCACGGGATCGGGGAGAGGACGTGAGCAGTGAGGATGACGATGATGATGATGATGACGACGGCGACGATGAGGTAGCCGTCGACGTGGATTGGGGCATCCTGGAGGATGAGGAGACGCTGACAAGTGGCCACCCACCTGTGCAGGGGCCCTTCGCCTTTCACGCGGAGGGAAGTGAATCGATGAGGTCGGTGGAGGCGGCGAGTCCGCCTCTTCGCCTGACGGCGTGCGGCCGAGGACGGTGGATGGGGAAGGGCGAACTGTCGCCGCCATCCCCGAGGCGCGGCGATGAAGGGGAGCAGCCCGGTGCTGCACCCGTGAGACGATGGAGGGGACGGCTCCGGTGCAGCGCCTGCCCGACGAGACGATGGAGAGGAGCGACTCGGGGCCACGCCCGACGAGATGGACCCCCCGCCTTGAGCGGGGGTAGGCATGAAACGGTCCCGCCTAGATGAGCGAGGGGGGTCCGGGGATCCATCCCCAAAACGCTTTCCGCCGCCGAGGACGTCAACGTAAGCTGTTGATTCCTCTGTTTTCATCCTTTTTCCTTTTATTTTGACTTAATGGTTATTACCTTTGCGCGGAGTTCTTGCGGACGGGTCACCTCGGGCTGGCGCCAAGAAGAGTCTCGCCCTTCAAGTGGGACCGACGGCGTCGCTGGAGCCACCCTGTTTTTGGGCGGGAGTGGTGCGATGTGTCGGGCAGCGTTGGTCAACCGACGGCCGGCGTCAAGGTGGCTCCACACACCGCGGAGGTTCTCGAAGCGAGCGGTCTCTTCCACGGCGGGCGTGGAACAGCCGGCCGAGGACCGCGATACCACCGGTGACGGTGGTCGGATCGCGCCAAGCCGAGATCAGCCGGACGCGGTCGTGGTGGCACCCGAGGGCATGGTGCAATCCACGCCGCCAGCGCCCATGTGGATCCACCGTGGCGCCAAGCGGCCCAGACGGAGGAGGGTCCAGCGGAGGGTCTCGAAAGCGGCGGTGGTGCCAAGACAGGTCGAGGAGCCGCCACCGCCCCTTTGTCGGGAGGAAACCACTCCCTGCTGCGGGGAGAGCCGCCGCTCCCAAAGTGGATTGAATCTCGTGACCCGACGTCGGCTCTTTTCTCGCTTCGATGATCATTCCGAGAGCATGGAGCGGGAGGGTCTTGACATCGGGATCTCGACCTTCTTTGAACGCCTACGACCAAAGCGGAGGAGCCCTCCGTGAGATCGTTATCCCTACCACTCGGTATTTTCGGACTTTCTTCTTTCTTCATGTGTTTTTGTGTTCTCGTATTCCTGATATCAGCCTTCTTCCTCCTCAGATTCTTGTTGCTCGTAGCCGGGATAAATCCCAATTCCTCCACGAACAGAAGGCGGAGAGGGATCGCCTTTCCGAGGAGGCCCGGCTGCGAGCAAACTTGGCCGCCCAGCTTGCTACTGTCCGAGAGCGGCAGGCCCAGGCGCGTCAGGATGCGGAGGAGGCGCACGGAATGTTCGAGGACCTGTCGGCGAGGTCTAAGCTAGATGGAGAGGAGAAAATGTTCGAGGACCTGTCGGCGGGTCAGTGGCGGGCCATACCCAGGCAGTGTTCAGTTTGACCAAAGAGGGACGCTTCGTAGACCGGGGTTCGTCCCGTCACACTTCAAAAGGCCCCTCGAGATATCAATCAAGCATTGATTGCGTATTTAAAAAGGGGAAGGGAGAGGGTTTTTCATCCGACCTTTCGCCTTTCCTTAGTTACTGCGCCTCCTCTTTAAATAGGGAGGGGGAGAGGAGTTCTCAGCCCACCTCCCCTTCTGCCTCCGAGCCGCTATCTCTCCTTCTTCTTCCTTTCCGCCAAACGCGTCCGTGCGTCGTGGTGGTTCCTGAGTGAGGCAGAGTAATGCCAGAGAGAGATAGAGAACTTACAAACTTGCTCGTGATTCTGGTGCGTGATGTTGAGCCGGAGGTTATCCAACGTAGATGAGATGGTGCGCGCGGCCCTTGCCGAGGATTATTGCCTGGCGGCGAAAGGAGGCGTCGGTGGGCGTCGTACGTCGTTGACCGCGCCGTCGTTCGCTGCGCCCCTCCCTTGGCGGGAGGCGTTTCCTGTCCATATGCCGTTATCAGGGTTATGGCTGGGGATGATGGCGTAGTCTTCAGACGTCATGGCGGTGGTGTCGCTGCCGGGGTCGCGGCTGACGACGATGGCGTAGTCCCCGGACGTTCCGGCGGAGGCGTCGTTGCCGGGGTCGCGGCTGACGGCGATGGCGTAGTCCCCGGACGTTCCGGCGGAGTCGTCGAGATGGTGGCGCCCGAGATCCAGCGAAGATGTCGCCGATGGAGAGCGTGGCACGACGACCGCGATGAAGAGAGCTGGCCCGTGTACTCGCCCGGACGTCGCCGATGGAGAGCGTGGCACGGTGACCGCAGAGATTTAAGCGGCAGCGTACACGCCCGGACGTCACCGATGGAGGGTGGCGCGCGGCGACCGCTGATGACACTTGTGGTAGAGCCGTGAGCCGAGACCGTAATGAAATAACGTTGTGGGGAAGCCCCCTGCAAAACATCCTCGGAGTATATTGTTCCTTTTTGTAATGACATCGCTTTGTAAGTGGTGAATTTGTGCAAAATGAACAAAATTGCATCCTTGGCTTATGGCAAGTCATTTTAACGCTTTCGGCCCTTCTCATGGTCTAAGTCATAGGAAACTAGGAGCATATGGGCGAACTAATTTGATTGAACTGGTGAGCAAAGAGGTTGCAACCATTGGGGCGTGGGTGCCTTTGCAGTCCTACCGGTTGTATTCGAATTGGTTCCCAAGATCTTAGCCTCGAAACTCGCTTTCTAGGCGAATGGAAAACTTAGAAAATGTTTGCAAGTATAATGAGAGGATTTTTACAAGCGTAATAAGTAATACTTGTATTACACATGACATATGTTACGATCATATGCCAGCCCCCAGTGAGGGTCGACCCCTCGCGATTTGCGTGTGGGTCGGTAGTCACTAAGGATCGGGTTCTGTTAAGACAAAACCGATAAGGAAAAGTGTAAGCTTATTTTAAGGATAGAAACGACGTGGCTGCTCAATGTTCCAAAGGCGTTGGTGAAGACCTCGCCTTTGATGGTTTTCAACGGTAGGCGCTGGGCGAAGTATTTCCATGACGATGTAGGGCCCTTCCAAGGGCGGGGAGAGTTTGTGGCGATCCTTGTTGTTGCTCTGCACAAGGCGGAGGACGAGGTCTCCGATGTTGAAGGCTCGACCCGCACCCGCCGGGTACGTGGGTACCGCCAGTAACGCTGCTTCGGGTACTTGGTCAATGAGAGGAGGGCGATGTCGCGGGCCTCATCCACTGGTCCATGGCGTCTTGGTGAGATGCCTCGGCTCCCCTGTTCATCATATGCTGCTCGATTCTTGGCGCTCCATAGTCGAGGTCCGTCGGGAGAAACGGCCTCGAGCCGTAGATCATGAAAAAAGGTGTGTAGCCGGTGGTCCGGCTAGAGTCGCCCTTAGGCTCCGAGAGCACGCCGGGAGCTCAGCGAGCCAACGCGCGCACGAACTTGTTCAACCGGTTGAAAATTCGGGTTTGAGGCCTTGAAGGAGCATGCCGCTTATGCTTCGACCGTCTGATTCGTCTGGGGGGGGTGCGCGATGGCTGCCCAATCGATTCGGATGTGTTGTTCATCACGAAACGAACGAATTTCCTACCGGTGAACTGCGCGTGCGTTATGCGTGATGATGGAGTTCGGTACTCCAAAGCGATGGATGATGTCGAGAAAGAACAAAACAGCTTGCTCGGATTTGATTGTGGATATTGGCCGAGCTTCAATCCATTTTGTGAACTTGTCTATGGCGACAAGTAGGTGGGTAAAGCCTCCGGGCGCTTTTTTAAGTGGCCCAACTAGGTCAAGCCCCCAGACCACGAAGGGCCACGTGATGGGGATCATCTGGAGAGCCTGGGCCGGGAGGTGCGTTTGCCGAAGCGTAGTATTGGCACCTTCGCAGTGCGTACAATTTGCTCGGCATCGGCTACTGCGGTGGGCCAATAGAAACCCGCTTCGGAATGCCTTCCCAACCAAGGTTCTTGGTGCGGCATGGTGTCCGCATGCCCCTCCATGGATGTCGCCAAGATGGGAGTTTTCCTGTTCGCGAGGATACAAAGTTGCAGAATCTGATGTGACTTCGTTTGTAGAGTTCGCCCTCTACAAGAACGAAGGATTTTAGCGCCGCCGTGTGGCCGTCGCTTTGTCTTGTTGGTTGGTAGTACGTCATGGAGGAGATAGTCGATGTAAAGCGTTCTCCGGTCATTGGGAGGATCGGACTCCATTGTTGGGTCTTCTTCAAGCTCCATGACCTCGGGGTCGGGAGGAACAGTTGGCAGATCGGCCTTGGGGGTCGGACTAGAAGGGCCATCGTCGGCTTGTTCCGACCCCGCATAGCGTACCGATGGTTTGTGTTGGTCATTTGGCGAAGACGCTGTTGAACCGGCTCTACCGGATGAATCTTTGCTATGCGAGTGTATCGGCCGCCGTTGAGGCGCCTAGGGATATGATTGAGTTCGAGGTCGTCGAATTTGTCCTCCAGACGTCGGACCTCTTGACAGTATGCCTCCATCTTGGTATCGTGGCAGCCCGACTCTTTCATGACCTGGTTGACGACCAGCTGAGAGTCGCCCCTAACGTCAAGGCGTTGGATGCCCAGCTCGATGGCGATTCATAGGCCGTTGATGAGCGCTTCGTATTCCGCAGTATTGTTTGATGAGGGAAAATGAAGCCGAACCATGTACCTCATGTGGACCCCGAGGGGGGATACAAAGACTAGTCCTGCTCCGACGCCCTTCTTCATCGCCGATCCGTCAAAGTACATTATCGAAGACTCTTGATCGACGGTCATTGGTGGCATCTGGACCTCGGTCCACTCCGCGATGAAGTCAGCCAGTGCCTGAGATTTGATCGCCGTTCGAGGGACATAAGAAATGCCCTGATCCATCAGCTCGAGTGCCCACTTTGTGGTTCTTCCCGTAGCGTCATGGCTACGAACGACCTCGCCGAGGGGGAACGACGTCACTACCGTCACGGGGTGTGACTCGAAGTAGTGGTGTAGCTTCCTTTTGGTGATGAGGACGGTGTAGGAGTTTCTGGATCTGGGAGTAGCGGGTTTTGGAGTCGGATAACACCTCCGATGAAATATACAGTGTATGCCGCACCTTGAAGCGCGCCCCCTTCTTCTTCTCTACTATTATTATATGAGCTAACCACTTGGGTGGTGGCGATATATATAGTAGGAGAGATTCTCCATCGCATGGAGGAACTAGGACCGGCGGCTTAGTTAAAAATCGTTTAACCATGTCAAGTGCTTCCTGAGCCTCGGCTGTCCACTCGAAGCGGTCAGTTTTCTTCAGGAGTCGATAAAGGGGAAGTCCTCGTTCGCCGAGGCGTGAAATGAATCGACTGAGAGCGGCAAGGCACCCGGTGATCCGCTGAACCCCCTTTATGTTTTGGATCGGGCCCATCCTCGTGATGGCTAATATCTTCTCTGGGTTGGCTTCGATGCCACGTTCGGAGACGATAAAGCCGAGCAGCATGCCCCTCGGGACCCCGAAAACACATTTTTCGGGATTGAGCTTGATGCCGTTCGCCCGGAGCTTTGCAAAGGTACGTTCAAGGTCGGCGACAAGGTGGTCACCCGCTTGATTTGACTACGATGTCGTCGACATAGGCCTCAACGGTTCGCCTGATGAGATCTCGAAGCAACTAAGCATACAATACTGATACGTTGCCCCAGCGTTCTTCAAACCAAACGGCATTGAAACGTAGCAAAATGATCCGAAGGGCGTGATAAAAGATGTCGTGAGCTGGTCGGACTCTTTCATCGCGATCTGATGGTAGCCTGAGTATGCGTCCAGGAAACAGAGGGTTTCGCACCCTGAGGTGGAATCGACTATTTGGTCTATTCGTGGCAAAGGAAATGGATCCTTTGGACACGCTTTGTTGAGGCCAGTATAATCAACACACATTCTCCATTTCCCGCTTTTTTTCGAACAAGAACAGGATTCGCTAACCACTCTGGGTGGTACACTTCCTTAATGAATCCTGCGGCCAGTAGTCTGGCTATCTCCTCGCCGATGGCCCTGCGTTTCTCCTCGTCGAAGCGGCGCAGGCGTTGTTTCACCGGCTTGGAGCCAGGAAGGATTTGGAGAGTATGCTCGGCGACCTCCCTCGGGATGCCCGGCATATCCGAGGGTTTCCACGCAAAGATGTCCTTGTTGGCGCGGAGGAAGTCGACGAGCGCGCTTTCCTATGGCGGAGGAGAGCGCGGTCCCGATTCGGACTTTTTGCCCTCGGAGCTACTGGGATCCAAGAGGACGTCCCTGGAACCCTCTGCCGATTCGAACGATCCGGACGACTTCTTTGCGTCGGGTGTCCCCTCACTGACCTCCTCCCTGAGGGCGACGAGCTCTTCGGATGCGATGACCGCGGATGCGTGTCCGCGAAGATTCGACCTCGCACTCGTAAGCCGCTGGAAGGAGGTGCCGATGGTGATGATCCCACGGGGGCCCGGCATCTTCAGCTTCAGATATGTGTAATTGGGTACGGCCATGAACTTCGCGTAACATGGTCGCCCCAGAATGGCGTGGAAAGTCCCTGGGAACCCCACTACATCGAAGGTGAGGGTCTCGGTCCGGTAATTGGATCGATCCCCAAAAGTGACGGGCAGGTCAATCGCCCTAGTGGCACGGCTTGCCTTCCGGCACGACGCCGTGGAAAGGTGCTCGGACGGGCAGGAGGCGTTCGTCGACGCCCATCTCGTCGAAGCGACTTGGCGTACATGATGTTGAGGCCGCTGCCCCCATCCATCAGTACCTTGGTGAGCCGCTTTGGACCGACGATCGGGTCGATGACAAGCGGATACCTTCCGGGTGTGGGATGGCATCCGGATGGTCGGTCCGGTCGAAGGTTATGGCGGATTCCGACCACCGGAGATAGGCTGGCATAGCCGGTCCAGCGGTGTAGACCTCTCGACGTGCGACCTTCTAGCGGCGCCTAGAGTCATAGGTCGTTGATCCTCCGAAGATCATGAGGGCACCGGTCGGAGTTGGGAAGGTGTCGTCCTTCTCCTCCGTGTCATTAGTGGTGGGAACAGGCTCCTTCCCCTGCTCCTCCTTGTTAAGGCCCCACCAAGTATTTGCGCATAAGGCCGCATTCCTTGTATAGGTGCTTGGCGGGGAAGGCGTGGTTTGGGCATGGCCCCTCGAGCATTTTCTCGAAGTGGTTGAAGTGCCCTCCGCGGGCTTCCGCCCACCTTTTGTGGTCGGCAATGCCATGAGAAAAGTTGTCGCGCCGTTGCTTCTTATTTTTCCCTTTGGCGGGACGGTTGAGGCGCCTTCATTTGGCATCCTCGTCCCGCCTTGTTTTTCCGTCGATACGATCAAAGATGGCCCACCGCCTCTTCTCAGGCGTGACTAGTGGCGATGTCCAGGAGTTCCTTGGTAGTTCGCGGGCCCTGCGCCCTAGCTTGTGGACCGAGTGGATTCGCAGGTCGTTCGGACAGAAAGGCTCCTATTACGTCGGCGTCGGCGGCGTTCGGGAGCTCATTGCCTCGTTGTCGTGAAAAGCGCCGGATGTACCCGCGGAGGGTTTCACCGGCTTTCGGCGGCGAGTTCTTGAGGTCCCATGGGTTTCGTGGTGTTTGTACATGCCCCCGAAATTACCCACGAAGATCGGTCAGATCCGCCCAACTCGAATAGCATTGGGCGGTAGGTGCTCCACCCACGCTTCGTCTTTGAGTCGGCCGAAACGAGAGGAGATTGCGAATAATGAAATTATCATCATCACTAGCACCACCGCCCCGACATGCAAGCCGATAGTCTTGAGCCAAAGCCGGGGTTTGTTTCGCCAGAATATTTAGGAATGTTCGTAGGCGGTCGATACCTTAGAGGGAACGCAGCGTTGAGGATGTGCCGGCCAAAGGCCTGAGGGCCTGGCAGGACGGGGCTCGGGCTTCGGTCCTCGTTGCTGTCGTAGCGCCCGCCACGTCGGGGATGATAGCCGCGGCGCGCTGCTTCTCCCTCGTCGCCGTGGGCACGTCTCCGAGCGTCGATGATGCTACGTACGTCGCGGCCACGGCCGAGGCGTTGATGTACAGGGACGACGGAGGGCTGCCCGCCGGCCGGCGGTGTTTGGTGTACGGATGCGTCCTTGGTGGGATGCACCGAAGGTGCGCGCTGGCTGGTGTCGGGTTCGCGTCGTCGAGACAACGAACTTTCCGCCTGCTGCGCGGCTGCGCGCTCGAGCAACGTGCGAATCTCCCGATAAGCGCGTCGATCCTCGGACGTCGTGGCCTCCGGGAGACCATGCAGCAAGGCGGTCGCTGCGGCGATGTTTTGGCTGGCTCAAGCAAAGTGAGGAAAGGCCCCATCGTCGGTGAGGATCCTTTGATGTACGGTGCGGGCTGTGGCGCGCGCACGCCCCCCGTCTTTGCAGCGTTCAATCTCGCGATTGATGTTCGCGTATTCCCGTGCGAGCCTTTGCCCGGCCTCATCGATCTCTTGCTGACGAGCCCTTAGCTGCTCCATCCTCAGGCGAGATGGGGCTGTCCCTTCTTCCCGGATCTGCTTTGTCGATTGTTCGTAGGGGTGGCCTCTTCCACGAGGCGCTTTCGACGTGACCCTCGTGGGTCTGCGTCATGTAGCATTCTCGGGAAGGGTGGTGGCTCCCCTGCTAGAATCCGAGTGGAGAAGCGATCTGAGCTCCTCGTTGAGGAGCCCGTAGAGGGTCTCGTCAGATCCCGCTCAATCGCCCCATGAACTCGATGTCCGTGGGTGGTTGAACCACACGTAGCGCCGTAAGACGGCCGGCGGTTGCCATAACGTTGCGGAGACCGAACGGAACGCTTGTCGGGCGCTCCATACGGACCCTTCCGGACACATGGTGGCGTTGTGAGAGGCTTCTTTGGGTGATGGGACTCCCGAGGAGTTTGCGGTGGACCCTCAAGCCGAGATGGCTGAGGTTGATGGAAGGGGAGATGGGGCGGCCGAGTGAGTCGGTGCCGCTCTCCTTCTAGTGTGATGATGAAATCCAGTGTCGCCAAACGCACGTGCGCCCGGGCCTGTGTGATTGCGTGGGTGGTCATCCGAGACCTGGTTTGAACGCGCAGAAAGCCCCCTACGGCGCGCATAACCGCCGGTGTGTTTCGTACAAGCACCGGCAAGTGAATTTATAGTAATGCTGGCGTTAGGCTCGGATGGTGCGCTAAAGGACACAGGATTTATCTTTGGTTCGGTGAAAACGTCCCTACGTCCGGCTTTGTTCTTTGCTTGTGTTATTAGCACCGTAACGATCTCGTAGTAAGGGATACAAACTACCGAGAGAGGGACTGGTCCCAAGTCTCGATCGAAGGATTGAAAGGTGGTCAAGAGCTTCGAGCTGCTTGAATGTGTGTGAGTGCGTTCTATTGTTTTGTCCTCCTTTTCTTCCGTCCCCTTGATGGAAGAAGCGCATCCCCTTTATAGATGAAGGGCGGCTTTACAAGGGTAAGGGCCCAGGACGCGTACTCTACTTAGTCTTGTGGCTCACGTCTACTGGTCGGGTCCTCCACTACGATGAGTGCGAAGGAAGATAAGTGTTTACAATGTTGTCGATGTCTCCGTAGGATGTCGGGTTAGTCACAGAATCTGCCTGCCTGGCAGGTATAGGCTGCTTGATCTGATGGTTTTGACTTATGAGCCTCCCCTGACCTTGCTCCACGCATATACGGTTCTTATGAGTCCTCGTTGGGAGAATGCGGGGGTCGGGGTCGGTGTAACGCCGTGGTCAAGGCCTTCCGATTGGAGGACCCGAGGGGGTCGGGAAGCGGGCGCCGCGCTCCTCGGGTCCACCGTGTGGTGACGGAATACCCATCGTTCGTGGAGATAGCAAATCCTTTCCTGGAGCGAGCGGTTGTCGTGGTATCTCGCGTCGGGTTCCATGTCCCAGAGTGAAAGGCGGCGCCTACAACTCTGAGGTGAGGTGCACGCACTGTAATACCTTTTGGGCTGCAAGGGTTGGGAATGGTCTAATGCCTCGATCTGTCGTTCCTGGCAGTCCTTTTTCTGCCGAGTGCGGAGGTATGGTCGTTGGAGCCATGGTTGACCCGAATGTCTTGTCTCGCCTGTACCCATCATTATGAGGATAGATATCGATCAGGCGAGGAGGCTCGATTACTGGGCCGTCGGGTGAGGGTGACCCGCCTCTCGGGTCAGGGCGAGACGGAATTCATCCCTCAGCCCTCGGGCGAGACCGAGCCCGCCCTCAAGGCGTCGGGCGAGGTGGAGTTTATCCCTCGGCCTTCTGGGGCGAGGCAGGGTTATCCTACAAAGGCGTCGGGTGAGGCGGCCCGCCTCCGGGGTCGGGCGAGACGGAAATCATCCCTCGGCCCTCGGGCGAGACCGAGCCCGCCCTCAAGGCGTCGGGCGAAGCGGAACTGAACTCCTGTCACTCGAATAAGGGATGACATGGAGCCCTTATGCATCTAGAAGTTATTCACGTTCGGTGGTCATCGGTTCCACCTTCTGGGGTACCCTGGTATTAGGTCCCCGACACCATGTGACCAGACACTGGGTGAGTCTGGCCGAGCATGACCGGACACGTCTGGTCATGAAAAGTCGTCTCTGGATGCTTACTTGAAAATACTGGACGCTGGGGCTCAGCGTCCGGTCACTTTGAGCTGCTGCGTCCGGTCATCACATGACCGTTGAGATTGGGCAATCGACATTTAAAGAGAGGGGACACGTGGCACGCATCGCGTGACCGACCGCTGAGGTCCAGCGTCCGGTCAATATGACCGAAGCGTCCGGTCACCCCGTGTTGTGCCCAGTGAAGGGGTACAACGACTCTATTTTGTGGGGGCTTCTATTTAAGCCCCATGGCTGGCTCAAGCTCTCTCTCTTGACCATTTGCATTGACATAGGAACCTTGTGAGCTTAGCCAAAGCCCTCCCACTCATCTCCATCATTGATTCATCATCTTTGTGAGATTGGGAGAGAATCCAAGTGCATTGCTTGAGTGTTTGCATCTAGAGGCACTTGGTGTTTGTGTTTCACTGTGGGAATCGCTTGTTACTCTTGGTGGTTGCTGCCACCTAGATGGCTTGGAGCAGCAAGGATCGTCGAGCGGAGGTTGGTGATTGTCTCTGGCTCCAATCGTGGTGATTGTGAGGGGTTCTTGACCTTTCCCCAGCGGAGAGCCAAAAGGTACTCTAGTGGATTGCTCGTGGCTTGTGTGATCCTCATCTTGTGTTGGTTGAGCGGCACCCTATTGTGGGTTTGGTGTGTGATGCCAATTAGCGCGTGAACCTCCAAGTGAGTGAATCGCCACAACGAGGGGTAGCTTGTCGGCAAGCAAGTGAACCTTGGTAAAAAATTATTGTGTTCATCATTTGATTCCGAGGTGATTGGTCTTCATTGATATTGATTCTTGTGATTGATTGGTTCACTCCTCGACATGGTGGTATAATTATATTGCTCTCTCTCTTTATTTTACCGCAAACTAGTTATCAAGCTCTTTAGTGTAGCTAGTTGTGAGAGCTTGTTAGTTTGGTTAGTGTGGCTCTTTAGTTAATCTTTGAGAGCACACTAACTTAGTGTAGTGCCATAGCTATTGTGTGGTTAGATACAATAGAAACTAAAATTGTGGTAGGTGGCTTGCATTTTTAGTAGGCTAGCGCAACACTTGCTTTGATTCATAATTGTCTAACCGGTTTGTTAAGTGTTGTAGAAATTTTTATTAGGCTATTCACTCCCCCTCTAGCCATTAGGACCTCTCAGGCTGGCTCCGCCTCACTCGACGACTGTGCCCTGCTCCTTTATGATGTTGAGCACGAGGTAAGACAGGACATTCAAGTCAACCGTAGTACCGAGGACCATACCCTGCATGCCTGCAGAAATGTACCATCAGGATACGACGGGATGGGCGCGTTAAGCCCTTCCAGGCATGGCAGAGCCCGAACAATGTTGTAGGCACCGACTTTGGTCTTATAGTGTTGTGGGCGCCGCCATCAGCCCTTGGGCGTGGATCCTAACATGAGCATACAACAACCACTACAATCCAAGAGGGAACTCATGTCATCAACAGTAATAGGCGTATAGTCACTTCCTCGTCTACTCCCCGCAGAGTCATGGCTCGGCACCCTAACACACCGCACCATTCGCCGAAGGAGGATGGGACGTGACCACTAGCTGAAACGAAGCCAGAGCCTGGCCCTATCAGGATCAACGAAACATGCTATCCCTAGCGTGGTCTGCCATGTCAGCAGGGCAGGCTCAAGGGAAAAGGAAGACCCGACACCTTCGAAGGACCTTCTCTACCTTTGGTTTTTTCCTCTTTCTCCCATCTATAACCCCTGCTCCCCCTTGGTCTATAAAAGGAAGGGCAAGACACCCCACTAAGGGGATGGATCGATTTCATACACAACACATCACACAACACATGGCCAAGCAGCAACCAAGCTCTTGGCATCCTTTCGACCCTTCCATCAGAGACTTGGGACCCGTCCCTCTCTCGATCGTTTGTACCCCCTACTACGAACCTTTTTTGGTGCTAATAACATGAGCAGCAGCAGACTGGACGTAGGGACATTCTGCCTGAACTAGTATAAACCTTGTGTCCTTTAGCACACCATTTGAGCCTAACGCGCAACAAATATAAATTTACTAGTTGGTGTTTATTCGAAACACGGATAGGTATCCAATGAGGTGGAACTAATAACTATCAAACATTGATGCTTTCAAATAGACAAGAACGCAACTGCACTTCTTGTCCATACGACCAAGGGATGGGCTCTGCCTCACCCGACCCCCGAGGGCTAGACTCCGCCTAGCCCGATGTCTGGGGGCAGACTCTGCCTCTCTCGATTGCTGAGGGCTGGCTCCACCTCGACCGACAACTAGGGACTAGCCTCGCCTCACCCGACCCCCGAGGTTGGGGCTCCACCTCGATCGATGACTGAGGGCTGGCTCTGCCTCACCCGATGTCTAAGGGCTGGCTCCGCCTCACCCGATGTCTAGGGGCAGGCTCCGCCTCGCTCGACGTCCAAGGGCTAGCTCCGCCTCACTCGACGTCTAAGGGCTAGCTCGATGACTGAGTGATGGCTCTGCCTTGCCCGACATCTGAGGGCTGGCTCCTCCTCACCCAATGTTTGGGGGCAGGCTCCACCTTGCCCGATGTCCAAGGGCTAACACAAGCTCGCCGGACATCTAAGGGCTAGCTCCGCCTCCACCGACGTTCTAGGGCAGGCTCCGCCTCGCCCAACGTTTGCACCCTACTCCTTCATAATGATAAGCATAGGGTAGGATAGGACACTCAAGTCAACCGCAGTACCGAGGACCATACCCTGCACGCCTACGAGAAAGTACAATCAAGATATGATGGGACAGGCGCTTGAAGCCCTTCCAGGCATGACAGAGCCCAAACAGTGTTGTAGGCGCCGACTTTTGTCTTATTGTGTTGTGGGCACCGCCATCAGCCCTCGGATATGGATCCTGACATAAGCATATGACAACCACTACAATCCAGGAGAGAACTCGCATCATCTACAGTAACGAACGTATACTCACTTCCCTGTCTACTCCCCGTACGGTCACGGCTCGGCACCCTGGCACGCCGCACCGTCCACCGGAGTAGGATGGGATTGACCACTTGCTAAAACAAAGCCAGAGCATGGCCCTATCAGGATTAGTGAATGTGCTATCCCTAGCATCGTCTGCCATGTCAGCAGGGTAGGCTCAAGGGAAAAGGAAGACCCGGCACCTTCGAAGGACCTTCTCTACCTCTGGTTTTTCCCTCTTTCTCCCATCTGTAACCCCTTCTCCCCCTTGGTCTATAAAAGGGAAGGTAGGACACCCCACTAGGGGGATGGATCGATTTCACACAAAACACATCACACAACACATAGCCAAGCAGCAACCGAGATCTTGGCATCCTTTCGACCTTTCCATCAGAGACTTGGGACCTGTCCCTCTCTCGACCGTTTGTACCCCCTACTACGAACCTTTTTCGGTGCTAATAACAAGAGTAGCAGCAAACTAGATGTAGGGACATTCTGCTCGAACCAGTATAAACCTTGTGTCCTTTAGTACACCATCTGGGCCTAACGCACAACAAATATAAATTTACTAGTTGGTGTTTATTCGAAACACCGACACCTTGTCTCGAGATCAAGAAGATGTCGGCCAATATAAGCGATCACATATTTGTTCCATCATCTTCTAGAGTCAAAATAGCACCAATGGTCTTCTCTTCGGTAGGAATATACAATTTTAAAGGAGCTCACCTCCTAGGTGCATGAAGAATTAGTGGTGTTGAAAAATATTCCTTTATCTTCTCAAATGCCTCTTGTTGCTTTGCTCCAAAGCAAATTCATATTCAGATTTACATGTAGGCGCTTGAACTTTCTTGATGGTCTCCATCCTCTTGGTATCAATCTCTATGCCTTTATCATGAATAATGAAGCCCAAGAACTTCCTAGCCAATACACCAAAAGCACACTTGAGTGGATTTATCTTCAATCCATACCTATGCATCCTCTGAAAATCAAGACGCAAATTAGCCAAATGAGATGCATGGGTGGCCAATTTGATCATAATATCATAAATATATACTTCCATGATCATACCAATCAGATCATGAAAGATAAAATTCATAGCCTTTTGATAAGTAGCACCTACATTCTTCAATCCAAATGTCATCACAACCCACTCAAAGTGACCAACAAACCAAGACATATGAAGGTCATTTTGACATGTCCTCTTTGGCCATAAAAAATGATTGTAGTTGGTGTTACCATTAAGAAAACTGATAACTCGGTGTCCCAAAGCATCATTAATAAGCATATCGGCAATAGGCATAGGATATTCATCTTATGGAGTAGCTCTATTTAGATCTCTAAAGTCAATACAGACCCATAGCTTCCTATAGTCTTTCTTCTCAACTGGCACAATATTAGAGACCCACTCCACATACCTACATGGCTTAATGAACCCTGCTTCCAACAACTGATTAATCTCCTCTTTAATCCGGTCGTATATTGTAGAGTTGAAGCAGTGAGGATGTTGCTTATGAGGTCTGAACCCAAGTTTGATGGGCAGAGAGGCACTTGATGGAGTATTTTATGCTCACTAGAACTCTCTAGTGGTGGGGGCATCAGAGAGTAATGGTGCATGAATAGGTTGGTCCAATAGTCCATGTATAACTATTGATCGATCACCAAAAAACTTTGGTGGTCACCTGAATGTGCACTACCAGAGGATCACTAGCCATGCCCAGTGAGCATTAACTACTATTCTTCTAGTGCCCACCAGAGTGAAGGAACTAGACCTTAGGGATGACATGAGATTTTCAAAAGGAGCACTAGAATCTTCTGGTGCTGATCACCAAAGATTTATGAGGGCTTAAAAACCTTCTGCATAAGGCTTTGGAGGCCATTGGATAAGTCTAGTGGTGGACTCTAGTGGCTAGCAAAACTTAGATCATGGCCTATTTTCTTCTGTAGAGAGTGCTGAGGGACACTAGATTTCTCCAGTGCCACTAGAGAAGACCTCACTAGAGTTTGGATCAGCTCAATGACTAGTTTAAAAGAGTCATCGGACAAGCCATTGGGGCTCTGGTGGTATTCTCCGATGAACTCCACTAGAGCTTTCTGGTGGTATCGCAGCCAACTCATTAAGTGGGTAATAACTGATTTCTTGAATAGGCTTATAAATAGGTGATGTGCTCATGCACATAAGCTCTTTTCGGCACTCCCTACTGACTTGCACACCCTTTGGAGCTCAAGAAACCTCTCCACTCACATTTTCAGGTGAGACTGCATTTGGGTGAGATTGGAGAGCATCTAGTGCATTTTCTTGTGGCACTAGAAAAGTCGATTGCTTATGGATTTCTTATTACTCTTAGTGATTGCCACCACCTAGATGACTTGAAGCAGTGGTGATCTCTTGAAGCAGTCAATTGGAGATTGTGAGGTTCTTGAGACTTTGATTGTGAGGGGCTCTTGTGCTCATCCCCACCAGTGAGGCAAGGAGCAACTCTAGTGGATACCGAGGCTATTGGAGTACCGGTCTTGCTATCAGCCATCTCATAGTCTAGCACTCATGTCGAAGCCTAACTTGAGGGGTAGTTGAGCTAGCGGGGGAGCAGTGATCCTTGGACTCACCTCAACGAGGACATACATGACCGATAAGTCACCGAACCTCATGGATATATCATTATGTCATCCTTGTGGTTTGCACATTCTATACTTGCTCTTTACTTGTGTTATTCAATAGCCATGTAGTTGCTTTGTTCTAGTGTTAGCTTGTTGTTTACCTTTTCTCACTAGACTTATGTAGGAGTTCTCTTTCTTAGTCTTGCTAGTTGCTCTAGTTTGCTAGTTTAGTTGTTGTCCTTACCACTAGAATTGTGTAGGGCTTACTCTTGTTATACTAAGCTTGTCACAGTGGCATTAGGTCCATCTTATTGTCTAACAAGTTTCGTTAGTGTTTTGCCTTGTAGAATTTTTAATTAGGCTATTGTAACATCCCGGGTGTTTAAGTATTAAAAACTGGACATATCATCATATGCATTGCAAGGCATTGGTCATATTGTAAACTTTGATATGCATTCACAAAAACAAGTTTACATTTATGTTATAAGTATTGCTTGGTATTGTTTGAATCAAGTTTGAAATCTTTGTATTGATTTAAAATTCCGAAAACTCTGATTTTCAATATTTAAATCCGACCTTGAAAACCCATTTCAAAATCGAAGCACATCTTAAAGAAAAGTTGTAGAGCTTGTCGAGTTGTACAAAGTTTGTTTTTGGAGTTTTTCAAGTTGTTTAGTAAAATTTGAAGTTATTTAAAAAGGCGAAATTCCTTAAATATCCCCGCTTTGAATTCAAAAGTTCATTTCAAAATGTAGGCCGAATTTGGGTATGGTTTCAAAATCAAAGTTGCAGAACTTTTGATTTTGAACAACTTTTGTTTTTGGAGATTTTTGAGTTGTTATGAAAATTTGGGAGTAATTTGGGAAATTTGGCGAATGGCAATTCTGTAATTTCGATGAACAGTGTTCACCGCTTAAGCTACACCGCCGGCGAGCTTCGGTTTGCTTCCAGTCGCGCACGTGGCCGTCTGGGCGTCGTGTTGGCGCGGTGAAGGCTTCCGCGTGGCTTCTTTGCGCTTCCTTGGTCGCCGTTCTTCGCTTTCTTTTCTCCTCTGTTTTTCCAGTCACCGCCGCCGCTGCTCCGTTGAGCCCTCGCCATCGAACCAGCGCCTGCGCCGTCGTGGCATAGCGCTAGATAGATTCGCCTACTCATTGCGCACCCAGCCAGCTAGCTCTGGTCGATTGATTTCATCGTGAGTTCGCCGTTCGTCACTTTCTTCCTCACGGCCGACAACCTCACCCGAGATTTCGTTTCACCGCGGCCAGCCTACTCCAGTGAGCCGTTGGCCTTGATCGGTGTACCTACGGCTTCGTCTTGATGCTGTGGTGCTTAATCCTGTGTTGCTTGCTCGTTTTGATCAATGCAGTCATCGGTTCTTCCTCACCGACGATCTTTGCTCCGCCGTGATCACCGTGGTCGTCGTCACGCCTCCCCGTTGCTTCTCCGACCTCGCTCCTTGCTTCAACGCGTTCGGGGTGAGCTACTAGTGCTTCCTGGATCCTTTGTTTGAGCTCTACTGGTTTCATGTCGCCGGCATAGCGCTGCCGTGCCACCGCGTCCGCCAAGGCCACCGTCGAGCTAGTATAGGGTCGTAATTATTACAGAAAGGGACGTCAATCGATGCGCCTAGTCTTGGTGATCGTTTTGGTACTTTGGCCGTCACCGTTGGACTCACCGTCGATGAGTTTACGTCGGTCAGTGCCGTCGCCATCGTGGTCAAACGCGCGAGGTTAGGGATGACAGGTGGGACCCGATGTCAGTGACACAGCGTTCAAATTGGATTTTTCTATTTTCATAATTGAATGAATAGTATCTATTTTTGTTATATTTGTGTAGATTTATTTAGAGCTCCAAAAATTCTGAAAATTTTTGTGTGACTTCTCTGTGATGTGTATTATTTAGGAAAAATATGAAATGTTGATTTTCAGTACTTTTTTAATGTGATAAAAATTGCTCAATTAATTAATAAATGAGTTTCCAGAATTTTTCTAGGCTTATTTGTGTATCCAAAAATTATGAAAATTGTTTTGTCACTTAGTTATCATGTGATGAACATATACAAAATTTTTGGGGCCAATTGGAACAAGTTGATTTATTTCATAATTATTAATTAATTAATTCATTCATAAAAGCAAATAGTAACCTTTAGTGATTTAGGTTTTGTTTGAGTTTTTGATTAAGTGATGTCCTTGGGTCATTAGTTGGTGATGATCCTTGGCAATTGTTGGGAGTGTTGTGAAAATGGTTTAGTTAGTTTAACTTGTAACTATACCGCGAAGGAAAGTTGTATTCAAGTTATTAATTTTGTATCCATCATCGAGCATCATGTTTCGTATTCCGTATCATGTTAAACATGGCATTGTTACTACGTGTAGTGAACGAAGGTGAACACGTGGTAGTTAATCAAGTAGTTGAGGAGGTTGATCCGTCTGTGGAGGTTGGTGTTGATATTGGTGGAACGACTCCGGACCCGGACTTTTCCGTCAACGAAGGCAAGCCCCGGATGCATACAACCCTACCTTGTATTTTACAAATTAATTTTGCTTTTGCTTCTTTTTACTGCATTAAGTGCTTAGGAGTCAAGTGAAAACCAAATTGGTACATTATCAACCTTGTTATTCCATATTTACCATATTACAAGTTTTAAATTCGTATATGCCTAGTTTTGCTTAGCTATGCTTAGAACAATGAAAGTCGGGTGATTACCTGTCACCTGCAAGTTTCAAATGGAACTTTGGTTACTTATGTTATCATGTGATATGGTATGTGGAGTAATAAATCTAGACCGGGCGGACTTGGTGTGTGTGAGCCACAAGACATGGAGGTCTTATGAGCGGGTTCTTTTTTGCTTGTGTCGATTAAGGTCCGTCCGTTGTTGAATTGCATGAGGTGAGACTTCGTAGTACTAACCACATACTCCGGTAAGCCTTAACTTGGCTATTCTATTACGAGAATGGCTACTCGCGCACTGGGAGTGGAGAGATGGCGGGAATAGCGTGTACCCACGTGGCATTGAGCTAGATTGGTGGAGTACTGTATTCTCGGGTGGTGCGGACCTGTTCTTGTTTAGAGGATCCAAGGGTAGGTTGATATATGTAGGTCGGGGACCTGCATATGTCGTGTGGTCTAGAATTCCCAGCTGGGTTTAATCGGTTCGAATTGTCGTTGCTCCTCGGTTATGGAGACTCAACTCATTGTTCATCATCGTAGTAATTAATAACTAGAACTTGAGGATGGTATGAGAAAGTGTTGGATATGAAGTTTCATGATCTTAATACGGATCGTGTCAGCTTTGTATATGATCTTATGAAGTTTTAAATGTTGATATAAAGAATTTTTGTTAAAAAGCTTTTACGCAAAAGAACCTGGATTATTGCTAAAGCCTTACCTTGAATTCGTGGATGATTCGGGGATTATTGCTAAAGCCTTATTTCAAACCATTTGTTGAACTGCATTCCTGCATTCTTTTAATTCTTATTTCGGTTAAGTCTTGTTGAGTACTTTTGTACTCAGGGTTCGTTGACCCTTGTTGCAGGTGAGGCTCATGAGCAGATCCGTTTTGGATCGTGCTGCATGACTGTTGTTCAGTGCGATGACGATAAGTAGATGTGTGGCCCTTGGGCAGGGCAGCTTTAATTGTGTGTTTTGTAATATATTATAATGCCACTCCACTACCTTGGTTTGTATTAATATCGAACTTAGTTGTATGGTTTGAAACAAATGGTTTGTAAACTATGTTATTGTAAGACTTCCGTTGTTTTTACTCTGAGTATCTATTTGAATAAACTGTTGTAATTCTGTAATGACTCTGTAATGTGATCCTGCTCGGAAATCGTGGATGATTCGGGGTTCCCCGAGGACACCCGACAGTCTTCTTAAGTTACCGGGAATGTATGCATAGATGTCAAAGGTCGTTGGACAGTGACAGGTGCATGTGGGCCCTATAATTTAGGAGGTTCTGCCACAGAATGGTATCAGAGCGATCGTTACAAAGTTTTTGTGGTATTGGTTTACGAAAACTTCAAAATGATTTGGGATGACTAAATTTAACTTGATTAATTTGATCCAAATTGCTTCTAACTTATCTTATTTCTTTCTCACCATTCCTTATTTGATTAAAAAGGTTTTGTGTGGTGGAGTAGTAATCTTATTATGCCCTATATAAAAACAAATGTTGTTTATTTTCGTTTTAAGCTTTGGTGGTTTTGTTCGTAAGAACGATTCATGCATCATAATTAATTCACTTGTTACTTCCTTCGTCTCTGAGTCTGGCGTGAGTAGTGTGTATGGGTTGAGTGTGTAGTCCATCCTTACTGCTCTTGAGACTATTGTCAGATTGTTTTACTTGGATTAATACTGCTTGTACAGTATGGCTCGTACCAAGAAGACACCCCGTAAGTCCACTGGACCCAAAAGAGTTCCTCGCCACCAACTTGCCCCTAGGAATGATGGTGCTAGTAGTAGTAGCTCTAGGCCAGATCCTCAGGCGGAGATACAGAGGATTTCTACAGAGTTAGCCCAAGCTACTAGAGATAGGGCTATGGACACCATCCAGGTGGGCAGATTACAGGAGCAATTAAGACGTCTCACCACCGCTCATAGGAACTATGAACGTATGTTAGTTCGTACAGTGGAAGGAAGGAATGAAGCTTGGCATAGGGAAAATGTAGCTAGAGCTAGAACTCTTGAGTTAGAATTTTATGTAGAATACTTAGAAGAGCATAATACATATTTGCATGAGGAAGTTCATAGGCTAAGCAATCTCCTAGATCCAAATCATAAACCCCAAGCTAATGACATGGATCCCGGTGTTATCCTTGCCGATGGTAGTGAATCGAAGAAGAAGAAGAAGAAGATCCCGAAGAATTAGTAATGATCGATGAAAGTGACAATGAAGGCGGTAATATTTCCGGAATGGATACCGAGCCTGAAGTTTGATGTAATCGCAAGAAGGAGTAGAGTTGTGAAATAGTTAGTTCTAGTTTAAGTTAAGTAGTCTTGTTTAAATGTGGTTTTGTGTTTAAATAAGTGAAACTAGTGTAATGAGTTGTAGTCCGCTCTTTTATCAATCAATAAAGGATTGTGAGTAAAGTTTGGTTTGTTGTGAACAGATGCGTCGTATGTGGGGTTCATACATTCCTTGTACTTCACAAAATGAGAACGATATTCTAGATCCGCCACCAGTTCCAACAAATCTAGCGGAGGCTATAGCCGCACTTATCATTTTGACAGTTGAAAATTCGCGTTTGCTTCATGAGATGGCTCAAAGTAATAAGAATCAGATGCATGGAAACCATGGTCGCCATCATAATAGGCAGGAGGCTACATATGTGGACTTCACAGATACAAAACCCCTAGTGTTCACTAAGGCAGATGAACCATTGGAGGCTGACGATTGGCTTAGGACCATGGAGCAGAAATTTGATCTTATACCATGCACAAAGTTTCAGAAACCAGTCTTTGCTGCTCAGCAACTTAGAGGTGCAGCCGGTGCTTGGTATGCAAATCTTATGGCCATGCAACCAGTAGGTGTTCCGTTATCTTGGATGGAGTTTCGTACTACTTTTAGAGCCCATTATATCCCGGAGGGAGTTATGGCTATGAAGCTGGATGAATTTCTTGCTTTGAGGCAAGGAGACCAAACCGTGATGCAGTATGTGGGAAGATTCAATCACCTGTCACAATATGCACCTGAACATGTCAGTACTAACATCAAGAAAAAGAAATGGTTCATGAGAGGTCTGAATACTAAATTGCAGACTATGATGACAACTTGTACCAATGTTACTTATCATGAGGTAGTGAATATTGCAATTGCTTCAGAGGCAAAGTATCGGTAGCATAAGGAGCTCAAGAAGAAAAAGAGTATGCCGTCTGGATCTTATAGGGGAAATCCAAAGAGACAAAGGGTGATTTATCATCCAGTAAATCATAATCGTCCTCCTTATCGTCCGCCGCAGTTTCAAGCCGGTCAGCAATCAAATGTTCGCCCTGTTACAACTTATCAGAATCCACAACCAACAAATGCTTCTGGGGTTTTTGCTTCAACACCCCAGGGTCACAAGTATCCATGTTTCAATTGTGGCAAGCCTGGTCATTTCTCGAGAGAATGTCCGTATCCAAGGCAGTCTAATCCCAATTATCAGAAGACTCCTGCAAATCAACAACAGGGTTAGGCACAGAATAAGGGCAACAATCAGAATGTTCAGAAAGGCAAAGATGAAAGGAAGACAGGATGAGTGTTCTACATTCAAGCTGGGGAAATTCCGGAAGGGGAGCTAGTGATGATGGGTATGTTTCCTGTTGCCAACCATCCTACAGTTATACTTTTTGATTCTGGCGCATCGCATTCATTCATCTATAGAACATTTGTGATGAAGTATGAAATTTCAATTGGGGCAACAAAGGAAAATTTCTTTATACAGTCGCTCGGGGGACGTCTGTGTACTAAGGAAATGGTATACCAGGTGCCCATAAACCTGGGTGGGCATATTTTTCCCACTACCATGATTATCCTTAAGGATCAGGATATAGATGTAATCTTAGGAATGAATTGGATGTATCAGCATAAAGCTGTTATAGATGCTTTGAATAGAACTATATTGGTGAGTTTGCCAGACAGTACTTCTCAACTTCTCATCCAACTTCCCACCTTAAGAAGATCAGTGAGCAAAGTTTGTGCAACTACCATCAAAGAGATTAGAGATATCCTGGTAGTATGTGAATTTCCTGATGTGTTTCCTGAAGATTTACCCGGTCTACCACCTAATAGGGATGTCCAGTTTAACATAGAATTGGAACCTGGAACAGCTTCGGTTTCTCGGAGAGCTTATAGGATGCCACCTAAGGAGTTAGTCGAGTTGAAAACTCAGTTGCAAGAATTGATTGAGAAGGGGTTTATACAACCTAGTTCATCGCCTTGGGGGTGTCCGGCAATTTTTGTGAAAAAGAAATATGAAACCCTGAGGTTATGTGTTGACTATCGTCTCGTTGAATGAAGTGACCATCAAAAATAAGTATCCATTACCTCGGATAGATTTGCTTTTTGATCAACTGGCCGGAGCCAAAGTTTTCTCCAAGATAGATTTGAGGTCAGGATATCACCAAATCAAGATAAAGCCTGAAGATATTCCCAAAACGACATTTACCACAAGATATGGATTATATGAATACTTGGTAATGTCTTTTGGTTTGACGAATGCTCCAGCTCATTTCATGTATTTGATGAATTCAGTATTCATGCCTGAGCTAGACAAATTTGTAGTGGTGTTTATTGATGATATTCTAGTATATTCCAAGAATAAGGAAGAACATGCGAAACACCTCAGAATTGTTCTGACTCGCTTGAGGGAACATTAACTATATGCCAAGTTCAGCAAGTGTGATTTTTGGCTTAAGGAAGTACAATTTCTTGGACATATCTTGTCAGCTGAAGGAGTTGTTGTTGATCCAAGCAAAGTGAAGGATGCGCTTGATTGGAAACCACCAACCAAAGTTCATCAAGTTCAGAGTTTTCTAGGATTGGCGGGGTATTACCGTCGGTTTATTCCAGATTTCTCTAAGGTATCAAAGTCCATAACTGAGTTACTGAAGAACCAAGTCAAATTTGCCTGGTCATCTGATTGTGAAGAGGCTTTCCAGACTTTGAAGAGACTATTGACTACTGCACCAGTATTAGCCCAACCTGATATCGAGAAGCCGTTTGATGTTTATTGTGATGCTTCAGGTATTGGTATTGGATGTGTGTTGATGCAAGAAGGCCGAGTCATTGCTTATGCATCTAGGCAACTTAAGCAACATGAAGAACACTATTTGACTCATGATCTGGAGTTAGCAGCTGTGGTCCATGCTCTGAAGATTTGGCGGCATTACCTACTTGGTAATATGTGCCATATTTATACAGACCACAAGAGCTTAAAGTATATCTTTACTCAGTCAGAGTTGAATATGCGACAAAGAAGATGGTTAGAGCTGATTAAAGATTATGACTTGGAAGTACATTATCACCCTGGTAAAGCAAATGTGGTGGCAGATGCCCTCAGTCGCAAAAGTTATTGCAATTGCCTGACAGTAAGAACAATGGGTTTGACTTTATGTCAAGAGATGGAGAAGTTGAATGTAGAAGTAATTCAACAAGGTAGTTTAACCAACATAATTGTTGAAGCCACTATTTGAGATCAAGTTATTGCTGCTCAGAAGGAAAACAAGGGTGTAGCCCATATCAAGAAAAGAGTCAGGAATGGAAAGGCGGAATGTTTCAGCATAGATAATGAAGGTGTGCTATGGTTCAAGGATCGTTTGGTAGTACCAAAGGTTCTCGAGTTGCGGCAGTCAATTCTTGAAGAAGCACATGCTACTAGGTTATCTATCCATTCGGGAAGCAACAAGATGTACCATGACTTAAAACAAAGGTTTTGGTGGACCAAAATGAAGATAGAAATTGCAAGATATATAGCAAAGTGTGAGACTTGTCAGAAAGTGAAAGCTATACATTTGAGGTCTGCTGGAGAATTACAACCATTGCCTATTCCAGCTTGGAAGTGGGAGGACATAAGTATGGACTTTATTGTTGGTCTACCCAAGACATCAAAGGGATTTGACTCAATATGGGTTATTATAGATCGACTCACTAAGTCAGCATATTTTCTTCCTGTCAAGACTATATATCCCACTATCCAATATGCCAAGATATATTTAGCAAGAATTATGAGTCTCCATGGAATACCAAAGATCATAGTGTCCGATAGAGGTACATAGTTTGTCTCTAGTTTTTGAAAACAATTGCATTCTTCATTAGGTACCAAGCTCCTGTATAGTACAGCTTATCATCCGCAGACTGATGGACAGACTAAAAGAGTCAATCAAGTGCTTGAAGATATGTTAAGGTGTTGTGTCCTTAATTATTCCAACAAGTGGGATGAATGCTTACCTTTGGCCGAGTTCTCATATAACAATGGTTATCAGGAAAGCATTAGAATGGCTCCATTTGAAGCACTTTATGGTCGTAGATGTAGAACATCACTGAGTTGGTCTGAGCCCGGAGAAAGAAGATTCTTTGGAGTTGACCTTGTGAAAGAAATAGAAGACAAGGTTAGGCAAATACAGAGTAATTTGAAGATAGCTCAGTCCCACCAAAAGAGTTATGCGGATAGACGACGGAGACCATTGGTGTTTAGCAAAGGAGATTTTGTATATCTAAAAGTATCACCAATGAAGGGAGTTACCTGTTTTGGTGTTAAAGGCAAGTTGGCACCCCGATATATTGGACCGTTTCAAATTTTGGAGAGATATGGAAATGTGGCCTATCGCTTGAAATTACCATAACATTTATCAGCTGTACATGATGTGTTCCATGTGTCTCAGTTGAAGAAGTGTCTTCGAGTGCCTGAGCAGAATGTTGAAGTTGAAGGAGTGGAACTTGAACCAGATCTGACTTATTCAGAATATCCTATCCGAGTGTTGGATCAGAAAGATCGTGTTACTCGAAGGAGGACAATAAAGTTCTACAAGATACAATGGAATCAACATTCAGAAGAGGAGGCTACTTGGGAATCATAAGATTACTTGTTAGAAAAGTTTCTAGAATTTCTTGCGTTAGTGTAGAATAGAGTACTGTTAGTTGAGCTCGGTTATTACAAATTGTGTTTTGTAAAGGAACCTCAGTTGTTTTATGGATGAGAATTGGATGTTTTTGGATTGACACATTTCCTTTTCCATTACTTACCCTAAGGCTTTGAATCTTGGGGCGAGATTTCTTTTAGGGGGAAGGATTGTAACACCCCGGGTGTTTAAGTATTAAAAACTGGACATATCATCATATGTATTGCAAGGCATTGGTCATATTGTAAACTTTGATATGCATTCACAAAAACAAGTTTACATTTATGTTATAAGTATTGCTTGGTATTGTTTGAATCAAGTTTGAAATCTTTGTATTGATTTAAAATTCCGAAAACCCTGATTTTCAATATTTAAATCTGACCTTGAAAACCCATTTCAAAATCGAAGCACATTTTGGGGGTGAGTCTTAAAGAAAAGTTGTAGAGCTTGTCGAGTTGTACAAAGTTTGTTTTTGGAGTTTTTCAAGTTGTTTAGTAAAATTTGAAGTTATTTAAAAAGGCGAAATTCCTTAAATATCCCCGCTTTGAATTCAATGTTTATTTCAAAATGTAAGCCGAATTTGGGTATGGTTTCAAAAGAAAAGTTGTAGAACTTTTGATTTTGAACAACTTTTGTTTTAGGAGATTTTTGAGTTGTTATGAAAATTTGGGAGTAATTTGGGAAATTTGGCGAATGGCAATTCTGTAATTTCGATGAACAGTGTTCACCGCTTAAGCTATACCGCCGGCGAGCTTCGGTTTGCTTCCAGTCGCGCGCGTGGCCGTCTGGGCATCGCGTTGGCGTGGTGAAGGCTTCCGCGTGGCTTCTTTGTGCTTCCTTGGTCGCGTTATAAGCCAGCCACCGTCGCCGTTCTTCGCTTTCTTTTCTCCTCTGTTTTTTCAGTCATCGCCGCCGCTGCTCCGTTGAGCCCTCGCCGTCGAACCAGCGCCTGCGCCGTCGTGGCATAGCGCTAGATAGATTCGCCTACTCCTTGTGCACCCAGCCAGCTAGCTCTGGTCGATTGATTTCATCATGAGTTCGCCGTTCGTCGCTTTCTTCCTCGCGGCCGGCAACCTCACCCGAGATTCCGTTTCACCGCGACCAGCCTACTTCGGTGAGCCGTTGGCCTTGATCGGTGTACCTACGGCTTCGTCTCGATGCTGTGGTGCTTAATCCTGTGTTGCTTGCTCGTTTTGATCACTGCAGTCGCCGATTCTTCCTCGCCGACGATCTTTGCTCTGCCGTGATCACCGTGGTCGTCGTCACGCCTCCCCGTTGCTTCTCCGACCTCGCTCCTTGCTTCAACGCTTTCGGGGTGAGCTACTGGTGCTTCCTGGATCCTTTGTTTGAGCTCTACTGGTTTCATGTCGCCGGCGTAGCGCTGCCGTGCCACCGCGTCCGCCATGGCCGCCGTTGAGCTAGTATAGGGCCGTAATCAGTACAGAAAGGGACGTCAATCGATGCGCCTAGTCTTGGTGATTGTTTTGGTACTTTGGCCGTCGCCGTTGGACTCACCATCGATGAATTTACGTCGGTCAGCGCCATCGCCGTCATGGTCAAACGCGCGAGGTTAGGAATGACAGGTGGGACCCGATGTCAGTGACTCAGCGTTCAAATTGGATTTTTCTATTTTCAGAATTGAATGAATAGTATCTGTTTTTGTTATTTTTGTGTAGATTTATTTAGAGCTCCAAAAATTCTGAAAATTTTTGTGTGACTTCTCTGTGATGTGTATTATTTAGGAAAAATATGAAATGTTGATTTTCAGTACTTTTTGAATGTGATAAAAATTGCTCAATTAATTAATAAATGAGTTTCTAGGATTTTTCTAGGCTTATTTATGTATCCAAAAATTATGAAAATTGTTTTGTCACTTAGTTATTATGTGATGAACATATACAAAAATTTTGAGGTCAATTGGAACAAGTTGATTTATTTCATAATTATTAATTAATTAATTCATTCATAAAAGCAAATAGTAACCTTTAGTGATTTAGGTTTTGTTTGAGTTTTTGATTAAGTGATGTCCTTGGGTCATTAGTTGGTGATGATCCTTGGCAATTGTTGGGAGTGTTGCGAAAATGGTTTAGTTAGTTTAACTTGTAACTGTACCGCGAAGGAAAGTTGTATTCAAGTTGTTAATTTTGTATCCATCATCGAGCATCATGTTTCGTATTCCACATCATGTTAAACATGGCATTGTGACTACATGTAGTGAACGAAGGTGAACACGTGGTAGTTAATCAAGTAGTTGAGGAGGTTGATCCGTCTGTAGAGGTTGGTGTTGATATCGGTGGAACGACTCGGACCCGGACTTTTCCGTCAACGAAGGCAAGCCCCGGATGCATACAACCCTACCTTGTATTTTACAAATTGATTTTGCTTTTGCTTCTTTTTACTGCATTAAGTGATTAGGAGTTAAGTGAAAACCAAATTGGTACATTATTAACCTTGTTATTCCATATTTACCATATTACCAGTTTTAAATTCGTATATGCCTAGTTTTGCTTAGCTATGCTTAGAACAATGAAAGTCGGGTGATTACCTGTCACCTGTAAGTTTCAAATGGAACTTTTGTTACTTATGTTATCATGTGATATGGGAATATGGAGTAATAAATCTAGACCGGGCGGACTCGGTGTGTGTGAGCCACAAGACATGGAGGTCTTGTGAGTGGGTTCTTTTCCGCCTGTGTCGATTAAGGTCCGTCCGTTGTTGAATTGCATGAGGTGAGACTTTGTAGTACTAACCACATACTCCGGTAAGCCTTAACTTGGCTATTCTATTACGAGAATGGCTACTCGTGCACTGGGAGTGGAGAGATGGCGGGAATAGCGTGTACCCACGTGGCATTGGGCTGGATTGGTGCAGTACTGTATTCTCGGGTGGCGCGGACCCATTCTTGTTTAGAGGATCCAAGGGTAGGTTGATATATGTAGGTCGGGGACCTACATATGTCGTGTGGTTTAGAATTCCCAGCTGGGTTTAATCGGTTCGAATCATCGTTGCTCCTCGGTTATGGAGACTCAACTCACTGTTTATCATCATAGTAATTAATAACTGGAACTTGAGGATGGTATGAGAAAGTGTTGGATACGAAGTTTCATGATCTTAATATGGATCGTGTCAGCTTTGTATATGATCTTATGAAGTTTTAAATGTTGATATAAAGAATTTTTGTTAAAAAGCTTTTACGCAAAAGAACCTAGATTATTGCTAAAGCCTTACCATGAATCCCATGAGTCTGCATTCCTGCATTCTTTTAATTCTTATTTCGGTTAAGTCTTGTTGAGTACTTTTGTACTCAGGGTTTGTTGACCCTTGTTGCAGGTGAGGCTCATGAGCATATCTGTTTTGGATCATGCTGCATGACTGTTGTTCAGTGCGATGACGATAAGTAGATGTGTGGCCCTTGGGCAGGGCAACTTTAATTGTGTGTTTTGTAATATATTATAATGCCACTCCACTAACTTGGTTTGTATTAATATCGAACTTAGTTGTATGGTTTGAAACAAATGGTTTGTAAACTATGTTATTGTAAGACTTCTGTTGTTTTTACTCTGAGTATCTATTTGAATAAACTGTTGTAATTCTGCAATGACTCTGTAATGTGATCCTGCTCGGAAATCGTGGATGATTCGGGGTTCCCCGAGGACACCCGACAGTCTTCTTAAGTTACCGAGAACGTATGCGTAAATGTCAAAGGTCGTTGGACAGTGACAGGTGCATGTGGACCCTAAATTTAGGAGGTTCTGCCACAGCTATTCACCCCTCTATCAATCTAGAGATGCATTCAAGTGGTTTTAGAGTCAAGTCACTGATCAACTCAAGAATTCACAATCTTTGGTGTAAAAGATGGCTACAAACAATGTTGGAAAGCGACCCCCTACTTTAATGACACAAATTATGATTATTAGAAGTGATGAATGAGCACCCATCTAAAAGTAATGGGGAGAAAGATTTGGGAGTTATGGATAAGGAGGTTGAGATATGAAAGAGCCCACCCACACCAAAAGAAGAAGAGAAGCTACAACTCCATGATCAAGCCCTCAATTACATATATGAAACACTTGATCCCAAGGTTTTCAAGTCCATCAAGGACATGGAAATGGCTCACAAGGTGTAGAAGAGGTTGGAGGAAGCATATGAGAGTACCTAAACCATTAAGGACACCAAGTTATACATTTTCAAGGAAGGGTGCAAAATTCAAGATGTTTGATGAAAAGAGTGTGCTGCAAATGTTCCATCGGCTCAATGTGATAGTAAATGAGCTAAGAGAACTTGGAAATAATGTGGATGATGAGGATTTGTCATAGAAGTTCTAGCAGTGCCTAACCAAGAAATTCAAGATCACCATCACTGTCATCTTGATAGGAGGCTTGAAGGACCTCACTCCCACTCAAGTGCTTAGGGAGATCATCACTCATGACATATTTAGTTAAGATGAGAGTGATCAGCAAGATAAGAGGAGAAGAAAAAAAGATCATCCCATTCAAGGCTTTATCCACCAAGAGTAAGAAGGTAGAAGAATCAAGTGATGATGAAGCAAGCTCAAGTGGAACCATAGATGATGAGGAAATGGCTCTTTTCTATGATTGTTTGGAAAATTAATAAAGAAAAAGGGCTTTGGAAGAAGAAGAAGACAATCATCATCAAGGAGGTGAAAGGAGGATAGAAGATGCTATGATTGTGGGGAGATTGGTCACCCTACGACCGATTGTCCCAACCAGAAGGACAGGTCCTCCAATAAGAGCAAGATATTTACCTTGTTTTGACCCTTTCTCCTTACAACCCCCTTAATCTCTATCTTGTTTTTCTCTCTTGGTCTCCATTAATTTCTCTCACCGGGGTGCGTGGATGTAAATGTTTCATCCATAAATAAGCTCTGGTGTCTAATTTTCTCAATTGAACACGAAACTCTAATTTTATTAGCCCCTGGGTTCCAATATTATTCCAACCATGCACGTTACCCTTTGGTCTTTTCCATCTTGGTCTTTCATTGTGCCATATCAGCATGGTTTTGAGACACATCAAACTGCATGTCAACACCTTCTACTGTTTCCATTCCTTTTCTGATCTTCTTTGGCTCTAAAACCGATGGTCGGTGTATTACATTGGCCTCACCACATGGATTCATTTATGTGATACACTGATACATTTCAACCCATAAGCAAAAGTCCTTGTTGAAGTGGCCTCACACCTATGCCTAATAGACTAAATAATCACATGTGGCCATGTGAGCTTGACATCTTGCGTGACTCCATGCTGAATAGAGTCATAGGTTGGATATTATCTTGAGACCTTTGGCCATGCCACCATTATCAAGTTCAACAATTCAACTCAATGCTTGAAGTTGTGGGGTGCACTTGCCCTAGGCTACCTTGCTCCTTGCCCTGGGTTGCCCTAATGCTCAACATAGTCACAATCTCCCTAGATGCATATAAATTGCAATAGCATGCTTAATAAAAAAGAGCCATTCCATTCTTTTTTACCAAATGTTGATGCCTTGAGATTGGTCGATCAAGAGAGTAGATAGATTAGTGTGGGGAGGAGTTCAATTCAATGTTAGTTTGAGGCAAGGAAGTCCAATTGGGAGTGATCTATTCAATAGGAGTTGAAACCTATTAGTTATCACATAATTAGAGATCTACATCGATGACACAACTCCACCTATTGCACAACCCAACCACCACAACTACCACCAAGATCCCTCTATCTCACCATGTTTAATCGTCCTCTCATCCTCCTCCACAATTCACTCTCGCAGCCTATATCTCCATAATACCACTCAACTACCATGAATTTGAGATCTGAAGGACCAATGTTTTTATGGATCATATCGAAATTGTATTGTCCTCTCATCCTCCTACACAATTCAACCCCCTACCCGTATCTCCATAATACACCACTCAACTACCAAGAATTTGAGATCTAAAGGACTAATTCTTTTACAGATCATATCGAAATGTTAAAAGTCAAAAAAATCCTAAGAGAAACATACTTACCTTGCCATGAAAAAACAATCTTTGCCTTCCTCTTCTTGCCCGCTTAATCTCTCTCTAGTATTCCCCTGTTCTTTGATTTCTCTTAATCTATCTCATCCTAGCGAGTGGATGCAGATGTTTTCTTCACAAGTATCCATCTTTTTCTATCATAGCCACTTGTCTCCTTGGGCGATGATACAAAAGTTCAAGCAACCTATCGCTATTTAAGGTGTTGGAAGAAAAGACGTGGCACATCTTTGGCCACTAAAATGGCGGTGGAGGTAGTTACTTTCATTTAGGTTTGGTGAGATGTTTATATATAGTAGAACTTATATACTACCTCATTGCTATTTACAAATCATAATACTTTCTAGCAAATAGGTTGCCAAACTACTTACTCAAAGATCTAAAGCGTCCTACATCAATATGCAATAAGTGTTATTGGAACTATATCCTCAACCTCAAACAACATGATGCTTCATCATTATGAAAATTCTCATTCAAACATGTAAAAACTATTTTAACTAATTGTATTCCACAAACAAAGTAACCAATGTTTTGCTAATTTTAAATTTTGATCAACTATTTTAATAAACAAATGTTTAGGAAATGGCTCATTTTATATTTTTCTAATATTATAATTCATTTTCTTTTTTTTAAAAATAGATTATTTGCATTTTCATCTTGCCTGATCTCCCTTGATCTCCAATACCCTCACCCACCTGGGTCCCATTCTCACCATTCATCGTTGCCACACCCTCAGCTTTTTTTCCTTTCTCCTGCATAGGGACACCACTCTCTCTTGGGTTTTCTTTCCTGGTGGTGATGAGTAGGCAAGTGGCACCGTCCATAGCTTAATCTTTGTCAAAGCTTCATTGACGATGAGTATGCACCATGTATGCTTGCTCCCTTGTCTTCCATTCTTTTCATGTGAAACCGAGCAACCCAAACCATAATTTAAGCTATTTGTATTTGGACCTGACCTAATCACTACTATTTATGATTTATGTACACTAAAACTCCATGACCATAACAATATTCACATTCTTAGATATGGTGCCTAGTTTTATGACTCAATGTAACTCACTCATTGAAAGTTCCATGGAGGTTTTGGCACTTGAATGACAACATTTGTGGACTAATGATTTTCACGTGGGATGAAAGGTTAGATTTAGTCTAGTACATAAGCATGACTTGGAGCCAAATAAAGGTCATGAAGATGAGATGACATGACCATGAGATGCAAGAGCTGAACAAGGTAAAGAGATGGATGCAGAGAAATGGAAGCAAAAGATGAAAGACAAGTGCAAGGCAAAGGTATAACATAGTGCTTTGTCTTTCACCGATATGAGGTGATTAGAGAATTGCAATTGGGCGAATTGATAGCTTAGATAACCATACTACTGAGAGGTGCAAGTTGTGTTTGCAAATACGGTTATCTAGTGCCACTTGAATTATCTAGTTGCATTATGATTGAGTGACGTGGTGAGATCAAGTGAATTTTTTTGAAAAATGTTTGGAAAATGCTAACTCAGTGCTAATGGTGTCGGTCATCTCATGGGAGACTTATTGGAGTTAGCATTTGAAAAGATTTAAGAAAAGGAGTTAGGCCCTAATTGGTTGAGCTGTGGCTTTTGAAAAAGCTATTGTGGGCTGTGAAAAAATAGTTCTAGAAAAGCAGCTGTGGGAAAAGCAGAAGGCCATTTGGTTAGAGCAGTTGTGAAACTATAGACTATGGAAGAAATACCTATAATATCCCTGAAGGCCTGAGAGACTGTTTATATGTAAATTGCTCCTAGAAAATAATATGTTTACTTATTCACATGTGAATGAATATTTTGGAAAGGAAAAATAATTTTTATAAGTTTTGCATCCATCTTGTCGACGGGGAGTGCGTGGTGAACGAAAAGGGTAGCTTGCTAGCTGATCCTGTCCACACATCCATAGATGGATGGTTCATGCTTATTGATTATATAGGGTGTGGCCTTGCTCGTCCATTATAGAGGAAACATAGCACACAATACGCCATGGCGCACGGCGTATGTGCATGCGTGAGCGCATGCAGGGAGTGGTGCCCTTCATCGAGTAGGTCCACCACAGGTGGACAAAGCAATTGTGGAAGTGGAGGTGGAGGAGGCCGATGTCCCTATGCATAGCGTCTTGCACGAAGCTCCACACGATGGGGACAGCCAGCTTTAGTTTGCATGGGGGCCACTGGCCTCGTTGCAGCCCGGGCGAGGCGGTGGCTGGCCTCGGGCGGTGCTGGAGAGGCTGAGTACCAGTGGCCAGAACCCTAGGCGTGGCAGCGGCCAGTGGAAGGAACTTATTACTCGCGGATGGGAAATAGTCATAGGGATGGGTTGCGTCCGCTCGATTGGATGGGTCGGAGAGGGAGAGTGAGGGGCTGCTCGCCGGAGAGGGAGGGGCCACCGCTGTAGAAGCTGCTTGCTGGTGGGGCGGTGGTCGACCAGAGGACGCCTTCGGTGGGGGTGGCGGTGGACTAGCAACCTAGGCACGCGGTCATGGCTCTCGCAATGCTGAATAGAAAGGCAGCCAACCGTTATCTTCTCCTCGTAACCAGTGGCAGTGGGTAATTTTCTCCAAGCTACCCATCTAAAAGCCACTAAAAGCATGGGAGAGGTGCTTTTGGATTTGTACTATAGAAAAACTACTTTTGAGCAAAAGCACATATGGCTTTTGAGCTCCCTTTGGTTGAGCTTTTAGATTTTGGGGACAAAAGCCACAGCCAAAAGCCCAACCAAATAAGGCCTTTGTGGTGTGTTTTTACACCCATCGGAGCTCTTCGATGACAAACGGAGTGCTAGTCACAGGAGATTAGAGCACTGACCTAGCCTAGAGCAAAAACAACAAAGCAGACCCTAACTTAGTGCCACTAGAGAGGTGAGCACTAGAGCTTAGTTTTGACAGGTCTAGCATGGGTGAGATTCAAAAGGGGCACTGAGAAGCTTTGACGATGCCACCAAAGTCCTTCACCGGTGTGTCGTAACAGAGAGGATGTTTTTCACATGAGTTGGGCTCTAAAGCTCACCAGAACTATCTGGTGACCATTGAAGAACCTAGCATTGGAGCTTAGCATCGATAAAAGGCTAGCTCTAGTAACAATGCTAGTGATCATTGAGAGAACTCTGATGATTTCCAAAGCTCTCCGATGAGGCTGGAAAAGCTGTTGTTGATTTCCAATGGCTAGTTTCTTGAGTGGGGCTACAAATAGTGTGTGACCAGTCATATTGGAACTCTTGGAGCTCCTTGCTGACACACACACACCATCTCAAAATACACCTTCAATCACATTTGCTTGCTAGAGATTTGAAAGGATCTATGGATGGCTAGATGGGGTGAATAGCCTATTAAAATTTCCTTCACAAACAATACTAGTCAAGAATATTTGTAACAAATGTGGTCCCTAATATTCTACGAGCCTAGCCTATCACTTCAAAGTAAGTCTCCTACTCAACTCTAGTGAGCAAGCAAGAACAACAAGCTACACTAGTACACTCAAACTAAACAAGGCTAACTAAGCAACTAGAAGAGCTACACAAGTAGAGCAATTACTAAAACTAAAGGTACTCAACTAGCTGGCTAAACTAACAACTACACAATCAAACAACTACACATATAATAAGGCTTGAGTAGAATAAATAAACCACAAGGAAGACAATGATGAGAAATAAATATAGAGTCACCGAGCCCACCGGCGGTTAGCCACCATCTTCAGCAGGCCGAGAGTTCACCTACAACATGGTGGGATAAACCCTGAGTACTCGAATGTACTCAGCCAGACTTACCCGTCATAAACCAAAAATAAAGTGACACCAAGGATCATGCAAGGCTATATAAGTTGAGCTAGCTTGACAACATTTTGCATAAAAAGCCACTAGTTGAGGTATACATTTTATAATTCGGTAACCAAGTTAATTATAGCTATTCATCTCTAGATTAGCAACTAACATGTGCCAAACATGTGGAATATCATTTAATAATATGCAATAGTAACCATAGCCGGTGTAACATGGAATCGGTTGCAACCAGCTGGGCAGTTATTCCTAACACAAACCCAGACATACCTACGCCAAGGTAGTCTTAGGTCACCTTTGGTACAACTCAGGTACACATTTCATGGGTTCGATCAGCGCCGCACAATCAGGGACAACCAGCTGCTAGGACGATCAGGACTATCCTGCCCTTGGGCTCATGTCTGGATCCCCACACATCCTTACTACCATCCAGAGTGTGCACTCTTACAGAACAGGGCCCGGCCTGAGTTGAACTACTCGGCTTCGTGGTCAGAACGAGTAATCCAGCCAGCTAAGTGAGAGGCATACGTTCAATCTCGACAAAAGCACCAGCAATGGTATGGTCCTTAATCATCACATGGTTATTTTCCACGATAGCAAATATAGCCAACCGTGCTTTGATATTCACCTATATCTCACAGGTGATAGGAAATCACCCGACTTCTATCGGTCTAAGCATTGCTAAGCATACATTCAATCCTGGACCTACATAGGGTTCAAGGTATATTTCTGGACAAGGTAGTTCTATGCATCAAGTGTTTCCAACCAACTCTTATAACCTAATGCATCAAACATAAAGAACTCAAGTGATGTTTGTAAAAACATAGAAGGCTTAGAATGCTCCGGGACTTGCTTGGGATCCAACACTAGGCCAGTGTTTGTTAGATGACACTCACTTGGTGAGCATCTCCTATCTCGGCACTTGCTTAGTCCTTCCGTCTTCTGGATGGATTCACCAAACTCCATCTTCAGGTTTGGCTCCAACATCATGTCCTTCACGTGGTGCATGTAGAGTACCTAGATGAGATGCAACAATGCAAGTGCATGAATGCGAAGAATGGCAATATGAGATGCTTCACATAAAAGTATTCAAGATGAGCACAAGGTTACACCAAGCATATATAAGCACTCAACGTTACTTAATTAAACATCCCACAACCTATCATGCTAGGATAGCAAGGAAGGTAGCACCAAGCATGACATAAGTTTCACAAGGTTTTAGGTATATTAACTTAACACCATCAAAGGCATGAGCCACACTTAGCAACACAAAAAGCAAATCAAGGTGAAGCAAATAATTTTAGGTACAAACATAGATTCTGAATAGCAGCACTACAATCACTTGTTTTAATCATACCCAGAGTTCTAGGCATGAAAAAAGTGTGATTCAAGACTTTCTAGAAACCTAATGAAATTATCTAAAACTTTGTTATTAACACCAAAAGTTTATTCAACAAATAACAAGGTCAAAATACATCATGAAGCAGAGCTTATACAACTAAGGATAGAAAATTGATATTAACTTTAGAAATGCATATCTCAAGTTATATTCATCCAACAAGCATGATCCTTAACTTTATAGAAAGCTTATTAAGTTATCTATAACTTTCATATTATCATCTTAAGATGATTCTACAACAAACAAGGTTAAACAACACCAAGAAGGCATCTCTGTCTAGATTTGGACAGAATCTACCATTCCACTTTGAACAGCAATAACTAGAGTTTTAGACTACCAAAAGCAATGATCTTAGACATTTTAGAAAGCTAAGGAAAATCACTACAACTCTCCTATTATCACCAATACATGATTCTATGTTTAAATGAACCAAACAATACAATCATTTAGATCTGTCTAGAGGACATGCAAAACCTGACAGCAAACTTGTAAAATCTATAAGTCCTAAACCATCAGGCCTAAAATCATGAAATCTTAGGAAAAGAAATATAAGGAAATTATCTACAACTTTTGTATTCAACATATCTATAGAAAATATCATTTGCATCATGAACATGTCACCACCACAAAAACTATACATGCAGCCATAACAGCAGAGGCATGCTGAATTCATCTATCATTTAGTTGCTACAAACCAACATATTCTTGACATATATGCTACCCCAAACATCTTGGAATCATATTCAAACAATCATAGAATGTAGGAATAGCTACTAGAGGCATCACATGACAATAAATACATGTATATGTTCACACATTTATTCTCTACTTTAATAATACAACATATGTATAGTACTATATGAGAACAACTAGTTTGGGGCTGAGACTTTTATGAGTGGTAGATGTTATCAAAACATGGCTACCGCACAAATTTCATATGCTCAAGTTTTGTAATTTAATTGCTATGAAAAAGAAAAATCTTATTTATTAATAAACATGTGAGAAGAAGATAAATCTAAAGATCATTATTTTCTATAAACATATAGACATATTAGGGTTCCTCAGGTCCCAATATCACCATGCAAGGGCAAAGGAACCGCATTTCATATTTTTGCATATATAAATTATTTATAAATCATTTAAAACCATTTATTAAGCACTAAACAAGACAAATCAATAAATCAATCATGCTGCATCCAATAAACCTAAAATGTTTACCATAGTACACATATAGCATCAGTAGCCTACCATAAAAATTTCATAGCAATTGAAGCACCACAACTTTAGATATGAATTTATTCCTAGAAAACCCTAATTAACATAGATAAATACAAAAAAAAACTTCTACTAACACATATCATATTATGACTCTACTGCATAGATCTACTCTCAAGGATTCCAAAAAATCTTCATTTGCTATTTTACAATTTTCTATGATTTATTATCATTTTTCAAAGTTTCATCCATAAAAGAAAAACAAACTTGCACCGAGGACCCCAAACTTTTACGAAAACAGATTCTAGCAAACAGGTCCTTCTAGGCACTATTCAACTGAGTCATAGACTTTGCAGTTAGCCCCCTACACTTGTTCCAATTATTGCGCAAGGTCCCTCATGCGAATCAGAATAGAGGAGGCGGAGGAGGATCATCGGCCAGCCGATTTCCGGCCGGTGAGGTCATCGCCAGTGGGTCGGGGAAGATGCGGGGGAGCATCCCCATCACCAGGCGCACCCACCGGTGCCCGCGGCTTGGCCCAAGATGGCTCGAGGTGGCCCAGCCACGTGCGGCGGCGGCCATGCCCGCAGCACCTTCGGCGCGCGGGGCGCTCCGGTGATGGTTGCCTTGGGCGAGCGTGCGCGCGAGATAGAGAACGATGAGGCGAAGGCGGTGACAGTGGTGCAGGGCTGTGAGGCGCTTGGGGGGTAGAGGAACGATAGTGGCCATGGAGCTCGGCCCAGTGGCCATGGCTGTGCGCGCTCGTGAGCAGGAAGGGGAGCGAGACAGCGCGGAGAGGGAGAGGGCGAGCATGAAGGCACTGCGAAGCTCGGTGTCTCCACTCCACGTGCGAGGGAGGCAGGGGGCGCGACCATGTGACAATGAAGGTGGGGCACCCACGCGCGCATGGCCACCACGCATAGGGCATGCGTCGCCCTTTGGAGCATTTCTCCAAGCACGTGGCGGGCAACGGTGTGGCCGGCGTGGGAAGCATTTTTGGGCCAGTTATGGGCCGAATTTGACCTTGGGCCCAAAAACAAAGTTGGAGCCCACCTGATGATCTATAAAACTCATTAAGGATGTCTAGCCATTAGAGTAATAGATTGGTGGGTAATTAGCGCCCAACATGATAGTGTCAGCGCGTTGACAGCGATGAGCAAAAATCCAAATTGATGGTCCAAACAAAGTCAAACTAGTGCCATCTTTTTGTATGCTCTTCTCCAAAATATATAGTCCAACTTTTATATTTGGCTCAACTTGAGTTGCTTAACAAAAACATGAGAACGCGAAATGCCAACCATCATCAACATTGTAATCTCAGACTCAGCCAAAATTTCAAGGTCCCAAAATAGCACTGGGTTTAGTTTTGAGACCTCAGTCTGACTAAGTTAGGGACCCAACTAGCTGATGACCCTTAAACAAAGTTTGTTGTGCACAACTTTCTCTGCAACTTTGGTTAAAGGATCATGGACTGGTTCAGCTTAGTTTGTAAGATACAAAGCTCCAAAGTAGGGTTTATGAAACCAAAAACTGAATTTAGTTAAGGGCTGAATTCAAGAAACTTTTGCTATTTTTACAATAACTTTTGAAAGTCCAAACGTGATTCAAAAGTGATGAGACTTATTTTGTTGTTTCCTCCACACATTGTACTTCAACTCATATTAATGAATCTAGTTGAGTTAGCATATGAATTTGGAAGATAAAAATGTCACAACATGTCAACTCGCTGTTGTCGATCAGGGACATTTCTGAGGCCAAAACAACACTGCATCCAAACTCGGGACCACTATATGAGACACTTAGAAGTTGAATTAGGTCTTGGTCCAAAAATAAAGTTTGTAACACTCTACTTAAACTTCAACTTTTATTAAAGGTTAAACTTCATAACATGTTTCCACACTATTATTTGACCTTGGTCAAAGCAGCATCAAGATAAACCTTAAATTAGAGTTTTAGACTGATTGAGGCATTTTCTTGGCATTGGCTCAACACGAACCCTTCATGACTTTTGTGGTAGAATTCAATTAGAGTCATTTGGGCATGGTAGCAATGTTTGGTCGACATCCCATGTTCCCATTCACCTGATGAAGCAATTCAAGAAAGATTATAACTTATCATTTCATGTGACTTCTTGATTCCAAACTTCATGAAACTTCTCCACTGGTCAAGATAGATGCATGTTGATGTAATGTACATGAAACAAGCATGTTTAACATTACTCATGACTAACCTTAACTAGGGTTCACATGTAAGCAAATGTGTGTTGTCCAAGTTCAGGTTGGAACTCAATTTGATAGATTGGACCTCAATAACTTCATCATCACTTCAAAATTATGAACTAGAGATCATAATCATTGCTTGACATATCCTACTTAAGTCCAATTTCGCTGCTTAACTCATGACTAACACCCGGGGTGTTACAAATATCCATGCACACCAAATCACAATCAGATCTCACCAACACGAACTCTGAAGAGTTGTCAGAGAGTAGTAAATCTCATGAATAACTTTGTTCCAAGTTACTCCCTCTGTTCCAAAAATAGTGTCACTATGAGATTCATGTTGGTCAAACATTCTTAAGTTTGACTAAGTTTATAAATAAAATATTAGCAATATTTGTATCTCTTAATAATTTATCATAAAAAATATTCAACGATTCATCTAATCTAATAATACTAATTATACACCATAAATATTAATATTTTCTTATATATATTTGGTCAAAGATGATAATGCTTGACTTATTAGAAAGTGAGATTCACTACCCCAGATCTGGACATCACTGCCGGTTCAAAAATCCACTTCACTGCCAGATTTTGAACCGACAGTGGCATACCGGCAGTGATGTGGGGTTGACATCACTGCCGGTCCTTAAAAACCGACACTGATCTACAGGAAACAGTATCGGTTCCTAGCTCCACCCGACAGTGTCCAGTTGAACAACACTGCCGGTTTGTAGTTCCAACCGACAGTGACGGTTGCTTCAAGAGTGTTGGTTCTTGGCTCAAGCCAGCAGTGTTGAGCAAGCCTACACTGTCGGATCATGGATCAAACCAGCAGTGTTGTTGTAAATATCAGTGTCGGTTGGTGGATCCAACCGGCAGTGTTGTTGTAAATATCAGTGTCGGTTCGTGGATCAAACCGGCAGTGTTGTCGTAAATATCAGTGTCGGTTCTTGGCTCAAGCCAGCAGTGTTGAGGAAGCCTACACTGTCGGTTCAAGTATCAAACCGGTAGTGTAGTCTTCTTCGTCCGTCACTCCATCGACACCAACAATCTTCCTTTTCCCTTCTAGGACTACTTTTAGCCTTCCTTTTGTCTTGTTGTCCCTTGCATAGAAGACTTGCATAACATCTCTTGCAAGGACGAAGGGGTCGTATATGTATGCGGTCTTAGTGAGATCAACGGTAGTGAACCCTTCGCTGTCAGTGTTGATTTCCTCGAGCCGGACCCACTGATAGCGAAAAAGAGCTACCTTCAACGGACTGTAGGCTAGCTCCCATATCTCCTCTATGAAACCATAGTATGTCACCTGCACGTTGCCATTTTCGTCGTGAGCATCAAAACGAACACCACAATTTTGGTAAGTGCTCTTTCCATCTTGCTTTTTTGTGTAAAATGTGAATCCATTGATCTCATACCCTTGGTACTTAAGATATGTACTCGAAGGTCCCTTGGCTAAGGCATCCAGTTGATTACCCAACTTTATTCCAAGCAAGCGACGTCGCAACCAACTGTCAAATTCCTCCTTATGTTTTTTATCTAGCCAAGCCTGTGACTTGCTCGGATACAGAGTTTGCAGCGATTGCCTGTGCTCGTCAATGTATGGCATCACACCCTCGGCTTGCTGGAGAACAGCGAATTGTGCCTGTCTAAAAGAAACAAGGTCATCTACTGTAACAGATTTCTCTCCGACCGTTCCTTTGCCACGTAGTCTTCCCTCGTGATGAGATTCTGGAACTCCGAGCCTTTTGATGTCCAGATAATATGTGCAGAACTCAATGGCCTCCTCCATTGACCATCCTTCAACCATGCCCCCTTCTGACCTGAATCTGTTCCTAACATACCTCTTGAAAACTTTCATCAATCTTTCGAAAGGGAACATCTGATGCAGGTACATTGGGCCAAGGGCTCTAATTTGGTCAACAAGATGAATGAGCAGATGCAATGAGATATCAAAGTAAGTCGGCGGGAAATGCATCTCAAGCCTAACGAGAGTTTCGGCTATGTCCTGCTGCAGCTGCTCTAGCGTGGACACATCAATGACCTTTTTTGAGATCGCGTTGAAGAACGAGCAAAGCTTTATGATTGGGGCGTGAACCTTTGGGGGGAGGATACCACGCAGGGCAATAGGGAGCAGCTGAGTCATAATGACATGACAGTCATGGGCCTTCATAGGGCCATAGTTGAACTTGAGTTCTCTCATGTTCACTATCCTCTTTGGGTTCGCATAGTAGCCCGTCGGGACTTTGAGTTCATTGAAGAAAGAAATAAGCGCACATTTTTCTTCCTTCTTCAATGTCCATGACGCAATTGGAAGATCGAACTAGCCATTCTCTAGCTCCATAGGATGCAGCTCCTTCCTGATTCCCAAGTGTTGCATGTCTAGGCGTGTGGCTAGTGAACCCTTCGATGTCCCCCCGGTGTCCATCAAGGTGTTAAGAGTGTTAGCACACACGTTTTTAGTGATGTGCATGGGATCAAGACAGTGGCGTACACTCAGAAATGGCCAGTAAGGTAGTTTCTAGAAAACCGATTTTTTCTTCCAAACGCTCCCATCAGGCGCTGCTACTGCATTGTCCCTCTTCCCAAGGACAACCTCCAGCTTGTTGAGTTCTCGAAGTATCGCAGGCCCATCTCGATATTTTGGAGCTAAGAGTTTCTCAATAGTACTGTTGAAATCTTTTCTATTCTTGCGGTAAGGGTGATCCTTAGGTACGAACCTACGGTGTCCCATATAAACTATCTTTGAGTTATTTGGTAGATTTACCGCATCGGTGTCGTCCAAGCACTCGACACATCTAGTATAGGCTTTTGTCTTCTCTCCAGACAACGAACCTCGACCTGGCAGGTCGGTGATTGTAGCGATAAGTACTCCCTTGATCATGACATGTTCCTTTTTGTACTCATCCCAAACATCCGACACACCCTTTTCAAACATCTCCACTAGTTCATCGATCACTGGTTCCAGAAACACATCGATGTCATTCCCAGGCTGTCTTGGCCCTTGGATTAGTAGTGGCATCTGGATGTACGACCGCTTCATACAGACCCAAGGTGGAAGGTTGTATATACAGAGCGTCATTGGCCAGGTGCTATGATTGCTTCTAACCTAATCGAAAGTGAAGGGACCATGACACCTAAGAGGGGGGTGAATTAGGCGACTTAAAAATCTAACTCTAAACTATGGCCTTTTTTCTAATCCTAGCAAAACCTATGCAATAGATAAACTATCTAAATGTGCAACTACGGTTTAGCTAGTGTGTTGCTATCTCTACCGCAAAAGGAGTAGTACAATTAATGTAAATGCGGAAGCTAAAGAGCAAGGTAGAGATATGCAAACTCCTGTCGACGACTCGGTATTTTTACCAAGGTATCGAGAAGAGCGCAAGCTTCCCCCTAGTCCTCGTTGGAGCCCCTCACAAGGGCCAAGCTCCCGGTTGGGTAACTCCGTGGATAGCCTCGGGCCTTCCCCACACGCAAGTGGGTCTCTGACATGCCTTCGGCAAGCCTCTCCCTGATGCTCCCTACCGTCTTCACTATCAAGCTTCTGGCCGAAACACCGCGGGCCTTGTTCCCTCCGGTACACGGTGGCGGCCACACCACAACCGCGGTTGGTGTGATCTCGTAAGACTACAAGCCCCTCTAATTTACAACAATGGTGCACGCAAGCACCGAGTGGTAAGAGGTATGCAAACCTCACTAAACACTAGGCCTAAACCTAGAGCAAGCGCATAAGCGGTGGTCTAATCAACCTAAGCACTTCGCAAAGCACCTACGCTAATCACCTAATGAATCACTAAGCACTATGCAAGTGGAGATCACTAAAATAGTGTATCAACACCCTTGATATGTTTCCTTAGCTCCACACATCTCATTTGGCCGGTTGGGGGTTGTATTTATAAGCCCCACTTTGAAAGTAGCCATTGGGGACGAATTCCCGCTTTTCTGCTACTGACCGGACGCTGAAGTTGTCCTGACCGGACACGTCCGGTCGTAGTTTCACCGCTCTAGAACCTCTCTGTACTTGACCGGACTCTGTTGTCCTACGTCCGGTCGATCTGCCGCCAGCGTCCAGTCTAGCGTCCGGTCGCGCCTGTTGCCGAGCCTCTTGATCGGAGCGTCCGGTCATTTTCTTCCAGCATCCGGTCCAGCGTCTGGTCACTTCTGTGAGCTCGTTTCTTCGCGATGTTACATACGGCTTGGTTCCTATCTTCATGCTTGGACTTTGCTTGATATCTTGGGTCTTCTCTTGTGCTTCTAGGGTCTTGCTTGTGGTGTTGATCATCCGATCATCACGTTGCCTTTGTCCAAGTCACGACTTGCATCCTATTGAACTACAAAACAATCACTTGCAAGTTCATTAGTCCAATTTGGTTGTGTTGGTCATCAAATACCAAAATCCAAAGTAAATGGGCGAAGGGTCCATTTTCCTTACAGAAAGGATTCATCCCATCTGTGCTCAAAGCAAACCAAAGGTGCCTTACCTCTCCACCGATGTCCTTATAGAACATAGTATTGACAGTCCTCCAATCATGCCCATCGGTGGGGTGCCTCATCATTGTATCTTTCTTACGCTCTTCGCCGTGCCAGCGCAATAGCTTGTCTAACTTTGCACATGCAAACAGCCTATGCACCCGAGGAGCTATAGGAAAATACCAAACGATCTTTATGGGACCTCCTCTGGTCTTGGTACCCTCATCTGACGGCCCTTCCTTGTACCGTGGAGCTTCACACTTGGGGCACTTGTCCAAGTCTTTGTATTTTTCTCCACGGTACAATATGCAATCATTGGAACACGCGTGGATTTTTTCAACCTCGAGGCCGATGTGGCAGATCATTTGCTTGGCCAAGTATGTCTTTTCTGGCAACTCATTTTTTTCTAGGAGCATTTTCCTTATTATACCTAACAACTGATCGAAGCCTTTATCGCTCAATCCGTTTGTCGATTTGAACTCTAACAGCATGATGTCGGCTTCCAGTTTGCTCATTGAACAATTCCTATACAATGGTATTTTGCCATCTTGTCTCATTTTCTCTAGCTTTCTCAGTTGTCTTTCACTAAGACATCCGGTCTCTACATTACGTACCAGCTAAGAAATGCCATCGTTATCCTTAGTGTCGTCAGCTAGCATGTTCATAAACACATTATTAACTGTGGCCATAGGTTCCGTGTTGACACCGAGTTCCTCGTCAGCATCGTGGATGGCTACGTTAGGCATGTCCACATCATCATCATTTTCCTACAGAACATTCATACCAACCTCGCCATGCATAGTCCATATCGTATAGTTTGACATGAACCCCCTGGTAATCAAGTGCGATCGTATAGACTCAATTTGACGAAAGTTCCTATGATTCTTGCAATCTTTGCATGGGCAGAAGACAGGGTTCCCATTCCCAGCATGGGCTTTGGCATCAGTGATAAACTGGCTAACGCCATGCATGTACCGCTTGTCTGTTCAGGACAGATGTATCCACTCTCGATCCATCCCTGCACAAAAAAAATACTGAGACAGTAATTACAAAGAATTAATAAGAAATCGAGCTTCATGAACAACAATTGTAGCTCGAAAGTACCATTTTTTGGAAAATATTATTGTACACTAATTATTGGAAAATTGAAATTGGTAGCCCTGGCCCTGTAAATTGAAAATCATAGTAAAAACAATTATTGCACAATATTGAAGAACAACTATTCTACTCTACTTCTAAGAACTAATTATAGCATCACATACTAACAATGATGATCTTGACCACCATGGAATAATTAGCTAGGAATTTAAGTGTGTTCATAGACACCAACCGTTTGGATGATGGATTCACCACAATTTGAGCCTTGCACAAATGTCCAATTGGAAAAGTGCTCTCTAGAATGGAGAAAGAACTAGAATGAGAATCAAGCAATGTAGCCATCAAAACAAAGCTAATTAAGTAATAAAATCAAAGGAGTGGATGTTTGTTATTAACCTTAATCCAAGCGCTAGCTTCATGGTGAAGAGCAACCGCAACAATGGAGGGAAGGGCCCAAATGCGCCTCTGTTCTCGGGATGGAAGAGATGAGAAAGAAGAGAACGGTTGTAGCCTTTTTGTGCTGTAGGCTTATCACCGTCAGTTCTTGGATAGAACCGACAGTGATAGAGCCCAATCACTGCCAGTTTGTGGCTTGAACTGGCAGTAATGAGTGCCCGCCAAAACACTGCTGGTTCAAGACACAAACCAGCAGTGATGTGGTCCTTCACTGCCGGTTTTAGTCTAGCCCCAATTATTTTCTCATTTTCAAGCTCATAACCGATAGTGAAAGTACATCACTACCGGTTCTCATAAATCCGGCAGTGATGAGGCCGGCAGTGATGTGTAAATCTAGTGTAGTGATTGACACTCTTTACGGGACGGAGGGAGCTGAATGATATTTATACACCCCTCAAATCCAACATCACAGTGTATTATGTCACGCAACATCCCGGCTAGAAAATAACAAACCACTAGGAAAAAGAATTTCCCACATTCAAGAAACTCTGTCCAGACCAGTATCAGAAAAGACATTTCAATCAATACACTAAAGAACAACTATCAGGATCCAACAGAGCTGAATATCGAAGTTGGTTTAAATATGGTTTATCTATTACTCAAAATGCAACCTATAAAAAAATACTAGTACAGAAACAAGCTGTACTCCCGGTTGGGAAACCCCTTTAGTCCCGATTTCCCAATCGGGAGCACGAATCGGGACTAAAGGACCCCTCCTTAAGTCCTCGTTTCTCGAATACCAACCGGGACTAAAAAGGCCTCTCGACCTGGCCACGTGGGCCGGCCCTTTAGTCCTGGTTGGTATTACCAACCGGGACTAAAGGTTTTTTTTTGTTTCTATTTTCAATTGATGATTTGTTTTGGTTTTTGAATAGGTTTTCGAATACGCATTCTACGCTGCTAATATTATACGTATTCTACATGCTTATAATGTTTGAATATTTTGTACAAACTAAAGTATGAAACTAGCGTATATATTACATGCATATACATATATTGTACGTTATTTTATGTACATATAATATGTATATATATATTACAAATAAAGCTTGCATTGTATATTCTATCATATCTTTGGGATAACAAATTCACTCCATCTGGTTTGGCTTCCATGTTTCATTCATGTCATTGTAGAACTCGCCGGTGGGGTTTAAAACCTGGTCATTAAGAAATTCTGCTATAGTCTCTTGAATTGCTTTTAGTTGGTCACGTTGTATGACTTTTTTCTTCAACCATAGAGTTTTCAATAAAAGTTAAAGGAAAAGTATTATATATATATATATATATGTTGGTCACGTGATTACTTATATATATGAGCAATAAAAGAAATTATGAATATATTTATATAACGTACTTTGAGGATCTCTTCAGGAGTTCTTTTTGAGTACGCCATGATGAACTCGCAAACATAGTATCCGTAGTAGTTGGTCCCCTGTTCTTGCCTCAGAACCCACTTTTACGAGAAAAAAAATCCGATAAATTGAAAGCATGCATGGTGTTAATTGAATTATATATATAAATGTAGCTAGTACTTACTTTGTGTACGATTACATTCATTTTTTCCCACTTGGGAATGGCAGTCGCGTAGCCACCTGATCCCATGCCATGGTGGTATACCTTCTGTCGGGCATTCTCTTAGTTCCTTCTCACCCGTTCCTCACCCTCTTTCGATGTCTTATACTATATAAAATTATTTTAGTAGGGCCTTAACTTCGCGAGTGGGCCCCTAGTATTGAAATTGGGCGTTAGGTTCTTCTTGACGTATTTCGTGTATAGGGATTTCTTCCAAGTCTGGAATTGTGTGGCCATCTTCTTCATAGCCCACTTTTGAACTAGCTCCTTCAATTCATCATCGTTGATATCATCATAATCATCCGCTTGCAACATGATATGTTGAAGAATATATCCCAAATTAAATTCTTATCAAGATCAGAGACAAAACTAACATGAGGCTCGTTGATCTTTTGCTTCCATTCACGGACACTGATCGAAAGTCTGTCCCTTACAAGGTACCCACAGTGTTGCACGAATTTCCTTACACGTGGACCAAGTGGTTTGCCTGTCTCGATATTGAATTTCGATATTATGTAGCGCCCCTCCAATGGCTTTTTCGGGCCTCGAATATTTTTGCTTTTCGCCGTTGTGGTCATCGATCCAGAGGGCTACGTATAAAAAAAGAATAAATAAATATCATGTGTACACATAATAGATGATAGGTATTCAAATATATATATAATATTCAAATATATATATAAATATATATACCTCGTCAGTATTTTCTTGCACAATATTTTCTTGCTTATTTTCAAGAGCCAGGTATTGACTCCCGTCATCTACATCCTGCTGGTCACCATCGATAAATTGAGTGCCGGTGTTGATAATATCCATTATTTCTTCATCCATGTTGTCTCTCGGGGTAGCCATCTAGCTTTTACACCACTAGATATATCTATAAAAAATAAAAATCATATATCTATAAAATGGATCGAGTCGTGTGCTTAAAATTAATTAAATAACTACACTCAAAATTCAAGTCTCCAAAGCATAACTTTAATTTCTTATTTTCTAGAAATATTTATTGGCAAGTGATATATATAACAAATTTATATATATAACAATATAAATTTAAAACTCTCTAATATGTATAACAAATATATATATAACAATACAAATTTATAACTCTCTAATATGTATGTATAACAAATTTTATATATATATAACAATATAAATTTATAACTCTAATATATATGTATAACAAATTTAGCTATATAACAATATAAATTTATAACTCTCTAATATAGATGTATAACAAATTTATATATATAAAAATACAAATTTATAACTCTCTATATATATATAACAAATTTATATATATAACAATACAAATTTATAACTCTCGAATATATATATATATATAACAAATTTATATATATCAATACATAGTACGTTGGGGCCGACGGCGTTGGTGGCGCACGGGGCGGCCGGCGTTGGGGTTCCAGTCGAGGCAGTGCACCTCCCGCGCGTGCTCGTGGAGGAGGCGCACGGGGTTCTGCGGTGGCGGGAGCTGCGTGGCGTCGAAGAGGTGCACGGAGCCATCCCCGGAGGCGGCGACGCAGAAGGAGTCGTGGGACTCGGACCACGAGCAGTTGAAGAGCGCGTCGAAGGTCAGGAAGGAGAGGATCAGCGTCGGGTCCGGCGGCGGCGAGGTCAAGGACGTTGAGGTGGCCATGGGCGACGATGACGAGGGCGGCGGTGGCGGCAGTGGCGATGGGCGACAAAGACGAAGAGTGAGGAGGAAGAAGAAACGGCCGCGTTATATAGGGGAGGGACCTTTAGTCCCGGCTCCTCAGAATACTCGACGAAAAAGACCTTTAGTCCTTTGGTATTACCGGTGAGACTAAAAGTATGATTTTGGCGGGCATAAAAAATGCAGCCCACCTTTAGTCCCGGGTGGTAGATCTACCCGGGACTAAAGTTGGGCTGCAGTTTCACTTCCCGCCCGTTTCAAGCTCCATTTGTTTTTTATATATTTTTTTTCTATAAAATGTCAAAGTCTTGTTAATTGCACAGTAAATTAAATACAAGGCATAAAATTGTTTTAAAAGAATATGGATTTACTTTTGCTTTATTGCACATAGGAAAATTGTGTGACCTAAAGTTTTTTGTTTTTTCTTATAAATATTGAAATATAATGTCATTAATAATTACTATTTCATTAATATAAAAATGTAGTGTTTAATTTAAATCATTAAAACTTTTGTTTTCGATTGGAAATTTATTTTCACATCATTTTAACGTAAATCTTTTTATTTTTTCATCACTCATTGTCCAAAAGCGACATGAAAATCCCACCATCAAACACAAATTTAATCTGAACATAGAAAAAAAGGAAACACCTAATAAACATATCTGAATTCGCAATTATTACATAATACCTCTAATACACACTATTAAACATCACTATATATATCAAGCGGGCACAGTAGTGAACTTCTTCTTAATGTATATCCCTTGGCTATGATCGTGCCGTAACCATGGAGTGTCCTCATCATTTAGCTGGATGCTTGGGTCTTTGTTCACTGTGAAGGGTGGAATTCGGTCACCCTTTTCATAATCTTCTGATATGTCTGACTTGTCTTTAATTCCGACGATGTTTCTTATCCCTAAAAGAACTAAGTGGCGCTTTGGCTCATTGATTGGGTCGTTGTTGTTTTTTCTCTCTTCGGTTTTCTAGACATGTCCTTGACATAGAACACCTGATTCACATCCTTGGCAAGGACGAACGGTTCGTCTTTGTACCCAATATTATTGAGGTCCACGGTTGTCATTCCATACTGGTTGTCAACTGCTACCCCACCTCTAGTCACCTTTACCCATTGGCACTTGAACAAAGGTACCTTAAAAGTAGGTGCATAGTTTAGTTCTCATATCTCCTCTATGTGGCCATAATATGTTTGCTTATTTCCATTAGGGTCGGTGGCATCTATGCGGACACCACTGTTTTGATTGGTGCTCCTTTTATCTTGGGCTACTGTGTAAAATGTATTCCCATTTATCTCGTACCCTTTGTATGTGAGGATATGCCACGATGGCTGCCTAGGCAACAAATACAGTTGCTCATCAATACTCTCATCACCCTGATATTCTTTTCGCAACCAGTCGCTGAAAGTTTCTATGTGCTGACGCGTAATCCAAGCTTCAGACTTCCCTAGAAACTCGGATCGGAGCAACTCTTTATGTGTCTCGATATACGGATCCACCAAGGAGGAGTTTTGCAGAACTATGTAGTGTGCTTTATTAAAATAATTGTCCTGCGTACTAATATATAGTTTCTTCCCTAGTGTCCCCTTTTCACTTAGTCTCCCCTCGTGTCGAGATTCAGGAACACCAATCGGGTCAAGGTCGAGAATAAAGTCAACACAAAACTCAATGACCTCCTCTATTCCATAGCCCTTGGCGATGCTTCCTTCTGGCCGAGCACGGATGTGAACATATTTCTTTAAGACTCCCATAAACCTCTCAAAGGGGAACATGTTGTGTAGGAACACAGGACCGAGAATGCTAATCTCCTTGACCAGGTGAACTAGGAGGTGTGTCATGATATTAAAGAAGGAAGGAGGGAACACCAACTCAAAGCTAACAAAACATTGAACCACATCATTCTATAGTTTAGCTAGATCCATTGGATCGATTGCCTTATGAGAAATTGCATTAATGAATGCACATAGCTTCACGGTGGCTAGACATATATTTGGAGGTAGAATTCCTCTTAATGCAACTAGAAGCAATTGCATCATGAGCACGTGGCAGTCATGGGACTTTAAGTTTAGGAATTTCTTCCCTGGCACATTTATTATACCCTTTATATTCGAGGATAATCCAGATGGTGCACCTTGATGCTTGCTAGGCATTCAAACATGCTTTCCTTCTCTTCTTTGCTAAGAGTGTAGCTGGTAGGACTTAAGTAATGGCGTCCATCATATGTCTTCTCTAGATACAGGTTGTCTCGTTCTTTCAAACACCATAGGTCCTATCATGCTTCAAGTGTGTCCTTTGGCTTTCCATACACACCCATGAAGCCTAGCAGGTTCACACAAAGATTCTTCGTCAGGTGCATCACGTCGATCGCGCTACGGACCTCTAGGACTTGTCAATAGGGTAGCTCTCAAAATATGGACTTCTTCTTCCACATGGGTGCATGACCGTCGGCATCGTTCGGAACAGGTTCGCTGCCATGTGCCTTTCCAAATACTACTTTCACATCCTTGACCATATTGAGTACATCCTCACCAGTTCGGTTACCCGGCTTGGTCTGGTGGTCTGCCTTACCTTTAAAATGCTTGCCTTTCTTTCTTAGGCGGTGATTCGAAGGAAGAAATTGACGATGGCCAAGGTACACGACCTTTCGACATTTTTTTAAGAATATACCTTTAATGTCATCGAAATAGTGCGTGCATGCATTATATCCCTTGTTTGATTGTCCTGAAAGATTACTTAGAGCAGGCCAATCATTGATTGTTACGAACAACAATGCTCGCAGGTCAAAGTGCTCCTATTTGTGCTCATCCCACATATGTACACCTGGTCTATTCCACAAAAGTAGAAGTTCTTCAACTAGTGGCCTTAGGTAGACATCGATGTTGTTGCCAGGTTGTCTTGGGCCTTGGATGAGCACTGGCATCATAATAAACTTACGCTTCATGCATAACTAGGGAGGAAGGTTGTAGATACATAGAGTAATAGGCCAAGTGCTATGACTACTGCTCTGCTCCCCAAAAGGATTCATACCATCCGTACTTAAAGCAAACCTTAAGTTTCTTGCGTCTTTTGCAAACTCCAGGAATTCTCTATCGATTGCTCTCCACTGGGATCCATTAGTAGGGTGTCTCAACATATTATCTACCTTACGGTCTTCTTTGTGCCATTGCAACAACTTTGCATGGTCTTTGTTTCTGAACAGACGTTTCAAGCGTGGTATTATAGGAGCATACCACATAATCTTGGTAGGGATTTTCTTCGTGGGACGTTCGTCCTCAACATCACCTAGGTCATCTCGCCTGATCTTATACCATGATGCATGACATACCGGGCATGCATCTAACTTCTCATACTCCTCGCCACGGTAGAGGATGAAGTCATTAGGACATGCATGTATCTTCTGGATTTCTAATCCCAAAGGGCAGACTACCTATTTTGCTTCGTATGTAGTGGCGGGCAATTCATTATCCTTCGAAAGCATCTTCTTTTGGATTTTCAGTAACTCCCCAAATCCCTTATTAGATACACCATTCTTTGCCTTCCATTGTAGCAATTCCAGTGTGGTACCCACCTTTTTCTGCCCCGCATCACAAGTTGGGTATAGCAATTTCTTATGATCCTCTAGCATGTGCTCGAACTTGATATTCTCCTTTTCACTTTCGCATTCTCTTTGTGCATCACGAATGGCCTGACCAAGATCATCAGCAGGCTCATGTTCTGCCCCTACCTCTTCTTCAGCTTCCCCCATTGCAGTATCATTGAAGGCACCATATTCAGCAATAATGTCATCATCGTCCCATTGTTCTTCTTCACCTTCTTCCATTACAACCCTGGTTTCTCCGTGCATCGTCCAACAATATAGTTTGGCATGAAACCCGACTTCAACAAGTGTGAATAGAGACTTTTTGAGCTAGCATATTCCTTCAAATTCTTACATATGGCACATGGGCAGCACATGAAACCATCGCGTTTGTTTGCCTCGGCCACACGTAAGAAAGAATGCATGCCCTCAATGAACTCTTGGGAGCGGCGATCAGCATTTTACATCCAATGCCGGTTCATCTGCATTACATGACATACATACCATATTAAAACCTAGAACATAATTAGTTAATTATACGACATGCATGCCACCACACAAGGTATTAATTTATGAAAGTCTCGCTACAATGTAGGCAATCCCAACTACCACTAAAAAAACTAAAGCTAAAATGCACTTCAACAGCATAAGGATTTCGCGACCAATCCCAACTAAAATAAATAGATCATGCGTTTGTTCAACATCTATGGGCTTCTTCCGCAGGATCACTGCCTCATCAGCCGCTGTAGCCGCCTGTGCAAGAGAGTTTTGCACGTGTTCAACATACTCTTCCTCCCAGTACCAGCCTGAACATCCAGTGCCATCCCACTGAAATTAAAACAAAAAATTAGAACTTTTATCACAATCATCATGAAAATAAGTATAAATTAACCATAATCATCAAATGCGACAAAATAACTCACATTGCGATCCGGACACTTGTAGAAGATACGGTCCTTGTTGGGACACTCCTTCCTCACCCGGTACTCCATCATAATCTTCTCCTCACACTTGCCGCATGCAATGAGAGGGAGGTCCGGCCTCAGTCGCTTTGGAACCCGATGAGAGGTCGAGGACCCGGAAGCAGTTGTCATTTACTCTCTATACTCATTTTTAATATAATATAAATTTCTCATTTTATAAATAAATAAAATTAAAAAAACTCTAAAATTATCTATATCTCTAAACCATGAAGTATGCTATGCATGTTAGAAATGAAAGCTGAATACTAGTTTTGAATAACTACTTTAACATTCCTTCATCCAAATATGCAAACTTTAAAATGATTTTGAGCTTAAATGGCTTACAAATAAAAAAAATCCACCATAAAAAACCACATATATTTAGTCCACAAAATGAGATATGCTACTGATGAAACATGAGAGTATAAAGTTGGTAACCTTTACAACCGAAGAATCGATGGAGGAATCGAAGAAATCTTGTGATTACCGGCGATGAGGAAGAAGAGAGGCCGGTGATGAAGCAAGAACACTGAGCTCGAAGTGGCTTAGGCTCGGGGAGAAAGAAGGGGTATATAGGAGGGGACCTTTAGTCCCAGTTGTAGACAGCAACCGGGACTAAAGGTCCCTTTCTAGTCCCAAACGGAGCCTCTAGCCGGGAGTAGACTTTTACTCCCGGTTGGAGGGATCAACTGGGAGTAAAAGTTAACCTTTAGTCCCGGTTGGTAACTCTAACCGGGACTAAAGGTCCCCTGCAGCAAAAGCCTGCCGTAGTAGCCGTTAGGCAGGGACCTTTAATCCCGGTTGGTTTTGTCTCGGTTGGAGCTACCAACCGGGACTAAAGATTTGTCGAGTCCCAGATGTGAAAAATACCGGGACTAAAGCCAAATTTTAAAGTGGATCGAAAGTTGTTTCTCTACTAACCCTTAATGTCTCTATTTGGGTCTAAATTGTGGACGGGGTCATCAATACATTTCAATATGCACTTTATCTCAGTTTAAATTATTAATATTTTTTAACTATCTTGTTATAGCACAAAAAAATGACTCGAGGGCCTAGTTACACTTTTTTTTATAAATCTATAAAGGAACCACTCGGACATATTTTTCACAAGTCTATCATCATGGGTCCGGGCCAAGCTAACCTGACTAATGTATAGGAGGACTCACAACATTATTTTTAATTCGCAACAACCGCTTGATCATATAGGGCCCTTAAGTTTATTTTTTTGACATAAAACCTGAAAAACTTCGACCCAACATGACACACACGTCAAAAAAAGTAACTCAACATTAGATTTAGATTGAATTCGAGTGTAAACAAATATCGGGTTTTTGTGTTTACCGACACTTGTGTATATCCAGGTCTAAATCTCCTTGAAATGCATGTTTTCTACGTTTTTTTTAGATAAGGATCTATTTGGTAGAGTTTCTCCTCGGTTCTAGCTTGGCTCTTAAAAAAAAGTCCTGCCAAACCTTTTTTTTAAAAGTCGTTTTTTTATAAAAAAAAATAGACAGAGCCGTTGTGGAGAGGGCCACAGGAGGAGCCCCGGAAGAGCCCCACACGAGCCGTGCCAAACACGCCTAAAACCGATTGATACGAAATTCTTACACTGGTGGTTCGTAACCTACCCTGCGGCAGCGTGCGGTTTCTCCAGTTCGCCCCGGGCACACACTCCCTCGGTTCTCTCCCGTGCCCCTCGCGTGCGCTCAATCGGTCTCTGGTAGCGACGGCTGTGCCGCCGCCGCCGCAGGTGCCTAGATCTCCATCGACCTTCGCCGGTGACGAGCACCACTAGGTACACCCACACCTTTCCATTCCTGCCGCGAAACGGAGCACCCAAACCCAAGCTATCTATATTCGGATCTGATCTGATCCAATTACAAGTGCGGTATACGTGTATTATGCCTACAAACTTCTTTTTCGTTTTGTTTTTGCAAAAAAAAAATATTGGCTGTACAGTCCACCCCTGGTGTGAGCTTGTACTGTACTGTGTGCGATCTGCAGTAATAATTGTAGTATTGAATGGTGGGTAGACCCAAAGCAAGGCGAGTTAGGCCAGTCCCAATGATGTATTGACGATGGTTTCTATCCCCATTAAATGACTTGCCACGTAGGCAAAACACTGACATGGCAACGTAATTAATAAAGAAAGAGAGCAAAAATTCTAGAAATGGTTTCCTCATGAAGAAATCAGGTCTTCTCTTAACCCAATACACCAAGAAACCATGAAATAGCCATTGGGGAGAAACCACCAGTTTCTAGGGGGCTCGTGCCACATTCCCATTGGAGGAAGAAGATAGAGTTGAGAGAGAGAAAGAGAAAATAATTATTACTCATAGAAACCATAGGTTGGAAAGCAGTATTTTTTTATGCGGTATCCTATGTTATTTTTTCTATTGGGACTGCCCTTAGAGCACGCATCCATTAGTTTGCCCCCTTGGTACAGTGACATTTATCAGCCTGTTCGGTTGGCTCGTTCATATCGTTGTTGGTTCATGAAGAAGTACTGCTGGCTGATTTGTGTGAGAGAAAAATAATGTTTCAGCTGAAAATTTACGATCGTTTACGATAAGCCGCAGCCAAACGAACATGACGTATATTGGTGCAATAATACTTCTCTCTCTCTCACCCCACATTTAATCCTCCTGTTCTGGTGTTCAACTTGCAAGGCATAGTACAATCATAACCGGACATTTACTTCCTTTGTTTTTTTTCTTTTGTTGTGGAAAGTTTAAATAGTAAGCTCAATAAGCTGCATTGTTTGGTTCTGATGGGGTATGCCAAAAAAAAAACGCTTGCCATTCTGTACAACTGAGTATGTTGATGTAAGCTTATATAAAGCCCTAAACTACATGTGTTCTTTTTTTTTAACAAGTGAGTATTGTTGCTGTGAGCTTTGTGTCTTTGTTTTCTCATATTTTGTTTTGGAGAAATCTTGGATGCAAGCGATGTGCTGCAGTCATATTCTCTTTTCTTTGGATTGTAGGCTTTCCCCCCGTTTCCTCCATATATTGCTATCCTCCAGAGCAGAAATGGGGGATGCATGTTTCTCGACACAGCTCATTGACGGTGATGGGGTCTTCAATGTTTCTGGATTGGATCATTTCATGAAGTTCAATTTGGTGAATGCGGGCTCTCATATGCTGTTGTATCGATAATGGGCCCACAAAGTAGTGGTATGGGTTTTCTCCTTTACTCGTTCTTTTGATACTGTTTATTGAACACTTTCTTTCATCTGATTGATGAGGACATCACCTGCTCAGATATAACCATATTGGCAACTTTTGATTCATAGGTGAAATAATTCTTTATCATGATTGTATTTGATACATTTGATGAATTGATGCTGCACCATGATGTGTGTTCATTCTCATTTTCAGAATTACTTACATGGATAAGGGAAGGTTTGATTGCATATAGAAAGCATGGAAGGTTAATGAAGTTGATTGGGGACCAAATCCAAGTATTCCTAACGTCCTCCACTATGCCACAACGTCACTTTGGTTCCAAGGACAGAAAGAGTCCAAGTCCAACACGTTTTGAAAGTTGAATTCGGACTGCAAAATAGTCCCAAATTACGTCGGTCGCCACGACTTCATACGGACTCCGATTGGGACGCTCTAGCACTTTTTGGAAAGCTATTCAAGTCTATTTTCCAACGGATCTGGACTCATGGCTATATCTTATCCGATGCTTCCGTAGTCGTCGTTTCAACGCCGGGACCTTTTCTGCCTTTGGTGCTGCGTCATCCTATTTTGGGCCAATGGCCCATGTATCAAGTTGGGTTTATTAGGGACGTGTCCTAGGGTTAGAGAACGACCCCAACACTCCCCTGGTCGTTCCCCTAGGTATTAATAAGGATTAGAGCCGCCACAAACAGATTGGGTTTTGTTTAGATCAAGTTTAGCTCTCGCTACTTGCTTGTAAGCGCGCGTGCTGGATCAGCCGTCCGTCTTCTTGTCTTCGGAACCCCACCTTAATTGAGATTGAGTTTGAAACTTTCATCTACATCTAGTAATTCAGTACTTGCTATACTTGTTCTTGCTAGTTCTTCGATTGCTTGCAGGACAAGTGCCCTAGTGGCCGGTGACGCGCTCCACAAGATCGCGGCAGCTGTTGGAGGTGGTGTATCGGTTGCTAAGGCGCAGCTTGGAAGGCTGTAGTCGGGCCGTGAACGTCGTCTCCACCCATCAATCGAGTTATCCCACACCTCTCATCGAAAGATCGGGAACAAACCCTAGCGAGATCATATCACTGATTATCGCTGCCTCCACCTTTTTTCAGGGAAGAGTACACTTTTGAATCATCTTTTTGGCACGAATTTTAGCGAGATGGATGCTTTCAAAGGAAGGCATGTTCTTATTGTTTCATATTTATGTGTCTTTTCTTAGCAGGAACTTCCTGGCTTTTGTACAATCTATTCTTGTCTGTAACTTTGGTAACATTTCTTGAACTTTTCAGGTCACAAACTACCAAAGGTATATATGGTTAGCGAAGGCCCAAAACATTGAACCATGCACCCTTGTAATGGATTTGGAAGGAACTGATGGAAGAGAGAGGGGAGAGGTAATGAAAACGAAGATACTTAGATTTTTGTTTTAATTTTTGGGGTGGGGTAGGGTGCGAGTAATTTGAACCAGTGTGCTAACACTTAGTAACTAGTATCACTTCTTCACAGGACCTTGTAGTGTGTAAGGAGAATCACCCTGGAACCTGATTCCTGTTGGATTTATGTATACAAATTCAATGTCATATAACTTAACCTATTGCACCCCTGTTAGCCTTTCATTAAAAATAAGAAATTATGAACAGTAAATGAACAGCGGGTCTGGTGCCAGCGGTAGAGTCTTATCGCCTGTGACCGGAAGGTCCCGGGTTCGAGTCGCGGTCTCCTCGCATTGCACAGGCGAGGGTAAGGCTTGCCACTAACACCCTTTCCCAGACCCCACACAGAGCGGGAGCTCTCTGCACTGGGTACGCCCTTTTTAATTTCAAAACGTGCTAGCAGTGCCGTATAAACTGCATGCTTAAAAGTCATTTGGGAATCTTCAATAAGGCAGCCTATATTTACTTTCACCTTTTGAGCTAAGCCTGCAATGCCCTCCTCGTTGATTTGAGTTTGTTATTATAATTTTTTGGTGGAAGGACTCCAGCTTATTAGATAAGCCAAACAATGTGATGTCTGTTGCATCCTTGCTTCAGCTTATAAGTGCACAAGCTGAAGACGAAATTGGTTCGTACTCACCAATCTGATTGCTCATGGACGTCAGGATTAATGATTGTTGTTAGATTTTGTGTTGCAAAGCTTATGACTTGTACTTCATCTATTTCATGTCAGGATGACACAGCCTTTGAGAAGCAAAGTGCGTTGTTTGCTTTGGCTGTTTCGGATATTGTGCTTATCAATATGTAAGTTTGTTCTGCTAAGATGATGCACCTATTGTTCCATTGTACAATTGAGCGCCGCCGCCTCCTCCGACATTGGCAGAGAACAGGCTGCAAACAAACCTCTTTTGAAGACCGTTTTCCAGGTTACACCGTTGAAACTAAAGTCTTGATTTTTGTATTTTATTTATCTATTACCCTTTAGTGGTCTGCGAGGCATTACATGTCCTCAGGAATTGTTTATCTGTATTAGGTCATGATGATGTTGTTCAGTCCACGTAAAACAACATTATTATTTGTAATTCGTGACAAATCAAAGGTGAGGACCTGCCATTGCATATTAAGCTACTTAGAATTATCATAGGATGAAGATCAACTGTTAACTTTCTTAGTTTTTCCCTTTCCAATCTAGCTATGTCTACGTAAAGTAATGGCTGCTGTTTTTGGGTTTGACACAGACACCCCTTGAAAATCTTGAACCTATTCTAAGGAAGACATTCAGAAGGTATTCACTTGATTATTTGTTGTGCCTGATGTTTCTTTGTTTTTCTTTTCAGTGTGCTGAGCTATTTTTGTTATGCTGCAGATTTGGGATGCTGTTCCTAAACCCCATGCCCATAAAGAAACTCCACTCAGTGAATTTTTCAATGTAAAATTCTTAATCTAGTCTTTATTCTCTTTGTGGATTATGGTGGAGTTACTGTCAATCCTACATTCAGGTAGAAGTTATGGCTTTATCAAGTTATGAGGAAAAAGAAGAGTTATTCAAGGAGCAGGTTGGTGTAATCGCAAATTATTAAATACATGCCTATACTCCTAATCTCCCAAGGATTATGTCTACTAGTACATGACTTTTTATGAAGGTTTCCCATTTAAGAGAGAGATTTCAGCATTCGATTGCTCCTGGTGGACTTGCTGGAGATCGCCGTGTTGTTGTCCCAGCTTCAGGTTTTTCTTTTAGTTCACAGCAGTTTTGGAAGGTCATTAAGGAGAACAAAGACCTTGATCTACCCGCTCATAAAGTGAGTACCCTCTGCTATTTAAATTTGAGCTATCTGCATCATGTATATTGATATATCTTTATATGCATTGATTCAGGTTATGGTGGCTACTGTACGTTGTGAGGAAATTGATAATGAGAAACTTGCCAGTTTTACAGCTGATGAGATGATTATAGACTTAAACTGCATATTATGCTTTAATACACGTTACAGAGATTGAATACACTGATCCTAATTTTTTGTATATGTAAAGGAATGGCAACAAGTTGAAGAGGCCGTTCAACATGACTATGTACCTGGGTTTGGGAAAAAACTCAGCAGCCTTCTTGACAGATGTTTATCTGAGTGAGTTCTTTAGTATTTATGAATAATGTTTTCTCTTATTCCTTTTGTGATATTCCCAAAGTTAAAAAAACATCATGACTTGCAGCATCGACTAGGGCTGTTCTAATCACTTTAAGTGGGTCAATGATACTAGCCTTCACCATATCCACATATTCACCTGGGTTGTAATATCAATTTGCATAACCAAAGTTAGAAATATAATACACTTAGTTCCTAAACCCCCAATGGGCAATATTATCAACTTTGCACACTACCTTTAGCTGCATCATAGCCTAGATCAGTGTTCTCCTGTTCCAAAAGCTTGCCAACAATAACAAGCCCTTCTACCTCAGCACTTGAAGCAATAGTATGCACTGGGGTCTGCAAAATCCTCCAATCATCAGATGACATGAACATGAGAGGAAAACCTCAAAAGAAAACATAAACAATTTCTTCAAACTTTCAAAGCATTTCGAATGATTTGGACACCAATCTTTTGGTCAAAGTTCGCAGTCTCCAATGTATCCAGGTCTTTTGAAGCATAGAGAAGAGCAACACCACCACCTATGTGTATCATAAATAAATAAGATTTTCAGCCATAGTGATAGCTGGTAGTGGGATCCTGAGCACTCAGTCTTTTCTAGTAGAGAGAGGCCAATTATAGCCATTCTATCCAAGAAAGAAGTGTCTCATGGGCTCTCGATTGAACTCTAGGATCTTTACTAATTATTTCAGGACAGTAGAGTCCAGGGGCATATCCTGGTTTGGACCCTGTCTATTCCTTTATTATGTTAGGGGTAATGAACTTCTAATGGTAATCGAGTTGGGTGTTGGCATAGGGATGAAACAGTCTGTAAAGCATGCCTTTTTTCTTATGGATGAATTATCTAATTTTGTGTCCAAAGGAATGCAAACATTGTTTGTTTCTTTGCATACATGGAAAAGAAGACATCATCTTTATGATTAACTTCTTTGATTGCAGGTATGACATGAAGGCTATATATTTTGACGAAGGCGTCAGAACCTCAAAAAGACAACAACTTGAGTCTAAACTATTGCAGGTTGCACCTTACTTTTTGTTTTTTGGGTTGTAAACACACTTAACCATATATAAAATAGTAGATGTGCCTTACCTCACTTCCTCATATGTACCCCCCTTTATATAGATATCCTAGCTACCTAGCATTTAGTATCTGTATACAAATGTGTGGCATTTTGGAACACGACAGTCTCCAAGAGGCAATTTGCTACTTCTCTATCACAACATGTTAGTTAAAAGTATATATAGTATGACGTTTTTTTGGCAATGGACATTAGTATTACTACCATTAGTTGAGTCAAGATATAGGCCCCGTTTGGTAGGGCTCCTCTCCGGCTTAGGAGTCGTTTGGAACCGTTTTTCAGTGAAAAAGGAGGAGCCCTACCAAACAAGGCCATAATTGCTTACCTTTGTAGCCAAATTTTAAAGTTCAACTGATTCTTGCCCAAAATGACATACATACACAGTGGGTTTGATCACCAGTTGACGCAAGTATTTGTTGTGTAGGGTATGGATCTGTCATTATTCTTACAGCACACTAGTTACGTAGAATATAATGTGAGATCAAATATTGATCTCATTTCTAATGACTACCCTATTTCCTGTAATTGATTGGTAGCAGAGTGAAATTCACTTTCTGCCTTGACTTTTGTTATTTCTTATTAAGATTTTCTTGCATGATCCCAATTTGTGATCACTATTTTGATCTCATATTCTCATGTGCTGCTTTTTTTTTTTGTTGTTGTTCTAACACATTATTTTGGATGCCCTCGTTCTTACCGATGCCTCTTTCATCTCCTCTAGCTTGTCAATCCTGCATACCAATTGCTTCTAGGTCATTTACGTACTAGATTCGTGGAAGAATTTAAGGAGTCCTTTGACAAGGCCCTCACAAAGGAGGGATTTGCTGTCGCAGCTCGTGTTCTGTCGACAGTTGGTGCGCCAGGTAGGGGTGTGCATGCTATTTCCTTGTCGAACAAGATGGCTTTTCTGCAGGCTCTTTGTCCCTCCCGCAGCCCGGCCAGATCTTCACGGTCGGATCCATCTCATGGGTCATCAATGCTAACGGAGTCGGAGAGCTCCTCGAGCCGGTGCAGATCCGTTCTGCGCCGACCACCCCCTCACCTACGACTGCAGATCCGATCTTGGAACTACTTCTGAGGTCATCTTCATCAACGACTCGCCGCTCGCTTCCTCGTTACTAGAGGAGGCACATCAACAATGACGATCTGATCGAATCCATCGATCGGGTCGGTCTGAAGCTCAACAATTGCCTCTCCATCGCCGAGTCGGCTCTGGACACTTTCGTTCAGCGCCGACCACCCTCCGATTCGGATCTATCGGAAGCTGCTCGGCAAACTTCGGGGGTTATGGCCCTAGCCCTTTGGGCTCGCCAACACCACCGCTACATACCAAGACACCCTAAGGGGCAAATTCGCCGACCAGGTGGGGGATATCCATTCTCTCGCTGACTAGATCGCCAATCAGCTCCCGCCAATGGTCAACATGCTGCACGCCAGCCAAGGCCCCGGAGCATCCATCCAAACCATCCTAGAGGAAAATCCGAACTTCGAATCCTAGGGCTCCACGGAGACCCTCGCCGAAACCTTCACCGAGCAACCCCCTCTCCCACCTTTCTAGGGTGACGCGATCTTCAATGTCAGCATCGACAGCCCCCTTCGGAACGGTGAAACCGATGAGGAACGTGCCGCTCGTGAAAATAGGAACATCAACCGCGTGCAACGCCATGAAAATGAGCGCGCCCTTGCGATGGCCGAGGCCGCTCGTGACAACCAATTCGACTTCGCAAGGAAGGCCGCTCCATCGCAACCTCGACGAAGAGTTTCTCTGTGTTGATGGCCACGACGTCTTCAAGACTCCAAGCGCTAATCTCGCGGTGGCCGCCAACGAGCTCGCCCGCCTCTCGTAGATGCCTGAGCTCGCCAAGGTCGCCGCTATGCATATAGCGGCACATTGTCAAGTCAATGAGATCCGAGAGGATCAGAGACCTTTGTGCTCCATGAGCACGATTCGCCGATCAGCTATGCCTAGATCCAATCGTCGCCCTAGTCAAAGCCGGTTCGCCGACCAGTCACTACCTCTCTAGGGGTGAGCCGAGGGCCACCGCGCCGAGCATCATCGCCAACACGACTAGGAGGTCGAACAGGACGCTCGAGTGCACCTCAGTAACCTTCGGGATGCACGACGGCGTATCGAGCAATGTCGCTTCGGTCGCCATGAAGAAGAAGTACATTGCCGCTAGGAGTATGAGCAAGAGTACGGTAATCCAAACTCAGCTCTGGAGCCGATCGCCGCCAACAACGCTGCAAACAACGCCATCGATAACCCGGAAGGGCCCCCAGCTTTCACCAGGGCGCTCCGAACACTCCAGTGGCCCTGTGGTTTTAAAATCACCGGGGTCGTGCCCTATGAAGGAAGGATGAACCCAACCCAGTGGCTACAGGCTTACGCCACTGCTGTCCGCGCCGTCGGAGGAGACACCAACGTCATGGCAAATTATCTCCCCGTCATGCTCAAACCAGTCGCCATGAGCTGGTTCACAAGCCTTGCCCCGGACTCCATCGGATCTTGGGAAGAGCTGAAGAAAGTCTTCACTGACAACTACATGGCTACATGTACACGGCCGAGCACCAAGCATGATCTCAACCGCATCACCCAAAAGCCGTCCGAGCTCCTCCGCAGCTACATCATACGCTTTTCTGAGATGAGGAATTCTATTCCCAACATCACGGAAGCTGAGGTCATCACCGCCTTCATCCGAGGACTTCATCACCGCGAGCTCCGTTCCAAGTTCAACAGCAAGCCACCTATAGGCATCGGCGAGATGATCATGACCGCCAACCAATACGCTGACGCGGAGGAAGCTGAGGTGCGTTTTAGTGAAGATACGGGCACAAATCGCCTGCTTCACCGGTATGACGACCGCCCCAACAACCGACGCCATAACGATTGCCGCTATGACGACCGCAGTTTCCACCGGGACAATGGCCATGATCGGCCAGAAGGATCCAAGCCTGGTCAGAATCACCACCGCTAGCCAGACCACTTTGTCGCTGCCATCAATGAGCCACGCGCCAAGCGCAACTACGACGAGCAGTACAAGAAGATCCTTGACGGCCCGTGCCCCCTCCACAAGAATGCAAAACACAAGATGAAAGACTGCCTCGGTTTGGCCAAGGAGTTCCAGGACAAAAAGCTGGACGACGATGCCAATGGTGGGAACAGAGGCCGCCGACCACCTAGGGGCAATAACAATGCCTTCCAGGACCATGACAAGGTGGTCGCCACCATCTTCGGGGGCCTCGCTTCCACCAAGAGCAGAAGAGAACGGAAGCTCGCTGCCCGACGAGTGCTCGTCGTCGCTTCAGAGGAAACCACCGCCAACCCCAGCTATCGCCCATGGTCCGAGGTCCCCATCACCTTCAGCAGGGCCGACCAGTGGGTGGACATACCCTACACAGGGCGTTTCCCCCTCGTCCTCGATGTAACCGTCCAGAAGGTGCTCTTCAGAAAAGTCCTTATCGATGGTGGCAGTGCTTTGAACCTACTATTCACCGGGGCCCTAGAGGAGTTGGGCCTCGCGATAACAGATCTCACACCCTCGAACTCCTCCTTCTGGGGTGTGGTACCTGGCAGGGCATCCAGACCACTTGGAGAAATCACCCTACCAGTATAGTTCGACAATGCAAGCAACTACCGCGTCGAGCATATCAACTTCTACGTCGCCGACTTCGACACCGCCTACCACACCATACTTGGTCGGCCAGCTCTGGCCAAGTTCATGGCCGTACCGCACTATGCATATCTAGTGATGAAGATGCCTTCGTCTATAGGAGTCCTGGCTCTGCGGGACAACCTCTCCGTTGCCTACGCCTACGAGATAGAGAGTCTCACTCTCGCTGAAGCCACCGACCTCTCCATCTAGATGGCTAGCGTGGTCACCGAAGCCAAGGCAGCGCCCGCCGATGACATGGTGATCCCAGAGCTGGAGCTTCCTCATGCCTCCACCATGTCCAAGGAAGTCAAGGACGTCGGCCTCGGCCTCGATGACCACTTCAAGATTGTGAAGATCGGGGCTCACCTTGACCCCAAATAGGAAAGCGCGCTCGTCTCCTTCCTATGTGCCAATGTCGACGTGTTTGCTTGGAAACCTACGGACATGCTAGGGGTACCACGGGAGAAGATCGAGCACTCCTTGAATGTCTTGCCGACCGCCAAACCAATCAAGCAGAAACTCCGCCGATTCATGCCACACAAGAAGGAGGCTATTAGGGTAGAAATAAAATGGCTCTTAGCTGCCGGATTCATAAAAGAAGTGTATCATCCAGATTGGTTAGCAAACCCTATTCTTGTTTGAAAAAAGAATAAAGAATGGAGAATGTGTGTTGATTATACTGATCTTAACAAACACTGCCCTAAAGACCCCTTCGGCCTGCCTCGGATAGATGAGGTTGTAGACTCCACTGCCGGCTGCGAACTGCTGTCCTTCCTTGACTATTACTTCGGCTATCATTAGATCTCTCTCAAGGAAGAAGACTAGATCAAGACATCGTTCATCATGCCTTTCGGTGCATACTGCTACACAACTATGTCCTTCGGACTCAAGAACGCTGGGGCAACCTATCAAAGGGCAATCCAGATATGCCTTGACCAACAGATCGGCCGCAACGTCCAAGCCTACATCGATGACGTGGTTGTCAAGACCAAGACTGCCGACAACCTTATTGCCAACCTTGAAGAAACTTTCTCCAACCTGAACAAGTACTGATGGAAGCTGAACCCTTCAAAGTGCATCTTTGGAATTCCATCCGGTATACTGCTGGGCTACATCGTCAGCGCTCGAGGCATCGAACCTAACCCTGACAAGGTCTCTGCTCTCACCAACATGAAATGGCCGACATGCGTCAAGGATATACAGAAGCTTATAGGCTGCATGGCTGCTTTAAGCCGCTTCATATCGTGCCTCGGTGAAAAAGGGCTACCTTTCTTCAAGCTCCTCAAGGCCTCCGAGCATTTTTCCTGGTCGGAGGAGGCAGACAGCTTTTGAGCAGCTTAAATTGTTCCTAACAAAGCCTCCGATCATGATGGTGCCATAACCAGATGAAACTCTTCTGATCTACATCGCCGCTACTTCTCGCGTCGTCAGCACTACTATCATCGTTGAACGCGAGGAAGCTGGGCACGCCTACAAGGTGCAACGTCTGGTCTACTTTATCAGCGAGGTACTTAATGAGCCCAAAACTCGTTATCCTCAGGTACAAAAGCTGTTATATGCAATTCTGATTACGTCGCGCAAGCTCCGACACTACTTCGAATACTACAAGATCACCGTGGTCACCGAGTGCCCTCTGGGGGACATTCTCCGCAACAAAGAGGCCAATGGCCGTATCATCAAGTGGGCTATTGAGCTCGGCATATACTCAATCGAATTCAAAAACAGACCTACCATTAAGTCACAGGCGCTTGCTGATTTCGTCGCTGAGTGGACCGAGATCCAAGAACCCATTGCCGCCACTTGCCCTGAGCACAGAGTGATGTACTTTGATGGCGCCCTTAACATCAATGGTGCTGGCGCAGGCATTATGTTCATTACGCCGACCAAAGATAAGCTCCTCTATGTCCTCCAGATACACTTTTCGGCCTCCAGCAACGCCGCAGAATATGAAGCATGTCTCCACGGTCTCCTTATAGCAGTCGAGCTCAGCGTCAAACGTCTCATGGTGTACGGGGACTCTGCGCTGGTTATCAACCAGCTCAACAAAGACTGGTCCTGTTCCAGTGAGAAGATGGACGCATACTGCGCCAAAATCAGGAAGCTTGAAGGGAAGTTCTACGGTATCGAATACCACCACGTGGTACGAGATCAAAATAAGCCAGCCGACCAGCTCTCAAAAATAGGTTATTCTCGTGCCGCGGTTCTGCCGGGGGTCTTCGTTCAAGATCTCTGTCGTAGAACCGACCAATTTATAAGAGTACAAGTACAATGGTAGCCCACAAGCAGACGCACTGTCATACTTGAACCCATATAAACCCGGTAGTCCGTCGAGTACCACAACGGGTCTCGATAAATGATTTACAACGACCAAGATTGTACATGATTCAACATACATGTCACATATTACATAAAGTTTACAGATACATTTTCATCATCAGAGTATGAAACACAGTTATTACAAACCGAGTTGATAGATAAAAGCGGAAGCAAATTAAGTTTGAAAGTAAAGTTTCCAACATAGTTTAATACAGTGCCAAAATATGATCACGGTCCACAAAAGCATGTAGAAGGATTAATAAGAAGCCTGCCCAAGGCTTACTCCTCATCCACAGCGGGATAGAAGCAACTCTTGCAATAAACAAGATACACAGTTCCATCTGCAACAATGGGAAATAAAACCCTGAGTACGAGAAGGTACTCAGCTAGACTTACCCATCATAAACTAGAAATAAATTGACTCCAAGGATCATGCAAGGCTTTATAAGTGGAGGTAGCTTGACAACATTTTGCATAAAAAGCAATTAACTCAATTATACAATTATACTTCGGTCACCAAGTTAATTATAGCTATTCATCTCTAGATTAGCAACTATCCTATGCCAAACATGTGGTACATCATTTTAGAGCATACAATAGTAACCATAACAGGTGTAATAATTCCATATTTATCCAAACCATCAACTTCCATAATACAATTACTATGATGTTGGGGCTAGCCAAGTTTCTCACTATCTAGGAGAGATGGCGATTCGAACCGATTTCAACCAGCGGGGAATTTATTCCGAACACAAACCCACACTTCCCCCGTCGGGGTCGCGTCGGGTCACCTTTGGTACAACTCAGGTATACATTTCGTGGGTTCGTATAGCGCTGCGCAATCAGGGACTGACGGTAGCCAGGTCGCTCAAGCCATGCCTGCCCACGGTCCCAGACCAGGTCGCTCAGGTCATGCTTGCCCACGGTCTATTGATCCGCTCCCCGCAGAGGGCACACAACAGAACGAGGCCCGCCCTAAGTTGAGCTACTCGGCTTCGCGGTCGGAACGAGTTATCCGGCCAGCTAAGTGATAGGCATGCGTTCAATCTTGTCAGAAGTGCCAACAACGGTACGGTCCTTAATCGACACAGACGGGGATAGATCCACACCCAAGACCTCCATATCTTGTTGCTTCTCTATCGACATCCCGCCCGGTCTCCATTTACATTACCCCATGGTTCTTTTCCACGATAGCAAATATAACCAACCGTGCTTCGGTATCCACCTATATCTCGCAGATGACAGGAAATCACCCGACTTTTACCGGTCTAAGCATGGCTAAGCAGATATTCGATCCTGGACCTACACAGGGTTAAAGGTGTATTTCTGGACAAGGAAATTATATGCATCAAGTGGTTCCAATCAACTCTTATAACCTAATGCATCAATCATAAAGGACTCGAGTAATATTTTGTAAAACACTGGGAGACTTAGAAAGCTCCGGGGCTTGCCTTTTAGAAAGGAAGTGGGGCGATGGTCAGGGCACTCCAGAAGCTCTTTAGGGATCTGCACCTCTTCTTCGGGAGTTGCGGCTTGAGGAATCTCCTGCTAGTCCCCTTCCTCTCCTTCGTTGAATTCCAGCAACGTTATCTCCTCTGTCGATCCTATATGCATGAATATGGCATAAGGTATTGCGAATGCATACATGCGTACAAGTATAGCATGATGAAACATGATGAATGCATTCGTGTAAGTATTCTTAACAGCATGGTGTTAACAAATGCATCATATTTTACTGAGTAGGTGCATATCTCTTCTTGATTACTTAATCAAACACATTTACAATTCATTCACTACCCACAAAACAGCAGCTTCTTGTTTTACTCATAACTGGAGTTCTAATTATCCAAATGCAGTGATCTTGAACTTTATGGAAAGATTATAAAATTATCTACAACTCTTATTTAATTCACAAAAGTTAATTCACAACTTATCTTAGCCAAAACAGACAATCATATCAGTGCTGTCCGAAAATTCCAGAGAGCAAGCAATTCGGAAATTCTAACTTTAAATAGCTATAACTCCTACACCCTTTGGCCTATTGTCCTGAAATTTTAACACAAGATATATGAAGAAGTTACCTACAACTTTGTTATTAACCATTTTTATAGCAAACATCATTTTTACTATGCAACATACCAAACTACACAATCCGTCCGAAAACTCTTCTCACCCGAATTATAAAGCAACGATATTTCTATTGCATATAGCCATTCCAAATTTGACCTCACAAATCATACCAACAGTACAAGGACATCAAATACACTTAAGAAAACATAATGGCCATGCCCAAACTATTTATTTAAATGCCTTTATCAATTTACTAAGATACTTAGGTTAAATAATAAACATATACCAAATGTGCATCATAAATTCTCAGAAATTTACAGTGGCTTACTAGTGCTACCAATAGAGTACTATAAAAGTTTCATGCCATTTTACTCAGTAAAACATCCTATACAAAAATGACAAGATAGAAAGGCTTAAAATAACATAAATAGGAAATCCTAGTGAAAAGTGTCAAGCAGTAGAATTTTTTTTATTAGCATACATAAGGTACTAGGACAACCTCCAATAAATTTCATGAGCATTAGATTCATAAATAATTTATAACAATTTACACATGGATCACCTAATCATAAAAGGAAAATCTATAACTAAAAATCTATTCATGCACTGACCCTCAAATTTTTATCAGATCTTATACTTATCATGAAAAGCTCACAATATAAATTTCATAATTTTTTTGGAGCACAAAACTCTAGATATAAATTAAACAAGTTTGCATACATTTAAAAACACATTTCAAGTTTCATTTTAATTCTTCCAGAAACTCTACTACAAGTGCTAATATTATATTTTTCCTAAATACTACACTTCACCAAGATACTAACAAAATTTGAACCACCAAATTTGGATCTACCAAACTCTAGATATAAATTTTACAAAACAGCATGAAATTTGGAAACAATTGAACTATCTTTCCTGAACCGAGCCACTGACAAACGGGACCCGCTGGTCAGCGAGACAAAACTGAGCAGGTGGCGCTGCCCGACGCTGCGCGGCCAAAGTTCGCCGACGGCGAGCTTCACCGGCGATGGCATCAACACATCATGACCCCCACGATCTCCCGGACCTATTGACCTACTTGACCGAGCCTATCGTCGGAGCTAAGCATGGTGGTGGCATTCATGGCGGCACGGCGGAGCCGGACAACGGCGCTACGCCGGCGGTGGTCACGGCGACACAAGTCAAGGCTCGGACGAGCATCTATAGACTATGGCGAACCTAGCGCACAAGATATCACAGCGAATGGTGGATGGAGGTGGTGCGGCCACGACGACGGGGCTCGGCGGCGGAACTCCGGCGAAGCTCGTGCCCGGTGCTGAGGCCTTATTGGCGCGGCTAGCGGCCAATGCGAGCGTGGTGAGTCTCTGGGTGACGGTGGAGTGGTTGCGGTGGTGGAGAAGCGAGGCGGCTCCAGCTGGTGGCCGGCAAGCGATGGTGGTGAGCTGCCTGAGCTGCTGCGGCTGCGGGTGCTGCGGACGAGCGCTATGGCGACGGAGGGGCAAAAAAATGAAATGGGTGTGCGGGGCTTAAGCGGGCGAGGGCTGGGGTGATAAGGCGCGCTCTGGCCTGGCTTGGCCGCACGGGGCAGGGCGCCGGCGATGCGCGGCCAGCCGCTAGCCTCCACGCGGCGCGCGAGTCCTAGCGGCGGTCGGCCACTGAATCAACCGATTCAGTTCGTCAGTCACTCGATGGCAAGGCCTAACAGCGAGTTTTCACGTCGATGTATCATCTAAACCGTGGCTCCAAAGCGTAAATGATCTAAATGACTTTTGTAGCCCGAAGTACCAGCTCCAATTCTTGTTCAATGAACTCGTGCTAATTCGCAACCAAAACCAAGTTACATCATCTCAAAGTTGGCATGTCAGTGCTGTCAGTGGAGGCAGACTTAGCGAAAATTGCTAAGTGTTGAAAACAGTTATTTGTTGATTTTTGTGAGCTCAAAAAGACTAAGCTATGCACTTCATTATCTCCTGACCCAAAAATAAAAGTTGCTCTCCATGACAATTACTACAACTTTGTTTTAGTGACCACATACATGCATAGCCTCTATCATATGATTCAAACTTGGTCAAACATGCTTCCTTAAAAAGATGACTCATACATGAACTATGACTTAGTGACTCATTTATCCCTAGCCATGAATACCAAAGTTGTTCATAATGATACTCTAAACATGTTTAAGCTATTTGCAAGGTCACACACTCATTTCATGCATTGGTCACACATAGGGCTATCTAGGTCAACACATAACATCACTTAAGTGCTTGATCATGAAAGGTGACCTTCGTGAACAATGTTCCATTTGCTAACCTAAGTGTTGCAATATGTTTTAGTGACTCACATAAACCATTTACATGTATTCACTCATGATCATAGGCATGTACACATGGAAACATGAAATAACAAGCAACGTTGCATATGTTTCAATCAAATGTTTCAATTGTAAAAGCTTAATTATGAATGCTTGATGCTCATGCTCATGCAATGCAAGTCAATTTATGCAAGGCTAACACCTAGGGTGTTACAGCCCCTCCCCCTTATAAAAATCTTATCTCGAGATTTGCAAGACCTACCATTCTTGGAAAAAGGCGGGATAAACCTCTCGTAAATAATCCTCTCGTTCCCACATAGCATCTTGTTCACTGTGATTGTTCCACACCACCTTATAGAACTTAATGATCTTACTCCATGTCACTCTTTCCATCTCTTCTAACACTCGGATTGGCTTTTCTTCATAGGTCAAATCCAATTGAAGCTGTATGTTGGTGGGTGCAATAGCTTCTTTAGGTACACGAAGACATTTCTTCAACTGAGAAACATGGAAGACATCAAAGATTGCACTCATTTCTGGTGGAAGTTGTAACTTATAAGCGACATTTCCTTTTTGTTCCACAATCTTGTATGGCCCTACATATCTAGGCGCAAGTTTCTTTTTCACTCCAAATCTCTTCACGCCTTTCATGGGTGATACTTTCAAGTGTACATAGTCACCCACTTCAAAAGTCAGTGGTCTTCTTCTTTTATCAGCATAACTCTTTTGTCTCAATTGAGCTGCCTTCATATGTTGTTGGATAACACGCACTTGTTCTTCAGCTTCATTGACAAAGTCAATACCAAAGTATCTCCTTTCACCGGGCTCAATCCAATTTAACGGAGTTCTACATTTTCTGCCGTACAAAGCTTCAAATGGAGCCATCTTGATACTTGCTTGATAACTGTTGTTATAGGAGAATTCAGCTAAAGGTAACCATTTCTCCCATGAACCTTTGGAAGATATAACACAAGCTCTTAGCAAATCTTCTAAGATTTGGTTCACTCGCTCCGTCTGTCCTGAAGTTTGTGGATGGTATGCCGAACTTCTGATCAATTTAGTTCCCAAAGCCTGGTGCAAGTGCTCCCAAAAATGAGCTATGAACTGTGGTCCTCGATCTGACATTATAGTCCTGGGTACTCCATGTAGTCTCACGATCTGAGAAAAATACAGCTCAGCGTACTTTCCCACATGATACCTTGTGTTCACTAGTATAAAATGGGCTGACCTAGTGAGACGATCTACAATAACCCATATTGAATCATGACCTTGCTGTGTCAACGGAAGACCTATGATAAAGTCCATACTAATTTCTTCCCATTTCCAACCTGGAATCGGTAATGGGTGAAGTAATCCAGCAGATTTCATATGAATAGCCTTTACTCTACTGCAATTATCGCACCTAGCGACATAGGCTGCGATCTCCTTCTTTATTTTAGTCCACCAAAAATGGGTCTTCAAATCTTGATATATTTTGCTACTACCCGGATGGATTGACAACTTGGACGAATGAGCTTCATCTAAAATTTGATTTCTAAGCTCACGGTCTTTTGGTACCACAAGTTGGTCCTCAAACCATAGCACACCTCTTTCATCTAATCTAAAATGCTTGGTTTCATGTTCTTGCATCTTTCTCTTGATGTGAAATATACCCACATCTGTTTTCTGCAGTTCTATGATTTTGCTCTCAAGTGAACAACTGATAGTGATATTATGCAGTACAACAGGATGTAGCAAATTAAATCCATCTTCCAATAATGCTTCCATAGTGTTGCAATGAGACTTTCAACAGAGTTCTGAGGGTGTGAAAAGCTGCTTCACATTCTAGCGTCCATTTGTACTTCTCATCTTTCTAAAGTAGCCTAGTCATGGGTTTAGCTATCTTTGAGAAATCTAGAATGAAATGGCGATAATATCCTGCTAACCCTAGAAAACTCCGAACTTCATGAACCGAAGTCGGTGCTTTCCAATCCATGACCTCTTGTACTTTCGATGGATCCACTGATATTCCATCTCTTAATATAAATATGACCTAAGAAAGGTACTTTGCTCAACCAAAACTCACAATTACTAAACTTTGCATATAACTTGTGCTCCCTCAGTCTAGATAAAACAATCCTTAGATGCGCTTCATGATCTGACTCATTTTCTAAATATATCAATATATCATCGATAAACACGACCACGAACTTGTCAAGCTCGGGCATGAATACCGAATTCATCAGGTACATAAAGTAGGCAGGAGCATTTGTTAGTCCGAAAGACATAACCAAATACTCATATAAGCCGTACCTAGTGGAAAAAGCAGTTTTAGGTATGTCCTCTGGCCTAATCTTTATCTGATGATAGCCTGATCTCAAGTCAATTTTTGAGAATACCTTTGCTTTTGTCAACTGATCAAACAAGATGTCGATGCGAGGCAATGGGTACTTGTTCTTGATAGTCACAGCATTGAGTGGTCTATAATCCACACACATTCTCAAGGACTTGTCCTTTTTCACAAACAATGCGGGACATCCCCAGGGAGATGAACTAGGTTGAATGAGACCTTTGTCCAACAGATCTTGTAACTGAATTTTAAGTTCTGCTAACTCATTTGGTGGCATCCTATAGGGTCTTCTTGAGATAGGTGACGTACCTTGCACTAACTCAATTTTAAATTCCACATCCCTATCAGGTGGTAAACCTGGTAACTCATCTGGGAATACATCAGGAAACTCACAAACCACTGGGATATCACATAGGGTAGTGGCTTGGATAGCACAAGACAAGTTCTGTAGTTCAAAGTTGTGGGAAAGTGGTACTAGGAAAGCATTACCTCCCTTTGGCTCTCTCAACATAACTGTCCGAGTGCTAGTGTCAATGAGAACACCATGATGTTTTATCCAATTCATGCCTAAGATCACATTTATAGATAATCCGAGCAATATTATCAGATCCGTTGTGTACTCCCTTCCTTGTATAGAGATGTGCACATCTTTAACCATCTTATTTGTAGAGATAGTGGCCCCAGCAGAATTTATACTATAACCACCCTTGCTCACCTCAACTATTTTCTGATCATGTCTAGATGTAAATGCTTGGCTCATAAACGAATGAGATGCTCCTGAATCAAATAAAACAATGGAGGGATGCTTGTTGACAAGAAACATACTAGCAGTGACAACTTCTCTTGTAGGAACCTCTTCAACAACAGTATAAAACAATGGCTCATAACAGCAGTATCCAGGACGTGCCTTATGACTCACCTGCCTCTGATTTCCTTGGTTCTGATTGCTGATCTTCTTAGGATGGGGGCATTCCTTGGCCCAATGACCTACTTGATTACAGTTGAAGCAGGGTTGATTGTTCTTGGGTCCTGTGGAGCTTCCTTGCCCTCCATTCCCTTTGGGTAAGGCAATGGTGAACGCCTTATGGAATACCTTCTGAGGCCAGAACTTAGGTGCTGGTGGTCGAAATGGTGGCCTAGCTACCACTAGAGCTCTGGACTATGAAGATCCTGAGGCACCCACCTCAGTTGCCCTCTCACGGCTCTTTGCTGCCGCATGCAGATTGTTTTGGTTTTCCTGAGTCAATGCATCACTGATGAACTCGTTGTAGGTGGTGCACTTGGAGTTGACCATAGTCTTCATCAGCTTCGTGCCAAGACCTCGCTTGAAACTTTCTATCCTCTTTTCTTCGGTATCAACAAAACCTAGGGCATACCTAGACAGGTTGTTGAACGCATGCATATATTTTGTGAAGGTCTTTGTCCCCTGTGTGAGCCTCATAAATTCAGCCGCCTTCATGCGCATTAGGCCTGGGGGAATGTGATGTCCCCGAAAGGCCAACTTGAACTGCTCCCACGTGACCTATGCATTGGCAGGTAGAGAGGACAGGAAATGGGTCCACCAAATCCCTGCCGGTCCCTGCAACTGATGGGACACATACTCAGCCTTTAGGTGCTCGGTGACTCTTAGCAGATGGAACTTTTGCTCAATTGTGTTGAGCCACTCATCCGCCTGGAGCGGTTCCTCTGCCACCTTGAAGATAGGAGGCTTTATATCCAGAAATTCCTTGAAGGTACTGTGCTGGTTTGGCTCAGGCCCTTGTTGCTATGGGTGGCCACGAGCTGTGTTCTACGCAATGAGGCACAGAACTTCCTCCATTGTCCTTTGGTTCCCCATAAATTGGGCAAAGAACTCCTGAGCAGACGGCGATGGTGGCGGTGGTAAGTCATCACCGTTGCCATAATGGCTACTACTAGCTCCTGCACGGGTGCGAGTCATTTACGAAGTTGCAACAATAAGCGATTATTGGTTGATGTCAAGAGATTGTAGATGAATTGTATAATCATGCCCAACTGAAATTACTGGAAAGAATCTTGAATTCATACAATAAAAATAGAGGCATGATAATTCATTCTCACAACATGACATCACCAATTTGATCACTTATCGGGCTCGCACCGTGTTAACATACTAGTCACTAGGCGACTCTAATCTTCATTAAGATCACTGTCGAGGTCGGAGATAGGATCATCCTCATTCTCTGGCTCCACTTCTTTTTCATCCCAGCCGTCATCTTCTACTAACATTTCTGGATCTTTGTCTTCCTTACTAAGGATCGGGTGCAGTTGGTTGTTCAAATTATGCACCTCATGCTGAAAACCCATCACTACATGCTGGGCCCGTGCAAGCTACTGGTTCAAGTCCCTTTATTCCAGTGATAGAGGGGCGGTTCATGGTACCCCGCAAAGTGCAAAACTCTCCACAGCAGAGTAGGAGTTCCAAAAACCATCAGGAACTTCTCACATCCAACTGGTGCTGCCATCGGTACTATCAACATGTACACTTTTGTGAGACAAGGCCATAATGGATAAGAGTTACATAACCGAGTAAGAAATTTATAAGGGGAGGAACAATGTAATTATTTGAATGATAATTATCATGATGCATGCTCGTTTCGTTCGTCCTCACAAACTTAGGAAAAATTATTTCTAGCGACATATACGGTGGCCTACATACGTTCTCTCATATATAGCGTAACTAGTCGAGCTACACGTTTCGTTGTTAGTGTACCTGCATAAGAGTTTCATTTCAGCCCAAACCCATAAGTAAATATGCAGAATGTAAATCTAAATACTTCCATATATGTATACCCATACATATACTTCCATATCAAAGCTACCCGATAACAGTGTATACCCACAATTAAATACGCACCATATACACACGCAAGCATGCATACATAGCCGTACCAAAACTAACTCTCCCCGACCGCACGCTCACATCTTGCGGTCATGCCACTCATCAACTTACCTTGGCGTAGAGGCATTTGATCCACACATTACCATTCAAATGAATGGCATTCATATAATAGCACGCCGTATGGATGACGAAAGTAAAAACCCCCATGTTAGTACTTAAATAGCCACCTAATAGTCCTTAATTTGGGCATAAGGAAAGTGATCATTGGCACACTTTAGATTTCAAATACTTATTTATATAGCTATTAGTTGCTAGAAAAGGGTTTTGGAAAATAAAAACCTTTGTTTTAAATACACATGTGACAATTAATGTTGAATCTTGCTCTGATGCCAGCTGTCGCAGAACCGACCAATTTATAAGAGTATAAGTACAATGGCAGCCCGCAAGCGGACGCACTGTCATACTTGAACCCATATAAACCCGGTAGTCCGTCGAGTACCACAACGGGTCTCAATAAACGATTTACAACGACCAAGATCGTACATGATTCAACATACATGTCACATATTACATAAAGTTCACAGATACATTTTCATCATCAGAGTATGAAACACAGTTATTACAAACCGAGTTGATAGATAAAAGCGGAAGCAAATTAAGTTTGAAAGTAAAGTTTCCAACATAGTTTAATACAGTGCCAAAATACGATCACGGTCCACAAAAGCATGTAGAAGGATTAATAAGAAGCCTGCCCAAGGCTTACTCCTCATCCACAGCGTGATAGAAGCAACTCTTGCAATAACCAAGATACACAGTTCCATCTGCAACAATGGGAAATAAAACCCTGAGTACGAGAAGGTACTCAGCTAGACTTAACCGTCATAAACCAGAAATAAATTGACTCCAAGGATCATGCAAGGCTTTATAAGTGGAGGTAGCTTGACAACATTTTGCATAAAAATCAATTAACTCAATTATACAATTATACTTCGGTCACCAAGTTAATTATAGCTATTCATCTCTAGATTAGCAACTATCCTATGCCAAACATGTGGTACATCATTTTAGATCATACAATAGTAACCATAGCAGGTGTAATAATTCCATATTTATCCAAACCATCAACTTCCATAATACAATTACTACGATGTTGGGGCTAGCCAAGTTTCTCACTATCCGGGAGAGACGGCGATTCGAATCGATTTCAACCAGCTGGGAATTTATTCCGAACACAAACCCACACTTCCCCCATCGGGGTCATGTCGGGTCACCTTTGGTACAACTCAGGTACACATTTCGCGGGTTCGTACAGCACTGCGCAATCAGGGACTGACGGTAGCCAGGTCGCTCAAGCCATGCCTGCCCACGGTCCCAGACCAGGTCGCTCAGGTCATGCTTGCCCATGGTCTATTGATCCGCTCCCCGTAGAGGGCACACAACAGAACGAAGCCCGGCCTAAGTTGAGCTACTTGGCTTCGCGGTCGGAACGAGTTATCCGGCCAGCTAAGTGATAGGCATGCGTTCAATCTTGTTAGAAGTGCCAACAACGGTACTGTCCTTAATCGACACAGACGGGGATAGATCCACATCCAAGAACTCCATGTCTTGTTGCTTCTCTATCGACATCCCGCCCGGTCTCCATTTACATTACCCCATGGTTCTTTTCCACGATAGCAAATATAGCCAACCGTGCTTCGGTATCCACCTATATCTCGCAGGTGACAGGAAATCACCCGACTTTTACCGGTCTAAGCATGGCTAAGCAGATATTCGATCCTGGACCTACACAGGGTTAAAGGTGTATGACTAGGAATAGTTTTATGTTGATGTCTTGTCCCAAGGTTATGTCTTAAGTAATCCATCCTTTTATCGAAGACGAGTAAAAGCCTAAGTATGGGGGAGCTTGTTGACGATAGTTAATGTCAATCATAAACTATCAATATACCATACATAAATGATTAAAATGGATCACCAACATAGACTTATGGGTTTAAACTGACATTTTCCACAACTTTTGGTGAATCTATGTTTTCAACAGAATTTAATCAAAAATCTATCAATGAGGACCTATTCATCAATGGAAATCATGTTAGAAGACTCCATAAGGCAATCCACCATGGTAGACCACATGTCTCTGACATGTAGGGCCGGCTGGCCCCACCTGCTAGCCGACCGACCTATGGGCCCCACCTATCAGCCCCTCCTTCAAATGTCGGTTCTCCACCGCCTCAGAGATCAAATCTATGTCGTTGTTTTAAGTCAACTTGATCTGAGGGTCTAGAATTAATGTATCCCCCTATATATATGGCCATGTACCCCCTCTTTCAGGGCAATAATGATCCTAAGTTCTGAAATCTAGAAACCCTAATTCATATCCCTGCCAGGATCAGAGCTAGCAATCAAGAGAAGATTAGTCCTCCAAGTTAGGATCTAGTCTTGTATTAGAAATAGTGAGATAGAGTGAGGGAAGAATTTGGAGGAAGTGCTAGTGTTGGTATTTATTAATGTGTCACTTATTTTAAGTAGTCACCCTATGTTGTTTACATTCCTTAGCATCTTTTACTAAGTTGTCATCCCTAGTGTTGGTGCTAGAAATGCTTGTTAGTACTACCTAGTGCCACTTCTAAAATGACATTAAGAAGTACTTTAATATTTCATGTGACTCGGAAGAATATATATAAATGAAAGAAATCTGCAAGCGCACAGATAATATATCATTATAGCACTTTACCCGAGAGCACGGACATGTATTGATAACTTATGCTATTGATGGAGAAGTAAACCATAACCAATATTCTACTCACAACAGGGGTAAGTCATAGGATAAATTATGTATATGATAAGTATGGATTAATGATAAATCACTCAGAGTACTCCTTTCTATGGCATTAGCATGGTTAAGTAGAATATTAGAGAAATAATTCCTAAGTCATTCTTAATTACAAGTCAAAGCATGCATTGATTAGTGCAATTACACCTAGTAGTCATGGCTAAGGTCATTTTTATATATACACATAAGGGATATTACTAAGAAAGGTTAAGAACAGAGCTTATTCTTCCTTCGTAACTGGACCCTACTTGCACCTATATTCGAGGAGTGGACTACAAAGGACTCAACGGGAGTGTCGCATCTGTGATCTACCACATGACCCAGACTATAGGGTGTATCCGTAGGTAAACAATGTATAAGCACCATGCTTACACAATGTCGACCACTCACCCTGTGTACATAGAGCGAGCGCTATACGAACTTATGCATAAACATAATGATAAACTATCTATACTAAGTATATAATCAAAGTAGACAATGAACATTATAACTAAGAACATAAATATTGTGAATACCAATGTTGTCATAACAATTGCAACAAACATATAAAAGTAATGAGAGATACAAAAGAGAGGGGGTCCAAATATTATACTAAACCACGCTCTTGACAAGATCAGGAATCCAAGCAAAGCCTGCTTGCCTCCCTCTAGACCTAGCCTAACTAGGTATGCCCTAGAATATGGTGGAGCTCTGAGGATGATTAGGGTTTCTATCTTCTCAAATGACTTATGCCTCAGGGAGTGGCAGGGGCTGGTACATATAGGCTAGAGCATCAATCGTGAGCCCTTGGATCAAACCAACTTAAAGGACGGCGTAGATGCAATCTAGGAGGCGGTGGAGAACTGACATAGCAACGGGGGGCTAACAGGTGGGTCCCAAGGGCCGGCCGGCTTGCAGGTGGGGCCGACCAGCCCCCACCTAGCGGCGTCTCGCTCTCCGCTTCGGTGTAGAGTCCTCTCGAGTCTTCTGGAACCTTTTGGGGTCATTTTCACTGTGGATAAGCATGATTAAATCTGACATGTAGGTCCACCTTGACGGTTTTTTGAATAAACCCTCTAGAAAATACAGATTCACCAAAACTCATGGAATTTGTTAGTTTAACCCCTAGACCATCGTTGGTGATTATATTTATGCCCTTATGCATGTTATATTGATGGTTTATAATGTTTGTTAACTACCGTCAATAGTCAGCCTATCGATGCTCTCTCTACAGCTTATACCCTGGCAGAATCAAGTTCTAATTGAGCTTGCTTCTGAGATTTCTCTGGTAATCAACTTCTGATTCAAGTAAGTAACGTGTTTATATTGTTCTTCAGGTTTGCGACTCTTTTTGAGTACTTTAATTCTTGTCGCTCTTGGGTTAGAGTAGTATTCGCAATGTAAGCGTAATGCTTAGACTCGGTTACTCATAAATGTACCCTACATTCTGGATCGGTTGTAGATCGCGAGGGTGACTCTTATAGCCTCGTTGAGTACTTTGTAGACCACCTCCTGTTTGTAGGCCGAGCAAGACCTAGTTACTAGGAAAACATACTCTGCATGTGTTTCTCCTTAGTAATATCTCTAGATTGAACAGTAGAAGACATAGCTTACCGAAGTTAGAACTAGAAGACCTTAGTGATCTCCTCTATACTAGTGTTATCTCAAGTCTTGTTGTTACTCCGGGTTAAGTTAGACTTAGTTATTCTCACACACGTTTCCTTGAGTTCGATATTTTAGAATACTTTTCGGTGAAGTGCTGCATTGGTATCTGTGCACTTACGGATTTATCTATGTGCGTTTAAATATACCAACAACTTGCAACATACGTCTGAAATAGATGAAATACTTGAAACATGCGCGTATAGTCATGCAACATCAAGATCTACTTTTGAAACATCCGGATGAAACATTTGCAACATACGTCTGAAACACTTGAAACATAGTGTGGCAGAACCTCCTAAATTATAGGACCCACATACATTTGTCACTGTCCAAAGACCTTTGACAACAATGCATATGTTCCTGGTAACTTAAGAAGTATGTCGGGTGTCCTCGGGGAACCCCGAATCATCCACGATTTCCGAGCAGGATCACGTTACAGAGTCATTGTAGTATTACAACAGTTTATTCAAATAGACGCATCAGAGTAAAAGTAGCGGAAGACTTACAATAACATAGTTTACAAACTATTTGTTTCAAACCGTACAACTAAGTTCGATATTAATACAAACCAAAGTAGTGGAGCGGCATTATAATATAATACAAAACACACAATGAGGGCTGCCTCGCCTAAGGGCCACACAATTACTTCTCAACGTCATCACAACAAGGTACAATCATGCAAAGACGATCCAAAATAGATCGCTCATGAGGCTCACACCGCAACAAGGGTCAACGAACCCGAGTACAAAGGTACTCAACAGACTTAACCGAAATAAGGCGATAACTCAGGAATGCAGGCTCGTGGATTCAAGGTATGGTTTTAGCAATAATCAAAGTTATTTTGCGTAAAAGCTCTTTGACAAAATTCTTTGTTTCAACAGTTTAAACTTCATAAAATCATATACAAAGATGACACGATCCGTAATGAGATCATGAAACTTCATATCCAACACCTTCATCAACCATTCTCAAGTTCGGTTATTAATTACTACAATGATGAGCAGTGAGTTGAGTCTCCATAATCGAGGAGCAACGACGATTCGAACCGATTATAAACACAATTTGGGATTCCAGACCACACGACATATATGCAGGTCCACGACCTACATATACCAACCTATTCTCGGATCCTCTAAAACAAGAACGGTCCTGCGCCACCCGAGAATACAAGACTCCACCAATCCAGCCCATTGCCACGTGGGTACACGCTATTCGCCATCTCTCCACTCCCGGTCTTGCGCGAGTAGCCATTCTCATAATAGAATCGCTAAGTTCAGCTTACCGGAGTATGTGGTTAGTACTACAAATTCTCACCTCATGCAATTCAACAACGGACGTGCCTTAATCGACACAGCAGAAGATCCCGCTCACAAGACCTCCATGTCTTGTGGCTCATACACACCGAAGTCCGCCTTGGTCTAGATTTATTACTCCACATTCCCATATCACATGCTAACATAATTAACCAATGTTCCATTTAAAACTTGCGGGTGGCGGTAGTCACCGACTTCATCGTTCTACGCATAGCTAAGCAAAACTAGGCATATACGACTGAGTTCAAAAGCGGTAATATGGTAAATATGGAATAACAAGGGTGGTAATGCACCAATTAGGCTCTTACTTAACTCTTAATCACTTAATGCGAGAACGGAAAGCAAAAAAGCGAAATTAATTTGTAAAACACAAGGTAGGGTTGTATGCATCCGGGCCTTGCCTTCGTTGATGGAAAAGTCCGGCTCGCGACGTTTCACAAGTCTTCGATCCGACCTCAAGATCAACCTCCTCCGAACTTGATTAACAGATCAACCTCCTCCAAGTAAACTTGATTAACTACGATGATGGACGTGTTCACCTTCGTCATTTACTACATACGTAGTAACATTGCCATGTTTAACATGATGTGGAATATGAAACATGATGCTCGATGATGGATGCAAAAATTAATAAATTGGATACAATTTTCCTTCATAAAGCAAAGATCTGATTACAAACCAAACTAACCAAACCATATTCGTAACTGATGTGACCACGCCAGCACCGATCACTATGGTGAACTCTCCGACCACTATGGTGAACTATCCGACCACTACGGTGAACTATCTGAAGCAAAGATCGTCGGTGAGGGAGAACCGGTGACTGCAGTGATCAAAATGAGTAAACAACAACTGACTAAGTACTATAGCATCGAAACGAAGCCGTAAGTACACTGATTACAGACAACGGCTCACCGAAGGGCTCTGGCCACGATGACACGCCCGCAGCGGTGAAGTTGCTGACCTCGAGTGTAACAGAACCGACCAAATCATAAGAACGTAAGTACAAAAACAATCACCGAAGCGATCAATTTCCTGTACTTAAGCTCCCATAATCCCTGTAGTCCGGAAATCACGAAGGATTTCAACCAACTCTCGACATACAAACCAAGATCGTAGTGATTCAACACAACACATCATCCGTTACAGCATTTCATAAGTAGCATTCGGATTACATCCATCAGAGTTTAAATAGTATATTACAAACCAAGTTTGAGTGTGCGGAAGCAACATAGTTTGGTACAAAACATCATAGTTTTCAATTACATTGCCAAGGTTGAGTCATGTCCCACAAAAGTATTATCCGGTACGAGGACTAGTAGGGACCGTGCCCAACGGTCTAGTCTTCATCCCTAGCTGGGAGAAGGCGTGACTGCGACAACCAAAGTAGAACTGGTCATCCGCAAGGTGTGGAGATAAACCACGAGTACGAGGAAGGTACTCACTAGACTTACCCGTCAAAACCGAAATAAAAGACACCAAGGATCATGCAAGGCTTTTTCGGTGGGCTAGCTTGACACAGTTGCATAAAAGAGCTTATGATTATAGTAACCAATTTAAACTTAACATCAAGCTTATCATTATTTACTCATCCACTAGATTAGCTTTTGTATTTAGAGCACTCACTTATTAGGAGCAAACAATATTAACCATAGCAGGTATAATAAGGCTGTCATCATCATATCATCATTTCCGAACCATTAAGTTATTAAGTGTATCTACATTGGAGATAAGCCCGTCAAGTTCTCACTAACTTGGGAGGCGGCGATTGAATCGAATTACAACTCAGCCGAGGGGTATTCCTAACTCTCACCCTAGCATACTTAGCAAGGGTAGCCGTGGGTCACCTTTGGAACAACTCAGAACCAAATTAGCGGGTTCGATCGGGCCTTGACACTCTCAGGATTACCCTTCCGCCAGACGATCGGGACTTAAATCACCGCCCTTGGACTCACGCCACGGCTCCCTTCGAGGCGCACTTTATACTTATCGACTCGGCCCGAGGTGAGCTACTCGGCCGTGGTCGGTCTCGACCCACCAACTAAGAGAGAGGCATGCGTTCAACATGAACAGAATAGCATTCATCAAATTTCACCTTCACTGGATCTATAGAAAAATTATGAAAATTCACACAAGATCCACCCATTAATAAAAGAAAATTCTATAACTTAAAAACTACACATGCACTAGCTCTGAAATTTTAACCAGAGCTTCTAATAAGCAATAATAGACTGCCCACAAAATTTCATAATTTTTGGACCACAGAAACTCAAGATAAAATTCAAACAATTTTGCATGTATCCAAAAACACATTTCAAAGTCCTATTTAATAAATCCAGAACTTCTAAAACATGTGCTCATATAATATTTTTATGAAATACTACACATTACTAGGAACTCAACAAAATTAGAACCACATCATTGTTCCACAAACAATTAGTGAACATTTAATTCTCACGGACTAGCACATTGGATCTACCATCTAAGAGCTACATATTTTTCAATATGTACATAAATCTGTGAAATAATAAAACAAAACAAAATAGGAAAATCCTACACAGCTACTGGGCCAGCCCGAAGAATCACGGCAGGATGACCCCTTGAGCACATATATACTCATAATGCCCAAGACGCACTGGGCAAGAAGTGCCCCAGACACTCGGCGCGATCAGGTGGCTCCCGCCTCAGCGGCCGGAGAGGCCGAACGGCCCCGCTTGTTAGTGAGATGCAGATGAGGAGAGGCGGAGGACGACGACGGCGCAACTCGCCGTCGGTAGCTTCTCCTGCGAAACCATCTACGCTACGACGTTCGCCTTGACCATGTGCATCTAGTGGTGACCTCAATCGGTGCTAGGGTAGCGGCTAGAGGGTTGGCGATCGACACGGCGGCGACACACACCAGCACGGCCCGCCCCGTGAATCGAGCGGTGACCACACCCCTAACGGTGACTCTATGAGCTTCGGTGGTGTTCCTATGACCTAGCATGAGGCAGAGGAGGGGATGGGAATGGCACGAGACACCGGGCCGCATGGAGCGCTAAGTCCGGCGAGCTCCTGCCATGGCTGCGGTGGGGAAAACGACGAATACGCCCTTACCAAGGCACGATCTACCCGACTGAGAGGTGGAGGAGGTGGAGGGGATCATGGCGCAGCTCTGGGTGAACTGGGCAACGCACTTTCGCGGTGGCGAGCGCGCACGACGGCGATGATGCGTGGTCGGTAATGGCGGACGGCTGAGCTCTCGACGCTGCGTGCGGTGGGAGGCGAGGAAATGCGAAATGGGGGATTCAGCGAAGTCGTCGGACGGAGCGACGGGTGGCTTCAAGACACGGCTGCTGCGGCGCAGAGGGCGGTGGCAAGTGGGCAATGACGACAAAGTCGGCAACGAGTGTGTCACCCACGCGTCGGCTGAATTCTGAAACTTGATCACTGTAGCTTCGATTCAGTGTTCAATTCTGAGCCTGACAGCGATACTTTGACAATGATTATTTCCTAATCGACTCAGCCAAAGTCTAATCCAGTTGAACTACACGATAGAGTTAAGTGAGTACTCCAATTGACTCAACATAAGCTCGAGCTAATTCACCATGGATTTCCATCTACAAGGTTCCAAAGTCGTCTTCATGAAACTAGAAAGCAGTTCCAACACTTAGAAAATTTTTCAAATGTTGAATCCACCATCAATGCTGACTTTTGGGACCTTTTTGGGCATGTTGTGCACATTTTCAAGAGTTGGTCACAAAATAATTTTTGTTCCTTATAAAATTTACTACAAGTTTGCTTTAAGTTGCTCAGACATGCATAGACTCTAAGTTGCACTTTTTAAACAGTCAAACAATGACACTCCAAGGGTCAATTCAAGTCAAACTTGCACTTGAGGGCATTTTGGTCATTTTGATGTACATGAACAATGTCCCAACAAGTAACCTAAGTATAGTTAAGGTGTAATAGACCATGATCAACCACCTTTACAAATTGTTATACCTCTTTTAATGATCACATGTGATAAAGCAACTAAACAAGCAATTCACTCATATGTTGCAATGAAATGTTACACATGTTTCATAGCTTGGTTGTTATTCTATACTTGTCACATTACTACCATGTTGCCATGCTTCAAGATATGAGAAATTTATGTTGCATTCATACGTTGCACTACTACCACTCTAAGCAATGAAGCATGAAACACATACAATTTAAAATGTTGCATATGTATGTTTCAATGATAATGACATGATGACATAGATAATGCACATGCTTATCAAATGACATGCAATTTAGTGGAAGCCTAAACACCTAGGGTGTTACAGTCCTTCCCCCTTAGAAAAATCTCATCCCAAGATTTGGAAAGCGTACCATTTAGTATAGAAAGTTGGATGATTTTCCTTTAAATAATCTTCCCGCTCCTAGGTTGCATCCCGTTTACTATGATTACTCCAAACTACCTTGTATAACTTAACCACTCTTGTACAAGTCACTCTTTCTTGTGTATCCAGAACTTGCACGGGCTTTTCCTCATAAGAAAGATCAGATTTCAAGTTGACTTTCCTTGTTGCTATTCTTTCCTCGGGAATACGAAGACACTTCTTTAGCTGGGACACATGGAATACCGGGAATATAGCTCCCATCTCACGGGGTAGATCGAGTTTATAGGCTACTCTTCAACTTTTCTCGATAATGCGGTAGGGTCCAACATATCGAGGCTTAAGCTTCCTTTTAATTCCAAAACGCTTGACTCCTTTCATAGGGGATACCTTCAGATAAACATGATCACCTACTTCAAACTCAATAGGTTTCCTTCTCTTGTTAGCATAGCTCTTTTGTCTAGCCTGTGCGGCAGTCATATTCTTCTGTATAGTTCAGACTTGCTCTTCGGCTTCTTTTACAAAGTCAATACCATAGAATCTTCTTTCCCCGGGTTCCACCCAGTTCAAAGGAGTTCTACACTTGCGGCCATAAAGAGCTTCAAAAGGAGCCATTTTGATACTTTCTTGATAACTGTTGTTATAAGAGAATTCAGCGAGAGGTAACCAGTCTTCCCAAGAGCCTTTGCAAGAGATAAGACAAGCTCTAAGCATGTCTTCAAGAATTTGATTAACACGCTCAGTCTGTCCTGATGTTTGCGGATGATAGGCAGAACTGCGGATTAGATGAGTGCCAAGGTTCTGATGTAAGCACTCCCAAAAGCGAGCCGTGAACTGAGGTCCTCTATCAGAAACAATGGATTTGGGTACACCATGGAGACGTACCACTTGTTGAAAATAAATCTCAGCATAATTGTGAGGATGATAGGTAGACTTGACCGGAATAAAGTGAGCAGATTTAGTTAGACGATCTACGAGAACCCAGATGGAATCACAACCCTTTTTGGTAGTGGGTAATCCAACAATAAAATCCATGCTAATCTCTTCCCACTTCCAGCCAGGAATAGAGAGTGGCTGCAACAGTCCGGGCCTTATGTGAATAGCCTTGACTCTGCAACAGTTATCACACCTTGCCACGTAAGCTGCGATTTCTTTCTTCATCTTGGTCCACCAATAATACAGCTTGAGATCTTGATACATTTTACTACTACCAGGATGGATGGACAATTTAGAAGAATGGGCTTCAGCCATAATTTGATTTCTAAGTTCTTTGTCTTTGGGGACAACAAGCCTATCATTAAACCAGAGAATTCCCTTGTCATCGACCCTAAAGTGCTTGGTCTCTTTCTCTTTCATTTTCCGCTTGATGTGAAACACACCCACATCAGTCTTCTGGAGCTCGATAATTCGACTTCTAAGAGAGCAATCCACAGTGATATGGTGGAGTACTACAGGATGAAGGAGGTGTGACAGATGAAAGTCTTCACTAACCAAGGAATTGCAATGGGCCTTTCTGCTTAAGGCATCAGCAACCACATTTGCCTTACCAGGATGGTAGTGCACTTGAAGGTTGTAGTCTTTGATCAATTCTAACCATCGCCGTTGACGCATGTTCAACTCGGGTTGAGTAAAGATGTACTTGAGGCTTTTATGGTCAGTATAGATGTTGCACACATTACTCAGCAAGTAATGTCTCCAAATCTTCAGGGCATGAATAACTGCGGCTAGCTCTAAGTCATGGGTAGGATAGTTGACTTCATGCTTTCGAAGCTGGCGCGAAGCATAAGCAATTACTCGGCCTTCCTGCATAAGAACACACCCCAAACCGGTGCCACATGCATCACAATAGACATCAAAAGGCTTTTCAATGTCAGGTTGTGCCAATATAGGAGCAGAGGTTAGCAAGGTCCGCAAAGTGTGGAAAGCCTCTTCACACTTCGGAGTCCATACAAACTTCTCATCTTTTTGAAGTAGTCGAGTCATGGGCTTGGCGATTTTTGAGAAATCCGGGATAAAGCGACGATAATAGCCAGCCAATCCCAGGAAACTTGAACTTACGTGGACCGTAGTAGGTGCCTTCCACTTAAGGACTTCTTGCACCTTCGTAGGGTCAACCAAAATTCCATCACCAGATAACACATGACCTAGAAAAGGTATCTTGTTCAACCGAATTCACACTTCTTTGAACTTAGCATAAAGTGGTTGTCACGTTAACCGAAGTTAAGACAATTCTCGGATGTTCAAAGATGCTCTTCTTCATTCTAAGAATATACCAGGATATCATCAATAAACACGACGACAAACTTGTCCAATTCTGGCATGAATACAGAATTCATCAGGTACATAAAGTGTGCTGGAGCATTTGTCAACCCAAAGGACATGACAAGGTACTCGAACAAGCCATAACGAGTAGAGAAAGCTATCTTAGGTATATCTTCAGGACAAATTTTGATCTGATGGTAACCAAACCTCAAATCGATCTTGGAGAATACCTTAGCTTTAGAGAGCGATCAAGCAGAATATCGATGCGAGGAAGAGGGTATTTGTTCTTGATGGTAACAGACATTTAGGGGATGATAATCTACGCACATGCGTAAAGATTAATCCTTCTTCTTCACAAAGATAGCGGACAACCCCAAGGAGAAGAACTAGGCGAATCAAACCTTTCTTCAATAGCTCATTCAACTGACTCTTCAGTTCAGCCAACTCATTGGGCGGCATTCTATAGGGCCTTCGAGATATAGGAGTCGTACTCGGAATGAGTTCTATCTTGAATTCTACATCACGGTCCGGAGGTAATCCAGGCAAGTCATCAGGAAAGACATCTAGAAACTCACAGACAACCGGTAGATCCTTAATGGCTTTGGCTAGGGTAGCATTGGCGGTATTGTGAATAGAGATATCACGAGGTAACTGCACTAGAAAACCCTTCTTATCCACAGGATCCCTCAACATTACCACACGGGTTGACGTATCGATCAACACTCCATTCCCACTCATCCACTTCATTCCTAGGATTATATCAATTCCTACCCCCGGCAGAACTACAAGATCCACAAGGAACTCTCGATCCCCGATCTCAATCCTTACATCTTTAACTACTTGGTTAGTCATGATATTATTCCCAGCAGCACTAATACAATAACCACCCTTGACAATTGAAATCACATTCATCTTATGCATAGATGCAAAAGTAGAACTCACAAAGGAATATGAAGCACCCAAATCAAAGAGCACAACTGCAGGGTGATCATTAACAAGAAACTTACCAGCGGTGACCACTTCACCAGTAGGAATTTCCTCCATAGTAGTGTAGTGAACACGCCCTTGACAGACGTTTCCTTGAGCATTTTTGGGAGGATGGGGACATCTATTTGCCCAATGACCAGGCTGATTTACAGTTCAACATGGCCTCGTTAGGTGGTGGACATTGGAGCTGCCCCGCCTGCCAGGTATTCTTTGGCAAGGAAATTGTGTACCCTTGCGAAAACCAGTTTTAGCTTGATTCTTCTTTCCGAGGTGGTGATCCGGACATTAGCATTGGGTGAAGCAGTCTTTGGGTCTTGGATACCATTGGTGCCTTAGATCGAGAAGCACCTGCCTCAAAGTTTCTTTTTTGCGGTTCTTGGAAGCGGCATATATCTTATCATTGTTCTCCGAGTGAGTGTCACCGATAAACTCATTGAAGGTGACACACTTGCGATTGCCCATTGACTTCATCGGTTTAGGGAAAGTCCCTCTTGAAGCTAGCTATTCTCTTAGCGTCGATGATCGACGAACTCAGAGCATACCTCGCCAAAGTTGTTGAATGCCTAGAGGTATTCATTAAGACTCTTGTTGCCTTGGGTGAGCTTCATAAACTCAAGTATGCTTAATGGCCATGAGACCGGGAGGGATAAAGTGTCCTCTGAAAAGCTGCTCTGGCCGACCCCAAACTATCTCGACGTTTGTAGGGAAGGTGGTCTGTGATGTGTCCACGAGGATACTGCAGGGCCTTGGAGCTGGTGTCTGCATATGTGGCCTTCATACCTTGATCAAACGGAGCAATCCAAACCTTTGCTCTATCGTGCTCAACCATTCATCACTTGTAATGGTTCTTACGCCTCACAAAAGATAGGAGGCTTTGTATCCATGAAGTCCTTAAAGTCTGTTGTCTTTGGTTCGGCTCGGGTCCTTGGCGGACATGACGATCCTCACGGTTAGCCATCCGACGATAGCCTCGCCTAACATGCTGTTGACTTTCCACAACCTCTGCGCATTAGCTCATTTGGTGTGGGCGGTGGCGGAGGTGGTTGTTCCTCATTTCCCATGCCACGACACAGCGACGAAGGTTATGAGCCATCTCGCAAAATGTATAGCCAATGAGCAGCGACGATGTGGAAATTTTTGTAGATGAATCGTATAATTATGCCAAACTGAGTCCATTGGAGGGAATGCATTTATATAATCAATAGAGGCACAATCATTCATCACAACCACACAACTCATCAAGCGTGTCAATTGACATATAAATGTGATGAACTTAACCAACAATGAGATCCATAGACCGCAAAGACGAAATTCATCAAAGGCTCACATACGTGGAGCATAATACGTTCGATAGGTTACATCCAAGCCATAGTGGTTCCAAACTTGCATCCAAATGATTAACTTATTACAAAGCTACTCGTTCATGCATGAGGATCAACAAAAGACTAGCTCTTGCGCATTAGCTAAGTAGTAAGCTAAACTACGCATCATCCTCGGAGTCAGTGTCGAAGATCTCTCCTCCATCTTCATCACTAGCAGGCTCTAACTCCTCATCTTCCTCCTCATCAGGTGGAATGTCCTCAGGTCCATTGACCTCCATGTCATCATCACCTTCAGCCATGATGACACCAGAACCCATCTCATCCTCATCCTCAGGTGGTAGGAGAGGGTGAAGTTGATTGTGTAACAGGTGAACCTCCTTATGGAGATTGTCATTGTACTCCTCAGCAACTGCCACTTGCTGCTCTAGCTCTACCTATCGCGCTCTCAACACATTCTCCTCGTGCCAGGCTTCATTCCGTTGGTTCATCACGTGAATCAACATGCGTTCACAGTTGCGGTGAGCAACTGTCAACCTCTGAACCTCAAGGGTCTCTTGGTCCCTTTCCTGCGTTACTTGCTCCAAGCGGTGCTGAGCCGCATTCCTCTCAGCAGTCACCCGAGCTAGCTCTATCCTCAGCCTTTCCTCCTCGGTGAGGCTCGGGGGCGGGGCTCATGAGGAGCTAAAGCAGATGACGAGGCACCCCGCCTCCAGCCGGACTTATGAGCAAAGGCGCTCCCGGCGCCATCTCATCTGTAGTAAAAAGTTACAACGTAAGGGAGAATCATTTAAGGGATACTGAAATTTAATTAGTCGGGACAATCATATTTTAAAGGAGGGAGTAATGCAAGAAATGCCATGTATGCTTGAACATGATGCATGCACGATCCGTACGTCCTCACAATCCTAGAAAAATTTAAAAGCTAGCGAAATATACGGTGGCATACATACGTTCTCTCATATACGGTAGCTAGTCGATCTACAACGATACGTTGTTAGTGTACCTGCAGAAAATTTCATTTCAGCCCAGTGATTTCCCAAAATGCATAAAAGCAAGTAGTAACTAAATACTTTCATACATACATCCCCTGATGCATATACTCTAGTATCACAGCTACCCGTCAGAGATACCCACATTTAAGTACTCTCATAGATACATGATTGAACATGTAAGTATGCGAGCAACCACAACTACTCTCCCCTAGACCGACGGTTGGACGGTCATGCTCTCACAACTCCCACTTACCAGAGCGTAGAGGTATTTTGATCCATACATTACCACCCAAGTGGATGGCATCCATACAATAACACACCGTATGGACGATGAAACAGAAACAAGCAGGAACCCCCCAAGTTAGTACTTTAATAAGCCACCTAAGAGTCCTTATTTGGGCATAAGGGATATGACCACTGGCAATACTTAGTGTTTAATTTAGGATTTTCACAAATACTTTTGTTTAAAATACACAAATGACATGTTTAGTGTCGAATCTTGCTCTGATGCCAGCTGTAACAGAACCGACCAAATCATAAGAACGTAAGTACAAAAACAATCACCGAAGCGATCAATTTCCTGTACTTAAGCTCCCATAATCCCTGTAGTCCGGAAATCACGAAGGATTTCAACCAACTCTCGACATACAAACCAAGATCGTAGTGATTCAACACAACACATCATCCGTTACAGCATTTCATAAGTAGCATTCGGATTACATCCATCAGAGTTTAAATAGAATATTACAAACCAAGTTTGAGTGTGCGGAAGCAACATAGTTTGGTACAAAACATCATAGTTTTCAATTACATTGCCAAGGTTGAGTCATGTCCCACAAAAGTATTATCAGGTACGAGAACTAGTAGGGACCGTGCCCAACGGTCTAGTCTTCATCCCCAGCTGGGAGAAGGCAGTACTTGCAGCAACCAAAGTAGAACTGGTCATCTGCAACAGGTGGGAGATAAACCCTGAGTACGAGAAGGTACTCAGTTAGACTTACCCGTCAAAACCAGAAATAAAAGACACCAAGGATCATGCAAGGCTTTTCAGGTGGGCTAGCTTGACACAGTTGCATAAAAGAGCTTATGATTATAGTAACCAATTTAAACTTAACATCAAGCTTATCATTATTTACCTATCCACTAGATTAGCACCTGTACTAGAGCACTCACTTATTAGGAGCAAACAATATTAACCATAGCAGGTATAATAAGGTTGTCATCATCATATCATCATTTCCGAACCATTAAGTTATTAAGTGTATCTACATTGGAGATAAGCCCGTCAAGTTCTCACTAACCGGGAGAGACGGCGATTCGAATCGAATTACAACTCAGCTGAGGGGGTATTCCTAACTCTCACCCTGGCATACTTAGCAAGGGTAGCCGTGGGTCACCTTTGGAACAACTCAGGAACCAAATTCGTGGGTTCGATCAGCGCCAGCACTCTTAGGGATTACCCTTCTGCCAGGACGATCAGGACTTTTAAATCACCTGCCCTTGGACTCACGCCTACGGCTCCCTTCCGAGGCGCACTTTATACTTATCGACTCCCGGCCTGAGGTGAGCTACTCGGCTTCGTGGTCGGTCTCCAGACCCGGCCAACTAAGAGAGAGGCATGTGTTCAACATGAACAGGAAAGGCTCCAAGAATCAGTCCTTAAGCGACACAGACGGAGTCACTGCAAACCGACAAGCCTCCGTCCGGTCTTCATTTCAAATTAAGACTGGTTCTTTTCCACGATAGCAAATATAGCCAACCGTGCCACATGTATCTTCCTATATCTCGTAGGTGACAGGAAATCACCCGACTTCTACCGTGTTTAAGCAGGGCTAAGCACTACTCGAGCCTGAGCTACATAGGATTCAGGGTAACAATATCTGGACAAGGAATGGGTAACCAATGCAGCAAGTGTTTGCATCCAACACCTAAACTTAATGCAACAAGATATATGTAATAATAATACTGTAACTGCATTTTGGAAATTAGGAGGCTTAATATGCTCCGGGGCTTGCCTTTCACAAAGTTGCAAGGACGGTGGTCCGGGCACTCAACGGCGACCTCGTCTGGCACTTCTTCTGAAGGCTGCCCCTCCAGAATCTCCGGCGTCGACTGCTGCTGCTCACTCGGTTCCTCGAATTCCAGCAGGGTTACTCCTTCCGATACACCTATTGCATGCCGATGCAAAAGATAAATATCATGGATGCATAAGGAATGACATGATGCTCATGATGAATGAATCACAGTAAGTGTTTACCGAAAACATCACTGGACACTCGCCACCGAAAGTAATTAGCTCTATTCAAATCACTTTAAGCATGTATCCAACTTAACTTAAAGAACAAGAGCAACTTACCTAACTTGCATAACCTAAGATAAAAGATGCTCATCTTCAGTTAAATACCTAACACCTAGGAACAGTACCACAAACTTAGAAATAGTAAAGACATACTTAAAATAACAGTTAAAGCTTCATATGCAAACAAGTAGTTAATTAATTCAATCATAACTAGAGTTCTATAAATTCAAATGACTTGTGGGGACATTCGGAAAGCTTATGAAATGTTCTACAAATCAATGGTAAACAAGCAAAGCATGATTCGATGTTAACCAAATCAATTTCAAACAAACCTAGAATCTGTCCGAATGACGGGGTTACTAACTTAATTATTTAATGATTGTGTAAAACATACTTTGATCAAACCAAGTTTACCAACTTGTTTTTCATACCTAAGAAACATCGAGAAAGTATAGTGCCAACTTCTAAATAAATTATTTAATATCCTTTTCCAATTTATTTAGTTAATTAGGTGATTTAAGCAATATATAGTAAAATTATTCACAAAAATCTACAAAAATTACAGTAGCTATCTCATGCTGCACATAGACTACCATAAAAATTTCAAAGCCATTGGGCCAACATAACTTGCTGTATCCAAAATAACAGGTGACATGTCTAATTTGAGCATAATTAGGAAACCTTATTAAAAAGTGTCAAGCAACAGATTTCCCATTTTTCCTAGCATCATTCTAGCATAACAATAGCATTCATCAAATTTCACCTTCACTGGATCTATAGAAAAATTATGAAAATTCACACAAGATCCACCCATTAATAAAAGGAAATTCTATTACTTAAAAACTACACATGCACTAGCTCTGAAATTTTAACCAGAGCTTCTAATAAGCAATAATAGACTGCCCACAAAATTTATAATTTTTGGACCACAGAAACTCAAGATAAAATTTAAACAATTTTGCATGTATCCAAAAACACATTTCAAAGTCCTATTTAATAAATCCAGAACTTCTAAAACATGTGCTCAAATAATATTTTTATGAAATACTAGACATTACTAGGAACTCAACAAAATTAGAACCACATCATTTGGATCTACCATCTAAGAGCTACATATTTTTCAATATGTACATAAATCTGTGAAATAATAAAACAAAACAAAATAGGAAAATCCCTACACAGCCCACTGGGCAGCCCGAAGAATCACGCTGCGTCGTGAGCACACAAAGCGTGGCCCAAGACGCGCAAGCAAGTGGGCCCTAGACACTCGGCGCGATCCAGGCTAGCTCCGCCTCGCGTGTCGGAGATCGACGAAGCGGGCCCGCTTGTCGCTGGAGATGCAGACAGGAGGAGCGGAGGGGCGGCGGCGCAACTCGCCGTCGGTAGCTTCTCCTGCGAAACCATCTACGCTTCACGACGTTCGCCTTGACCATGTGCATCTAGTGGTGACCTCAATCGGTGCTAGGGTAGCGGCTAGAGGTTGGCGGCCCGACACGCGGCGGCGCCACGACACGCAGCACGGCGACGGCCGGCCCGGCGAATCGACGGCGACGCAGCCCCTAACGGTGACTCTCACGAGCCGGTGGTGTTCCTATGACCTAGCGCGAGAGAGGAGGGGATGGGAATGGGCGCGAGGACGCTGGTCGCGTGGAGCGCCAACTCCGGCGAGCTCTCGCCATGGCTGCGGTGGGGAAGCAGCGAACACGCCCTTACCAAGGCACGATCTACCCGACCGAGAGGTGGAGGAGGTGGAGGGGATCTGGCGCAGCTCTGGGTGAACTGGGCAACGCACTTTGGTGGTGGCGAAGCGCGCGACGACGGCATGCGGCGATCGCGCGGTCGGCAATGGTGGACGGTGAGCTCTCGACGCTGCGTCACGGTGGGAGGCGAGGAAATGCGAAATGGGGACGGGCGAAGTCGTCGGACAAAGACGGGTGGCTTTAAGACACGGCAATGACGCCAGGAGGCGCGACGTGCGGGCGTGTGGTGATGACAAGAGGTCGGCGACGAGTGTCACCCACGCGCGTCGGCTGAATTACGAAACTTGATCACTTTGTAGCTTCGATTCGGTGTTCAATTCCGAGCCCGACAAATGATTCTTTGACAATGATTATTTCCTAATCGACTCAACCAAAGTCTAATCCGGTTGAACTACACGATAGAGTTAAGTGAGTACTCCAATTGACTCAACATAAGCTCGAGCTAATTCACCACGGATTTCCATCTACAAGGTTCCAAAGTCGTCTTCATGAAACTAGAAAGCAGTTCCAACACTTAGAAAATTTTTCAAATGTTGAATCCACCATCAATGCTGACTTGTGGGACCTTTTTGGGCATGTTGTGCACATTTTCAAGAGTTGGTCACAAAATAATTTTTGTTCCTTATAAAATTTACTACAAGTTTGCTTTAAGTTGCTCAGACATGCATAGACTCTAAGTTGCACTTTTTAAACAGTCAAACAATGACACTCCAAGGGTCAATTCAAGTCAAACTTGCACTTGAGGGCATTTTGGTCATTTTGATGTACATGAACAATGTCCCAACAAGTAACCTAAGTATTGTTAAGGTGTAATAGACCATGATCAACCACCTTTACAAATTGTTATACCTCTTTTAATGATCACATGTGATAAAGCAACTAAACAAGCAATTCACTCATATGTTGCAATGAAATGTTACACATGTTTCATAGCTTGGTTGTTATTCTATACTTGTCACATTACTACCATGTTGCCATGCTTCAAGATATGAGAAATTTATGTTGCATTCATACGTTGCACTACTACCACTCTAAGCAATCAAGCATGAAACACATACAATTTAAAATGTTGCATATGTATGTTTCAATGATAATGACATGATGACATAGATAATGCACATGCTTATGAAATGACATGCAATTTAGTGGAAGCCTAAACACCTAGGGTGTTACATCGAGGAAGAAAAACGTGGACAGCGAGTTCTCAGCAATTTCAGACGACCAATGATATCTGGCTGGATTCGCAAGGAAAAGACGGAACTAGGACGGCCTTTACCGAGATGGCAACAGCGCTGGGGAGACGATGCGAGCTTGATGGAGCGATGACAACGGCGGTGGTGAAAACAAAGCAAAAAGAAAAACGACGATGACGACGTCTTGGTACTTATAGCGCGGCGCAGAAGCTCAAGGAAGCCACGACGGAGCCATTTCCGTGCCAGCGCGACATCAAGGACGGCCACGACGCGCCTGGAACGCCGAAGAAGGTCTGACGGCAATGTAGCTTAGGCGGTGAACACTGTTCACAGAAATTACAAAATTGCCATACGCCAAAATTCACAAATTACTCTCAAAATTTTCTAAACAACTTGAAAAACTCCAAAAACAAACTTTGCATAACTTGCCAAGCTCTACACTTTTGCTTTTGGGATCAACCCCAAATTATGCTTAGATTTTGAAATGGATTTTCAGGGTAGGATTTAAATGCTGAAAAGCGGGGTTTTCTCGAAAAATTCAAAAATCCAAACAAACTTTGAATTTAAGTCAAACAATACAATTCAACACATACCACATGAATATAAACTTGTTTTAGTGTATGCATCTCAAAGTTTTCACCAAATGCCAAATGCTTTGCAATGCATATGATGACATGTGAGGTTTTAGTATTTTAAACACCCGAGGTGTTACAATCCTTCCCTCTAAAAGAAATCTCGCCCCGAGATTCAAAGCCATAGAGTAAGTAATGGAAAAGGAAATGTGTCAATCCAAAAACATCCAGAACTTTTCCATAAAACAACTGAGGTTCTTTTACAAAACACAATTTATAGCAACCGAGCTCAACTAACATTATTCTATTCTATATTGACGCTAGAAACTCTGGAAACTTTTCTAACAAGTAATCTTCTAATTCCCAGGTAGCTTCCTCTTTTGAATGTTGATTCCATTGTATCTTGTAGAACTTTATTGTTCTCCTCCGAGTAACATGATCTTTCTGATCCAACACTCGGATAGGATATTCTGAATAAGTCAGATCTGGTTCAAGTTCCACTCCTTCAACTTCAACATTCCGCTCAGGCACTCGGAGGCACTTCTTTAACTGAGACACATGGAACACATCATGTACAGCTGATAAATGTTCTGGTAATTTCAAGCGATAGGCCACTTTTCCATATCTCTCCAAAATTTGAAATGGTCCAATGTATCAGGGTGCCAACTTTCCTTTAACACCAAAACGGTTAACTCCCTTCATTGGTGATACTTTCAGATATACAAAATCTCCTTTGTTGAATACCAATGGTCTCCGTCGTCTATCCGCATAACTCTTTTGGTGGACTGAGCTATTTTCAAATTACTTTGTATTTGCCTAACCTTGTCTTCCATTTCTTTCACAAGGTCAACTCCAAAGAATCTTCTTTCTCCGGGCTCCGACCAACTCAACGATGTTCTGCACCTACGGCCATAGAGTGCTTCAAATGGAGCCATTCTAATGCTTTCCTGATAACTATTGTTATATGAGAACTCGGCCAAAGGTAAGCATTTGTCCCACCTGTTGGAATAATTAAGGACACAACACCTTAACATATCTTCAAGCACTTGATTGACTCTTTCAGTCTGTCCATCAGTCTGCGGATGATAAGCTGTACTATACAGAAGTTTAGTACCCAATGAAGCATGTAAGTGTTTCCAAAAGCTGGAGACAAACTGTGTACCCCTATCTGACACTATAGTCTTGGGTACTCCATGCAAACTCATGATTCTTGCTAAGTACATTTTGGCATATTGGATCGTAGGATATATTGTCTTGACTAGAAGAAAATATGCTGACTTAGTGAGTCGATCTACAATAACCCATACTGAGTCAAATCCCTTTGATGTCTTGAGTAGACCAACAATAAAATCCATACTTATGTCCTCCCACTTCCAAGATGGAATAGGCAATGGTTGTAATTCACCAGCAGACCTCAAATGTATAGCTTTCACCTTTTGACAAGTATCACACTTTGCTATATATCTAGCAATCTCTATTTTCATTTTAGTCCACCAGAATCTTTGCTTCAAGTCATGGTACATCTTGTTACTTCCCGGATGGATAGATAACCTAGTAGCATGTGCCTCCTCTAGAATTGATTGTCGCAACTCAGGAACTTTTGGTACCACCAGGCGATCCTTGAACCACAACACATCTTTATCATCTATGCTGAAGCATTCTACTTTTCCATTCTCGACTCTTTCCTTGATATGGGCTATACCCTTGTTTTCCTTCTGAGCAGCAATAACTTGATCTCGAATAGTGGCTTCTACAATTATGTTGGTCAAACTTCCTTGTTGAATTACTTCTATATTCAACTTTTCCATTTCTTGACATAAAGTCAAACCCATTGTTTTCACTGCCAGACAATTACAATAACTTTTGCGACTGAGAGCATCTGCAACTACATTTGCTTTATCAGGGTGATAATGTACTTCCAAATCATAATCCTTAATCAGTTCTAATCATCTTCTTTGTCGCATGTTCAACTCTGACTGAGTAAAGATATACTTTAAGCTCTTGTGGTCTGTATACATATGGTACATATTACCAAGCAGGTAATGCCGCCAAATCTTTAGAGCATGAACCACAGCTGCTAACTCCAAATCATGAGTAGGATAGTGTTCTTCATGTTGCTTAAGTTGCCTGGACGCATAGGTAATGACTCGGCCTTCTTGCATCAACACACATCCAATACCAATACCGAAGCATCACAATAAACATCAAATGGCTTCTCGATCAAAGTTGAGCTAACACTGGTGTGCGATAGTCAACATGCCTTTTTAAAGTCCGGAAAGCCTCTTCACAACTGATGACCGACAAACTTGACTTGGTTCTTCAACAATTCAGTTATGGACTTTGATACTTTAGAGAAATGGAATAAACCGACGGTAATACCCCACCAATCCCGAAAACTCCGAACTTGATGAAGCTGTGGTTGGTGGTTTCCAATCAAGCACATCCTTCACTTTGCTTGGATCAACAAACAACTCCTTCCTCCGACAAGACATGTCCTAGAAATCGCACTTCCTTAAGCCAAAAATCACACTTGTTGAACTTAGCATACAATTGATGTTCTCTCAAACGAGTCGAACAATTCTAAGGTGTTACTCGCATGTTCATCTTATTCTTGGAATATACTAGTATATCATCTATAAATACCACTACAAACTTGTCTAGCTCTGGGCATGAATCTGAGTTCATCAAATACATGAAATGAGTGGAGCATTGGTCAAACCAAAAGACATCACCAAGTATTCATATAATCCATATCTCGTGATAAATGTCGTTTTGGGAATATCTTGAGCTTTATCTTGATTTGATGATACCACGATCTCAAATCTATCTTGAGAAAACTTTGGCTCCGCCAACCGATCAAAAAGCAAATCTATCCGAGGTAATGGATACTTATTCTTGATGGTCACTTCATTCAAGCGGACGATAGTCAACACATAACCTCGTGGTCTCATCTTTCTTTTTTTCACAAAATTGCCGGACATCCCCAAGGTGAGGAACTAGGTTGGATAAACCCCTTCTCAATTAATTCTTGTAATCGAGCCTTCAACTCGGCCAATTCCTTAGGGTGGCATTCTATAGGCTCTCCGAGAAATCGGAGCTGTTCCAGGTTGTAACTCTATGCTAAACTGTACATCCCTATCAGGTGGTAGACCGGGTAAATCTTCAGGAAACACATCAGGAAATTCACGTACTACCGGGATATCTCTAATCTCTTTGATGGTAGTTGCACAAACTCGGCCCACTGATCTTCTTAAGGTTGGAAGTTGGATGAGAAGTTGAGAATTACTATCAGGCAACTTACTCTTAAAGTCCTATTCAAAGCATCTATAATAGCCTTATGTTGATACATCCAATTCATTCCCAAGATTACATCTATATCCTGATCCTTAAGGATAATCATGGTAGTGGGAAAAATATGCCCACCCAGGTTTACAGGTACCTAGTATACCATTTTCTTAGTACGCAGACGTCCCCCGGGCGACTGTATAAAGAAACTTTCCTTTGTTGCCCCAATTGAAATTTCATGCTTCACGACAAATGTTCTATTGATGAATGAATGCGATGTGCCAGAATCAAAAAGTATAACTGCAGGGTGATTGGCAACAGGAAACATACCCATCATCACTGGCTCCCCCTCCGGAATTTCTCCAGCTTGAATATAGAACACCCGTCCTGTCTTCCTCTTATCTTTGCCCTTCTGAGCATTCTGATTGTGGTTCTTGTTTGGTGCCTGACCCTGTTGTTGATTGGCAAGGGCCTTCTGATAATTTTGATTAGCCTGCCTAGGGTATGGACATTCCCTGGAGAAATGACCAGTCCTTCCACAATTATAACACGGATAGTTGTGACCCTGTGATGTTGGAGCATTACCACCAGGAGCATTGGTTGACTGTGAGTTCGGATAGGTTATAGCAGGACGGACATTTGACTGTTGCCCGGCTTGGAACTACGGCGGACGATAAGGAGGACGATAATGGTTTATTGGATGATAAATCACTCTCTGCCTCTTTTGGTTTCCACCAAAAGGTCCAGACGGCACATTCTTTTTCTTCTTGAGCTCCTTATGTTGTCGATACTTTGCCTCGAAGCAATTGCAATATTTATTGCCTCATGATAAGTGATATTGGTACAGTTGTCATCATTATCGCAATTTGGTATTCAGATCTCTCATGAACCATTTCTTTTTTCTTGGCATCCGCATTGACATGTTCGGATGCATCTGCGACAGATGATTGAATCTTCCACATATACATACATAACCGTTTGATCCCCTTGCCTCAAAGCAAGGAATTCATCCAACTTCATAGCCATCACTCCTTCCGGGATATAATGGGCTCAAAGCGGGCGAAATTCTGTCCAAGTTAACGGAACGCTGCTGGGTTGCATGGCCATCAGATTTGCATACCAAGCACCAGCTGCACCTCTAAGTTGCTGGGCAGCAAACACCGGTTTCTAAAACTCTATGCAGTGAATAAGATCAAATTTCTGCTCCATGGTCCTAAGCCAGTCATCAGCCTCCAGTGGTTCATATGCCTTGGTAAACACCGGGGGTTTTTTATCCGTGAAATCCACATAGGTAGCCTCATGCCTGTTATGATTGCGGCCACGGTTTCCATGCATCTGATTCTGATTACTTTGAGCCATCTCATGAAGCAAACGAGAATTTTCCACAGTCACATTGACTAATGCAGCAATAGCATCAGCCAGATTGGTCGGCATTGGTGGCGGGTTGGGGATATCATCATCATCTTGTGAAGTACCAGAATATGAAATCTCGCGCACGAGAACGATCTGCTCATAACAAACCAAACTTTATTCACAAGCCTTTATTGGATTGCACAAAAGCTTACTCCAGACACATTACATAGGGTTTACTACTATAAACACCAGACCCTATAAGTACCAAAACAAGATACATAGCCTAACCATAATTAACTATTATACAACTCTACTCTTTTCTGTGATTACTTCAAACTTCAGGCTCGTATCCATTCCCGAATTATTACCGCTTTTGACATCACTTTCATTGATCATTACTAATTCTTCAGGATCTTCTTCTTCTTCCTCTTCCGATTCGCTATCATTGGCAAGGATGACACTGGGTCCATGGCATCGACTTGAGGCTCATGATTCGGGTTTAGTAGATTGCTAAGCCTATGCACTTCCTCATGTAGATAGGTATTATGTTCTTCTAAATCTTCTACATAGAACTCTAGCTCATGAGTTCTAGCTCTAGCTACATTTTCCCTCTACCAAGCCTCCTCATTTCCCCCCTCCACCGTGCATTTAACTAATATACTTTCGCGCAGTTCTGTGTGCGGTGGTGAGATGCCTCAATTGATCCTGTAATTCTCCCACTGTATAGCATCCAAAGCCCTATCTCTAGTAGCTTGTGCTAATTCTATAGAAATTCTTTGTATCTCTGCTTGGGGATCGGGGCCTAGAAGCGCTCATCGCTAGCACCATCGTTTCTAGGGGCAAGTTGGTGACGAGGAACTCCTTTGGGTCTAGTGGACTTACTTGGGCGTCATCTTGGCACGAGCCATCTTGTAGGAAACCAATTTAATCCAAGTAAGACCACTTGATCAAAGTCTAAAGAGCAGCTATGATGGATTACATTCCTCAAACCGGACTCACTACTCAACTCCAGACTAAGAGGTGAAGGAAGAAACGAGTGAATTATTCATGATGTATGAATCGTTCTTACGAACAAAAACATCAAAGTTTATAATGCACATAAACAACATTTATTTTTTTATATAGGGCATAGTAAGATTACTACTCCACCACACAAGACCCTTTTAATCAATTAAGGAATGGTGAGAAAGAAATAAGACAAGTCAGAAGCAATTTGGACCAAATTAATCAAGTTAAATTTAGTCATCCCAAATCATTTTGAAGTTTTCGTAAACCAATACCACAAAAACTTTGTAACGATTGCTCGATACCATTCGTGGCGAACCTCCTAAATTATAGGACCCATATACATTTGTCTTTGTCCAAAGACCTTTGACAACAATGCATATATTCGGTAACTTAAGAAGTCTGTCGGGTGTCCTCGGGAACCTCGAATCATCCACGATTTCCGAAAGCGGGATCACGTTCTGAGTCATTGTAGTATTACAACAGTTTATTCAAATAGACACATCGAGTAAAAATAGCGGAAGACTTACAATAACATAGTTTACAAACCATTTGTTTCAAACCGTACAACTAAGTTCGATATTAATACAAACCAAAGTAGTGGAGCGGCATTATAATATAATACAAAACACACAATGAGGCTGCTTCGCCCAAGGGCCACACAATTACTTCTCAACGTCATCACAAGGTACAAGCTGTCATGCAAAGACAATCCAAAAAGAGATCGCTCATGAGGCTCACACCGCAACAAGGGTCAACGAACCACGAGTACAAAGGTACTCAACAAGACTTAACCGAAATAAGGCGATAACTCGGGAATGCAAAGCTCGAGGATTCAAGGTATGGTTTTAGCAATAATCAAAGTTATTTTTGCGTAAAAGCTCTTTGACAAAATTCTTTGTTTCAACAGTTTAAACTTCATAAAATCATATACAAAGATGACACGATCCATAATGAGATCATGAAACTTCATATCCAACACCTTCATCAACCATTCTCAAGTTCCGGTTATTAATTACTACGATGATGAGCAGTGAGTTGAGTCTCCATAACCGAGGAGCAACGACGATTCGAACCGATTATAAACCCGGTGGGATTCCAGACCACCACGACATATGCGGGTCCACGACCTACATATACCAACCTATTCTCGGATCCTCTAAAACAAGAATGGGTCCGCGCCACCCGAGAATACTGATTACTCCACCAATCCAGCCCATTGCCACGTGGGTACACGCTATTCCGCCATCTCTCCACTCCCGGTCATGCGAGTAGCCATTCTCGTAATAGAATCGCCAAGTTCAAAGCTTACCGGAGTATGTGGTTAGTACTACAAATTCTCACCTCATGCAATTCAACAACGGATGTGCCTTAATCGACACACAGGCAGAAAGATCCGCTCACAAGACCTCCATGTCTTGTGGCTCACACACACCGAGTCCCGCCGGTCTAGATTTATTACTCCACATTCCCATATCACATGCTAACATAATTAACCAATGTTCCATTTAAAACTTGCGGTGGCGGTAGTCACCGACTTCATCGTTCTCACGCATAGCTAAGCAAAATTAGGCATATACGAGTTCAAAGCGGTAATATGGTAAATATGGAATAACAAGGGTGGTAATGCACCAATTAGGCTCTTACTTAACTCTTAATCACTTAATGCAGTAACGGAAAGCAAAAGCGAAATTAATTTGTAAAACACAAGGTAGGGTTGTATGCATCCGGGGCTTGCCTTCGTTGACGGAAAAGTCCGGCTCCTGCGACGTTTCACAAGTCTTCGATCCGACCTCAACAGACAGATCAACCTCCTCCGCAACTTGATTAACTACCACGTGTTCACCTTCGTTTACTACACGTAGTAACATTGCCATGTTTAACATGATGCGGAATATGAAACATGATGCTCGATGATGGATGCAAAATTAATAAATTGGATATAATTTTCCTTCAGTGATGATTTACAAACCAAACTAACCAAACCATATTCAGAATCGATGTGACCACGCCAAAGCACCGATCACTTTGGTGAACTCTCCGACCACTATGGTGAACTATCCGACCACTACGGTGAACTATCCGACCACTACGGTGAACTATCCGACCACTACGGTGAACTATCCAACCACTACGGTGAACTATCTCACCACTATGGTGAACTATCCGACCACTACGGTGAACTATCCGAAGCAAAGATCGTCGGTGAGGGAGAACCGGCGACTGCAGTGATCAAAATGAGTAAACAACAACTGACTAAGTACTACAGCATCGAAACGAAGCCATAAGTACACTGATTACAGACAACGGCTCACCGAAGGGCTCTGGCCACGATGACACGCCCGCAGCGGTGAAGTTGTTGACCTCGAGGAAGAAAAACGTGGACAGCGAGTTCTCGGCAATTTCAGGCGACCAATGATAGCTGGCTAGATTCGCAAGGAAAAGACGGAACTAGGACGGCCTTTACCGAGATGGCAACAGCGCTGAGGAGACGATGCGAGCTTGATGGAGCGATGACAACGGCGGTGGTGAAAACAAAGGAAAAAGAAAAACGACGATGACGACGTCTTGGTACTTATAGCGCGGCGCATAAGCTCAAGGAAGCCACGACGGAGCCGTTTCCGTGCCAGCGCGACATCAAGGATGGCCACGACGCGCCTGGAACGCCGAAGAAGGTCCGATGGCAATGTAGCTTAGGTGGTGAACACTGTTCACAGAAATTACAAAATTGCCATACGCCAAAATTCACAAATTACTCTCAAATTTTTCTAAACAACTTGAAAAACTCCAAAAACAAACTTTGCATAACTTGCCAAGCTCTACACTTTTGCTTTTAGGATAAACCCCAAATTATGCTTAGATTTTGAAATGGATTTTCAGGGTAGGATTTAAATGCTGAAAAGCGGGGTTTTCTCGAAAAATTCAAAAATCCAAACAAACTTTGAATTTAAGTCAAACAATACAATTCAACACATACCACATGAATATAAACTTGTTTTAGTGTATGCATCTCAAAGTTTTCACCAAATGCCAAATGCTTTGCAATGCATATGATGACATATCAGGTTTTAGTATTTTAAACACCCGAGGTGTTACACATAGGCTTGCAACATGTATTTTGTCATTCCAACATGTGCAACATCCTGTTATACATTTGCAATATCTCGATCTACTTTTATTTGTAACATCGATATAAAAACACTTGCAACATACCTCTGAAACACTTGAAATATATGTTTGCAACATCTAGATGCAATGCTTGCATCATACGTCTGAAGGTAGATGAAACACTTAAACATGCATCTGAAACACTTGCAAAAACACATGAAAAACACTTGAAAACCATTTCAAACATACGAAACATCCAGATAAAACATGCAACATGTGTGTGAAACATATGCAACATCTAGATAAACACACTTGCAACATACGTCTGAAAAAATTGATAAAACATTAGGGACAGACGCTTGCAATATACGTGTACAACCAATACAATATATGCAGCATCCCGATCAACATTTTCAACATCTATATGAAACACTTGCAACATACCCCTAAAACACCTTAAACATTTGAAATAGGCGCTTGCAACATGCATCGTATCATAGTGTGGCCTCCGCCGCCGTCTACATCGAGGCGCTGCAATCGTTGCGGGAGGTGAGGCCGGAGGGCTTCCATGCCAAGGCCCGGTGTTTCTCCTTGTGCCGGCGGCACCTGTCGGCGTCATCGGGTTGCTAGCTCGCGGCCAAGGAAGTGGTCCCTACCCGTGGGCACAGCGGTGCCCGCGCCGTCAGGCGGGGCAGGCGGCGGAGCAGGAGCAGCGTCGATGGGAGGTCTAGTGGAGAGGAAGGACAGCTCTAGGCAGTGGGCCGGGCGTGCCGCAGCGATTGTCGTGGACCACGCCGGAATCCGCGGCGACGCAGGCGAGTGGAGGTCACGTCTAGGCGAGTGGAATTTTTTTTGCAAACTTCTGGAGTGGAGTTGTTGAGGGCAAGACACAGTGGACCGTTCGGATAGCCCACGACAACGGGAGTGTCGGGACGCACGGACGCCAAGAAGAGCATTTCTTTATGTTAAGAGTTGCCTTACAGCTAGTAAATGTCATATGGTGAGGATACCAAAAATTAGAATGTCCCGGTAACCAAAACTAAAATTAGCTCATCTTGATATCGAGTATCCAGTTTTAGCTTACTCGATCCATCATCATCTGACAAGTAGTACAATTGAAATATAATCAATTAACATTTTTTTCTTTGGCAATATACATAGATATATAAGGACAAATAATAGTACTAGACTGGTATCAACAATTTTTTAGATAGACGAACTAATAAACGAGGAACTTATTCTCAGCAAACATGCTATTGAACAGAATCCTAATTTGAGCAGTAAGCCTGGATTGAATTTACACGTTTTGTAAATCAAGAACATAGCAGCACAATAATTAGACCACAATTGGATCTGCTCCACTATGCATTTGATCGTCTTCAACGCTGTATCTAAATTCAATCTCCTCGTTTCAGTTAAGCAAATTGGCCACCTCTAACCCCTCTACTAAATTCAAACAACAGACCATGAAGGTTATAGCTACAGTATATGCAAACTCAAAACAGGCACTTGCGAATCTTGGGATGGTTCAATTCGTTTCGTTCAAATCAGCCTTACCTCACCTAAGCAACCTAGCAAAGTCCTGAGTATGTCACGCTATATCGATCCAGGTGTTGGGTGCGGGTCGAGCATGGATCCATGATCAACCACATTGCAGTAAAGCACAACAGCGCACATACAAGTTGCAATAGAATGACCACTTTAATATTGAGTCTATGCTTTTCTCAGCACTCAACATCGCACAATTAGTTACGCGAGGTAAAAAGGAGGGTCATGTTTTGATTCATAAGACCTACGTGGTCATCAATTCCACACAACATTCTGCGTAGTTCTTCATGACCTAACTGAGAGTGAGACGAAAGGACCCATATTTACAAAGACTAGATGGTTTCTTAAACAGAACGCCTCTTTACACGCCGACAGGTGACAAGGAACTAGCAAAAGTCATCTTCTGGACAAGTGTCCCTTGGCATAAGGCAATCTTGACAATTACTTGGCCGTGTGAAGTGTCTTCAAGCAGTTGACGGCATCCCTGCACAACAAATTATGTCCATTACTAAAGCATTTTAAATGCAGATGCAGAAGCACATGACATGTACATGATGCTCTAATGCATTCAGATGCAACACAATTATCTAACTCGCTGGTAAGTAACAATGTATATATCTCGAGACAACGAAATTTCTGAATAGAATATGGGTATGGAAGTCAGAGTTATCAGACATGCTGTCTGATGATAATGAAAGGTATGATGAGTCAGTGCAATACCGTAATGCTTTCTCAATCACAACATTTGCTGGGTCCAGTTTGAGACCATCAAGAAATGCATCACATGCCTTTTCGTAGTCCTTTAGACAGAAGAGTCACTGTGTCAGTAGAAAAAAAAATAAAAGGATTTGGCACAGCAAGATGAAGAGTAGCTGAAAAGCATGCAGTTTATCTCACCTTAAGTAACATATTAGCAGCTCCTTGTAGATAGCAGGCCTTTGCCCAATCAGGGCGCTGCATCCTGCAAATCCCAGCATCTGTGAATGCCCGGACTCCTTCACCCATCTTAAGCCAGCAAAGGCACCTATTTGAGTACAAGTTCGTATCATCAGGCCTGTGGTTTATTGCCTGCATTTAAAAGGAAAAAGGAAAAAAAGAGGAATTGTCACATTTACTTCTTGTTGCCACTCACATACAGTACTGGACTTCTCTAGAGTAGAAAATTTTGGTAAGACAGCTCATTTAGTAGACTTAAGTTGGTAAACTCGACTTGATTACCCAAGGCATCAGATTATTAGGATACGGAAGTTAAAAGACATATCCATCCAAAAAAAAGGGGTTTTTTCACCTTATATATCAAATCTGATACCTACAATCTGGCTAGCCCCTTGGCGCAGCAATGCACCAAAGTGAGCCTCCTCAAGGATATTTCTAAGCACAAGCTATATGTTTGGAACAGATCCATTAAACACACAATAGCTGCAATATTTCCAAAGAATCCAAGCACCAAGGGTAATCAGCAAATTCAAGCCATGCTTGATGCTTTCTTAACACATATAGGATTTGAACCCACACTTATAGTAGTTGCTCCATGTCATGTAATCAATCTACTGTATGATATTCTGGTGAAGTTTTACAACAGTATGAAGACTGACAAAAGGATCCCATAATGCATTCATGTTACTCATCCAGAAAACTTAGGCGATTGGTACTTTATCACAACAGCAGCCTCTTTCATTACCAGTACATGCAGGAATTTGCATCATTAATTTCCTACACAAGTGTGAAGGGACCAGAAATAAAAATTTAAACAGAAAAAGAACAAATAAGAGAAAAGCAAATCAATTTTGTATTAATAAAATCTCACTAGAGACTAGAATAATTCAATCCAAAACCATACCAACTGTCAATTAAGATATCACAAAACAGCAAATTAAGTTCAGGCTGAGAGAGAAGGTGAATAATACCATAGGGTAGAGTTTTACAGCAGTAAAATAATCTTTTCTCTTATATGCCTTGTTTCCTTCAAACTTGATATCATCTGGTTTCATTTTGTACATGGGGTCATCCTGAAACAAAATAAACCATTTGGGCAAAAGAACGAGTACATGTGTAAAAAGGAGGAAATGTTTCATGAACTACTAGTACTTGAGAAGGACATGAGAAGATTCTGAAAACAAATATGAATTTCTGATCTAAACATCTTATGAACTCACTTCAAATCTGTATGATACTATGATTGCATAATCAACTACTCGATTTACCACACAACAATAAACTTCGCATTGCTTCCTATCAGGAGGATAAATGGATAGTTGGATACACATGCTGTGAGTACCCTTCCTGTTATAAGATGCATTATGCATTAAAGAACCAATAGAATAGGAAGCTGTCTTCCAGCATAGTTAACTAACACGTTAAAACAGAACAATGAAAAGGAACTTAAATTGGCAATACCTCCACTGATGGCATTGATCTCACAAAATCAATTATCCCATCAACACTCCAATCACGCACATATGGAACACGTGAAGTAACTGGAAGTAGAATCTCAACATCTTTCCTTCTGTTCTCATATGCAGCAATTTCAATCGGAAGGTTCCCAAACTGTTAAGAGAAAAAAATTACAGAAGCATTTGCAGAAACGCACGACAAAGAAAACCTACAATTTGAATAAGCAACATCTTACAGTAGTAACAATTACATAGTAAAATATATGACTTGAACCTCAGAAAGGAAATAACTCAAAGAACTGAAAAGAACTCGTTTGTCACTGCACCAATTGGATGTATGACTTTGACAAGGAAAGGCAAAATAATTGAGATGTTTAAACTCCATCTGTTCACCCAGCCTCTTGTAATGCCCTATCTTTTCTTCAGTCCAACAACGGAATCTAGGTTACGATAGGAAGCAGACATAATAAGTCCACAGACCACAATAATGATAGAACAATACTCTGTTCCACGCTTGTCTACAGGCCTGGGTTTGTTTTTCAACGAGCCCATGCCTCCTAGGGACTGCTACCTGCAGACCTGCTTTACACCGCATCCCTGGCATTCCTGGTTTGGAGTTGCTGAGGGAGGTAGAGTCGGGGCTGTTTCATTGTGGGGTGCAACGAAGCTCAGCAACAATGGCATGCTGCGGTCCTTTTCAAGGGGTGTTGGTACAAGGGCAGTAATTTGCTGGCATGGCTAATGTCCCCTGCGAGAAGTCAGAGCTGCTGGTCTCTGATCTAAGATTGGCTTTTGTGCCCCGGCTTTCTTCTGTTGCCACTGAGGAGCTCACCCAACTAACCGCTGTGCTTGCAGAAATTGATCTCACCAATGCTTAGGATGTTCGCCGCTGCCCATGGGAGGACAAAGCACATCGTCTCAGTTCGTCCATGATATACAAGTCTATCATTGCAGTAGGTGGCAGCTGTGACTATTATAAGTTTATTTGGGAGAACCGTGCCCCTCCCAAAGTTAAGTTTTTTGGCTGGCTACTCGTCCAAGACAGAATCCAAACACGGGAGAATTTACTCAAGAAGAATTGCATTGACTCAGACCTATGTGAGTTGTGCGGTGCTCAGGTTGAAAGCACAGCTCATCTTATTGCCGGTTGCGCCTTTGCAGTTGGCTTTTGGCACTGGATTGGTGTGCAAATTGATGAAGAAGATGTTGCTGCTCTTTGGCGTGTTCAACCACCGTCCACCATCCCTGCTGCCCACTTCAATGCCTTTCTTCTACTTTGTTGTTGGCGTCTCTGGAAGCACAGGCACGATGTTGTGTTCCGTTCCCTGCCTCCTTGCTACACTCGCCTCTTCTCGGGGTGTCGTGAAGATGCCGAGCTTTGGGCATGTAGGTTGCCCCCATCAGATAGACATGTTGCCCATGCTTGGGCTTTGTTGTTCTCCTCCCCACCCCATGCTAATTTCTCCATAAACGACATGTAACAAACTGCTCATGTATGCTCCTTTTATGAAATGAAAAGGTGGGGATGCTCTCCCCCCGAACTTCTCAAAAAGAGCTGCTGGTCGCTATTGTGAAAAGCTCGGCAGAGATGACACATGGTGGGCTCTGTCATTTGAGGATTGCCACTGAGTGTTGGTGGGTTGCTTCAGGTTAGTCACCTAGCTTTTTCATGGTTTTCCTTCAATAAACCATGCAGCTGCCTAGTTTCCCTTATAAACTGGGTTAACTCTGTCCTATAATGAATTGCTGGAACTACCTTCCTTTTTGAAGGTTCTTTGAAAAACAAAACTTTGCTCTGAGATTACAAAGCAGGGGTTCTATGGCAAACATTCGAGTCATATGTATGAAATACATAACAAAAAAGGTCCTCCAGAATAAGAAAGTAAATTATCTAAAGTTCACTAGAGCAACATGATACAACCAGATAAAAATGTTTTAAAAACAATTGGCAACCAGCAATGTGCCGTAACAAAAAAAAATCAAATATGTTGCAATCTATTCATCAAAAGATTATGAAGACATCATAAATAATAACTATAAGATGTTTTTAGTCATATATATGATTATTTAATTGCAAGCATCCTAGACTAATCTATTAAGTTTTGACCAAAATATCATATGCACATGAAACAAAAAGTTAATCTATTTAGAAGACTGGGGCATCAAATCATCATCTTGCAAAGGTTCATATAATTTGTAAATCAATAAAGAGAACTAAATAGATATTTGTTACCACAACATGAACATGTCAATACCCGCAAGGTTTGCACTATAATCAAAACGCCAGTTGTGATGGCATATTAATTGGATTGGATGTGCATCTAGGAAAGAAATTGAGTCATTAAAAACAATTTGTAACCATTTACGGACTTCACAGATTGGCTGAGAGGGAAATGAAAAACTACATCATTAAGTTTGGCTTCTTAGCATCAGCAAAATTCAGTTTCCCAAAGGTTGGTTTACATAATGTCCCATGCTGAAAAGCTATTCCATGGTGTGAGAAAACATGTATGTAACAGAAAATCAGAAAGTAAAAAAACTTACATCATCACGAACATCAGGATCTGCACCAGCTTCCAGTAGGCAATTGTAGAAGTCAGTTAAGCCATCATTGACAGCAACAATTAAGGGAGTTACAGTGCCAACACCTTGACATCAGCGCCAGCCTAAAACACAAAAGGTGGCCAACACCCTTCTAGATAAGCATATGACATTTTTTCTGAGATATCTAAGGAGTGATTTTTTTGGGTTATTTGATGTAATAGGATCAGAAGAGAAGTAAGTTCCCCTTCCACATTAGTTAGTGAATGCTAATTTGCAAGATTATATATCTTTGCTCACGGACTGTTAATATTAAAGATTGATGGTTTATTGGACAAAACTATTCACTAAGGTAACAAGACACAAACTTAATAAGGGTAAGTGATTATTCAGTGATCTTCATTAATTCATGTGCAAAAAGCTCAAACATCAACAAAAAATAAATGAGGTAATACCAAGTTTTGAAATGAAATTGTTCATCTCAGTGGTCTTACAAAGAAGTAAGAAATTTCACTTTAGCATGAGATTATGGATCATACCTTAATTAGAAGCTTCACACATTCCAGTGAGCGAGAAGTGAGAGACACGAAAAGTGGTGTGCACACAGTATTAAAAACCTTGTTATACTGACAAGAAAGATTGAGAAAATCAGTGCCCTTACATGATGAAAGTTGTCATAAACATTTGGTCCTCGAAATTATAATCATTTATGCTAGTTTGGCAGTCAATTTTTGCATAGCAATACCGAATGTCACTAGTCTTAACAAAAAATAAGTGACCAAGGAAAATTAGGATGGGCAAATATTGTAATCAGTAATTTGGATCTTGTTAATCTACGAAGGAACGTAGATAATAACGTTACATACATCTGCACCATGGTCCAACAAAATCTTCATAGCACCATCCTGCTTACAGTAAGCAGCCATATGCACTGGTGTCCCAGTATCAGAAAGTGAATCGACATTGGCCCCCTTTGAGAGTAAGGCTTTTAATATTTCACAATTTCCTAAATCACAAAAATAAAACACAGTAGTTTATTAGTTACTTATTGGAATATGTTGAATGGGTAAAGAGATAATCTACAGAAAAATGTGTTTTAAACAATTCAGAAATCAATCACAGTAAGCTGTCCTGAGAACAGGGGGGCTCGTACTTCTTTCCTATATATATGGCTATATACAAACATTTAAATTAGGAGTGGTAAAAGGTTTGTGTTAATAAAGAAATATACTTATGTTTTTCATTTTCAACATCAGATCTATAATGTATCCCAATGCCCTATGAACTAGCTCATGAAATACATATGATACAACAACAGAGAAAACAAATTAACAGTTGAATTTTAGAAATATCTGATCCACGTCAGGCATCTCCCAATTTGATAGATGATGAAGAATACAAACTTACAATAGATATATCTTCATAATCGCATTTTGTAGATTTAAAGGTACCAATTAAACAGCTCATTCATCACAAGTCTCAAGCATGACCAATGAATACTTGGAGCAGTTCCACAATACATACAATATGCCCATGATCTGATCAAATTCCATTACATCACTCCAGACACATAAACAAAGAATTTAAAGACACGCACATGAAGGAAAGAGACAAGTTGCATAGGAAGAGACCTCCTGCAGCAGCTAAATGAAGAGGTGTGGGAGACGCCCCCGCGGCCATCGACAGCGAGGTCTCGGGGACGAGCGACAGGGTTCCCGCGGGCAAAACCGGCTAGGACGTCCGTGGGTCAGGCAGCTGCGCGGAGGCGTTGGTGGCTGGCGGCGGAGTGGTGGAGGTGGGCAGCGAGGTCGACATCGGAACCTGGAACGCTGATACCAGGTTGATAGGCAGCGGTCCTCTGTGTCTCGTCGATCGGAGGTTGTAGCTGTGGGAGATTGGAGGGCGAGGTTCGTGTAACACCTCTGGTGTTTTGACTTAGCATTAAAACTTGACATGTCATCATATGCATTGCAAAGCATCCATAAAGTAGGAAATTTTGAATGCATTCACTAAATAAGCTTTATTTCATAGTTGTTATTTTATGTGATGTAATGTGATCCAAAACTCTAAATAAAGATCATGACCACAAGGGTCAAACTTCATGTGATCATGTGAGACCATGTGTCATTTGACTCAAATAACCCTAATGGGCCATGTAATTGGTCAAAAACCATAATTAAGTAAAAAGGTGAACAAATCAAATTGAATTCAAATTCAAATTATAAAAGTCTTTTTTGCCCCTTTTGTCTATTTCAAAATCCATTTGGAATTTGGGGGTGTGACAAAAAGCAAAGTTGAAGCTTATTTTATAAGGATCAACTTTGGTATTCAAAGTTTTTAAAGTTTACATATAAAAATTGGAGTAATTTTGAAATGACTCAAATGCTCAAATGCACCCCAAATTCAAATTTTAAAATAGAGGCAGAATTTGAAAATATTCCTTGAAGCAAAGTTGTAGAGTTTGAAAAGTTGAGCAACTTTCATTTTTGGAGATTTTCAACTTCTTTAGAAAAATTGTGAGTAATTTGCAAAATAAACTCAGTGGTAATTCTGTAAATATTTCAAAAATCAAAATCGCCACCGCCTGCTTGCCACCGACGCCACGCAGCTACTTGCCGCCGACCGTCTTCGTCGCTTTCTCACGCGGTGACACGTTGCTGTCTCCGTGGCGACCTCGTTCGGGAGCTGTTGAAGCCGGACGCACCCTTCCCTTCTATAAATAGGAGCACCCGTCGTCGTCATTCTTCTTTTCCTCCCGTCTGCTCGCCGCCGGTGTCCTTGCTGCGCTCGCAAAATTTGTCCTCACCGTAGCACCTCATGCCAATTGCATTTGCCAACATCTCCGCCTCGCCCTGCCGCTCCTTCCAGGCCTGCTTGCCTCGCCTCTAGCAGTCCAGTGCCACCGCGCGACGTATTCTTCTTCGGAGCCGACCGAAGCACCGCCACCACCGACCTCACCGTGGCCAAGCCGCTCCAGTCCATCTTCGCCTTCACCGAATCTACCGTCGTGTTCACGGTGAGCTCCTGAGCGTGATGCTCACTCCGCTTTAGCCTCTACTGCATCGTAGCCGAAGTTATGTCGTGTGCCGCCGTGTTCGCGCCACTGTGGCCGCCATGGCCGGCGTGGAGCTTACTCCGGTGCGCCTGCTGATGTTCTGAGGGTCGGGATAGGTTCGCGGGGTGGTGTAGATCATGCTGGTGCGGTCCGCCTCGCCGGAACCTCACCGCCGGCGCGTTTTGGCCGACCGGAGCCGACAGCGCCGCCGTGTGTCCTGTGTTGTGTCGCTGACATGCGGGGGCCGGTTGTCAGTGAGAGAGAGGGAGAGAGAACAGAGAGATTTGTTATTTTCTGAATTTTGAATAGTGCAGCAAATTTGGAAATTCGTAGGAAAATAATTACAGCTCCAAAAATTCTAAAAATTTGTGTGTAGCTTCTGTACATGTTCTATTATGGTTTAAAAATATGAAGCTTGAAATTCGAGTAAATTCTTAATGTTCAAAAATTCAGTTAATTAATTGATAAATGCAATTTCCATAATTTTTGTAGACCACTGTATAACTCCAAAAATTATGAAATTTATTTTGGTACACTAATTTGTCAAGAGGAAGCTTGCATAAAATTTTGAGGTCATTTGGAACAAGTTCATTTTGAGCTTGATTCCAAATTAATTCAAAAATGAATAAAACAAACCCTAAGTGTTAGGTTAGAGTTTGATCTTGTTTTGGTCATGTTTTGTAACCAGTAGGGTTTCAAGATCAATTTGGTCAAGTCACTTAGGTCATAAGCCCTAGGTCATTAAAGTTTGGTTAGAGTATAGTTAATGAATGATTTCGTTCATTAAAGGTAGAACTTTGGAGTGAAATTTTGGGTGGTTCTTTAAAAGAATGTAGGGTTTCTTAGTAAACATTTTTGTGTGATCCTTGATGGTAGAATTGCAAGTTGGTTTTGTTGGCTTGCAACTGTACCATGAAGGAAAGTTGTACTTAAGGTGTTATTACATTTCATGCACCATGAAAGCATCATGTTTACATTATCATCATGTTGAAGCATATGTTATTATTTCGTGTAGAATCCGAGAGTGAACCGATTCTAGTTGAGCAAGTCGTGGAAGAATCCCCGATTGTCTTGGGAGTCAATATTTGTGGTACTGATCCAGAACCCGAGATCGTCAACGAAGGCAAGCCCCGGTTTATGCATTAAACCATTACCTTGTTTACTTTGAAAAATTTATCACCTATGTTACTTATTGCATTAAGTTGATTAATTTAAATGTTACCTACTTGATGCATTGCCTACCTTGTTAATTGTTTACCATCCTTGAATATGATTTCATTTACAAAGGCATAGAATTGCTTAGTATGCTTTATGGTAGGCTTTCAAAGTAAAAGTTTCGATACAATCAAAGATGACATACTGGTCAAAGAAAGAAAGAAGATAGAATGAACTAGAGACTAGTCGGGTGACTTATCTTGAATGTTGGGTAATGTTGCCGACTATGTCGCTTAAAGGCCACTCATTGTGGATCTTCTGAACGATACACTTTGTAGTACTGGTTACATACTCCGGTAAGCCTACTTCGGCTAATTCGATACTAAGACGAATGCCCACGCACTGGGAGTGGAGAGATGGCGGGAGTAGCGTGTACCCTCGTGGCTGGAATGTGGCCGGATTGGAGGTGTGCTGTGCTCTCAGGTGGCGTGGAGACGACTTAGTATAGGAGGATCCGATAGCGAGGTTGATATATGCAAGATTAAGTTCTACATATGTCGTGTGATAAGGAATCCCCAACTGGGACATGAATCAATTCGAATTGCCGGTGCTCCACGGATATGGAGACTCGATTCATTACAGAAGCAATGCAGGACTGGTGAATTACTAAAACATGAGAAAAAGAATGGAATGAAAAGGATTGGAATATGGGATATGAACACTTAGTTTGAGATAATGAACTAAGAAGATTTAGGGGTAAAACTTGAAAATAGGATAAAAAATAGTAAGCTTTTGGCAAAGAATTTTTGAATCTTGCTACATCCTTACCTTGACCCAATACCTGCATCTCTAAAGTCCTTCACCCCCTTTTACGTCGGGTCAGTCTTGTTGAGTACTTTTGTACTCAGGGTTTGTTAACCCTTGTTGCAGGTGAGTCGCATGCGCAGGCTTGTTTTGGTCCCTGCTGCATGTCAGTGTTTGAAGTCGATGACGATGAGGAATGATGAATGGCCTTTGGACAAGGCACTAGTTTGTGTGAAATAAATAATGTTAATGTAATATTATCCCGCTACTATGGTTGTATGACACTTATGGTTTTGTAAGTTTGAAACAACTAGTTTGTAATATTAAAACTTAAGTCTTCCGCTTTATAATCTCTGATATGTATATTGAAAACTGTTGTAATCTGCAATGTCTGTGATTGGGATCCTGTTTGGAAAAGATTCGTGGATGATTCGGGTTTCCCGAGGACACCCGACAGACCTGTTAAGTTGTTGGGAACTCGTGTACGCTATTAAAGGTCTGTTGAGACATCGATAGGTGCACGTGGGCCTGATTTCTTAGGAGGTTCTGCCACACGTCGCGCGGCGGCGGGGCGCCGTGGTCGCGCGAGTTCAGGCGAACAGGAAGAGTCGGCTAGGGTTTAGGTCTCCCGGCTCCCTTTAGGAATCCGGAAACAATCTGTTTCTGCTTAATCTCCAATAATCCTGATTACAAGTATTTATGCTAATGAATAATCCTTTTGCTAATTAACCCCTTGGGTTATTTGCTAATAATACAAATCACGAAATAAATACTATGGCTTATTAGCCACTAACTTGGTGGCCGGCGCCTAGAGTACTACAGGCCGGTCATAACATAGACCCTTTCCCAATAGGTTTATATGGATTAGCATCATGATCAAGAAGATACTGTACTGTGTCCATAGTGCCACCTTGAATTGCATAGGCTAGAGGTGTATCCCCTACAGCAAACATTAAAAAGTACTCCCTTCATCTCAAATTGTAAGACGTTTGACTTTTTTGGCCTCAAGTTTGACCACTCGTCTTATTCAAAAAATTTGTGCAAATATAGTCAAATTTAAGTCATTCTTGAAGAATTTTTATTAATAAACCAAACCACAACGAAAGAAGTGATATTTTACATAAATTTTTAAATAAGACGAGTGGTCAAACTTGGTGTCAAAAAAATCAAACGTCTTACAATTTGGGATGGATTGAGTAGTAGCATACTAAATAAGACTCATACAAGAAAAAAAACTAAGATTCCAAAATAGAAATCCATGCAAAAAAAAAAGAGAAACTATAGAAAGGTTTTGCTATTCAAGCAAGCATCTGTTTCCAAAGCATCCATACGAACTTCCCACATGCATTAGCACATTCAAAGTTAGGAGATGATGGCATTTAAGTTGCCTCTAAAATAATACATGGACACATCTTGGCACATGAAACTGATACTAGCAATACAAAATATTGACGAGAATTAAGGAACTAAGTCTAAGGGTGCCTATGTGCACATGATCAAACAATTGTCATAAGATTGAACTTCGATATGTGCATGTTTGTGTTAAGTACAATAACGATGCTTCGCAAAGAATATATGATTCAACTTCAATATGTGCATGTTTATCAGTTTATGTGAAGTACAAGTACCATAATGTGAAATGCTCTACTAAAAATTACAAACCCATCACATATCGGCTGCTTGTTTAAAACCCTGATACTCTTACACAGATTAAGCAAAACATAATGGATGAGTTTGTTGGTGATAAAACCAAATCCAGATTCCAGCCAAACTAAAGACAGGACAAATGTTTATAGGGGTACGTGTACATTAATAAACAGAAGCTAAAAAACATTTTCAACAGAAAGCAAACTGATACAAGGGGAAAACAAGAAGACAAATGGACAGAAAGCTGCATGCATCAACACTCTTTACTGATGCAATTCTGTCCCAACAATATATGATGCATCTGGAATGAATGAACTTCATATATTAACTCAAAACATGTTAATTTGACATATACTTCAAAGACAGCGCCAATGCCAAGTTCAAGACTTCAATTTCAAAAGAATATAAGCTAAATCCAGGGGTAAACATCCATACTGTTTCTGATGCGAATTGGTTTTAAGTTCCTTTCCCAACTTCAATGGAAATCCGAAGGCACCAGAGAATACCCAAACTTATATAATTTAAAAGGGGTAAAAAATCTGAGTTTACATGAAGTTATTTACAGGCATCAAGGTTAACCTGCAATGTACAAACCATTTCCTACAACAGTTGCCGAGTGAGACAAAACTAAAAGCATGGAAACCACGTTGATATAAACATAGTTTGACATGGGCACAAATCACCTAAACCAGGAGAAATTCAACCCGATCAGATAGCCATTCTGAAACTCATGCATGCAGTTAAGTGTACACTCCCATTCCTTGGCATCAAGGAAGCAGATGACCAATTCATTGCATCACATTATTATACATACATATGTGATGAATGAAATCAATTACTGGTGAAAATGTGGTGCTTTTGTAATATCATCACTGCGAACTTCACATTGCAAGCCACGGTGGCACCAACCTCTGGTCTAGAGACGTGACCATATGAGGATTTTGCTCTTGCGCGACGAGGGGCAGGAAGACTAATAAACAGGGAAAAAAACAAAAGAAACCACCTTTATCGTCCGATGCGTTGACGTCCGTATGTAGCTCCTCGACCATTTATACGCACACAGCCAGCCTGCCACGTCCCGCGGCGAAGTGAAGCGCCCCAGCGCCGCGGTTCTTCACGGCCTCGACTGCCTCTCTGAGGCGACCCTTGCAGGCGTCCAGCGCACTTGCGGTCCCTGCGGACGCGACACGAGCGAACAAGAAAAGCAAAATCCAAAACCCTCCGAAATCAGCCCTCGATCCAAAATTCAACAACGGGGGAATTGCAGGGGCGGAGCACGCCGCGTGCACGTACTCTTGAAGAGCTGGAGGTCGGCCGTCGACCGCCGCCTGGAGGAGCCGCCGCTGCCGTGCGCCGAAACCTGCATGTGGTAGAGGGGCGTAGGGGTTTAGTTAATGGGGTAGACCGCGGTCAAGTGGGTGCTGGGGGCTAGGGTTTGAGAGTCGTTTACCGGAGGTTTGGGGCCGTGCCATCGTTGCGGTGGCCGTCGGCGGTCGGTAGGGTTTTGGAGCTGACTATATAGTACGAAAACAAACGGGCGACGATTGGAATTGGAGCAGACAGGGGAAGCAGAAATAACGAATGAAAGTTCTTTCAGGGATACTCCATGTATCTATTTCTATTTCTATTTTCTATATTTCTATCTAGGATAATTAGATTGGTGCCATTATAAATTTTAGCTTCTGAAATATTTATCTATTTAAAACTATATTATTATAATTATAATTTAGAGTAAACAACTATATTAGAAAATCATTTTCAGAGATGGATTTTTTTATTTATAGAGGACAGGTTGTCCGTCTCCAGCCAAGCACGTGTCACTATTAATCGCCAATTACATAGACAGTAGCAATGTCTGTCTCTAAAAATCGATTAATGAAGATAGACACCTTAAGATATTTATTTCTAAAAATCAATTAATAGAGGCGGACGCAAAACCAACGACCTGTAACCCGGCATGAAAAGAAAAAAAAAATATTTCCTTATCCTGCAAACACCACTGAACAAAACCTTGTATTTCTGTTTTTGGGTAATGATGAAATTGTTGGCTAATCCGAGAGGGAAATAATGGACGTGTTTTGTTATCTATAATTATATCTAATATTTATATCTATACTTAATAATAATATATACCTCAATAATAAAGAGGCAAAAATTCAGCCCATTTTTTTTTGTCCATCCATTTTTTGGGTCCATCTCCTTCTAACTACCGCACAATGAAGAGTTTCTTTCGTTTAGATTTGTATATGTAATAACCTGTGCTCATACGAGTTAGAAGAGCTCTTGTCGATACAAAGTCCAATTCCAAAACGTAGGGGTCGTGTATGTGACCTGGACTCATAAGTCGTGCTCATATGTGCGTCCATCACCTTGTTCTATTACTTTTTGGATCTAGATACATGGCTAATTATTGTCAGCGAGTTCAAGGAGGAGTGCTTCTAAGGTGCTATTTGTTTGAAAACAAGGGGAAAAGAGAAACACACAACATGGGAAAAAACCAAATAAGTAAACATAAAGGGATAGAAAAAAAAAAGATGACAAAAGAGAAACGAAACCGAACGTGGATGAAACAAAAACTTACGTGAAAAAAACAGACACAATACCAGAACGAAAAAAACAGAAACAAATATGGAAAAAAGAAACGGACACAGATGATGTTGCCTTGGAGGCCCGGACGGAGGGAAACTGGATGCAAGGAAAAAAAAAATCAGAACGGGAGTTGGGACACGAGTAAAACATAATTAGGATTCCTATATATCCAAGTTTCTGTGATTGGAGAGATCTATTAGAATTAGGGTTCTAACCATCTATTTCCTCCATCCCTAAATAACTGCCGTTTTCGCTTCTAGAGAAATAACTTTGACTAAATATATATAAAATATTTATGATACAAAATTAATAGCATTAGATAGATCATCATTGAATCTATTTTCATAATAAATTTATTTGGAGATACAAAGCACGAAAACAAAAAACGACAGTTATTTAGGGACAGAGATAGTAGTTTTAATATAGATTAGGATAAGACATAAGATTAGGGTAATTTCTATTCTTATCCTTTTCTATTTGGACTTGAATTTGATTAGGATCTATATAGATATAGATATATATATTACAGTTATGGTATATTATGAGTAAATGTTTTTGTGCCTTACATTTGGAAAAAAAAATCAAGGTTGTACTCTTCTATTCTAAATTGTAAATTGTTCTGCCTTTTCAAGATATATATACCTTTTACTATGTATTTAGACATAATAAATATGTAAAACCATAGTAAAAGCTACGTGTCTAAAAAAGTCTAAAATATTTACGATTTGGGACATTGTGAGTATTTTAATTCGTTACAGACCTACTAAGACATTGTCATATTATTAATGAAATTAACTTTATTATGGATGTCACCATCATTATAAAATAAATTATAAGCCATTAAAATAAGTTATGATATATTACAAGTAAATATTTTTGTGCTTTACAATTGAAAAAATCAATGTTGTACTCCCTCTATTCTAAATTTTAAATTGTCCTGATTTTTCAAGATATATATACCTTTTACTATGCATTTAGACATAATGTATATGTAAAACCGCAGTAAAAGCTATGTATCTAAAAAAAAATCTAAAATACTTATGATTTGGGACAATGGGAGTATTTTAATTCGTTGCAGACCTACTAGGACATTGTCATATTATTATGGATGTCATGATTATCATAAAGTAAATTATAGCTATTAAAATTTATGAAAAACAATAGTTTTTTCTTCTCCCGTTGCAACGCACGAGCATATTTGCTAGTATTATATACTTTATAAAAAGAAAATAACGTATGTTTGGGCAGCAACTTGGTCACCGAATAAAATTAACTCATGAACAACCATGTATTTCCGTTCTTGCTTAATGTAAATGAATAGAGATTAGTTAGGAAAAATACAAAGGTGTTTTGTCATATTATGCTTTGAAAAGAAAAAAATAATGAGAATTGGATAGCTGCTGGTGACCGACTACAAACACGACTTAAGACGTTAGCCGGACGAACGCGTGGCGTGACGTGCACCACAACTTTGCCTTTTCTTTATCGGTAATGCTACAAACAGGACGTCCAACGTCAGCGACTCCCTCCGGACGGAGGCGTGGTGTGACGTGCACCACAACTTTGCCTTTTCTTTATTCCCTGCTTTTTTCCATGTGTCACTTATTCTCACCCAGACATTGCGCCTCACTCCGCTCGCTGCTGCGGTGTTCTCCCACTGCGCCCGACCTTGCGCCGCTCTCGCTCGCGCGCTCCTCGCCCCCAAGCCGTCGCGCGCGTGCCCACCTACGCCGCTCACTCCTCGCTCCTCTCCCCTACTTATCGCGCGCCCCACCCGCACCTCGCTCCTCACTTCGGCCGTTCGCCGCGCCGCCTGCCAGGCTAAGCCAAGGGCGGTGCAGCTAGTGCTAGATGGTGGTGGTGCTCGCGCGCCGCCGCCGGTGCTGGTGGTTCTCGCGTGCTGCCGCTCGCCGCTGGATCCCACCCCGATGACCAGAATCGACCGGCCCCAGTCCCTCGCCAATGTTGTAAATGTATGTTTCTAGTGTTTTAGATGTTTTAGAGGTATGTTGCAATTGTTACATATGAATGTTGCAAAAGTAGATCAAGATGTTACACAAGTTGCATATTTTTTCAAGTGTTTTCAGTGTTATGTTGCAAGCGTTTTGAAAAAAATGTTTTCAGACGTATGTTGCAACAAGTGTTTTATCTGGATGTTGCATATGTTTTACACACACGTTGCAAGTGTTTTATCTGAATGTTGCATATGTTTATGTTTCAAATATTTCATCTATGTCCGACGTATGTTGCATCCAAGTGTTTCATGTTGCAAGTGTTTTATGGGGGCATGGTGAGTGATGGACGCACGGCACAGGCACGCGGGTGATGGGGTGTGGCAGAGCTAGCAATCGGCGGACGAGGGTGCAATGAGCTAGGGGCCGACTCCCAAGTCCTGCCCACGTGAAGAGAGAGGAGGGGGTCCAAGGGAAGGAGCAGGACACAACGACGGGGGCAATGTGCGCGTGCGAGGTGGGGGCGAGGCAGACAGGGCAGGCTGTGTGGCCGTCCATCCAGACGCGAGGAGCGATGTGGGCGCAGGTTGCTAGCGGTCCCCATAGGCACTACCCCATGTGGACACATGAAAAATAGGCATAGTTGGATGCGCGGAGTGCACACGTGCGTCGAGGAAACAAATCGGCCCAGTCATGATCGGACTTTGTATTTGGCCCGATCTGTACGGTCGATTATGACTCAGACTACTACTATGGACTAGAAGTTTAGAAGTCGGTAACGGAGTCGGTCTGAGAGGCGGTTGAGTACTTGAGTCGGTAACGTAGTACATCGGCCCGACAGGCGTTTGATGGACGGTTCAGATGAATCCGAGCCGTGCATATGGTCTCAGGGCTATATAATCGGGCCAGGATTTGGCCATGGTATCCCACATCCCTTCACAAGGAGCGCGACAAGCCAATGAAGCTAGAGAAGAAGACGAGGTGCCTTGAGGTGGAGGAGAAAGGGAAGAAGCTGAAGCTCGCCCCAGGACCAGGGGACAGGGTGGAAGATGATGAATCCTCTCGGAAGATGAAGAGAGAACACCTTTTTAAGGCAGTTTTGGAGAAAGATTGTGATGGTCTGGAGTTCCCAGAATACGCCTGGCCTTTCTTTGATGGTGGACTCGCCGAGCTCAAGGAGGTAAACGACGACTTTCGCACCTATGTCAAGGAATTCAAGGAGTTCGCCGCTTGGCGTCTGAAGGAGGAGTTCAATATTGACTTCCACAGCAAAGCTCCCTCCCATGTCCCTCTCAACTAATTTAGTGTCCTCGGTCCTCGATCGATTTGCAAGTTATCTACTACTCTCTCTATATATACACAATAATATATGTGTTCTAGTACGTAGTTGTTGCACAATTTATTTTATTTATCTCCTTTGTATGGAAGTATTGAACTGATCTCCTCCTATGTATGCAAGTCCTGGACCTATGTATGCGTTTATTGTGGCTGCTTTAGTTATCTACTTGCAAGTACTCAAAACTCATATGTTTGTCTTACCCAAGAGTGCTGAATGTAAAGTAATCTTCTGCTCTCCCTCTGTACGCGCGGCAGGGGCAGGCACCGAAAGGGCTCCCCTACTGCTGCACTGTAGCCATGGCAGGGCAGGCGTCGAAAGGCTCTCCTACCACACTATCACCACATCGGGGGTAGGCTCCAAAGTCAGCCCTACTGTCACATCTAGTCACTGTAGCAGCATGGCAGACTGACATGTCTGTGTACTCGGATTAGATGAGTAGAGTTGTATATATAGTTTCTCACTGCAACTCAGTAAAGAGAGCGAGTTCAGTTTTGCCATCTCCTCTACAGAGCTTTGGGCAACACTGGTGCTTGTGCTATGTGTGTGCGCTCTGTTATCCCTCTCTCTTCTTCCTCCAGCCATAGTGTGTGGTCAGGAACAACGGTGAGCGGTCGGCTCACCCGTGCGGGAGATCAAGGGGCCAACAACTGGTATCAGAGCTGTACAAGCACCATCGCTGGACTAACCACTGACGATGATGGATAGTTCAGAGATGGGCGACAGCAGCGGCGCTGCTGTGGCTGCCTAGCCACGACAGGAGGTCATCGTGCACATGGTGTAGGAGGTCAGTGGCACCAGTTGGCCGACGCTGACTCGTACCAACTATGGTGAGTGGGCGGTGACCATGAAGGTCAAGCTCAGAGCCCGACAGCTCTGGAATGCCATTGACAAGGGCACCGACAATGAATAAGACGATATGTCAGCGTTGGAGGCTATCCTCGCTGTTGTGCCAGTGGAGTACAGGGAGCCGTTAGGGGCAAATAACTTTGCTAAGGAGGCGTGGGAGACCATTGCAGCGATACGCGTCAGCTCCGATCGCGTAAAGAAGGCCACGGCCCAGTTGCTGAAGTAGGAGTATGCCAACCTCAAGTTCAAGGATGGTGAATCAGTGGAGGACTTCTCCCTCTGCCTATAGTCGCTCATTAGCAAGCTAAGGAGCCATGGCATCACCATTGATGATGAAGAAGCGGTCTCCAAGTTCCTCCACTCCGTGCTAGTGAAGTACATTAAGATCGCTCTATCTATAGAGACGATGCTAGACTTGTTCACCCTCACCATTGAGGATGTGACAGGCCGTCTGTGGGCGGTGGAAGCGCATGGAGCAGGTCACAGCAACAACAGAAGCCTCCTCCAGCCATGGTGGCAATGGCAAGCGCCACGGCAAGGCTTCTTCAGAGAAGAAGAAGAAGAAGGTCGACCCCAACGCCTACCGACGCCGACGCTGGGAAGATGGGCCGTTGGGCAAATGAGTGCCCAAATCACAAGCAGGAGAAGAAGGCTGAGGCTCATTTAGCGTAGGTTGATGAGGATGATGAGGCCACTCTCATGATGACGACGTTCTGTGCATAGCTGCCCCACATCAAGCACGCAGGCAAGCTGTGTGACAACTGCCTGGCCGGGAAGCAAAGGAGGTTGTCGTTCCCAAAGGCGGCCAAGTATTGCGTCGGCGGACACTCTCGAGCTCATTCATGGCAATCTCTATTTGCCAATCACGCCAGCCACAAACGATGGTCGGTGGTATTTCCTCTTGCTCATAGATGATTGCAGTCGCTATATGTGGCTACAACTCCTAACGAGCAAGGACAAGGTGGTGGAGGCGATCAAAAAGTTCAAGGCACGCATGAAGATGGAGTCCAGCAAGAAGCTGCGCGTGCTGCGGACTGTTCGTAGTGGCGAATTCACTTCGATAGAGTTCACTGCGTACTATGCGGATCAGGCTATGGTGCGACACCACACTGTGCCATACTCGCCATAGCAGAATGGTGTGGTGGAGCGATAGAACCAGACGGTGGTCGGCATGGCTCGATCCATGATGAAGGCCAAGAGCATGCCGGCAAGGTTCTGGGGTGAGGTGGTGACTACGACGGTGTTCATCCTCAACCACGAGCCCACAAAGGCCCTGAAAGGCGTGACACCGTTCGAAGCTTGGTATGGGCACAAGTCGAGCGTGTCCTTCCTCTGGACATTAGGCTGCATCGGCCATGTCAGGAAGATGAAGCCGGTGCTCACCAAGCTAGACGGAAGGAGCACACCGATGGTGCTCCTTGGCTACCAGGAAGGTACCAAGGCATACCAGCTCTATGACCCACGCAGAGGCATGGTGGTTGTCTCGCACGACGTCGTGTTCGATGAGAAGACAGCCTAGGACTAGGATAGTCTAGGCATAGGGGAAGCTAGCGGCTTCACCAGCACCTTCGTCGTCGAGCACTTGGTCATCCACGGTGGTGGAGACGCTGGAGACAAGGAGACAAGGCGACGACCACTCCAGCAACAGAGCCAAGCACTCCTGGGGTGGTGCCGAGCACTCTAGGAGGGGTGCCGAGCACTCTAGGAGGGGTGCTGAACACTCTAGGAGTGGTGCCGAGCGGTCCTGCAGTGGTGCCAACCACTCCAGGATGGGTGCTGAACGCTCCCGTAGCGGAGCCGAGAGGTCTTGCAGTGGTGCCAACCACTCCAAGTGATGTGACCACGCCAGCGTCGGGGACCTCTCCGACCACTTCACCGACCTCGACAACCTCTCTGACCACCTCACCAGCTGATACACCACTCCAATTCCTTACTAGACCCATCACCCGTAGCCACGCCGAAAAGATACAACAAGAGGTGCACGCGCTACTTTGTGAATTTCAATTAAACATTGATGGTAATTTCGAGCTACCTCAGTCGTGCATGTTGTTATTACTCAGGTTCTCCGCGGAGGAAGACTGCTCTGAAGCTCAACAGTCTGTATGAAGCTAAAGATCCCGTGCAAAACTATACCATTCTACAATAATTCGTGGTGCATAGCATACATGGTTTGGAAGATGATGAAGTTAGCTTTCCCACGCATCCAACGGTTCGTCATTTGGATTTTCCAGGAAGGAGTTATGACCAAAATATTGAAAATTGCACAGAAGCCCAGAAGACACGTAGGAACTGAAGACCACCTTGTGAATGCTCTAGCCAGTTGTCCTTCCACCTTCCAACGTGACTTCTTCAGTTCACATCTATCTTAGAGACTTATCATAGTATAAATACCACCTCTAGGCTACTAGAAAAGGACTTTTTGATGATTTGATAATTCCATTGATATTGCAGCCAAGCTGCCGAGTGCTTACTCAAACCCTTGTTCTTCCTTATTCTTCCTGGACTTGTGAAGAGATTCCTCTGGGATCCACTAGTTCGTGCTTTGCGGGTTCCAGTACGGCTGCCCCGCCTTGTGTGGATTAGCTCCGGTTGTGGTTCTGCGGTCGTTCGGAGATCGAGTCGAAGTCTTCACGGTTTCGGTGCCTCTCTCCCCGTCGCTTGGTCGCATCCAACCTTGGCAGGTATAAAGCTAGTTATCCTCTACTGTTCGCAGCAAGTTATCTTGTGATTTCCAACCTATTGTCGTGAAGATCGGGCCAACTCCCGTACTGAAATAGTTTCAGTACTTATCATGTGGTAATCAGAGCTATCGTTGTCATGGTAGGTTTTGTTATTACCTACTTATCTATCTATTCGTTTACCATCTACTACTGCTTTTATCCATCACATATATTTGTTTCGCCATATCCTATAGTCCAAAGCCACACAAAAAATACCTATAACCTTTTCGCGGTACTGTTACGTTGTGTTTTGTGTTCATTGAGTTGCTAGTCACCACCGTTTATATAAATTGAGTTGTTTCGTTCGTTACCGTTGTTAGTGTTATAAAAAAAGAAAGAGATTAGTTTAAAAAAAAGAGAAGTGAAAAGAAGTTGAAGGATCTGTGTTGCGGTGTATTGCTGAAAATTTTAGTTTACATATTTGAGTTGGTGGTAATCTTGTTAGCAGCAACGTCGTGTCTTTGAGCACATCAAACCACTCGGTTGGCAGTACCGTAGCCCTCCTTGTTAGCCACCTATAGCTCCACCAAAACCTGAATCGGGACGTTCGATTCATAATCCTTACGACCTCTCTACCACCTCCATTGAAGCTGCCACACCAGCACCGTCACGGTCCTTGAGAACGAGCAAGAACTTGGGTAAGTAAGAGGTGAGATTGTGTGTTTCCACAAATTTACCTTTTTCACTTTTTCTTGCTACTAGTCTAACATGGCAGGATCCAATTCGAGTGTTCATGGTGGGGACCACGGAGATGAAGAACCCCCTGTTGCACGAGCGGAGCTATGCCAAATGGCCAACTCGCTCTTGGAGGCGATGGAGAGGATGTTCAACGAACGTCTCCCTATAGTGGGTGGTCGAGGTCCACAATATCAACATGAAGACAATCACCGTAAAGAATTTGGTGATGAAAATTCTGGTCTGGGTGCTGGATTTCATGGCCGCAACGGCAATGGTCGTGGTGGTCAGGGTGAAAGGCGTCATGCTAATTTTGATCAGCGCGATGGTGGACAGCGTGCTGAATTTGATCATCAGCGTGGAGGAGGACGTGGACGTGATCGTCATGTACATTTTGATGATGAAGATGAGGTTCATGATGAGTATGAGGAGGGATTTGATGATAATGAAAATCCTTTTGGTCACCATGGGCATTTTGGACAGCCACATGAACATCATCGTGGTGCTGGTCATGATGGGGAAATTCCTCGTGGTCATCGCCATAGAGATGATCCGGATAGCATTGCTCGTGTAAAGTTAAGTGTTCCAAAATTTTCAGGGAAAGAAAATGTTGATGCTTCTCTTGAATGGGAGGAGCAATGTGATTAGATTTTTAGAGTGCATAATCTTTCTGATCAGAGGCGTATAAATCTAGCTTCTGTTGAGTTTTCAGGTTACGCTCTCACACGGTGGAACCAAATTCAAGAAAATCAGTGTGTGTTGGGACGTGACCATATCAACACATGGGCTGAGATGAAGAGAGTGATGAGAAGACGCTTTGTGCCATCAAGCTATCATCGTGGCCTCCACAATAGGTTACAAACATTGTGACAAGGATCAAAATCTGTTGATGACTACTTCAAGGAGATGGAGTTGCTCTTGGTGAGATCTAGAATTAGGGAAGATGAAGAGTCAAAAATGGCAAGATTTTTGAATGGTCTCAATGAAGAAATTTCAGGTTTTGTTGAGATGTTTCCATATCATAATTTGCAAGACCTTGTTGACCAAGCTATGCGCACTGAGAGGAAAATTCAGCAAGAGGGACGAATAAGGTCTTATGGGAGCCAATCAATTTCAGCCCCATGGCGTTGGCAGCAGCCCGGTACCTTTATTGGTGGGGGAAGATCACAAGGAGTTGCTACTAGGCCTCCTCCATCCATTGGTGCTGTAAAGACCACGGTTTCTACTGCTTCTTCACCTGCAATTCAGCAAGAACAACGACGATCTGCTGCAAGCACAGCAACCCCCTCTTTGCATTAGCTGCTGCTTCTTCTTCCCATACTAGAGGCATTGTTTGTCACAAGTGCCAAGGTCGAGGACATGTTGCTGCTCAATGTCCTAGTCGAAGGACCATGATTATAAATGAGCAAGGTGAATGGGAATCTAAAAGCGAACCTGAGGAAGAAGCTCCAATATATGATGAAGAAATTATGCAAGATAAAGGTGATGAAATTCAACCTGATGATGGAGACAACAATTGCTTCATTTCTCGCCGAGTGCTTAGTGTTACTGCTGTCCAAGAAGAGAAAAATCAAGCGGCACAATCTTTTTCACACCCGGGGCATGATCAAGGACAAGTTGTGTCAAATCATTGTTGACAATGGCAGCTGCAATAATATTGCAAGTCGAGAATTAGTTGAAAGATTGGGACTGAAATAGCGGCACCACCCTTCTCCATACAAGATGCAATGGTTAAATGATTGTGGTGCGCTGCGTGTAACAAATATTGTGACCATTTCCTTCTCCATTGGGTGGTACAATGATCATGTGGAGTGTGATGTGGTTCCAATGGAAGCATGCCAATTACTGTTAGGAAGGCCTTGGTTGTATGACCGAGATGCTCAGATTTGTGGTCGTGCCAACAAGATTGTTCTCATGTACAAAGGAGAGCACATCACTTTGCTTCCCTTGTCACCGAAGGAGATCGTGAGAGATGATCTAAAAAGAAAACAGCGAGCAAGCGAGAACCACTTACGAGTGACACACAAACATAGTGAGGGAGTGTTTCCAAAGCCAAATAAAACTCCACAGCTACAAAGAACCGAGCCAAAGGGAAAAGAGGGTTTAGTGATGATGGCTAGGAAGGGGGATTTAAAAGAATTGAGTGAACCCAATGTTGTGTTCTATGTACTCCTGTACAAGGACAATTTTCTTGTCATTGACGACTTACCCTCTACTTTGCCTAGTGCTGTTTTTGATGTGCTACAGGAATATGAAGATGTGTTTCCTGAGGAAGTACCACCAGGGCTGCCACCAAAGAGAGGGATTGAACACCAAATCGATCTTGTTCCTGGTGCTCCACTCCCTAACCGTGCACCATATCGCACCAATCCGGAGGAAACAAAAGAAATTCAGCGCCAAGTGCAGGAGCTCATCAACAAAGGGTATGTAAAGGAAAGTCTATCACCTTGTGTTGTTCCTGTCCTTTTAGTTCCAAAAAAAGATGGCTCTTGGAGAATGTGTGTTGATTGCCGAGCCATTAATAACATCACCATAAGGTATAGACATCCCATACCTCGACTGGATGATATGCTTGATGAACTTAGTGGTGCTATCATATTCACTAAAATTGATTTAAGAAGTGGATATCACCAGATTCGCATGAAAGGAGATGAATGGAAAACAACTTTTAAAACAAAATTTGGGTTGTATGAATGGTTGGTAATGCCTTTTGGGTTAACCAATGCACTAAGTACATTTATGAGATTGATGAATCATGTGCTTAGCTTTCATTGGCAAGTTTGTTGTTGTTTACTTTGATGACATCTTAATTTACAGCAAGTCTCTTGATGAACATGTTGAACATATCCAATGTGTGCTTGCTGTCCTACGTGAACAGAAATTGTATGCTAACCTTGAGAAGTGCACCTTTTGCACCGACAAGGTAGTCTTTCTTGGATTTGTCGTTATAGGACAAGGAGTGGAGGTAGATGAAGAAAAGATCAAGGCTGTATGAGACTGGATGCCTCCACAGAACGTGAGCCAAGTCAGAAGCTTCCTTGGACTTGCTGGTTTCTATCGGCGGTTCATGAAGGATTTCAGCACTATTGCTGCACCAATCAATGAGCTGACCAAGAAAGAAGTGTTTTTCAAGTGGGGAGAAGCACAACAGAAGGCATTTGAAGAATTGAAGATGAAGTTAACAACAACCCCAGTCCTTGCCCTCCCAGATTTTGGTAAGACATTTGAAATAGAATGTGATGCAAGTGGAGTTGGGATTGGAGGTGTGCTTATGCAAGAACGAAGGCCAATTGCATACTTAAGCTAAGTGGTCCAACTCTAAATTATTCAGTTTATGATAAAGAATTATATACTCTCGTTCAGAGTTTAGAAACTTGGCAACATTACCTTTTTCCTAAAGAATCTGTGATACATTCAGATCATGAATCATTGAAACACCTTAAAGGACAACTAAAACTAAATAGAAGGCATGCAAAATGGTGTGAATTCATTGAGTCATTTCCCTATATTGTCAAGTACAAGAAAGAAAAAGAGAATGTTGTAGCAGATGCTTTGTCTCAACATCACACTTTGCTAACCCAACTTGACTCTAAGATTCTTGGCTTAGAAAGCATAAAAGATTTATATGCAACTGATTCATATTTTGCTGAACCATATTCCAAGTGTCGAGAAGGCAAAGGATGGGAAAAATTTCATGTGAATAATGGGTTTTTGTTTCGAGCTAACAAACTATGTATTCTAGATTGCTATGTTCGAATTTTACTTGTGCAGGAAGCCCACGCAGGAGGACTCATGGGACATTTCGGTGCCAAGAAGATAGAACAAGTCCTTACCGACCACTTCTTTTGGCCAAAGATGAGAAGAGATGTGGAGAGACATGTTCTTCGCTGCGAATCATGCCACAAAGCTAAGTCCCGTGTGAATCATCATGGATTATACACTCCTCTGCCTATTCCTAGTGTGCCTTGGGAAGATATCTCCATGGATTTTATTCTTGGTTTACCTCGAACCAAGCGGGGAAGGGATTCCATCTTTGTTGTGGTTGATCGTTTTAGCAAAATGGCACATTTTATTCCATGCCACAAGAGCGATGATGCTTCACATATCGCTAAATTGTTTTTCAAAGAAATTGTACGACTACATGGAATGCCCCGAACCATTGTTTTGGATCGTGACACTAAATTTTTGAGTTATTTTTGGAAAACTTTGTGGGGCAAACTTGGAACACGGTTGATGTTCTCTACGACCTGTCATCCACAAACGGATGGACAAACTGAAGTTGTGAACCGTACTCTATCAATGCTATTGCGTGCTATCCTCAAGAAGAACTTGAAACTTTGGGAAGAAAGTTTGCCACATGTCGAATTTGCATATAATAGGGCAGTACACTCGACCACTAAATTTTGTCCATTTGAAATTGTATATGGGTTTAAACCCACTGCTCCCATAGATCTTTTGCCTTTACCTATGCAGGAACGTGTAAACTTCGATGCAAGTAAGCGAGCCAAGTTTGTCAAGAACCTTCATGATAGAGCTTGGACAAACATTGAAAATATGACAAGGATGTATGAGAAGCACGCCAATAAAGGTCGAAGGAAGGTGTTATTTGAACTAGGAGACTTGGTTTGGGTGCATCTACGCAAAGACAGGTTTCCTGAACAACGCAAAAACAAGTTGCAAGCCCGAGCTGATGGCCCATTCAAAGTGCTACGCAAGATCAACGACAATGCTTATAAAATTGATCTACCTAGTACTTATGGTGTGAGTACCAGTTTTAATGTGGCTGACCTATCTCCATTCTTTGGATTGGAAGAGTCGAGGATGACTCTTTTTCAAGGGGGGAGGATGATGTGACCACGCCAGCATCGGGGACCTCTTCGACCACTTCACCGACCTCGGTGACCTCTTCGACCACCTCGGTGATCTCTCCGACCACCTTGGCGACCTCTCCGACCACCTCGGTGACCTCTTCGACCACCTTGGTGATCTCTCCAACCACCTCGGTGACCTCTCCGACCACTTCATCAACCTCAGCAACCTCTCCGATCACCTCACCAGCTGATACACCACTCCAAGTCCTTACTGGACCCATCACCCGTAGCCGCGCCAAAAAGATACAACAAGAGGTGCACGTGCTACTTTGTGAATTTCAATTAAACATTGATGGTAATTTTGAGCTACCTCAATCGTGCATGTTGTTATTACTCAGGTTCTTTGTGGAGGAAGACTGCTCTGAAGCTCAACAGTTTGCATGAAGCTAAAGATCCCATGCAAAACTGTACCATTCTACAATAATTCATGGTGCATAGCATACATGGTTTGGAAGATGATGAAGTTAGCTTTCCCACGCATCCAATGGTTCATCATTTGGATTTTCCAGGAAGGAGTTATGACCAAAATATTGAAAACTGCACAGAAGCCCAGAAGACATGCAGGAACTGAAGACCACCTTGTGAATGCTCTAGCCAGTTGTCCTTCCACCTTCCAACGTGACTTCTTCAGTTCACATCTATCTTAGAGACTTCTCATAGTATAAATACCACCTCTAGGCTACTAGAAAAGGACTTTTTGATGATTTGATAATTCCAGTGATATTGCAGCCGAGCTACCGAGTGCTTACTCAAACCCTTGTTCTTCCTTGTTCTTCCTGGACTTGTGAAGAGATTCCTCTGGGATCCACTAGTTCGTGCTTTGCGGGTTCCAATACGGCTGCCCCGCCTTGTGTGGATTAGCTCTGATTGTGGTTCTGTGGTCGTTTGGAGATCGAGTCAAAGTCTTCGCGGTTTCGGTGCCTCTCTCCCCGTCGCTTGGTCGCATCCAACCTTGGCAGGTATAATGCTAGTTATCCTCCGCTGTTCGCAGCAAGTTATCTTGTGATTTCCAACCTACTGTCGTGAAGATCAGGCCAACTCCCGTACTAAAATAGTTTCAGTACTTATCACCAAGACTGGTGCCGAGCACTCCTGTAGTGGTGCCGACCTCTCTAGGAGTGGTGCCGAGCAGTCCAGGAGTAGTGCCGAGCACTGCAGCTAGGGTACCGAGCACTCTCGGTGCTGTGCCGACCACTCCAGCAGCAGAACAACAGACTCCATCGACACCGATCGAGTTTGCCTCACCTCCAAGCGACATCACCGAGTTTGTGGATGCCTTCCACGATGGTGAGGAGGTACGGTTCCATAGGCTAGACAACATCATCGGTGGCACAGAGTCCTCAGACCTGGCGGGTCGGCTACTCAATGACCTAGAGCTGCTTCTCATCAGTGCAAAGGAACCACCCACATTCATGCTGGCCGAGCGCGATGCAAATTAGCGATGGGCAATGCTAGAGGAGAAAGGCGATTGAGGAAAACATGACTTGGGAGCTCGTCGATCCACCTCTAGGATGCTGTCCGATCGACCTAAAGTGGGTGTACAAGGTCAAGCGGGACGAGCATGGTGCCATTGTCAAGCACAAGGTGCGCCTCATCGCCCGAGGCATTGTCCAGCGCGAGGGCATCGACTTCGAGGAAGTTTTTGCTCTGGTGGCGTGAATGGAGTCCGTTCGCTTGCTGTTGGCCATAGCAGCAGCGAAGGATTGGCGCGTCCACCACCTCGATGTCAAGTCTACGTTCCTCAATGGTGAGCTCATGGAGACAGTCTTCATCAGGCAACCTCTGGGTTTCACCATCAAAGGAGTGGGGCACAGGGACTATGCAAGGCGCTCTATGGGCTACGGCAGGCCCCGCGAGCATGGAATGCCATGCTAGGTGAGCTTGAGTTCACGCGGTGCGCAACCGAGCATGCGCTCTACACGCGACAATGGGGGAAGGAGGAGCTCGTCGTCAGTGTGTATGTGGACAACTTGATCATCACTGGTGCGCGTGCGGAGGACATCGACAGCTTCAAGCGCAAGATGATGGCTCATTTTTGAATGAGCGATCTCGGCGCGCTCTCCTACTACCTCGGCATCGAGGTGAGAGAGGGGAAGGAGGCGCTCACGCTCGGTCAGAGCACGTATGCCTCGAAGCTGTTGGAGTAGAGCGGCATGGCTGAGTCTAAGCCGTGCGTGACTCCGATGGAGGAGCGACTGAAGCTGACGAAGGCCAATACCATGGCAAAGGTAGATGCAACACTCTACCAAAGCATCATCAGTGGTCTGCGCTATCTAGTCCACACAAGGCCGGACATTGCGTTCGCCGTGGGCTACGTCAGCCTCTTCATGGAGGATCCCCGAGAGGATCACTGGGCTGCGGTGAAGCGGCTGTTATGCTACGTCAAGAGGACAATGGATTAGGTGATCGTCTTCCTCAAGACCAGCAGAAGTAGGCTGCAGCTCACTGTGTTCAGTGAAGCAGACATGGCAGGGGACATCGATGGACGGCAGAGCACCTCTAGAGTGCTCCTCTTCCTCGGGTCGGCTCTAATCTCATGGCTGTCGCTGAAACAGAAGGTGGTGGCGCTGTCCACGTGCGAGGCAGATTATGTGGCGGTGGCCACAGCGGCATGCCAAGCTGTGTGGCTGCGCCAGCTGCTGGGCGAGCTGATCGGTGTGGAAGCTCACCCACCAGCACTGATGGTGGACAACTAGCCCACCATCGCACTCGTGAAGAATCTAGTTCTCCACGACCAGAGCAAGCACATCGACGTCAAGTTCCACTTTCTGAGGGACTATGTCGATGGAGGGCAAATCATCATCGAGTTCGTCAAAACTGGTCGGCAACTCACGGATGTCCTCACCATGCCGCTCGGCCGTCTTCGATTCATGGAGTTGAAGAAGATGATCGGCACGGTGGAGGTTCTAGGGTTAGCAGCAGGATTAGGGGAAGAATTGTAAAGTAATCTGCTGCTCTCCCTCTGTACACATGGTAGGGGCAGGCGTCGAAAGGGCTCCCCTGCTGCTGCACTGTAGCCGTGGCAGGGGCAGGCGCTGAAAGGCTCCCCTGCCGCACTGTAGCCACAGTAGGGGCGGGCACGAAAGTCAGCCCTGCTGTCACATCTAGTCACTGTAGCAGCATGATAGACTGGCATGTCTGTGTACTGAGATTAGATGGGTAGAGTTATATATATAATTTCCCACTGCAACTCAGTAAAGAGAGCGAGTTCAGTTTTGCCATCTCCTCTGCAGAGCTCCAGCCAACGCTGGTGCTTGTGCTATGTATGTGCACTTTGTTCTTCCTTTCTCTTCTTCCTCCAGCCATATCATGTGGTCGGGAACGATGGTGAGCGGTCGGCTCACCCGTGCGGGTGATCCAGGGGCCAACACTGAACTTGTCTGTTCTCTGACTTATATTTTCTTTGGCATTAAATTTTTTCCTTTGCTCAGATTAACTTTATAGCTAGTCTGAATTGGCCATTCTTCAAACTGTTTGTTGCTTCTTGCATCTGCTGTCAATGAAGAGTTGTACTATCATGTAGGCTAGTTGTGTCTTAGTTAGAATTAGAATCGCTCATGCTTCCTGCTTTGTTTTTGTTTTCAGATGCCTAACTTGAGCTAGGAAAGTGATAAAGTTGTGATTCTAATTTTGCTGATCTTGTGTTGATATTCTCTAGCTAAGAAAAATACTAAACCTACAGTAAGCATACTTAGAATATGATCTTCCTATTTAATCTTAAATAATTGCTAGTTTCTAGTGAAAATAAATGGGGTAAAAATACATAATTAATGATCATGCAAATTTTTACATAGTGTTATGGTGCTAGGATGAAAGTAAGAAAAATATGAAATATGTTGTTTGACACTTTTCACTGGGCTAAACTATTTTTGCTAAAATAAGCCTATGCAACTTGTCATTTTTGTAGAGGTAGCTATACTTATCCAAATGGCATGAAATTTGTACAATAGACTTTTGGGGTCATATGTAGGCCAGTGTAATTTTCTTAGAATTTACTGTGCACTTTAGATATAAGTTCCTTATTTCACCTTAGTGTCCAAATAAATTAATAAATGCATTTAAATAATTTATTTGGGCTTGACCATTATGTTTTCTAAAGTGTATATGATGTCTATAAACTATTGGTACCATTGGTTATGCCCAAAATTGAGTGTTTGTGTGCAGTGAAATATTAATTGCTCTATAATTCAATTATAGTGACTGTTTTGGATAGTTTCTGTTGTTAAGTAAATTGCATGGATAAAATAATGTTTGCGGTGAATCTTGTCAATAACAAAGTTATAGATAACTTACTTATATTGCTTGTGTAAAATTTTCATAGCAATAGAATAAATAGTTTGAGAGTTATAGCTGTTGGAAGTTGGTCTCTAGAAATGCTTGTTCTGTGGAATTTCTGGACAGATTTGAGAAATTGCTTTGTTTGACCTTGATAGCCATTGAATCATCTTGTGATGACTATAATAAAGTTGTAGGCAGTTTTATAAGCTTTCCAGAAAGTCCAAAATCATTGTATTTGGTTGAGTAGAACTCCAGATATGGCCGAAATAAGTAGTGTTGTTTACAGTTAGAAAAAACTAAGTCAATTGTAATTGTTTGTCTTATGTGATACTTGTGTAGATGCTTAGGCTAAGTGATATTAGTTGTTAGCTATAGGTTCTAAGTCTCTTACTGATGAAGAACAACTTTACCTTAGGTTACTAGAACTTGGTGAGTGTATGTTTATTGTACTATAGAAGAGATATGCACCTACTCAGTAAAGATCAACTTGAAGAAAGTTATGCATCTACTTGGTTAATGAATGTTAAACTTATCATACATCTTGCGGATAACCATGCTCATGCGTATACAATTTATCATATCATCTCATCTCTTATGCATTCATGATACTCATTTGTGCATATGCATGCAATAGGTTCCTCGGAAGGAGTGACACTACTCGAGTTCGAACCGGAGCGTCAGGAGGAGCAACAGGCAGCCCAGGAGCAGGAGGTTCAGGCGGAAGGAGTCAACGTGGAAGATCTTCTTGAGTGTCCTGACCACCAGCCTTCCTCGTTTATAAAAGGCAAGCCCCGAAGCATTATAAGCCTCCTATGTTTTTACAAATATCACTTGTATCCTTTATGTCTGATGCATTAGGTTATAGGAGTTGACTGGAAACATTTGCTGCATATATTTTCCTTGTCCAGAGAAATATATCTTGAGTCCTATGTAGGTCCAGCATCGAATATATGCTTAGCCATGCTTAGTCCAGTAGAAGTCGGGTGATTTCCTGTCACCTGCTAGATATAGGTAGATATCTAGTCATGGTTGGCTATAATTGCTATCGTGGAAATAACCATGTATTGATGAATAAAAAGGAGACCGAGCAGGATTGAGATAGAGAAGCAACAAGGCATGGAGGTCTTGGTGCCTATTTATCTCTGTCTGTGTCGGTTAAGGACCGATTCGTTGTACGTCCTTATGTCATGTTGAACGCATGCCTAGCACTTAGCTGGCCGGATAACTCGTTCCAACCATGAAGCCGAGTAGCTCAATTCAGGCCAGGACCCGGTAAGTGAAAGTGCACACACTGGAGGTAGTAAGGATGTGCGGGGAGCCAGTGGCATGAGTCCAAGGGCAGGCTAGGTCTAAACTTCATGGCAGACTGGTAGAATCCCTGAGGGTGCGGCGCTGCTCGGACCCGCAACTGTACCTGAATTGTATCAAAGGTGACCCGACGTGACCCCGATGGGGGAAGTATGGGTTTGTGTTAGGAATAACTCCCCAGCTGGTTGTAATCGATTCGAGTCACCGTCTCTCCTGGATAGTGAGAACTTGACTGAGCAGCGGCAACGTAGCATTAATTGATGGAACTTGATGATTGTGATGATGCTCAAATTATTACACTGAATATGGTTACTAATGCTTGTTAGCTTAATCAAGTGATTGCTCTAGTACAGGTGCTAATCTAGAGGTGCTTAATTGAATAGGTATTCAATTTGATGTTAAAGATATTAAATCTCCAAGTTATGTTATTTAAGCTTTGATGCAAAATGTTGTCAAACTAGCTCCACCGATAAAGCCTTGCATACTCCTTGGTGTCATATTATTTCTAGTTTATGACGGGTAAGTCTAGCTGAGTACATTCTCGTACTCAGAGTTTATTCCCTCTTGTTGCAGATGATATGATGTATCATGGGTACTGTAAGAACTGCCTTCATCCTACCGTGGATGAGGACTAAACCATGGGGCATGGTACTCCTAAGATATCCTCTCTGTTCTACTTTTGCTAGAAATGACCGTGGTACTGGCATGTATTTGAACTAAGTGTGATGTTGATGTCAGACTACTTTGCTTTCGCTATTTAAACTTGGTTTGTAATAATTATGTGAACTCCGATGTATGTGAGATACTTGTGAACTATTTGTGAATTGTGATGTAACATGTGACTGGTTATGTTGAATCATGTACGATCTTGGTTTGTATGTTGGTTGGTTTGAGATTCTTCATGATTTCATCGGACTACCGGATTTATATGGGCTCAAGTATGATAGTTTGATCGCTTCGGTGATTGCTATTGTACTTGTGCTCTTATAAATTGGATGGTTCTATTATAGTTTCTACCTTCTCAAATGACTTATGCCTTAGGGGGGTGGTAGGGGCTGATATATATAGGCCAAAGCATCAATCCTGAGTACTCGAATCAAACTAACTTGAATAAATGGTGTAGATGCAATCCTTAAGGTGGGGGAGAACTGACGTAGCGAGGTGAAGGCTGACAGGTGGGGCCCTAGACCAACCGGCCTAAGGGTGGACCGACCAGCCCAACCTAGCGGCCTCTCGCCCTCCGCTTTCATTGTGGTGTCCTCTGGTGTCCTTTGAAACCTTCTAGAGTTGTTTATCCCGTGGATAATCGTGATTAAGTCTGACATCTAGGTCCACCTTGACGGTTTTTTGGATAAAACTTGCAGAAAATACAGATTCACCAAAACTCGTGGAATTTATTAGTTTAAACCCCTAGACCTTTGTTAGTGATCATATTTATGCCCTTATATATGTTATGTTGACGGTTTATAATTGTTGTTATCTACCGTCAACAAACTCCCACAAGCTTAACCTTTGCTAGTCCCTTAGCAAAGCTAAACTTAGTAAATAGATCAGGAGTTGCTTCAATGCTTTCACTCCTCAAAAGTACACATGCGTTCAAACAAAAATTCTCTTTCAGATTAGAGTAAACCAATCTGACTTTCAAACTTACCCATATTTCCTTCAACCATGGGGCTTCTTAGCCTTCACTTGGGTCTTGAGCAATTGAAAGATAGAACAATCAAGTCAAGCACTATGTCTCAAGTTCTTTGTTCAACCATTATTCCAGAGTTTTTATAGATTTTGAAAATAAAACTCAGAGCTTCCATTGCATGACACTATCAAGTCTCTCAATATATGTCATATTTGTGGATCCTCACCAAGGCAATAATGATGTTATGCCTTTCTCTTCCTACAACTAAGGCTTATGTGGAGCCCATAGGAGTGGAGAAAACATGAAAGAGCATACTTACAAATCATATATTATAAAGTCAAATCTCAGATCCAAAGAGAGTTGAGTCATACAATCTAATCAAGATGTGTATGTGTGGATATATGGTGGTTGTATATGGTGGCTAACTGTTGACGGCCACTAACATCAATTATAAACCGTCAACATAACATGTATTTATACTTAATTCCATCACCAAACATAGGTATAGGGGTTTAAACTAATAAATTCCATGAGTTTTAGTGAATCTGTGTTTTTAGCAGGGTTTAACCAGAAAACTATCAAGGGGGACCTATTTGTCAAAGGAAATTATGGAATTCCATCGCGTAATCGACGTGGGAAGACTCTAGAAGACTCCAGAAGTTGAATCACCGAAGCGAAGCCCATGTCTTTGACATGTGGGGCCGGTCGGCCCCTCCTAGAGGCCGACCGACCTGTGGGCCCCCCATGTCAGCCTCCCGTTGTTATGTCAGTTCTCCACCGCCTCCTAGGTTGCATCTATGCCATCCTTTAAGTTGGTTTGATCTAAGGGTTCACATTGAATGCTTCGGCCTATATATACCAGCCCTTGCCACCCTCCTTAGAGCAATCCTGAAACCCTAAATCATATCCTCCTCGTTAGGATCAGAGCCAGCTATCAAGAGAAGATTAGTCCTCCATAGGATCTAGTCTTGTAAATAATAGTGAGATGGAGAGTGAGGGAAGATTTTGGACGAGATGTCGGTCTGTCGGTGCTCTCTCTATGGCTTGTACCTTAGCAGATTCAAGTTCTATCTGAGCTTGCGTCTGAGATTTCTCTGGTAATCAACTTCCAATTCGAGTAAGCATCTTGTTTATATTGTTCTTCAGGTTCACGACTCTCTTTTGAGTGCTTTATTCTCTTCCTAGGGGTAGTAGAGTATTAATCATAAGTGTAAGCGTGGTGCTTAGACTTAGGTTAACCGTGGATGCACCCTGCATTCTGGAAGGTGGTAGATCGCGTGAGTGACATAAGTTCTATATAGCCTGTACTATATAGCTTCATTGATCCTTTGTAGTCCACCTTCCGTCTGTAGGCACACATGGGACGCGGTTGTGAAGGAAAGCATCCTCTGTTGGTGTCTTTCCCTAGTAATGTCCCTAGTTGAATAGTAGAAGACATAAGCTTACCCATGTCAGAACTAGAGAACTTTAGTTATCCCATCTATGCTCCTATTTATCCTAACCTTGTTGCTACCCTTAGTTAAGTTAGACCATAGTTAGTCTCACACGTTTCCCTATGGATATGATACTTGGAATACCTCCGGGTGAAAGCTACAGCGATATCCGTGCGCTTGTGGATTTATCTATGTGCGTTAAATATACCAACAAGCTTTCTGGCGCCATTGCCGAAAAACGATTGCTGAATTAACTACAAGCCTAGCTTAACCTTTTATCTTTTATTCTTTCTTTTACTTTTTCATTTAGCATGGATTCCACTCCTATCTATCAATATGCTAAACCCACGAGTGCAAGCCTAGAGCCACCAAAATCCTCAGTGCTCATCCTAACACCTGGTTATGAGCTGCGCCCGTGTTTTATAAAATTGATTCAGGATAAATCCTTCTTGGGAGAAGGCGATGAAAACCAAAACTCACACCTACAAGAGTTTGAATAGACCTATGCATGCTTGCATATCGCTGGCATGTCTAAGTAAACCGTATGATGGAAGTTGTTTCCGTTCTCTTTGATGGAAAGAGCTAAACATTGGTAGAGTCAAACCGTAGGAAGTATGCAAGAAGATTAGGAAACGTTATGCTCTAAATTTTGTTTACGTTTCTTTCACATCTCTAAAGTGGTTAGCCTTCAGAAAGGGGTTCTAAATTTTAGACAACTAGATGAAGAATCTCTTGGTATATCGTGGGATCATTTTAATGAACTCATCATCACTGGCCTAGACCATACCATTCAAGACCCTATACTTCTTCAATATTTTTATATGGGTCTTAGCAAGGATTCCATGGAATCCCTTAATGTAGCCTCTAGAGGAGCTTTCTTTCATCTATCTGCTAGTGAAGCAAGATCTATGCTTGATAGAATTAGTGGAAAGACTCCCTGCACTAGCATTCATAATGAACTCCCCGAGGAAGAGAAGGAATCATCTCCTGAACAAGAAGAGAAAGTTTTGATAGCCAAATCACAACCACTCCAATCCCAAGATTTAGCTGTCAATCCCGAACCATCAATACCGCAAAATCCTCCAAGGAAAGAAGAAATTCAACATTTTGAAATTTCTTGTGAGGATGATCTTTTTATGCTGATTTTGGGAAAAGTTTAAACTTCCAGTTCCACAAGAGATCTTTGAGCGAATATAATTCAAATCCTCTCAAGAAGGGATCTCTTGGAAAGCGTCCTTATTCCCATATAGGACATTGGAAAGAACACATGGCATGTCTAGTGAAACCATAGAAAGAGAGCCAAGCTATCTAGAAGCCATTACTATTTTCTCCCCTTCTATGCCCATATTAGATGTCTCATCTGAACACATCTCTAAACCCATCCTTGACCCCGACGTTCCCTCTTACGGTCTTTCTCCTAAAACTCATGATGATCCTAGAAGTCCACCAAGACACCCTAAGCATGGGAGTCATGAAGGCCACAAGGATAACCAAAAAGAGCAACAACAATGGCTGGAATGTATGAAGAACTCATATGCCATTGCTAAAGAATGGATGGACAAGGACAAAGCCTTATGGGTAGAATCCAAACTTGGCCTAGATTGAAACAGTAAGCTTAAATCAATCTTTTTAATAAACACAACTCATCCAAGTTTGGAGATAGCCTTAGACAAGACCAACTCAAGAATCACCAATCCAAGGGAAATCTTGGACAATAAAATAACCAATGAATGTCATAGGCATGGAATGATGGAGACGATGTTGTTACCTATAGACATTCATAAAGAATCAACCCTGGAGCTTGAAAGGAAGATTACATCAGCGAGCATGGAAGCTACTTCATTAACACCTCATCAAATCCATGTTCGCATGAGAAATCTCCTGAATTAATTGGTCTCTCCAACATTTCCACACATGAGATCTTCAACCCCCTCATTCTCCTTGTTCATAAAGACTTTGAAAGGGTGGTTGTGGATGCATATGTTTATCATAAATATTGTAGATCTCGTTGTGCGAATCTTGAGATAGGTACACAAAGGTTGATGTTGGAGGAAACCACTTCACCAACATGATGTAATTAGAAGGTTTCCCAAGGACAAGCTTTTGTCCTAAAGCAAGCACTTTTAGGAGATAACATGAGCTTTCACTTTTTGCTGTAATACCCTTGTGAAGTGAGCATAGAAACATAATTGTGAAAATATTCCTTCAGGTATTTTTGTCACTAACCATTCTAGGTTTGAAGCAAAAAGGATGAACATCCATCCAAACTTGACTTTACCTTACAAAATTCAAGTGTGGGGGATGAGCTTCTCTGAAAAATCTTATGCCATGTTGTTAATTCATCTCAGTTATCTCTACCTTTAAATCATGCTCAACTTACTAAACAACAATCATGTTTATTCATCTCTATTTGAATAAATCTCTATAACACTTTCATGGTACCTTTGTTTACTATAGTATGCATAGGTTTTGATGTGTTTTCATACACCTTTTAAATTAGACATGGTGCTTTGTTTAAACTATTTTCCTAAATTAAATTAGACATGGTGTTGAGTTTGATTCTTGAACCAAGAGGTGTGTTTATCTTACTTCCAAAGGCTTTTTAAATTAAGCGTGGTGCTTAGGTTAAAATGCCATCCTAAATCAAATTAGACCTGGTGTTTAGGTTGATTTTTGAGGTGATAGTATGCCTTAATAGATACTGGATATTTTATTAGACTAACCCTATGCAGGAAAGTTTTAATTCAATATTGGTAAGTCACAAGATGAATTCAAATCGGAGATGAAGCAAGACATAGTTCATTCATCATAGATGTAAGAACTACACCTCATTCAACATGGATGAAAGAACTGTAAGTACCAAAGTTCATTCACTTTGTCTTTTGCTGAAAGTTACCTTTGCCTTGACCATGCTTGTATAAAACATGATTTCTTTACTAAAGTAATCCCAAAACCTTTTTTTCATTAGCATAGAGGGAAATTACAAAATTCTGGACAAACAACCCATGTTTCAAAATTGTATATTCCTTCGGGTATGTGATGTCCACTAATCCTTTGCAGGCATAAAACAATGAGTAAAGCGGAAGATCCAACAAAATGTCAAAGATTGTAGAGCAAAAAGATGGCATGACAAAAGGATGAGAAAGAAAAGGTGCGATCTAGGAAACAAGAGGCTCATGAATAGCTCAAGGTACGAGACTAGCAGAGCAAGAAAAACTTCAAGCAAAAGGGAAGAACCATCACGAGTCATCTACCCTTCATCATATGGTGTCTTCATGCTCTAATGACAAAGGTAACATCTTAGGATAAATAGTCAATATTTAAAAATCTTTTTTTTGATTCTAGTAGGCACACAAATAAGAAACAAACATGTTTAGGTTACAACTCCATTACTTGATTTAACCTAATTAACTCAACATGTTAAGCTTGTTCCTAGCACCACTTTCTTGATCTTATAGTCTTAACCAAATGAGTTAAAAAGTGCACATCTTATCTCTGGAAGATGATAGTCATAATCATATAAAGTTCGATACATTATGTAAAGATAGATAATCCTTCCAAGGGTTAAGAAACTCAACCCTTTTGGACAAATGAACTTAAATGCTACATGCATGCTCAATCTTCTGATCTTATCACCCATGACATAATTGAACAAAGCACATAAACATTAACTTCATCATATTCAATGTGCCTAAGGTTAGAGAGGAATGAATAAAATTTTGGTTCTGTTGGTGTTTCCCACCAATAGAGCCCATGCACTTGATCTCTACCTTGTCTTTATGAGCAGGACATACTTCAAGCAAAGTGTGGGGAAAGATAGTTGACTCTCCAATTTCTACAAGTGTTCTGAACCTATCAAACCAAAGACCAAACTCAAAATCAAGACGGGTTTGGCGAAAGGAGGTGACATCACCATTAGAGGCAGCACCACAAGAATCCTCCTCTTCAGAGCAAACCGAGGTATTTGGTCAATAAACTTGACAAGGAGAAGTTCGGTTCGATGGACTTAAAACACCAAACCCTCACCGAAAGAGCTAGCTTGGGGGAGAAGCACTCCCATATATCTAGGTAAGTATGCTTTCCCTTTGTTCTAGTTTTAGTTTCTTTAAATAGTTAAGAAAATGGTGAATGAAAAACAAAATAAAAAGTTATCTTTATAATAAATATATATAGCTATAGTAATAATGTGTGATCTAGTAAAATTGAAATCAAAATAAAAAGGTGTGTTTAATTTGTTTTTGAGAGCTGAATGAAATAAAGAGGACTCAGAATAATCTCTTAAATGGAAATGATGAATAATTGCTCTGTTGTAATTCCTTTCAAGTACCTAGTTTTCAGCCTTGAATTCTCCCGAGTTTTGGATACGACTGATTTGATATAAAATTTACTCTGAACTTGAAATCCATGGCTAGCATATACTTGATCTAAGTCTAGGTAATTGACGGATATGATATGAGAAGGTCTGAGCTGCTATTTATCTTGTTCCAAGTGACACTAAAGTTTTGGAGATTTATCTTTTGAAAAACACAAAAATGTTGCATGATGAGTTCCTGTATGACAAAGCTTGAATTCTCACCAGAGCCATACATGTTATTTAGGCTAGAAAAACCTCCACATATATGTTGCTTGCTTTTGCATTGAATTTTGTCAAGCTTTGTTGACCCTTATGAGAGGTTTGTCATGCTCTTAAAATCAAGATCATGTACACACAACATACACATATACCTGCTGCTCCTACACTAGGGGTAGGCACAAAAACATGCTTTCCATTTAGATCCATCCAAAAATGTTTTACTTCTACACTAGAAGTGAACAAAAATATGCTTGATAGGTTTTCCATCCACACCAAATAAATGCTCCAAGTTCTTGTTACTATCTCTCAAAGTTTTGTTACAAAAAGAGACATGGGGCTATGCAAAAGTTATTCATAAAAAAGAAAGAAGAAAAAAAGTTGAGAAAAATGGACACAAAAGTGTCCGAGATATTTAAAACAATGGGTACTTAGATGCCCGCCTGAAAAAAAAGATGAATAAGATAGCCCCTCCTCTCTAGCAAATGTTTCCAAGTTTTAAAAGAGAGAAAAGTTTTCAAGGAGCAAAGTAGAATTAGGTTAGCCACCATATATCCATACATATGCACATCTTGATTTGATTGTATGACTCAACTCTCTATGGATCTGTTGTTTGACTTTACAATATATGCATTGCAGCTATGCTCTAGTTTTCTCCCTACCTATGAACTCCACATAAGCCTTAGTTGTAGGAAGAGAAAAAGGCATAACATCTTTATTGCCTTGGTGAGGATCCACAAATATCACATATATTGAGAGACTTGAGATTGTCATACAATGGAATCTCTGAGTTTTATTTTGAAGACTTATAAAAACTCTAGAACAATGGTGGAACAAAGAACTTAAGACATAGTGCTTGACTTGATCATTCTGTCTTTGAATTGCTCAAGACCCAAGTGAAGGTTAAGAAGCCCCATGGTTGAAGGTAATATGGGTAAGTTTGAAAGTCAGATAAGTTTATTCTAATTCGGAGGAGAATTTTTGATTGAACGCATGTGTACTTTTGAGACATGAAAACATTGTAGCAACTCTTGATCCATTGCTGAGTTTAGCTTTACTCAGGGACTGGCAAAGGTTAAGCTTGGCAGAACTTGTTGATGGTCACTAACATCAATTATAAACCATCAACATAACCTGTATTTATACTTAATTCCATCTTCAAACATAGGTATAGGGGTTTAAACTAATAAATTACACGAGTTTTGTTAAATCTATGTTTTTAGCAGGGTTTATCTAGAAAACCATCAAGAGGGACCTATTCGTCAAAGGAAATTATAGAATTCCACCGCGCAATCGACGTGGGAAGACTCTAGAACGCGAATCACCGAAGCGGAGCCCATGTCTATGACATGTGGGGCCAGCCAACCCCACCTAGAGGCCGCCGGACCTATAGGCCCCCCATGTCAGCTTCTTGTTGTTATGTCGGTTCTCCACCGCCTCCTAGGTTGCATCTATGCCGTCCTTTAAGTCGGTTTGATCCAAGGGCTCATGTTGGATGCTCTAGCCTATATATACTAGCCCCTACCACCCTCCCTGGAGCAATCCTAAAACCCTAATTCATATCCTCCTTGTCAGGATCAGAGCCAGCTATCAAGAGAAGATTAGTCCTCCATAGGATCTAGTCTTGTAAATAATAGTGAGATGGAGAGTGAGGGAAGAGTTTGAAGGAGATTCCGGCCTATCGGTGCCCTCTCTATGGCTTGTACCTTGGAGGATTCAAGTTCTATCTAAGCTTGCGTCTGAGATTTTTCTGGTAATCAACTTCTGATTCAAGTAAACATCTTATTTATATTGTTCTTCAGGTTCACGACTCTCTTTTGAGTGCTTTATTCTCTTCCTATGGGGAGTAGAGTATTAATCGTAAGTATAAGTGTGGTTCTTAGACTTAGGTTAATCGTGGATGAACCCTGCATTCTAGAAGGTGGTAGATCGCGTGAGTGACATAAGTTCTATATAGCCTGTACTATATAGCTTTGTTGATCCTTTGTAGTCCACATTCCGTCTATAGGCGCACGTGGGATGCGGTTGTGAAGGAAAGCATCCTCTGTTGGTGTCTTTCCCTAGTAATGTCCCCAGTTGAATAGTAGAAGACATAAGCTTACCCATGTCAGAACTAGAGAACTTTAGTTATCCCCACTATGCTCCTATTTATCCTAACCTTGTTGCTACCCTTAGTTAAGTTAGACCATAGTTAGTCTCACACGTTTCCCTATGGATACGATACTTGGAATACCTCCGGGTGAAAGCTACAGCGATATCCGTGTGCTTGTGGATTTATCTGTGTGCGTTAAATATACCAACAAGCTTTCTGGCGCCATTGCCGAAAAACGATTGCTGAATTAACTACAAGCATAGCTTAACCTTTTATCTTTTATTCTTTCTTTTACTTTTTCATTTAGCATGGATTCCACTCCTATCTATCAATATGCTAAACCCACGAGTATCCCTATGGATACGATACTTGTAATACCTCTAGTGAAAGCTACAGTGGTATCCGTGCACTTACAAATTTATCCGTGTGCGTTAAATATACCAACACTAACCTAATTCTACTATGCTCCTTGAAAACATCTCTCTTTTGAAATTTGTAAATATTTTTGCGAGAGAACAGGGGCTATCTTATTCATCTCTCTTTTTTCTTTTTAGGCGGTCATCTGAGTACCCTTTGTTTTCAACATCTCGGACAGTTGTCCATTTTTTCATCTCTTTTTTTTCTTTTTTTTATGAATAACTTTTGCATAACTCCATGTCTCTTTTATGCAACAAAACTTTTGAGAGATAGTAACAAGAACTTGGAGCATTTATTTGGTGGATAATCCTATCAAGCATGTTTTTGGTGTTTACTTCCAGTGTAGGAGTAAAACATTTTTAGGTGGATCTAGATGAAAAGAATGTCTTTGTGTCTACCCCTAGTGTAGGAAATGTGCATATGTGGGTGGTGTGTACGTGATCTTGATTTTAAGAGCTTGACAAACCTCTCATAAGGGTCAACAAAGATTGACTAAACTCAATGCAAAATAAGTAGCATATAAGTGGAAGTTTTCCTAGTCTAAATATTATGTTTAACTCTGGTAGGAATTCAAGCTTTATCATACAAGAGCTCATCATGTAATATTTTTATGTTTTTCAAAAGATAAATCTCTAAAACTTTAGTATCACTTGGAGCAAGATAAACAGCAGCTCAGGCCTTCTCATATCATATCCGTCGATTACCTAGACTTAGATCAAGCATATGCTACCCACGAGTTTCAAGTTCAGAGTAAATTCTTATATCAAAATAGTCTTATCCAAAACTCAGGAGAATTTAAGGCTAAAAACAAGGTACTTAAAAGGAATTACAATAGAGCAACTATTCATCATTTCATTATAAGAGATTACCTTCAGAGTCCTTTTATTTATTCAACTCTTAAAAATAGAAAAACTAAACACACACTTTTTATTTTTTTTTCATCTTTTTTAAGATCACACCTTAATAATATATATATAACTAGCTAAGGTAAATTTTTTATTTTGTTTTTGTTTGTTATGCATTTTTTTATTTTTTTATTATTTTTAGCAACTATATAGCAAAATTAAAAATAGCAAATGGAAAGAAATACTTAGCTAAATACATGGGGATGCTCTTCCCTCAAGCTGGATTGTTGCTGTAATTTTTCTTAGAGTATTTTTACCAATGGATGTCCTTCTCATCCAGGGATGGAGTAAGATGAAGACGACCGGGTGAACTTGCTAGTAATCATGTGTATCATCCTACAAAAATATCAACAAGAACACCAAAACTCATGGAACGGATTAGTATAAGGGATTAGCGGTCAGCCATCTGGAGATTAGTTGTTCTTGAGGGTTTAGAAATATTTTTGATTAGCTAAATTTTAACAGGATGTCTGTCTAGTATTTTTGTGGATTTTCTTATTTTGGTATGTAGAAAAGGAAGTATGTATGCATGGTATTTTTATCTATTTTTATGCCACCATGGTGAATGATCTTGCGGGTTTTTACACTCAAGGAATCATTCACATGGGGCTTAGGATTTTATGATGAAATAATACAATTTTTATTTTATTTTTCTATATGCTAAATTGATGCAGAAAAGTAAATATGCTAAAGTGAAAATAACTCATGCAATGCGGAAAAGTAAATATGGATAACTACCGATGTTACCTCCTGGCGAGGGTTCAGAATTTTAAGTCCTCCGGATAGGACTACCTCCAGTCTTGTTTATTTCTTAGGTGCATCTATCGGTCTCGGAAATGAAGACCTTGATGGTTGCACCTCTTGTGATGGTGACTCCGATGATGTCACTTTTTCCTTCCACACTTGCTTCGTCTATGGACTTGACTTTGGCGGAGTTGGTTCATCTTTCACGGGTTCTTCGTCTTCTTCCCCTTCATTCCTTGGGAGTGGATTTTTTTGGCGTCGGGATGATCGATGTCTCCTCCTGGAGCGGGTCTTCTTTGGCTATTCATAAGTGGTATAACTATTGAAATAGCAGCGTACCTTCTCTCTAGAGAATTGGAAGTGGACTTGACCAGATCCAACGTAGATGATCACGTTGGTGGTGTTGAGGAAAGGTCTTCCAAGGATGATAGGTGTGTCATCTTCTTCTTCACCCATGTCTAAAACCATGAATCGGTAGTGGCATAGTGATCATGTATTCTTACCATGACATCTTTCGCTATTCCTCTAGAAATCGGATTGATTGGTCCGCCATCTGCAATTGCATATATGTAGGGAACAAAGGTTCATCACCAAATAAATATTCATACGTTACCTTAGACATTATGTTAACACCCGACCCAATATCATAGAAGGTATTGTGGAAGATTCTTTGTCCAATGGTACACTCAGATCGTGGGTACACCTAGATCTTCCTTCTTGGTAAGGTATGGTGAAGCGAGGAGGTGGTCGTACTTTGATTGGATTGTGTTGATCATGTTGACTGATTCTTCTAGTGATTGCCTGGTTTTGTTCTTTCTTCTTCTTCTATTGTTTTTCTTCTTGCTCACTGTCATCTCTTCGGGTAGGTATGGCATCTGCAGATGTCCAGGAGATTGCAAGATATGATTCTTGAAAGAAAACTTCTCTTTTTATCCTTGATTGTGAAGCAGATCTTGGCACTATCCGCGTAGATGATGGCTTTTGTGGTTCTTAGAAAAGGTTGACCCAAGATAATGGGTGCCCTTACATCTCCACATGTTTCTAAAACCACAAAATCTATGGGAACATATGATTGTCCCACTCGAACAATGGCGTCTTTAAGAACTCCCTTGGGGTAGCAGAGTGACTAATATGCAAGCTGCAAACACATGTTTGTGTATAATAAAGTATCTCTATTAGTTTTATCATAGATTACCTTAGGCATAATGTTGACACTTGCTTCGAAGTCACAAATAGCTTCTTGAAAAATGTAAGGTCCAATGGCGATGGGAATGATAGGTCTTCCTGGATCGCTCTTCTTTTCAAGCAAGGCAGAATCTATCCACCTTCCCATCGATGGTTGTATACAGTAGTGTGCTGCATTGTGAATATCGACAAGATTTGTAGTTTCTAGATCTTTCGATTGCCCTAGAATCTTACCTTTATCGGTCGGAGGAACAGCAGCAATCAACTGAGCTATTTGTGATTCTATCATTTTATTAAAGCTATGCTGGTTCTTAATGGCAGAGGAGAGGTTATCCATTCTATTATTTATATTTTCTAAAACTCTATCATTGGAAGCTAGTTTTCTAGATAAGCCCTCCATTATTTTAGCTTGGCCAGAAATTAATTCTCTCAAGGGTGGTTGATTGAAATTATTGAAATTATTACCTTGAGGGTTACCTTAGTAATTACCTTAGTAGTTTGGCCTTTGTTGCTGATTCCATCCTTGATTCTATTGAGGACGAAAGTAGTTGTTGTTGACGAAGTTCACATTCTCATTAATTTCAGGGTAGTTGTTCCCTGAATGCCTAGTCTTTCCATTCTGTTCACATGTCATGCAAGAATCATGAATGTGCATGACTTCTTGCTTATCATTGGCTTGATCTTCGAGCTTCTTCATCAGCAGGTCCATCTTGGCAGATAGTGTGTCTATCTCCTTGAGTTGATGCATACCTCCACCTCTCTTGCGGGTCTGAAGACGTTCTTCATTCCAACCTTGGTCAGAGGCTATCTTCTCCATAAGAGCTGTTGCCGCTGGTATGGTGAGTGACAAGAATGCACCTCCAGCAGCATCATCCATAGTCGCACGGGTACTATTGGTCAACCCGTGGTAGAAAGTCTACATGAGTAGCCAATTCTCCATCCCATGATGAGGACATTCTGATATGTAGTCTTGAAAGCGTTCCCATGTCTCAGGGATAGATTCATCATGTTGCTATTGAAAGCTTGAAATTCTCCCACGCAGAGCATTGGTCTTGCCCGTGGAAAAGAATTTGGCTAGGAATGCAGTGGAGCAATTATCCCATGTAGTATTTCTATCTTTGTTGGCTTAGAACCATTGCTTCACCTTCCTCAAGAGAAAAAATGGGAAGAGGCGAAGTAGTATAGCATCTTTGGTTACTCCTTTAATGGTGAAAGTGCTATAGATCTCTAGGAAGTGTTGGAGATATGCACTTGCATCTTCATGTGCCTTCCCACAAAACTGGCTAGCTTGCATCATATTGATGAGAGCTAGTTTGAGCTAAAATCCATTGTCTCCAACATCAACTGTTGGTCCAATAAGGATGTTGGCTGTAGTTGGAGTAGAGAATTCATGGAGATTCCTGCTAGCCATAGCTTCAAATTTTGGTGTCAAGCTTCGCCTTATCTAGTAATCTTCCGACTCTGCTGAGACTTTCTTAAGTTTAGCTCTAGTTCTCCTGATTAATGCTTCTGGATCTTTAATGTAGTTTGTCGGAAGGTTAAAACCGGTCATACATTACCCTGCATAAGATACAAAAGTAGAAAAAATAAGGGTAATCCTGCTTGAGCAGGGGTAAATGGTTTTCTCGATCACACCAATAAGCATAAATTTATCAATACTTCTGTCAGGCCCCCTAATTCTGGGGTCCACCGTGCATATGTATCGGTCCCTGGATCAGTAGCTGATATGCAGAACTCAACAAGATTGATATAAAAAACCATACTTTTATTGCTATTGGGAAAACATGGTACACGGTTTGGGTTTACATAGCTTGGGCCATTGGCCTTATATCGTCTATTAGAGTTCTAAGACAGCAGTCCTATGTCCACGTGGCTCTATTCCTACAGGTAGCTTGGAGTGCTGATGTAACCCTAGACTTATTCCACTAGCATAATCCTATATCGCAACATCATAGTCCTAGTGTAGCTCTCTCGTATGGCTCTGTCTTTGAGTATACTCCGGGTATCCTACCCTTGCATAACTCCAGAAGTTCCATCCATGTATGTCCTTGTTGATGGTAGTTATCATCCATCATAAACCATCAACTTAGATTGAAAAAATGTATAAACATGATCACCAACACAGATTTAGGGGTTTAAACTGACAATTTCCATAAGTTTTGGTGAATTTGTGTTTTCAGTAGGGTTTATCCAGAAAACTATCAAGAGGGATCAAATCGTCAAATAAAAACATGCTTATCCGCAGCGAAAACTACCCCCGAAGGTTCTAGAAGACTCGGGAAGACACCACACCGAAGCTCTCTTCAATATTATGTTGCTATTTATTATGTTCCTAGTTTGCTCTAGTTATATGCTTGATATAGTAATGATTGATGAAGAATTTATGCATATGTTCGCAAAGCTCTTAGCTCAGTACTCAAGTGAGTTAAGTGGTCAACACTATGTAAGCATGGTGCTTAGATATTGTTTGCCTATGGATGCATTCTGCACTCTGGGTCATGTGGTAGATTACAGATGTGACACTCCCGTTGAGTCCTTTGTAGTCCACTCCCCGTTTGTAGAGCAAGTAGAACGCGGTTGCAAAGGGAGAAAAGCTCTCTTCTTGATCTTCCTTAGTAATGTTCCTTACGTATAGATTCAAAGTTAGTTATGCTATAGATGAGAGTGTATATACTTGGGTGTACAAGACTTAGTAAATGAGGAATGACTTAGGAATCTTTTGCTCTTAACGAATCTCCTGTTTAGTCGTATTACATTTTATGAGTCTCTATTCTATCTTTGGAATACCATTATTACATTACACTTATTATTCATTTATCATTTGACTTACCCCTGCCATAGCATGAGAGTGGTTTTATCATAAGTATATATATTTGTCAATATCTCTATGCCAGCACAACTCCATAGCTCCTCCCTATAGATAAAATATAAATAACAATACCTGGCATACTCCCAGGTAAAATGCTACAATGGTATATTATCTGTGCGCTTGTGGATACTTTAATATATATAATTTTCCTCTAAGTTTTCAAGTGTCATTTATAATTACCAACAATGCATTTCTGGCATCATGCTAGGGATGACAACTTAGTAAAGAGTGATGCTAAGAAATGTCAACAAGAATTTCTAGCGCCGTTGCCGAGGACGGGCACATGTCTAAGAGAATTGACCAAACAAATACTTATTGATAAAATCATAACACTTCTGCTTTAGCAGGCTTACCCTTGTTTGTCTTTGTTCATATCTTATACATGGTATTGCAGGATTGGTTGTGATTTACCAATAATTTCCATCAATCAGAATCAACTAAATCAAGAGGAAGCTCAACACCAGTTTCTGAAGCTATGGCTGACAAGACCCTGCGTGAGTTCCCTACTCCAAGCACCTAGAACATTCGTACTAGACCAACACTCAGAACTACCAACCTCGAGTTTGAGCTCAAGCCAAGCCTCATCAACATGGTGCAAGCTACCCCGTTCAGTGGAAAGGCACATGAAGATGTTAGTGCTCATCTTCAGAATTTTCTGTAGACAAGTAGCACAGTCGTCATCAAGGACGTTGCTCAAGACATCATACTACTTCGCTTGTTTCTATTCTCACTAGTGGGATAGGTGAAGTAGTGGTTCTACATCAACAAAGCTCACATCAACACATGGGCAAAGTGTTCAAAGGCCTTCCTAGAAAAGTTCTTCCCTATAGGCAAAACCAATGCCTTAAGAGGAAAGATTTCCAATTTCCAACAGCAGAAGGGAGAAACCATTCCAGAAGCATGGGAACATTTCCAAGAATACATTTCAGATTGTCCTCACCATGGAATGGAAGATTGGTTGCCCATGCAAAACTTTTACCATAGATTAACTTAGAAAGCTCATGAACAACTGGATGCTACTGCTGGAGGATCATTTATGTCACTGACCCTTAGAAAAGCTAAAACTCTCATGGAGAAGATAGCCTCTAATCAAGGTTGGTCTCAATGCAATATTCAAGCATGCAATAAGAGCGAAGAAATAATAGAAGAGGCGTGTGCACTGTCAACTAAGATGGATGTCTTGTTGAATTGGCTTGAACAATGAGCCAATTACAAGAGAGATCGTCAGGCCATTCAAGATACATTCAATGCTCAAAACACCTGTGGAGAATATTTGGGGTTTGAATTCCCTGAATATCAGGAGAATGCAAATATCATCATCAACAATTCTGCTCCACAACAATAGAGACAAGGATGGAATCAACAACAATGATTAAATTACCAAGGTAAGTACCCAGGTAATTACTATAATTCTTCTAATTCTAAAGCAACCATCCTTGAGAGACTTGATCTTAGAACAAGCTAGGATTAATAAGAATATTTCTAAGAAGCTTGCTTTTAATGATAAGGTCCTAGAAAACATAAATACTAAAATGGATAGTTTTTCTTCCGCCATAAAAGACCAATTTAGCTATAATAAAAAGATAGAATCACAATTAGCCCAGTTGATTGCGGTTGTGCCTTTTGCCACTAACCTTGAGAAGGTAAACACCATTACCATAAGAGGTGGCAAGTCTACTCGTGATCTACCATATCCTACAAGAACAGGTAAGACACCAGTGGTAGTGCAGGAAAAGGATAAGAGAACCGATGAAGTTGAAGAAGTTGGGCCACAAGGGCAAGAGCTACAACAAGATTTTTATGACACGACCCTCCTACCATTTCCATGTAGAAATCGGAAAGCCAAAATGGATGAGCAGTTTGGTAAGTTTGTAGAGGTAATTCAAAAGTTATATATCAATATTCCGTTTCTAGATGCCATACAGGTACCTACCTACGCAAAGTATCTTAGAGACATCCTCAACAACAAAAGACCACTGCCTTCTACTGAGGTAATCATGTTAATGGAGGAGTGTAGTGCAGCTATCCTAAACACTTCACCTGTCAAGACGAAGGATCCAGGATATCTCACTATCAATTGTTCGATCATGAGCCAGAACTTTGAGAATGCGTTATGCAATCTTGGAGCAAGTGTCAGTGTCATGCCCAAAAAGGTCTTCGACAAGCTCGACTATTCAACACTCACACCAACATCGATGTGTTGCAACTGGCCGACCAATCGGTCCACTACCCTATAGGAATCACTGAGAATATTTCGGTAAAAATACAAAACTTCTTTGTTCCTGTGGATTTTGTAGTACTTGATATGCTGGAGGACATGAAGACACCCCTCGTACTTGGGAGATCCTTCCTGAGTACTACAAATGCTCACATTGATATCGGAGCCGGAGAAATTAAAATCCATATTAATGGAAAGGAAGAGCAGTTCGTTTTTTAAGACAAGACCGAAACAATGCTCCAATCTGGAGTGGCATGAGAAACGAGTATCAAGGTCTCTATCTCCGGGACTGAAGGATATACCTAAAGAATAAACCTGAACGGAGAAGTCCTGTCCGGTGGACTCAAAATTCTGAACTCTCGCCGGGAGGTAACTCGGTAGTTATCCATAATTACTTTTCAACATCTGCATTAGAAAAATGAAATAAAAATTCGTATCATGGCATCATAAAAATTCAAGCCCCATGAAAATAATTTTTATGGAGCATAAAAACTCGTAAAGAAATATTTACCGTGGAGGCGTAAAAATTAAAAATACCATCATTCATCTTCTTGGTAGAGGTAGCCAGAACCAAACTGTTTTTAGTCCACAGACTGGGGCAGGAGATGGGGTTTGGAACAAAAATAATAAAGCTAACTAGGGAACATCTTGTAAAGGCTATAGTGTGTAGAAGACATACTCGAGTATCCGGAAATGCTTCAAGCGTTGACAAAGTAACTTTCTCGGTAGGAAGCGGTATCTTACATTTGCATCGTCATTGTGATGAGGATAACGACCAAGGTTCATCCCATGAAGTCTCGTACCATTTCCATTAGCTGGATTTTCCATTTCCACAAGTGGCCCTCCAAGTATGGCCTAGGACTATGGATGAAAACGGATCGGATACGAACGGATATCACTGATATTATATTTGTTTTCATATTTCTGTCCGGATTCGGATTCGAATACGGATATTGTCAACCATGATGGATAAGATACAATTGGATATCGACATCATAAATATGCGATTTGATTATTCGGATACAGATACGGTATCGGATGTTGAATATCCGGACTCGGATACGGACAGATTTGAACTCCTCTAAACGGATTCGGTCTCGAATACGCGGAAAATATCCGTACCGTTTTCACCCCTACGGACAAATGCAAATGGTGGCATTTATAAAGGAAAAAGGAAAGTTGCATTTTCACTTTGGTCCACAGATATAAATTAAACAATGGATATTACAATGCCAAATTTTCAAGATTTTCATTGTGCCATAACGCAAAGAACAAATCGACAGCATACCTCTGAGAAATTTGGACTATCAGAAATCCAGGTGTAGTTCGATCCTGTTGCAGACGCATTCATGGTCATCAAAGTGCCTGACTTGAAGGCACGCCCTGCAGCTATTGTAGAACCCCCAGGAGCGTTAGCAGGTGCATCAAGATCCAGACCTACAGGATGGACACCTAGGAAATCCAAGGATGTGACAATAGCAATATCGTCATCATAGAGTCCCAAAAATCCATCGGTAGTTGTTCCACTAGGAAGGCGCACTTCAACCTGTTCTGCTAAAAAGCAATACATCAGCACAGAAAATGGCCATAATTAGCTTGAATAAACAACGCAAAATAAAGGAAACAGTGACTGGTCGAACGAACCCTTAATTTATCATCTCTATATCTATTGCGGTTGAATTCTTGAACCAAATGTGCTGAAGTGACAAATCTTGATAGACGAAGCTTAGATTCCCCACCTGGTATTGGTATGCCCGAGCATGCAAATAACATCTTATCTCCTGCACAAGATCATGATCCAAACCATTTAAAGTGACAACTAAATACAAATTAGGAAAATGCATATGCATAAAGTAGCACAATCACCATCAACCAAGGCAAGTGAGATGACAATGGAAGACAAATCTCGAGCATCATTAGCACCTGGATAATTTTTTTGACCAGATGGGTCTGAATAGCCAAATGATTTCTCTTCAAAATTAGTGCTCGAACCAACTCGATCAGGAAGTTTGATAAATAGCTCCTCCTCATCAGCACGTCGTTTCCACTCAGCATCATGCAATGCTGCCTCAGCCGCTCTAACTAATAAACAAACAGGATACACATCTGTGAGTATTCTAGAGCTGTATGTGCAACAAAAGGAAGAGCCTGCAAATTAAAAGTCAATGACTCACGTTTGAAGAATCGTTTTATGTTCATATTATAGCCTTTTGTGTGACCACTCCCATTTGAAATCAATGATGACTCAATTTTGTTCCTTCTAATAATGGCTCTCTGCTCCCTACTCACACCTCTTGTGCAATCAATCCTCCCCTTGTCTCTCCGAGTCTTTGCAGTCCTGAAGCAGAAGGTTAATGCAAATGCTGAGTAGAGCAATGAAGGCCCCTACTTGCTGTAAAGTTTGATTTTAAAACCTAAAAAGTGAAGTATCTAGGTACCATATATTTTCTCTCAGGTCAGTGATAGTAGAATCAACTGTAATACTATGAAACAATACACACACATATGAGGTTCTCAAGTTCAGTACAAAACTGAAATGATTTTTAGAATATAAATGTAAAGGCTCCAATTGTGGTATGACACATGGGGAAGTGGTAGAAACACCCGCTAGTACAGTTATCATTTATCAATGCCACAGAAAGCACAACACAGAAGATTCAGGCAGGGGAAAAAACACCAATCAAACCAATATGAAGTAAAAGATGGATCATATATATGAGGAGGGATAAACTAAATTATTTAACTAGACACATACAAACTCTGTTACCCAACGAAACAGAAAAAAAATCACCAGTCCAAAAGGTTATTTACATATACTAATAGAGACCCTTCCTAAGTCGTTTAAGTAACTAGTTGCTGTGATTAGAGAGGGGTTATGATGGATAATCAGTAATTAATTAACGCACCAATAGCTCAAAGCAACACTACAAAGAAATACTTTGTTTGGAGCCATAACTCCGTCAGCATGTGCAAGTGCAACTTGTAGAACATAAACAAATGAGAAAATTACATCGCACTATGTAAAAAAGGGTCATATCAACCAGCGATTCTATAGACGGCGACCGAAAGCGCGTATGTGATAAACATCTACAGACGCGCGTTACCAAACAAGTCTGTAGTAACTCCTAGACCAAGGTGACTGGTCCGGCGGGGTCAACACGCGTATGTAATAGCGGAATACTACCGACTCGTGTTATACAAACGCGTCTAAAATAATTTCACAGACGCGTATTACATGAATGCGTCTGTAGTTATTGACTTATTACAGACGCGTGTTTATTTTCAGACGCATGGTTCGAAGACGCGTATGTAGTAATTTTATTTGGTCAGACGCTTGTTGTGAAGGTGCGTCTGTACAACATTTTGGCGCGTGCTAGGTAGTTGGCTGGTACAACATTCAATTCAATTCATTAACTGCGCCACTACTCTGCTCATCGCGCGCCACGGCAAAGCCTCAGCTCTAGGTCTAGATGGTGCGACGCTAGCTCCCTGGTCGGCGGCGAGAGAGGCTCAGAGAGCTCAACTCATCAGTTCAAGGCGGTGGAAGGCCGTGGTGCTCGCAGCGGGCGTGCGTGCGGTCCTCTGAGGCGAGTGGCGGGCGGCGGCTGGGGGCGCGCGCAGCGAGGCGGGACAGCAGAGACCGGGGGCGCGGGACATCACGGGCGGCACCTACAGATGCGACGCGCACGCACATGCGGCCATGGCAGGTGTGACACAGTGCGACACCGGCTGGCGCGACGCATGCGGCGGCGCCAGCGCCGGCAGCTGCGGGTAGCCAAGGGCATGCCTAGGCGTGCTAAAGCCACCGACCGCCATTCCCTTCACCTTTGCTCTCGATCCATATCCATCCTTCTGGCGGCCACATACCGTCCGTCTGCCAACATCCTCTCAAGGTTGATTGGTCCCGGTGTGTGTGCTCAGCTCAGCTCAGGTAGTGACCAAATTTATTCCTAATAATAGAATCATAATTTTTGTGTGAGCATGATCAACTCAACTGCCAGATGGAATCTGTGTGCTTAATTATATCTCGATCTCAGCAGGGTGCGCTCATGCTTACTCTTCTCGATCTCTGCTGTGCCTCACCATCGCCATAGCAGTGCTTCGCCGCCCAACAGTGGCCAGAGGTGAGCTCTGCAACTACTTGTGCAACAAATTAACTTGCATTCTAAACTTTGATGAGCTTGTGTCAAACTATGATGATGCAACATGCTGCTGAATTGTGACAAAATTGTTGTGTTGTGACAATTTCTTAATATGATTGACTTATTATTCTTCTATTTTCAATTTTATTTTGTAGACTACGGATCGAAGCCTCTAGATGTATCTTCGGAACCGTACTTGTGATGACTATTTAGATGGTCTTAAATCTTTCCTAACTGCCGCACAGACAGATATGTTGAATGGACAGAAGTCATCTATGTGGTGTCCATGCATTGACTGTAAGAATGAAAAGCAATACTCGAATTCGTTGACAGTCCATGCCCATCTAATAATGCGAGGATTCATGGATGACTACAGATGTTGGAACAAACATGGAGAAGAAGGTGTCAATGCCCGAGACTAGGCGTAGGCTGCTGGTCAGCAGGGTAGTGAGGAAGGCCTCCATGAAACTGATGCTGGTGGCGAGGAAGCACCCTTTGGCAATGAGAAACTATGTGATGATGATGTAACAGATATTGCTGCCAGCTACGATGTAGTCCATATTGCTAAAAATCTGGAGGAGATGGTGCGTGATGCCTTCGGCTTTGAGGAGTACATTGGTTCGGAGTTCAAGAAGATGGAACAACTGTTGAAAGATATGAAAACGCCACTCTATCCGGGTAGCAATGAGAGGTATACAAAGTTGTCCGCTTAGCTAAAGCTTCTCCAATTGAAGGCAAAAAATCATTGGACTGACAAGGGCTTCATAGAATTGCTAGAAGTGCTTATGGATATGCTTCCCGAGGGGAATGAGATACCTAGGACTACATACAAGGCCAAGAAGATTGTTTGTCCAATGGGATTGAAGTTTGAGAAAATTCGTGCTTGCAAGAATGACTGCATCCTGTTCAGTGGTGACTATGAAGCTAATACAGAATGCCCCAAGTGTGGAACCTCTCGTCACAAATGAAGAACTGATGAGGGTGATGGCGACAAGGAGATGTGCCATAGAGTTCTTAGGAAGGTTGCATGGTACTTCCCTATAATTCCTTGCCTAAAATGGTTGTTTGCAACCTCTAGGGATGCACGACTGTTGACCTAGCACTAGGATGGGTGGACGATTGATGATTATATACGCCAACCAGTAGATGGTATTTAGTGGTGGGTCATTGATTTTGAGCATAAATTGTTTTCTAATGAGCCAAGGAATCTTTGGTTTGCACTGAGCATAGATGGCATGAACCCATTTGGTAACATGAGTAGCTCACATAGTATTTGGCCTATGCTATTAACTATTTACAACCTTCCACCCTGGTTGTGTAACAAGCGGAGGTACATGATGATGCTAGTTTTGATCTCTGTTTCGTATCAACTAGGTGTTAACATTGACATGTTTCTAAGGCCGCTTATTGATGATTTCCAAAAGCTTTGGAAAGATGAGGGAATTAGAGTGTATGATGGTTTTAGGAAAGAGTGTTTCAACTTATGTGCCATGCTGTTCACCACCATCACAGATATTCCAGGACATCCTAGCGTGTCTGGGTAGAGCAAAGGAGAAAAAGGCTGCTTTCAGTGCTTAGATGACACTGAGACCGTTTGGCTGAATAACTCAAAGAAGAGGGTTTATGTAAGGCACCAACATTTCCTTCCTTTGCCTCATCCATACCAGGAAATGAAACATCAGTTTGATGGGACGAGGGAGATAGGATCTGCCCCAAGGAATTTCAGCGGGAAATAGGTCTATGACCAGGTCCTAAAGGATACCACGCCTATAGATGAACCGGAGAGCACTGTCCTTGGAAAGCAAAAGCGCAATACAAAAGCAAATAGTGCTGATAAGAAGAGGTGGAAGAAAATGTCAATCCTATGGGAGCTACCTTACTGGAAACACCTAGCGGTCTGCCACAGCATCGATCTCATGCACATGAAAAAGAATGTCTGTGGGTGTTTGCTTGGGACACTCATGAATGACAAGTGGAAAACCAAGGACCATGCTAAAGGAAGATCTAACCTAGAGGAACTAGACATAAGGCTCGAGCTCTGTCCTAACAGTACCAGTGCCTAGCCACCTATATCTGTCATAAACCTAACCCGATAAGAGAAGCAGGAATTGTGCGACTTCTTTCATAGTGTCAAAGTTTCCTATGGATACACAACCAACATCCAAAAGCTTGTGCCTGCAAGAGAAAACAAAATGCTTCCCATGAAGGCTCATGATTGCGATGTCATGCTCACAACAATGCTTGCGGTTGGTATTCGGAACATATTGCCAGAAAAACCTCGAATGGCAATCATGAGCCTATGCTTCTTCTTTAATGAAATCTCTCAGAAGGTCATTGATGAACGAACACTAGAAGATCTTGAAAAGAACATGTGTGAGATGATGTGTGTCCTTGAGGCTTACTTCCCGCCGACTTTCTTTGACATATCCGTCCATCTCATTGTACATTTGGTAAGGAGATCAGGTATCTTGGACCGATGTTCCTCCACCACATGTATCTGCATGAGAGATTTATGAGTACTCTGAATAGGTATGCTAAGAGCTAGATTCATCCTGAGGGAAGCATGGCGCAGTGTTATTCTACTAAGGAGGTGGTCGACTGGTGCCTCAGTTACATTGACCCCACTAATCCAATCGGCATCTCCAACTCGCGCCATGAGGGAAGACTAGTGGGGAGAGGGTGTCTTAGGGAGAAGAAAATTACTCTAGATGCAGATGCCTTCGAACAAGCCCACTTTCTAGTGTTACAACACATAGTAGAGGTGGAACCTTACATCGAAGAGCATATGGAGATGTTGAGGCAACAAAATTTAGATCGGGGCGAAGCTTGGTTAGCAAGGGCACATATGAGTGGGTTCAACATTTGGTTTAGAGATCGACTTCATAGTTCGAGCTCTTGCACAGACCAAAGGCTTTGATGGCTAGCAATGGGCCCTTTCTTCATAGTCATAACTTATCAAGGCTATGACATAAATGGCTACATCTTTTACACCATTGACCAAGACAAGAAAAGCATGTACCAGAACTCTACTATTCATGTAGATGCATTTGACAGCAATATGCAGAAGACAGCGTACTACGGTCAGATTGAAGAGATATGGGAACTCTCATATCCAGGCTTCAAGGTGCCTATTTTTTGGTGTAGATGGCTTCAGGGAAGACAGGGTGCCATGAAAGACAAGTATGGCTTCACTACCATTGACCTTGAACAAGTTGGGTATAGGGAAGAGCCGTTTGTAGTCGCAATTCGGGTTTCCCAAGTCTTCTATGTGCGCGACACTAGAAACAAGAAATGGCAAGTGGTTCTCCCTAGGAAAAAGCGGGTTGTTAGAGTTGAAAATCCAGTGGAAGAGTCCAAGTACAATCAATCCAATGAAGTCCCTATTTTGATACTTTCATCCTCCCTGTGATTTTGGCGAGCGAGCTAACTCCATACCTAAGAGATGGTCGTAAAGAGGATGTCCCCGTGACGAAAAGACGCCAAAAAAATGAGTGCCCAAAAATCGATGATCATGTGAGTGATTTCAAGAGACTTCATTGATCTAGTATGAGAACTCATTAGTATTCAATAGCATGCTGGTACCTATAGTTTTGCATAGCAAGTTGCTGAACTTATCTTTTATGCAGGATCAGAGCTGGAGGTCAGAGAGATAGGAGACAGCTCTAAAATGTCAGTTCTAAGAGATAGGAGCTTTCTGGTGTAAAATTTGAAAACTTATTTTACTTATAACGTTATGCCCACAGCCCTTGTAATGTGTATGGTACCTTGTGGATGTATGCTAAATTTGCTACTTCATTTCCTTTTAGATGAAACAGGAGGGTCACCCACTGATTTTATTGATATTTTTAAAAAATAAAGTACAGCCTGGTACAAAAGAATCAAGATACAAAGAAGGAGATAAAGAAAATAAGTAAAATTACACAAATGCTTTTGCATAAACATAGCCAAGCTTTTTTTTATCTTCCTTTTCACACATTGAGGCTGATTTGTCCATTATAAAAAATGACATCATTTCTGGTCAGCCAGATGACCCAGTAGGCAGTGATAAATCTCACTAAAAATACAGCTCCCAAAAGCTTCTCTAGCTTCTATAACTATATCTAATGGCTACAAGTTTGGGTTCCAATTAATTGAGATCAAGTTCCAACAATTAAGTTTGACTGAAAGAACACTCAGCTTGTTTCTTCATGTCCGCTATGGCATAGAACACAGCTTATAATCATCAAGATGTATGTTCTTTCTTCTCAGTAGTTTCCTAGTGTTTAGTCTGTCCCTGAGCAGTAACCAAAAGAAAAATTTGTGTGTGCCCAAATTGCTGGAGGCTACCAAGTAAATAGAGGGAGCTTCAGTATGGCCAATGAGAATCTGATATGCCTTTTTGCTACTTAATTTCGATGATCTCAGCAGTAACTCCAATGATCATTTTGATTTTCATCATAGTTTGCTTCCAGTATTTGATCCTCAAGTTGAACTAGATGATCAGCTAGTTGTGACCAGTGGTAGACTAAATAATCTGCTGGTTTCTTGTTCAACATAGAATTGGAGTCTGCACTTTTGCTTCTTGGAGAGAGAGTACAGCTGTGGATATAGATCCTTGAAAGCTTGATTTTGGTTCTGACCAATCCATTTGTCTATCCAAAAGAGGGTGGTGTCACCTCTATTTGGGTTACAGGATGCTAGAGACTGAAAGTTACTAAACAAACTGATGACCTCTTGAAAATAGACATACATCTCTGCAAGGTTGGATCTCTAAAAATTTGATCATTTCTGACAGCCCAAATAGACCAGCACATTGTGACAATAATCTCCATGAAAAAGGGAAACTAAAGTTGGGCCCTAAGAATAATACGACCTAGACTAGCCTAGCAGTCAATGGAAAAGGGACAGGATAAAAACAAATGATATGTAATAATTGACAATCGACAAACCAGCAACAATAGATACGTAATAATAATATATACATGCATAACCAGCCATTAGTTGTCCATACATCACTGCAGATAGATGATACTAGTTGTCCACACAGTACACAGTACATATATAGCTAACATAAGGTGTCCATACATATATATCACCATACATAGTTAATAATAACATATATAAGTTCATCACACTGCCAAGGGTCATCACATTTTCAGTAGTTGTTAGCCATGATCACAGCTTGGGCTTCGGAGGCATGGCGTCCTTGAACTTCTTGAGGAGGTCCTCCACCTTCAGCAGGGGACCAAATGCGGCCATCGCCTCATCGTACTTGTCCTGCCTCTCAGCCAGCTTGTTAGCCACTTCTTTGATGTCATCAAGAGTCCAATGAATTGCATCTAGCTTTTGGAGGACGGGTTTAAGAACCATGTTCAGGGCCTCCTTCATGGTCCTTGCAGGGATCTCAAAAGATCGAGCCTACAATCAGCAGACATTTCATAATCAGCAGACAATTAGCAGTTGTGGGAATGGATAAATAAGATTGCCACAATGTACACATTTCTTTCGGCTGAAATTGACACTGTAGTAATCTAACAAGACACAGAACCACTATTTCTATCATTTTGTAAAATAACACTACAATTATTTCAGCATTTTGCATCCAGGTTGCATAGGTTCTAATCTACAACTTAATCTCAAGCATCATACACTCAAATAGCAGAGTATACATAGAACTAATTTCTAAGTTATACACAATTTTTGTAAAACCGAGCAAACCTGTACATTAATAAACCGCAGTGTTTGGATTAGAGGAGATTCATTTCAAATTTCAAAACTTTTGTCCTCCTATTTTGTCAAGGAAAAATTTTATGTTTAGTTCAGATTTGAATTAAAGGATCCTCAATAACACAAATCCCCCTATAGAAGCAGGGCCTTAACTAGTTCTATCACAGAACCAACATCAACTATGGCGACTCAAAGGTTAATGTAGTAGAGTTTCAGTCTAAAATTTCCTGATATGAATATCATTTGCAACATTTGGCAATAAGACACTAGTCACTTGCCAATAAGACACACAGATCCAGGCATAAAAGATTATTATAATTCTACAAACATGGGAAAAGAAACATTTCAACTTCGACAGAAATCATGACAAGTCAGGCAACAATTAACATTCATAGATAGCTAGCACACCTAAAGCCTAGCTTGCATCAATTTGTACGTAGTTTCAACTGAACCAAAATCATTAGAAGGGATACATAACCTAAAGCATTAGAAGGGATACTTGGCCATGGTTGGAGCCCCCGGCGGTGTCTTCGGCGTAGGGCACGGTTGTGTGGAGCCGACGGCAGGTCTTCATCGAGGAAGAAGGCTCCCTGGAGCCACCTTTGGCGCCACCGCCTTCTTTCTCCTTCCTCGCTACCTCCAGATTGATCCTCGCTTCCACAAGCTTCTTCGCCACGACCCTTGTCGGCGCCATCGAGGAAGAGGGCACCGCCGCCGAGGAAAAGTGTGTGGCCTTCTTCTTGAACCCTGCAATCGATGTCATCCCATACTTCTTCTTGAACCCCGACGGCGTAGAAAATGCCGGCGGGGCGGCCAGGACGGCCTCCTTCATCGCCGTTGCCGGCGTGGGCGAGCAGCAGGCCCTAGGGGAAAACTTCCCAGTGAGTGGGTCCCTCCCCTTCCACCGCTTCTCTAGCCTTGTCATCTTGGACGGCGGTGGTGGCTGCGAGGACGGCTGCAGGCGGCGAGGGAGGCAAGAGGAGTGGAGGCGGCTACGGCGGGGAAGGCGAGGAGAGGCCAAGTGAATGCGAGTGAGTTCCAATACTTGTAACTATGTGAATGTGAAGGGACGCACCCATTGGAAGCGGATGCACGCGCACGCCGGTCCCCCAATCTTTTCTTATCACATATGCATGTTAATAACACGGCGTCTGTAGTAAGACTCCGACAGCACGGCCCCACCGCCACCGAGTTTGAATTCAATTTAATAGCCACTGAACCTATTTTAAAAATTGAAACCACTTGTTCATCGAACTCACATACATAGAGCAATGGTAACACACTTATTTGGGGACCTAGAGGTCTTAGGTTAGATTCCCGTGGGGGACAAAATTTTTGACGGTTGCCTTTTTTTATTACTATAGACGCGTTATAATAACACGCGTCTGTAGCCAAAAATCCTTTGGAGGCCAATTTTTTGCCCTATTTTTTTTCTTTATATAGATGAATGCATACACAGCATTAGCAATTAACCACAAATCTATAGCCAATATAATGAGGGAAGAGAGGTTCTAGCTATTGACAAACCAACAACAATAGATATGTACGTGAGTCCAATTAATATGTTATCAGGCATTTCCAGCCAAAGTACATCATAGAGTCCAATTAATATGTTATCAGCATATGAATGTTCTTGAACCAATCCCTGTCGAAGACTACTTCATTTGATCTCTCATGACATGCATATCAGCACACATATGAGCAACACACATAGGCATCCATTCATATCATAGGAGAAGCATCCAGTTACACACACTTATGAGCAATTGACAAACATACATACACAGTTAACATCACATCAGCCATAGAGATTTATACCAACAATTGACAAACCAGCAAAAAATAGATATATATTAATATATAGATAGATAGGTAGATGTTCCCGCCATAAGTTGTCTATCACCACCAGGGTCTGACATAATATATATAGTTACTACATACATCACAGAAAAGAACAGAGTTTAGCAAAAGTCAACACGATAGCATGACAACATTAGTGGTTCACCGGCTGTGGATTCATGGCGCCCTGCTGAGCTTGCTATGGAGGTCATTCACATTCTTAACCACAGCCGACAGACGCCTACCAAAGTCATCCAGCTCCTTATCGAAACCCTCATTCCCATCCTTCTTCAGAAGTTCACCAAGAGTCTGCTGCATTTTATCCAGCCTTTGCACGATGGGTTTCACAGCCACTTGCAAGGCCTCCTCCATGGTAGATCGAGGGATGTCATAAGATCGAACCTACATATATGAACACAAACAGTTAGCAACATATATGATATATCACGACTTCATATAAGGTAGCAGAGCAAGCTTCACTAGAAACATTCACATTTTCACTTGGCTTAATAGCAAAAGGCAGCAATGATAATTTTCAGAAATAGCCATGACAGTTCAGGAAAATAGCCATGACAGTTCAGTCTTTAGAAATAAAACAACTATAACAGCAAGCTACAGGTAGCTAATTTAAAGTCATAAATTTTTCATTTTATAGAAAAGATGCATGCAGGAACAGAACAGATGCATTCATGCATACAGGAACAGAATAGAAGAAATTAATACCACTCTATGCCAACTCAAATTGATTATCTTAGGTATTTTCTACTCTAGTCTTCTTTTTCTTTTGATTTGGATTAGTTAGTGTAACATCCCGCCTCCTCGAGGCTAGGCCCGCTTACATCTGATAGCTTTCCTAGGACATAGACTGCCCTCACAGACCAACACCAGTCTTTTCTGCGCACTTTGTCCTCACTCATATGCCCCCGGGAAGAACTTTCCGGTCGGTCACCCATCGCTCTAGGCCAAGCACGCTTAACCTTGGAGTTCTTAAGAGATGGGCTTCCAGAAAAGAAGTTGCAACTTGTTGGTATGAGTATCCTATTAATCCTATTAAGCCCTAGGCCAGCTGTCACAGAACCGACCAATTTATAAGAGCACAAGTACAAAAACAATCACCAAAATGATCAAATTCTCACACTTGAGCCCATATAAACCTGGTAGTCAACTGAAACTACGAAGGATTTCAAACCAACTTGCATACAACCAAGATCACAGTAATTCAACATAACATCTCACATGTTACAACATTTCATAAACAGTTGCAGATAGATTACAACCCATCAGAGTCATTGTTATTACAAACCAAGTCTTGTAAAGTAGCGGAAGCAAATAGTTTAACTCACACACATGAGTTCAAATACCAGTACCAGTTTGCCGATCACATCCAACAAAAGCATTCAGATGAGATAACAAGAGATCATGCCCATGATCTAGTCTTCGTCACCCGCCGGGTGGAGACAATACTTACAGAAGCCCTGATATAGAAGGTCATCTGCAATAAGAGGGAATAAACCCTGAGTATGAGAATGTACTCAGCTAGACTTACCCGTCAGAAACCAAAATAAATGACACCAAGGAGTATGCAAGGCTTTATCAGTGGATCTTGCTGGACAACCTTTTTGCATAAAAGCTTGAGTAACCATTAGCATTATTCACCTATACTAGCAGTGACTTTTAGCCATTTCCTACCATCTATATTAGCACTTGTACTAATCAATCATTTGATTTAGTTGCAAACAATAATAACCATATCAGGTATTTCATGGCTCATCATTATCATCCTCCTCATAATCATCATCATTTAACCATATCTTTACATTTAGTGAATCTACGTTGCCACTGCTCAGTCAAGTTCTCACTATCCGGGAGAGATGGCGATTCGAATCGATTCCTATCCAGCTGGAGGGGTATTCCTAACACAAACCCAGGCATACCGCGCGAAGGCAGCCTTAGGTCACCTTTGGTACATCTCAGGAATCACGGCTCCGAGCAGCGCCGCACCCTCAGGGAGTCCACTTTGCCAGGTGGTCAATCTCACCTCGGACTTACGCCAATAGCTCCCCGCACATCCTTACTACCGCCAGGGTGTGCACTTTCACTTCTCGGTCTTCTGGCCTGAGTTGAGCTACTCGGCTTCGCGGTCGGAATGAGTTATCTGGCCAACTAAGTGATAGGCATGCGTTCAACATGACATGAGGACGTACAGCGAATCGGTCCTTAAATGACACAGACGGGGATAGATTCACACCCAAGACCTCCATGCCTTATTGCTGCACTATCGTCATCCCATCCGGTCTCTTTTCAATATTAACACATGGTTCTTTTTCATGATAGCAAATATAGCCAACCGTGACCAGAGCTCATCCTACATCTCGCAGGTGACAGGAAATCACCCGACTTCTACCGGTCTAAGCATAGCTAAGCATCATTCGATCCTACACTTAATTAGGATTCATAGGATTTTATCTGGACAAGGTAAGGATATAATGCAACAATTGGTTCCAACCAATTCCTATACTTAATGCATCATCAACAATAAAAGATACTCAAGATATTTGTAAAAACATGGGAGACTTAGAATGCTCCGGGGCTTGCCTTTCAGGAAAGAGGATGGGCGATGGTCAGGGCACTCGGGAAACTCCTCCTCGGCGGCTGCTTCGTCGATTGCCTGAACCTCGGGCTCCTCCTCCTGGCTCGCTCCCTCAAACTCCACAAGCGTCACTCCCTCCGGCACACCTATTGCATGTATGCGCAAGATAAATATCATGGATGCACACGAACGAAGTTAGAGATGCTCGGGGAATGCACATGCTTACTGCAGTCCGCATATTCTAACTTAATCTCTATTCAAATCACTTTAACTTACCAAGTTTATACAACCTAATGTACAATTGCTCATCTTCAGTTAAGGACCTAGCACCTGCACCTAAGCATGTTCTCAAGTTAGGCTAGCACCTAAACAATCAACAAGAACATTGCAACAAAGCATACACACCAACATTCGTATTTCAGCAAAACTGGGACTTTACAGTGGTACGGTAAACTGATCATAGCTGGAGATCTACAAATCGAAATGATAGGCAACAAGACAATTTGGAAAGCTTATGAAATTTCCTACGATTCATTTTCAAACCTCAAAGCATGATTCTAACCTTTACCAGGTCAAATTCTTTAATCAACAGAAATCTGTCTTCACAAAACAGAGAGCAAGCAAAACTGTGATCCAACATTAAATGACTGTAACTCCCAAACTACTAGGCCAAATGCCACCAAATTTTAACAGGAGCTAGATATATAAGTTATCTACAACTTTTGTATTCACTACTTGCCCAGAAAACCAAATTATCATGGTGAACTTTGCAAAGTTCCCAGAACTGTCTAGAAAGACATAATGCAAGAAAATAAATATTAACTTATGTGGCAAACATATAAATGGACAAAACCAACTTGACTACCTCATCACACATATCACAAGAACACCATAAAGTAAGGTGTTCATCACCAATTCATTTCTTTTAATACCTTTCTTAATTTAATTCATTATTTAAGAGGAATAATAAACCTATATCAAAACTGCACCATTAAATCTACAACAATTACAGTAGGTACTACATTCACCAAGTAGGCTACTATAAAAATTTCACATCATTTGAAGAAGTATAACAGCCTACACAAAAATGATAAGGCATAATAGCTTAAAATGACATAATTAGGAAACCTTAGTGAAAAGTGTCAAGCCACAGATTTCATATTTTTCCTAGCATCCTTAAGGTACTAAGATACTACCTACCAAGTTTCATGGCCATAGGATTCCTAGATAATTTACAAAAATTCACACAAGTATCCACCAATGATAAAAGGAAAATCTATAACTCAAAAACTACACATGCAATGACTCTCAAATTTTAACCAGAGCTTCTACTAAGCAATACTAGCTTACCCACAAAATTTCACAATTTTTGGATCACAAAAACTTAAGATATGATTTAAACAAGTTTGCATGCATTCAAAAACACTTTTCAAGTTCCTATTTAATTCATCCAAAATTTCTACATAATGTGCTCAAGACATATTTTTCTTAAATACTAGACCTCACTGTGAGTCTAACAAAATTTGAATCATATCATTTGGATCTACACATTTGGAGTTACAAAATTCACAAAACAGCATTCAAATCAGCAATTTTGAACTAGACCTATGAACAATAGTCACTGACGCGTGGGACCCGGGCGTCAGCCGGACCCACTGGTCAGCGACAGCGAAGCAGGGGAGGCACACGCGATGGCGCGGCAGCGGTGGAGCTCGCCGACGGCGACTCATCCGGCGAAACCATGGCTACCAGCCTGTTCCCCAAAGTCTCCCGCGTCGATTGACCCCCTAAGCCTAGACCCTAGCGGCCCCTAAGCACACCGGCCATGGCGCACGGTGGCTCAGCCATGGCGCACGGCAGTGCGCGGCCACGTTCCGGCATGTCTGGACCGGCGTGGTCAGTAGCGTCTTCACAGGAGCAACTACATAAGATGGAGAAGACGAGACGAAGGCTAGGAATGGAGGAGCGGTGCGGTGGTGCGCTGGCCACGGTGAGCGCCAACTCCGGCGAAGCTTAGCCATGGCGGGCGGTGGTGGAAACGGCCGGAGGCCCTCACCTAAGGACGATTGGCTCAGCTAGAAGGTGGGGAAGGTCGAGAAGAACACGGCGGAGCTATAGTGAAGGCATAGTGCGTGTTTTTGCAGCGGTGAGCAAGCTCTACGACGGCGCAGTTGGATTGGCAATGGCGGAGCAGCTGAGCTTGCTTGCGGCGCGGTGGAAGGCGACTGGAATGGAGAAATTGAAGTGGCGAATGCGTCAGGCAGGCGCGCGGGGGTGTTCACATCGTGGCCGGCCGTGCCAGGACGCCCGCGGCGCGTGGCAGCGTGGTCAGCCGGCCGGCGATGGGTGGCGCCACGCGGCGTTCATTTTCTGAAACGGACATCACTGTAGCTTGTCTGAAATGCTGATTCAGTGCTCCATCACCCGACTGACAGGCGATGTTTGACAGGGATTAGCTCCTAAACTATGTTGTATTAGTGGAAGAAATGAACATGAAACTTGTAGAGTTAAGATAGGTCTACAACTTTGCTTTAGAAATCAACAGCCAGTTCTCCATGGATCAAGAGTTGTATCAAGCCAAAGTTGGCTCAATCAAACTGAAATGGCATTTAGGACTTAGAAATATTTTCAAGTGTTGAATTAGCTTTCACTTCTGACTTGTGGGTCCTTTTTGAACATGTTGTGCACATTTTCATGACTTGGCTTCTAAACAAAGTTTGTTCCTTATAAAATTTGCTACAACTTTGCTTTAGGTTGCTCAGACATGCAAATATCCTAAGCTACACTTTTTAAATAGTCAAACAAAAGGGTTTAGGGGTCAAAACAAGTCAAACTACTATTTGAAATCACAATTAGGCAACATGGTCAACATGAACAATGTTCCAAATGACATTGTAAGTGTCACTAAGTTGTTTAAGAGAATTATTAGCCACACCACACATTGGTCACACAAGAATCAAGCATTGCATGTACTAAAACAATGAAAAACACATGAAATGTTACATCTGTTTCATAGTCATGTTTCACATGTTTCATGATCTTGTTGCATAGTATGAACTAACCATATTTCACTAAAGTGAGTTACACATGTTGCACTTGAGTGTTGCACACTATTCATTTCATAAAACAAACACACATGGAATATAAACATATGTTGTAATGTTTCAAAACCATGTTTCATACAATCTAAGCTCATGAATGGATGAATGATGCTCATGTTTATGAAATGCAAGTGCAAATGTGGAAGCCAAACACCTGGGGCGTTACAGCTAGTGATTTTGGTGCATTATGACATCCTATCGTTGTCACTTCAAATGACGCAATAATATAATGATCCATTTAACTTTTATGCAGTATCAATGGTTTACAATTTCTAAATAAATTAATCTAGTAGTTGTAGAGCACGCATTGTTCCGCACCTCCTTTCCATAGAGATTCATGAAAAAGTAGATGTTATATGGAAATACCAACATATTATTACTTAAATGAAAGCAAAACTAATTTGCAAATACCTCAATTTTTATTAGCACCAATTTTAATCCTTATGAGTTATGACATTCATGTTATTTTCTTATGTTTAATTGTTAGAAGTATCTAACACATTTAAAGCATGTCTGTAGCATTCCTAGTTCAAGGGATAGTACATAGCAGTTCTATAGTCCAAATAATTTCATCACGGTTGATTACTACAAGGTACTAAGCATATCAAAGTCAATCTTTTCACAAGATGAATGCATTGTTCTTGTGGTGCATTGTTCTTTTCACAAGGTGATATATTAAACATAGCACTAAAGATTTGGATTTTGTAAGCAAATGAATTCAGGGAAAATGAGTGTGCCCTAACTGTTCCTAACAAAGAAAAATGAAACCCTAATGTGCATTACTAGCTAGCCCAGGATGGGGCTTTCATCGTCTGCGCAATTCACACCATCCCAGATAAACTGGCAGCAAGACTTGTCTCCTACCTCGTAGTGGCTGCACTTGTCCACCACTGCTGGCGCCGCCGGCTTCTCCTTCCTCGCCACCGCTAGCTTCTTCGCCGCCGCCGAGGAAGGCCCCACCGCCGAGGAAGAGCATGTGGCCTTCTTCTTCAACGGCGAGGATGAGGCAGGCACGGCCTTCTTCCTAGATGTCTTCTTGTTGAACCTTGGTGAGGGGCTGGGGCATCCTCCTCCTCCTTCACCACCACTAACAAGGACGCGGCCAGCGAGGAGGACCTAGGGGTGTACCCCCTAGTGCTTGGGTCCCTCTAGCGCTTCTCTGTCCTCGTCATCTCAACGGCGCGTGGTTGCGGGGACGGTTATGGCGGTGGGGGCAACAAGAGGAGTGGATGAGCTGGCAGTTCCAATTCCAATATATTCCTTTGGATGCGGATGTGGTTCCCCAATTTTTAATGTATTCAAATACTTTTAAAAAGATTAAAACCGCTCCCTATTTGAAATCACGAACGTAACGGAATGGTAACTTAGGAACTTGTTGAGGAGGAGGTCTTAGGGTCGATCCCTAGTGTGGGATATATTTTTGTCCCTTTTTTCCATAGCACAAACTAGTCTACCACTAGTAAATGGTCATAAAAATATTATGGGGCACTTCGATCGAACTCAGAAGTGTAGCGCAAGGGTAAGACACTTAGTTTGTGGACCTGGAGGCCTAAGGTTCAATCCCCAGGGGGGACAAATAGTTAGTTTTTTTCCTTATTACAGACGCGTCTTTTACTCACCGCCCTGTATTTTACTACTATGCTTCCATAGTCTTATCTGTCCACTACCGCCGCTTCTAGTCTTATCTACTCATCGCTTGTACGTGAGCTCACTCTCGCCTGGCTGCAGAACCAGCCACCACACGGATCCAGTCACCACCTGACACCGCCAACGCCGGATCCAGTCGCCACCCAACGCCGCAGAAGCCAGATCCACCCCACCCGATGCCAGCTCCGGTTGTGTAAGGTTCGTTACGTACCCAAAAATAGTTATCTCTAGTTAATAACTTTTTTTTGACAGAAGCCAAAGAAAATAGTGTACTCTAGGGGGGATTTTGATATCCCAGATAGTAGAAACAAAAACAGGTTTTATTCCTAAAAAATTGACCACTTTATATAAAGATTGAACAGAGTATTCATGAGTTTGTTGGCCCCATTTAGGGAATTTTAGAAAGGACAGCAAATAGACTGGGATACTAGGCGGTATAGATGTGGTGGTAGCTATAGTGTCAAATTTGAAGAATCAGTGGGAATGTTCATTTGAGAAAGGAATAGTCTTTGTATGAGAAAGGAATAGTCTTTATTCGACCCTCTGTGTAAGTTGTACAATCAAACAAAACTACAAGTTTCAACTTTGAGCTACGAAAAGCTAGCAAACCAAGTTTTTTTTAATCACAAAGGACAAATCAATATGACAAAAGCTAAGCACGGAGTCTCTTTTGTAAACAATGCTTTACTGAATCACACCTCATCCTACCTGCGTTGTTCTCTCCAGCTGTGAGTTTCGTCTGGTGCTAGCAACTCAAGGTTGTCCACCCTAGCACCTAATTCATTCACAACATCCTGCACTCCACGGTATCCACCTCAACCTTAGGACTACAGCCTGCATGCAAAACAAGACAAGCGCATAATCAAGGCAAGTATACATTTGTTGACATGCCACCACTCTATCGTGTTATGTGCTGTTGTCATAAGTATGTAATATAAGTACTGGAAACATACTAGAAATTGTATATGTTTGAACAGATGGAAGGAAAGCGTGCAAATTGGGACAATGAAACATTACCGCAAACTAGTTGTCAAGCTCTTTAGTGTAGCTAGTTGTGAGAGCTTGTTAGTTTGGTTAGTGTGGCTCTTTAGTTAGCATTTGAGAGCGCACTAACTTAGTGTAGTGACATAGCTATTTTGTGGATAGAAACCATACGAACTAGAATTGTGGTAGGTGACTTGCAATTTTAGTAGGCTAGCGCAACACTTGCTTCGCCTTATAATTATCTAACCGGTTTGCTAAGTGTTGTTGTAGAAATTTTTAACAGGCTATTCACCCCCCCTCTAGCCATTAGGACCTTTTAGAGGGGACGGCATGTTAGAGGCGGATGCGGCCTGCCGCTGCGTGGTGGGCCATTTACTTTCTAGCATTGCATAAATTATTTTTCACTTTATCATATTTACTTCTCTGCATTTACATTGTGTTAATAAAAGAAAGATAAAAAGTTTCATGACTACATTCCATCATTGCATCATAAAGCCCCAGGTGAATAAATCTACGGTGTATAAAAACCCATGGGAATATTCACTGTGGTAGAATAAAAATTAAAAATACTATGCATACATGTTTTTTTCTACATATCATAAAATAGAAAATCTAAAAATACTAAATGGACATCATGCTGAAATTCTACCAAAAGAAAATCTATCTAAACCCACAAGGACAACAAATCTTTGAATGGCTGACATCTAACCCCTTATCCTAATCTGTGCCATGAGTTTTGGTGTTCTTGTTGGAGTATTTTGCAAGATGAAACAGAAGATCAAGAGCAAGTTTGCCCGGCTATTTTCATCCAGCCAAAGTACCGTGGATGGCGCAGTGATTGCACATCCGTCACTGTAGAGGACGTGAGTCTCCTCTTGGACTATAGTGGTTGTCGTGTTGTTCCGTTAGGATCCGCACCCGAGGGCCAACAGCGGCGCCCACAACACTATAAAACAAATGCTGGCGTCCACAACACTGTTCGGGCTCTGACATGGCCAGGAGGGCCTTAAAGCGCCCTATCTTGTCATATCCTATCAGTACTTTCCTACAAGCATGCAGGGCATGGTGTAGGGTATGGTCTCGGTATTGCGGTTAACTTGAGTGTCCTGCCTTATCTGCATGCGTAGTTATGAAGGAGCATCGAGCAGACGTCGGGCGAGGCGGAGCTAGCCCCCGGACGTCGAGCGAGGTGGAGTCTGCCCCCAGACGTCGGGCGAGGCAGAGCCTGTCCCCGAACGTCGGGCGAGGCAGAGCCTGCTCCCAGACGTCGGGCGAGGCGGAGTCTGCTCCCAAGGGTTGGGCGAGGCTGAGCCCATGGTCTCCGTGGACGGACAAGGTGTAGTCGCATTCTTGCCTGTTCAGAAGCATCAACGTTTAATGGTTATTAGCTCCTCCTCTTTGGGTTCCCTAGTATTCGGTCCCCGATAGGTAGCTTGATCTTGAACAAATTAAACACAGGCTCCTTGTAAATTATTATTCAACCACTCCTTTGCTCTGCCTAGTTCTTCACCACCTTCTCCTCCTCATCGTCTGTGACCTCCTTTTTGTCATAAGCAAAGCCAAAAAGCATGGTACTGAGCGATGAGGGCTTGCTGATATGTGTGGTTCTTAGTATTGATGACCTTGGTAGTCGCATAACTTTGGCAGTATTCCTGAAGATACTCGGCCATCTCCTCATTAGAGAGTTCTCTCATCATATCAGGATTTTCGATAATGTCATCGATGTAAGCATTGGGCATAATTATCCTGACCACCTTCTTCTTGTGCTGTCGACCGTGGGCACTTGCGTGATCTTTCTGTCCAACCAGCGATCCCACGCCTGGACAAGCTTCTCCTACCATAGAAGCGCCGCCTCCCAGTACTCCTCCCTCAGCTTCAGCATCTCACCCTCCTTGAATAAGCTACCACCCTCCTTCTCGAGGGCACCGTCGCTCGAGTCTGACGTGATGGCCTCCTTCCTCTTCTCTGTCATGGCCTTCTTCCTCTTCTTCCTAGCCCCGGCTGGCCAGGCCATCGATGCGGCCTCCTCCTCCTTCCTCTTGAGATGTCGATCGCAATCCTCAGTAAACACGGTCATCGTGCCCTAACCTGTCTGCTCCCTCTTGAAACAAACGGGGTTGATTCTAGCTCTAGATTGCGAGGAAGCGACGGCTGTCGGCTTGGAGCCTTGGACACGGAAGGGGGTCGAGAGATGTAGATATGTTGCCCCACAGCAACACAGCTGGGCAATCCTAGGCGCTATCGGATGCCACCCAATGGGCTAGCCCAACTCATTTTCCCATTTTGGCCTTTAACTCTGACGTGTGGGTCCAACTAGAATTATAGGCATCTATCGTGTGGTGTCACATGTGAGATTAGCAAGCAAACCTGTCCCGCCTGAGCTAATGATGTCCTGGTTCGTTGGGCACTTGGTCCGGACCAGCGGCTTTCTCCCTTCGGGCCTTATTTCGCGAGGTAGTTGCATGTTGCCATATATATGTTGGTCCAAAGGGGGGCGGGGAGCGGATTTCCTAGCACGCCTGCTACTCAGCCAACACAAATGTTCGATGATTTTTTACCCAAGCACCTTGAAGAATTGTAAACACATGTTATACATATATTGTTTTTTGAAGGCGAACATATATCGGCCCAAAATGGCTCGTTATATTGTTTTACATATTTGAATGTTTACAAGACATCACTCAGATGGTGGTGTCGTCATATCTGATTCCTGTAAGAACAGAGAGCACCGTCATTCATGCATTGCGGATTCAGAAACTTGGCACCATACGTCGAGTAGTTATGGGGTGTTGCACAGCAGGACTTGTGCGATGGTGTCACGGACAAAATTTTCCTTTGGGAACCTTGCACGCCATTGCTCGGTAGGCTCCAAGAAGTTGCCTAATGGTCGCCCTTTCACCTCTGAAAATAGCTGTGTTTCTTGGTTTCCATAACTACCAGCTGATAGAAACCTTAGCCGTGGTGATCAAGACACTTAGCGAGTGTGATCACATTTAGGTTCGATAGCCGTACTATTAAGAGGGGTAAAACTCGTATCGAAATATGGTTATCAAAGTGCCACTAGATGCTCTAACTCATTGCATATGCATTTAAGGATCTAGTGGAGTGCTAACACCCTTGAAAATATTTATGAAAATATGCTAACACACATGTGCACAAGGTGATACACTTGGTGGTTGGCACATTTGAGCAAGGGTAAGAAACTTCACTGACGGAGTGTCCGCCTGTAGAGTGCGGACAGTCCGACGGTGCCACCGGCGCACTATACATAAAAGATAGGGTTTCACAGAGTGCACCGGACGATGGCCTCAACTAGACCGATGCGTCTAGACAGTGGAAGCAGTGAAGATGCTGCAATTTCATAGTCAAAGTAGGCATGATTTATAAACAAAGCCAATTACAAACCAAATTGAACAATTTGAAAAAGAAATACAGAGAGTGGAAGGACCTTCAAAAAAGAACTAGACTCGGGCGTGACAAGAGAACTGGTGGCATTGTCGCTATTGATGAATGGTTGTAGACCCACTACATGGTACGTGCACTCCACATTGCTTCTGCTTTTATAGTTCTTCAAAATTGTGCATTTGTTTCGGTCTTACGATGTCTAACCATGCCTTCCCTTGTAGGAAACCAGTCAGGCTGGTGGAGCACGTGGTAGGCCACCTCATTTCTTGAAAGAACTATCCATTCTTTCCATTCTTTACGGCTCAAGCACCCCATACAAGGGTACTTTCCTATCAGCCGGTGGTGTTGGTACACCACCCACTTCACCAATGAGGTCATTGAGCCACATCAGCCGCTCCGGTGGCACCTCTTCCAAAAGGGCAAGCATGGACAACATGGTTGAAAGCCAACAGCCCATTGAGCGCTACATGAAAGCCATATCAGACAGCCTTGTTGCTAAGACTTCTCATGAGCGATCCCGACCCCAGACCCAAGAGCCCTATTATATAGCCAAAGCGATGGAATTACTAGCACGTGATGGTGTTAAAGAAGCGACAATGCTGCATTACAAGGCTTTAGATCTGTTTTGTGATAAGAAACACGCTAAGCAATATGTGATGATGAAATCATCAAAGGGTCGCATTGGATGGATCGATTGGACCTGGAGCCAGGGCATGAAGTTATTGCAAGGGTGGTCATTAGCATTAACTTGCATGTTCTAGTTGTTCTGTCGTCGAGGTGTTTGAGTTGTTTTTTGGATCTTGTTTAGTAGTTTATTACTTTGCATCGATGTATTGTATCATGTTTGCTGAACTATGTTTGAATAATTAAGGTTGTTGGATCTTGTTTGTAATTTGTTGTGTAATCTTCATTCAGTGCACTATGTTCTTTCTTTCTTGCAGAGAAATGGGTGAGCCATATAAATATTTGCTCTGAATTGTTTCGATTTCTTTCTTGTAGTAAGGCTGCTGGGTTTGACTAGCTTCACCAGGCAGGACAGCGCAGCAGTGAGGTTTGTAGTGTGCTTATCATAGATCCATTCATATGTACTAAGAAGTGATTAAACCTATCCATCTTTTTTTATGCAGATTGTTATCGGCATGGAAAGCAGTGACGAATTAGAGAATTCAAGTGTAACTTTGAGTGATAGTGATTTCTAGGATTTGTGGTACACTGCCGCCATCGGAGCATATGCATTAGTTGCCTGCTCAAGTCAAGGTCCAGTGGTGATCCCTTCGTTGCATCTCCAAGAGTTGTCAGGCCTACAATGGGTTTCGCTGAATTTGTCCGTTAGACAAAGATGCTTTGATAACTTCCGTATGTACCTCAAGCATTCGATCAGTTGCATAGAGCCTTAGTAGATTGGCATGGTTTGCAATCTAAATGCAATATAGATTTGGAAAGTCAAAGGGGTCCGTGAGCAAGAAGTTTGGTGAAGTGCTAGAAGCTTTGTTCTCCTTCGCACATACGGTTATTTGGCCAAAGGATGAAAACTACTCAATCGTTCATCATAAGCTTAGTAAATACTCACCTTACTTTGATGGTTGTGTAGGAGCTTTAGATAGAACACATATTTCAGTTGAAGTCAGTCGCAATGAATGTGATGATTACATAAATAGGACAGGAAGGACCACCCATAATGTGTTATCTATATGCGACTTTGACATGTAGTACACTTATATTGGTGTGGGGATGGCAGGGGCAAATCATGAACTGGTGTATTTGTTTGCTGTTTTGTAGGTAGGTATTATTTGGTGGACTCAGCTTACGCATTGTGCCCGGGATATTTGAGCCCACATTCCATTACTCGGAGTTCCAAGAGTTCAAAGGCGGTGTGTTAACCACCACCATGCTAAGCTTGATAATGTAATTGAACATACATTTGGGGTTACAAAAAAAGTGGCGAATATTGAAAGGAATACCGTCCTATCCAAGTAAGAGGCAATTCGTTGATAATTGTTGCATGTTGTGCACTGCATAATTTTGTAAGGGAGCAAAGAAGAATTGCAAAGGAGTAAACAATCATAGGGTCTTCAGTGAGCAACAGGTGTCAACCTAGAGTCAGCCTACGGTCTAATGAGAGGGCAACATTAGATGGGAGTCCTGATATGTCAAAAGTTTGTGACTGCATCATGGATGGACTTTGACAACTATAGTTCAGGTATGTGAATTTATGATGCATGTTTTGTTATCTGTTTGGCACCACCATTTCAATTGGCGTGGTTGTTTGCCTTCATGTTCCAGAGGACCTTATTTGTGGTGGCAAAAATGTACTAAAAATGATGAGTGATGCCTTGTCATGTTTCATAGGACTTGTGACTGAACATGGTTGTGCAGCCTGCCAAGAAGATGACACGAAACAACTTCCAAGCAAAGTGAATAAAACAAAATGAGGAAAGTGCAATTGATGCAAGTGCCAGCTGTTGGGGAATGCTTTTGATGATTTCTATGGAATATATGTAATGCAATGGACAAAACATTATTTTGCAACTGCATGTTGTGGCCATGTATGAACTTCTGTGTGCACTAATGGTCAAGACTATGGCCAGAATTAGCTCTCTAGTATTAGTGTCATTTATGGCCAGGATTAGCTCTCTCTGGTGAACTTCTCTAAGTATGTTGGGATGACCTTAGGTGTTAGCTTTTAACCTAGCTAGGTCCTAATCTAGCTAGCTACCTTAATGTGAATAGCTTGTGATATTTTGTTGTGATATAATCTGTTGATATGGTTGGTTGTGCTCAGATTTGGTTGTTTGTATGCAGTTAGCATTTTTTCTTGCTCTAAAACTGGAGTGTCTATCAACTAAGTGAAGTGGTGATGATTAATGATGATAATAATTGGGTCCCTTTATGCTGATATCTTCAATTGCCAAGTTGGCTTTTGTCCTATCAAATACTTGGGGGCCCCAGTCAGTCCTATTAGGCTTATCACGTGATGTGTGCTTGCACTGCAATGTCAAAGCTGAATTTCTATCAAATATTTGCAACTATTGAAAAGCCAAGATACTAACTGCCATTCGAAGTTGGCTTTTGGAGGCCCAATTAGCTAGCACAAATTAGTGAGAAGCCCATCTTAAATTTGGAAAATGAAGGGAATTAAGAGGCCGGTGTGCAGGTAGCCGATCGTCTCCAGTTATACGTCACGTCCCTTGACTCGCGGGGAGGGAATAAGAGGCCGGCGTAGGCTAGCATGCAGTTGCTTCTTGTCACTAGGCCAGTTCTACTCCCCCATTAGCAGTTGCTTCATCGCTTGACAGTTTGCACTCTCTGCCACTTGCTCGATCGATCACTTGCCTCAACCGTATACGTCCATCTACATCGTGCTTTCCAGTACATCCTGATCAATCTTGTTGGAAGATCAGGCCACGCAGCGGTGGATCGACATGGCCAACTTTGCTATCAACCCTACTCCGTTCATGTCCGATGGCCTTGGGATTGAAGACTAGGCACAGCCTGCGCATGGAAGGATCATCATCAAGGGAAACTCACCTTGCCGCCATGAAGAGTATGCTATCGTTATAGTTCTCCCTCCCCCTAAATAGCATAATCTGTATGATGCTATGGATGAGTGTTGACGGTAGTTAACAACCATTATAAACTGTCAATATAACACACATAAGGGCATAAATATAATCACCAATGAAGGACTAGGGGTTTAAACTAACAAATTCTATGAGTTTTGGTGAATTTGTATTTTCTACAGGGTTTATCTAGAAAACTATCAAGATGGACCAAGATGTCATATTTAATTGCGCTTATCCATAGTGAAACGAACACTAGAAGGTTCCAGAAGACTCGAGAGGACTCCACACCGAAGCGGAGGGCAAGACGCCACCAGGTAGGGCCAGCCGGCCCCACCTATAGGCCGGCCAGCTCCTGGGGTCCACCTGTCAGCCTCCCGTTGTTATGTCAGTTCTCCACCGCCTCCTAGGTTGCATCTATGCCGTCCTTTAAGGTGGTTTGATCCAAGGGCTCACGTTGGACGCTCTAGCCTATATATACTAGCCCCTGCCACCCCCTTGAGGCATATTGCATAAGTCATTTGAGAAGACAGAAACCCTAATCATCCTCAGAGCTCCACCATATTCTAGGGCCTACCTAGTTAGGCTAGGTCTAGATGGAGGCAAGCAGGCTTCGCTTGGATTCCCGATCTTGTCAAGAGCGTGGTTTGGTATAGTCTTTGTACCCCTCTCTTTTATACCTCCATTATTTTTATATGCTAGTTACAATTGTGATGACAATATTAGTATTCATCTTATTCATGTTCTTTGTTATAATGTTCAATATCTACTTTGATTATATAGTTAGTATAGCTAGTTTATCATTATGTTTATGCATAAGTTCGTATAACGCTCACTCTAAAGTACATGGGGTGGGTGGTCGACATTATGTAAGCGTGGTGCTTATACAATGTTTACCTACGGATACACCCTATATTCTGGGTCATGTGGTAGATCACGGATGTGACACTCCCGTTGAGTCATTTGTAGTCCACTCCCCGAATATAGGTGCAAGTAGGGTCCGGTTATGATGGAAGAACAAGCTCTGTTCTTAATCTTCCTTAGTAATATCTCTTATGTGTAGATATAAAGATAACCTTAGCCATGACTACAAGGTGTAATTGCACTAATCAATGTATGTTTTGACTTGTAATTAAGAATGACTTAGGAGTTATTCCTCTAATATTCTACTTGACCATGCTAATGCTATAGAAAGGTGTACTCTGAGTGATTTATCATTATTGATGATCAATACTTATCATATATATATCTTATCCTATGACCTATTATGAGTAGAATATTGGTTATAGTTTACTTCTCCATCAATAGTATAAGTTATCAATACATGTCCATTGTAGACCTTACTTGTGGTAAAAATGTAAACAACAATACCTAGAATACTCCCTGGTGAATTGCTACAATGGTATAATTATCTATGCGCTTGTAGATTCCTTTCATATATATATATATTCATATCTATTCTTTCTAGTCACATAAATTAATAAGAACTACTCAGTATTATTCTAGTAGTAGTGCTATGTAGTACCAATAAGCATCTCTGGCATCATCACTAGGGATGACAACCTAGTAAAGTAATGTTAGGAGATATAGGTTTATAATAGGTGGCTACTAAACATGTGACAAGTTAATAAATACCAACAAGCATTTTTGCATCATTGCCGGAGAAGGTAGCTAGGCAAAGGAAGTATTGATAAACTTATACTTATTGATGTGATCGAGGAAAACCATTGACCTCTGCTCAAATAGGCTTACCCTTGTTTTGTCTACTTGTGTATCTTATGTAGTGTAATATATGACCGGTTTTGACCTTCCGACAAACTACATTGAAGATCCAGAAGCATTAATCAGGAGGACTAGAGCTAAACTCAAGAAAGTTCTAGCTTTAAAGTCGGAAGACAACCATATAAGGCGAAGCTTAACACCTGAATTTGAAGCTATGGCTAACAGGACTCTCCATGAATTCTCTATTCCAACTATGGCCAACATCCATACTAGACCAACAGTCAATGTCAAAGATAATGAATTTGAGCTCAAGCCAGCCCTCATCAACATGGTGCAAGCAAGCCAGTTTTGTGGAAAGGCACATGAAGATGCGAGTGCACATCTCCAACACTTTTTAGAGATTTGTAGCACTTTAACCATCAAAGGAGTGACCCAAGATGCCATACTACTTCACCTCTTCCCATTCTCACTCTTGGGGAAGGCAAAGTAATGGTTCTACGCCAACAAAGATAGAAATACTATATGGGATAACTGCTCCACTTCCTTCCTAGCAAACTTCTTTCCCACAGGCAAGACCAATGCTCTATGTGGGAGAATTTCAAGCTTTCAGCAACAACATGATGAATCTATCCCTGAGGCATGGGAACGCTTTCAAGATTACATTGCAGAATGTCCTCATCGTGGGATGGAGAATTGGCTACTCATGCATACTTTCTACCATGGGTTGACCAACAGTACCCGTGAGACTATGGATGCTGCTACTGGAGGTGCATTCCTGTCACTCACCATACCAGCTGCAATAGCTCTTGTGGAGAAGATGGCCTCCAACCATGGTTGGAATGAAGAACGTCTTCAGACCCGCAAGAGAGGTGGAGGTATGCATCAACTCAAGGAGTTAGACATGCTGTCTACCAAGATGGACCTGCTGATGAAGAAGCTTGAAGATCAAGCCAATGAGAAGCAAGAAGTCATGCACATTCATGATTCTCGCATGACATGTGAAGAGTGTGGAAGTACTAGGTATTCTGGGAATAACTGTCCTGAAACCCAAAAAGATGTGAACTTTGTCAACAACAACAACTACTTTTGTCCTCAATAGAATCAAGGATGGAACCAGCAATAGAGACCAAACTACCAAGGTAATTACCAAGGTAACTATCAAGATAATAATTTTAATAATTTCAATCAACCACCCTTGAGAGAATTAATTGCTGGCCAATCCAAACTTATGGAGGGATTATCTAGAAAGGTAGCTACCAATGATAAAATTCTAGAGAACATAAATAATAGAATGGATAGCTTTCCTTCTGCCATTAAGAACCAGCATAGCTTTAATAAAATGGTAGAATCACAAATAGCTCAGCTGGTAGCTGTTGTTCCTCCGTTCGACAAAGGTAAGACTCTAGAGCAACTAGAAGATCTAGAAACTACAAATCTTGTCGATATTCACAATGTAGCATATTATTATATACAACCATCGATGGGAAGGTGGATAGATTATACCTTGCCAGAAAAGAAGAGCGATCCAGGGAGACCTGTCATCTCCATCGCCATCATACCGCACATTTTCCAAGAAGCTATCTGTGACTTTGGAGCAAGTGTCAACATCATGCCTAAGGTAATTCATGACCAAATTAATGGAGATAATTTGTTGTACACAAACATGTGTTTGCAGCTTGCAGATCAGTCACTCTGTTACCCCATGGGAGTTCTTGAAGATGCAATTATTCGAGTGGGATAATCATATGTTCCTGTAGACTTTATGGTTCTAGAAATAGGTGGAGATGTAAGGGCACCCATTATTTTTGGCTGACCTTTCCTAAGCACCGTAAAAGCCATCATCTATGCGGACAGTGCCAAGATCTGCTTCACAATCAAGGATAGGAAGGACAAGTTTTCTTTCAAGAACTGCATCCTGCAATCTCTTGGACATCCACAGACGTCATACCTTCCCAAAGAGACAATAGTGACCAAGAATAAGAACAACAGGAGAAGGATGAAGAACAACGCTAGGCAGCCTCAAGAAGAATTAGTTAACATGATCAACACACTTTGATCAAAGTACGACCACCTTCTCGCTTCACCATTCCTTGCTAAGAAGGATGACCCAGCATACCCACGATCGAGTGTACCATTAGACAAAGAATTTTTCACAAGACCTTCTGCGACATTGGGTCGGGTGTCAATATAATGTCCAAGGTAATATATGAATACTTATTTGATGGTGAACCTTTGTTCCCTACATGTATGCAATTGTAGATAGCGGACCAATCAATCCGATTTCCGGAAGGAATAGCAAAAGATGTCATGGTAAGAATACACGATCAGTTTGCCCCTGCCAACTTCATGGTTCTAGACATGGATGAAAAAGAAGATGATACACATATTATATTGGGAAGACCGTTCCTCAACACAACCAACGCAATCATTTACATCGGATCTAGATAAGTTGACTTCCAATTCTTTGGAGAAAAGGTACGCTGTTATTTTAATAGTTATACCACTTATGAACAGCCCAAGAAGACCCACTCTAGGAGGAGACATCGATCATCCCAACGCCAGAAGAATCAACCTCCAAAGAATGAATGGAAAGAAGATGAACAATCTGAAGAAGTTGTGAAAGATTAACCTACTCCGCCTAAGTCAAGCCCTAGACCAAGCAGGTATGGAAAGAGAAGGTGACATCACCATCAGAGACACCGTCACAAGATGTGCAGCCATCTGGGTCTCCATCGTTGAGACCGGATGATGCACCCGAAGAGTGAAAAACTTTTCTCCCACCAAGTCCAGTTCAGAGGACTTAAAATCCAAACCCTGGCCGTGAGGTAACATCGATAGTTATCCATATTTACTTTTTAGTATTGCATGAATTACTTTTTAGTCTAGCATATTCATTTTTCTACATTAGCATTGCATTTAGAAAAAGGAAGATAAAAAGTTTCATGACTGTATTACATCATTGCATCATAAAGCCTAAGCCCCATGTGAAAATTTTTCTCGGTGTGTAAAAGCCCAAGGGAGTATTCACTGTGGTGGTATAAAAAATATATATATCATGCATGCATATTTTCTTTCTGCATTATATAAATAAGAAAATCCAAAAAAAATATTAAATAGACATCCTGCTAGAACTTTGCCAATTAGGAAATCTGTCTAAACCCCAAGGACAACAAATCTCTGATTGGCTAACCGCTAACCCCTTATCGTAATCTGTGCCATGAGTTTTGGTGTTCTTGTTGGAGTATTTTGTAGGGTGATCAAGAGTAAAGCCATCCATCCAAAGTACATTTTCCCGAACTGTCGCTACACTCGTTGTACGAGGAACACAACTTCTGGATGGATAAGAAAGACGTCTGCTGGTAGACTCACTCTAAGAAAGACCACGACAACATCCAGCTTGTTGGAGGAGCATCCCCATGTATCTAGCTAAGTATTTCTTTCTCTTTTGGTGTTACTATTTTTAAGTTTGCTTCATATTTGCTAAAGAAATAAAAAGATGCATAACAAACTAAAAGCAAAATAAAAATTTATCTTAGCTAGTTATATATATATTAAGGTGTGATCTTAAATTTTGAAAACAAAATAAAAGGTGTGTTAAGTTTTCTTTAAGTTTGATTTTTAAGAGCTAAATAAAATAAAGGACGAGCAGACGGATATGACTCCCACCAAGTCTGAGCTGCTCCCTGAAGCTGTCCCGATGCATACAACACCTTTTGTTGATCATCACACTGAGCGATGTTGAGTTGTTTCTCCACTGCGCGTAGCCAATCATCTGCCTCCAAGGGGTCAGCAGCATGAGAGAAAACTGGAGGATGTCCTTGCATGAATTCCCTCCGCTTGTCTCTTGGTGGTGGACGTGCGGGTGCTCCAATAGGTTGGTTCTAAAAGAACTGCATCATGGATTGCATGAACTGTCCTTGCATCGCCAACACCTCTGCTGCGGTCATGGTTGGTGGTGGGGGTGGTGGAGCACCTCTCCCACGTCCTCTACCTCTTCCACGGCTAGACATCTATAATCCAACATGAAACATCATCAATATGTAAGAGATAGGAAATTCTGAAAATTTCTGGACGTGATGCAGAATCAGCAGGTCAGAAAATTGTCATAACTCGAGTTCCAGATATCCAAATAAGATAATATTTATATGGTTGGAAAGCTTAAGAAATTATCTACAACTTTCATTTAGACCACATTTTCTGATTCTGACGTTACATTAATCAAAAACAGACCACAACAGAAACTGTCCTCAGATTCCAGACAGCACAGAAGTTCATATTGTGACAGTCATAACTCTCAGATACGAATAGATAAAAAGGTGATTCTTGTGCCATTGGAAAGACACAGAAGTCTATATACTCCTAGTAAAATTTCATGACCATTGCTCAAACAGGTGAAAAGTTATAACCAAAACATCACTGACTGCTCCAGAAAACAGCAAGCAAAGAGACAGGATAGACCAACCCAAACTATTTATTATAGCACTTTTAACCTTAATATTTTTAACTAAGGAACTCGTGGACATGCCCACAAAGTTCCAGCACTCATCACAAAGATTCAAATCACACATAAATCACAATAATAATCCAGCAAGCACACCAATAGTTCACAAACACTTAAAAGACTCGACTCGACTCACGATACTAAAAACGTGCCTATTACAATGGTTTCATAAACTTAAGGGGCGGCGTTCTGCTTGGTGGAGGGCTCTTCTAACTTCTCAAACAGCTTGGGACGACCTAACTCGGCGTTAAGGCCATCAATCTCTTTCTGGTATTCTTTGATCATGTTTTGTGCCTTCTTCAGCTCTCCTTCTAACGCTCCCACCTTATTTGTAAGTTCACGGTTTAACTCAACGGTGGCCTCAAGAGTCTTCGGTCCTTTTACCACGACCTCTATGGTCCAACTATTTTCCTTTAGAAGATAGCATGGGTAATACAAGAGTCCATCGTCCTTATTATCATTAGAGAGACGGCCACGGTAGTAGGCATGTGCAATGGAAGCAGCATCCTCCATGCTTCTTTCCGCGGTAGCTCGACTTACATGGTGGGTGACAACTACATCTATCTTGTGAGTATTTGGGGTCTTGATCAGCAACCGAGTATCCCAAGATGAACCAATCAGAGGATGACTGTGCTCCGTAGTGTGATACTCCAGAGTGGCTTGCAGGTCTGGATAATAGCACTCCAACATCATTGTCAGCAAGTCATGGTAGAAGGCATTGTCATCAGGCTTCTTGATGCTTAACTTGTCAGTCCAACCTATACGAAGCAGTGGCTGGAGTACTTCATCTTCATCATCATTGGTCAAGTCAATGGCCTCCACACGTGCTGGGGATTGAGCTATCGGAGTTGGAGATGAATGGACCTCTTCTCCAACCTCATTCTTCCAGTTCTTCCTCTAGACGTCCTCTCTAGGCTCCATTGGCTCATACACAACACTCTGTGGTTGAAAGCATCCAACGTACAAGCGGGCAGACTTGCGGTCACGTGTCATCTACAGAAGTTTCAAATCATTTAGAATAGAATCAATTGATTTTATAATAGAATAAGACAAAAGAAGCACAAAACTTAGCAAATAACAAGATTGAGGTGGAAAGCATGAAACAAGTGAAGCAAAGGAAGCTAAAAACGACCATTCTAACTAGGCTTGCATCCTACAGTCAACAGTGTTCTGATACCAATCTGTCACACCCAATTTTAAGAACAAAATAGTTTGTATAAAAGTCTTATGTGCACCCCTGGAACGGTCGCACACATAAGTGGACAAATTGTGAATTGTACCAACACAATGTTTATTACATAGCGAATAAATATTCAACACATAGTCTCAAACATAAATATAATAGCTGCTAAGATAACTCTCTTGCGGAAGCTCCAACAGGGACGTCAACTGGTGGGCACCAAGCCTAATACTCATCACGGTAATCTTCAATCCAATCTTGATCTGTTACCCATTCGGGATTTTTCCAACATAAAAGATAAAGCAAGACATAAGTACATGTCGTACTTAACAAGATAACTAAGGGTTCATGAGGCTCAAATAGCTGACACTGGTTTACTGCGGTTAGCATTTAAGTCATCATCAAGTTTAGCATTTATTAACATCAAGGTAGCAATAATCCCATAACACATGATCAATGAACATGAATAATCAATATCTTAAATAATTAACATAAATGATCATCTTAACAAGTAAAAGTCATTATCCCTTAATGTAAGTGTTCCAAGGTCGCTCATATCCGTGAGCACGGCTAGTATACCAGTTTGTTAACTCTGCGCAGAGGTGTACACTTTCACTGTGAGTCATGTTTCCCAAATGAGTGGGTTAATTACTCCCAAAACACCGGAAACCATATAAAGCCACCCAAGAGCTCGTCTAACCGGCCAGGGCCGCAGGGTCATTAGATATAGGAACCCCCCTTCCTATAATATAAAAGGCCGCTTCCATAGCTAGGCTCAACAGGACAGAGGTTGTCCTATACCCAACTCGCAGACCTCTAACCAGCTAGAAAAGGGTTTCTCAAGCAACTAGAGCCAGAGCCATATAGCCCTCATAGCTGTACGTTAAATCCCGGATAATCAGTTACAAGACAAGTCCTTCTGTTGCTAAAAAGTCATCTTGTTTATGTTTATAGCATATTCATTAATCAAGTTTCAAGATCATGATTGTTGCACTAGCAATAGAACTACCCAATGCAAACCTCCTAGGGTGACAAGGTAATTGAGTATTCAAAATCTAGGAAATCCTACCATAGGTAGCAAGGAAGACACATGCATATGTATTTTAGTGAGCATCATGAATAGGACAACAAGGAAGGTCCTTAGCTATACTTGCCTTGATCAAAGTTCTCCTGAAAGTCTTGCTGGTCTTGCTGGTCGTAGAAGTTCTCTTGATCACCAACGTAAACCTCACCGTCTGAACTCGATCAACAACACCAAGCAGCAACATACAATCATCCGAGCAATCATGCACGAAGCAAACAAAGGGCTATAATTAGAACAATACACCACCAGCAAGAAAACAGTTTGAAAAGTGTATAAAAACATTCTACTCGTCACTATGATCACATAGACGCGAAATTCACCGAAATCGGATCTAAAACGAGCAAGATATGGATTTTCCAAGTTTTCCTATAGACTATTAATGTACTAAACATAAACTCGAAATTTAAAAACTAGAACTGAGCTAACAAAGACACCAACACATAGATTACGAAATTACGAATCCAACGCAAGTTGAACGGATCAAATCGGAGTTAAAATGAGCATTTTATAAGCATTTGAAATCAGTGGCAATTCTGTAAATATCTAGAACTTGATTTTGAATCTGCTAAATGAAAAATACGTTTTCCAAAAGAGAAAACGTATTCTCTGGAATACGCTTTGGACTGTGGGTTCAAAATCTAAAGAGCTCAGGGGCTCTTTAGCAAATTTTCCCCGCGAAGGGGTGGGCCGTCCGATCCAAGATAGACGGTTCGAATTAGGTCCGAGGAGGAGGGCGGCGGTGCAGTCGCCGGAGAAGAGGCGGCCACGGCGGCACGACATCGCCGGCGGCGAGGAATCTCGCCGGCGAAGGCATACCGGATGTTTTCGGCCACCATTTGGCTCGAGCCTTGTCCCAAAAGAAAGAGGGAAGTGAGGCGGTCTCACCTAGCTCGAAGATGGGGTCGGATTCAAAGTGTGGACGACGGTGGGCTCGCGGAGGCAGACGATGTTGAACTGCACACCACGGCGACACGATATGAGCAAAATTGAACCGGGGAAAAGGCTCGGGAAGACTCATAGGATCAAGGTGAAGCTTTCATGCTAGCTTACAGGGGCGAAGGAGCGACGGCCACGGCGAATTGTGAGCTCGGGCGGAGGTCGACAATGGCGGCTAGGGTTTCGACGGCTCTACGGCTCAAGAGCGAAGCGATGGGTCACTTAGGGTTGCAAAGGGCATCGCGAACACTATCGTTCGGCCTTTATAGGAACAGGGCATGGCTTGGACGCCCACGCGCGGATCAACGCTCGGTCGGTGTTCGGTTCGACACCGAGCCGGAGGAGGAAGAAGGCGACGCTGACGTGTGCGGGCCCGGTACGTCATCAAGACAGAGAGAGAAGGGAGGCGGGCTGCGGCCGCTGGCGCTCGCGGACTGCTGGGCTTCGACTTCGGCCCAAGAAGGAGGAGGAAGGAGGCCTGCTGCGTCTGCTGGATCGGCTTGGTCCAAGATGAAGGCTGCGGCGCTGCTGGGCTGAGCAGGCCGAAAGGAGAAAGAACGGGCCTCTCGGCCAAGAACAGTGACTAGCAAAGCTTTTCCCTTTTCCTTTTTATTTTCCAAAATTGTTTAAATGCTTTTCAAAAGGGATTTGAAAACCTTTTCTCAAGCAACAAAAACCAGACAAATATAAATCAAATATGCATCAGCATGTAGGCAGCAACATGTTCTTAGACCTAAGACTAATTTTAATTTCACAAAAAGAATTATTTTGCCTATGTTAAATGCTCACACAAGGCTAATAAATCAAATTCAACTATTTTAAGGTGATGCAAAGTTTTGGGTGTTACAAGAATGCTTTGGGGCTTGCCTGGAATCCAACATTAGGTAAGTGTTTGTTAGATGACACTCGCTTGGCGAGCATCTCCCATCTCAGCACTTGGTTAGTCCTTTCATCTTCTGGATGGATTCACCAAACTCCATCTTTGGGCTTGACTCCAACATCACATCCTTCACATGGTGCATCTAGCGTACCTATATGAGATGCAACAATGCAAGTGCATGAATACGAAGAATGGAAATATGAGATGCCTCACATAAAATTATTCAAGATGAGCACAAGGTTACACCAAACATATATAAGCACTTCCCGTTATTTAATTAAACATCCCACAACCTATCATGCTAGGATAGCAAGGAAGGTAGCACCAAGCATGACACAAGTTTCACAAGGTTTTAGGTATATTAACTTAACACCATCAAAGGCATGAGCCACACTTAGCAACACACAAAGGAAAGCAAGGTGAAGCAAACAATTTTAGGTACAAACACAGATTTTGAACAACAGCACCACAGTCACTTGTTTTAATCATACCCAGAGTTATAGGCACGCAAAAAGTGTGATTCAAGACTTTCTGAAAATCTAATGAAATTATCTAAAACTTTGTTATTAACACTAAAAGCTTATTCAACAAATAACAAGGTCAAAATACCTCATGAAGCAGAGCTTATACAACTAAGGACAGAAAACTGATAGTAACTTCAGAAATGCATATCTCAAGTTATATGCATCCAACAAGCATGATCCTTAACTTTATAGAAATATTATTAAATTATCTATTACTTTCTTATTATAATATTAATATGATTCTATAGCTGACAAGGTTAAACAACACCAAGAAGGCATCTCTGTCCAGATTTAGACAGAACCTGCCATTCCACTTTGAACAGCTATAACTAGAGTTCTAGACTACCAAAAGTAGTGATATTAGACATTTTAGAAAGCTTAGGAAAAGCACTACAACTCTCCTATTATCACCAATATATGATGCTATGTTTAAATGAGCCAAACAATACAATCATTCATATCTGTCCAGAGGACATGCAAAAACCTGACAACAAACTTCTAAAATCTATAACTCCTAAACCATCAGACCTAAAATCATGAAATTTTAGGACAAGAAATATAAGGAAATTATCTACAACTTTTGTATTCAACATATCTACAGAAAACATAATTAGCATCACGAAGTTATCATCACAACAGAAAATGCACATGCAGCCATTTCAGAATATAACAATTTGATGTTTCACTTGTTTGCTAACAAAGAGCATACACACATGAGCCATTCAAGAACTTCAACCACCACTAACATATATAGCAACACTTTATTGAGCATCAATGTTGGTGCATAAAGTGACCAACACGTAAATATTTGTAATTTTGTTGTACGTTGTGATCGGATGTGACCTAGCACTCAATGACACAAGGTTTATGCTAGTTCAGGCAATGAGCCCTACGTCCAGTTTGAGTCGGTCAGTGACTTTATTCCTGAGCCCAGGTGCTTGAAGTTTGCTGTGGGGTTACAAACGAGAGGGAGTAAGATGGGGGTGCAAGAGGTCCGGTCGGACTCTGGTTTGAAGGGCTGAGAGTGACGGGAGCTCCTACGTGCGCTGAGTGTTTGAACGTGTGCTCGAGGTTCGAACCTAGTGGTTCTATTGTTGTGTGTGAGTGAACTGATCCTCTCTCCTGTTGGGAGAGAGCACATCCCCTTTTATAGATGAAGGGGATAGCCTTACAAGTGAGAGAGGGAGAGTGTACGTATGCTAAGTCTTGTTGCTCACGCCGTCGGGTACAAGATGATGGTAGGCGCCCATAACACTGTTGTTGTCAGATGCATGTGGGAGGTTTTACTGTGTTCACCATGTATGGTAAATGATGGTGCCCACAACACTGTTGATGCCTAGAGGCATGTGGGTGGAGCCTTATCGTATTTGTCTGGTATAGGAGTTGATGGCGCCCACAACACTATAGGGCAAATATCAACGCCCACAACACTGCTTGGGTAATAGCATGCCTAGATGGTTGCAAGGCACCCTTCTGACATGTCCTATCGGTTACTATCCTATAGGTGTGTAGGGTATGGTCCTTGATATTGCGGTCGACTTGAGTGCCCTGCCTTACTTGCTTCGCCCGTTTCCTGGTCCTCATCGAGCGGGCGTCCCCGGCCGGTTGGTCCTAGTCGGCTCCGACTGTGCCAGTCGGAGAAGATCTATAAGCAGAGGTTCGATGTATCCCTAGTTGGAGACGCAGGTTAGAGTCAGAAGCGGATGTCGTTCCTCCTTAGCTAGGCCTTCTGGTCGGAGAGGCGGGCTAGAGTCGGAAGCGAGGCCCTCTGGGTCGGAGACTCGATCGCCCTTCTAGCCTGTCGTTAGGTTTTTGGGCTAGCCCAGGAGTTGCGCGTTGTTCGTGACATCGTCTGCTGGGCCATGCTTTTGCAAGGAAGCCGGTCTATGAGGGACCCTGGATTTATGAACCCGACAATCAATCACTCAAAGCATCACCAAATACAATTACAAGCTTTATCTACAATTATGCTTTTATTAATCCTTTTCTAATAAACATATATATAAATTTTAGTGATGTATCAGAACAACTAGCTTGGGGCTGAGATTTTTATGAGTGGTAGATGTTATCAAAACATATCTACTGCACGAATTTCACTTGCTCAGGTTTTATAATTTAATTACTATGAAAAAGACAAATTGCTATTGCAAGAAAACATCTAAAAGCAAGATAAATCTAAAGATCATCATTTTCTATAAACACATAGCCATATTATATGTTATTATGGTAGCACAACATCATACAAAGGTAATGGAACCACCTTTTCCATTTTTGCATCTTCATAAAAATTATAACTTATTTAAAACCATTTTCAAGTAATAAACAAGTTAAATCAATAAATCAATCATACTACATCCAATGGCCATGAATGTTTTACCACAGAACACACATTACATCAGGAGCCTACCATAAAAATTTCACAGCAATTGGAGCACCACAACTTTAGATATGAGAATAATAAGGAAAACAAGCAAAAATTGCCTATTTAACAAGATTAAATCAAAACATTATAAAACAGTACACAACTAGCATGTTTAATATTTTTATTAGCTATATCATGTCACCACAAGATTAACACAACTAGAATTACCATTTTTTGACTTCTATAACTCAAGATATGCATCCGACAACTTAAAAGGATTTATAAAAGCACTTTATATGAATAAATAAGACATCAGAAACTTTATACTAACACATATCATATTATGACTCTACTGTGTAGATCTACTCACAAGGATTGCAAAAAGTCCTCATTTGCTATTTTACATTTTTTTTCTACGATTTATTATGATTTTCTAAAATTTCAGCCAAATAAATGCAATAAAGGAAAACACAATTGCATCGAGGCCCCTGGACTTCCACGAAAATAAATTCCAATGAATAGGTCCTTCTCTGTATGATTCAACTGAGTCATAGGTTCTTCACTTAACCCCCTATCTTTTCTTCTATTGTTGCGTGAGGTCCTCCTTCGTCTTCTCCTCGTCAGGCAGAGCAGAGGAGGCCGGCCGGTCTCGGCGGGCGGTGGCCGGCAGCGGCGGGGAAGGTTCAGGGCCGCGTAATGGTGGGCCATGCCCATGGGTGGCCTCAGCCCAGCCTGAGGCCGACCATGGCTCCCTGGCCAAGGGCATAGGTGGCAGCCCGGCAGTGGCTCCAGCGGACAAGGCGCTGGCGGAGCTCTGACGGCAGGGGAAGAGGCGGTGGAGCACCAAGGGGCCCATGCACATCCGCTGGGCTGCTCATCTCGGCCGGAGATGGCCTAAGGTGGCCTGGCCACGCGTGTGCACGGCGCGCAGAGGCGTAGCTCCGGCAACGGTAGGTTAAACGGTGGCGAGCGGCCACGGCAAGGAGCACGGAAGGCGAGGCGCGGCAAGGGAAAGGAGGTGTGGCTGCTGGTTGGGCGGAGGGAAATTGGAGGAAGCAGGAGCAGCGGCGGCAGCAAGCTTGTCCACCAGCAATGGTGGGCGCGCTTGGGTGCACGTGTGCGGTGTAGAGGGAGAGCACAAGGGAGGGAGTGGAGCGAGTGAGGGAGCACGGGCGCGTACAAATCAAAGCAGCAGTGCCGACAGAGAGGAAGGCACACGTGCTAGTGGTAGTGGGGTGCGGAACCGTGCATGGCCACCACGCACAGGGCACGCATTGCCCTTTGGAGCATTTCCCCGAGCGCGTGGTGGGCAATGGTGTGGATGGCGTGGGAGGCGATTTTGGGCCAGTTACGGGCCGAATTGGACCTTGGGCCCAAAAGCAAAATTGAAGCCCATGAACTGCTCTACATCTTTCAATAAGGGTGCTGAGTCATTAGGGAAACAGATTAATAGGTAATTAAGCCCAAAGTTGACACTATCAGCGACTAATCAAGGATTAAGCCTTGCTCTGCTTGAGCTTGAATTACTTGGTCAAAACATGGTCAAATTGATTCTAACTTTTTGTATGTCCTTCTCCAAGATGTAAACTCCAACTTTTATATTTGGCTCAACTTGAGTTGCTTAACAAAAATCTGAGAATGCAAGATGCCAATCATCATTGGCACTGAAATTCCAGACTTAGCCAAATTTTTGAGATCCAAAACAGCACTGGGTTCAGTTTTGAGTCCTCAATTTGACTAAGTTAGGGACCAAACTAGCTCATGACCCTTAAACAAAGTTTGTTGTACACCTCTTGGTCTGCAACTTTGCTTAAAGGATCATGGACTAGTTCAGCTTGGTTAGGAAGATACAATTCTCCAAATTGGGGTACGCAAAACTGAAACCGAGATTCAGTTACCTCCTAGAGACAGTTAGTCTTTGCTGATTTTGAAAATAACTTCGAAGATCTAAATGAACTCCAAACTTGATGAGACTTGCTTTAATGTTTCCAGCACAAAGTGTACTTCAACTCATGTTAAGGAATCTAGTTGACCTGTCACACAAATTGAGAAGATAAAATTCACAAACATGTCAACTCACTGTTGTCAATCAGGGACTTAGAAATATTTCTGAGAGGCCAAAACAACACTGCATCCAAACTTGAGGCCAGTGTTTGAGCCACTTAGGAGTTGAATCAGGGCTTGGTCCAAAAATAAAGTTTGTTGTACTCCACTCAAACTTCAACTTTTATTTAAGGTCAAACTCCATGCAAGCACTCCAAATAGTTGGTCAACATAGGTCAAAATCATATCATGAAAAAGATAATTTTAGCTATTCCCACACTTAGAAGCATTTTCTTGACAATTTCTCAACATGAACCCTTCATGACTTTTGTTCATGAGTTCAATTAGAGTTGTTTGAGCAAGGTCGCAAGGTTTGGTCGACATCCCATGTTTCCATTTGCTAAATGAAGCAAATCAAGAAAGGTTATAACTTATCATTTCATATGACTTCTTGATTCCAAACTTCATGAAACTTTTCCACTGGTCAAGATGGATGCATGTTGACGTAATGTTCATGAAATAAGCATGTTTAACATTACTCATGCCTAATCTTAACTAGGGTCCACATGTAAGCAAAGGTGTGTTGTCCAAGTTCAAGTTGGGACTCAATTTCGTAGATTGGACCTCAACACCTTCCTCATCACTTAAAAATTATGACTAGAGATCATGATCATTGCTTGACATAGCCTACTTAAGTCCAAATCCACTGCTTAACTTGTGACTAACACCTGGGGTATTATAGGATATGCACCAAATAAATGCTCCAAAGTTGTTGCTATCTCTCAAAAGTTCTATTGCAGAAAAGAAGCATGTGGCCATGCAAAAATTATTCATAAAAAAGAAAGATGAGAAAAAATGGATAAGTGTCCAAGATATTTTAAATAATGGGTACTTAGATGCTCGCCCAAAAAAAAGAAGAAAAGATGAATAAGATAGCCCATGTTTTCTTGCAAAGTTGTTTTCAAGTTTCAAAAGAGAGATATGTTTTCAGGGGCATAGTAGAATTAGGTTAGCCACCAAATATATCCGCCATACATCCACACACATGCACATCTTGATTTGATTGTATGAGTCAACTCTCTTTGGATCCGAGGTTTGACATTACAATATATGTATTGCAAGTATGCTCTTTCATTCTTTTTCCACTCCTATGAGCTCCACATAAGTCTTAGTTGTAGGAAGAAAAAGGCATAACATCACTTTTGCCTTGGTTGGTGAGAATCCACAAATACCACATATATTGAGAGACTTGAGAGTGTCATACAAAGGAAGCTCTGAGTTTTATTTTAAAAATCTATAAAAAACTGTAGAATAATGGTTTAGCAAAGAACTTGAGATATAGTGCTTGACTTGATCATTCTATCTTTCAATTGCTCAAGACCCAAGGAAGGCTAAGAAGCCCCATGGTTGAAGGTAATATGGGTAAGTTTGAAAGTCAGATCGGTTTATTCTAATCCGGACAAGAATTCTTGTTTGAACGCATGTGTACTCTTGAGGAGTGAAAACATCGACACAACTCCTGATCCATTTACTAAGTTTGGCTTTGCTAAGGGACTAGCAAAGGTTAAGCTTGGAGGAGTTTGTTGATGGTACTTAACAACCATTATAAACCGTCAATATAACATACATAAGGGCATAAATATAATCACTAACGAAGGACTAGGGGTTTAAACTAATAAATTCTATGAGTTTTAGTGAATCTATATTTTCTATAGGGTTTATCTAGGCAACCATCAAGGTGGACAAAGATGTCAGATTTAATTGCACTTATCCACAGCGAAACAGATACTAGAAGGTTCTAGAAGACTCAAGAGGACTCCACACTGAAGCGGAGGGCGAGACGCCACAAGGTGGGGCCGATCGGCCCCTAGGGCCCACCTATTAGCCCCCTATTGTTATGTCGGTTCTCCACCACCTCCTAGGTTGCATCTACGCCATCCTTTAAGTCAGTTTGATCCAAGGGCTCACATTGGATGCCCTGGCCTATATATACCAGCCCCTGCCACTCCCCTGAGGCATATTGCATAAGTCATTTGAGAAGACAGAAACCCTAATCATCCTTAGAGCTCCACCATATTCTATGGCATAGCTAGTTAGGCTAGGTCTAGAGGGAGGCAAGCAGGCTTCGCTTGGATTCCGATCTTGTTAAGAGCATGGTTTGATATAATCTTTGTACCCGTCTCTTTTGTACCTCCATTATTTTTATATGCTAGTAACAATTGTTATGACAATATTAGTATTCATCTTATTCATGTTCTTTGTTATAATATTCAACATCAACTTTGATTATATACTTAGTATAGCTAGAGACTAGAGAATTCTTCAGAGCCTAGGGCCCCCCAATCACTCTTTAACTACCTCTTCCTAACTCTACATGCAGAGTTTTGGTAGAGAGGGCACTGGTGATCTCTCCAAATAATGTGCATGTTTTTAGAGTGACTTTTTTTTGGTCCAGTCCTTTCAGTGGAGATGCTTTTGATTGAATTGGCTAGGAAGGCTCAGGAGGCCCGGTTACTTCTCCCTATTAAAAAACCCAGTTGTCAACCTCTACCCTAATAGCCCTGAATTGGTCTCCTAGGATCTTGCTCTTAATAATCCAAACTAGGGAAACAATGTAGAGGTCTCCACATCCTTGGGATACAAGAGGCCTTGGTTACAGCTCATTCAAGCTTTCTCTGATACTTCACCTGAAATTGAAACCCCAAAAATGGAAGAGAATTAAGAGATTATTGTCTACAACCAAGAGTTTGCTCTACAGTAGATTTTGGAGCATCTCCATCCCTCAACCCATAACCTTGCTCCCTGTGATGCTGGTATGTCTGTTGATAGCTGTGGTTATGTGGTGCCACCTCTTAATGAAGATGTCGACATGGCTCCTGAGGAATCAATTGAGGGCCAAGAAGAAGATGAAATAATGGTGGAAGCTACTCCTTGTTGGTATTTCTAAACGCATACAGAAAAATCCACAAGCGCACGGAATTATTGTTGTAGCATTTCACCCGGAAGTATTTAGGATATCATATTTCCATGAGGTACCTAGGTGTAAGAGTCTCTTAAGCTACTTCACCTAATGATAATAGGAAGAAGGATAGCCTGGGTAGTGAGGTTATCTAGGGATAGAGATCTTAAGCTAAGATAGCTTTGCCACTATAGACTTGCTTTGGGCATCGGATAACACTTGGTCTGCCAAGCTTTGCCGGCCTACAGGCTCTACGCCATTCCTGGATGTGGGGGATTACGAGGGACAGATAGGGCTATCACCACCTGTCGCCTACCCCTCAACTGTGGAGTATGAGGCAAACAAAGGCAGCCTATAGCCTAGACACTATGTCTACGCTATCGACTATTACTCTAGCATCGATCAGGGTTATCCATCTTTCTCGGGGCCCTTTACTAGAGTATTCATCACAAGGACAAATGATGAACTCGCAAGTAAATAATGAACAAGACTAACTTAAAGTAGAACTCACCATCGAAGATAAACATGAACCTTATACTCCAAGTGGTATTTGGTTCATAGAGGTACAAGTGTAGAGGAGCCGATGATTTCCGGTATTCCTTTAGCTAAGTGTACAAGGGGCCCCAAGTACACAAGTGGAGGTAGCCAACAACTCTGGTACTTCCCCACTCTTACTCACTCACTCCCTACACCAAACTAGCTAAAGAGCTAAGATAGGAATGGGGAAATTCTCTTCTTGTCACATTGTGTCTCTCTTGTGTTGTGTGTTCTTGTAGAGAGGGGAGTTGCAACTCTATTTATACAAGGAGCAAGGGTGGTGCTATGGCTATTCCTGGCGCGAGGACTGAGCTGCACCGCCTCTGCATGGAGCCACGCCACCGCCTTCGCGTGACGGGCTATGGGCTGGTCCTGGGTCGCCCCTTGGGTGCTACTTTGCCCGGAAGATGTGAATTGATTGGTGTTTCTATTATTTCTTTGCGTGAATCAGCGTCGAAAAGCGCCTTTAGGTGAAAATTTCCATGCATTTGTGTTTATGTCCTGCAAAACAATATTCTCCAAATACATATGGAACTAGGTCAATAGGAAATGTATGTGTTTAAGATTGCTAATTTCTCCTCTTTTGTGTCTTAATTGGCGATTGGGTTTGATTGTCAAGGACCGCCAACAAGCTCCCCACACTTAGTCCTTTACTCATCCTCGAGTAAAGTTCTAAGGACTAAGCTAGTTCATCTCCTTGATTTGAAATCTGCATACAAGTTATTCCAAACCTCACCTAGACCTATCAACATTCTGAGTGTCTACCATAAAATCTTGAGTGATTGGATGATGGAACAGTAAGGATTCAAATCTTCCTACTCTACTCTTGCTTCAAAACTTGGGTTTTGCCTGATTTTGAAAATATAAGTGTTAGCTTTGCTCCTCAAAATCATTCACTTGGGTCACTCATATGTGTTATTTTTGTAGGGTAAAGTGTGGAGTTCTTAAGTAGGGTAAAGTGTGACATACTTACCTTGTAGATGTTGTGAAGTCAAAATCCGGATCAAAGGAGAAATAAGTCATACAATCTGATCAAGAGGTGCAAGTGTGTGGAATTTTGTGGTTTTTGTGGAAGAAATACTCCTTTACTGTTTTTGATCTTTCTTTCTTCACCATAGGTTTCTTTTCTAGAGGTCATGGCAATCTTTTGATTCTATCTTTTTTTCTTGCACTTTATGAGTCCATTTTCTTTGGACTTCTTTGAGTCCTTTTTATTTTAGACTTTCTTTTCTCCATTTTTTTATTTTTTTTATTGCCATGCCTCCCTTTTTTTATGAAACCTTGGTGAAGCGAGATCAAGAATTTTCATAGAGCTTTCTTTTTGTGGGTTGATGGATGGAATTTTTTGTGCTAGCTTCCAGTGTAGAAGCTTAGCTTTATTTTGTGGGTGGCGTGTATGTGCTCTTGAGTCAAGAAAGCATCAAATATTTCTTCACAAAGTATCACAACATTTTAACAAAGCTCAATACAAGAATAAGTAGCATATTTGACAAGGTTTTGAAAGGAATTCATCTTTTGACCTTGGTAGGTATTTAAATATCATTCGAGGAGCATGCTAATTGAGTTTTTGACTTTGTAAAATAAATCCCAAGTACTTTGCAAAAGTGAGCAAGTTTTATTTCAATCCTACTATATCTCATATTCCAATTACTTAGATAAAATGGGTTCCCTATTATAAGTTGTTCACAAGTGTAGGAATATTGGCAAGGAATAAACAATATGCAAACTTTTAATCATAGGATGACATGGAGATGGAGCATTTGTTTGATTTGTAAGATTTTAATTTGTTCACTTTTAACCTTTATTTAGATGTAGGGAGTGAGGATGCATAAACCAAGTTTAGAACTGTTGATCTTTTGTGCATCATTTGTGGGAAGGTTTTGAATGCTTTGTGTGGATCTCCTCCCCCACACTTGTTTCTGTACCTACATTTATTTTCTAGAAAAAAACAAAGACAGAACCAACAAGGGCTCTACCAGTTGAGAACTACGGAGCCTAAATCTTAATATTATTATCATTATTATGATTATTATTATTTTATTTGTTTATTTATTTTATTTTATTATTATTAAAAACTTGTTCACCCAACTTTTCTTTTTATTATTTTTTAGTTTAACTCAAGCAAGGCTAAAGTAAGGTTGCAATATATTCCTAGACTTGGTTTATCTCCATATTAGAGTACTTCCATTGTTTATGAAAATAATACTCTAAAGTTCATTAACCAAATTTTAACACCATGTCAAATTTTGATTAAAGAAGGCTGTTTTGACCTAAGCACCATGCTTAATTCAAAAGGCCTATGGGTATATCCATATTAAATTGTAACACCCTAAAATTTGCCTTTTCTAAAATAAAGTTAAATTGATTTAAATACTTGTTTATATGCTCATGAAATATAGGAAAAATAATATTTTTCGTTAATTTAAAATTTATCATAAGGTAGCAACATGTTTGTGCATACATGCTGCTGCATATTTATTTTGAGATGATTGGGTTTGATCAAAACTTCATAAGGATTTGAATTTGAATTGAATTTGGATTTGAAAATTGTGTTTAAGAAAATAAAAAGGAATTTTTTTCCTCTCCTCTCCCTTCTCTGTCATTTAGCCCAGCAGCACAAGTACTGTGTTGCCGCGGCCTGCTTCTCCGCTCGGCCTTGCTTCCCCGCGCGGCCCACCTGCTTCCTTCCCCATTTCCCCCGCGGCCCAGCTAGCAGTTAGCCCAACCAAGCCACGCCTCCCCTCTCTTCCGTCGGGCCGCTCCCCGCCCCGCCTCTTCACCGCTCTCTTTCACTGACCGATGGGGCCCAATCATCAGCGGTGCCCTCTCTTTCTCCTACCTCTGGTTGAAGCCAAGCCAGACTCTATTTCCACCACCGCCGCTGCTGAGTTCGAGCCGCCTATGCCACGTCCTAGCCTGCACCCCACGCCATTAGCCGCCCATAAATAGTCAGCCCACGTTGCACCACCTCCACCCAACTCTAAAGCCCCAGCACCACCCTCGCTAGAGCTACAGCCACCGTGGAACCCTAGCAGTTTGAGCCACCAAAGTTGCCTCGCCATTCCACCGCTCCACTGTCATTTGGGACTGCTCGTCGAGCCTCTACGTGAGGTAAGCAAGCCCCGGTACCCGCTCTTCCTTCTCCAACGCTTTTTGTCGCTTGTGCCACATCGCAGAAGTACCACCGATGAGCCCAAGCTGCCTCAACCGAGCCAAGCTAGTCCCTGTGCTATCGTAGCCCCTTCCGATCCCCAAGATGGATTCGCCTCATTCTCCTCTTGCTCCCTGACCTTCTCCCGAGCCAAACGATGGCCGGAGTCACCGATTCACCCAACTCTGGCAAGGTCCCATCAATGGCGCCACCGCCTAGACTCGCCACTAGCCAGTAGCCCCTCTCCTTCCTTCTCCCGATCTAATCTAGGCCATCCAAATCAGATCCGACAACCCATATAACCCCGTACCCCTTTCGTTGGCTTCTTTTATAAAAGAGACCCTGAACTTTTTAAGATTTGAACCCGTCGTCCATGCAATTTTGTTAAAGAGCCCCTGTCTTTCTTCAAAATAGTATCTATAGTCCCTGGCTCAGTTTAAAATCCAATTTTATTTATTTTAAATTCGAAAATCGAGTTCCATCTATTTACAAAATTGTCACTATCTTCATTAGGCCATATCTTCTCCATTTTAACTCTGATTTGACCCATTCAAGTTGCGTTAGGTTCATAACAATGTAATCTACTTGTTAGTAACATTGTTTAGCATGTTTAGAACTTTTGAATAAAATAGTAATTTGATTAATTTATATGAAGCTACTTTTTCAATTAAAAGCAACTTAGGGTTTTTACCTCTGTCTTTTGTAAATAAAATAAGATTAATCTTATATTGGTTTTCTAATACAAGTATAATTTGGCTTAAAACAATTTAGATATTCTTATATATGTTTTATAATTAAAATAAATGAAGCCTATAGTTTTCTTTTCCACGTATAAAGCAAATCTATCGGTAGATGTATTTTTTTCACCGAAGCTCCGGTTAGCGTGCTTTTCGCGTCTGTGTGTTCGTAGCAACATGTAGAACATCTTTAAAACCTTTTTACTTGTTGTTTATTATGGTTGGTGTACTATTCTAATTTAGATCTATTGTTTTCTTCATGTATGATTGCATGGATGCTTGTGTGGTGCTTTATGATCATGTCTAGTCGGTGAGAAATACGTTGGTGAAATAGAAGAAGTTGGTGATCCAGAAGAAGTCTTTTGGAGGTTACAATTCAATAGACAAAGGATCTAAGTTTAAGGCAAGTATAGCATGGGATCTTCCTTATTGTCCTATACACCTTTAATCATTTAATTCATACTGCATGTGTCTACTTTGACTACCACTAAGGATATCCTAGCCTTTTGTACTTGTACCTTGATACCTATGGGGTATTGCATTGGGTAGTATGATGCTAGTGCTCAACTAAAGCCATGATCTTGTAACTTGACTAATGGTATATGCAATAAACACTAAAAGATGTTTTTAGCAACATGGAACAAGGGGGCTAGAGCATTGGGCTATTTTTATGGTGCTCTAGATTCCTCTCCCTAAGGACTTATCTATAAGTAATCATCCAGGACTTACAATACAGCTATGAGGGCTACATGGCTCTGGCTTTAGCTTAGTATGAGGACCTTTTTCTAGCTTGTTAGTGGTTACCTTTATTGGCATAAGAATGGCTTACCGAATCAGGTATAGTGCGGCCTCCGTCCCCTTGTGTATAGGTTGCGCGTCATTGTACCATCGGGAAGAGGGGCTCTACATCTATTTGCCGAGTGAATCCAATGGCCCTAACTTGTTAGATGAACCTTTGAAAGGCTTCATAGTGAACCCTGTCGACCTTTCTTGGAAGTGGGTCAAGAGATTAGCTACCTCCGGTGAAAGGGTAAATCATGACTCATAGTGAAAGTGTACAACCTCTGTGTAACACCACTGGTGTTTAGCTTTCACATTTGCACTGCATTTCATGAACATGAGCATCATGCATCTCTTTGTGAACTTATAGCACATGAAACATAATTTCGAAACATAGCAACGTGTTGTATATTTCATGTGTGTTGTTCTTTATGAAATGTAAAGTGTCCAACACTTAAGTGCAACATGTGCCACTCACTTAGTGAAACAAGATTAGTTAATACGATGCAACAAGATCATGAAATATGTGAAACATGACTATGAAACATTTGCAACATTTCTTGTGTTTGTCATCGTTTCAGTGTATACCTTGATTGATTCTTGTGTGACCAATGCATGGTGTGGCTAGAAATGCTTGTAAGTAACTTAGTTACACTTAGAATGTCATTAGGAACAATGTTCATGTTGATCATTTTGCCTAATTAGGTTTCCAAGTCATGGTTGACCAATTTGGACCCCTAGAGCTCTGTGTGTTTGACTGTTTAAAAAGTGTAGCTTAGGATGTTTGCATGTCTGAGCAACCTAAAGCAAAGTTGTAGAGGATTATATGTGGAACAAAAGTTATTTTGTGACCAACTCGTGAAAATGTGCACAACATGCCCAAAAGGTCCCACAAGTCAGCTTTGAAGGTGGATTCAACACTTGAAATTATTTCTAAGTCCTAAGTGCGATTTCAGGTTTCATGTACCATAGTTGAGAGCCCCTCAGAGTCTGCAAACCAAGCCGAACCAGCTCGAGCCCCAATTGTGAAAGTTGTAGACCACATGTAGATCTCCAACTTTGTTAACTACAACTTACCCTGGATTGCCACGGATTAAGAGATATATTGTCGACAAGTTTCATTTGTCGATCGGCTCGTGGGTTATCAAACGAAAAATTCAGCGCCATGTTGCTCGGGTGATTTGAACTCGGTGGCAGTATGCGCTGCTGGCGTCGACCGACCGACTAACCGCCCAGCACGCGCCGTGTGGCTGGCCTGAACTCCGCTGCTGGTGTTCTCCACTTGAAGCCGCTTGGCAAGACGCCGTGAGCCTTCAGCGCCACCATTCCATTTCTTGCTCCTTCGCAACAGAGCAGTATGACTTCGCCATTGCCGCGGGAGCTCCGTCGAGCCCAGCAAGGCCATTCGCCGCCTGCGTCTCACCTCGCTCCGTCTCGCCCACCGCTTCCCCGACATCTACTCTACCTCCTCCACCTATTAGCCGCATTGTTTGGGTCTCGGTAAGGGCGCGATGCCGTTTTCCACCACCGCCGCCATGATGGCGTCCTCGCCGGGAGCCGAGGCCGCCGTGGTCGGGCTAGCTAGGAGCCATTTCATTCTCGATAGTGCTTCCTTGAGTTTCCCAGCGTGTCCGTGGAGCTCGTGATCGAGCTCTGTGGAGCCAACCGTGGCTTGCCGTCGCCGGCAGCTCACGCCGGAGAACCTTCTTGTGCCGCCATCACCGGCGGCAAGCTCCTTCACGCTAGGTCGTGGCGCTAGCTAGTAGCACCAATCGAACCCCCTCAAAGACGGAGGTCACGCCGGTGCCTTGATTTCGCCGAAGGAGCCAGCGCCGCGGCAAGCCCCGCCGTGTGCCGCGCCCGTCGAAGCGCCTCCTCTGTTCTTGGCTCACGACCGGTGGGGTCGGTGACATCGGGACCCGCACATCGCTGGTTTGTCTTTGTCTTAGGGATAGTTCAAAAATACAGTTTTGAATGCCGATTTGTGATTTTGTAACTCCCAATTGGTAGATCCAAATTGAGTACTTCTAATTTTGTTAGACTCACAGTTAGGTCTAGTATTTAAGAAAAATATATCTTGAGCACATTTTGTAGAAATTTTGGATGAATTAAATAGGAACTTAAAAGTGTTTTTGAGTGCATGCAAACTTGTTTAAATCATATCTTGAGTTTCTGTGATCCAAAATTGTGAAATTTTGTGGGTAAGCTAGTATTGCTTAGTAGAAGCTCTGGTTAAAATTTGAGAGTCATTGCATGTGTAGTTTTTAAGTTATAGATTTTCCTTTTATCATTGGATGATTCTTGTGGGAATTTTAGTAATTTATTTATGAATCCATTGACTATGAAATTTGTTGGAGAGTATCCCAGTACCTTAAGGATACAAGGAAAAATATGAAATCTGTTGCTTGACACTTTTCACTAGGGTTTCCTAATTATGCCATTTTAAGCCATTCTGCCTTACCATTTTTGTGTAGGTTGTTATACTTACTCAAATGGTGTGGAATTTTTATGGTAGTCTATTTAGAGCATGTAGTGTCTACTGTAATTTTGTAGAATTAATGGGGCAGTTTTCATATATGTTTACTATTTACCCTAATTAATTAAATAAATTAAGAAAGGTATTAAAAGAAATGTTTTGGTGATGGACATCCTACTTTCTGGTGTTCTTGTGATATATGTGTGATATGTCAGTAAAGTTGGTTTTGTCCAATTAAGCGTTTGTATCATAAGTTGACAATTATTTGTTGCATTATGTCCCTCTGGACAGATCTGGGGACTTTGGAAAGTTCCCCATGATAATGTGGTTTTCTGTGCTTGTGTTGAATACAAAAGTTGTAGATAACTTATGTATCTAGCTCCTGTCAAAATTTGAGGGCATTTGGCCCAGTGGTTTAGAAACTACAGCTGTTTAAAGTTAGGTTCCTGTTTTGCTTACTCTCTGCCTTGTGAGGACAGAGTTCTGTTGATTTATGAATTCGAGCTGGTAAAGTGTCGAATCATGCTTTGAGGTCTAAAATGAATTGTAGACAATTTCATAAGATTTCCAGATTGTCTTGTTTCATGTCATTTGGAATTATACATCTCCAGTTATGGCTAGTTTAATGTACCGCTATATAGTCTTCATTTGCTGAAATACAATGCTTGATTGAATGTGTTGCAATGTAATCGTTGATTGTTTGGGGTTAGCCTAACTTGAAAATATGCTTAGGTGCAGGTGCTAGGTCATTAACTGAAGATGAGCAATTATACATTAGGTTGTATAGACTTGGTAAGTAAAGTGTTTTGAATAGGGATTAAGTTGGAATATGCAAACTACAACGAACATGTGCATTCTCCGAGCATCCCGAGCGATCGTTCATGTGCATCCATGATATTTATCTTGCGCATTCATGCAATAGGTATGCGGAGGAGTAGCGTTGCTGGAGTTCGAGGGAGCCAACCAGGAGGAGGAACCCGAGGTGCGGGAAGTCGACGAAGCGATCGCCGCGGAGGAGGATGCGCTTGAGTGCCTCGACCACCACCAGCCTTCCTCGTTCTCGAAAGGCAAGCCCCGAGCATATTAAGCCTCCTATGTTTTTGCAAATACTTTGAGTACCTTTTATTGTTGATGATGCATTAAGTATAGGAATTGGTTGGAACCAATTGCTGCATTATATATCCTTCCTTGTCCAGATATCGCGACCGAATCCTATTTAAGTTCGAGGAACGGGTTATATGCTTAGCCATGCTTAGTGCGGTAGAAGTCGGTGATTTCTGTCACTGCGAGCTTTAGGATGAGGTGGGTCACGGTTGGCTATATTTGCTATCGTGAAAAGAACCATGTGAATAATGAATTAAGACCGGGCAGGGTCTTGTGTAGGTTTGAACATAGTGACTCCGTCTCGAGTCGTTTAAGGACCGATCTGCCAGACGCGTCCTCATGTCATGTTGAACGTAGCCTAACACTTAGCTGGGCGGATAAGTCGTTCCGACCATGAAGCCTAGTAGCTCGACTCGGGCGGGGGACGCGGCGATGGCGACATTACGGAGGTAGTAAGGATGTGCGGGGAGCCATTGGCATAAGTCCAAGGCGGGTTAGAGTCCCGAACAACCTTGGCGAGTGGTTCTCTCGAGAATGTCGATCTGATTGGACTCGCGACTCTGAATCGTACCAAAGGTGACTTGTTTGTGACTCCGACGGAGAAGCGGGGTTTGTGTTTAGGAATACCCCTCCATTTGGATAGGAATCGATTGAATCGCCGTCTCTCCCGGATAGTGAGAACTTGGTGGCAAGCCGCAACGTAGATTCAATTAATTTAACGATATGGTTAAATGGATGATGATGATAAGGTTGCCAATGAATACCTGATATGGTTATTAATGTTTGCACCCTAATAATATGATTGCTTAGTACAGGTGCTAATGTAGTTGTCAAGTTAATGGTTAAAAAGTCACTGCTAGTCCAGGCTAAGATTTGATCATTATTACTTATGCTTTTCTGCAAAAAGAAAGTGTCAACCAGATCCACTACATTAAGCTTTGCATAATCCTTGGTGTCATTTATTTTGGTTTCTGGCGGGTAAGTCTAGCTGAGTACATTCCCGTACTCAGGGTTTATTCCCTCTTGTTGCAGATGACCTTCTATATCAAGGATTCTGTAAATATTGTCTCCACCCGGCGGGTGATGAAGACTAGATCATGGGCATGATCTCTGTTCTCTTATCTGAATGCTTTTGCGGGCTGTGATCAGCAAACCAGTATGTGTATTTGAACTCGAGTGTGTGAGTTAAACTATTTGCTTCCGCATGTTTTACAAGACTTGTTTTGTAATAACGTTGACTCTGTGATGATGTAATCTATTTGCAAACGTCGGTGAAATGTTGTAACGTACGATATGTTATGTTGAATTACTGTGATCTTGGTTGTATGCAAGTTGGTTTGAAATCCTTCGAGATTTCAGTTGACTACCGGGTTTATATGGGCTCAAGTTCGAGAATTTGATCGTTTCGGCGATTGTTTTTGTACTTGTGCTCTTATAAATTGGTCGGTTCTGTGACACTCTGCAGAGTGTAAAACTGGTATATCAGTCGTTCTAATGGTCATGAGCGGCCTTGGAACATTTACAAAATAGATGATGGACACTGATGATACTGATGATAAAGATGCTCACTAATGATTACTGTTTATGCTATTCATTATTCATGTTTACCTGATCATGTGTTTATATGGGCTTGTGAATAAACTTGTTGCCACCCAGTTGCTAAAAGATGACTCATTAAAAGCTAATCGTAGTTAACCATTGTTAGCCTTTTGAGCCTCATGAACCCCATGTTATATTTGTTGAGTACGATATGTACTTACGCTTGCTTTACTTTTTAAATCTTTGGATAAAAATTCTGGATGGGTACCAGATTGCTAGAGTTTAGAGGAATTAGGCCTGTGATCAACCAGTCAGTTGTCCCTGTGGAATTAGAGTCTTCACCCGAAGATCGAAGCTATCTTTCCACTATCTACTACCTAAGGTTGAATTTTTTTATACTAAGTACGTAATATATTGAGCATTGTCTTTTGATATTACCCTTATTTGTAGCTATATGTGAGATTTGACTTCCTAGGCTCACATATGGTGTGTATCTGGTTTTGTTCTTAAAATCGAGTGCTACAAACACCCAAACCAGAGCATATGACATAAACAAGCAAAGCATGAATGAGCAGGTTTATATTTTCATGGAGAAAAACATGAGTAATGATATTGGTGAACATTGAATTGCCTTTGCATACCTGAGTATATTTACCGGTAGCATATGTAGATGAAGCTTTGAGTCTGCTGCACAGTGGCTTGATTGCATATAGTCCTACTCAGGCTACCAACAAGGCTAGGCTACAAACACAAATAGTGTATATAGACCATGGGCCTTGGTGAATAGCAGCAAAGGTATAGAAGGGGAGCACCCTTCTGACGGCTCCTTTTCTCTTTTCCTCTTTTTTTGCCTCCCTTTTTATATCATTTTTCTCTTTTTCATGTATATTTTTCTCTCTCTCTCTCTTTAGATCTCTTTTTTTAGCAAGGCAGTGCTGACATCATTTTTTTAACCAAGATGGCCTTTGGTGTGTATGGGACTTGGTGAGACTTTCACCATCCTCCCCCACACTTGGACCTTTGTGTAAAAGTCAAGTGTAGAGTCAGGGTCTCCTCTTGAGTGTGTTCCATCACCAAAGAGCATCGAGGTGTATGGTTGATGCAGCTGCCATGTTCTCTAGCATGGTACGCACCCTTGTTCATCTTGGTGTTATCCTAAAATGGTTAGCAACCAAGAATACCTGAAGTTGCATACTAACTTGACAACATGTTCTTCATTTATTGAAAAGGAAATATTGTGTTTTTATAGATATTATCTTATATATATTTTTATGATAATCCGAGGTATCTTCCAGCAGTGCTTAGTTTACAGTCATAAGCTTGACCGCAGGAACTTCATCTTGCAGCTATCAATGGTGGTCTAGTTCCCAGCTTTACCACCAAACATTTAGCATTAATGTTCAAGCTACAAGGTTAGTGCCATAGTGCTTCTATGGGATTTGTAAAATTTGTGGAAAACAAAAGCATCCACAACCATCCTCTTTAAAAGTTAAAAGATGAAGGTCAAGAGGTGGTTGTGATCCACATAGAAGCAAGCGGCACTAAGCGAGATGAACTCTGGAGACTTAAAAAGTGAGTATGAAACACGAGGGGTCTCGAAAGAGAAACTCTCATGCTCAACAGCGAAAACCTTCTCCACGGTCTCCAGAGTTGGTGCTTTGGGATTATCCTTCGCCATAGGGTTTTCTAGCTGAGTTATAAACGTGATGAAAGTAGTTTTCCCAACCTCTTCATCAAGGCTCCCAAAAAAATTTAGGTAGCCTATGAGAAGATCCAAATCAAGGCTAGCAAGGATGTGGAAATCAGAATGAACCTCGGTTTTGCTTATTGATTCGAGGTATTTTCAAAATCATCAAAAAGTTCATCCTTGAAAATTGGAAATTCTGAAGGTTGGAAACCTTCCTCCGGAGTTTCTGGTTCAGGTGAGGGCCTCTAGATGGGAGGTATTAGCTCGGCCTTAGCCGAAGAGATTTCCTCATGGCTTGATTCAGGTCTACACGGAGGGATTCGATGAAAAGAGTGTTTTCTAGGATATGATCTAGAAGCGCTTTCTCCTTCCATTATGGTTTTTTGGCCAAGGGACCCTCAGGTGATGATATCAAGCTATAGGGCAGATTCCTTACTAAGACTTGACCTGAAGTGCTGTAACAACACATGGTCTAGTATAGACAAGGCTAGGATATAGTGTGTTAAGATTGAAAATCTAGCCTAGGCTACACCTATGGTTTCCTTCTCTTGCTAGCGGAAGTCAAGAATCTCATATTGCAGGAAAGCGATTCGAGATATAGGGAAGAATGCAGAACAGAATATGTCCCTCAATTCTTCCCAATCTCTGTTTGCCATCCCTATGTTGTGGGTGGAGGTTGTTTTGCCCTGTCAAAAGAAGGGAAACAACTTCTACCGAAGGTTTTCTTATGTAATGCCAAAGATGGTCAAGCACGCATAGAGCTACTCAAACTCCCGTAGATGATTGTAAGAGTTTTCATAAACTTAACTTGAGAAGGTTTGTTCCCAAACCATGGCTATAAAACAAGGACAGAGTTTATAGCCAGAAGCTATGATTGGCTTCGATGGTGGTGGCTCTTAAGAACTCGTCCTTAGGAGAAGAATGATTTTTTTAATGGTAGTTTGCTCCATTGCAGAAGAAAAAAGAAAAAAAGAATAATATTTTTTTAAAGGTAGAACACAAGGATACACGGGTGAACTAGGTTAGGAGATAATACAGCAACCGTTCCCTGGCAACGGCGCTAGAAATGCTTGTTGGTATTTCTTAACGCATACAGAAATAATCCGCAAGCGCACAGAATTACCATTGTAGCATTTCACCTAGAAGTATTCAGGGTATCGTATTTCCACAAGGAACGGTGTAAGAGTTTCTTAAGCTAGTTCACCTAATGATAACAGGAAGAAGGATAGCCTAGGTAGTGAGGTTATCTAGGGATAGAAATCCTAAGCTAAGATAGCTTTCCCACTATGGACTTGCTTCGGGCACTAGATAACACTTGGTTTGCTAACCGTTGCTAGCCTATGGCTCTACGCCACACCCGGACGTGGGGGGTACGAGGGATGGATAGGGCTATCACCACCTGCCGCCTACCCCTCAACCATGGAGTATGAGGCAAATGAAGGTAGCCTCTAGCATAGACACCACATCTACGCTATCGACTATTACTCTAGCATCGATCAGGGTTATCCGTCTTTATCAGGGCCCTTTACAAGAGTATTCATCACAAGGACGAACGATGAACCCGCAAGTAAATAATGAACAATACTAACTTAAAGTAGAATTCACCACCAAATAAACACGAACCTTATACTCCAAGTAGTATTTGGTTCATAGAGGTACAAGTGGAGAGGAGCCGATGATTTCTGGTATTCCTTCCGCTAAGTGTACAAGGGGCACCAAGTACACAAGTGGAGGTAGCCGACAACTCCGGTACTTCCCCACCCTTACTCACTCACTCCTTACACTAAACTAGCTAAAGAGCTAAGATAGGAATGGAGCTCTTCTCTTCTTGTCACATTGTGTCTCTCTTGTGTTGTGTGTTCTTGTAGACAGGGGGTTGCCCCTCTATTTATACAATGAGCAAGGGCGATGCTATGGCTATTCCTGGCGCGAGGACCGAGCTGCACTGCCTCTACATGGAGCCATGCCACCGCTAGTCGAAGGGGTGGCAGAGAGGCGCCGGTAGGGGGTCGCTCGCCCCTAGGGGTCGGCTGCCCCCTAACCAAGCCTCCTCACCACCGCCTTCACACGGCGGGCTGTGGGCTGGTCCTGGGTCGCTCCTCAGGTGGTACTTCACCCGGATGATGTGAATTGATGGGCGTTTCTATTATTCCTTTGCGCGAGTCAGCGTCGGAAAGCGTCTTTTGGTGAAAGTTTCCATGCATTTGTGTTTATGTCCTACAAAACAATACTCTAAATACATGTGGAACTAGGTCAATAGTAAATGTATATGTGTTTAAGATTGCTAATTTCTCCTCTTTTTGTGTCTTAATTGGCGGTCGGGTTTGATAGTTAAGGATCGCCAACACTCCTCCTAGGAGAAAGAAGATGAAAGCAAAGGAAATAACCCCTATTGTTGATGATGAGGACAGGAGAAGCTCCAGATTCAAGAAAGATTGGGCTGAGAAGCATACTCTAGACCCAAGCACTCAAGAATGATCAATGGAGAAAGACCAGAAGAAATGGAGGACTGGGCCAGACTGGTGGTGGCTATATATTGTCTTATTTTTGCTATCTATCTTGTTTTTTATGCTTTGACAGTTGTTTTTAGTATTGTAAAACTTTGTAAGTGGTGGTTATGTAACCATATGTTATCTCTATGCTACTCTATTTCATCTCAATGAATAGTCATTCTCGTGATTGGAATATCTTGTGCTGGAATATTAGGGGGCCTAATGATATTGATAAGTGGGACCCTATAAGAAACAAGATTGAGGAGAGTAGTGCAAATATTTTCTGCCTTCAGGAAACCAAGAAAGAGAATTTTGATTTGCATTTTTCATTCGTAAGTTTGCTCCTAAGCGTTTTGATAAAATTTGACTTTTGCCCCTCTAAGGGTGCATCTGGGGGGATCTTGGTTTGTTGATGGGTTTCTTCACACTTCGCTATTACTATTGCTGAAACTAACCTAACCTTGTAGCCTGGACCCTTGTTGTAGTGTATGGCCCTTGTAGACAACCTGCTAGAGATAATTTTGTTAGCTGGTTATATAGCTTGAATATTGAAGATGATGATCTTTGGTTGATTATTAATTGGGGATTTTAGTTTCTATAGATCTGCTGAAAGTATAAATAGACCAGGAGGCAATTTTAATGATTCAGTCATCTTTAATAATATCATCAGTCATCTAGGGCTCATAGATTACCTATCAAGGGTTAAAGTTATATTTGGAGTAATATGCAGGACACCTCACTTATTGAGCAAGTTGATTGGTTCTTCATGTCAGTTGCTTGGACTAATCAGTATCCCCTTACTGTTGTCCTCCCTCTTGCTAGGATTACCTTTGACCACCTTCCCTGCAAAATCTAAATTGGCACAAGCATCCCAAAGGCAAATATTTTTAGGTTTGAAAATTATTGGTTTAGTCATCCTTGCTGCATTGATCAGATTTGTGGTAGGAAATTTTTGAAATCCATCTTCTCTGTAACTCAAAAACAAATGATTCTCCCATTTGGTATATGACCTGCTCAAAGTGAAGGATTTATACCTTCATCAGGCTAGAAGTATCAAAATCAAGAATGGACAGAAACCCAGATTTTGGTCTGACCCATGGTTATATGACAAACCCATCTGTGAGATTAATCATATTCAATTCTATACAATCTTTGTGATTAGAAAGAGGTAACTTTTGCAAATTAAAGAATTGGAAGACCCACATTACATTAAGGAGATGGCAAATGTAAAGAATAGGAAGACCCGAATTTCATTCATGGCTCACTCCTTATTTGCAGATAGACACTCGAATTTGAAACTTGAAAATTCTAATGATGTCATATATATGAATTTGAAAAGAATAGGAAATTTTCAGTGAAATCAACAATGCATAATGCTTTAACCAAAAATGATGCTGGACCAACAAATATGGATGGGTAAAATCCCTCAAAAATCAAAATATTTCTCTAGATTCATGACTAATAATGCTGTGCTAACTAGAGACAATCTTCTCAAGATAAGCTTGTTAAAAGCCTATCAATAACAAGTGTCAAGTGGTTTAGATTATTAGCCACATTGATTAACATGTACATTTAGATAGCATCCACATTTATTAACTACATTTAGCTAACAACCACATTTAGATAACAGCTACCTACATCACATGACCAAACCATGACAATGCCAACTAAACTAACAGCGATGAGACCTAGACCTAACTAATCTGACAAGTAAACACTGGTGGAGACTTGTTTCCCTTAGCAATCTCTTCCTTGATCTCTTCCTTCGCTTCTAGTATCTTGACCGCCATTTCACAAAGCTAGACCTTCATCTCACACATCTCTAGCTTCAACTAACACATCTTGAGTTTCAGGTCGCCATTGACCTCTTTTGCAACTGCTTTGACTTCTTCGGTAGGATCTACTGCCTCCACTTTGGGACCTCCAGTGCTCTACTCTCCATCACCAGCCAACAATGCAGTTAACTATCCTACACTGGCCAGCATCTTCAGATGCTCCTCATATTCATCTTCCTAGAAGAAAAAGGATAGCCCGAATTCCTCTGAAGCCAAAATGAAATTAAGATCTAGATGCAGCTCAGCAGCAACCAAGAATCAAACTTTCAAAACCCTAACTTACCTTATGGAAGGGGCAATAGGAAAAACTTGATTTTGGCTATGCTCCTACGCTGAAACCTACCGCACCACCCTCCGCCGCCTGCAATCTGAGCATATGATGAGAGGGAGGTTAAGCATGCGCTGATTCGGGCCCAGGCTAATGTGTTGCGCCATGGAGGAGATCGATAGTGGAGGGCACAGGCAACAGCAGAGGGGGAGAGAGCGAGAGGAGCAGGGAGAGAGCGATAGGAGCAGCTATAGAGAGAGGGATGTGACTAAGAGAGGGCGAAGGAGGATCAGGGGGATAATATATATTTTTTTATTCTCACAGACGCGTGTTATTATTTTCACTTTTTTATAATTAAAACTGCCACTTGTTTGAACTCACGAACATAGCGCAATGGTAACACACCAACTTGTGGACCCAGAGGTATCAGGTTCAATCTTGTCAGTAACACAATTTTTGCTCGTTTTTTATTATTACAGACGTGTCTTCATCCTTTTTCTTTTTGTGTGCCCTATTTTGCTAAGACCAGAAGCTCACTGGCATTCCTTCAGCACATTTTTTTGTCCAAGTCCCCGTGCTGGCAATTCTAGGGTTCCACACTTCCACCGGTGTCCAAGCACATTCGCCCGCCGTCCTTCGCCATCGCACGGCTGCCCGCCATTAACCACTGCCGCATACCACAACTGCCATCACCATCCGCGTGCCACCGTACGCCCGCCTCCGTCTCCAACTCCATCCGCCACCATCCTCAGGCCACACTCCTCGATGAATGTCAGCCAAGGAGGTCAGTTTTGGCTAGGAGGCGACCTGATCTGGCGAGGAGGTGCTGGTGGAGGCCCAGCGTCCCCTCCTCAAGCCCTTCCGACCTCGACCTCTTCACGTGCTGGGACCCTGCCATTGGGTGCCCCGCCACCGCTCCAAGCTCGCCTCTACGTGCCTAGGGTTGCGCTACCGCCACCACTACTCCAAGGTCAACACCGCAGGTATTAGACTTCTTTCCCTCTATTCTTTGTTCTTTTAATATGGATTATCATCTGGTTTGTTGTTCAAATAAGCCGTCAGCTGCCATACAAACAATAGTGATGATCTGCCCTTAGCCTGAAGTATTTTAGGTTGCTCACTCTAGTTTTTAATTGCCTAAAACCACAGTACTGTTATTCACATAGTAAGCAGGAAATTATTTTACTAGTAGTTTACTGAAAATGAAGGAGCAATTATTTTTCTGTGGTCTATGAAAGAGCTGATACTATGTCTCTTATAGTTTCTTTACATAATGAAATAGCTTTCTCCTTTGTGACAATTAAATCATGCTGCTGCTGCCAGGAAACATGTTTGTGGTGCCGTAAATGAATTTAGATCAAAAAGCTTTGTACTGAGAGGTTGGTTAGGTTAAGGCCAATGCTTTGTGAGCTTTATGTTTAGAATGCACATCACAATACTACAAGTAGCAGTTGAGCACTGAACTGAAACTAATACATTAGTAGTTGTAGTGACAAGTACTAGTAGGAGTACACATGGGCATAGCTATGTGGGGGGCAAGCTAGGCTCAGGCCTCCCCTTGCCTCTGTGATTTGCACAAGTCTCTGCTACTCCGCTCTCTATCCCTGTGTGTCTCCCTATCCTTGCGCTAGATCTGTATCTGCTAGTGACTGAGTCACCAATGATTGGCCAGGGCCTAGAACAGCTAGCAGCTACACACAGACATAACAATCGGTTAGTTGTGTTCCCACCACTCAGCTCAGCCATTAGTCTATTCACTTTGCTTATGTTGCTCTGCGTCATCTGAGTCTTGTTGATTCTTCTATCTTTTTTCTTTCCTCATTCTTCAGTGTATAAAATTTACATAGTATGCATACTAGAAGTGGCAGATTAAGTAACATTTTGGGAGATCTTATGTTGCTATTACTGGGGTACAGGCATTCTACTGCTAGCTGCTAGGTGCTAGCTCCTATCACTATCACAACTGAGAGCAATTAATAATTAATAGCTATATTTAGCTTTAGGAAACATCCTATTCATGAGTTAGCTATTGGTGATGATTTATCTCAAGTTGTAACAATCAAGTAGCTATATTTTTTCATGGATTTGATAAATACTTACAAGTTGTAACAATTCAGTAGATAACAAAGTAGCTATATTTCTTTAGTGCATTATTATATTTCCAGCTTTAATCATATGAATTAAGCTTATTGAAAAGATGCTATATATATGTGCTCTAATAAAGTACTATATGGTGTCTGCATATATCTTGATATTCCACTTATAATAGTAAAATTATTATATGTTGGCATCTAACTTGTACTTCTTGCTCAACACTTGTTCTAGCCTTAATAGGCATAGTTGTGATTCTTTTGGTCAATAATTTAATATTATGACCCTTGTGATCTAGCTTATGCTTATATTATTGTTATAAACACTGCTTATGCATTTATGTATTCTGTCCATCCTTGTGCTCTAAAAGTTTACAACCATGTGCTTGGATATCCAAACCGAAGGCAACTAAGGTGATATTGTCATGCTCTGTTTTTGTAACTTATATGTAAATTCTTATATACATAGTTGTAGGTGTGCTTTCAAAGGCATGACCATATCGCTTCATATATTGTTTATGAGTGATATTTGAAGTATTTATGTTGTACGTCTCACGTCTTCATTTAGAGGGTTCATGTTTAAAAGATTAATGAGTTAGTTTTGTTTATTAGACTTAAGAACAAATGTCCAAAGTGTAGTCATTATTGAACTTACTCTTGTTTGGAGTAACCCATATTTGTGTTAGGTTGTTCTTTAATTCTAGTTTGGTGCTTATTAATTTGGTTATCTTGCTTCCGTGTTATTTATGAACACAAAGGAGATATCAATTGGTCCGTAGGAACGCTTTGCCAATCCTATATACAGTTTGGATTTGCTATTTTAGTATTAGATATACCATATAATGAAGTCTAAGCTGTTGTTATCAATAAGTTTAGTTTCCTCTGATCGAAATGTTCTTGCTTTATGTGGACAGTAAAACAGCCGAACTAATAACTTAGGTGGGGTAGCATGTCTGCTTTTATTGGTCAGACTAGGAAAATTCTATTCTTTTATAGGCACAAATTGTCCATTTAGATAATAGACATAGAGATTTCTGGACAGGTTATATTCTTTTACCAAGTACACTACTACCACTGTTGCACTACTAAGTTACTCCTTTTACTTGCTATTTCTAGGAATCTGGCAACGAACAAAAGCTGATCATTGGTGTTAGTTGTGTCTTGTGAGTGCTAGTTGTTGACTACGTACAAATCCCTATCAGTATGGTAAGATTTAGCTTTGATATACTAACACTACTTACTATTAGATGGCAGAGCTCTATGCTGGTCACTAATTAATCTTACTGAAATTTGTTTTATAGGCTGATAAGGAATGTGAATCATCAACTAGCAATGAAACAAGTGCAGAGGAGGAAGAGAGAGATGCTAGTGCAAAGGACCAACATATAGATGTTACTGTAGAGGGGGAGGAGAGAGATGTTACTGAAGAGGGGCAGCCATCTAAACCTCCGCGTCGCCGCCTTAGAAAGAGGATAGTTACACAGTGGCTAGAGGACACTATATTTGTCACAGAGCTTACTCCAGCTGGGATGCCCACTGAGAAGAAGGACCAGATAAGAATGAGCAAGCTTGCTGGTCTGATTGCCAGACAAAGGATATCCTTGATCTTGCCTTCATTCAATGACCTAAGTGAAAAGGACAAGTGGTCAGTATTTGATGAGTGTGTCTAGCCTAGATTGGAGTTTCCAGTTGCATTGAAGGATAGGGCGTTTAAGATGATGATGCAGATGGTAGCCAAAAGTTGGAGAACCCACAACAATGAGCTAGTACGTTGTTTCGTCAGGAAAGGGTTGGATGCCATGGTGAAGCACCCATACATTCCGCATCAAGATTGGGCAAAATTTGTGGAACTAAAGGAGAGCGAAGAAGCAAAGGAAACAAGTGAGAAATACAAGAAGCTTCAGGAGAGGAACAAGCATAACTACTACCTAGAGACAGAAGGGTATGCTAGGATGGCCAAAAAGTGGGAGCAGGAGGACAGGGAATTAGTCGTCGCAGGCATAAGTAATCCTTGGGACAAATATCCTCCTAGTCGCCCTAGGAATTGGCTGCGTGCATGGAGTACATTAGTTATTTTAGAAGGTATTGCTGATTCATTGGGCGATAGAAACAGCTCAAAGTGACGCTCGACAAATTTTAGAGAAGGAAGCAGAACTTTAGGCTTCAGGGCTCACTTTGGTTAGGGAAAGAGATGTGCTCACAGAGGTCTTGGACTAATCAGAATAGATAGGGTGCATGCATGGTGTGTCTAGTTACTATGGGTGGAAGTATTGGCTAGATTGCACCAGCATGTACAAAAAGAGGAAGCGTTCAAATGTGGATGTGGAAGCCATTAAAAAAGAAGTTATGAGCCAAGTGACACAAGAAGTTACCGTGAAGGTCACTAAGGATATCATGGACATGCTGCATGGATAAGGAGTGCCTTTGAGGTCGCCTTCCAACACCCCTACCTCTATAGGTGGTCGACAGAGCAGCTGTGCCTTAGCCTCAGATGTAGTCTGTAATGCACAGTTGGATGGAATTGGTGGATTTCTAGATCCGAATGTTGTGGACCTTCTTACAGAGCCAACAGCATGTACACTTGTAATCAACCCTGGAGGTAAAATGGAGGTAGTACCAACAGGTCGTGTATTCCCAAAGCAAAATGAGCTATATTCACTTCTAATACAGGATGGATATGCTGTTGTACATGTTGATTTTGTATATCTAGAACATGAGGGCATTGTGCTAAATCCGCCCCAAGTGGTGAGATAACAAATCTTGGAGAGGCTCTATTCAATAGGGTCCAGTTGAGTAGGGGTTGCATTGTGGTATCACTGAAGGTGCTCTCTTCTCAAAGATCACCAAGACCTCCACTACATGGCCATGATGGGTCAACCAAAAGCAATCTAAAGGACCTTGTGGTAACCAATGTTTCATCCTCACAAGATAGGAAAGCGAAGAGTGCCACTGTTGAATACAAGCCTAAGTCCTCACGTGCTACAACAACACCTTTGTTAGCCCTTAGAAAAGCCAAGAGTTACACAGAACAGCAGGTGGGTGGCAAGCATAAGCAGCAAGAGGCGCAACCCACCAAACCTTCTAAGAGTGCCCCTGTTGGAACTTTATGGATAAAGGCCAACCCTAAGTTCCAATTTGGACAGTCAATTCTATCAGCAACAGATGTTGACAAGGCAGGACCTGGGTGTGTTGCTCTTTATGCCTACTACATGAAAGCTTGTGTAGAGAATAGAACAGATGGGATAGTCGGTATGTTCAAGCGCCACCATTTTGGCATGTGATTTTGAAACTGAGCCTTTCGTTGTGGGATTAGATGATTTGTTTGACTCTTCACACTAGATGCAGTGGATATGTTGTTGACGGAAGTTACCATCCATCATAAACCATTAATAAAACATGTATAAGGGCATAAATATGATCACCAACATAGACTTAGGGGTTTAAACTAACAATTTTCATGAGTTTTGGTGAATCTATATTTTCTACAGGAGTTATTCAGAAAACCATCAAGGAGGACCAAAATGTTAAATAAAATTGCGCTTATCCACAGCAAAAACTACTCCAGAAGGTTCTAGAGGACACCAGAAGCCACACCACCAAAGCAGACCTATAGAGGATGACAGGTGGGGCCGGTCGACCCCACCTACAGGCCAACCGGCCCCCTGGTCCCACCTGTCAGCCCCCTATTGTTATGTCGGTTCTCCACCGCCTTAAGGATTGCATCTACGCCATTTATTCAAGTCGGTTTGATCCGAGGGCTCAAGATTGACACTCCGGCCTACATAACCAGCCCCTGCCCCCCTCCAGAGCATGCTGCTATAAGTCAAGACCAGACTAAAACTTAGGGTTTCTAGAGAGGAGAATAGAGCTCCAATTCTTTAAGTTTTTAGTATAGGCTAGCTAGTAAGGTTTAAGTAGAGGGTGGGCTATTGCTAGGATTCTGGATTCGCCGTCTGGAGACTGGTATAGCCATTGTATCTCTTTATTTATGACTTTATGCTACTTCAATATTATGTTGCTATTTATTATGTTCTAAGTTTGCTCTAGTTATATGCTTGATATAGTTGTGATTGATGATGAGTTTATGCATATGTTTGCAAAGCGCTTAGCCCAAGATGCGCATGGGTTAAGTGGTCGACCTCATGTAAGCATGGTGCTTAGATATTGTTTACCTGCAGATGCATTCTGCACTCTAGGTCATGTGATAGATCGTGGATGTGAGACTCCTGTTGAGTCCTTTGTAGTCCACTCACCGTTTGTAGAGCAAGTAGAACACGGTTGTGAAGGGAGATAAGCTCTGTTCTTGACCATCCTTAGTAATGTTCCTTATGCATAGATCCAGAGTTAATTATGTTATAGACAATGTTTTCCTAAATGATAAACGGTCTTTACACGGTCACCCTTCGTTTAGCGTTTAGGCTGTTTACACGGTGTTTAAACGAAGTTAAACGGTCTAAACGGTTTTGTACTTTAAAAAAATACATATAATTATATATGTGCATGTAAAAAATCAAGTATTCTAGCATTTATACATATTTATCTGAGTAAAAATCAATTATTTTGGTATGTATATATATTTATGCATGTGAAAAGAACCAAATATAGATATTTATGCATGTAACATATCAAGTGTACACATTTATAAATATAATAAACTTAAGTATACAAATTTATCCATACAAAACTGAACTAGATTTACCTCGTGTTCGCCTAAACAGCCGTTTAAACAGCTATTTAGCCCGTTTAATGTTGTTCATCTCTCGTTCCGTTTAGGCCGTTTAGACTATTTTTTCCCATTTTTTGACCGTTTAAACGGTCAACCGTTTAATTTCCGTTTACCCCCTAAATAAAACAGTTTACCACCGTTTATCGTTTACTAGCCGTTTAAATGGCCGTTTAATCCGTTTAGGCGAACACTAGCTATAGATGAGAGTATATATACTTGGATGTATAAAAGACTTAGTAAATAAGGAATGACTTAGGAATCTTTTGCCCTTACCAAATCTTCTTTCTAGCCATACTACATTTTATGAGTCACTATTTCTATCTCTAGAATTATTATTAATGCTTCATACTTATCATTTATTTATCATTTGACTTACCCCTGCCATAGCATGAGAGTGGTTTTATCATAAATATATATATTTGTCAATATCTCTTTGCCAACAATTCCATAGCTCCTCCATGTGGATAAAATATACATAACGATACTCGGTATACTCTCGGGTGAAATGCTACAATGGTATATTATCTGTGCACTTGCGGATACTTTACTTTAACATATATATTTTTCTCTGAGTTTACAAGTGTCATTAATAATTACCAATCACGCATTTCTGGCATCATGCTAGGGATGACAACTTAGTAAAGAGTGGTGCTAAGAGATGTCAACATATGTCTATTCTTCGCTGCTTGACACTGTAAGTACAATTTCTTATATTTTAGATTCGTTCATTGTTGCGTAGGGATGCTCTTCATATATTTCCTTGCTAAATTGCTTTTGTATGCTACTTTATTCCTAGATGCCTGATTGTAGAAGCTAGGGACACATCTGTGCCGGTTGGCCTCCTTGATCCAGATCCATTGTCAATAGACAGCATGACCAGGGGTAGAGGTTTTAGCGTGTCGTATTTGGAATAAAGCCTAAAGAAACATGCCAAGAAAGACTGTGATGTTTGTGCATAACCGTGGTGTGCACTGGATTGCTGTCATCATCATTCCCAAGTGGCAGAAGGTCTTGTACCTCGACTTCAATAGAGGCAGGAAGACAGATTTGAGTGTGTTAAAATCTATGATAGATGAGTGAGTGTTTTCTAACCTACTATTGACACATGTGTTTCTTTGTTAACTATGTTATTCATAGTCAAAAAAATGTGACAACAACTCATGTCTGTGTAGGGCTTTTGGCAAATCCGTACCCAAAGCGAAGAATAGGTAGAAAATGTTAAGTTGACCCATACCACCAAGTTTGCAGTATGTAGTGCTTCACTTCCACATGTGATCGAATTTGTGTTTCAATTCCCTAGCTTACCATGTGTTTGATATGTTTGAAGTGCCAGCAGTAAGGTCTGGACAACACTTGTGGGTTCTATACAGCCCACAACTTGATGCTTGCGATGGGGTAGACCAAATTAGATTCTCCTGAGGTACAACAGATCTTCGTTCAGCTGGTAAAATTTTGGCTAAAAACACTGTTCTGGCTGAATTATTGTGAGAGAAAAACACTGTTCCGGCTGAAAAAAGAAGCCGAACAAGCCGAATATGGGGTAAGCCGAACGGGGCCATATTTAGTTATTAGTTGTTGTTTGACATTGATTGTGACACTAGGATCCTCCAATGCTAAAAACTCCAAGGCTCAGCATCCCTATATTTTGGCTGGGTCCGATCTGGATGGTGCTATACATTTGTCTAGGAGAAAGTGTAGCCACCTTATGTTGTTGTTTAACCACTGCCATCTAGGCTATGTATGTGTGTTTATGTAGCTAAGTAAGTAACATGCATCTAAATAGGTAAGTAACACGTGGGAAATATTTTTGAGAAGAACAAAAGTCAACTGAACAACTTCGATGGGCCTAAACTGAAGTAAGGAGACTAAACTTAAGGGTGTCCCAAAGGATGACCAAAGTGATAGTCTAATGAGTTTTTATTGGACGGAAAGAAGATAGAGGACAAGAAGGAATAATATCTAGTCTCGCACTTCGATGTCATTTTTGTTATTGTTTCTGGAGCTTAAGCCGCTAGCAATTTCTTCCATCTCGTTGAGGATGCCATAACAATCTCTAAGTTGATGTTTGCTGCTGATGTTTACTGCTGTTGCTGCTACTGGAATAGCCTTGTGTATAGTTAATGTGCTGCTGCTATCATCACTATGTATATATTAGTCGTGCCAGATAAATAGCATTTTTAATAGTATTTAGATGTATGTTTCAATGCACGTAAACTAATTATGCAGCATCCTCTTATGGCTACATTACATGAATTTGAAGTGCTGACCACTCGAATCAACTTAGAGGACATTATAGAGAAGATTGCCATGTTCATTGTGTCGCAGATCATCGAATTGGAATCTTTATATGTGTGTTTGGGAACTTGATCTGTTTAATTTGAGCTATTGTGAATCTGTTAATTTGTTTGTGTGATGAACACAGCAGTAACAATTTTTGTTCTTATTAAGTGAACAATTTTAAAATGTGATGTCATTTTTGTGAGATCTGTCTGATTTATATGTATATATTAATTGTGATATCAGTGGTCTGCTTTGGGCAGACGTGTGTAGGTCGCATACACGTCTGTGGTAAATAAATACTATAGACCCGCGCTAAGTATACACGTCTATAGTATTCTTCGTAATGCAGATGAATGTAATAAAAGAGCGTATGTAGTATTCTGAAACTTTGCAGACACGTTGAGAGAACGAGCGTATGTAGTATTCTGAAAGTCCACAGACGCATTTTAAGATGGCGCGTCTGTAGTTTTATGAAAGTCTACAGACGGCTTGTTACAACATGCGTCTACATTATTCTTAAACTCTTCAGACGCGTTGTGACATAGCACGTCTATAGTATTTATTGTACTATAGTCGCTCAGACACAACGCGCGTATGTAACATTTGAAAACCTACGTATGCTTTTCTGTAACACGCGTCGGAAATAACTTTTGGTACACACATGTGTTCAGTTTATTTCAAACACGTCTTTGCGTTCACTCAGACGATTGTACATAAGACGTGTCTGCATTAGTACCTTATTATAGACGCGCTTTTTGTGCGTCTGTAATAAGACCTTATTATAGACGTCTTATTACAGATGCACTTTTTTGTGTCTGTAATGTCTCTTAACGCGCGTCTCTGATGTGGTTTTTTTTTACAGTGTCGTGCAACTTCTCCTGAGTCCTGACAAAACAGACGATATCAAGGATGAGTCTAGGGATTAGGGTTGAGTCGAGCCGCGAGATGTGTCGCCGCTGCCGCCTCCTCTTTATACAAGCCGGACGTCGCTGTCACTTGTCCCGTTGCGGGCGGCGCCCTGGCTTCGCTGCCGCTGGCGTGGTGCCTGTATATGTGGTTAGGGTTTGTGCTGAGACACCTACGCTTCTCAATAATGGCTTCGTAAAATTGTCACACACCATAAAAATATATATTGATGTTCGTACCATATTCTATAGTACTTATTAATTTCTTCTCTTTCTCATTTTCTTTTTCTAGAATCAGGCAACGGAAAGGACAAATATGCACCACGATTAGAGCATCTCTAAGAGCATTTCTCAAGTTCACTCTCTAAATCATTATTTAGAGAGTTATTTGCATAAAAATCGTTTTCTATATCTTTTCGCTCTCTAACAATTTTTCTTTATCTCATGCGCACTCTAGAGAGTCATTCTCGTCTTTTATTTTTTGCTAGTAAAAAATCCAGAATAGAAGATGGCTATATCTAGATGATCATTTAGAGAAGCTATTGGAGTATAGTTTTTTACCAAAATCTCTGTTCTTAGCATTTAGGAAAGATATAAAAAGTCTCTTTAGATGCTCTTGAGACGCTCTTATATTATACGTACCAAAAATACTACACACGTACCTGTTCGGGCCTTCGGGGGTAGTCAGAAGCGTCGTCAGCCGCCATCTCGATCGGTCGCACGCCCTGCCGCTGAAACGCCGACGCAAGTCGTCGCCGCCACCATCGTCACGCCCGCAAGCGCCGCCGTTCACAGCCTTGACTTCCAGTACTTCACACGACCTCCCCGCCAGCCTATCAGAGCCGGCAGCAGCAAGCCAGCCAGCTAGTCTGCCAAGGCGGCCAGCGGCCAGCCAGCAAGGATGGCTTCGGACGATCAGGTTAAGTACGTACTAAGTATGTGTGTAATTTGTAATTATGTTAGGGGCAGACTTTGTCCTTTTCCGGTGCCTGATTTTAGGAAAAGAAAACGATTAGGAATTAAATAGGGGATATGGCATGAAAATCAGAATGTCTTTGTATCTAGTAGAAAAGATAAAACACGTCTTGTGATTTAAGGGCATTGTCTTTGTTTCATGTGGCCTTTCTTTTCCATTTGCACGGCCACAAATATCTCCCCATCCTTTTCACACGTGACCTTATTGTTTCACGTGCACACGCGACCTTATCCTTTCACGTGATCTCTTCTTCCACCTCTCGACCGCGGCGTCGTCTTCCAGCTCACGCTCTCTCCTCTCAGATGTGCCCTCTCTCTCCGATTCTCCCTCTCTTCTTTCCCAACTCCGGCGGGCTTAGAAGGGGCTCGGGGAGGCAGGCCGACCAGGCGGTAGGGATGGCGGGAGGGCAGCATTAAGGTTTCGACGGCTTAGGTGGCGGTCAGGGCAGGTCGGGGTGGTGGCGGCAGGAGAGGGGGGAAGGGAAGGAGGAGGTCACCGCGGGGCGGTGGGCAGTGGTGGGGGTGAGGAGGAGGAGGAGGAGGCGGGGTCGAGAGGCGGTGCCAAGAGGTGGGTGGCGCGGCCCACGGCGTGGTAGCCGCTAGCCGGGGGCGTCGATCGAGGAAGGAGGGGGTGTTGGTGAGGATGAGGAAGATGGGCCGAAGGCGAGGAGGAAGACCAACAGGAGCGTAGGGGAAGGGTCAGAGGGAGGAAGAAGATGAGTGTGCATTCCACACTCAAATTGTACGGCCGGCTGATGTGCATTAGCCACGTCCTAATTTAAAACGGAGGGAGTTTAGTTTTTTTTAATAAATAACTGATATATATAGTTGAAGTTAAACAACAGGGTCTTCTGAAAATGTTGTGAAGAATTAGGTCCTGTTTGGATCACAGCTCAATTATTATAATATAAATTATTATAATTAGGATTATACACTATAATAATCGGAGCGTTTGGATCCATGGATTATAGTGGTTGACTATGGTTGGTCCATGGTGCCCGGACAAATTTAAAGGTCTTTAAGCCTTTCAATACAAAATTCATTCCAATCTCTTCTCCGGCTGGAGTTTTAGGCCTGGTGCCTTGGACTGCACCCCATTCCAGGCCTTTTTTGCGTCTCTGCTTAAATTGCCTAGTTAAACGCTGTCGCTTATGTCTCCGGTTTGGACATGACTCTGGAGGGTGCACTGTTACGCCTGGATTTTCGCGCCTCTCTTCTCTGCCTCATTCAAGTGCCCCTTCATCTTCGGGGACTCCGACTGCACCTGTGTCTCTGCCAAGTGGGCCGCGATTTTACCGCTCATTTATTGAATATATTAGCCGACTCACTGGCTCTGTTCCCCCTCCTCCCATCGTCGTCCCTTGGTGCCGAACCTAGCGGCTCGCGGCGCCAGAGTTCATCGACGACGACGAGACATCATCGCCGGCTCGATCATCCGTGGTTTCCTCCTCCTTGCCGTTCTCATCGTTTGGTGAGTTTGCTAATTGCGTTCTTGGCATTCAATCCTCACCTGTTTCTTTGCACATCGCTGGGTCTGAGAAAACCCCAACTTTTGCTACAGTTCCATCGTCATCATCGAGGATGGTCTATCACTTTGTTGATCCCAGGCCTTTCATGCCGCCCCGTGCTCAGCGGGTGATGGTTTTGGGACACCCTACGATGATGAGGGTGGTGACAGGCCGTGTTCAAGAACACAACAATGATGTTGCCATTGCCCGTCTTCATCCTCTGTCTCAAGAACAGATGAACTTTGAAGATATCAGGAATGTTCTGGAAGATTTCCTGCATGTGCACCTTGGTATTCCTACTCTGATTATTTAGCCATGCCCTCATGGACAAGCTTATGTTCGTTTTTCTCATCTGTTTCATAGAGATCAACTGATTTAGTCAGGGCCACATAATTTTGGCAATGGTCACATTTCTTTTATTCCCCACAATAGAGCTTGGAATAATCGTAGTGCTGTTTTTATCCATGAAGTCTGGCTTATGCTAATTGGACTCAACCTTGATCTTTGAACTCACCCTCTAGTTGATAAAGCCATTTCACAGTTTGGCAAACTGATTGTGTGGGAAGAGGATCAAAACCATTTGGCCACAGTTCTAGTCAAGGCTAGAGTTTCTGGGTTGGATGCCATTCCATGGTTCTTTAATTTTACAGAGGATTCTAATTATGAATCTGATTGTTGGACTGCTCAGTGTGAAATTTTGCTCACAAGGTTGCTGGGTGCTCAGGCTCAAGGTGAGGATTTCCCACCTGATGACCCTGATGATGTTGATCCCAATGCTTTTGATTTCTTTGGTTTCGGGCAACCAGGACAAGGCCCACCAAATCCACCAGCTGGGCCTGCAGATAATCAGAATATCAACTTGGCCAATCTCCAGGCTATTGGTTGGGCTCCTTGGCCACAGCCAGATAATGGCCTAGCCCAAAATCAGCAGATCATGCAGGCAGTACATGGTGGCAACAATGGGCTTGAAGACAATCCTATTCAGTTTCATCAGATTCATGACCAACAGGAGGAAGCACCTCCTCTGATTCCTCTTCTTCTTGAACCAGCAGAAGAAATAATTATTAACCCTGAAGGTTTTGGTCAGCAACAGAATCAAGAGCAAGTACAGGAACAGGAAGAGCATATCCTAGCTATGGATGAGCTTACTGACACAGATGTTCAGCCTATGGTCTTGCCAATCCCTCCGGTTGAAATAGCTCCTTTCCCTGACTTTAATAATCTGCAACCCATGATGCCACATGAGATTCAGGTGGAGGACCTCCTTGGTTTTGTTGGTAATGTGAACATTAACAATCATGACCCTGAGCACCTTCATCAGAACATTCAGATTGGTTTAGTGCAGATTGCTCAACCCACTGTTGACCCTATCTTTGGAAACATGTCTCCTCTTGGGAATCTGCCATCACTGGCCCAAACACCTAAAGCTGCTGCTTGGAACCAGGCATCTTTTGGACCATCTCTTGATGCTATCAGATATTGGGTAAAATTCTTTTATCAGCACAATAAAGCCTCTAAATTAATTCTTATTCCTAATGCTTGGATGAACTTCTTTTCTTTTCTTCTTCTGCAGTCTCCAACTTTTGATTGGGCAAAAGATTTCTTGCAATCCAAAGCTTGGGACTTCTTTGGTACCGAAACATCTGGTAATGCTACTCTTTTCACCCTGCCCACTCATTGTCCAAATGTTCACATTTCTGCCTGCAACAACTTTGAATCTTCTTCATCTGTTATCTTAGAACTTCTTGATGATGAACATGGTTCAGAAATGGAGGACATCATACCTGCTAGCTCATCTGCCACCCTAACACCCAAGAAGAGAAAGGCTACAGCTAAAGGAAAGGCACCAATATCTGAAGATGATATCAGAAGGAGTACAAGGCTGAAGAAACTTAATAAGGGGTTCAAAACCTCTTATTGTAAAGATAAAGATTGTCTGGGATGTTCAGCTACGCCACCAACCATCTCCCCAAAGATCATCAAGAATCTGGGGGCTTCTTTTTGTGACCTGGATCCTGCAGATTTGACTCCAGAGAAGCTTAACATTCAGCTAGCTAAGAAGAAGACTGTGGGCAATGGGTCAAGGTTGTCCACCTCTACAAGCTCCTCTAGTTCCAACATCTCTCAGCCCAAGAAACAGAAGAAAGATGCAGACAAGAAGAAAAGCAAGAAGACTTCATCTGCTGGAGCTTCCAGCCATGATGACAATGCCTCTGGTCCTCAGTAGTTTAGGACCTTCTTCTACTACTTTTGTGTCTCTTCTATGGCTACTGGCTACTAGAACTTAGAAAATTTTGTGTTGGAATGTAAGGGGCATTAACTCTGACAAGAAATGGGATGATGTTAGAGATAGAGTTTTGGAATGTTCTTATGATATTATCTGTCTGCAGGAAACCAAGAAAGAATCTTTTTCATAAGATGTTTATAAATAAGATTTGTCCTCCTGTTTTTTATGCTTTTGATTACATTCCTGCTATGGGTGCTTATAGGGGCTCCATTATCATTTGGAAATCTCACTGTTTCACTACCACTATAGTGTTTCAGAATGATTTTTATCTTTCTATGGAATTCTGTTCCAGTTTCAATAATAATATTTGGACCCTATCTAACATTTATGCCCCATGTACCTATGCTGGTAAGAGATTTTTTGAATTGGTTCAAAAATGTGCAGATGTCTGACACAACTAATTGGATTCTGGTTGGTGACTTTAATCTTTATAGAAGACCTTCTGATAGAAATAAGCCTGGGGGGATCATTCTGAGATGTACCTTTTCAATGAAGCCATAAGTGCACTGGGTTTGGTTGAGCTACCTTCGAAAGGTAGAAGATTCACTTGGTCTAACAAACAATCCTCCCCCTTTTGGAACGTTTAGATTGGTTTTTTACCTCTACCAATTGGACCCTGTCTTACCCCACTACTTTTGTTTACCCCCTAGTTATGGAGACCTCTGATCACGTTCCATGTGTAGTTTCTATTTCCACATCAATCCCAAAAAGAAGCAGATTTCAATTTGAGAACTATTGGATGGAACATCCTGATTTCTTAAATGTTATTCAACAAGGTTGGACTGCACCCCATTATCACTGCTAAATTCAAAAACCTGAGAAGGGTTCTCAAATAATGGCAGGGTAACCTCTCTAATCTCAAAAAGATCATTGCAAATGTTAAGTTCACCCTCTCTTTCATTCTTTTTGTTGAGGAGTTCAGGGACCTCACTCTGCCAGAGTGGAATTTTAAAGTGTTGCTAGAGCAAAAACTCAGTTCTCTTCTTCATCAGCAGCATATTTATTGGAAACAGAGAGGATCACTGAAGTGGGTAACTTTGGGTGATGCCAGCACCAAGTTTTTCCATGCTAATGCAACCATTAAGTATAGAAGAAATCTTATTACTTTTTTGGAGGATTCATCTAGTCATTTAGTTACTGCCCATGAAGATAAAGCTGAGTAGATTTGGATTTCTTTTAAAGAAAGGTTAGGTGTCTCTTCCTTCTCAGGAATCAATTTTAACCTGCCTACATTGTTACAATCTGGACATGATCTTTCATCATTGGTGACTCCTTTTGAAAAGCAAGAGGTTGATTTGGTCATCAAGAATTTAGCTTCAGATAAGGCACCTGGGCCTAATGGTTTTAATTCAGACTTTATAAAGAAATGTTGGCATATTATTTGTGATGATTTCTATAATCTTTGTAATGCCTTCTACATTGGGGATGTCTGTCTACAAAGTTTGAATGGCTCTCATATTATCTTGATCCCTAAGCATGACCATGCTGTCAAAGTATCTGACTTTAGGCCAATTTCTCTGCTTAACACCTCCATTAAAATCATCACAAAAATTCTGGCAAACAGGCTACAGCTAGTCATTCCCAAGCTTATACATAAGAATCAGTATGGCTTCATCAAGGTCAGGTCTATACAAGACTGTCTGGCATGGTCTTTGGAATTTCTACATCTTTGTCATTGTTAGCCCACAGGATCACCGGCTCAGGTGAGTTGACCACTCACCAGTCTTGCCGAGCACTCACTAGCTAAGTTGACCACGAACAAGCGTTATCCGACCACACACACTATGCCTAGAAGTTGAAGAAGAGGGAGAACAGAGTATGCACACACAGTACAAGCACCAGCGTTGGCCGAAGCCCTGTATAGGAGATGGCAAAACTGAACTCTCTTTGTTGAGTTGCAGTGGCAAACTATATATACAACTCTATCCATTAGTCCTAGTACAGCTCTCATGCTGCAACAGTTACTAGATAACACAGCAGGACTGATTTCTGCGCCTGTCCCTGCATGTGGCTACAGTACGATAGGTGAGCCGTTCAGCGCCCTCTACAGCGGCTACAATACCACACCAGGGAGCCTTTTCGGCGCCGTCTTCCCTTGCTGTGTGTTCACACAAGGAAGCAGTAGATTATCTAACAATTCTTCCCCTAATTCTACTGCTATCCCTTGTAACCATGTCGATCATCTCCTTCAGCTCCGTGAGTCGAAGACGTCCGAGCGGCTTGGTGAGGAAGTCCGCGAGTTGCCGACCAGTTTCGACGAACTCGATGACGATCTGCCCTTCATCGACACAGTCCCTAAGGAAGTGGAACTTTACGTTGATGTGCTTGCTCCGGTCGTGCAGAACCGGATTCTTCACGAGGGCGATGGCGGGCTGGTTGTCCACCATCAGTGCTGGTGGGTGAGCTTCCGCACCGGTTAGCTCGCCCAGCAGCCGACGCAGCCACACAACTTGGTACGCCGCTGTGGCCGCCACTACGTACTCTGCCTCGCATGTAGATAGCGCCACTACCTTCTGTTTCAGCGACAGCCATGAAATTGGAGCCGACCCGAGGAAGACGAGCACGCCAGAGGTGCTCCGTCGTCCGTCGATGTCCCCCACCATGTCTGCATCGCTGAACACAGTGAGTTGCAGCCTACTCCTGTCGGTCTTGGGAAAGATGATCCCCTGATCCACCGTCCCTTTGACGTAGCGCAGTAGCCGCTTCACCGTAGCCCAGTGATCCTCTCTGGGGTCCTCCATGAAGCGACTGACGTAGCCCACCGCCGACGATGCTCCGGTAGAGTGTTGCATCCACCTTCGCCGCGGTGCTGGCCTTAGTCAGCTTCAGCCGCTCCTCCATCAGAGTCACGCTGTCGACACGGAATTTTCGTCCCGTACTGAGGACACACGAGGAAGCCGGAAGGGTCCGCTCGATGGAGCTGGAGATCCGCCTAGCTTCAGCGCAGGGATGGTCAATCCTGCGCACTCCTCCCGAGACGTGCCAGTCAATTTGACCCTGCAATTGACAAGGAAAGAAAATTTATCAATAATTTAAGGCGAAACGTGCCAGTGTTGCCAGATAGTCCCGAATATGTGGCTCTGAGAGCCGATATGAAAGGAGATCGACTAAATAGTCGATTCCAGCATATTCATAAGAATAAATCAGTTAAAGCTCATGGAGTTGTGTAAGAAGAATCGGTTATCGTTTAAGATGAATATCGTTATTTAAACAAATATTGGTCAAATGGCAAAAGGATGTCAATAATGATTAATTTATGCTAAGCCAATGACTGCAAATAACCGAACCCCTTTTATATAAAAGAAACAACTCATCACCATTCAACCATTTAATAAAGATAAATCTAATGAACGTAATAGATCTCATCTATCGCTATGACCAGTGGGGCATGAGGCAGAATCATACAGGCCGTAGAAATAACAATTGACTCGACGACCCTAACTATCACTAATATCAGTGGGGCATGAGGCAGAATCATGCAGGCCGTAATACAATAATAAGATCATGGGGCTAACACATCTTTCAACATATCCCTATTTCAACGATCTCGTGATGTGAACTGTTTGTGAAAGCACTCAATATCAGCTAAAACAGCCGATTCAAGCATAGCGCACAGTTAAAATCATGTCCTATCAGGAATAAATCTACTGAATAACGATCCCCACTACACAGAGCTAACAGTGGGGTGTGAGGCAGAATCACACAAGCCGTGATAACGGGCCATGGAACAGTTTTCGCTAGCCAATAGATCTACTCAAGATCAAACATGCCTTAACCGCACACTATGCACGATCAAGATTGACATAAAACAACCGATAAAACATAATTCATCGTTTACGATGCAGATTAGATCAAATTTGGATTAACAAACGATGGGTTAAAAAGGATATAAGGCCGATCTAGATCAATCCCAATCGGACGAAGTGATATTGCTGTAATTAAATAAACAATGGAAGCAATAAACAATATCGGTAACTTAATGAATCTATCCGAAGGAACGCCACCCTTGGATAAAGCCGATAACTTGACCTTAATCTAGTTCAAGCAGTGGAGGTCGACTGGATCGATGCAGCCATACTTGAACTAGACAAGAGTCGATAACTAGCTTATACCAAAGTCGCAGTGGAGGTCGACTGGATCGATATAGCCGTACGAACAGAAGTATAAGTCATGATGGTACTTACATACAAGCAGTGGAGGTCGACCGGATCGATGCAGCCGTACTTGTTGAAGAACTCGCCGAGATCTACTCTACTCCTACTTCTAAGGGGTGGCCGGAGCCAAAAAAAAGTAAGTAACTTGTATTTGATTGATTGTGTGTTTGATACAATAGCCGGGGGTTTATATTTATACCCTGGGCTGATAAGAGTCCTAAATGAACACGACTAGATAACAAAAAGAAATATCAAGATACATGGACTCTAATTTCCCTTATACAGAATCCTTACTGATGAAGTTTCCTTGTTTGATACGTGTCCTTGTTTCTTTCATCCTGATATGCACCTAGACGTCATGTCTCTCTCAAATTTATTAAATAATATTTCTTGGTTGGCTCATAAACATCCCTTAATTAGGAAACTTTCTTGCTTTTGACATCATCGGCCGATCTCTTCCTTTCCAGGATAAGTGTACCAAATTTTGGTGTAAACACACGCATGGCTTGCACTCAGCCATGCCGCTCCGCTCCAACAGCTTCGAGGCATACGCACTCTGATCGAGCGTGAGTTCCTCCTTCTCCTGTCTCACCTCGATGCCGAGGTAGTAGGAGAGTACGTCGAGATCGTTCATTCGAAAACGAGCCGCCATCTCGCGCTTGAAGTTGTTGATGTCCTCCGTGCGCGTGCCAGTGACGATCAAGTCGTCCACATACACGCCGACGACGAGCTCCTCCTTCCCCCGTCACCGCGTGTAGAGCGTGTGCTCGGTTGCGCACCGCTGAAACCCAAGCTCGCCCAGCGTGGCGTCAAGCTTGGCGTTCCATGCTCGTGGGGCCTGCCGCAACCTGTAGAGCGCCTTGCGCAGTCGGAGCACCCTGTGCTCCTCTCCCTTGACGGCGAAACCTGGAGGTTGCCTGACGAAGACCTTCTCCGCCAGCTCGCCATTGAGGAAGGCCGATTTAACGTCCAAGTGATGGACGCACCAGTCATTTGCTGCTGCCAAGGCTAGTAGCAAACGAACAGACTCCATACGCGCTACTGGCGCAAAGACTTCCTCGAAGTCGATGCCCTCGCGTTGAACAAAGCCTCGGGCGACGAGGCGAGCCTTGTGCTTGACAATGGCGCCGAGCTCGTCCCGCTTTACCTTGTACACCCACTTCAGGTTAATCGGACGGCATCCTGGAGGTGGATCGACGAGCTGCCATGTCTCGTTTTCCTCAATCGCCTTCATCATGGATCAAGTCATGCCGACCACCGTCTGGTTTCGCCTCTCCACCACTCCATTCTGTTGTGGCGAGTACGGCGCGGTGTGGTGTCGCACCACACCCTGATCCGCATAGTACGAAACGAACTCCACCGAAGTGAATTCACCGCCGCGATCAGTCCTCAACACGCGGAGCTTCTTGCTGCTCTCGGCCTCCACGTGCATCTTGAACTTCTTGATCGCCACCGCCGCTTTGTCCTTGCTCGTCAGGAGTTGCAGCCACATGTAGCGACTGCAATCATCCACGAGCAGGAGGAAGTACCGCCGACCACTGTTTGTAGCTGGCATGATCGGCGCGCAGAGGTCGCCGTGGACGAGCTCGAGAGCGTCCTTCACGCGGTACTTGGCCGTCTTTGGAAATGGTAGCCTCCTCTGCTTCCTGGCCAGGCAGCTGTCACACAGCTCGCCTCCGTGCTTGATGTGGGGTAGCCCTTGGACCAACTTCTCTAGCCGACCAAGTGCGTCGAAGTTGAGATGTCCGAACCGGGCATGCCACAGCCACGGTTCCTCGGTGTGCCTTGCCGCCAGGCACACCGGCTGCTCTACCTTCAGGTCGAGCAGGTACAACCGGTTCAGGGACCTCTTCACCTTGGCAAGAAGTCACTGCTCCCGGTCCCTGATCCTAAGGACTCCGTCCTTGATCAGTACCTCGCTACCGCGCTCATCCAGCTGACCAATGCTGATGATGCTGGAACACAGCTACAGGATGTAATATACATCCGTTAGCGTGCGGTGCGCCCTTGGATAGCCACCCTTGAGACGTCACCAAACTTCACCGTACCGGTAACATCGTCATCGAGCTCGGAGAAGGATGCCTTGGAGCCCGTCATATGGTTGCTGGCACCAAAGTCCAGATACCACCCCTACTCCTGGTCGGCGCCCACATGTCTGAGGTAGACTTGGACGCATGGTTCGTCGAGGTTGACAGCCTTCAGGGCCTTCCCAGGTCCTTCCACCGTCGTCGCCTCTTCCTTCTCCTCGGCCTCGACGTCGTGTAGTGCACAGAACGTCGCCATCAGGATAGTGGCCTCATCATCATCATCAGCTTGCGCCAGATGAGCCTCAGCCTTCTTCTCCTGCTTATGATTTGGGCACTCCCGTGCCCAATGGCCCGTCTTCCCGCAGCGCCGACAGGCGTTGGAGTCGACCTACTTCTTCTCCGAAAAAGCCTTGCCGTGGCGCTTGCCATCGCCACCACGGCTGGAGGAGGCTACCTTCCCAGAGTTCCTCCGAGCAGCCCACTCCTCTTCTGTCAGCAGCAGTTTGCCTCTGTCCTTTGTTGCTGTCGCCTGCTCCAAGCGCTCGTCCACCGTCCGCAGACGGCCTGTCACATCCTCAATGGTAAGGGTGGACAAGTCCAGCATCATCTCTATAGAGAGAGCGATCTAGAGGTACTTTGCCGGTACGGAGTGGAGGTACTTGGAGACCGCCTCCTCTTAGTCGATGGTGACGCCGTGGCTCTTCAGCTTGCTAATGAGCGACTGCAGGAGGAGGGAGAAGTCCTCCACCGTTTCGCCATCCTTGAACTTGAGGTTGGCGTACTCCTGCTTCAGAAGCTAGGCTGTTGCCTTCTTTGCGCGGTCGGAACCGACGCGCATCGCCGCAATAGCCTCCCACGCCTCCTTAGCAGAGCTCTTCTCCCCCAACGGCTCTCTGTACTCCGCCGGTATAGCAGCGAGGATAGCCTCCAACGCTGACATGTCATCTTCCTTATTGTCGGTGCCCTTGTCAATAGCATTCCAGAGCCGTCGGGCTCTGAGCTTGACCTTCATGGTCACCGACCACTCTCCATAGTTGGTGCGAGTCAGCGTCGGCCAACTGGTGCCGCTGACCTCCCGCACCGTGCGAACAACGACCTCCGGTCGTGGCTGAGCAGCCACAGCAGTGCCACTGTTGTAGCCCATCTCCGAACCGTTCGTCGTCGTCAGCGATTAGTCTGGCGACGGCGCTTGTACGGCTCTGATACCACTTGTTAGCCCACAGGATCACCGGGTCAGGTGAGTTGACCACTCACCAGTCTTGCCGAGCACTTACTAGCTAAGCCGACCACGAACAAGCGTTGTCCGACCACACACACTATGGCTAGAAGTTGAAGAAGAGGGAGAACAGAGCATACACACACAGTACAAGCACCAGCGTTGGCCGGAGCCCTATATACGAGATGGGAAAACTGAACTCTCTTTGTTGAGTTATAGTGGCAAACTATATATACAACTCTATCCATCTAGTCCTAGTACAGCTCTCATACTGCAACAGTTACTAGATAACACAGCAGGACTGACTTCTACGCCTGTCCCTGCATGTGGCTACAGTATGGCAGGTAAGCCGTTCGACACCTGCCTCTACAGCGGCTACAGTACCACAGCTATGAGCCTTTTCGGCGCCGCCTTCCCTTGCTGTGTGTTCACACAAGGAAGCAGTAGATTATCTAACAGTCGTCAGTCTAGGAGAGAAATCATCATTTTAAAACTAGATTTTGAGAAGGCATTTGACAAAGTTGAACATGAATTGATGATTCAAATTATGCAAGCCAAGGGATTTCCTTATCATTGGATAAGATGGATGAGAATGATTTTCACTACAGTAACTTCAGCTGCTTTGCTCAATGGAGTTCCAGGGAAGGTCTTTCATTGTAAAAGGGGGTCAGACAAGGAGATCCTTTGTCTCCACTTCTTTTTGTCTTAGCAGCAGATTTCTTGCAGAGCATTTTTAATGCAGCCCAGCAACAAGGTCTTCTTTCTTTGCCAGTGCCCTTGCCTCATGACCATGATTTTCCCATTCTGCAGTATGCTGATGATACTTCAATTTTCATGCAAGGAGATGCTAGACAACACTTTTTTCTCAAGGCCATTCTTAACTCTTTTGCTGAATCCACTGGTCTCAAGGTTAACTATGCAAAGTCAATGATGATTCCAATAAACATCACTGAAGATAGGTTCAGCATTTTAGCTCAAACTTTTGGTTGTACAAAAGGCTCTTTGCCTTTCACATACCTTGGGTTGCCTTTAAGTTTGACAAGGCCAACAGTGGCTGATTATTGGCCTCTAGTAAGTAAATGTGAAAGAAAATTGTCAAGTATTTCATCATACCTCAGTGAAGCTGGTAGATTGCAGATGACAAATGCAGTCATTACTGCTTTGCCAACATACACTATGTGTACTTACCTTCTGCCAAAAACTGTAATCAAACAGATTGACCAGTTTAGACAGCATTGTTTGTGGAGGGGGTCAGATTTGAGTTGCAAGAAACCTTCAAAAGCTGCCTGGCCCTTAGTATGTGTCCCAAAAGAATGTGGTGGTCTTGGAGCTCTAAATTTGTATACTCAAAATGAAAGTCTGCTTTTAAAGCATCTCCACAATTTTTTCAATAATGTGGACATTCCTTGGGTACAATTGATCTGGAGTTGTCACTATCAAAATGGCAGCTTTCCCATTAATAATAACAAAGGCTCTCCTTTTGGTGGAGGGATGTTCTCAAATCTCTCACTTCTTATAAAGGTATGGCTAATGACTGCAGATGGCACTACTTGCTTCTTTTGGCTTGACACTTGGAATAACAGGCTGCTCAGTACTCAGTTTCCTGAACTGTTCTCTTTTGCAAAGAACCAGCATATGACTGTTCAATCTTTCCTCTATGGTGGATAATACAGACTTGACAGATATGACAGATATGGCAGAGTTAGTTCATTTGCCTCTTTCATCTCAAGCTTATGGTCAATTTCAGCAATTGGTTACAATTCTGGCGGACATTACTTTGCAGCAAGGCAATGATACATGGTCATATATTTGGGGCTCTCTCATGTTTACTTCAAGCAAAGCTTATTTAAGCCTGACAGGTACAAGGCAGGTTCATGCAGCATATAAGTGGTTATGGAATTCCTACTGTCAACCAAAAAGAAAATTTTTCTTTTGGCTTCTACTTAAAGATAGGCTCAGCACCCGTGCCTTGCTTAAAAGAAGAAATATGGAATTGGAGAGCTATAGCTGTGTGCTCTGTCACTTTGACACTGATGAAACTCTGATGCATCAATTCTTCCAATGTCCCTTTGCAATGTGTTGTTGGAATACATTGGGCTTAGCTCCATTGATACAAGATGACCTCCTGGATACTCTTTCAGCCTTCAGATTACATTTACAGCAGCCTTTCTTTATGGAAATAATTATATGTATGTGCTGGGCTCTCTGGTCTGCTCGAAATGACAACATCTTCAGAGACACTCATCATTCCCTGAACTCTTGCAAGTTTACTTTCAAGAAGGAATTAGCTCTAGTTAAGCTTAGAGCTAAAAGTAAATACCAACCAAGATTAGATCAATGGTTAGAAGGCTTTGTGTAATCCTTTTGATTTTCTTCCTTACTTTCTTTGTCTCTTAAGTTTTGTACACAGGCTCTGTACCATTTACAAAATTCAATGCAATAAAGTTCAGTAGGGGGCAACCCCTCCTGTTTTCCTCAAAAAAAAAGTGAGAATTTCCTATCTTATTCTTCATAGTTTGGTAAGTTGGACAATCACTTGGGGCAAGTTGGACTTTCAACACCCATAATCTTCTATAACCTTGTCTCACCTGGATTATGAGATTATGGTAATCAAGAGTTTTGATTATAATAATCCATCGTATAATCAATCATATTTGGATAAAAAAATGATTATATAATTTGATTATTATAATCAGGGGGCATCCAAAACAGGGAGGTGCTATATAGGTAGTGAGTAGTGACGTCAGCTGCATTCCCAGCGGTCAAGCACCACATTAAAGATCATGACGATAAGGACGTCATTTCAAAAATCACGTAACAGTTGGCAAAAGTAACTCTGCGGTACTGTATATCAATAAGGCAACAACCTAGTACCTGTATTGGTTAGAAAATCACACTCCGTGACTCTGTTTGTTTTGTTAAAATTAATGTTGCTTGTTGTTCATGTTTTTTTATCATCCTTGTATAGGATGCAAGAGGTACCTTTAATTTTTCACATATAAGATGTACTAAAACTAGAGCATACCTCGTGCAGTAGCTTGCAATTGAAAGTTAGTGGGATGACACATAGCTATTAGTGGGAGATGATGTGCATAGTTAGTGGGGGATGACGTTGATGGCTTGTATATTGAGATAGACCTGTAGTGGAGATTAGATTTATAAGAGATATAGATATAGATGGTACCATTAACAACATATACAAAGATGTACTAAAATTTTACTTCGGGTATCAAACTCAATATAGAATTTCTATATATCTTGGATTGTACATTTTCAAAGGAGCATAAACCCTCTTTGTTGATTTACCATTCATATTCTAGTTATTAATACCACCATATTATATTTGGTTTTAGTCGATTCCAGACGATACATGGTGACATTAATCCAATGAAAGCTTGCTGTAGTATATATGAGCAAGAACGAGATAAGCACCAATGCGAAGTATTTCCTAAAGTAGACCTGCTTGGGATGTCAAAGATTAGCCCATTCTCATAAATGAAATAGTAGCATGAGATGTGATGATTGACCATGAAGAAAATTACAGTCATTATGTAAACAAGGGAAATATTCCTCTACACAACTGATAAGCAAAGAAATGAACTTACAACAACTTAAGAATACATTACCAAAGGGGAAGTAGAGAAAAAAAATGAGTTCATAGAGGATAGAATCAAACATGCACCCAACCAGACAATAAATTAGAACTGAGCTTGAATCCAGTTAACCGTGTTTTGATTGACCTGAAAGGCCTTGGCAAGGATATCATCTGATATTGATGGATCGGATCCAAATACTGAATTGGCAATAGTGATTACCCCAGGGTTTTGGCTGCTCAAGGCAGCAAGAGCTACAGCATTGTCCATGCCATAGTTATACTGAAAGTGGACAAGGCCCTTTGGGAACACAAAAATATCACCCTTGTTGAGAACCTTTGCGATGAGTGTGTTGTTTGGGTTCGAGGTCACAAAGCCAACGTAGAGCGATCCCTCAATCACAGCCAGTATCTCAGTGGCGCGAGGGTGCGTGTGAGGCGGGTTTTGTCCTTTGGGAGCATAATCAATACGGACCATGGAGATCCCCATGGTGTTCAACCCAGGTATCTGCACAACATTGGCTGCTGTCACGGCGGAGCCCTGCTTGTTGCTGGTATTGCCAGCCATGTGAAGGCCGGAGAAGAAGAAGTCCTCGGCAACAACATCTTTTGCATCTTTGCAGGCAAATCCATTAACATGAACTGCATCATGTTTGCATCCTTGTAAGATATCTCGATCATAATTATATATGGTACTGAGTGCTTAGTACGACGACAGTAAATCGATAATTTCTTTTTGTGAAAACGCCAAAAGCGAAACAACTTTAGTTGTACCTTGAGACATCTTGTCTGCAACACAGAAGTCTTGGAGAAGGCTGGGATCTGAAGCGATGGCACAGCAGCATGCCATAGCCAACATAGAAATAAACAGGAATAGACGACGAATAGCCATCGCTAGTTCAGTTCGTCTTAGTTTTCTAGCTCCCTGACTAGCTAGAACTCTACGTACTAAGCTTGAAGCGATGTTCTCTTTACGTACTGGTCGCTTTCTGTGTGGCTAAAGCATGGAGGGAGTTGGTATTTATAGGAGAGCATTGTCGGTGGTTCAGGGCAGAGGGGGAATTAAGTGATTAATTATTGTGGTGTGGTGATTCGGCAGTAGCTAGGAACAAGTCTTCCAATTACATGGCGTCATTGCGTGTGGTTGATTTAGATGCATAGCCAGTCTGCTGCTTGATTGCAGATAAGGGACGGCAAGAACCAACCCACTATATGTCTTGTGCTTGAACAAGTCTCTGGTAGTATTAGTTACAAAAAGAAGATGCTAGCTGCGAGATCTCCGTCCACATGGAAATCACTCAGATAAAGGTGTAAAAATAAGACACTATTAATTACATTACATGTATTAATAATAATAACTTCCGTTGGTGGCGTGATGACAGCTAGATACCAAGCTTAATTAGTTCCGTGATTTGTCCAGTTGTGGATGTCTGCACGATGAGCTCCATCTATGAGTAGTACCACTACAACATATTTTATTTAATATTTCTCAAATGTGAAAGACTCATTGACCGCTCTTTTATCTCCTTATTACTGTGAGAGAATCTAGTTTCAGAATATATCTTGTGGTTCATTACTTGTCAGCTAAGAATATATAGTTGGCAAACGCAAATGTGTTACTGAGTTTTATTAGTAGTCACCACCACAGGCCAATATACGCTGCTAGCCAGTCATCATGCAAACTATGTCAGATATCAATTGTGAACTGTCCAACATGGCCTCCAAAGAAGGCCGGGTCAAGTGGCCCTTTTCAAAAGAAAAAAAAAAAAAAAAAAAGAAGTGAACTGTCGAACATTCTGTAGTGCCATTGAGCACTCAGCTGGCAATTCACTGAAAATATCTGTGGCAGAATAAGCTAAGGGTGTGTTTGGTCTGTGAAATTTGATAGAATCAACCCATTCCTCAAACTTAACGCATATACTAATTATTAGCTTATGAGTAATGAGGTGGTGATGTTTGTATCCTTGTTCTAACTTATCCGTTTAGTGGAGTTCATGTGTTCATATCCGAGTCTGGATATTCGATACCATGTTTATATTCATGATACTCAAATCTCATATGTATGATATCCATATTGTTATAAATTAGTAATAAATTAGCCCTCACAATGACAAGTTGTTCACCAATCTCAACATGTGGAACCATCGATTAAATGTACCGGGAAGAGTGCACAATGCAAGATAACAAACAACACCAGATGCATGATACTTGTTGATGAGGTTCCACTCTAGGACATGACTGCGAGCACTCTTCCCCAATACCACAACACAAGCTACTCTAACATCTCAACAAAACGTCAACTATCTCCCGCGACCCTATTGCTATGTCATTATATAAAACAACATCTTTTCTCATATTTATGTGGAGGTCAGGTTACAAGAGTTCAACTCCGACCCTACCCTATACTACCAAACACAACTCAAGGTGGTCACTGGAACTCATATGTAATACCCAACACATATCGATTCGTATCTTTATGATATAGCTGACACTATCTATATCTACATCCAAAACTGAGAAGAAGTACAATGTGACAGTTGCAGATCCAACTAAGGGGAATATTTGTAATACTTTGTAAACTCATGGACTCTTTACCAAAACACCCAGACCAGCCTAAAGTGAACAGTCGTGAGCTCATTTGTTTCTTGAGAAAACAGAGAGTTCTTGTGTTCTTGAGAGATAGGGTTACGGAGAGGGAGTGGAGAGACTTTGATCTACCAAATCCACCACTAAATGAGAGAGATTATATTTGAGGGGGATTTAATTTGGAGCCTGCCCATACTTATTGACTCCCACCTCTTGTATTTGCTTCATTTTATAGTAGAATTGCCTCATCGTCGTCCGTAGTCTTTCCCCGCAAGGGTTTCCACGTAAATCTTCATGTCGTCTCTTGATTCGATATTTCTCTTGCCATGTGTTACATAAGTCACCATCTTGCTTGCTATTTGGTTCATATGTGATGTGGTTGCTTGTATGGATGAGTTTGCATGGAAGTCATAAGTGTGTTCTTTGATATATTGAATATGAGATGTTCGGGCTAATGTATTAGTGAGCTAATTGATGCAAGTATATATTGTTGCTGGAAGATGGGACAACTTGTGGTTTGATTGATTTGGATTTAGGTGTTATTTTAGTTCGTGCACACAAGGTGTTCAATGATATGCTTGTAACAGATTAGTTTGCTAATTTTGATTATTCCATTGCCTCTCTATATCACAAATAACTACTCCGAGAAATTTTACAATGGTTGAAAAAAATATGAACCATCCACGTGACAAGATTGGACGGTGTAAAAATAGGATGTACAAATATGAAAGTACTTAGAAGTAATAAATTGGTGAGGATAGTACCAAAATAGGTGGGACCAAATACCAAAATAGGTGGACCAATTCCATATTTTCTGAATTTATTTTATTTATGATAAGGATAATTTGGTAAATTTCAGTATAGTCATTGAAGGCCAAAACTAAAGCACCTGGACTGTTCTTTCTTCTCAATTTGACGTGTGCTCACTTAGAGACTTGTTCTTTTTTCTCCCCATCGAGAGCACTCGGACCGTCGCCGCCGCGCGTCTGTCTCTGTCCCTCCGTCCGCAACCGTGGGGAAGTCCAGATCCTGGAGAGGAAAGCCAGCTTGGGCGCGCTGGCTGTAGCACCCGGTTTTAAAAATAAAAACAGATACACACTATATGTGAGCTTAGGAAGTCAATTCTCACATATAACTACAAATAAAGGTAATATCAATAAACAATGCTTAACATATAACGTACTTAGTATAAAGAATATAACCTTAGATAGCAAACAGCGGAAAGACAACTCCGATCTTCGGAAGACTCCAGTTCCACAGGGACAACTGACTGGTTGACCACAAGCCTAATTCCTCCAAACTAGCAATCTGGTACCCATCCGGGATTTTCCCAAAGATTTAAAAAGTAAAGCAAGCGTAAGTACATGTCGTACTCAACAAATATAATATGGGGTTCCTGAGGCTCAAAAGGCTGACACTGGTTTAACTGCGATTAGCTTTTAATGAGTCATGATTTTAACAATTGAGTAGCAATAAGTTTATCACAAGCCCATGTAAACGCATGATCAGGTAAACATGAATAATGAATATCATAAACAGTAATCATTAGTGAGCATCTTTATCATTAGTATCATCCGTGTTCATCATCATTAACCATTAGTGATCATCTATTCCGTAAATGTTCCAAGACCACTCGTGACCGTGAGCACGGTTGATATATCAGTTTTACACTCTGCAGAGGTTGCACACTTTCACTGTGAGTCGTGATTTACCCTTTCGCCCAAGGTCATGAGCCTCTTAACCCACTACCAAGGAAGGTCGGCAGGGTTCACTATGAAGCCTTTCAAAGGTTCGTCTAACAAGTTAGGGCCATTAAATTCACTCGGCAAACAGATATAGAGCCTCCTTTCCCGATGGCACAATAACGCGCAGCCTATACTCAAGGAGACAGAGGCCACACTATACCTGATTCGTCAAGCCATTCTTACGCCAATAAAGGTAACCACTAACAAGCTAGAAAAGGTCCTCATACTGAGCTAAAGCCAGAGCCATGTAGCCCTCACAGCTGTACTGTAAATCTCGGATGATCACTTACAGATAAGTCCTTAGGGAGAGATATCTAGAGCACCATAAAAACAGCCCAATGCTCTAGCCCCTTGTTTCATGTTGTTAAAAAGCATCTTTTAGTGTTTATTGCATATACCATTAGTCAAGTTACAAGATCATGGTTTTAGTTGAGCACTAGCATCATACTACCCAATGCAATACCCCATAGATATCAAGGTACAAGTACAAAAGGGCTAGGATATCCTTAGTGGTAGTCAAGGTAGACACATACAGTATGAATTAAATGATTAAAGGTGAATAGGACAACAAGGATGATCCCATGATATACTTGTCTTAAACTTAGATCCTTCTTTAAGTCCAAAACTTTAAAGATCTGCTTCTTGATTCACCACGTATAACTCACCGACTGGACATGATCATAAAACACCACACAAATATCCATGCAATCATACACGAAGCAAACAATAGATCTAAATTAGAACAGTACACCAAACATAAAATCAGGATGAAAAGTTTGTAAAAATGAATCTACGTTTCGCTACGAACACACAGACGCGAAAAGCACTCTAATCGAAGCTACGGTTGAAAAGATACAGCTATCGAAAGATTTGCTCATAAAGAGAAAATATAAAACTATAAGCTTCATGTGTTTTAACTGTATAAAAGCTTATATAAATTGAATTAAGTTAAATTTAGATTTGAATTATAATAATAAAGTAAAACAAATCATATTTTATTTATAAAATCTAGTTGCATAATTACTAATCAAGATATGATTTAAATCATGAAATTTCAGAAATAGTGATATGGTAACCACTGTTACTAACGCATAGATCTCGTCGCTATGAATCTGACGTAACTTGAATGGGCTAAAACAGAGTTAAAACGTAGAAGATATGAAATAAACAAGATTTTCTTTATTAAAATAATAGATTAAATCTAACCTCGAATTTCAAAAGTTTAAAACATATCTAACAGTACTATGAACATGTAGATTATGAAATTACGAACCTAACGCAATTTGAATGGATCAAATCGGAGTTAAAACGGAGATTTTATGGCTAAAACAAATCTAGTGGCAAAACTGTAAATAGCTGAAAACGTATTTTCAATCTAACCAAACCAAAGTACGCTTTTAGAAGAAGAAGACGAAATCTAGAAAGGCGCTAGGGACCACGGGTTCTATAATTAAAAACCCGAGGGACCTTTTACAAAATTCCAAGAAAAGAGGTATCGGTCATCCACGACCGTTGAACCTGAGATGGGCGGTGGAGATTAAATCAGGCGGATGGGAGGGAGCATGGCCGACCGAAACAGGGCCGGCGGTGAAGTAACCGTGGTGGCGCCATGGATGAGTTCACCGGCGCTGTCAGTTAGGAGCCTAGCCTACGGTGCTCGATTTTTCGAACTGGAAGGTCTAGGAGAGAGAGGGGGCGACGGATAACTCACCACATGGATTCTCGAGGTCCAAGGCGGCGGGCTACATGGCGGGGCGGGTGGTGACCTCTGGCGAGACTACGGCAATGCGGCGCAAGCGAACTGAAGCGAAATATGGCGAAGAACAGGTCTCGACGGGTTCGCACAGGCGTGGCGAAGCTCGACAGAGCAGTCGCGATGGCGGTGGAGCAACGGTGTGGCGAGGCAATTCTCGGCGGAGGCGGCTTAGGGTGCACGGCGGCGCTGGGGTCTCTGGGACGGCTGCGCCTTGCGCTCGGCTTAGATGGGGAGGTGGAGCAGGCGTAGGGCGGTATTTAAGGGGCACGGAGGCGTGGGCGGCACAGCACGCGCGGCGTAACAGAGCCGGACGGCGGCGACATGGAGGTGTCGACTGGAGCACGACGTGGGGAAGGAGATGCACCCGATAGGCGGGCCCGACGCGTCAGCGGCTAGGAGGAAGAAGGGACTCGCGGCGTGCGGCGTGACTTGGGCCGAGCGGAGCTAGGCCGTGCGGAGCGGCGCGGGAGATGGGCCAACACGGGGAAACAAGGCCGCGCGGGAAAAATTAAAATGGCCACGCGGATTGGGCCTTGCTGCTCACTGCTGGGCCGTGCGGGGGAGGAAGAAAATAAACTAGGCCTGCGCGCGGAGGAAATTGAGGAGAGGGAAGCTGGGCCGCAGGATCGGGAGAAAGAGAGCTGGGCCATTCGGCCAGAAGAGAAGGGAAAAGGTTTTTCATTTTCAAATCTTTTTTTTTTCCATTTTGTTTTCAAATTCAAATCCAAATACAAACCAAATCAAATTCATATATGATACACTTTTTATTGTAATAAAAATGAGAATTTTTTGTAAGTTCTCCAAAACTAAATTTTGCACCTTTTTAAATTCTTTTATTTTCTAATTCTCTTTTCTTTCTTTTCTTTTACTTCAAAGTCATTTTTAAATTTATTTTTTTTCAAAAGCATTTTGAATGTTTTCAATTTGAATCAAATCCACACAGTTCAAATAAACAAATGCACCGGCATGTATGTACAAACATGTTGCTACCTTTCAATTTAATGAAAAATTTTATTTTCCTATATTTCATGTGCACAAAAATTCATAACTAAATCATTTTAAACCTATTTTTAAAAGATGCAAATTTTGGGATGTTACACCGGCGGTGGCGTTCGCCACCACCTCCAGCACTGCCCAGCGCAACAGTCGTAGCTCGCTGGCTTCCTCTTCCCCGATGCCGGTGCCCGCGCCCACCACCCCACGGATGTGCCCAGCTTGATGGTCCACGGTCTGGACCATCAATATCTCCAGCAAGGGGGCACCTTTATGCAGCTGTTGGACTCGAGCAATCTTAGGAGTCGTTTGGATTCTTTTATTTAGAGTAATTGAAATCTATTTAATAAATTAGGCTATTTGGGTTGGAATTTGACGTTCCATCACTTTTCAAAGTTCACATAAAAGTCTATCTCAAATTTATAGGATGAGATATGAAAATTGATTCTATGTATCATAATTCTATGTTTTCATTTTGCAACTTATAACACGCTTTTTAACTCACTCCTCTATGATAGAAATGGAACACATAAGTATCTCTCTTGTATAGCCAACAATAATATACAAATATAATCTACGTATAATTATATTAGTTTAACTAATATGTGTCTAAATTATGATTATTAAAATAAATTCAATTCCAAAAATAAAAAAAGAGCCTTAGTGTTTCTCAAGGACAGCTACTGGACCATCAATATTTTCACGACTAGACCTTGCTGAATGTTTTTTGACTTGTTCATGTTTCCCTGAATACAACTGAATGTTCAGCCTGTTGGGGGTGAAGACCTTTGCTGTTGGGGGTGAAGACACCTCCAGTGCAGCCACGACCCAAGACGACGAGGGGCCAATCTCCGTTACTCGTAGGCTGCTGCAGCTGCAACGCCCTGAATCCCGATACACGATGTCCGATCCCCTGAATCCGTTAATCGAGGGAGGAGCGCCTAGCGGCGGTGCCCTGAGCTGTTCAGTGCGCATCGAGAGAGGAGCGCCTAACGGCGGCGGTGGCGATGACAAGCTATCGGGAGTTCAGGGTGCAGCGGCCTTCGACAGAGCCGAGCAGGGGACGTTCGTGGGTGTGGCTAATCCTAATAATCTGGAAAAACACGTGAGAGGCCACCGTGTTACCAAAATACCCTCTATAATACAAATTATATTTTATAAATAATCTTCCTCAATTAATTAGCAAAGAAAATAAAAAATAAAAGTACCTAGAGGTACCATGGTACTTTCACAACCATTGTAAAACAACTCTCCAAATTATACTACATATCTAGAAAAACCAAAACATCCTTAGAATGAAGGGAGTATTTGTATTCATATTTGTAGGTATCCGTCTATATCCCACCGTTTGCACCTCTAGTGGAGACATACACTAGTACATAGAACATTTATAGTGACGGTTCTAAGCCTATTTTTACTGGCGTTTTTATCCACCGCTAGTGTGATAGGCCAGTGAAAATCGCAAACTTCACAGGCGTTTTCTAGAGAACCGTCACTACAAATGATTTACACCGTCACTGCAAATGATTTACACTGGTTGTTTTCTTAATAAAACCGCCACTACAAATAATTTTTAAAAATTGCAAATCGGGCTGAAAAAATAGCAAAAAAATTATGTAAGGAGGCTCGCGCACAATACAGCCACACATGGTTTCAAATGTTTTCATTCATTTTAGCAAGAAATCCATGCATATGCGACCCTAAGAATCTAACTCAGCACCTCAAGCCTCGCGCGTTACGTCTTTTACCACTGCAACACAAAGCCACTTGTGACTAAATAGTAGAAATATACCCTTAGTATTCACTACCACAGATCTTAAAATTGAGATTTAAAGCCCTAAACGGATTCAAATTAAAAAAATTCAACTACAAACTTCTAGATCTCGTCGAGATCTATAACTTTGCTTTTGATCATTTTCCCATCGGAGGCCATTTGAGAAATTCAAAAAATATAAATTTTAAAATCATTAAACTGAAAACATAATTTCTGTGCTCTAAATGATCTTAAATGAAAAAGTCGTCAACTATAAAGTTGCAGATCTTTTTGAATCCTACAACTTTTGTTGAGACCATTTCTCCATCCAAGGTCATCTGAAAAACTCAAAAATTAATTTCAAATTATTTGTAGTGATGCTACGTTATGAAAACCGCCACTATAAATATATTTTTACTGACTATTTTAGCTATACTAGTGATAAGAAGGAGCTACTCATAAGTCATAACCATATGCATGAAGTGATAATAGCAACTAATTTGAGTATTTACTGGAGAAATATATGAGCAAAAACGTTTGCATGCAAGGGAGTTGAATATAAAAGCAACGCCCTATAGATAAAGAGGAAACCAGGTTTTGAACCCGGCGGGTTGGTTGGCTCCACGTACTCTCAACTTGTGCTTGACGATCTGCTCTATCTCGATCAACTAGTCAAAATTTTATGTTGCCTCATATGTGAAAAGAAGAGTTTTTGCGAACTGATCATAGTTCAATTGGTTAGGTTTTCTATGATGGAACCTGTCCACTCAGGTTCAAGTCCTCGACTTGGCAGGTTTAAGTCCTCGACTTGGTACGGGTGCTCGTATTTTTCTGGATTTATTCCAGGAGTTAACGGCGCTATACTTTCAGTGGTAGGTGATGTCCCCGTCGACAACGAGGTGCCTGTGGTGACTTCGTGAATCTCGAGATCTGCTGGCTCAGTCCTTCGGAGGTGCTCATAGGGGTAGGGTTTGCGTACATATGCTCGTAGGGGTGAGTGTGCGTACGTGTTATGGGCATCCGCGTTGTACTGTATAATTCTAAAAAAAAAAGAGTTTTCATGCAAAGGATATTGAATCAATTAGAAAAGCACGCATGACACAAGAGACGCGTGCCTCATGTGAAAAAAGAGTTTTCATGATAACGAATCAATTAGAAAATAAGCACGTATGGCACAAGAGAACGTAGTATTTTACTGCAAAACATGTTGGAAACTGACATAGCACTGAATGCTGCCACTAATTTTTGCACCACCAACAATAACACTAGATTACACTAGTATATAGAAATCAATTAATATTCAATGTAAACAATAATACAACGTGCATGAAGAAAGCAAGTAGCTTGAAATCAATTGAACTGCTCAGGAAATAAATAATCAACCCAGACTACTAATAGATCTGCATCACTGCATGCATGCTTCATTATATTAGAACTGAGCTTGCATTAAGTCCACCGTTGCTTTGTCGACCTGAAAGGCCTTGGAGAGTATATGCTCCGCAATGGATGGCTTGGATCCAAACACTGTGTTGGCAACAGTGATGACTCCAGGGTTCTGGCTGCTCAGGCCTGCAAGAGCCACGGCACTGCCCATGCCATTGTTGAACTGGAAGTGGACGAGGCCCTTTGGGAAGACGAACACGTCTCCCTTGTGCAGGACCTTGGAGATGAGCGTGTTGTTTGGATTAGAGGTAACAAAGCCAACGAAGAGCGAGCCCTCCAGCACCGTCAGGATCTCTGTGGCACGAGGGTGGGTGTGCGGTGGGTTCATGCCGCTGGGGGCGTAGTCGATGCGGACCATAGAGATCCCCATCGTGTTCAGCCCAGGGATCTGTGCGACGTTGACGGTCGTCACGGCTGAGCCCTGCTTGCTGCTGCTCGTGTTGCCAGCCTTGTGGAGCCCGGAGAAGTGGAAGTCTTCTGCTGCAACGTCCTTTGCGTCTTTGCAAGCAAATCCATTGACACGCACTGCATGGATGTATTCATATATATAGTCATGCAACCTGGTATCAGTGTAGGTGCAGTGCAAGTTTGCATTTACCTGGAGATGTGTTGTCGGCAACGCAGACATCTTGGAGAAGACTCGGATCGTTGGCAATGGCATGACAGCAGGCCATTGCTAACAGAACCAGGAGAAGCAGATGATGGCTCGTCATCTGTGCCTCGATCTGTTTCTCCTTAGTTATGTAAAGTGAATGAATTACTAAGGTTTGGTTTGCAGATATATATCACCTTGACTTCTGCTGTGTGCCTCACTAAGCACGAAGTAGATTCTATTTATAGTGAGAGTGATGAAGCATGATTTGTTGGCCAGGCCGGCGAGTTTATTAGATTATTTGTGAGCGATGATTGCTTCGTCAGCTTAGGAACGAGTCTTCCAATTGGCATTTGGCAGCATTGCATGTGTTCGATTTAGATGGATGTATTCGCAGCATGCATATTATGTATATGTACTACATGCGAGAAGACGACAGCAATAAGTATGTACATTCGTCAGGTTGGGCTTGAACAAGTCAACACATCGTCATCACATACTTATCGCTAAAGAGGTAGTAATCATGTAACAAATGGAGTACAGTTTCATTCAAGTGCATCAATCTATGATAACTTAAGGTGTAGAATGTTGCAGTCCGGCCCTGATTTCTCTCCAGGTGGGCGTGTTTCCGTATGATAAACACATCTACAGTGACCAACCGATAATCCGTATGATAAACTGGCTTAATTTCCTGATTGATAATGAGAGTTGATTTCTACTTATTGCACTACTGAAAACCGAATAAGTCTGTTTATGCAAAAACAAATATAGAAAAATACATATCCCGACAGGAAAAATATTTTTTCTGACGGTGTGCACAAAAGATAGCCGCACACAGCAGCGCTTGGACATGTAGAAAGTGTTAGATAATCTACTGCTTCCTTGTGTGAACACACAACAAGGGGAAGGCGGCGCCGAAAAGGCCCCCTGCTGTGGTACTGTAGCAGCTGTAGAGGCAGGCGCCGAACGGCTCACCTGCCGCACTGTAGCCATATGCAAGGACAGGCACAGAAGTCAGTCCTGCTGTGTTATCTAGTTACTATTGCAGCATGTATGTTGTACTAGGACTAGATGGATAAAGTTGTATATATAGTTTGTCACTGCAACTCAACAAAGAGAGTTCAGTTTTGACATCTTCTATACAGGGCTCTGGCCAACGCTGGTGCTTGTACTGTGTGTATACTCTGTTCTCCTTTCTTCTTCTATCTCTAGCCATAGTGTGTGTGGTCGAACAACCTCGGTCGTGCTCGGCCGTGGTCGGCAAGACTGGTGAGTGATTGACTCACCTGAGCCGGTGATCTTGTGGCCTAACAAGTGGTATTAGAGCCGTACGAACGCCATTGCCGGACTAACCGCTGGCAATGACGAACGGTTTGGAGATCGGTGACAGCAGTGGCACTGCTGTGGCTGCCCAGCCACGATCGGAGGTCGTTGTTCGCACGGTGCGGGTGGTCAGCGGCACCAGTTGGCCGACGCTGACTCGCATCAACTATGGAGAGTGGTCGGTGACCATGAAGGTCAAGCTCAGAGCTCGACAACTCTGGAATGCCGTTGACAAGGACACCGACAATGAGAAAGATGACATGTCAATGTTGGAGGCTATCCTTGCTACTGTACCGGCGGAGTACAGGGAGCCGTTGGGGGCGAAGAGCTCTGCTAAGGAGGCGTGGGAGGCTATTGCAGCGATGCGCGTCGGTTCCGACCGCGCAAAGAAGGCGACGGCCCAACTTCTGAAGCAGGAGTACTTCAGAATAATTGTATATACTTTAGATATATATAAATATAAATTAAATATAATTACATGAAGTATACAAACACACCATGGTAGAGGAAAATTAATTAATGACATATTTATTCATAAATAATTAAAATACATATTTGTTGATTACAATAAACAATTTCAAAGACAATAATTAGCAACAATTATATTTTACCTAATATATTTCATACAAACCCTAGTCCAATTTCATCAAACATAAATTTACAAAAATGAAATTAATAAAAAAATCAAACCTTAGATCTAGATCTACATGCACATGAAACATCCATAAAACTAAATAATTGTTCACTAAAATCAAGAAACATGGACCAAATAAGGATATGATCTTGTTCCCCTACCTAATTTACCCTAGCACATTCAAAACTTAGATCAAATTTGCTTCATTAGTAGCTCAAGCACCATAGAAGAGAGAAAAAAACAAAACTCTAATTACTCACTAATCAACCATTAAAACTTTTAAAAAAATATGGAATATCATTTTCTTACCTTCTACAACATCTCCACCAAAGGATTTGAGACCAAAACCTTTCCCCCTTAATATAACAATTTTTGGGAGGTGCCCAAGGCCTCCCAAGCCTTTTTTTCTTGGGTAAGAGTGAGTGACCCGAGGAGGAAGAGGGGGGCTGTAGCCTTTTGTATATGCATTTGTAGGGGCGGCTGGTGATTGAGCCGTCTCTACAAATCGCAACACTAGAGACGGTTGGTGAGTGAGCCGCCCCTATAAATCAACCCATTTGTAGGGGCGGCTCGTATCATCAGCCGTCCCTACTGTGCCATTTGTAGGGGCAGCTGGTCTCGTGGGTCCCAAGCATGCTCATTGAGGGGCGGCTGAGCCGCCCCTACAAAAAAAATTGTCCTATTGCTAGAAACGTTTTTTTTTGTAGTAGTGTCTTTTCCCACTCCCAAGATAACTTTTTTGTCGTGTTTTGCGCGTGCCTTTAGCCAGATTGTTATTCATTTAGGAAAAGCTAATAAACGAGCACACGCCCTGGAGCTGTGGTATGCACACCTTACCCATTGTTCCATGCAAGGCGTCCACCGTTTGGTCGTCCGATGCACCCGCGCCCAACCGTGTCGATTCCGGCGGCTAGGGTTCTAGCGGTGGCACGGTGGCGGCGGCGACTCGCGGCCTCACGGGCGATAGGAGGCGGGTGAGCTTGAGCCGGAGATGGAGAAGATGCTGCCCAACTCCGACGACCGACCACTAACCCCAACCCTACCTTCTTCCCCAACTCCGTCAACCGCACCACCGCTGCCCCAACCCTAACTCCGGCGGCCTTAGAAGATAAGGGGTTCAGGGGAAGGAAGGCTAGCCAGACAGTGTAGTTTAGGGGCCCTGGCGGGCGAGGACGCCATGGACAGAGCCCACTGGAGCTCGCGACGGCATGTGGGAGGGGGAGGGGAAGGATGAGGTCACCACGGGAGGTAGGGTCTCGCCGGAGCTCCATGACCGCGGAGCTCCGTCGAGACCCTACCACCCACGACGGGGTGATTGGAGGTGGTGGAGGTGGGGGCACATGCGCGGCCGACGACGGCGGGGGAGGAGCGGGGGTGAGGGAGGCAGGGTGCCGGTGAGGGAGAAGAAGGCAGTGGCCGGGAGAAGAAGGTGTGCGGGTGTAGTCGACTCTGCGTACACGTGCGGGCACTAGTAGTGTCCTACTATATCCTCACTTATCTATTGTCACTGGCCTTATCAAATTTTCCCACAAGCTTCTTACTCTAACAGAACTCCAAACAATGGATTTGCCGATTTGCCATGAATAACATTGCAACTTTGATTTTTATGCCTTTTTCTCTCTTTTCCCTGTTTGGCCACGTCAAATAACCAACCTACCTCTTACTTCTAGAACCTAACAAGTTAACACCTAAAATGAAGTTATTAAAGATCCTTAGAAAACTTGTTTTAAGAAAATCGATTTTCACCTTGTTTGACCGACTACCAGCTTCTACTATGGTCTTCAACAGGTAGGCTGTAAATTGTAATGCTAACCCACTCCTCACTTAGGTCTAGGGATAAATTTAATTAAATCGAATACACAAGAAGTCGAATTCGCATAGCTTTATTTACTATAGTTTAATTCAAATTCGAATACAAATACAAATACAAATACCGTAATATGAGAATACAAAATAGTTAATGCTAACCCCGTCCACTTGTGTCTAGTGATGAATTTACATCGAATACACAAGGAATCGAATTAGTATAGCTTTATTTACCATATTTTAATTTAAATTTGAATACAGATATAGATATTATTGGATGGGAATACAAAATAGATAATACACCGGCATTCGAATATCTGCTTGATATTTCCCAAAAAAAAAGAATATCTGCTTGATTCTTAAGATAACAGTTATCTATTTCCTTTATCGGTTGTTTTAGTAGAACAAGATTATTATGCATGTTGGGTTTAAAATATGAATATAAAATACTTGTTACCCACAGAACTAACATATGTATTAATAAATATTCTAATAAAGGTAACTATAATATATCAAAAGTTTATTTCTTTTTTTCCTCCACCTCGCCCTAACTAATCGGCCGTTATCATTCATTTTAGTATGAAGTTCCAAAAACATTATTGGTATTGCATCTTTCATGCCCTAGAATATCCGGTCGAGCTCCGGTCTGTACGTGTCGCAACTTGGCACACACGTGTGTGTGACTGGTTTCATGCATCTTTTCTAACATCACAACTGATGTATAACATACTAAGGTGCCACCCATTTAAGTTGAGTCAATGTCTAATTAATTTTATATGGATAAATCCTCTGTCACATATAGTAGTTTATGGGAATTCAAATTTAACTAAATCAAGGTTAGGCTAAACTCATACTAACGGCCTGTTTGGGAGGCCGTATCGTATCGTGGATTATTTACTGTTGGCTGGTTTGGTGTGAAAAAAACACTGTTCCCGGCTGGAAATTTACGATCATTTACGAGCAAGCGAACAGGCTTAAGTCTAATTAAATTTAGATTTGTTAGTGCCGGACGTCCGATCTGAACACTAGCGTCCGGATGCTACCTACATATGGAGCAAATGAGCGCCAAGCGTGTCAGGCTCGCGAGGGAGCGCACCAGTAATGGTCCCACGCCGCCTCGAACATCGCCCACGCCGCCCCAGACGTCGTCCGCGCCACCGGCCGCTTTCCACGCGCATTCTATGTGCAACACCCAATCTACTTTTAAAACACATCCAGATACAACGGTTGCAACATACAAAAGAAGACAGATGAAACACTTGAAACAAGTGTCTGAAATACTTGCGAAAACGTCTGAAAAATATTTGAAAACCATTGCAAATATATGCAACATTCAGATAAAACACTTGCAAGTATACGTATGAAACACCTAAAAATACTTAAAACATATGCTTGCAACATACAAAACACTTTACAACATTCATCTAGAATAGATGAAACATTTTAAACATACATATGAAACATATATGGATAGCCAATACAACACGTGCATCGTCCCGATCTACTTATGAAACATCGATATACAACACTTCTGCTTGCTTCTCGGATGAATGGAGGCTTGTTGACGTAGAGCTCGACGCCGGTACGAAGCTCGAAGCCGCGGAGGTCGCCGGTGTGAAGCTCATCGGCAGCATAGACCTTGACAGGGACATGGACAAGCAGACGGAGCACGACCGCGACAGGATGTGCGAGCCGGAAGCGAGCTAGCTAGCGAGAGCCTATCACATTGGGCACACCGTGCGGGGCATGGACTGGCGCGCGCGGACGAGGACGGGTCCGTCGCGCGAGTAGAGCAAGCGGTGGCGGGGGCGGCGTGCGGACGTTTCCTTCCAAAAAATACCCTTTGGTTTCATCCGTCGTCCGTGCCAAAAATACCCTTCGGTTTTTGTTCGTCGTCGTCGTCTCGTCTCCTCCAGCATCCTGCTTTTGTGGTAGAGAAACGACTTTTGATCCACTTTAAAATTTGGCTTTAGTTCCGGTATTTTTCGCACCCGGGATTAGAGAAACCTTTAGTCCCGGTTGGTAGCTCCAACCGAGACTAAAGGTCCCTGCCCAACGGCTACTGCGGTAGGCTTTTGCTGCAGGAGACCTTTAGTCTCGGTTGGAGCTACCAATCAGAACTAAAGGTTAACTTTTACTCCCGGTTGATCCCTCCAACCGGGAGTAAAAGTCTACTCCCGGCCAGTAGTTCGTTTATCTTAATTAAACCCAAACCATTGATAGCAGCATCACTACAACAGTACAGCGCGTCGCCCAGTTGCATTTGGGTCTCGGGGAATCTCACTCGCTGTACAAGTTGCATTTTCAATGCGTACGTACCCTCTGTCGTGACAGGCCAGCTCTAGTATATCTCAATCTCTTCTCACCGGACAACACATTGCGTAACGTTTTATAAGCAATTGAAGATCACTGCTTCTGAACGTACCAATATATGATACGGACCAGAACCAGCCATGGCAGGAGGATACTACTGTTGCTTCTGAACAACACCACAGAGGCTAGAGTCCAGATGCCAGACCCACCCACCAGCAATCCAGCATCATCTGTCAGTCACCAGACGCATCTAGTGGGCCACAGAAGGTAAGAAAGCGGCCCATGATTTCCAAGCGAATGAATGTGGCCAGCCTATTACTGTACCGAGTCTGAGCCAAATGGTAAGGTGAGGAGTCGTTCGTTGCGCTGCTTGCTACTGCTGCTGCTGCGAGGAGATAGCACCACATCGGTAGCGTAAAGAGGACGCGGAGCACAGACTGGCTACATAACAAGGGCCAGGTGCACCGGTTCAAGGCGCACAGCTGCGTGGTGAGCACAAAGCGAATTATTCTTCCGCCTTTTACTAAAGAATACTGTGTGCACGCCACAATAAGCAGCATACACTAAATTTTGGAGGGTGCCATCTTTATAAGGAGGTGCCCGACAAATTAAATTCAAAACAAAATATTTATATTATTAAATTAATAAATATGTTTAGTAAATTTAAAATTCTCTTTAAATATGTTAATAAATTCAAAATTTTGTATTAAATATTATTAGCAGCGTAGAATGTGTATTCAAAAATCAAAACAAATCAAGGGTGCCATCTTTATAAGGAGGTGCCCGACAAATTAAATTCAAAACAAAATATTTATATTATTAAATTAATAATTATGTTTAGTAAATTTAAAATTCTCTTTAAATATGTTAATAAATTTAAAATTTTGCATTAAATATTATTAGCAGCGTAGAATGTGTATTCAAAAATCAAAACAAATCATCAAATGAAAATAGAAAGAAAAAAAAGAGGGCGGCCCACGTGGCCAGGCCGGGAGACCTCTTTAGCTCCGGTTGGTATTACCAACTGGGACTAAAGGTGGACCTTTTGTTCCGGACCAGAAACCAGGACTAAAGCCTTTAGTCCCAAATTCATGCTCCCAGTTGAAAAACCGGGACTGAAGGGGTTTCTCAGTCCCGGATTCGTGCTCCCGGTTGAGAAACCGGGATTGAAGGGGTTTCTCAACCGAGAGTACATCTTGTTTCTGTACTAGTGGTGCGTAGCATACGTGAGCGCCGTCCGAGCGTTTCCCGTGTCCGAGAGCGTTTTTGTCTGAGTGTTTCCATTTTTTTCCGTATCTTTCGATTCATAACTCTTCTCTATAAAATAAAGATTTTGACACCACCAAATTTGTTGATGCAATTTTGATTAAGAATAAAATTTACTTCATTAAAATATGGTTTAACTGATTGTCTAACTAATCAAACTGTAAACTAAAATATTAAACAGTTTGTTATCTAGTCCAATCTAAATTAATTTATGTTTTGATTATATGCATGCAGCACTACAATTTTGGCAAGTGCCACTATTTAGAAAATAGAGAGGTGTCTTGTTGTAACATTAGCGAACAAACTAGTACTTTACATTTTGACAACTCACTCCTTATCGACTTGAATCAAAGGTTTAGAATTAGAGATTTTCATGGGTACTTAAAAGAAGCACGAAACTTGATTACTATAACAACGTATGGATAGTGTAGAAATTAAGGTTATGATATATTTACAAGTAAATGTTTTTCCTGATTCGCACCGGAGAAAAAATCATTCAAGTTGTATTTTTTATACAAAGTCTTACTATAATTTGATACAAATTTAATAGACATTGTCATATTATTAGTTTGGAGTTGTCAATAGATGCTAATGTTCTTGTGTATCTTAACTCAATATCCAACCACCTATTAGCGGGTGGATCGAAATGGCCTCCTACAAAAAAAAATTAGCTAGTTAAATTTTAGTGTTAATGGATCCAAACATGTTCTTAAACTGGACTAGACAATAAAAAAAACTTACTACTAGTTAAGATGGCATACGGATACCTAGTGATTTTAAGAATCTTGATTGAAAAGATCTCAAAATTCTAAAATTCCATCCAAACATCCTAGATTTTAGAAGACTCTAACACATGCACACACAATAAAAAAAAACATCAGAACTTATTTTTATGCAAGATCCAAATTTTTGAATCCCATCAAGCATGTGCTAAACTTGTTGTAAAAAACATGTGCTAAACTTAAAAGATTTTTGAACGGAGACGGAGTGAGTTTACTGATGACTAGAGATAAAAATAGTATGGAAATATCATGTACCAAACTAAATCGTTTTCAATATTTGGCCTGATTGAATTCGTATTTTCTGACATATTCGAATTCGGTTCGAAATACGGAACACTAAATTCGAAATCGGAATGAAAACTATTTAGACGTTTTCCGACCATTTTCTACTTTTAATTCGAAATATCCCAAATTCAAAATCCAGTTTAAACTGAATTTGGCCTACTAGAAGTCTAGCTTTAGAAAAATTGTATCTTTTTCATACGATCTTGGATGAAGATGATTTTTATATGAAACTTGTAGCACTCGACCAGATCTATAACTTTCTAGTTTTTAGTTTTTTTCATTTTAGATCGTTACGATGTTTAAAAAAATTAAATAAAGTTTCAGCAGTATATTAATCGTGTATAAACGCTCGTTGTCTTAGAAAAATCATATATTTTCTTATATAGTGTCAAATGGAGATAATTTTTATGAAGGTTATATGACTTGTTAATTGTTATGTACTTGTTAATTATTATGCATTGGTCCTATAAGTCAATATATCGTATTGATTTTTTATATACCGATCGTGTTCGATATAATTCCGCTCGAATTAGTTCATCTTCAAAATTCTTGATATATCGTAAATTCGTGTTTATTTTTGTATTCGGCTTTACTCCTTTAGCTTTTAATTTCGTATTTAAATATATAAGTAGAAAAAGGTCGAGGGTTTTTTCCGACCGTATCCTGTTGATGACAGCATGCCAAGGGCAATGGCAGAGCGATTCCAGAGAGTTCCGCAACTGCCAACCGGTCCCCAGCGACCAGCAAAGCCGCTATCCATTCCTGTCCCTTTCGTTGGTCGCCTCATCCACGGACCACGCTTTACTCACTCACTGACAACTGGGCCATATATAAATGTGGCCCCAGATGTCACTGTCCAGCGGCAAGCGCGCGACGGCCCTATCTCAAGAACTCTCTAGAACACCACGCTCCGAGAGACCGGAAACACATGCTCTCAAGTTTTCACTCGCACTCTCCCACGCTATAATTCCAAAGCGCCGCCGGCGCATCGATGTTGGGCCTTGTATAGATGGGGCTTAGAAATTAGTATCGGACATCGTAGTACTTTACTAATTATGATTTAATTAGATTTTAAAGATTCATTTCGTAATTTATAATTAAATTATATAATTAATTATTTTTTTATTTATATTTAATACTATATGTACGTATCAAAAATTTAATATAATAAAAAGAGATCTGAACAAGGCCTCGCTAGTCGAAACTCGAAAGGCGCACGCACGCGGTCCACGCCCCCGCCCGGCTCGAGAAGCCACTCGCACTCCTCCTCCTTCTAGAAGCTTCCATTTCCGGAGGCCATGGAAGACGACTACGACTTCCCGGCGGCCGGCGGGTACGACTCCATGGGAATGATGGGAATGGGGATGGGGGGCCTCGGCCTCGGCGGAGCGATGGGGATGGGGATGGGGGGCTACGGCCTCGGAGGTCCCATGGGGATGGGGGGCTACGGCCTAGGCGGCGAGGACGACGACGAGGCCATGAAGGACCTCCAGGCCGGCGCCGGAGCAGGGGCAGGGGCAGGGGACGATCCTCCCGCGGAGTTGAAGGTTGGGGAGGAGAGGGAGATCGGGAAGGAGGGGCTGAAGAAGAAGCTGGTGAAGGAGGGCGAGGGATGGGACCGCCCCAGCGACGGCGACGAGGTCGAAGGTGAGATAATACTGAGATTCGCCTCTCCGGAGTGCGTTCCGATTCTGAATTTCTGGTGAGACGAGACGCGACCGTGGGTTAGATTGGGAAACGCTTGCTCACTGGATTGATTTTGGCGGCGCAGTTCACTACACGGGGACGTTGATGGACGGCACCAAGTTCGACTCCAGCAGGGATCGCGACTCCCCGTTCAAGTTCACGCTGGGCCAAGGTATCATCACGCTGCTCTGGCATTACACATTTACACTACCTCGTTTGGAACTAGGATCAATTCTAAATCATGTAGATTTGATATTAGAATCCTGCTAAAGTTGTGAAATTTGTTTTTCTTTCTAGAATTGGTCAAGTACATTACTAATCGCTGATGTATAGTATATTACAATTAGCATTCAGTACAATTAGCAAAATATAAATGTAGGGAGGTTTAGTAGCAGCAGGTTATGCTTTCCTTTGTTGCTGCAGTTATTCATCAAATGTTGTTTCCTTGTGTGATTGACCAAATTTTTATGACATTGCTGGACTATTACAGAATGACACATAGCAGTGGATGAGCCATTAGGTGATCTGAGATATTAAATGGTAGTTACAAAATTTAGTTCCTGACTTCCTGCACTAGACGTCTAATTGATCCGTACCCCAAGATCCTGATTTTAAGTCAAAATTAACTATTCCTCATGGGAGTAGAAGAACAAGTACTTTGTTTCAGGTTTTGTTTGCACATTGAAATTGAAAGTGACTGGAGGTTTTGTGCTGTAGGTTCTGTCAATTATACTGCACACAGAGCATTCTGGTTAGTGTGTATTGTTTTGATCCTACTAGTTTACTACTACGAAGTTGTATAGTACATGAGTATTCTCCTTATGTAGTATAATTAAACTTAACTTGCTTAAAGTATGCACTATGGTGAAATGGTGCATGTTTCTAAAGTAAACAATATTGTTACTCCCTATAGGACAAGTTATAAAGGGATGGGATTTGGGCATCAAGACCATGAAGAAAGGCGAAAATGCTGTTTTCACAATCCCATCAGAGCTTGCATATGGTGAAGATGGCTCACCACCAGTCATCCCTCCAAATGCCACGCTGCAGTTTGACGTTGAACTTCTGTCATGGGTGTGTATCAAGGACATTTGCAAGGATGGAGGCATCTTGAAAAAGGTACTAGCCGAAGGCGATAAGTGGGAGAACCCCAGAGATCCTGATGACGTTTTTGGTACTGTACCATGATCTACTCTGTTGTTCGATTCCACGTTGCCTTTTCAGTGACCAACATTTTTAAAGGTTTATTTGGATATTTTCAACAGTTAAGTATGAAGCAAGGCTTGAGGATGGAACAGTTGTATCGAAATCTGATGGTGTTGAGTTCACTGTGAGAGATGGTATGTTGGCCGTTTTTTAGTAATTGTACTGTAGTTCTAGCTTTTAAAAGTCAGTTTCTTATGCAAGAATGTTGTGTTTCTTCCAGGTGTATTTTGCCCTGCCATATCAAAGGCTGTCAAGACTATGAAGAAAAATGAGAAGGCCCACCTCACTGTCATGCCACAATGTGAGTTAGCAGTATGTTAATAATGGACCCGGTACAATGTGTGAGTAGATGCATATCTAACATGTGTCGTGTATGATGAACAGATGGCTTTGGTGTGAAAGGTAGACCGGCCTCTGGAGAAGAAGCTTCTGTGCCTCCTAATGCGACATTGCACATTGATCTTGAAGTGGTGTCCTGGAGGACAGTCACTGAGTTAGGCAATGACAAAAAGATCCTTAAGAAGATCCTTAAAGAGGGTGAAGGCTATGAACGTCCCAATGATTGTGCAATTGTCCGAGGTACATGATAACCTATGATGAATTGTTCCTTTCACATAATCTCATAACTGAATTTGTGGTAATGTTCCCTTCTTTTTTATTTCTGGTACAAATTATAATGTTTTTGCTTTCCAGTGAAACTTATTGGGAAGTTGGAGGATGGTACCTTATTTGTCAAGAAAGGTCATGATGGTGAGGAGCCATTTGAGTTCAAGACTGATGAGGATCAAGTGATTGAAGGGCTTGACAAAGCAGTACTCAGCATGAAGAAAGGAGAAGTAGCCTTGGTCACTATTCCTCCTCATCATGCCTTTGGAACTAATGAAACAAATCAAGATCTGGCTATAGTTCCACCTAACTCATCTGTTTACTACGAAATGGAGCTTGTCTCATTTGATAAGGTAAATGTGCAATGCCATACCTTGTATGGTGTATTGATCGGTGATAAAATTAAGATCCTACCTGCCGTTTCATGCAGGAGAAAGATTCATGGGACTTGAAGAACGTTGCTGAGAAGATTGAAGCAGCTGCTAAGAAGAAAGAAGAAGGGAATGTGTGGTTTAAAGTTGGCAAGTATGCCAGGGCTTCTAAGAGATATGAAAAGGTCAAAAATTTCAGCGCTGGGCTTCAAAGAACCTTTTGCACCTTCTTTGCATTATGCTAAAAATGGTATTTAAGATTGTTTTGCTCTTTATCAGGCTTTGAGCTTTGTCGAGTACGATAGCTCCTTCAGTGAAGAAGAGAAGCAGCTATCAAAACCACTTAAGATAAGCTGCAAGCTCAACAATGCTGCATGTAAACTAAGACTTAATGATTACAAGGAAGCAAAGGAACTGTGTACCGAGGTACTATATACAGAATAAACTGAAATATCTTGGGAATTATATACTTATAGTAAGAAAAAAACTGTGCTTACAATAAGTATGGGTATTTAGGTCCTGGAATCTGACAGCACAAATGTGAAGGCCTTGTACAGAAGGGCACAGGCACACATTCATCTTGTTGATCTTGATTTGGCAGAGGCAGATATCAAGAAAGCTCTAGAAATAGATCCTGACAACAGGTAATACTTTGTGGGTACTGTTTACTTGATTAAATTACAGACCCCGGACATGCTAATCATATCATATATAGTACTGAAGTTGGCTTAATGAAAATCTTTTGAGAATAACTTGCCAGCTAATTCTGTTACATATCATAGTTTCAATGCAATCAGGGAAATCAACAGTTGATGGCATCAAACACGCATGCACAACTCAGTCCTTCGCATTATGTTTTTATGCAGAAACTTTAACCTGCATGGCTGCATGTTGATACAAGTAAGATATAACTCATCTCCTTATCAGGGATGTGAAGATGGGGTACAGGAGGCTAAAGGAGAAGGTCAAGGAGTACAAAAGAAGGGATGCCAAATTGTATGGCAACATGATTTCCAAGCTGAGCATGCTTGAAGACACGGAAGACAATGTAAGTTCCCTCCTCAACCCTCGCCCCACCTTGCCCTGCGATACCTTGATGACCGTTGGTCTAACTGTAAATTTGCTGTTGTTGCTGCTTCAAGGACCAAATGAGTCAGGCACTAAACAAGAAGCGTGGGCTCTTATGGCCACTGACAGAAATGCTTAGGGGATTCTTCACTACCGATGGTAGCAAGGGGTCCACGCTGTGGCTTGTGCTGAGGCTATTGATTCCGGTAATACTATTGGTTGCAGTATGTGTGGGTTACTACATGCACAGCAGTGTTCATGAAATAGACTGCATTAACTGTTAGTTGAGCAAGGTATCTGTGCTCACCTTCTCTGCTTTTCACGGACAAGTGTTTATCGAAGTATAGATATGAGTATTATACGTATTTGTTTGCTGTGTGGGTTGAGGACTTGAGGGTGAAGTCTTGACTACTTGTACTGTATACTGTTCAACTTGACTTGTCTAATAGTTACTTCCTCTGTCTCAAAAAGAATGATAATCTCGTTTTTCAGTAGTCAAGTTCATCAATCTTGAGTTTTACCGGATTTATAGAAAATATTATTAATGTATCTATTATAAATAAGTTTACCATTAAAATTTATTATACTATTAATCTAATAACACTTATTATTTGTCAAACTTGAGATTATAAAGCATAGGAGAAAAGGCCCCAATGATTGGTAGTTCCATCAGTCATTCAAACAAGGCTAGTACACGTTGCATCATCGTATTTCTGGGGTGGGTGCACTTGACTTTTTCGGTGCACTTGACTTAGTAGTTTGCCCAACGGCTAGTTCAGCCCTTTGGTATATACCCCCTTGGCCGGCCCATTTTAAGGTTTTATAGTGTGCTCTAACCACATGTGCTTAAGAGAACATTTAGTGATTAGTGTCGGTGCTTTGTGAAGTGTTTAGGTTAGTTAGATCACCGCTTATGCGCTTGCTGTTGTATTAGGTCTAGTGTTTAATGAGATTTGCATATTGTCGATGTTTTGAGAACTGACAAGTAAATTTAGCGTCACGCTGCTCAAGGGAGTTGATGGCTAGCACTCGAGGAACAAGGAATTATATTAGTTCGAGACGAAGCCGTACGGCCAGTGCCGGAGACTACGAGTACGTGTTCCTCAAGTTCAAGTGCTCCAAACGACTTACAACAGGGGGTATGCAAGCTAGGGTTTTACGGCTAGAAAGCTAGAGGCAGGGGAAATCGATCCTATGGAAGAAGGCCCAACTCCCCTTATATAGCCGTGGGGGCCGAGTTACATGTAGAGAAGAGGGGTTCTTCCGACCCGAGTGGCTGAGTGCCCAAGGGGCGGGAGAAGCTATTTGCTTGGTCAATACTTCATCTTGTCTTGTCCTTGCTTTTGTATGCACGTCCCGGTATGGTCGTCGAGGTCTTGCTCCTCACACCAAGAAAGCATGGCGTGCCATGGCGGCACTATGGGAATGGTGGTTGTTCACCAACTCCCCTACATGGCATGGGCTCGTCGTGGTCATCGTGGCCTCTGTCCTGACGCCCATTTCTTTGGGGAGAAGTTGTGACGCTGCAATACAGGGGAGTGGCCATCCATCGTGGGCTACCTGCTCCCTTGGTCACGGCCTTGTTCCCCTGACATCTCATGGCCCTGGTTGGGGCATTGGATGCGGCCACTTTGAGAGGAGTTGGCTCCTAATCATGATTCTCATACTGTAGTGGGTGTGATTGTACGCCCGTCCATCAGGTTGGACGGGATTTGGGCCATGTAGGGTGACGTAGCTGAGTCCTGGTATTTTGTCTTGTCTGTCAACAGAGTGCTGCTGTAGGGTTGAGATGGTGGACTAGAGAGGGGTGAATAGCCCTTTCTAAATTTAATTGCGTTAGCTAACCGAAACAAATGCGGAATTAAAACTATCGGTCTTAGCCAAGACTACACCCCTCTAAGTTCACAAGCACCTTATAAAGATCCTAATTAGGCAACAAAGATGCCAGGCTAGCTAGAGCTCATCTAACCAATTCTAAGAGCAAGGTCACACAAACCTATACTGCTAGTACATGGAGGAGCTCCTACACAATTAGTATACAAAAGCACAAAGCCGAAGCTCACTAGCAATGCTTAATAACAAGGCAACTAATGCTAAATTAGAGAGCGTAAATTACTTACCTACACAAACTAAGCAATGCAACTAATTTACTACAAAAGTAAACTAGTTACACAAGGGAGCTACTTCTATGCTACACAAGCAATAAGGTAACTAGCAACCTACACAAGCTAACTAATTACTAGAGCAACTACACAAGCACAATGTAAGTGAAAGTAAATACAAGTTTGTGTAACGAGGATGCAAACCAACGGGAAGATAAAGATGACACGGTGATTTTTATCCCGAGGTTCACGTGCTGCCAACATGTTAGTCCCCGTTGAAACAGGCTCCAATGTTGCCGCCAGTCCTCTTGCTAGTGGTGACCCACAAGTCACACTCTCCCACGTGGAGTGCTTACCACAAGCTCTAGCACTTGATCCCGCCGGACCACTTATCATCCTTTGCGTCTCGCTCTACTAGAGTTGCTCTTCGCGGCTTCTGTGGGGTGAGCACAATTCCTCTCACAATCACTTATTCGGAACACCGCATAATCTTCTTTGTGTGCTTCGACGGAGACCACCACCAAGCCGTCTAGGAGGTGGCAACCTCCAAGAGTAACAAGCACCGTCGGTTTACAACTCGAACACCTAGTGCCACTTGATGCAATCGCACTAGAATCGTGCTCACACTCAATCGGATGATCACTATCAAGCATATGTAAGTTAGAGGGCTCCCAAGCACACCTATACAAGCCACCAAGGCTCAAGGTTGCTCAGCAACCAGCCTATGGCCAGCTAGTGCTTGGTTTTATAGCCCCAAGCAAATAGAGCCGTTGCTCTAAAGATTCCCTTTTCTGCGAGGGCACCGGACACGGCAGTGCCCTCCCAACGGTCAAATTTCAATGGCTAGAAACGATCACCGACAGGGTTGGCGGTGCCCACGGTGGTGCCTAACTCTAGTTCCCCTGCCCTCTGGATAAAAGAGGCGGTGGCACCGTCCTACCGGTGGCGGTGACCAGGCGGTGCACCGCCCTCACCGAGGCAGTGTACAACGGACACGACGGTGCCTGCCCTCTCTCTGGTGCTCTGGACCGAGGCCAAGTGGGCACTGCCCTAGGAGTGGTGGTGCCACCAGATAGGGTGGCGGTGCCCGCCCAACTTCTCTTCCTTAGCCTCACCCAGCTGGTCACCGCCACAGGTGTGGCGGTGCACCGGACAAGGGGTGGCAGTGCCCCCATGGCAGCACCTCGAACTCAGTTTTGCCTCCTTTTCTTCTCCTTTTTCACCACCTTTGCAAATGTGCTAACACTACCAAGTGTTCACCACCTTGTGCACGTGTGTTAGCTTTTCACAAATATTTTCCCAAAGAATTAGTCACCCAATTCACAACGCCACACGATCCTAGCAACGATGCAAAGTTAGATCACTCGGTGGCACTAGATGACCAATATGCAAACAAGTTTGCTCCTCTTGATAGTATGACCATCTATTCATAAATCCGGTCATAAACTTGTCTATACACCTATGACCGGTGAAATGAAATGCCCTACAAATATACCTTTGCCTTGCGCATTCCATTTCATCTCCTCCATTGTTGATGCAACACATGCACCAACCATATCATAAATCATATGATCCACTTCATATCATCATGTGACCGTATTGGTTCATCGATCTTGACTTCACTTGCTCTTCACCGCTGCCATCGTCCATCGGTGCCAAGTTTTGCTCAAGCTTCACCGCCACACGGTCCATCGCGCCGAAGCCTCCAACTTGATATCATCATATGACCGTATTAGTTCATCGATCTTGACTTCACTTGCTCTTCACCGTTGCCATCATCCATCGGTGCCAAGTTTTGCTCAAGCTTCACCGCCACGCGGTCCATCGCTCCGAAGCCTCCAACTTGCCCTTCATGTTTGCAACCGGTCCATCAAGCTAAGTCTTGTCTTGATCTTCTCCACCTTAGTCACATGACTCCATATCATGTCTCATTTGCAATGAGCTCCTTCATCATATGTGTGAGCCTTGCAACAATCCAAGCCATCTTCACCGTCATGGCATGAGTTGCTCACACAAGGGTACCTATAGACTAATCACCTGTGTATCTCATATTTAAACACATTAGTCCACCTAGGTTGTTACTCAATTACCAAAACCAAACTAGGGACCTTTTAATCTCCCCATTTTTGTTAATTGATGATAACTCTACAAAGATGTGAAAATTAAGCTCAAATGGATTCATATTGCTTGTCCAAGCAATTTTACCATGTGTAAATATTTTTGGACAAGTACTACAAACCCGAATTGGTAGTATTATCTCCCCTTACATATGTGCTAGTGTGTTTGGTTTAATTGCACATATATATGGATTTGAAATATAGGAGAGTAATTACTGTCAAATGATGCTAAGGTGTATAGAATAAACCTTTGAAGCATGATACCAATCGGAGTTGCACCTTTAAGTTAATCCTTAGCACTATGGTTAGCTAGATATCACTTGGAAACAAAAAACACTAGATACCTCGTGAGATCAATATTAGAAGCAAGGTACTAGTATTACTTGAGGAACATACCAAGTGTCGAGCTAACATCCTATGCATGCTAGTTTTCATTTCATCAATCAAATTCTACAACTAGCATACACCACACAAGCATGTATATTCAATTTAAAATTTTATGCAATGCAAGCAAGCACATGAATATGCACATATCAAATGCAAACAATCCAGTTCATGAGCTTGCTCCCCCTACTTATGTGCTTCTTTTGTCCAAGAATTTTGATCCTTCTCCATTCTTTAATGTTGCTCCCTCTTTGTCCATGTCTTCTATTTCTCTTCATGATGCATTTACATATCTTTGTTCCAACTTTTTCCCCTTTGTCATTAATTTCCATAAAAGGTGTGTCATATTGATACAAAGGATTGCATTGGGATAGATGATTGACACTTGAATCTAGCATTTTTTATGGACACCATGACATGTGTTGGAATGACACCACTTGTATAGCTCTAGAGATATCACATATAGGATCTTTGATGTTGATACCAATCTGTGGGACACCTCCTCCTATGTCATAGCATGGGTCATCCATTTGATAATCTTAAGCTCTTGTAGATGAGGGAACTTTTGATGATCACTTAAAGTTGAGGATCACTTGTGGAACCACCGTCTTATATGATTGATACCACGTGTAGAAATGTGATATCACTTGGAAGAATTTTTTTTATCATGGAGCCACTTGTTGGTTTTGTCAATAAAAAATATTTCTTGAATATTTTCTATCTTCATGAGTACCACTTATAGGATATCACTTGTAAGTTGGTTTAGACACCATTTGTGAATTATTCTTAAAAAATTATTTGAGTCTAGATACCACTTAAAATAAACAAACTAGATATCCATTTGCATTGTTGTCATGTTCTTGTACTCTTATCACTATCATGAGCTTCTATTTTTGACTTGAACTAAATTGATTTGCCTAAGTTTCCAAGTCTGGTTTGAACCAATGACAAGCTTCTTCACACCTCTTACAAAGGTTATCTTACCAATGTTGTACTTCTCACTTGTTAGCAAAAGTACTTGGGTTCACTAGCTCATGAACAAACTCATATACTACCACTAGATCATTTAATCATTCAAGCAACAGTGGTAGGCTATGAATTTAAAATTTTATTTATTATGCATGATCCTATTAAGCATGAACTATATGCACTAACCACATACTAGTAAGGGATGAAATAATCATGCACATTACAATGATACCTTTGCTATGTTGTAGAAGAGGATAGTCACATAGATTCCAATTTGTTTCTCCAATAGCAATGTGAAATCTAATTATAAGCTTGGTGAAGACCAATATCAATATTTGAATCCCATTCTTCATCCATATGATATGAGAACCACTTATGATCAAGTGCACATTCTTGTTGTGGTTGGCTTGTTTCTTCATTTGACCATTGCTTGCTTGAGAGCATCAAATGTGAGAATACCACTTGAATTATTATGACTAGCTCTTTTTTAGGTGTTGCTTGCTTTCTAGATCAATCTTTTTGATTGCTTCAACTAAGCATCTTAAATGTCCCTTCGATCACCACTTCCATGTTAGCCTTCTAAGTACCACACTTGGTGTCTGTTTGGCAAGGCTTCTAGGGGCTCCGGCTCCTCCTAAACTAGCTACTGTAGCATGGAGCAATTTTTCTCTCTCCTCGCGAAATGAACTAGGAGCCCGAAGAAGCCACGTTTTCTAGCTCCTCTGGCTCTAGCTCCTCTGGCACTGTAGCATGGAGCTGGAGCCAGGGAGAGCCTTGCCAAAGAGGGCCTTGATTTACCTACAAAAGGCAGGAAGTCCCTACACTAGGGAGAAATGACCTCTCTCTAAAGAATCATTCTAGATACTCACTTGAAATGACTTTGTTGATTGATCTAAGTGATGGACTTAATTTGATGAGTAATCTTGAATCTTTCTTTAAGTCCTTTTCTCTCTACTTGTTTAAGTCTTTTTCTTTCTACCAAATGATCTCCAATAGTTACTAGAACTTAAACTTCATCTTCATCTTGAATTTGATCTTGATCTCCAATTTGAGTACCAAATGTGTGCCAAATATACTCCACACTTAAATGGTCTTGTACCCATCACTTGTCTTGCTTCTAGGTCATATCAAAATCAAACTTAGGTGCCTCAATCTCTTATAAACATATTTCTAACTTGAGGACCTTTCAATCAAAGTGACTCTAAATTAATCCAATAATTATCACTTTTCTGGCAGATTCTATATCCTTCAATGAATAATCCATAACTCCCAAAGTACAGATCCAAATACCACGAAATTTTGTGGAGATATGCTTCACTAAGTCATCTAGCAGATGCAAAATTTGGGCTTCATTTGACTTCTATATTGCTACCAGATTTCACATCTTCTAACACTGCTCTAAGCTAAAAACTGCTGCACTATAGCTGACAAGATCCACTCCAAAACCGAAGTATTTCTTATCCAATTCATGAAATATGTACAAAAACTTATACAATAAGTTTAGAGAATGTATACCAAATTTCAAGCCAATCCAAATAGATTTGATCACTCAAACTCAGACTTAATCTCAGCTAGCTCGGATTTTTAATTTAGGACATATTTCAATACTTGAGCTATTCTTCTCAAAAAGTGGATCAAACTTGAAACTAATTTGTTTGAATACTTTGACAAGACTTATATCTATTCAACCCACTTACCAAAAGTCATCTCATGAACTTATCCAACACAAATCAATGCAAACTTGATTGCTAATCAATTTATCCATTCAATCCACTCATAGCAAGCAACATATGCATATTTATCCAATTCAATCAACTCATATGCACCCAAATGAATAAGATCAACTAGAAATATACCTTGGTTAGTACATGATCATCCAATAGCAAGCTTTCACTCAATTATTTACAAGCCATCAAATAATTCCAATAAATCACCATAACTTGAATGACACTTGTATGTTGATAGCGCATTAGACTTCACTTAATCTTGACTTGGCATTGTGATAGGATTAGCACTAAGTTTCATAACTTGATTCAACATGTGATAAACACTAATATGTCCATTGAATCAAGCCTCTAATGCCATGGTACCTACACACAATCATTCACTTTTTGATGATACCCAAACATGTTTGGGTCTTCCCAAGTTAGGTGTAACATACTTAGGCATTGCCTTAGTATAGATAGCGGGATGTTTTGCAATAGAAACCAAAGAGGTACCATTACCATCCTTCCTAAGCAAAGAATCATCATAAATTGAAATAGGCTTAGGAGTGTTATCTAGGGGATATGAATTGGTCATGTGTTCCCTTTTCCGACATGAGTAGCACTTTCTCTTTAATTGAGTCTTCTTTTCCTTGTTCAAGTGGTGCTTCTCATTGCCTTGCTTCTTCTTGTTTGGTTGAGCCTTCTTCTCAAGCTTGTTTGGACAACCTAAAGCTAGATGGTCCAATATGTCACAACTATGGCACTTGATGGGAGCAATCATCTTTATCTTTTCTTCTTTGTTCTTACTCTCTTTCTTTACGTCTTGATTTATCCTTGGACGCATTGCTCTTTGAAAGGATCAAGATGCCCAAGAGGGGGGTGGGGGTGAATTGGGCTAATTCTAAATTTCTTTGCAATAATTAAACCTTACGGTTAGCCCAACTTCACCCCTTGTGCCTAGAAAGTGTTTATAATGTTCTACCGCACAAAAAGTCTTGCAACCTAAGTTCCAATCCTACTCTAGCATGGCAATTCTATGAATGTAAAGACAAGAATTGAATTGCTCAAAGTAAATGCTCAATGTAAAGAGAGAAGGAGGAATGCGGTGATGTTTTGCAGAGGTATCGAAGAGTCGCCACTTTCCACTAGTCCTCGTTGGAGCACCCGTGTAAGGGTGTAGCTCCCCCTTGATCCGCGCAAGGATCAAGTGCTCTCTACGGGTTGATTCTTTAACACTCCGTCGCGGTGAATCACCCACAACCGCTCATATCTTGAGTTGGGTCATCCACAAGCTCCGCCGGATGATCACCAAGCTCCCAATCACCACCAAGCCGTCTAGGTGATGGCGATCACCAAGAGTAACAAGCATGAACTCTCACTTGACCACGACAAGCCTAATGAGAAGGGTGGATGCACACTTTGCAACTCTTGCTTTCACTAATGAGGGTTCTCTTTTGGATTCTCAAATCTCAATCACCTTACTAGGACCTTGCTCTTCTTGGCACTCTTAAGGGTGTTTCTCAGCTTTTGGAATGAGCAAAAGTACCCCCTCACACGCGTCCGGTCATGATTTTCCCTCTTTGGAACCTTACTGGAGTCGATCGGACGCTGGCACCCAGCGTCCGGTGGCTCACCTCTCAACGTCCGATCGCACCAGACGACTTCACCTTGATCAAATGAACTGACTGGACTCTACGCCAGCGTCTGGTCACACCGGAACCAGTGTTCGACCAGCATTTGACCCTCCATTCATTTCTATCTCGCAATCATATGTGAATGAAGTTTGCTCCAATTGATCTAAGGGCTTTATAGAAGCTACCAAGTGCTAGATTTGACAAGTGTGCACCACACCTAACCCACTAGACTCACCTAGGTCAAGCTACCCGTCCATACCCCCCTTAATAGTACGGCCAAAGGAAAAACAAAGTCCTAAACTACTCTAAGTGTCTACTCAACACCAAACGACACTTAGAACTAGTCCATCCTTAACCTTGTCGTCCATCCTTTGAAAATCAAAACGATTTCCATTGTAGGGGCATGATGACCATGATTGCCCAATCAATTTTTATTACCGTTACCTAACTTAATTGCCTCTACAAAACACACGTTAGTCATAGTAATCACGCATTGTCATTAATCACCGAAACCCAACTAGGGGCCTAGATGCTTTCAATCTCCCCATTTTTGGTGATTGATGACAATACATCCTCGAGTATGTGAAAGAGATGAGGTTTTTAACATACTTGGTTCATATAAGCTTTTGACAATAAGAACAAAAGAGTTAGGCAAGCTTATATGACCCAAGCCAACATAATGTACTTCAAATATATGAAATAAGCATGAGTATAAGTAATAAAGCTCATTTGCATCGGAGTAAAACACGGAAGCAAAGCAAATGAGTATAACACAAGTGACATGCCATATAAATAATTCAAAGTAGAGAGCCACATGTCAAATATCACGATCACGTAGATATCACTATCACATAAATATAGTTCGATGCATGAAAGTAAACAAATGAATGCATAATAGTGTATCACACATAAAAAGCCAAATATTATAGATAAACTCCCCCTAGATGAATTGCTCCCCCTAAGTCTAACATACTCAATCCCTCTCCCCCTTTGGCGTCAAACACCAAAACCTAAGGGTCGGTCGGCGGGGCTGCAGCAGACGAGTCGGGCGCTGAGGTGCGAGGAGCGTGCTAGAACTGTGTGCCATTATCATCTGATTCTGAGCTCTGAGCTGTCCGACCCTCTGTAGCTGGAAGCGGCGCTGAGGTGGTCTGGGTCAGATCAGGAACTGGTGCAGCCTGGGACTCTGCAGGTATAACTGTGGCAGGCGGCTCTGATGATGTAACTGAAGAAGAGAGCGTCTCTGTAGTCCCAGTAATAGGTGCAACTGTGGAAGGACCTAGGACATGTAGATATGGCGGAGTAGGCTGCCCTGTCAACTCACTGAAGGTAGCACTAAGGCTCCTAGAGACTATAGTATCTAGCACAAGCAGCGAGGAAGTCTGTGCCGGTGTGAAGCCCGTCTGAAAAGGTGTGAACTGCGGGGCTGGCATTAGCGAGGCAAACCACGGGGACACCTGCTCTATAGGTGAAGCAAACTGAGTAGCAGTCTATCCCTGACTCTGAAGCCCACTGGGCTGTACAACTGGAGTCTGTGAAGTGGTGGCTGGCTGACCAAGCTGAGGTGTATGCTGTGGCAGTGGAGCTCCAATAGCAGAGACGACATGTTGCATAAATCTAAGTAACTGCTGTTGATGCATGGCCTGCTACTGCTGCTGGATCGCCTGCTGCTATCGCTGAAACTCATCCTGTTTGGCCTAAAACTGTGCAAATGTAGTAGCGGTCTCTTGGGCCTGGCGAGCCTGATCCTGCCTCATCCGCTCAAGTATAGCAAGTAGAGCAGGATCTATCTGCGGTGGAGGTGGAGTTGACCTGGAGCTACCGGCCTCATGATCATGTCATCGTGGAGGCATCTGAGGAATGTCTTGGTAGTCATCATCAGTACTGTCACTGGGGTCGCTCTTGACCATCCCCTCCTGCTGAGCATCTAACTGCTCCTCCTCTGTAGCTGCTATGCCCCTAATGGTCTCATCCTGCTGGGCTATAGTCTCAGGCACCTCTAGACGACAGCGCGGCTGGCTAGGTGTCCTCACTGCACTATGGCGGAGCATCTGAGTCATGTTGTATGTAGGGAACTCTGTAGTAGCACCACTATACTCTGCTAGCATCTCAGGTGGCCTCACTGTAACTGCTCTATGAATCAAGAATGTAATCCAGTGAGCATAGGGCAACTGTCGGTGACCTCTGAACCCCTCTGCAATAGTATCCTCCATCTCTGATAGTAGGAGATCCCAAATATCAAATACAGTCTGCTGCATCAGGGAGTTCAGTAGCCATAACTGAATGCGAGTCAACCCCTCGTGTTACCCCATCCTCGGAAGTAGGGTCCTCATGATAGCATCAAGCACTCTAGCTATAGGAGTGAGGTCACTGGGTGTCCTGCTTGACCCCTCGCCGAATGGCTCTGTGAAGCAATGGTGGACCAAATCGGTAGGAGGCACCATACTGCCATGAGGGCATCTAGGAGGAGCTGTCTGTCCATAGCAAACCTCATGTAGCCGAACGGATTGCTCCTGAAGCCTGAGAATCTCCCTGACCCTAAAACTCATCAGCTTGTAATCTCTGCCTCTGAATGCAAAGTGTATAAATCTGTGCTGCGGGTCAATCCAAAGTGTAGCATAGAACTCACGAACCTAAGATGAAACATATAAGCCTGTCTGTCCGAGTAAGTCTGTCAGCCCTGGCAAGTAAGATAGGCAAGGGCGAATATGCTCTCCTACTGCTGCTACAATGGACTTAATATTACACACCCTCTGAGACCTGAATGCCGCCCCACTGTTAAGATATGCATTATAAAAATCTTCCTGCAGTGGTGTGTAGAAGCCCTCTGATGCACACTCATCCCACCTTGGCGGAAACCACTCTTCGAACTGAACAAACTTGAGTTGCTACATCTGCTTGGCCGTGGCGGCCCTCAAATCTAGATGAGTCACTAGAGGCGGACCCTATGGTTTAGGAGGCAGACGAGAACCCCTCCGCTGTGTCTCTGCCCTCGGTGTCACCTAGGTATGAGTACGACCAGAGCGGCGTAACTGTGGCTGAGGTGCCTGCTCTGTCTTCTCTGACTGTTGTCCCTCCTGAGTCTGCTCTGCTGGTTGTGGCTCCTGCTGTGACTCCCCCTATGGCTAACTCTCATCAATAGCGACACGCCATCCTCCAACCATGACTGTCCTAGCTGGACCACCATGACGACGCTCAACCTCCTAGATAGTGGCCCTTTGAGCTGGAGAAAGCTGATCTGCAATCTATACTCCACTCCTAGCACCTCCTGCCTCTACATGTTCTGTGGCAGCTGCAACTGCGGCTGCTCTCATTGTGTAAGCATCTGGATACTTGCGCTTCTTCGTTGCAAGCTTCTTTGTCGCCTTGCCTTTTGCCTCAGAAGGCAGGCGAGGCGGGGGCCTCGGATCCTCATCACCGGGACCACCTCCGACATTCTTGACACGAGCCATCTGATGGAACTGAAAAGAACAACTGCACTGACAAGAATCAGCTGCCAACTGTCACTTTCGAGGCTTGGCCTCGATCCGTACTCACGAGCTTGGCCCCGAGTTGACTGACAACTGCCAATGAGACCTCAGAAACACCAACTCGCTTCATGTTAGAATAGATTGGATATATGAATAATTTCAATATACATCTAAAGATACGAAACCCTAAGAAGCAAGCAATAGGTACAAAATTAGAAGCGAGGGCTTGCTACCTGACGAACTGACGAACCGAAGAACAAGGAACGGATCACGGAGAACCACCAGGTCGGCACTGTGAAGCTAGGGTTAGGGTTGCGCTGGTCAGCTTGGATCAGCGACAGGGAAGATGCAATGTAGGCACTGGAGCAATGTGGCACGGTGTGGAGGGCAGCTAGGGTTCCGGCGAGTCTGGTGGCGGCGCTGGCACATGGATGGCGGAGTAGATCGACGCTAGGGCACGGTGCGAGAATGCTAAGGGTGGCGCGGGCTTGGCGAGAGCAGGACGCGGCGGCGCGACTGCGGGCAGGCGGTGGTGCAGCATGGCAGCGCGGGAACAGTGGGGAGGCGCAATGCGGTGGCGCGCGGGTGCGAGGAGGCACAATGTGGCACGCGGCGGCTGCAGAGGCGCGGCGAGCGGTGGAGCAAGGCTAGAGCGGCGAAGTCGGCATGGTAGTTCGGGTTAGGTCAGCGGCACGTATGGCGGTTAGCTTATATGGGGTCCCCGTGACGGAATAGAAAAGGAAACAGGAAAGAGTTGGAATTCCGCATGATTTCTACTGACCGGACGCTCCAGTGGCAATGACTGGACGTTGCCACCTAGAGTCTGGTCGACTCCAGAGAGGTCCAAATCCCCTGGAGCCACGACTGGACGCGTTCGATCACAACTGACCGGACACAACCAGAGTTCGGTCCAACCTGTCTCCATCGTCTTCGCTCGATCGGATGTAGGAACATCATCTGACCGGACGCTGACCAGCAGAGTCCGATCACTCCATCGTAGCATCGGTTCACCTCCTGTGAACTGACCGGACGCTGGACTTCAGAGTCCGGTGCAGCGTCCAGTCACTCTTTTCCAGCAAATCTTCAAAGTTCCTTTGTGCTGCCTGTTCCTAATCGAGTCTCAACTTTAATAAGATCCAAATAAACACCAATTGGGACTGATGTGAGTGACCTCTCTCAAACCCTCAAAATTTTCAAAGTATTTTGCCTTAGGCTATAATTCTTTTTAAGAAAATAGGCAATAAAAGGGTGATTGAAGAGAAATGATAAAACAACATTCATGCATATGTAATGCAATACTTGAAAGTAAATCTAGTTACTTGTCAAGTTTGATCCAATGTTAAGCTTCTTCACACGCTTTACGACGGTTATCTTAACCATGTTAGACAAGCCCTATATGCATTACAAAAGATTAAACATATTGTATATTACAATGCAATGCAAGGGACAACACAAGCTCATTTTCTAGTGAAGTTGCTAAAATCAAGAACATTGAGCTCATTCCACAATCGACAAAAAGTTGCCTCATCTAGCGGTTTAGTAAAGATATCCGCCAATTGATCCTCGGTCATTACACCTTCTAATGATATATCATTCTTTGCAACATGATTTCTAAGAAAGTGATGTCAGATATCTATGTGCTTGCTGCGAGAGTGTTGAACCGGATTATTTGCAAGTTTTACCGCACTTTCATTGTCGCACAAAGAGGTACTTTTTCTAGAACTACACCATAGTCTAGCAAAGTTTATTTTATATAAAGTATTTGTGCACAGCAAGCACCCGCGGCAATGTATTCCTTTTCGGCGGTGGACAAAACCACACTATTTTGTTTCTTGGAGGACCAAGACACAAGTGATCTACCAAGCAAATGGCAGCCTCCGGATGTGTTTTTTCTATCAACTTTGCAACCGGCATAATCCGAATCGGAATAGCCAACTAATTCAAATCTAGCTCCTTTGGGATACCAAAGGCCAATGCTTGGTGTGTGCTTAAGATATCTAAGGATTCTTTTAATGGCAATCAGATGAGTTTCCTTAGGATTAGCTTGAAATCTAGCACACATACACACACTAAACATGATGTCGGGCCTAGATGTGGTTAAATATAACAAGCTACCAATCATTGAGCGGTAGAGAGTTTGATCAACCGTGTTACCTCCCTCATCTAGGTTGAGATGTCCATTAGTTGGCATTGGTGTCTTGATTGGTTTACATTCATCCATCTTGAATCTCTTGAGAAGATCATTTGTATATTTCTCTTAAGAGATGAAAATCCCTTCTCTCATTTGCTTGTCTTGAAAACCAAGAAAGAATGTAAGCTCTCCAATCATTGACATCTCAAACTCCTTCGACATCAATTCACCAAACTCTTTGTAAGAATCTTCATTTGATGATCCAAAGATGATACATCAACATATACTTGACAAATGAAGATATATCTATCAAGCTTCTTGGTGAATAGTGTGGTGTCGACATTCCCAATGGTGAAGCCCTTCTTGATGAGGAAGTCCTGAAGGCGCTCATACCAAGCTCTCGGGGCTTGCTTAAGCCCATATAACGCCCTGGACAACCTATAAACATGATTAGGATATCTAGGGTCTTCAAACTCGGGAGATTGATCAACATAGACTAGTTCATTAATAAAGCCATTTAAAATGCACTTTTCACATCCATTTGATATAGTTTCATTTCATGATGTGATGCATATACAAGGCGGATACGAATGGCTTCTAGTCTTGCAACCGGTGTAAAGGTCTCTCCAAAATCTAAACCTTCAACTTGAGAGAACCCTTTTGCAACTAGTCTTGCCTTGTTCCTCACAACAACACTTTGATCATCTTGCTTGTTGTGGAACACCTACTTTGTTCCAATGACTCTTGCACCTTGTGGTTGCTCTTCAAAAGTCCAAACTTCATTGCAAATGAAGTTGTTCAACTCTTCATGCATGGTGTTTATCCAATCTGGATCTTGAAGAGCTTCTTCTACCTTAGTAGGCTCAAAGCAAGAGACAAAAGAGTGATGTTCAATAAACGAAGTAAGCTTTTGAGAGTGAGTCATTACTCCCTTTGATGGACTTCCTATGATGAGATATTGTGAATGAGCTTGTAGTAGAGGTGAATTTCTTCTATCAACCACTTGAGGGGGAGGATGTGGAGCATCAACATCTTGTGCTTGTGTCACCATTTACTCATGGGAGACATGAGTGTCTTCATTTTCTACTCTCCCATCTTTATCACCATCTTGTGGCACATTTGATGAAGAAGGTGGATTGATCACTTGCACATCATCTTCATCATCATTAGGCTTGATGTCTCCAACCGGAATGTTCTTCATAGCCTCCCTCAATGGTTCATCACCTACATCATCAAGATTCTCATGTGCTCCTTGGGATCCATTAGATTCATCAAATTCTACATCATATGTTTCTTCAACCAAGCCGGTGGCATGGTTAAATACTTTATATGCTTTGGACTTTGATGAGTAACCAACAAGAAAACCAATATCACGTCTTTGAAACTTCCCTAGGTGTTGCCGCTTCTTGTAGATATAGCATTTGCAACCAAACACCCTAAAGAAGGAGACATCCGACTTCTTCCCATTGAGCAACTCATAAGGTGTCTTGCCAAGAAACTTTTGAAGGAATAGACGGTTGGATGCATAGCATGCGGTGTTGATAGCTTCCGCCCATAGAGCTTCGGGAGTGTTGTACTCATCAAGCATTGTTCTTGCTAGTGTGATCAATGTCCGGTTCTTTCTCTCAACTACACTATTTTGTTGAGGAGTATATGTTGCGGAGACCTCATGCTTGATCCCAACTTCATCACAATAGGCTTCAATGTTTGTGTTGTCAAATTCTTTTTCATTGTCGCTTCTAATCTTCTTGAGCTTCACTTCAAACTCATTTTGTGTTCTCTTGGCAAACTTCTTGAAGCATGATGCAACTTCGGATTTATCATGAAGGAAGAACACCCATGTATATCTTGAATAGTCATCAACAATCACAAGACAATAAAGATTTTCTCCCAAATTCTTGTATGTTGTTGGTCCAAATAAGTCCATATGAAGAAGTTCTAGCACTCTTGTGGTTGACATGAAAGCTTTTGTAGGATGAGTATTTGCAACTTGCTTGCCGGCTTGACATGCACTACAAAGCTTGTCCTTCTCAAACTTCACATCCTTCAACCCTCTCACCAAATCATTCTTCATTAGCTTCTTGAGTGAGCACATCCCAACATGAGCAAGTCTTCTATGCCATAGCCACCCAAGTGTTGTTTTGGTGAATAGGCAAGTCTTCAAATTAGCATCTTCGGAGGTGAAGTCCACTAGATATAGGTTGTTGTATCTAAATCCCTTGAATATCACTTGATCATCATCTTTCTTGGATACAACCACTTCCTTCTCGGTAAATATGCATTGAAAACCAATATCACACAATTGTTCAACGGATAGCAAGTTGAAGCTCAATGAAGCAACATATAGCACATTTGAGATAGAATGATCATTTGATGTTGCCACTTTGCCCAATCCTTTAACTTTTCCCTTTGAATTATCTCCAAATGTGATTCTTTCTTGTCCATCTACTTCTTCATCTAGTGAGGTGAACATACGAGGATCACCGGTCATATGTTGTGTGCAACCACTATCAATTACCCAATGACTTGCACCGGTCTAGTAATTCACCTACACACAAGAGATCAAGCTTTAGGAACCCAAACTTGTTGAGGGCCCTTCACCTTCTCAACAAGTGACTTTGCTACCTAAATTTTCTTAGGCCTATTCTTGTTGGGAGGTCCTAAGAACATGACTTTCATCTTTCCACTAGAATCCTTTCTAAACATGTAATGAGCATTGAAAGCAAAAGGTCTAGCATGCTTTGGCAAGGGTTGTGGTGGTGGAGTTTGGCACTCATGAGCAAAGTGGCCTTCTTGTCCACACTCAAAACACTTATTTGGCTTTGGCTTTTGTTGTTGTTGTTGTTGAGCTTGAGCCTTCTTCTCTTTATTTGCCATGTACCCAATGCCACTTCTATCCATCTTCATGACGGTGTTCATTAGTAGCTCACTTTGAAGATGCTTGTCTCTTGTGAACTTGCGCAATCCAATCTTGAGATGCTCTTTCTCTAATTTGAGCTTCTTGTTCTCTTCTTTGAGTGCATCATTATTTTTCTCTTCCTTGAGTTTCTTGTTCTCTTCTTTTAGCTTCTCATTCTCAAGAATCAAATCACCATCATGATCAAGAGTTTCTAGCACAATAGTGTTGTGGGTTTTGATCTCTTCAAGATCTTTCTTGAGCTTTTCATTGTCATTCTTGACAAACTCATCATAATTATCAGTCTCAACCACTTGCTTGCCCTTGCTACTAGAACTTTGTTCAATGCTCTCAATGATCAAATCTTCACATGATGTAGCTATATCAATCTTAACAACATCGTTAGTAGCATCATGTGGCTCATTGGATAAAAATTATTGAGCAATGACAAGATTATCATGATTAATCTTAAGATTGGTATATTCATCTTTTAGCATATTATGACTAGTGATGAGCTCATTATGTATCCTCTCAAGTTTATCATGTTTATCTTTAAGCTCTTTCTTAGAAGATTTAAGTTCCTTGAGTTTGGATGACATAGCATCATTTGCTTCTCTAAGCTCAACACTAGCCTTTTTGGCTATATCACATTTAGCTAAAAGAGAATCATTCTTAGCTCTAGTCTTTCTAATGATCTTAGTATATTGATTTAGCAATTTAACAAGATCATCATGTGAAGGTGTTTCATATTCATCATCATCGCTATCACTATCACTATCATCATTGTTAGCATGATCATCACCACTACTACCATCATCATTTGATACCTCGCGTTCATCTTTGGCCATAAGGCATAGGTGTGTAGAGGATGATGGTGGTGGTGTCGGTGAAGATGATGAAGAGTCAATCACAATGGCGGCCACCTTCTCATTATCACTATCATCATTGGATGAGCAACTTGATGAATCAATGTCCGTGAGCTAATCACCAACGATGTATGCCTTCCCATTCTTCTTCTTCTTGTGGAAGTCCTTTTTGCCATCTTTCTTCTTGTATGACTTATTCTTCTTCTCTTCTTTATCTTCATTGCTTGAGTCATCTTTCTTGCCCTTGTACTTGTTCTTGACTTGTCTTTCTTGGGCTTAGTGCATTGATGTGCTAGATGTCCAAGTTCTCCACAATTGTAGCAATCTATCTCCGAGATTGGCTTCCTTCTTGTGCTAGTGAATAACTTTTTCTTGCCATCAAACTTGATGCCACTCTTGTTAAGCTTCTTTAGCATCTTGGCGGTTCTTCTCACCATGAGAGCAAGACTTGCATCATCAATTTCATCATCACTTGAGTTCTCATACTCAAGCCTTACTTTGCCCTTCTCTTGGCTAGCTTTGAATGCTAAGTCCTTGTCTTTCTTCTTAGTAGAGGATGAGTCATCTTGTGGTGTGATGTGCATGTACATCTCATGAGCATTGATCTTTCACAAGATTTGTGTTGGTGTAGCGGTGGAAAGATCACCTTGATGAAGCGCGGTCACAATATGCCCATATTTGTAAATAGGGAGGACACTCAAGATTTTTATTACAACGTCAGATGGTTGCATTTGAGTAAGTCCAAGCCCATTGACTTCCTCTACAAGAACATTCAAGCGTGAGTACATTTCATTAGCACTCTCTTTAGGAAGCATCTCAAATGAATTTAGCTTTTTCATGACAAGATGATAGCGTTCCTCACGCTCGCTCTTTGTTCCCTCATGGAGTGCACAAATATCTGACCATAGTATATTGGGCGTCTTTGTGGTTCCTCACCCAATTAAACACATCTTTGCAAAGGCCTCTAAAGATGGTGTTTCTAGCCTTTGCATTCTATTTTTCGTAATTGACCTCATCGCCTTGTAGGTGCGTGGGATCCCGAGGTTTTGGGAATCCTTGTGAGGCGGCTCTAAGTATTCCAACATCAAGAGCTTCTAAATACGCCTCCATGCGGATTTTCCAATAAGAAAAATTATCCCCCTCAAAGATAGGAGGAGGTCCATCCCCGTGAGCCATCTTTCTCTAGGTGGTTAAGCCTAAATACGTGAGCACGAGGCTCTGATACCAATTAAAAGGATCAAGATGCCTAAGAAGGGGGGTGAATTGGGCTAATTCTAAATTTCTTTGCAATAATTAAACCCTACGGTTAGCCCAACTTCACCTCTTGTGCCTAGAAAGTGTTTCTAATGTTCTACCGCACAAAAAGTCTTGCAACCTAAGTTCCAATCCTACTCTAGCATGGTAATTCTATGAATGTAAAGACAAGAATTGAATTGCTCAAAGTAAATGCTCAAAGTAAAGAGAGAAGGAGGAACGCGGCGATGTTTTGCCAAGGTATCAGAGAGTCGCCACTCCCTACTAGTCCTCGTTGGAGCACCCGTGCAAGGGTGTAGCTCCCCCTTGATCCGCGCAAGGATCAAGTGCTCTCTATGGTTGATTCTTTGACACTCCGTCGCGGTGAATCACCCATAACCGCTCACAACTTGAGTTGGGTCATCCACAAGCTCCGTCGGATGATCACCAAGCTCCCAATCACCACCAAGCTGTCTAGGTGATGGCGATCACCAAGAGTAACAAGCACGAACTCTCAGTTAACCACGACAAGCCTAATGAGAAGGGTGGATGCACACTTTGCTACTCTTGCTTTCACTAATGAGGGCTCTCTTTTGGATTCTTAAATCTCAATCACCTCACTAGAACCTTGCTCTTCTTGGCACTCTCAAGGGTGTTTCTCAGCTGTTGGAAGGAGCAAAAGTACCCCCTCACACGAATAGAGGAAGTATTTATACACCCCGTTAAAAACGAACCATTATGTGCCTCTGCGGGGTGACCGGACGCTCCGGTCAAGTTGACCGGACACTTCGGTCAGTTCTCCCTGAAATAGAGTGTTTAAGTTGTGACCGGACGCAGGACAGTGTCCGGTCAGCATTGACCGGACACGTCCGGTCATGATTTTCCCTCTCTGGAACCTTACTGGAGTCAACCGGACGCTGGCACCGAGCGTCCGGTCGCTCACCTCTCAGCGTCCGGTTGCACCAGACGACTTCACCTTGATCAAATGAACTGACCGCACTCTGCGCCAGCGTCTAGTCACACTAGAACCAGCGTCTGGTCAGCATTTTGACCTCCATTCACTTCCATCTCACAATCATATGTGAATGAAGTTTGCTCCAATTGATCTAAGGGCTTTATAAGAGCTACATAGTGCTAGATTTGACAAGTGTGCACCACACCTAACCCACTAGACTCACCTAGGTTAAGCTATCCGTCCATACCCCCCTTAATAGTATGGCCATGGGAAAACAAAGTCCTACACTACTCTAAGTGTCTCCTCAACACCAAACGACACTTAGAACTAGTCCATCCTTAACCTTGTCGTCCATCCTTTGAAAACTGAAACGATTTCCATCGTAGGGGCATGATGACCATGATTGCCCAATCAATTTCCATTACCATGACCTAACTTAATTGCCTCTGCAAAACACACGTTAGTCATAGTAATCACACATTGTCGTTAATCACCAAAACCCAACTAGGGGCCTAGATGCTTTCACTCTTTCTCTTGCTTTTCCACCCCTTCTTTTTTTTCTTCTTCATCATCAAATCACCATCTTCATGGTTGATCTTTATTTGAACTTGGGGCTTCTCTTCTTGTTCAACTTATGGCTTTGGTTGAGGCTTCACTTGTTGCTTCGCCAATTCCTTGGTTGGGCATATGGAGGTGAGATGATCCCATGTGCGGCACTTGAAGCATTTGACATGCTTTAGCCTCTCTTCTTCCTTCTTCATCTTGAGCTATTCCTCGTTGGGGCAATCATTTGCAAGATGTCCTACTTCATGGCATTTGAAGCACTTGAAATGAGAGATCTTCTCTTGTTCTTGCTTCTTCAGTTCTCTTTCATATCTTCTCTTGTCCTATCTCTTGCCTTTGATCTTGCTCTTGTTGAAGGCAATGCCACTCATGTCATTGTGGCTTTCTTGATGATTGACTTTGCTAGCCTTGAAGCCGACACCACTCTCATCACTAAAGTTTCTTTGACTCTTCAACATATGCTCAAAGGTGACTTAAGAGTTGTAGCACCTTTCTAACTTGTTGCTCAAATTTTTCACTTTACTTTTGAGCTCACTGTTCTGCTTCAAAATATTAGTCTCATAAGACATAGAAGTAGAACAAGCATCTATATATGAACAACATGGCATAGCTAATAAATCATCACAAGAGGTGGATACATGCTTCTTGCCTACATTATAAGGGTTAGCAACATTATGTGATCGATCAATTGACCCCTATGATGAGCTCTCACTAGTTTTAATTTTTTCATTAGAAAGCTTATTAGTGAGAAAAGAATGGTCTTGTACCAAGTTATCATGAGTAATACTAAGTTCCTCTTGAACTAATTTTAGCTCCTCATGTGAACAAATAGTAATATAAAGTAGATGCTTTTATTGTTCACATGTGTTCTTTAGAAAAGAATTTGCATTTTTTAATTTCTCGGTTTTAGCCATCTCTTTTTCTAAAGCTTTAATCATGCAACAATATCTATCTAGAAGCTTCTCATATGAATCAAGATCAATCACATTTGCATTAGATACCTTAGCGTCACCTTGTGACATGAAGCAATGTGATATAGTTGGAGAGCTTGAAGAAACATCACTCTCATACCCTGAGTATGATCCATCATCATCACCATCAATCTTGTCAAGTGATCTTGTGGTAGAATCATCATCATCACTTGACCATGAGATGGAGCAGTCTTCCACAATCACCAAATCGTGATCATGCTTAACACACTCATGTGCCTCCTCCTTAGGCTCATCCTCATCGTCGAAGACCGTCCCATATTTCTCATTCAGATAACTCCAAATCTAATGTGTAGTCTTCATGTAAATGATCTCTCCAAATATGCAATCATTCAAAGATCTATACATGATGTTAGTAGCTTGGATGTCGAGATCTAGGTGTTTCTCTTATGCTTGAGTTAGATTATCTTCAACCAACACATGAGAAAGACCTACATCTACCATCCACCACATTTGAGGGTAAATAAACTTAAAATTAAATTTCATCCAAATTTTCCACCATGCAAAGTGTGTGCCATAAAAAAAATGTGTGGACAATCAACATCTAGACCATAAGACGCCATCCTCTTGGGTCGGTGAAGACCATAAATGAGAGACCTAGCTCCGATACCACGTGTAGGGTCGAGATGATAGACTAGAGGGGGGTGAATAGTCCTTTCTAAATTTAATCGCGCCATCTAACCAAAACAAATGTGGAATTCAAACTATCAGTCTTAGCCAAGACTACACCCCTCTATCTAAGTTCACAAGCACCTTATAAAGATCCTAATTAGGTAACAAAGGTGCTGGGCTAGCTAGAGCTCACCTAACCAATTCTAGAAGCAAGGTCACATAAACCTATGCCGCTAGTACTTAAAGCACGGGAGAGCTCCTACACAACTAGTATGCAAAAGCACAAAGCCTAAGCTCACTAGCAATGCTCAATAACAAGGCAACTAATGCTAAATTAGAGAGCGCAAATTACTTAGCTACACAAACTAAGCAATGCAACTAATTTACTACAATAGTAAACTAGTTACACATGGGAGCTACTTCTATGCTACACAAGCAATAAGGTAATGAGCAAGCTACACAAGCTGACTAATTACTAGAGCAACTACACAAACACAATGTAAGTGAAAGTAAATACAAGCTTATGTAACGAGGATGCAAACCAACGGGAAGACAAGGATGACACGGTGATTTCTATCCTGAGGTTCACGTGCTTGCCAACACGCTTGTCCCTGTTGAGACAAGCTCCGAGGTTGCCATCGATCCTCTTGCTAGTGGTGACCCATAAGTCACACTCTCCCACGTGGAGTGCTTACCACAAGCTCTAGTACTTGACCCGGCCGAACCACTTGTCACCCTTCACGTCTCACTCTACAAGAGTTGCTCTTCGCGGCTCCCGTGGGGTGAGCACAATCCCCCTCACAATCACTTCTCCGGAGCACCGCCCAATCTTGTTTGCGTGTTTTGATGGTGACCACCACCAAGCCATAACAAGCACCATCGTCTTGCAACTCGAACACATAGTGCCACTTGATGCAACCTCACGATGCAATCGCACTAGAATCACACTCACACTCAATCGGATGATCACTATGAAGCGTATGTGAGTTAGAGGGCTCCAAAGCACACCTTTACAAGAAACCAAGGCTTAAGGGTGCTCAGCAACTAGCCCAAGGCCGGCTAGTGCTTGATTTTATAGCCCCCAAGCAAATAGAGCCATTGCTCCAAATATTCCCTTTTCTACGAGGGCACCGAACACGGCGGTGCCTCTCCCAACAGTCAAATTGGTCACCAAACAGGGGTGGCGGTGGCGCCGCCCTAGGAGTGGTGGTGCCCAACTGTAGTTCCCCTGCCCTCTGGATAAAAGAGGCCATGGCACCGCCCTACCAGCGGCGGTGACCAGGCAGTGCACCACCCTCACCGAGGCGGTGAACACCAGACATGGCAGTGCCTGCCCTCTCTCTGCTGCTCTGGACCGAGGCCATGAAGGCACTGCCCTAGGAGTGGTGGTGCCATCGGACAGGGTGGTGGTGCCAGCCCAACTTCTCCTTGGCCTCGCCCAGCCGGTCACCACCACAGGGGTGGCGGTGCACCTAACAGGGGGTGGCGGTGCCCCCTAGGGCAGCACCTCGAGCTCAGTTTCGCCACCTTTTCTTCGCTTTTTCCACCACCTTTGCAAATGTGCTAACACTACCAAGTGTTCACCACCTTGTGCACGTGTGTTATCTTTTCACCAATATTTCCTAAAGGATTAGTCACTCAATGCACCACGCCACTCGATCCTAGCAACGATGCAAAGTTAGATCACTTGAGTGACACTAGATGACCGATATGCAAATAAGTTTGCTCCTCTTGATAGTACGGCCATCTATCCTAAACCCGGTCATAAACTTCTCTATACACCTATGACCGGTGAAATGAAATGCCCTACAAATATACCTTTGCCTTGCGCATTCCATTTCATCTCCTCCATCGTTGATGCAACACATGCACCAACCATATCACAAATGATATGATCCACTTCATATCATCATGTGATCGTGTTGGTTCATCGATCTTGACATCACTTGCTCTTCACCATTGCCATCATCCATCGGCACCAAGTATTGCTCAAGCTTCACCGCCACACGGTCCATCGCTCCAAAGGCTCCAACTTGCCCTTCGTGCTTGCAACCTATCCATCAAGCCAAGTCTTGTCTTGATCTTCTCCACCTTAGTCACATGACTCCATGTCATGTCTCATATGCAATGAGCTCCTTCATCACATGTGTGAGCCTTGCAACAAATCCAAACCATCTTCACCATCATGCCATGAGTTGCTGACACAAGCGTACCTGTGGACTAATCACCTGTCACTACTATAGATTGATATATCACTGTCGCCACTTTCACTGTCGTAGTGTGGGGGGTACGACCTCGGATACCCACGACAGACCACATGGGCTGCGCCCCCAGGGGCGGCCCAGCCCACAAGACGAAGCCTTGCAGGGTACGACTCTGCTCGGCGCCTTCCGCAAGACAACGGGAAGATATCCTGAAAATACTATGAGATCTGTTAGGATACGTATGATCCCAAGATTCCTGTAATCTGTTATTACTTTCCGGTTATCTCTCAGATCTAACTGACTTGTAACCCTGCCCCTCCAGAGTATATAAGGAGAGGCAGGGGTCATCTACATACATCTCATATTCAATACAATACACCAATGACACATGACGTAGGGTATTACGTCGATCAGATGGCCCGAACCTGTCTAAATCACTGTCGCTGCGCCTTGTGTCACCATCCGGTTCCTGAATATGCGCACCTCCACCGACAAATCTACCATCGTGGGATACCCCTCGGTGGACTGCCGAGCATCTTTTGTTGATAGTTGACGCGCCAGGTAGGGGTTGAGCGTGCTGATCCATGGCGAACCAGATGGTGTACCTCAAGATCAACATCATCCAGGGGCAACTCAGCATCCGGAACAGGCATGAGATTGAATCTCTGTCCTTCGCGCTGTTGTCGCCAAGGGCATCTACTATTTTCTACCGATCTAGTGAGTTTGCCGTCCTCGAAGTTGAAGATGAAGCCAGGTGCATCACGTGTTGGCTCAAGCCCGCGTGGAGCCAAGTTCGACTCCGACCTGTGCTCACGAGCCTCTGTTGTATCCGCTCCATCGAGTTCGACTCTGACCTCTAGATGCAAAGCCGAAAGAAATCCATCTACGTGTCCACCATCAAAGCCTCAACGGAGTCAATTGGACATGCAAGCCAAGCCAATCAACTTGTACATGCCTCACGTACATACGAGAAGACATACAAACCAAATTCGGATCTGACGACAAGATCTCCATCAAAGATTTAATGCACTAACCAGCAAACAGCAGACGTACGGATGCAAATTAAACATGCATTCACAGCATACGGAAATAATTTCCTTGGCCACTCGTTTGTACTTTTGGGATCCGACTCCAAGCATGGCTCATTGAGCCATTCAAGGAAGAAAGCGAGCCGCTAAGCGAGCTGCCCGCGTCACCGACCAGATAATGCCATCCCGCGTCGCTGACCAGATAATGCCATACGTCACCGACCAGACATTCTGTCTAAAGCTAAGTCATGCTTTAATATTTTTCTAAATATTCTCCAATCTTCGTATATCGCCATAATGTTTCTCCAAGCTGTTTTCTCCATGTTTGCTCTCCAAACGATTTTCTGAACCCCTGAACAGTTATGTTGATGCTCGGATGTCCCCAGAGATGGCCCTGTCTCCGGCTTCTCCCTACACGTGCACGAGCGTCTGCCCTCTGCGTTATGGGTGGTCGGCATCGGCTCCTTAGCGACGCTTTGTTCTTCCTACACGCACACGGGCTCCGCGCTCTGCGTTATGGTTAACGGGCTAGCTAGGGCTGGAGACTCAGCTACACACTAACTGGTCGGGCGGTTTATATTAAATATAAATACATCTTCGCACCAACTGATCGTCGAGCTGCATACGCTATTTCATCGCCATTGCTGATTCTTCTCCGGAGTTTATATATTTTTACATCATGTACTACCCGTTCTACATATTTGTATTGTAGGATCATCGTCTAGGTGATCGGACCACCTGGTGCTCGGACTTTTCCACCGATCAACTGGTCGGACCGCTAGGTTCATGGACTTCGTCGTCGACCAATTGACTAGACTGCTCGTCGCTCGTGCTTCATCGCTAGCTGCGCCATGGGCTCCTTGGTGCTAGGACATCGCCAGATACGCCGAGGACTCCTCGATGCTCGGACATCACCAGCTATGTCGGTTACTCCTCGGTGCTTGGATTCTTTGTGCTCGGGAACTAAGTGGGCACACTTCACCCCACTTCACCTTGCAGACATCGCTAGCTATGCCGGGGACTCCTCGATGCTCGGACATCACCAGCTACACCGGGGACTCCTCGGTGCTTGGACATCACCAGTTACGCCGAAGATTCCTTGACGCTCGGGCATTGCCAGCTACGCTGGGGACTCCTCGGCACTCAGACGTCGCCAGCTACGCGGATCTTGCTACATCTCATCGCTGAGCTATCAAGCCGCTCCATCTGTTCGGATCAGGGTGCTGATCTTGGGCAGCATGTCTGAGGTCTTGATACGCGCATGTCAGACGATGTCAGCAAGCTTTTAGACTTCTTTTTCTTTGACCCTGCTACAAGATTCATTCTTCATCTTCCAGCAGGCTTAGGGACTAAGTGGGCACACTTCACCTTACGGTGAATGTGCGCTTTTCAATTCGGGGCTCCGCCCATGGACTGGTTGCCTGCTTGGTCGGTCTTCTGCCTTTCTTCTACTTTCTGACCCTGGTACCATGTGACTATGTCACCTACTGTCAGGCTCGGGGACTAGCTATGGGGGTATGGCCCCCGGTATCCACAAGACAAGACATGGGCCGCACCCTCAGAGATGGCCCAGCCCACAAGATTAAGGCGTGCATGACACTGGTCGACGTGCACCGCAAGATATTATTTAGTACCAAATATGATACTTTCCTTGTAACCCTACCCCTCCAGAGTATATAAGGAGAGGCTGGGGTCATCTACATACATCCCATATTCAATACAATACACCAACGACATATGACGTAGGGTATTACGTCGATCAGACGGCCCGAACCTGTCTAAATCGTTGTCTCTGCGCCTTGTGTCACCAACCGGTTCCTGATTACGTGCACCTCCACCGACAAATCTACCATCGTGGGATACCCCTCGGTGGACTGCTGAGCATCTTTTGTCGACACGTAGCGATATAAGCGACTATGTTATACTTCCATAGCCGGTTGGACCGATAGCGAGGCCTCCCAAGGAAGGAAATAGGTAGTTGAGACTTCTACCACCGATGGGCTAACAATAGATGCGGCAGTGGTATTTTCTCAGTCGTATGAAAAGTTGAGCCGACTGGGTTACGTGTTATGGCCGTCGGCCCTCCACGACCGTTTGGTCTATCAGCGGTGAAGTCAGCGTGAGTTATTTCCCAACTACCCACAACATAGTTGCATCACCATTACTTGCACTTCTCCATCTTCAAGGTTGGCCTATTTAACCAGGGTTTGGATGCATCTCTTGGGCTCAATCCATACACTCTTGAATCCACACACTCGTGAGCGCTATTGTATCTTTCCTCATCGCCAAGAAGTGTTTCCTTCATCCTTGCATCTCTCACGGCCTCCTCCTGGCCGTGAGAGGTGCAAGATGGAGATAAAGCACCTCACCGGGTGTTTGGAGAAGGCCTTCAAGATTGGGTGCTTTAGATTCCATAACCTTGCTACCCTTTAGCATTGAGATGCAGATCTGCATCCCTCAACGCTAAGAGATAGCAAGATTATGGAATATAAAGAACCTCACTAAGATGCAGGTGCAAGTTTTGTGAGGTGCTCCTTCTCCATCCTTGGTGAGGTGCTACCACTGAACAGGTGCTTGACCTTAATGATTGTAGATCTTGCAGATCTTGTGTTAACAGAAGATCTATAATTATCTGGTTCTCTCCTGTTCAGGGGCTCCATACTCGATTGGGGGTGCTTCAAGTTTGCGAGGTGCTCGTTCTTCAAGATTGGGTGCTTTATATTCCATCTTGTAGCTCTCACGGCCAAGAAGCATATCACATCCCTTGACTATGAGGGCTGCAAGATGAAAGGTAGAGAACCTCACTGAGGGTGAAGTTTTGTGATGTGTTGCGTCATTCTTTAGATTCCATAATCTTATACCTCGGAGGATCTGTTGCTTTGTATGTGCAAACCATCGTATGGTACGGATCTGTTATCGCATAAACCTCAATGAAAAATACGTAAAGAAGTACTACCGAAGTATTTAATTTGGGTCGATGCTTGATAGCCGAGTCTCATCGACTCAAAATAGCTGACACCTAGAGTATCTCCCTTAGAACAAAAAATAACAATAAAAGACATAGGATAAAAAGTGACATTCAAACTATAGATTGTTTACTTATAACTTATAAGACCCTAGATATAATCTATGGTCCTAAGAAAACATTGTTTACAAAATCTTGTGTATGGATGGTCACTGTGATAGCCTCGACAGCATCAGGGAAGTCTCCAATCAGGTCCTCTTGATCTTCCAGCCGATTAGTGTCCGAAAAACCAGGTTCTAGGTGACGGAGCTCGTGCCCTGAATGCAGTTGCGCTGTGGCAAGAGTGGCACCGGCACCATAGCGAACGCCATGAGTTGCCACTTCTTTGGCATGAACCACGATATCCTGCAGGTGATCTTCAAGAGAAACACCCCTGTCGTTGACTGCTGTAGCTATGCCAAGTGCTTCTTGTTGGAGGGTCTCATGGCGATTCTCTAGGTCGATCTCCCAGCGATGAACCTCCTTGATCTCGTGATGAGAAGCAGCCAATCGTTCCTCAAGATGTAATGAAAATAAAGGGTTATTGGATAAAGTCGTGAATATAAAAGCAAAGACTTTTCAAAGAAATTTTACCTGCTGCCCTAGCATGAGCTTCATCAGCCATCATCTGAGCAACATTGGTCTCTTCTTCAGATGCAGAGAGGGCTGTTTTAATGGCATCGAGACATTGCTCGAGCCGACCTACCTCAAGCATGGCTTTAGAATACAGGTTTTTGACTCAGAGGATGAAGATGAAGATACCATGGACCTAGCAAGATGTACAATCCATTGTTGTCCAACCTCCACCGCAGTTGGCCAATGTACCGCAACATGAGAGGTAGCCCTGCATATTCAAAGGATTAATACAAGGCAGCCATAGAGATAAGAAATCATTCCCTCTCACCCTTAGCAACGAAGATGTAACACCCTAGGTCTTAAGCATGCATTTAACCTTGACATTGCATGAGCACAAGCATCATGGAGCATTCATGAGCATGAGCATCTCAAATATTATCTATATGTTAGCTTATATTGCATGTGTTGTTACTTAATTGCCTTACTTATGTTAGGGTTTACATGTAACCCATGTGTAAAATATTTGTGGAACCTTGGGAGTACCTTAAACATGTTTAGAATATCACATGGAACAACTTTGGTATTCATGACTAAGGCTAGTTTAGTCTCTAAGTCATAGTTATAGTGTAAGTCATCATTTTAAAGTGGTATGTTTGACCTAAGTAGAACAATGTCATAGAGTCTTTGCATGGCAGTGCACCCTTAAGCAAAGTTGTAGTATTTGATTAGAGCAACAACTTTTATTTTTGGGTCATGAGCTAATTCAGTGCCTAGCTTGGTCATTTTGAGCTCACAAAAATCAGCTAAACACTATTTCTCCACACTTAGAAATTTTCTAAGTCATGATGACTTTACAGTTCGACGTGCCTGATTTTGGAGTGATGTATCTTCCTAACCATTGTGATTTAGACCTTGATCATTTAAGAGATGTTGGAGCTGGTATGTAGATCTTCAACTTTTGTTAAGAAAGTTTTCGCTAATGAGCCGTGGATGAGGAGCTTGGGCGTCGTCTTTTGGCTAACGAACGCGAACTCTGATGATCGTCGCCGCATCGCCGTGGGTGGCCGACCACGTCAGGCCGTTGACGCCGCGTGGCGGCCGTACCACGCTGATGCGCCCCACGCTCGCCCGTTCATGCCCGCGCCTCTAGTTTCTCTCTGTGCCTCCCCTTCGCTCGCTTTCACACCGCCTGCAGCAGCAGCGCTCGCCACCGACGCCATTGCCGGCCGCTCAGCTTCGCACTACGCTCGCACCGCTCGCTCGCCGCAGTCATTGCTCTGTCGTGTTCCCACCACCTCACCGAACCCCTTGACTAGCTAGCAGCGCATGGTAAGCCTCCTATGCAGCGCCGCGGCCATCACCGTTGTCTCGCCGCCGTGCCACGCCGCATGTGGCCGGGCCGCCTCCGACCACCGTTTGCCTTGCTTGTGTGCGCGCTAGATTCGCCGTGGGATGTAGAATCTCGGCCGAACCCTAATTTGGGCTATCTTGTCCAACTCCGGCGGCTCACCGTCGACCCACGCCCGCCGTGCCGCCATGAGCGCCGTCGTCACCCTTTGCGTCTGTAATCGACATAGCTAGCTAGCCCTATATGTGCGGAAGGTCTTGTGGAACGTTGTGGTGCTGGTGCCATCGCCGGAGAGCTCGTCGTCAGCGAACTTCGACCGGTCAGCGCCGATGCTCTGTTTTGTGCCTATGACGCACGGGCCCGGCTGACTCATGGGTCCCATCTATCAGCGGCGGTAGATTTGAATGCTAGTTCATTTATTTCAGAAATGTATGCAAACTTTGAAAAATCATAAGTTGAGTTGTAGATGTCCAATTTTAGTGAACCAAATTTTGTTGTATTCCTCATGAAGTGTAGTATTTTATAAAAATATGAAATGTACAGTTTCTAGTATTTTTTAAGTGATTTAAATGTATCTAGATAAGTGCTTTTTGAATGTTTACAATTTTGTAAATTATATATCTTGAGCTCGAAAAGTGATAAAATTGTGATTCTAATTTTTCTGGTCTTGTGTTGACATGCTCTAGCTAGGAAAAATAATAAACTTGCTGTAAACTTGTTTGGAGTAGGGTCTTTCTATTTATCTATTAATAAATGGTATTTTGTGAGGAAAATTGTAGGGATAAAAATAAGTAACATATGACAATGCAAATTTTTGTATAGTAGTATGTCACTAGGATGAAGCTAAGAAAAATATATAATATGTTGTTTGACACTTTTCTATAGGATTAACTATTTTCACTAAAATAGACCTTGCAAGCTTGCCATTTTTGTAGAGGATGTTATACATGTTCAAATGGTCTAAAATTTTGACAGTAGTCTATTGGGAGCACTTGGAAGCCACTGTAATTTTCTGAGAATTTATTATGCACATTTGATATATGTTTGTTATTTCACCTAATTATCTAATTAAATTAATAAAGGCATTTAAATAAATAGATTGGGCTTGACCATTATGTTTTCTTGATTGTATTTGATATTCCTGAACTATTGGTATGCTTGGTTATGTCCAATTTTGAATGCTCACATGCAATGAAAATATTATTGCTCTATAATTCAATTTAAAGTGGTTTTAGGATAGATTCTGTTGTTGGGTATATTATGTAGTCATAATGATGTTTACTGTGAAAATGGTTAATAACAAAGTTGTAGATAACTTCTTCATCTATCTTGTGTTAAAATTTTAGGGCAATAGTACAAATGGTTTTGGAGTTATAGCTGTTTAAAGTTGATCTCCCGAAATGCTTGTTCTCTGGAATTTCTAGACAGAACTGAAAAGATTGCCTATTTTGATTAGGATAGTATTGGAAATAGGTTTTGGTGATTAAATAAGAGTTGTAGGCAATTTTATAAGATTTCCATAAAGCCCAAGATCACAACATTTGGATAAGTAGAACTTTAGTTATGATGTAAACTAGTAGCTGCTTTGTGTAGCTCTAAAATTATCTTGTGTAGAATATCGGAAATGAATAGAGAAGAGATATGCACCTACTCAGTAAACAAGGAGTTAGCATTGTTATCATTGTGTAACTTAACATCATTATCGGAGCATGTACATTCCCCTATCACATCCTCCATGATCCTTTTTATGCATTCATGTGACTTACTCATGCATATGCATGCAATAGGTGCAACCGAGGAGATCACGTTGGTGGAGCTCGACGTCGATCCACAAGAGGAGAACAAAGAGGTGCAGCACTAGGAGGATCCTAGAGAAGGAGAGCCTAAAGCCGATCACCTTCCTGAGTGCCCGGATCACCAATATGCAACTTTCATGAAAGGCAAGCCCTGGAGCATTAAAAGTCTCCCTACTTTATTAATGTCACCTAAAATTATTCATATTGATGCATTACATGATAGGAGTTGTTTGGAAACACTTGCTACATATTATCTTTCCTTGTCTAGAAATATCTACCATGAATCCTATTTAAGTCCAGGAACGCTTATTATGCTTAGCTATGCTTAGACCAGTAGAAGTCGGGTGATTTCCTATCACCTGCGGGCTACAGGTTATAACTTGATCACGGTTGGCTATATTGTGCTATCGTGGAACATAACCTGATGATGTTGAATAATTGGAGACCGGGTGGAGTCTTATGTTGTGGTAATCATAGTGATTCCATCTGTGTCATTTAAGGACCGGTTGTTGGAGGTCATCTTGTCATGTTGAACGCATGCCTCTCACATAGTTGGCCGGATAAGTCGTTCCGACCACGAAGCCAAGTAGCTCAACTCAGGCCGGGGACACGAGTAGTTAAAGTGCGCACCCTGGAGGCAGTAAGGATGTGCGGAGAGCCAATGGCGTAAGCCCAAGGGCAGGTTAGAGTCTTGAGCCTCCTAGCAGATTGGTTGTATCTTTGAGGGTGCGGCGCTGGTCTTACCCGCGATTGTACTTGAGTTGTCCCAAAGGTGACCTAATGCAACCCCAACGGGGGAAGTATGGGTGTGTGTTAGGAATAATTCCCCAGCTGGGTAGGAATCGATTCAAATCGCCGTCTCTACCGGATAGTGAGAACTTGAAAGGAGTACGCTTCATTGTAGTAATTGATGGAAGTGTTGGTTATGAGATTATGAAAGAACTCAACTAGATATGATTATTATTGTGATGACTTAATGGTACCAACATGTTTGGCATAGGATACTTGCTAATGTTGTATGAGATAGGATTAATAACTGGTGATTCACATTTTGAAAGATATTGGACAACTTATGCTTTTTATGCAAATAAAGTCTACCAGCTCTACTAATAAAAGCCTTGCATACTCCTTGATGTCTTAGTATTTTAGTAGATGATGGGTAAGTCTAGCTGAGTACCTTCTCGTACTCAGGGTTTTATTCCCATTGTTGTGGATAATGTTATGTATCACGGCTACTGCAAGAACTGCTTTGCTCCTATAGTGGATGAGGAATAGGACCATGGGCATGGTCATTCTGTATTTCATCTCATCCTTATGCTTTTGGTTGGAGATGACTATGAAATTGGCTATGTATTAAACTACGTGTGATGTTGATGTTAAACTACTTTGCTTCCACTACTTTAAACCTGGTTTGTAATAACTATGTGAACTCCGATGTATGTGAGATATTTGTGAACTGTGATGTAACATGTGACTGGTTATGTTGAATCATTATGATCTTGGTTTATATGTTGGTTGTTTAAGATCCTTCATGATTTCAACGGACTACCGGATTTATATGGGCTCAAGTGTGATGGTTTGACTGCCTCGGTGGTTGCTATTGTACTTGTGCTCTTATAAATTGGACAGTTTTGTGATAGAAGAGTGACACGAAGGCACGGAGGTGGATCCATGACTTCTGGAGTTTCCTCCCTTGGACGCTTGTCGTGAGCCATTGTTCAGAAGAAGACTGGAAGGAGAAAACGAAGAAGAAAAGATATGTGTCACCGCACAACAAATAAACACAAGCAATATTCCTTCTATTTCCCCTTGCCTCCAAATTTGTAGCCCTGGGGACAGTGGGTTCATCGAAAATTTGGGGGTATGTGTTCACACCGAAATTTATTCTAAAATTTGGGGGATGTGTTCACACCGAAATCTAGGAAGATGCACAGAAAGCCCAAAACTCAGGGAAGCATGCGTGAGTGTTGAATGTTGCCCCAACTTCCAACACCGTCCCCACCACCTAGTACGCCAAGAACCATCATATACCTTGTCTTCTCTGATGCATGCTCCCTAGATCATGCATCTTCACTGCACTGAGTCTGGGTGCATCTTCAAGCTTGGCGTATTTAAGTGCGTGAGTGTTGAATGTCCCAACTTCCAACACCGTCCTCACCACTTATTACACTGGGAACCATCGTATACCTTGTCTTCCTTGATACGTGCTCCCTAGATCACACATCTTAACTGCACTGAGTCTGGGTGCATCTTCAAGGCTAGCCTATTTAAGCCGGGTCTGGGTGCACTGAGTCTCTCACCCCTCCCCTCCCTCCAAATCCCATAGCATTAGACTGAGTGAGAGAGCGGCAACTCCTTTTGTCCACCATGGTTCATGGCGTACTTCGGTGGCTCCGCTGTTGCCGGGAGTCCACAGATGTCGACCTAGGATCTCTCGACGCTGTGGCATGCGTTCCTCCCCGACGTTGACGAAGACGGCGCGGGCAAGGCTCCTCATGGGGCTCCTCATCCTCTCGGATGTTAGAGGGAGTTCCATGAGGTGGTTCTTCCCTAGGCTTCTAGGCATCGTCCCTGCTTGTGGCGAAGATTCAGAGGTGTAGTGAAGTTAGTTATGCCTTCGTCCGGCTTCTACGCTTCATGAGATGTCCATCGCTCAGTGTGGGGATAAACCTATGGTCATCGCTATAATTTGGCTTATGCTAATGCTTATGCTGATTTGTTGTGAGACAAAAACACTGTTCGCTCGCTAAAAAATACTGCTAAAGTAGTGTTGAAGAACATGGCCAAGGTTTTTGTCATCATAACTGTAGTTGCTGATAGATCCTTGTTATTGTACGCCTAGTGAATAAATAGTGTAACAAAGTTAAACGAAAAAGAATGTCTTTTGTTGATTTTGAACACTGTTACCTCACTATGATGCTGGTGGGGTGTTGCTTTGTATGTGCAAACCGTCGTATGGTATGGCTTTGTAATCGCATCCATTGTTATTGTAGAGATCAGTACCTTTATTATGTAACATCAGCTGACGAACTTTGTCATGTTAGCGTCCATTGTTATTGTAAAAAGTACATTGTGTGTTCAGTAAGCTACTAAGGCCTAGCTAAATTAGTATCAATATTGTACAATTATGCCACCGTCGGATATAAGCGTCGTTGAAAAAATTGTATCATCGCCGCTATTCGCCGTTAGGTGCTAACATCTTCTTGCTATAACTTGCAAAAATAATGTTCATAATATTTTGTTCCTTTCCAACATTCAATTTCTGTATGACACGCCCGTCGTTAGGTGCTATGTACCATCTTCTTTAACATCCAATAACCACTGTCGGTAGCCTTCACTGCCGATATCGTCAAAATTTGCAAGCTAGCACGAAACTCCTGTGTGTTTTTACAATTTTTGGCATGTTTGTAGCTCGCTTATAAAGATCGCTATCCACCCAGCCGCCACCCTGTCCATCTCCTCTTCAAGTGCTGCTATTCCTCACCTACTCATCGGCATGCAAGCCGCCACTCACTACGAACAGGCTAGTGCTCCGCGCCAGTACGCCTCACCAGCACGCCCACACAGTTCCATCGGTGACCAGGCTGGTACTCATAACCGTTGTGGTTGCTCGAGCTCACTGCCGCAAGATCGAAAGGCAAGGGTAATGCTTTCTCGCACTTCCCTTATCCATATTTCTTGGCTTTTTATTCCCCTCTTATCTCATCTGAGTATGAATCGAGCTTCCATTTGATCATTAAGGAGCTCACGAGCACATCCCCATAGTTGCTCCTACTATGATTCAGGTGATAGCACTGCCGCTTCCATTGCCGGCCCCGCTCCACCACATCCTAGTCAAGATGGAGGAGGAGACCACCAACAACAGGAACGAAGTAGACATCCTCATAGACGATGTCTTGGTCCTTATCCTCCGCTGCCTCACCGCCCCCACCTTGTGTACCTGCAAGTGTGTGTGTCGCTCCTGGTACCGCCTCATCTCCAAATCCAAGCACCGTAAGGAGGTGCCCTAGTTTGTCGCTAGATTCATGTATGCAACTAGAAAGGCAAACACCGATTCGATAGTTTCACCGGTGAATAACCCTCCTTTTCCTTCTTGCCCTTCCCCATTTAGGATTTAGTCATCTCAGATTGCTACATAGGCCTCTTCCTCTACTGGTGCATTGGGCTTCGCTATGTTGTCTGCAATCCGGTGACTAGCAAATCAGTGGTACTGTCGCATAGCAACCTTTGTTATGGTTTAGCTCATTTGGGGTTCAATCCCACAATCTCCTCGCACTTCCATGTGGTAGAACTGTGGGTAAGGTCGCCTAGGGTGTTTGTTGTCAGTATCTACTCATTCAAAACTAGAGCATGAATGTGTAAAGAATCTGAATGGGGAGAGGTTATTTTGGTTTGCAAATTTTTAGGAATTGTGTTTCTTAATGGTTTTATGCACATGATGGAGGTGTCCCACATAGTTGCTATTGATATGGAGGAAAATTCTTAGGCCACTAGGTCCTGCAATGTCCATCCACGGAGATCAGGGTCAGTTGTGTCTATGTATTACTGATATTTTCAATACATCTGACCTTTCAATCTGGATCCTTGAAGTCTATGGTACTAGTAAATGGACATTGAAGCATATGGTGAACATGCTACAAGTATTTGGACTGAACAATATTGGACTTAGTTTTGAGGCTGTCAATGCAGACTACAGAGTGATTGCAATTCACCTAGAATGGAATTTGATTTTGCTTGTTGGGGAGGGCAGAATACTGATGGCATATGATATGAGCCGCAGAAAAGTTCATGTCCTCCCTGCCCGGGTCGTCCGCTATCCTAAAAGTATCTAGAGTATTTATTTGAACGGACCTCCACTACACCATGACACACATTTGCCTATAGTTATCTATTGGCAAATGGTCAGTTTCAACTACACACTATGTGTTGGTAATTGTACAACCTTTTGAAGTCACGTAAAGTGTCGACAATGATGTTGTATGGCTACAGATTAACTGTCGGCGTTTCCCTTGAGACAATCAAACTATCGGCAAATGTTTTTAAACAAATAAAGTGTCGGCGTAGGCTAAACAAGCCAACTATGTAAGTGTCGCCGAAAGTTTATACGGTCTTTCCCAAATTATACTTTGGCTCTAGATTCTTTTCACAAAAGATGCACGGGCGGGAATAAGAAAGCATTTTAGAGCGAAATCTGTAGGCCGTGCAAAGTGAAACCCAATCCAACCCCTCGCGCATATCCAGCCTGCTGCACCACGACCCGCGCCAGCGCCCGCTGCCACCGTCTCCGCCTCCCACGCTAGGGCTCGCCGCCGCCCCCTCCCACTCCAGCACTCACCGCCGCACCGCCTCCCACCCCAGTGCCTGCCACCGCCCATGGGAACCCTAACCACGCCAGCCCCTACCAGTTGCCCCCACGCCAACCCCTACCACGATGGTGAAGAAAGCTGTGGTCGTGGACCGCCCGCCGAGGTGGGGCGCATGGATCCGCCGACTACAACTGCATCTCCGGGGAAGGGCGCTTGGATCCGACCTCCCGATCCCTATTGGCTTTCGCGTTTGAACGCGGTTGATCACCTCCCCAGCACCCCGTCCTCTCGGTCAATTCGGTCAACTTCTCTTCCACTTCTCTCGATCTCCATTTTCCATCCCTCGATCTACTGTCTTCTTAATCATGATTTCGTTTTTACATGTGTGTAGTTGTGTGGTGCTCGAGGGGCGATGATTAGGAGGGTGGGGCTCACCGCAGCAGCAGCGGTGCTCCTCGTCGTCTCCATGCTCTTGGAAAGGAGAGCCACTGCCACTCGATTTATGCTCCGAGAAGGAGGCCACTCTGGTCCTGACGCTGCCTCGGCCAACTGCAAAATCTGGTCTGCGACAAGCATCGCAGAGTGCCGTAGAGAAGTGGTTCGTACTCCTCCCATTCATGATGCTACCCTGCTGTCTGTAGCGTTCTTATTTTCTTGCAATTGAAGGATATAAGCAGAGGGAATTGAAGAATTAGTTTGCTCTACTGGACATGCTTTTGTTGTTAATCCAATTGGATTGACTTCTCTGCCTTGCTCATGCCTGGACACACTAGACAGGAGGTAGGAAGTCAGACGCCAGTTTCAGCAGTGATGTGGCCACAATCATTGCCATGGAAAACAGCAAGAACACGGAGATCCCATTCAAAGAAAATAGAGAAAGAAGGTTAGATTCCATTGTTTTTAATTTCTGTTTTCATTTGTATCTAATTATTAACTGATTTCTACTTCAATTTGTATCTAAGATTTTATATGTATAAACTATTAAAAAGTCTAGGTACAAAACCAGAATTAGAAAAAACTTTGAAAGTTAGGAGGAACATCTATACTCAATTCATATGCATGTATATTTCTTCTCTATCTTGCTCAACTGTACTAATGTTCAACAAACTCATTTTTTGGAAGTTACTAATGTTTAAATTCAATTTTGTGATGAGTAGAAACTATTCATATTTGCTTTGACTGTCAAGATTCAAGAAATTATTCATGTTTAATTGTGGTGAATTTGGGTCTTCTGTGTATACGTCTGGGCAATAGGGAATTGGTGACTAATTATTATCTTTTTATGAACACTAACGATGTGTGTGTGTGTGTTAGGAGGAACATCTATACTCAAATCAAAATGTGTGTGTGTTAATTTCTGTGCACAGGATCTGTTAATTTGTAGCTTATTGCAGAGTGGTTGGCTGTTTGGCAATGTTGATTTCAGAAGCTGTTTGGCTGTTGATATACCTTTGTAGAGTACTAGAGTGGTTGGCCCTTACTGCAACCTTGTCTTGTTCTATATAGAGATGAAGATGACCAAACAACTAGTAACTTTACGGTTTTCCTCTCTCCATGAAATATGTCTTGGTCATGCAGATATGCTATTCCTTTGAGCCATCTAGATTATTTTCCTGATTATTTATCATATAGTTTTAGATACAAGTATCATACAGTTCTAATTATGTGCACTAGAATACATATTTTCCTGATTATTTGTCATGCTGTATCATTCAGCTGCTCACTTGTTAGTGGTGTTTAAACAAGTGTTGTCAATATTTCGGCATACTGAGCTTAAGGAGATAGCAAGCTTAACTATACAAGCTGCTCTTATTGACCTTTGTTATGTTATTAGCTACTTGCACTGTGATCATTTCTGATTGCTAGGTAATGGAACTTAGAGAATTGGTCTGTTTATTTCTTATTAGTGTTATTGGAACTGAATGCTCACACCATGTTTTTTCAGGTTTCAGCAGGCTTTCTAAATCCATCAGGAAGTACACTGTATATCAACAAGGCCATGTAGCTATGTCTTCAAAAATCTAGATTACCAGGTGATGACAGATGCTTGTAATTCAATATTTAGTGTAACCTGGATTAGCTTATGTGTTGAAGCATCTCTTAGCCTTTTAATTTCTTTGGTTAAATGATAACTGGTGCTTGTAATTATACATGTAATCACCTGTATGAATTTATGAACCATGCATTTATCTTTACAACTAAAATGGAACACTTGTGAGAACAAAGGGTTTCCCAATTGCACATGATGATTGGAGGAAGGTCTGTCCACGCAAAAAGTATAAGCTTTGGACAGATGCACATGTAGTGAAATTGGTTGCAAATCTACCTACTGCAGTCATGTGATTGAGTCCTAACTTATTATTTGTGTTGTACAGCTATATTGGCAAGTAGACAACTATGTCTTCAATTGGTTTATGAAGACAACAGCTACGAAGTGGAAGGAGTTTAAAGCAGAATTGAAAAAGGTGTATGATGATGACATGGAAGATGATGAACTATTTGCTCTGTGCGATGACAGAGTTCATATGGATGACTAGAAGTGGTTAGTTAATCATTGGAGGTCTCCGGAGGCAGCTGTAAGTTACAAATTACTCGCTCATTTTCATAATGTATGTGGCACATAATTATAAACAGGTGGTAACTGTTAACCTTTATCTCTTTGTCAGTGCAATAATTGTTCAATGGTTTTTACTTTGATTTAGAGCTTGAGGGCTGCACCAACCTATAATGATGAAGAAGTACATGAAGAAGAACAAGAACAAGATGCTAGATCATATGCATGGGATGATATGGCTGATATGCACTTATATGATGATGATGACTTTCTGAGTAGATGAGTGGTCCTTCAAGAGGAGCAACATAATGAGGTAATTTCCTTTGTGTTCTTGCTACGCCTTTAAGCTAAATCAGACCATATTGCATTGGTATTAGTATTTTTACCCTACTAAAATATATTTTATGCTTCAGGGTGGCAGAGATGTGATACTATATAATGTAGTAAGGCCCTATGAAGTTGCTATGTCAAAGGTTACCGTTCAAACAAAGAACCCAAGGGCTATTGTTGGGGTACTGCTCTTGGTGTGCAGTTCTGTGAAGTGGTTGTTAACCATGTGTTTATGAGGAACGTTGTACTACCTTGTCCATATGAAGGGGTCACCACCATTCTAGAGGCTCGTGGGAGATGCATTGCTTGGCCACATGACAGAGTAATGGTCTAACCTCTTTATATTCTTAAAAAAAACGATCATTATATTTTGCTGATTAGTAATATATTTGTTTTCTACTAGATGAAGGATGACAAGAAGTCATTGCAGCAGTCAAAAGGTGGTGGCATAGCTTGAAGGTATTTTACTTGAACATTTTGATGTATATATTTAGCTAGCAGCAACACTTATATTCACTTTCAGATTAGACCAAAGGTGTGCAATTATTCTTTTGACCACTAAATTAGGAGATTGTTGTGATAGCTAGATCCACTAGTGCAATCCAATGAAGCAGAGGAAGCCATAACTATTTGTTAATTGCATTGGTTGGTGCGAATTCTGAGTTTTTAGATAAGTGAAAACTCTGCAATAATTGTAGTTCCTCTGCTATCCTCGTCCATGTCTTTTTGCATAGGGTGATCGTGATTCTACAAATTGCATTGGGTTCTTTGTTTACCTGTTGATGTGTGAGAAAATCTCCTAGTGCTCTAGTCTCCAATCCCATATTAATGATTGATGAAACCTATTCCTTGGAGATCATATCATGTGGGTGGATTAACATAAAATTTCACTCTACCATATTTCAGTCTTCCATAGAACATGCAGTCCCTATCATGTGTGCTTTTGGGTAGATCATGACGAATGCTTTACTTCAAGTTAAAATAGCGCATCAGATTACTTGGTTCATAGGAGATGTATGCTGGCTTAATATACTTAAGTTTACACACAACAGATAAAATATTTCAGAGGAAGATAAGCTTTCGGAACGAAGCTTTGCAATTTATAGATGGTTCTTAGTTTCCTCTAGTTCTAAATATTCTGATTATTTTGGAATTTTGCATACTGTGCATTTCATATTAGGAGAAAATGGTGCTGGGCTATTCCTCAAGAATGCTGAAAATAGCAAGTGATGGAGTGAAAAGCCTCATTTGTTTCTGTATCATATAGTTGAACATAAAATAATCAAGGGAACTCATGCATAGATGCTGCATTTCAGTTTTTGTGTTCTTTCAGAAAACAAGCAGCCCCACAAGACCTCGTGTATTTGCTTCTCCAATATAAATGAAAAATGATGTTCTATGATTGACTGAAATAGATCAACGTTGCAAGAGTTAATGTACAGAGCACATTGCACTGATATTTTATATTTTTTCATGTTAGGTACTATGTGGCGTTGCAAGTATTTTGGATTGGCAACCTTTTGAGGTTTGATCAAAGAGCTGTTACATGTTCTGTAGAGTGGCAGCAACCATATGTGCACAAAGCTGGTGTTCAAGTATTTTGGAGTGGCAGCAACCATATGTGCACGAAGCTGGTGTTCAAGTATTTTGGAGTGGCAACAAGTGTCCGAGAATTGCTGCAGGACGATATGAATTGCAGTTTTATTCTTTTGTTTGCACCTACTATCGTGTAGGACAAAGACATGGAACTGTTGAATGCCATTTTTGTGCCCAAGTCCTGATCTATTGATCTCTTAGCTTTAGTCATAACCAATTAATACAAGACTTGTAGTATGTTTATACATGTCTGTAACTGACTAATCTATATCTTAGACCTATATGGCTCTATGTACTATGATCATCATTTGACCTGCTATATATATATACACACACGGTAAGGCTATTCTGCAGCTGGCCACAGAATAACTTATTCTATAGCCACCTTGTTTTACGATAATGTTTGTACCAATTTACAATAATAACAATACACATTTACGATACATGGGTTATTATAATTCAAGATGATAGTTGCCATAATGTTATAGTAAATGACTTATGAGAGAGTTACCATAATCTCGTAAATTAGTATAGTAATTATCGTAACTCAAAATAGCCACAGAATAACTTATTCTGCGGCCAGCTACAGAACAGTACGTATATATATATATATATAAAGTTGGTGTATGTATGGAAGATCTAATATAATATTTATACAAAAATCAAGTGCATTTGTTCAATGTGATGCCTTTTATATGAGTAAAAGTGGATTTGTCAAATTATTTTAATTGTAATTATATCTATGAAGTTTTGCTCATAGTTTTTTTGGGCAGGGTATGATTTGTAAAATACCTTAGAAATGGTTGGCCAACATATAAACTGTTGGGAAAGGGCTTAACTATCGATGTAGGTCTTAACTATCGGTAAAGGGTTAACTGTCGGCAAAGGTTTCAACTGTCGGCGTAGGTAGACTGTTTGCCTACACATAAAGTGTCGGGGATTCTGTTAACTGTCGGCAAAAGTTTCGCCGACGGCTTCTAGCGCGACTGTTTCTAAACTATCGGCAAAACTTTTCACGGGAGGTTATCTGTCGGCAAAGGTGCCCTTTGCCTACAATAGAAAGTGTCAGCAAAAGTATGTTGTGTTATAGTGCTCACTATCTACCTTATGTTCCCTTGTTCATGGAGTCATTAGCAGAGCAATAAAGATGCATATGCTGTATTTTGTTGTTAGGACATATCTTTGTTTAGGTAGGGAGTTGTTTTGAGTCTATATATAGTCTAATTTTGGCTTGGTAACTAAACTAATGATATGTTTAATATTATTAATTTTGCTGCTTTTGCATTGTGTAGGTTTTGGAGTCTCTGCGCTTTTGCACGATTTTGTTGCAATGGCTATGGGAGGAAGAAGAGGGGTTCCATGCTGCATTGGCTGCCAAGCTGATCAAGAAGCGGAGCACATCTAATTCGTTTTAGTTACGTAAGTCTATAGGGAGCAGAACCTTTATTATAATATCTATGTACCGGTTATGTTAATTCATCAGTTGACATAGTTGTTATGTTAGTGTCGAGTATTGTTATTATAATAAGTACTCTTCATTGTGGACATAATGAATGATGTGTAATGATTATATCTATATGGTGTGTATTCAGTAAGTTATTAAGGCCGAGCTAAATTAGTAAATACATTGTGAAAACCGAAAGCAATTCTACCACCGTCGGATGTAAGGGTCGTTGGTTGTTTTGTCATCACCGCCGTACCACTCCCTTTGGTGAAGTAGACGGCCATCACCACCGCTATTCATCTAATGCGGCAGGGGTCAATAGTGTATCACAGCCGAATCATTTAGTAACCCGACACCAACTAAAGGATCATCACAGTCGGATCGTACTGCAATGTGACGGTGACCATGCCCTATGACTAGACAGTTCATACGCTGAAGCGACGGTGATGTTCGCGTCGACACAGGTGGGCCACACTCCAATGCGACGGAATAAGGTTCTGATCACGGACGGATCATAAGCCATGCGATAGTGTTAGTGCATACCCACACACGCGTGTCGTGCTCCAATGCGACGGAAGTAAGGACCTTATCACGGACGGATGATAAGCCAATACGGTGGTGTAGTGTACACCACAGATGGTCTCAGATAGCGATGGTGAGGGCTATGAGTATCACTGCCAACAGCTTACCGCCGAGGCCAAAATTGGACTATGATGTGGGTTACGATGTGGCTGTGAAAGGTGCGAGTGTAGTAGTGTGTTTATCTCATATTTAAACACATTAGTCCACCCAGGTTCTCACTCAATTACCAAAACTAAACTAGGGACCTTTCAGCTGCCCCAAGCGACGCTCTGTCCCTGGGCCTAGCGGCCTGCGGGGTAGTCATACTTATCGTACTTGGTGGAGTGCACACGCGTGCGTGTCCCGTCCGGGCAGGTGCATTAAATGCGTCCACCCCACATTCTGTCCTTTCCTAGCTTCTACGGTCAGAGGTAGTCGAGGGCATCGTGTGGTGCATGGTCGAGAGGTGGGACAGGTCGAGGCAGGCCTCGTATAGTTTGGGGGCGAGAGGTCAAGGCAAGCCATGGTTAACTGGGCCGTGGCCAGCTGGGCCGTCTTGAGTGAATTTCTAACGGTGTCTTTGGGCTACCCTGGTTTATATAATATCCACATTAGTCCCCCGAGTGTCTTTATGATTTAGAGATAACAGTGAAGGCACTCTTATTCGAGTGGCAACAGCATTAATGTGGGCCGTAGCTATTGTGCGTCGTCTTATGACTGTGCCTCGGGGCGCGGTGTACATGCTCGCTAGTGGTCAGCCGCCTGAGGCATCTGCTGCTTCTGTTCGATGGGACGAGTAGATCGTCTGGCGTGTGCGGAGTCGAGTGACTCAGTCAGCGACGTGCGGTCTTATCTATTCTGCTCGCCGTGCTTATCTATTCTGCTCGCCGTGCTACAGGCCCTGTATTTCTAAGGGAATTTTTTAGGCTTAGGCTGTGCGGGCCTCGTGCCTCGCCGTCCGGCTTCGCGCTGCATGGCGTAGGGTTTACGTGCCATCGGCATGTTCGTCTGCTCGTATTAAATCATGGATTATAAGATGGAACTGTACTTTTCTCTCACATCAAACCAGACAGCAGTAAATAATCCACGATCGTTTACGGCCTGCCGAACAGGCTGCATATAGTCGCGTGCGAGCCTATAAAAGGAGGCTCCCCCTTCGGTTTCGTGCTATCCTAGCTTAGTGTCTAGCCGTTTTCGAGTGTTTAAGCGCATAGGAAGAGGACTTGGATGCGGCCTCGTAGGGGTCGGTTACGCCGGCCCGATGTCAGCAGCATGCCTTCCAACACTTGTTGCTAGAAGAATGCTTGCGAGAAACAGGGGGAGAGATGGCGCTGCCACTGGGTCCGTGGCCTCACGACCTCCTTGTTCCCCAAACTCTGGTCATTCGGGTGTTCAAACTGGACGCTGGCCGAGGACGACTCTGACTTCTTCTGGAAATCTCTTGGCTGACCAATGGTATGTCACGGCTTCGGCGAGCGATCTCACGACGACTATCGGAAGCTGCCCGAGATATGGAGAGGGGGCCATACGGTTTGGCACTATCATGTCGTTCTCATCGTATAGGACATGATAGTGTTGTACTGGCACCACGGAAGGCAGCCAGTTCCTATGGCTCTGCCCGTTCCTTCCCCCTGCAGTTACGTCCTGGAGGACACGATGCTAGAAGGTCTGCGAGGTATTCCCCCGCTCTGACCTTCTTGTAGTTGGTGCCTCAGGGTTTTTCGCGATACCGTTGTTATGGTGGTTTCGGTTTTTTTGTGCCTTGTATATGGCTTGGCCGCACTTGCTTTGTAATCGTTTATTCCAGATGAATAAAGATTAATCATTTTGTGGTGTGGTCCGATCATTTGAGTGGTCGGGGCTAGCCATTGAGCCGTTCGATTGAGGCTTGGCCTCGCACTACTGGAAACTCGCATTCTTCTGTGTGTGCAAAAACACACACACAGAAAAATGCGAATATCATTAGAAAAATATTTTTCTGACGGTGTACTCTCAGAAAAATACACACAGAAATATAATGACAGAAAAATTCAATTGTTCTGTGTGTTCGCCGTCAGAAATAATTTTTCTTTGAGTGTTACACACACAGAAAAATTGTGTTCAGCCAGATTAAAAATAAAATTTCTATGCATTATTCCTCACAGAAAAAATAAAAACCCGACATAAAAATTATTTTTCTGTTAGTGTTGTCCCGTTAGAGTTGCAGAGGTGCACTCACAGGAAAAAATTGTATTTTTCTGTCGGGTTAGGTGAACGCACAGAAAAATTGTATTTTTCTGTCAGGTGTTAACAGACCACCGACAGAATAATATACACTTACCCATGCAGCAAATTGGATACAATAATTATTTGAAAACAGTAGCAACAGCATATTAAAATATGAACTGTCCATACAGTAATTTCATCACAACATATAAAGATGGAGTCCAAATATTCAGCACATTTATTCATAGCATCCAGGCTACATGTAGATGATGTCCAAATGTTCCGGCATCAATACATTCAAAAGCATTATCATCTCATCTCAGTAGTTCATGAATTTCACTACTTCAGTTTCCCTCTCCTCAGTAATCATGGGGGTGCAGAGCAGCGAAGGCCAGGTGATGTTCTCCTCCATCGCCCTGCTACAGCAGAGGTTCAGGGAGCTGGAGAGGATCAGGGAGAAGCGGGAGGAGAGGCTTCTCCACGTGCTCACCCCCCGCCCTGCGGCCACCGCCTCCCCGAGGGAGATGCCCGTGAAGTGGTTCTTCCACCCGGAGCTGCTCTACCATGCAGGCCGCTGCGTGACACCACTGCCGCTGTCGCCGCCGCCTCCTTATTCCTGGCCATGCCAACCACTGTCTGTGAATGTAAAAGTTTCCAGCTCCACGGCGATAGCAACCCCATCGCGGTGGAGCTGTGGCCCAGTAAGACCTACAACTACAAACATGTCTCTGGTGAAGTCGACGTCGACACCTCGCTGCACCTCTAGACTGCTACTGCTACCCTGCTACTGAAAAATATTGCAATGCCTTAAACTGCTGTTAACCTCTTGGTGTTGCTCTCGCAGTTTTTTTGGTAGCCTACTACTATGTTCTTCTCTTCTTCTGTTGTAACAAGGGGTATTAGGAGGGTTGACGGTGTGCTGTAATTATTACCAGTAGTACGATGGTCTTGGAGTTCCTTTATTGTCACCTCTTGGCACTAGAACTGCTTGCATCTTCCAACAAAGCACTGTTATCATCCGAGTACGAGAGTACCTCTGCAGGGCAGCCATTCTCTGTTATATCTGGATACTCATCACCAGAGGAATCATCAGAGCCCTTCTTCCATTTGATGATCTTCTTGGAGATCAGGCGGTTCACACCCTTGTTGTCAACACCAACACATTCACTGCTTATTGGCTTAAAAAGGACTTTGCCCACCTTCCTTGCATTAGCTTCCACTATCTGTGAGCAAGAGAGGCCAGGTAAAGGTAGTAAAAACAACTACAGAAGATTATTTAATTCTGCAACAAAGAATGAAATTTTGGGTGAATTGTGAAACAGAAAATATGGATTTCTAGGGCTGCAGCAATTCAATAAAGTGTAACGAAGACTTCGGGAAAATGGGAGTTGCACCAACTAATAAAGGTTGTGTACCAATACCAACACAATTTCACTGAAATAACCTTATAACCCACAATATGAGTTCTGAATGGACAATTGAGTAGTAGCTTTTCTTATCTATTAGTTTTTGTATACTTTCTTTTTCTAGCTTCAAATAAAAAAAGCAAGTACAAATGGAGAGTAGTATTAGCACCACATAAGTGGAGTGTGGACATGTTATAGCAACCTTCTGAGTATTGTTGTCTTTTTATATGCACAAACAAGCATGTAGAGGTGGTCGTGGATAATTGTTTTTATCAGTTGGTTCTTACTTCTTATAGTATGATAAGGCCAAAAGCATCTCGAAATTCAAAAGCATTACCATCTCAAGACCACGGAAATTTCTAAACTCTACTTATCAACTACTTCACTATTAAGTATGCTACTAATCCATTCACATCAGTTTTCGGTCAAGATGCCACTAGCAGAAAGGCCAATCAAGTGAACTCCAATAATAATAGTAAGACTATATTAAAAAAACAAATTACACTAGCTGGCTAGCTAGCTAAGAAAAAACAAAAGACTATATTCAGAAAACAAATTACACCTAGCTGGCTAACTAGCTAAGAAAAAACAATCATCAGTTTTTTCAGTCATGATCATTAGAACAATCAGAACATGTAAACGGGCATATAGTAACTGGAAACTCATAAATAAGCAACCAGTGTCGCAAGATCCATTCCCCCTTGTATTCTGCCATGTTTTGAGACACACAATCACAAAGAATGACCGCAAGTCGAGGCCAAATGGCATTGACTACAACAAATTACACTAGAAAACATACTCTGAATGCAATAAAAACTAAATTTACGTTGCAATCTCAGCCGAAAGATGGTGATTTTTGTTGTAATCATCACAGTGATTCAGGAAATGGGAATTTGCATCACAGATTGCACATAAAATCATAGTAAGGCAATGATAATTTCAGTGTAGCTGCAACCTATTAATGTAAAATCCAGGCTGTACTGAACCGACAAGAACAAAGATTCTGGATCTAATTTGGCTAGAAGGTGGCCATGGCAACTAAAATTTGTTATGTCTTTGTATGAGGATGTGTTACCTGAAAGATGAGGTGATCAGAATCGGCAAGAGGGAGGGGTGTGTGCCAAACTGCCCCGAAACTGAACTATAGAACATGAGGTGATCAGAATCGGCATGAGGTGATCAGAATCGGCAAGAGGAAAAATTCAAATGTAGACATGTAAGGAGAAGGTAAAAATATAGAACATATTGCACTCAAGCCTAAAAGTCGCATGAGAAAACAAATGAACAGGTGCACTTTGGAAGCCAAAAATCAATAATTGAAATGTGGAAAAACAACCAAGTTTCAGACGGCGAGATACACTCGATATTGTCTCTAAAGAAGGACATTAGAATTTTGAACCTAAAGAACCCAAAGGTAGCGGCTCGATGAGAGGGACTGCAGATTTGAACTATAGTATTTTCCAAAGCCTAGGAGAGCAAAGAAACACAAAAAGCACAGGTATAAAAAAAAATAGATAGGTCCAACATCACAACATACCCATGGACACCAAACTGAACTATTATAATTTCCTATAAAGAGATTCGTGTAAAAATTGATCCATATGAAAATAGCAAAATATCTCAATAGAAGCAAAGAATGCGATGAAGCATTGAAATATCAATTAGAAGGTGAAAATGAAAGGCAGGAACCATTGATTAGATTTTCCACTGCAATTTTTGTCAGAGGTAGCAGCTGGTCACCATATTGCCAAAAGAATAATTTTATCAGGCATAGCATATCATCCAACAAAATAGTGAATAATTTTTAAGTATGACATGAATCTGAATTTTCTGAACGTAGCAATCTATATACTATGCACTAAAAAATTTGTTGTTACAAATGTGGCATGAAGCAAGTCACAAACCTCTAAATCAAGGACCTTGTGATTCTTACTCCTCACTCAGTTTTGTCGATGCAATCAAATGGATTGCGCAGCTACGTGGAGAAGTGAAACCACATAGCAACAGTTCTGAAATCTGAGCCAAAAATAGCAGCCAAAGAAAAGAACAAATGAACCTCAGCAAATAAGAAAGCCTCAGCCCATTGCATATGCACAAAGCCTCATTTATAGGGAAAATGTAATTCATCATAGCATAATTCCCAAAGCCTCAGCAAATAAGAATGTAAATAAGAATCACAATATAATTCCCATGCCTTAGTTGAAAAGGAAGCTAATAATCATCGCAGCATAGCTTTTCCAAAACATCATTGGCAGTAACAAGTATGCTCAAATTAACTGACGTGATATCATTGACAAGTATGCAATGTTGACTTCTAGTGAGAGAGGAAACAAGGGGATCTATTCATTTTCTTTTACCACAACAGGAGCACTTGGAAGCCTTACATTGAGCGAGATCATGGGGAAAAGAATGAGGGAAGCGAATGTGTGGTCCCGCACACCCAAAGAACAGATTTTAACCTTGGGAATCTAGGGAATAAGTGAACAAGCAAGCATCATCGACATGGCGAGAGGATAGGAGGAAACCGAAAGAAGAGAAATCACACAGCTACGGGGATGGAGTCGTCGGTCATGACCTTCTCTCGTGGTCGGGAGAGAGCGGTCACTGGGGACAAAGCCAGCCAGGAGGTTGTCGGTGGAGGCGTTCTTGGCGGCCGGGACGGAGCGGAGAAGACGAGCGAGACACAGGGGAGACGGCGGCATTCTTGATGTAGGATATCTTAGCGTTCGTGGCCTGCTGGCGGTGCACCCAATGACCCCACGTGCCGCCGCAGCCTGCTGCCGTCCGCGCCCTACTTCCCCACGTGATGTCGCAGCCTCCTTGCACCTAGCGGCCGCCGCGGCCTGTGGCTCCACGCACCACGCATGCCCGGGCGCGCCCTCATGCACCCACCAGCCCGCCGCCACCACGCCCGCGCCACGCGCTCGGGCCTCCTTGCGGATCCAGGGGAGGGGCACCGCCGGTGAGGGAGGGGAGCGAGGGGGCGGCAGATCCAGGGGAGGGCACCGCCGGTGAGGGAGGGGAGGGGCGCGGCGGCAGATCTGGGGGAGGGACACCGTCGGTGAGGGAGGGAGGGGCGGGGCAGCGGATCCGTGGGAGGGTGCCGCCGGTGAGGGATGGGAGGGGCACCACCGGGTGAGGGAGGGGGCTAGCCGCTGGTGGGAGGAGGGGAGGTGCCTGGCCAGACGCCACCGGCCATATCCAGGAGAGGGAGGGCCGGATCTGGTCGGGTGAAGAAGGGGGAAGGGAGGGCCACCCGCTGGGGAAGAAGAAGAGGGAGGGAGGGGCGGCGTGGTGGAGAAGAAGGGGAGGGGAGGGCGCAGCCACCACCATGCCCGCCGCCCGCCCACCACCACCACCATCAAGAGCCACCGCCGATCCCGGAGAGGAGGGCCGGATCTGGCCAGGTGAAGAAGGGGGATGGGATGGGCGGCCGCCCACCGTGGAAGAAGAAGGCGGCGGGGCGTGCGTGCGTGCGTAGCTGGGACGGCGGCGCATCGTGTGCATGCGTGCATGAGGAGAGCCGAGCAGGCGAGTCCATCAGTGCGTGCGTGCGAGGGTGTTTGGGGGCGGCAGGCCAGTGGGTTAGGGTTAGGTCTTCTTTGTTTTTTTATTTATCCTATGTGTGCATATATTTTTTCTATGCATGCATATATTTTTTCTGTGCGTTTTTAAAGAACCGATAGAATATATTGCATTTTTCTGTGAGTGCTGATTTTTTTCGTGTGTGTATTATCACGCACAGAAAAATCATACAATTATTCTATGGGTTTTCGTATTTTTCTGTTGGGATATTTTGGAACCGACAGAATAATCGTAATTTTTCTGTGCGTACCAAAAAAATGCACAGAAAAATTCGTCATCCATAGGGCAATTCGATATTCTAGTAGTGTTGTACATATGTTTCCTGACTTGAGCCTGGTTCACATGCGTCGACCAAGTTTTGTGGAAAAGAAACGTCTTTACCTGGTCAGGGCTAGCCCCCGAGCCGTTAGGTCGAGGGTTGGCCTCGTTCCTATGTTTCCCGACCTATGCCAGGTCCCTTGTCGCATGGCGGCCGAGGCTGAGTAATTTCGCTAAGGGATATCCCATAGATCCTAGTTCTCTTATCTTATTGATTACCGAGGCCAGGGATCGAGGTGTTATCTGGGTGGTCGAGAAATCGAGCTTAGGAGAAGGGACTGGGTGGCTTGGCCTCAACTTGGTTGAGGTTGTCGATCCTTACCTTTGCTTGCCTGTAGTTTCCTTGTGAGCTCTGAGTGGTCGTGGACCTCCATGTGACCTAGTTTTTTGCCCCACACGGGATAAGACTATCCACTGTACCTCACCGGTCAAGCAGTGCGCCTCGTCGAGTATCCATGGGTAATTGGAGCGAGACCCGATTTTCCTCCAACATTCGGTGTGGAGTTCGGTTGTGCCTCGCTGGGAGATGTCTTACAAATCGTCGACCACCTATCCCATCGGTGCCCAATGGCCTTAGCAGTGATCAAAAGGCAAGATGCCTCCCCCGGAGGGGATTAACCCGGGCGGCTTCGAAGCCAACGACTCAAAAACAGGGTGAGATGGTCGGGAGACTCAGCACCTCTCGGTCAACGACACTTGGGGCCCATCTCCCATGCCCCTAACTCTTTTGCAGGCCTCAAACCCTTCAGTGGGCCGGCCTGGCTTAGAAGATTGATCCGTCATCGTGTGAAGCGTGGACGTGAAGCCAGAGGGACGCTCTGCATGCAGACCAATGAGATTGGCTGGTTTGCCTAGTTGCGTCGTGTGTTTAATGGCGTCGTTTAGCGTGCGTTCATGGGGCGCGTGGGCGCGCTTGAAGGATTGTGGGGGTGGCTGCATGTGGATTTTCATGGGGGCAGTTTTCCTTCTTCTACTACCATAGTGTGGACACCATTTCCCCAAGTTTCCTCTCATTGGCTCTCACCTTCACTTGTTTCCCGAGAGAGAGAGAGTGGGGGTTGTAACGCTTACTTGCTTCCAACATCGTTCGTGGCCCGCCCGCACGGCTGCTGCTCTTCCTCTTGCCCTATCACGGTGCATCATGTCATTTGGGATTCCAATGCAGTTAATCTTGGATTAAATTCATGCATAACTTGGAGGGTCTAGCATGCTTGGCTCCCCTGGCTATAAATCCATAGGTGAGGTGGTGAGAGTGAGGCAAATGTCTTACTAAATCTTACTGCAGTACTCATCCGTCCTTCTCTTGACCTCGAGTGAGTTCTAATTCTGGCCGGTAGTGATGGATCGCGGGAAGCGTCCAATGGAGGATCCTCCGGAGGGGAGCGGGCCTTCGTTGCGTCTTCGCACCCACTTGTGGAGCCTCAAGTAAGAAGACTTGTGTTTTGCTGCTAAGATCGTCCCGCACTGACTGCTTTGAGCTTCTAGGGCTATTTCGCACGCCGCGACACTCGAGGTCGGTTGACCTTCCAGTGTCACACTCCCCTAGACGTGCATTTTGAGGGGCCGATAGGGTCTTCTTCTCCCTCCGACTATCGAGAGGCTCGTGAGCTTGTTCATGAATAGGACAAGGCTCGTGGCCTACATACCAATGCTAGGCGCGAGGTTGGTCGGCTCGAGCTTTGTCTCGACATCATTTAGACGGCCCTCTCCGCTTTGGAGTGGGAAACTACGGTCGCCGAAGCCTAGGGTTGGATGATAGGTAAGGCCCCTCTTGCCGAGAAGTTTTCATTTTTGTGTCTGTGGTGATCTTCATTTTGGTAGTTTTCCTGTTGCTAGCCCTAGAGGAAGAGTTGGCCACTCTTTGTGAGGCGGCTCTCGACGCGATCAAGGCTATGAACCCTAGTATCTCCTGCTCGAGGACCATCTGTAGGCCATGCCAACTCGCATTAGGGTGGTGGCCACTCACAAAATTCGCCAAGGGGCAACTTCGCTCCAGCCACGATCTTCATCGCCTGGAGCCTAGCTTCTCGAACGACTTTGACCCATGGGAGCGGTGGAGAGCTGGTCGGTGACTTCACCGCCACCGTAGAGAGGCTATCATGGTGGTGAAGATGTGGAGGGCGTCATCGTCGCTGCCTTTTTAGGCCCTAGAATGTATCTGGGCTGTTTTGGTTTTAATGAAAGACTTTTATTATTTTTGCCTTAGGGCGATTCATGCCTTGTTTTTTTTGTGTTTATTTTTTGTGCTTAGATGGCAATTTCCTTAGGCGTTGGCTCATTGTTGGCGGTCCTTAGCAACAAGATTTTACTGCCAACTAAGATCCAAAAGAGGAGGAAACTAAGCATGACTTACACATATATGTTATCTCTTTGACCTATTTCCACTTGTATTGGAAGATTATTATTTTACAGGACATATACACAAATACGATGGAAAAGGTGACAAAAATACACTTTCCGACAAAGCGTAGAAGAGAAACAAGGAGAGAAGCCCACCTACCTTGTGAATCTGGGCCAAGCACCGATGTAGATGCGACCTAGGCTCATCAACAAACCGCCATGCGGAAGGTGGTCGCGGGGAGGCTCCACCCAGGGTGCGGCCGCACCCTAGGCTGCGCCAACCACCTCGAGCCTCCACATGGCATCTCCTAGTGATCTCCCCACGTTGGTTGCATGTGGGCATGAATGAATTTCTCTCGCAAACCAACCATAGGGGCAGCTATAAATAGATGGGGGAGGCCTCCTCATTCCCACACACCACACAAGAGCCTCTCTCCCACACTTGTATCGTTTTACTATTCTTTGTAGTTTTATTTCGAGCAAGGCAAAAAGCTTCATTGGAGAGCTTGTACTTTGGAGAATTCTTGGTATGAATAATATTAAGGATTCTTCTATGTTTTTGCTCTCATATTATCAATATAGCTATGTTATGAAATTAGAGCACAGTTCTTATGTTATTCGTTTAGCATATGAAACTTTATGCTTAATCTTTCATACAACATACATGTTTAGACCAAGACCTAAATTGAGGTAGTGAGTTCTACTTTAAGATTTGTTCTGGTCATTATATTCTTGCGGGTTCATCATCCGTCCCCGTGGCAGAAGCCCTAGTAAGAGGACTCCTAATAAAGACAGAAGTTCCTAGCCACCGCTAGAGTAGTAACCGATAGCGTAGACATGGTGTCTATTTTAGAAGTTACCTTCATTTGCCTCGTATCTTCTGGTTGAGGGGTAGGTGGCAGGTGGTGATAGCCTTATCCGTCCTTCATAATCCCCCATGTTCGGATACGGCATAGAGCTATAGGCCAGAGGTGCTTGGCAGACCAAGCATAAGCCAGTGCCCAAAGTAAGTTTATAGTGACCAAAGCTATCTTAACTTAGGATCTCTACCCTTAGAAATTCATGTATTTGTATGATCATCGCTCATCTTAGCATAGCTATACAAGATAAGCCTACTCCAGTTTAGATTTATTCTTTTATTCTTTATTCTTTCTTTTATCATTATCCTTGAGATTGGCTCGAGTGTGTCTGTCACACTATCCAATATTTATCCTGGCTTACCCTTGTTATGAACTTTGGTCTATTATATAGTCATGTTATCTCGACCATGTCCATACTAGAATCCTTTACACCATGCCTTCCTTTGGGAAAATATAAATGAATGATACCCGAATACTCCCAGGTGAAATGCTATAACGATATATCCGTGTGCTTGCGGAATATTTCTACATGTGTTCAGAAATATTGTCATGGCGTTTCTGGTGCCACTGCTAGGAAGCACAAAACCTAGTGGTGACGCTAAGAAACACCAACAAGCATTTCTGGTCGTTGCCGGGGATGGATTTAAAACTCCATATTCGATGATGTCGCTTAGAAATGCCAATACTCTTATGCTCGATGTGATTAGATGAGGCAATCAGGGGGTCGTGTGTTGGATCATGACCACCTTTGCGGGAAAGAGTTGGGTTGAAACAGAGGTTTCTTCTCCTCTTGCCTCTCATGCTCGAACCTTGGTAGCGTTTTGTCCTCTTTCAAAATTGGGCGCAGACACGAAGTTTATTTTCGCGCGATCCTGTTAGCGCAATCAAGGTGTCCGAGGTCAAATCACTAGCTCTCCATGGTATAAGAGGGAGCGAGGGAAGAATCAGACTAGTTGCATGTACTTAGATGTGCAATGTCCATTTTTCTAGGAGTTTCCTTTCCTTTCATCTCTCATGCTCGAGCCATGGTTGCGTCCCGTCCTCTTTCACACTTGTGTGTAGATGCGAGGTTCTCGTGCGATCATTCATGTGACCAAGGGTCTTAGGATGGACCATTAGCTCTTCGTGATACAAGAGGGAGCGAAGGGAGAAACAAAACAAATTTGGTTGTGTACCCATGTGCCCCCCGTGAGTGAGTCGTGCTGACTCCTTGTGCGGGTCAGCACATGTTACTCATATAGCAATGTCAGGGTGTGAGCAAATTTGAACTTAAAGCCTTTTCTAATAGCCCGACTAGAAATACAGGAATTTATATAGTGATTCATTGAGCTAGTGGATATCTACTTTAAGTAAATTATGGTGAGAATCGTTGTAATCGTTTTGATGTTCTAAGAGTTGGCGAGGATGTTGCACCCTAATCATATTGTTGGGCAAGCTTCCTCGCGCTGAGTGGTCAATGTCGGGCGTGGTCTGGCCTTGAGCTAATGGTTGCATTCGCTTGGTCGACCACCGCCTGGTTGGAGGAGTCACCAGCCCCTGGGTCCTTGTCGCATGCCTATTGCTTGGGGAGTCCGCCACCTGCCCGGGCCATCTTGCTAGCGCTGTTCGGGTTGACTTGCATTGCCTTGTGGGTCCTCTATGGGCCTAGCTACTCTGGGGTCACCTCTTTGCACTTGGGTCAAGTGTGACCTAGGTCGTAGTCGCCCAAGTGCCTCCTGTGCTCGGTGAGAAGTGCATACGGCCATCGCAATGTTGCAGTTCTCCTACTCACAGAGATGTGCCTGGTGGATGTCTCCGCTCATGGTGGTGATCCCTTGTGGCCCAAGGAACTTGAGCTTGAGGTGCGTGTAGTTGGGGATGGCCATGAACTTGGCATAGCACGGCCATCCCAGTATCACGTGGTACGTGCCTGGAAAATCTGCTACCTCAAAGGTGTGCACCTCCATGCGGAAGTTATCGCATCCGCCAAATGTTATGGGCAGGTCAACTTGTCCAAGCGGTATGGCTTGGACCCCTGGTACGACTCCATGGAAGGGGACACCATCTGACCGTATCATAGACTAGGACAGCCCCATAGCATCGTAGATTTTGGCGTACATGAGGTTTAGGACTGTCCCACCATCCATGAGCACCTTGGTTAGGCACGTCTTGCTGACGATTAGGTCGATGATGAGAGGGAAGTGACCCGGATGAGGGATGTGGTCGGGATGGTCGGATCTGTCAAAGCTGATCACGGCCTTCGACCACTTCAATAAGGTCAGGATCACTTCCCTTGGGAAGATGACCGCATTGACCTCTCGAGCCCTGAGTTTCTTCCTACGCCTAGACTCGTAAGCCATAGGCCCACCGAAGATCATGAGACACCCTTTTAGATCAGGGAAGGCGTCTGCCTTATCCTTATCACCGGCGGGCTCATCATGCTTTTTCTTGCCAGCAGGCTCATACTCGCCCTTGAGGTAGCATTTTAGGAGGTTGCAATCCTTGAGGGTGTGCTTGATGGGGTTGCCATGGTTGCGGCACAACCTCTTCATCAACTTCTCGAAGCTATGGGGGTTGACCCTGCCGGTTTTCTTTTTATCGATCCAGTCGGCTGCCACGACAAACTCACCATCGTGATGCTTCTTGTCCTTCTTGCCCTTTCCTCACCAATCATGGTCCCCAATGCCGTTCACCGGCTCGGTAGGGCCTTGCTCTTGTTTCTGCCAAAGTTGGCCCGGATGGCCTCCTCGCCAGTCGTGGTCCCCGGCGTCGTTCGCCGGCTCGGTAGGGTCCTTGCCCTTGTTTCTGCTGAAGTTGGCCTAGACAGCCTCCTTGGTCATGAGGTCAAGTAGCTCTCACATTGTCCACGGCTTGTTGTGCCCAAGCTCGTGGACAAGGGACATGTTGGTGGTCCTAGAGATGAATGCCCCTATCACGTCTGCATTGACGATGTCGGGGTGCTCATTGCAATGCTTGGAGAAGCAGCGGATATACTCATGTAGAGTTTCCCTGGGCTTCTGCATATAGTTCTTGAGATCCCAAGAGTTATTAGGGCATAGGTACATGCTGTTAAAATTTCCTATGAAAATGCGCTTGAGGTCGGCCCATGAGTGGATGCAATCTACTGGGAGGTGTTCGACCCATGCTCGCGTGTTTACCACTTGGTAAAGGGGGAGATACTGAATGATGAAGGTGTCATCATCAGCTTCGCCCGCGTGGCATGCAACACAGAAGTTTTTGAGCCACATAGTGGGGTTGCTATCCCCAAAGTATTTGATGAAGTTAGGAGGCGCGTTGAACCGCATCGGGAAAGGAGCATGGGGGATCCTCTTCGTGAAGGCTCATGTCCCATAGGCGTCCGGGCTAGGGCTGCGTCTAGTGTACCAGTCGTGCTAAGGACGTTCGGGGGTGCAGGGCTCACTGGTGGGTCGTCATGGCCAATCATGGCCTACCAGTCCAAGTTCGCGGTATTGATCGTTCGACGCCAAGGGAACATGGCGGTTGCCACAAAAGCGGCTACGTGCGGGAGAAACCTCGTGCCCACGTCCCATTTCATTCCTGATAGGATGGGCTCCTGCTTCTACATGGTGCTCGCTTGAGGCGTCGTGACCGCATTAGCCTAGCCTAGTGCTGGCCTTAGGCCATCACCATTCCGCCGAGGTGGCAGCCTGCTGCACGGCTGTAGCCTCCAGCAACCCTTAGAGCTCCTTGTGGATATGCTAGCCCACATCGCTCAAAGTTTCGAGTTTCGAGCGCATTATAATTATTGCTGTGGCAACCTTCTAGCTAGCCTTGGGAAAGATTGGTGTCTCGCCTTTGCCCTGCTGAATTAGTCTAAAGACGTGTCGGACCCTCGCTCACGCACCGATTCTATCGAGGTGTTGTGCGCTTGGGAACTCTCCATCCTGGCGTTCGTTTGCTAGATTGGCTTCATAGGCCCTAGCTTGCTCCAACTTTTCCTGCTCATAAGCAGCCTGCTCCTTAGGTGTTCGCTAAATTAGAGCCAGCCCTGTAGCAGAACCGTCCAATTTATAAGAGCACACGTACAATGCCAGCCCACAAGTGGTCACACTATCATACTTGAGCCCATATAAACCCGGTAGTCCATCGAGTACCATGAAGGGTCTCGATTAACCATCAACATACAACCAAGATCGTACATGATTCAACATACATGTCACACATTACATAAAGTTCACAAATATAGTTCCATACATCAGAGTACGATTAAAAGTTATTACAGACCAAGTTCACGTAAAATAGTAGTGGAAGCAATTAAAGTTTGAAACCAACATCTCCATTGTTGTTCAAATATGTGTGCTACTCATGATCACAATTCCACAAAAGTATAAGAGAGGCATTAACAAGAGATGCCTTGCCCAAGGCCCTACTCCTCATCCACGGCGGGATGTATGAGCAGTTCTTAAAGAGCCATGATACATCATATTATCTACAACAAGTGGGAAATAAACCCTGAGTACGAGAAGGTACTCAGCTAGACTTACCCATCATAAACCAAACATAAAGTGACTCTAAGGATCATGCAAGGCTTTATAAGTGGAGCTAGCTTGACAACATTTTGCATAAAAAGCGACTAATTTAGTTGTACATTTATAATTCGGTCATCAAGTTAATTATAGCTATTCATCTCTAGATTAGCAACTAACCTGTGCTAAACGTGTGGTATATCATTTAGTAGCATACAATAGTAACCATAGCTTGTTGGTGTTTTGAGTAAACACCAACGAGTAAATTTGTATTTGTTGCTTATTGGGCCGGATGATGGTGTGCTAAAAGACACAAGGTTTATCTTGGTTCAAAGTGAGAATGTCCCTATGTCTAGTTTGTAGTCTCTTTGCTCATGTTATTAGCATTGAAAGGTTCATAGTAGGGGTACAAGCAATGAGAGAGGACATGTCCCAAGTCTCTCGATGGAAAGGTTGAAAGGCGTATTTGAGAGCTTGGTTCTTTGCCACGGTGTGTGTTATGTGATGCGTGGTGTGTTCCATCGATCCGTCCCTTTAGTGGGGTGCCCTACCTTCCCTTTTATAGATCAAGGGAGAGCGGGGACTATGATGGGAGAAAGAAGAAAACCAGAGGCCAAGAAGGTCCTTCAAAGGTGTTGGGTCTTCCTTTTCCTTTGAGCCTACCTATTTGGGCATGGTAGCGGTGCACAGGATAGCACGTTCGCTGATCCTAATAGGGCCATGCTATGGCTTTGTTTAGCAAGTGGTCACGTCCCATCCTGCCTTGGCGAGCGGTGTGATGCACTAGGGTGCCAAGCTGTGACCCTACAGGGAGCAGACGGCGTAGAGGCCCCATCTTCGTTACTATAGATGACATGTGTTTCCTCTTGGACCATAGTGTTTGTCGTATGTTTCTGTTAGGATTCGTGTCCAAGGGCAAATGCCAACGTCCATAAAACTATAGGACAAATGTCGGTGCCCACAACACTATTTGGGTTCTGACATGCCTGAAAGGGCTTAAAGCGCCCGTCTGGTCATATCCTGATGGTACTTTCCTGTAGGCGTGCAGGGTATGGCCCTCAATATTGTGGTTGACTTGAGTGTCTCACCTTATCTGCGCGCATAGTTATGAAGGAGCAGCGAACAGACATCGGGCAAGGTGGAGTCTGCCCCCGAACGTCTAGCCCCCGGACGTCGGGCACAGTGGAGTCTACCCTTAGATGTCGGGAGGAGCTGACCGCCTCGGACCTTGGGCAAGCGAGCCCGCCCCTAGACCTCGGGGCGAGATGGAGCACGCCCTCGGATGTTGGGCGAGGCGAGCTTGTCCTCGACATCGGGCAGGCGGAGCCTACCCTTGACGCGTCAGGCGAGGCCGAGCACGCGCCCCTCAGATGTCGGGCGAGGCGGATCCTGCCCTCGAACGTCGGGCTAGGCGGAGCCAGCCCTCAGGGGTCAAATGAGGTGGAGCCAGCCCTCAGGGGTCGGACGAGGCAGAGCCAACCCTCAGGGGTTGGACGTGGGCGAGCCAGCCCTTAGGGGTCGGACGAGGCGGAGTTAACCCTCGATCATTGGGCAAGAGGAGAAGTCATATTCTTGTCTATTTGGAACCATCAACGTTTGATGGTTATTAGCTCCTCCTCTTTGGGTACCCAGTATTCGGTCCCCAACACTAACCCCGAGCCCCCGGGTGATTCAGATAGAATTGCCCAGGGGGTGATTTGACTCGCTAGAGGGTGCGCGTGAGCGCACCCAACGGGTGTAGCCCCCGAGCCCCTGGGTGATTCGGATAGAATCGCCCGGGGGGTGATTCAACTTGCTAGAGGGTGCGCACGAGCGCACCCATCGGGTGTAGCCCCTGAGCCCCCGGGTGATTCGGATAAAATCGCCTGGGGTGGTTTGGACCCTTTGCGGGTATGGCTATGAGATTTGATGGTTTGTTATCTGGATAATTCAATTGGGATCCTGACATCCCATTCACGGGGATCCGGTTAGAGTCAGCCTGGCTAAGACTCAATTGTGCACCTGAGTTTTGGCCAATTGTGGGCCCATCCTTTTGTCGTAAGGTGCCTTGGGATGGCTGTCAAAACCGTTAATGGGCCAACCCTAAAACTCCAGGGCCTAGTCGTGTTGGAGGAACACTTTTTGACTTGTATCCTTTTGTCTCTAAAGAGTCCTGGTCTGCCTAGGGAGGCAAAACGTCTGGCGCGACTTTGGAGGGTAAGGATAGCGAGTGGGGGCACATATCCCGCATGGTGACATGGTGGCGAATCATGGTAGGCGCGGAGATCCAGGTAGATGGTTGCCTTCCTTGCATCCGTCGCCCCTATAAAACCAAAGGGTTTGCCCCCAGGGTTTCGTACATTGCCTCCTTGCCTTTGTGTCTACAACCTTCGCCGCCAATCGCCTAAGCCTCCCGCATCCGCATCTCAGCGGTCGTCAAGTTTGCATCCACCCACCCTAATAGTTCAATGGAGCCATGGTGTAGATCCGACATCACCCTCCAGCGCCTAGAGGGCCTTGTTCGTCGTGGCCTTCTTTGTGAGCCCCGCCATCGAGGACCGGGCGGCTGCCCGGCAATGAGGACGTTACTGTCACCGCCTGGGTTACTCGTTGTGTCCTTCGCTCACTTCCATGAGCGAGGATTCACCACCCCCATCCACAAGTTCCTTTGGGGGTTGCTACATTACTATAAGGTGGAGCTGCAGCACCTTAATCCCAATGGGATCCAGCATATTGTAGCGTTCGTCGCCATGCATGAGGGGTTCCTAGGGATTAGTCCCCACTTTGACCTATGGCGGTATTTCTTTGCCGCCACCCTCTTGAAGAAGCGGGAGAAGAGGCAAGAGTTGAACATGCCAATGGGATGCACCGGCATTTGGCTCTGCAACAACTGGGTCAATGAGTACCCGTTGATGCGTCTGTCGACCTCCAACAAGGGGTGGCATTCGCATTGGTTCTACGTCAGGAACGACATAGCCGCCCCCTTGCCGGAGTTCACTAGGCGCCTCATCGAGGAGGTCCCGGAGTCTTGGAGGAAGTGGGAAGTCCTAGAGAAGGATAAGAAGAGAATCAAGGACCATCTCACTGCCATCCCGATCCTAAAGGAGAGGGGCGTGAAGGGGTTGGGGATCATTGGCGCCTACCACACGCGGAGAGTGGTGCCGCTGATGAGGCGTGCACTTGCCCTGCACATGATGGCGCCCGGGGTGGCGCTCAATGGGACGACGCTCGTCGAGGAAGCACTCCCCCTTCCAAAGTGGCGCAGCACTTCAAGGAGGCGATGGAGCCTCCACGGGACGATGCTGGCGTTGTCCTCGATTTTGTGTAATCGGTACCAGGGCAGCCCCCAATGTGGCCAAAACTAGGGTACATCACCTTTGTAAGTTTTCTTTCCTCATGACTCCTTTCTAATCGAACTCCCGACCCCTTGATGCTGATTTTGAAATAGGGGGACCAGCCGAAGAGACTCATCCTCCAAGACCATGGGAGCGGCAGTGGAAGGCGAAGGAGGACGAGAGGGGGAAGAAGCAGCAGAAGCTGCGTGCATGGGAGCGCAGGGAGGAGACCGACAATGATAAAGATGATGACGAGGAAGAAGAAGAAGAAGTAGTAGTTACCAACACCGAGCATGATGGTCAAGAGAGTGAGGGTACACTAACAGGTACCCACTCATCCTTGTAGGGGCCTTTCTCGTTCCACGTGGGGGAAAGCACGCTCGCGGGGCCAGCGGGGATGGATTGAACCATCGGACTGCCCTAGGAGACAGCAGGAGCGGGCGGGTCTGCCACCATGCCTGAGGTGCCAGCGGAGGGAAGTGGCCTCGCCGTCGTGCCTCAAGAAGCAATAGGGGCGAGTGGATCTGCCGCCATGTCTGAGGTGCTGATAGAGGGGGGTGGCCTAGGGAGGCAAGCCCCATAGCCCGGGAGCAAGAGGCAGGCTCAAAACGGCCTTGCCCTGACGAGGTGGAGAAAGGGCCTGGGGGTTCATCCCCCAAGCGTATCCTCCACCCGATGGCACCGATGTAAGTCCTTGACTCCTCTGTTTTTCTCTGTTTCTGCGTGACTCACGCCTTTTGTTTCTTCTAGCATCCTGAGATGGGGTACTTCTTTGGCGCTAGGACCTAAGAAGAGCCTTGCCATTTAGGCGAGACGGCGGCCATCGCCCGACGTCGCTCTCATCTCGGGTGGAAGTGGAGCCAGCGTTATAGCCTCGTTGGCGGGTCAGGCGCCGCCCGCGGTGGTGCCCACGCCCTTGGTGGGTCAAGCGGACGCTGAGGCTGTAGGGGCACCCTCAGCGGTCACCGAGCAACAGGCGATGGAGGTGATCCCTCTGCTGATGTCGGAGCAGACGGGGCTGCTGCTAGCTCTTATGGCGTCGGCTGTGGTGGGCGTGACACCACCGATCGAGGCCCCATCGATGCAAACGGAGGTGACCACAACCGAGACAAGCCAGGGGCAGCTGGACACAACTATGGTGGGGCCCGAGGAAGCGGTGCGACCTGTGCCATCGGCGGCCCAGGTGACGGCGCCCGACGTGGGCCGAACGGAGGGGTCCGCGACCGAGGGATCCCTGAACACCACAGTGGTTGTCAAGGGGACCGGTGAGGAATTGTCCCTGGTCCTGACATCGGGGGGCAGCCATCCGCCGGTGCGGGATGAGCCCCTGCTCCGATGGGTGAGTCCGTAGGACCCATCATCAGAACTCTTCACCCTCAATGATGCCAGTGAGGGCATGGAGCGGGAGAGTCTCAATTAGGGGATCACGGCCGCACTAGAAGCTCTAAACCAGGCCAGGGGCGCCCTACGCGACATCATCATTCCCACTGACCGGTTATTTACTTAATCTTGCCTCCGGCCCTCTTCTTTCTTCAACTATTTTTGTGTTCTGACCACCGTCTTTTTTTAGTCTCTTATTGCTCGTAGTTAGGAGAAATCCTGGTTCCTTCGTGAACATAAGGAGGACTGGGATTGCCTCATTGATGAGGCATGGCTATAGAGGGATGTGACCACCCAGCTCCGTTAGAGGGTGGCCAAGTTGACCCCCCTCGCCGTGGAGGCGGACAATCTTCGATGGCGGGAGACCGAGGCCCGCTGGGACACGGAGGACACCGAGAAGTCTTTTGAGGAACTGTCGGAAAGGGCGTAGCGGGACGAGGAGGAGGCCACCAGAGTCCGATAGGAGCGGGACAAGCTGCTCCAGAGGGACGCCAAGGCTCGCCAGCGGTCCTCGACCTTCTGGCCGAGGTAGAGAAGGAGCGGGAGCTCAAGCTAGGAGCCGAGGAAAGGTCTGTGGCCCTGCAGCAGATGGCAAGCCTAGACACCAAGGCGATAGCCCGGTCGCGCAAGGAGCGAGACGAGCTGTGCCAGACTGTGGAGAGGCTCCACTCGGAGCATGGTGTGGCTCGCGAGGAGCACGACCAGGCCATCCGAGAGCGCGACAAGGCACGTAAGGGGCTCAACTCCCTCCTGGCTAATCTTGGAACCATAGTAGCCCGAAGGCTGGAGGCTGAGAGCATCTCCGCCGGGCTGGTCACAAAGCTTGCCGAGACATGGGGGATCCTTTAGGTGGAGAGCGATGAGCATGATCTCCTATGCGCCACCATCGGGGTGGTCTTCGATGACCTAGAGGTGGCGCAGCTAGAGGAACTAGCTCGCTTGCGGCCTTAGTTGCTGTAGATATCATGACGTGGGTGCGCCAGCTTGAGAGGGAAGCTCTTCACTCTGGGATTACCCAAGCCTTCACCGTTGACCGCTCCCACTATGCCAAGAGTATCGACATATAGATGATGAGCCTTGGCTTCACGCCTAGCTACGAAGCCTTCGAGCTAGACGAAATAGAGAAGGCGGTGGCTCCTATCACGTGGAACTTGGTGGACAAAATTGAAGAGATAGTTCTCCCCCAGAGGGGATAGTTAGTCAACTAGTTCTGATGGATATTATCAGTAATCTATGGACAAGTGTCGGCTCTTTTGTATCTTAAAATAGATTCATAATTTTGTTTCGTTTAAATAAGTTCATAATTTCGTTTTGTTTGATTAAACTTGCCTTCTTCCCTTTTTGCATTCGAAAAAGGGGCTTATGCAATCCGACCCTTCTGTTCATTAAGACCGTAGGGCCCGATGTGTGTAAGAGGGAAACTTCGATTATGCTGGTGAGCAAAGTTACCATAGTCGTTGGGGCATGGGTTCTTTGCAGTCTGACCAGGTACGCTCGGTTATTCATTCCCACAAACCTTGCCACTAACATTAACATGAGAAAGTGGTCCGACGCAGTGACTGTTTCAAAAGAAAGGGTGTTTTATACCTTTATCAGCCCCCGAGTGAGATCCGACCCCTTGCGGTTGCTGGGGTCGAATGTTACTGAAGGCCGAAGAGAGGATAGCAAAATTACTCTTGTATTCGCACGTGCCGGAGGGGTTGAGTTAGCGTCACTTGCCTCGATGGCTTGAGTAACGCACTTAGTGAGCTTGCTAATGAGGACGTTCGGACGGAATCTGGTTCCGTCACCTATTACAGGATCGGCAAAGCCCTTGGGGACATTCTGTTGCTCCTTAACCCGCCTTTCAATAGATTCCCCATCGATGGGGATTCTATGGGCTTGGCTAAAGGCTAGGACCGAACGAGAAGGTTGAGACAGCCTTGTACGCTTCTAAGCGGGATGAACACAAGACGCTGAGGCTCATCTACTTTTCCCCCCTAGCTCTGTTTGACGCGAGGCAGCCTCGGGCCCTTCGCGGGCAGCCTTCGAACCTCGGCCTATCTATCTAGGATCGAGCGGCTCGAGCCCCCGAGCCCCTTGGGGTCTGATAGGGGTCGACCGTGTTTCATGCGTCACCTCGTCCTCAGTTTCAGCAACTAGAGGGGCTGAGCTGACGACACTTGCCTCGATGGCTCGAGTGTCATGCTCAATGAGCTGGCTAACAGGCATGTTTGAGTGAAATCCGGGTCCATCATCCGCTGACAGGGTCAGTAGAGCCCTCATGTGGCATTCCACTATTTCTGAACCCGCCCGTTGGCAGATGCCCGAGCCGTTCGATAGGCTTAGGTGGCCCATTGGCCTCTCCTTAATGGAGATTCTGTGGATTTGGCTCACGGTTAGAATCGAACGAGAAAGGTCGAGATGTCGCTGTCCGCTTCTGAGCGGGGTTGGGCAAGGCCACTAGGGCTCATATCGGTTTTTCTCCCCTGGCTCTGTTTGATGTGAGGCGGCCTCGAGCCCTTCGTAGGCTAGCCTTCGAACCTCGGTCTATCGCCGTTCATATTGAATGAGGCGAGTACCACTTCGTGACGCAACACGAAGCGTTGCAATGCAGCAATCGCATGTGCATTGTTTGAATGTATGGGGTGATTGAACGAATGAGCATAAAGAAATAGCGAGGGTGGGTAATGTTACCTTGATGGCACGAGTGACGGGTTCTGGTAGCTCTTACCGGATATGTCCATGTGGGGTTCAGGCCCAATGTTTGTGATGGGGCCGGTGTAACCTGCATGAGTGTCCTAGTTTTCCATTCCTATCTCTTGGCAGTGATCCGAGCCGTTCGATCGGCTTGGGTGACCTGACATTTTCTTCTTGATGGAAATTCTGCAAGTAGGCCCCTTCGAACCCTTCTTGAGAAGGTGGATGCTAAAGCTTGGAGTGCGGGGACAAAGACTTCAATTACGCTGGTGGACAAAAATGTTGTAGCCACTGGGGCATAGGGCTCTAGCAGTTTGCCTAGTTTTACTCGAAGCTTTATGCCCACACACCGCGCCTCCAATTTTTAAACGTAAGGAGGGGTCGGACAAAGAGAAATGTCTAGCGAGTAGACTCTGTTGCCAGCCCTCGAGCAGTGTCTGATCCCCTGCCGTTGCTGGGGTTGGAGGCTCGGTGATGAATTTAATATGTAATGTAAGCAAGTAAGGGTGCTTATCTCCTGGCGACGGATTTGAGCCGTTCGATCGACCCATTTCTCGGCAGTGGCCAAGCCGTCCGGTCGACTTGTGTTTCCTATTTAGACAAGATTTTCCTATGGGAGTAGATGACAAGAGTATCTCACACAAGAACTTAGTTGGGCGGATAAGCCAAGCGACAAATTTGTGCAAAAAATGGTCAAGTTCTCAAATTTCGTTACAGGAAACAACTTTTCAGCTCTTCTCCCTCTTTTTTGCAAAAGAGGTTTAGTGCATTCCAACCCTTCCCATAGTTAAGTTCATAAAATCTTGGAGTGTGGGTGAGCTAGCTCTGATCACGCTGGTGAGCAAAGTTGCCATAGCCGTTGGGGCATAGGTGCCTCACAGTCCGCCCAGTTTTACTCAGAGCTTGTTCCCAAAATCCTAGTTCTTAGGATTTACCGTGAGAAAAGAGGGTAGGCACAGAGAATGTTCGTAGGATAAATGTACTCACACCAGCCTCCGAGTGAGGCCCGACCCCTCACATTTGCAGGGGTTGGATGTCACAAAAGATTAGAGATTTTGATGACAAAACTGATAAGAGGAAGTATGCGTTTATTTAGGGGTAAAAGCGCCATAGCTGCTCGATGTTCCAGGCATTGGTGAAGACCTCACCGTTGATGGTTTTCAGCTTGTAGGCGCCTGGCCAGAGTACCTCCACGACGATGCATGGTCCCTCCCATGGTGGGGAGAGCTTGTGGCGCTCCTTGTTGCTCTTACGAGGTGAAGGACCAGGTCCCCGACATTGAAGGCTCAGCCCCGCACCCGTCAGGTGTGATACCATCGCAACGCCTATTGGTATTTGGCTGAGCGGAGGAGGGCAACATCACGTGCTTCGTCTAGCTGGTACATGGCATCCTTGTGGGATGCCTCGGCTCCCTGTTCATCGTATGCCCTGATCCTTGGTGCTCCATAGACGAGGTTAGTTGGGAGGACAGCCTCGGAACCGTAGACCATGAAGAAGGGCATGTAACCGGTGGCTCGACTAGGGGTTGTCCTTAGGCTCTAGAGTACCGTAGGGAGCTCAGAGACCCACCATGCACCGAACTTGTTCAACCAGTTGAAGATCCTAGGCTTGAGGCCCTGTAGGACCATGCCGTTTGCACGCTCGACCTGCCTGTTTGTTTGAGGGTGCGCGCGGCCCAATCGACCTGGATGTGGTATTCATCACAGAATCGAAGGAACTTTTTTTGGTGAACTGCGTACTATTGTCCGTGATGATGGAGTTTGGAACTCCAAAGCAATGGACGATGTCGAGGAAGAATAGAATGGCTTGCTCAGATTTGATCACGGAGATTGGCTGATCTTCTCTCCACTTTGTAAACTTGTCTATGGTGACAAGCAAGTGAGTGTAGCCTCTGAGCACCTTCTTTAGAGGTCCAACCAAATCGAGCCCCCAGACCATGAACGGCCACGTGATGGGGATCATCTGGAGTGCTTGGGCTGGGAGGTTAGTCTGCCGAGCATAGTACTGGCACCCTTCACAGGTGCGCACGATCTCCTCGGCATTGGCTACTATAGTGGGCCAATAGAAGCCCTATTGGAATGTGTTTCCAACTAGGGTTCTAGGCATGGCATGGTTACCGCATATCCCACCATGGATATCGCTCAGCAAACGCTTCCCCTATTCAATGTGGATGCAGCGATGCAGTATCCTGGTGTGGCTTCGCTTGTAGAGTTTGTCCTCCACAACAACAAGGACTTGGCACGATGAGCAAGCCATCGAGCTTCCATCTTGTCCATCGGCAGCATGTCATGGAGAAGGTAGTCATGGTAGAGTACCCTCCAGTTGACTAGAGGTTCGAGCTCTGTCATAGGGTCTTCTTCGAGCTCCATGGCTTCGAAGCCAGTCGAAGCCGACAGTTGGTGAGCCCCCGAGGCTGAATTGGGGGGGCCATCATTGGCCTGTTCTGACCGCTGATAGCAGACCAAGGGCTTATGTTGGTCATTGGTGAAGACTCCTGTTGGCACCAGCTCTCGGCTGGATGCCGCCTTCGTAAGCGCATCAGCTGCCTCATTGAGGCACCTCGGGATGTGATTGAGCTCGAGGCCGTTGAACTTGTCTTCCAGTCATCAGACTTCTCGGTAGTAGGCAGCCATCTTGGCATCATGGTAGCTTGACTCCTTCATGACTTGGTCAACGACTAGCTAGGAGTCTCCCCAAACATCGAGACATCGGATGCCCAACTCGATGGCAATGTGTAGGCCGTTGACGAGCACCTCATATTCGGCCACATTATTTGAGGAGGGGAAATGGAGATGAACCATGTACCTCATGTGTACCCTGAGGGGTGACATGAAGACCAGCCCTGCGCTGGTGCCCTTCTTCATCAGCGATCAGTCAAAGTACATCATCCAGTACTCTTGATCAATGACCGCTAGTGGCATTTGGACCTCGGTCCATTCCACAATGAAATCAGCTAATACCTGGGACTTGATGGTCGTCCGAGGGTCATACACAATGCCTTGATCCATCAGCTCGAGTGCCCATTTTGCGGTTCTCCCCATGGCATCCTGGCTTTGGACGACCTCACCGAGGGGGAAGGATGTCACAACAGTTATTGGGTGTGACTCAAAGTAGTGGCGTAGCTTCCTCTTTGTGATGAGGATAGTGTATAAGAGCTTCTGGATTTGGGGGTAGTGGGTCTTTGAGTCAAATAGGACCTCACTAATGAAGTACACAGGGTGCTGTACTTTGACGGTGTGCCCCTCTTCTTCCCACTCCACAACCAGGGCGGCGCTGACCACTTGTGTGGTGGCCACGATGTAGAGCAGAAGGTGTTCTCCCTCGATGGGAGGAACCAGGATTGGGGCCTTTGTCAGGAGCTGCTTAACCATGTCAAGTGCTTCCTAGGCCCCGGACATCCATTCGAAGCAATTGACCTTCTTTAGAAGTCGATAAAGGGGGAGACCTCATTCATCGAGGCATGAGATGAAGCGGCTGAGTGTGGCAAGGCACCCTATAACTTGCTACACCCCCTTTATATTCTGAATCGGGCCCATCCTTGTGATGGCTGAGATCTTCTCTGGGTTGGCCTCTATGCCATGCTTAGAGACAATGAAACCAAGCAGCATGCCCCTCGGGACCTCGAAAACACACTTCTTGGGATTGAGTTTGATGCCGTTTGCTCGGAGTTTTGCAAAGGTTTTCTCAAGATCCGCTACGTGGTGGTCAGCCTGTTTGGTTTTGACCACGATGTTGTCCACATAGGCCTCAACGGTCCGCCTAATGATGTCCCCGAAACACTTGAGCATACAGCGCTGGTATGTAGCCCCAGCATTCTTCAGACCGAACGGCATTGTGACGTAGCAGAATGATCCGAAGGGGGTGATGAACGATGTCGCGAGCTGGTCGGATTCTTTCATCGCAATATGATGGTATCCGGAGTATGCATCAAGGAAGCAGAGGGTTTCGCACCCCGAGGTAGAATCAATTATCTGGTCTATGCGCGGTAAAGGAAATAGATCCTTTGGGCATGCTTTGTTGAGACCCATATAGTCAACACCCATCCTCCATTTCCCACTCTTTTTTCGTACAAGAACAGGATTGGCCAACCACTCTGGGTGGTGCACTTCCTTGATGAATTCGGCCGCCAAAAGCTTTGTTACCTCTTCACCGATGGTCCTGCATTTCCCCTCGTCGAAGCGACACAGGTGCTATTTTACCGGCTTGGAGCCTGAACGGATCTTCAAGGTGTGCTCGACAACTTCCCTCGGGATGCCTGGCATGTCTGAGGGTTTCCACGCAAAGATGTCCTTGTTGGCGTGGAGGAAGTCGACGAGCATGTTTTCCTATTTAGAGGAAAGCGTGGTGCCAATGCGCAGCACCTTGCCATTGGGGTTGTCGGGATCTATGAGGACCTCTTTAGAGCCCTCCGCAGGCTCGAAAGACCCGGTCGACTTCTTGGTGTCAGGCGCTTCTTCGGTGACCTACTTCTTGATGGAGATGAGCTCTCTGGAGGCGACAATTATTGTGGTGTGACCACAGCACTCGACCTTGCACTCATAGGCGCGCTAGAAGGAGGTGCCGACGGTGATGACCTCGCCGGGGCTCGATATTTTTAGCTTGAGGTATGTATAGTTGGGGATGGCCATGAACTTCGCGTAGCATGAACGTCCCAAGATGGCGTGGAAGGTTTCAGGGAACCCAACCACCTCGAACGTGAGGGTTTCCATCCTTTAATTGGATGGATCCCTGAAGGTAACGAGTAGATCAATCTGCCCAAGTGGCATGGCCTGCTTTTCGGGCACGATGCCGTGGAAAGGTGCTTGGGTTGGGAGGACGCATGTCCGGTTGATGCCCATTTCATCAAGCGTCTTGGCATACATGATGTTGAGGCTGCCGCCTCCATCCATCGATATTTTGGTGATCCGCTTCATGCCGATGATCGGGTTGACCATGAGCGGATATCTCCCGAATGCGAACGCCTCGGGTGGTTGGTCCGATGAAGGTTATGGCGACTCGGACCACCGGAGGAAAGCGATTGTGGCGGTTCGATCATATAGACCTCGGCGGCGTGCGACCTTCGACGGCGTTTGGAGTCGAGGCCACCGATCCTCCAAAGATCATGAGGCAACGATCAAGGCGTCGGGAAAACCACCATCCTTCCCCTAGTGTCATCCATGGTGAGGTCAAGGTCCTCGCTCTGCTCCCCTTTGTTGGAGCCTCCAAACAAGAACGGCCTCATTAGGCTACAGTCCTTGTATAGATGCTTAACCGAGAAGGCATGGTTCGGGCATGACCCCTCGAGTAATTTTTTGAAATGGTTTGGAGTGCCCTTCGTAGGCTTCCGACCACCCTTGCGGTCAGCAGCGGCCATGAGCGAGTCCTTCACCATTACTTCTTGTTCTTCCTTTTGGTAGAATGATTAGAGGCGCCTTTGCCGATGCCCTTGTCCATCCTTGCCTTGCAATCGAGACGATCAAAGATCGCTCCAACCGCCTCTTCTCCTGATGCATGGCTAGTGGCGATGTCCAGGAGTTCCTTGGTGGTTCACGAGCCCTTGAGTCCCAGCTTATGAACTAGAGACTCACAGGCTGTCTTGGACAGGAAAGCTCCTATAACGTCAGCATCGGCGATGTTAGGTAGCTCGTTGCACTGTCGGGAGAAGCGCCGGATGTACCCACGGAGGGTCTCACCGGCCTTCTGATGGCAGTTTTTGAGGCCCCATGGGTTCCTAGGGTGCTTGTATGTGCCCTAGAAGTTCCCCACAAAGATCTCCTTCAGGTCCGCCCAACTCTGGATTCTGTTGGACGGTAGGTGTTCCAACCACGCTCGTGCCGAATCGGCCAAAAACAGTGGAAGGTTGCGAATAATGAAGTTGTCATTATCCGCACCACCGGCTTGGTAGGCAAGCCGATAGTCTTTGAGCCATAGTTCAGGGTTTGTTTTCGCAGAGTACTTCAGGATGTTGGTTGGTGGCTGGTACCTTGGTGGGAAGGCAGCGTTGAGGATGTGCCGGCCGAAGACCTGAGGACCCGACAGGCCGGGGCTCGGGCTCTGGTCCTTGCCGCTGTCCTAGCGTCTGCCACGACGAGGATGATAGCCACGGTTGGCTCCCTCTCTTGGATCATCATGGGTATGCCTACAAGCATCGAGAGTGTTGCGTGTGTCATGGTTACGGCCAAGACGATGATGCATCGGGACCGCCACGCACCTCCAGCCATCCTGTGGTGCCTGGTGGACCGAGGTGTCCCTGCCAGGATGTCCGAAGAGCGTGTGTTGGCTGGCGTCAAGCTCACGTCACTGAGACAACGAGCTCTCTACCTGTTGCGTCGCCGCACGCTCGAGCAACGTGCGAGTCTAGCGGTGGGCCTGATGCTCCTCGGGCATCACAGCCTCTGGGAGGTCATGGAGCAAGGCCATGGCGGCAGCGATGTTCTGGCTTGCCTAGGCAAAACGAGGGAGGGCTTCATCATTGGCGATGATCCTCCGGTTTACATCGTGGTCCATGGCGCGTGTGTGCCCACCGTCTCCATGGCGCTCGATCTCCCGATCAAGCTCCGCGCATTCTTGCTCAAGCTAGAGTCACGCATCCTCAATCTCTTGATGTCGGGCTTTCAGCTACTCCACCCTCATGCGAGGTGGGGTCGCTATCTCCCCCTCGGCCTCATCACCGAGGTTGTTCGCCAGGGTAGCCTCCTCCTCGGGGACGCTTTTGAGGTGTCCCTCAGGGGTACCCATCATGAAGCATTCCTGAGAGGGGTGATGGCTCCCCTGCTGGAGTCAGAGCCAGAGGGCATCCCCAGCTCCTCTGAGAGGAGGTTGTAGAGAGATTCTGTGATGCATTTGATCATCTCCATGAACTTGTTGCCTGTGGGGGGACGGGATCATGCGCTGGGCCACAAGGTGGCCAACGGTTGCCGTGGCATTGCGGAGACCAAATGGAAGCACTATCGGAGCACTCCGTGTGGGGTGTTCTAGAGAGAGGGGTTCCCCTCTGGTGAGCCACACCATGTTGGTGGCGTCAGAGAAGGTGAGGTGGCGTGGGTCCTCCCTAGACGGCTGGGGTCCTAGGGGGGTGTTGATCTAGCGCTCAAGCCTCCCGTAGTCGAGGCCGATGGAGAGGAGAGGTTGGATGGCGGTGTGAGCCAGCGTCAACTCTCCTCCCACCGTGACGATGAAGTCTAGGTCACCAAAGCGCACGTGTGTGCCCGGGACCCAGCTGATTCCGTGGCTAGCCATCCATGGCCTGATGTTAATGTCAGAATGTGCAAAGGTCCCCTACCTGGCGCACCAACTGTTAGCGTTTCAAGTAAACACCAACGAGTAAATTTGTATTTGTTGCGCGTTGGGCCCGGATGGTGTGCTAAAAGACACAAGGTTTATACTGGTTCAGGCAGAATGTCCCTAAGTCTAGTTTGCGATGGCTGCTCATGTTATTAGCACAGAAAGGTTTGTAGTAGGGGGTACAAACGGTCGAGAGAGGGACAAGTCCCAAGTCTCTGATGGAAAAGGTTGAAAAGGCGCTGAGAGCTTGGTTGCTGCTCGGCTGTGTGTTATGTTATGCGTGGTGTGTTCCATTGATCCATCCCTTTAGTGGGGTGCCCTACCTTCTCTTTTATAGATCAAGGGAGAGCAGGGACTAAAGATGGGAGAAACAAGAAAAACCAGAGGCCAAGAAGGTCCTTTGAAGGTGTCAGGTCTTCCTTTTCTTTTGGGCCTACCCTGCTGACACGGCAGATGGTGCTAGGGATAGCACGTTCGTTGATCCTGATAGGGTCGTGCTCTAGCTTTGTTCATCAAGTGGTCACGTCCCATCCCACCCCGGTAGGTGGCGCGACGCACCAGGGTGCCAAGCTGTGACCCTACAGGGAGCAGATGGTGTAGAGGCCCCACGTCCGTTACTATAGATGACATGAGTTTCCTCCTAGACCGTAGTGTTTGTCGTATGTTTCCATCAGGATTCGTGTTTAAGGGCAAATGCCGGCGCCCATAACACTGTAGGACAAATGTCGGTGCCCACAACATTGTTTGGGTTCTGGCATGCCTGGAAGGGCTTAAAGCGCCCGTCTGGTCATATCCTGATGGTACTTTCCTACAGGCGTGTAGGGTATGGTCCTCAATATTACGGTTGACTTGAGTGTCCCGCCTTATCTATGTGTGTAGTTATGAAGGAGCAGCGCATAGACATCGGGCGAGGCGGAGTCTGCCCCCGGACGCCGGGCGAGGCAAAGCCAGCCCTCGGATGTCGGGCGAAGCGGAGTCTACCCTTAGACATTGGGCGAGGCGAAGCCTGCCCTCGGACATTGGGCGAGGCAAAGCCTGCCCTCGGACGTCGAGCAAGGCGGAGCCTACCCTCGGACCTCGGGTGAGGCGGAGCCTGTCCTTGGACATCGGGCGAGGCAGAGCCTGCCCCCGGACATCGGGCGAGGTGAAGCCTGCCCCCGAACGTCGAGTGAGGTGGAGCCTACCCCCAGACATTGGGCAATGCGGAGCCAGCCCTTAGGGGTCGGACGAGGCAGAGCTAGCCCTCAGGGGTCGGACGAGGCGAAGCCATCCCTCAAGGGTCGGACGTGGTGGAGCCAGCCCTTAGGGGTCGAACGATGTGGAGTTAACCCTTGGTCGTTGGGCAAGAGGTGTAGTCACGTTCTTGTCTGTTCAAAACCATCAATGTTTGATGGTTGTTAGCTCCTCCTCTTTGGCTACCTAGTATTCAGCCCTCGACACTGGTGTAGTAATTCCATGTTCATCATAACCATCATTCCATAATACAGTTACTATGATGTTGGGGCTAGCCAAGCTTCTCACTGTTCGGGAGAGATGGCGATTCGAATGGATTTCAACCAGCTGGGAATTTATTCCTAACACCAACCTAGGTAGACCAAATCAACGGTCACCTTAGGTCACCTTTGGTATAACTCAGGTACACATTTCGTGGGTTCGACCAGCGCTGCACAATTAGGGACAACCAACTGCTAGGACGATCAGGACTACCCTACCCTTAGGCTCATGTTTGGCTCCCCGCATATCCTTAATACCATCTAGAGTGCGCACTCTAACAGAACAAGGCTCCGGCCTGAGTTGAGCTACTCGGCTTCATGGTCGGAACGAGTTATCCGGCCAGCTAACTGAGAGGCATGCGTTCAATCTCGACAGAAGTGCCAACAATGGTACGGTCCTTAACTGACACAGATGGAATCATATGGGTCAACCTACACATAGACTCTGCCCGGCCTCCAGTTATATTACCCCATGGTTCTGTTCTATGATAGCAAATATAGTCAACCATGCTTCGGTATCCACCTATGTCTCGCAGGTAATAGGAAATCACCTGACTTCTACCGGTCTATTCATGACTAAGCATATATTCAATCCTAGACCTACACAAGGTTAAAGGTATATTTATCTAGACAAGGTAGTTCTATGCATCAAGTGTTTCTAATTCAACTTTTATAACCTAATGCATCAAACATAAAGGACTCAGGTGATATTTTATAAAACATGGGAGGCTTAAAATGCTTCGGAGCTTGCCTTTGATAAAAGAAGTTGGCCTGTGGTCTGGGCACTTAGGTAAGTCTTCAAGAGTTTGCTCCTCTCCTTCTAGAGCTATGGCCTGAGGTGCCTCCTATTGTTCCTCCGGCTCTTCTTCGAACTCCAACAGAGTTATCCCTACGGACGATCCTATATGAATGAGCACGGAATAAGATATCATGGATGCATATATAATGACATGTACAATATGATATGATGTGATGAATGCATCCTTATAAGTGTTCTCAGCAACATTGCCTTAAGGTGATAACAAGTTATATTTTCTTTTACTGAGTAGGTGCATATCTCTTCTCTAGTAACTAACAAATTCTCATCTAAGCAATTTTCTGGACTACAAGATAGCAGCTAATTATTTTGACCATAACTGGAGTTATACACATATAAATCATATGCTTGTGGACTTTATGAAAAGCTTATTAAATTTCCTACAACTTTATTTTAATCATCTTAAAGTGATTCAGTAATTATGTAGGTCAAACAATTTAATCTTTCAGATCTGTCCAGAGAACAAGTCATTTCTGATTGCAGAGTTTTAACAGCTATAATTCTTAAACCATTAGGTCTATGACTATGAAAATTTTACAAAAGGTAGATAAGTTAGTTATCTACAACTTTGTTATTAACAAGTTCCACATAAAAGGTCATTATCATCATGAAATTATCACCATAACAGAAACTATACATACAGCCATCTAGTTGAATTATAAAGCAATAATTAACTAGCTACCTATAACTACTTATTTCTAAGCCCAACTAATAGCATCCACAGATTACATGCATCACAAACACCACAGAAAACATCATGGTTAAGCCTAACTAATTTATTTATATTCATTTATTAATTTCCTCATATAATACTATGATTTAAAGGATAAATATTTCTATTGCTCAATAAATTCTGAGAAAATTACAGTAGCCTACAAATGACTCTAATAGTCTACTGTACAAATTTCATCCCATTTGGATAAGTATATCTACCTCTACCAAAATGACAAGTTACATATGCTTATTTTAACAAAAATAGTTTAGCATAGTGAAAAGTGTCAAGCAACAGATTTAATATTTTTCTTACTTTCCTCCTAGCATGAGAATATTGTGTAAAAATTTGTATGATCATATGTTATGTATTTTTACCCCAATTAATTTCACTAGAATCTATCAATTAATTAAGATTAGATAGGAAGACCATATTACAAATATTTCTACTATAGGTTTAGTATTTTTCCTAGCTAGATCATGTCAACACAAGACTAGCATAATTAGAATCATAATTTTATCACTTTCCTAGCTCAAGTTATGCATTTTACAAGATATAAACTACTTTAAAAGCACTTATCTTGCTCAATTTAATTCTCTTAGAAAAATACCCTAAACAGTAGATTTCATATTTTTATCAAATAGTACACTTCATGATGAATCTAACAAAATTTAGTTCACCCCCTTTGGATACTCCTAGCTCTAGATATGAATTTTTGAAGTTTGTATTCAAATGAGTGAAAATAATTCAAAAACAACTAAAGCCTAACTGCTAGGTGCACCCGATCTATACACCCCAGAAGCGCTAACGACTGGGCCCCACGGGTCAATTGACCCCACACGTTAGTGAATCCAAGCAGAGCACCGACGAGAACTCACCATCGGTGAGGTCACCGGCGACGAGGTCGGCACCAACGTGTTCCCCATCCTATTTCGCACCTACAGGTACCCTCGGTTTGCTCGGAGGATCACCAGAGCTAGCTCGACGGTGGCCATGGCAGCTCGGCGGTGGTGCACGATGGTGCTCCAGCCTTACTCAGCGATGGCCTGTCCAGCCGAGCACGGCTATGGCATCTTCAAACCCTAGCGAAGCTTTATGGCATGGATTAGGTCATGGTGGAGCAGCGGTGAAGCTTGGCCACGTGCATGGAGGCATGGTGGCACAAGCACGATGATGCGCAACCGTGTTCTAGTGCTGGTGTGCCATCATTAGCTCAACGGCCAGTGGTGTGACCTAGACCTAACCCCAGGCTAACCCTAACGAGAGGAACGCGGGAGCGAGACGGCCCGGTGGAGCACGGCCACGGCGAGTGGAAGCTCAGTGGCGCTCCGGCGAGGGCGCAGCGACGGCGAACTCTCCTGTAGGCCTTTAACTTGGCTCGATTGGCATGGATAACAAGTTGACGAGGTGGAGGAGGTGATGGCCGAGCGGTGTGCGTGAGTAATCGCACAATGGCACGGTGGCGGTGGCGTGTGAGCTCAGTGAGGGAGGTGCGGCAATGGCGCACAACAGCTATGGTTCGCTTTCGGCAAGGGAGGTGAGGCAAAGGCACATGAGCACGTGAGAGAGAGTGGGAGGGCTTATTTGCCCACGTTGACCTGAACCCGACTAACAATGCATCTTCAAGCGATTAGTACTCCTAATCCATGGCAAATCAGTGCATGCTTCATTAATAAAATTTGTAGAGCTACGTGAACACTACAAAAATGCTTAAAGGAGTTTGGCCTAATTCCCAATGGTTTTCAAACTACAAAGTGCTCCAAAGCAAGGTACTTTGAAACTAAAAACAGCTTCAACACTTAGAAAAATTCTTAAGTCACCAAACAACATTTCGTTGATACATATGAGCTCCATTTGACCATGTTAGACACTAAATTAGCTCATGACCCTTAAATAAAGTTTGTTACCCATGATGTGAACTACAACTTTTATTTAGGTCACATGACCATGCAAATAATCTAAGCTATAGTTCAACTTTGGTCAAACTAGCATCATGAAAATGGCATTTCAAATGAAACCAACACTTAGAAGCAAATTTGGTCCATGTCATGAATATAAACATTGTTCCAATTACCATCCTAGATGTGTCTAAGGTGTTTTCGTGACCTCATAACCATCTCATGCATTGGTCACATATGATCACAAGCATAATTAAGTATATGAGCAACATCCCATGTGATAAAGAGAAGGTAAATGAAATGAAACTTCATATGCTCATGCTCATGAATGAATGGATGATGCTTGTGCTCATGAAATGCAAATCCCAAATGCAATGCTTAACACTAGGGTGTTACAGGCCCATCCTCCCCTCCTTCCTCCGCCACTACTCTAGCCCTAAGCGGTGCAACATGTTGCATTTTTGTGAGGGATGATTGCTCCCCGTGGAGCTAGAGTCAGAGTCTATCATGTTCGGGGCAGACGACAAAAGGTCATAGAAGGATTCAGGGTAGCCATCTACCATCCCGATGAACTCTGATGGAGCTGGTGAGAAGCGTGTGCACTAGGCTAGTTCCCGCTCAAAGAGTTTCATGGCGCTTCTTAGGCTATAAGGCAGCAAAACACGGGGGTCCCAGAAATTAGTCTCTGGGGGCATGGGATCGCCTCTAGACATCTAAGAGAATGCATTGGCCACCGCATAAAATGCGCGCTGACTTTGTTCTAGCTTGGGGATGGACCCAAGGTTGCCAGCGCATCCGGATTGAGGGCGGAAAGATCATCATCCTGAGGTGCTAGATCCCGAGTCATCATCCATGGTGGAGGTTGTATGCCTTCACCAGGGTGTAGTTGACTCAGGTGGTTAGCCACAAGATCACTGTCCTAGGGTGTTGGGTCTCGAGATAGCATCCGTGGTGGAGGTACTACGCCTTTGCTGAGGTGTAGTTGACCCTGGTGGTCAGCCACAAAGTGTAGGTCACCAAGGCAGAGAACCTGGCTAGGGTAGAGACTAGAGACAGGAACGGTGTCGACAAACTCAAGGCTCCAAAAATGGATGTGGCCGCTAGGGGCCGCACCAATAGTGCGTCCAACATAGGTGCAAGGTGCCATCTATGCCCTAATCACAAACGTAAGTGCGTGACTTTCCCTTACCTGGCACGCCAAGTCTTGGTGTTTTTAGAACCGACGAGTAAATTTAGTGCCGCACTACTCAAGGGAGTTGATGGCTAGCACTCAAGACAAGGAATTATACTGGTTCAGGACAAAGCCCTACGTCAAGTGCTGGAGACTACGTAGTATGTGTTCCTCATGTTCAAGTGCTCCAAATGGCTTATAATAGGGGGTATGCATGCTAGGGTTTTACATATAGAAAGCTAGAGGCATGGGAAATCGATCCTATGGAAGAAGACCCGGCTCCCCTTATATAGCCGTGGGGGCCGGGTTACATGTAGATAAGAGGGGTTCTCCTGACCCAAGTGGCCAAGAACCCAAGGGGAGGAAGAAGCTAGTTTGCTTGGTCAGCACTTCATCTTGTCTTGTCCTTGCTTCTGTACGCACATCCCGGTATGGTCATCAAGGTCATGCTCCTCACACAAAGAAAGCACGGCATGCCATGGCAGCACTGTAGGCATGGTGGTTGTTCACCAACTCCCCTACCTGGCATGGGCTCATCGTGGTCGTTGTGGCCTCTGTCGTGACGCTCATTTCTTTGGTGACAAGACGTGATGCTGCTGTATAGGGGGAGTGGCTGTCCATCGTGGGATACCTACTCCCTTGGTTGTGGCCCTATTCCCCTGACCTCTCATGGTCGGGTCAGGGGATTTTGATGCAGCTAGTTTGGGAGGAGCTAGCTCCTGGTCATGATTCCCATACTGTAGTGGGTGTGATCATATTTGGGCGATGCAGAGCCATGCGGGGTGACGTAGCCGAGTCCTGGTATTGTCTTATATGTTAGCGGAGTGCTGCCTAGCCTACGGGGTGGTTGTACTTATCATACTCGGTGGAGTGCACGTGTGTGCATGTCTCGTCCGGGTAGGTGCATTAAATGCGTCCACCCACCTCCTGTCCTTTCCCGGTGGCTAATGCTGGAGGTGGTCGAGGGCACCATGTGGTGCATGGTTGAGAGGTGGGAGAGGTCGAGGTGGGCCTCGTATGGTTCGAGGGCAAGAGGCCGAGGCAAGCCATGGTTAACTAGGACACGGCTGGCTAGGCTATCCTGAGTAGCTTTCTAACTATCTTGGTGCACCCTGGTTTATATAACTCTGACACATACCTATTACCGCTTGGTACTTGCATGCACCATTGTTGTACTTGGAGAGGCTTGTAGTCTTGCAAGATCATGCCAATCATGTTTGTGGTGTGGTCGCCACCGTTGTACTAGATTGAATGAGGCCCACAATGATTTGACTGGAAGCTCGGTAGTGAAGACGGTAGGTAGCAGTTCAGAAGTGGCCATCTTGGAGACCTACTTGCACGTGGGGAAGGCCCAAGGGCTATCCATGGAGTTACTCGACCAGGAGCTTGGCCCTTGCAAGGGCATCCTTATAAGGGGCTTCAACATGGATTAGGGGGGAGCATGAGCTTCTTGATACATCAGTAAGAATACCAGAGTCATCAATGGGAGTTTGCATCAATTAGGCTTCTGCACTTTATATCGCACCTCTATTTTGCTCTATCTCAATTAAGCATTCATCGCTAACGACAAGATCATTCCACGGTCGCCACAACGGAGGGTAGAAGGAACCAAAACTTACTGATATCAAAGGAAGATATTTAGGAATCCATTGCTTCCATTAGCTTTGAACAATGTCATACTCCATTGAATAGTCTAGGAAGAATTGAAACTTTAGAACTATAGAACTCCCACCTCACTAGGAAGTCGGCAAGAAGAATTGAAACTTTAGAACTACAGAACTCCCACCTCACTAGGAAGTCAGCATCATTGGAGAGGGTGTCGTTGAGATAGACAAGAGCCTAGAAGAACTCAAAATAGACGTCATGACCCCCCCAATCTCACCATGAGACACCAAAGCAACCCAACACCCCCATAGTTGCAGAAGAGAAGATGGGCTCATTAAAACCCCAATGCATTCTAGCGCCTTCAATATTTATATCCAAACGGAGCCTTAAGGCTTTCTAGTGTGCTTTTGTCTTACACTTACCTTGTGAAGAGTTTGCAACATATATAAAAACAATCCTATAAACTAGTCTAAAGCTAATCTAAAAAGGTAAAAGTCAAACAAGCAAAGTACTTGTGGAATCAGTAAACGCAGTAAGTAAACTTAAGGATAAAGAGGGAAAACTTTTGGTGACGTACACAATGATGTATTCCATTGTATGAGTTGTAACACCACCCCTAGTTCATATTGAAACTCTATGGAGGTACGCTTCTGGTCACCAAATCTCTTCTGGCCACGGTGCTGGATTTGCCACACAAGATTTATACTAATCAAAGGCTAGTACGTGAGTCAAACAGGCTCACCATTGTCACTCGGCTCTAGTCACCTTATGTAGAGATTTTGCATTGAGCATCTTTGTGTGTTCCACATGGCGTGTGTAAGGTAAATGCCACTTGCATAGGACATTAAGTGATTTTGGTGTTTGATGAACAACATGAGCATTTGTACTAATAAAGTGTGCAAGTATATAAGGTTAAGTTCAAATGCAAGAAAGGTTGGCATGGACTAAGGCAATGTGAAGATTGGAATGATCACCACCTCAAGCAAGATTTAAGAGCCACTATGGAACACCTATAAGACATGCTAAAAGTCCAAGATAAGAGATAGAAGAACCTTGGACGTGAAGACATGAAGAAACATAGTCAAATGCAAACTGCATGCACCGGATAAGTCCAGTGCGGCAGAGAATAGGACACCAGAGAATTAGGTGTGAAGTGCACTGAATCAAGGGTTTTTAGTGTCACCGATACTTGAAAAAAAAGACTGCACTGGAGAAAGCGTTGAGGGCAACACAGTTTAATAAGTATATCACCGAAAATCTCCATTGACTGAAGGAATGGAGGAAGCAAGGCTGAACAAAGCAGTTACAGAATGGAATTGAAGCCACCAAATAAGTCTAGTGGGGGGCACCAAATAAAGCACTGGACAAAAGGCCCCAACAGTTGGCAGATCCATCGGTCAAATGCAAACGGCTAGTACATGTGGCATCATAGGATTTCGACAGGGGGTGCATCAGACTTTTCCGGTTCTCACTACATGGCAACAGTTTGCCCAATAGCTAGTTCAACCCTTTGGGGCTATATATACCCCCCCTTGGCCGACCCATTTGAAGGTGTTAGAGTGCGCTCTAGCCACCACATGTGCTTAAGAGAATATTAAGTGATTAGTGTATGTGCTTTGTGAAGTGCTTAGGCTAGTTATACCACAGTTTATGATCTTACTCTAGGTTTAGGTCTAGTGTTTAGTGAGGTTTGCATACCTCGTACCACTCGGTACTTGTGCACACCATTGTTGTACTTGCAGGAGCTTGTAGTCTTGTTAGATCACACCAACTGTATTTGTGGTGTGGCTGTCACACCGTGTCTGGAAGGAACGAGGCCCACAATGATTTGACCGAAAGTCGGTAGTGCAGTGGTCCCAGGAGAGGCCATCTCAGAGACTCCCTTTGCACATGGGGAAGGCCTAGGGGCTATGCACTAATTACATGACCATGAGCTTGGCCCTTGCGAATGCATCCTTGCGAGGGGCTCCAACAAGGATTTAGGGGGAAGCGTGTGAGCTTCTTGAAACCTTGGTAAAAATACCGGGGTCATCAACAGGAGTTTGCATCTCTATCTCAATTAGGCTTCCGCACTTTATATTGCAAATCTATCTCTATGTCAATTAAGCCTTTGCCACTAACGACAAGATCGGGGTTCCACCCTAAACAACATAGGTTATTTTGGCTTATTCTCTAGCTTGGATCCGCACAAACCAGTCAATAGGGTGTTTGGTTTGAGGAATAAGTTAGCCATCACCTTCTCATTTCTCACTTTTTCGTTTGGTTTGTAGAATGGAATGAGTTAATCCATCATCAAACTCCTCACAAGCTAATAATTAATTCTAGTAAGAGGAATTGAGTCATTCCTCCAAATTTATGGAATGGACTCATGATACACCCTCTTATATTAGAATGGAGTCATTCCTCAGACCAAACACCAAGTGTGTCATTTCCTATGTGCCTTCTTTCTAGGTACTCAGTTGTGACGCTACATGGCTTTCGTCTGTGAAGCGAGTCAAAAGAAATCAAACCTACTTTTCCACCTGTTGTATTTTTGCTTAATTAGAAGGGGGGAAATCAAATTTCTACAGATTCTGATATGGGAATTTGCATTTAAAAGTTTCCTTGCTACTAATAATTTCTTGAGGCTATGTAAAAATCATTTGAATTTTGCATTCATTTGAGTTAATTTATTTTTGGATTGCAGCAGTTGCATTCCTGTACCATAAAGCAATGACTAAGCACAGTTATGTTCATGCCAGAAAGCTACTCTCATTTCCTTCAATGCATTGGTTTGCACTAATTTCTTTTCCTTTCTGATGGAAAATATGAACAATTTCTTTTCAATGGATCAGAGCAGTCAAGTCATCGTATGATAAAAAATACATAATATTTCTCCAACAAACTATAAAGGTCATATAGTAGACCAGTTCATGGGCATTGCATTGGGTCCGGTTCGGGCCATTATTTTTTGACCTGTGGCCCAAACCAAAATGAAAAAACCTAAAAAATAGCTCAACCACACCAGCTAGTGCATCGGGTCAGGTGCAGACCAAAGATTTTGACCCAGCCATTTTTTCTAGCCCGACTCGACCCAATTTGGTGTTTGCTCAGGTCTAGGTCATATATAGACCCTACATAAAAAAAACAACTGGTATCAAACAGTGCTATATTCACATATAATTTTTGGTGGAAATCTCCTGAAACAAGAGATGGAGAGGCCACACTTTAAAGGAAGTTATTTTAGCATATTCTTTGGCTTTTTACCACAAGGCCCCTGCTATTGAGAACAGTTTGTTGTCTTCTATCTCATTCACAATCAACAGTCATAAACCCTATGAGCAAAGAAATAAATCGGCTTTCCAAACAGCCCCTGGCTTATATAAGCTAGCACAAGTAAGGTACCTTACATAAACTAAATAGGTAAATAAACATGTCTTATTAATGGTGGAAACAAAACCCTATAGCCGAATCCTAAAAACCAAAATACCCTAAACCTAAAAATTTGGGTTGGTCACTACCAAAATGGTGGAATTCTCCTAGTGGTTTTAAGTAGTAGTAAAACACTACCACTAATCATAACACATAGGAATCTCACTAGGAGGCATTTAGTAGAAAAAATTTATATTAAATTTTGAATGCCAAAACACTAGGAGAACCCCACCTCACTAAGAGAACTTTAATATTCTGGTTGTGGGTACAGAGTATGGATACCAAAATTAATCTGGAAAGTTCAGGTTTATAATCTCAAGACCTAAATATCCTAATTACCCAAGCACTGACTTGATACCTACTATCTCAACCTCTCTCCTCTTCCATGCATAGTCATGTACATTTCTTCTATCTTTCTTCCCCCTGAATATCTCTATGACCCCAAACCTCTGCTGTAGTCTCCCCTAGTCTCCTAGACTGCAAATCACTCAAGCACAATCTTTCTCTATGACCAATATAATTCCCAGTCTAGTGGTGCCTGCATCGTATATACAAGACGTCCACTGGTCAAGGCGATAGTTGATTATCTCCTAGCTCTGGTGCGGTGACTACCCTACTCGATAAACCATCTCACCGTCCATGCGGTGCGATGAATATGACAAAGGGAGCAAGGGCGGGCTGGGCAAAGCAGTGGTAGGTTGAAACGGGGGCTATGGACTATGACAGCCAAAAGGAGTGGCGGTGGAAAGATCTTGGCGACTAGCAAGAAGAGGGCCCTATAGAGGCAGGTATCCAACGGCCACTACAAATCTATCACTAGATTTATTTAGGTGTATGCTTGTTAAAAAGTATTTATAAATCTATAACTAAGTTATACATGATCTAATGAGTATGAAATTTTTACTATAGTTCAAGCATACAATAATTAGCCCACCATAAAAACTTCACCACAATTGGACCATAGAAACTATAGCTATGAATTAGTTACAGAAAAGCATAGATCTAAAGCTACAGCAAAAAATTTATACTAAAGCATACTATATTATATGTTCACTGTGTAGATCTACTCATGTGGCGGAGTCCAACAAAATTAGATTTTTCATTTTATGATTTTTCTGTGTTTTACTATGATTTTTCAAAGATTCAGCCGAAATAAATAAAAAAGAAGAGACGAAACCGCCTTTGAAAACCACTTATAACATGCCAGGGAGGTAAAACGAATGGTTTTAAAAGTTTAGGGAGGTGGTTTACCCAGTTTTAGAGTTCAGGGAGGAAAAATAGACTTTCGTAAAAGTTGAGGGAGGTAACGTGGACTTTTTCCTTATATATATATATATATATATATATATATATATACACACACACACACACACACACACACTATATACATATATAATCATGGCCCCCCAAGTGGCTTGGGCCCTCGGCGGTTGCACCTCTTGCCCACCCCTAGAGACGGCCCTGGTGGTAGGTTGAAACGGGGGCTATGTGTTGTGATAGTTGAGAGGAGTGGCAGTGGAAAGATCTTGACGACTAGCAAGAAAAGGTCCCTATAGAGGCAGGTGTCCAGCCGCCACAATAAATCTATCTCTAGAGAAAAAAACACCTCTAGAGATACCCAGTCTAGTGGTGCCTGCATCATGTATGGGGGACATTCACTGATCAAGGAATCAATTGATCATCTCCTAGCTCCTGTGCGGTGACCACCATCCTAAATAGACCATATCACCATCTATGCTGTGTGACACATGTAGTAGAGGGAGCAAGGGCGGGCAGGGCAAAGTAGTGGTACATTGAAATCGGGCTAGGCGCTGTGAAGTTCGGTGGAGTGGTGGTGAAAAGATCTCGGCGACCAACAAGAAGAGGGCCTTCTAGAGGTGGGTATCCAGCCACCATACAAATCTATCTCTAGAGACAAATGCCTCTAGAGATTGATTTCTAGATGCAAACCATACACGCGTGTGTGGCCATGGGGTTTCAAACCTCTAGCCTCGCCCATTACATTGCTTACTACACATCAAAATCACTTGTGATCCAGTGACTGATGATACATTTCTTTTCTATTTAGCTTAGTCAATATTCCAATGCATATTTGAGACCATCAATGAATTCAAATGAAAAAAAAAGTTTGAACCGAAAAGTTTTAGATTCTTTTAAGTACTGCAACTTTGGTTTAAGTCATTTCTCTGTCTGAGGTCATTTGAAATATTCATTAATCTTAAAACAAAATCTCTCAGCCCTAAAATGATTTCAAATGAAAAGGTCACCAACTCCAAAGTTGCATAGGTCGTTTCTCCATCCGAGGTACTTTGCAAAATTTAAAAACAATGAATTTCAAAATTTGAAAACATAAAATAGAATTTCCATGCAGTAAATGATTTCGTATGAAATAGTGTTCAAGTACAAAGTTGCAGATCCCTTCGATTACTAGAACCCTAGTTTAGGTCGTTTCTCCATCCGAGAACATTTGCAAACTTAAAACAAACGTTTTGGGTCTTAAATGATTTCAAATGGTCATCAACAACAAAGTTGTAGACCTCTTTGAGTACTATAAATTGTATATAAAGTTTGTTTTCATCCAACTTAATTTGTAAAAGTAATGAATTTTGTTATGCTACACTTATTTTTAGCGGTGAAAATCTATTTCTAGAAGTGACAGCACCTCCTCTTAAAATATAGGGCAACTCTAAAGGCAACTGGAAAGCCCAACCGCCTCTAAAAGATAATTTTGGGAGGTGGGCTGACTTACAAACTATTTTTAAAAAGAAATTTTGATAGAGCCATTTTTAAAAAAAGGGAGTCGTGGCTCATAAATCATTTTTAGAGATAGACTTTGATAGAGCCATTGTACTTCTAAAATAATTTATGTAGTAGTGGATCTAGATGAAGGTGATGGTCTCGAGCGACGGAGATTGAGAGGAGGCACTATCAAAATGGTGGACTTCTTCTAGTATTTTTAAGTAGTAATAAAACACTACCACTAGTCATAGCATATGAGAATCTCACTAGGAGGCATTTAGTAGGGAAAATTTATACTAAATTTTGAGTTAAAACACTAGCAGAAGCCTACCTCACTAAGAGAAGTTTAAAATTCTGGTTGTGTAATAGCCTCGCTTCTTGTTGTCTCTTTTTTTTTCTTTTGTGGTTTTTAGAGCCGTTTTCCTAGAGGCAGGTTTGTATCATTTGTTAATGCCTAGATTTTTTATCAAACACGCCATAATTTTCGGGTAACCTGCCCACCTCAATGGGGCCATAGTGTGCCTAATTGAGGGTCCTCGTGTCTCATGTGTAAGCATATGTTATATGGTGCAAAATTTAACAATAATATGGAGATTAGACTCTAGCCACAATCAGTGTTGTCATCTTCATCTCTACTATAAAGGAACAATCAAAATAAGGCTTGGTACACTCAGAATTGCATCCCCCGCTGAGATAGTCTATCCACTGTGCACCAAAAAAATTACACACAGAAATACAACATCATTAAGATCAATGATTTCTAATACTCCCTCAAAGACTTCAACACAATTCGATGGTCAAAGTTCTTTGGATCATCCCGCCTGGGCTTCAACGCACGCCCCCAACCACTACACCCCCCGCCCCACTTCCGCACGACCGGACGCGCGACTCCTCCCCTCTCCCCCACGAACGAAACCCCAGACGGAGGCGGCGGCGGCTCGCGACTCCTCCTCTCCTCTCCCCCACGGACGAACCCCAGACGCGAAGGTGGCGCTGACGGCTCAGGCTCCAGACGCGGAGGCGCCGCCTGCGACGCCGCCTCGGCGTCGTTGCCCATGGCTCCTGCCACGCCCGCCCTGGCACCAATACAGGCGTGAGGCAGCCAAGCAGGATCCTCGCGTGATGCGGCCGGGGTCCGCTGGCCACCGTGCTCAACCCTAGCCGAGGTAAGCACCCCCTCACTCTCCTCTCCCTGTCCCTCTCCCTCACTGTTTCTCCCTCTCCTAGATCTGCAGCATCCTCCATGAAGCAGCATCTCAAGCCGGGTTGGAGGCGAGGAAGCGAGAGTCCTTTCCTGCAGCACTTCCTGCACGAGCCGTGCCAGGCTCCGCCCATAGCTTGCACTTCCAGAGCTCTGAAAGCCGAGGAGGAAAGGGTCATATGCAAAATCCTGCCCTACCTGCTACCATTTGCTTGTTGTTGCCGGTGTCCATTGAGGCCAATGCAACTATGCAAGCGTCAATGGACGCTTCTACAGATGATGCAGTCAATATGTTCGATGGAATGGACACAAGGTATTTTCTTCCACGGTACTTCTCTCTCGTGTAACAAACAAGGTCGCGTCATGTTTCAGAGAAGCAAAACAACTTATTTGCTTCTGTTGCTGCTTGACTGAGTGTTGTCTATTCTTTACTGAATGTAGTAATAATTGTGTTCAATTGAATCTTTGCACTACTGAACAAGCGAGTGAAATCATGCAGCGGCTATAAGTACAAAGCATCCACTAGTCAGCATTTGTCAGTATCTAGACAGTATGTTGTGGCTGCGTGCACATTAATCAGGAATCAGCTAAAACTAGCTACTGACATTTAACTCAAGTTGTAGAACGTCACTTTTTTAATTACAAAAAGACATGTGCCTACTATTGGTAGGAAGATGCTTGATTACATATGCTGCTACTCAAGTTGTATAACGTCACTTTTTTAATTACAAAAAGACATGTGTCTACTGTTGGTAGGAAGATGCTTGACTACATATGCTGTTGGAGCCTATATTTCAGCAATAAGGTTTGTATTTTCCCCAAACTTACAATTTTAAAAAGACTAACACTACTATAATTTGCAGAGGATATTTGGAGATGCTGATGAGCAATCTAAAGAGACACCATCATTGATGAACAATGTCATGGGCATGTTTAGTTCTGTGATTCGGTTTTCAGGGGTCCTCCAAGTGAAAATTGGAACAAATATTGTCCACACTTGAAACAGTCGGTATTTTATATACACTCCTTACTACTGTGTCAGGTCTTATTATCTCCTTGTGGTTTAGGTGTCATCCTTTGTGGCAAAGCAGATAAATATAGAGAATATATGCTACTGTTGGTGATTTATTACTGTTTCATACATATATGCATGGATATAAATTTTAAGCTGGAGGAAAACTGTGGTTTGCCACGTGCTTCTTATTTGGGTACTCCACAGGTGGAGCTATTGTTTTGAAGGTAAAGCAAAGTTGCACTCACTTTAATGATTTGATTGAAAGGAAATAACATGTCTTTGGTTAATTGTTATTTTCTTGAATTTTCAGATAGTCAAGGAATGTTTGAAGCAATTAACTATGATTAGTTCAACCTCATGGTCTTGGATGTGGTGCTACCGCTCACGCCTCGCCTCGCTGCAGCAGCAGCTGCCTCGGGCGGCGCCGTTTGCAAGCAGTGGGCTGGCGTTTGCAAGCAGCCAGCCAATGAACAGGTTCGGATGCAATGTGCTCTGACATTTCCCGCTAAACTAAGACAATGCAATTCATTTGTGCTGTTAATTATTAATGAGATTATGAGGTGTGAAGGATTTTAGTTTTTGAATAAGATATTGATCCCTTTGTTATTTGACATGGTCCGTTTATTTTTTTATGTTTGCTCCCATAATGCTTAATGTGAAGGATTTTAGTTTTTGCACTTGATGAATATTAGTCTTTTTTATTTTAAGCTCCAGTGTATGTTTGATCCATGTTCTTCACTGAGCTTACTCTGTCACTTCTAAACTTCTGATTTAGGTGTGTACAATGTTCAAACAGGCGCTCCTAGGCGCTCGCCTGGGCGCGCTTATGCGCTAGGCGCAGGGGTGCCGCCTCGCCTAACAGGAGACCAAGGATGTGCGCGATCTAGAGGAGCTACAAGTTGTTCAAGCATTTAGACATGAACTACCCTTGGATGAGCTGTTGCCTGCAAGACATGATGACTATCATATAATGCTGAGCTATAATGCTGAGCTATATATATCCAGCTAAATCTGATCTGTAGATTTCTGAAAGCAAGGAAATTTGATATCGACAAAGCAAAACAAATGTGGATTGATATGCTTTAGTGGGGGAGGGAGTATGGCACTGATGCGATTGTGGAGGTTAGTGGCCGAGTAATTTGTTGGGTTAATTTGTTGCATCTCTAGACTCAACCAAATGTTTGTCGTCAATGCTTGTAAAAAAATGCTCAGTGAATTGCTGGAATTCCTTGGTGGCACTTGTACCTGTCCTGAATACAGAGGCTGCCTTAATGCTGAAAAGGTTCCATGCCGTTAGTTTTATGATTTTTTAGTTTTATGCTTTATTTTAATTTTATGATTTATTTTTTTAGACGCCACTGTAGTTTTAGCACGGGAGAACTCCAAGACCTACTTAAGCAAATCATAAGTTAGATGGTTGAGGCGAGACATGACTTATTATGCCTCGTTATGCTTACTGGATTATATGTAATGTCATATATAATTGCGTGTATGAAAAATATCGTTGTTTGGTTGTTTTTACGTGTATCCCTGAAATGAAGCCGTGGCGTTAGCACGGGCACTATGCTAGTCATGATAGAATCTTTCGTGTGCCTATTATACTAATCAGTCCCTTATATATAGATGTGGTTATTGAAGCTAGTCAACTCTTCAAAATCGTTTTCATGTTATTAACCCAAAAAAGGCATTGAGAAACGATGTTAATGAGTTTTTTTTTATCATTATTAGCCTGACTTTTGCTACCATATTATATAATTAGAAATAGAAAAGAATATGGTGAGTTGTGTATATTGGAGACTTTGTCGTTACACTGGCAATAATTAAATAGACTAATTGATTATTAGTAACTCATCCATGTTTGTAAACTCAAGACCCGTTTTCAACTCGTTTGTAGATGGTTAGTAAACGGAGTCAAAGATGCATGAAAAGTAAATAGACGCAGCATGCAGTACATAGGGCATGTCTTGGAGAAACTACTGAGGCAAATCAGAGAAACACTCCACTAGTACTTGCCTCCTCTGAACAAATGGGGACTGAAGAAACTAGTGATGGAAATCAGAGAGACACTCCACTAGTACTCGTCTCCTCTGCACAAATGGGGATTGGGGACCGGGAATCTACTACAATGCCGTCCTCAAGTTCCTAGTTCCAGTCAGCTCATCTTTATTTCCTAGCACCACCCCTTTGCAATATGCACCGAATAATATAGTTTCCTTGCACAGGCATCTATTCGGTTGTTTCCCACCCCTCCAATACTTGAACTTTAAGCTTTGATATTTTTATTATAAGTAGGACCTTTTAGTCAGTGGCAGGTGCGTTTTCTTTTCTCCCATCTTCCATCGCTGCACGGGGAGGGTCTCGGCATCGGCAGTAAGGACCAAGGAGAGGCTCCCCTGTGTCCTGTGGGCTGGCAGTCTACAAAAAGGGGCTATGCAATGGGGAGGGCAGACTGACGCTGGGGGCTGGAAAACGGTTTTAATGACCAAAGCTGTTCGGCTGATGGTTTTTATGACTAATAAGTCGGCTATGGCTGTTTTGTTGTGGGAGAAAAATATTATAGTATAGCTAATAAGTCGGGCTGATAAGCCGAACAGATCTAACTTAGGAACGAGCTCTATTGGATTTGTATTCCTTTTTTTTTTTTTTGCTAAATTAACCCTTAAAATTTGGATTTAGCAATTTGCGTAGGGGTCATGCACTCATGCTAAAGTTGCATTCATTCGTTCGATCTTATATGTCACCCTTAAGTCAACAAAAATATAGATGCATGTCTTGATTTAGAACCAGATTAGTCAAAGTCGGAATCCACGAAGACAAACTATATATAGCCGATAGACACATACAAGTGTATCTTAACAAGAACGTAGGCTTTAATGTCCAATTTAATATGGGACCAATAATTTTAGTGCACGAAGAAGCTAGGGCCAGTAAAGTTAACAGTTGATTCATCGACTCCTATTTATTTTAGAAGAGAGATAAAGTACTCCTTAGTATGACACATGGATCAAAGCTGACCAGAGCTCTTACAAGCATAAGCATGGATAAGTTTAAGAGCCGCTTTGGCAAAGCTTACGGGTTTCGTCTTCTCCAATTTTTGTCACTATACAAATGGCTTCCATGAGTCGGCGAAGCCTACTGGGAGTGGCTCTTCACCGGCTTCTAGTTGTTTCGGGAGAGGAGAGAACAATAGTTCAATGAATAGCGGAGCTACAGTACGTCAATCGTGTGTCAATGTTACATAAGCCAAAACCATGCACAACCGTGGTTAAGAGAGCCTAATACTTCACTTCCGAACATACATGGAAAAATGGTCAAGAGAGAAAAGAATCATGCACTTTTTTGACACAAAACAACAATGTACTTAAACAATCTGTTCCAAATTGTAAGTCCTTCTATGTTTTCTAGGTACATTATTTTTGCTACGCACCTAAATATATATTATGTCTAGATATATATTAAAACAATGTATCTTGAAAAAATAGAATAACTTATAATTTGAAATGGATAGAGTATTATTCTACACGGTAATCTAGATGTGATATAAGCTCGTTGTGGTTGTTCGGATAGATATCCTAGGTGGTATCTTTTTTACCTAACAATATCGGGTTTATGGATCGTATCGTAGTATCGGAATACTATTGATTTTACAAATTATATATTTTAAGTAAGATTTGTAATGTGTTGTATAGATTGAAGGCTATAATATTGATTTTGATTAATTTATTTTTTTTTTTTACATTTAAAGATAATTCTTGGTATTATTTTCAACATCCTTTACTTTAAATAGTATTTTTATCACACTACCGAATCATTTAAAAAGTCATTTATATCAATTATTGTATGTTATTATAAGATTAGGATCACATTATCAGGTACCATAAAACTCTTTTTAGAATTATATAAAATTTTTACGTAAAATTAAGATATATATAGGCCTGTTTGATTGCCTGCACCAGGCTGGCCGGCGCATACGAGCTGGGCCTAGCTAGCACTAGGCAGCCCGTAGGCAGTGCAACTGGGCATGTTTGTTTGCTCGGAAGCAGTAGGGTCTAGCTGGCCAGGATCTTGTCTGTTTGCTTTGTACAAATGGATATGCATACCTTGCATTTGAGCATGTGGTAACATTACCACCAAACCTTCTTTTTTTAATGAAACACCAAACCTCCTTATTCTCATTCCATCGAACACTTGGCGTGAGCAAGTTCACCACCACGGCCATGACGCCGTGGAGCGCGCAGAGGAGCAAGCCACCGACACCGTCGCCGCCGCAGCAGCCGACGACGCGTCCTCTTTGCCAAGAGGTCTCCGACGACACGGAGAGGGCGTCTGAGCTATACACGAGGTGGAAGGGGGGGAAGGTGAGCGCGAGCAAGGCGTAGGCGCGGAGGCCACGGTAGGCGGCGGCGGCAAGGAGCAGGGAGCAGACACGTCGACGCGGGAGAGGGTGGTGGCAACGACGGCGGCTAGCAGCGCCGCGTGCATCGCCGGCGCACGTGCATCCACCGGAGCTTGTCCAACCGCATCCACCGGAGCCTGTCCTCGCATCCACCATGCTCAGGGCACGCCGCGCCTCCCTCGCGTGTGCCCTGCGTGCTCCATCCCGCGCCGTGCCTCTCCTAGAGCTGCGAGCCGCCGCAGCCATGGACGAGGTTGAGGTTCGGGTCGACCTCGTCAGCGTCGTCGATGGAGAGGAGATCCTGGCGCCCGAGGCGGTGTCGAGCGGAGCAGCAAGATCCCGACGCGGGCCGCCGTCTTGAGGGAGGTCGGCATGGAGGGTGACGCGAAGCGTGGTGATAGCAACATCCGCTCCTTGCTCGCAGCGAGCCTGGCTTTCGTTTCTCTAGATGCAGCATCTTTGCTGCTTTAAGTCGTTTGCGAGGCTGGCCGAATCTCTGCTGCAGGTAGGGATGAAAATGGATAAGATACGGACAGATATTATTGATATTACATTTGTTTTTATATTTTTGTTAATATTTAGATTTGAATATGAATAGTGTCAACAACGTCAGATATGATACAATTAGATATCGACATAATAAATATATGATTTAAGTATTCTGATACGGATACAGTATTGGATGTTGAATATCTAGACTCGAATATAGTTGAATCAGCATAAACAAATTCAGTCTAAAATACAATCGTACCTTTTTTACCCCTACCTCCACTTCTCCAAGCAAACAAATAAAGGACCTTGCACCCCATCAGCCTGGCTCGGTAATCGGTGCAGGTGATCAAACGCGCCCATAAAGTTTAGAATACGCGGTAAGACTGGTATTATTTGAAACATGATGGGGTCGTAGTATCATACTATAAGGGTATTAGATCGATATGGATCAAGCATGGAAAACCTCATTGAGCAACCTATCAAAGTTGACCCAAGAGGGCCCACCTGGCTCTGAAGCCGCAGATGCTCTCTCCTCCCATTGGGCAGCTTGTCCTCTCATCTTCCTTTCTTTCTCCCCTCCCATGACATCTCTTACTAGCGTCTCCACCTCCCCTCTCTTGACGTCGCTGCCGATCTCGACGCCAACGCGCCATTCCGTGCAGGCGAATCGGCGGTTGGTATGCTGGTCCGCACCAAAGGGCCAGCACAGCATGGGCACCCCGGAGCAGATGCCCTCGAGCATGGAGTTCCACCCACAGTGCGTCAGGAACACGCCGATGGCCTGATGCCGGAGCACCTCCCGCTGAGGGCACCAGCTCGTCACATAGCCCCGGTCCTTGGTCGCCTCGACAAACTCCGGCGCTAGCGTCGTGGTCGTCTGCATGGCGCCCCTGAGCACCATCAGAAAGTGGTAGCCGCTGTTGGCCAACCCCCACGCGAACTCCTCGATCTGCTGGCTCGTCAGCACGACTATGCTCCCGAAGTTGGCATACACCACGGACCGGGGTTCCTTGCTCCCGAGCCAAGCCAGGCACCCGTCGTCCTCCTTGGTGAGGTTGGCGCTCAGCGTCTCCAGTGGGCCGGAATCGGCTTCCGTGAGCAGCGGGAGCGGGCCGACGGCATAGATGGGTGGAAGGACGGCCGACATGGCGGCGACGACCTCGCCCTCCAGCTCGCCGAACGTGTTGAGGACGACGGCGGTCGCGGCCGTCGGTAGAGCCTGCATGTGTGCAAGGACGATGCGGAGCACGGGGTCATCGGGGTCCGTTGTCCGGACGAAGCTTGCCATGTCGCGCAGGCGCATGTCTGCCGGCAGCCCCGGCACCGGGTCGATGACCGTGCTGTCCAGGTAGACATCGCGCAGCTGCTCTTCATCTGCAGACGGAGTTGGACATTGATGGTTGGTAGCAATTGATGAACCAATCAATAATTGTTCATCTACGGATCGATATTAATCACTAATCAGAGACAGCTAGCATCTCCATGCAGTACCTTTGAGGGGAATTATGCCCTTGTCGATGAGTTGCTGGCACTGCAGGGACGCCAGGAGCCCGCAGGCGCTCGTCGTCCAGAAGGCCACCGCCCGAACACCCACGTCCGCGGCGGCGCGCAGGACGGGATCGATGTCGGAGACGACGCATGTTGCCGGTGCTCCGGAGGCAGACAGGTCGTCGAGCAGTTTCTTGAGGTGCGGGACAAAGGTGTCGAGTGACGCAAGCAGGCTGACCATGACCTGCGGGGAGTCGCCATCGTCTTCACCACAGGGCGGCGGAAGGCCGTCCGGGATGGAGGCGAAGCCAAAGCCCGGGGCGCCGGCCAGCGCGGCGGGGCCTCGTGTGCGGAGCAGGCGGCGGCGACGGCGGTTGCGGTCGGAGTGGACGAAGGTGACGCGGACGCCGCCACGGACGTGGAGGAGCTTGGCCAGGTGCAGTGCCGGCGTGACGTGGCCCTGCGCCGGGAATGGGAAGAACACCGCGTGGGTGGCTGGCTTCTCAGGTCGAGTCGACATGGCCGAGGGTCGGTCAGCTCTTGCGGTGCCAAGGTGCGGTTCCTGCTGCTGCTGCAGTGCTGCTTGCTCTGTCGAACACTCCGTCTTCCCTATTAAATGAAGTTGCTGGTGGCCTGCGATACTGCCGACAAACTATTCGCACCCTGCCACCCAAAGCATCAGTTTCAGATTATGATCTCTGTACCTACACGCTGTTGGAAGACTTTTGCGCACGTCGATCGATACAGTAAACTAGTACTACTGTACGGCTGGACTTCTAAACTACGGACTTGTTTGGTAGACCTCGGCCTTACTAGTGAATAGTTTTTTTCTTTGATTCCATAGAGCAGCTTCAGTAATAAAGTTAAAGTTATTTAAAAAAAATTGGTCAAACGGCTTCTCAAAGATGATAGTAGAAAGAGAGCCAGGAAAAACTAGTATTTCCATCTTCATCTGCGAAACTATTTCTGTGACAAGAAGCTAAAGGCGTGTTTGGATTGCTCCTGGCCGGTGCTGCCTAGCGCGCAGGCAACATATGGCTTCCTGGCATGGGAGTTGCCTAGGAGGACCTCAACCAAACACGCTTCTATATAACAGCTTTTAAGAAGTTGTTTCATCAGTACCTATGCGGTAGGGGAAGGAAAAAACAGTTTCGTGAAGTTCGATTCTCGGTCTAAAATTTTGTTGCCAAAAGTTTAGATTTAAATTTTAAATGATTAAACTTTAAAGGTCCAAACTACATGATCGTTTGGATCATGAGCTAAAGTTCTAATTCAAAAGAACTATTGTACCTTTTGGATTTTTCAGCCACTGAACTGTACATGCCCTGAGACCTGACGGAGTTCAATTTTTTTGCTGTTTGCTTGCTAAAATAATAATCAACCTGATTGATATTGATAAATAAATAATTTAAAATTGGTACAGTAAATAGTTCAACAAAATATGGCACATAGTTCAACAAAAAATGTTTATCCACATGCAGACCTAATGTAATCCAAAGAAATTGTAGTTCAAACAATACATAAAACTTTTTAGAGAGTGCTACTTTTTTTATCTACATCACTCTCGCCTATTAGCGATGTTCTCACGGAAGATATTCATGTTATGATCCTTGCCACCGCCATGTCGATTGCCACCTCTTGGCTCATATGAAGATTCCTCGCGCATTGACAAAATTATTTGGCTTTGCTTTGGCATCAGATATGACAATAAGCCCAACAAAAAATCTCCATTCATCATCAAAACGCCAAAAGAAAGTAATGACATTGCGAAAAGATGAGTGATGAAAATTGAATACCTCATTTGCCTTGTCATAGCGATTACACATCTAGGTTGTTTTAAATAAAAATTAATATGTCAAAATGATGTAATTTTTCAACATATAAGACAAAAGAACTTATATCTAGAGTGTCGAGAGCTGCGTGCAAGATATTCTATTTAGAGTAAAATACAGCAGCGGTTCTTAAAGTTGTCAAGAGATATCATCTAGGTCCTCAAAGTCCTAAAATACATTTTTGGTTCTCTAGAATTATAACGGGTCTCATCTAGATCCAAACGGGCGTTTATCCACCAATTCCTTTATCTGTTGGTAATCTAACGAATCTCTCTGAAGTTCACATGGGAGAAAATTCACTACTACATACCTAACGCATAACGTGGCTGGAGCTCACCGTCGCTTCACCGTGGCTCGATCCGCACCGTAGAGCTCCGCTAGGGTTCGTAGAAGCCGTAGCCATGCTTGCTTGGTCACATCTTCGCCGGAGTTGGCGAATTCGCCACCACGCGCCGCCGCCGAGCCGCCATGCTCACCGGCGAGGTCGCTCCAGTGACGTGCTGAGTCAATCATAGGTACCAGTCGACGCGGGGTGTCGAGGGAAGCACGTCGGTGGCGACCTCCCTACCGGTGACCTCGCCGCCGGCGAGATATGGCCGGTCAAACACCGCGCCCTGCTCCTATGTTGCTGAGAGTCACTGAACCCATGAAGGCAGAGTACGCATCCCATCAGTTGCAGGGGCCAGCAGGAATTTGGTGGACCCATTATCTGTCTTCCCTACCTGCAAATGCAATTGTCACCTGGGATCAATTCAAGGCAGCATTTAGGGGGCATCATATTCTCCCGAGGCTGATGTGCATGAAGGCAGCTGAGTTCATGAATCTCACCCAAGGGACCAAGACTCTTACAGAGAATATGCATGCATTCAATAACTTGTCCCGCTATGCCCCAGAATTTGTTGATACAGAAGCAAAGATTGAAAGTTTTAAGAGAGGCCTTAGCACCAAGTTGATGAAAACAATGCCCAACTCTAAATGTGCTACATACAACGACTTTGTTAGTGATTCCCTGACACAGGAAAACCAGAACAACCTACATGCGGTAGCTGTAACACCCTAAAATTAGCTACTTTCTAAAAAGAGTAAAATGATTTCTGTTAATTGTTTTGTGCTCATAAAAACATAGGTAAAAGAAAATTTTCTTTAAGTTAAAATCCAACATAAGGGTAGCAACATGTTTGTGCACACATGCCGTTGCATTGGTACTTTTGTGACGAGTGGTCTGAAAAATAAATTCAAATCTCAAATAAATTATTTTCAAGTAGTGGTTTAAAAAGAATTTGAAAACTTGCAAAAACAAAAGTTAGATAAGATGCTTTGTTTTCAAAATCCAAAGGCTTGGAAAAGGTTTTAAGATGCGTTAGAACAATGCCTCTCTTTTCGGGAATTTTTTCGACCTTTTACGGGATTAAATTCCTATTTCTTAGAGTTTTGTCTTTTTCCTCGATCAATCCAAAAATCTTTTTCGGGAGCTAAAACCACTTTGGTTGTGTTCCTTATCCTTCCATCTATCCTCGAAAATTTTCTAGTATTTTTCAGAGCTCAGAGATATTTTTCGGAGCTTAAATAGTAATTTTAGATTTTCTAGAATTATTTTAATTCTGAAAATCAATGATTCCTAAAATATCTCGACTTTCCAAAATCTCCAAACCCTGTGCATATATATATGTTGGCGTAGCCCTCGACGCAAGTATTCCAAAAGTACAGCCTGTTTTTCGGGCCGCCACTCGTAGCCCCATAGATCGGACGCCGAAGTTCTGCATCTCATTTCTAGCGAACGTTTCCGGTGAACCTTCGGCAAGGTTTGTTGGCCATCTCCGACGTCCCCTGTGGAAACCGTCACCGCTAAGAGGTAGATCTCATCATCATCTACACCAACACGCCCTTCGTTTCGTGAATACGTGCCCGTTTCATTGTTTCCCCATCCCTTCTCTTTTTTCTCTGGCGAACTCACCATGGAAGCCCTTTCTTCTTGTTTACAGCAGCTCCGGCCAGCCCTTCCTCTCAGGTTCTGCGCCCCTGGCCCATGGCCCCACGCCACGCCCGACCCGGCCATCAGCGCCGACCCGCGCGGCCCCCGTGGCCCGTGCGCGTTGCGCCCCGGCCCCCTGTCCTCCGCGCACGAGTGGCAGGCATGGCCGCCACCTGCTGCCTGTTCGGCCTGGCCAGCTGCCGCCGCTGCCTTGTGGCGCGCGTGTGCGGCCAAGGCCCCTGCCCCGCATTGAGTCCCCCCTCCGCGAGCAGCAGCAGCAACCTGCCATGGCTACCATGGCCACGTACGTACTGAAGCAAGGTAGAAGATGATGATATTTACGAAATTGCTACTACTTCTTTTAATCCCCGCCGTTTAATTGTTTTAGCTCTGTTTTAGTTCATTCTAGTTGCGTTAGTTTCGTGTCGTCGAGATATATGCAGTAGAGTTACTAGTTTATATGTCACATGTTTATGAATTTATTTTATTAAAATATTAATTGTGTTATAATTGATTAATCGCTAAGAAAAATCGATTTAGGTTTTTGATTTTGATTCGATTGCGCGAGTTTCATCGCAATGTGTGATACGTGTTAGCAACGTCATCCAATATAACAAATGTTTCTAAATTTTAATATAAGGTATTAATTTAATTTGTATTTATTCAGTAGCTTTTAATTAAAAGCAACTACTTAGGGCCCGTTTGGCATGGCTTTGGATCGTGAAAAAACAGCTCTGGCTCTGGCTCATATGGAAAAGCAGCTTTTTCTGGCTCTGGCTTATTTTGTACGAAAACGTTTGACAAAACGGCTTCTTCTGGCTTTTCAGATTGGAAAGAAGATGTCAAATGTCCAAAATACCCTTATATTTCTTTTTTTCTCTTTTCTTTTTCTTTTTTCTCTTCATTTTCCTTTTCATTTTCTTTCCTTTTCCCCTTCTCTCTCCTTATCCGATCGGCCTTCCCTTCTTTTCCCCTCCTCTCTCCTTATCCGATCGGCCTTTCTTTCCTTCTTTCTCTCTTGGGCGGCGTCCAGGCCACCACCCATGCCCCCACCTCCGTGCTCTTCGCTGGCGCATCAGGGGTTTGCACCGCCGCCGCCGCCGGTGCTCCACCCGCGCCGCCGAGCTCAAGCTCCGCAATGGCCGTGGCCTCGGCACGCCACCGAGATCCAACATGGCCGCGGCCTCGGCACACCGCCGTGCTCCGCTTCGGCTGCTGAGCTTTGGCCTGGCCGTGGGCTCCGCACGTGTCGCCGGCCGCCATGGCGTCCGCTGGCCACCACCCCCGCCGCCACCTCCATGCTGCTGCCGAGCTCGCAGGCTTGCCTGATGGCAAATGTTGTAAGTTCTGTGAAATAGCAAGGGCACATGCATACTTTAGTATTTTGGGTGGAGGAATGAGCCGGTATGAGCCACTATTTTTGGCTTCTCATCGGCGGAAGAACCTAGAGAGCGGAAAAGGTGGGGCTTCTCCTCACTTTTCCTCGTGAGCCATTTTGAGTTATAGCGTTTGGCAGGGCTTCACCATGAGCCGCTCAAGAAGCCGCTCGATGAGCCCTGCCAAAGGGGGGCTTAGGGTTAACTTCGTTCTTGTCGTGTTAAATCGTGCCAATGTAAGGTACGCGTTAGTGGCAATGTTTTTCATGTCACATGTTTTTACATATGTAGCTAAATATTGAAATGATTAAATATGCATGCAAATAGTTTCATAATTAAGTAATATATGTTTCATATCTCGGCAATTCATGCATAATACTAATATGATTAATTGTTGATATTAATATGCTTTTCAATTATAAGTTTGGTTAGTTTAAACATGTTGTATATATATGATAAACTTGTATAGGTGCTCTCACATGTCAACTTGTATTTGCAAGTTAAAATTGAATTAGCATAAATGGTATCGAGATATTTATAAATAAAATTTGATTCGTTAGACACGTTGCATATGTGATAAACTCGTTTATTTGCTTTCACATATACTTTATTTTGCAAAGATGTAGCTTAACTTGATTAAATTATATCCTGTCCTTGATTTACCTTGATATTGATTATCCTGTCCTTGATTTACCTATGGGTTTTGCATGTGGGTAGTATGCTCAGTTTGCTCCAACTAATATTGACTAAAGAATACAATTAAAGATATATGCAACATGGTATTAAAAGATGCTTTTTAGCAACATGGACAGAAGGGGGCTAGAGCATTGGGCCTTTTTGGGTGCTCTAGTCTACCCTCCGTAAGGACTAAATCTTAAAGTGGCAACCCAGGACTTACTGTACTGCCATGAGAACTACATGGCTCTGGTCTTAGCCTAGTATCTTGATCTGTTCTAGTTCATCAGCAGCTTACCGAAAGGGCAAGAGGGAGGCACTAGTTGATATGTTTCTTTTTCTGCCAGGGTGTGTACTATGCCATGACCATAAGTGCCACTCCTGGGGGAGGGATGCATATGGCTAGATGGCTGAAACCTTAGCGGCCGCTACTTATTAGAAGGATTGGTGAAAAGCTTTGTAGTGATCCCTGCCGACTTATCTTGGAAGTGAGTTAAGGGGCTGATCACCTCGGGCAAAGGGCAATCACGACTCGTGGTGAAAGTGTACAAACTCTATAGAGTATAAAACTGATATATCAGCCGTGCTCATAGACACGAGCAGCCTGGATCCTTTTCGAGATAGATGGTTCTATGGATGGTTTGGGATATGATCAACCTTGATGTTAAATATACTATCACCTTGGGAGCTTGAGCATAACCTAGCAACACAGGTTTAACAAATAAAATATGACCAACTAAAAGTGCCTATCGCAGTTCAGCTGTGTCTAGCCTTTTGAGCCTTACATCCCCTCATGTTATACTTGTTGAGTATGGTGCGCTCACACTTGCTTTACAATCAACAAAAACCCCGGATGGGTACCAGATGGTGGATCAAGTGAAGAGTTTCTTGTGGAGTCCATGAGTACCAGGCGAGTGTTTTCCCTAGTCAACCATCCCTATGGAGTATGGAGTCCCAAAGAGAAGATTAAGAATAGTTTCCGCTACGCTTTGTAATAGATGTAAGTCTTATTGTAATTATGTTCGATATATAATAAAACATTGTTCTTGATATTCTCCATATTTGTTGCTATATGTGTCGTGTGGACATCCTGGGTACACACATAGTTAGCGCTTGGTATTCTTTGGAAAACTGGGTGCGACAGTAGCAAAAGGCCGCAAGCGGGCAGTGGAGGCAGGTGCCTCAGGTTCCTCTCACTCCAGGGCTCCAGTGGTACCTAGGCCACAATTCCGTTCCCCAGCACCTAAATTTAGGCCTCCCCCAGTAGAAAGCCCAGGCCAGTCATCCTCAATAGGTGTTTCACAAAGCCTTCACTATTGCCATACCCAAGGGTAAAATAGGCCAGGGAAGCTCCATAGGGCCAAAAAGCAACCTGCCATGCTTTAATTGCAACCAAACCGGCCATTGGGCTAGGGAATGCCCATATAAGAAGGGTGCAAATCAGAATCAAGGCAACCAAAAGCAAGCTAATCAAAAGGCATGTCCTGGATATGTGCACTATACAGCCATGGAGGAGATTCCCGCAGGGGAAGTCATGACTATGGTATGTTTCTTGTAAACAAGCACCCCGTAATTGTTTTATTTGATTCTAGAGCTTCTCATTCATTTATGAGCCAAACATTTGCATCTATGCATGATTAGAAGATAATTGAGGTAGATAAGGGTGGTTATAGTATAATTTCAGCTGGAGCTACTATCTCTACAAACCAAATAGTTAGAGATGTGCTTATCTCTATACAAGAGAGGGAATATACTGTGGATCTAATAGTATTGCCTGGGTTAGCCATAGATGTGATTTTGGGCATGAGTTGGATGAGTGGTCATGGAGTTCTCATTGACACGTCCAATAGAACAATTATGCTGAGGGAACCCAAGGGGGTAATGCTTTTGTAGTACCACTTCCCAGAAGTTTTGATCTTCAAAACTTGTCATGTGCCATCCAAACCACTACTCTCTGTGATATTTTAGTAGTTTGCGAGTTCCCTGATGTATTCCCAGATGAATTGCCTAGTTTGCCGCCAGATAGGGATGTGGAGTTTAAGATTGAGTTAGTGCTAGGTATAACACCTATCTCAAGAAGAACCTATAAGATGCCACCCAATGAGTTAGCAGAACTTAAAATTCAGCTACACGAACTTTTGGACAAAGGCCTCATTTGACCTAGTTTGTCTCCCTATGGTTGTCCAGCTTTATTTGTGAAGAAAAAGGACAAATCATTTTGGATGTGTGTGGACTATAGGCTGCTTAATGCTGTAACCATTAAGAACAAGTACCCTTTGCCTTGTATTGATATTTTGTTTGATCAATTGGCAAGAGCAAAGGTATTCTCTAAGATCAATTTGAGATTAGGCTACCACCAGATTAAGATCAGGCCAGAGGATATACCTAAGACAACTTTCTCCACTAGATATGGCTTGTATGAGTATTTGGTCATGTCTTTTGGACTGACAAATGCTCCTTCCTATTTCATGTACCTGATGAATTCGGTGTTCATGCCCAAGCTTGACAAGTTCATGGTCGTGTTTATCGATGATATCCTAATTTACTCTGAGAATGAGGCAGATCAAGCAGAGCATCTGAGAGTTCTGTTGTCTAGGTTGAGAGAGCATAAATTGTATGCAAAGTTTAGCAAGTTTGAATTTTGGCTAAAGAAAGTACCTTTCTAGGGTCATATATTATCTAAAGATGGAATCTCTATAGACCCATCTAAAGTACAGGAGGTCATGGATTGGAACGCCCCGACTTCAGTTCTTGAAGTTTGGAGTTTTCTAGGGCTAGCAGGCTATTATCATCGTTTCATTCCTGACTTTTCCAAAATAGCTAAGCCCATAACCAGATTACTTCAAAAGGATGAAAAGTTTAATTGGACTCTAGAGTGTGAGGCTACTTTTCACACTCTGTGAACCTTGCTAACCACTACTCATGTTCTATCACAACCCGACATTGAAAAGCCTTTTGATGTGTTCTGTGATGCATCAAGTACATGTTTGGGGTTTGTGCTCATGCACGAAGGTCAAGTTATTGCCTATGCTTCTTGACAATTGAGAAAGCATAAAGTCAACTATCCCACACATGATTTAGAGCTCACATCAGTCGTTCATGCATTGAAGATATGGGGACATTACTTGTTGGGAAATGTATGCCACATATACACTGATCACAAAAGTCTCAAATACATCTTCACTCAACCTGAACTGAACATGAGGCAGTGAAGGTCGTTAGAGCTGATAAAGGACTATAATTTGGAAGTGCACTATCATCTAGGAAAAGCTAATGTTGTAGCAGATGCACTTAGTCGAAAATCTCATTGTAATGCCTTAGAAGCCTTGTTGGAAGATGGGTTTAATCTATTGCATCCTATTGTTCTACACAACATCACTGTCAGTTGTTCACTTGAGAGCAAAATCATAGAACTACAGAAGACAGATGTAGGTGTGTTTTACATAAAGGACCGTGAACTTAGAAATCAAATCCTAGATAAAGCTCATTCATCTAAGTTGTCCATCCATCCAGGTAGTGGCAAAATGTATCATGATTTGAAAACCCATTTTTTGGTGGACAAAGATGGAGAAGGAAATCGCCGTCTATGTCGCTAGGTGTGATAATTGCAGTAGAGTCAAAGCAGATCATTTGAAGCCTGCCAGATTGCTCCAACCTTTGTCTGTTCTAGGATGGAAGTGGGAGATCAGCATGGATTTCATTATTGGACTCCCACCAACTCAAAAGGGTTTTTGACTCGATATGGATAATTGTAGACCGTCTGACCAAGTCCGCGTGCTTCATTCCCATAAGGACCAACTATCGACCGCATCAGTATGTAGAAATATACATAGCTCAGATAGTATGCTTGCATGGGGTACCAAGAACAATTGTGTCAGATAGGGGATCTCAATTCATTGCTCGGTTTTGGGAGCACTTGCACAAGCAGTTAGGTACCAACCTCGTTCGAAGCTCAGCATATCACCCTCAGACCTCTAGGCAGACTGAGCGAGTAAATCAAATCTTAGAAGATATGTTGAGAGCATGTGTGATCTCTTCCAAGGATTCGTGGGAAAAATGGCTACCTTTGGCCGAGTTTTCCAACAACAACAGTTATCAAGAGAGCATCAAGATGTCTCCTTTTGAGGCCTTGTACGGTCAAAAATGTAGAACTCCTTTGAATTGGGTTGAGCCTGGAGAGTGGATATACTATGGCATTGATTTTGTCACAGAAGCTGAAGAGCAAGTGCATATTATCCAACAACATATGAAAGCTGCACAGTCTAGGCAAAGGAGCTATGCCGACAAGAGAAGAAGACCTATCAAATTTGAGGTAGGTGACTATGTATACCTTAAGGTATCACCAATGAAAGGAGTACAATGATTTGGTGTGAAAAGAAAACTAGCACCTAGATATGTAGGCCCATACAAGATCATCGAGCAAAGTGGAAGGGTAGCTTATAAGCTCTAGTTACCTCCAAAGATGCGAGCCATATTCAATGTCTTTCATGTTTCTCAACTTAAAAAGTGCCTTCGGATACCTGATGAAGCCATTGAAACCACCAATATTAAGCTCCAATCAGATTTGACTTATGAAGAAAAACCCATCCAAGTGTGGGAAGAAATGGAAAGAGTGACCCGGAGCAAGATCATCAAATTCTGTAAAGTGGTGTGGAATAACCACGGTGAATAAGATGCCACGTGGGAACGGGAGGATTATTTACGTGAGGTTTATCTCGCCTTTTATGAAAAATGGTAGGTATTTCAAATCTCGGGATGAGATTTCTATAAGGGGGAGGGGCTGTAACACCCTAGTGTTAAGCATTGCATTTGGCACTTGCATTTCATGGGCATGAGCATGTGAAGTTTCATTTCATTCACCTTCTCTTTATCACATGTGATGTTACTTATATACTTACACATGCTTGTGATCATGTGTGACCAATGTGAGAGATGGTTGTGAGGTCATAAAAACACCTTAGACATATCTAAGATGGAAAATGGAACAATGTTTGTATTCATGACATGGGTTAAATTTGCTTCTAAGTCCTAGTTTACTCATAATGTCATTTTTCATGATCCTACTTTGGCCAAAGTTGAACTATAGCATAGAATGTTTGCATGGTAGTGCACCCTTAATACAAGTTGTAGCTTATCTTATGTGGAACAAACTTTGTTTATGGGTCTTGAGCTAATTCAGTGCCTAACATGGTCAAATAGGGCCCACAAGAATCAACAAAATGTTGTTTTGAGACTTGAAAATTTTGCTGTCTAGAAGTTGTTTTCAGTTTCAATGTGACCTACTTTGGAGCTTTGCATTTTGAAAACTAGTGAGAATTTGGCAATGCTTCTTGAAGCAAAGTTGTAGTACTCACATAGCTCTACAACTTTCACTAATACTGTTTTCGCTGATTCACCATGGATTAGGAGATAAAGGTTAGTGAACAGGGCCATTTCAGTTGGCCTGATGGCCTTTTCAAACGGGCCGGACGCACGTCGGTCATGGCCGATCGGCTCAGACGCAGCGCGCCGTGTGTCGCCACTCGCCTGCCCGTGTGTCACCGTGTCAAGAGGGAGAGTGAGCCGACTGCTTCCCATTTTCACTCACTCGGGCCCTCACTCTCTTCCTCTCCCTTGCCGTGCAAGCAGCCACGCTATCGCCATTGCCGAGCGCCTCCACCATGCTTGCACGCCGTCCTCGCCGCACCACCATCTAATCCATCACGCCCACAACTCCGCTAGCATCTCCTCTACCTTCCCGACCTGCCATTGTAGCCGTCCGAGCCTAGGTGAGGACACATTGCGCATCGCCATCGCCACCATGGCCACGGAGCGCCGGCGAGCTTCGAGCTCATCGTGGCCTTATGCTAGGATGAAAGTAAGTAAAATAGGAAATCTATTGCTTGACATTTTTCACTAGGCTAAACTATTTTTGCTAAAATAAGCCTATGCAACTTGTCATTTTTGTAGAGGTTGCTATACTAATTCAAATGGCATAAAATCTATACAGTAGTCTATTGGGGACATTTGGAGGCTACTGTAGTTTTCTCAGAATTTATTTAGCAATGGAAATATTTATCCTTTAAATCACATTATTATATAAGGAAATTAATAAATGCACATAAGTAAATTATCTGGGCTTACCCATGATGTTTTCTATGGTGCTTGTGATGCATATGATCTGTTGATTTTAGTAGTTGTACTTGGAATTAGTTGGTTATAGGCAGCTAGTTAATTATTGCTTTATAATTCAACTAGATGGCTGCATGAGTAGTTTATGTTATGGTGACCAATTCATGATGATAATGATCTTTTCTACGAAACTTGTCATTAACAAAGTTGTAGATAACTTACTCATCTAGGTTGTCCAAAAATTTCATGGTCATAGGCCTTATGGTTTGAAAATTATAGCTTTTAAAAGTCTGCTGTCAGATTTGTTTGTCCTCTGGACAGATCTGAAAAATTGAATTGTTTGACCTGGATAGGTACTGAGTCATCTTAAGATTATTATAAGAAAGTTGTAGACAATTTTGTAAGCTTTCCAGAAAGTCTAAGATCATATTATGTGGATGTGTAAAACTCCAGTTATGGTCAAAATAAGTGGCGGACCGCCGTGACCCGTAGCACCTTCTCCTATGACGGAGACCCATCACCAACCACCGTCTCGTCGGAATGGCAATCACCGCCGTGTGCGCTGTGTGCCGCCTGTCGCAGAACCGACCAATTTATAAGAGTACAAGTACAATGGCGTCCCGCAAGCGGTCGCACTGTCATGCTTGAACCCATATAAACCCGGTAGTCCGTCGAGTACGACGACGGGTCTCGATAAACGATTTACAACAACCAAGATCGTACATGATTCAACATACATGCCACATATTACATAAAGTTCACAGATACATTTTCATCATCACAGTATGAAACCAGTTATTACAAACCGAGTTTGATAGATAAAGCGGAAGCAATTAAGTTCGAAAGTAAAGTTTCCAACATAGTTTGATACAGTGCCAAGATACGATGACGGTCCACAAAAGCATGTAGAAGGATTAATAAGAAGCCTGCCCAAGGCTTACTCCTCATCCACAGTGGGATAGAAGCAACTCTTGCAATAACCATGATACACAGTGCCATCTGCAACATGGGGAATAAAACCCTGAGTACGAGAAGGTACTCAGCTAGACTTACCCATCGTAAACTAGAAATAAAATGACTCCAAGGATTATGCAAGGCTGTATAGGTGGAGATAGCTTGACAACATTTTGCATAAAAGTGATTAACTTAGCTATACAATTATGGTTCAAATATCAGGTTAATTATAACTATCCATCTCTAGATTAGCAACTATCCTGTGCCAAACATGTGGTATATCCATTTAAAAGCATACAATAGTAACCATAGCAGGTATTGTAATTCCATATTCATTTGAACCATCATGTTCCATAACACAGTTACTACGATGTTGGGACTAGCCAAGTTTCTCACTATCCGGGAGAGACGGCGATTCGAATTGATTTCAACCAGCTGGGAATTTATTCCTAACACAAATCCAGGCATACCGCGTGAAGGCATCCTTAGGTCACCTTTGTTACAACTCAGGTCTACATTTCACGGGTCCATACTGCGCCGCACAATCTGGGACACCAGATGCCAGGACATTCAGGCCTAGCCTGCCCTTGGACTCAGTCTGATCGCCCCCTGCAAGGAGCGCACAACAAAACGGGTCCCGGCCTGAGTTGAATTACTCGGCATCGCGGTCGGAACGAGTTATCCGGCTAGCTAAGTGATAGGCATGCGTTCAATCTTGTCAGAAGCACCAACAACGGTACTGTCCTTAATCGACACAGACGGGGATAGATCCACACCCAAGACCTCCATGTCTTGTTGCTTCTCTATCGACATCCCGCCCGGTCTCCATTTATATTAACCATGGTTCTTTTCCACGATAGCAAATATAGCCAACCGTGCTCCGGTATCCACCTATATCTCGTAGGTGATAGGAAATCACCAGACTTCTACCGGTCTAAGCATGGCTAAGCATATATTCGATCCTGGACCTATACCGGTTAAAGGTGTAATAGCTGGACAAGGAATTTATATGCATCAAGTGGTTCCATTCAACTCTTATAACCTAATGCATCAATCATAAGTACTTAAGTAATCATTTGTAAAATACTGGGAGACTTAGAATGCTCCGGGGCTTGCCTCGCAGAAAGGAAGTAGGGTGGTGATCAGGACACTCCGGAAGCTCTTCAGGATTCTGCTCCTCGCCTTCGGGAGCTGCGACTTGAGGATTCTCCTGCTGGTCCCCTTCCTCTACTTCGTCGAATTCTAGCAACGTTATTTCTTCCTCCGATCCTAGATGCATGAATATGGCATAAGATATTGCGAATGCATACATGCGTACAAGTATAAAATGATGACACATGATGAATGCATTTGTATAAGTATTCTTAACAGCATGGTGTTAACAAATGCATCATATTTTACCGAGTAGGTGCATATCTCTCCTTGACTACTTAATCAAACACATTTACAATTCATTCACTACACACAAAACAGCAGCTGCTCGTTTTACTTATAACTGAAGTTCTACTTATCCAAATGCTTGCATATTAGACTTTCTGGAAATCTTATAAAATTGTCTACAACTCTTATTTAATCACCAAAAGCTAATTCACAATTTATCTTAACCAAAACAGACAATCAATCCAGTGCTGTCCAGAAATTCCAGAGAACAAGCAAATTCGGAAAGGCTAACTTTAAACAGCTGTAACTCCTAAACCGTTTGACCTATGGTCCTGAAATTTTAACACAAGACATATGATGAAGTTATCTACAACTTTGTTATTAACTAATTTTACAGCAAACATCATTTTTATCATGCAACTCATCAAACTCCAGAATCTGTCTGGAATCCATCCAATTCGCATTACAAAGTAACAATACTTCTACTTCATCTAATCATTCAAAGTTTGATAGCACAAAGTCTACCAATAGTTTAAGCATACCAAATACATCCAAGAAAATATAATGGTGAAGCCCAAACTATTTATTTAAATACCTTTATTATTTTATTTAGATATTTAGGTTAAATAATAAACATATACCAAATGTACTTCATAAATTCTCAAAAATTTACAGTGCTTTACTAAGGTCACTAAAAGACTACTGTAAAAGTTTCATGCCATTTTATACAGTAAAACATTCTATACAAAAATGACAAGACAGAAAGGCTTAAAGCAGCATAAATAGAAAACCTTAGTGAAAAGTGTCAAGCAACATATTTCTTATTTTTCTTAGCATCCTAATGGTACTAGGATTACCCCCAACAAATTCATGAATTTTGGATTCATAATTAATTTATAAAAATTCATAAAAGGATTCACTATTTATAAAAGAAAAATCTATAACTACAATTATACACATGCACTGATCCTCAAATTTTTACCAGAGCTCATATATGACAAGAATAGCTTACCACAAAAATTTCATAATTTTTGGAGCACAGGAACTCTAGATATAAAATAAACAAATTTGCATGATTTCAAAAACACATTTCAAATCTCTATTTAAATCTTCCAAAAATTCTACTTTAAGTGCCAAGAATATATTTTTCCTAAATACTACACTTCCTAAGGAACACTACACAATTTATTGCACAATTTTTGAAGCTACCAAACTGGAGATATAAAAATCACAAAACAATTCAAAATCTGGAATCAAATGACCTATCCTATCTCCTGCTGTCGCTGACCGGTGGGACCCGTCGGTCAGAGGACCCCACATGTCATCGAGACAAGAACAGAGCAGGCGGCGCTACTCTGCTGGCGCGGCCAGAGCTCGCTGACGGTGAACCTGCCGGCGGTGACATCTCCACACGGTGATCTACTCGACATCGCACACACATTGCACTACTCGGTGGGACCTCTCGTTGGTGCTAGCAATGGCGGCGGCGGCCATGGCGGGGCGGAGGTGCGAGACGACGGTGAGACGCCGGTGGAAGCTACGGTGACTCGATCAAATGCTACGCCGAGCATCACAGAGCTACGGTGAACCTAGCTAGCGCTCTAGCGTGGCCTAGGGTGGTCTGGTTAGGTGGGACCACGGTGACGGAGGTAGCGGCGGAGCTCCGGTGAGCACTTGCACGGCGCGGAGGCTTATCGGGCTTGAACAGCGGGCACTGGCTGGCGCAGGGAGTCGCTGGGAAGGCGGTGATGCTGTTGCGGTGATGGAGAAGCGGCTAGGCGTGGCTTGTGCCGTCAACGACGATGGCGGCGTTGCGGTGCCGAGGCTGCCGCTGCTGCGGGCGAGTGGACGGTGAAGGAGGAGCTAGGAATGCAAAACTGAGGGCGCGGCTGAGTGCGGGCGGGTGCTGGGGTGGTAATGCCAGGCTTAGGCGCGTTGTGGCCTGCGCGGTCAGGGCAACGGCGACGCGCGGCCATCGCGGCCTCCACGCGGCGCGCGGACTCTACTCCGGTCGGCCACCGAACGGCGTCGATCAGTTGATTCAGAAACTGAAAGGGGCGCCTGACAGCCAGTTTTTCGTTCGAAATATCTCTCGATGCAAAGCAAACCAGTGAATGATTCCAAAACAAAATTTGTAGCCCTAAGTGCCATCTAAAATTCTTGTTCAAAGATCATGCCCTAATTCGCAACCGAGACTGAGTAAAATCACCCCAATGTCGGCCTGTCAGTCTGTCAGTCGATATGACTTAGGAAAATTTTGTAAAGTCTTGAAATGTTGATTTTACTGATTTTTGTGATCCAATTTCACACATGTTAGGAGCTGAATCAGTTAATGACCCAAAAATAAAAGTTGTTCCTTATAGCAAATACTACAACTTTGCTTTAGTGATCTCCTCCATGCAAGGTCTCTAACACCTAGTTCAAATTTGGTCAAACATGTCACATTTAAATGATGATACACTTCAAAGCATGGCTTAATGACCTAATTACCCCTAACCATGAATATCAAAGTTGTTCAAAATGATACTCTAAACATGTTTAAGCAATTTGCAAGGTCATTCAATCATTTCATGTATTAGTCACTCATAGAGCTATTTAATGTAATCATATGAACATGACTTAAGGGCTTGATCATGGGAAGTGACATTCATGAACCATGTTCCATTTGCTAACCTAAGTGTTGCTAACATGTTTTTGTGACTCATATCAATCAATCACATGTATACACTCATGATCATATGCAATAACACAGGGAAACATGAAATAATGAGAAAAGTTGCATATGTTCAAAGAAACATGCGATAACAAGCAAATGTTACAGATGTTTCAATCAAATGTTTCAATTGTAAATGCTTGTTTATGAATGCTTGATGATCATGCTCATGTTATGCAAGTCAAGTTATGCAAGGCTAACACCCGAGGTGTTACAGCCCCTCCCCCTTATAAAAATCTCGTCTCGAGATTTGCAAGACCTACCATTCTTGGAAAAAGGCGGGATAAACTTCTCGTAAATAATCTTCTCTTTCCCACGTAGCATCTTGTTCACTATGATTATTCCACACCACCTTATATAACTTAATAATCTTACTCCGTGTTACTCTTTCCAACTCCTCTAATACTCGAATTGGCTTTTCTTCGTAGGTCAAATCCGATTGAAGCTGCACATTGGTGGGTGCAATGGCTTCTTCAGGTACTCGAAGACATTTCTTCAACTGAGAAACATGGAAGACATCAAATATTGCACTCATCTCTAGGGGAAGTTGTAACTTATACGCAACATTTCCTTTTCGTTCCAAAATCTTGTATGGCCCCACATATCTAGGTGAAAGCTTCTTTTTCATCCTAAATCTCTTCACACCTTTCATGGGTGATACTTTCAAGTACACATAGTCACCTACTTCAAAAGTCAGTGGTCTCCTTCTTCTATCAGCATAACTCTTTTGTCTCGATTGAGCTGCCTTCATATGCTGTTGTATCACACGCACTTGCTCTTCGGCTTCATTGTCAAAGTCAATACCAAAGTATCTCCTTTCACCGGGCTCAATCTAATTTAATGGAGTTCTACATTTTCTGCCATACAATGCTTCAAATGGAGCCATTTTGATACTCGCTTGATAACTGTTGTTATAGGAGAACTCAGCTAAAGGTAACTATTTCTCCCATGAACCTTTTGAAGATATAACACAAGCTCTAAGCAAATCTTCTAGGATTTGGTTCACTCGCTCCATCTGTCCTGAAGTTTGCGGATGGTAGGCCGAACTTCTGATTAGCTTGGTTCCCAAAGCTTGGTGTAAGTGCTCCCAGAAATGAGCTATGAACTATGGTTCTCGATCTGAGATTATAGTCCTAGGTACTCCATGCAGTCTCACGATCTGGGAAACATATATCTCAGCGTACTTCCCAACTATATACCTTGTGTTCACGGGTATAAAATGTGCTGACTTGGTGAGACGATCGACAATAACCCATATTGAATCAAGACCTTGTGGTGTCATTGGAAGGCCTGTGATAAAGTCCATACTAATTTCTTCCCATTTCCAACCTAGGATAGGCAATGGCTGAAGTAATCCGGCAGATTTCATATGAACAACTTTTACTCTACTGCAGTTATCACACCTAGCAACATAGGCTGCGATCTCTTTCTTCATCTTAGTCCACCAAAAATGGGTTTTCAAATCTTGATACATCTTACTACTACCCGGATGGATAGACAATTTGGACGAGTGAGCTTCATCTAAAATTTGGTTCCTCAGCTCACGGTCTTTTGGTACCACAAGTCGGTCCTCAAACCATAATACACCTCTTTCGTCCAATCTGAAATGCTTGGTCTCTTGCTCCTGCATTTTTCTCTTGATGTGACTTATTCCTACATCTGTCTGCTGTAGCTCTATGATTTTGCTCTCAAGTGAACAACTGATTGTGATATTGTGTAGTACAGCAGGATGTAACAAGTTGAATCCATCTTCCAATAATGCTTCCATAGTGTTGCAATGAGACTTTCGACTGAGTGCATCTGCTACTACATTAGCTTTTCCTAGATGGTAGTGCACTTCCAAATTGTAATCCTTAATTAGCTCTAACCATCTTCGTTGTCTCATGTTCAGCTCTGGTTGGGTAAAGATATACTTGAGACTTTTGTGGTCAGTATATATATGACATACATTGCCCAACAAGTAATGTCTCCATATCTTTAATGCGTGAACCACTGCTGCAAGTTCTAAATCATGAGTGGGGTAGTTGACTTCATGCTTTCTCAACTGTCGAGAAGCATATGCAATAACTCTTCCTTCTTGCATAAGCACACAACCCAAACCTATTCCCGATGCATCATAAAATACATCGAAAGGCTTTTCAATGTCTGGCTGTGCTAGCACAGATGCTGTAGTCAACAGAGTTCTGAGGGTGTGAAAAGCTACTTCACATTCTGGTGTCCATTTGTACTTCTCATCTTTCTGAAGTAGTCTGGTCATGGGCTTAGCTATCTTTGAGAAATCTGGAATGAAACGACGATAATATCCTGCTAACCCTAGAAAACTCCGAACTTCATGAACCGAAGTTGGGGCTTTCCAATCCATGACCTCTTGTACTTTTGATGGGTCTACAGAGATTCCATCTCTTGATAAGATGTGACCTAAGAAAGGTACTTTGCTCAACCAAAATTCACATTTGCTAAATTTTGCATAAAGCTTATGCTCCCTCAATCTGGATAAAACAATCCTCAGATGCTCTTCATGATCTGACTCATTTTCTAAATAAATCAATATATCATCGATGATTACGACCACAAACTTGTCGAGCTCGGGCATGAATACCGAGTTCATCAGGTACATGAAGTAGGTTGGAGCATTTGTTAGTCCGAAAGACATAACCAAATACTCGTATAAGCCGTACCTAGTAGAGAAAGCAGTTTTAGGTATATCCTCTGGTCTGATCTTTATCTGATGGTAGCCCAATCTCAAGTCAATTTTGGAGAATACCTTTGCCTTCATGAGCTGATCGAACAAGATGTCGATGCGAGGCAATGGATATTTGTTCTTGATGGTCACAGCATTGAGTGGTCTGTAATCTACACACATTCTCAGTGACTTGTCCTTCTTTTTCACAAACAAGGCTGGACATCCCCACGGAGATAAGCTAGGTTGGATAAGACCCTTGTCCAATAGATCTTGTAATTGAACCTTAAGTTCTGCTAACTCATTGGGTGGCATTCTATAGGGCCTTCTTGATATGGGTGCCGTACCTGGCACTAACTCAATCTTAAATTCCACATCCCTATCCGGTGGTAGACCTGGTAATTCCTCTGAAAATACATCCGGAAACTCACAAACTACGGGAATATCACAAAGTGTGGTGGTTTGGATAGCACAGGCTAAATGTTGGAGTTCAAAATTGCGGGAGAGTGGTACTAGAAAAGCATTCCCTCCCATGGGTTCTCTCAACATAATAGTATGGGTGCTAGTGTCAATAAGAGCACCATGATACTTCATCCAATTCATGCCTAAAATTACACTTATTGATAACCCGGGCAATATTATCAAATCCGTTGTATACTCCCTCCCTTGTATAGAGATGAGCACGTTTTGACTATCTTTTTGGTAGAAATAGTACCCCCTGCTGAACTTATATTATAACCCCCTTTGCTTACTTCAATTATTTCCTGATCATGCCTAGATGCGAATGGTTGACTCATAAAGGAATGAGAAGCTCCCGAATCAAATAAAACAACAGCAGGATGCTTGTTGACGAGAAACATACCAGCCGTGACAACTTCTCCAGCGGGCACTTCCTCAACAGTGGTTTAATGCACGTATCCTGGACGTGCCCTTGCGTTCGCCTGCCTCTGATTGTTCTAATTTGGGTTGCCATTCTTCTTGGGGTGGGGACATTCCTTGGCCCAATGATCCATTTGGTTGCAGTTGAAACATGGCTGATTATTCCTCGGTCCGGTGGAGCTTCCCTGACTGCCAGTCCCTTTTGGTAAGGCAATAGTGAATGCCTTACGGAATGGTTTTTGTGGCTTGTTATTCTGAGCTTTAGGTGGTGGAGGCCTAAACTTGGATGCAGGTGGACGGAATTGTGGCCTAGCTGTGATAGGCGCTCTTGCATGTGAAGATCCAGAGGCACCTGCCTCGAATGCTCTCTTGCGACTCTTAGCAGTTGCATGCATATTATTGTGGTTTTCCTGGGTCAGAGCATCACTAATAAACTCGTTGTAAGTGGCACACCTAGAATTGGCCATGGTCTTCATCAGTTTGGTACCCAGGCCCCGCTTGAAACTCTCTATCTTTTTCTCCTCGGTATCCACAAAACATGGAGCATATCTGGACAGGTTGTTGAATGCGTGCATATATTCGGTGAGAGTCTTCGTTCCTTGAGTGGGCCTCATAAATTCAGTGGCTTTCATGCGCATTAGGCCTGGGGGAATGTGATGTCCCCTAAAAGCCAGCTTGAACTGTTCCCATGTCACTCGCGCATTAGCAGGTAGTGATGACAAGAAATGTGCCCACCAGATCCCTGCTGGTCCTTGCAGCTGATGAGAAGCATACTCAACTTTTAGATGCTCGGTGACTCTTAGCAAGCGAAACTTCTGCTCAATGGTGTTGAGCCACTCATCAGCCTGTAGTGGTTCCTCAGCCACCTTGAAGATAGGAGGCTTTGTATCCAGAAATTCCTTGAATGTACTGTGCTGATTTGGCTCGGCCCCTGGTTGCTGTGGGTGGCCACGAGCGGTGTTCTGCGCAATGAGGCGTAGAGCTTCTTCCATTGTCCTTTGGCTCCCCAAGAACTGAGCAAAGAACTCCTGAGCAGACAGCGGCGGCGGTGGTGGTAAGTCATCACCATTGCCATCATGACTGCTACTAGCTCCAGCACGGGTGCACGTCATCTGCGAAGTTGCAACAATAAGCGATTATTGGTTGATGTCAAGAGATTGCAGATGAATCATAATCATGCCAAACTGAAATTACTAGAGAAAATTCTCAAATTCACAATAAAAACAGAGGCATCACAATTCATTCTCGCAACATGGCATCCCCAATTTGACCACTTATCGCGCTCATAACGCATGCAAATTTAAATCATGATCACCAACAAGGATTGGAATTGCATTGATGTTCAACCAAACGTGCGATAGTCGTGCGATTAACAATATTACATGATAGTCGGATTACCAATACTAAATTCGAACTACAGGTCCATTATATGAATAAAGGTGATACATTAGCCCTTCCACTAAGTACTAAGCAATCTAATCCTCATCATGATCACTATCGAGGTCAGAGGTAGGATCCTCTCCTCCCTCAGGCTCCACTTCTTCCTCAGGCTCCACTTCTTCTTCATCCTCATCCTCCTCTAGATCCATCTCTGTGGCTCCAGGCGGAACGTAAGGGTGGAGCTGGTTATTCAGCTGATGAACCTCCTCATGTAGGTTGTCGTTGTATTCTTCCGCATTGGCCAGCTGCTGCTCCAGCTCAAACTGTCGAGCTCTTAGAACATCTTCCCTAGACCAGGCTTCATTCCTCTGGTGAGTTAACTGAGCCATCTCTACATTGAGCCTCTCAATCTCGGCATCGTGCTCCCTCTGAAGCTGACATTGGTCCTCGTGGGCATGACCAAGAGCACCAGACACACATCTTAGGCTACCTTCTACTCCATCTAACACCTTCATCACTGCGAACATGGCGCTCATGGCAGGGTTATCACTGTTCTGCCCTTCTGCTACACCAATCTCCAAAGATTTTCCTCTTGCCTGCTGCCATGAGTCGGAGGAGGGGTTGCCCCTTGGAAAGACTCCAACCAAAGCGGCTGCTAGCTCCTGAGGAAAACGATCCATGATATCCCTCAGTATCCCAAGGCTGCCCTGCCAGCTGCTTCTTCAGCAGTCCTGCCAGTTGACTCATAACACCAACCTGTCCACTCAGAATCGTCACCTCGGGGACGAACAACGGCCTCCACAGTAACTAAGAGACCTTCCCCCAACTGCTCATTCGCCTAGAAGTAGCGGGGCTCCATTCCATCAGGATAGCCTACATAGCTGAGCACTCTCCACAAGAGTGTAGGCATCCCAAACTCTCCAAGAAACGTGTGACGTTGACGAGTACGTGGAGCAAGCTGATGGCTGGGAGCTCTGCCTTTGGTGGACCTACGAGCGGTCTGCTTTGTGCATGCCATCTGCACCATTAACATGTACCACTTGGTGAGACAATGCCATAATGGATAAGAGTTACATAACCGAGTAAGAATTTTTATAAGGGGAGGAACAATTTAATTAGGTGAATGATAATTATCATGATGCATGCTCGTTCCGTACGTCCCCACAAACTTAGGAAAAATTTGTTTCTAGCGGTAGACACGGTGGCATACATACGTTCTCTCATATATAGCGTAACTAGTCGAGCTACACGTTTCGTTGTTAGTGTACCTGCATAAGAATTTCATTTCAGCCCAAACCCATAATGAAATATGCAGAATGTAAATCTAAATACTTCCATATATGTATACCCATACATATACTTCCGTATCAAACTACCCGATAACAATTTAAACCCACAATTAAATACGCACCATATACACATACAAGCATGCATACATAGCCGTACCAAAGCTAACTCTCCCCGACCGCACGCTCACATCTTGCGGTCATGTCACTCATCATCTTACCTTGGCGTAGAGGCATTTGATCCATACATTACCATTCAAGTGAATGACATCCATACAATAGCATGCCGTATGGACGACGAAGTAAAAACCCCCATGTTAGTACTTAAATAGCCACCTAATAGTCCTTAATTTGGGCATAAGGATAGTGATCATTGGCACACTTCAGATTTCAAATACCTATTATATAGCTATCAGTTACTAGAGAAGGGTTTTTGGAAAACAAAAACTTTTGTTTTAAATACACATGTGACAAATAACGTTGAATCTTGCTCTGATGCCAGCTGTCGCAGAACCAACCAATTTATAAGAGTACAAGTACAATGGCGTCCCGCAAGCGGTCGCACTGTCATGCTTGAACCCATATAAACCCGGTAGTCCGTCGAGTACCACGACGGGTCTCGATAAACGATTTACAACAACCAAGATCGTATATGATTCAACATACATGCCACATATTACATAAAGTTCACAGATACATTTTCATCATCAGAGTATGAAACCAGTTATTACAAACCGAGTTTGATAGATAAAGCGGAAACAATTAAGTTCGAAAGTAAAGTTTCCAACATAGTTTGATACAGTGCCAAGATACGATCACGGTCCACAAAAGCATGTAGAAGGATTAATAAGAAGCCTGCCCAAGGCTTACTCCTCATCCACAATGGGATAGAAGCAACTCTTGCAATAACCATGATACACAGTGCCATCTGCAACATGGGAAATAAAACCCTGAGTACGAGAAGGTACTCAGCTAGACTTACCCATCGTAAACTAGAAATAAAATGACTCCAAGGATTATGCAAGGCTGTATAGGTGGAGATAGCTTGACAACATTTTGCATAAAAGCGATTAACTAAGCTATACAATTATGGTTCCAATATCAGGTTAATTATAACTATCCATCTCTAGATTAGCAACTATCCTGTGCCAAACATGTGGTATATCCATTTAAAAGCATACAATAGTAACCATAGCAGGTATTGTAATTCCATATTCATTCGAACCATCATGTTCCATAACATAGTTACTACGTTGTTGGGACTAGCCAAGTTTCTCACTATCCGGGAGAGACGGCGATTTGAATCGATTTCAACCAGCTGGGAATTTATTCCTAACACAAACCTAGGCATACCGCACGAAGGCAGCCTTAGGTCACCTTTGGTACAACTCAGGTCTACATTTCGTGGGTCCATACTACGCCGCACAATCTGGGACACTAGATGCCAGGACGTTCAGGCCTGGCCTGCGCTTGGACTCAGTCTGATCGCCCCCCGCAAGGAGCGCACAACAAAACAGGTCCCGGCCTGAGTTGAATTACTCGGCTTCGCGGTCGGAACGAGTTATCCGGCCAGCTAAGTGATAGGCATGCGTTCAATCTTGTCAGAAGCACCAACAATGGTACGGTCCTAAATTGACACAGACGGGGATAGATCCACACCCAAGACCTCCATGTCTTGTTGCTTCTCTATCGACATCCCGCCCGGTCTCCATTTATATTAACCATGGTTCTTTTCCACGATAGCAAATATAGCCAACCGTGCTCCGGTATCCACCTATATCTCGTAGGTGATAGGAAATCACCAGACTTCTACCGGTCTAAGCATGGCTAAGCATATATTCGATCCTGGACCTATACCGGTTAAAGGTGTAATAGCTGGACAAGGAATTTATATGCATCAAGTGGTTCCATTCAACTCTTATAACCTAATGCATCAATCATAAGTACTTAAGTAATCATTTGTAAAATACTGGGAGACTTAGAATGCTCCGGGGCTTGCCTCGCAGAAAGGAAGTAGGGTGGTGATCAGGACACTCCGGAAGCTCTTCAGGATTCTGCTCCTCGCCTTCGGGAGCTGCGACTTGAGGATTCTCCTGCTGGTCCCCTTCCTCTACTTCGTTGAATTCTAGCAACGTTATTTCTTCCTCCGATCCTAGATGCATGAATATGGCATAAGATATTATGTAATGCATACATGCGTATAAGTATAAAATGATGACACATGATGAATGCATTCAGTATAAGTATTCTTAACAGCATGGTGTTAACAAATGCATCATATTTTACCGAGTAGGTGCATATCTCTCCTTGACTACTTAATCAAACACATTTACAATTCATTCACTACACACAAAACAGCAGCTGCTCGTTTTACTTATAACTGAAGTTCTACTTATCCAAATGCTTGCATATTAGACTTTCTGGAAATCTTATAAAATTGTCTACAACTCTTATTTAATCACCAAAAGCTAATTCACAATTTATCTTAACCAAAACAGACAATCCATCCAGCGCTGTCCAGAAATTCCAGAGAACAAGCAAATTCGGAAAGGCTAACTTTAAACAACTGTAACTCCTAAACCGTTTGACCTATGGTCCTGAAATTTTAACACAAGACATATGATGAAGTTATCTACAACTTTGTTATTAACTAATTTTACAGCAAACATCATTTTTATCATGCAACTCATCAAACTCCAGAATCTGTCTCGAATCCATCCAATTCGCATTACAAAGTAACAATACTTCTACTTCATCTAATCATTCAAAGTTTGATAGCACAAAGTCTACCAACAGTTTAAGCATACCAAATACATCCAAGAAAATATAATGGTGAAGCCCAAACTATTTATTTAAATACCTTTATTATTTTATTTAGATATTTAGGTTAAATAATAAACATATACCAGATGTACTTCATAAATTCTCAAAAATTTACAGTGCTTTACTAAGGTTACTAAAAGACTACTGTAAAAGTTTCATGCCATTTTATACAGTAAAACATTCTATACAAAAATGACAAGACAGAAAGGCTTAAAGCAGCATAAATAGAAAACCTTAGTGAAAAGTGTCAAGCAACATATTTCCTATTTTTCTTAGCATCCTAATGGTACTAGGATTACCCCCAACAAATTCATGAATTTTGGATTCATAATTAATTTATAAAAATTCATTCAAGGATTCACTATTTATAAAAGAAAAATCTATAACTACAATTATACACATGCACTGATCCTCAAATTTTTACCAGAGCTCATATATGACAAGAATAGCTTACCACAAAAATTTCATAATTTTTGGAACACAGGAACTCTAGATATAAAATAAACAAATTTGCATGCATTCAAAAACACATTTCAAATCTCTATTTAAATCTTCCAAAAATTCTACTTTAAGTGCCAAGAATATATTTTTCCTAAATACTACACTTCCTAAGGAACACTACACAATTTATTGCACAATTTTTGAAGCTACCAAACTAGAGATATAAAAATCACAAAACAATTCAAAATATGGAATCAAATGACCTATCCTATCTCCTGCTGTCGCTGACCAGTGGGACCCGTCGGTCAGAGGACCCCACATGTCATCGAGACAAGAACAGAGCAGGCGGCGCTACTCTACTGGCGCGGCCAGAGCTCGCCGACGGTGAACCTGTCGGCGGTGACATCTCCACACGGTGATCTACTCGACCTCGCGCACACATTGCACTACTCGGTGGGACCTCTCGTTGGTGCTAGCAATGGCAGCGGCGGCCATGGCGGGGCGGAGGTGCGGGACGACGGTGAGACGCCGGTGGAAGCTACGGCGACTCGATCAAATGCTACGCCGAGCATCACAGAGCTACGACGAACCTAGCTAGCGCTCTAGCGTGGCCTAGGGTGGTCTGGTTAGGTGGGACCACAGTGACGGAGGTAGCGGCGGAGCTCCGGTTAGCACTTGCACGGCGCGGAGGCTTACCGGGCTTGAACAGCGGGCACTGGCTGGCGTAGGGAGTCGCTGGGAAGGCGGTGATGCTGTTGAGGTGATGGAGAAGCGGCTAGGCGTGGCTTGTGCCGTCAACGACGACGGCGGCGTTGCGGTGCCGAGGCTGCAGCTGCTGCAGGCGAGTGGACGGTGAAGGAGGAGCTAGGAATGCAAAACTGAGGGCGCGGCTGAGTGCGGGTGGGTGCTGGGGTGGTAATGCCGGGCTCAGGCACGTCGTGGCCTGCGCGGTCAGGGCAACGGTGACGCGCGGCCATCGCGGCCTCCACGCGGCGCGCGGACTCTGCTCCGGTCGGCCACCGAATGACGTCGATCAGTTGATTCAGAAACTGAAAGGGGCGCCTGACAGCCGGTTTTTCGTTCGAAATATCTCTCGATGCAAAGCAAACCAGTGAATGATCCCAAAACAAAATTTGTAGCCCTAAGTGCCATCTAAAATTCTTGTTCAAAGATCATGCCCTAATTCACAACCGAGACTGAGTAAAATCACCCCCAATGTCGGCCTGTCAGTCTGTCAGTCGATATGACTTAGGAAAATTTTGTTAAGTCTTGAAATGTTGATTTTACTGATTTTTGTGATCCAATTTCACACATGTTAGGAGCTGAATCAGTTAATGACCCAAAAATAAAAGTTGTTCCTTATAGCAAATACTACAACTTTGCTTTAGTGATCTCCTCTATGCAAGGTCTCTAACACCTAGTTCAAATTTGGTCAAACATGTCACATTTAAATGATGATACACTTCAAAGCATGGCTTAATGACCTAATTACCCCTAACCATGAATATCAAAGTTGTTCAAAATGATACTCTAAACATGTTTAAGCAATTTGCAAGGTCATTCAATCATTTCATGTATTAGTCACTCATAGAGCTATTTAATGTAATCATATGAACATGACTTAAGGGCTTGATCATGGGAAGTGACATTCATGAACCATGTTCCATTTGCTAACCTAAGTGTTGCTAACATGTTTTTGTGACTCATATCAATCAATCACATGTATACACTCATGATCATATGCAATAACACAGGGAAACATGAAATAATGAGAAAAGTTGCATATGTTCAAAGAAACATGCGATAACAAGCAAATGTTATAGATGTTTCAATCAAATGTTTCAATTGTAAATGCTTGTTTATGAATGCTTGATGATCATGCTCATGTTATGCAAGTCAAGTTATGCAAGGCTAACACCCGAGGTGTTACACCACCATGCCGCCATGCATGTGGCCGGAGCTCACTGCCGCTTCACCGTGGCTCGATCCGCACCGTAGAGCTCCGCTAGGGTTCATAGAAGCCATAGCCGTGCTTGCTTGGTCACATCTTCGCCTGAGTCGGCGAGTCCGCCACCGCGCACTGCCGCTGAGTCGCCATGCTCGTCAGCGAGGTCGCTCTAGTGATGCTCTGAGTCAATCATGGGTACCAGTCGACGCGGGGTGTCGAGGGAAGCACGTCGGTGGCGACCTCCCTACTGGTGACCTCGCTGTCGGCGAGATATGGCCAGTCGAACACCACGCCTTGGTCCTACGTCGCTGATGTGTGGGTCACGTTGACCGCGGGCCCCTAGTATCAGCCGTAGTAGGTTTATAGACCGGGTGTATGTAGTATATTTTGGATTTTTGAGTGATTTTCTTTATTTGTTTTCATAGATTTTGTAGCAAACTTGCAAAAATCATATATGGAGTTAGGAGTATCCAAATGGAGTGAACCAAATTTTGTTAGCTTCACCTTGAAATGTACTATCTGATAAAAATATGAAACTTTCTGTTTGGAGTAGTTTTCTATGTGAATTAAATTAAGCTAGTAAAGTGCTTTTAAATTTGTTTCTATCATGTAAAATGCATAACTTGAGCTACGGAGGTGCAAAAATTATGATTCCAATTTCGTTGGTCTTGCATTCACATGCTCTAGATAGGAAAACTACTAAACCTATAGTAGACATACTTGAAACATGGTCTTACTATTTAACCTTAATTAATTGCTAGTTTCTAGTGAAATTAATTGTGGTAAATATACATAACTTATGATCACGCAAATTTCTACACCATGTTCTTATGCTAGGCTGAAAGTAAGGAGAATAGGAAATCTATTTCTTGACACTTTTCATTAGGCTAAACTATTTTTGCTAAAATAAGCCTATGCAAATTGTCATTTTTGTAGAGGTTGCTATACTAATTCAAATGGCATAAAATTTATGCAGTAGGCTATTGGGGACATTTGAAGGCTACAGTAATTTTCTCAGAATTTATTCAGCAATGAAAATATTTATACTTTAAATCACCTTATTATATATGGAAATTAATAAATGCACATAAGTAAATTATCTGGGCTTAACCATGATGTTTTATATGGTGCTTGTGATGCATATGATCTATTGATATTAGTAGTGCTTGGAATTAATTGGTTATAGGTGGCTAGTTACTTATTGCTTTATAATTCAACTAGATGGTTGCATGAGTAGTTTCTTTTGTGGTGACTAATTCATGATGATAATGATCTTTTCTATGAAACTTGTCAATAACAATGTTGTAGATAACTTACTCATCTAGGTTGTCAAAAAATTTCATGGTCATAGCCTGTATGGTTTGAAAATTATAGCTTTTAAAATTCTGCTGTCAGATTTGCTTGTCCTCTAGACAGATCTGAAAGATTGAATTTTTAAACTAGATAGCTACTAAGTCATCTTAAGATGATTATAAGAAAGTTGTAGACAATTTTATAAGTTTCCATAAAGTCCAAGATCATATTATGAGGATGTGTAAAACTCCAGTTATGGTCAAAACAAGTGGTGGACCACCGTGACCCATAGCACCTTCTCCTATGACGGAGACCCGTCACCAACCACCGTCTCGTCAGAATGGCAAGCGTCGCCTCATGCACTATGCACCGCCGTGCTGCCATGCATGTGGACGGAGCTCACCACCGCTTCACCGTGGCTCGATCTGCACCGTAGAGCTCCGTTAGGGTTCGTAGAAGCCGTAGCTGTGCTTGCTTGGTCACATCTTCACCGGAGTCGGCGAGTCTACCACCGCATGCCGCCGCCATGCTCATCGGTGAGGTTGCAATGGTGATGCACTGAGTCAATCACAGGTACTAGTCGACGTGGGGTGTCACGGGAAGCACGTCGGTGGCTACCTCCGCACCGGTGACCTCGTCATCAGCGAGATATGGCCGGCCAAACACCGCGCCCTGCTCCTATGTCACTGACATGTGGGTCACGTTGACTGTGGGCCCTTGCTGTCAGCCATAGTGGGTGTATAGAACGGGTGTATGTAGTATATTTTGGATGTTTGAGTGATTTTCTTTATTTGTTTTCACAGATTTTGTAGCAAACTTGCAAAAATCATATCTAGAGTTAGGAGTATCCAAATGGAGTGAATCAAATTTTATTAGCTTCACCTTGAAATGTACTATCTAATAAAAATATGAAACTTGCCGTTTGGAGTAGTTTTCTATGTGAATTAAATTAAGCTAGTAAAGTGCTTTTAAATTTATTTCTATCTTGTAAAATGCATAACTTGAGCTACGGAGGTGCTAAAATTATGATTCCAATTTGGTTGGTCTTGTGTTGACATGCTCTAGATAGAAAAACTACTAAACCTATAGTAGGCATACTTGAAACATGGTCTTACTATTTAACCTTGATTAATTGCTACTTTCTAGTGAAATTAAGAGGGGTAAATATACATAACTTATGATCACGCAAATTTCTACACCGTGTTCTTATGCTAGGATGAAAGTAAGGAAAATAGGAAATCTATTGCTTGACACTTTCACTAGGCTAAACTATTTTTGCTAAAATAAGCCTATGTAACTTGTCATTTTTGTAGAGGTTGCTATACTAATTCAAATGGCATAAAATTTATACGGTAGGCTATTGGGGACATTTGGAGGCTACTGTAATTTTCTCAGAATTTATTCAGCAATGGAATTATTTATCCTTTAAATCACCTTATTATATAAGGAAATTAATAAATGCACACAAGTAAATTATTTGTTCTTAACCATGATGTTTTCTATGGTGCCTGTGGTGCATATGATATGTTGATATTAGTAGTTGTGCATGGAATTAATTAGTTATAGGTAGCTAGTTAATTATAGCTTTATAATTCAACTAGATGGCTACTTGAGTAGTTTCTGTTGTGGTGACTAATTCATGATGATAATGATCTTTTCTGTGAAACTTGTTAATAAAAAAGTTGTAGATAACTTACTCATTTAGCTTGTACAATAATTTCATGGTCATAGGCCTTATGGTTTGAAAATTATAGCTTTTAAAAGTCTGCTATTAGATTTGCTTGTCCTCTGGAAAGATTTAAAAGATTGAATCGTTTGACCTAGATAGCTACTAAGTCATATTAAGATGATTATAAGAAAGTTGTAGACAATTTTATAAGCTTTCCAGAAAGTCTAAGATCATATTATGTGGATGTGTAAAACTCCAGTTATGGTCAAAACAAGTTGCCGACTGCGGTGCCCCGTAGCACCATGTCCTATGACGAAGACCCGTCACCAACCTCCATCTTGTCAGAATGGCAAGCACCGCTGCATGCACTATGCACCGCCGTGCCACCATGCACATGGCCGGAGCTCATCGCCGCTTCACTGTGGCTCGATCCGCACCGTAGAGCTCCGCTAGGGTTCGTAGAAGCCGTAGTCATGCTTGCTTGGTCACATCTTCGCTGGAGTCGGTGAGTCCACCACCACGCGCCACCGTCGAGCCACCATGCTCATCGATGAGGTCACTCCGGTGATGCATTAAGTCAATCACGGGTACCAGTTGATGTGGGGTGTTGAGGGAAGCACGTCGGTGGCGACCTCCCCACCGGTGACCTCACCGCCGGCGAGATATGGCCGGTCAAACACCGCTCCCAGCTCCTATGTCACTGATGTGTGAGTCATGTTGACTGTGGGCCCCTGCTATCAGCTGAAGTCGGTGTATAGACCGGGTGTACATAGTATATTTTGGATTTTTGAGTGATTTTCTTTATTTGTTTTCATAGATTTTGTAGCAAACTTGCAAAAATCATATCTAGAGTTAGTAGTATCCAAATGGAGTGAACTAAATTTTGTTAGCTTCATTTTGAAATGTACTATCTGATAAAAATATGAAAGTTGCTGTTTGGAGTTGTTTTCTATGTGAATTAAATTCAGCTAGTAAAGTGCTTTTAAATTTGTTTCTATCTTGTAAAATGCATAACTTGAGTTAAAGAAGTTTTAAAATTATGTTTCCAATTTTGTTGGTCTTGTGTTGACATGCTTTAGATAGGAAAACTACTAAACCTACATTAGGCATACTTGAAACATGGTATTACTATTTAACCTTGATTAATTACTAGTTTCTGGTGAAATTAATAGGGGTAAATATACGTAACTTATGATCACGCAAATTTCTACACAGTGTTCCTATGCTAGGATGAAAGTAAGGAAAATAGGAAATTTGTTGCTTGACACTTTTCACTGGGCTAAACTATTTTTGGTAAAATAAGCCTCGCAACTTTTCATTTTTGTAGAGGTTGCTATACTAATTCAAATGGCATAAAATTTATACAGTAGGCTATTGGGGACTGGATAGCTACGGAGTCATCTTAAGATGATTATAAGAAAGTTGTAGACAATTTTATAAGCTTTCCAGAAAGTCCAAGATCATATTATGTGGATGTGTAAAACTCCAGTTATGGTCAAAACAAGTGGCTGCTGTTTTGCAATCCAAAAGTTGCTTAAATGGAAATTTAGTTAATTACTAGAGAGGAGATATACACCTACTCAGTAAAAAAAATTATGTTGTTATCACTTTAATACATTATTGTTAAGGACACTTATGAGTATGCATTTTATCATATCACATCATCCATGCCATTATCTATGCATCCATGATATCTTATTTCATGCTCATACATATAGGATCGCCCAAAGGAGTAACCCTACTGGAATTTGAAGAAGAGGCAGAGGAGAATTAGGAGACACCACAGCCAGCAGCTCCCAAAGGCGAGGAGCTAGCTATAGAGGAACTTCCAGAGTGCCTTGACCACTGACCAACTTCTTTCCTAAAAGACAAGCCCCAGAGCATTATAAGCCTCCTATGTTTTATAAAATATCAGTTGTGTCCTTTATGTTTGATACATTAGGTTATAAGAGTTGATTGGAAACACTTGATGCATAGAACTACGTTGTCCAGAAATATACCTTGAATCCTATGTAGGTCCAGGATCGAATAACTGCTTAGCAATGCTTAGCTCGGTAGAAATCAGGTGATTTCCTATCACCTACGAGATATAGGTGGACACTGAACCATGGTTGGCTATATTTCCTGTCACCTGTGAGATATATGTGGCATGTATGTTGAATCGTGTACGATCTAGGTTGTATGTTGATGATGAATCGATACCATTCGTGGTACTCGACGGACTACCGAGTTTATATGGGCTCAAGTATGATAGTGGGACCGCTTGCGGGCTGCCATTGTACTTGTGCTCTTATAAATTGGACGGTTCTGTTACAGCTGGTATCAGAGCAAGATTCAACATTATTGCCATATGTGTATTTAAAACAAAAGTCTTTGTTTTACAAAAACTAGTTTTTAGTAACTTATAGCTATATATATAGGTATTCAAATCTAAAATTTGAATCTAAGGTGTGCTAGTGATCATTTCCCTTATGCCTAGTTTAGGATTTCAGGTGGCTAAATAAGTACTAACATGGGGGTTTTTATTTTTGTCATCCATACGGCGTGCTATTGTATGAATTGCATTCACTTGAGTGGTAATGTATGGCTAAAATGCCTCTATGCCCAAGGTAAGATGATGAGTGGCATGACTGTAAGTTGTGAGCGTGCGGTCTAAGGGGAGAGGTAGCTTTGATACTGAAGTATATATATGTCTCATATATATATATATACTAAGGTATTTAATTGTGGGTTAGCTTTGATATGACTGTATATGCATATTTATATGTATATATGGGACGCATTTACTTTTTGGTAGCTTTGATACGGAAGTATATATATGGGTATATATATATGGAAGTATTTAATATTCAACCTAGAGACCAGATTTTCATTTCTGTATTTATATAATTGTGGGGTTGGGTTGAAATTAAACTCTTGTGTAGGTACGCTAACAACGAAACCTATAGCCCGACTAGTTATGTTATTAATGAGAGAACGTGTGTATGCCACCGTGTATGTCTCTAGAAGTTTCAATTTTCCTAAGTTTGTGAGGATGTATGGAACATGCATGCATCATGATAAATCATTCATTACATACTTGCATTGTTCCTCCCCTTATAAGTTTCTTATTCGGTTAAGTAACTCTTTTCTATTATAATGTTGTTCTCACGAGAGTTGCACCATTTTTGCTACAGATGGCAGCCTATTACCCATCGGAAGGGAACGAGGCGTTCTTGGGTATCTTTGGCACACCTGCCTTGCTCTGGAGAGTGTTGCATTTTGTGGGGTACACAGAGCCGCCCCCAATACTTTTGGACACAGAGGCATGTGCAGGAGGAACCCTAGTATGAGGTGGAAGTGTCCATCCTAGGTTGTACATGGGCACTGCAGTACCAGGGCTAGAAAGCGGAGTCTAAGGGAAGAACCCCTTGGGAAGGCACTCAAGTGGCAGCCTTTGAGATCTTGAGCACACTTTGTGAGCAGCATGGTTATTCACTCACTAATAGTGCAACGGGATCTATTCCTTAGGTGGATCCAGCTATGGTAGTTTGGAGGCAGCATGACCGTGTTTCTATGGTGCGGGACCATGATGAGCGGGCACAGAGCTCGAGTCCTGCTAAGAGTGCTATGTTCACTGTCATGTAGATGTTTTATGCCCGAGAGGACGCCCACTATTTCTAGCAAGAGTCTTATAAGATTTGTGTGAACAAGCTCATGGAAGCTAGGGAAGTACAACGAAGGCTAAAGAAGCATGTGCATAAGCACAAGAAGATAGCTAGGGAAGCTCTTTGGGACACTGCTGATGCTCATATAGCGTTGGGAGCCCTCCAGACTCAGATGGAGAATGCTATTGCAGATAGGAATGCAGCATAGGTAGAGACACGAGCACTCATGCTCAGAGGGTGTAGGCCATCAAGCCAAGGGATGAGGCCTACCATCTTGTAGAGGCTAGAGAGGAGGCTAGGACTAGGACTAAGGTTCTAGCTAGGCGGCTGGAGAATGACTACCGTTGGAGGGAGGCGGAGTACCGGCATTAGATTCAGGAGCACCAGAACACCATTGCGGAGCTTCAGCATGATGTTCATTGCCTCAACAACGTCATTAATCCTATTCCTCCCCTAGTAGCCGTGGAAGAAGAAGAGGAAGATCTAGAAATGTTCATGGAAGTTGACAGTTGGGAAGAGGAAGAGGAAGAACAACTTGTGCCTATGGACAATGATGAGGCAAATGCTATGTCCGGTGTTGACAGTGACCACTCCGAGGCATATCTCAGCTATAGTGCTTAGCTAGATGTGCTAGCTCCTTATCTTTTTTATCTTTTATGTAATGGACATGTGATTTAAGTTTTGATCTTTAGATGTATCATTAATGTAACATTGGAACCTTGCATGTTGGTCCATGACGGTTGGAATTTTAATTAAATCCCAGTTTCATTTTGCTGGTGAAATGTGACATGCATGTTAACGCGTTGCGAGTACAATAAGTGTTCAAATTGGTGATGTTATGTTGGGAGAATGAATTATTGTGCCTCTGTTTTATTGTATGAATTTAAGATTCTCTCTAGTAATATCAGTTTGGCATGATTATAAAATTCTTCTGCTTTCTGTCGACATCATCCAATAATCACTTATTGTTGCAATTTTGTAGATGCGTTGCATACGCACGGGGCCAGTACCAGCCAAAATGGTGGCGATGATGGTGACCTACCACCACCACCGCCAACCTCTGTGAACAATTTTTTTGCGTAGTTCTTGGAGAATTAAAGAGTGATGGAAGAAACACTATGCCTCATTACGCAGAATACCGCTCACGCCCGCCAGCAAAACCAAGGGCCCGAACCAAACCAGTATAGCTACTTCAAGGATTTTCAGGATACTAATCCTCCGGTCTTCAAAGAGGCAGAAGAAGCGCTCCAAGCAGACGAGTGGTGGAATACCATTGAGAAAAAGTTTCGCTTGCTGAGAGTCACTAAACCCATGAAGGCAAAGTACGCATCCCATCAGTTGTAGGGGCCAGTAGGAATCTGGTGGACCCATTATCTATCTTCCCTACCTAAAATGCAATTATCACCTGGGATCAACTCAAGGGAGCATTTAGGGGGCATCATATTCCCCCGAGGCTAATGTGCATGAAGGCAGCTGAGTTCATGAATCTCACCCAAGGGACCAAGACTCTTACAGAGTATATGGATGCATTCAATAACTTGTCCTGCTATGCCCCAGAATTTGTTGATACAGAAGCAAAGAAGATTGAAAGTTTTAAGAGAGGCCTTAGCACCAAGTTGATGAAAACAAAGGCCAACTCCAAATGTGCTACATACAATGACTTTGTTAGTGATTCCCTAACACAGGAAAACCAGAACAACCTACATGTGGTAGCAAAAGGCCGCAAGCATGCAGCGGAGGCAGGTGCCTCAGGTTCCTCTCACAACAGGGCTCTAGTGGTAGCTAGGCCACAATTCCGTTCCCCAGCACCTAGATTTAGGCCTCCCCAGCAGAAAGCACATGCCAGTTGTCCTCAGCAAGTGTTTCGCAGAGCCTTCACTATTGCCATACCCAAGGGTAAAATAGGCCAGGGAAGCTCCACAGTTCCAAAAAGCAATTTGCCATGCTTTAATGGCAACCAAAACGGCCATTGGGCTAGGGAATGCCCATATAAGAAGGGTGCAAATCAGAATCAAGGCATCCAAAAGCAAGCTAATCAAAGGCATGTCCTGGATACGTGCACTATACAGCCATGGAGGAGATTCCCGCAGGGGAAGTCATGACTGCTGGTATGTTTCTTGTAAACAAGCACCCCGCAATTGTTTTATTTGATTCTAGAGCTTCTCAATCATTTATGAGCCAAACATTTGCATCTAAGCATGATCAGAAGATAATTGAGGTAGACAAAAGTGGTTATAGTATAAGTTCAGCTAGAGCTACTATCTCTACAAACCAAATAGTTAGAGATGTGCTTATCTCTATACAAGAGAGGGAATATACTGTGGATCTCATAGTATTGCCTGGGTTAGCCATAGATGTGATTTTGGGCATGAGTTGGAGAGTGGTCATGGAGTTCTTATTGACACATTCACTAGAACAATTATGCTGAGGGAACCCAAGGGGGGTAATGCTTTTCTAGTACTGCTTCCCAGAAGTTTTGATCTTCAAAACTTATCATGTGCCATCCAAACCACTACTCTCTATGATATTTTAGTAGTTTGTGAGTTCCCTGATGTTTTCCCAGATGAATTGCCTAGTTTGCTGCCAGATAGGGATGTGGAGTTTAAGATTCAATTAGTGCTAGGTACAGCACCTATCTCAAGAAGACCCTATAGGATGCCACCCAATGAGTTAGCAGAACTTAAAATTCTGCTACAAGAACTTTTGGACAAAGGTCTCATTCGACCTAGTTCGTCTCCCTAGGGTTGTCCAGCTTTATTTGTGAAGAAAAAGGACAAAGCATTTTGGATGTGTGTGGACTATAGGCTGCTTAATGCCGTAATCATTAAGAACAAGTACCCTTTGCCTTATATTGATATTTTGTTTGATCAATTAGCAAGAGAAAAGGTATTCTCTAAGATCGATTTGAGATCAGGCTTCCATTAGATTAAGATTAGGCTAGAGGATATACCTAAGACAGCTTTCTCCACTATATACGACTTGTATGAGTATTTGGTCATGTTTTTTGGACTGACAAATGCTCCTACCTATTTCATGTACCTGATAAATTTGGTGTTCATGCCCGAGCTTGACAAGTTCATGGTCATGTTTATCAATGATATCCTGATTTACTCTGAGAATGAGGCAGATCATGCAGAGCATCTGAGAGCTGCTTTTCACACTCTATGAACCTTGCTAACCACTGCTCCTGTTCTGGCACAACCCGATGTTGAAAATTCTTTTGATGTGTTCTGTGATGCATCGGGTATTGGTTTGGGGTGTGTGCTCATGCAAGAAGGTCAAGTTATTGCATATGCTTCTCGACAATTGAAAAAGCATGAAGTCAACTATCCCACATATGATTTAGAGCTCGCAGCAGTCGTTCATGTATTGAAGATATGGAGACATTACTTGTTGGCAAATGTATGCCACATATACACTGATCACAAAAGTCTCAAATACATCTTCACTCAACCTGAACTGAACATGAGGTAGCGAAGGTGGTTAGAGCTGATCAAGGACTATAATTTGGAAGTGCACTATCATCTAGGAAAAGCCAATGTTGTAGCAAATGCACTTAATCAGAAATCCCATTATAATGCCTTGGAAGCCTTGTTGGAAGATGGGTTTAATCTATTGCATCCTGTTGTGCTACACAACATCACTGTCAGTTGTTCACTTGAGAGCAAAATCATAGAACTACAGAAGACAGATGTAGGTTTGTTTCACATAAAGAGAAAGATGAAGGAACAGGAAACCAAGCATTTCAGGGTGGATGAAAGAGGTGTGCTATGGTTCAAGAATCGACTAGTGGTACCAAAGGACTGTGAGCTTAGAAATCAAATCCTAGATGAAGCTCATTCATCCAAGTTGTCCATCCATCCGGGTAGTGGCAAAATGTATCAAGATTTGAAAACCCATTTTTTGGTGGACAAAGATGAAGAAGGAAATCGCCGCCTATGTCGCTAGGTGTGATAATTGCAGTAGAGTCAAAGCTGATCATTTGAAGCCTACTAGATTGCTCCAACCTTTGTCTATTCTAGGATGGAAGTGGGAGATTAGCATGGATTTCATTGGACTCCCACCCACTCAAAAGGGTTTTGACTCGGTATGGGTAATTATAGACCGTCTGGCCAAGTCCACGCACTTGATTCCTGTAAGGACCAACTATCGACCACATCAGTATGTAGAAATATACATAGCTCAAATAGTACGCTTGCATGGGGTACCAAGAATAATTGTGTCAGATAGGGGATCTCAATTCATTACTCAGTTTTGGGAGCACTTGCACAAGCAGTTAGGTACCAACCTCGTTCGAAGCTTAGCATAACACCCTCAGACCTCTGGGCAGACTGAGCGAGTAAATCAAATCTTAGAAGATATGTTGAGAGCATGTGTGATCTCTTCCAAGGGTTCAAGGGAAAAATGGCTACCTTTAGCTGAGTTTTCCTACAACAATAGTTATCAAGAGAGCATCAAGATGTCTCCTTTTGAGGCCTTGTACAGTAAAAAATGTAGAACTCCATTGAATTGGGTTGAGCTCGGAGAGACGAGATACTATGGCATTGATTTTGTCACAAAAGCCGAAGAGCAAGTGCGTATTATCCAACAACATATGAAAGCCGCTCAGTCTAGGCAAAAGAGCTATGCTGACAAGAGAAGAAGACCTATCGAATTTGAGGTAGGCGACTTTGTATACCTTAAGGTATCACCAATGAAAGGAGTACAATGATTTGGTGTGAAAAGAAAAGTAGCACCTAGATATGTAGGCCCATACAAGATCATCGAGCGAAGTGGAAGGGTAGCTTATAAGCTCTAGTTAGCTCCAGTGATGCGAGCCATATTCAATGTCTTTCATGTTTCTCAACTTAAAAAGTGCCTTCGCATACCTGATGAAGCCATTGAAACCACCAATATTAAGCTCCAATCAGATTTGACTTATGAAGAAAAACCCATCTAAGTGTGGGAAGAAATGGAAAGAGTGACCCGGAGCAAGGTCATCAAATTCTACAAAGTGGTGTGGAATAACCACGGTGAACAAGATGTCACGTGGGAACGGGGGGATTATTTATGTGACGTTTATCCCGCCTTTTAAGAAAAATGGTAGGTATTTCAAATCTCAGGACGAGATTTCTATAAGGGGGAGGGGCTGTAACACCCTAGTATTAAGCATTGCATTTGGCACTTGCATTTCATGAGCATGAGCATGTGAAGTTTCATTTTATTCACCTTCTCTTTATCACATGTGATGTTTCTTATATACTTACATATGCTTGTGATCATGTGTGACCAATGTGAGAGATGGTTGCGAGGTCACAAAAACACCTTAGACATATCTAGAATGGAAAATGGAACATTGTTTGTATTCATGACATGGGCCAAATTTGCCTCTAAGTCCTAGTTTACTCATAATGTCATTTTTCATGATCCTATTTTGACCAAAGTTGAACTATAGCAAAGATTATTTGCATGGCAGTGCACCCTTAATACAAGTTGTAGCTTATCTTATGTGAAACAAACTTTGTTTATGGGTCATGAGCTAATTCAGTGCCTAACATGGTCAAATAGCGCCCACAAGAATCAACAAAATGTTGTTTTGAGACTTGAAAATTTTGCTAAGTCTAGAAGCTATTTTTAGTTTCAATGTGACCTACTTTGGAGCTTTGCATTTTCAAGGTGTACAGTGACTGATAGGTTGGTCCGGTCAATGGTCGACGTTTGACCAGGCTCAGACTGGGCCTGGTGGGCCGAATATTTGGCCGGGTTGGGCCCGTCTAGGCTAGGCTGGCCCAGACACGTGTCACATGGGTAGCTTGCCACGTGGCTTGCTCGGGTTCCTATCAGGTCTGGCCTATAGGCATGGCTCATAGTGGACCACGCGACATGGGTCTATGGACCACTGGTCAGGACCATGGTAGGCTGCATCCACTCTCAGAGTGGCTCCTAGGCAGGGCGCATGCACCACACGGCTCACTGTCAGTGAGGCCGGTCGACGGCACTGCATAGTAGCTCGGTGCTCCTATGGTCTCCTAGGGTCCTTCTACGCCTCGGCAGGCATGGTGGTGGCTCGAAGATGGCATCTTGGATCCTAGCGAAGTTGGTGGTGGTGGTGCTCATCAAGGCGATTACGGCCTCCTTAGACGTCCCTGGTACTCCGGCGGGGATGGCCATGGGCTAGGCTGCAGCTTGTGGCTTAGCAGCACCAGTTGGGATAACTACACTGATGGAGTTCATGGTGGCTCCGATGAAGCAAACATCCAGGGCCCAAAGTGCCCCTTTTCTACACGATTGAGGTCACCAGGAGGCTAACGAAGGTGGCACCGGAGACCTTTCTCCTTGGCAGAGTCTACAGCACGATGGCGGGCATGGCAGAGCTCTAGCAAGCTCTCAGCTCTAGGGTAACTAGGGGTAGGGTAGGTCCTAGGTTCAACCACTTATGTAGCTGGGCTCGTGGGGTGACGACGACATCATTGTCCCTTCCTCAACTCATGAGGTGGTCAGAAATAAAGGGACCTTCCATGGCACGGCGGTGACATGGGGGCACGGCAGCTTCGGTGAAGCAGATGTGACCAACGGCACCTAGGACTCTTCTCCCTTCTCCATCTAGTGCACAACGTGTCTCTCGGTGAGGCAAAGCTCGTCGAGGCAACTTTCCTACCTCTACCGGCTTAGGGTGGTTGGAACGGGGCTGTGCCATGGAGGGGTCTAGCCATGGCGAGCGTGGCAGTGCGATGTGAAGGCACCGATGTTCCCGAGCACTAGTGGCTCAACAAGGCCGATCCTTAGCCTGTGTGCATGCATTCGTGTGTGTAGTGTAGTGTAATGGTGAAAAGCTCGGCCTTTGGCCCTCTCAAGTGGGGAGAACGCAGCGGCATGGCCTGTCCATGGTAGCGAATAGAGGTGACGGGGGAAGGCTCACCATGGTGGTGAGGTAGGTAGGCTAGCGGTGTAGTGAAGAGTTGAGGTCGTGTCGAGGTGTAGTAGTGCCATGCCAAACCGCAATACGGAGGAAGTGTAACACCCTAGGTGTTTGTCACCTGTTAAGCAATGGGTTTGAGCTCAAACATGACATGTTAAGTGGTGATGAAGTTGTCAAGATCAAATCTACCAGAGTGAGCTCCAACTTAAACTTGGACAACACACCTTTACTTACATGTGTACCCTTGTTAAGATTATGCAAGAGTAATGTTAAACATGCTTATTTCATGTACATTACATCAACATGCATCCATCTTGACCAGTGGAAATGTTTCATGAAGTTTGGAATCAAGAAGTCACATGAAATGATAAGTTATAATCTTTCTTGGATTGCTTTATTAAGTAAATGGGAATATGAGATGTCGACCAAACCTTGCTACCTTGCCCAAATGACTCTAATTGAACTCTACAACAAAAGTCATGAAGGGTTCGTGTTGAACAAATGTCAAGAAAAGTCCTCAATTGGTCAAAAACGCTAATTCCAGGGTTAACGAGATGTTGCTTTGACCAAGATAAAGAATTGGCTTATGTACCAGATATGAAGTTTGACCTTTAATAAAAGTTAAAGTTTGAGTGGAGTACAAGAAACTTTATTTTTGTACCAAGACCTAATTCAACTCCTAAGTGGCTCAAATAGTGGCCTCAAGTTTGAATGCAGTGCTCCTTTTGAGCTCTCAGAAATATTCTAAGTCCTCGATCAGTAGCAGCGTGATGGCAAGTTTGTGACATTTTATCTTCCAAATTTACATGGCAGCTCAAGTGGATTCCTTAATATAATTTGGAGTACACCTTGTGATGTAAACAACAAAACAAGTCTCATCATTATTGGAGCACGTTTGAATGTTCAAATATGATTTCAAAAATAGAAAATGCTTGTTGGAATAGCTAGAATTGTCCTTTTTCATGATAGGGTTTTGACCGGTGTGGACCTACTGTTTAGAGTGCTTGCATGAAGGTGGGACCTAAATAAAAGTTGTAGTTCATCTTATGTAGAACAAACTTTGTTTAAAGGTAAAGACCTAGTTCAATCTCTAACTTCGTCTAACCGAGCCTCAAGTTGGAATCCATGGCTCTTTTGGGAGCTTGAAAATTTGCTAAGTCTGGGTTAACTGAAACTGAATTTTCAGTTTCATGAGCCCTACTTTGTAGCTCTCTATCTTCCAATATAATCCGAGTTAGATCAAAAACCTTTAAGCAAAGTTGTAGTCCTCATATAGCTCTACAACATCTGTTACTACATCTTATGCCAAAACTTAACGTATTAGGAGTTACGAAGGAAAAAATATTGATGTTCAGTCGCACTTTTGGGGTAGAATTGGATTTTTTTAATCCGTGCTGCGTGGCTTTCATGGCCGACCATGTGCAGGGCCGAGCGCCGTGTGGTCTCGCGAGCTCGCTGCTTGTGCGCCACCCGAGCCCTGCCCCCTGCCCTCTCCATTCTCCTCCTCTGCTCTGCTGCCAGCGCCATGGCCATGGCCGCCATTGCCGAGCAGCAAAGCTCCTCCCAACCACGGCCTTGCCCTCTGCTGCGCCACGCCTTGCTGCTTGCTCCACCCCGCCGCTCCTTTCTCCATCCTCCACCATGGCACCCCGCTTCCCCGGCCATCGCAGTCGCCGGAGCGAGCCCATAGCCGCTGCCGCCGCCAGACCACCGCCAGCACCTGTGGTCAGGCCAAGGCCGGCTATGGCTGGGCGCGGGCCAAGCATGGGTGCGGCCAGGCCAGCCGGCCCTACCCTGGCTGGCCACCGCCGCCGGCCGTAGCCCCCCCTGTTCGTCGGCCCTCTTCCCTTCTCTGCTCTGTGCGTGAGGTTGAAGAAGAGGGGGTGAATTGCATATAGAAGCTTTTTCATGCGTTCACTTTGCATAAATTCTAGACACATATTTAGATATATGGACTTAGTTGGTTTCTGAGATCTCCAGGGTTCCCAATGCAAAAGTATTTTCCTTTTTTGGTTTAATCTTTTCTTTTGCATATTTCTGTGCTGAAATTTGGAAAATTGTAATAATTAGTAGAAAAATCGTAAAATAACAAATGTGGACTTTTTGGAATCCTTGTGAAATTATATATGCAGTAGATCTATAATATGGCATGTTTTAGTTTAAAGATTTTGCTGTAAAAATAGATTTATGCAGGTTAGGTTTTGAATACTAGTTGTACTTGTCTTTTTCATAACTGTAGTTTTTTTGCTCAAATAAATGTGAAATTTTTATGGTAGGCTACTGATGCTATGTGTATACTATGGTAAAAATGTTAGGAGTTTAGGATAGATAGTTTAAGAGCTATAAAAATAACAAATGCCCTGTGTTGCTTTGCTCCTATTCTAAATAGGCCTGCATGTTTGTATTAATTGACTCAGTTATGTTATGAATCATGCCTTTATTACAATAAATGAGTTGTAGCACTTTTCTTAGTATTTTTAAAAAGCTAAAAATTATAATTTTTGGTTAAGTAGATTTTTAGTTATAGTTGCTTAAATTTCAGTGGCTATTTCTGCCCAAACCCAGACAGGGTTGCCTTGTTGGTACTGTGGGGACTTTTTAGTAATATAATTAGCTCTAGGTGTTTATAACAAAGTTGTTTAGAATTTTCTAATATTTTTAAAAAGTCTAGAACCACATTTATTGGACATGTGGAACTCTAGTTATAGCTGTTTAAAGTTGTATATCAGATTCTGTCCATATTTTGGATAGATATGAATTTATTGGTTTAATTGACCTTGTTAACTGTAGAATCATCTTAGGATGAGAATAATAAAGTTGTAGGTATCTTCATAAGTTTTCCAAAAAGTTATGATTCATGTTTATTGGAGGTCTAGAACTCTAGTTATGCTTCTCTGAAGTTCCAATTAGTTTTCTATACCATTGTTGTTTGGGCTGCATGTGCAGTTTTGCTTGTGTAATTATTTTCATGGTGTAAATGATGTTTTCTGTGGTTGCAGTGAATACCAAAGTTGTAGATAATTTCATTATATTTCTTGTGTTCAAATTGCATGACCATAGGCCTGATAGTTTAGGAGTTATGAATTTGACAAATGATCTCTCATGTTTGGTCTATGTTCTATGCAGATTTGAAGGATTTCATTTTTTGACCAAGTTAAGTATGAAATCATGTCTTAGTGATAATATAAGAGTTATAGTTCTTTCCTTAAGATTTCCAAATTATCCTAGATCATCCCTTTTGGTGTTGTAGAGCTCCAGTTATAAGTTGTGAAGTTGCATGACAGAATCTGTCCAAGTCTGGACAGAGGTGCTCAATTGTGCTTGACTGACCTTGTTAATTATGGAATCACCCTGTGATGATAATAAACATGTTTTAGATAACTTAATAATATTTCTATAAAGTTAAGATTCATGCTTGTTTGATGTCTTTAACTCCAGTTATGCATTTTTGAAATTACTACTACTTTTCTGTCCTAGTTCTGTGCAGGTCTGAAACATTGGCATATTTGACCTATTTAGCTTCGGAATAAGCTTTTGGTGATAATAACAATGTTGTAGGCAATTTCATTAGATTTCCAGAAAGTCTAGGGTCACCCTTGTTGGATGCTTATATCTCTTGTTATGGTTTAAACAAGTGACTGCTGTGCTGCTGTCCAGATTTCTATACATGTGCTAGGTAATTGCTTTAGCTTGCTCTTGTTTTGGCTAAACATGTTGGTTAGTTCTTGATCGATGCATGGGTGCAATATCTGAACTTAAGTTCACTTGTGTTCCATGCCTAATATGCTTGCTGTCCCTCTATAATAGGCTATGTAATGTTTAGTTAAATAACTCTAGGTTCCAATGTCTTGCATAATCTTATGTTTGCATTGAATGCTATTATGTGATGCATCTCATATTACCATTCTTCATATTCATGCACTTGCATCTTGCATCTCATCTAGGTATGCTAGATGAACCACATGAAGGACGTGATGTTGGAGCTGAACCCGAAGATGGTGTATGGTGGACCTATCCCAAAGATGGAAGGACTAAGCAAGTGCCGAGATGGGAGATACTCGCCTAGCGAGTGTCGTCTCACAAACACTAACCTAGTGTTGGATCCCAGGCAAGCCCCGAAGCATTCTAAGCCTCCTATGTTTTTACAAATATCACTTGAGTCTTTTATGTTTGATGCATTAGGTTATAAGAGTTGATTGGAACCACTTGATGCATAGAACTACCTTGTCCAGAAATATACCTTGAACCCTATGTAGGTCCAGTATCGAATGTATGCTTAGCAATGCGTAGATCGGTAGAAGTCGGGTGATTTCCTGTCACCTGCAAGATATAGGTGGATACCAAAGCACGGTTGGCTATATTTGCTATCGTGGAAATAACCATGTGTTGAAGAATAAAAAGGAGACCGGGCGGGATGTCGATAGAGAAGCAACAAGGCATGGAGGTCTTGGGTGTGGATTTATCCCCGTCTGTGTCAGTTAAGGACCGATTCACTGTACGTCCTCATGTCATGTTGAATGCATGCCTATCACTTAGTTGGCTAGATAACTCGTTTCGACCACGAAGCCGAGTAGCTCAACTCAGGCCGAAAGCCGGGAAGCAAAAGTGCGCACTCTGGCAGTAGTAAGGATGTGCGGGGTGCCATTGGCGGAAGTCCAAAGGGCAGATTGATGTCCTGGCAGAATGAATTCCCTGAGAGTGCGGCGCTGCTTGGACCTGCGAATTTGTTCCTGAGCTGTACCAAATGTGACCCAAGGCGACCATGGATCAGGTTGCTTGGGTGTGTGTTAGGAATAAGTCCCCAGCTGGGTAGGAATCGATTTGAATCGCTGTCTCTCCCGGATAGTGAGAACTTGACTGAGCAGCGGCAACATAGAGTAACTTAATTGAAACTTGATGGTTATGATGATGATACTCACATTACTACACCAGCTATGGTTACTATTGCCTGTTACTAAATGATATCCCACATGTTTGTCATAGGTTAGTTGCTAATCTAGAGATGGATAGCTATAATTAACTTGGTTACCGAATTGTAAAATGTATAGTTCAACTAGTGGCTTTTATGCAAAATTTTGTCAAGCTAGCTCCACCTATAAAGCCTTGCATTCTCCTTGGTGTCACTTTATTTCTGGTTTATGATAGGTAAGTCTAGCTGAGTACATTCGAGTACTCAGGGTTTATCCCACCATATTGCAGATGAAGTTCTCGGCCTGCTAAAGATGGTGGGTAACCACCGGTGGGCTCGGTGACTCTATATTTACTTCTCATCTATGTGTTTTTATCAGAAGATGTCACTTATGCCAGCAATGTATTTGGAACTTATATTAATGTAATCATTTGAAAGCTATGTTATTTTCACTAATCGGTTTTGAAACTTAAACTTGTACTATTATTTGTGAACCCATTTGTAATATTATTTCTGCTGCAACTCTATGTATGTGATGTGTATTTGCTTAATCACATGATCTTGGTTGTGATGTAGATTTACCGAGGTCCTTCGTGACACTCGGTGGACTACAGGGTTTATATAAGTGAAAATATGCGCGTGTCAATGTGTTAGAGGGGACAGCCATATTTGATCTTGTATAAATTGGGCGGTTCTGTCACAGGAAGATGATCAGGGCATCGTCCTCATCTCTGGCGGCCATGAATGGCTCTAGTGGGGCTCGGTCGTCCTCTCCCTTCCTCCTTCCTCCTCCTTCTCCTGCTCTCTAGCTTGGCGTGGGGCGTGCGATGCCGCTGGGTGGCGACAGGGTAGTCTAGGGGCACTAGGGCTCTGGGTCTTGGCTGTTATAGCCGAGAACAACCATGGAGTGGTGGCAGATGGTAGTGAGAGGGGATAGGCCATGTGTAGGGTGGATAGGGGCCTTAGGCTAGGGTTTTGGGTTCAGCGCGGGATCACGAGAGGCCTGGCGCTCCTGATTTTGAACTTCAATGGTCAAGGGAAGGACAGGCGGTGTTAGGGGGGCGTGGGGCCATGCACAACATCTTGCGCATCACGATGCTAGCTGGGGAAGGCATGGACACATTGGGCTGTAGACATCATGCGCATCCACGCGTTGGTGCCCAACGGCTTAGGCACGGACGGTTGGTGCATATAGGGACCACTGAGATTCCCTAGCGCCAGATGCTCTACCATCGCGCAAAAGCAGAGGAGGGCAAGGGTAGGAGATGACAGGGCGGTCCCATCGGTCAGCGATAGCGGGGGAAGAAGATAGGCACATGCGGCTGCTGGGCCAGCTAGGCTGGTTTGGTTGAGCATGGTGTGCGGATGCGGGTGCGAGTACAAGGAATGGGCCGTGGTGCTGGGCTGGTCAACTTTGCATGGGCACAGGCACGAGTGCGGGTGTTGGGCCACGGTACTAGGCTTCTCGAGTGCTAGGCTTCTTTCTCCTTTCCTTTTTCTATCTATTTCTTTTCCCCTTTTCTATTTCTATTCTCATTTCCCCAAACCATTCTAGAGTCTCAAAACTTGTATACATGCATCCAATACATGTATACTACTATAGGTGGGTGTTGGTGGTGCTTAACTCACATTTCTAACCGCTAACTTTCATATAAAATATGCTCAAATAAAAACCAAACTTAGACATAGGACATTAGAACTAACAATTTCCATAAGTTTTGGTGTTTGACCAATTGCAAGAGGACATATCGGAATAATGTAGGCAATGTACCTAAAGTGGACAAGAAATATAACAAAACAAACACCGGTGGCTAAGAAATCTCAAACACATATGCATTTACCATTGGCCAAGTTCCACATGTAATTGGAGATTATTATTTTTTAGGACATAAACACAAATATATGGAAAATACACCAAGAAAGCACTTTCCGATGAAGTGCAAAGCAGACATGCGCAAAGAATAAATGGAAAGGCTCATCAAATCAAGTTATTTGGGTGAAAGACAACCCAAGGAGCAGCCCACATCCACTGAGCAGTCCACCACGTGAAGGCAGTGGCGAGAGGGTTCGGTCAAGGGTCGGCCACCCCCTGGGGTCGGCCGCCCCCCACCTGGTGCCGTTCATCCACATCTTTAGAAGGCAGTGGCATGGAGGCATGTAGAGGTGGTACACGCTGGGATTTCCTAAAAATAGCTACGGTAAACCGGTGTTCCCTTGCTCCACTGCCTCAATGCATGGAGGCATGCAAAGGACATTAGTGGACTCCGTTCCTCTTCTCCACCTATAAAAGAAGGCCACCCCCTCCTCATTTCAAACACAACACAACACACAAGGCAAAGAACATTCCACTTGAGTTAGAGCAACACTCTAAGGGCTTAGGCCCTAGTAGCTAGATAGAGTTGTAAGGGAGAGATGTGAAGGGGAGCTCACAGAAGTGCTGCATTTATCGGTGTCTCCCCAACTTGTACCTCAATGAGCATCTTTACTCAATGGGTTCTCTCGCTAAGTGAGTGTTCATGGTTCTTTGGGATATAAAGTCTTTGATTAGTTAAACTTTACTCTTACTTGTTTACGGGTTCATTGTCCGTCCCCGTCGTTGACGGCCACTAAATGCCTATTTTGACCTTCAATATTGCACCAAAAATGGGAGCAAACAATAATGAACAACAACATAGGTAGTGATTTATGTATATAATTCATATATTTCCACTTGTACTTGGGGATCTTTGCTCATGTAGGAAAACTATACAAAAATGTCAAATATCAAGCACTACAAGGCAAGTGGACATGGCAGGGGGTCTGGGCCCACTTGGTGGGGCCGGTCGGCACCACTTGGCACCGCCTGATGCCTCTTGGCTCCCTACCACATCACTGATCCACCCCAAGTGCAAGAAACACACTCCCAAGCTTCGTCCACCGTTGATTCCAAGTCGGTGCATGATCAAGGGTCCAAATGAAGCATCACATGGATTGTGGGAGTCACCATGCATATGATGGTTCAAATGGACAAAATCTTGTGCATACCCACACTCTACATCACGTGGGGGCCACCACACCGAAGAAGGAGGCCCCAATCCACAGTGGGCCACCCCCACCTTTGCTCCACTGCCTCTCCTTTGGACAACATGCAAAGAAGCACAAGTGTGAGCCATCCTAGGCATTGGTTAAGTCAGTGTCAAGGCGGTTTGATCCATGGGCAAGGAGAGGGTGTCACACGGATCGCTACCGTGGTGATGGAGTAGCCCCTACTCCACATTAGGCTATAAATAGGACCCTCACCGCTCACTTGTAACACACCTTCATATACAAGAGATGTAGCTCTCACTCTACTCTCTCAAGATGTAGCTCTTCTAGTAGTAGCTAGTCTTGGTGGGAGCTCTGGAGCAGTCTTTAGGAGTCTAGTATAGCTTTATCTCTCTTTTGTAAGTACTCTATTTATTAGTATGTTACTTTCTATGCAAGTATTATTTCAAGTCTTTTACTCATGTATTAGTTTTGTTCTCTAGTTATACATTGGTTATGCTTGTATTCTTGTGATAAGTGGGCTCTCAATACCATGGGTTGTTCATCACTAGTTGATGCTTGAGTCTTAACGTGAGGCTAGGGTAGTATCAAATAGTGTAAGCATGGTGCTTATACTATCGGGTACCTTGCAACATGGCTAGGTCTCTGGATGGATTGGGGTTGTTGGCTAGTGGTGACAGCCCTGAACATCCTATGTATCTCCCCACAATAGATCTAGTTGTTAAATAATAGGACAGAGGTGCTTTGTGCCCAATCAACCCCTCTAGGTGAGTTTGGGGCAGGTATGTCTGAATTGTTGTTGCATCCTACCTTGCATTATCTTGGTTTATCTATATAGCCATAGTCACTAGCTAGAGTAGTGCTTGAATAGAAGTAACTTAGGATTCTTGTGTTCCTTCATTTGTCATCCTCGCACTTAGTTATGTTTCCAATTTACCTTTCCATGATTGGTCCTTGTGTGTCACCCCACTTTATTGTATATCACTTACCCTCACTTTAGTCTAGTCGGTATACTAGTTAGTAGATACATGATGGTTAACTATCACTATCTTTAACCATTGCTTCCCTATGGTAAAATATAAATAACGATACCCTAAAATACTCTTAGGTGAAATGTTATAATGATATTATGTGCGCTTCTGGAATTATCTACTCGAGCATAAGAAATATCAACAAGCATTTCTGGCGCCGTTGCTGGGAAATACAAAACCTGGTAGCGACGTTAAGAAATGCCAACAAGCATTTCTGCTGCCGTTGCCTGGGAAGCAATTGGTGTAAATATTTTGATATTGATATTTACCTTGATGTTTGCTAATCTAGTTTACTACTAGCTTTTGTGGGATTATCCTTGTCCTATTGAGTGTGGAATAAATAGGGCAAAATCAACTATTAGACCTTTTGTCTTATTTCTATGAGAAAATCATCAAGAGCCCAGGGTGCCTGGTCGTTCATGAATCATCAACACCTCCACCCTGCCGTCTCAAAAGTATGTACATGTCTATACATTGTAACCATGTGCAGATGGAGCAAAGGTCACCATCAACAGGAGATAAAATCATCATATGTGATGGAGCAAAGACGTTGTATCACCCACAACTCCATATCAAGTTGTGGGTAACGGCGAAATCGATCAAGGTATGTGAGAACCTACCTTTCCATTTTACTCTTACCATTCCATGTTTGCTTGAATCATCAAAGTCTAGTGCTTTCTTTGGGTAGCTCCAAGTCTCTGAGCTATAGTCGGGCACTATGCCTAGTCTAGGTTGATGGCAAATTTCTTTTTGTTATCTATCTATTCGGGTTCTTAGTCTAGCTTCGTAGTAGACGTAAGTTAAATGGGACCAACAGATACATATGTTGGCTATGCCATTCAGTATGATATCGGCTGATAGTTCACGCTACGGGAAAAAGCTAAGGCCTAGACATTTATGCTTAAGCATTCATTTAGTTAGAATTCTTGTTTCAAGACCAAAGCATTCATTTAGTTAGCTTTCCTTTCTATAGCATGCTTGTTTAATTGGTTTGCCATTAATATTCTCATCTCCACTTGAATGAATCTTAATATGCTTTACATGCTTCTTTCCATTTATGCCAGTATGTTCTAGTTTGGAAGTAGTGACCATACATCTATAGCCTTTAAATTAAGCATGGTGCCTACTTTAAGGTTTGGATGCACTGATCATATTTTCATAGACTTTTAAATTTGGAATGGTGCTTAGGTTAAATAGACTTCCTTAATCGAATTAGACATGAAGTCTAGTTTAGTTATTGAACTAAAACTACTTGTGTAGAAATTGGTTGCATGTAAAATTGTAAATATGATGGATAAGTTATTGAGATAAATTCAAAAATGAAGATAAAGGCTTGTGATACACTTCAACAAATTTTGCATATCATGAAAAAGAGTCACCTCTCATTTTTGAAGGGTTGGTTGTAAATAAAAATCTCTCTTTTGTGTTATGCTTTGTGAAAGTTTTTGCAAGAACTTGGTGAACAATAAACAAGAACTAAACAACATGGGAAAAACTATCCATGCTAACTAAATAGGAGCGCCAATTTGTCATTATCATAGAAGAATACTTTTAGCCCCAGTGACAACAATCACCCTTGTTTCTTCAAGAATTCCTTTGGGTATGTGTGGTCCACTAACCTTTACAGGAAATGGAACTCAATGAAGATCAAGATGGTGTGGCGGAAACAAGAAATTCAAGCTGAATTCAATGGGGAAGTCATGCTCAATTGACTTGACACAATAAGACCTCGCTGACAGATAAATCGGTATGTATCCCGTATTTAATTTTCGCAAATTTTCTTTCATGCATAATAAATTAGAATAGTCATGTCTTAGGTGAAAAAATAAAAATAAAAATAATAAAATAAAGATTTACTTGCACTGTTTCTTTGCATAATAAGCTTGCACCAACTCCTCTATAAAGTCTCCCTTAATAAAAAAGGCAATGAGGAAAGAACATGCTTCTAAGACAAGTTTCCTTTGGGTATCTTTGTTCACTAATTATTTTAAGTTTAAAAGAACAAGGGGAGTACCATGTCTAAGAAATCTAAAAAAATCATGTTTAGTCTCTTCTCTTTGTTCTCACTTGAAAAAAAATGAAGTAACTTTGTAAAGTGAGAACGAGAGCATCTTGTAGAACTTGTATCCTTCGGGTATTTTTGTCGCTAAACCTTTCAATTTGAACACAAAAGGATGAAGGATCAACACAACAAGGTGACAACAACTTGAGCAAAATGTCATTCAACATTGGAGTACATTCTGAGGGATGCCCCAACATCTTCACTAGGCTTTTAATGTCAAGTGACATAAAAGTCCTAGTGTGGGGGAGGATGCCGATTCTTCTCTGCCTCCTCTCAGGCCTCCACCACTTTGGCATGCTGGTTTGCACTCCCTCTACCCACTCTTGCTTTGTTCTTATGAGTTTGATATGATTTATCGGTGTTTCATAAACTGGACTAGTAAACTTATACGATTGCCGCGCTGCTTTAGGAAGATGATAGTAGTATCCAAAAGACATGAGTTATACTAGTTTAGGCTAGAGCCCTACGTCCAGTCTTAGAGATGATCGAGTGCGTGTTCCTCGCTTCAATGCTTTGAAGTTCCTACAATGAGGGGTGCAAGAATGGTGGAAGAGGAAGAAGAGCTAGAGCTAGGAGATGGGCAGCCCAAAGGGAAGCTTTAGGAGCCCTTCCATGATGGAGACTAAGAGAATGAGTAGGGGACTTTGAATCCCTTGAGATGGGTGCCCTAGCTATCCTTATATAGAGTTTGAGGCTAGGGCGCATACAATGGAGGAGGTTCTCCCGATCGAAGGGTCATGAACCTAAGGGAAGTCCTAGCTAACTTGGCTTGCATGCTACACTGTCTTGAGGTGCATGTCTGAGCATGGTTGTCATCACCGTCTTATGGCCACGTCGCTGCGTGTGTATTGTGCTGACCGTAGCAACACTGTAGGCACGGTGGTGGATCTCTAGCCGTCCTGTGTGATATGGTCTCAGCCATGGCCTTCATGTTCATTTCCTGGTTTCCTGGGGTGTCATACGAGAGTTGGTAGCCATCCCCAAGTCATCGATCGCCTGGTTGTCTTGAGGAGCTAAGGGCCACAAGCCCCATTGCTGGGGTCGTGGTTCCCCGTCAGTCTATATGGCTTTTAAGTCAAAGCCTTCGTCGTGGATCCCATCCCATAGTGGGTGGGGTCATACATGCGTCTTGTTGGGTCATATCTGGCTGGTGGTCATCGTACCTATCACCACCGCCCTGGGGCGGTATTGTCTTGTCCAATCTACATGGTGTAGGGTTGGCGTTTGACCGAACCGTGGTGACTGCTATCCTCTCGGCCCTTGCGGGGTCGGCGCGACGTGCTTGTTCTTGTCAGAACAGGCATGCTTGGCCGAGCTCAACCTCTCCCCATTCTTCCTAGGGGTCGTGATGAGGGAGAGGTCGTGCGTCCTTCGAGCGTCATGCGACTAAGGCATGAGGAAGGGGTTATGGCTGACCCTAGCCTTAGCATCTTGCTTGGTTTGCTCGGCTGAGCTAGGCCTTTGTTGGCTGGTGTATTGCAGGCTACAGGGCCTACTAACTAATCGGCCTTGAGACACCCCAGGGTTATAACCCTGACAGTAGCCCCTGAATGTTTTTGCAATCACAAAGTGTTTGTGAAAGCGCTAATACGTGTACGTTAGGGCTCGGGTTCGTAGTCGTGGCCTACTCGAGCTTTGATGCTCAATCCCTTACGGGCTGGCATGTTCAATGCGGTAGATGGCCGTTGCGCTCTGTCCCATCAAGTCATCCTGACAATGCGATACGTGATTGCCGAGCGCTGCCATGACAGTGTGTTGTGTATCGGGGTTCATGACCCTGGCGAGGCCGAGCGGTCTCGTCGACGTTGTACTGGCTCTGCCTTTTGGGAAGGTCCCGATTTTCCTGATTTCACATGCGCATCCATTGCTAGCTATCACCTCTCATGGTTTGCCACGCGGTAGGGAGGTCTCAGGCTGGTCGATCTGCCTCTAGGCCTATAAACAAAGGTTTTCCTGCTATTCAAACCTCTAATGGCTGTAATGACTGTTGATATTTCTTAATGACTATTGGAGGATTCCGCAAGCGCATAGAACTATCGCGTAGCACTTCGCTCGGTGAGCACCGAGTGTTGAATTTATAATTTATCCCACAGGAAGGTGAAAGGCTAGAATTTATAAGTGGACTAGGATTTGCTAGAGGAAGGCTTGAGTTGATCCTAGGTAGGTGAACGATAGTGATGGATGAGTGTGAACTACCTAAACTAACTACTACTAATAAGCTAACTAGAGATAGCTAGGTGGGAGAGCAAGCGATTTATCTTTCTAGTAAGTAAGGGTAAACAAATGACTTGGAGAAATTCGATAGTACTTTGGGGCACAGCCCGCCTACCAACTAGGAGATTTAAATAGACAAGGTCTACCACGAGCACTACGATTTAATAACTAGACCTATCATGGTGGAATACAGAGGATGGATAAGGCTGTCACCACTTGCCACCTACCACAATCTATCTGGAGGCCTAGCCGTATCCATAGGTAATCTATAGCCTAAGCACCACGCTTAATCTATAAACTTACTACTTCGATCCGAGCTCCGATGAAATGAGATCAAAGCACCCTAACTAGACGATGGAACCAGTACTAACAGAAGACAACTAATGATAAGATAACATATGCTACTAATGCCAAACAACAAGCACCTAAGCTCACTAATGATGAACACTAATGACTAAGTACTTAAAGTAAAGCAAGCAATACTAGAATAAAGTACTGAAATAAATACTAAATAAAGTAATGCAGAAATGAAAGAATTACAAAGAAGCTATACCAGACCTAGAAGATGCTTCCAGACTCCGAGAAGCTCCGCTCTTGCTCTACTACACTACTAGACTGCTACTCTATAGCTAATGCTTAGCTAGAAAGCTAAGAGAAGCTTGGAAAGCTTGGAATATGAATGGGGCACTTCTCCACCGAGCTCCACACCCACTATTTATAGTGTATAGTGAGGGGAGGGGTTTTTGTAGGTAGTGGCAAGGTCAGTGGAGGACCTAGGATGTCGGGTGGTGCTAGGTGGTGCTGACCGGCCCTCCATTCCACCACCTTATGATCCAACAGCGATGGTTGGCTCCCAATGGCGGTTACTTGGACAGCACATGTCAAAATTCGGACGGGAAGTCGGTTGGTAAGTCGGTGGAGAGCTCCCAAGTCTATGACAATGGGCCCATGAATCCACCGGCATCAAATCTCATCCATTGATCAAACTGACTTGAATGGAGGCTTCTCTCATTGGCTAAGGAGGTGTTCCCATGGATTACTGACATGGCATGGCCACTTGGCGGGTCGGGCGGTGCCTTCTTGTGGGCCCAAGTGGCCTGCCATGTCCACTTGCTCCATATATCCATGTTCTTCACCATTTTGGCCTATTTTTGCCATATTTCCTGCATACAAATAGTTCTACAAGCACAAGTGGAACTAGGTGAATTATAAACATAATTCTTCACATGTGATGATGATTTACCTCACTTTACCATGCTTTTGGTGAAATGTTTATGGTCAAAATGGGTGTTAGTGACCGTCAACAATGACAAGCCGCTTCTCGCTTTCCAGTTGAAGGAGCATGGAGACAGGAGAGATTAGGGGAGAGTCGCGGGGTCCTAAGCATGAGGCCTGCTAGGAGTCGTTTGTGGCGCCCAGAAGTCGGGGGTATTCCTTTCAATGCCTGGTGCCAGGAGGGAACTTGCGAGTGGTGGAGAACGTGCTCGTGGTGCGCACGCTCTATGGGGATCAGGCAATCCCATCTTAGGCAAGATAGGATTCTCCTAATCTAGAAGCTCTATGCATGCACCCCGTTGGTGCTTGTGAAAGCCCATGGGTGCCTGCTCAGGCGTCCTTGAGCTGGTGCGACCTCCGGGCCTGCTCCTGTGCTTCTGTGCCCCGGGAGCCATGTTGCTACGGGAGGGTCAACGCGACGCCTGTTCTTCCGTGGTAGTAGCAAGGCCTCCTAGGGCTTACTGGAGATGTCACTAGTGCGGTGATTTCTAGATTTATATTTTGGTGCACGCCTTGGCCATGCCCCTTTCTAAAGTTTGATAAGAGAGACCCTTTCTTTGAGTATATTTGGTTCTCTGAGGTCTCTCAGTGGTGGTTAAGTGGTCACTTATCCTAATAATGGCACCGACCAGGATGCCCTCGTCAATCGAGGATTACCACATGGGTTTTGTAGCATCTCTTGCCGTGCGCAATCAAGGAGGGATCCACAAAACATGGCCGCCTTCCTTGCAATGCGCCTTTGTTGGTCTTTCTGCTGCTGGTCTGATTAATCTCCCATAATGGGGCTCTAGCCTCCACTGATTCACGAGATTCTAAGACAGCGATGGGTCGATGTCCCAAGACGCGGGGAGGAGATGGTCGCGCTCAGCCACGGTCTTTATCGGGGTCACATGGGCCATGCTCCTTTTTCCTCCGGCACCCTTCTCGACCCTGAAGAGTCATGATGCCTGATCGTAAGCAACTTTAGTTTCGCCCCACGCGGGGAGAGGCTTGTCTACCATAACCATGTGGACGGAGTGGTCAATGGGTAATTCAAGTGGGACCTGATATCCTCCCCAATCGACATGGAGTTTGGCCATGCCTCATCGAGACACGTCCCATATATCATTGGCCATCAAGCCCATCGGTCCCCGACCACCTCCACAGCGGCTAGAGGAGATGGTCATGAGGTTCCGCACCACTAATTAGAGCCGTAGGGGCCCATCTTGTCCTGCCCCTGTGTCTTTTGTGGCCTTGAACCCGTCAAATGGCTGGCCCAAGGATGGGTTTCCTAACCACGATGCGGGGTCATGGTCGTGATGTGACTTAATAGCACTTGTTCGCATGTGAATACATGATGCGCCACACCACGTGGCTATGGCGGTGAGGCGGGTCGCTTACTGAGGGTCCATGGGACTTGTTCTAGGATGGACTCCGCAAGGGAACGGTTCGCTCCCCCGGTCACCGCCACATATATGACCCCTTCAGTTCATGTTCCCTTACCTTGTTTTCGCCTTCCACTGTTGCGCGCTGCAATTGAGAGAGGAGCGAAAGGGAATCGAACTTGAGGGATTTACCTAGGAGGTGTGCAGTCGCCAGCGGTCACTTGGCACCGTCCCCCTCAACTGCTGCATCCGCCTTCACCCTTGCCTACGTTAGGGAAGAGTGAGTGGGTACCTTCGATGGTGTCAAAGGTTTGGCTATTGCAGCTCGTCGTAGATGGTCTTCGCCCGCCGAAGGAAGTCGTCGGGTTGAGAGCCACCGCCAGCGAGGTGCTTCCATACCCACGACCTAGGGAAATGGTGTCTTTCACCGATTTCCATGAGCACAGGTTTGGGATTCTGGCATTAGATTTTCTCTGGGATTCCTCTAGGAGCATGGCATCTAGATGCAGCATCTTCATCCCAACAGCGTGCTGCAGCTGGCGGGCTTCATGGTTGTCTGTGAGGCCTTCCTTGGGATAGAACCCAACAAAGACCTGTTCCGACGGCTCTTCGAGGTCAAGAGTCGGTGGGCGCTGGGGTCTGCCGATGGAGCATTGGCCCCTATGGGTGAGATGAACATCCAGATGCACTCTGGGGTGTCTCATCTTTATCCGTGCCTACTGAAATGATCTCGATTTCCTCGAAGGGAAATCCACAGATTCAAAATATAACATGATAGTCCTAGGTGATCATTCCATCACATTATCAAATAACCGTCGATATCACAGTCATACATCGAATACCTGTCTTAAAGAGAGTACAAATAGTAGTGTTTACTCATTATTATATCACCACATGGTGGGGTCACTCAGAGCATGCAGCATTCAGAACAACATTAAATATAAAGGCAGTAGTCGTCAACTCCATCTTCTCAACCAAACTTGAGCGTAGGAACGAGACCTCTAATCCTCCCAACCGTCTCCCTTATAGTCGTACTCAGGCTCAGAACTTGTCAAACAGTTGTTAGTACGATTTGTACTGGTCACTGGCTCCCACCTTATGCTTTGCATTTGCTTTGTGGTAGTGGAATGCAAGGGTAGAGCAAAAGACCTATTTGTGGTTGTAGCTTCCTATGCTAGTATGTCAAGTTTTAATAACAATTCATCAAGTTTTAACTCATCTCATCCACACGTTCTACCATCCCATCACACACGTCTCACCACTCTCACAATCTCTAGGCGACAAGGATGACTCCCGCTCGTACCTTGCCTCATCGGCCAAGGCCTGAAACCAGCACAAGAAGCCAGGGGGGAGAGAAGAAAGGACTCCACTCACTATTCAAGGGTAGCATAGGTCATAGGAATGTCCATATCCAAGGACATGGCTATACGTATAGATCGATCAACTCTGCAGAGCTTGTACACCTAGAACCACAAGATCACCATCATCAGCGGTGCCCCACCTAGGTTGATACTAGGCTACCTCCCAACCGGTGTGATGCCACCCTACCACTAAGCCTTAGGCCACCCCGGAGTCCAACAAAATGCTAAGACTGTGAGACGTAGTACCAGGCCCCCAGAGGTCAGTACGCTGTCTTAGGAGGGTGTGGGCCAAATGCCCATACCTCCCTACACTATCCACTTCCAACCTAGTAGTAGTGGCACCGTCCTAGCTGGTTAGCATTTGTCCCTCGCCCATTCAGGGATGAGTGGCGTGCACGTAGGGTCCTATGATCTAGTTCTCTTAACATACCAATCCTTAGGAGGACCAGACATGATATCATCTCAAAGGGGATAACCAACACCCCGTGCCTCGATGGCACCTCCATTCTGGGGCTTCATCCCATAAAGACACTCCACCCTGGGATCTCCTCATCTCACATGCACCCGGCCACAGGTACCACTCATAGGGGATGCCCAGGTCACACCACCCGGCAAGACTTGTCCAACAGCTCATCGTAAGATCCTACCCGATCGACTCAACCCTCACCACACACTCAAGATGCACGCCAAGATCTCCCCGGTTGTTACCACATTATCGGCACCAAGTGCCTTAACCACTCACAAACAATCCTTCACCAAGCATCACATCACAGATATAATGCATAGTAGAAGCAGTAGTAAGTAAGTAAGCGAGCATCTAGCCTAACAGCAGGTGTGCAGGGGTATAGGTTGCGACAAGGTAATGGCTCACAAGCAATTCTACCATGCAACCTATCACAAATCATTTGTATAAAAGTAAAGCACTAGCATCTATATGGTAGCATGTCTAATAGGATCCGACGAGGATGGGTGGGACGTGACACCTGGTAGGTTGTTTCCATGTTCCTCAGTGCAGTCGGGGTCATGCTCCTCAGTCTGTGGCTCCTTTGGGTTTGTCAAACGAGACATATAGCCACAATAAGCGACTCCTATAGATGATCACAAAGAAGCAACAAAAATTCAAAAGATCCAAATGCACCCAAACATAAGCCTATGACGTAGAGCTCATTTTTAGAAAAATTTGGGCACTGGTTTCATATTTTTCTGAGGTTGTATGAATTTTCCAAGTTTAATTATTTTCTAAAAAGAAGAAAATGGGAATTTGAACAGTAAAGGACACATGGCGCATTCTAATTGGGCGAGGCGGTTACGGTCACTGACAAGCAGGACCCGCGGTCAGCAGTGGCTGACTGGTGGGGCTAGGCCAATGGTTAGCGTTGACTGGTCAACGTTGACCAGGCTTGACTGGGCCCAATGGTCCAGATCATGGGCTAGTCTGGGCCGGGCCGGGCTGGACACGTGTCACTTGGCCGAGCCATCCATGTGGTGCTGGTAGGCTGCTATTAGGCCTGCGCCTATGGGCACAGTTCATGGTGGTCCACCGGGTGTAGGTACATGGACCACACACTGGGTCCATGGTGGACCGCGTCTACCTTCTCTCTCCTTTTCTTGGCTCATGGTGCACCAGGTGCAGGGAAAGGTGCCATGGGGCGCTCGGCCTCCTCTGCTCATGTATGCCAGCGACGAGGTCACCCAGAGGTGGTCGGCGGTGATGCTACGACCTCCCTAGGGCTCCTAGGCATTGGCATGGGTACAGCGGGGCACTAAAGGTGGCTCCTTGCCAACCGACAAGGGCTGCCAACGTTGCTCAGTAGCGGGGCGAGCTCGGTGGTGCGGCAGCAGCGCGGTGAGCTCACAAGGCATGCTCAGTGAGACTGTCATGGCTCTCCCTGAGTGGCCTTGGCTATCCATCAAGGGTGCCTAGGGCAAGGGCTGTGTCTTCGTGGCCTGCCAATGATGGTCGGGATGGCAGCGGGCATGGATGCCACGGCAGTTTAGCTACGCGAGCACCTAGGGCTAAAGATGGGTCCTTTCCACACATTTGGGGTCACTAGAGTGCTCATGAAGGCGGTGCCGGTGACCGGTTTCCGCGGTAGAGTTCGCTCGGCAGCAGCGTGCACGGCGGGGTTCCGGTGAGGCAACGACGATGGTGACGTGGGGGCTAGAGCTATCCTTCGGGCCATCTAGCTATGCAGTTAGGATCGCAGTGACATGATGGAGCTCATCAGCCATCCCTCATTCCATGATGCGCTCGAGATCAGTGGGAACACCTGCGATAAGGTGGCAGCTTGGGGCACGATGGCTCTAGTGAGGCAGACATGACCGGTGGCCCCTAGGGTCCTACTTTCCCCTTCATCTAGTGTAGGTTCTGTCCCTCGATGAGGCGAGGCTTGCCGAAGTGGGCTTCCTACCTCTACTGGCTTGGTGACAGCGAAATGGCTCCGCCTTGGACGTGCTCTGGCCATGGCACGCGCTCGATGGTGGTAGACAAGGGGGCACCGGGGTGCTCACCGAAGGTGGTGGTGAAGCTAGGGTGGCGGTGCCATGGTGAGTCATGGCTGTGTCAAAGTGTAGCAGCGCCGTGCTGATCCGCGACAGGGAAGAAGGCGATCGGCGTCGTCCTCATCAATAGCGATCACGGTCGGCTTCGGCGAGGCTCAATCCTCTATTTCCTTCCTCCTCCCTCCTTCTCCTCTGGCTTGATTGTGGAATGTGGATGGCCATAGAGTGGTGGTGGCCATGGGAGGGGTGCTAGGGCACCAAGGGTGCCCTTTTTATAGGTGGCCACGGTCCTGGCTAGGCAGCGGATGGTGGGGAGAGGGAGAGGGGGCACATGTAGGGTGGATATGGGGTCTAGGTTAGGGTTGGGGCTCGGAGCAGGCTCGCAATCGGTTTGGCGCCCTCGAATTCAGACGCTGGCGGTCAAAAGGGAGGGGGCGGCATCAGTAGTGCGGGCCATGGCAGCGACATCATGCGCATCGCGACATTGGCAGGGGGAGGTGCGGGGGTGCAACACATCATGGACATGGTGCCCATCCGTGCGCCCTCACCTAACTACTTGGGAATGGCTGATGGGGATGCAGGGCATGGCCTCGGATGCTCGCCGGTGGGGCGCTCTGCCTCGGCAGCCAAAGTAGAGGAGGAGAGGGCGAAATGGAGAGGATGACAGGTGGGGTCCATGCGTCAGCGGCTATGGAAGAAAACAACAGCGGCAGCGCATCGCGACGCGGGGCGTGGGCGTGGGCCACTGCTGGGCCGAACGGCTGTGAGAGCATGGGCGCAGGCATGGAGCTAGGCCATCTCTTTGGGCCACTCAAAGTGCGTGGGCATAGGGAGGCGCTGGGCCTTGGTAGGGGCTGCTGCTGTTGTTGGGCTTCTTTCCCTTTTCTATTTTCCTCCCTTTTTCCAATCCCTTTTCTATTTCTATTTCTATTTCCACACTACACCTAGGGCTTCTATGCATTATTACATGTGTTGCCATCATGTATACACCCTAGTGGGGTCCACTAGAGGTCATCTAGGGCTTTAGGGTCCAAGCCAAAGGTTGGCTGCACGCACACAATAATTTGTTGAAAGGTTTAATTGATTTTACTGCATCACATAAAATCATGAAGAAGCAACTCATAAGTGGGATTAAGATGCAGCAATGCTGAACCATGCTAACTTTGGTTCTACATGTGCAACTACATGGGTGGTTTCCTAGTATGCACACTCACCATGCATGGGTTTTGTTTCAAGAATTTTTAAGTTCAGATTTTTGGGTTATTGGAAAACCTAGGGTGTTACAGTCCTTGTCCCTCATAGGAATCTTGTCCCGAGATTTAAGGTGAGATGTACCTTTCAAAGAGATAGGGGTAAAGCATCTGAAGTTCTGACTCTTTCTCCCAAGTGGCTTCTCGTTTAGTGTGGTTGCTCCACTGAACCTTGCACATAGGTATGGTCGTGTTTCTAGTTTCCTTCTCAGCTCTGTCAAGTATCTATATCAGGTGCTCCATGTACTCTAGAGTGTCATGTATATCAAGTGCCTCTGTAGGTACTTGCTCATTTGGTAGCTTCAATCACTTGCATAGTTGGGATACATGGAATACTAGATGCACTCCGGTCAATTCCTCTGGCAATTCCAGCTTGTAGGCTAGCTTGCCAATTCTCTGACAAATCCGGTAAGGCCCAACATACCTTGGCACCAACTTCCCTTTCACATGGAACCTGATGGTGCTTCATAGTGGGGAGACTTTGAGATAGACATAGTCCCCAACTTCAAACTCAAGTTCTCTTCACCTTTTATCTACGTTACTCTTTTGTCAGCATTGAGCAATTCTTAGATTCTCTTACACTAGAGCGACTCCTTCCTCAGCATCCTTGATCTTTGTAGGGCCAAAGAATGATCTCTCCTTGACTTTTAACCACATCAGAGGGGTCCTACACTTCCTCCCATACAAGGCCTCAAATGGTGACATCTTGAGACTAGCCTGGTAGCTGTTGTTGTAAGAAAACTCCGCGTGTGGCAAACTCTTCTCCCAATCAGACCCATATTTCAGAACACAAGCTCGGAGCATATCCTCCTGGATCTAGTTCACTCTCTTTATCCAGCCATGCGTTTGAGGGTGGTAAGCGGTGCTATAATCCAGTTGAGTCCCCATTTGTAACAACCCGGGTTTTTGGAGAAGCCAAAAATATGAACTTTTTAAAAAATTTCCTGCAACGTGTGAAGCATGTAGATGCTAGGTCAAACAAAGAATAATTTATAAATAAATTGTTGCATACATATAGTGTTGCTTGTAGGAGCTTGCTAGAGTTCCTTATTTGGTTTAGGGTTTTGTGTTGGAGAGCACAAGTCTGTAGCGAATCCTTTTGACTCCTTCTAGAATCTCTCATGAACCCCTTGACCTAAATTCTATAATCAACCAACTATCTTTATCAACTCAATGCCCGTGAATTGCCAACCCTTGACATGGACCCCACTACCCCTAGTTGACCTCTAGTGGACCCCACTAGGAGGTGTACAAGTTGGCGACACATGTATACAATATAGGAGCCTTGGTTTATTTAGAAAATAGGAAAGCCAATCTGGTCCAAGCACATGACCAGCTAGCCCAAGATGCGCGACCAACCCAACCCTCCTCCTGGCCCCGCACGTGCCTTCGGCCCAGACGGAGCACAGCAACCTGCTCGCCCTGCCTCCCTGAGCTGGCCCAGCTCGCACGCCATCCTCTTCTCCTGGCCGCGTGGCCCAACTGTCAACCGATCGGCCCAGCATGGCCATAAGCTCAGTAGCGCTCGCAGGCCTCCCACGCAGCCAGCCCATGTCGCCCCCGCACCATGACACACCAAGGCCGCCGCCGCACCGCGTCATCCCCCTCGCGCCACTGATAGCAGAGCCCACCTATCATCCCTTCCCATGGTCCCCTTCCCCTCTCTATTTTGGCAAAGCAGAGCACTGCCACGGCAAGGATCCGAGGCCTCGCCTCGCATCACAAACCGTCCATGCCCAAACTGCCTCGGTGCCCCATTCGATGGGTGCCATGCGAGCACCTGCGAGCCCGATAGGGTCACGCACCGTGCGTGCTCAACACGTGGGCGCCAGCTCTGCAATGACCCTTCCCCGGCCATGAACCTACCCCCTCCCTGTCCCCTGCTTTTTGGACCACGGATTTTAGCTTAGAGAGCACCGGCACAATCGCGATCGTGTCACGACCCCGAAACCCTAGCCTCAGTGCCTCGCATCCCTTCGATCACCCCAACCCCATCTCGCGCCGTTGGCCAAGACCCCGCGGCACCATGGTCGCACCGTCCTATAAGTAGGACACCTCAAAGCCTCAGCCACTTCCATCCGCCGCCACTTCCAACTCCATCATCCATCCGCGCCACCACCCAGCCTCCTATTCCTCCCTTCCAGCTTGCTGCAAAGACGGCCACGCCTCCGGCGTCTCGCCGTGCCTCTCTCCTCGCCAACCACACGACCCCGCCAATGTCGTGGCGTGCAACCGCGACCCTGGCGCATTGCTTCCATCGCGCACCGGCCTCGCCACCTAGGAGCATGCCAACTGCGTCGACAGCGTGAATCCTCGACGCCCAGAACCACGAGCCCTGCTACCTCCTCGCCAATGAGCGCCACCGAGCCGAAGATCCACGCTTTGCGTTCGTGCCGTGCCTCCGCCTTCTCGACGCCCACCACTTTGTCCTCGTCTACCAGAACAGCAGAGCTACGCCAACGCCTTCTTCCACCTAGTACCACACCACCAGAGCCGCGACGCTCGAAGCCTTGAACCGCGAGCTTGTTCCACGATGTCACCGCTCTAACATGGCCTCGCCACGCGACATCTTCGCTCCACCGCGACGACAGCATGTCCATGACTACGTCCTTGACCACATCCACCGGTGAGCGTCGCCATGCCTCTTTACCAGCCCCGCCCGTTCTCACCGGCCATGGCGTTCTGCACCATGGAACGCGGAGGCCTGAGCCACCACCGGCTCATGGACATGCGCACTGCACAAGCACCGGACCGGCCCCATCCCAACGGAACCACGAACCCTGGAGTCGAACGTCGCCATGACACCGCCGCGGCCGAGCCTGCCCGCGGCGAGCCGCTGTCCCGGTGTCTCGAGGGCCCCTCGATGCCATGTGCTCCAATGGACCATAGACGCCACATTGTAGTATGCTCTGTGCACACATTGGCATCCAAGGAAGCCATAGACTTCACCTACTAGCCTCGCCGTCATGCCCTTCCTGCCTAGCGCATGCCTCGCCGGCGTAGACTGCGTTGGGCTCCTGGCCACCGGGATGACCCTGTTGGCTTGATTCATTCACTTCTGGGCTAGCCTCTTAGCAGGCCGCATGGAGCACAGCTGAGCCGTGTCTCCTCTTCCTAGATCGCGTGGAGCACAGCAGTGCGAGCAGCCCAACCGAAGCCTCGTCGTGGCCTCGCTGCACGCGGTCTCATCGTCGTCGCGTGCACGACGCCGGCGAGCACCGCTCATGTGCTCCTGCACAGACCTACCGATCAATGCCCTCGCCTTGAGCTCGCACTACACGGATAGCATAGAACGCACGCACGCACTTTCACTCGGCTCCCACACACGAACGCCGTGCTCACGCGAGAGCAAAACGCCCCCGGCAAGCGGCTCTAGACTACCGCCGGGCTGCCCTGGCCTTGCTGTCGCCCTACAAGCACGTCACGACAACGGCATGACCGCCCCGCCATGCTCGCACGCACCCTCGCACGTGGACCATGGTGCCTGCACGCGCACAGACACCGGCCTGGGCCTAGACGCACGCGACGCCGCCAAACCGCCGCCGATTTGTCCGGCCGACGTAGCCCCCTCCAAAGGCAAGAAGCGGCGCTGGCTCCCCATTCTTCTTTGTTGTAATAACATGACAAAGACAATGGCAGCCCAAGCAAAAGCCCAACTGGACGACTTGCTAACCGGATAAAAGCACCACCAAAGCCATCGGCCCGTGGCTTCCCTCCGTCTTCTTACTCGTGGGCGGCCGGGCCGCACCAAGCCCAATTCGCCTCGAGCAAGACACCAGAGCCCATCAAGCCTCTCGAGCCAAAGACTGAGAGCAGCCCAATTGGAATGGGCGGCCCTTTTTTTAGGAATCAATCCAAGCTTTGAAAATTCATATTAAATTCAAATGGCATCGGAAAATTGTGAAACCAGTTTTGTAATCTTTCTAAAATCGAGCCCTACGTTGTGGACCAACCCTTAAGTACTTTTGACCCCTCGAAATTGAAGAGCCCACTCTTTGCTTGCGCTCTCACCGTTCGCGCAAGTCACATACGATGCCCTAGAATGCCACCATATGGTTCCAAGCACCCCTCGGCCATGATCTATGACCAAGCCACTAACTCGATGCTCTTAGCCATGCCCGGCCAACCATGGCCAACCGTAGTCGCGCAAGACTGGCCAATCGAATCTATGGTAAGCCATTGTTGGCCATTACTGGCCAAATGCAAGTCGTGACCTTCTGGGACAAGCCATGATATCCCTTGGACATCCATGCCCTCGCTACACAATCGAGCCATAGTCTTCTATCTTTCCGTATACATATGTTATCTCTGATATACTCCATCCTTACAACCGTCTAGATGTCTGCCATACAGGAATTCACCTATCACCTAGCTATGGAATGTGCTACCCCACAGTCGTGTCGAGTTGTTGCGTCTTTCGGTCATGTTTGGTTCTTATCGCTGGTTGTTGATGTTGTTTCCTGTGTGCCGAGCCTTCGAGCCGGCTGAGGGATCGTACCTCGTTCGGACGTTCCGTCTCGCCATGACCGAGATGCCGAGTGTAACTCAACCCCTCGCTTTTTAGTTGACTTCATAGTACCATGAGTGTTAGCTCCTGTCTTCATCCCTAGAACATGGTCGTGATGGATTCGATGTCGATACTAACATCGATGCGGATATCACCCGCACGCTTTGAGCCCTCCATGGCCAAGTCCTATGGGAGATGACCTGGGAGATAATAATCATGGAACGATGGATGCCAACTCGTTGGTGTAGCTTGTGGCCGCAAGTTCACCTCGCCATGACCATGGAGCTACGCCACTCTTTTGCTTTTACTTGCCTCTTCGTGCTCAAACCCCTGTATGCTTGTACCTTGTATGACCATCGCATTTCTTTGATTCCCGCGGTGACAACCGCACCGCTATGAATTAGAGAGATGTCTTAGTGCCAGTGCACCTAAGTCGGGTACCCTACTAGTGGTTTGCGCACTTGGTGTTTGTCGCTTCCTTCCAATGCCCCGTCTTTCATCGTGGCGCGAGTGTTGGAAGAAGTAGACCTTGTCCCTTGTTGGTCTTGCTCTTGTTGCACCGTTAGTCTGCTCTGTTCGATTCCGCCTTGCCCATGATGATTGGATCAAGGACCGGACTATTCCCTTTGGGTTAGCGAAGCTATGGTATATGTTGTACCTCGGACCCGTGCGTGTCGACCCGATCGGCCGTCTAAAACCATCTTTCCCGAAGATGTGTCTGAAAACATGACATGGATGTGTCTAGCTAACCCCCGCATCTTTTGCCATGTTGAGCGACTCTCTTCTCGGCTCCCGATGTTATTGAGTCGTGTGGATCGAAGGGAACCATTGATGTCCAATCTCTTTGCGCTACCGCTTTCTACCATAGCGGGCGAGCCAAAGTATGTTGGAGCCAAGTCACAATAGTGTTAATCATTCTTGTTTGCTACTCGTGTCCAATTGTGACTTGCGGGATAAGGCTATAAGAGCTGAACCCCATCGTTCTTCTTTCTTGGGGCCCGACTTCCAATCCCCGTCAATTCAATGACATCGGATCGAAAGATTGTGAGCCGTGGTGTTTGCTCTAGATAAGCTCTGGCTTAAACCGTTTATCATAAAGCCATACTGGCTTGGCCATGACTTAAGCTTGTGCTCAGCATACCACCACTCGTGTTTCTTTGGCCTGAGGAATCGGACAACCGCCGAGAGGGCTAATCCGTGTATCTTTTATTGTCTCGTTGGTGTTATTGGATCTTCCTGCGCCTTGTCGTCTTTTCGGGTGTCGAGTGTTCTCTTGCCTTGCGTGACGCTTAGCGGAGTAGCTGGCGATCGGACCAAGAGAACATGAATGACGACAAGGACTATGGATGGAGTCAACCTAGGAGGAGGAGACCCCGCTGATCAGATAATTGAACCACTACTACCTCTACATCACAGGTGTCATGGCAGCACCCTCTTTTAGAGAAACCTATTAGACATTGCGTAATATCTAGAACTGCTAGCGCTTTATATTTAATCATTTGCTAGTATATTGATGCATGCTACTACTTGAGCCATTATCACCCTGATGCAACCCACTCTACCACGTCACCCTGCTTGCGCATTCGCTCACTTATGCATGCTGACTTGCCTGCTTGCTTTCATATTACACCACTATACTTATTATTAACTCCACTTTGCATTATATCGGGGATGTGATGCTGGTGGTGAACCCCTAGGAATGGATTGGCTTGGGAAGTCGGACTCGGTGGTGTATGAGCGTGCTGTGTGTGTGCCTTGGGTGCGTGGAGAGTGAGGGTTGCGTCGACTGAGCTGGAATAACGACAAGCCTAGGGCGAGTCTTGCCATATGGTGCTACCTAGGCACTTGGATATGGAATACCTGTGGCGGGTAAATGGTAATTGAAGGTGGCCTTGGGTGTGAACCTGTGATGGGAGGAGCCCAGGGTGGAGGTGCTATGGTGGCACGTAAAATGGAAAACCCTGATGAAGACATTCTGGCTTGGTCAATCCCTAAGGACTTACTAGTACTCAGACTCACCGGGAATCCTTTACATCCCACTCGCCCTATATGGTGCGGGATGGTCGGACTACTTGGTAGAACGATGCCACTACTGCTAGGCGAACATGTGCAAGGAGGTATGGGGCGCGCGGTTTTTCCCCCACACCCTTCTAAGACTTCAGGAGGCCTTGTGGACCTGGCTCTTGACATCCGGAGGGCCCCGGCTCTGTCTACGACTCACAGTATCAGCCATCCCAGACTAGACTTGGGATGTTCCTGGGCTGAGAGGTAGGGTGGCATCGTTCTAGGCTAGCAAGCGACCGGAATTCTACCTAGGAGATTCTAGACTCCGAGGATGGCTAATCTTGTGGGCATGTAAAACCTCTGCAGAGTGTATGGTTGATCGATCGATACATATGCCGACTTGTTAGCTATGGACCTTTCCTGGGTTTCGCTTAAACTAGATAGGAGATGAGTCCTTCTTTCCTCCCTCCAGGGTTGGGGTATTTTTCGGTCATGAGCCTTGGGGGCTGCGGGCCATTGAGACATGGTCGAGAGGGAGTTGGCCTATCGACCTGAGTGTGTGAGATGAGATATGGTGTGGTGGTGTGGAGATGGTTTGGGATGGATGGTTGGTGGATGGATATGGATGGTGTGGTGGTGAATGTGTTAAAAATTGGATATTATTATATTACTAATGTTATTTACTTCTCATGCGCTAAAAATGCAAACCATAGCCAAATATTAGGATCGCCAGATCCCTTGTTTATCTTTTCCACTAAAGCTCATCGGTGCTGACCATGGCCTGCACACATCTGGCGGTGTGCAGATTTCTTGCTTCTCAGAGATGCTGACTTTAGAAGGATTAGGAGGTCTCGTGCCTACGCTCAAGTTTGGTTCGGAGATGGAATCTACGCTGCACTACGCCAACTCTGATGATGCCCGTGAAGGAGCCTTCACTCGATAGTCTTCCGCTAGATTAACTCTGTAATAGGTGAGTTCTCCAGTGATGTAATATCTTGTATTCTTGTAATCTTATGATGTATGACTATGATATCGACTGAAATATGATAATATGATGGAATCAGTTCTTGGTTTTATCATATTAAAATCCATTCTGTGGATTTTCCCTTCAAGGAAAATTGAGGATGTTTAACCATTGCCTTGTGGAGACTCTTCCAGAACTTGGACACATATTGTGTCCCTTGATCAGACACTATGCTCATAGGGGCTCTATGAAGTTTGAGAATGTTATCCACATAGAGATCTATGAGCTTCTTAGTTCTGTAGTCATTCCTCATAGCTATGAAGTGAGCTACCTTGGTCAATCTATCAACAATTACCCAGATCGAGTCATGGCCTTTCGAGGTTCAAGGTAAACCCACTATAAAGTCCATGGATATGCTTTCCCACTTCCATATCGGAACATCTAAGGGTTTCAATAGTCCTGCCGGTCTTTGGTGTTTGGCCTTGATCCTATTGTAGATGTCGCAACACGCGACATGCCCTGCAATATCAGCTTTCATATTCTTCCACCAGAAAAGCTTCTTCAAGTCGGCATACATCTTGGTACTTCCTGGGTGGATACAATACTTAGAGTCATGACCCTCAGCCAGGATCTCCTCTCACAAGGCTGCATCCGAGGGTACACATATTCTATCCTTGTACCAGTACACTCCCTATTCATCTTCTCTAAACTTAGGACACTTGCCTAGCTCCATGAGCTCTCAAATTTCCCAGATTTTAGGGCATTCTTGCTGGGCTTTGCGGATTTGATCTTTAAGATTGCACTGCACTCGAAGCTCATTTAGCCATCCCTTTGGTAGGATTCCGAGTTGAAGGTCCTCCATGTCTTGACTCAACTCTGATGGTATGGCTTCTGTTATCAGGCTATGACAATCCCTTATGGCTCAGGGCATTTGTTACTACATTAGCTTTTCCTAGGTGATAGTGTATCTCCAGGTTGTAGTCCTTAATCAGCTCTAGCCATCGACGATGTCTCATGTTCAGATCCTCCTGAGTGAAAAAGTACTTCAGACTCTTTGTGATTGGTGTAAATGTCACATTTGTTCTCGATTAGATAGTGTCTCTAGGTCTTTAGGGCGTGCACAACAGCTGCAAGCTCAAGATCATGGGTAGAGTAGCGTTGCTCATGGTCCTTTGGCTAGCGAGAAGCATAAGCTATAACTCTCCCATTTTGTATCAGAACATAACCTAGTCCCTATCCGGATGCATCATAATAGACCACAAAGTCTTGCTGAATGTCAGGCAATGCTAGCATAGGAGTGGTGGTAAGCTTCTATTTCAAGGTCTGGAAGCTTTGCTCACACTCGGGTGTCCACTCAAATTCATTGGTCTTCTTCAGAAGGTGGGTCATTGGCTTGGCTATCTTGTAGAAGTTCTTAATGAAGCGGCGGTAATATCCTGCCAACCCAAGGAAACTCCAGATATCAGTCGCATTGTGGGGTTGTTCCCATTCTTTTACAGCTTCAATCTTGGCAGGATCAATAGCTACTCCCTTAGCAGTGAGAATGTGACCTAAGAAGGTGACTTCTTCAAGCCAAAATTCGCACTTGCTAAACTTGGCATACAGTTGATTTTGTCTTAGCTTCTCTAGCACTACTCTCAGATGCTGCTCATGTTCTTCTGCAGTGGCCAAATAGACAAGAATGTCATCGATGAATACCACCAAAAACTTATCCAAGTTCTCCATGAACACCTTGTTCATCATATTCATGAAGTAGGCTAGGGCATTGGTGAGTCCAAAGGACACAATGGTGGACTCATACTCCCCATACCTAGTGACAAAGGCCGTCTTGGGAATGTGCTCAGTCCTGATCTTCATCTGATGGTACCTAGATCGGAGATCAATTTTAGAAAAGAACTTGGCATTCCTCAGCTGGTCTAGCATATCATCTATCCTCTGCAGTGGGTACTTGTTCTTGACAGTCATGACATTCAAGTTCTGGTGGTCAATGCACATCCTCATGGAACCATCCTTCTTCTTCACAAACAAGACAGGGGAACCCTAAGGTGAAGCAATGGGTTGAATGTACCCCTTGTCAGACAACTCCTTAAGCAATTTCTTGACTTCCTCCAGGTCATCAACCGACATGCGCTAGGCCTCTTAGCAATAGGTCCTGTACCCAGTAGAAGGTCGATCACAAACTCCACATATCGATCAGGTGGTGTACCGGGCAGCTCTTTGGGGAATATATCAGGGTACTCACATACTATGGGCATCTCCTCAACTGACTTGGCTTCTATGGTGCACAACATGGAAATTGTCCTATCAAGGTTGGGCTCACATCGGATTATGTGACCACTCGGGTGTGTTATCTCCACATACCATGTTGAGCAAGATATTACTCCTTTGTGTTGAGTCAGCCAATTCATTCCCAGTATGACATCTAGTCCATCAGAGGAAAGCAAAGTAAGATCGGCCAGAAAGGGGGTGACCCTCAATGGTGATGTTCACTCCCTGACATCTCTTGGTGAATCTGATGTTGCCAAAGGGTGAACTAATGTCTATGGGCACTCTTCGTGGAGTTATGGGCAGGTTATGCTCTCGTACAAACTTGGTAGACACATATGAACATGTAGCATCAGAATCAAATAGCATTGAAGCCTTGGATCCATGCACTTAAAACATACCATACACCATGTCGGGGGCGTTCTAGGTGTCCTCCATGGTCAGGTGGGTGAGACAACCATGGGTTGGTCCCACGGTGGGCTTGTGTGACTCACCCTGAGTAGTTGCCTCTCTTGCTAGGGTTAGAGCAGGTGGTGCGACATTCTACATGGGGTAGTCGACGACCTTGTGGCCTGGCTAACCATAGCCAAAGCAAGTGAAGGGCATCCTACCTATGGCGGTGGGTGCAACGGTCTTTCACGTGCTAGGGCTCTGAGCAGGGCAGCTCTGAGCAGGGTAGTTGGTGGTGTGGGTACCATCTCCATGGCTTGAAGTAGGTGTGGCTCCCTAGAGGGCATGAGAGCGAGGCTATGAAGGCGCATGACCATGTGGCCTCTAAGATGTCAGGGTGCGAGAGGTCATCTCAGACCAGTGCTTCTTCTCCTTGTAGAGGGCATCAGCCTCCAGACGATCCCTCTCCATCAGAAGGACCTTGTTGATCATCTCCCAGAGGGTGTAGCAGGTATGACCTGAGAGGGCCACCTTGAGGCATGTGTTCAGACCCTTCTTGAAGTAGTACATATTCTTCTTCTCGGAGTCTGTCTCACCTGGAGTGTACCTCATCATGAGAGTGAAGCGGTTGGCATACTCCTAGATCTTTTGGGATCCCTGGGAAATGTTGCGGAACTCTTCCACTTTGGCATCCATCACACCCTCGGGCACATGGTGCTCGTGGAAGGCTTCGGCAAACTCCTCCCATGAGATGTGCGTGGGGTCCATGTGGGTGTCACAGTAGCTGTCCCACCACGCATGTGCAGCGTCGGTGAGCTGGTGGGCTACGATTCCAACACACTCCTCGTCGGAGCAAATGGTTAGGTCCAGCTTCTTCTCCATCTCATGCAGCCAGTCCTCGGTGGTGATGGGGTCATCGTCCGACCTGTCGAAGGTAGGGGGCCTCAATTTGAGGAAACCCTCCAACTTCACATGGAGCATTTTCCAAGTTTAAATATTTTTTGAAAAGAAAATGGGAATTTGAACAGTAAACGACACATGGCACATTTTGATTGGATGAGGTGGTTACGATCACTAACAGGAGGGGCCAGGTCAACGGTCAGTGTTGATCGGTCAACATTGACCAGGCTTGATTGGGCCCAATGGGCTGGTCTGGGCCGGGCCAGCCGGGACACATGTCACTTGGCCGGGCCATCCATGTGGCACTGGCGGGCTGCTATCGGGCCTGCGCCTACGGGCACGATTCATGGTGCTCCACCGAGTGCGGGTCCATAGACCACACACTAGGTCCATGTTGGACCGTGTCCACCTCCTCTTGGTTTTGTTGGCTCACGGTGCACCAGGTGTAGGGAGAGGCACCGCGGGGCACTCGGCATCCTCTACTCACGTATGCCGGTGATGAGGTCGCCTAGAGGTGGTCGGTGGCTAGTCGGCGGTGATGCTACGGGCACCCTAGGGCTCCTAGGTGCTAGCACGGGTATGGTGGGGTACTAAAGGTGGCTCCTTGGCAACAGGCAAGGGCTGCCAATGGTGCTCGGCGGCGGGGCGAGCTCGGAGGTGTAGTCGTGGCGTAGTGATCTTGCGAGGCACGCTCAGCGAGACTATCACGGCTCTCCCTGAGTGGCCTTGGCTCTCCAGCAAGGGTGGCTAGGGCAAGGGCTACGTCTTCATAGCCTGCCAACGATGGCCGGGACGGCGGCAGGAATGGATGCCATGGCAGTTCAGCTACATGAGCACCCAAGGCTCAAGATGGGTCCTTTCCACGTGATCGGGGTCCCTGGAGTGCTCGTGAAGGAGGCGCCGATGACCAGTTTCCATGGCGGAGTCCGCTTGGCGGCAACGTGCGCAGTGGGGCTCCGGTGAGGCACCGACAATGGTGATGTGGGGGCTAGAGATGTCCTCCAGGCCATCCAGCTAGGTAGCTAGGATCATGGTGACACGGTGGAGCTCATCTGCCATCCCTTGTGCCACGAGGCGGCTAGGATCGATGGGAAAGCCTCTGAGAAGATGGTGGTTTGGGGTATGGCGTCTCTGGTGAGGCGAACATGATCGACAGCCCCCAGGGTCCTACTTTCCCCTTCATCTAGTGTGGGCTATGTCCCTTAGCGAAGCGAGGCTTGCCGAAGTGGGCTTCCTACCTCTACTGGCTCGGTGACGGCGGAACAGCTCTGCCTTGGTCGTGCTCTAGCCATGGTGAGCGTGCCCGGTGCGCATGCGGGACGCCAGCGTTCCCGAGCATCCAAGGCTCGGCATGGCCTCGTGAGTGTTCATGAAGGTGCGCATAGGTGCATGTGGCATAGCGCCATGTCCAAAGGCTTGACCTTGGCCCTCCCTGGTGCGGAGGACGTAGAGGCGGCCATGGCGCAAGCTCGACAGCGGCAGACAAGGGGGGCCAAGGTGCTCACCGAAGGTGGTGCTGAAGTTAGGGTGGCGGTGCTGTGGCGAGTCATGGCCGTGTCAAAGTGTAGCAGTGTTGTGCCAATCCGCGATGGGGAAGAAGGCGATCGGCCTTGTCCTCATCACTGGTGATCATGGGCAGCTCCAGCGAGGCTCGATCCTCCCTTTCCTTCCTCCTCCCTCCTCCGGATCGGTTGTGGAATGTGGACGGCCACAGAGTGGCGGTGGATGGTGGGGAGAGGGACAGGGGGTACGTGTAGGGTGGATAGGGGGTCTATGTTAGGGTTGAGGCTTGTAGCAGGCTCGCGATCAGTTTGGCGCCCTTGAATTCGGATGCCGGCGATCAAAAGGGAGGGGGTAGCGTCAGTAGTGCGGGGCACTACAGTGATGTCATGCATGTCATGATGTTGGCAGTGGGAGGCATAGGGGTGCTATGGATCATGGACGTGGCGCCCATCCATGCGTCCTCGCCTAATGGCTTGGGAACGGGCGGCGGGGATGCGGGGCATGGCCTCGGATGCTCGCTGGCGGGGGGCTCTGCCTCATTGGCAAAAGTAGAGGAGGAGAGGGGGAAATAGAGAGGATGACATGCAGGGTCCATGCATCAGTAGCTGTGGAAGAAAATGATGGTGGCAGCACAATGTGACGCGAGGTACGGGCGTGGGCCTCTGCTCGGTCGTGTGGCTGTGCGAGCGTGGGCACGGAGCTGGGCTGTCTCGCTAGGCCGCTCAATGCACGTGGGAATGGGCGCAGGCAGGCGCTGGGCTACGGTGCTAGGCCGGCTGCGGTGGGGTGCGGGTGCAGGAGGCTAGGCAGCGAGCTAGGCCTCAGCATGGGCTGCTGCTGCTGTTGGGCTTCTTTCCCTTTTCTATTTTCCTCCCTTTTTCCAATCCCTTTTCTATTTCTATTTCTATTTCCGCACTACACCTAGGGCTTCTATGCATGTATACATGTGTTGCCATCATGTATACACCCTAGTGGGGTCCACTAGAGGTCATATAGGGCTTTAGGGTCCAAGCCAAATGTTGGCAGCACGCACACAATAATTTGTTGAAAGGTTTAATTGATTTTATTGCATCACATAAAATCATGAAGAAGCAACTCACAAGTGGAATTAAGATGCAGCAAAGCTCAACCATGCTAACTTGGGTTCTACATGTGCAACTACAAGGGTGGTTTCCTAGTATGCACACTCACCATGCATGGGTTTTGTTAGAAGAATTTTTAAATTCAGATTTTTGTTTTATTGGAAAACCTAGGTTGTTACACCTGCCATTGAGGAGTTCAAACTCTAGCTAGCTTGGATGTTGGTTCTACATTCATGATGATGCCTTTGCCACCTTGCTTCCCTTCTCGGTCGCTCCCCCGATAAGGTTGGCCTCCTAGGGTCGGGGATGCGACTAGAGATGATAGGTGGAGGTGGTAGAGATCTGGGAGATTCTCAGGAGCCGAGTGTCGGCCAGTTTCGATGGCATCGCGGTCCTTTGAGTCATGGTTGAGCATTGAGTCCTTTCACTAAAGCGGTGGGCTCATCTGTTGTGCGACTATGTTGGAGCTTGAAGACAATGCGATTGTTATGTAGATGGTCGGGCTGGTCGACAGAGTAGTGATGGTCACGGGCAAGTGCGTTGTTGTGGCGTTCTCAGCAAGTCATCATCCTGACCTAGTGAGTCGCCCTCTCCTATGCATTTTCCTTTGTCTATGGCTGGCATTAGGTGGGGGGTTACTGACATAGCTCGTTTCTAGCAGCCCGTTCCATCGTTCCACTATCGCTTTCACGTCCCCCATCTTGAGGGCGCCAATCACGCTGCTCAGGAGCAGGCGGCTGCCACTAAGCAGAGGCAGCCTCGGACAGGGAGGTCACTTGAGAGGGTAGAGCGATGGAGGCATGAGGCTCTGCTGGTGGGTGAAGGCGGTGCCGATGGAAGCGGGAGCCCAGGGGTGATTTCGACAAAGAATCGAAGGTGCTCCAGCATGTCCTTGTTGAGTCCCAGAGATCCATAGATAGGGCCAGGTTGAGCAGCGGTGGTAGGGCAGCACGCGCCGTGAACAAGGATGGAGCTGCGCAGAGGCGTTCAGCTTCATTGCCGATGAGGAGGCCGAGTGCAAAGTGCCCTTGCACTGCTGATCATGGTGGTCAAGGCCTCTCGTCCTCGACCTCGTCTAGCCTATCCTTTGTTGATTTGCAGTCATCCGACCGAGGGGCAGGAGTTGGTGGGAGATTAGAGGTCGATGCTGCTATCATGGTCGGTGATGCCTTGTCGGCTTTAGGTCCCACAACGCCGGGTGTTGCGACCCTGGTTGTAGTTCTACTCCTAGGGAGAGGCATGACGAGTTTCATGAGCCTCTCTAGGTGGTGTGCTACCCCCTACCTTTTTCTTTCAGCAGCAGAGCCTATACTGTCTTCTTTCTTGTGTCTTCAGGGAATTCTGTTGTAGGGAGGTTCTCCCTGGGTTCGCGATTGCCAAGCTATTAGGCTTTGAGAATCCACCTATACAGCTAGGCCCTTCATTGGACAATAGCAAGGCCGAGGTAACCGTGGCCCGGCACCTTCCCCTTGTGACCTTGTGTTCACCGGCCGGGGGTGAAGATTGCTCTGGCGTTGGAGCGGCGGTAGGCTTAGTCGAGGGGGAGGCGCCGGGTATCAGCAAAATTGAAGTGACTGCCGCTCTAGAGGAGTGGGCGGGCTCGTCATCTACCGTCAATCCCTCATTCATGGGGATGATAGCTGGTCATGCTGGCGGGTCTACCCCAATTCCTCGCGGTGAGTTGGTCGGTCTTGGTGAGGATTCTTTTGCTTGGCTACACCCCAAGGATTCCCGCGAGGCTCTATTCGAGGTGAACGACATGGCCGAACAGGCCACATGGGCGCGGTGCCTTGCAGACCTATGAGGGGGTCCTTGCGACTCTATTGGAGCTGGCCGATGCGGTTGTCGTAGTCATTGGGTTGGGTGCGAAGGCCCAATGGCTAATGACCTTGGAAGTCACGCCCACGAACAGGTGTGGCCTCACTGCTCTGCTTTGTCTTTTGGGCTTGCTGTGTGAGTCATTCTTTTAGCCAAATGGTGCGGTCATTTCTTTTTCCTTTTGTAGGAATTGATAAGGACTTCAGTGGAGAAGTCCTGGTTTCTGCATCTAGCTTTCCAGGCGTAGTCGAAGGATGCTGTGGATCGTGATCGCCTGACCAAGGTAGAGGCAAAAGTGTAGCACCTACGAGGGGAATTGGAGGCCTCCAAGAAGACGTAGGTGGAGCTCCACAAGAGCCTGGTCAATGCCATCATTGGGGTTGACTCGGCCTAGGAGCAGCTCATGGAACAGGGGGCATAAGATCGATCTCAGGTTGGTTTGCTGATGGCCTAGGTGGCTGGGCTCAAGGCGGCGATGGCCGTTCAGGAGGCAGAATGCACAATGATGGACACTACCCAAGACAAGGCCGAGCAAGGTCATTAGTGCCTTGAAGCTGAGTGTTAAGGCCTTCATTCCACTTGCGCTGGTAAGTTCTTCTTTGCCCGTGTTAGGTCTTGATTCACCGGTCGTGCCTGATTGGCGATTGGCTACTTGTTTTAGGTTTGTGCATGAAGGCACTTTCGGATCTAGAGACGAGGGCATCTGCGAAGCAGATGGCATGGGAGGCGGTCATTGAACTGATGGCATTCAATAGTTCTAGGCAGGCCCTGTGCGACATCATGCTTGGCACCGGTCATGGGAGTTCCCAACTGGTGCTTCGCTTCGACAAGGCTTGCCGTTAGGTGGATCACCTTGTCTCCACTAGGGTGCATAGTGGTGTGCTTGTGGCCTAGACATCGGTCGGCTCCCACTACGATGGCATAGATTATGATGCCGTGGGACAAGAATACTCATCGAGGAAGTTTGATGCCAAGATCCTTGCCATCGGCAATTCCACCGCTCGTGGTGCAGGGGTCCTCGTGAGCAAGGTGTTGGATACAACAGTTACTCTCTAGTTTTAGGCCCGATGTATAGGAATTTTTCGTGTAACCAGCCAAGATTTTGTATGTATGTCCTTTTTGTACAGAACATGTTTAAATTTTGTGCATGTGACTGGTGCATTCATTTGCCATTTTGCTGTCTTTTCGCTTTTCTTCTCTTTCGAATGGAATGTGCTTTGTCCCCTATCAACCTAGCACTCGCAGGCACATGTTTTAGCTAGGGGGACGACCCATGAGGCAAAAAGGCATGTGACACACCGTAGTGGTGAAGCGTCGGGGGTAGATCACAAATCTAGCATGATGTGAGAAGGCAGCGAGTGGGCGGTGAGAGTTCTTTTTTTCTTTTGCTCCTTTTGCCTTAAACAAGCAAATTCCCCCCTCCCTTTCAAACTCATGTGAGTGTGAGATTAGGGTTTGGGTCACCAGCTCGTCATGGCGAAAGACGCGATCGGAAGGAGTTTGAGGGATCGGTCGCTGAGACATTGACAAATAGTGCTGCATAATAGGTCATGTGCATGTACCCATGTGTGTAGCCCTCATGAATGAGTCGTGTCTAGCTACGAGCATGAGTCGGGTTGAGTCACTCGGGAGTTAAGCGCAACTAGGGCGTGGTGTATGAGCCTCATGTTGTGTGCTCTTAAGGTTGGCTTTTGAGTTTCTTGGAATTATGAGTAAGCCTACACGTGTATGTGAACAGGCTTGGGTAGAGAGGCTAAGATCAAGGTGGATGTGACTGACTGGTGTACCAGAAGCTATTGTGGGACCGGTTGCCATTGCTCGGGGTGCAGCGAGCCTTCGAGCGTCTGCTCGTGGCGAAGTTGCTGTTCGAGGCGCCATGAGCCCCCCAGCGCTTGCTCACAATGGAGTCATTGTAGTCCCTAGGCTATGAGCTGATGGGGTTGCTTCTTGACTATTTTGAGCAGTCATAAATAGTGTGGATCGGCCTATCAGGCAACCTTGGGCTGGCCCCTATCGGCTTGACATCCTCGAATGGCTCATGAGCCCCCGGGGATGACTTCTTTGCGTCTGGCTTGTTGTCGCTACTAGCTAGGAGGGCCCGGATGTTCCGGTGTTTGAGCCCTTATGGTGCGATGATGTCATGATCGTTGCATCCCCGCCTTTGGGTGTGTTTGCTGCTCTCAACAAAGAGCTGGCATGACCTATCGCTGCGAAAGTGGGTTCTGAGTGCAACACGGTTTGGTTCGCTTAGCGCACTTAGGGGGGGCCATTTCCTCGGGTGCACGCGCCTCCAAGAGATGGCTGGCAGTCCGCTGCGTCGTGATGGGAGGTTTGTCCTTTAACTAGGGCTAGGCTCTGGTTCTAGACTTGGTCCTTCATGGCATGACACCGGTTAGCCACCTGATCTCTAGGGATGACACCGCGTGGCGGCGGGTGGTTTCACCGCTTGTGCGTGCCCTTGCTCATTGCGTACCACTAGCGGCGGAGATACTGCTTGGGGCCTGGCTCTACCATGGAGTCTAGTTTTCCCATGCGGTAAGTCTAGATTAGGTAGGAGCCAGTGACAGGCATTGATGCATTGGTTCGGGTGGTCTCGTGATTCCCAGAAGGATGTGGTAACCAAGGGCCATTCCTTGGGTGAGCTCGTCGTGAGCCATAGGCCTTTGGCTTCCTGGGTGGAAGTCTTGGCCCTAGCTAGTGATGGGAGAGGGTATTAGGCCTCCTACGTTAGTGAACTCCAGGATATAGCCTCTGAGGGTAGTTCTAGGAGTGTGTTCGCCATGAGCCACGTATCCTAGATCTCCATGGTGGAGGTTTGCACCGTGGCTATTGGTAGACGCTGGCGCTGGCCCTTTAACACCAGTGAACTCATAGTTTTGATGGCAGATGTGGCTGTCGGGGGCCATTCCATGGGCGAGTTCACCAATGGTGCAAGGAGCCATTGCTTCCTTCTAAACAAATGAGAGAGCGTGACTGTCCCCTACCTGGCGCACCAACTGTCGGTGTTTCGTAAACCAGACTAGTAAACTTATACAATTACCATGCTGCTCTAGAAAAGACGATGGTAGCATCTAAAAGACACGAGGAGTTATACTAGTTCATGTTAGAGCCCTATGTCCAGTCTCAGAGATGATAAAGTGCATGTTCCTCGCTTGAATGCTCTGAAGTTCTTACAATGGGGGTGCAAGAATGGTGGAAGAGGAAGAAGAGCTAGAGCTAGGAGACGGGCAGCCCGAAGGGAAGCCTCAGGAGCCTTGCTATGACGGAGAGTAAGAGAATGAGTAGGGGACTCCAAATCCCTTGAGATGGGTGCCTTGGCTGCCCTTATATAGAGTTTGGGGCCAGGGCACATACAATGGAGAAGTTTCTCCGACTAAAGGGAGGCCCTAGCTAACTTGTCTTGCAAGCTATGCCATCTTGAGGTGCATGTCCGGCCATGGTTGTCGTCATGGTCCTGTGGCCATGTCGCGGCATGTGTGGCGTGGTGCTTACTGTGCCGGCCATGGCAGCATTGTAGGCACGGTGGTGGTTCGTCAGCCGTCTTGTATGATATGGTCTTAGCCATGGCCTTCGTCATCATTTCCTAGTTTCCTAGGGCATCGCATGAGAGTTGGTAGCCACACCTAGTTCATCGATCGCCCGGTTGTCTTGAGGAGCTAAGGGCCATGACCCCTATCGCTGGGGTCATGGTTCCCCGCCGGTCTAGATGGCCTTTAAGTCAAAGACTTTGTTGTGGATCCCATCCTATAGTGGGTGGGGTCGTACATGCATCTTGTTGGGTCATACCTAGCCGATGGTCATCATATCTGTCGCCACCGACCTAGGGCGGTATTGTCTTGTCCGATCTACGTGGCGCAGGGTTGGCGTCTGACCAGACCGAGGTGACTGCTGTCCTCTCGGCACTTATGGGGTTGGTGTGACATGCTTGTTCTTCTCAGAACAAGCGTGCTTAGCCAGGCTCGACCTCTCCCCGTTCTTTCTAGGGGTCATGACTAGGGAGAGGTCATGCGCCCTTCGAGCGTCGTGCGGTTAAGGCATGAGGAAGGGGACGCGGCTGACCCCGACCTTAGCATCTGGCTTGGTTTGCTTGGCTTAGCTGGGCCTTGATCGTTTGGGCCTTTGCTGGCTAGTGTATTGCGGGCCGTGTGGCCTGCTAACTAATTGTTGCCTTGAGACACCCAGGTTTATAACCCCGACATGATTGAAAAATGCTATATACTAAAATCAAACTTAAATATGAACTATGCCAAACTATGAACATGACTTTGTGAAGATTGGCCAACATAAATTTTATTCCTAGTTCATATACTTGTTACTTGTGGACATATCTATATTAGGAAAACATGTCAACTAAGTTGTTGTGAAGTGAGATATGGTAAAGACTAAAGAAATCCTATCTTTCTACGTAAGCTCTTGGAGATTTTTGTTTTGATAAAACATCAAAATTAATAGCCTCACTTCTCCTCAATGGTGAGATTTCCTACCAAAGCCAAATATCATGTTATATGTTGAAAACCTTCTACATATGCTACTTGTTTTTGTATTGAGCTTTGTCAAACTTTGTTGACCTCTGTTGAGAATTTTATCATGCTCTCAAGATCAAGGTTACAAACACTCCACCAAATATATGCTATGCTTCTACACTGGAAGTAAGCAAAAATGTGTCTTTCCATTTCCACCAATCAAATACTCCATATTTGCTAGCATGATTTTTCTTCATCATTATCATATATGAGGCATGGGATATAGTTTTGAAAAAAAAGAAAAAAATGTGGACACATGAAGGTCCATAAAAAATGTGAGGACACATTTTGGTCCATAGTCGAGCAAAAAAACCTAGCCCTGCTCTCATATAAAGAATGGAGAAAGAATCATTGCTATGGAGTAATCATGATCATCCCATTTCCACACACATGCACACCTTGATCTGAGTGTATGCTATTTTTCTCCATGGATCCATTGTTTGACTTAGCAATATATGCAATGCAAGTATGCTTTACTCTTATCCTACCCTGAACTCTACATAAGCCTATTAGAAGTAGGAAGGAAGGCAAAGCATCAATGCCTTGGTGAGGATACAAACACCATTTAGTGACTTAAGAGTACCATTTGAGGAGAAGTATGATCTAAGTTTTCAATTACAAAAGTTATAAAAACTCCAAGTATGCTTCATAGGGGATAGTGATGACTTGGTGTCAAAGCTGTTCCACTTTTCAACTACTCAAGGCGACATGGTAGACACTTCAAATCCACAAGGTATGAGGTATGACTTGATATATTTTTATGTTAGCATCATATCTTTTGAAGTCTTGTTTCATAATAAGTTGCACCTGAATCTTTGTTTTCCCGCTTTGCATGGGACGAGCAAAGGTTTAGTGTGGGGGATCTTGTTGATGGTCACTAAATGCCTATTTTGACCATCAACATTGCACCAAAAATGGGTGTAAACAACAATGAACAACAACATAGGTAGTGATTTAATGTATATAATTCACATTTTTCCACTTGTACATGGAGATCTTTGCTCATGTAGGAAAACTATACAAAAATGTCAAATATCAAGCACTACAAAGCAAGTGGACGTGGTAGGGGGTCTAGGCCCACTTGGTGGGGCTGGTTGGCCTCACTTGGCATCGCTCGGTGCCCCTTGGCTCCCTGCCACATCACTAATCCACCCCAAGTGCAAGAAACACACTCCCAAGCTTTGTCCACCATTGATTCCAAGTCGGTGCATGATAAAGGGTCCGAATGAAGCATCACATAGATTGTGGGAGTCACCATGCATATGATGGTGCTCAAATGGGCAAAATTTCATGCATACCCACACTCTACATCACCTGGGGGCCACCACACCGAAGGAGGAGGGCCCACTCCATAGTGGGCCATCGGCCGGCATGGGTGGGGTGCCGCATGGAGCCCCACTTTCGCTCCACCGCCTCTCCTTTCGACAGCATGCAAAGAAGCCCATGTGTGAGCCATCCCAGGCATTTGTTAAGTTAGTTTCAAGGCGGTTTGATCCAAGGGCAAGGAGAGGGTGTCAAATAGATCGCTGATGTGGCGATGGAGTAGCCCCTACTCCACCTTAGGCTATAAATAGGAACCTCACCCCTCACTTGTAACGCACCTTCATATACAACAGATGTAGCTCTCTCTCTACTCTCTCAAGATGTAGCTCTTCTAGTAGTAGCTAGTCTTGGTGGGAGCTCTGGAGCGGTCTTCAGGTGTCTGGTATAGCTTTGTCTCTCTTTTGTAAGTACTTTATTTATTAGTATGTTACTTTCTATGCAAGTATTATTTCAAGTCTTTTACTTTATGTATTAGTCTTGTTCTCTAGTTATACTTTGGTTATGCTTGTATTCCTATGATAAGTGGGCTCTTAGTAGCATGGGTTGTTCGTCACTAGTTGATGCTTTAGTCTAAACATGAGGCTAGGGTAGTATCAAATAGTGTAAGCATGGTGCTTATACTATCAGGTACCTTGCAACATGGCTAGGTCTCCAGATGGATTAGGGTAGTTGGCAGGTGGTGACAGCCTATCCATCCTATGTATTCCCCCATGATAGATCTAGTTGTTAAATCATAGGATAGAGGTGCTTTGTGCCCAATCAACCCTCTAGGTGAGTTTGGGGCGGGTATGTCTAAATTGTTGTTGCATCCTACCTTGCATTATCCTAGTTTATCTGTATAGCCACAGTCACTAGCTAGAGTAGTGCTTGAATAGAACTTAGGATTCTTGTGTTCCTTCATTTGTTATCCTCGTACTTAGGTATGTTTCCAATTTACCTTTCCATGATTAGAACCTTGTGTGTCACCCCACTTTATTGTATATCACTTACCCCCACTTTAGTCTAGTCGGTATACTAGTTAGTAGATACATGATGGTTAACTATCACTATCTTTAACCATTGCATCCCCGTGGTAAATATAAATAATGATACCCTAGAATACTCTTGGGTAAAATGCTATAATGATATTCTGTACGCTTGTGGAATTATCTACTTAAGCATAAGAAATATGAACAAGCATTTCTAGCGTCATTGCCAGGAAATACAAAACCGGGTAGCGACGTTAAGAAATGTCAACATCCATGGCAGATGCTCTAGTAGAAGGGCCCTGATAAAGATGAATAACCCTTGTTAATGCGCTAGAGTAGTAGTCGCTAGCGTAGACGTGGCTAGAGGCTGCCTTCGTTTGCCTCGTACTCCAAGGTTGAGGGCTAGGCGGTAGGTGGTGATAGCCCTATTTGTCCCACATAATCCCCCATGTCCAGTTACGATGTAGAGCTACAATCCAGTATCGCTTGACACACCAAGTGTACGCCGGAGCTCGAAGCAAGCAAATAGAAGTATAGTTTATCTATCCATAGACTCTAAAACCATAGGAATCCATCTCAACCTTTACCAACTCTACCCTTGTGTTGTCCTTGGACAAACTAGCTACAAGTGTACCTCCATTCCCTGTGGATAATACGATACCCTGAGTACTTTTGGGTGAAATGCTACAACGATAATTCTGTGCGCTTGCAGATTATTTATGTATGCTTTAAGAAATACTAACAAGCATTTCTGGCGCCGTTGCCGGGTAACGGTTGCCGTATTTTCTTTGAACCTAGTTTGTCCTCATATTTGTATCTTTTCTTTTTATAAAAAAAACACAAAAACATGTTTTCACCATGAAAACCACTCCTATCCAATACCGGTTCGCTTTAAAGGGCGAGTTCTCTGAGCCACCACCAAAACCAAACTTTTTATCCGGCTGTGAACTCCGCCCTGGCTTAATAGCCATGGTTTAGGTACAACCCTTCTCAGGGAACTATAATGAAAACCCTTGCCATCACCTACATGGGTTCTAGGAGATGTGTTCGTGCCTGAGCATCCTGGGCATGACACAGGAAACTCTAAAATGGAAATTGTTTCCCTTCTCTCTCATAGGGAAGGCGAAGCAGTGATACATGCATGCCGTAGAAAGTATGAATGGGGGCTAGGATGAACTTAAAGACAAGTTTCACCATGTATTTTTCCCTATGTCTCGTATCGACTCTCTACCAAGGGTGATCCTTGACTTTGGCAGTACGAGAAGGAGTCTATAGGTGCAGCCTAGGCCAGGTTTTCAGCGTTAATACACGCTGACCTAGACTTGTCTTTACCTGACAACATATTGATGTGACTCTTTTGATTGGGTATTGACATGGGTGCTAACCTATGCCTAGACATGACTGCTGGAGGTCGTTTTACACACAAGACTATGACGGAATAAGTAGAATTCCTTGAGCATTTCATAGAAAACACTCTTCTTCCATCATAAGAACTAAATCCCTCCAGGCAAAGGTTACATCGAGTGTTGAGGAGTCTTCACCAGTCGAATCCAAACCTATACCATCCTTAGATTCAACTCATGAGCCCTCACCTGAATCACAAACACTGAAGGAAAGATTAATTCATCCTTCGAAGTTCACTATCAAATTTGAGGATTACGGCAATACCTCAAAACACTTACGACACGAAAAGCACACAAAAGAAGTTTCCCCCAAGGTAGAAGCATTGAAGGAATGCTTAATGGAAGTGAAACGTTCTTCCGAAGCAATTTAGATTCTTTCACCTTCCACGACCATGCTTTGTTCATTAAGGGGAACTGTTATAGAAGCCCTATACAACCCCACAGTCGGGACTAGAATCATATCATAATTTTTGGCGAAAGATCTTTTGGGCAACATGCCACTAGTCCCTCAGGACTTATATTTGAATGTTGTGGGATTGCTAGGAATGTGCCAATCACAATGGAAAAAACCGAGGTTCACTTAGATTTCCACCTCTATGCCATCCTCGAATTTGAGCTTCTCGTAGGCCACCCCTTGGACAATCTTTCCTAAGAAAAACCTTCCCATTGGAGCCTTAACGAAGAGTTTGGGAAAATTGCTTCTGTCACTCACTCAGATATCCTAAAGGCGGAGCATCATCCCAACAATGGACCCGTTCGAGGAGGTGAAATTCGTAACCCCATTCGTTCCATCATCACCCTCGCTCAAACTTAAGCAATGTCCCTCTGGCCATCCAAACATTGTTTTCATTAGTGGTCTACATTCAACTGATGTATTTCTTGAGAACAAAAACTTTTGTGCCATGGACATTTTGCTTAGTCCCACATGCTTCCACGAGGATCACAACCACCTCTTGATCCTTGTCTCCAAACTTTTTAAGAGGATGGTTGTTGATGCCTTCGTTTGTCACAAATATTGCAAATCACGTAGTTGCACTGTGGTAGTAACCTTGAAATTTGAACGAAAATGCTCAATGCTATGTGGTGAAGTTGGGAACTACACCACCAATGATAGCTGCAAGATGTAGTTCCCACGGTCAAGCTTAAGACCATAAATTAAGCACTACCGAGAGATACCTCGGATTATCATAGAAAAACAAATATATATGTAATAATTTTCATGAAAAAGAGAAAAAAACACTTTTCTTTTAAATAAAAGCAAGAACATGTTGTCAAGTTAGTATGCACCTTCAGGTATTCTTGTGTGCTAACCCTTTCAGGTTAAGATTAAGAAGAATAGGGACATACGATGCTTGAAAACATGGGAGCTACGTCGACTACATGTCGTGATGATCTTTGGCGATGGAACATGATCAGAAAGGAGACCCCAATCCTGCACACTTGAGTTTCACACAAAAATACAAGTGTGGGGGAGGATGGTGAGAGTCCCAAGTTCCATACACACCAATGATCATCCTACTTAAAAAGAAAAGGGGAATGATGATGTTAGCTCTACCTTGCTATATATATAATTATTATAAAAAATAAAAAAAATAAATGGTTATTATAAAAAAGGTGTTCACCAATTCCTTTACTCATATTTGTCTCCATAAGAATTAACTTGCTCAAACAAATTCAAGCCTCTTTTGGTTTATGTTGTATATGCTCTGGTTTGGATATATTCACTAGTGGTATATCCATAGGCATTTTAAATTAAGCATGGTGCTTAGGTTAAAATGGCCTACTTTAATCAAATTTAGACATGTTGTTTAATTTTGATTAATAAACTTTGAGTAATTACTTTCATAAACAATGGTGGTAATTTAAAATGGAGATAATCAAGGCTAGAGATACAATGCAACTTTACCTTAGCCTTGCTTGAGTAAAAGGATTGGTGGACAAATAAAAATAAACATAATAAATAGATAATAATAAATAACAATAATAAAGAAGTTTTAGGCTACCAGGTGTTCAGGCCGGTAGAGCCCTTATTTGTTGTATATTTTGTTTCTTTGTTGAATAAAAATAGGTACAAAAAAGTGTGGGGGAGATCTCTCAAGAATGACACACTCACATTTAAGATCTCCCACCAACACGCTACACAAACCCGAATGATCCATCATGTAGAAGGATAGAATAGATGGCTCCAGAGAGGATTGGCTGAACCTCTGGTTTTGCCAAACCATCTCTAATTCTCCCCAGCTCCTTCTTCTTCAAATGATGGTTTGTGCAACATTACCCTCAGCTCCTTACAATTTTGAGTTTGAACAAACATGAATCTTGATCACTAAAAATTAAGCTCAATTTATCCTTGCTATCTCCTCCTTATGAACAATGCCCCTATGCAATTTTACAAACCACACTTCATTTAAAATTTTGAAAAGTGGCATGTTCATAACATATTTAAGATAGAAGCTTGCATAAAGTTTGTTCCATATACGAAAATATTCTAATAGGATAATCATGTGGACTAAGTTGTTGTGGAGTGTTATATAGTTCTGACTTAGAAATCCTACCATTTCTATTTGAAGCACTTGGAGAATTTGTTTTGTTAAAAATGTTACAAAACCATAGTATCACATACTCCTCAATTGGTGAATAATTCCTACCAAAGCCAAATATGATATCTTGCAAGATTGAAGCCTTCTACATACACTGCTTGTTATTGTGCTGAGTTTGGTCAAGTCTTGTTGACCCTTGTTGAGAGATTTATCATACTCCCAAGATCAAGATCACATGCACCCATGTACACATGCTACTCTTACACTGGGAGTACGCAAAAACATGCTTCCATCTAGATTCATTAAAAATTCTACTCCTACATTGGGTGTAGACAAAAATGTGTTTGTTAGCCAAATACTCCATGTTCTAAAAAGATAAAGATCTCTCTCTAAATATGTGGTTTAGAAGAAGAAACATGGGCTATGCAAAAAGCTTTAAAAAAATATGGACACATGAAGGTCTAAGTACAAAAGAAAAAAAATGATGAGCACATGAAGGCTCATGTATTGAAAAAAGAGAGAAGGAAGAAAGATAGCCATGTTTTAAAATAATAAGTTATAGAGAGAGATCATATCTACAAAAGGAGTATAGTCTTAGTTTCCCTTTTCCCACACACATGCACATATTGATCTAAGAGTATGGCACTTCTCTCCTAGGATCCTCGATTTGACTTTACAACATATGCAATACATGTATGCTATATTGTTTATCCCTACCTAAAACCCCACATAAACCTCTTTAGAGATAGGAGAAAACAAAAGAAGGCAAAACACTACTATGCCTTGGTAAGGATTTATACACCATTAAGTGATTTGAGAGTGCCATTTGAGGAGTATAAAGTGAACTATGCTTTTTCTTGAGAAAAACTTCCAAAACTCTAAGTTGCTAAGATGTGAAATTGGGAAGAGAACTATTCTGCTTTTCAACAACCTAAGGAAACATGTTAGCTAAAGACACATATCCCACTTGTGTAAGGAATGTGTTGGAAGAACTTTTATGTAAGCCATATATCTTAGGATGCTATGCACATGATTACCTTTAACACTAAGCTTTGCTCGAGGACGAGCAAAGGGCTATGTGTGGGGGAGCTTGTTGGCGGTGCTTAACTCACATTTCTAACCGCAAACTTTCATATAAAATATGCTCAAATAAACACCAAACTTAGACATAGGACTTTAGAACCACAAGTTTTGGTGTTTGACCAATTGCAGGACATATCGGAATAATACAGGCAATGTACCTAAAGTGAACAAGCAATACAACAAAACAAACACTGGTGGCTAAGCAATCTTAAACACATATGCATTTACCATTGACCAAGTTCCACATGTATTTGGAGATTATTATTTTGCAAGACATAAACATAAATACATGGAAAATACACCAAGAAGACGCATTTCGATGAAGTGCAAAGCAGACATGCGCAAAGAATAAATGGAAAGGCCCATCAGATAAAGTTATCTGAGTGAAAGACCACCCAAGGAGCAGCCCACATCCGCTCAGTAGTCCACCATGCGAAGGCGGTGGTGAGAGGGTTCGGTCAAGGGTCGGCCGCCCCCCACCTAGCGCCGTTCGTCTGCATCTTCAGAAGGCGGTGGCATGGAGGAATGTAGAGGCAGTACACGCTGAGATTTCCTAAAATTTAAATACGGCAAACAGGCGTTCCCTTGCTCCACTTCCTCAATGCATGGAGGCATGCAAAGCACATTAGTGGCCTCCGTTCCTCTTCTCCACCTATAAAAGAAGACCACCCCCTCCTCATTTCAGACACAACACAACACACAAGGCAAAGAGCATTCCACTTGAGTTAGAGCAACACTCCAAGGGCTTAGGCCCTAGTAGCTAGCTAGAGTCATAAGGGAGAGCTATGAGAGAGAGCTCATGGAAGTGCTGGATTTGTCGCTGTCTCCCCAACTTGTACCTCAACGAGCATCTTTACTCAACGGGTTCTCTCGCTAAGTGAGTGTTCGTGGTTTTTTGGGATATAAAGTCTTTTGTTTAGTTAAGCTTTATTTTTACTTGTTTACGGGATCATCATCCGTCCCCGTGGTGGATGCTCTAGTAGAAGGGCACTGATAAAGTTGGATAACCCTTGTTAACGCACTAGAGTAGTAGCCGATAGCGTAGACATGGTGTCTAGGCTAAAGGCTATGTTTGTTTGCCTCATACTCTACGGTTGAGGGGTAGGTGGTAGGTGGTGACAGCCCTATCCGTCCCTCATAATCCTCCATGTCTGTGTACAATGTAGAGCTACAGGCCAGTATCGCTTGGCAGACTATGTGTACGCCGGTGCCCGAAGCTAGCAAATAGAAGTAGATTTATCTATCCATAGACTCAAAAACCATAGAAATCCATCACAACTATTACCAACTCTACCCTTGTGTTGTCCTTGGATGAACTAGCTAGAAGAGTACCTCCGTTCCCTGGGAAAAAAACATACCTTAAATACTTATGGGTGAATTGCTACAACGGTAATTCCATGCGCTTACGGATTATTTTTGTATGCGTTAAGAAATACGATCAGTGGGTCCCTTGGCCTACTACAGTCCAAACTTGGGCTAGGGTCTTGGATGCACACACACACATCACACTTGTTTAATTTAAAAGTTGATCACATTTTATTAACAATCATGAAATCCAAAAGAAGCAACTCACATGTTGTTAGATGCATATGCTCATAACATGCTAACTTGGGATGTACTTGTTCAACTACAAGGGGTGTTTTCCAAGTATGCACACTCACCATGCATGGGTTTGTTGGAAAAAAATTTAAGTTGTGATTTTTGGTTCTCTAAAATCTTAGGCTATTACAACCACCTGCAGGTGGTCTAAGGGCGGGCAAAGGGCAATGTCCTCCCGCACCGAGGAAGCCTACAGAAGAAGAGGAGGCCATACCTTGGAACCACATCGAGACAAGTTGGGCATCTAATCAAATAGCTAGAGAGTATGAAAGCTCAACTCACATTGAAAGGTATGCTACTGGCAAGAATAGTCAATAGATAGTGTATGCGGAGATGCTAGTAGACTTTTTCACTCCTCCTGGTCTCAAGTACAGGCCACGAACACTAGTGGCGGTCTGGCCCCTTTCTCTGGATTGTCCTGACAACTACGAGTATGGGCTAGCTCGTATAGGAGGAGCAGCGGGAGGTACGGAGGTTCCATCTCTGGTACATGAAGGCAGCGAAACTCGGCATGAAAACTTCGTTGTGAAGGTCCTAGGGGAGTACTTCCACTTGCCCTACAATGCTCAAGTAGTCGTACATTTCCACGACATGCATAGGGTGCTACGGCGCAAGGACCTCAACGTCTCTATGGTGACGCTGTTTGCCCTGTAAGTTAATTACAACTTGTACACCTTTGCATCGCTATAGGTACTTTAATTAGGATGAAACTAATAATGCCATGACAATAAGGGTGACACATGAGTGAATGTAATATATGTTTATCCTCTATATGCGTATTTTCTGCTTTGTACGTGTTTAAATTTGCGAAATTCAATTTCAAATTCAAATTCAAATCCAAATTTAAAAAGTATTTTTTACTCTAGAAATCATTAATGGAGGCAGGCATTTAATAATAGCTGCCTCCATTAATGGTTTAAATGAGGCGGGTGGTTTTAGCCAACTGCCTCGGTTGAAATCTTAATGGAGGCGGGCTTGTTAGGGAAACGACCTCGGTTAATCGATGTAACACCCTAGGTGTTAGTCACAAGTTAAGCAGCAAATTTGGACTCAAGTAGGGATGTCAAATGATGATCATGAACTTGGTTCACAACATTGAAATATTATCAAGAAGTTTGGAACCAAGAAGTCACATAAAATGATAAGTCGTAACCTTTCTTAAATTGCTTCATGGGGTAAATGGAAACTTTTGATGTCGACTAAACCTTGCAACCTTGCTCAAACAGTTCTAATTCAACTCATGAACAAAAGTTATGAAAGGTTCATGTTGAGAAAATGCTAAGAAAATGCCTCAGTCGGTCTAAAACTCAAATTTAGGGTTTATCGTGATGCTACTTTGACCAAGATGAAACTATGATTTCAAGACCAAATATGAAGTAGGACCTTTAACCAAAGTTGAAGTTTAAGTTATGCATAGCAAACTTTGTTTTTGGACCCAGCCCTAAATCAACCTGTAAGTAGGTCAAACAGAGGCTCAAACTTTGAATCTGCTGATGTTTTGTCCTTTCTTAAATAATTCTAGGTCCCCGATCAGCAGCAGTGAGTTGACATGTTTGCGACATTTTCTCTTGCAAAATTGTATGGTAACTCAATTTAATTCCTTAATATGAGTTGAAGTACCTTTTGTGAAGGAAACAACAAAACAAGTATCATCACTTTTGGAGCATGTTTGTACCGCCAAATTCCGTTCCCAAAACTGCTAGTTTTACTGAACTTCGTGGACTTAACCTGAAATTCTAAATCATGATTTTAGTTTGCAAGTAGCCTTCTTTGAGAATTAATATCTCGCAAACCATTTTGATTTGGACCAAACTCTTTTAATCAAAGTTGTAGTACTCATGTAGCTCTACAACAAGGAGCAATTGGTTGATTGAATCATTGAACCATTTGAGAGATATGGAGGAGAGAAGATGTGAGTTTTAGTCGGTGTTTCAGGCTATTGAAACGGCTACAGCGCTCGTCGTGTCCGACCAAGCGTAGGAAGCCACTGCCGTGTGGACCTCGTGCTTGTTAGCATGACCGCCACCTCGCCCACAGCTCGCCTGGGGCGCGGGCATAGAGAGCGCCGCGCTACCTCGCTCTCCCTCTCTCCCATTCTCTCTCGCTCTCTCGCTCGCGTTCTCTATCTCCTCCGTTCGTCCTCCATAGACGACTAAGCAGAGCTCCTCCTCCATCGCCAGTTCTTCTTCCTCCCTCCTCATATCGAGTTGACCATCGTGCTGCACCTTCCCCAGCCAACCTCACCGCCCCTTTCCTTATTTCGCGCTGCTCCTTCGTCCAGCCATCGTCCTTGGCTGCAAGTGCCACCTGCTGCCATGACTAGGCCACTGCTATCTGCAGTCGGCCAAGCCAGGGCCTGGCGCGGCCATAGCTGGGCGTGGCCGAGCCCAGCCGGCCTTTCCCCACCACCACTCACCACCAGCCCCGTCTCCACTGGCCAAAACCGCGGCTCCCAAGCCCGATCCCCTGCCTACTCCGTATGAAGGAAGAACAAAATTGAGTAAAAATGAAATAGAAACTCTTGTCAAGGTTCCTGATGCTTAATGACCAGAGAGGAAGGTTTTGCAGATCTAGGTTAGTTGATTTGTGAAATCTCTAGGGTTCTAGATGCAAAAGTGTTTTTCCTTTTCTTTTTCTTAAATGCATGTAAATCGACTAAAACTTTGGAAATTTGTAGTAAATTGTAGAAAAATCGTAAAATAGAAAATCTACATGTTTTGGAATCCTTGTGAGTAGATCTATGCAGTAGTTCCATAATATCATATGTTTTAGTAGAAAGTTTTTGTTGTAGAATTGCATTTATGTTTTTAGGGTTTTCTAGGAATAAATTCATATCTAGAGTTGTGGTGCTCCAATTGCTGTGAAATTTTTATGGTAGGCTACTAACGCTATATGTGTGGTGTGGTAAAAATTTCATGTTCATTGGATGTAGTATGGTTGAGTTATTGATTTAACTTCTTTAGTGCTTGATAAATGGTTTTAAATAAGTTATAAGTTTTATGAAGGTGTAAAAATGAAAAATGTTGTTCCGCTACCTTTGTATGATGTTGTGCTACCATAATAAAATATAATATGGCCATGCGTTTGTAGAAAATATTGAGTTTCATATTTATCTTTTTCTTACATGTTTATTTATAATTAAGATTTGTTTTTTTCATAGTAATTAAATTATAAAATCTGAGCATGTAAAATTTGTGCAGCAGCCATGTTTTGATAACATGTACCACTTATAGAAGTCTCAGCCCCAAAATAGTTGTTCTTGTATAGCACTCAAAATAATATATATATATTGCATTGTATAAGTAGAGGATGAAAGTTTGTTAATAGATGCATGTGTTTATGCCATGTAATACTTCTAACAATGGGTGCTAAGTAATGTGATTGCTTTGTTATGATTAGGAGCTGCATATATAACAACAAAATGTTAGTTGTTAACAACATAAATGATAAGTGCATATAGTTATGTCTCTGTTGTTGTGGCTGCTAGAGCAGTTAGCAGTGTAGCGATGATTTCATGGCCTAAATGATGTTTTCTGTATATATGTTGAATAGGAAAGTTGTAGATAGTTTCCTTATCTTACCTGTACTAAAATTTCATGATTTTAGGCCTGATGGTTTAGGAGTTATAGATTTTAGAAGTTTGCTATCAGGTTTTGCATGTCCTCTGAATAGCTCTGAATGATTATATTGTTTGGCTTATTTAAACATGGAATCATGTATTGTTAATAATAGAAGAGTTATAGTGCTCTTGTTAAGCTTTCCAAAATGTCTAAGAGCACCACTTTGGATGGCCTAGAACTCCAGTTATAGCTGTTCAAAGAGGAATGACAGATTCTGTATAAATCTGGACAGAGATGCCTTCTTGGTGTTGTTTGACCTTGATAGCTGTAGAATCATCTTAAGATGATAATAATAAAGTTATAGGTAGCTTAATAAGATTTCCATAAAGTTAGCCGGGGGGCAGTTGACCAAGATCAAACTAACGAGCTATGAAAGAAGGGTTGTAAAATTTATAGGTTGGAAGGTTGCCTAGAAGAAAAGAACCTGTGGACATTTTGCCATGGCCATGACGAAATTCGACTGGTAGAACATAGGATTTGATGAAAGAATTGAATATTGTAGCTGCTGTTTCGTCTGAGGGGCCTGATTCAAATTGAAATTTGAATGGAAAGACCAGGTCAGAATGTCTGCATCAAATCCTCTATAAAACTTCTTGAAGAGGTGGCCCACATCGACAGCAATTGTTATGGCCGATGCAGCTTCACCATAGTTCATACACTGACGGGTTCTTTCTTCTTTGCCTTTGTATTCCTCATCAAAGTTGGAAAAGGGAAAACTCAAATTCTAGAGATTTGGCTTCACAATCTTGTGCATATATAAATTTAACCACATTTGTATTAACCACCAAGGGCCGCTGATGGTGTGCACTGCTTTATTCTTCAGCAACTGGGCAGCCACCTGGTGCATTAAGTGGTAAGCTAATCTTAACAGATATTTTCCAAGAGGAATATCAACGCCTACTACTAGATACTTTGCCAAGAGTTTGTGATTATAAGTCAGACCACAAGATGACCCGTAGAAGATGAATCTTTTTAACCACATGTTCAAAAAAGCCACATGTTCTCTTTCACCAATAGTCGATTCATTCCCAATATGGTTCTAGATATAGCTTGCCCATCCTGTGCAGTCCAATATTTTGGATAGTTTCTTTGACCCAGCACCTAAGAGTTCGTGTGGCTGCATTGGTCCTATTATTCTAAGACCAGTCAACATATAAACATCGGCCAAGATAATGGTCATCGGGCCATGACCAAAGACGAAGGCATTCAAGGTGTTGGACCAGAAGTAAGAAGCGGCAATTAAGAGTGAATCATTTCTCTCCATTCCGGACAGTGAAAGTGTCAGTCATTGAATTAAATTGTAAATTTCTGAGTCTCCGCCCTTTTCGTTTGACACTCTACAGAACTAGTCTCTTCATCCCTTAGGCATTTTGGGCCAATTCCTAAAGGGATTTTTGGTGTTCCAAGAAGATAGATCTACCAAGGACTGTCTGAAAGGAATTTGATTGGTTTCTTGGTTGATAAGATCCAAAGGATTAGTATTTCCCATGGGTCCAAGGTAATAAGCATGTGGAACAACAGATGAAGGGATCAAAATTTCATTTTCCATTCCCTAGAAAGCCAGATGAGATAAACTTAAGGAAAAGGAAAAATACAGAGCAGCGGCTGATAGTTGGGAGGCAGAAATTTGGAGATGTACCTCAGGATGTAGTCGCTGGTCATCATCTTAGTTGGAATAGATCTGAATCTGAGAAAGGGTTGCAGAGCAGTGACTTGAAAAGCAGCTCGAGCAAAGTAGAGGATTTACTAGGGTTAAGGCCTTGGCGATGGCGGCTTTGGTTATTGAGGCTTGCTCGAAGAAGAAGGGGAAAGTAAATCGACCGAGTCAATTGAAGGTGATACTATTCGGATGCTATATAAAGTTTGGCTCAAAAAGTCAGGAGTCACGCGTTTATTTTGGAATAGGTGGTTGCAACGCGGTGAACAGATGAATGAAATTTTGGAATACAATCATTTTTATCTTAAAATTGGGGGCATGTGTTTACACCAAAATTTAGAAAGAAGAACACAGGAACTTGAAGCTTCCAGAATTATATCATCAAGGAATCGATTACGTTAGGATCGATATCAGCTGATTCAGATGCAGCACTAGAATTGGCTCTTTTTGGATGACATCAGCAGAAAACGTCAATGGACTACGTATGGATGGCGTCGAGAAAGATATGTGTCACACCCCAAAATTTCTGATTTTGGGTTGTGCATAGAAAACACTAAATAAAATAAATTATTTTAATATTTGGATAAAATTTACCAAGTTTAGTTTGAGCTAGCACAAATTTAGTTATAGGAAAAATATGAATTTTCAATGTTTTCTAATTTTGATGGGCTTTTGAATGATGTGATGTTTGCTTGTTGCTTCTTTGTGTGTTAAGAGTGAGCAAAGTCTTTAAAATGTATTAGTAGGTCGATTTTCCTTCTCCGGCACGTCATTATCTTTTTCTACAATCAAATTCTTTATTTCTCGGCTCAAGTTTTCATTGGGAGCTTCCTCAAATCTTTTCTTTGTAACGCAAATCACTAATTTCAGTTCCTCATCTGTCAATCAATCTCTACAAACTTCTCGGGAATTTTTCCAGCTTTTTCTGGAACTTGTTTCTACATGTCTATGAACATAATTTAATTTTTAGATGCTCCAAATTATTTTATCATGGGCTCCAAATACTTTATTTGGGTTCCTCATGTTCCATAATGTCTCTAGGAATTTTTCCCGAATTTTCAGAGCTATCGGAGTATTTTTCGCAGCTTAAATAATAATTTTAGACTTTTCTGAAATTATTTTATCCACGAAATTAATTAATTCAGAAAATAATAAATCTCTCATTTTTTTAACGCTCAAAGTCTATGTGCAATAATCCTAATAAAACCTAAAGGCCCATGCATTTATTTATTAATGGGCTTTAATGATTATTTAGGCCTATTAGTAAATGTGTAGGGTGTAACATCAATTAGTACAATATTGCTAGTTGATGTAGATGTGGGGAGTTTTTTTCTCTATAAATATGTATCAACCCCTTGGGTAAAGCACACCAACACTACCGTAAGGGGAGCCCCTAGTTTGGAAATTTTCTCGTGTAGTAAATTTGATTTTTCTCCTCCTTTTCTCGCCGTCACCGTCGCCGCCGCGCTGCCCGTTGCCGCCCCATCGAGCTGTATGTCATCGTTCTTCTACTCATTACTGGAGCTCTTTGTCCATGAAGGGACGCCGCCACCGGCCTTCTTCCGCCGCAGTGCACCCTGCCTCGCTGGTATGCCTTGCGTCCCATGCAACTATTCTCCATATGCCAGTCAGCATGTCCTCCGATCCATTCGTGCATCTCCATACATATCAGTCTAGTAGACATGCATGCCCAGTCGATCTCTTGCATCCATGGAGTTTGGAAATCCGATCCTCTAGATAGCTGATGCAGAATGCAACCTCAAGCAAGTAGCGCTCTGCACCCATGCCTGTAGTGACCAGTGAAGGGATCAGCGGTCCGATATGCCCTTGGACGGTACATATCTACTTCTCTTTTAATCCTTTATTTTCCTTGCTAACTCCCAATATCTATAGTTAATCCTGCTTAAGAAATCATTTAACGGTTGTCTTTGTAGCTGCGTTTTGCTCCCTTCATTAGTTTCGCACGTAGCAGCAATGTTAATTTATCACATATACATAATTAAATATAATTTAATTATTATGCGTATGATTAGTTTTCTAATTTAAAAATAACATAGGAGCTGCATTTGGAAGTTCTGTATGCAAACATCAAAATGATTTAATTGCTATCACCAATGTGTTTTAAAGTTACAAGATGGTTAGCTTCAACTCACGTCATATGTAGTTCAAATAGATGTTCTCACGTATTTACTTTCTTTTTAACAAATTAAGTTTAATTAATCTAAATGCTACCTAAATATTTCTGAATAAAATATGATTAGTTTTACTTTGGCTTTCTAATCTGAATTAACTCAATTTAGTTATTTTCCTACAATATCTTATACATATTTTATATAATTAAAATAAATGAAGCTCATAGCTTTCTTTTCTCATGTAAAGTGAATCTTTCGGTAGATGCTTCATATTCGTTATAGCTCCGATTAGCGTGCCTCTCGCGACTGTGTGTTCATAGCGATGCGTAGAATCGTATTTCAAACTCTTTTACTTATTTTTCTATGATTGGTGTACTGTTCTAATATAGATGTAATTGTTTGTTTCGTGTATGATTGCATGGATGCTTATGTGGTGTTTTATGATCATGTCCAGTCGGTGAGCTTTACGTGTTGATCAAGAAGGAGTTCATTTGAAGGTTTGGACTAGAAGAAGGATATGAGTTTAAGGCAAGAATAGTATGGGATCTTCCTTGTTGTCCTATACACCTTTAATCATTTAATTCATGCTGCATGTGTCTACCTTGATTAACACAAAGGATTTCCTAGTACCTTGTACCCTGTTCCTTAACACCTTTGGGTTATTGCATTGGGAAGTATGATGCTAGTGCGCAACTACAACCATGATCTTGTAACTTGACTAATGGAATATGTAATAAACACTAAAAGATGTTTTTTAGCAACATAGAATCTGGGGGCTAGAGCATTGGGCTATTTTTATGGTGCTCTAGATTCCTCTCCCTAAGGACTTATCTATAAGTGATCATCCGGGACTTACAATACAGCTGTGAGAGCTATATGGCTCTGGCTTTAGCTCAGTATGAGGATCTTTTCTAGCTTGCTAGTGGTTACTTTTATGACACAAGAGGGGTGTGTTCTGGGTTGGATATAGTGTGGCCTCTGTCCGTCAGTGTATAGGTTGCGCGTCATTGTGTCTGTCGAAAGGAGAGCCCTACATTCGTAGGCCATAGAAACCTAGCGGCTCTAACTTGTTAGACGAACCTTTGAAAGGCTTTATAGTGAACCCTGCCGACCTTCCTTGGTAGTGGGTTAAGAGGTTGATCACCTCAGGAGAAAAGGTAAATCATGACTCACAGTGAAAGTGTATAACCTCTACAGAGTGTAAAACTGGTATATCAGCCATGCTCACGGTCACGAGCGGCCTTGGAACCCTTACGGAATAGATGATGAACATTAATGATACGGATGATGAAGATGCTCATTAATGATTACTGTTTATGCAATTCATTATTCATGTTTACCTGATCATGTGTTTATATGGGCTTATGATAAACTTGTTGTCACCCAATTGCTAAAAGATGACTCATTAAAAGCTAATCGTAGTTAAACCAGTGTCAGCCTTTTGAGCCTTATGAACCCCATGTTATATTTGATGAGTACGACATGTACTTACGCTTGCTTTACTTTTTAAATCTTTGGAAAAATCTCGGATGGGTATCAGATTGCTAGAGTTTAGAGGAATTAGGCTTGTGATCAATCAGTCAGTTGTCCCTGTGAAATTGGAGCTTCACCTGAACATCGGAGTTGTCTTTCCGCTGTTTGCTATCTAAGGTTATATTGTTTATACTAAGTACGTTATATATTGAGCATTGTCTATTGATATTACCCTTATTTGTAGCTATATATGATATTTGACTTCCTAGGCTCACATATGGTGTGTATCTGGTTTTGTTTTTAAAACCGGGTGCTACAATATGTCGGACTCTATAAAAAGAAAAAGATTAGGGTCTAAGTTATTTTTAAGTTAGGACTGTTTTCTTTTATTCCAATAATTGTAACGAGTCGTATTTGAATAGGATTCATGTTTAGGTTCCGGGTATAAACATTGGACCCCGGCTATTGTAAAAAACAACGAATCAATCATTACAATTACTTTTTTGGCTTCACGTCAATCCTTAGGAGTAGGAGTACTGTAGATCTCGACGAGTTCTTCAACAAGCAGGGCTACATCGGCCGATCGACCTCCGGCTTGTCTATGAGTACCGTCACGACTTGTATCATACTTGTAAAGCTGCATCAACCGATTGATCTTTTACGAGTATAATATAAATTAGTTATCGATTTGTATCATTATTTATAAGGCTGCATCAGCTGATTGATCTCTTACGAATCATAATATAAATCAAAATTATCGATCTTGTGTTAAATAACTTATTGTTTAACACAATATCACCAGTTATCGAATCTGCTAAGATTAGAAAGATTTTCCTTGCTGTTTTTTTTCTGATTCACCAGTTCTCAATCTTGTTATAATTAATGTTCCATTAATTATAGATAGAGATAGATCGATATCACATCACCTTAATTGGTCGTCTTCTAGTCTAGTCACGCTTTGAATCTTATAATTGAAGTCTGCTAGATCGGCTATTTTATCTCTATTCCAATTAAGCATAGTATGCATTCAAAGACATGTTTCAATCCCAAATAAACTCACTAGTTATTGAGATCCAATCTAATGACACTACCATAGCTGCATCGATCCGTTCGAACCTCACTAGTAAGACTTGAGATTAGAGATTATCAATTAGTGGTTTTATTCATGGTCAAAATATGTACTCTGTTTGTTTGCTATGCATGCATCAGCTATTTTAGCCGATTCACCTGTGCTTTCACATATATGGCACGCTTTAATGAATCTGTTGACATATAGTCGGTTTTATAGATTTTCTGGTTTTAGATTATTGTCATCATCATAGCTGCATCGATCCGATCGAACCTCACTGTTGATAGTAATATATTAGATCTAGACAGTTTGTAGATCTGTTTATATTAAACAGTCGATTGTTTACGTGGTATATCCCTTTTTACCGAATTTATTGGCTTTGCACCACATATTGATTAAATCTAATTTAGCCAATGATGTACCTTTAACGCGTACATATTAATAGCTCAAGGAAAAGGATCATTAAACATCATATCTGCGTGTATGGTACTTGTTATCATAAATCAATCATGACCCACAAGCATCACAGTCCTTAACAGTCAGATTTCTTCTCGTATCGGCTATTTAGTCGATTCCCCTGTTTGGTTGTTCTCGAAGCAGCGTACTTGGAACTGTCTGGGCAACACCGGCATGTTCACCTTAAATTACTGATAAACTTTCTCTCCTTATCAATTGCAGGTCAAATTAACTGGCACGCCTTCGGGATTTTCAGGATCGACGGGTCCTGTGTTGAAGCCAAGCAAGATCTCCGGGTTGACTCCGCTCAGATCATCCGGCTTGCAGCGTGTCAGGTGCATCGCCACAGTTTTTGCTCCGACAGTACTTCAACATGAAAAATGTCTTGGTGTAAAACAAACAACAACAAAATAAATACTGTCCTGGAAGCTAACTTGTTCTGGACGAAAGAACAACCTATTCATGTTAGCCAACTCAACTGTGTCATAGTCATACAACAACAGGCGTCCAATTCCACATCTAGTGAGCATCTCCGCGGCAACACTACCAACACCACCTATGCCCTGTAAAGAGAAGGACAATGAATGAAAGGTTTGCTCTGAGTTGAATTTCCCCATCTATATGTGCGAAATTATCTTTTCATGCATGATGTGATGAAGCTACAACCTCTTTGTTTTTACAACTTTGAACTGTTGTCCTAAATCAAGCTGAAACTAATATCAACATGCAGAAATAACAATAGCTCGATAGCTGGTTGTTCTAAACAGGTATTGTAACTATATTTCCCAGTATTCAGCACATAATACACGGTATACCTAGATCGATCTCTAGACAGATAAATATACTCGAGTTTGCATGGTCCCAAAGGACCCTTGAGCTTCGTGATATCCAAATCACATTTTCAGTACCATGAGAGAGAGGCTCCCTCTACTCAAGGATGGAAGTAAATGCCAATTTCGAAATTCCGAGCTGATGTAACCATGTTTGAAGAGTAGCAATGCTAAATTAGGTGAGAAGGATGCTTACAACGATGGCGACGGAGTAGTCCCTGATGGGCTCATAATTCTCCACTACACCCATCCGCTGCAACGCCATAAGTCTGCTGTAGGGGTTGTTGTCCACCACTTCCGCGCTCATGTCCTGCATCCCCAATTTCGCGTAAACAGAGTAAAATTCACGATTTGTCCAAAACTATGGCACTCAATTTGCACAGCCCAGAGCGCCTGAACGCCGAAATCAGCCCTCAGATCGTACCTTAATCTTGGATAGAGAAGGAAGCGGCGGCGGCCGGATTCATCATCGCCACTAACCGCTCCCGCATCTAGCAATCAGATGAACCGGGATCAGGAATTGGAAAGGCACAACAGAAGGGAAGATGGCTATAGAAACTGCCGAGATCCATGGTGCAGCCAGGTGGGAGGGATTACCCGATCGATGGTGGAGGCGAGGTCGTCGGGATGCTGCTTGAGCGCGTCGAGGTCCCGGAGCAGCGTGCCGAGATGCTCTTCTCCATGTTTCCTCACCGCTCTCCGGCGTCTCCGCTGCTTGCTTGCTGCTATGCCTATGCTCCGCCGCCGTGCGTGGCCGATGACAGAGACAGACGCAAGTCTAAGCAGGAGCGCTGGTCTCAGGTGTCGGACCGATGACGCATTCCACGTGACGTGGTAGGCCCCGTTTGGTAGCACTCTCGTGCCGCTCTGGCTGCAGCTCCAACTCCACTCAACTCCAACGTCACTCGGCTCCAGCTCTAGCTCGTCTCCAGGCGGTGCGGTGTGGCCGTGCGGGCGAACCTCTGCGATGGAGAGAGGGGACGCGGGCGGGCCACGCCGCGACGGAGAGAGGTGTGGGGCCGGGTCGAGACCGCCGAATCAAGAGCGAATCGGTGGGAAGCGGAACCGTACGGAAAACCTAAATCGCTTCCATCCAGTAGATTATCGTTTGGAGCGACGCCGCTGTTTGGTACTGCTCCTTATCAAACTGGGCTTTACAAGCCGTGAGTATGGCCATATGGGCCGCAGTGTAGGACTAGTTTTTTTTTGAAACGGCTGGCTCTACAGCCTTGTTATTGAAACCAAACACCTTACAGACTCTGGGAGGGGGTTGTCTAGACATGTGACTGACCCGGGTCCCAACTCATCCCTAAGCTAGCTAGAGCATGCGCAGCTGAATTACAATTTCTAGGAACAAGGAGAACATCATCACATACGAAATGCTCGTGAAGAAGGACCCATGTATCCCTAATCAACATAACACTAACCGCTAGGTCCATCGATGACGTGAGAAGCGCCTGCTGAAGGATTACCGAATCTACCTCGACTTGGACCCGAGAGATCCCATAATCCATTGCCGATTGCAAGGCTTTCGCACATGCCGCTGCTTTTGCTGATAACACATCCGGTACCACTGTCAGTCGACCTGCTCTAGCGATGGTAGGTTCACCATGATGATCCCTAACAATGAAACCCCATCTGCCCTTGTGTGTATCTTAAACAAAAGCGTCGTCACTATTGATCTTAAGTTGTCCCGGAGGTGGAGCACGCTAGCGCTGCACTGGTCTTTGTATTGGGCCCGATATGCCCTTCTCCTTGCCTGTAAGGTCACCCACAAGGCTGAGGACTACACCCACAACCTCTCCCCTGGACAGACTGTGCTTGCCATGATCAATTTGGTTTCGGACGCTCCACCACTTCTAGAGTATGATTATTGTATTCAGTGGATCATCCTCCGTCAGGTGTATCACCGCTTCAACCACTTCCCGTGCCGAGCTCTTGAGTAGCAGCTCTAATCGAACATGTTCTAATTGGAGGTCAGCCCAGGAGTGTTTTACAAACTTGCACTTCAGGAAGCAATGACCACCGTCTTCATACAGTCGATTGCAAACTGGACAGCGTGTGTCAAGCTTGATTCCACGCCTCTGTAAGTTCATCTTTAGTGCCAAACTATTCCACGCTAACCACCACAGAAAATGTTTTAGCTTCGGGGGACATGATATCTTCCATAATCTTTGCCATAACGAGGTTGCACACTCGAGAGCAAGGCTGTCCAAGCTACACTACCCCTCCTGCCGAACCTGCTCCATCTCCTTGCCATCATCTAGGACATGGTATGCTGACTTGACCGAGAACAAGCCCCTTCTATCAAAGTGCCAGGGCAAGTGATCTTCATGTCCCGGGTTCGTTGGTGTAGCCAAGATGTGCAAAACGTCCTCCTCCCAAAAAACATCCCAAACAAGCTGTTCGTCCCACCATCCCATCATCGGGTCCAAAAGCTCCTCCATGCGAGTTAGCAAAGTCAGCCCACATGGAGTAATAGGGCGTCTAGTGAGCCCATGATAGACCTAGGGGTCCTCCCAGATCCTGATATTGCTCCGGTCCCCAACACATGAAAGGTCCTAATGGCTAGAGGAGGTGAATAGCCTATTAAAAATATCTACAATAACACTTAACAAACCGGTTAGACAAATATGAGGCGAAGCGAATATTGTGCTAGCCTACTAAAAATACAAGCCACCTACCACAATTCTAGTGAATATGATCTATAAGCACACAATGGCTATGTTACTACACTAAGTTAGTGTGCTCTCAAAGACTAACTAAAGAGCCACACTAACCACTAGACCCGACACAAGCTTACTCTTAAAATTAATTACACTAAAGAGCAAAGCAACAGTAGAAATGTAAATGCAAGAAGGGATGGTGATGATTATACCGACATGTCGAGGTATGAGCCAATCACAAGATGGAGCCAATCAATCACTATGAATACCAAGAAATCCTCGGACAAGATGACACAAGATTTTTTACCGAGATTCGCTTGCTTGCCGACAAACTAGTCCTCGTTGTGATAATTCACTCACTTGGAGGTTCATGCGCTAATTGGCATCACACGCCAAACCTTCAATAGGGTGCCGCCCAACCAGCACAAGATGAGGATCACACAAGCCATGAGCAATCCACTAGAGTACCTTTTGGCTCTCCGCCGGGGAAAGGCCAACAACCCCTCACAATCAACACGATTGGAGCCAGAGACAATCACTAACCTCCGCTCAACGATCCTCGCTACACCAAGTCATCTAGGTGGTGGCAACTACCAAGAGTAATAAGCAAATCCCACAGTGAAACACGAACACCAAGTGCCTCTAGATACAATCACTCAAGCAATGCACTTGGATTCACTCCCCATCTCACAAAGATGATGAATCTATGATGGAGATGACTAGGAGGGCGTTGGCTAAGCTCACAAGGTTGCTATGTCGATGCAAATGGCCAAGAGAGTAAGCTTGAGCTGGCCCTGGGGCTTAAATAGAGAGCCCCCATGAATAGAGCCATTGGGCTCTCACTGTAGCCTGTTGCGGGGTGACCGAACAGGCTGGTTAGATCGACCGGACGCACTAGCGCCAGCATCTGGTCACTAATCGCCGTCCACGTGTCCCCCGCATTCAACGATATCCGCACGATCTCAATGGTCAAGTGACTCAGCGTAATGCCTAAGTCACGACCGGATGCGTAGGCAAGCTGATCGGACGCACCGTGCCCACGTCAGGTCCTCACGTGCCCGCGCACCAACACCCAACGACCGGACGCGCCGCTAAGTTGACCTGACTCGCGCCCAAGACAAGTCCGGTCACTTCCAGTAAGCATCCAGAGCCGCTTTTTAGCGACCAGACGTGTCCGCTTAGGTGTGACCGAACTCAGGCCAGAGTCTGGTCCTTCTCCTTTACGCACCAAACAGTGCGACTGACATCACCGTACGTCACCACGACTGGACTCACCCTCCTGTGCGTCCACTCGCTTGCTCTCCTCTACGTCTGATCACAGACTGAGAGCAGCGCCACCTCTTACACCACTGACCAGACGCGTTGGTCCAGTCCGGTCAAGCGTTCGATCAGTTCCAGTGACTTCCTCAACTTCACAAACTTTGTCACCCTTGATCAAATGTGCCAACCACCAAGTGTATCACCTTGTGCATGTGTGTTAGCATATTTTCACAAACATTTTCAAGGGTGTTAGCACTCACTAGAATCTAAATGCATATGCAATGAGTTAGAACATCTAGTGGTACTTTGATAACTGCATTTCGATACAAGTTTCATCCCTCTTAATAGTACGACTATCGATCCTAAATGTGATCACACTCGCTAAGTGTCTCAATCACCAAACCAAAAAGCTCCTATCAAGTGTTGATGAAATATGGTCGGCAGTCTACCTAGGGGTATGCCCAAGGTAGTAGATTATCGGCAGACAGATGCGCAAGCCACAAACAAGACGGTGACGCAAGACAGACACGAGGTTTTATCCAGGTTCGGCCGCCAAGAAGGCGTAATACCTACGTCCTGCGTCTGATTGTATTGCTGTATGTTAATGAGAGATGTTTTTAGAGGGATCCCCTGCCCACCTTATATAGTCCGGAGGCAGGGTTACAGATCTGGAAACTAATCCTAGCCAGTTACAATTGCCATATGTGGCCGGATAAGGATTCCTATTCTAACCGACCAGGATCCTGCTTGATCGCCAAATCTGCCTTAACTCCTCGCGCAGGACTCCAACCGGGTTGGCTGGGCCACGCGTCGTCTTTCAGATGGACCGGACCCATCGGTCCGGGCCGGCCCAAGCTTAGCCATAAGGGTATAGGGGTTAATACCCCCATAGCTAGTCCCCGAGCACCATGTATTATGCTGCGACACGCCATTTCGACCTTCTCCGACAAGTTATGCCCGAGTCCTTGACATCTTCCGACCACCGTCGTCGCCGGAGAAATAGGTTGTCCGAAGAATGTATGGTGCTCTTAAGAAAAAAGAAAAAGATTTCTGTCCCGGGAAGTGTGCCCACTTGTATTTCTGAAAAGAAATGTAAGTGCATCTTGAAGCGTAGCATCTTTGATCATTAGAGGCGTAGTGGTCAAAAAACAAACACATTCACCGGAAGGTGAAGTGTGCCCAATTAGTCCCCGAGCCTGGTAGTAGGTGAAGTAAGCACGTGGTGCCAGGGTCTAAAAAGAATTCCCAATTAAGTTGAGAACCCAATCGTCGTACAGGCGATACGAGATGCACCGGCAGGTGCATCGTACCGATGTAGTCCCCGAGCTTGCTGGAAGGCGAAGTATGAGCCTTGTAGTATGGTCTAAATAAAAGTCTCTCAACTGTATGTGAGTACAAATCACATGTAGCCGAGGAGAACAGTTCTTCGATTAGTGGTCGGGATATCCCCCGAGCACACCAGTTGTCGGAGCAGTCTCCGAGCAAGATAGTGGTCGTAGTAGTCCCTGAGCACGTTAGTGGTCGGAGCAGTCCCCAAGCACTTTAGTGGTCTGGACGATCCACGAGCACGGCAGTGGTCTGTGCAGTCCCCGAGCACAGCAGTGGTCCGGCGTCCCCTAGCATGCAAAGATGGTGCGGGCGCCCCCGAGCACAACAATGGTCTGGGCAGTCCCCGAGCACAGCAGTGGTCTGGGCAATCCCCGAGCACAGCAGTGGTCTGGGCAGTCCCTGATCCATCCTTAGCGCGAAATGGGCATCTAAAACGCGAACGCCATTGATGTATTTATTGGTGTATTTATTTATCTCTATTCTCTCGCCAAGTCCATCGACACGCTGGTCAAAAAAAAGCAAATGGGTATAGTACGTCATTACGTCTTCTTACTCTTTTTCGCAAAAATCGCTTGCTTTTGTATGGAGGCGTGTCGGTGTGGGCCCTCTTACACTATTAACGAAGAGGCGCAGACATCGGTAACGTAAGGAGCGCGTTTATATTGCGCGAGATCTCGAGGTTGTGTGAACAACCATCTGCGGCGCGCGTGCGCACATCTCCCAATAATCTCGGGCGGACAAAACGATGGAGCTCTTTGTTTTTTATATAATGTAGATCTGGTAAGTTACTCACACCGTTCCCCATTGTCATTCGCCGCCGCAACCCTCTTCTTCCTCCTGCCAAACCCTATTCCTCCGAAAATTGTCGCCAATCCCCTTGCCACCGCATCCACCCCCTTAGTAAGGACAGACTAATGGCGAAGAGAGACGCCTAGAAGAAAGGCGGGGTCATGGCGAAGGAATGGTGGAAGTCGCGGAGCAATGAGCAGACCATCGAGGACCTCGTCGCCATGGGAGTGCTCCACAACAAGGCACTTGCGGGATGGCGTGCGCCGGAAGGAGAAAGCTTCCCCAATCCACAACTAGGTGAGATTATGGTTTTCGAAGACTTCTTCAAACAGGGTTTCGAGATTCCAGTGCACCCTTTCCTTCAGGGTCTCTGCTTGTACTACGAGATTGGGATTTGTAATCTGCATCCCAATTCAATTCTCCTTATCACCACCTTCATTCATCTCTGCGAGTCTTATGGTGGCTTCCAGCCCCATTTCGACCTCTTTCGCCACTGCTCGCTCTTGGAAGAAAGGGAGCGGTGGCTCAAGATAGCCGAGGCGCCTACGAATCTGCTGCTGACGGCATGAAAGCATAATACTTGCACTGCCCCCGAACACCTCATTTGGATGAGTGGTACAAGAAGTGGTTCTACATCCGTGAAGAGCCGAACACCATCACCTGTGTGACGTGGACTCTGATTCGAGAGAAGAAGAATAGCTGGACGAGAAAAGCCCAAGAACACGGGAGCGGATCATTTGAATCGCTTAGGATGATCCCGTGGGGAAAGCTAGATGGCCCAAGTGTGGTCGGGAACTTCATTAGCCAAAGGATCCAACCCTGCCAAAAGAGGGTTCATCCAGGCTTCGAGTACCAGGGAAGCGCCGATCCGACAAGGACCAGGAAGGAGCCGCTCGACAAGACGGAAATCCAAGCCGAGATTGGGGAGCTATTCAACCTAGCCGATCCCAATTACGCCAAATTTGAACGACATCGAGCATGCCTTCAAGCCGCCCGACCTCCCCAAAGGTAATTGATGCCTCCTTTCAATCAGAGAGTCATATTGTAACAAGAAATTGACCTGTTGCCCCGCTTTGTGTCACGGTGTAATGGTCGTGGACGCGGCAGCGATGTTCGTGTCGCCTCCCCGGTGTAGATTGGCGCAAAGTTGCCGACCCGGCCCGCCATGCATTCAGCGCCAGACCGGCGACATCCACTCGGGCGGCACTCGAGATCGTGGAGGACACACCGACCAGAGCACCGGCAAGCGTCCGGTGCAAGAACGACGCTAAGCTATCTCCCCCGCCGGACGACGAAGCGGAGGATGCGGACATCTTCCGGCTTGTCCCTCGAAAAGAGGAGAAGACAAATGGGGTCTTGAGCAGAAGGCTCCTCAGTGCAGCAGTGATGGTCGCATCACCGACCAATCGCAACACGTAGTATAAGCGAGGGAAACATCGGGCATCAAACCCCCGACGCTGCATCGGAGGTGGAAAAAGACCAGTGGAGCTCGCCGAGCACGCCGGAGCGAGGGACGGTCAAGGCGACGCACCTTTGCCACATCATTCCACAAATCAAGCTGTAAGTATCTATATCTTTGATGTAAGCTTGTAATTTGCATTGGATACTATTATCTTCTGAAATTGTCTCTGATATATGTCGCAGAACCGACCAATTTATAAGAATACAAGTACAATGGCAATCCGCAAGCGGTCGCACTGTTATACTTGAACCCATATAAACCCGGTAGTCCGTCGAGTACCACGACGGGTCTCGATAAACGATTTACAACAACCAAGATCGTACAGGATTCAACATACATGCCACATATTACATAAAGTTCACAGATACTTTTCATAATCAGAGTACGAATAAAAGTTATTACAAACCAAGTTTGATAAATAAAGCGGAAGCAAATAAGTTCGAAGATAAAATTTCCAACATAGTTTGATACAGTGCCAAGTAAGATCACGGTCCACAAAAGCAAGGATAGGAATTAATAAAGAAGCCTGCCCAAGGCTTACTCCTCATCCACAGCGGGATAGAAGCAACTCTTGCAATAACATGATACACAGTGCCATCTGCAACAATGGGAAAATAAACCCTGAGTACAAGACGGTACTCAGCTAGACTTACCCGTCATGAACCAGAAATAAAATGACTCCAAGGATTATGCATGGCTGTATACGTGGACGTAACTTGACAACATTTTTGCGTAAAAGCAATTAAATCATGGTACAGTTACCAATTCTTTACCAAGTTAAATATAACTCTTCATTTCTAGGTTAGCAACTATCCTGTGCCAAACATGTGGTATATTATTAGCATACAATAGTAACCATAGCAGGTATTGTAATTCCCTTTTTACCCGAACCATCATGTTTCATAACACAGTTGCTACGATGTTGGGACTAGCCAAGTTTCTCACTATCCGGGAGAGACGGCGATTCGAATCGATTTCAACTAGCTGGGAATTTATTCCTAACACAAACCCAGATCTAACAGCCACGATAGTCTTAGGTCACCTTTGGTACAACTCAGGTACACATTTCGCGGGTCCGTACCACACCGCACAATTTGGAACACCAGATGCTAGGATGCTCAGGCCAAGCCTGCCCTTGGGCTTAGTCTGATCGTTCCCCGGAAGGAGCGCACAACAGAACGGTTCCTAGCCTGAGTTGAATTACTCGGCTTCGCGGTCGGAACGAGTTATCCGGCCAGCTAAGTGAGAGGCATGCGTTCAATCTTGTCAGAAGCGCCAACAACGGTACGGTCCTTAATCGACACAGACGGGGATAAGTCCACACCCAAGACCTCCATGTCTTGTTGCTTCTCTATCGACTTCCCGTTCGGTCTCAATTTACTTTTACCTCATGGTTTACATTCCACGATAGCGAGATATAGCCAACCGTGCTCCGGTATCCACCTATATCTCGCGCGGTGACAGGACATCACCCGACTTCTACCGGTCTAAGCATGGCTAAGCATATATATTCGATCCTAGACCTATACCGGTTAAAGGTGTAATATTTGGACAAGGAATGTACATGCATCAAGTGGTTTCATTCAACTCTTATAACCTAATGCATCAATCATAAATACGTAAGTAAACATTTGGACAAGGAATGAATGCTTGATGCTCATGCTCATGTTATGCAAGTCAAGTTATGCAAGGCTAACACCCGAGGTGTTACAGCCCCTCCCCCTTATAAAAATCTCATCCCGAGATTTGCAAGACCTACCATTCTTGGAAAAAAGGCGGGATAAACTTCCCCGTAAATAATCTTCTCTTTCCCACGTAGCATCTTGTTCACTATGATTGTTCCACACCACCTTATAGAACTTAATAATCTTACTCCTTGTCACTCTCTCCATCTCTTCTAATACTCGAATTGGCTTTTCTTCATAGGTCAAATCCGATTGAAGCGCTGCACGTTGGTGGGTGCAATAGCTTCTTTAAGTACTCAAGACATTTCTTTAGTTGAGAAACATGGAACACATCAAAGATTGCACTCATCTCTCGGTGGAAGTTGTAACTTATACATAACATTTCCTTTTCGCTCCAAAATTTTGTATGGCCCTACATATCTTGGTGAAAGCTTCTTTTTCATCCCAAATCTTTTCACACCTTTCATGGGTGATACTTTCAAGTATACATAGCCACCCACTTCAAAAGTCAGTGGTCTTCTTCTTCTGTCGGCATAACTCTTCTGTCTTGATTGAGCTGCCTTCATGTGTTGTTGGATGATACGTACTTGCTCTTGGCTTCATTGACAAAATCAATACCAAAGTATCTCCTTTCACGGGCTCAATCCAATTCAATGGAGTTCGCACTTTCTCGCCATACAAGGCTTCAAATGGAGCCATTTTGATACTCGCTTGATAACTGTTGTTATAGGAGAATTCAAGCTAAAGGTAACCATTTCTCCCATGAACCTTTTGAAGATATAACACAAGCTCTAAGTAAATCTTCTAGGATTTGGTTCACTCGCTCTTCTGTCCGAAGCGCCAACAACGGCAGTACGGTCCTTAATCGACATACTGCACGGGATAAGTCCACACCCAAGACCTCCATGTCTTGTTGCTTTTCTATCGACTTCCCGTCCGGTCTCAATTTACTTTTACCTCATGGTTCTGTTCCACGATAGCAGATATATAGCCAACCGTGCTTCGGTATCCACCTATATCTCGCAGTGACAGGACATCACCCGACTTCTACCGGTCTAAGCATGGCTAAGCATATATATTCGATCCTCGGACCTATACCGGTTAAAGGTGTAATATTTGGACAAGGAATGTACATGCATCAAGTGGTTTCATTCAACTCTTATAACCTAATGCATCAATCATAAATACGTAAGTAAACATTTGCAAAATCTTGGGAGACTTATAATGCTCCGGCTTGCCTCATGCAGAAAGGAAGTAGGGCGGTGGTCAAGACACTCGGAAGCTCTTGTGGTTCTCGCTCACACGCCGGGAGGCTGTGGCTTATGGATCTTCCTCTGATTCCTTCCTCCGCTTCTTCAATTCCAAGCAACGTGATCTCTTCCTCCGATCCTAGATGCATGAGTATGGCATAAGTATTACGAATGCATATATGTTAACAAGTGCATCATGTTCATTGAGTAGGTGCATATCTCTTCTCGATTATTCCTGAATCTACTTTGACAATGCATCGACTATGCCACAAACAGTAGCTACTTGTTTCACTCATAACTGGAGTTCTACAAACCCAAAAACAGTGATCCTGGACATTCTGGAAAGCTTATCAAATTTTTTACAACTTTGTTATTAACCATTTTTACAGTACACATTAGTTTCAACATGCAACTCATCAAACTCTAGAATCAGTCTGGAAACCAATTAATATGCAACATAAAGTAATAATACTTCTACTTCATGTAATCATGCAAAATTTGACAACATAGGATCTACCAACAGTTTAATCATACCAAATACAATTAAGATAATATAATGGTGAAGCCCAAACTATTTATTTAATTACCTTTATTATTTTATTTAGATATCTAGGTTAAATAATAAACATATATCAGATATACTTAATAAATTCTCAAAAATTTACAGTGCCTTACTAATGCTATCAAAGGACTACTATAAAAATTTCATGTCATTTTACTAAGTAGAACATTCTATACAAAAATGACAAGGAAGCAAGGCTTGAAATAGCATAAATGGAAAATCCTATTGAAAAGTGTCAAGCAACAGATTTCCTATTTTTCTTAACATCCATATGGTACTAGGATTACCTCCAACAAATTTCATGAATTTTGGACTCATAAATAATTTATAAAAATTCATGCAAGGATTGACTATTCATAAAAGAAAAATCTATAACTATAAATCTACCCATGCACTGGTCCTAAAATTTTCACCAGAGTTCATATATGACAAGAATAGCTTACCACAAAAATTTCATAATTTTTGGAGCACAGGAACTCTAGATATAAAATAAACAAATTTGAATGCATTCAAAAGCACACTTCAAATCCCTATTTAAATCTCCAAAAATTTCTACTGTAAATGTTAAAAACATATTTTTTCTAAATACTACACTTCCTGAGGAACACCTACAAATTTATTTCACAATTTTTGGAGCTACCAAACTGGAGGTATGAAAATCACAAAAGAAATCAAAAACTAGAATCAAATGAGTTAGCCTTCAAACACGGAGTCGCTGACCGGTGGGACCCGGTGGTCAGGGGACCCCACATGTCATCGACTCGAAGCAGAGCAGCGGCGCTGCTTGGCACTGCGCGGCTGCGGCTCGTCGACGACGAGCTTCGCCGGCGATGACATCTATGCTACGTGATCTACGTGACCTAGCGAAGCTATTGAGCCACTTGGCCGGCCTTATCGTCGACTCTAGAGCTGACGGCGGCGACCATGGCGGAATGGCGGGGCTGGACCACGGTGGAACGCCGGTGTGGGCTACAGTGGCTCAAACGAATGCTGCGCTGAGCATCACTGAGCTGTGGCGGAGCTATCTAGTGCCCTAACGCGGCCTGGGATGGACGGTGGCGATGTGGCCACGGAGACAGGGCTCACGGCGGAACTCCGGCGAGCTCGCATGCGTTGTGGTGGCTTACCAAGCGCTGTCAGCGGGCACGGGAGGAGGCAGTGCACTGCTAGGGTGGGGGTGGAGCTATGGCAGTGGGGCTGGAGTGGCTAGGCGCGAGCTGTGCGCGGCTATGGCAACGGCGGAGCTGCGGGAGCTCGGCGGCTGCTGCTGCGAGGAAGAAAGGCCGAGGCGAAGCAAATGGGGGCGCAGGACAGCTCGGGCAGACACTGGCGTGATGAAGGCGCGCTCAGGCGCGTCGTGGCCTGCGCGGTCAGGGTGTTGGCGACGCGCGGCCGTCGCCGCGGACACGCGGCGTTCGCGCTCTGGCGCCGGTCGGCCACCGATCAGCTTCGATTCAGTTCGTCAGTCGCGACATGCCGAGCCTGACGACGAGTTTTGACATTCATCTAACTGCTAAACCGTTGCTCCAATTCGTAAACGATCTAAATGACTTTCGTAGTCCTAAGTACCAGCTACAAATGTTGTTCAATCATCTTGTGCTAATTCGCAACCGAAACTGAGAAAAGTCATCCCCAAAGTGAGCCTGTCAGTCGGTCAGTGTTCATGACTTAGCGAAATTTGCTAAGTGCTGAAATCAGTGATTTGATGATTTTTGAAATCCAAATTCACACATGTTAGGAGCTGAATCAGTCAAAGACCCAAAAATCAAAGTTGTTCCTTATGTCAAACACTACAACATTGCTTTAGTGAACTTCTCCATGCAAGGTCTCTAACACCTAGTTCCAAATTGGTCAAACATGTCACATTTAAAAGATGAAACACATCAAAGCATGGCTTAATGACCAAACTAGCCCTAGCCCTAAATACCAAAGTTGTTCATGATGATACTCTAAGCATGTTTAAACAATTTGCTAGGTCATTTAAGCATTTCATGTAGTAGTCACTCATAGAGCTATCCAGGTCAATACATGTAATATTACTTAAGTGCTTGATCATAAAGGGTGACCTTCATGAACAAGGTTCCTTTTGTTAACCTAAGTGTAGCTAAGGTGTTTTAGTGGCTAACATTACCCACTTGCATTTATTTGCACATGATCATATGCATATGTTCCAAGAAACACGAGATAACAAGCAGTGTTTCATATGTTTCGATCAAATGTTTCAATTGTAAATGATGATTTATGAATGCTTGATGCTCATGCTCATGTTATGCAAGTCAAGTTATGCAAGGCTAACACCCGAGGTGTTACAATATATTAGGTCGGCGTCCACCGAGAAACCCGACCAGCTAGCCGGGTGCGGCACAACTTCGCCAGCAACGGTGGGACAAGCTGCCCAGCAGCCAGCCGTGGAGGAGCCTATAGTAGGAACTCCGCCTGGACCTCAGCAAGCGGACGACCAGACGCTAGTCCCCGAGCGGCTGATCGAGAAGACAGCCGAGCAGAGTACAAGTGCTCCGAGCACGAACCCTGCTAAGGCGGATACCATGGCGCCAAGGGAGTTGGATCTAGCCGAGGAGCAGCAGCCAGAAGTGGCCCAGAGCATTCTGGCCGACGCGACGGCTCGTGGAAAAGCCCTGATGGTTGTGGAGTCTGCAGACTCCAGACCAGCGCCGCCTCCCGAATAGGAGGCTAAAGAGGAAGAAGTAGAAGAGGTCCTGGGCCATCCCCAAGATAGGCGACAACATGTATATGTGTCGCGCTATCGGAACGATGGATGGGTTATGCACAAAGAAATCCCAGAGGTCGAAGAGACCCTAAGAGTCGAACGGGCGGCCAAGCGTCTGGTGACAGAAGTCCAGGTACGTTTGGCTTGAATCCTTGACCCTGTTATGTAGTCGAACTATCTGACTTAGCTTGTCTGTATGCAGGACCTGATGAAAACCGCAAAATACCGAAAAAGGTGCTTCGACCAGATTGAAGGAATCACAGCGACCAATAAAGAACTGGCATCCGAAGTGGAACGCTTGCGGTGCCAACTTGAAACCGCTGACCAGGAGAGGATAGATCGAGAAACACAGAACCAAAACCTGGTCAGCCAGCTCAACAACAAAGAGCTGGAGAAAACAAGTAAAGTTTCATCTTATCATAACAAGTGCAGGACTTGTGTTGTTGTATTCTTGGTAGTAACAGCTATAAGGTAGGTTTAGAAGCTGAAGTGGCCTGCCTCAAAGGGGAAAATAACCGTGTGACCACAGAGTGTGGTCGCCTGAAGGAGGACAACGCGAAGCTAGCACGCAGCCAGTCTCAACTCCAAGACCACACCAACAAAATGAAGGAGGAACTAAAAGGTAAGTATTCCAGATCACCTTTCACATTATGTTGCCCACCTTGCCATGTCGTGTTTTCACATTTGATGTCTTGTACTGTGTTCAGTTTTGAAAGTCAATGCCAAGAAGCACCTAGAGGCCGTGATCAGAGAGCGTGATGACTGGAAAGCACGATGCCTCAAGGCCGCCGAGGAGCGGAACACGTGGGAGAAACGGTGCCAAGAAGTGGTAACTAGCATTGTGCCCGTCCTTGACCTTATAGACCCGGCGCTCACAGAGGAAGAGCTGAGGACGCGCCAGCTCGGGCTGGTCGAGAGATGCAGACAAGCGTGGGGATGGTTCCAGGAGTTCGTGAAGGAGGCTGGTGAGTACACGGGTGCCCATGTACTAAGCATGGTGCGTGACCACTACCCCCTGATCGATCTCAAGCGCCTGGAGGCTAGGTACCCGAAGGAGGTAGACCCAGACAAGGCAGAGGAGCTTCGGATGGCCCAGCTGGACTTGTCGTCAAAGATAATTGGCGATATTAACCTGTGTGGAGGTGGGACAGCACCTGTACAGGGTAAGCCATCGATGAGTCAGCTGGAAATGCCATCAGCTGTGAGCCAACCAACGAAGCCTGCGGTCTCGACCAGCCAGGCACCGGCGGGGCCATCCCCTTCAGCTCAACTAGCACAAGAGTCCCCAAGACTCGAGTAGGGTATCGGAAGCAGCGAGCAGTAAGTGCCATGCGCCCCGACCAGCCAATGTAATAGGCTCAGAGCTGTAGAAGGAGGACATAGTTGTGTTATTGTGAACTTGAGCCTCTTCAGGCAAGCTTGTAATAACGTAACTGTATATTATTATAAACTTGTTTGCTTTGTATAAAGCGTATTTAAGCTTGATACTTTATGTTGGTGTAACTAAGTAAAAACGTATTAACATTCTGTTTAGTTGTACCATCGTGCTCGACACATCATCCCGAAAAGTTTGTGCGGCCCTGGTTTTCCATGTGGTCGGAGTGTGAGATCTGGTGACCTGTGCACACGTAGACACAGACAAGTTAAACCAAGGGGACCCGCCGATCACCCGTAACGTGAGAGAACGGATCCCATGCACGTATTGGGAGGAACCGGAGATGAGCACTGCTCCGAAAACCATGAGAAGGGGTGGTGGTCGGCTTTTTTCGGGCCGAGTTAGAATAACCATAAAATTCAAGTGACACATTAGAGTGCTCGGAGAAATCATAATTGCTTTATTGAAATAAATCGAAAGTACAAAAGGAGTACATATCTCAGTAGTTAAGCATAGAAACGTCTAAGCTTGTCGATGTGCCAAGAGTTTGGTACGTCCGTACCGTCCAGGCAAGATAACCTGTAAGACATTGGTCGTGTGACTTCCTTGATCATAAATGGTCCCTCCCATGGGGTTGCAAGTTTGTGGACACCAGCCTGGTTCGTCTTCCACTTCAGGACCAAATCTCCGACCACGAAGAACCGCTCTTTAACATGTTTGTTATAGTACCTGCGCAAAATAGCAAGGTATTTGGCGGTACGTACACAAGAATCGAGCCTTTTCTCTCAAGGCTATTTGTTTACTTCTAGCTCCCGTACTTCATTGACCTTGCCCTCGTCGAAGTTCTCTACCCTTGCTGGTCTGAAAGCTATATCTGATGGGAGGACTGCCTCAGCGCCGTAAACCATAAAGTATGGTGAGACGCCGGTGTTACGACTGGGCTGAGTTCGGAGGCCCTAGACCACGGCTGGTAACTCCTTGAGCCATCTTTCGGGGGCTTTGTCGTTTTCTCTGTACATCCTCTTCTTCAATGCGTCCAAGATCATGCCATTTGCCCGCTCAACTTGTCCATTAGCTCTAGGGTGCGCCACCAAGACGTATTTTACTACTATGCTCCTTTCATCGTAGAAGTCCCAAAAAGCGTTCCCGGTGAACTGAGTACCCAGATCGGTGATGATGCTGTTGGGTATGCCAAAATGGTGGATGACCTGGTCAAGGAACATGATGACCTTTTTCGAAGATGCTCGCACCAAAGGCATGTATTCTATCCACTTTAGAAAATTTGTCAATCAACACAAAAACACATGTAAATTTCCCAGAGAGCGGTTTGAAGGGCCCGATCATATCCGATCCCAAAGCATGCAAAGGGCCAAGAGGGTGGTATCGTCTCGAATCTCGTGTCTTTGGTGCGTGGATTCTTTTGGCAAAGAACCGACAACCCTCACGGTGGCGGACTAGCTTCTTCTGCGTCGGACATCTGCCGACGAATAATAAAAACCCGCTCGAAAAGCCTTACCGACCAGTGTTCTTGAGGCCGCGTGGTTGCCGCAGGAGCCAGAGTGGATTTGGTCTAGGAGACGTTCGCCTTCTTCCTGGGTTATATACTTCATCAAGATTTCTTCCTTTGCGTTTTTGCGCCATAACCTGCCATCGACGAGCAGATATTGCTTACTGCGACGCATTAAGCGCTCATTTTCTGTCCGATCAGTGTAACCGCTGCCATTTGTTAAGTACTTGATGAAGGGTACTCTCTAGTCTGGCTCATGAGTGGTCGGAGGCGGCTCGGTTGTGCTTGGCGCCGGAACCGTAGCCACCAATTGCTGGTCCGAAACTTTGTCGACCGTGGAATCTTCCTCTTCGATGGAAGGCGTGAGCAGGTCTTGGACGAATACACCATGTGGGATTTTGGCTCGAGATGATCCTAACTTTGACAACAAGATCCGGCCGCTTGGTTCTTGTCCCGGACCACGTGTATGTACTCGATGCCATAGAACCGCCTTCCGACTTTCTTATCGATTCTGATGTCGTCCATCTTTTTCGCCGCCATGTCCCGATCCTTGTTGAGTTGGTTGATGACCAGAGCCGAGTCTCCATAGACGTAGAGACGTTTGACACCAAGCTCAACCGCAATGCATAAACCATGCAGGCATGCTTCATACTCGGCGGCGTTATTAGATGCTGGGAAATAAATCCTGAGCACGTACCGGAGCTGCTCCTTGGATGGTGACACGCAAAGAACACCTGCTCCCGCACCGTCAATTGTGAGAGAGCCGTCGAAGTACATCGTCCAATATTCATCGGATTCCGGAGAGGCAGGCGTGCTTAAGTCTGTCCACTCGATGATGAAATCGACGAGTGCCTGAGACTTGATTGTAGTACGGCTTGCGAATTCCAAGGAGAAGGGGCATAGCTCCATTGCCCATTTGACGATGCGCCCGTTCGCATCCTTATTGCGAATGATGTCCCCCAAAGGGTACTCGGTCATGACCACCACATGATATCCGTCGAAGTAATGTCTCAACTTTTGGGATGTTATCAGTATGGCGTAGAGCAGTTTCTGAATCTGTGGGTACCTGGTCTTAGATTCGTTGAGTACCTCACTGACGAAATAAATTGGCTGCTGTACCTTATAGGCGTGGCCTGGCTCGTCGCGCTCGACCACCATGGTAGTGGAGACCACCCGATTGGTTGCTGCAATGTAAAGTAGGAATGTTTCGTCTTCTCTAGGAGCAGTGAGGACTGGAGGTGATGTAAGGTAATGTTTTAGCTGTGTGAAGGCAGCGTCTGCTTCTTCCGACCACTCAAACTTCTCAGATGCTTTGAGTAGTTTAAAAAATGGTAACCCTTTTTCTCCTAATCTTGATATGAAACGGCTTAGAGCGGCCATGCATCCGGTAAGCTTTTGGACATCCTTCACCTTTTTAGGAGGCTTCATGTCTAAGACAGCTTTGACTTTCTCCGGATTAGGGCGTATGCCATCGTAACTGACGATGTTGCCTAGCAATATACCAGAAGGAACACCAAAGATGCACTTCTTTGGGTTTAACTTCCATTGGAATGTATTGAGGGCCGTGAAGGTACGTTTGAGGTTGTCAACAAGGGTATGTGCTTCCTTGGTTTTGACAACTACATCATCCACATAGGCCTCTACTAGGTCATCTTTAATCTCGTCTGCGAGGCAGGCCTGAATGGCGCGTTGGTATGTAGCCCCGGCGTTCTTGAGCCCGAACGACATAGTCGTGTAGCAGTAGGCGCCGAAAGGCGTGATGAAAGACGTCTTGATCTGATCGTCCTTTTTGAGAGCGATCTGGTGATAACCAGAGTAGCAATCGAGAAAGGAAAGCAGCTCGCAACCGGTGGTTGAATCTACGACCTCGTCTATGCGAGGTAAGCCGAAGGGGTCCTTAGGGCAGTGTTTGTTGAGATCAGTGTAATCAATGCACATTCTCCATTCATTATTCTTTTTGCGTACAAGAACCGGGTTGGCTAACCACTCTGGATGATACACTTCTTTAATGAATCCGGCTGCTAAAAGCCATGTAACTTCTACCCTAATCGCCTCCTTTTTATCGCGAGCGAAACGTCGAAGCTTCTACTTGATAGGTTTGGCCTTGCTGTTGACATTCAAGGAGTGCTCGATCAAGTTCCGAGGTACACCGGGCATGTCGGCAGGTTTCCATGCGAACACATCCACGTTGCTCCTCAAAAACCCGACGAGCGCGTCTTCCTATTTGGGATCCAGGTTGGCCCCAATAAGGGCCGTTTTGCTGGGGTCGCCGTCGACCAGCTGGATCACCTTGTGCTCCTTTGACTTGATGTTTTTGCGTGGAGTCTCGAGCTCTGGGATCTCCAGGTGGTCGGCTGAGATCTTCTTAGCGTCGAGCATGGTCTCGGCCATGCGAATAGAGAGGTCGTGGGCCTCTGCTATTTAGAAACTGTCGTCTTCGCAGGTGTAGGCGGCGTACATGTTACCTCGGAGGGTTAGGACTCCTTTCTCGGTAGGCATCTTGAGCACCAGATACCTATAATGAGGTATGGCCATGAACTTGGTGAGCGACGGTCGACCAAGAATAGCATGGTAGGTGCCGTCGAAGTCAGCGACCACAAAGTTGACGTAATCGGTGTGGAAGTGGTCTGAGGTCCCAAACTGCATAGGTAGCATGATCTGCCCGAGAGGTGTAGAGCTCTGTCCGGGAAGAACACCCCAGAACTGTGCCTCGTATGGCTTAAGATCCGCCTGAGCTATCTTCAGGGCGGGCAGACTGTTCTTGAATAGTATATCAATGGAGCTGCCGTCGTCGATCAGTACTCTGTCGAACTGGACCTTGTTGATACAAGGATTGAGGACTAGGGGAAAATGTCCGGGCTCCGGTATTGCGGCCCATTGGTCCTTCCTACTGAAAGAGATTTCGCGGTGAGACCACGGAGGGAGCCGGGGATCAGAGAGCAGGTTATCGGTGTTGGCCACGTTCAAACAAGCACGGGCGAGCAGCTTGCGTTCCCGCTTGGTCTCGATGGACACTTTGCCTCCGATGATGGTGTGCACGCGATCGGTTGGCTTGATGTACTTGTGATGAGGGTCTGCATCGTCGTCTTCGTTATCCTCGTTGCGTTGTTCTGCTACATCGTTAGGCTTGTCGGATGTATCCGGAGCCTGTTGACGTGTATAGATAGACTTGAGAACACGGCAATTCTCCATGGTATGGTTTGACTTAGGATGGAACTGGCAGGGCCCCTTCAATGCTTTGGCGTAATCGTCTTCGTAGTTACGACGTCCGCCACCCTTTTTAACGGTATTGACCTCGTCGTCATCTTCCCGAGCACGCTTGCTCCTGTAATCGTTACGGCGGTTAAGCTGCTGATTACGTCGGTCGCGGTGGTCGCGGGAGTCGTTGCGCTGGTTGCGGCGGTCAAAACTGTCGCTCCGACCACGGTTGCCACGGTAGTCGTCGCGGTGTGAGGGGTGGTCAGAGCGTGGAACCCTTGCTGCTTCTTCAATAATTATCTTCTTGGCGTCATCGGCATCCGCATATTTCTTAGCGGTGGATAGGAGCGCTGTGACCGACTCAGGTCTCTTCCGGAGGAGCTTATCTCTTAGGGTGTCGTGGAAACGGAGGCCAGTGATGAAAGCCTCGATTGCCTCATTGTCGGAGATTGATGGGACCTTGATGCGCATCTCTGAGAAACGCCGGACGTACTCGCGCAGTGGCTCATCTTTCCGATCTCGGATCCATTGCAGATCGTACTTGTTGCCCGGTTGTTCACAAGTAGCGATGAAATTGTCAATGAAGGCTTGCTTAAGCTCCTGCCAAGAATCAAAGTAGTTCGCCGGTAAGCTGACCAGCCATTGGTGACCTGCATGGCCAACAGCGACTGGGAAGTAGTTAGACATGACGTGCTCGTCAGCCATGGCTGATCTGCACGCGGTTTCATAGAGCATGACCCATAATTTGGGGTTTTCTTTGCCGTCATACTTCTGAAGTTTCTCGAGCTTAAAATTCTTGGGCCATATGACTTGGCGAAGGTGTGGAGTAAACTGCTTCAAACTCGGCGGACCATGGGCAGTGTCATACTCCATGCGGCGATAGCTTTCATGGGATGCTCGATCGTCAGCTCTCTGGTTGATGCGAGCGCGCAGATCGCGTCCACCGAGGTAATGGCGGAGATCGTTATTGCCATCACGGTGATCTCGATTGCCATCTGGATTAGCCCTACGATCACGGTTATCATGACGATTGTCGCGGTTGTCTTGGTGATTATCGTCCCGGATATCGCGACGGTTGTCCTCCCGACGGCGGTTACCACCGTCATGGCCACCGTTTCCACCTCGATGGTTGTCTAACGGGTCGTTGTTGTGCGAGCCACGTGGGTTGAGTGGCTGTGAGCGGCTTGGAAGCTGGCGACTATGGCTTGACTCAACTGAGACAGATGGAGCCCAGACTTGATTTACAATCTCTGCGGTCTGGGCCATGGCAGCCGTCAGATAGGCTTGTATTTCATCGCGAACCGCTTGGGTTTCCGGGGTGTTGGGTAGCCGTTGCATTGTTGCCATGGCGACGGCTACATTGGCACTTGGAGTCCTAAAGACCTGTTTGTCCCCCACCCTGTCGAAAGCATCGTTGAGGTCGCGTGGCTGGACCCTGATGCGTCGTGCCTCCTGGTCTGCTTCGGCTTCGATTTGTCGTTGATTGAACCGATCAATATTGTGCGCTTCGCGTGCGGTCTTTTCTTGTTCTGTTTTGCCAACCGCCGGCGGTTCATCATTGCTGACAACATGGATCAAATCCCCTCGTCTTGGTGGGAAAGATGGGAATTGTGAAAACCCTGGAGCGTGGTCTGGCATATCCAGATCGTACTTGGTGCCATCATCTTCGTGATGCTGAAGCTCGGTGTGTACAGATGCTTTAGATGCGATGCCAGACGAGGAGGTGGAGTCGCCCTCTTGAACTGTGTGGACGGATCCTTCCTGATAATCTTCAGTCCAGATCATGTTGATGAAGTCGCACGGCTTCGGCCGAGGTCGGTGCATAACACATAGATCTAGGCAGCGTTGTGGGTTATACGCGTAGCTGGAGGCAGCGTTTTGCAGGCCGTAAGGGTGGACCTGGTGGTTCTCCGTCGAGGCTGCGTACTCGGAGAGCCGGAGACCCGTCGCAGAGGCTGGCCGGCGATGAGCGGAGCGCCCTTCAGGAGTAGATAAGACCACGAGATCTGTACCTAGTCGTGCAGGACGACTGGTCCGAGCTGGTCGGGTAGATCTGTTGTGGGGAGCGGTTACCTGCTCGTTAGGTTGACTTTGAATCGTACTTACCAGAGCTAGGGTTTCAACGAGTTTGGTGCCGACCCGATCGATGGAGTTGAGCAGGTCGGTGTTGTCGATCTGCTTCCCTTTGTAGCGGGGGAGCGGACGACGAGTCGTCGGCGTGGCTGAAGATGATGTAGGCGTGGTCGGAGCCAGATGTACCGTGGTCAGAGCCAGATGCATCGTGGTCGGAGCCGTAGCCGATGTAGGTGAAGCAGTGGTCGACGCAGACTGAATCCACGCCTCCTTCGTGGTCATGACGATGAAGCCGTCGGAGCCGGTGGTCCAGGTGATCTGGCCGACGGTGAACGTGAGGCCGTTCGGTGTGGCCATGGAGCCGGAGGTGATGACCGTCTTGTTTGCTTGGAGAGCAGTACGCACACCCCCTACCTAGCGCGCCACTGTCGACGAAATATGGTCGGCAGTCTACCTAGGGGTATGCCCAAGGTAGTAGATTATCGGCAGACAGATGCGCAAGCCACAAACAAGACGGTGACGCAAGACAGACATGAGGTTTTATCCAGGTTCGTCCACCAAGAAGGCGTAATACCTACGTCCTGCGTCTGATTGTATTGTTGTATGTTAATGAGAGATGTTTTTTAGAGGGATCCCCTGCTCGCCTTATATAGTCCGGGGGGCAGGGTTACAGATCTGGAAACTAATCCTAGCCAGTTACAATTGCCATATGTGGCTGGATAAGGATTCCTATTCTAACCGACCAGGATCCTGCTTGATCGCTAAATCCGCCTTAACTCCTCGCGCAGGACTCCAACCGGGTTGGCTGGGCCGCGCGTTGTCTTTCGGATGGACCGGACCCATCGGTCCGGGCCGGCCCAAGCTTAGCCATAAGGGTATAGGGGTTAATACCCCCACATCAAGTTTCACCTTTGCCTTGAGCTTTTTGTTTTTATCTTTCTTCTTTTCCAAGTCCAAGCACTTGATCATCACCATGGTCACACCATCATCATGATCTTCACCATTGCTCCATCACTTGAAATGTGCTACCTATCTCATGATCACTTTGATAAACTAGGTTAGCACTTAGGGTTTCATCAATTCACCAAAACCAAACTAGAGCTTTCAATCTCTCCCTTTTTGGTAATTGATGACAATCTTTAGACAAAGATATAAATTAAAATTTATTTGAATCCATGTTGCTTCCCCAAGCATATTTACCATGTGTAAAAGTGTAGCACCCGGTTTTAAGAATAAAACCAGATACACACCATATGTGAGCCTAGGAAGTCAAATCTCATATATAGCTACAAATAAGGGTAATATCGAAAGACAATGCTCAATATATAATGTACTTAGTATAAAGGATATAATCTTAGACAGCAAACAGCGGAAAAACAACTCCGATCTTTGAGTGAAGACTCCAATTCCATAGGGACAACTAACTGGTTGATCACAAGCCTAATTCCTCGAAACTCTAGCAATCTGGTACCCATCCGGGATTTTTTCAAAGATTTAAAAAGTAAAGCAAGCGTAAGTACATGTCATACTCAATAAATATAACATGGGGTTCATGAGGCTCAAAAGGCTGACACTGGTTCAATTGCGATTAGCTTTTAATGAGTCATCTTTTAGCAATTGGGTGACAACAAGTTTATTCACAAGCCTATATAAACACATGATCAGGTAAACATGAATAATGAATAGCATAAATAATTAACCATTAATGAGCATCTTTATCATCAGTATCATTAGTGTTCATCATCTATTCCGTAAGGGTTCCAAGGCCGCTTGTGACCGTGAGCATGGCTGATATATCAGTTTTACAATCTGCAGAGGTTATACACTTTCATTGTGAGTCGTGATTTACCCTTTCACCCAAGGTGATCAGCCTCTTGACCCACTACCAAAGAAGGTCGGCAGGGTTCACTATGAAGCCTTTCAAAGGTTCATCTAACAAGTTAGGGCCATTAGATTCACTCGGCAAACAGATATAGAGCCCCCCTTCCCGATGGCACATTAACGTGCAGCCTATACACATGGGGACAGAGGCCGCACTATACATGATTCGGCAAGCCATTCTTATGCTAATAAAGGTAACCACTAAGAAGCTAGAAAAGGTCCTCATACTGAGCTAAAGCCAGCGCCATGTAACCCTTACAGCTGTACTGTAAGTCCTGAATAATCACTTACAGATAAGTCCTTAGGGAGAGGAATCTGAAGCATTTAGAAAGTAGCTAAATACTCCAGCACCCTGATTTCAAGTTGCTAAAAAGTCATATTTTAATGTTTATTGCATATACCATTAGTCAAGTTACAAGATCATGGTTTAGTTGAGCACTAGCAAAGCTACCCAATGCATATCTCATAGGAGTCAAGGTATAAGTTCAATTCTAGAGAATCCCTATCAAGGTGACACATGCAACATGAATTAAATGTATTAAAGTTGATAGAAAACAAGGATAATCCCATGCTATACTTGCCTTGAATAAAGTGCTCCTGCTAATCCTGCTCGTCAAAGTAGTACTCTTGGTCACCCACGAATTGCTCACCATCTATACTCGATAATCACAGCAACACATAAGTATCCAGAAGCAATCATGCATAGCAAACAAAAGCTATATATTAGAACAGTACACCAACCTGCATAGAATCAAGATGAAAAGTTATGATTTAAACAAGATTTTCTTTAGTAAAATAATAGATTAAATCTAGCCCCGAATTTTAAAAGTTAAAAACATATCTAATAGTAGTATGAACATGTAGATTATGGAATTACGAACCTAACACAACTTGAACGGATCAAATCGGAGTTAAAACAAAGATTTTATGGCTTAAACAAGATTAGTGGCAAAAGTGTAAATAGATGAAAATGTATTTTGAATGTAATCCGAAGGAAACTACGCTTTCTAAAGAAGAAAATGTATTCTAGATTTGCACATTAGACTGCGGCTTCTATAATCAAAAACCCGAGGGGCTCTTTAGAATATAAGAAAGGACGACGAGTTAGATTAAGGAATAGGAGAGGGTCTCTTTTGCAAATATTCCAGCTGAACAGGTATCATCAATTGTAGGCCGTTGGATTAGACTCAGGCGGCTGGGATTGGTTCAGGAGGGGGAAGCGGCCGGCTGTGAGTTGGACTGCGGCGGCGCCATGGCCAGAGGCAGGCAGTGCAAGCGATTCATGACCTATGGCCCACGAGGAAACAAACCAAGAGCACCGGGAGGTAGAGGAGAGCAAGGAGAACTCACCACGATCGGTTACCGTGGCGTGGAGCGAATGGAGGTGGCGTGGCGCCCGGCGAAGCGAACGGCGTCGGCGGCGACGCGAGCTGCTAGGGTTTGTAGCGACTCAGCGATTCGGAGCGAGGGCGACAACTTCGACGCAACTGGATGGAGGCGGCAAACATGGCTCGGCTTTTATGAGGAGGGGGCGGCGTGGGCAGCATGCCAAGACGCGTAGAGGAGGCGGACTCGGTGGCGATGGCGGTCGTGACCGACCCGAACACAAGCTGGAGGAAGAGGAAGACTTTGACATGCGGGACCCGGTTGCCAGCGGCTCAGGGCGAGAGAGAAGAGGGCGCGGGCAACGCGGGCCTTCGACTGGGCCGGCTTGCTGGGCGCGAGAGAGGGAAAGGCCGAGCGGGACAACTGGGCCGGCAGGAAGAGCAGGCCCATGTGGGGGAGTGAGGAAGAGATGAAGGCGGGCTGCGCCTAGGCCAGCAGGCTGAATAGAAGGGAAAAGATTTTCCTGTTTTTTTTCTTTTCTAATTTTCCAAACCAATTTTGAAATGCAAATTCAGATTAATTTGAAGTTTGATTTCAAACCACACAATACAAAAATAATATGCAGCAGCATGACTGCACATATATGTTTGTAGACCTATATTTGATTTTATTTTTAACAAAGTTATTATTTTTTTCTAAATTTAAATGCTCACAAAAGGTATAATTAAATTATTTCTCCTATTTCAAAATCGTGCAAATTTAGGGTGTTACAAAAAGGATATGAACAAGTTTAATGAACCCTAATTGGTAGCAATTGCTCCCCCTACATATGTGTTAAGAGTTTGGATTGAAGCTTACACATATGTTTAGATACCATTCAGTTCAGCTGGTGCGTGGGCAGCTTGTCAAGCCACCGAGGCCCTCCTCATTTTGGGTCCTGTTTTGCAGGACTTATTGCTGTTGTGGCTGATTTGTAGGGTTGATTTATTGTGAGAGAAAAATATTGTTCCTATGGCTGAAAAGTAGAGCTGATTCTGGCTAAGCGAACAGGGCCTTGAAGATCCTGCACCTTTGACCGGAGAAACTGATGCAGTAGGCGACGGTGTTGAAGGTGTTGGTCTTGAAAAGAGGATAAAACTCTTCGAAATGATTTTTCGGTGCAATCCAAATTGCGTAGACAATTGTGTTACATGTTGTACTATTTCATGATAGTTATTAACAAAACAAAATACAGTATGGGCTGTCTGATTTTGGCTAAAATAGATCCTCATTAACTGTGTTATAGATTCTCAGTTTTTACAGATAGCATGATTTGGAAAACAATGAATGGTTCTAGTTTTTTTTTTTTGAAATTCATGGTCCTAGTTTATGGTTGGACAACAGATCACCTGCTAAGTTTTCTTGTTAGAAAAAAAATACTGAGCTGCAGGAATATTACTTAGATACCTGGTTGATTTCTCCCAATGCAGTTAATTATCTCCATTCAAACAATACTGTTGTTTTCTCATGTTGTAAAATATTGTTGCATCCAAAGGTTGAAGCTAATCTTTTATTTAAGTTGATTTCTAACAATGCAGTAAACTTCGTTAGAAAACAAACAATGCAGTAAACAACAACTATAATTAACATATATACAAAACTGACCAATCCTTCTACGCAGTATAAAGATAAGAGTAAAATTCATCAACGATGCTCAATGTTGTCTAGAGGTGTTATCTAGGTCTTCAAAGTTCTAAAATGTATTTTTGGCTCCCTAAAGTTATAACGGGTCACATCCAGGTCCAAACGGGAGTTTATCCGACCCACTATTCTACGCGGCATGTCGATTCAATGCTTATATAGATCTAACAGATGAGACCCATATGTCAGTGGTAGTACTGTTGAAAATTTTGTATAATTTTTTCTCCCTGAAGCCTATATCAATTTTTTTTTTAAAAATATAAACAACTACAAATAAAAAACTCAAAATTAGAAAGTTGTACATCTTGTCGAGCTACAACTTTTGTACACAAAGTACTTTTATTCGACACCATACAAGAAAGATATAATTTTTTCTAATGCAACAAGCCCTGATACACAATTAATATGCTGCTAAAACTTTATATTATTATTTTACCATCTTAACGGTCTCAAATGATAAAACCCAAAACTAGGATTTCGTAGATTTCATCGAGGGCTATAATTTTCATATACAATGTATCTTTATTTGACATCATACAAAAATGATTTTTCTAACGGGACATACCCTGGTACATGATTAATATACTGATGAAACTTTATATTATCTTTTCTACCATCTTAAAGACCTCGAATGACAAAACCCAAAACTAGGAGTTTGTAGATCCCATCGAGTGCTACAATTTTCGTATACAAATTATCTTTATTTGACACCATAGAAGAAAAATATGTTTTTTTCTAAGACAAGTCGTCCTAATATGCGATAATATGATGCTGAAACCTTATATCATTTTTTAGCATATTAACAGTCTCAAATAAGTAAACTCAAAACTATAAAGATGTAGATCTTATCGAGGGCTATATTATTTGTATAAACATCATCTTCATCTAAGGTTGTATGAAAAAGGTATGATTTTTAAAAGGAGTCTTGACACACAAGTTCAGGTGACGCGGCAAAACAACACTGCAGCTGACACGTGGGTCCCATCTTTCATATTCATGCAAGCACTGAATCGACATGCCATGCATGGCGGCACGGCAACGCACAGCGCATGCGGCGGTGCTTGCCATTCCGACGAGACGGTGGTTGGTGACGGGTCTCCGTCATAGGAGAAGGTGCTATGGGTCACGGCGGTCCGCCACTTATTTTGACCATAACTAGAGTTTTCACATCCAAATAATATGATCTTGGATTTTCTGGAAAGCTTATAAAATTGTCTACTACTTTCTTATAATCATCTTAAGATGACTCAGTAGATATCTAGGTCAAACAATTCAATCTTTCAAATCTGTCCAGAGGATAAGCAAATCTGATAGCAGACTTTTAAAAGCTATAATTTTCAAACCATAAGGCCTATGGCTATAAAATTTTTGGAAAAGCTAGATGAGTAAGTTATCTACAACTTTGTTGTTGACAAGTTTTGTAGAAAACATCATTATCATCATGAATTGGTCACCATAACAGAAACTAGTCATGCAACCATCTAGTTGAATTATAAAGCAATAATTAACTAGCTGCCTATAACCAATTATTTTCAAGCACAACTACTAATATCAACAAATCATATGCATCACAAGCACTATAGAAAACATCATGGTTAAACCTAGATAATTTACTTATGTGCATTTATTAATTTCCTTATATAATAAGGTGATTTAAAGGATAAATATTTCCATTGCTGAATAAATTCTGTGAAAATTATAGTAGCCTTCAAATGTCCCCAATAGCCTACTGTATAAATTTTATGCCATTTGAATTAGTATAGCAACCTCTACAAAAATGACAAGTTGCATAGGCTTATTTTAGCAAAAATAGTTTAGCCTAGTGAAAAGTGTCAAGCAATAGATTTCCTATTTTTCTTACTTTCATCCTAGCATAAGAACACGGTGTAGAAATTTGTGTGATCATAAGTTATGTATATTTACCCCTATTAATTTCACCAGAAACTAGCAATTAATCCAGGTTAAATAGTAAGACCATGTTTCAAGTATGCCTACTATAGGTTTAGTAGTTTTCCTATCTATAGCATGTCAACACAAGACCAACAAAAATGGAATCATAATTTTAGCACCTCCCTAGCTCAAGTTATGCATTTTACAAAATAGAAATAAATTTAAAAGGACTTTAATAGCTTAATTTAATTTACACAGAAAACTACTTCAAACAGCAAGTTTCATATTTTTATCAGATAGTACATTTCGAGGTGAAGCTAACAAAATTTGGTTCACTCCATTTGGATACTCCTAACTCCAGATATGATTTTTACAAGTTTGCTACAAAATCTGTGAAAACAAATAAAGAAAATCACTCAAAAATCCGAAATATACTACATACACCCGGTCTATACACCCACTGTGGCTGACAGCAGGGGCCCGTGGTCAACGTGACCCACACGTCAGTGACATAGGAGCAGGGCGTGGTGTTTGACCGGCCATATCTCACCGGCGACGAGGTCACTGGTGGGGAGGTCACCACCGACGTGCTTTCCTCGACACCCCGCGTCGACTGGTACCCGTGATTGACTCAGCGCATCATCGGAGTGACCTCGCCGCCGAGCATGGCAGCTCAGCAGCGACGCGCTGAGGCGGACTCGCTAACTCTAGCAAAGATGTGACCAAGCAAGCACGACTACGGCTTCTACGAACCCTAGCAGAGCACTACGGTGTTGATCGAGCCACGGTGAAGCGACGGTGAGCTCCGGCCATGTGCATGGTGGCACGATGACGCACAGCACATGTGGTGGCGCTTGCCATTCCGACAAGATGGTGGTTGGTGATGGGTTTGCGTCATAGGAGAAGTTGCTATGGGTCATGGCGGTGCAGAGACAAACACAGGATGGGGAAGACGGGGTCTATGTGGTGCCGGCCGCGGTGAGCTTGAGCTCACAGCCATGGCGGGCGCGCGTGGTACGATCATGCATTCCCGCACGGTGGCGGCAGTAGTAGTTAAACCAGCTACGGCGTGAGCTTCTGTGACCTAAGACGGTGATGGACCAAGGAAGAAGGAGGTTAGAGGAGCAGTGGAGATGGCTGGCCATGATGAGCTCAGAGCTCAGCGATGCTCCGTGGCCATGGCGGCGACGTCGACTCACAATGTGTCCTCACCTGGGCTCGAACGGCTACAATGACGGGTCAGGGAGGTAGAGGAGATGCTGGCGGAGCTGTCGGCATGATGGATCAGATGGTGTTGTGGCGAGGATGGCGTGCGGGAACAGCAGAGGCGCTCGACAATGGCGACAGCGCGGCTGCTTGCTCTGCTTCCACGGAGAGGGAGAGGAAGAGAGTGAGGGCGCGAGTGAGTGGAAATGGGAAGCAGCCGGCTCACTCTCCCTCTTGACATGGCGATGCGTGTGCAGGCAAGTGGCGACACGTGGCGCGCGGCGTATGAGCCGGTCGGCCATGACTGGCGCGCGTCCGACCGGTTTGAAAAGTCCATCAAGTCGACAGAAATGTCCCTGTTCACTAACCTTTATCTCCTAATCCGTGGCGAATCAGCGAAAACAGTATTAGTCAAAGTTGTAGAGCTATGTGAGTACTACTACTTTGCTTTAAGAAGCATTGCCAAATTCTCACTGGTTTTCAAAATGCAAACCTCCAAATAGGTCACATTGAAACTGAAAACAGCTTCTAGACTTAGCAAAAATTTTAAGTCTCAAAACAGCATTTTGTTCATTGTTGTGGGCCCTATTTGACCATGTTAGGCACTAAATTAGCTCATAACCCTTAAACAAAGTTTGTTCCACATAAGATAAGCTACAACTTTTATTAAGGGTGCACTGCCATGCAAACAATCTATGTTATAGTTCAACTTTGATCAAAGTAGGATCATAAAAAATGACATTATGAGTAAACTAGGACTTAGAAGCAAATTTGGCACATGTCATGAATACAAACATTGTTCCATTTTCCATCCTAGATATGTCTAAGGTGTTTTTATGACCTCACAAATATCTCTCACATTGGTCACACATGATCACAAGCATATGTAAGTATATAAGCAACATCACATGTGATAAAGAGAAGGTGAATGAAATAAAACTTCGCATGCTCATGCTCATGAATGCTTGGATGATGCTTGTGCTCATGAAATGCAAGTGCCAAATACAATGCTTAATACTAGGGTGTTACAACAATAAATCCTAAGAAAATTATAGTAGTCTACATATAACTCCAATAGTCTACTATACAAATTTCATTACATTTGGATAAGTATAGCAACCCCTACAAAAATGACAAGTTGCATAGGCTTATTTTAGCAAAAATAGTTTAGCCTAGTGAAAAGTGTCAAACATCAGATTTCATATTTTTCTTACTTTCATCCTAGCATAAGAATACTGTGTAAAAAATTTCATGATCATAAGTTATGTATATTTACCCCTATTAATTTCACTAGAAACTAGCAATTAATCAAGGTTAAATTGAAAAACCATATTGCAAGTATGCCTACTATAGGTTTAGTATTTTTCCTAGCTAGAGCATGTCAACACAAGCCCAACAAAATTGGAATCACATGTTAGCCCTTCCCTAGCTCAAGTTATGCATTTTACAAGATATAAACTATTTTAAAAGCACTTAACTAGCTTGATTTAATTCCACTAGAAAAATACCCCCAAACAGTAGGTTTTATATTTTTATCAAATATTACACATCCTAATGAATGGAACAAAATTTGGTTCATTCAATTTGGACACTCCTAGCTCTAGATATGAATTTTTGAAGTTTGAATCAATTTCTAAAAAAGAATAAAGAAAAACATTTAAACCTAAATCGCTACGCACACCCGGTTCACTACACCCGCTGCGACTGACTGCTGGGCCCCATAGGTCAATGGCCCCACTTGACAGGCACACAGAGTAGGGCATGGCGGTTGATTGGCCACAACTCGTCGATGGTTAGGTCACCGGCGTGAGGTCACCACCATCGTGTTCCCCATCCCCATGCGCATCTACTAGTGCCCTTGGCTGGCTCAGTGGATCGCTGAAGCGACCTCACCGGTGACCATGGTGGCTCGACGAAGGTGCTCGGTAGCGAACTCATCATCTCCGATGACGACGTGCCCAAGTAATCACGGCTACGGCTTCTACGGACTCTAGCAGAGCTCTAGGGTGCGGGTTATGGTTAGTAACGGCATCGGAGGGGCACGACCACATGCACGGCGGTGCGAGCGCGGCGATGGTGAGGTCACCGTTCTAATAAGATGGCTGCCGATGGTGAGCCTTCATCTTCGGGGATGGTCCTAGGGTTCACAGCGGTGCTGAAACAAGCACAAGAGGGGGAAGACGGGGTCTGGTTGGGGCCGGCCGCGGCGAGCTCGTGCTCACAGCCATGGCGGACGCGCACAATGTGGACGTGCGTTCTCACACGGTTGCAGCGATAGTGGTTAAACGTGCTACGATTGTAGCATCTACAACCTATGGCGATGATGGACCAAATGAGACGAAGGTAGGAGGAGCAGTGGAGATGGCTGGCCATGGGCGAGCTCAAAGCTCGGCGGCGCAACGCGGCCATGGCGGCGATGGCGACGCGCAATGTGGCCTCACCTAGGCTTGAACGGCTACAATGGTGGGTTGGGGAGATAGAGGAGATGGTGGCAGACCTATGGGCAAGATGGATTGGTGGGTGGTGCGGCATGTACGGCATGAGAGCATGGTGAAGGCACGTAGCAACAACGGTGGGCATGGTGGCTTGCTCTGCGAGTGCGAGCAAGAGGGAGAGACTGAGGGCGAGAGTGAGCGCGAGTGTGGATGCGTTGGGCCTTCTTCAGCACACGCCCGACCACGACGCGGCCCAGCCCCAGCATACGGGTGCCATGTAGCGACAACGGTCTATGGCCGATCGACCACGACGACTGCTGCCCTAGCCAATTTTGGGCCTGCACCAAGTGACTGATAGAGCGATTTCAAGCCATTGCTACTCATAATCCATGGCGATTTAGCAAAAACTCCATTACTATGAATTGTAGAGCTATAGGAGATCTACAGCTTTGCTTTAGAAAGTTTAGCCAAATTCCCAACGGTTTTCAAATTACAAGGCTTCAAAGTGGGTCACATCAAACTATAAATCAGTTCCTAGACATGGAAAATTTCTTAAGTCCCTAAACAGCATTTGATTGCTTCTTGTGGGCCCTATTTGACCAAGTTAGGCACTGAATTAACTCATGACCCTTAAATACAGTTTTTACCCATGTCAAGAACTACAACTTTTGTTAAGGGTGCACTGTCATGCAAATACTCTATGCTATAGTTCAACGTTGGTCAAAGTAGGATCATGAAAAATAAAGTTTTGAGTAAACTAGGACTTAGAAGCAAAATTGGCCCATGTCATGAATACAAACATTGTTCCATTTTCCATCCTAGACGTGTCTAAGGTGTTTTTGGGATCTTACAACCATCTCTTGCATTGGTCACACATGATCACAAGCATATACATGTATATAATCAACATCACATGTGATAATATGTAAGAATCAGATGAAATTTCATATGCTCGTGCTCATAAATGCTTGGACGATGCTTGTGCTCATGAAATGCAAGTGCCAAATGCATGCTTAACATTAGGGTGTTACAACTATGGATTTCCCTTCATGGAAATTGGGATTGTTTCAGTGGTGTAGCATCGCCCGGTGCTACCCCTGTACCTCCCTGTGGATTGCTCGTGCGGGGAGGCAGACTGCATCAAGGACTGCTACCTAGGCTAGCATTATCATTGTCATCATCACCACTGTTGTCATCATCATCACCCGAGGGAGTCGACGAGGGCTATGAGCGTTGTGACGCCAGCATCAGCTCGTCCAACATAATGTTGCTCTTTTTCTAGAGCACTTCTTTGCCCATAAAACTTCTCATATACATGTTCCCATTTGGATAGGGAATGTCAATTTCATCCTCCACAAACTCCTAGTTCATCCATGTCACATCCACCCTAGCATAGTCGGGCGGGATCGGCTTGCCGTTGTACATGGCGCCTGTTGACGGTAGTTAACAACCATTATAAATCATCAATATAACATGCATAAGGGCATAAATATAATTACCAACAAAGGTCTAGGGGTTTAAACTAACAAATTCCATGAGTTTTGGTTAATCTGTATTTTCTATAGAGTTTATCCACAAAACCGTCAAGGTGGACCTACATGTTAGATTTAATCACTCATATCCTAGCGAAACGGACACCAGAAGACTCTAGAGGACTCCACACCAAGGCAGAGAGACAGAGACTGCTAGGTGGGGCTGACCGGCCCCACCTGCAGGCCGCCTAACTCCCTGGACCCACAAGTCAGCCTCTCCTTCAAATGTCGGTTCTCCACCGCCTCCTAAATTGCATCTACGCTGTCCTTTAAGTCGATTGGATCTAAGGGCTCACATTGGATGCTCCGACCTATATATATGAGCCCCTGCAACCCTGCCTAGGCATAACTCTGGTCATCAAGTCATTTGAGAAGATAGAAACCCTAATCATCCTCAGCGCTCCACCATATTCTAAGGCATAGCTAGTTAGGCTAGGTCTAGAGGGAGGTAACCAGGCTTCGTGTTGACGATAGTTAACAACCAATATAAACCGTCAATATAACATGCATAAGGGCATAAATATAATCACCAACGAAGGCCTAGGGGTTTAATCTAACAAATTCCATGAGTTTTGGTGAATCTATATTTTCTACAGGGTTTATCCAGAAAACCATCAAGGTGGACCTACATGTCAGATTTGTCGTGCTTATCTGCAACGAAACAGACACCAGAAGACTCGAGAGGACTCCATGCCGAGGTAGAGGGGCAGAGGCTACCAGGTGAGTCGGCTGGCCCCACCTGCAGGACGCTCGACCCCCTAGGCCCACATGTCAGCCCCTCCTTTGAATGTCGGCTCTCCACTGCCTCCTAGGTTGCATCTACGCCATCCTTTAAGTCAGTTTGATCCAAGGGCTCACGTTGGATGCTTGGGCCTATATATATCAGCCCCTACCACCCCCAGGCTAACTCCAGTCATTAAGTCATTTCAGAAGACAGAAACCCTAATCATCCTTAGAGCTCCACCATATTCTAGGGCATAGCTAGTTAGGCTATGTCTAGAGGGAGGCAAGCAGGCTTAGCTTGGATTCCTGATCTTGTCGAGAGCATGGTTTAGTATAATCTTTGTACCCCCCCTCTCTTTTGTACCTCCATTATTTTTATATGCTAGATACAATTGTTAAGACAATATTAGTATTCATCTTATTCATGTTCTTCGTTATAATGTTCATCGTCTACTTTGATTATATACTTCGTATAGTTAGATTATCATCATGTTCATGCATAAGTTCGTATAGCGCTCACTCTAAGGTACCATGGGTGAGTGGTTGACATTGTGTAAGCGTGGTGCTCATACGTTGTTTACCTACGGATACACCCTATATTTTTGTCATGTGGTAGATCGTGGATGTGACAATACAGTCGAGTCCTTTGTAGTCCACTCCCTGAATATAGGCGCACATAGGGTCCTATTACGAAGGAAGAACAAGCTCTGTTCTTAATCTTCCTTAGTAATATCACATATGTGTAGATATGAAGATGATCTTAGAAATGATTACTAAGTATAATTGCACTAATCAATGTATGCTTTGACTTGTAATTAAGAATAACTTATTAATTATTCCTCTAATATTCTACCTGACCATGCTAATGCCATAGAAAGGAGTACTCTGAGTGATTTATCATTATTGATGATCAATACTTATCATATATCTTGTCCTATGACTTACACCTGTTATGAGTACAATATTGGTTATGGTTTATTTCTCCATCAATAGTATAAGTTATCAATATATGTCCATGCTAGACCTTCTTTATGGTAAAAATATAAATAACAATAGAACTGCTTAGTATTATTCTAGTAGTAATGCTATGTAGTACCAACAAGCATCTCTGGCATCATCACTAGGGATGACAATCTAGTAAAGTAATGTTAGGAGATGTAGGTAAGCAATAGGTGGTTACTAAAATAAGTGACAAGTTAATAAATACCAACAAGCATTTCTGGCGTTCTCGTTGAGGACTAAATTTAAAACTCTGTTCTTAGCAGCAAAGTTAAGAAACATCAACACTTAGCTTGGATTCCCGATCTTGTCAAGAGCGTGGTTTGATATAATCTTTGTACCCCCTCTCTTTTGCACCTCCATTATTTTTATATGCTAGATACAATTGTTATGACAATATTAGTATTCATCATATTCATGTTCTTTGTTATCAAGTTCATCGTCTACTTTGATTATATGCTTAGTATAGTTAGATTATCATCATGTTCATGCATAATGTCAGTATGAAATGTGGCCAACAAGTAAATATTTGTAGTTTTGCCGTGTGTTGTGATCGGATGTGGCCTAGCACTCAATGACCCATGATTTATACTGGTTCAGGCAACGGGCCCTACGTCCAGTTGAGGTCTGTCGATGACTTTATTCCTGAGCCCAGGTGCTCGAAGTTTGATGTGGGGTTACAAACGAGTAAGGAATGAAGAAGGGGGTGTTAGAGGCCCGATCGGACTCTAAACCTAGTGGAAGAGAGTAACGGATGCTCAAACATGCGCTAAGTATTGGAGCATATGCTCTGTGTGTCTAAGCTTATCAGCTGTTGAGAACATGTAGACTATGTAGCTGTCGAGCTCTAGAGCTATTATGCTGTCGAGTCCTCGAGTCCTTAGGTCATCGAGTCTTTAGGGTCATCTTTTAGGAGAGAGCGCATCCCCTTTTATAGTTGAAGGGGATGGACTTATAGGTCAGAAAGAAAGAGAGAGAGACAGTATACGGGCATTGCCTAGTCTTGTTGCCCACACCATCGGGTATGGGATGGCCACCGTCGCTCGCTAGACTATTTACGCTGCCAGCGCCCACAATACTGTTTATGCTCTAACGCGTCTGGCAGGCTCTACTGTGTTCTCCTGGTACGGCAAACGACAGCGCCCACAATACCGATTATGCTCTGACGCGTCTAGCAGGCTCTACCGTGTTTGCCTGGTACGGCAAACGACAACACCCATAATACTGTTTATGCTCTAACGCGTCTAGCAGGCTCTACCATGTTCGCCTGACATGCCCCGACGGCACCGTCCAGCAGGTGCGTAGGGCATGGCAGGGTACGGTCCTTAGTATTACGGTTGACTTGAGCGCCTTACCCTATCTGGTCCACCTGCTCCCCAGGCCGACACCGAGCAAGCGTCCCCGATTATAGATGGCCAACGGGCCAGCACGGCACGCCATGCCTCCCAGGCCATGCCTCATAGGGCCACAGGCCTGGCCTTCAACCCAGGCACGGCCCTATGGGCTGATTTCCCTGCCGGGCCGGCCCGCCAAGCATGACCAGAATCACAGGCCATGCCAGCCCACGGTTAATGAATTAAAAAACAAAAAAAAATCCCAAAGCCCAACGGTGAGCTCGACTGCTCCACGTGGCTCCACCGCCGCCGCTGCATCCCCACGTGGATCCAGCGTCCCCGTACCATGCTGCGCCGGATTTGACCAGGGGAGGAGGCCCTGCCCCACGCCATGCTCCTGGACCGGATCCATCACCGAGGAGCAAGGCCATGGCACGCCACCGGAGAGGCCCCTCCGGCCCCTGCCGGATCCACGTGAAGACGCCACCGCTCGGGGTCGCGCTACCACTCATGAAGCCATCGCCGCACATGGAGAAGATCGGATCCAGGAGGGCAGGAGGAGGGGGCTAGAACTAGGAGAGAGTGGGGGAGGGTGCGACCATTGCTCCCAGTCGCTCCCGTAGCAGATGCCACCGCCTAGGCCGCCTTGGGCACGCCGGATCTGAGGGAGAGGGTGGGGGAGGGCGCCACCGTCGCTAGCTCGCCGGATCTGAGGAAGAGGGTGCCACCATCGCTAGCTGCTCGTCGGATCTGAGGGAGAGGGGAGGAAGAGGGTGGGGGAGGGCGACGCCGATGCCACCACTGTCTTGAGAGATGGAGGAGGGAGTGGGAGAGGGAGGAGGGGCGTGGTGCGTGGCTGAGCGGAGTGGAGAGGGAGGTCGTAAGGGCGTGGAGCGGAGTGGAGAAGGGCAAGGCGGCAAGGCGACTGGAGAGCGGAGGTGACTGGGTGAGCCACTTATATATGCGGGGGCGGGACGCAGGGAGCACGGGGAGGCCAGGAGGCGGCAGGCCGGGCTGCTAGGGGGCTAACTCAACTATAGCAGGCCATGCCGTGCTGGCCCATGTGCCTGGGGTAAGGCCTAGGCATGGCTTGCTCCTCTAGGCCGGGCCAGCCCGGGCCCGCTAGCCTCTATGCCGGGCCATGCTTTGGCCGAGCCAAAAAAAATGGGCCTTGGGCCGGGCCGACGGGCTCGGGCTACATGGCCAACTATGTCCCCGATTAGTCATTCTCAGTCATCCATGACCGTGTTGGTCGGGAAAGAGAGGCGAGCAAATGTCCGGCATACCCTCGGTCGAAGGATCGGGGTTGGAGTCGGACTGTGGTCCCACCTCGGCTAGGCCTTCCGGTCGGGGCTCCGACCAGGTCTCTCGGCCGAAGGCACCAGTCGAGAACCGGATCATGGTCTTGGCCTATCATTATGTATCTAGGGTGGCCTAGGTAGGTGCTATCACAACGTCGCCTGCTGGGCCGAGTTTTTTAGGGAAGCGGGTCCATTGGGGACCTCGGGTTTATGAACCCAATAGGAGCCCCCGAGCCCCTTTGGGACCCTGTGAAGCCATGAAGGGGCTATTGAGTTGCTTCTTTTGAGAGTACAATGCTAGAAGATCTCTCGTAAGGAGAGAGCATCGTACATCTCGAATAGGCCCCTATCTCAGATTCTGGATCAAAGGACGGAGAGAGGGAGGAGAGCTTGTAGCGGGAGAACAAGGATCTTGGCTCCCTTGTTCCGCTTCATGGCCCAAGGTGCAGAGCAGTCCCAGGGCTATTCATGCATGCTTTGCGTGTTATTGTAAAAGCCCGGGGCTTGTGTCTTTAGCTTACTGAAAGCTTGTATTTGCTTTGTAATTCATGTGCCCATTGCGCTATGGAGGCGGGCTATTTATTGGAGATTCGCCGTTTTCCCCCTTGGTTTGTAGTACCACGTAGGGTAACCAAGTAGGATTTAGGCACCCCGCCTCCACTGGGAGGACTGGCGAAGGCCATGGAGGCGTGCTGGGGGGATATTGGCACCCAGCCCCTGATGAGGGGATCGGCAAAGGCCACAGAGGTGCGTCGTGCAGACATAGGCGCCTAGCCCCAGAGGAGGAGACTAGCTGGTAATCCGATTTCCACCGGGTGCGCGCAAGCGCACCCCGTGGGTGTAGCCCCCGAGCCTACGGCCGACTGGGGAGTCAGTCGGAGGCTGAGCACCTTGGTACTCTTTTTTGGGGCTACGGACTCTTGTGTCTCTTTCGGTCGAGGTGTTTGCCCATGTCCGTTCCAACCGCAACCTATGCTGTAGGTTGGGTTCCTAAGTCGGGATCAGGTGGCTCGAGTCCCCGAGCCACTAGGGGCCAGTCAGGGTCGGTCCCATGATTTCCTGCGTCACCCCATCCGTGGTTTCCCCAACCAGAGGGGTTGAGCTAACGCCACTTACCTCAATGGCTCAAGTGGCGGGCTTCGGTGAGCTCGTTAACGGGCATGTCTGAGTGGAATCTAGGACCATCATTTGTGACAGGGTCATCATAGCCCCTATGTGGCACTCCACTTCTCCTTAACCCACCTCTCGGTAGATGCCTGAGTCATTCCGGAGAGCGACTCAGGTGGCCCGATGGCCTCCCCTCGATGGAGATTCTGTGGGAATGGCTCGAGGTCAGGATCAAACGAGAAGGTTGAGATGACACTGCCGCTCTTAAGCGGGTCGGGTGAGGGCCACTAGGGCTCATCTGTGTTTTCTCCCATGGCTCTGTTTGACGCGAGGTGCCTTGAGCCCTTCACGGTCTGGCCTTCGAACCCCGATCGGTTACTGCTCATATCGAATGAGACGACTACCGCTTTGGGATGCGATGCAAAACATTTCGATGCAATGATTGCATATGCAATGATTTGGATGTATGAATGCATGCATGAGAATGAATGCTTATGTACTGGAAAAGTAAAATGGGGGTTGGTAAAGTTACCTCGATGGCTCGAGTGATGGGTTCAGGGAGCTCCTATTGGATATGTCCGAGTGGAATCCGGGTCTGTCATTCATGATGGAGTTGGCATGACCCACATGGGGCATCCCACTGCTCCTTGCCTGTCTCTCGGCAGCCACCCGAGTTGTCCGATCAACTCGGGTGACCCACTGGCCTCTCCTAGATGGAGATTCTGTCAGTGGGCCCCTCCAAACCCTACCTAGGAAGGCGGAGGGTCATTTGCGTGTGGTTGCGCCTTGTTTCCTGTGCTTGGGTTGTGGTAGTGGTGGGCCCTGCCCAAGCCATGTCCTGTTAGCCAGGGCCACATTCTGCTGCACGCCTTTCCGCATTAAGTAGGGGGAAGGGAGAGGGTTTTCCTCCCGTTCTTTCTCCTTTCTTCAACCGCTACCATTTCTCCTTCCTTCTCTTTGCCAAGCATGTTCATGTGCCATGGCGATTTCTAGGAGAGAGGAAGGTAGAGTGAGGGAGAGGAAAAACTCACAGATTTATTCGTAAATCCGAGGTGCGATGTCGAACTGGAGGCCTTCCAACGTGGATGAGGCCATGCTGGCCGACTTCACCGTGAAGGGGCAGCTTCTATTGAAGGAGGTGGTGCACTGGAGGGATCCCGTGCTGGGGGAGGTTGTTTTGCAACCCTAGGACGATGATGTCATCTCCTTCCTTGCCTTCCATGAGCACGGGCTCGGGTACCCCCACACACTGGTTTATGCACAGGCTCCTCAATGAGTGGGGCCTAGAGTTGCAGCACCTCAACCCAACTAGGCTGATGCACATCACCGACTTCATCACCGTCTACGAGGCCTTCCTTAGGATGGAGCCGCATGTGGATCTATTCCTGTGAGTCTTCATCGGGCGAGCCCTGTCCGAGGGGAAACCGGCCAGAACCACATCGATTGGGGGGTTTGCCCTATAGAAGAGGCTAAAGCCATTGGTCCCCTACCCTATGTACTCCCCTAGGGACTCCATCTGGGGGTGGCATGGTGAGTGGTTCTATATCAGGAACCCGGTGGAGGCGCTGTTCCCAGCATTTACCGGGGGGAGGCCGGAGAAGAGGGAAAGTTGGACGTGGGGTCCTTCCCGTCAACAGAAAAAGCCAGAGCTTTGGAAGCTCATGCAGAATGGCCTCGATGGGTTGCGGGTATTCCACACCATCTTCCGCCATCGGGTTGCCCCGCTCAGGGAAAGGACGCGGCCAATGTGGGCGTACTCCGGCCCGACGGATACTGACTGCGCATCGCCGGAGGAGTTATCAAAAGATGAAGTCTGGAGTTATCTTGATCGGGTACTGCAGTTGAGGGATGAAGACTCCCTCGAAGGGATGCCCGGACCCCTTCATGTCGCAAAGTTGTCCAATTTGGTATGTTTTTTTTCATGACCTTTTCCTTCTTGTTTTGATGTTTTGATTGATTTCGAGTTGCCCGTTTTGAAGGGACTCGTGGGCTATAAATCCTGGCCACATCTTCCAAGAGGGCCGGAAGGCCCGGTTTGGCAAGACGCCTAGAGGGAGGCCATGCTTAGTAAGAAGAACAAGAAAACTGAGAAGGTCTAGAGGAGGTTTGATAAGGAGAAGGAGATCAACCGGCGGGTCCGTGGTGGTGAGAGACGGAGCGACGTGGAGGCAGAGCTTGAGTCGGAGGAGCCCATGGAGATGGGTGATGACGTGAGTTCCTCGGAGGACGAGGGAGACAGAGGCACTACCATGACCTTGGTGGAACGTCGTGAGCCCATGGCTATGCACGGCGACGGTGGGCACGGTACAGAGACTCGTGGTGACATTCCTAAGTCGAGGAAGCATGCCACGAGTGAAGATGCCACCCTTGATCGAGAGGCAAAGCAGGCGCGATCGCCGCGCCCTTCGGAGGTACCATCGGCTTCTCAGCCCCCTACTCCAAGTGTGACAGAGTGCGCCGGTCGGTCAGGGGACCATGATCGTCTGCCCGTTCCCTCGGGGTCGATGCGCATGCATGGCCCTCAACGGGGAGATGCCCCACCGATTGCTCTAGTGGTCTCACCACGAGCTGGTGGTCATGACCGTTCATGAGCCGAATGGGGACCGACCATGTTGTCCCTACCCTCGGTCGATCCGAGGGGGTGTGGACTATGAACACCGAGCAATCCTCGCTCGGCCGGCTTGTCGTCAGCTGGTCGGGGTTTCAAGGTTCTATCGCTTTAGTCTGGGTATGTATTCATGCTTCCCTCTGCCCTCATAGTTGAGTTTTTGAGTGTGACTAACCTACGCTTGTGCCTTTTTTTGCAGTGACTAGGAGCCGGCAGCGCTAGGGATCTCCCAACCTCCTGTGTGAGAAGAGTGGAGACCCAGCCTATAGCGGGTTGCTATGAGTGAAGGGGGAAGCAGGATGGTGGCAGCGTGACCTTCCTTAATGGGGGTTGTGTCTTCCCGACCGATCATGAGCATGGCCACGGCCGTGATGGTGGCGATAGCCATGGTGACGGTGGAGGCCGGGTCGGAGGTGACTTTTGCGGTCCCTCCCTCGCTAGTTGTGAAGGAGGAGAGGAGGGAAATTGGACTCCCCGTCTCACCCGATGGAGGGGCGCACAGTTCACCCGCCTGGTCAGAGTTAGAGGGGTTCGGAGGAGCCATGTCCAGGCCGGAGGTAGAGTAACCACCGGTGAGCCGTGGAGTCCTAGTGGTGTACATCCCCTTTGACAGCGAGGAAGACACCGGGGTGGAGCCACCAGCCATCCCGCCATCCTAGGAATTAGTGATGATCCAGTCGTCTCTTGATACTATGCTGGCTGGATCTTCCGGCGGGTCGGGGGTGACCCACAAGCTAGTGTGGCCTTGCCCCAGTGAGCCTAGAAAGGCCCAGTTCATCCTTCGCAATGAGGAGGAGGTGAAGCTTTGGCACCTGCTCGGGGAGGGAGGACTGTCGATGGAGTCCGATCTTGCCCTCACCAAGGCAAAGCTCAAGGAGACCTTGGAGAGGGTTGAGCTTGTCCATCAGGCCATGACTGTCGACCTACCACACATTGCATAGGTAAGTTTTTTGCATTCCTGGTGTTGTCTTTGATTCCTTGGCATTTAAATGGTTGTCTCAGCATGCCTGCTTCTTGTCTCGCAGGACATAGAGACGATGTCGATCCGCAAGTCCCGGTTTCTCTAGGAGGAGCATGGTCAGATGGAGCTAGAAGCGGTGGCATTGTGGCTGGTCGACGAGCTCAGGCACAAGCTAGAAGCGGAGTAGAAGGCCCGGTAGGATGCCGAGTGGGAGGTCGCCGTGCTCCGGGGGCAATGCTCGGGGCAGAGGAGTCGAACAATCGGCTGCTCGATAGGGTGACCTGGCAAGAGGAAGGGTTTTCCATTCTCAAAAGCGCAAGCCTTGGTACATACCTATTCTAACCTCGGTTGATGCCTTGAATTTTTTGTTTCCTTGCTCCTGAATTTGTCATCTATTTCTAGAACTAGGTGGAAAGATTGGCTCTCTAGAGCAAGAGCTGGAGATGGTCAAAGCGATGGTCGGTTGGAGCATCGAGGCGCTAGCCCGGTCCCTTGAGGAGTGATGCGCTCTCGAGGGAGAGCTTGACCATCTTTGTAACATTGCGCAGGTGGTGGTCGCTAAGGTGTTCGGGTCAGGACCGAGCACCAATATGCCCGCCGTCCAGCTGGCAGAGGTCCCAAATGAAGTTCGGGTGCTCATCTCCAATGGCATGTTCTACGGGACATCAGGGGTGCTGACCTCGGTGGCAACCCAATACCCTGATCTAGACTTTGTGGCCATCTACAGATGATATGCTGACAGGTAGCGCTGACGAGATCCATGCGCTAGGGGAAAGTTTGGTGCTGCTCGCACAGGTGGTCGTTGAGCAGGTCACCGCGCAGTCGGTGATGGAGGCTCACCGTTCGACCGTGGCTGTAGATGTGCACTGGGAAGACATCGTCCAGCCTACGGAGGTAGCGGAGGCCAGGTCAGAGGCGAGCAAAAAAACACCTCCTTTAATTCACCAACTTCTCCACCCTTGCTCAAATGTGCCAACCACCAAGTGTATCACCTTGTGCACTTGTGTTAGCGTATTTTCACAAACATTTTCAAGGGTGTTAGCTTTCCACTAGATCCTAAATGCATATGCAATGAGTTAGAACATCTAGTGGCACTTTGATAACCACATTTTGATATGAGTTTCACCCCTCTTAAAAGTACGGGTATCGATCCTAAATGTGATCACACTCACTAAGTGTCTCGATCACCAAAACAAAAAAGCTCCTATCAAGTTTCACCTTTGCCTTGAGCTTTTTATTTTTCTCTTCCTTCTTTTCCAAGTCCAAGCATTTGATCATCACCATGCCATCACCATCATCATGATCTTCACCATTGCTTCATCACTTGGAGTAGTGCTACCTATGTCATAATCACTTTGATAAACTAGGTTAGCACTTAGGGTTTCATTAATTCACCAAAACTAAACTAGAGCTTTCAACGGGACAAGCTTCCCCTCATGAGTGATTCCATCATAAAACAAACTTAAAACATTCGATGTAAACTGTTCACACGGGGCTCCCCCACGAATTCATCTTTTACATAAACTAACTATTTCTACTCTAACTCTATTGTGGACCCCCAGCTACGTCAGTTGACGGTGCAATTGGTGAGGACGAAGGCAGCTCGGTTGTGGTTAGGATGATGGCGCTCGGCTCGGCTATGGTTAGGACGATGTTTGACTCGGCTAGGAGCCAATGCGTGGATACACACCACGTCCGTAGCCCTAGCACGCCTCGCCTCCCCAGCCGGCATCGCGACGTGCATGACACCGCCCGTCCTCACCTTGACCACCGAGGATTCAAAATTGGGAGCACCCAACCACTTGCGATCCCGCACTGAGCCCCAAACCCTAGCCTAGAGGCCGTATCCACCCTCCACGTACCCCCTTCCCCTCCATCCATCGTCCGCCGCCCGCCATGGCCGAGCTCGAGCTATAAAAGCCTCGAACCGATGCCCTAGCCTTCCCTTATCCACCCCGCCACCACTGGTGGCTTCACCAACCACACGCCGAGATCAAGAGAGAGGAAGGAGAAGGGAGGAAGGAAGGAGAAGGAGGAAGCCGAGTTGCCGCCGCCAAGAAGCCGCTGCCGAAGCCGAAGACGATGCCTCGATCGTCTATACCGACATAGCAGCTCGACACGACACTGCACCACCTCGTCACTGCACCACCACGTCACCGCGCTGCTAGCCTAGCACCACCGCCACCACCGCTGAGCCCCGACTCTACCTCTGCCTGCCACTGTGGACACACCCTGCCATGCCACCGTGTTCTTCCCCTTAGGAGGGCCAAAGGCCACCTTGCCGAGCCATTAGCACTCGGGAATGTTGGTGCCAACACAGTGCACCCGCCGTGGTCGCCATGGCCGGGGTCCGCTGCGTCACCTCCTCGTTCCGGCCACCTCGCGTCGGTAAGAGAGGTGCCTCGGCAAGCTTCACCTTGCCAAGGTACACATCCTGTGCTAGATGGGAGGAGAAGAGAAGCCCCGAGGGCCGCTGGTCGTGTCCACCTCGACGGACCGCCGCACGCCCATGCCGTCGCTGTGTCGGGGACGATCCAGCCACATCGCGTGATGAGATTTGGCTGTCGAGCTTCACCGACACCCCGCTCACCTCGCCACATAGCTAGTTGAATGGAAAGCCCCTGTCTTGCCTTGTTTCGCCGTAGCTCCACTGCATACCTCGCCACGGTACGGACTCCGCCGCGCCTTTTGGTCAATGCCGACATGTCGTCTAGCCTCCCCATGACCCCAATTGAAGGAAAAGAGGCACTTCTGGCTCTGATCATGGCCGTAGCCACCTCGCCATAGCCCACCGCCACCACCGAGCCACTGCCCCCACGGCCAACCTCATCGGAGCCCTTAGAGTTTTGCCTAGCCCCTTAGCTGTGTCCACCGAAGCACCGAGAAGCCGTGGGAGACCCGTTGGGGCTGTACTGATGTCCCGAGTACCCTCGCCGTCGACCTGCATAGTAGCAAGCCACCATGCCGCCTAGTTCGGCCGCCTAGAGCTCCAAGCCATCATTTGTAGCCCATCGGTGAACTCCCCTGTGGCCTCACGATGCCGTAGAGCCCCCTAGCATCCTCGCCGAGCCACCATGGTGTGAGAACACATGAGCTCGCCACTGGCAAGGAGCACCACCATGAGACAGGGGAGGAGGGAGCCACCACGCCTAAGTCGTTCGGTGCACCCAGCGCACTGTGAGCCAGAGAGAGGAGAGGGAGAAGTGGACGCGCTCCACCACGGACCATGCCTGCGGTCCATGGACCCACATCGTGCTATCCACCATGGACCAACCCCATGGACCTGAGCCTAGTAGTAGCCCACTTGCACCACGTGGCCGCCTGCCTACGCGACACATGTCCGAGCCTGGCCCAACCCAGCCTAATATCCGGCCTTCCAGGCCCAGCCCGAGCCCGGTCAACTATTGACTATTGACCTTGATTGTTGACCATTGACCTGGTCCCACCTATCAGTCTATCGAGCCACGAGCCAATCAGGAAGCGCCACATGTCAGCCTCTGGATTTTCCTATTCTTTTTCTTTTTTAGAAAATGAATTAAACTTAGAAAATTCATACGACCTCAGAAAATAATAAAACTAGAGTCCAATTTTTTCTAAAAATGAGCTCTACGTCCTAGGATTATATTTGAGTGCATTTGGATCTGTTGAATTTCTGTTGCTTCTTTGTGACCATCTATAGGAGTCGCTTATCGCGGCTATATGTCTCATTTGATAGACCCGGAGGAGCCACAGACTGAGGAGTACGACCCCGACTACACCGAGGAGCTTGGAGACGACCTGCCAGGTGCCATGTCCCATCCAACCTCATAGAATCCTATTAGACATGCAACAATGTAGATGCTAGTGCTTTACTTTTATGCAAATGATCTGTGATAGGTTGCATGGTAGAATTGCTTGTGAGCCAATACCTTATCGCAACCTATACCCCTACACACCTGCTGTTAGGCTAGATGCTCGCTTACTTACTTGCTACTACTTCTACTATGCATTATATCTATGATGTGATGCTTGGTGGAGGATTGATTGTGAGTGGTTAAGGCACTTGGTGCCAATAATATGGTAACAACTGGGGAGATCTTGGCGTGCATTTTGGGTGTGTGGTGAGGGTTGAGTCGATCGGGTAGGATCTTACGATGAGTCGTTGGACAAGTCTTGCTAGGGGGTGCAACCTAGGCATCCCCTATGAGAGGTACCTGTGGAGGGTGCATGTGAGATGAGGAGATCCTGGGGTGGAGTGTCTTTGTGGGATGAAGCCCTAGGATGGAGGTGCCGTCAAGGCACGGGGTGTTGGTTATCCCCTTTGAGAAGATATCATGTCCAGTCCCCCTAAGGACTGGTATGTCGAGAGAACCAGATCATAGGACCCTATGTGCACGCCACTTGTTCCTGAATGGGCGGGGGACGGATGCTGACCAGCTAGGACGGTGCCACTACTACTAGGTTAGAAGTGGATAGTGTAGGGAGGTACGGGCATGTGGCCCACACCCTCCTAAGATAGCGTAGTGACCTCTAGGGCCTGGTACTATGTCTCACAGGCTCAGTGTTTTGGTGGACTCCGGGGTGGCCCAGGGCTGAGTGGTAGGGTGGCATCGCACCGGTTGGAAAGTAGCCCAATATCAGCCTAGGCATGGCACCACTGATGATGGTGATCTTGTGGTTCCAGGTGTACACACTCTGGAGAGTTGATTGATCCATATGTATAGCCGCGTCCTCGGATATGTACATTCCTATGACCTACGCTTCCCTTGATTAGTTAGTGGAGTCCTTTCTTCTCTCCCCTAGGTTTTGGTGTTGGTTTCTGGCTTTGGCCGATGAGGCAAGGTATGAGAGGGAGTCATCCTTGTCACCTAGAGAGTGCGAGAGTGGTGAGATGTGTGTGATGGGACGGGAGAACGTGTGGATGAGATGGGTTAAAACTTGATGAATTATTATTAAAACTTGACATACTCGCATAGGAAACCACAACCACAAATAGGTCTTTTGCTCTACCCTTGCATTCCACTACCACAAAGCAAATGCAAAGCATAGGGTGGGAGCCAATGGCTAGTACAAATCATACTAATAATTGTTTGATAGGTTCAGAGCCTGAGTATGACTACTAGGGAGACGATTGGGAGGATTAGAGGTCTTGTTCCTGCACTCAAGTTTGGTTCGAGAAGATGGAGTCGACGTCCGCTGCCATTCTACTTGATGTTGTTCTAGTTGCTGCATGCTCTAAGTGATTCTACCAAGTGGCGATGTAATAATAAGTAAACCTTGCTATTTGCACTCTCCTTAAGACAGGTATTCGATGTATGATTGTGATATTGACTGATATTTGATAATCTGATGGGATGAATGCATGGGACTATCATGTTATACTTTGAATCTGTGGATTTCCCTTCAAGGAAATCAGGTTCATTTCACCACTCCTCACTGCGCTGCCTTGAGTCTGATCAGACTCAGTGCCTAAGCGTCTAGTCACTGCAACAACAGAGTCCGGTCCACTTCTCACACTTCCATTCACTTCCAATTTCAATTTCTTTGTGAATGAAGTTGACTCCAATTGATTTTTGGGCTGTCCCTGAGCTACCTGGTGCTAACTTTGATAAGTGTGCACCACACCTAACACATTAGACTCACCTAGGTCAATCTACTAGTTCATACCCCCTTAATAGTACGGCCAAAGGAAAAACAAAGTCTTAAACTACTCTAAGTCACTACTACACAAAATCTTTGCAAGGCGTTTGGTTTCGAGCCTCCGAGATGGTTGGGCCGGCTGCCCACCTCGGTTATTCGTGGTAGGGCAGCCGGCCCAGCAACCATCTCGGTTAATGCTTAACTGAGGCGGGCAATGTAATCGAACTGCCTCGATTAATGTCTATTAACCGAGGTGGTTGCCCTAACGATATCGCCTTGATTAATATATTAACTGAGACGGTTGGTTCAAAGCAACCGTATTAACCGAGGCAGTTGCCTTAGGTGGACTGCCTCAGTTAATCGATTAACTATGGTGTTTGGTACAATGCAACCGCCTCGGTTAACAAGCGATTAACCAAGGCAGTTGCCTTATAGTGCTCGCCTTGATTAAACCTGGGCTATAAATGCAACCACACCCACCCTTCTTCCCCATGGCTTCTCCATTTTTGTGGGTTTTGAGCTCCAAACCCCTAAAAATTGGGCATTTCCTAGGGGGAGAAGTTTTTCCCTTGGATTTGTTGAAGGGGGTTACCATGGTTTATTCTCGCTCTCCAACTCTCATTCTTCTCTCTTTTCCATGATTTGGGTGCTTTTTCTCTAGATCTAGATCTAGATCTATATGGAGGAGAGAGAAATCAGATCTAGAGCTACCCGACTGCATTTTGTCCATATTGCTTTGCTTATATGCCTTTTTCACGCTGTGTGTGCAAGGTTCACGGTCATGGACAGGGAATGGATGTACAAGACATCGAGGCTAGATCCTTCTTACCTAGATCATGTGAGAAAGTTTGTTGCCACTGTGAAAAGGCATCGTCTGAGTCTAAATGGACCGCGCATCATTTGTCTGTGCAATAGCTACAAGAACAAGCTTACCCAGTAAAATAATGTGGTGCAATCTCACTTGATTCGGTATGGTTTCATCAAGGATTACACTGTTTGGAAGTTTCACGGTGAAGCATCTGAGTGCCGATGCATCTAGAGGAAACTCATCGACGACGACAACAGTGGTAGTGAATGCAGAACCTAACAGAGGACAACAACCCTCATCATCATCAGCAGCAACCGGTGGTCACGGTAATGCTACTAGTTATAATGCAGATCATGACTACATCACGCTGGATGATCTGCTCCAAGACATGGCCGACGACGACGGTGGTGGGTGCAGCGATGGTGATGATGGTGAGCCGGCTGCTGTGATGGAGCCTGAGGATGCAAAGCTTTTTGAGGAACTTGCTAACTGTCTTGACCATGATGACATTCTATTTGGTAGCCCAAGGTGGCTAGAGAATTTCATAGAGATGAAGCAGACGGCAATTGATCCCCTCTATAAGGACTGTTTGAAGCAGTGGACGGTGTTGCGTTTTAACCTCCAGATGCTGATGCTGAATGCTCGCCATGGCTGGTCCGACACTAGCTTCAACGACTGAAAGCTCTAGTTTGGTTTTGGTGAATTGATAAAACCCTAAGTGCTAACCCATTGCTCTAAGTGATCATGAGATAGGATAGCACATTCCAAGTGGTGGAGCAAATGGTGAAGATCATGATGGTGGTGATGGCCATGATGACGATCAAGTGCTTGGGCTTGGAAAAGATGAAAGAGAAAAAGAAAAAGCTCAAGGAAAAGGTGATATCCATAGGAGCTCTTTGTTTTGGTCATCAAGACACCTAGTGGGTGTGATCACATTTATGATAGAGAGCCATACTATTAAGAGGGGTGAAACTCGTGTTCAAATGCGGTTATCAAAGTGCCACTAGATGTTCTAATTCATTGCATATGCATTTAGATTCTAATGAGTGCTAACACCCTTAAAAATATTTATGAAAATATGCTAAAACATGTGCACAAGGTGTTACACTTGGTGGTTGGCACATTTAAGCAAGGGTGAAGTGTTCATGTTTGAAAAGGAGTTGAAACAGGGGCGTTAGACCCAGCTTCACAGAGCGTCGGACTGACCTTTTTCTGGGTCTGACAGCTAACCCTAGAACGTGCAGAGAGGAGGCAGCGTTGGACCAAGGCTCATGGGAGTGTCGGACTGGTCGTGCGCACTGTTCAGTCAGTGTTGTGTGTGCGAGTGAGCGAGGACACGACGTGTGGTAGTGTCGAACTCTCGGTGGAGTCCGACGGTGGGCGTCAGACTCAGGTCCGAGGGTTTTTACCCTCTCTGGTGCTCTCTAGACTGCGTCGGACCCTCCCTGTGTGGAGTCCGACTGTGCATTCGAGACGTAGGACTGACGGTGGTGATCAGTGCGTGGCAGGTGACCGTCAACGGCCAGGGACACGGACAGCCAGGGCATACGGGGGACCGTGGGATTCCCCCGATCGCCAGTGCTCTGCTTTTGGATGGGGGTTGGGGATGACAGGCGGGGCTGGGCTATCAGCGGCAGAGCAGAAGATGATGATAGCACGTCGTGACGTTGGTGAGCGCGGCGTGGGCCACTGCTAGGCCGGCTTGGCCACGCACGGGCGTGGGCACACGTAGGGGAGGGAGCTGGGCCTCGTTGCTGGGCCGGTGGTGGTGCACGTGGGAGCAAAGCTGGGCTATGCGGGCGACATGGGCCGGCGGGGCTGGGCAGCCTGCTGCTGCTGGGCCGCTTTCCCTTTTCCTTTTCCCCCCCTTTTCTAATTCCTTTTCTATTTTCTATTTCCAATTCTATGTTATACCTTGGGTTCCTATGCATGTATACATGTGTTGCCAAGCATGTACACATCCTTATGGGGTCCACTAGGGGTCAACTAGGGTATTATGGTCAATGCCAAGGGTTGGCAACACACACAAGTTATTTATAAAGGTTGAGTTGAATTTATTTCATCACATAAAATCATGAAGAAGCAACTCACAAATTGAATTAAATATGCATAATGCTCAAACATGCTAGTTTGGGATATACTTGTGCAGCTACATGGGTGGTTTTCTAGTATGCACACTCACCATATATGGGTTTTGTTAGAAAAAAATTTAAGTTCAGATTTTTGGTTATTGAAAAACCTGGGTTGTTACAAGTGGGTGCTTGATCGGACACGGGCACAAGTACCTGACCGGACACGACTCTACCACTGTAGCTGGTAGGGCTCTACGTCTACACTCGGCCTAGACCGGACGCGGGCAAGGTTCTGATCGGACTCTGACGCGCCCGAGTTCGGTCGGGAACAGAGAGGTTCTAGAAAGTAAAAATGTTGAGCGGACGTGTCCGGTGGGGGTGACCGGACCTAGTCCGGTCACAGTAGTCGTTACCTGTTAGTGCTAGCATCACAGTAGGCGTTGGGCACTGACCGGACGCGTCCGGTCACTCTGACAGGAAGCGTCCGGTCACTCTGACAGGCACGTTCGGTGCCCTCGTGAGTTGCTAATTTAGACCCCACCGGGTATGTTTGGATGTGGGGTGTATAAATACATGTCCAACTCATGCATTGAGGCTCTCTTGCCCATTTATTCAGCTGAGGAAACACTTTAGAGTGCAAGGGAGAGCAAGAGCCTAGTAGGGTGATTGAGATTTGATAATCCAAAATGAAGGACCTCATTAGTGCATAGGGAGTAGCAAGTATGTATCCACCTTTCTCATTAGGCTTGTCATGGTTAAGTGAGAGTTTGTGCTTGTTACTCTTAGTGATCGCCGTCACCTAGATGGTTCGGTGGTGATTGAAAGCTTGGTGATCATCCGGTGGTGATTGTGGATGATCCAAGTCGTCTTGTGAGCGGTTGTGGGCGATTCACCGCTATAGAGTGTCAAAGAATCAGCCCGTAGAGAGCACTCAATCCTTGCGCGGATTGAGGGAGAGCTACACCCTTGTGTGAGTGCTCCAACAAGGACTAGCGGAGAGTGGCGACTCTCCGATATCTCGGAAAAACATCGCCGTATTTCTTTTTTCTCTTTACTTTGAGCATTTACATTCTAGCATTTACTTTCATGTCTTTACATTCTTAGAATTGTCATGTTAGAATAGGATTAGAACCTAGGATGCGAAACTTTTACGCGGTAGAACAAATAGAGAACACAATTAGACACTATGGGTGAAATGGGCTAAGCAGTAGAACTTAATTGTTGTGAGAAATTTTAGATTAGTCCAATTCACTTCCCCCTCTTGGACGTCTTGATCCTTTCAGCACCAAAGGGATAGAAGTTATAAAAATATCGTGAGTTGAAGCTCTGGGGAAATTGAGATTGGCAAAAACGGTTGGAGAATTGTTGGGGAGGAGAGCTATGGCTAGAATATTCTAAGAAGTTTGGGGAGTCTTGATTTATGAGGTTTAGAATTGTTTTCTTAGGGATGTATGAGTTGCTAGAATTTAGATGTGCGATATACAATCTCATGTGCCTTCTCTTTGTTTTGTAGAGATGGGATGCTGCGCATGCACACAGGCAACGGCTTAGCAGCCCGTTCGGCTAGAGGCGGCTGGCTGGCTGGGCTAACCAGCCCTCTCATATGAACATTGTTCATGTGAACCAGCCAGCAGTATTTCTCTCTCATATAAACGAACCAGCAATGATACGAACCAGCCAACCGAACAGGCTGTAGGTGCGTGAGCTGGGAGCTATCAATAGACAACGGCATAGGCGCGTGAGCTGGGATGCTGAATGCAGGAAACGGCCACCTCCCAACGGCTCCCTACAACTTCTCAACCGTTGCCTATTTTCTATTCCTCTATGTATAGCGTCTTCAAAAATACTGTTGCTTATTCCTGGTAGCCAGTCCATATAAATATGGAGTACTTTTATCATTATTGCTGTAAATATTACTTGCACATATATAGGGCGTGTTTGGGACTGCTCCGCTCCACGTTTTTCAGCTCCGCTCCACGTTTTTTAGCCAAACGGTTTCAGCTCCATGCACTCTGCTCCAGGAAAAAGGGTGGAGTTATGAGAGCACCTAAAGAGGTACTCCACAAACTCCAGTTTTTTGTGGAGCTGCTCCACGGTGGAGTTTGTGGAGCAGAGTTTGTGGAGCAGTCCCAAACACCCCCATAATGTGAGGCTATAGGGCTGCATTAAAGGTATAGACGGTCTATCGCTGTTTCTTTCTTCCCTCCACTCCGTAGCCATTCAGTCCTCTACTTCGTAGCCGTTCAGTCCTTGCTCCATGATGCAATAGCCATCCCCTACTCCGTAGCCATTCAGTCCTTAGCAATTGTATGGTAAGTACAGATCAGGAGATAATTATCTCTATTTTAAATTATAAAATGTTTTGTCATTTCTAAATACATAACTTTTGTAATGCATTTAGAGATAAACTATGTCTAGATGCGTAGTAAAAAATGTATATAGAAAAGTCAAAATGTCTTATAATTTAGAATAAATGGAGAGCAGTTGATGTGTTTTCTTTTTGAGACTTTTCCCTGTGTGCCATTATAAAAGATCGCAATCATCTGTGTGCCCCTGGAAAAATTCAGCGGTGTTCAACGCCACTACTTCAACTTTTTCGTGTCCTCCATGCCACTTCCGTCAGTTTGGGCTCTAACGCCGTCAAACTGCAGGTGTGAAAAGACGAAAATACCCTTAAGTCTAAATATGTTATTAATTTTTTTTGAGCATCTTAACGACTTCAAATGAAAAAACTCAAAACTAGAAAGTTGTAGATCTCGTCGAGATCTATAATTTTCATATAAAATTTATTTTTATTTAATTCCGTAAAAAATGATGATTTTTCTAAGATATATTAATCATATCAAATCATATTTTTTTGCGGAATTAAATGAAAATATATTTTATATGAGAATTATAGATCTCGACGAGATCTACAACTTTCTAGTTTTGAGTTTTTTCATTTGAAGTCGTTAAGATGCTCAAAAAAATTAATAACATATTTAATCTTAAGGGTATTTTCGTCTTTTCACATCTGCAGTTTGACGGCGTTAGAGTCCAAACTGACCGAAGTGGCATGGAGGACACGAAAAAGTTGGAGTAGTGACGTTGAAGACCGCTGAATTTTTCCAGAGACAAACGGGGAATTGCAATCTTTTATAATGGCACACAGGGGAAAGTCAGTTTGACGGCGTTAGAGTCCAAACTGACGGAAGTGGCATGAGGACACGAAAAAGTTGGAGTAGTGACGCTGAAAACCGCTGAATTTTTCCAGGGACACACGGGGAATTGCGATCTTTTATAATGACACACTGGAAAAAATCTCTTTCTTTTTTTTATTTTCATCCTGCCAGAAGAAACAGGAAAAAAACTATTAAAAAAACTAGAAATAGACTAAATAAAGTAGACTAGCAGTCGTCTGTCCAATTTATCCACAATTTGACTGACTTTGGAAAGTACGACTTTTAATAGACTAGCAGTATCCTAAAATAGGATTTTCAAACCACCGAAATTGGCATATGCAGTGACCCCTAAATAAAGTAGGAACGCCTCGCTACACCTCCCTCATCTCATCATCCAGAAACGAACCATTTAGGCAACAGCATGTCGAGGGCTCTCCTGATGGTAGTAGCCCTGGCCGCCGTCCATGGGCTCACCGGCGTCGACGCGACCATGGTAGCGACATGCCTGGCGGCGGCCAACAGCGACCGGCGCGTGAACTACGACTTCTGCGTGTCGGAGCTGAACAAGCACCGCGACAGCCCGGGCGCGGACACCCCGGGCCTGGCCAAGGTGGCGGCCAACGTCGGCGTCAACAGCGCCGGCGGCGCGGTCAACGACATAGAGGCCCTGCTCGCCGCCAAGCAGCCGCCGCCGGACGCCAGGACCAGCGCCGCGCTGCGCCTGTGCGAGCAGCTCTACTACGACATGGAGCTCGCCTTCGCGGGGGCCTACGACGAGATCAACGCGCTCAACTACACGGCGGGGAAGCAGATGGCCGCCGACGCCGACTCGCTGGTGCGCCGGTGCACCGGCGGCTTTGCCGAGGCCGGGCTCGTGCCGCCGGAGCCCGTGGCGCGGCGCAGCGCGTACGCCGTGCAGATCGCAATCGTGTGCACGGCCATCACCAACCTCATCATCAGTCCATGATTCAAGCGATTCGTCATGCATGCGTCCAGAATATAATGATGCCCCCCATTCCTCTCCGAGTAATCTCGTAGTACCAAATTAATTGGAAGGTTCTTCCACCAGTAACTACAGAGGTCGTAGATTTTGATTGATTATTTTTTCATCTTTGCTTTCTCTTGTACTAGCACAAATCCCAAAATAGTGAGGCCCCCCTTTGGAACGCCAGATTCTTTCCCGTTCTTGTGTTTTTCATGTGAAAAAAGGAAATGACCTGTGAAATGCCTATACAATTCCTGCGAAATTCCTATATAATTCCTGTAAAATTCATGCGTTCCAAAGAGGCCCTGAAAGTACATGCGATGGTAAATAAATCCAGCATTACACAATAAAACATAATATTGGAGTAACCAAGAATTTATTTTTTTCCCTTTCCAAACATGACAAACAGGGAGGAATATAAACAAGTAGAAGTAGGAGTAAAAGAACAATCTCATTTAGTCATTTGTTCTGTTCATCACATTCAAGGAAATGCTTTTCACAAGTATATATATTCTAATATTCTCGGTCAGTCATCATTGTCTTCTTGAAGCAAATTCTTCATTACAGAATGTCAACAAGGCAGTAAGCAAGATTATTTGCGTGTCAACAAACTTCACTTGATTGTTCATATGATTCACCAAACTTCCATCACAGTCAAAAATTCAAACTTGCACAGAAAATCGAGTGAAGCAACAGTAAATCTCTGACTGTTTGGGAGGCCACACCGGGAAGGGCAGTTATAGGATTCAGTCTATTCATGACTGGAGACAGCTTCCACTGGATTGCTTTTTTTGCGTTTGCATCACGGATTTACAGGAGCAGGAAACTCCTTGGACAGACAGTTGATTATCGTGTCCACCTTTAACATTGTCTGCATCGGTAATGTACCTGATGACAGCTCCCTCAGCCGCTCCTTAAAGTCCTCCAGGTTCTTCACCTGCTCCATCTTATGCACGTCTCTCTGCACAATAGCATGAACCAAGGAAATCGCAGAGTAAGTGGCCTCAGAAGTAACCGGCCGAGTTCCCTCTTCAGCCATGATGATATTCACCAGTTCCATAGCTTTATCGCACATCTTATCCACCATGTGCAGATTTTTTCGCAGACAATCAAAGCAGAAGCAGCACCTCGTCACTGACCATGAGGTATTCCAGCAGGGCATCAGGCACGTTATAAGATTGAGCATTTATCTTTCCTTCCTCATCTGCACAGAGTCCACGGATTGCAGTGACAGCCTCCTTCCTTACAAAAACATCCTCAATCCTGAGCAGATCCCGGAGCATTTCCATCCCACCAATATCGAGTACCCTTTTCCTAAACATGTCAAACTCTGACAGGATGGCAACTATCGAAGCTACCTTTGCCAAATGTGATGCTGGACTTCCATGTTTATGTAGCTTATGGATGATCTTCTTCAGAAGAACAGGGAGTTGGTTCGCTCCAGCTAGGATCTCCCTGTTTGGCCTGTGAACAGACAAATTAAGGATTACTCCGGGCCTCTGTTCCTCCAGCTCCTGTGACCATGTCGACTTCCAATTCTTCTGAAGATCTATCAGCCCTGGAAGCAGCCCTGCACACTTGTGAAGGCAAGGTTGCTCTCCCTTGGTTGTTTTGGAGAGTAGCTGAATCTCGTGCAAAGCCTGCTCCTGCATCACTGAATGCCCTGAGAATTTTTGTAAGATAGCTTGGATTTGCTCCTCTGAAGGTTCCACAGGGATGGAGAGTGTATCAGCATTGTTAGATGAGGAACGGGCCATGTGATCAAGACGCCATGCAGCAATCATATCACGGAGGAGGTGGTTTGGAGCAGTCAAAGTGTGGGATAAAGTCTCCTTAGTACTTGGACAGACGTTCGGTGAACAGAACAACCGATGGTACAATTGATCAACAGACTGCAAGTAATCAGGCAAAAAAATTGGTTTACTTGGTGAAATTAATCAGTGGGAAAACTCAGAAGATAGCTAACCAGTTGTTCCAGAAATTAACATAGAATACTACAGCAAAGAGTTTGGAACAAAAGATACCACCTTTTCCTCGATGTAATGTAACTTATAGTGGAACCCTAAAGATATCCAATCTTTTCCTCGATGTACAACATCAACACTTCAGAAAGTAACAAAATTACTAATCGCATATAGAAATAAAAGACATAAGACCACAACTTTCTTTAGCTCTCGTGACATATTTTTCATTTTAGTTTGTTAGAAATAAGTGCCATGTTTTTTCTACTGTCAGAAACAAGATGCCCTAACAACAAGAACCACAAGTAACATCCCAAGATGTGTTAAAGGGATAATCATTTTGAACAGTTCTTTAATCATAATATCATGAGACTGATCACGATACATCACGTTGAAAAACAAAAACAGTCACAAACAAGCAGTAAATTATAATCTGCATCAAACTGAGAATAGGAAGTGCATGATAGGTATTCCCTCGTTTTCGCTTCCCGAGAAACAACTTTGACAAAATATATATAAAAAAATAATAATATTTATGGTACAAAATTAATATCATTATATAGATCATTGAATCTATTTTCATAATAGATTTATTTGGAGATACAAATGTTGCACGCATTTTCTATAAATCTAGTCCAACTTACGGCACGGAAACCAAAAGCGACAGTTATTTAAGGACGGAGGGAGTAGATGCCTACAAAGTGGTGAATAAGCAGGGTGCCCTGGTGCACTACCATACTAGAATGCAACAACAGGTTTTCCATTTCAGTCAGTGAGGAAGCAGTGGAGATGCCTTGTTCTCAAAAAAAAGTGTATGCATGGACTACACCAGAAAATTGAATTGCCATAGAACTCCTTAATCACTTCATTTTTTTCCAAATCTCCAACTAAAAGCAACACGTCTTGTATCAAAACAGATTGGTTTCTATGTTACTAACCAAGTCAAATAACAAGTTTGAAGTCTAATTCTAGTTTTGGTTATTAGATATTTACATCACAGACAGAGTTGGATAGTGCAATCAAGTTAAATAACAACATCTATCCCCACATCTAGTATCATTTATTTATCAGGATGTTTCCAGCTAAAATGAGTCATGAAAAGCGAAAATGATGAATCGCAATGCAATTATGTTTAGCCAACTAAATGTTCAGAGGTGGGCACTTACATATCCAGATGCCAATATGACCGGATCCTCCATTACTCCACTCAGTCCACTGTGCGAGCTATCAGCCTAGAACACAGTATAATTGTGGGATAAGTACTCATCAAGAGGTCGAGATGATTCAGTCAGTTTATTTGAGCCGTTGAGGCAACTCCTCACATGAGCCTATTTGAGATGAAGTAAACTTTTGATCGTGAAGAGTTTAACTATTTCCAAACTAGATATGTTGATCAAATGCTAACACTTCACTAGTAGAGAACAGACCTTTGATCCTCGGCCAAAATGGGCTCTAGTCCCGGCATTTTTTGCGCCCGGGACTAGAGATACCTTTAGTCCCGGTTGGTGGCTCCAACCGGGACTAAAGGTCCCTGCCCAACAGCTACTGCGCCAGGCAGAGGTGGCAGGGACCTTTAGTCCCGGTTGGAGCCACCAACCGAGACTAAAATATACTTTACTACCCGGTTGGTGGCTCCAACCGGGAGTAAAGGTCTACTCAAGGCCGTGGCTGCGCCGGGGTTGGAAAGTTACCTTTAGTCCCGGTTGGAGCCACCAACCGGGACTAAAGGGTCCCCTTTATATCCCGGCCGTCTCCTTTTTCCTCCCCGAGCCCGAGCTCAGCACATTTTGAAGCTCACTGCACTAGTGTTCTTGCTTCCTCCCTCCCTCCATTGTTCCTCCATCCATTCTTCGATTCCTCCGTTGATTTCTTCGATTCCTCCGTCGATTCTTCAGTTGTAAAGGTTACCAATCTCATACTCTCATTTTTCACCATTGTCTTATCTCATTTTGTTCACTATATATATATATATGGTTCTTTATTGTGGTTTTTTTCATTTGTAAGCAATTTGAGCTCAAAATCACTTCAAGCTTGCATATTTACATGAAAGAAGGTTAAAGTAGCTAGTTGAACTTGCGGACCGTGTTCATCTCGGCGAGCATGTTCTCTGTCGAGCGGTAACGGACGTTAAGGAGGAGCTTTGATTCTACGAGAGAGAGCGGCAACGGTCGTGGAAGACCGTGTTTCCTTCCTCGTAGAATCGGAGCTCTTCCGTGGCCAAGTACGGTGCCGTCCGGTGAAAAAATGCTCGCCGAGATGATCACGTAAGCAAGGTCAACTAGTACGGATGGTTATTTATTAAAACATGTTTTTGAGATATAGATAATTTTATAGTTTCTTAATTTTATTTGTTTATAAAATGAGAAATTTATAGTGTATTAAAAAATGAGTATAGAGAGTAGATGGCAATTGCTTCCGGGTCCTCGGCCTCTCATGGGTTTCCAAAGCGACTTAGGCCGGGCCTCCCTCTCATTCCATGCGGCAAGTGTCGTGATGAGATGAAAATTATGATGGAGTACCGAGTGAAGAAGGAGGGTCCCAACAAGGATCGTATCTTCTACAAATGTCCGGATCGCAATGTGAGTTATTTTATCGTATTTAATGATTATGGTTAGTTTATACCTATTTTCATGATGGTTGTGATTAAAGTTCTAATTTTTTGTTTTAATTTCAGTGGGATGGCAGTGGACGATGTTCAGGCTTCTACTGAGAGGAAGAGTATGTTGAACTCGTGCAAAAATATCTTGCACAACAGGCAGATACGGCGACTAATGAGGCAATAATCCAGCCGAAGAAGCCCAAAGATGTTGCACAATCGGGGGATCTGTCTGTTTTAGTTGAGATTAGTCGCAAAATCCTTGTGCTCCTGAAATGTATTTTAGCTTTAGTTCTTTTAGTGGTAGTTGGGATTGTCTACATTGTAGCGATGCTTTCATAAATTTGTACCTTTTGTGGTGGCACACATGTTGTATAAATAATTAATTATGATCTAGGTTTTAATATGGTATTTATGTCATGTAATGCAGATGAGTCGGCATTGGATGTACAATGCTGATCGCCGCTCCCAAGAGTTCATTGACGGCGTGCATTCTTTGTTACGTGCGGCCGAGGCAAACAAACGCGACGGTTTCATGTGCTGCCCATGTGCCATATGTAAGAATACGGTAGAATATCCTTGCTCAAGGACTCTTCATTCACACTTGTTCAAGTCGGGTTTCATGCCAAACTATATTTGTTGGACGAAGCACGGAGAAACCAGCGTTGTAATGGAAGAAGGTGAAGAAGAACAATGGGACGACAATGTAACACCTCGGGTGTTAGCCTTGCATAACTTGACTTGCATAACATAAGCATGAGCATCAAGCATTCATAAATCATCATTTACAATTGAAACATTCGATCGAAACATATGAAACATTGCTTGTTATCTCGTATTTCTTGGAACATATGCATATGATCATGTGCAAACAAATGCTAGTGTGTAATGTTGGTCACTATAACACCTTAGCTACACTTAGGTTAACAAAAGGAACCTTGTTCATGAAGACCACATTTCTTGATCAAGCATTTAAGTGTTATTTCATGTGTTGACCTGAATGGCTATATGTGTGACTACTTCATAGAATGCTTGAATGACCTTGCAAATTGTTTTAACATGCTTAGAGTATCATCATGAACAACTTTGGTATTTAGTGCTAAGGCTACCTTGGCGTAGAGGCATTTGATCCATACATTACCATTCAAGTGAATGGCATCCATACAATAGCACGCCGTATGGACGACGAAGTAAAAACCCCCATGTTAGTACTTAAATAGCCACCTAATAGTCCTTAATTTGGGCATAAGGAAAGTGATCATTGGCACACTTTAGATTTCAAATACCTATTATATAACTATTAGTTGCTAGAGAAGGGTTTTCGGAAAACAAACACTTTTGTTTTAAATACACCTGTGACAATTAACGTTGAATCTTGCTCTGATGCCAGCTGTCGCAGAACCTACCAATTTATAAGAATACATGTCACTTTGAAATCATGATACATACACAAACCAGGGCTAAATGACCAAACTAGCCTTAGCACTAAATACCAAAGTTGTTCATGATGATACTCTAAGCATGTTAAAACAATTTGCAAGGTCATTCAAGCATTCTATGAAGTAGTCACACATATAGCCATTCAGGTCAACACATGAAATAACACTTAAATGCTTGATCAAGAAATGTGGTCTTCATGAACAAGGTTCCTTTTGTTAACCTAAGTGTAGCTAAGGTGTTATAGTGACCAACATTACACACTAGCATTTGTTTGCACATGATCATATGCATATGTTCCAAGAAATACGAGATAACAAGCAATGTTTCATATGTTTCGATCGAATGTTTCAATTGTAAATGATGATTTATGAATGCTTGATGCTCATGCTTATGTTATGCAAGTCAAGTTATGCAAGGCTAACACCCGAGGTGTTACAGCCCCTCCCCCTTATAAAAATCTCGTCCCGAGATTTGCAAGACCTACCATTCTTGGAAAAAGGCGGGATAAACTTCTTGCAGATAATCTTCTCTTTCCCATGTAGCATCTTGTTCACTATGATTGTTCCACACCACCTTATAGAACTTAATAATCTTACTCCTTGTTACTCTCTCCATCTCTTCTAACACTCGAATTGGCTTTTCTTCATAGGTCAAATCCGATTGAAGCTGCACGTTGGTGGGTGCAATAGCTCCTTCCGGTACTCGAAGACATTTCTTTAGCTGCGAAACATGGAACACATCAAAGATTGCACTCATCTCTGGTGGAAGTTGTAACTTATATGCAACCTTCCCTTTTCGTTCCAAAATTTTGTATGGCCCTACATATCTTGGTGAAAGCTTCTTTTTCATCCCAAATCTTTTCACGCCTTTCATGGGTGATACTCTCAAGTACACATAGTCACCTACTTCAAAAGTTAGTGGTCTTCTTCTTCTATCGGCATAACTTTTCTGTCTTGATTGAGCTGCCTTCATGTGTTGTTGGATGATACGTACTTGTTCTTCGGCTTCATTGACAAAATCAATACCAAAATATCTCCTTTCACCGGGCTCAATCCAATTCAATGGAGTTCTGCACTTTCTGCCATACAAGGCTTCAAATGGAGCCATTTTGATACTCGCTTGATAACTGTTGTTATAGGAGAATTCAGCTAAAGGTAACCATTTCTCCCATGAACCTTTTGAAGATATAACACAAGCCCTAAGTAAATCTTCTAGGATTTGGTTCACTCGCTCTGTCTGTCCTGACGTTTGAGGATGATAAGCTGAACTTCTGATTAGCTTGGTTCCCAAAGCTTGGTGTAAGTGCTCCCAGAAACGAGCTATGAACTGTGGTCCTCGATCTGAGATTATAGTCCTGGGTACTCCATGCAATCTCACGATCTGGGCAACATATATTTCAGCGTATTTCCCAACTATATACCGCGTGTTCACGGGTATGAAGTGTGCTGACTTGGTGAGACGATCAACAATGACCCAGATTGAATCGTGACCTTGTGGTGTTGTTGGAAGGCCTGTAATAAAGTCCATACTGATCTCTTCCCATTTCCATCCTGGAATAGGCAGTGGCTGAAGTAATCCAGCGGTTTTCATATGGACGGCTTTCACTCTACTGCAGTTATCACACCTAGCAACATAGGCTGCGATCTCTTTCTTCATCTTAGTCCACCAAAAACGGGTTTTCAAATCTTGATACATTTTACTACTACCCGGATGGATAGACAATTTGGATGAGTGAGCTTCTTCTAAAATTTGATTCCTTAGCTCACGGTCTTTCGGCACCACCAGTCGGTCCTCGAACCATAATACACCTCTTTCGTCCAATCTAAAATGTTTGGTTTCTTGCTCTTGCATTTTTCTCTTGATGTGACTTATTCCCACATCATCTGTCTCTTTGTAACTCTATGATTTTCCCTCAAGTGAACAACTGATTGTGATATTGTGTAGTACTGTTGAGGATGTAACAAGTTGAATCCATCTTCCAAACAATGCTTCCACAGTGTTACAATGGGACTTCCGACTAAGTGCATCGGCTACTACATTTGCTTTACCGGATGGTAATGCACTTCTAAATTGTAGTCCTTAATCAATTCTAACCATCTTCGTTGTCTCATGTTCAGCTCTGGCTGGGTAAAGATATACTTGAGACTTTTGTGGTCAGTAAAAATATGACATACATTGCCCAACAAGTAATGTCTCCATATCTTTAGTGCATGGACAACGGCTGCAAGTTCCAAATCATGTGTAGGGTAGTTGACTTCATGTTTTCTCAGTTGCCGAGAGGCATATGCAATTACTCTCCCTTCTTGCATAAGTACACATCCCAAACCTACTCCTGATGCATCACAAAATACATCAAAAGGCTTTTCAATGTCTGGTTGTGCTAGCACTGGTGCGGTAGTCAACAAAGTTCTGAGAGTGTGAAAAGCTGTTTCACATTCTGGTGTCCACTTGTATTTCTCATCTTTCTGAAGTAGTCTGGTCATAGGCTTAGCTATTTTTGAGAAATCTGGAATAAACCGACGATAGTATCCTGCTAACCCTAGAAAACTCCGAACTTCATGAACCGAAGTTGGGGCTTTCCAATCCATGACCTCTTGTACTTTGGATGGGTCTACCGAGATTCCATCTCTTGATAAAATGTGACCTAAGAAAGGTACTTTGCTCATCCAAAATTCACATTTGCTAAACTTGGCATATAGCTTATGCTCCCTCATCCGATAGGACAATCCTCAAATGCTCCGATGATCGGTCTCATTTTTCGAATAAATCAATATATCATCAATAAACACGACCACGAACTTGTCAAGTTCGGGCATGAATACCGAGTTCATCGAACACATGAAATAGGTTGGAGCATTTGTTAGTCCAAAAGACATAACCAAATACTCGTATAAGCCGTACCCTCGAGAGAAAGCGATTTTAGGTATATCCTCCGGTCTAATTTTTATCGATGATAACCTGATCTCAAATCAATTTTGGAGAATACCTTTGCCTTCGCTAACCGATCGAACAAGATGTCGATGCGGGGCAATGGATATTTGTTTTGATGGTCACTGACATTGAGTGGTACGTAATCTACACACATTCTCGTTGACTTATCCTTCTTTTTCACAAACAATTTGGACATCCCCACGGAGATGAGCTAGGTTGGATAAGACCTTTGTCCAATAGATCTTGCAATTGAACCTTAAGTTCGCTAACTCATTGGGTGGCATTCTATATGGCCTTACGGATATGGGTGCGATGACACGGCACTAGTTCAATCTTAAATTCCACGTCTCTATCCGGTGGTAGACCTGGTAATTCCTCCTGGAAATACATCCAGGAAACTCACAAACCACGGGATATCACATATGGTGGTGGTTTGGATAGCACAAAGCTAAATGTTGGGGTTTGAAATCGCGGGAGAGTGGGACTAGAAAAGCATTCCCTCCCGTGGGTTCTCTCAACATAATAGTGCGGGTGCTAGTGTCAATAAGAACACCATGATCCTTCATCCAATTCATGCCTAAGATTACACTTATTGATAATCCGGGCAATATTATCAAATCCGTGGTGTACTCCTCCCTTGTATCACGATGAGTACATTTTGACTATCTTTTTGGTAATAATAAGTACCCTCTTTGAACTTATGTTAAAACCCCTTTGTTTACTTCAATTATTTCTTGACTATGTCTAGATGCAAATGCTTGACTCATAAATGAATGAGAAGCTCCCGAATCAAATAAAACAACAATGAGGACACTTGTTGACAAGAAACATACCAGCCGTGACAACTTCTCCCGTGGGCACTTCCTCCACAAATGGTATAATGTACTTGTCCTCGACGTGCCACAGCATTCACCGCCTCGATTGTTACGATTTGGGTTGCCATTCCTCTTGGGGTGGGGACATTCCTTGGACCAATGACCCAGTTGGTTGCATTGAAACATGGTTGATTACTTCGAATCTGTGGAGCATGTCACGATTACCATTTCCTTTTGGTAAGGCAATAGTGAGCATATACGGAACGGTTTCGTGGTCTCATATTACGAGCCTTCGGTGGTGGAGGCCTAAACTTGGGTGCGGTGGACGGAATTGTGGCCTAGCTGCGATAGGCGCTTTTATTTGGAAAGATCAAGGGTGCACCGGCCTCATAGGTCCTCTTACGACCTTTAGCAACTGCATGCATGTTGTTGTGGTTTTCTTGGGTCAAGGCATCACTAATAAACTCGTTGTACGTGGTACATCGAGAATTTGCCATAGTCTTCATCAGTTTGGTACCCAACCCTCGCTTGAAACTCTCTATCTTTTTCTCTTCAGTATCCACAAAACTGGGAGCATATCTTGACAAGTTGTTGAATGCGTGCATATACTCGATGAGTGACTTTGTTCCTCGAGTGAGCCTCATAAATTCAATTGCTTTCATGCGCATCAAAGGCCGGGGAATATGATGTCCTCTAAAAGCCGCTTGAATTGTTCCTGTGTCACTCTCGCATTAGCGTGAAAGAGACGACAGAAGTGTGTCCACAGATTCCTGCTGGTCCTTGCAATTGGTGAGAAGCATACCGCTTTCGGATGCTCCGTGATCCTCAACAGACGGAATTTACGCTCAATGGTATTCAACCATTCATCGGCTGCAGTGGTTCCTCACCACCTTGAAGATTGGAGGCTTCGTGTCCGAAACTCCTTGAAGGTATCTGTCTTGATTTGGCTCGGCCCACGGTTGTCGTGGGTGGCCACGAGCGGTGTTTTCTTGCGATAAGGCGCAAAGCTTCTTCCATTGTCCTCTGGCTACCCAAGAATCGAGCAAAGAACTCCCCGAAAGCGGGCGGGCGGTGGTGGTGGTAAGTCATCACCATTGCCATCGTGGATCGCTACTACTCCAAAGACGCGGTGCGCGCATCATCTGAAGTTGCAACAATAAGCGATTATTGGTTGAGGTCAAGAGATTGCAGATGAATCCTAATCATGCCGATGGAATTATGGAGAAATTCTCAAATTCACAATAAAAACAGAGGCATAACAATTCATTCTCGCAACATGGCATCCCCAATTTGACCACTTATCGCGCTCATAATGCAAGCAAAGTTAAATCGTGATCACCGACAAGGAACGGAATTGCATTGACGTTCATCCCAACATGCGATTGACATTACATGATAGTCGGTTACTAAGGCCAAATTCGAGCTACTGGTCCATTACATGAATACGGGTGATACATTAGTCCTTCCACTAAGTGCTAAGCGATCTAATCCTCATCATGATCACTATCAAGGTCGACGCAGGATCATCTCCTTCCTCGGGTTCTACTTCTTCTTGGGATCCACTTCTTCTTCTCCTTCCTCGTACCCTTCTAGATCCATTTCTGCGGCTCGGGTGGGACATAAGGGTGGAGCTGATTGTTCGGAAGATGAACCTCTTCATGCAGATTATCATTGTATTCTTCCGCATTGGCCATTCTTTGTCCTAGCTCAAACTGTCGAGCTCTTAGGACATTTTCCTTGTCCAAGCTGCATTTCATTTGGTGAGTTAACCGAGTCATCTCTTGGTGAGCCTTTCAATCTCGGCGCCGCGTGCTCCCTCTGAAGGCGGCGTCGGTCCTCATGAGCATGACCAAGAGCACCAGACACACGCCCCGAGGCTACCTTCAACTCCATCCAACACTCTCATCATTGCGAACATAGCGCTCATGGAAGGGTTATCAACATTACGCCCTCTCGCCGCACCAATCTCCAAAGATTTTCCTCTTGTCTGCTGCCATGAGTCGATTGGAGGGGTTACCTCTTGGAAAGACTCCAACTAAAGCGGCTGCCCGGCTCACGAGGAAAGCGTTCCATGATGTCTCTCGGGATCCCAAAGGCTGCCACGCTAGGCTGCTTCTTCAAATGATCCTACCAGTTGACTCATAACACCAGCTGTCCACTCGAGAATCGTCACCTCGGGGACGAACAACGGCCTCCACAAAGTAACTCAAGAGACCTTCTCCCCAACTGCTCATTCGCCTGAGAAGTAGCGGGGTTCCATTCCATCGGGATAGCCTACATAACTAAGCACTCTCCACAAGAGTGTAGGCATCCCAAACTCTCCAAGAAACGTGTGGCGTTGCGGGTACGTGGAGCAAGGCGACGGCGGGAGCTACGCCTCCGGTGGACTTATGAGCGAGTCTGCACGCTTTGTGCGTGCCATCTGTACCATTAACATGTATCCTTGGTGAGACAATGCCATAATGGATAAGAGTTACATAACCGAGTAAGAATTTTATAAGGGAGGAACAATGTAATTATGTGAATGGTAATTATCATGATGCATGCTCGTTAAATGCGTCCTCACAAACTTAGGAAAAATTTGTTTCTAGCGGTGAGACACGGTGGCATACATACGTTCTCTCATAAATAGCGTAACTAGTCGAGCTACACGTTTCGTTGTTAGTGTACCTGCATAAAATTTCATTTCAGCCCCAAACCCATAATGAATATGCAGAATGTAATCGTAAATACTTCCATATATGTATACCCATACATATACTTCCGTATCAATCTACCCGACAATAATTTAAGCCCACAATTAAATACGTACCATATACACATGCAAGCATGCATACATAGCCGTACCAAAGCTACTCTTCCCGACCATGACGCTCACATCTTGCGGTCATATACTCATCTTACCTTGGCGTAGAGGCATTTGATCCATACATTACCATTCAAGTGAATGGCATCCATACAATAGCACGCCGTATGGACGACGAAGTAAAAACCCCCATGTTAGTACTTAAATAGCCACCTAATAGTCCTTAATTTGGGCATAAGGAAAGTGATCATTGGCACACTTTAGATTTCAAATACCTATTATATAACTATTAGTTGCTAGAGAAGGGTTTTCGGAAAACAAACACTTTTGTTTTAAATACACTGTGACAATTAACGTTGAATCTTGCTGCTCGATGCCATGTGTCGCAGAAACCGACCAATTTATAAGAATACAAGTACAATGGCAATCCATGACGCGGTCGTGACCTTTATCATACTTGAACCCATATAAACCCGGTAGTCCGTCGAAATCGAGTACCATGACGGGTCTCGATAAACGATTTACAACAACCAAGATCGTCACGAGATTCAACATACATGCCACATATTACATAAAGTTCACAGATACTTTTCATCATCGTAGTCTGAATAAAAAGTTATTACAAACCGAGTTTGATAATTAAAGCGGAAGCAAATAAGTTCGAAGATAAGTTTCCAACATAGTTTGATACGATTGCCATGCCGGATCACGATCCACAAAAGCAAAGATAGGAATTACTAAGGAAGCACGCCCAAGGCTTACTCCTCATCCACAATGGGATAGAAGCAACTCTTGCAATAACCATGATACACGGTGCCATACGCAACATTGGGAAAATAAACCACGAGTACGAGAAGGTACTCACTAGACTTTACCGTCATGAACGAAATAAAATGACTCCAAGGAGTATGCAAGAAATTTGTATAAGTGGACGTAACTTGACAACATTTTGCGAAAAAGGCAATTGATCCGTTGTACAATTATGATTCCTTTATCAAGTTAATTATAACTATCCATTTCTAGATTAGCAACTATCCTGTGCCAAACATGTGGGATATCATTTAGAAGCATACAATAGTAACCATAGCAGGTATTGTAATTCCATATTCATCCGAACCACCATGTTTCATAATATAGGCTGCTACGATGTTGGGACTAGCCAAGTTTCTCACTATCCAGGAGAGGCGGCGATTGAATCGATTTCAACCACCGGGAATTTATTCCTAACACAAACCCAGATCTACCAGCCACGATAGCCTTAGGTCACCTTTGGTACAACTCAGGTACACATTTCGCGGGTTCGTACCGCGCCGCACAATCTGGAACACCAGATGCCAGGATGCTCAGGCCAAACCTGCCCTTGGGCTCGGTCTGATCGTTCCCGGAAGGCGCAATGTAAGCGATTCCCTACCGAGTTGAATTACTCGGCCGCGGTCGGAACGAATTATCCGGCCAGCTAAGTGAGAGGCATGCGTTCAATCTTGTCGAAGCGCCAACAACCAGAGTGCGGTCCTTAAATCGACACTGAGACGGGATAAGTCCACACCCAAGACCTCCATGCCTTGTTGCTTCCCTATCGATCTCCCGTCGGTCTCAATTTACTTTTACCTCATGGTTCTGTTCCACGATAGCGAGATATATAACCGTGCTCGGTATCCACCTATATCTCGCGGTGATAGGACATCACCCGACTTCTACCGGTCTAAGCAGGGCTAAGCATATAGATATTCGATCCACGGACCTATACCGGTTAAAGGTGTAATATCTCCGGACAAGGAATGTACATGCATCAAGTGGTTTCATTCAACTCTTATAACCTAATGCATCAATCATAAATACGTAAGTAAACATTTGTAAATTCTTGGGAGACTTATAATGCTCGGGGCTTGCCTCATGAGAAAGGAAGTGGGGACGGTGGTCGGGGCACTCCAGGAAGCTCTTGAGGTTACGCTCCACGCCTTCGGAGCTGCTGGCTTGCGGATCCTCCCTGCAGGTTCCTTCCTCTCGCTTCTTCAATTCCAGCAACGTGATCTCTTCCTCCGATCCTAGATGCATGAGTATGGTATAAGTATTATGAATGCATATATGTTAACAAGTGCATCACGTTGTTTGAGTAGGTGCATATCTCTTCTCGTTTACTACTTAACTACTTCTACAAAGCATCGACTATGCCACAAACAATAGCTACTTGTTTCGCTCATAACTGGAGTTCTACAAATCCAAATCTAGTGATCTAGGACTTTCTGGAAAGCTTATCCAATTCTCTACAACTTTGTTATTAACCATTTTTACAGTACACATCAGTTTCAATATGCAAATCATCACACTCTAGAATCAGTCCGGAAATGACTTAACATGCAACATAAAGTAAGAATACTTCTACTTCAGGTAATCATTCAAAATTTGACAACCTAGAACCTACCAATAGTTTAAGCATACCAAATACAGTTAAGATGATATAATGGTAAAGCCCAAACTATTTATTAAATTGCCTTTATTATTTTTATTTAGATATCTATGTTAAATAATCAATATATATTAGATGTGCTTAATAAATTCTCAAAAATTTACAGAGCCTTAATAATGCTATCAAAGGACTACTATAAAAATTTCATGTCATTTTACCAAGTAGAACATTCTATACAAAAATGACAAAGGCAGCAAGGCTTGAAATAGCATAAATGGAAAATCCTATTGAAAAGTGTCAAACAACAGATTTCATATTTTTCTTAGCATCCATATGGTACTAGTATCACCTCCAACAAATTTCATGAATTTTGGACTCATAATTAATTTATAAAAATTCATGCAAGGATTAACTAATTATAAAAGAAAAATCTATAACTATAGATCTACACATGCACTGGTTCTAAAATTTTATCCAAGCTCATGTATGCTAAGAATAGCCTACCACAAAAATTTCATAATTTTTGGAGCACAGGAACTCTAGATATAAAATAAACAAATTTAAATGCATTCAAAAGCACATTTGAAATCCCTATTTAAATCTCCAAAAATTTCTACTGTTGAAGCCAAGAACATATTTTTCCTAAATACTACACTCCCTAAGGAACACAACCATATTTATTTCAACATTTTGGAGCTACCAATCTGCAGATACAAAATAACAAAACCAATCAAAAAGCTGGATTCAAAATGGTTTGGCCTACACTATATCATACATGTCACGATGTGTGGGACCCCTAACGTCATTGACAGAAAGAGAAGCAAGTGTGGCGTTGCCGTCACGACAGCGAGAACTTCGACGACGGGGAGTTCGCCGGCGGTGAGGTCATCGAGGTAGGACCTACATGACTGGCGAACCTATTGAGCAACTTGGTGGCCTTATTGTCGACCCTAAAGCTAGCGGCGGCGGCCATGGCGGCAGCGAGGTCGGGCGACGGCGTTACGCCGGTGACGACCTCGGCGGCTCAATCAAACGCAGCGGACAAGCATCTACGAGCTCACTGGAAACCTAGCGCATCAACTAACGCGTGGAGTGGTAGACTAAGCAGGCGTGGCCACGGCACGACGAGGTTGGCGGCGAACTCCGTGAGCTAAGCGCGACGGCGCTGGGCTTACCGAGTGCTAACAAGCCGAACACGGTAGGCGCAGGGGTTCTTTGGGAAGGCGGTGGAGGGTTGCGGTGGGGATGGAGGAGCTGGCGCGAGCTGGCGCCTCAATGGCGATGGCGGGCTCTCGGCACCGGGGTTGCGTTGGCCGGCGAGGTGAGTGGCGAAGGAGAGCGGGAAAAGCGAAAAATCTGGCGTTGGGCGTTCTTGAGGCTGGAGCGACTTGAAGGCGCCGGCCAGACGCTGGCGGGTGGCTGTGGCTTGTGTGGCGACGGCGGCGCGCCCGTTCTTCTTCCTTCGCTGGCGGCTGGCCAAGGCGGCGATGGCGGTCACCATGATCATTTGATTCAGCTCGTTCGGACACCGAAGCCGAGCTCGACGCCGAAGTTTTCACGATGATACAACGGCTAATCCAAGGCTCCAAAGCGTAAACCATCTTAACAAAAATCCTAGCCCTATGTACCAGCTTCAACTTTTATTAAGAGAGTAAGCTCTCGATTATATGAAACGTGGAAAAATCGTGCTCAAGGTGGGCTTGTCAGGCTGTCAGTCGAGCATACACTTAGAAAATTTGTTAAGTGTTGAAAACTGGATTTTGCTGGTTTTTGTGGGACCCATTCAAGCATGTTAGAAGCAAAATCAGTCCATGACCTAAAAATGGAAGTTGTTCCTTATGTCAAATACTACAACTTTGCTTTAGTGAACTCCTCCATGCAAGGTCCCTAACACCTAGTTCAACTTTAGTCAAACATGTCACTTTGAAATCATGATACATACACAAACCAGGGCTAAATGACCAAACTAGCCTTAGCACTAAATACCAAAGTTGTTCCTAATGATATCCTAAGCATGTTTAAACAATTTGCAAGGTCATTTAAGCATTTCATGTAGTAGTCACTCATATAGCTATTCAGGTCAACACATGAAATATCACTTAAGTGCTTGATCATGAAATGTGGCCTTCATGAACAATGTTCCTTTTGTTAACCTAAGTGTAGCTAAAGTGTTATAGTGACCAACATTACACACTAGCATTTATTTGCACATGAACATATGCATATGTTCCAAGAATTACGAGATAACAAGCAATGTTTCATATGTTTCGATCGAATGTTTCAATTGTAAATGATGATTTATGAATGCTTGATGCTCATGCTTATGTTATGCAAGTCAAGTTATGCAAGGCTAACACCCGAGGTGTTACAGCCCCTCCCCCTTATAAAAATCTCGTCCCGAGATTTGCAAGACCTACCATTCTTGGAAAAAGGCGGGATAAACTTCTTGCAGATCATCTTCTCTTTCCCATGTAGCATCTTGTTCACTATGATTGTTCCACACTACCTTATAGAACTTAATGATCTTACTCCTTGTTACTCTCTCCATCACTTCTAATACTCGAATTGGCTTTTCTTCATAGGTCAGATCCGATTGAAGCTGCACGTTGGTGGATGCAATAGCTTCTTCTGGTACTCGAAGACATTTCTTTAGCTGCGAAACATGGAACACATCAAAGATTGCACTCATCTCTGGTGGAAGTTGTAACTTATATGCAACCTTCCCTTTTCGTTCCAAAATTTTGTATGGCCCTACATATCTTGGTGAAAGCTTCTTTTTCATCCCAAATCTTTTCACGCCTTTCATGGGTGATACTCTCAAGTACACATAGTCACCTACTTCAAAAGTTAGTGGTCTTCTTCTTCTATCGGCATAACTTTTCTGTCTTGATTGAGCTGCCTTCATGTGTTGTTGGATGATACGTACTTGTTCTTTGGCTTCATTGACAAAATCAATACCAAAATATCTCCTTTCACCGGGCTCAATCCAATTCAATGGAGTTCTGCACTTTCTGCCATACAAGGCTTCAAATGGAGCCATTTTGATACTCGCTTGATAACTGTTGTTATAGGAGAATTCAGCTAAAGGTAACCATTTCTCCCATGAACCTTTTGAAGATATAACACAAGCCCTAAGTAAATCTTCTAGGATTTGGTTCACTCGCGCTCTATCGTCACGACGTTTGAGGATGATAAATTTGAACTTCCGATTAGCTTGGTTCCCAAAGCTTGGTGTAAGTGCTCCCAGAAACGAGCTATGAACTGTGGTCCTCGATCTGAGATTATAGTCCTGGGTACTCCATGCAATCTCACGATCTGGGCAACATATATTTCAGCGTATTTCCCAACTATATACCGCGTGTTCACGGGTATGAAGTGTGCTGACTTGGTGAGACGATCAACAATGACCCAGATTGAATCGTGACCTTGTGGTGTTGTTGGAAGGCCTGTAATAAAGTCCATACTGATCTCTTCCCATTTCCATCCTGGAATAGGCAGTGGCTGAAGTAATCCGGCCGGTTTTTCATATGGACGGCTTTCACTCTCTGCAGTTATCACACCTAGCAACATAGGTGCGATCTCTTTCTTCATCTTAGTCCACCAAAAACGTGTTTTCAAATCTTGATACATTTTACTACTACCCGGATGGATAGACAATTTGGATGAGTGAGCTTCTTCTAAAATTTGATTCCTTAGCTCACGGTCTTTCGGCACCACCAGTCGGTCCTCGAACCATAATACACCTCTTTCGTCCAATCTAAAATGTTTGGTTTCTTGCTCTTGCATTTTCTCTTGATGTGACTTATTCCCACATGTCTGCTTTGTAACTCTATGATTTTTCCCTCAAGTGAACAAGCGATTGTGATATTGTGTAGTACAGCGAGGATGTAACAAGTTGAATCCATCTTCCAAGCAATGCTTCCACGGTGTTACAATGGGACTTCCGACTAAGTGCATCGGCTACTACATTTGCTTTACCCGGATGGTAATGCACTTCTAAATTGTAGTCCTTAATCAATTCTAACCTAACCATTCGTTGTCTCATGTTCAGCTCTGGCTGGGTAAAGATATACTTGAGACTTTTGTGGTCGTAAAAATATGACATACATTGCCCAACAAGTAATGTCTCCATATCTTTAGTGCATGGACAACGGTTTGCAAGTTCCAAATCATGTGTAGGGTAGTTGACTTCATGTTTTCTCGTTTCTTCGAGAGGCATATGCAATTACTCTCCTTCTTGCATAAGTACACATCCCAAACCTACTCCTCGATGCATCACAAAATACATCAAAAGGCTTTTCAATATACGTTTGTGCTAGCAGCATGTGCGGTAGTCAACAAAGTTACGAGAGTGTGAAAAGTTGTTTCACATTCTGGTGTCCACTTGTATTTCTCATCTTTACGAAGTAGTGCGGTCATAGGCTTAGCTATTTTTGAGAAATCTGGAATAAACCGACGATAGTATCCTGCTAACCCTAGAAAACTCGAACTTCATGAACCGAAGTTGGGGCTTTCCAATCCATGACCTCTTGTACTTTGGATGGGTCTCTTGAGATTCCATCTCTTGATAAAATGTGACCTAAGAAAGGTACTTTGCTCATCCAAAATTCACATTTGCTAAACTTGGCATATAGCTTATGCTCCCTCGATCTGGATAGGACAATCCTCAAATGCTCTCGATGATCGGTCTCATTTTACGAATAAATCAATATATCATCAATAAACACGACCACGAACTTGTCAAGTTCGGGCATGAATACCGAGTTCATCGGTACATGAAATAATTTGGAGCATTTGTTAGTCCAAAAGACATAACCAAATACTCGTATAAGCCGTACCTCGAGAGAAAGCGATTTTAGGTATATCCTCCGGTCTAATTTTTTATCGATGATAACTTTGATCTCAAATCAATTTTGGAGAATACCTTTGCCTTCGCTAAGCGATCGAACAAGATGTCGATGCGGGGCAATGGATATTTGTTTTTGATGGTCCTGACATTGAGTGGTGCGTAATCTACACACATTCTCGGTGACTTATCCTTCTTTTTTCACAAACAAAAATTTGGACATCCCCACGGAGATGAGCTAGGTTGGATAAGACCTTTGTCCAATAGATCTTGCAATTGAACCTTAAGTTACGCTAACTCATTGGGTGGCATTCTATATGGCCTTACGGATATGGGTGCGATGCACGGCACTAGTTCAATCTTAAATTCCACGTCTCTATCCGGTGGTAGACACTGGTAATTCCTCTGGAAATACATCAGGAAACTCACAAACCTTTGGGATATCACATATGGTGGTGGTTTGGATAGCACAGAGCTAAATGTTGGGGTTTGAAATCGGCGGGAGAGTGGGACTAGAAAAGCATTCCCTCCCGTGGGTTCTCTCAACATAATAGTGCGGGTGCTAGTGTCAATAAGAACACCATGATCCTTCATCCAATTCATGCCTAAGATTACACTTATTGATAATCAAGGCAATATTATCAAATCCGTGGTGTACTCCCTCCCTTGTATCACGATGAGTACATTTTGACTATCTTTTGGTAATAACGGTACCCCTATTTGAACTTATGTTAAAACCCCTTTGTTTACTTCAATTATTTCTTGACTATGTCTAGATGCAAATGCTTGACTCATAAATGAATGAGAAGCTCCCGAATCAAATAAAACAACAAGCAGGACACTTGTTGACAAGAAACATACCAGTAGTGACAACTTCTCCGGTGGGCACTTCCTCCACTGTGGTATAATGTACTTGTCCCTGACGTGCCACGGCATTCACCGCCTCTGATTGTTACGATTTGGGTTGCCATTCCTCTTGGGGTGGGGCATTCCTTGGACCAATGACCCAGATTGGTTGCGATTGAAACATGGTTGATTACTTACGAATCCGGTGGAGCTGTCACGATTACCATTTCCTTTTGGTAAGGCAATAGTGAGCATATACGGAGCAGTTCGTCGTGGCTGTTATTACGAGCTTTTCGGTGGTGGAGGCCTGAACTTGGGTGCGGTGGGCGGAATTGTGGCCTAGCTGCGATAAGGCGCTTTTATTGGAAAGATCCGGATGCACCGGCCTCATAGGCCCTCTTGCGACCTTTTTAGCAAGCTGCATGCATGTTGTTGTGGTTTTCTTGGGTCAAGGCATCACTAATAAACTCGTTGTATGCGTGGTACATCGAGAATTTGCCATAGTCTTCATCGGTTTGGTACCCAACCCTCGCTTGAAACTCTCTATCTTTTTTCTCTTGGTATCCACAAAACCGGGAGCATATCTTGACAAGTTGTTGAATGCGTGCATATACTCGATGAGTGACTTTGTTCCTGAGTGAGCCTCATAAATTAATTTTGCTTTCATGCGCATCGGGCCCGGGGAATATGATGTCCTCTAAAAGCCAGCTTGAATTGTTCCCGAGTCACTCTCGCATTAGCGTGCGAGAGACGACGGGAAGTGTGTCCACAGATTCTGCTTGGTCCTTGCAATTGGTGAGAAGCATACTACGCTTTCGGATGCTCCGTGATCCTCACAGACGGAATTTACGCTCAATGGTATTCAACCATTCATCGGGCTGCAGATGGTTCCTCACCACCTTGAAGATTGGAGGCTTCGTGTCCGAAACTCCTTGAATGAAGCTGTCTGCTGATTTGGCTCGGCCCCTGAGTTCTTTGTGGGTGGCCACGAAGCGGTGTTTTGCGCGATTAGGTGCAAAGCTTCTTCCATTGTCCTTTGGCTTCCCAAGAAGGCGAGCAAAGAACTCCTGAAGCGGGGCGGTGGCGGTGGTGGTGGTAAGTCATCACCATTGCCATCGTGATCGCTACTACGACTCCAAAGACGGGTGCGTCATCATCCATGAAGTGGCAACAATAAGCGATTATTGGTTGATGTCAAGAGATTGCAGATGAATCATAATCATGCCGGACTGAAATTCTGCGGAGAAATTCTCAAATTCACAATAAAAGCAGAGGCATAACAATTCATTCTCGCAACATGGCATCCCCAATTTGACCACTTATCGCGCTCATAATGCAAGCAAAGTTAAATCGTGATCACCGACAAGAGCGGAATTGCATTGACGTTCATCCCAACATGCGATTGACATTACATGATAGTCTGGTTACTAAGGCCAAGTTCGAGCTACAGGTCCATTACATGAATACGGGTGATACATTAGTCCTTCCACTAAGTGCTAAGCGATCTAATCCTCATCATGATCACTATCAAGGTCGGACGCAGGATCATCTCCTTCCTCGGGTTCTACTTCTTCTTGGGATCCACTTCTTCTTCTCCTTCCTCGTACCCTTCTAGATCCATTTCTGCGGCTCGGGTGGGACATAAGGGTGGAGCTGATTGTTCGGAAGATGAACCTCTTCATGCAGATTATCATTGTATTCTTCCGCATTGGCCATTCTTGTCCTAGCTCAAGCGTCGAGCTCTTAGGACATTTTCCCTTGTCCAAGCTGCATTTTTTGGTGAGTTAACCGAGTCATCTCTTGAGTGAGCCTTTCAATCTCGGCGTCGTGCTCCCTCCTGAAGGCGACGCGTCGGTCCTCATGAGCATGACCAAGAGCACCGAGACACACGTCTCGAGGCTACCTTCAACTCCATCCAACACTCTCATCATTGCGAACATAGCGCTCATGGAAGGGTTATCACATTACGCCTCTCCATTGCACCAATCTCCAAAGATTTTCCTCTTGTCTCTCTTGCCATGAGTCGGTGGAGGGTTACCTCTTGGAAAGACTCCAACCAAAGCGGCTGCCAGCTCACGAGGAAAACGTTCCATGATGTCTCTCGGGATCCCAAAGGCTGCCCCTGCTATTGCTTCTTCAGCCAGATCCTACCAGTTGACTCATAACACCGGCTGTCCACTCAGAATCGTCACCTCGGGGACGAACAACGGCCTCCACAGTAACTAAGAGACCTTCTCCCAACTGCTCATTCGCCCAGAAGTAGCGGGGTTCCATTCCATCAGGATAGCCTACATAACTAAGCACTCTCCACAAGAGTGTAGGCATCCCAAACTCTCCAAGAAGCGTGTGATGTTGGCCAGGTGCGTGGAGCAAGGCGGCGTGGGGGAGCTCGCCTCCGGTGGACTGCTTGGCGGTCTGCTTTGTGCGTGCCATCTGTACCATTAACATGTATCCTTGGTGAGACAATGCCATAATGGATAAGAGTTACATAACCGAGTAAGAATTTTATAAGGGGAGGAACAATGTAATTATGTGAATGGTAATTATCATGATGCATGCTCGTTCCGTACGTCCTCACAAACTTAGGAAAAATTTGTTTCTAGCGGTGAGACACGGTGGCATACATCGTTCTCTCATAAATAGCGTAACTAGTCGAGCTACACGTTTACGTTGTTAGTGTACCTGCATAAAATTTCATTTCAGCCCCAAACCCATAATGAATATGCAGAATGTAATCGTAAATACTTCCATATATGTATACCCATACATATACTTCCGTATCAATCTACCCGACAATAATTTAAGCCCACAATTAAATCGTACCATATACACATGCAAGCATGCATACATAGCCGTACCAAAGCTACTCTTCCCGACCATGACGCTCACATCTTGCGGTCATATACTCATCTTACCTTGGCGTAGAGGCATTTGATCCATACATTACCATTCAAGTGAATGGCATCCATACAATAGCACGCCGTATGGACGACGAAGTAAAAACCCCCATGTTAGTACTTAAATAGCCACCTAATAGTCCTTAATTTGGGCATAAGGAAAGTGATCATTGGCACACTTTAGATTTCAAATACCTATTATATAACTATTAGTTGCTAGAGAAGGGTTTTCGGAAAACAAACACTTTTGTTTTAAATACACTGTGACAATTAACGTTGAATCTTGCTCGATGCCACCGTCGCAGAGAACCGACCAATTTATAAGAATACAAGTACAATGGCAATCCATGAGCGGTCGCCTTCATCATACTTGAACCCATATAAACCCGGTAGTCCGTCGAGTACCATGACGGGTCTCGATAAACGATTTACAACAACCAAGATCGTACGAGATTCAACATACATGCCACATATTACATAAAGTTCACAGATACTTTTCATCATCAGTCTGAATAAAAGTTATTACAAACCGAGTTTGATAATTAAAGCGGAAGCAAATAAGTTCGAAGATAAGTTTCCAACATAGTTTGATACAGTGCCATGCCAGATCACGATCCACAAAAGCAAAGATAGGAATTACTAAGGAAGCCTGCCCAAGGCTTACTCCTCATCCACAGCGGGATAGAAGCAACTCTTGCAATAACCATGATACACAGTGCCATCTGCAACATTGGGAAAATAAACCACGAGTACGAGAAGGTACTCACTAGACTTACCCGTCATGAACAGAAATAAAATGACTCCAAGGAGTATGCAAAGTACATATAAGTGGGACGTAACTTGACAACATTTTGCGAAAAAGGCAATTGATCCGTTGTACAATTATGATTCCTTTATCAAGTTAATTATAACTATCCATTTCTAGATTAGCAACTATCTGTGCCAAACATGTGGGATATCATTTAGAAGCATACAATAGTAACCATAGCGGTGTATTGTAATTCCATATTCATCCGAACCACCATGTTTCATAATATAGTCCGCTACGATGTTGGGACTAGCCAAGTTTCTCACTATCCGGAGAGGCGGCGATTCGAATCGATTTCAACCACCGGGAATTTATTCCTAACACAAACCCAGATCTACCGACCCACGATAGTCTTAGGTCACCTTTGGTACAACTTCGGTACACATTTCGCGGGTTCAGATCTGCCGCCGCTATCTGGAACACCGGATGCCGGGATGCTCGAGCCAAACCTGCCCTTGGGCTCGGTCGATCGTCGTTCCGGAAAGGCGCAATGTAACGATTCCGGCCCGAGTTGAATTACTCGGCTTCAGCGGTCGGAGCGAATTATCCGGCCAGCTAAGTGAGAGGCATGCGTTCAATCTTGTCGAAGCGCCAACAACGATGCGGTCCTAATAATCGACACGAGCACGGGATAAGTCCACACCCAAGACCTCCATGCCTTGTTGCTTCCCTATCGATCTCCCGTCCGGTCTCAATTTACTTTTACCTCATGGTTCTGTTTCCACGATAGCGAGATATAGCCAACCGTGCTCGGTATCCACCTATATCTCGCGGTGACAGGACATCACCCGACTTCTACCGGTCTAAGCAGGCTAAGCATATAGATATTCGATCCACGGACCTATACTAGGTTAAAGGTGTAATATCCGGACAAGGAATGTACATGCATCAAGTGGTTTCATTCAACTCTTATAACCTAATGCATCAATCATAAATACGTAAGTAAACATTTGTAAATTCTTTGGGAGACTTATAATGCTCGGGGCTTGCCCTCGCAGAAAGGAAGTGGGGACGGTGGTCGGGGCACTCGGAAGCTCTTGAGGTTCTCGCTCCACGCTTCGGGAGCTTGCGGCTTGCGGATCCTCCTGCGGGAGGTTCCCTTCTCTCGCTTCTTGAATTCCAAGCAACGTGATCTCTTCCTCCGATCCTAGATGCATGAGTATGGTATAAGTATTATGAATGCATATATGTTAACAAGTGCATCACGTTGTTTGAGTAGGTGCATATCTCTTCTCGTTTACTACTTAACTACTTCTACAAAGCATCGACTATGCCACAAACAATAGCTACTTGTTTCGCTCATAACTGGAGTTCTACAAATCCAAATCTAGTGATCTAGGACTTTCTGGAAAGCTTATCCAATTCTCTACAACTTTGTTATTAACCATTTTTACAGTACACATCAGTTTCAATATGCAAATCATCACACTCTAGAATCAGTCCGGAAATGACTTAACATGCAACATAAAGTAAGAATACTTCTACTTCAGGTAATCATTCAAAATTTGACAACCTAGAACCTACCAATAGTTTAAGCATACCAAATACAGTTAAGATGATATAATGGTAAAGCCCAAACTATTTATTAAATTGCCTTTATTATTTTTATTTAGATATCTATGTTAAATAATCAATATATATTAGATGTGCTTAATAAATTCTCAAAAATTTACAGAGCCTTAATAATGCTATCAAAGGACTACTATAAAAATTTCATGTCATTTTACCAAGTAGAACATTCTATACAAAAATGACAAGGCAGCAAGGCTTGAAATAGCATAAATGGAAAATCCTATTGAAAAGTGTCAAACAACAGATTTCATATTTTTCTTAGCATCCATATGGTACTAGTATCACCTCCAACAAATTTCATGAATTTTGGACTCATAATTAATTTATAAAAATTCATGCAAGGATTAACTAATTATAAAAGAAAAATCTATAACTATAGATCTACACATGCACTGGTTCTAAAATTTTTATCCAAGCTCATGTATGCTAAGATTAGTTCACCACAAAAATTTCATAATTTTTGGAGCACAGGAACTCTAGATATAAAATAAACAAATTTAAATGCATTCAAAAGCACATTTGAAATCCCTATTTAAATCTCCAAAAATTTCTACTGTTGAAGCCAAGAACATATTTTTCCTAAATACTACACTCCCTAAGGAACACAACCATATTTATTTCAACATTTTTGGAGCTACCAATCTGCAGATACAAAAATAACAAAACCAATCAAAAACTGGATTCAAAATGGTTTGGCCTACACTACTTACATCACGATGTGGGACCCCACTTGTCATTGACAGAAAGAGCAGTATGGCGCTGCAAATCCTGACTTGGCGAGAACTTCGACGACGGGAGTTCGCCGCGGTGAGGTCATCGGTAGGACCTACATGACTGGCGAACCTATTGAGCAACTTGGTGGCCTTATTGTCGACCCTAAAGCTAGCGGCGGCGGCGGCCATGGCGAAGCACAGGCGAGGCGACGACGGCGTTACGCCGGTGACGACCTCGGCGGCTCAATCAAAGCAGCGGACAAGCATCTACGAGCTCACTGGAAACCTAGCGCATCAACTAACGCGTGGAGTGGTAGACTAAAGCAGGCGTGGCTACACGGCAGCGAGGTTGGCGCGAACTCGGCGAGCTAAGCGCGACTGGCTGGGCTTACCGAAAGTGCTAACGGCCGAACACGGTAGGCGCAGGGGTTCTTTGGGAAGACGGTGGAGGGTTGCGGTGGGGATGGAGGAGCTGGGCGCGTTGGCGCCTCCAATGGCGATGGCGGGCTCTCGACACCACGGGGTTGCAGCAGGCTGCGGCGAGGTGAGGCGAAGGAGAGCCGGAAAAACGAAAATCTGTTGGGCGTTCTTGCGAGCGCTGGCGACGAAAGGCGCGCCCAGACGCGGCGTGGCTGCTGTGGTCGTATACTGGCGACGCGCTGCCGTTCTCCCTTCCACGGCGGCCAAGGCGGCGGCGGTCAGCCATGATCATTTGATTCAGCTCGTTCGAGACACGAAGCCGAGGCGACGCCGAGTTTTCACGATGATACAGCGGCTAATCCAAGGCTCCAAAGCGTAAACCATCTTAACAAAAATCCTAGCCCTATGTACCAGCTTCAACTTTTATTAAGAGAGTAAGCTACGATTCATATGTGAAACGTGGAAAAATCGTGCTCAAGGTGGGCTTGTCGGTGTTGTCGATCGAGCATACACTTAGAAAATTTGTTAAGTGTTGGCTGGATTTTGCTGGTTTTTGTGGGACCCATTCAAGCATGTTAGAAGCAAAATCAGTCCATGACCTAAAAATGGAAGTTGTTCCTTATGTCAAATACTACAACTTTGCTTTAGTGAACTCCTCCATGCAAGGTCCCTAACACCTAGTTCAACTTTAGTCAAACATGTCACTTTGAAATCATGATACATACACAAACCAGGGCTAAATGACCAAACTAGCCTTAGCACTAAATACCAAAGTTGTTCCTAATGATATCCTAAGCATGTTTAAACAATTTGCAAGGTCATTTAAGCATTTCATGTAGTAGTCACTCATATAGCTATTCAGGTCAACACATGAAATATCACTTAAGTGCTTGATCATGAAATGTGGCCTTCATGAACAATGTTCCTTTTGTTAACCTAAGTGTAGCTAAAGTGTTATAGTGACCAACATTACACACTAGCATTTATTTGCACATGAACATATGCATATGTTCCAAGAATTACGAGATAACAAGCAATGTTTCATATGTTTCGATCGAATGTTTCAATTGTAAATGATGATTTATGAATGCTTGATGCTCATGCTTATGTTATGCAAGTCAAGTTATGCAAGGCTAACACCCGAGGTGTTACAGCGATATTATTCCCGATGGTGCGTGCTTCAATGATACTGCAATGGGAGAAGCTGAAGAAGAGGTAGCCACAGAAGATGAGCCTGCTGATGATCTTTGTCAGGTCATTCATGACGCACAAAGAGAATGTGAAAGTGAAAAGGAGAAGATCAAGTTCGAGCGGATGCTAGAAGATCACAACAAATTGTTGTACCCAACTTGTGATGCGAGGCGAGAAAAAGTTGGGAACCACACTAAATTGCTTTGCAATGGAAGGCAAAGAATGGTATATCTGACAAGGGATTTGGAGAGTTACTAAAAATCCAAAAGAAGATGCTTCAGAAGGACAATGAATTGCCCGCCACTACCTACGAAGCAAAACAAGTTATTTGTCCTATGGGGCTAGAAATCAAGAAGATACATGCATGTCCTAATGACCGTGCATCTGTCATCTGTGGCAAAAAGTACGAGAAATTGGATGCATGCCGGTATGCCATGCATTGCGATATAAGATCGGTGAGATGACCCTAGTGATGTTGAGGGCGAACGCATACGGAAGAAAATCCTGCCAAGGTTATGTGGTATGCTCCTATAATACCACGCTTGAAGCGTCTATTCGAAACAAAGAACATGCAAAATTGTTGCGATGGCACAAAGAAGACCGTAAGGTAGACAATATGTTGAGACACCTGGCTGATGGGTCCCGGTGGAGAGCAATAGATAGAGAATTCGGAGTTTGCAAATGACGCAAGAAACTTAAGGTTTGCTTTTAAATACAGATGGTATCAATCCTTTTGGAGAAGCAAGAGCAGTAGTCATAGCACTTGGCACATTACTCTAAGTATCTACAACATTCCTCCTTGGTTATGCATGAAGCGGAAGTTCATTATGATGCCTGTGTTCATCCAAGGCCCGAAGCAACCTGGCAATGACATCGATGTGTACCTGAGACCACTTATTGACGAACTTCTCATTTTGTGGAATAAAGAAGGTGTACGTGTGTGGGATGAGTACAAAGAGGAACACTTTGATCTGCGAGCATTGTTGTTCGTAACAATCAATGATTGGCCTGCTCTAAGTAATCTTTCAGGACAGTCAAACAAGGGATATAATGCATGCACACACTCCTTCGGTGATATTAGAGGTGTATTCTTGAAAAAATGTCGAAAGGTCGTGTACCTTGGTCATCGTCGATTTCTTCCTACAAATCACCCCGTAAGAAAGAAAGGCAACCATTTTAAAGGGAAGGCAGACCACCTGACCAAGCCTCGCAACCGAACCGGTGAGGATGTACTCGATATGGTCAATGATGTGAAAGTCGTCTTTATAAAAGGACATGGAAGTCAACCTGTTCCGAACGACGCTAACGGTCACGCACCTATGTGGAAGAAGAAGTCCATATTTTGGGACCTACCCTATTGGCAAGTCCTAGAGGTCCGTAGCTCGATCGACGTGATGCACCTGACGAAGAATCTTTGTGTGAACCTGCTAGGCTTCATGGGTGTGTATGGAAAGCCTAAGGACACATTTGAAGCACGACAGGACCTACGTTGTTTGAGAGAAAGAGACAACTGCATCCAGAGAAGGCAGATGATGGGCGCCATTACTTACGTTCCCCTGCTTGCTACACTCTAAGCAAAGAGGAGAAGGAAATCATGTTTGAATGCTTAAACAACATCAAGGTACCATCTGGATTCTCCTCGAATATAAAGGGTATTATAAATGTGCGAGAGAAGAAATTCTCTAACTTAAAGTCCCATGAGTATCACGTTCTCATGACACAATTACTTCCAGGTTGCATTAAGAGAAATTCTACCTCCAAATGTACGTCTAGCCACCGTGAAGCTATGTGCATTCCTCAATGCAATTTCTCGGAAGGCAATTGATCCAACCTGATCTAGCTAAACTACAGAATGATGTGGTTCAATGTCTCGTCGACTTTGAGTTGGTGTTCCTCCTTCCTTCTTTGATATCATGACACACCTCCTAGTTCACCTAGTCAAGGAGATTTTCATTCTCGGTCCCTGTGTTCCTACACAACATGTTTCCCCTTAGAGATATTCATGGGAGTCTCAAGAAATATGTTCACAACCGTGCTTTCGTCGAGAAGGAAGCATCGCCAAGGGCTATGGAGCAGAAGAGGTCATTGAGTTACATGTTGACTTTATTCCCGACCTTAAACTCGATTGGTGTTCTGAATCGAGACATGAGGGGAGACTAAGCGGAAAGGGGACACTAGGGAGGAAAACATATATTGGTACGGATGATGATTATTTCAATAAAGCGCACTACACAGTTCTACAGAACTCCTCTTTGGTAGATCCGTATATTGAGACACACAAGAATCTCTTACGATCCTAGTTTTCAGGGAAGACTGAAGCTTGGATTACGCGTAAGCACATGGAAACTTTCGGCGGTTGGTTGTGAAAAAAATGTCAAGGTGATGAGAACATCCATGAGCAACTGTATTTATTGGCTATGCAACCATCATGACATATCGTCACATACAAAGGGTACGAGATAAATGGGAACATATTCTACACAGTAGCCCAAGATAAAAGGAGTACCAACCAAAACAGTGGTGTCCGCATAGATGCCACAGACCCGAATGGGAATAAGCAGACATATTATGGACGCGATCATAACCAAGAGACATACGTAAAGAAGAAGTTCACTGTTGTGCCCACTTGATGATATAGTGATTTAATGCAGTGTGTGTTTGAGAATTATGTAATAATTGTGAATTCAGATGTTTATTATGTCATGTTTCAAATTAAATCAATGTTTGATTTGGTGGGATTTCTCTCTCAAAAAGGTAAATTAGGATATTGAGTGATGAAAAATTAAAATATTAACGTTAAAATGATGTGAAAACAAATTTCCTTTCCAAAACCAATAGTTTTAATAATTTTAATTAAACACTACATTTTTGCATTAACGAAATAATAAATATTAGTTACATTATGTTTTATAATTGTAACAAAAAATAAAAAAAAGTTAGGTTATAGATTTTTCCTATGTGCAATAAAGAAAAAGAAAATCCATATTTTTAACAAAATAATTTTATGCCTTTTATTTAATTTACTATGTATTTAACAAGACTATTCCATTTCTATTAAAAAAATTTGCTTAAAACACGTGGGAAACGAAACTGCAGCCCACCTTTACTCCCGGGTTGGAAGCCCACCCAGGAGTAAAGGTGGGCTGCAGTTTCGTGGCCCGCCAAAAAAACCTTTACTCCCGGTGCGTGTTACCACCTTTACTCCCGGTTGGTAACACGCACCGGGAGTAAAGGACCTTTACTCCCGGTGGGGGGATGGCACCGGGAGTAAAGGGGCGTGGCATATATATACCACTGCCATCTTCTTCCTTACGTTCTTCGCCGATTCCTCTCCCTCTGCGCCCACGCCACTCGGCCCGCCACACCGAGGACGCCGCCGCCACCCCGCCCGACGTCGGTCGTCGCCACCGCCTCGCGCGCGTCCGCGGTCCCCACGCCACCCCGCGCGCCGACAACCTCGCGGCGCCACTGCTGCCCGGCCACCCCCGCCAGATGAGGCCGCCAACGCGCGCACGGCTTCCTCTCCTCCATTCCCAAGGTACGCTGCTTGCTCCGTTCCATCTCCAGGCTACACCGTGACCAACAGATCGATGATGAGGAGCACGCTGTGCTTGCTTGATCCGATCCGCCTATTCCATCTCCATGCATGAAACACACTGTTTTAGGCAAGTTCACTCATGGTAACCGTACGTACTGTTGTTCACATTTTCTTTTCCTACGTGCATGCTCCTCTATCGATACAGTAGCTACTGAAACTTTGGTTGTCACTTTGGTTTGCATACGTACGTACGTCAACAAATGTGTGTATCGATCACAAACCCAAACGTATACTTAACTAATTTTCATGGCACGTCGCACACGGCGTTCAGACGGGCATTATTCTCTGTCGCGCTAACTATTATAAGAAAGAAAGCGCCAAAGGAACAGAAAAAAAATCCAGTGTATACGCGCCATCTATAAGCGCCATGCGTTTCTATGTATACGGCGGAGCACCGCCGCCCTCGTTCGCCCTAGGGTTTATACGACGGAGCACCGCCGCCCTCGTTCACCCTAGGGTTTAGGGTTTATACGGCGGAGCACCGCCGCCCTCGTTCGCCCTAGGGTTTAGGGTTCCGCTGCCCTCGTTCGATCATTTTTGGTGGGTGAAGGTTGGTTTGCAGGTGGTTGTGGATGATATAGCTGAGTCTATGAAGGGTGTAGCAGATGAAGTGGTTGAGAGTGTGCTTGAAAATATAGTTATGGAGATGGCGAGGGATAGGGCATGCGAGGTGTGTTTTGAAGAGGACGCTCCCGATGTTTGGGAGTTCCAACGCCAAGGGTCGACTTGATGTCTATTTTTTATCGATGTAACGTGTGTTGTTGTATTTGTTGTAAATTTGGCGTGTTGTTGTGAACCTCTTCGAGGGTTCCAATCATTGTAAACATTATTTGGAGCTGTTTACTCGATGAGTCAGGATGCAGTGTGATTTTGTTGTCACTTTGGTTTGCAGCAACTCCCCCTTTTTCTTTTAGGCGAGGCTCATCGTTTATTGTTCTCAGAAACTTGACGCGCAACGATGCCCCCTTTCTTTCAGGTGAGGCTCGCTATTTTCTGTTTAATAAAACCTAATGCGTAGCGACACCCCCCTTTTGTTTCAGGCGGGACCGCCGCCAAAACCTACTCGCTTCCTGATTCTTCTTATTATACAAACCAACCTTCACCCATCAAAAGCTACTCGTTTAGGGTTTAGGGTTTATACGGCGGAGCACCGCCACCCTAGAATTGCGTCAGTGACCAAGGGGCAAGATTTAATAATGCATATTGTTTGTAGATTTTACGCATGTAAGCAAAGATTGACGTACTATATATTGGTTTTGTTTTTTGAAGCTAGATGGTCGACCCGAGAAACATAGATGAGGAGGAGTTGATGATGAATTTGATCAACACTGGCACTCAAGTTGCCGGCGATGATGGTGCTAAAAATAACGTGCAAGAGGATGCAGATGACGAGAGTCAGTACTTAGCTCTTGAACAAAATGAGCAACAACATATTGACCAAGTATATATTTTTTATTATTAGCTATATATATTATCATATGTCTTATGTGTGTTCATGGCATTAAAAATAATGTTTATGTTTTGTAGCCCTCTGGATCGACATCAACAACTACAACGAAGAGTAAAAATGTTCGAGGTCCCAAAAATCCATTGGAGGGCCGCTTCATCATCTCGGAGTTCAATGTCGATACAGGCGAACCGGGGGGCCAAATAAAATGAAATTCGTGCACCACTGTGGTTACCTTGTACGAGACCGGCTCCCGATCAGTACTCGCGAATGGAAGAAGAAGACCAATGCTCCTCATATCAGTTTTGTCTCCGATCGTGACAAGACGTTAATTTGGAAAGATGTCTTAGTACATTTCACGCTCCAAACAGATGGTTATGATGATATAATAGATGGTGATGAATTGAAGGAGCGAGTTAGGGATTGGGCAATGAAGAAGATGGCCACCCAGTTTCAGACTTGGAAGAAACACCTATACATGATGTATGTCAAGAAGAACATAGCACCAGATTTTACTATCCTAGGCCCGATCTCAAAGCAGAGACCCTATTGGGATGAGTTTGTACAGTACAAGACGTCGGAAGAGGGTGTGAGTCGGGTGATAAAGAACCAACGTAATGCCCAACAGAAGACATACCACCATAACTTGGGATCAGGTGGCTACCCGACTGCCATTAAGAAGTGGAACAAAATGGAAGCAGGCCTTCTTGCCAAGGGTATCACACCTGAATCACTCGAGTGGGGAGAGCGTGCAAAGAATTGGTTTTTTGCTCATGGGGGAACACTGGACCAGGAGACAGGGAAGTGCGTTTATGGTGCAAGATTGCAAGAAGCAGCAGAAAGATTGTTTTATGCTCAGAGAGCTACTGCTAGTGGTGCGTTCAGGCCCAATAGAGAGAAGGATGAGCTGAGATACGTCATCGGGACTATTGAACATGGTGGTCGAACTAGAGGCAAAGGAAGTGTCTCGTGGGAGCATGGATTCCCACAGGACAGACCTTCCTATAGAAGCCGCCAGAGAAAGAAGGAAGAAGAGGCACAGTGGCTCCAGAGGTTGGAGGAAGCGGTGCGTGAGGCACAGGAGCAGGAAAAAAACCTTGAAGTGAGAATGCAGGAGGAAATTAGAAGGCAAGTGCAAATAGCAGTGAGTGCAAGCAAGCAGGCATCAGAGCCAGTAATCAACATTAGCCAATCTGTTCAATTGAAAAGCAGCTGCGCTTCCACGGAGATACCAAATCAAGGGGACACAGGACTGCGCTTCCCTGTGGATGACGTCACTGAACCTTGTACATCGTGTGAGCTACACATTCTGAAGGGGAATTCCACAATCAAGGTGGCTATCGGTCTTGTTAATCCTATCGACCGAACCAAGACACCAAGGATTCATGGGAATATAATCCAAGAAGGATATGCTACCATCTCGGTAGATAAAGTTGAAAAAGGTTTTAGTGATTTGCCTCTTGACATTCCTGGAGGTAATGGCGAGAAGACTCTAGGAGAAGCAGAGAAGACATTCATTCTATGGCGCAAGCGCTACATCATCATTCCTGGGATGTCGGCTCCACCTCCTCCTGAACTACCTCACCATAGGTGCGGATGAAAACACTACATCATTAATTTATATTGGCTTAAATAATTAATAATCTGCTCATAATAATATGTCATTCCTTTTTTTGTAGCAGATCCTCCCCCAACCTAAATCCAACTGTTCAATCACTAGATCATCATAGTGCTCTGTACGATGACATTGTGTTGGAAGGCGAGGCTGCATCCACACCATCTCCAAGGAGGTCTCCAACGCCGTAGTCGCCACCTCCAAGGAGGTCTCCAATGCCGCTGCCACCACCTTCAAGGAGGTCTCCAATGCCTCCCCCGCCCCCGCCTACCAAGAAGCCAAGTGCTAGCAAGAGGCCAGCCCCGCAAACGAAGAACCAGTCCCCACCGGCAAAGAAAGCCATTGTGAAACAAAGGGCTATTCCCAAAATAATATCTGAAGAGAAGGAAGAAGGAACTGATGCATATAAAAAAGATATGTCCAGATTCTATGACACTCTTAAAAAGAATCAAGAAGCAAGGAGAAACCGTACTTCTTCGTAGCTCTAGATATTCTAAGAAAAAATGTGGCTTCTTACCAGCAACAACAGCAGGAATCTCGTAAGCCGTCCAAATCAACGTTAACGGACTATGACCGCACTCTCACCAAGTCAATTGAGGCGGCACAGAAAAAGAAGCGGGCAGGGAAAGGAGTTGCCCAACTCGGACAACAATCGCACCAATTAGTTCCCCCGCTAGTTGTTGGTAATGAATATGGTTCGAATTTAGGATTAATGCATCAGGCAAACATACCTCCGGATGTCGATTTGGATCACCTTGGTGAATTTATTGATGAGACTGGTCTCGACCTTTACCAGATATTTGGTGATGGAAACATTGAGAGTGCGGCGGAGGTTGATATTTGGAAGAAAAAATTTGTACTAGGCTAGAGTCTAACAACCCTCAAGCCTTATCTGATCTGGGGACGCAAATGTACTTGCTAAATAAGTGGTACATGCAGGCGTCTACCGGTGGAGACTTTTGCGTTGGTGTCAGAATTAGAGACGAACATTGGTTCCGTGGCGATGATGTTATGTATGTTGACTTTGCGAATTTCATCAACTATGCCACGACCTCTCTGGACAAAGTTATCATTATTTGCTATTGCACTGTAAGTAATAATTCTTTCGATCTATTATTAAACTCATCATATGTGTGTATATGCATATAAATTATCCTAACAAGTACTATATATATCTGATTTACAATGACAGAGCTCGAGAAAGGTAGGCTGCAATGAAATTGGTTTTGTTGATGCCCATATAGTATTCAAAGACCCAATTACTCCAAAGACTAATTGGAAGTGCGAGTCGAGAGTAACCTCATGAACTTCTTAGTGAACCAGCGCCACAAGAAGGATATACTCTTTCCTACAACTTCAAGTGAGTGTTAATAATGTCGATCATCCTTAATGGCTCATATGTTGATTCTAGTTAATTAATGAGTGTTATATCGTTATATCCTATAAACACATGCGGTAATCCTTTGGATATTGATGGACATCGATCGGTGAAAAGTCACTTGATAATCTATGACTCGATGAGAAAACCACAACAAGACTACCAAGATATGATAGATATTATCCGGAGGTAATTTCGATATCTCTAACAACTATATATACACACAAACATGATGATTAACTATATCGATGGCGTGATTTTTTATTGGGCGGTGTTTGGAAAACCTTTATTGAGAAACAACACATGGGAAAATGCAAAGCGCCACTTGAATGTAATCCCTTTAAAAGTAAGTCCCTAAATCGCATCATCTTTATTAATTAAACATATAGCTTTCACCGGATCACCAGTTGGATGACAAATCTTTTTCTCGTAAAAGTGGTGTGCGAGGCAGGAACAGGGAACAACTACTGTGGTTACTATGTTTGCAAGTTTATCAAGGTGGTCTCCCAAAGAACTCTCTCTGAGAGAGACTCAAAGTACGTTAAAAATACACTATATATTTATTTAATTATTATTATTGATTGTGTTACTATGTCTTTATATATATATATATGTACATATATTAATTTATTTTCCTTTAATTTAAACCTGTAGGCTCGATGGTTGGAGGAAAAGGTCATACGGCAAGACCAAATCAAAGCAATTCAAGAGTCTATAGCCGGATTTTTTAATGAGCAGGTCATCGATTCCAAGGACGAGTTCTACTTTGACCCAACATTGTCATGGAAGCCAAGCTAGAGGACGAGAGGAAACTTGTTATATCACAACAACTGTAATGCAATCTTTTGTAATATATGCATATGAAATAATATAATGTAAAATACACATATGCATGCATGCATGTAAATATATATATTTCTATGCTTGAATTGTGTGATTTAATACGTTCATTGTGCTTGAACCGAAACATACTATACGCGCGTATAAATGTATAATTAGCAACGTACAATACGACTTCGAAAACAATTTTGAAAAGAAAACAAAAAAATAAAAAGAAAAGAAAAAAGAAAAAAAAACTTTAGTCCCGGTTCGTATTAGCAACCGGGACTAAAGGTGCCGGCCATCGTGGCATGTCAGGAGGCACCTTTAGCCTCGGTTGATGTTACCCACCGGGACTAAAGGTCCTCCTTCAGTCCTAGTTCCTGACCCGGGACTAAAGGGGATGCTTGCTCCTGGGTGGGGAACCGGGACTAGAGGAGGTTCCCCACCGGGAGTAAAGCTCTGTTCTCTACCAGTGCTTTCTAAACAAGTGAAACGTAAATCCATAAATTGTCAGAAGAGGAAAGAGATTTGTTCATGCGATAAACAATGCCAATGTTATTCCGTGCCATGAAGAACAAGCGGCGAGGAAGTGCTTGCACAAAATTAAACCAAAATTCACCCGGGGACCAATGCGTCTGAAATCGTCATCAAGAAGCGAAAAGAACCATGAAGGGGTAGATTAAACAAGGCATCCAAGGAATTCAAGAACTCGATCGAGACCACGAGTTGGAAGGTGGATAAAAATCCCAAGAAGTCGGATATGCGGTGGGACTTACATCATCGTGACGGGAATCAGTAGCGAACTCGCGAGGTAGCTCGGTGGATTTGTAGCTCTCTTGTCCCATATCGTGAGCTCCATGAGGCGGCGATCGCCTCCTCCATCTTGCCGAACAGCGGCCTGCTCTCTTGGTCGTGGTCGTGGGTGCCCTCTGCTCTGGATCTTCGCCAATGCGCTTCGCATGATCGCGCAACCGCATGAGACCTCGTGTGGGCCGCTTGGTCTGCTCGGCCTGGCTTCTTCCTCGCTACCGCTTCTTGTTGGCTTTGGGGCATCGACCACGACGTCACTGGGAGCGTCGACGACGACGCCTTGCCCCTGATGTGGGCTTCTTGGCGGCGACCTCGGTGTCGGAGTGGTGCGGTCGGAGGGGCTCATGGTGGCAAGAAGAACCCTCTGCTGCCCCTGGCGTCCCCGTTGTGGGCTTCTTGCAAGCAACCTCTGTGTCGGCAAGGTGTGGTCGGAGGGGCTCGTGGCGACAAGAAGAACCCTCCAGCTACGCCCGCACCAAACTTGAGCGGTGATGACGGCCAACATCTGACGCGGCGGCTTTGGGCGAGAGGAGGCTGGGCGTTCTCTTGAATAATCGCCCCTCGATGGTGGCGTAGCTCGTTCTCCAAGGTCTCATCATCCAGCCGTGGTGGTGGTTGGAACGAATGGCGACATTCTTTGCTTCTTGGAACCGGTGGAGTTCTTGGCTTCATGCGGGTCGCGAGGTGGCTTTCTTGCTTTGAGTTTTGGAGGAACGCGTGATGCGTTGAGGGCTTGAGGCGTGATTATAACAACTAGCTGGGATCTTGAGGACTATCCACAGCCTTCCTCTTTTTATAATGACGAGGCTGGGCTCGCGAGGTGTTGCGACTCCCAAATCACGATGAAGCCCAAGCGAGAAGCGGATGATAGCTACGGCATTTTCTAACGAGCCTGTTGATATCAATTGACATCAGTGTCTCGGAAGAGAAATGCGAGGTCTTACAAATTTTAATGTGCTACTAGTATCTTTATCTTTTCTTTTGCTAAAAAAACCCGAGGCCCTTTTCGTTTTCGGTGAAATTTGGCTTATCTTTGAGCCTTTGGAATTTCAACTTCTCAAATAACAACCACTTTGTGATTCATGTACGCGTCACGGTAGAACCAAACTGGCGATGAGTCAACCGTCAATGTGGTCATGTTTCAAGCTCCTAGATGCGGAACCCGGAGGAAGATGCCATGGAGAGCTAGGCACTAGCACTAGCAGCACTTTGGTCTATGCCGCATGCACTGCATGGCTCACATGTTATTACTGATCAATTGGGCCCTTAGATCGGCGTCTGATGGGGCGTAACCGCTCCATAGTTGGTGGGCCCCCATCGCACAGCACCATAAAGGGAGATGGGGGCCGGGGCTCTATCTACGAGGTTGACCTGAGCCGCCGTAACCCACCTATAGAGAAACCCTATCCGATCTAAAGAGAATGGTGCTACCAGCGACGAGAAGCCTCACTGACTTCACCATCGCCTTTGCAGTCCACCGCCGTCACTGCACGACGCCACTGCAACTACTACTCCGAGGCGAGGAGACTCTGATAGGATCCACTCTAGGTAACGATGACCTAGGGCGAGGTACATCACCTAGTTTCCCTATCTAAGTTATGCATTTACCCATTGATCTGCACCTAGAGGTTCTAGAATTCCTAACAATGGTACCGGAGCCAAGTTTTTTCTAGGTTGTAGACCTAGTTTGGGGTAGAAAATAGAAAAGAAAACGAGAGAGAAGTGACCCTAACCCTAACCTGCAAATAGTAGGCGGGGAAGACAAACAGTGGGTTCGGCCAAACCCTAACCGGCCGAATCTGCGACCGGGGAAGAGGAAGAAGCCAAGAGACAGAAGGTTTGAACCCTAACTCAAACCCCAAGCACTAACCCGAACCCTAATCCATCGGAGAAGAAGAACAGTGAGCGAAACCCTAACCCTAATCAAACTGTAATCCCCAAATCGGACAAATCCGAGAAGAACGAAGCAAGATCCAGGCGGAGAAGAAGGGGAAAAGGGGAAGAGGCCTACCTCGCTGTGCACCACGCTGCCGCCTCGCCGGCGCGAGAGAAGAAGGCCGAGAGGGGCAGCTACTCGTCGGTCTTGCACGGGCTCTGGCCAAGGGCGTCGCGGCTAGGCCCCTCGACGGTGACGCGCTCACCTGTTGGGGAGCGCGCGCGCCGACGAGGCGGCCAGCGACAGCGCCATACTCCACTGCGCTCTCGCTCTCGGTCGCTGCGCGCTGAAGTGAGAGAAGGGGAGGGAGGAGAGTTAGGCTAGGGTTAAAGGGGGCCGGCCGTGCGGGGGGGGAGCGAGGTCTCGCCGCCGCGAACGACGGCGCCATCTCTCTCTCTCTCTCGGCTCCGGTCTCTCACACTGCGCTCTACTCTCCGTCGCGGCGGTCAGAGAGGAAAGGGAGGGAGTGAGACTGAGCTAGGGTTTGGGGGAGCCGACTGCAACTGCTGGTTTTGTTCACGCGAAAAAGAAGCTGAGCCGTCGATCTTGATCGAGCGGCTGCGAACGGCCGAGCCGGCTTTCGACCTAGGCCCAGGTTGCGTCCTGGGCGCGGGGGAGCGCGCGCGCGGCCGTGGGTCGTGGGCCGCTTTGCTGGTTGGGCTGAAGACAGTAAGAGAAATGAGTCGGTTTTTCTTTTTTCTTTTTCCAGTAAATGTTTATTTCCTGGAAATTGATTAATGGCTCAAGAAAATTAGCAAAAGAATTTTTCCTGTGGGTAAAGTTCACAAGTTATGTTCTTAAGTTTTCGCTGCAAAGTTCAATGTTGATATCTTCCAATTAAATTCGAACCAACGGGAGAATTTAATTTGAAGAGCAGTTATATTTAGTGAATTATGATTATGTTTATCCTCAAATTAAATTGGAACCAATGGGAAAATTTAAATTAGAGGAGTAGTCCGTTTTGTTTAAGTAAGATTATGGTATTGTCATTTTCTGACCAACGTTGATGATGATCATATTATAATGAATTTAAGTTCAAAGTTTAAATCTCTGATAAATCTTACACCAACGTGGTCAAATTTTCAGAAAGCAGATAAGGAACAAGAAATACTCCTGAACTAATAGAATGTATTTTATTAACATGTTTTCACTGCAATGAAGTTGATTATCTTCTAATTAAATTCGAACCAATGGAATAATTTAATTTTGAAGAGTAGTTATATGGATTTCAAGTTAATTTATGAGATTTATGCATTAATTCTATTTTCTGTCCAACGGTGATGTAGAATTGATGCAGAAGCATATTGTATGTTTTATTTTAACCGACGAGATCGCTCGGCTACAAGCCAACGGGCTGCAATGCTAGGGTATGTGAATGAAAAGGCTTGAGTCAAGCCAGTTCAGGACAGATTTTTGTTAGTTTACTAATTTTCTGATTAAATTGAAACCAACGAAAAGATTTAATTGGAAAATGAAGTATAAGTGAATGTTTTAGTCGTCATGACTAAGTTTTCGTATAGATGTATCCCACATGGGGAGAAGTTTTTGCATAGTACTTATGCTAGTCCATCCTGCATGGCGGGAGGAGTTTTGTGACGATTCATATGTTTTTGTATCCCGCATAGCGAAAGAAGTTTGGGTAGCTCTTATGCTATCCTAGTATTAACCATGGCACAATAGAAATGCACCGTCATGGTAAATACTAATCAAAGGATAAGAAAAAGATGCAAGTGTGACTTGCAAAAGTACCGCTAATGAAAGACCTCGTTGAGTTCTTAAAGTGAATTAAGGAAAGTGTACTCCTAAACGGATCAAGAAATAACTTTGTTTACATGACACAATCATGTGAATGAAGTAAGTTATAAGTGTCTCCACGTTTACAGGCTTTCTGAATACTTATCGAAATTATGGCAGTAAAGTTCATGCCATATTTCGAGGGAGAGAATATTAAGATCAATTAAAAAAAGATATTTTTCATTAAGAGTGGGATAAAGATTAATTAAGATAAAATCGTTGGAGGAGTACAACGGTTACAACAACGATAACCCTAAACAGAGAAATAGCTAAATTCCTGAACCTTTTAAAGTTCCGACAGAAAAATAGTGTAGTCAGTCTCAAAAATGTTAAGATCGTGCTAAAAACGTCATATGAGAGTTTAACGGATTAAATCCAAAAATAAGATATTTGAAGATACCCTATCTTTAGAAAAGATAGAAAGATCTGGAGGAGCATGGTATGTAGAGGTATGTAGAGACCTAAGACTTGAAGAGAATCAGGACTGCGTGCCCACTTCAGTGATTCAAACAACGAATTTCTTAATACCTGTTGATATTGTATGACTTATACAACACCTGTTGTTGGCTCTTCGTAGAAGATGAATAATGTAAACAATGATCCTTTGATAGAGGAGCCTGTAGAACCAATTGCCTCTTGGCAATGAAGGGCAACAACAACCTCATATGAAAGTACCAGAAGCTGAGGCCCCAGAAGGTCTCAAAGAATTAGTAAACCAGTTTTTCTGATGACTTTGAAGTCTATGTTAGTAAAGAAATTCAAATGAAGGGTGATCCCACCTCATTTGAAGAAACCATGAAAAGCGTTTACTCGTTTAAACGGCAAGAAGCTATGAAAGTTGATATGAATTCGAAGAATACCAACGATGTTTTGGGACTTAGAAATAATTACTAATGAAGCCAAAACAGTAGGCTGTGAAAGGGTCTACAAGACAAAATTTGACTCCAAATGAAATGTGGAAATATATAAAGCATGACTTGTAGCAAAAGATTTTACACAAAGAGAATGAATAGATTACGATGAGAGTTTTCTCTTCAGTCTTATGCAAGGATTCTTTTAGAATCATAATGTTATTATTGGCACATTACGATTTAGAGTTACATCAGATGGATGTAAAAACGGCATTCTTCAATGGGGATTTGTATGAAAACGTTTACATGGCACAACCCAAAGGTTTTGTCGTGAAAGAAAAAAAACGTATGAGATGCCGCCTGTAAAAATTCATTTATGGGTTAAAACATGTCTTTAGACAGTAGTATTTGAAGTTGATGAAACGATAAGAAAATTTGGGTTTTAAAGAAAATGAGAAGGACAATAGCGTTTATACGAAGTTCAAGAATGGAAAATTATTTTTCCACATCCTGTGAATAGATGACATTCTACTCACTAGTAGTGATGTTAATCTGTCATTAGAGAAGAAGAAGTTTTGTCCTCAAGTTTTAATGTAAATTATCTTGGTGAAGCGGCATTGGTTCTACGAATCAAAATTCACCGAGATAGAAGAAAATGGAGTATTAGGATTATCGCAAAGGCATACTTAGAAAAGATTTTAAAGAAATAAAGTATGCATGAGAGTAAACCTACGCCTGCTTCTATAGTCAAGGGTAATAATTATGAGAACTTTAAATGTTCCAGGAACCGATATGAGATCGATCAAATGAACATGGTTCCATATGCTTCGGCTGTTGGAAGCTTGATGAGTGTACAAGTACAAGTAAGAACTTACCTGACGTAGTTTATGTATTCGGAATATTTTGGCAGAAGTCCAGTTCAGATATAGATCACTGGAATTGAGTTGAGAATGTCTTGCAATTTTACAAAGTATAATAGGCCTCATGCTAAGTAAGAAAGAATAAATACTCTCAAATAGTTGAGGATACAAAAAGTTAAGTCTTGACAAAATGTGTAGTGAAATCCACAGCAGTTGCTAACACTCGCAGTTGGAGTATTATTGTGGAAAAGGGCCAAAGAAATAGTTGTGGTGTCATCAGTGATGCATACCATAGTATAACTTGTCATGAGACTTAAAGAACAGACAAAAGGAGGTTAAGGGAATTTGTACCCGGATTTAATAATGGTAGACAACAGCAATAACAATTTAAAGTAAGTTAACTCATAAGACAACAAATCAAGTGTGCTGTCAAACACATTGACACTAAGATATATGTTGTAAAGGAGAAAATCCAGAATCACGTTAAAAGCATTGAGCACATAAGTACCGAGTGAGTACTTGTGGATCCGCTTACCAAAGGCTAACCACCCAGTGCGTTCAGAGAACACACAGTCGACATGGATTTATGGGAAAGCCTATGATTTCTGGATACTAAGAGCCTAATTGAGTATCTGTTTCAAAACAGAGAGGTGCGTTGTAGCTGTTTAATTTAATGGCAACAGACCGTGACGATGAGGCATGCTCTATGCACTGATCTGTGATGGAATGGGAACAAGATAAAATAAGTAAGTTAAGTTTAAGGAATAAGATAAGATCAAGGGAGAGAATGTTAGTTTGATCTCTACCAATTGGCCTAGTTGGGCCCTTGGATCAGCGCCCTGATTGGAGGCACCAAACCGCTGCATGGTTGGTGGGCCCCCGTCGTACAGCACCATAAAGGGAGGTGGGGGCTAGGGCTCTATCTACAAGGTTGACCTGAACCGCCGTAACCCACCTACAGAGAAATCCTATCCGATCTAAAGAGAATGGTGTTGCCAACGACGGGAAGCCTCACCAACTTCACCGTCGCCTCTGCAGTCCACCACCATCACTGCAACTGCTACTCTGAGACGAGGAGACTCTAACAGGATCCACTCTAGATAACGATGATCTAGGACGAGGTACATCACCTAGTTTCCTATCTAAATTATGTATTTACCCAAGGTTCTAGAATTCCTAACATGCGCCACTCCAATTCCATTTGCAGCACGGTTCTTCTTCTTCAGACGCTCTGTTGAACTGATCATAATCCGGTGTCCTCAATCTCAACAATGGAAAGCCGTAGAAACAGTCGCCAGGCAACCAAGGTCCATGGACCGTGGCCACTGCTCCTTGCTTGGCATTTCATCGAGCACACCCGATGCGGGGATGCCAACCGCACATGATGCCCAAGGTCCCCCGCCTACTTGCTAAGCCGCCAAGGCTGCACCTGAAGCAGGAGAGCTGAGATACCTTGACTTGGCATTTCGTCGAGCACCAGACATTCCTCGCTCGCTCCGACTCTGTCCGTCACCGCGCCAACAGTCATCCTTGACGAGCTCGAGACGGAGGATGGCCTCCAGACCTCGGCATGGCTTCTCTCCATAAGGTATCTGGATCCGCTGCCGCCGGCTGAGACGGAGCGCATGCAGTGCCCCCTCTCCCGCCACCGCCGCCACCCACGCGCCATGGCCGGCACTCGGTAGACTCTGCTTTGGTTGGTCCATGGGCGAGCAACGGGCAGAGGAAAGCGTTCATTTCCCTTCGCGAAGAAAAAAGGCCTTGGGCTTTGTATTCCGTTTCAGGCCCTCCTGGGAGCCCAAGCTGAAGTGAGCCGAAAATACTAAACCTGAACATGTGAAAATTGAATGAATTTTTCGTTGGGACAAAAGAAAAAGATTTTTTTAGGAAGGGACAAAAGAGAAAGATGATTATATGAACGCTGTACACAAACACGTAAAAATGGTTTACATATACAAGTACAAATGTATAATGTACTCCGTAAGTAGAGAAGGTAGAATATAAATTGATTTTTTTCTCCTACTACATGTTATGAAAAAAACGAAATCTTAGATTTTCGCCAAGATTTATGATTTATGATGACGAGTATATGGAAAGTCAATTGTTTTATAGCCCCAACACCATTTTTTTGCTTATACCAGTTGGTTTACATTGAAATTACATTTATACTGCACATGAGTTGTAATCATGTGTTGGCTGTAATTTCTACTATTTAGTAGCCGTACTAGAATTTTTTTTTAGAAAGGATTGCAAAAGTTTTACCGTGATTTTTATTAGACAACGAAAGAAAAAAGGCAAGTGTCAGCCTAATTATTTTTTTTAAATAGAAATTACACCTAAAAATCATACAACTGAGAAGAGTGCTCCACTTATCCTGCACAACTTCAGTACAATGACCGAACAACTATGAGAACTCTTGCTACTACTGGCTTTAATTGGTCGAATCGACCCAACTAGTAATTCAACATGGTCGGAACAACACACTGCAATCTGTCAGGCAACACCAACACAGCTTGGACCACCGCCATGGCTAGGCGGCAAGAGGCAACAACGGAATTGAAAAAACCTAACTATACCTCCAAGAAGGAAACGACGCTAAAAACGCCAACAATCTAGCTCGTGAACAGATCCAGCGTGGTAGGAGAGGAGCGTACTAAAATTAAGGTGCTAAAACCTCTTTACAATCTTATGTCACATGATTTGTTTCATCGTTACAAATTGGAACTAGATCCTGATAACGTGCTATCTATAAACACTTGTTTTTCCTCGTAACGTTGACGCACCTCACCCGGCACTACTAGGGAAGAAAAGCACGGGCCATGCATGTTCATCCACACCGCGTTCCGACTTGCGTGTACCACAAAACATCATCCAAGTAAAGGAAACGCACATGCCCATGTGTCTGTCCGTCCGGGCCTGGAGCCTTTTTTTTATAAAAGGCTCGTTTGTTTGAACTTATCAGTCGACCTTATCAGTTAGAATATACATTATTTTTTTCTCATAATAAAACAGCTACAACTGACTTATCAGCCGACTTTAATGCCACCGATAAACCCAAAGTCCGGACCCGGAGCTTAATCTGAGGCCAAGAACGACACGTACGATGGTTGCTGATTTCTGGTTAGGTTGCTTGAATCTTATCGCTTCCTAACTACCGTTTCTTTTGCTCTCATCTTCGCACAGGTGTGATTTGTTGGAACGGACAGTCGTACGTATATCCACAGTTGCTGTCAACCGACGACGCTTCGGCTGCATGGCCCTCTTGCTCATGTCCACAACGTGGCTGCACGCACATACGCTCCTAATTCTTTTGTATCTGCACAAGTGGTCAAAGTCTCTAGCTGCACGTGAGCACGTACGCATGCCATCAGCGAGAGAGAAAAGGAGGAGAGAGAAAAACGAATTCGTGCTACAGTACACATGCTGTCAGTGAGCGAGAAAAGGAGGAGCCGGAAAATCCAAACGGGCTCTAGGATTCATTTGAGATTCTAGTTGATGGGAAAAAAATATGATGTTTTATGAAAAAAAATGGTACTCGACTTTATTTTGAAATCGAGAACTGAGCTTAACTTAGCTGGCTAGATTCATTATGGTGGAACTTGTCTATGTGAGTTCAAGTTCTCGACTATACGTGGGTACTCGTATTTTTCTAGATTTATTCTAGAATTTAAGAACGTTGCTATTTTAGTGATAGACAACGCCCATCGATTGTCTTTGGTGATTTCATCAATATCTGTCTGCTGAAGTCTCAGTCGTTCAGAGCTCCTCATAGGGGTATAGGATATGTGTGCCTGTGTTTTATCTGCCACGCCGCAATCTTTGACAGGTGATTGATTTCGTCAATCTCGAAATGATTTTAAAAAAAAAACCTTTAGACCGAAATCTTGAAATCAAATTTAATTGAGGATCTAAGATATGTGTTGATTCTCAAATGAATTAAATGCAAGATGCAAATTGGACGTAACTGAAATTTCAACTTTAATAAAAAAAAGAACACCACGCTTCGAAGTAGTAATAAGTACCCTAAAGGAAGACTTTCACCGTGAAAGATGGAGACCACTCACCTTGTCTTTATCGACACCACACTGGACCTACACCTACTAGAGTGGTTCCCAAAAATCAACTAAGGTGTTAGAATTCTTATTATTCATATTCATGTCTCTCTCTATAGGGTTTATCGCTTTTGCTTACTTCCTCTGTCCTAGAATATAATGTATTATAACTTTCAAAAATTATACTGTAAAGAATCGCTTTAGTATACTCTATTTGTCCTAGAATACAATGCATTATGACTTTCAAAATTTGTATTGAAATATAAGATATTCTTATGGTGCCCAGGCTCAAATTTGGTAGAGCTTTCTTAAAAGGAAACCATGGTTCAAATAAAAAACTTTTTAATCGGGCTTAATCTATGGACACATAAAGCTATCTTCAGATTTTTAGAATGTATTGTACTATAGGACACAGGGAGTACGTAATTAGTTACCTCATAGAATCGCTTCACGCATGAAACTAAGGTCATGTTTGGCGGTGTTCTAGATTCTCATAGAGATCTAGGTTCCCTTTAGAAATGTTTCTCCAATGAATTATAATTACTTCGAAATTGTTTAACTAGCTCGTTGGATCATTAAAACTATTACTATAATCAAAAGAAACCAAGTTTGCTTACTTCCTCTATCCTAGAATATAATGTATTATAACTTTCAAAAATTATACTGTAAAGAATCGCTTTAGTATACTCTATTTGTCCTAGAATACAATGCATTATGACTTTCAAAATTTGTATTGAAATATAAGATATTCTTATGGTGCCCAGGCTCAAATTTGGTAGAGCTTTCTTAAAAGGAAACCATGGTTCAAATAAAAAACTTTTTAATTGGGCTTAATCTATGGACACATAAAGCTATCTTCAGATTTTTAGAATGTATTGTACTATAGGACACAGGGAGTACGTAATTAGTTACCTCATAGAATCGCTTCACGCATGAAACTAAGGTCATGTTTGGCAGTGTTCTAGATTCTCATAGAGATCTAGGTTCCCTTTAGAAATGTTTCTCCAATGAATTATAATTACTTCGAAATTGTTTAACTAGCTCATTGGATCCTTAAAACTATTACTATAATCAAAAGAAACCAAGTTTTGGATATTTCTCTAAAATAATACATAAATGAGAATTTGTTCCAAGTGATTCTTCAAGAAACATTTTCTCTCTTCGTGGTGTTTACCAGCAATTTTAATTGTTCTACTGAAAATATGAAACGTTTCTTACTGCCAAACATACCTATATCCTATGTAGTCTTAAGTCATTTTTAAAGTCGAATGTATGCCTGTTCCTTCGCCTTTTTATTCTTTTCTCCTTCTTCACATCTTTTTCTTTTCTCCTATCTTCCTTTTGCCTTGGTGACAAAATGATCTTGGAAGCCAAGGGCCGCATATCACATGGCTCTTTTTTACTCCTCAGATCTGGTAGTATATGTTGTAGTGTCTGAACGTATAACTAAACATACAGACACTTACATCAACACACATCGTTATAGTGCACTATAGATATATAACCTATACTAATACTAACACATGCCTATAAAATATTTACGAAGACTTAGCCTCTCGCTAGGGACAGACGTGTCGCCTCTTCTTATATTATGGTGCATATATAGATACTAGAAAATAAACATGCAACGAAAATTGGAGAAGAAACCCCAAGTTGCATCGAGCGCCTAGATTGAACATTTGGTTGTATAAATGTCCATGCAGCCCGTGGCACGGCCTGAACCACTGAAAACATAATTTTGGCCCCGGACCAACACAGCCACGACCCGATGGTCGGCCGGGCCGGGCTGGCCCGACTGAGGGAGCAAGTCGTGTACTGGGCATTGCAGCCTCGAACTGTGTGGTGGCTTGGTATAAGCAGCTTCTTCAACAATGTCGGCCAGCCACGCCTAGCCTCCCCCCTCCCGGCCTCCCCATCCTCAGTCCTCCTCTCCTCCCCAAGGCCCAGCCCCCACGGCCCACGCACTCCCCGCCTCCCCCTCATATATAAGCCGGCACGCCATGACGGCTCTCCCTCACCCCAACCCTAGCTTATTTTATCCCGCAGCGCCGCTCTCATCTTTCCTCACTCTCACCCTCGTCGTCTCGGTGAAAGCTCTAGTTTGGTTTGGTTAATTGATGAAACCCTAAGTGCTAACCTAGTTTATCAAAGTGATTATAAGATAGGTAGCACTACTCCAAGTGATGAAGCAATGGCGAAGATCATGACGATAGTGATGGCATGGTGATGATCAAATGCTTAAACTTGGAAAAGAAGAAAGAGAAAAACAAAAGGCTCAAGGCAAAGGTATAAATGGTAGGAGCTATTTTGTTTTTGTGATCGAGACACTTAGTGAGTGTGATTACATTTAGGATCGATAGCGCGTACTATTAAGAGGGGTGAAACTCGTATCGAAATACGGTTATCAAAGTGCCACTAGATGCTCCAACTCATTGCATATGCATTTAGGATCTAGCGGAATGCTAACACCCTTGAAAATGTTTGTGAAAATATGCTAACACATGTGCACAAGGTGATACACTTGGTGGTTGGCACATTTGATCAAGGGCGGTGAAGTTTGGGTGAAGGGTAAGAAACTCCATCGGCGGAGTGACCGCCCATAGAGTGCGAATCGTCCGACGGTGCCACCGGTGCCCTAGATAGAAAAGACAGAGGTCACTGGAAGTGACCGGACGCTGGCCTCGGTTGGACCGGTGCGTCCGGTCAGGTGTAACAGCGAAGACGCTGGCGTCGGTCAAATAACCGAACGCTGAGTCGCTCTGCGACCGAACGCTGGCAGGGTGCGTCCGGTCAGTGCTGACGTACGCTGACATGAGGCGCACAGAGGAGGCATTGAGTGACCAGACGCTGGGTGAGTCTGGTCGAGCATGACCGGACACGTCCGGTAGTGAAATTTCGCGTTTGGAACCTTACTGGAAACGACCGGACACTGAGATCCAGCGTTCGGTCACTTTCTAACTGACACGTCTGGTCATCACTTGACCGTTGAAATCAGTCGATCGGCGTTTGAAGCCGATGACACGTGGCGCACATCGCACGACCGGACGCTGAGGTCCAGCGTCCAGTCAATATGATCGAAGCGTCCGGTCGGCCCATGTTCAATGTAGTGAGGAGCCCAACGGCTCTATTTCGTGGGGGCTTCTATTTAAGCCCCATGGCCGGCTCAAGCTCACTCTCTTGGCCATTTTCATTGACATAGCAACCTTGTGAGCTTAGCCAAAGCTCTCTCACTCATCTCCATCATTGATTCATCATCTTTGTGAGATTGGGAGAGAATCCAAGTGCATTGCGTGAGTGATTGCATCTAGAGGCACTTGGTATTCGTGTTTTGCTGTGGATTTCGCTTGTTGCTCTTGGTGGTTGCCACCACCTAGGTGGCTTGGTGCAGTGGTGGAGGATTGGCACGAGTTGGTGATTGTTCGTGGCCATCTCCGGTGATTGTGAGGAGATTTGTACCTTCCCCGGCAGAGCGCCGAAAGGTAACTCTAGTGGATTGCTCGTGTCATTGAGTTACCTCACTTGTGGGTAGGTTCTTGCGGTGTCCAATCATGTGGATGAGGTTTGTGCAACACCTCTTAGCCGCCGAACCACCAAGTGTTGGTCGACACAACGGGGACGTAGCGTGTTGGCAAGCACGTGAACCTCGGGAGAAAATCGGTTGTCTCTTGCCTTTTGGTATTCTCTTGGTGATTGATTTCATATTCATCTTGTGATTGGTTCATCCCTCTACACGGCGGTATAATCACCCTACTCACTCTTTTATATTCTTGCAAACTAGTTGTGACAAGCTCTTTAGTGTAATTAGAATTGAGAGCTTGATTTATTATTTAAGTTCATCTAGTGGAGCTCTTTAGTGTAGCAAGATTGAGAGCTCTTAGTGAGTAGTATCATAGCAAATTGTGTGTCTAGTAATCATTGCAACTAGAATTGTTGGATAGGTGGCTTGCAACCCTCGTAGAGCTAGAGCAAGTTTGTATTTCGCTATTTGTCTTACTAATCAAATTGCTCTAGTTGATTTGTAGAATTTTAAATAGGCTATTCACCCCCCCCCTCTAGCCATATTAGGACCTTTTAAGTGGTATCAGAGTCGTGGTCACCATTTGAATGAAGGCTTAACAACCTCGGTGTCAAATTATGGCTCAAGTTGTATTTAACCATGTGGGGGGGCAAACCACCATTCTTTGATGGCACATGCTATGATTATTGGAAGAGAAAGATGAGGATGTATCTTGGTTCAATCAATGATCAAGTATGGGAAGTGACCGAGAATGACTATGCTATCATTGATCCTGGTGATCCCACCAACCAAGATAAGATCAACAAGCAATGCAATACAATGGCTCTTAACACCATATACAATGCCATTGATTCTAAGGTGTTTGAACAAATCAAGGATTGTGAAAGAGCAAATGAGGTGTGGAAGAGATTGGAGGAAACATATGAGGGCACACCGGCGGTGAAGAGTGCTAAGTTGTATATCCTCAAGGATAAATTGACAAGCTTCAAGATGAAGGAAGATGAGAGCATTCTGGAGATGTTCCATCGTTTGCAAGTGATTGTCAATGATTTAAAGGCATTAGAAGAGAAGATCAAGGATGATGATGTCTCTCATCGGTTCTTGATGTGTCTACCTTCAATATTTGAGATGTTGAGATTGCTCATCATAAGAGGAGGATTGAAGGAGGTTACCCCTAACCAAGTACTAGGTGATGTCATGACCCAAGAGATATATCGTGTGGAAAGGGAGGGGGTGACAAGGATGACAAGAAGGAAGAAGAAGACAAGAAGAAGAAGAGTATATCATTCAAGGCTAGCTCATCATCATCCAAGAACAAGGGCAAGTCCAAGAAAGAATCAAGTGATGATAATGATCTTAATGATATTGATGATGAAGCTATGGCCCTCTTTGTCCGCAAGATGAGAAAATTTATGAAGAAGAAGGGCTATGGTGCAAGAAAGAGAAGAGATCACACCAAAAGCAAAGAATATGTGAGAAGATGCTACAATTGCAAGAGCCCCGATCATGTTGTAGCAAATTGTCCCTACAATAGTGACAATGATGAGGATGAGAAGAAGAAGCTCAAAAAGGATAAGAAAGAAAAGAAGGAGAAGAAGGAGAAGAGAATGACCTTCCAAAAGAAGAAGAAAGATGGAGGCTATGTGGTCACATGGGATAGTGATGGCTCTTCAGATAGTGATAGCTCTAGTGATGATGATAAGAAATCTATCAAGAGAGCACTAGCAAGCATCGCCATCAACGACAAGCTCTCCATCTTCGACACTCCATCGACATGCCTCATGGCAAAGCCTACCAAGGTAAAATATAATGTGAGTGATGATGATGAATATGAAAGTGATACTTATAGGAATGATGATAATGATGATGATGAGGATGAGGAGTACACCAAGGAAGAACTCTTGGACATGTGTGAGCAAGTGCACGCTTGCAATGAGATGAAGAGAAATGAGTGCAAAGAATTACGTAAGAAAGTAAAATTTCTTGAGCAATCCTTTGATGAGCTCAATGCCACTCATGAGAGGCTAATGGAAGCCATGAGAAGCTTGGCAAAGCTCACTCTAATCTTGAAAAAGCTCATTCCTCTCTTATTGAGCAAGTCAAGAAGGAGGCCAAGAAGGAGCAAGTAATCGTGTCTTGTGATGTGGGACTAACATGTGATCTTATTGATGAATCTTCTTATAAGCCCATTATAGTTGCTCCCACTAACACTTCTTATAGCACTACTACTTCTACTTTACCTTTGAGTGATGGTCTCTCTTGTGATGCCTCACTAATGGTGCAAAATGAGACCCTCAAGAAGGAGGTGAATGAGCTCACTCGTGCTTTAGGCAATGCCTATGGTGGAGATGCCCGCTTGCTAAAGTGCTTGGGTAGTCAAAGGTTTTCTCTCAACAAAGAAGGATTAGGCTATACCCCCAAGAAAGGCAAGGCGGCCTTTGTCACTCCCAAAGTTAGCTTTGTGAAGGGCAATGGTCGGTTTTGCAATAGATGCAAGCAGGTTGGGCATATAGAGCAATATTGCAAGATTAACAAAAACAAGCTACGTAATGTATCCTCAATTAAATTTGATTCTTGTTACATGCTTTTTAAGGGTGCCAATGGTGTGAAAGCTAAGTTCATTGGTACACCAATTGTGGGTCCAAAGAAGAAGGCCATTTGGGTACCAAAGACCTTGGCAACTAACCTTCAAGGACCCAAGCAAGTTTGGGTACCTAAAAAGAATTGATCTTCTTTTGTAGATCAATTATAAAGCCGGAGGAAGGCATTGGGTGCTTGATAGTGGGTGCACATAACACATGACCGGTGATCTAAGAATGTTCAATTCAATCAATAAAAACAAGAGCAATGTGATTGACAGTATCACATTTGGTGACAATGGCAAAGGCAAGGTCAAAGGGCTTGGTAAGATTGTAATATCCAATGACTTGAGCATTTCTAATGTGCTACTAGTAGAGAGCTTGAACTTCAACCTATTATCGCTAGCTCAATTATGTGATCTTGGTTTCAAATGCATATTTGGTGTGGATGATGTAGAAATCATAAGTATAGATGGCTCTAACTTGATATTCAAAGGATTTAGATATGAGAATCTATATTTGGTTGATTTCAATGCTAGAGAAGCTCAATTGTCAACATGTTTGATCACTAAGTCTAGCATGGGTTGGTTATGGTATAGAAGGCTTGGTCATGTTGGAATGAAACAATTGAACAAGTTGATCAAGCATGATTTAGTTAGAGGCTTGAAAGATGTCATATTTGAAAAAGATAAGCTATGTAGTGCATGTCAAGCCGAAAAACAAGTTGGTAACACACATCCTAAGAAGAGCATGATGAGCACATCTAAGGCATTTGAGTTGATGCACATGGACTTGTTTGGACCAACCACATACACAAGCATTGGTGGAAACAAATATGGATTTATGATTATGGATGATTTCACTAGATACACATGGGTATTCTTTCTTGTTGACGAGAGTGATGTGTTTACAACATTCAAATCATTTGTCAAGGGCATTCACAATGAGTTTGAAACAACCATCAAGAAAGTTATAAGTGACAATGATAGTGAATTCAAAAACACTAGAATTGATGAGTTGTGTGATGAATTTGGAATTAGACATCAATTTACGACCAAGTACACTCCTCAATTAAATGACTTAGTTGAAAGGAAGAAAAGAGTTTGATTGACAAGGCAAGATCAATGTTAAGTGAGTACAATGTGAGTCATTCATTTTGGGCCAAAACAATCAACACGGCTTGCTATTATAGCAACCGACTCTATTGTCACCCCATGATGGAGAAGACACCTTATGAGCTATTGAATTGAAGAAAGCCCAACATAGCATACTTTCGGGTTTTTTGTTGCAAATGCTACATATTGAAGGAAGGCACTAGATTGAGCAAGTTTGAAAAGAAATGTGATGAAGGTTTCTTACTTGGTTACTCCACTACTAACAAGGCTTATAGAGTTTGGAATTTCACTAGTGGTACTCTTGAGGAGATTCATGATGTGGAATTTGATGAAACAAATGGTTCCTAAGAGAAAGATGAGAATCTAGATGATGTAAGAGGCACTTAATTGGTCAATGCAATGAAGAACATGGACATTGGTGATATAAGGCCTAGAGAGGTGATTGATGTTGAAGATGACAAGAATCAAGTGCTCTCTAACTCAAATGTGCAAGCTAGTGATTCTCATGATCAAGTTCAAACAAGTACTAGTCATGACAAAGTGCAAGATCAACAACAAGTGGCTAGTTCATCATCTCAACCAAGTGATCAATCAAATGCTAGCAATCAAGTGCAAGTGCTTCAACCAACCAATGTTGTAAGAGATCATCCATTAGATACTATCATTGGTGATATTTCAAGAGGTGTGCAAACAAGATCAAGATTGGCTTTATTTTGTGAGCATTTCTCATTTGTGTCATCCATTGAACCTAAGAAGATAGATGAAGTTTTGAATAATGTTGATTGGGTCAATGCTATGCATGAAGAGCTAAACAACTTCACAAGAAACCAAGTATGGGAGTTAGTTGAGGGGCCTAAGGATCATAATGTGATAGGAATCAAGTGGGTCTTTCAGAACAAGCAAGATCAAGATGGAATAGTAATAAGGAACAAAGCAAGATTAGTGGCTCAAGGTTACACTCAAGTTGAAGGTCTTGACTTTGGAGAAACATATGCCCCGGTTGCAAGATTGGAAGCAATTAGGATCTTGTTAGCCTATGCTTGTGCCCACAACATCAAGTTGTACCAAATGGATGTGAAAAGTGCATTTCTCAATGTGTACATCAATGAGCTTGTGTATGTTGAGCAACCTCTCGGTTTTGAAGATGAAAAGAAACCTAACCATGTCTACAAGTTGAGAAAGGCTTTGTATGGATTGAAACAAGCACCTAGAGCATGGTATGAGAGATTGAGGGATTTCCTACTCTCTAAGGGATTTAAAATGGGAAAGGTTGACACCACTCTCTTCACCAAGAAGCTCGGAAATAACTTGTTTGTATTGCAAATCTATGTTGATGATATCATATTTGGGTCAACAAATCAAAATTTTTGTGGGGAGTTTGGCAATATGATGGCAAGTGAGTTTGAAATATCCATGATTGGAGAGCTTAGCTACTTCCTTGGTCTTCAAATCAAGCAAATAAAGAATGGCACATTTGTGAGTCAAGGTAAGTATATCAAGGACATGCTCAAGAAGTTTGGAATAGATGATAGTAAAACTATTAGTACACCAATGGGGATAAATAGAAGCTTGGATAGTGATGCTAGTGGCAACATGATGGATCAAAAGATGTATCGGTCTATGATTGGAAGCCTACTCTATGTGACCGCATCAAGGCCGGATGTGATGTTTAGTGTATGCATGTGTGCTAGATTTCAAGCCTCACCAAGAGAAAGTTATTTGAAGACAACAAAGAGAATATTGAGGTACTTAAAGCATACACAAAGTGTTGGATTGTGGTATCCCAAAGGAGCAAGATTTGAGTTGATTGGAGATTCGAACTCCGATTATGCGGGATGTAAAGTTGAGAGAAAGAGCACATCGGGCACATATCAACTAATGGGAAGATTACTTGTATCTTGGTCATCAAAGAAGCAAAATAGTGTTTAACTTTCAACAGCCGAAGCGGAGTACATTTCGGTCGGTAGTTGTTGTGATCAATTACTTTGAATGAAGGCTACCTTGAGTGATTTTGGAATCAAATTCAAGCAAGTGCCATTGCTATGTGACAATGAGAGTGCCGTAAAGCTCACCAACAACCCGGTTCAACATTCAAGAACAAAGCATATTGATGTCCGCCATCATTTCATAAGAGATCACCAACAAAAAGGGGACATTTGCATTGAGAGTGTGGGCACCGAAGATCAACTTGTCGATATCTTCACCAAGCCACTAGATGAGAAGAGGTTTTGCAAGCTAAGGAATGAATTGAACATACTTGACTTCTCAAATATGTATTGATGCACCCCCATTATATGACATGCCTCTCCTTTGAGCAAAACAAGGTAAAGTTGATTGTCATGTCATCCATCCATTGCTAAGAACTTGTTTAGTACATCTAGTCATTCCTATCATGTCCTAGGCTCATTCATGAAAATCAAATGAATTTGATGCTTGTATGGTACCACTATTGCTTATGTGCTTGAAATGATCTAGTAGTAGCATATGACATGTTTGTGGGCTTATAAACCTAGTGTTTGATCTATAAAATGAGCTATAAATGTTTAACTCAACATGGTACAAGATAACCCTTATTTGGAGGTGTGAAGAAGTTTGTCCTTGGATCAAACCGAGTTAACTAACTTTTGCAAGTAATCTAGATTGAACCAATTTGGGAAAATGATTCTCACATCACATGGTTTCACCCCAACCTATCTAAAATTTGAGCCCTCCTTTTTGTGCTAATTGTTGACAAAGGGGGAGAGAAATTCACAAAGATAGTAAGATAGGGGGAGCAAACAAATGAAATGACATTGTAAGGGGATCAATTAAAATTGCACACAAGTAGGGGGAGCAAGCTCATAAACTTGTATGATGCATTTGAATGTGCATTTCATATATTTGCTTGCATGACACAAGTTTTTAAATTTCAATATCCATGCTTATGTGGTGTATGCTAGTTATATGCTTGAATGATGAAATGAAAAACTAGCATGTATAGGTAATCTAGTGATTTTGTTTCCAAGTGGTATCGAGCTAAAGTAACTAGACTCATGTTCATTCTATGGAAACTAGACTCTTGCTTCTAATATTGATCTCACGGGGTATTCTAGTTTTTGTGTATGTCTAGTTATTAATGGTGCTAAGGATGGTATATTGGTGCACTCCAATTGATATCACGCTTCAAAGGTCCATCTCTTATACCTTAGCATCATATGGTAGACATTGACTCCTATATTCCTAACTAAGCATATGTGCAAGCTATAATCCAAACTCTTAGCACATATGTAGGGGGAGCAATTGCTACCATTTAGAGTTCATGAAACTTATCCATATTCTTTTACACATGGTGAATATGCTTGGACAAGCAACATGGATTTAATTAAATTACAATTCATATCTTTGTGAAAGGGTTGTCATCAATTACCAAAAAGGGGGAGATTGAAAGCTTTAGTTTGATTTTCGTTAATTGATGAAACCCTAAGTGCTAACCAAGTTTATCGAGACACTTAGTGAGTGTGATCACATTTAGATCGATAGCCGTACTATTAAGAGGGGTGAAACTCGTATCGAAATACGGTTATCAAAGTGCCACTAGATGCTCCAACTCATTGCATACGCATTTAGGATCTAGTGGAATGCTAACACCCTTGAAAATGTTTGTGAAAATATGCTAACACATGTGCACAAGGTGATACACTTGGTGGTTAGCATATTTGATCAAGTGCGGTGAAGTTTGGGTGCAAGGGTAAGAAACTCCACCGGTGGAGTGTCCGCCCATAGAGTGCGAACAGTCCGACGGTGCCACCGGTGCCCTAGACAGAAAAGACGGAGGTCACTAGAAGTGACCGGACGCTGGCCTCGGTTGGACCGGCGCGTCCAGTCAGGTGTAACAGCGAAGACGCTGGCGTCGATCAAATGACCGGACGCTGAGTCGCTCAGCGACCGGACGCTGGCAGGGTGCGTCCAGTCAGTGCTGACATACGCTGACGGCGCACAGAGGAGACGTTGAGTGACCGGATGCTGGGTGAGTCCGGTCGAGCATGACCGGACGCGTCCGGTCGTGAAATTTCGCGTTTGGAACCTTACTGGAAACGACCGGACGCTGAGATCCAGCGTCCGGTCACTTTCTAACTGACGCGTCCGGTCATCACTTGACCGTTGAAATCGGGCGATCGGCGTTTGAAGCCGATGACACATGGCGCACATCGCACGACCGGACGCTGAGGTCCAGCGTCCGGTCAATATGACCGAAGCGTCCGGTCGGCCCGTGTTCAGTGCAGTGAGGAGCCCAACGGCTCTATTTCATGGGGGCTTCTATTTAAGCCACATGGTCGGCTCAAGCTCACTCTCTTGGCCATTTTCATTGACATAGCAACCTTGTGAGCTTAGTCAAAGCCTTCCCACTCATCTCCATTAATGATTCATCATCTTTGTGAGATTGGAAGAGAATCCAAGTGCATTGCGTGAGTGATTGCATCTAAAGGCACTTGGTATTCGTGTTTTGCTGCGGATTTCGCTTGTTGCTCTTGGTGGTTGCCACCACCTAGATGGCTTGGTGCAGCGGTGGAGGATTGGCACGAGTTGGTGATTGTTCGTGGCCATCTCCGGTGATTGTGAGGGGATTTGTACCTTCCCTGGCAGAGCGCCAAAAGGTAACTCTAGTGGATTGCTCGTATCATTGAGTTACCTCACTTGTGGGTAGGTTCTTGCGGTGTCCAATCATGTGGACGAGGTTTGTGCAACACCTCTTAGCCGCCGAACCACCAAGTGTTGGTCGACACAACGGGGACGTAGCGTGTTGGCAAGCACATAAACCTCGGGAGAAAATCGGTTGTCTCTTGCCTTTTGGTATTCTCTTGGTGATTGATTTCATATTCATCTTGTGATTGGTTCATCCCTCTACATGGCGGTATAATCACCATACTCACTCTTTTATATTCTTGCAAACTAGTTGTGGCAAGCTCTTTAGTGTAATTAGAATTGAGAGCTTGATTTGTTATTTAAGTTCATCTAGTGGAGCTCTTTAGTGTAGCAAGATTGAGAGCTCTTAGTGAGTAGTATCATAGCAAGTTGTGTGTCTAGTAATCATTGCAACTAGAATTGTTGGATAGGTGGCTTGCAACCCTCGTAGAGCTAGAGCAAGTTTGCATTTCGCTATTTGTCTTACTAATCAAATTGCTCTAGTTAATTTATAGAATTTTAAATAGGCTATTCACCCCCCTCTAGCCATATTAGGACCTTTCACTCGGCTCCATCCTCCCCGACTCTGGTGAGGTGACCTTTACGATCCACCTGCCGCCGGCGAGTAGCTCCCTACTCCTCCTACCCGATCCCCTCCCTCTTCGTCTCTCCCTTCTCCCTGTCCCTATCTCCCCTCTAGATCTCGATGATTATGTGAGTTTGTGTCCCCGTCTGCCCCTCCTTCGCCGCTCGTCGTCCTTTAACCGGTGTGTCGTCTTCTCCGTGTGGCCCTCGTCTTCTTCGACACCGGGCTCCAGTTGCGCAGGTACAACTCTAACCCTAACCCTAACTATCGACAAAAGATGCTCGGCAGTCCTCCGAGGGGTATCCCATGAAGGTAGATTGATCGGTGGAGGTGCGAGTGATAGGAACCGAATGGTGACACAAGACCCAGAGACAACGATTTAGATAGGTTCGGACTGTCTGATCGACGTAATACCCTACGTCCTGTGTCTTTAGTGTATTGTATTGATCTGGATCACCATGTAGATATCTTAGGCTAGGGGACCTCTGCCTCTCCTTATATACTCTAGAGGGGTAGGGTTAAAAGGAAAGTATCATATTTGGTACTATACAATATCTTGTGGTGCACGTCGACTAGTGCCGTGCACGCCTTGATCTCATGGGCTAGGCTACCTCTGATGGTGCGGCCCATGTGGTCTGCCATGGGTATCTGAGGTCGTACCCCCCATAGCTAGTCCCCGAGCGTCTTGTATCCGTTGTGCAACGCCGTCTTGAGCTTGTCCGAGCAGGTGCGAACAAAACCGAGCAGTCAAACTCATGGTCCGACCACCGTGATGAGTTGTCGAGCAGTTGTGAACCGTCATCGAGCAATGTATCCCAAGTAAGACTTGCCATAAGGATGTAAGGAGCTTAAGTTCAAAATCTAAAAATTCTTCCACTTAGGAGAAGTGTAGCCACTTAGACTCCATCAATAAGGAGGGTAAATCAAGAAATAAGCACTACATTCACCTCAAGGTGAAGTGTAGCCCCGAGCATGCTGGAAGATAAAGAATGAATCTTGTAGCAGGGTCAAAGAAAATATGTCTAAAAGCTTACCGATGTCATCGGGCATGCGCGTATCAAGACCCCAGACGTGCTGCCTAAGATCAGCACCCTTATCCGAACAGCATGGAGCAGCTTGATAGCACACTGATGAGACATAGCAAGATCCGACCATCAAGGGAGTCCTCAGCTTAGCTGGCGATGTCCAAACACCGAGAAGTCCCCCGCATAGCTGGCGATGCCCGAGCACCGAGGAGTCCCCGGCGTAGCTGGCGATGTCCGAGCACCGAGGAGTCCCCGCACGTAGCTAGCGATGTCCAAGCTCCGAGGAGTCCCCGATGTAGCTGATGATGTCCGAGCACCGAGGAGTCCCCGTGCGTAGCTGGCGATGTCCGAGCACCGAGGAGTCCTCGGTGTAGCTGGAGATGTCCGAGCACCGAAGAGTCCCCGGTGTGGCGATGAAGCACGAGTGACGAACAGTCCGATCAACTGGTCGGCGGTGAAGTGAGCATTGAATAGAAGCGACCGGTGAACAGTCTGATCAACTAGTCGGCAACGAAGTCCATGAACCTAGCGGTCCGACCAGTTGATCGGTGGAAAAGTCCGAGCACCAGGTGGTCCGATCACCTAGACAATAATCCTGCAATACAAATATGTAGAACGAGTAGTACATGATGTAGAAATATATGAACTCCAGAGAAGAAATAGCATATGTAGCTTGGCGATCAGTTGGTGTGAACACTTAGTGTTATTCTGAAGATGTATTTATATTTAATATAAATCGCCCGACCAGTTAGTGTGTAGCTGAGTCTCCAGCCCTAGCTAGCCCGTTAACCATAACGCGGAGCACGGAGCCCGTGTGCGTGTAGTAAGAACAAAGCATCGCTAAGAAGCCGCTGCCGACCACCCATAACGCAGAGGGCAGACGCTCGTGCACATGTAGAGAGGAGCCAGAGACAGGGCCGTCTCTGGGGACATCCGAGCGTCAACATGACTGTTCGGGGGTTCGGAAAATCGTTTGGAGAGCAAATATGGAGAAAACAGCTTGGAGAAACATTATGGCGATATACAAAGATTGGAGAATATTTAGAAGAATATTAAAGCGTGACTTAGCTTTAGATAGTGCGTCTGGTCGGCGGCGTACAGCGTTATCTGGTTGGCGTTGACGACGAGCACCTGGTGGGCGGTGGGTTTTCAATCTGGGCTGTTGGTCTTCGCACGACGACTTGAGTTCGGCAGCAAATCTCCGTGTAGACATCGCAGGCAAGATGAAAGTCGATCTCGCCAGGATGTAAGTCTTGAGATCCCATCTGGTTCGCCATGGATCAGCACGCACGATCCCCACAGTGGGCGCCAACTATCGACAAAAGATGCTCAGCAGTCCTCCGAGGGGTATCCCACGAAGGTAGATTGATCGGTGGAGGTGCGCGTGATAGGAACCGGATGGTGACATAAGGCGCAGAGACAACGATTTAGACATGTTCGGGCCGTCTGATCGACGTAATACCCTATGTCCTGTGTCTTTGGTGTATTGTATTGATCTAGATGACCATATAGATATCTTAGGCTAGGGGATCCCTGCCTCTCCTTATATACTCTAAAGGGGTAGGGTTATAAGAAAAGTGTCCTATTTGGTACTATACAATATCTTACGGTGCACATCGACCAGTGCCGTGCACACCTTGATCTCGTGGGCTGGACCACCTCTGATGGTGCGGCCCATGTGGTCTGCCATGGGTATCCAGGGTTGTACCCCCCACATTAACCCTAACCTTAACCCTAACCCTCCTCTTCTTCCATTGATGAATGATGATTGATCTATTCTGATATGTTCTTTTCCTCCTCCTCCATCTCTTTGCGCAGGTCGATAGCCGATGCGTCGTCCTCTAGCTATGGCATAGAGCGACCAAGGCGGCCCCATGCACCGTTGAGGAACAGTGCTGGAGAGCCCTTCGCGGTCGAGGGCGCCATGGCTAGTGCTGATGATGAGATCGTCTGGTCGCTCACCGGCAACGACGATCTAATCACGATAGGCCTGGCCCCTGAGGACGATGATGACACCCATGAGGACGCTGCTGCCTTGTTCGGTAACCATGTCGGTAGCGGCTCTGCTGCTCCAATCGATCTGGACGGCGGTGGTGGTGAAGGGGCGACGACGACTAGGACCCTGGTTTGCTCCAACGGCTCAACTCCATCTGTTGCTGGTACTGGTACCTCTTCTAGACTTGGTGTTGGTAAGCGTAAATCTACTGTGTGGGCTAATTTTGATGAGATCTATGAGACTGTGAATGGTAGAAAAATCTGCACTAAAGCTACCTATAAAATGTGTAAGCATACTTTGTCTGCTAGATCTAATGCTGGCACTGGGCACTTGAAGAGGCACTAGAAATCTTGTAGGCATAAAAACTGATCAAGCTGCTAGGGTTCAGTCTAGGCTTGCTTACAATACTGATGATTCTATGCATAACTGAGACTATAAACCTGATGTTGCTAGATCTGAATTGTGTTGCTTGATTGCTAGGCTTGATTTATCGTTAGGTATTGGTGAGACAGAGGCCTGGGAGGATTACATTGTCCGTGCTCATACCCCTAGGTTTGTTAAAGTATCTAGACAGATCACCACTAGAGATCTGAGTAAACTGTTTACTAAACGTCGTAATATGCTTAAGAATTCTGTGTTGTCTGCTGCTTCCTCTGTTGCTCTGACATCAGACATTTAGTCTGGTAATGCTAAGGAGGATTACATTAGTGTTGTTGCTTAGTTTGTTAGTGCTGATTGTGAGTTACAGAAAAAGGTTATTAGGCTTAGGTTGATTGATGTGAAATATATTGGTGGAAAATATTGCTGAAAGAGTTGCTTATGTGGTTGAAGAGTTTGGTCTCATTGATAAGGTTTTCTTTATAACTCTAGACAATGCTTCCCTAATGCTAAGGCTATGAAAACTTTGACACCTATGTTTGCTGGTTATTTGGGTCCTGATCCTACACCTGAGCCTATTGATTCTTCTAAATGTAAGTACAGTCTTGTGTATCAATATTGTGCTTGTCATATCATTAATTTAATTGTAAAATCTAGTTCAAAGAGGTTCAAACCTTACACAGGAGATTTTAGAACTGCTATTAACTTTTTAAATTTCTCTAATCAAAGAATTGCTATATTTAAGAACTACTGTACTGCTCAAGGTGTTAAACCTAGAAAGTTTGGCTTAGATATAGATGTTAGATAGAATGCTATATATCTTATGCTTAAACACTTGGTTCCATATAAGCATGTTTTTTCTGTGTTCATTAATTTCAATTATGGCTCTGAATTGTTGTCTGTAAGACATTGGTATATAGCTGAAAAGATATTGGAGTTTCTAGAACTATTTTATGACTCCACTGCTGTTCTTTCTGGTGTTTACTATCCAACTAGTCCATTTATCATGCACCATCTGCTAGAAATTGCTTCTCATTTACATGCAAGTGAAAAAGATCAAAATCTAATTGTTGTTGTATTCCTATGAAGCTTAAATTTCTTAAATACTGGCAGCATATACCTCTATTATATTTATTTGCATTCATTCTTGATCCTAGAGCTAAGATGAGGGGTTTATTTAGAGTCCTGGAATTACTTAAAGAGAGCACTGGTTGTGACTATACTTTATATTATGCTGATGTGAAAACTGAAATTTACAAGTTATTTAACAAATATGAAAAAAAAGTTTAGTGCAACTAGGAGTCAAAGGGCTGCACAGCCTGCAAGCCATACGGGTAAGAGAAACACAGGCATGGGGAAGAATCTTAGGAGGCCCTTGATCTGTTGTTGGTCCTTCCCCTGCCTGTGCCCCCACTTTATCTTTATCTGCTTCTACTGCTAATGAGCTCTTAGTTTATCTGGACAGTGACAATGTCACTACATATGAGGATGATTTTGATTTACTTCTCTGGTGGCGTGACCACAAACTAACCTATCCAATCATATCTATAATGGCTAGAGATATTATGGCTGTTCCTGTTTCTACTGTCTTTTCGGAATCATGTTTCAGCTTTACAGGAATGATAATTGAAGAGCGGCGACACCGCCAATTGCTTGAAACTATGGAGATGCTGGCCTGCATAAAGGATTAGGAGCTAGGAGAAAGCAGATTACAACATACAGTTGACAACCAAGAGCTGGAGGACTCCTTCAAGAATCTGTACCTCGATGAAGATGCAGATGGGGCTGCTGGTACTGTTGGTTCATCTAGGGCTGGGGCTGGTTCATCTGGGGCTGGTACATCTAGGGCTGCTGGTAATTAATCTGTTATCTCTATTTTGTATCTGTCATCTGTGACTGTGACAGTGTGACTTGGGACCTTTGAACAATGATGGAAGACTTATTAAGAGATGTGTTGCACTCTTTTTTTCTTTCTAGGGTTTCTCACACGGATGAGTTTTACCTAGAAAGGTTTTTAATAAGACAGCATTGCACAAACAGCTAAGTTATTTTAATTCTCTTGTCTCATTTGGTGGCTTTTGTTAGAATTGAGAATCTGTGACTGTGATCAGTTTATTACTTATGAATGTAAAATATTGAAATATGAATGAATTGTGAAAATGAAGAAGTGTTGAATGAGAGAAGCAATTTGAGGTGTTTTAATGGCATCGAGTTGTGGGCTGGCACGGCCTGCGGATTTGGCCGTGCTTAACAGGCCGACACGGCACAAATTTCGGCCTGTAGGGCCGTGCTTTAGCCAAAGGCCAGACACGAGACCCGGAGGAGCACATCACGGGAGGCACGGCGTGCCGTGCCGGCCCGACCCCCTGCGGACCGTGCTTGGCCCGGGTCCGGGCCGGGCCGGCCCGTTGGCCAACTATAGCTAGCTGACAGAAATCCAGCCACAAGATCTCACCACCTGCGCTTCGCGTGGTTCTCACAAGGCCTATTTTTCATCCTCGTGTTTTGGCGGGGCATTTACATATTTACCACTATTACGGATGACATCTTACACTGTGTTACTGACATGGTATTTCTTATACCACTCACATAGCTATGATGATAAATATGTAAATATTCCTGTTTTGGCTAGTTGCTATTGTTACTGCCACCAATGGCAGCTTAAAGTTATCCATTTATGTTACAGAGTGGAAACCAAACAAAGTTAGTGTGTTTGTTACTCTGTTATGGTTACCGGGTTTTTCTAATCAACCTGTTCTCCTTGTCTAGTCTCAACTTAGTTTATGTCGCGTTCGGCTGGCTGGCCAGCTGCGGCTAGGCTGACCAGCGCTCTCACAGCGGCACTGTTTCACGCGAACAGTGTTACCAGATATAACAGTATTTTTCTCTTACAACAATTAGCCAGAACAATATTTTTATTTATTTTTTAGTCCTGCCGAACAGGTCCTTAACTTGTTTCAGCTTATTCTCTCTCACAGAACACTATTGAATCAGTCGAAATAATCCAAAATAATCCAAGAAGTGGATCAGCCGAACACGTGGTGTTTACGTTGTATTTGCTGAATCAAACAACACCGGAGATATACGCTATGTTTCAATATATAATAGAAAAATAATATATTTAAATAATTAAAACATCTTATAATTTAAAAATAATAAATGTTTGTAGCATAGAATAGAATAATAAAGAAAAGTCGTGGCATACCCGCATGCGATGGGTGGATGGGGACACGGCAGTCGGCAGTCAACCGGTTCGTTTGGCTGTGGCTTGTCGTAAACGATCGTAAATTTCTAACCAGAATAGTATTTTTCTCTCACACAAATCAACCAGCAGTACTTTTTTACGAACCAGCAACGAAACGAACCAGCCAACCGAACAGCAACGAAACGAAGCAGCCAAGCGAACGAGGCTGAGTGTCTCCGACTCCATGAACGTCTTCACACATGTCGCGCGGAGAGGCCTCTTGCGATTCCCTGCTGCGCTCGTTCCCGTGGCAGGCACCTAGAGATCGCTGAGCTGTCCGCTGTCTCAGCATCAAACCGATTATTACTGCTATCTTGGACGCTGGACCGCGACACAGGAGGGTGCACCAACAACCCCGGCGCAGCGGATCCGGCCAGCGGCTTCCGGGGGCGGTGCAGCGTCCGGGTCAGACTTGGAGGCATGGCATGCCTGCCCGGTTGAACTGTCGCCTCGGCAGAGTGTCCAGCGAGAGCACGAGCCATGTTAAGCAGATCTCCGTCGCTTTCGGTCCTTTTCGAGTATTTTCTTATTTAATCTCTCTCTGCAAAAAAGAGATTCATACGTAAAATAAAGTGTTTGCTTTAAATAAAGAGATCTGTCCTGTTTGTTTGTGCGATGAGATTTGTCCTGTTTGTTTGTGCGATCAGCCGTACTATTTTAACGAACGAATATTATTTTTTTCTTCAATAATTCAATGAACAGTACTTTTAGTGAGGGCTCTTCCGCAGAGCTACCTAAACTTTAGTAGTTGTCCCATAAGATATTTGGACACATGCATAGAATATTAAATATAGACTAATTATGAAATTAATTGCATAGTTTTATGACTAATTTGCGAGACGAATCTTTTAAGCCTAATTAGCTATGATTTGACAAGGTGGTGCTACAGTAAACATACGCTAATGATGGATTAATTAGACTTAATAAAGTCGTCTCGTGGAGTACTGACGGATTTGTAATTTATTTTTTTATTATTATCCGAACACTCTATACAACATCTTTATATAACATCTCCTAAACTTTAGTCATCGGATCTTAACAGCCTGCTACTAAAGTGCTTTTGACGCTTATCTCGAGTCTCGAGAGGGAATGGGGCAGATCACGTTGAGATTTTGCCGGGGAATGGGTCCGGATGGTAGAGGACAGATGCTTATTTTTTTTTTCCTGCCATGCGCCATAAAACAAGTGGCATCGCACATATACCCTGCCCACAGGGATGGGCTGGAATGATTGTTGATCATATAAATATAAATTTGATGAATAATCAAATTCGTCTTTTTAACTTTTTCTTCGAGTATATAACTTTCATCTATCCCTCAACCAGCTGACGGTTACTTGAGCCCTTTAACTTTCTCGTTCATCCCAAACAATCGTTTGTTATGTTGTGGCGTGCCTAGTTGGCGATAAATTTGCTTTTCACCAATCTTCCCATGGCATCGCAATTGATTTAATAAGTGGTTATACATCTATATATAAAAGGTCCTCTATCCTATTTCTTTATCTTCAATCTAGGATCAAGATTTTTTGAGTTGTAAATAGGAACATCTCTATAGCAAGAATACTATTTATTTATGAAATCAGATGAGCATTATTAGATACATTATGCAATATACTTTTCATAAAATACTTCTTTCATGTGTTAGATTTAACATTCATCTTTGTTAATCTGATCCAATTTAAAATAGTTTGACTCGAAATAATTCAAAACCCTTATGTACTATGTTGTATTGTCCCTTCAAATATTGTTTTTGCTGATTTGACCATGCTTATGAACATAATAATAGGCCTTTGTCCATACCCCAATTATTCTTTTCCTAGCATTTGTCTATTTTTTGAGGGAAGAGAATAAGGGATAGTGAGACAAGACCATAGGCCGATATTGGTTCAACAAACCCTTTTCCTCTCACCCTCTGTTCCAATCTTTCCACTCATTTTCTCTCTCCTTACATCTAATTAAATCTTGTTTGGTTGCACTTTAATCCACCTCAATCCATATTGACCATATGTTACCTTAAGAGAGCCAAATCAGTTCTTCCGGGCTAGCAAGTTCTTGTTGCTAGTGTCGACGAGGTGAGAAAAAGTGTGCAAAGAACCAAACACGTCCTTATTCTCTCCATGTATTGGTGGGCCAAGGTAAATGATTACATCCATAAACTATACACTTTGTTGAACAGATCACTCCTTTTTAAGACAACACAGCTATAGTTGATGATAACACAATTGACGTTATGCATATATATGACACTTATTTAGACACAAGGTGCCACAAACTAGGGCTGCATTATTATTATTTTTGCAACATTTAGATGTTTGAATTATATTTTTTTCAAGACTGGGATTACTTCTACCAAAATTATAATAGGATCATCTTCCCAAGATGGCATATAGGAGGAGTAGGTAGTACGTAGTACCATACTTGCTCTGGCTTTTTTTATATATCGTTCTTATTTTCTAAGAAGTTAAATATGCTTAACTTTAACTAAATATATAAAATAAAATATTAATGTTTATAATACATAATTAGTATCATTATATATGTCGTTGCTAATATATTTTATAAACTTATCATTTTCATGGCACACACTTAAATAGCGACCGAGAGAGTAGCATCGAAGCACTTAAAAACATTTACTCCGTACCAAATATAAATCCACGGTGGAAAAAGGATCACAGGCCTGCATGCCAGTGATGTCACGGCAACGGAAAAATCTCGCCTCGTTCGCTTTGCTGGCTGATAAGCACGATGAAAATATTGTTGACTGATCCGAAAAAGCAGGACGTCTATCGAAACGTCCGTTCCCCTTTCGCCACCCTTTATTTTTTGTATTTATTACTGTGCCATCACAATCTCTCACCTCATATGAAATTCGCCGAAGCGCTCTCTCTCCTGACGTGCGCCTCCGAAGTTCCGAGTCCCCGTACGGTCCCCCCTGCTCTCTCGAAGCCTCCAAGCCTCGGGACCCCTCACCCCCCTCTCCTCTCGCGCCGCGAGGGATTGATCCGTCCGGCGATCTGGGCCCTCCGGCCGGCGCCCGCGCCTGGGAGGCTTCTCCTTCCCCGCCGCACGGGCGGAGATGCTTTCGCTGCAACAGCAGCACGGTGGCGCCGTCGCCGGAGGCGGCGAAGCGCGCCATCACGCGCCGCAGCCGTCGGTGCTCGGCGGAGGCGTGGACTGGCTAGTGTTCGGGGCCCGCGCCGACCTGGAGGAGCCCGCGAGGAATGCCCCGTCGCCCGCCTTGTTCCTTCTTCCGCCCGCGCCGCTCGACGACAGGGCGGCCCAGCCCGAGCCGAAGCCCAAGCCCGGACAGCTCGCAGGAGGTGATTCTAGCTGCAAGCGATTTTTTAGTCGCCTCTTCTGTTCGCAGATTGTGTCCGTCCGTGTTTTGAATTTGGGGAATTCGAGCTTGTGTTCTAAGATCTACCGGTTTCCCTCCCTTCCTTGGTGCTATTGGTAGATTTGGAGATGTCCCTTCTTTTTTTCCGTTAGGGAAATAAGAATACTAGTACTATGTTGGTGTCACTGCGGAGATTTGATGGTGTTGTTTTGTCTTTTACTTCAAATATTTATTATATATATAGGTGGAATATATAATTTTTTTGTGTGTTGATTTGGATTAGAAATTGCAACTTGTAGGCGATCGTGCTGACTGTTTCGACTTTGGACTGGGAGAAGTGGGCATAAAAGGTTCTAGAAGAATATTATAGGCTACCTTTATTTCTGGTGGTCTATATTCTGTATAGGGTTCAGTGGTTCACACCTTTAGCTCTAGTCCATCTTTAGAAAATTGCAATTTTGGAGGTTGCTTGTATTAGCAGCATAACTTTCTGGGAACTTGATGTCATATTCTTCAGTTCCAGAAACAATTTTCTATCAAACTGTATCGGTTGCTTGTGTAAATCTGACAAACTGCAATCAAGAGCTTTAGATTACTTTGGGGATGATCAAATGTTGATGCTGTTTTACCATTCCGAGTTGCCAACAGGGCTAGTATATTCATCTCCGGGGCTTAGTGAGGATATTGATGGTAGTGACACCTTGGTGGCGATCTCTGGACAATTATTTGCTCTCATGTTAAATTAGGAAAAAAAACATATTTGTGGAGACGTGCGCATCCACACATTTGTGGCATTAGCAATTAGTTTAGATGGGTAAACGCGTATTAGCAAGAAATTAAGAAGTATCATCTGTTCCTAGCATGAGTTGAATGGCTTTATATTGTAGATTTCACTGTTTTGAATTCTTCACTGAAGCTTACCCCAACTTGCTTGTGAACAAAAGGCTTTGTTGTTCTTATTAGTCGATATACTGATCGCCAAATAATATAGTTTTGTTCTCCAATGTTTCAAAGTGTGATTCTGGTGATTCATGGTTATGCGAAGCAAGTGCTTACTTTACTTCTAAGTCATATGGGAAGATTTATATGTAAACTGCAAAGAGCACTCAATTCTCATGAATTTCATAAATCATGGCCTGATCGTGGTAATTGCCTTTAGGTCCTGCACCGTGTGCTACATTCTGCTAGGAGTAACTTTCTGCAACCATACACAATATATTTATGTTATTACTGGTATAAATTCTGTAAGAAATGGATGGATAATTAATATCCATGATTTGGAACTTAGTGGGAGGGAAACATGAACATGAATTATCTTGTTTTGTTCAGATGAAACAAAATTATCAATTGATGCTTGCACGCAAGGTTTCATTTCACTGTGTTTACATGTATGTCGGTGGTAGGCACGATGAGAATTTTATTGGTTACTTGAATGGTGTAGCTGTTGATGAAGAGCGGCATTTGGCACTTGCTCATCAAAACTACAGGTCAGGGAAGTACAGAGAGGCACTAGAGCATGGTAATGTTGTTTACGAGAAGAATCCACGTCGAACTGATAACCTCCTCCTCCTTGGAGCTATATACTATCAGGTGGCTAATTCACTTCATATTCTCCCAGGCATGGATGCTAGCTTTTTCTACCTGACATTATCTAACGTGTTTGAATTCCTTTTCTGTTGCAGATTCGTAATTATGACATGTGCATTGCAAAAAACGAGGAGGCTCTTGCCATAGATCCACACTTTCTTTGAATGCTATGGCAATATATGGCGAATGCTTGGAAGGTAGTTTTGGGCAAATGTGACAAATATTATTGTGTCTACTATATATATACATGCATCCCCCTCTGAAAAACCTTTATTTTTCAATTATGTCATCGATGTGTTTTTTTGTGTGTAGGAGAAAGGCGATATTGATCTTGCAATTCGTTACTATCTTCCGCCATTCAGTCTCATCTCGATCTTATTTATATTTTTCTTTGCTTTTTGTTACTTTATACCTTTTTATTTTACCTGTTTTCACCGTTTCAGATGAATTTTATTACTTCTTGGTGTTTGATGCTCATCTAAGATGACTAGGTAGTGACTCATGGTGGCAAACCTCTTAACACCTAGTTTAGGGGGTCAACACCTAAGTAGCACGGATATGTATCCGATACGGGATATGCCCCTTCCTTGCCGCGTCCGTGCTTCTGAGGTAACACTACTCTAGATACACTGCCCACGTAGGTTGTCCCTGTGATGGATAAGTCTTTGGGAAATTTGGTCTTTTGTGAAATTTCTTTGCATGGTGGTTATCAAGGACATGACATCCTTGGTGAAGGATAGCATCTAGGACGACATCTGAGGACTAGCATCTTAGACTCTAGGATGACATTTTATGACAAAGACATATTAGCATCTTAGACTAGCATCTTAGACTAGCATCTTGGCATATGCTTGGTTGGCTAGCTTGACCTATAATATGTATCCCAACCCCTCAAAGTTGGCATGGCATTTGTGTGAGTTTGTGTGAGAAATAAAACCGTAAAATTGTCCCAACTCCTAGTGTCATCCTCTCTCGATGAGAGTAAAAATTCGCTACTACCAAGAGTGAGAGTTCAACGACTAACAAACTGGTATCAGAGCCAGTACTATCCTGTGGCAGAGCATCTCCTCGCTCATCCCTCTCCCTGCCACCATTACTTGATTTCATTGCGGCAGCCCGACTGCCTCCGCTCACTCCTCCCCCACAGATGAGCAAAGAACGTCTCGAGGCGACTCTCTCCCCATGCGGCCAGTTGGCAGCGTCATGTGTCGCGAGGCGATCTCGGCCTTTCATTCGCCTCGAGCACGCGCTGGCGTCGGCAGGAGGCCGAACTTGCCGCAGCAGAGGAACGCGAGCAGCGGCAGCAGAGACCCCGCGTGGCGGCGGCAAGAAGCGTCGAGGCGGCGGCGGAGCAAGCAGCAGAGCAGAGGCGGAGGCGAAGCAGGCGGCATGGAATGCGGCAGCGTCTGGCGGCGGTGATGGAGGTCGAGCTTCTGCCAGCAAAGATCGGCAGCTCCATTTCGGCCGACTACACCGCCGACGCGACCTCGAGCTGCTAGAGAGGGAGGCGGCTTGAAGGTAGCGATGAAGCGCAAGCGCCACGCCAGCGTGGCGGCAGCCGAACGGCAGCAGCGCGACGCGCTGGCGGCGCTCTGGGCGAAAGGCGCGACTGGCGGTGGCGCTCTGGGCAGCGCAGACGCCATGGCAGCGCGGCGGCGGCCGAGACAGCGCGGACGCGCGGCGGCGCTCTGGAGGAGGCGAAACGGCGGCGGCGGCGCTCTGGAGGAGGCGCGGCGCGGCGGCGGTGGCGGGCGACGGTCGATGAAGCGCGCGGCCTTCCACAGCGGCGTGGCTCTCTCCCGGATCGGTACCGACGATGTCGATGGAGAGCCTTGGCCTTCGCGCAGCGGCGTGGCTCTCTCCCGGATCGTGCCGTGGTTACCACGGGCTCCGGTATTGTCGGGACGTCGGTCCCGGTGGGTGGCCTATCCTCACCAAGACCAACTCGTCGAGTGGGCTGCGGTGATGAGGTAAAGCTCCAGTGCGACACATGTGGGAGGCGGTCCGATGCGGCGGCGCCGACGACATTCGACCTAGATCGACGGGCGCTGGATACCCTTATCGCTGCGAGTCCACCGAGATGCGATTCTCGCTACCAACAAGCGGATCGCCAAGGAGGCTTGGGGCGCCATCGCTGCGGCGCGCGATCGGCAGCGGCGCGCGCGCCAAGTCCCACTGCGGGCTCTTCGCAAGGAGTGGGAGAACACGGCCTTCAAGCGGTGAGGACGTTGATGACTTTGCCCTCCGTCTCAACACTCTGTTGCGAGAAGATGGTGCGATTCGGCGATGACACCTACGGCGGGAGAGGCGTCGAAAAGCTCTTCCGCTTACGCCCCGAGAAGTACAAGCGGATGGCTCACTCGATCGAGTCCTGCTGGATCTCTCCACGATGTCGATCGAGGAGGCGATAGGTCGCCTCAAGGTCGTCGACGGCGATGAGCCCTGATCTCTCTCGGGGCCCATCACCACCGGCGGAAGCTCCTTCTCACTCGGGAGCGGTGGCTTGCCGGCCTAAGGTGACCGGAAGAAGGGAGCCTTCTTCCGCGACAAGCGATCGCAAGCGTGGCAAGCCACGCAAAGCGTATGAGACACCGGCCGCGGCGCGAGGGCGTGTCGAGGGTGATGCCCGCGGGCGCCTTAGGGCGGGCCGGCCGCAGCTCAAGCCAAGACGAGACGACGCGCCGCCGCAATCTGCGTCTAAGCAGCCATTGGGCCAAGGATCGTCGACAACCACGACGCGGCCAGCCCACGTCGACTGGCGGCGGAGGCCGGCTCTGTTCATGGCACATGCTAGCATCGAAGCGCCTCACGCGGTGACTTGCCCGGCGCGATGGCTCTCCTCCACCTTGACGAGTCAAAAGCACACGCCCTCCTCGGCGGCAGCTCAAGCAGAACGACAAGACCGACGGGTGGTGCCTTGACACCGCGCCGCCCCCATCACATGACCGGTCGACGGGAGTTCTTCACCGAGCTTGACTCTAGCGTCCGAGGCTCCGTCAAGTTTGGGGATGCCTCGGCGTGGAGATCAAAGGCGTCGGCTCCGTCATCTTCACCGCTGTGGTTCGGTGAGCACAGTCGCTCGCCGAGTCTACTACATCCCCGCGTTGAGGAACTCCATCATCGACTTGGGACACGGTGGATGAGAACGGTTCGCGTGGTGGTTGAGGACGAGTCGAGGATTTGGGATCGTCGTCGTCGCCTTCTTGCCAAGGTATCCGAGCGCAAATCGACTCTCGTCCTCAACGTGCGGTGGCACAACCCTCTGTCTCATTTGCCGTCCGGACGACGGCGAGGCGTGGCGCGAAGGGCACGAGCGTTCGGGCACCTTCACTTCGAGGCCCTAAAGCGGCTCGGTGCCCACGGAGATGGTGCGCGGGCCTGCCGTGCCTCGACCATGTGGAGCGACTCTGCGACGTCTGCGTGTTGACGAAGCGAGGCGACTCCCTTTCCCGGTGAGGCGAGCTTTCGATCTAAGGAGAGGCTCGAGCTTGTGCACGGGGACTTGTGTGGCCCGGTGACACCGCCACACCGGGAGGACGACGCTACTTCCCGCCGCTTTCGTCGGCGACCTCTCCCGCTACATGTGGGTGATGGTCCTCATTTTGCAAGGGAGAGGTCATGCGGACGCCATCATCGGTATGTATGCCAGTCAGTCATGGCGGAGGAGTGAGTCTGCCGCAAGTTACGCTGCGTCACAGACCGACAACGGCGGAATAATTCACGGCGGTTGAATTCGCGTCGTCAGATCACAATGACGAGGGCATTCACGCCACTACTCCTACCGTCTGACCGCAGCGAAGAGGCGTCGTCGAGCAGCGCAACCAGACGGTTGTGGGGATGGCTCGGGCCCTCCTCAAGCGAGGGGATGCTGACCATTTTTCGGGAGAGGCGGTGGTGACGGCCGTCTACATCCTCAACCGCTTCGCCTACCAAAGGCGCTTCGGCGGCAGGACGCCCGACGAGGCTTGGCATGGGCACAAGCCGGCGGTCTCCCACTTGCGGGTCTTGGCTACCTCGCGTTCGCCAAGGAGCTTGGCCACATCGGCAAGTTCGACGGCGGGAGCACCGGGAGTGTTCATCGGCCACGCGGAGGGCTCGAAGGCCTCACCGCATCCTCGACCAAGAACGGCGTGTATGCGGCGGCGCGACGTTGTGTTCGACGACGGCGAGATGGGCGTGGGACAAGCGGTGGACGACGGCTCGGCTCCGACGCACGGCGACTTCTTTGTCGAGTACGCCCACCGAGGGAGCTGGGAGTAGGCGGCTCTTCTTCTTGAAAGCGCGTCTACCCCGGATCCCGAGCCTCCACCGACCCCGGTGCTCGCTACTCAAGCAAAGACCACGCTCTCGGCCGGGACCTCGGCTGCGATGAGAGTTCTTCATTGGCTCCACCATAGCCGAGTGCGCCACGCACTCCAAAGACCGACAAGCACCACTCCGGGCACATCTACCCCCACCACCGGCTCGTGTCGAGCATGGCCCGATTGAGCTTCGCTACTCCGCTCTCTCACGACGAGGAGCGTCGACGCCAGCATACCACGGCGGCGAGCCGTTGTGGTCTTGTCTGTTGGAGAACCTTCTCGGCGACCGGCCGGTGCGGACCGGTGCCTCACGACGGAGGCGCAGATTGCACCTTTGCGTGTGACGACGGCGAACCTCGGTCGTTTGCAGAGGCCGAGAGAGACGCGGCATGGCGCTACCGCGATGCGATTGGAGATGGATGCGGTTGAGAAGAACCGCACTGGGAGCTTCTTCGACCTTTTCTCGTGGTCACCGTGCGATCACCCTTAAGTGGGTGTACAAAGTGAAGAGGATGAAGCCGGTGCCATCGTCAAGCACAAGGCTCGCTTGGTGGCACGAGGCTTCGTGCGGCGGAGAGGGACGACCGACGGCGCCTTTGCTCCCGTGGCACGGATGGAGTCCGTCGCGACTCCTCCTGCTGCGCTAGGCGGCGGGAGAAGTGGCGTGTTCATCACATGGACGCGTCAAGTCGGCATTCCTTAATGGCGACTTGAAGGAGGAGGTCTCGTGCACCCACCGGCGGGATTTGCGATCCCCGGCAAGGAGGGCAGGTGCTCACGCGCGCAAGGCCCTACATGGCTGGCGGCGGGCATTGAGGGCGGAATGCCAAGTGGATTCCACGCTAAAGGGATGGGCTTGAGCAAAGCCCAAGACGAGGCGACCATCTACCGGACGGGCGGTGGAGGAAATGCTCTGGCTTTGGTGGGTGTGTACGTCGACGACTTGGTGATCACCGGCACCAAGGATGCGGAGGTGGCGACATTCAAGGAAGAGATGAAGGCCACCTTCTAGATGAGTGACCTGGGACCTCTCTCCTTCTACACGGGATCGAGGTGCACCGGGATGACTCGGGATCACGCTCGACTGACCCGCCTAAGCCAAGCGCGTCGTTGAGCTAGCTGGGCTCACCGGCGCAACCCAGCTCTCACTCCGATGGAGGAGAGGTGGTCGAGCCGCGACAAAGATGCATGGCGGAGGTGGGCGCCACGCAAGAGACGGCGTCTTGTGGGGAGCCTTCGCTACCTTGCCCACACACGGCCGGACTTGGCATTCTCCGTCGGCTATATTAGTCGGTTCATGCAGCGACCGACAACGGAGCACCAGCAGGCTGTGAAGAGGATCATCCGCTATGTTGCGGGGACTCTCGACCACGGCCTCTACTACCCTAGGTGCCACAGGCGGCACACTTCATCGGGATGCAATGACGGCGACGACCACCGGCGGCGTCGACGCCAAAGAAGAAACACGAAGCGGGATCCTCTTCTTCCTCGGCAAGTGCCTCGTTAAGTGGCGATCGGTCAAGTAGCGGTGGTGGCCCCTGGCATCATTGCGAGGCCGAGTACATAGCGGCCTCCACCGCTTCGACTCAGGCGCTCTGGCTCGCCCGACTGCTTGGTGATCTCCTCGGCAGAGACACTAGGGCGGTGGAGCTCAGGGTGGACAGCAAGTCCGCTCTGGCCCTGGCAAAGAACCCCGTCTTCCATGAACGCAGCAAGCACATCCGGGTGAGGTACCACTTCATCCGAGGCTGTTTGGAGGAAGGGAGCATCAGGGCGAGCTACATCAACACCAAGGACCAGCTTGCGGACCTGCTCACCAAGCCCCTTGGGAAGATCAAGTTCCTTGAGCTCTGCTCGAGGACCGGGATGGTTCAACTCTCCCACAAGACGACGCACAAGACTTAGGGGGAGAATGATGGATAAGTCTTTGTGGGGCTGCTGCATGGTGGTTATCAAGGACAGCATCCTTGACTGAAGGACAGCATCTAGGACAGCATATAGGACTAGCATCTTAGACTCTAGGACAAATCTTAGGACAGCATCTTAGAGGACAGCATATTAGCATCTTAGACTAGCATCTTAGACTAGCATCTTGGCATATGCTTGGCTGGCTAGCAGCCTATAAATATGTATCCCCAACCCCTCAGGTTGGCATGGCATTTGTGTGAGTTTGTGTGAGAAATAAAACCAGAAAATTGTCCCAACTCCTAGTGTCATTCTCTCTCGATGAGAGTAAGAATTCTGCTACTACCAAGAGTGAGAGTTCAACGACTAACATCCTGGACAGCCTATCCAGGTCCAGCCATGTTTAGGTAGTTTTTGATGGTGCCTGGCGTGACTAGGTGGCTGTACTGAGGTGGAGATCGACATAGTGTGCAGGGATGAAATTTGATTAACTTCCAGGTGGCCATCTTACCCAGAATTTCAGGCTTTTAGCTCTCCAGTCCCTTGTGTTGTTGTACATCTGCCTCCAGCTCTGCTGCTCTTCTCCCCCATCTGCCGTAATCCTCCTCCTCACATCTGTGCTGCTTGTGTTGTTGTTTAGTATCGTGGCTTGTGTTGTCTGCTTCTGCTTGTAGTCTTATATGGGCTAAGGCTCTGAAAATGTAAATGTATGATTGTATGTACTGCTAGCATGGTAGTTCAAGCTTTGTGCTAGGCTCTAGTAAAAAGTATGGAGACTAAAAGTAATCCAGGTGCTGTCTAGACAGCCTAGCCACTAGTTGTGAGGTGATTTGTGTAGTGTCTGGGTGTACATGAGCGCCTGCTTCATAATGCAATGATATGCAGTTCTCTTGCGTATTCAAGAAAAAGAAACATGAACGTACTGATACTTGGATTAGAGGCACAATAAAGCAGTACATTATTTAAGAAATGTTCCAATCAGCTCCTCACTGTCCCCCACCCCCCTCAACTCCGAAGCTTCCATTTTTGGGGGCATCTTCACTCTACGCTCTAGTGGACATGTGATGTGGTCTTCACAAGCTCCTTGTCTTTGCTTTGTGGATTCATGTTTGTAATCTTCTACTACAATCCTTGCCGGTCCAGTTGACTTTTGATTGTTACAAATAAATGGCCCTCACTGTCTTTTTTCTGTTAATCTTTCTAGCTGCGACCAAACTTCTGTGATGCATGGTCAAATCTTGCTAGCGCATATACCAGGAAGGGGAGACTGAATGAGGCAGCTCAATGCTGTAGACAAGCACTTGCTATAAATCCTCGATTGGTACGTACATGTGTTCATCAAGTTAGTAGTTGTGCTTGTTTGTGAACTGATGCCATTTTGTGCCTGACTTAGGTTGATGCACATAGTAATCTTGGAAATCTGATGAAAGCTCAAGGTTTCATTCAAGAGGTGAGCAACTTGATTTTCTGGCCTTTTACCTGTCACTGTTTTGTACTAAAATTTCTTCTTTGCACTCAGTTTTCACCATTGTTTCCGTGCATTTACATGTTCTTGTCTATAATGTTGTTTTGTGTGCATGTGTATCATCTTATTTGTTCCATATATAGTTCTACATTTCTTGTTGGTAGATTAATTGCATTTGTAGTTTTCGCAACACAGTATAACTTCTCGAACTATCACAAAACTAAAGATCTTATGAACTCAGTGACCTATGTCCATGGTCAAACATTTGCACTCCACTTGCACCACTTGCAGTGACACAGATCAATACTCTCAGACATATATGTATTGAAGTGCACTAAATATGCAGTTCTTTGGCAAATGGCCTTATTTTGTACTGCTATAGAATTGGCACTAACTTGTTAAAAATGGTCTTAAAATATGTTGTTTGTCATGGTTTGGTTAGTTTACGTGCACTTTGTGAAAGGTTAATGAGATTTATGCCATTTCGATTTTGCCAGTTTTAAAAAATGCTACTATAAAGGTTGAAATTGGGACCAGTGTGATTATAATTTGCCTCTGGTTTGAAGTATGCCATTTTGTATGCCTCTATACCTCTGGATCTACTTTTAGGCTTTCATTTTTCCGTATGGAGAATGAACTAAGATACACTGGTCTAGGGTAGCTTTGACATCTTCTAATTCCTAAATCCTTGCTGTGCTCCATGATCGGCAGCAAGAGCATCACATGAGTTAAACCCGTCTCCAACTCCTTTAATCTGTCCATGAACGCTGCCACTAACTGGATGTGGGTTGGGCCACTCCATTATGCTGGTCTTCCGCCTCCCCCCTGTGCACACATTCCTCCACCACCTTGCTCGCTGCTGCAGGGTGATGGAGGCATACTTCTCATGGCGACAACCGTCTGCCACGTCCACTTCCAACATGAGCCCCTGTGCGCTGCCATCAGACGAAGGGCAGCCCAGTATGGACTTTGCAGCTCCATGCCTGAGGTGGGGATCCCTTGTGACTATTTCCATGGACTCTTTGTCATGGGGTTCTCCTGGTGCACCGTGGAATTCTGTGCTTTGTCTGGTGTGCCACCATGGGAAGTAAAGGGGAGCTTGGGCTTTTCCTTTCACAGATCTAGTTTCTCTATGCCTTACCTTATTGTCGCCATCAGTGTGATGGTGCGTCGAGGAGTGCCCTTGTGCACCAGCACCACAGATCTGGAGCGCTGGAAGGGAGGCTGCAGCCGTGATGCATGTGCGGTTCCAGTTCTCAGCCATAGGCTTCCTCACGCTGTCATGTGGCATTGAGGCATTTGGGCTGCTCGCCCTCGGTTGCCTGTCCTTGTTGGCCAAGACTTGGGTCTATCTGTTCTGGATATCTCAGTAGAGATTGGAGTTACCCCGTTTTCGTTTTCTTTCCCCAATTGTATCAAGTAGGAATAATAAATTAGAGGAAGAAGATAAGACTAAGGAAGAGGAAAGGCGGTGGGGATATATTTTGATCCACACTGAAATATGACAGTAAAAAACACATCTGAGTTTGTCCCAGACAATGTTTACAAATCGTATAGTTGACTCTAGTCACCATGGAACCGACCAAGCGACTAGTAGTCGACCAGACTGACTAGTTGAGCCTAATCGGTCCTTGTCGTCCTATATATTCCAGGACATAGGCATACTACATATACCTATGTATACTATAAGTATACACAGTAAAGCGTCAAGACTACATTAGTGGCTAGTTGGTGACTTGCACAACAGAGTAGCGGAGCGGCAGCGGCACAGCAATGCCAACAAGCAACCAAGGATGCATATGGAAAGAAGATGGAGGGAAGGGGCACTGTTGGAGGAGCTCATCTTCGCAATCCTTGCCTCCCTGGAGAAGCTTCACGGGGGGGGGTGGCGCTGGGGCCTATCGGAATGAGGGATTAGGCGACAGTGGCTTGACTAGAAGAAGAATTGCACGCGGTGGATAGGTGGAAACGTCTGTGGTGGAGAGGAAATGTGCCCAGCAGGAGAAGGAATAATGATGGCTTGCTGCGTGCCAATTTCTGACGCCTCTGTCTCTGCCTTTTGGAGTCCTGGGCAAAACTAAGCTAACCCTACCAGGCCAAATTGGCAGCCGAATAGCCAGCCTCAGAGGCCAGTTGAGCAGGCCTGCGAATGGGCTACAGCCAACCTGGTGGTCCACTCCCTAGTCCCTAATCGAATGACTAATCGCAGTTTATCAACAATTAGTCAGACGGCCAGGAACCTAGTCAAGATAATCACCTCGGTACCCTTAACCAAGTTCAAGGACCAATTACGATTAATCGGATGACTTTACTTGTAAACATTGGACACTATGGCATGGTTCTAATATCCACAGAATTGTAATGGCACTGGTCGTACTTTGACATTTATAATGTTGTATTTCTTGTAATGGTATGAATCTGAAGATCATCTTTTATATTTATCTGTTGGCTTCAGCACTTGAACTTCCCTGGTGTAGACTGACAGCTTTGTGATTGGACATGTTGATTGTAATAACAGGCATACAGTTGCTACATCGAGGCGTTACGCATAGATCCTCATTTTGCAATTGCATGGTCAAACCTTGCTGGTCTGTTTATGGAGGCAGGAGACCTCGACAAAGCTTTAATGTATTATAAGGTAAATGCTGCGATTGTACTTATTTGACTATTACACTGCTCCCTCTATTAAAAAAATATAAGGCGTACATGTATCTCAAGATTCAAACCTCGTTATCTTTGACCAGCAAGTAGTTTAAATCTTTGATCAGCAAGTAGTTTAATTATATAAGAAATTTTGAGCTACAAAATGGTTAGATTGGGATTGTATTTAGAAATACTTTCTAATGATCAAACTTTTGTTTCCACAAATTATATGTTATAAGAGAAGTGAGTGGTTGAAGTGTGATAAGACCACACCAAGTCAAATCGTGCCGTATGTTTTGGGGTGGAGGGAGTACTTCACGTCACTTATGCTTATTTCATAGTTTATTGAGGTCCCTTATGTAATGAATTGTATTTTTTGTGGTGCATGTGAAGGTCATAGATCATTTTATTTACATGGAATCTAGGAGAGATGGAAGTTACTTCATGCATTTGCCATGGCACGATGGTTTATTTTGGGCTAAATTGTGCTGTCACTTCCTAGCGTCATGTTTTGGTTTTGAGATTTGGATTTTCCTTTAGTGATTACTTTTTGCTTCATGGCTCTTCTGTGCCTTGCAAATCTACCGAAACAGTGCTTTCTCATTGTAATGAAGGGAATTTAAACTTCTCTTGAAACTTGCAGGAAGCTGTTAAGCTTAAGCCATCTTTCGCCGATGCATATCTTAACCAAGGGAATGTTTATAAGGTAAGTCTATAGGTTGTGACACAAGTATCCTGCAAGAGAATGCAGGGATAACTTCACTCTTGGAGGGAAACTGGATCTTATATATTTTGGTTCTCCAGGCTTTGGGAATGCCTCAAGATGCCATTATGTGTTATCAACGTGCACTGCAGGCACGTCCTGACTATGCTATGGCTTATGGTGAGATTTGATTCTTTTTTTGCTTTGCCAAACCCTGGCCTCTCTGTATCAGGGTATTATTTTCTTTAAAACTTCTTAACTTTTAGCACAAAAATAAAAGTAAATACTGATTAAAGATTATCCTTCGAGTTCGTTCATTTAGATACTCATCTCGGGTGAGATGCAAACAAGCTTACAAGAGAATGGTCCTTTCTTTACCTTCAAAGTAGAGCCTTAGTATACCTCGTAATACAAAGGTAGGGGGAACATTTTCGTGCAGGTAATCTTGCTACTATTTACTATGAGCAAGGCCAGCTTGATATGGCAATTCGCTGTTACAATCAAGCTATAGTCTACGACCCACAGTTTGTTGAAGCATACAACAACATGGTTAGTCTCTGATCCACATTTTGTAAACTATTTTTATGTATAAATTGAACAACTAGTTCACAATTTTTATCTCTGTAGGGCAATGCACTTAAAGATGCTGGAAGAGTAGAAGAAGCAATCAACTGCTACAGAGTATGTTTTCTTGCTATTGATTTTACTTGTTCTACATGTTGCTCATGTTGTGATCTAGTTGTATTTGTGCAGTCCTGCCTTGCACTGCAAGCAAAACCACCGCAAGCCCTTACTAACTTAGGAAACATATACATGGAGTGGTGAGATTCTTATATGCACATATTCTTAATATGAATGGACATAAACTTTTATCTGACTTAAAAAGATGCAAGTGAGCTCATGATGACAAAAAAAAAATAATGCAGGAACATGATAAGCGCTGCTGCTTCATTTTACAAGGCAGCTATATCTGTGACATCTGGATTATCTTCCCACTTAACAATTTGGCTGTGATATACAAGCAACAGGTGGTTTTCTTTCCTTCATTTTGTCTGATCATATTGTAGCTGTAGGACAACAAAGTTCCTGTTCTAATGTTCAAATTAAATGATTGGTTGAACAATATCCAAGACCCACACCTGCTGTTTCTATCTCTGATTTCTCTATTTTGTATATGTACCAGGAAACTATGCTGATGCTATCACATGTTACACTGAAGTACTTCAGTATAGATCCTACAGCAGCTGATGCACTAGTTAATAGAGGGAACACATTCAAAGAGATTGGCAGAGTTAATGAAGCAATTCAGGATTATGTTCAGGCAGCAACAATTAGGCCAAACATGGCAGAAGCCCATGCCAACTTGGCCTCAGCATACAAGGACAGGTATATTCTATGAATCTCAAGCCTATGCAGTGTTAATGTACTGCATTTAATTTCTGGCATCATTTTTTTATTTCTGTTGTATAATATGGTAATGTAATCTTTTTGCAGTGGGCATGTAGAAACAGCTATAGTTAGCTACAAACAGGCTCTCCGGCTGCGCCCTGATTTTCCTGAGGCAACCTGTAATCTCCTGCATACTTTACAGGTATCTTGCAATTTTTCTCTACCCTTTAAATGCATTTTTGAAATAAAGATTTAAATAAGACTGTAAACTCTTGAGGAAATAAAAGATATGTTACAACATATTCATCTTTATGTTGTGTCTGCTACTTATGCAAATTAATACAGCAGAGTTGTGCAAACATGCAAGGACATTGTTGCAAAGCACTGCTCAATTGTGAGTTAACATTGGTCACATATAGAAATCTCTGATGTAGGTTAATGGCTTTGTATTATGTTGACCCTGCAAAACCTGCTAGGCTGCTACCTGCATTAGGATTAACTTCAGGCTCTTCCATCGGATTATTATATTGGCTTTTTCACCTTTGCTGCCTTTATAATCCTGTATTGTTGAAGTTTTGGTCCAGATGATTTGAAGCAACTGACCTTTTAATAGGGATGGCTAGCCTACTAATGTGGATCGTTTTCTTTGCATCACTGCAGTGTGTCTGTGACTGGGAAAACAGAGATGCCATGTTCCATGACGTTGAAGAAATTATTAGAAGGCAGATAAAGGTGCCCTTTATAAAAATGAATGAAATTCCATTTTTAATATTGGGGAATTCTTTTCCTGCACAACTAATATTTTTTGTCCTTTTTCCTACAGATGTCAGTACTTCCAAGTGTCCAACCTTTCCATGCCATTGCTTATCCTATCGATCCAATGCTTGCTTTGGAAATAAGGTGAGTTTCACTGTACACTTCGCTGGTCTTTTAATTAAAGAGTAATGTCCGATTTACCGCCGAAACATGTCGCTGAATTTAAAAAGCTCCCTCGGACTCAAATACTGGACAACTTAACCCCTCAACTTTGAAGACTGGATAAAATCGTGGCGGTGGGGCTCACATGTTAGGTGGTCTCTTTCTTTTATATCAAAAAATCATAACTTTTTCATATTTAGTCGGATGAATACAAACTTTATATCAAAATGGTAGAGCTCGATGCGATCTAAACTTTCTAGTTGATTTTTTTTCTCCATTTGAGATCATTTAGGAGCTCACATATTCAATAAAAGATGGTATGACTTAAAAAACTGAAGATATGTATGCCACATCAACCAAAACCACCATCGAAATCACTCTGAATATTTTAGGGGTGGTCGTTTATCCGGTTTGAAAGTTAAGGGGTATGTTGTCTGGTATTCGAGTTTGAGGATGTTTTTAAAATTCAGCGACAAGTTCCCGGTGGGGGACAGAATTTACTTTGAATTAAACTACATCCTTTCCTTTTTTTTAATATAACCCTTTTCATTGACAGCCGTAAATATGCGGCCCATTGTTCCTTGATCGCCTCTCGTTTTGGTCTACCGCCTTTTGCGCATCCACCTCCTGTTCCTGTAAAAGCAGAGGGTAAACACTGCCGACTGAGAGTAGGGTATGTACACAAACTTTCTTTTGTACATTGAATTCGAAAGATTATCCAACAGCAGAATAAATGGCCTTTCCATGCTACAGATATGTGAGTAGTGATTTTGGAAATCACCCCCTTTCCCATCTCATGGGATCAGTATTTGGAATGCATGATCGTGCCAATATCGAGGTTGTTTTATTTCCATTGAACCTCCTTCCCTTTTCACATTATGTTGTGGTTCTCTATCTGACCCATGATGGAATGGCAGGTCTTCTGCTATGCACTCAGTCAAAATGATGGTACTGAGTGGAGGCAGCGTATTCAGTCTGAGGCAGAACATTTTGTTGATGTTTCAGCCATGACTTCTGATAATATCGCTAGACTTATCAATCAAGATAAAATACAGATATTGATAAATCTTAATGGCTACACAAAGGTAATAAATAATGCTGTCCATTCGGTGAATAGTTTGTCAATTCTTGATATCTCAGTTATTGTTTTGGTTGTTCAGTTTCTTCAAATGATTGTCATTTGCTTTTCTCGTGCTGCAATGTGTATCCTTGGTTCTTCTGGGGCAAATTGTTTATTGTGACTTTTGAGGATTGTGATTGCTATTTCGTTGGAACCACTGATATCTATTATCGGTGTTACATAGAATTAGAAGACCTTACCATGGAGGCATGGAATTTTGTTGTTTTATTAAAAAACAATAAATTTACATTGAAGTTGGGGAATCAATGTAATTTTGTTATTTTTAACACAAGGTGCAGTTTGTTATATTGTTTGTCTGTACACAGCCTTACACTGATATTAGGTGTCCTTGTGTTGCTATTTGCTGTCTGACATGTACTTGATGGAAACAGGGTGCCAGGAATGAAATTTTTGCATTGCAGCCAGCACCTATCCAAGTTTCGTACATGGGGTTCCCTGGAACAACGGGAGCTGCATACATAGACTACTTGGTCACAGATGAGGTACGTGAGCATCTACAGTCTTGTCTAACAGTTAATTAGCTTAAGTGATTTATTTTGAATGCTGTTTGTTTAAATGGTCTTGCAGTTTGTTTCTCCAACTAGATATGCACATATATATTCAGAAAAGCTTGTCCATTTGCCTCATTGCTATTTTGTCAATGACTACAAGCAGGTTTGTCTTCATGCTTCTTCATGTCTTCTTTTCCTTTTTTTTTTCATTAATGATATGTGATATAAATTTCAAAACATGTTCTGTACCAGAAAAATCGAGACTGTCTCACTCCTGTATGTCCACACAAAAGATCTGATTATGGATTACCTGAGGATAAATTTATTTTTGCTTGCTTCAATCAGCTTTACAAAATGGATCCTGAGATATTTGACACATGGTAAGTGTCCACTATCTACATGCTCCATGTGTGCACTGCAAGTTTGAGGCATGTGTTTTTTATTTTAGATTTCCCAATGGTGCTCGATGAATTAGATTGATCAAACTAGATTTATTTACTCTTTTCACTGGACTATTCTTTATTATATTATGTATTGATACTAATATTTTGCTCTCAATTCTTTCTTAAGGTGCAATATTCTCAAACTTGTTCCCAACAGCGCATTATGGCTCTTAAGATTCCCGGCAGCTGGTGAAACTAGAGTGAGAGCACGTAAGTACACTTAAGAGGCTCCTATTGTTTATTTTTCACTTTTTAATCTACATTGTAAACGAAAGCTTCAAATGAAGACGGTTTATTCGACATCTGCAATGTCCCCTCTATACAGATGCTGCTGCAAGAGGAGTAAGATCAGATCAAATTATATTCACAGACGTTGCCATGAAAAATGAGCATATACGACGCAGTGCACTGGCAGACCTTTTCCTGGACACGTATGAAGTTCTTCTGTTATTCTTTTTTCAATCATAAGCTGAAAACATAAAATTAATTTACACAGTCCTCATGATTTTTCTGGATCAGCCCCCTCTGCAATGCACACACAACAGGCACTGACATACTGTGGGCTGGTCTGCCGATGATCACCCTTCCACTAGAGAAAATGGCAACCAGAGTAGCTGGTTCCCTTTGCGTAGCTACCGGGCTTGGGGAGGAGATGATTGTTAGCAGGTAAATATGGATAAAAATACTGATTTAGATGTTATAATTGAACGGTGCGGAGGCTTACTTCCTTTTTGTGCCAGCATGAAGGAGTATGAAGATAGAGCTGTAGACCTTGCGCTAAATCCAGTGAAGCTTCAAGCATTGACTAACAAGCTCAAGGAAGTTCGTATGACCTGCCCGTTGTTCGATACAGCTCGATGGGTAAGTTCTTGCAATCAATATCCCTGAACAATCATGATCTCAGTTAGTCTTGAATTCTGATCAACATTACATGCAAACTGTCTCAGGTGCGCAATCTTGAAAGGGCTTACTACAAGATGTGGAACCTTTACTGCTCCAGTCGCCACCCGGAGCCATTCAAGGTGTTAGAGGATGACAATGAGTTCCCGTTTGACCGCTAATGAGATTTCATCACCAGCCCGGCTCTGTAAATAAGGCAAGAGTAGTAGCATATTTAGCATTGTGACCGCTCCAGGTGCTTGTTTGCCGCTGCCTGTCCTACTGTGCACATCACCTCTGTGGAGGCTAACTTGTGTAGTATGTACACTACAAAAGTCCTAGGGCTAGCCTGTATTGTTATCATTATTGTTACCGAGGTCTATTTATTAGTAACGAGCCATAACTGTTATCAGGCTGTTACTTTGTATTGCAGTCGTGGTTTATAAAATAATCTGTAACCATAAAGGGTGTCGATGTGAAATCTCATTCTTAATAACTTCTGTCCACTGAATTTTGACATGGGGTTTGCCGGCTGTGGGCATGGGAATGTGGCTTATTTGCAAGCAGCTACTCCGTACATGTGAATGGCATCGTTAGTCTAACAGGAGTTTGTAGTGTTGCTTCTTGAAGCTTTGTTTGATTTGGTGATTTGAGACAACTGGAGTCTGCTGGGGAAATGAATTTTCTTTGGTAATAAAGCGAAATATCCAAATGCTCCATAGAGTTGAACTATATGCTCTGAATTTTGATTTTCAGGTAAGTCAGCCATTTTTGCAACTATTACCTTGTGCGCAAGCAAATGAATCTGTTGGCGTTTAGGTGATGGAATTGAACTTCTGATGGAAGAAAGAGGATAGCTTTAATTAGTGTCACGGAGCTCTAAATAGATAGGCTAATTTCATAATGCATTTTGTGCTCTGGCGATGCCTAGAATCTGTGCGTTCTGAATGTTTTCAGATTACAAAATTTGAATCGAAGGACTCATGAAGATTCTTGAATTTAGTGAGTGCATTGTGAAGACCATCAGTAATAAAATAAAAAGATGATAGCAATCAGTAATAAAACGATGATGGCAAACTGGTTTGCACGGCTATACCCGTCTTTTTCCAGTTTTCTGTGAGAACTGAGAACTAGCGAGTTGGTTAGATCTCGTCTGCTCCGTTGAAATAAATAAACCTAGCCGCATATTACTGTCGGAACCGGCAAAGCAAATGATGATCAGTAGCGAACGACTCCATACATATATATAACAATAGACTAGAGTCACCTACTTGTCCGGTGAAAATGGACCAAGTGCTAGAACTTTGCAAATCCATTAAAACCCTACTTAGAAATTCTCGACTGTCCTAAAATGTTTTATGACTTCAAGGTGTAAGGAAAATAGACCCTTGGTCCATTTGCTTTAGATTTTAGTGTTTAATGATCAACAAGACTAAATTGGACTAATGTGTTTGCGAGTGTTAGTTTGTAGTCCAATAGGTTGCAAACTTGACTTGGACGAAAGCGACGTGATGATTCAATGATCAACACCTCAAGTAAGACCATAGAAGCACAATAGAAGACCCAAGAAACCAAGTAAAGTCTAAGCACGAAGATAGGAACCAAGCCGGACGCAAGATCGCGAAGAAACGAGTTCGGTAGAGGTGACCGGACACGGCCCTTATGAGGACCGGACATGTTCGATCAGCTGCTCGGCAACAGCAGGCGTCAACAGTAGCGACCGGACGCTGAGCGAGGCAGTGACCGCACGCACGGACTTCACTGCTCATCGTCGCGGCAACAACTCAGTGAGGACCGGACGCAGCAGCTGTGGACGACCGGACGCGCCAGGCAATGGCGTCCGATCGAGTCCAGAGAGGTTCTAGAGCGGCGAAACGTCGACCGGACGCGTCAGATGATAAGCGACCAGACTCGCTAGAGAGTCCGATCAACAGTGAGCGCCAACGGTCGGGACAACCGGACGCGTCCGATCAGGACGACCTACGCGTCCGGTCAATGGCAGAAAGCTGGGTTTCGTCCCTAACGGTTACTTTCTGTCGGCGCAAAAACGTATCAATGCACCGGACACACAACAAGCCGGAAGGATCTGCTTAGGATGAGGCCGGAGATCCGCTTGGCTTCAACATAGGGTTAACCGATCCTGTGAATTCCTCCCGAAGCGTGCCAGTCAATTTGACCTGCAATTGACAAGGAGAGAAAGTTTATCAGTAATTTAAGGTGGAACATGCCGGTCTTGCCCAGACAATTCCAAGTGTGCCGCTTCGGTAGGAAAATCGACTAAATAGCCAATACACGAAGAAATCAGCTATTACGGACAATAAAGTTTATGGATCATGATTGATTTTATGTTGATAAGTACAATGCCTGTAGATGTAAGTGAAATCATCAGCTAGGTGGATATTACCAGTGTGAATCATTGAGCCGATGAATCTAACGAGAAATGATATAACATGCGAATAAATCGACTGTTTAGTATGAATGGATCTACAAACGCTCTGAATCTAATCTATTACCATCAACAGTGAGGTTCGATCGGATCGATGGCAGCTATGATGATAATAACAAACTAAAACCTTAGAATTCGTAAAACCATCTACACATCGATAGACTTTTCGAAAGACACGCTATATATGTGAAAGCTCGAGCGAATCGGTTAAAATAGCCGATTCAGGTGAAAAGGGACTACAACATATGAACAATTGACTATTTAACACGGACAAACCTATGAACTCATCAGACTTAATCTGCTATCTCTAACAGTGGGGTTCGACCAGATCGATGCAGCTGTGATAAAGACAACAAATCAAACCATTAAAGTAAATTGATCTATTCATGTTTAACAGAATCATGGAGACACACTGTAGACGCGTTAGAGCATAGGCGATCGGCTATTTAGCCAATGCAGGCATAGCAAACAGTTAAGGTCACGCCTAATTGAGAACAAATCTACTAACTAGCATCCTCCAATCTATAGGGCCATCAGTGGGGATCGACCGGATCGTTACAACCATAATAGCGAACTATAGACCGGATTTAATTAGCCAGCAAACCTCTTTAAGGTCATACATGCCTTAACCACGTACTATGCACGATCAAGATCGAAGTAAAAATAGCCGATGAAACGTAACATGTCGCTCAAAGTAAGAAATATCGTGTGGTAACAAAGCAAACGACGAACTAAAATAATGTGAGGTTGATCTAGATCGATCTCTGACCGGACAGATTGATGTTGCTGCAAACTAATAGCAATAAGAATATCAGTAAGATCGGTAACTTAATGAATCTTCCCGAAGGACGCCACCCTTAAGGTAGAGCCGATAACTTGACCTTAATCTAATTCGAGCAGTGGAGGTCGAACTTAACCGATGCAGCCATACTTCAACTAGATAAGAGTCAATAACTAGCTTATACTAGAGTTTGCAATGGAGGTCGAACTTAACCGATGTAGCCGTACAAACGGAAGTATAAGCCATGACGGTACTTACAGACAAGTCGGAGGTCGCCCGGACCAATGCAGCCCTGCTTGTTGAAGAACTCACCAAGATCTACTCTACTCCTACTCCTAAGGGTTGGCACGGAGCCAAAAAAAAGTAACTTGTATTGATTGATTGGATTCCTTCTTACAATAGCCGGGGTCCAATATTTATACCTGGAGCCTAAGTATGAATCCTACTCAAGTACGACTTATTACAATCTTTGGTATAAAATAAAATATTTCCAACTTAAGATAACTTGGACCCTAATCTTTCCCTTTTTGTAGAGGCTGACATGTATGTCCCGACACCTACCGTAGCTCATTGTCGTTATTTGCTGACGTCATTTGAAGAGAGCTGATTCTAGTGCCATATCTGAATCAGCAGATATCGATCCTTATTCAATCGATTTCTTTATTGACACAATCTTGGAAGCTTTGAGTTCCCGTGTTCTTCTTTCCAAATTTTGGTGTAAACAGAAACATGTCACATATATACTGGGCACAAAAGTCTCAAATATATCTTCACTCAACCTGAGCTGAACATGAGGTAGCGAAGATGGTTAGAGCTGATCAAGGACTACAATTTGGAAGTGCACTACCATCTAGGAAAAGCCAATGTTATAGCAGATGCACTTAGTCGGAAATCTCATTGCAACACTTTGAAAGCATTGTTGGAAGATGGATTTAATTTATTATATCCTGTTGTGCTGCACAATATCACTGTCAGTTGCTCACTCGAGAGCAAAATCATAGAACTGCAGAAGACAGATGTAGGTGTATTTCACACCAAGAGAAAAGATGAAAGAATAAGAAACCAAGCATTTCAGGTTAGATGAAAGAGGTGTGCTATGGTTTGAGGACCGACTTATGGTACCGAAAGATCATGAGCTTAGAAATCAAATTTTAGATGAAGCTCATTCATCCAAGTTATCTATCCATCCGGGTAGTAGCAAAATGTATCAAGATTTGAAAACCCATTTTTGGTGGACCAAGATGAAGAAAAAGATCGCCGGCTATGTCGCTAGATGTGATAATTGCAGTAGAGTAAAGGCCGTTCATTTGAAATCTGTTGGATTACTTTAGCCTTTGCCTATTCTAGGCTGGAAATAGGAGGAAATAAGTATGGACTTTATTACAGGCCTTCCGACGACACAACAAGGTCACGATTCAATATGGGTCATTGTAGATCGCCTCACCAAGTCAGCACATTTTGTACCAGTTAAAACAACATATCTAGCCGGGAAGTACGCCAATTGTATGTTTATCAGATTATGAGACTACATGGAGTACCAAAGACTATAATCTTAGATAGGGGACCACAGTTTATAGCTTGTTTTTGGGAGCACTTGCACCAGGCCTTGGGAACTAAACTAATTAGAAGTTCAGCATACCATCCACAAACTTCTGGATAGACCGAGCGAGTAAACCAGATCTTAGAAGATATGTTGAGAGCTTGTGTTATATCTTCCAAGGGTTTATGGGAGAAATGGCTACCATTATCTGAGTTCTCCTACAACAACAGTTATCAAGCGAGCATCAAGATGGCTCCTTTTGAAGCCTTGTACGGTCGAAAATGTAGAACTCCGTTGAATTGGATTGAGCTCGGCGAAACAAGATACTTTGGCATTGACTTTGTCACTGAAGCTGAAGAGCAGGTACACATTATCCAACATCATATGAAAGCAGCTCAATCAAGACAAGAGTTATGCTGATAAAAGAAGAAGACCACTAACTTTTAAAGTGAGAGATTATGTATATTTAAAAGTGTCACCCATAAAAGGAGCGTAGAGATTTGGAGTAAAAACAAAGCTTGCGCCTAGATATGTAGGGCCATACAAGATTATTGAACGGAAAGGAAATGTCGTCTACAAGTTACAGCTTCCTCCAGAAATGAGTGCGATATTCGATGTCTTCCATGTTTCTCAGTTGAAAAGATGTCTTCGTATACCTGAGAAAGCCATTGCACCCACCAACATTAAGCTCCAATCAGATTTGACGTATGAAGAGAAACCAATTCGAGTGTTAGAAAAGATGGAAAGAGTAACACGGAGCAAGGTCATTAAATTCTACAAAGTGGTGTGGAATAACCACAGTGAACAAGATGCCACGTGGGAACAGGAGGATTACTTATGTGAGGTTTATCCCGCCTTTTACAAAGAATGGTAGGTCTTGCAAATCTCGAGACGAGATTTCTATAAGGGGGAGGGGCAGTAACACCTCTGTGTTAAGCACTACAATTTGCACTTGCATTTCATGAGCACAAGCATCATCCAAGCATTCATGAACATGAGCATATGAAATTTCATCTCATTCTTACACTTTGTCACATGAAATGTTGATTCATATATATATGCTAATGCTTACATATGCTAGGATTTACATGTGACCAATGTATAAAATGTTTGTGGGACCTTAGGAGTACCTTAAACATGTTTAGAGTGCAAAATGAGACAACTTTGGTATTCATGACTTGGACCCATTTGGCCTCTAAGTCATGGTTATAGTGTAGGCTTTCATTTTCAAGTTGTATGTTTGACCTAAGTTGAACTATAGCATAGAGTGTTTGCATGGCAGTGCACCCTTAAGCAAAGTTATAGTACTTGACTAGAGTAACAACTTTTATTTTTGAGTCAAGGTCTAATTCAGTGCATAGCATGCTAAAAAATAGCTCACAAGTTTTAACAAAATGCTGTTTTGGACTTGCAAAATTTTTCTTAGTGCTGTTTACAGTTTCAATGTACCTCACTTTGGAGCAATGTAGTTTGTTAACCAGTGAGAAATAGATGATGGTTCTTAAAGCAAAGTTAGAGATCTCATGTAGCTCTACAACTTTTATTAACGAAGTTTTTGCTAATTTGCAACAAATTAGGAGTAATTGGATCACCAATTCACGCTGTCAGTCGGTGAAGGCAGCGCCTGAACCGCGCCCGCGCGCCCGGCAGTGGCCGACCGGCCATAGGCCATGGGCGCTGTGTGGCGGCCGTACGCCGGCGTTGGCTCAACCGGTCAGGCCAACGCGTGCACTTAAGCGCCGCGCACCCACCGTTCACTCCACTCACACGCCTTTGCCTTCTTCTGCTCGCTCCGCCTCACCGCAACGCTGCGCCGAGCTCACCGAGCACCATCGCAGCTTCGCCGTAGCCGCTCACCGCCGACGTATCCACTAGCTGATTCGTCTCGGCCACAGCTGCTACACCATCACATCCACCTCCTCGAGCCACCAGCACCACCTATTGAACCCAGGTAGAGCAGCATTTTGCCTCGCCGCGGCCGCTGCCATCACCGGAGCACCACCGCACTCGCGGCTCACTGTGGCTCCACCATTCCGTCGCACCGCATGCCTTCATTTTCTTTGGTCCAGCACCACGCTAGAGTCTAGCGGCTTAGGCCGGAGTTAGGGATGACGCTACAACATGACGGTGCCAGAACTAGTCGCCGCCCCGCGCGCGCCCACCATGGCCGCCGTGGCGCTTGAGCTCGCCGCCGTCGAGTTGGTTCACCGTCTCCCTCCTTTCTCGCGCGCCTTAGGTCGAGTAACCCTAGGCCTCGCTAGTGGCATGACGGAGACCAACCTCTCACCGCCGTTTAGCCAGAATAGCATGAGCACTGCCATGCTCCGTGCACCACCGCATGGCCATGCACGTGGTCAAGCTCACTGGTGCCACCCCGAACCCTAACCTGCATCCTTTAGCTTTGCTAGGTCACCGCGTAGATGTAGCGAGTCTCGCCTAAGCTTACCATGGACAGAGCTCGTCGGAGCGCTGCCACGCAGCTCTGCCATCCACCATGGCTGCCGTCGAGCCTACTCCGATGAGCCTCCGAGCTAACCAAGTGCACCCATCGATGCGGGACGTCGAGGCGAAGCCGTCGGTGGTGACCTCACCGTCGGTGACCTCGTCGGCAATGAGCTATGGCCGGTCAGCGCCATGCTCTGCTTCTGTGTGTCTGATGTGTGGGTCTCCATTGACCGCGGGCCCCAGCTGTCAGCCTGAGTAATGTTGATTTTCAGAATTGTTTTTCATATATTTGAATGCATGTTTAAAAATTCATATCTCAAGCTAGGAGTGTCCAATTTTGGTGAATTAAATTTTGTTAGTTTCATATTGAAGTGTAGTATTTGATAAAAATATGATATGCACTGTTTCTAGTATTTTTCTGGGAGAATAAAATGTAGCTAGATAAATGCTTTTTAAATGGTTTCCTTCTTGTTAAATGCATAACTTGAGCTAGAAAGGTGATAAAATTGTGATTCTAATTTTTCTGGTCTTGTGTTGGCATGCTCTAGATAGAAAAAATATTAAACCTATAGTAAACATACTTTTAATATGGTATTCATATTTAATCCTAATTAATTGGTAGTTTCTAGTGAAATTAATTGATGTAAAAATACATAACATATGATCATGCAAATTTTTACACTGTATTCTTATGCTTGGAGGAATGTAAGAAAAATATTAAATCTGTTGTTTGATACTTTTCACTATGTTAAACTATTTTTGCTAAAATCAGCCTATGTAACTTGTCATTTTGGTAGAGGTAGTTGTACTTATCCAAATGGCATGAAATTTGTTCAGTAGACTATTGAGGTCATTTGTAGGCTACTGTAATTTTATTAGAATTTATTAAGCACTTGGATTATTTATCCTTTACCTCACCCTATTATTTAAGGAAAATAATAAATGGATATAAATAAGTTAGTTATGATTGACCATGATGTTTTGTATGGTGCTTGTGATACATATGATCTGTTGATGTCATTAGTAAGGCTTAAAAGCAATTGGTTGTATGCAACTATTTAATTATTGCTTTATAATTCAACCAGATGGCTGCATGTATAGTTTCAGTTGAGTTGATAATTTCATGATGACAATGGTCTTTTTTGTAAAACTTGTTAATAATGAAGTTGTAGATAACTTACTTATCTACCTTGTGTTAAAATTTCATAGTCATAGGCCTTATGGTTTAAGAATTATGGCTGTTACAATTCTACTCTCAGAAATGCTTGCTCTCTGTATAGATTTGAATGATTGAATTGTTTGACCTAGATAAATGCTGAATCACATTAGGATGATTAAAATAAAGTTGTAGTAAATTTTATAAGCTTTCTAGAATGTTGATAACCATATTATTTTGATGTCTATAACTCTAGTTAGGGTCAAAACAAGTGGCTGCTGTCTAGTTGTCCAGAAAATGATTTACATCAGTGTTTGTTTAGTTATTAGAAAAGAGATATGCGCCTACTCAGTAAAATAAGATGCAACTTGTTATTACTTTAATGCAATGCTATTGAAAACACTTATGAGGATGCATTCATCACATCATATCATATTATACATGTCATTATATATGCATTCGTAATATCTTATTCCATGCTCATGCATATAGGATCGTCCGAAGAGATAACTCTCGAGTTCAACGAAGAAGAGGAGGAGGATCAGTAGGAGACGCCTCAGGCCGCAGCTCTAGGACAAGAGGAGCAGACTCTCAAAAATCTCCCAGAGTGCCTGGATCACCGACCAACCTGTTTCCTCAAAGGCAAGCCCTGGAGCATTCTAAGTCTCCCATGTTTTACAAAATATTACTTGAGTCCTTTATGTTTGATGCATTAGGTTATAAGAGTTGATTGAAAACACTTGATGCATAGAGCTACCTTGTCTAGTTACATATACCTTTAACCCCATGTAGGTCTAGGATCAAATATATGCTTAGCCATGCTTAGACCAGTAGAAGTCGGGTGATTTCCTGTCACCTACGAGATATAGGTGGATACCAAAGCACGATTGGTTATATTTACTATCATGGAAAAGAACCATGGGGTAATGTAAATGGAGGCCGGGTGGAGTCTATGTGTAGGTTGACTCATGTGATCCCATCTGTGCTGATTAAGGATGGTACCGTTGTTGGGCGCTTCTGACAAGATTGAACACATGCATATCACTTAGCTGGCCGGATAACTCGTTCCGACTGCAAAGCCGAGTAACTCAACTCAGGCCGGGCCTCATTCTGTAAAAGTACACACTCTGGATGGTAGTAAGGATTTGTAGGGAGCCAGACGTGAGCCTAATGGTAGGCCAGGCCTGAATGTCCTGGCAGCTGGTTGTCCTTGATTGTGCGACATAGGGCGAACCCGTGAAATGTGGACCTGAGTTGTACCAAAGGTGACCTATGGTGACCGTTGATTTGGTCTGCCTGGGTTTGTGTTAGGAATAAATTCCTAGCTGGTTGAAATCGATTCGAATCACCATCTCTCCTGGACAGTGAGAAACTTGGCTAGTACCAACATCGTAGTAACTGTGCTATGGAAAATGATGGTTATGATGAACATGAAATTACTACACCGGCTATGGTTACTATTGTATGCTACTAAATGATATACTACATGTTTGGCACATGTTAGTTGCTAATCTAGAGATGAATAGCTATAATTAACTTGATGACCGAATTATAATTATATAACTGAGTTAATCGCTTTTTATGCAAAATGTTGTCAAGCTACCTCCACTTATAAAGCATTGCATAATCCTTGGAGTCACATTATTTTTGGTTTATGATGGATAAGTCTAGCTAAGTACCTTCTCGTACTCAGGGTTTCATTCCCATTGTTGCAGATGGTACAGTTTATCATGGCTATTGCAAGAATTGCTTCTGTCCCGCCATGGATGAGGAGTGAGCCCTAGGCAGGCATCTATTATTAATCCTTCTTACATGCTTTTGTGGGAGGGTGATCATGAGTTGGCACTGTATCTGAATTATGATGGCAAAAGTTAGCTTCAAACTTTAATTTGCTTCTGCTACTATTTATTAAACTTGGTTTGTAATAACCTTAATTCGTACTCTAATGAATGAACTGTATTTGTGAGCCTTATGTAACATGTGACATGTATGTTAAATCATGTACGATCTTAGTTGTATGTTGATGGTTAATCGAGACCCGTTGTGGTACTCGACGGACTATCGTGTTTTTATGGGCTCAAGTATGACAGTGTGACCGCTCGCGGGCTGCCATTATACTTGTGCTCTTATAAATTGGTCGGTTCTGCTACACGGCCTATGACTCCAAGCGCCGCCAGAAGCTTGCACACCGCGAGGTCTACACGTCTGAGCCGGCCGCGCTTACCTTCCTTCGATGGTCGGAGTCCGCCATAACCTTTGATCAGACCGACCACCCAGAAAGCATCCCACAACCAGGAAGATATCCACTTGTGGTCGACCTGATCATCGGCACGAAGCGGCTCACCAAGGTGCTGATGGATGGAGACAGCGGCATCATGTACGCTGAAACGCTCGATGCCATGGGCATCGACCGAGCGTGCATCCGGCCATCCGGGGCACCTTTCCACAGCATCGTGCCAGGAAAACAGGCCATGCCACTTGGGCAGATCAATCTGCCCGTCACCTTCGAGGATCTGACCAATTATATGATGGAGACCCTTACCTTTTAGGTGGTCGGGTTCCACGGAACCTACCACGCCATCCTGAGACGTCCATGCTATGCGAAGTTCATGGCCGTCCCTAACTACACCTATCTAAAGTTGAAGATGCCAGGTCCATGCAGGGTCATCACCATCCGCACCTCCTTCTAGCGCGCCTATGAGTGCGAGGTCGAGTGCTGCAAGCACGCCGCGACAATCATCGCCTCCAAAGAGCTTGTGACCATTAGGAAGGAGGTCGTCAGAGAAGAACCTAACCCCAAGCGGTTGGCTGGGTCTTTTGAGCCTATGGAGGGCACCAAGGAGGTCCTCATAGACCCTAGTGGCTCCAAGGGCAAAGTGGTGTGCATAGGCACCACACTTTCCTCTAAATAGGAAAGCATGTTTGTCGACTTCCTCCACGCCAACAGAGACATCTTTGCGTGGAGACCCTGGAACATGCTAGGCATTCTGAGAGAAGTCACCAAGCATGCCTTGAAGATCAGGCCGGGCTCCAAGCCGATGAAGCAGCGCCTGCATCGCTTTGATAAGGAGAAGCGCAAGGCCATCGGTGAGGAGATCACAAAGCTTTTGGTGGCCAGGTTCATCAAGGAAGTATGCCACCTCGAGTGGTTAGCCAATCCTGTTCTTGTATGAAAGAAGAGTGGGAAATGGAAAATGTGTGTTTACTACATGGGTCTCAACAAAGCATGTCCAAAGGATCCGTTTCCTTTGCCACGCATTGATCAAGTAGTCAACTTGACCTCAGGATGTGAAACCCTTTGCTTCCTTGATGCGTACTCCGGGTACCATCAAATCATGATGAAAGAGTCCGACCAGCTCACGACATCTTTAATCACCCCATTTGGATCATTCTGCTATGTCACAATGCCGTTCGGTCTAAAAAACACGAGGGCTACATACTAGCGTTGTATGCTCAAATGTTTCGGGGACCTCATTGGGCGAACCATTGAGGCCTACATGTATGACATTGTGGTCAAGTCCAAATGGGCTGACTAGGTCGTAGCCGACCTAGAGCAGACCTTCACGAAACTCTGAGCAAACGACATTAAGCTCAACTCTAAGAAGTGCATTTTCGGGGTCCCCAAGGGTATGCTATTGGGTTTTATCGCCTCTCTAGCGCGTGCATCGAAGCCAACCTAGAGAAGATCTCGCCATCACGGGATCAAACCGATTCGAGAACATAAAAAGGGGTACAATGAGTTATAGGGTGCCTCACCGCGCTCAGCCACTTTATCTGGCACCTCAGCGAATGAGGTCTCCCCCTCTATCGGCTTCTGAAAAAGGCCGACCATTTTGAATGGACGCTCGAGGCCTAGGAGGCACTTGACACGGTCAAGCGGCTTCTAATGAAGGCCCCGATCCTGGTCCCTCCAACCGATGGAGAACCGCTTCTGCTTTACATTGTGGCCACCACGCAAGTGGCCAGCGTCGCCCTGGTGGTAGAGCGAGAAGAAGAGGGACATGCCCTCAAAGTATAGCGTCCCATGTACTTCATTAGTGTGGTCTTGTCTGATTCCAAGGCTCGCTACCCCCATCCTTTTCGCCAAGAGGAAGTTGCGTCACTACCTCGAGTCACATCCGGTGACGGTCATGACGTCCTTCCCCCTCGGTGAGGTTGTCCAAAACTAGGATGCCATGGGAAGAATCATGAAGTGGGCACTCGAGCTGATGGGCCAAGGCATTTCATATGCCCCCCCGGATGGCTATCAAGTCCCAAGTGCTGGCTGATTTTGTTGCAGAGTGGACCAAGATCCAAATGCCGCCAACGGTCATCGACTAAGAGTACTGGACAATGTACTTCGATGGATCATTGATGAAGAAAGGTGCCAGCGCAGGGCTAGTCTTTGTTTTGCCCCTCAGGGTATGCATGAGGTACATGGTTCGCCTCCATTTCCCCTCCTCCAACAATGTGGCTAAGTATGAGGCACTTATCAATGGCCTATGCATCGCCATCGAGTTGGGCATCCGACGGCTTGACATCCAGGGCGACTCCCACCTGGTCATCGACCAAGTCATGAAGGAATCAAGCTGCCACAACCCCAAGATGGCTGCGTATTGCCAAGAAGTCCGCTAGCTAGAGGACAAGTTCGATGGTTTCGAGCTCAATCACATTCCGAGGCGTCTCAACGAGGCGACCGACGCGCTGGCGAAAGCAGCGTTCGGCCGAGAGCTGGTGCCAATGGGCGTCTTTACCAGTGATCAGTATAGGCACTCGGTCCGCAACGAGGAGCCAGAATAGATCGGTGACGTGCCGCCCACCCTGGGCTAGGGGGCTAATTGGCCGTCGGCTCCATCCGACCCCGAAGTCATGGAGCTTGACAAGGATCTAGCGATAGAGCCTGACCCTCTAAGCGACTAGAGGATGCCTTACCTCGACTACCTCCTCCGTGAGGCATAGCCAACGGACAAAATAGAGGCTTGGTGGCTCGCACATCACGCCAAGTCCTTCGTCCTTATTGAGGGCGAGCTCTATAGGCGAAGCCACATCAGGATCCTGTAGCGCTGCATCCCCATCGAACAAGGGAAGCTGTTGCTAAAGCGATATCCATGGTGGGGTTTGCGGTCACCATGCCACGCCTAGAACCCTGGTCGGAAATGTGTTCTGACAAGGTTTCTTCTGGCCGACCATAGTAGCCGATGCTGAACAGATTGTGTGCACCTACGATGGGTGTCAATACTATGCTCGACAGACCCACCTACCGACCCAAGCACTCCAAACGATCCCCATCACATGGCCATTTGTGGTCTGGGGGCTCGATCTGGTCGGACCTCTCAAGAGGGCGTCTAGGGGCTACACACACTTGCTTATCGCCGTAGACAAGTGTACAAAGTGGATAGAGGCTCGACCGATCTCCGCGATCAAGTCCGAGCAAGCCGTCTTTGTTCTTCCTTGACATCGCCCATCGCTTTGGGGTCCCGAACTCCATTATCATGGACAATGGCACGTAGTTCTCCAAAAAGAAGTTCCTCCGATTCTACGATGAATACCACATCCGCATCGATTGGGCCACCATGGCGCACCCCTGCACGAACGGGCAGGTCGAGCACGCGAACAACATGGTCCTACAAGGCCTCAAGCCTAGGATCTTGAACTGATTGAACAAGTTTGGTGGACGATGGGTTGTGGAACTTCCCCTGGTGCTCTAGAGCCTGAGGATGACCCCTAGCTAGGCCACCGGCTACACGCCATTCTTCATGGTCTATGGTTCTGAGGTTGTCCTCCCGACCGACCTCAACTATGGAGCGCCAAGGGTCAGGGCATACGACAAATAGGGAGCCGAGGTGTCCCTTGAGGATGCCATGGACTAGCTAGATGAAGTGCGTGATGTTGCCCTCCTCCACTTGGTCAAGTACCAGCAAGCGTTGCGCCGGTACCACATCCGTCGAGTGTGGGGTCGGGCCTTCAACATCGGGGACCTGGTGCTCCACGCCGTCTATAGCAACAAGAACCGCCACAAGCTCTCTCCACTATGGGAGGGACCAGATGTCATTCATTGGAGGTGCTCGACCAGTGCACCTACAAGCTCAAGACCATCGACGACAAAGTCTTTGTCAATGCTCGGAATATCAAACAACTATGTTGCTTTTTACCCTTAATATACTTAACACTTTTTTCTTATCGGTTTTGCTATCAACTCCCCGATCTTTATTGACACCGACCCTAGGAATTGCAAGGGTTGGGCCTCACATGGGGGCTGATAAGAGCATATATATCCGTAGATATTCTCTTTGCCCGACTCTTTCTCACGTTGAGACCTAGACGTGAAGGTCGTGGAAACAAACGCTGAGTAAAACTGGTCGGACTGCAAGAAACCTACTCCCCAGTGGCTATGACGCTTTTGTTCACCAATGTGATCAGAGTTTGTTCACCTGCACCCTGAGCTTTATGGCCTTAAATGATGGGAAGAGTCAGAACGCATTTAAGAGTATATCCACCTGGCAAACGTTGTCTATGCCCGACCCTCTCTCACAATAAGATCTAGAAGCAAGGGTCACAGAAATGAATGCTGAGTAAAACTGGTCAGACCGCAAGAAACCTATGCCCTAGCGGCTACTGTGTTTTTGCTCACAAGCGTGATCGGAGTTTGTTCACCCGCACCTCGAGCTTTATGGCCTTAACGATGGAAAGGGTTAGAACACACTAACCTTTCTATACAAAAAGGGGAGAAGGGCTAAAAATCTGTTTGGCCATAACAAAATCTAAGAGCTTGTTCACTTGTTATGAGTTCGTCGCCTGGCTTATCTGCCTAACTAATTTCTTGGGGGGATGATCTCATCCTCTATCTCCGCAGGAAAGTCCTGTGCCAGTGGGTCACCCAAGTCGATTGGACGGCTCGGGCCGCTGCCGAGAGATGGGTAAGGAGCAGTAGAATGCCCCATGAGGGTTATGCTGACTCCATCACAAATGACGAACTCGGATTCCACTCGAATGTATCCGGTAAAGAGCACCCCGAATCAAGGTAAGTCCTATGCCAGCGGGTCACCCAAATCGATCGGACGGCTCGGGCCACGGCCGAGAGACAGGTCACCCTTAATTTATATATGTTTTCTCTTATTAGTTTCGCTATCACTATCTCTAAGTGACGTCTGACCCCAGCAATGGCAAGGGGTCAGGCCTCACTTGGGGCGTAGTAAGAGAGTGTCTATTCGGTAGACATTCTCTGCACCCGACCCTTTTGTATCTCTAAGTGACGCCAGACCCCAGCAATGGCAAGGGGTCAGGCCTCACTCGAGGGCTTGTAAGAGAGTGTGTATTCGATAGACATTCTCTGTGCTCGACCCTTTATCATGTTAAAACCTAGAGGCAAGGTTTGTGGAAACAAATGTTGAGTAAAACTGGTCGGACCGCAAGAAACCTACGCCCTAGTGGCTACGGTGTTTTTGCTCACCAGCGTGATCAGAGTTTGTTGCCCGCACCCTGAGCTTTAGCCTCTGCCTTCCCAGGAAGGGTTTGGAGGGCCCCGCATGTGGAATATCCATCGAGGAGAGGCCAGTAGGTCACCCAAGTCGATTGGACGGCTTCGACTGCTGCTGAGAGACGGGTAAGGAGTAGCAGGATGCCCCATGCGGGTTGTGCCGACTCTGTCACTAATGATGGACCCGGATCTCACTCAAACATATCCAGTAGGAGCCATTGAGGTAGATTTACCAACCCCACTTTACTTTTCCAGTGCATGGGCATTCATTCATCCATTCTCATGCATCCAAGCATCGCATATGCCATTATTGCATCACAACACTTCGCATCGCGTCATGAAGCGGTAGTCCTCTCATTCGATATGAGCGGCGACCGACCGAGGTTCGAAGGCCGGACCATGAAGGGCTCGAGGCCACCTCGTGTTAAACAGAGCCAGGGGAGAAAATGCAGATGAGCCCCAGCGGCGTTCGCCCTACCGCTCAAAAGTGGACATGGTCATCTCAACCTTCTCATTCGATCCTAACGTCGAGCCAATCCCACAGAATCTCCATCGAGGGGAGGCCAACGAGCCACCTGAGTTGGTCTCCAGAACGACTTGGGCATCTACCGAGAGGCGGGTTAAGGAGCAATGGAATTCCACATGAGGGCTATGCTGATCCCATCACGAATGATGGACCAAGATTCCACTCGAGCATACCCGTTAGCGAGCTCGCTGAGCACGACACTCGAGCCATCGAGGCAAGTGTTGTTAGCTCAACCCCTCTGGTTGCGAAAACCACAGATGGGGTGACGCATAAAACACGGCCGACCCCTACCGAGCCTAACGGGGCTCGGGGGATTGAGCCGCCCGACCCCAACTTGGGAATCCGTCCGACCAAGGTTCGAAGGTCGGCCCATGAAGGGCTCGAGGCCGCCACGCGTCGAACAGAGCCAGAGGAGAAAACATAGATGAGCCCCAGCGGCCTTTGCTTGACCCACTTAGAAGCGGATAGGGTCATCTCGACCTCTTGTTCGATGCTAACCTCGAGCCAAGCCCATAGAATCTCCATCGAGGGGAGGCCAGCGGGCCACATGGGTCGGTCTCCGGAATGACTCAGGCATCTGCCGGGAGGCGAGTTAAGGAGTAGTGGAATGCCACATCAGGGCTATGCCAACCCAGTTATGAACGATGGATCCAGATTCCACTCGGACATGCTTGTAAGTGAGCTCACCGAGCGCATCACTAGAGCCACTGAGGCAAGTGACATTAGCTCAACCCCTCCGGTTGTGGAAACCACGGATGGGGTGACGATCACAAAGATGAGCCAATCCTCGATCGAACCCCCGCTACGCACAGGGGCTCAAGGAAAGTTGGACTCGCAAGGAGACTGAATGCGCGGTCGCAGAACGATGGCTCAGATCATATGGAGGGGGTACGTGTGAAAACTAAGAATAACGTTTCTAAAACAAGAGACGCTTTCTCCTACAAGTTTCGCTATCCTGTCCTTGATCTTTAGTGACACCTGACCCTAGCAATGGTAGGGGGTCGGGCCCCACTCGGGGGCTAATAAGGGTATATATATACCCTTTATGAAATAGTTGCCATGCCCGACCCTTCCTCATGATTAAAACCTAGAGCTTGCGGAAACGAACGCCGAGTAAAACTGTTCGGACCGCAAGAAATCTACGCCCCAGCAGCTACGACGTTTTTGCTCACCAGCGTGATTAGAGTTTGTCGCCCACACCTTGAACTCTACGGTCTTAACAATAGGAAGGGTCGAAATGCATTAAACCCTTTTTACACATAAAAGGGGAGAAAGAACAGATTTATTCAAATGATCCAAAATAACAAGCTTGTTTGAACAAGACAGAAGGGTCAGAACTTGTTCGCTTATTACAAGAATGACCGCCCGACCTATCTAACTAACTAGCCCCTTCGGGGGAGAACTATGCCTTCTATCCTATCCGCCAGGTCCTATGAAAGGGGAGCCACTACTATTTCCAGATCGATGTTGTCCCTATAATGAGAACGAGCAATCGCGAAGGATTGATTGACCCTAGCATGAAGGGCATTCCTCTCGAGCTGGCACACCCGAGCTGTGATCTTGATGGCATGAGCCATGAGCAAGCTAGTCCCCTCCGACCACACCACCTTAAGGTTGTCGCAGACCACTCCGAGGGCATCACTTAGGATACTGAGCTCATCATTCTTCGCCTGAAGATTTCTCCTTTCCTCAGCAAGATCCACAACCAGCCTGGCAGCAATGCTCTTAGCCTCTAGCTTTCAGGTCATCTCCCTTTCGAGTTTGGCCTAGAGGGAGCCAACCCTCTGCTGCATGTCGTTGCACTCTTGGTAGGCCTGATCATGCTCTTGGAAAGCCTGGTCGTGCTCCTCGCGAGCCACACCATGTTCTGAGTAGAGCCTCTCTGCGGTTTGGATCAACTCACCCCGCTCCTTGCGTAGCCGAGCGACCGCCATGACATCCAGGCTTGCCCTTTTCTCTAGGGCCGTGAGCTTCTCCTTGGCCCCTAGCTTTAGATCCCTTTCTTTCTCAACCTCACCTGTAAGGTCAAGGATTCACCGGTTTTAGCGTCCTTCTAGAGCAACTCATCCCACTCCTTCCTGACCTTGGTGACTTCTTTGTCATCCTTCCGTGACTTTGCTGACAGGGCTTTGAACACCTTCTCGGCCTCGTCAACATCCCGATAGGCCTCGGCCACCTACTATCGAAGATTGGCCACCTCCTTGGTGAGGGGAGTCAGCTCGACCACCCTCTGCTGGGTGGCAACAAGCTGAGCTATCACTTCCCCACGTAGCCGTGCCTCCTCGATGAGGTGGTCCCATGCTTCTTTCTATTGACGAAGGAATCGAGATTTCCCTCGGCTGTGAGCTATAAGGGATTGCAAAAAGACGATGGTCAGGATACAAAAAGTATATAGAGGAAGAAAAGGGCAAGAAGCAGGATCAAGCAATACCCGCCCATGGCGTGGTCCAAGGCCTCAAGCACGGACGTGATCCCTACGTCGAGGCTCTCCCGCTCCATGCTCTCTGCGGTGTCATCAAGGATAAAAAGCATCAACACTGGGTCCTGTGGATCCATCCACTGGAGCAGGGTTCGGCTCCACATGGCCGCCGCCGCGCTACGCCCATCGATGTCAGGGCCAGGGATGACTCCCCATCGGCCCCAAGCACCGTCGACCTCTCTTGCCATGATGTCCTCGCTGGGATGCCCCCTCTAATGATAGAAGGAGTTAGCAGTGCGGATGCGAACCTCTCTCCCAGCACCACGACTCCAAGGGACCCCTCGGCCATGTCCCCCTCCGTCCGGCCCATGCCAGGCGCCATCGCCTGGGCCACCGATGGCACGGGTTGGGCCAATGGCTCAGCGATGCTGCGGTTGCACCCGGCTATGACCCATCTGGTCATGGCTACCACCACCTCCACCCACGCCGGTGGGGTCATGACCGGCCGCGTGTCGCGCCCACCACGATTGGCGCCATGAGCATGGTCGGCAGCCTCGCCCACCCCGCCATTGGGCGATATATCGTGGCCATCACCGGCTTCTCTACGACCTCCGAAGGCGCCCCTTGAACGCCCACGTCGACCTGTCCCACCGAGGGCATAGGCGCCATAGTGGGTGGCGCGCGACCGGCGCGTGTGATGCGTCGCACTAGCGCCGCTCCCACGCAAAATGAGCACAATAGCGGTGATGGCCGCCACCACCGATTGGAGAGGATGATGTCTTCTTTTGGCACAGTGCAAAGGATTCCGCCGCCCTGCCGTCGCAAGGGATGAAAAACATAAGTCACGATGAAATCCAACTAAAACAGGAAAAACAGAGGAATTGATAACTCACCTCAGCACCGTCGGGCGGCAGATGCGTTTGGGGGACGAACCCCCTGACCTTTGCTCCGCCTCATCGGAACAAGGCTATTTTGAGCCCGCCCCCTGCTCTTGGGCAGAGGGGCTCACCCCTGGTAGCTCCTAGGGCACATTGGAAGAATGCCCCGCTCCCCTTGGCTCTTGGGGCACGACGGTGGAGCCGCCCGCCTCCGCTAGCACCTTAGGTGTGACGGCAGAGCTGCCCACCTCTGTTGGCTCCTAGGGCAGGACGACGGTACGTCCCGCCACCATCGGTTCCTGGGGGCGCTTTCTGAATGGCCCGCCTCCGCCAGCTCCCTAGATGTACCCTCCCCTCCATGGAACGAGAAGGGTCCTGACGCTTGCAAGGATGAATCGATGCCTGTCAGCACATCCTCGTTCTCTAGGTTGTCCCACTCGATATCATTGGCCACCGTTTCTTCTTCCTCCATCACCTCATTGTCATCACCATCATCATCATCATCGTCGTTGTAGTGTCCTCCCCTCGTTCCTATGCCTGTAGCTTCTGCTGCTTCTTCCTCTTCTTGTCCTCCTTCGCCTTCCTTAGCCACTTGCCCTCGGCGTGATTCATCGCTTCTCAACTGAATCCCTCAACTTGGTGGTGTGCCGAGTGATCCATGAGGATGAGGTCCTTGGCTAGTCCCACCCCTTTCAAAGTTAGTCTCACGGGGTCGGGAAATCAATTAAAGATAAGGCAAGAGAAAGGGAAACTTACGAAGACAATGTAGCCTTGCTCTGGCCACATCAGAGGATGCCCCGGCACCGGGTAGACAAAGTTGAGGGTAGCACCCGCGCCGTCCCACAAAGGCTCCATTGCCTCCTTGATGCATTGCATAATCTCAGTAGTCGAGGAGCGTTCCTCGACGAGCGTCGTTCCATCATCGAACGACACCTCGGGCGCCATCACTTATAGCAGAAGCGCGCGCGTCATCAACGGCGCCACCCTCCTTGTGTGGTAAGCCCCAATGATGCCCGACCCTTTTAGTCCATCATACTTTAGGATGTGGATGGCGGCGATGTGGTCTCATATCTTCTTCTTGTCCTTTCTGGGACACCCAACTTCCCTCCACTTCTCCGGGGCCTCTTCGATCAAAGCTCCCGGTGAACTCCCCGCAGAGGGGCGGTAGCATCATTTTGAGGTAGAACCATCATGAGTGCCACCCTTATTGGACATCGAGAGCCACATGGATGGATACTCACTGAGCCGATTGTTCCGAAGTTGGATGCTAGCGCACCCCATTGGCATGTGCAGCTCCTACCTGCCGCCCTTCTCCCTCTTCTTCTGGAGGTTGACGACGAAGAAATACCTCCACAAGTCAAAGTGGGGTTGGTCCCTCAGAATCCTTTCAGACAACATGATGAATGCCGCCATGTGCTGTATCTCATTGGGATTGAGTTGCTACAGCTCGATCTTGTAGAAGTGCAGCAGCCCCTGGAGGAATTTGTGGGTGGGGGTCGAGAGCCCGTGCTCATGGAAGTGGGCGAATGACACCACGTAGCCATCGGGCAGCGATGGTGAATCCTCACTACCGGGCAACAACCACTCCTCGACCGAGGTCCGCGTGCGGAGAAGACCACAATGGATGAGGCCCTCCATGCGCTGGAAGGTGATGTCGGAATGGCACCACGGATCCATTGGAGGTGGGGGCGGATGGATGCGAGCTCAACGGCGGTGGAGATGCGGAGGCAGGAAACCTAAGCGTTGGCGGTGGCGGCGTTGCTACAGAGGTAAGGATGTAGGCATGCATATGAAACACGGAGGGCTAACCCTTTGGATTTATAGGTGCGACGGGTGTGAGGAAACCAACCGCCCGCCTAGATCTTCACGCCTACCATGACCTGTCACCACGTCTCATCGCGGGGCGTGCGCACGCAAGCTATGGCCATCCCCATGGACAACGTGCTGGACGTTTCACTTCCCTGAACGGGCCACGACCCATCACAGGTAAGAGGGATACGGAGCTAAAGACACTCCTACGGCCCGTCTAAGCTTAGGAATTCGAAGGTTGGCCCACCGATAGGTTTGATAACCGCTCCGGGCACCTTTAGAGTGAGGGGTGGAAAGGGATGGGCCCGCTAGTGGCTAGTACCTAGGCGTACGAGCGCCGCGGGCACCCTGGCCCATGTTCGAGTCTCGGCCAGATACGATCCATGATTTTTCCTCAAAGAAAGGCAGAGAGCCCTCGAGACCGGTCGAACGGACCCGAAAACTATATGGATTGACCGCTGAGAATCTAGAGTCGGTCACTAGCTAACCCAAGCCGGACCCCCGCGAATGGGATGCTGGGGCCCCACTCGTACTCGCCCATTAATAGCCCACCGAGCACCATGATTCGTCCATAGAGGAAAATCATGGCACGACTCAGCCCCTCCATTTTTATCGGAAAAAACGCATGAGGGAAGACGATCACAAATACGAGCCGACCCTCGACCAGACCCCTACTACGGGTAGGGGCTCAAGGAAAGTTGGACTCGCAAGGAGACCGAACACGCGGACGTAGAACGATAGACCCCCATAGGGGTTAGAATCAGGAAAGACCTCCGAGAGGTCCGATTATGACAAAATGGAATCGCCGTCCCTAGGACATGCCGTGGGCGACAAAAGAAGGCCGAGGCCCTCAGAGTCCTCCCATTCGGAAAAGCCTCTGAAGGAGTATTCAACTCCTCCATAGGCTTGGGGGGCACTATCGGGGACCAATACTAGGGTACCCGAAGAGGAGCAGCTAATGGTCATCAACATTGATTCATCCGAGCAGTCAAGAGCATGACTACTGTTCCAACTGACACCTAGGTGCGTAGGCTCTTCCTCGCCTAACCCTTGGGGGTGGGCTCCATCTCACCCGACCCTGAGGCCATAGGCTCTGCCTTGCTCGACTCCAAGGCCAGTGGTTCTGCCTCGCCCGACCCTTGGGGGTGGGCTTCATCTCGCCTGACCTTGAGGCCGTAGGCTCTGCCTCGCCTGACCCTTGGGGGCGGGCTCCATCTCGCCCGACACTGAGGCCACAGGCTCCATCTCGCCTGACCCCGAGGATATAGGCTCTACCTCGCCTGACCCTTAGGGGCGGGCTTTGTCTTGCCTAACCCTGAGGCCACGGGCTATGCCTCGCCTGACCACAAGGCCATGGTCTCCACCTCGCCCGACCGCTGGGGGTAGGTTCTGCCTCGCCCGACCTCTAGGTCGGGGGCTCCACCTCACCCGACCTCTGGGTTGGGGGCTCTGTCTCGCTCGACCACTCAGGCGTGGCTCTAGATGGAAGCCCATACCGCTACCAACCACTATGGGCCAGAAAGTGCAACCCAAGGTCAAACTTCTGGCATCATGCAGGGAGCGGGCACATCTCAACATGACCTGTGCCTACAACATGTCACTCCAGGGAACTCACATCACCAACAGTGATGGACGCGTGGTCACTATGCTGCATACTCTATGTACGGCCGCTGACTAGCACGCTCGTTCGCCACATCACCCACCGGGGTGGAATGGGATGTCACAACCTGCTGACAACGCTAGGGCGTGGCATCAGCGGCAAATAGGCGCCCAGCGTGGAGCCATCCCTGTCACACAGCACAAAGGAAAAAAAGCCCAGCGGTCCTAGAAAAGGCCCAGCGGTCCTAGAAGCGTGGAGCCATCCCTGTCTACAGTGTCGGCGAGACTCGCACAAAGGAAAAAAGGCCCAGCGGTCCTAGAAGCCTTCCTCTCCTTGCCTCTTCTCCCTCTTTCTCTCTTTGTAACATGCTCTTCCCCTTCGTCTATAAAAGAGGAAGCAGGACGTCCCAGGAAGGGGGCAGTTGATCACTCTACATGGCTGTAGACACCAAAACACATGCCCTAACATGCCTTAGGAGCACACACACATCAGAGACTTGGGACCTATCCCTCTCTCGCTCATTTGTAACCTATGCACCACCGCCTTCTGCATGGAGGCATGCAACCGCCACATGAAGGAGAGGACAAGCGGTGCTAGGTGGGGGATGGCTGATCCTAGGGGGTGGCCGGCCCTTGACTGGCTCCCATCACCTCTACCTTCGCATGGTGGGTCGGTGAGTGCTCCTGGGCCACTCCCTTAGGTGGTATTCTGCGTAGATATCTTAAATTGATGGACCTTTCTATTTATTCTTTGCACAATTCAGCGTTGGAAAGTGCCTTTTGGTGTATTCTCCCATGTATTTGTGTATAAGTCCTACAAAAACAATAATCTTCCAAATATATGTGGAACTAGGTCAGTGGTAAGTGCATATGTGTTTAAGTTTGTTAATTTCTCCCCTTTTTATGTCTTAATTGGCGTTAGATTTGGTCGTTAAGGACCGGCAACAAGCTCCTCCACACTTAGTCATTTGCTCGTCCTCGAGCAAAGTTTAGAGATAAAAGTAATCAAGAGCATAACATCCTAAGATATATGCCTTACATAAAAGTTATTCCAACATATTCTTCATACCAGTGAGATATGTGGTGTTACCTAACATGTTTCCTTGGGTTGTTGAAAAGGGGAATAGTCCTTGAAACATAGTCATATCCCCAATTTCACATCTTAGCAACTTGAAGTTTTGGAGGTTTTTTTTCTCAAGAAAAAGCATAGTTCACTTTATACTCCTCAAATAGCACTCTCAAATCACTCAATGGTGCATAAATCCTTACCAAGGCATAGCAATGTTTTGCCTTCTCCAACTTCTAAAAAGGTTTATGTGGAGCTTTAGGTAGACATAAACAATATAGCATACTTGTATTGCATGTTGTAAAGTCAAATCGAGGATCCAAGGAGAGAAGTGTCATATTCTTAGATCAAGACGTGCATGTGTGTGGAAAAATGGTGAACTAAAACTATACTCCTTTTGTGGATATGATCTCTCTATAACTTATTATTTTGAAACATGGCTATCTTTCTCCCTTCCCCTTTTTTTCAATACATGAGCCTTCAAGTGCTCATCATTTTTTTTATTTTTGAACGTTGGACTTTCATGTGTCTTTTTTTTACTTGGACCTTCATGTGTCCACATTTTTTTATCATAAACTTTTTGCATAGCCCATGTTTCTTTTTCTAAACCATATATTTAGAGAGAGATCACTATCTTTTAGAATATGGAGTATTTACCTAACAAACATTTTTTATCTACTCCTAGTGTAGGAGCAAAGTTTTTGATGGGTCTAATGGAAGCATGTTTTTGCACACTCCCAGTGGAAGAGCAGCATATATATGTGGGTGTACGTGAACTTGATCTTGGGAGCATGATAAATCTCTCAACAAGGGTTAACAAGACTCGACCAAACTCAATACAATAACAAGTAGCGTATGTGGAAGGCTTGATACTTGCAAGATGTTATATTTGGCTTTGGTAGGAATTGCTCACCAATTGAGGAGTATGTGATACTATGGTTTTATAACAATTTTTTTTATCAAAATAAATTCTCCAAGTACCTTGAATAGAAATGGTAGGATTTCTAAGTTAGAACTATATCACACCTCACAACAACTTAGTCAACATGATTGTCCTATTAGAATATTTTTCCACAAGCATAAGTGTATGTATATAGAACAAACTTTATGCAAGCTTCTGTCTTAAACATGTTATGAACATGTCACTTTTCAAAATTTTAAGTGTGGTGAATAGGGGCCTTGTTCATCAGGAGAAGATATTAGGGATAAATTGAGTTTAATTTTAGTGATCAAGATTTATGTTTGTTTAAACTCACAGTTAGAGGGAGTTGAGAGTTGTGTTGCACAAACCATTGTTGAAGATGAAGGAGCTACGAGAAGTCAGAGATGGGTTGGCTACACCAAAGGTCTAGCCAATCCTCTCTGGGGCCATCTGTTTTGGCCCTTCTCGCACGTTGGATCATTTGATGTTGTGCAACGTGTTGGGGGATCTCAAATGTGTGTTAGTTATGCTTGAGAGATCTCTCGTGATACTTATTGTTGTACTCGCTTTTGATTTAACAAAGAAAAACAAAAGAAATAGACAAGAGCTCCACTAGTTGAAACAATCGGGGAGCCTTAATTTTATTATTATTACTTTTATTTTTGTTATTTATTATTATTATTATTATTATTATTATTATTATTATTATTATTATTATTATTATTATTATTATTCTCCATAATAGATTATTCCATTGTTTATGAAAGTAATACTCAATGTTCACAAATTTCAAACTTTCTATCATTTAGCATAAAAACAAGGCTAAGGTAAAGTTTGAACAAAAATAAAAACTGGTATAGCAAGTTTGATTCATCTCATTATAATAGATTACTTCCATTGTTTATGAAAGTAATACTCAATGTTCATCTTAGGTTATCGGTAATGGTACGTATATGGTCCATCCAAGGTATAGGTCATGTATGGACCATGGGCTTTAGTGATAGCAAAGGTCTAGAAAAGGAGAATGCTCCTTCTTTCTCTTCTCTTCTTCTCTATCTATTTTTTATCATTCATTTTTATAATATATTTTTTCTTCTGAGAGTTTTATTTTGAAGTAAGAATTTGAATTTTTAATCTAGAAATATTTATTTTGAATTTTACAGATAGCTACCGATTTACCTTCGGCAAGGGCTCACTGTTTTAAGTCCGTTGTGTAGGGCTTCTCCATTGCATTTTAGCTTAAATTGGCATCATCTCATCCTGAAGATGGATAAGGATGATTGCATTTTTTGTTTCCACCATACGATCTTGATCTTCATGTGGCTTAGCTTGGCGGGTGTGTGATCCATGTTTCTTTTGACCAAGGTTTCATCCCTGCATAGGGTTAGTGGACAATACACACCCGGGGGATTTTATGAATGTTTTGAAACAATAGTTGTTGATGATATGAGCTAAAGGTTTTCCTTTATGCTAAAGAAAAGTGGTGTTCAAATATGTTCAATTAGCAAAGAGAGCCCTTTCTTTTTTTTTAGATTCAAAACCTTTGTTTATTCAAAGTTCACCAAATGAGTTTTGATTTATTTCTGTTATGAATTCATCTCAAGGACTTACCCACATGAATTTGATAATATCCTGCACGGGTTAGTCCATGCATGTAACCAGAGTCTATATTTAGTAGTTTTAGTTCAAAAATCAAACTAGACTCCATGTCCAGTTTAATTAAGGTAGGCTAATTAACTTAAGGATCATGCTTAATTTAAATAGCCAATGGCAGCATGATCATTACATCCAAATTAAGCACCATGCCTAATTTAAAAGGTGTACGACCAACATCCAAACCAAAGCATACTAAAATAGAAAAAAGATGCATGAAAGTAACATGAGTTTCACTTAAATGGAGGTGAGAACTTTGAATGGTGAACTACAGAACCATTGTTGTTTTTTTATATGCAGGCAATGCAGATGGGGTGGATGAGTTGAATTTAAACAAGCATGCCATGGTTCTTGAAAAGGAAATTAAATGAGTGACATGCATGCAAACATGTAGTGGTAGAAAATAACTAAAAATAGGAAAGATATGTTTGAGTTGATTCTCTCATACCTTGATTAATTGTACCATCTCCCACAATTTGTGATTGAATTGTGAGTGATGTAATGTAGTTGTTCCGTCACATATGATGCTTTTGTTTTCCACTTGACGGTGACCTTCTCTCTTTCTGCACATGGTTAGTATATATATATACCTTTCTATGAAATGGTAGGGTGGAGGTGTTTGTAACACCCTAGGTGTTAGGCTTGCATAATTGCACTAGCATTTGCATGAGCATAAGCATCATGCATTCATATATGAGCATTTACATGTGAAACATACAATTGAAACATGTGAAACGTGCCTTGTTATTCTATGTTTCCAATATGTGTATGCTTATGATCATGTGTGATTAAGTGCAAGTGATTGATGTTGATCACTAAAACACCTTAAACATGTTTAGAATATCACATGGAACAACTTTGGTATTCATGACTAAGGCTAGTTTGGTCTCTAAGTCATAGCTATAGTGTAAACCATCAATTTCATGTTGCATGTTTGACTGGAGTTGAACGTCACTTTAGAAACTTTGCATGGCTATGCACCCTTAAGCAAAGTTGGAGCACATTTTATGAGGAACAAAAGTTGTTTAATGATCTTGAGCTAGAAATGTGCACAACATGCTCAAAAGTGGCCCACAATTCTGATTTGGGGGCTGTATTGGACGTAGTTATTTTGGCTAGCCGTTCCAGTTTCCTTTTACTCCTCTTTGGAGCATTGTCATTTGAAAACCACGCCGAATCAGTTCAAGCTCTTTTAACCAAAGTTGTAGTACTCACTTAGGTCTACACAATGGTGAAATTGGTTGATCACGAAGTGTCACGGTTTAGGAGTTAGGAGGGGGTGAAGATGCTCTGTCAGGCACATACTGGTGGTCTGATGGCCATCTTGGCCTGGCCATCGTGGCCAACCACCGTCAGGCCGCGGGCACCAGGTGGTGGCCGTATGCCTGTGTAGGCCCCACCAATCAGGCCATTGTGGCCACATCAATGCCCCACGCCAGCTGCTTCACCTGCTGGCCTTGTCCGCTCCTCCTCGCCTCGTCCAAGCCACGTAGAAGCGAAGCGACGAGCTCGCCATTGCCGCCGAGAGCTCTGATGCCGCATAGCTCCTCCGTCATCCCGCCATTCCTTAATTTCTCATGCAAGTAGACTCGCCTTGCTCTGCTCTACGCCCTTGACCTATTTGTAGCCCCGTTCGAGCCAAGGTGAGGGCCTATTGGCCATGTTCGTCACCACCACCATGACCAGAGCTCCGCCGGACTCAAAGCTCACCGTGGCTAGAACTAACCGCCATGTCTCCGTTCTTCCTCTCCCTCACCTCATCTTCCTCACATTTCGTAGATGCTCTAACCCTAACTCATCGGACCTCTACCACTCTGACCTCGTCGGAACGCGAGCCCCGCCGGTGTGCTTCCGCTGCCGCGCGGACAAGCATGCGACAATGCTTCCCTAGCACCCCACTAACCCTAGATCACCCTTGGTAGTTCTGCCTGAGCACCGTGAGGCCATGGTTGCCCTCGCCTGGCCCAGCCGTGGTCGGGAACGGCCGGCACATCACCGTGTAGTGCCGCCATGCCGCCATGGGCGTCGACGAGCCCTCTCCGGTGCGTCCGCGCTTCAACCTTCAACACCAATCGACGTTGGAGGATGGGAGGATCACGATGGTGGGGTCGGTTTTGCCGAAAAGCTCACCGTCGGTGAGCTAGCGCTGGTCAAACCTCCTCCCCTGTCTCTATTCGGCTGACGGGTGGGCCTGTTGACCTCTGGGTCCCTCGTGACAACGGCTTAGGTTTAGGTTTTAATTGTAATTCTTTTCAAGAATGTTGTTTGAACTTTGGAAAAATCATATCAATTCATAGAAAAATCAGAAAAATTTAAATGAGGACATTTTGGAATCCTTGTGAGTAGATCTATCTGGTAGTGTAATAATATGATAGTGTGAAGTGGAAAGTTTCATTGTTTTTATTTATCTCTTTTATTTAGGTTTTTTCTAAGGGAAATTCACAACCCAAGCTGTAGTGCTCTTTTCAATCTAAAAATTTTATGGGAGTCTATTGAGGAGTTATGAGTGCTGCTGTAGAAATCTCATGATTTTTGGGGTGTTGTATGTTGAGTTAGTGATTTCTTTTGATTAAATGCTATCTTCTTAGGGAATTTATTGTGGTCAAAGTATGTAAGATATAATTGTGAAACTTTTTACATAGTGTTCTGGTGTTATGATGAAGCTAAGAAAAATATGAAATCTGTTGATTGACACTTTTTACTAAGATTTCCTATTTATGTCATTATTAACCCGGGTAGCTTGTTATTTTTGCATAGGATGTTCTACTTGATCAAATGCTATGAAATTTATATAGTAGTCTACTGGGGGCATGTAGAAGATGTTGTAATTTTTGTAGAATAAACAGTGCAATTTTGGTATATGTTTATTATTTTACCTAATTATCTAAATAAATTAATAAGGGCATGAAAAGAAATTATTTAGGAATGGCCACTATATTTTATAGTACTCATTTGATGTATGTTAACTGTTGGAAACATTGGTGGTGCTCAAAGTACCATTCTTGTATGTAGTGAAATATTATTTTTCCCTAAAATTCACTTATAGTGACTTTTCTGGACAGATTCTAGAGTTAAGCAAATTACATGGTGAAGATGATGTTTGCTATGAATCTTGTCTATAACAAAGTTGTAGATAAACTCACTTATATAGCTTGTGTTAATTTTTCATGGCGTTTGGCAAAATCTATGAGTTATGACTATTCAAAGTTGGTCTTCAGAATTAGTTGTTCTCTGGAATTTCTGGACCAGATTTGAGAAATGTGACTATTTGACCCTATTAGCTTGGGAATCATGTGGAGATGATTATAGATGAATTGTATCTAACTTCATAAGCTTTCCAGATTATCTTGTTGCATGTCTTTTGGGTCAGTACAACTCTAGTTATGAATTAAACTTTTAGCTGCTGTGTGCAGCCCTGAATCTGTTGAATGCAGTGAATGACTTGATTGCTTTATATGAGTTGATGTCATGATTTATATGCTTAGGCTGATCAAGATAAGTTGTTAGTTGCAGGTGCTAGACCTCTTACTGAAGATGAACAACTTTACCTTAGGTTGTTAGAGCTTAGTGAGTGTGTTGTTCTTGTTTATAAGAAGAGATATGCACCTACTCAGTAAAGTAAATATAATCTTGTATTATCATGTCATTCATGTGTCCATCTATACATGGATGTACATTTCATCATCACCTTCCATCTTTGTTGCATTCATGAATCTTATGCTATGCATATGCATGCAATAGGTGTTCCGGAGGGAGTCACTCTTCTAGAATTCGAACAAGGACTTCTGGAGGAGCAGCAGTAAGTTCAGGAGCAGGAGGTGTAGGCCCCAGGAGGAGTCAACAAAGAAGAACTGCTTGAGTGCCCAGATCACCAACCTTCTTCTTTTCTGAAAGGCAAGCCCCGGAGCATTCTAAGTCTCCTATGTGTTAAAAAAATTGTCACTTTGAGTATCTTTATATGTTTGATGCATTAAGTTCTAGGAGTTGGATGCAAACACTTATTGCATATGTATCTCTTCCTTGTCCAGTAAATGTACCCTGAATCCTATTTAGGTCCAGGAGCAAATCAATGCTTAGCCATGCTTAGATCGGTAAAGTCAGGTGATTTCCTGTCACATGCTATCGTGGAAATAACCATGTGTAAATAATTAATGGAGACTGGGTGGGATGTTGATATTGAAGCAACAAGGCATGGAGGTCTTGGGTGTGGATCTATCCCCATCTGTGTCGGTTAAGAACCGATTCGCTGTACGTCCTCATATCATGTTGAATGCATGCCTATCACTTAGTTGGCTAGATAACTTGTTCCGACCGTGAAGCCGAGTAGCTCAACTCAGGCCGAAAGTCGAGAAGTGAAAGTGCGCACTCTGGTGGTAGTAAGGATGTGCGAGGAGCCATTGGCATAAGTCCAAGGGCAGATTGATGTCCTGGCAGAGTGGACTCCCTGAGAGTGCGACGCTGCTCGGGCTCGTGAATTTAGTTCTTGAGCTGTACCAAAGATGGCTCGAGGCAACCCCTGATTAGGTTGCTTTGGTGTGTGTTAGGAATAATTCCCCAGCTAGGTAGGAATCGATTCGAGTCACCGTCTATCCTGGTTAGTGAGAACTTGACTGAGCAGCGACAACTTAGAAACACCTAATTGAACTTGATTATTATAATGATGATGATGATGTTACAACGTTACACCGAATATGGTTTCTAATGTGTGGATCCTAACCAAGTGCTTGCTTTAGTACAGGTGCTAATCTAGATGACAGGTTTAATATTGGTAACTTGCTGCTTAACTCAAATTTAACGTATGCTCTTGTATCATTAAAGCTTTTATGCAAAATGGTTGTCAAGCGAGATCCACCGATAAAGCCTTGCATACTCCTTGGTGTCATTTATTTTTGGTTTACGACGGGTAAGTCTAGCTGAGTATATTCTCGTACTCAGGGTTTATTCCCTCTTATTGCAGATGACGTGCTTTATAACAGTTACTGCAAGTATTGTCTCCACCCTGTTGGTGATGAAGACTAGATCATGGGCATGATCTCCTATGTTATCTTATCATGATGCCTTTGCTGGATATGACTATGGAACTGGCTTGTATTTGAACTAAGTGTGTGTGAGGGTTTCCAACTACTTTGCTTCTGCTATTTGTGAACTCGTGTTGTAATAACTATGTGAACTCTGATGTATGCGAGATACTTGTGAACTACTTGTGAAATGGATGTAACATGTGGCATGTTATGTTGAATCATGTACAATCTTGGTTGTATGCGAGTTGGTTTGAAATCCTTCATGGTTTCATCGGACTACCAGGTTTATATGGGTTCAAGTATGACGGTTTGATCACTCCAGTGATTGCTTTTGTACTTGTGCTCTTATAAATTGGTCGGTTCTGTTACAGCTGGCATCGGAGCAAGGTTCAACATTAAACATGTCATATGTGTATTTAAAACAAAGGCTTTTGTTTTAGTTTTAACAACTTATAGCCACTTATATATAGGTGTGTTCAAATCTAAAATTTTACCTAAGTGTGCCAGTGGTCATATCCTCTATACCCAAATACGGCGTGCTATTGTATGGATGCCATCCGCTTGGGTGGTAATGTATGGATCAAATACCTCTACGCCCAGGTAAGTGTGAGTTGTGAGAGCATGATCATCCAACCGTTGGTCTAGGGGAGAGCTAGCTGTGGTTACTGGAATATTTACATGTTACACACTTGTATATATGAAGGTACTTAATTGTAGGTATATCTGTCTAGTAGCTATGGATACCGAAGTTTATATCTCCGGGGATGTATATATGGAGAGTATCTTAGTTTTCTGATTTCATTGTATGCTTATTTATCTCTTATGGGGATGGGCTGTAATGAATTTGCCTACAGGTACACTAACAGTGCAACGTGTAGCCCGATTAGATACGTATGTAGAGAGAACGTGCGTATGCCACCACCTATGTCGCTAGAATTATAAATTTTCCTAAGCTTTGTGAGGACGTATGGAACATGCATGCATCATGTTCACTCATGCCATTACATTTTTGCATCACTCCCTCCCTTATCATTAATTATCCCGTTATAAATTGCAATGTTACTACAGATGGTCGAACCAGCACTCCCGCCCAGGAGCAGCACATTCCTACACGTGTTTGGCACTCTAACCCTATTGTTGAGGGTGCTATATTTGGTGGGATACGATGAGCCACCTCATTATACTTGGAAGCAAGTAGAGGCTGAAGGACGGTCGCTGTGGTATGACGTTGAGGTGGTTGTGCCGCCTCACGAAAATAGACCATAGTGACTTGGTTTGAGCATCGAAGTGGATGGACAAACCCCTTGGAATGGTGCCCAAGTGGCAGCCTTGGAAGTGCTAGTTGATATTTGTCAAGAGTTTGGTGATGAGTTGGTCAACGGACCAGCCGAGTCCATTCCTTGAGTAGCCCCGTCAGAGGTAGTTTGGCTAGATTTTGGGGATGATCTCTTGGTAATGACTGAGACAGAGAAGGCACAGAGCTCTAGACCACCCATGAGTGCCATGATGGCTGTTCTGAAGATGTTCTATGATCGTCAGGGCACTTATGTTAGTGTTTTGATAGCTCTTCAGCAGGCACTGAATGAGCGGTGCAAGTGGCAGAAATGTACACCCAAGTATGGTAAAGAGCTTAGGGCAGCCCAAAATGAGATAGGTGGTTTTATGGATGCTTTGGAAACTCGCAGGCAACAGTTTATGAGCACTGTCAGGGAAAGAGATGCTAACCATGATCAGATCATGCAGTTGACTCATGAGCGGGATGACGCAATCCATCTGGCACAAACTAGGAACCATGCTAGGTCATGGTAGAAATTCGGGCTAAAATCAGAGAGAATGAACTCCTCCGCTAGATTAAGGAACTACATATTGACGTTCACCATCGCAATAATCAGATCAATCCGATTCCTCACCCTATTCTAGAGTACCCCATGGTGGGAGGGCCACAGGTGATCTTTACTGATGATGATGGCATGGAAATAGATGCCAATGTCATCACAGTGCCTGAGGCTGCAGAAGAAGAAGAGGAGAAACTTGAGCCTGTTGAGGATGAAGATGGTGAAGGAGTGGTTGATGCTGACACCGATGAGGATGCGTAGTTTAGCTGTAGCACTAAGCTAGATGCACTAGTTCTTTATCTTTTGCTTTCTTCTAGAAGGATATGTAACTTAAATTCAGTTAGTGACTTTGATGTAATCTCTAAGACTTGCAAGTTTGCTCTATGTGAATGTGAGCATTAATAAAAGTCTAGCTTTGTTGTTGGCAAAAAAAATTGGCATGTATGCGTATGCATCGCAAGAATGTGTGGAGTAAAATATTGGTAATGTTATGAGGATGAATTATTGTGCCTCTATTTATTGTATAAAATTATTCTCTCCAATAAGTTCAGTTTGGCATAATTCTACAATTCATCTATAATGTTCCTGACATTGTCCATCATTACTCACTGTTGCACTTCTATAGATGTCACGCAATCTACGCTCGGGTAGAGGTAGGGGTAGTGGTAATGAGGATCTTCCACCGCTACCACCGCCCACGCCAACTGATCTATTGGCCATGCTTGTTGAAGGTCAGCGTGGTTTTGGGGATGCCATGTGTACCATGGCGCAACATCAAGCACATGGTCGCAATCAATGTCAGGGGCTAGAGCCAAATCAATATAGTGATTTTAAAGAGTTCCAAGACACGAAGCCACCAATATTCAAAGAAGTTGAAGAGACGCTCTAGGCAGAAGAATGGCTGAACACGCTTGAACAAAAGTTTCGTTTGCTAAGGCTGATGGAACAAATGAAGGCGGAGTATGCTTTGCATTAGTTTTAAGGACCTACAGGGATATGGTGGCATCATTATAGGTCCACCTTACTTGAGAATGCTTAGATCACTTGGAACCAGTTCCAGGAGGCTTTCAAGGGGCATTATATTCCTACTGGCTTGATGGCCATGAAGCACACTAAGTTCATGAAGCTGGTACAAGGCACCAAGAAACTTACTAAATATCTTCATGCATTCAATCATCTGGTAAGGTATGCCCCAGAATTCGTTGATACAGATGCGAAGAAAATCGCTAGCTTCAAGAGAGGGCTTAGTCCCAAGCTGATGAAGACCCTGGGGAACAACAAGAGTGTTACTTTTAATGAGTTCATGAGTGATGCTCTCACTCAAGAGAACAACAATACTATCTATGTGGCTTCCAAGAATCGCAAAAGGGCCAACGAGGCAAGTGCATCTCAGGCTAAAGCTCTAGTGGCTGTAACAACTTAGTTCCGCCCACCTGCTACAGCCACAAGGTATCGTCCGCCTCAAAAGAAGAATCAGGCCAAGACTTGATTCCGCAAGGCCTTTACTATTCCTCTTCTGAAAGGCACCATAGGACTGGGGAATTCATATGTTCCACCAAGCAACAGGCCCTTCTAGAATTGTGGCAAGTCGGGTCATTGGTCCAAGAGTTGTCCTTATCCTCAGAAGAACAATCAGAAGCAGGGGAATCCCAATGCTCATCAGGGTCATGTTAACTACACCAACATGACAGAGATACCCTTAGGTGAAGTTGTCACTACGGGTAAGTTTCTTGTGAATCAGCATCCTATAGTTGTACTGTTTGATTCTGGTGCTTCGCATTCATTCATGAGTCCAGTATTTATATCAAAGTACAATCAGAAGGTAATTACACTATCCATGGGTAGTTATTGCATTGTTGCAGCTGGAAGTAATATTTCTACCAATTAGATAGTGTAGGATGTGAGTATTGAAATAGAAGGACGAGTGTATACGTCCGATCTGGTACTTTTGCTAGGATTAAGTATAGATATAATCTTGGGAATGAAGTGGTTGAGCGATCATGGAGTGCTCATCGATACTTCCACTAGGGTCATTATGTTGAGGGATCCTATCAGCAATGAGGCTTTCGTGGTGCCACTTCCTAGAGATCTGGACCTCCACAACACCGCTAATACTATCTAGACCCCTAGAATTGAGGATGTTCTGGTAGTTCGTGAATTTCTAGATGTATTTCCTGATGACCTACCTGGTTTACTACACCTATTTCTAGAAGGCCTTATAGAATGCCACCCAATGAGTTAGCGGAGCTTAAAGTTTAGTTACAAGATCTGTTAAAAAATGGTCTTATTCGACCTAGTGCATCTCCCTGGAGTTGTCCCACTATATTTGTGAAGAAGAAGGACAAGTCATTGCGCATGTGTGTGGATTATCATCCACTCAATGCCGTGACAATCAAGAACAAGTACCCATTGCCTTGCATTGATATTTTATTTGATCAGTTGTCTAAGGTAAAGGTATTCCCCAAAATTGATTTGAGATCTGGCTATCATCAGATAAAAATTAGACCGGAGGATATACCTAAGACCGCTTTCTCCACCAGATATGGGTTGTATGAGTATCTAATATCTTGTCATGTCCTTTGGTTTGACAAATGCTCCTGCATACTTCATATATCTGATGAATTCGATATTCATGACGGAACTGGACAAATTTGTGGTTGTCTTCATTGATGATATTTTGATCTTTTCCGTGAATGCTGAAGAGCATGCCAAGCATCTGAGAATTGTTTTATCCAGACTACAAGAGCATAAGCTTTATGCCAAGTTCAACAAATGTGAGTTTTGGCTAAAGAAAGTACCTTTCTTGGGTCATGTGTTGTCTGATGAAGGGATTTTGGTGGATCCAACTAAGGTGCAAGAAGTCTTGGATTGGAAAGCACCAACTTCAGTGTATGAGGTTAGGAGTTTCCTTGGTTTGGCTGGCTATTATCGTCGCTTCATTCTGGATTTCTCTAAAATAGCCAAGCCCATGACTAGGTTGCTTCAGAAAGATGTGAAGTTTGTTTGGAGTCCAGAGTGTGAAACTGCTTTTCACACTTTGTGGACTTTATTGACTTTAGCTCCTATCTTGACACAACCTGATATCGAAAAACCTTTTGATGTGTTTTGTGATGCATCAGGTACCGGTTTAGGATGTGTTCTTATGTAGGAAGGCTGGGTTATTGCTTATGCCTCGCGTCAGCTGAGGAAGCACGAAGTCAATTATGCAACTCATGATCTAGAGTTAGCTGTTGTTGTTTATGCTTTGAAGATTTGGAGGCATTACCTGCTCGGTAATGTGTGTCATATCTATACCGATCATAAAAGTCTCAAATATATCTTCACTCAACCTGAATTGAACATGAGGCAGAGAAGATGGCTAGAGTTGATCAAAGATTATAACTTAGAAGTACATTATCATCCTAGCAAAGCAAATGTGGTTGCCACCGCTTTGAGTAGAAAGTCTCATTGCAATTCTCTCTTGGAAGGAGATTTTCATCTGGCACATCTGTTACATCCTGCTGTGTTGCACAATATTACTCTCAGTTGCTCTCTTGAAAGTAAAATCATCGAGCTTTAGAAGCCTGATGTGGGTGTGTTCCACATAAAAAGGAAGATGAAGGAGCAAGAAACAAAACACTTCCGAGTAGATGAAAAAGGGTGTCCTATGGTTTAAGGATAGACTTGTAGTGCTGAAGGATAGAGAGCTTAGAAACCAAATCTTAGATGAAGCTCACTCCTCTAAGTTATCTATTCACCTAGGAAGTAGTAAAATGTATCAAGACTTGAAACCTCGCTTTTGGTGGACCAAGATGAAGAAAGAAATCATAGCTTATGTTGCAAGGTGTGACAATGGTTGTAGGGTCAAAGCAACTCACTTGAAGCCTTCTGGACTTCTTCAACCATTGTTTGTTCTAGGATGGAAATGGGAAGAAATTTGTATGGATTTCATTGTTGGACTTCCCCCTACCCAAAAGAATTTTAACTCTATATGGGTAATAGTGGATCGTTTAACTAAGTCTACCCATTTCATACCAGTTAGAACTGACTATCGACCAAGTGACTATGCTAAGTTATATTTTAATTAGGTAGTACGTCTCCATGGTGTTCCTAGAACCATTATATCTGACAGAGGACCTCAGTTCACTGCTCGTTTTTGGAAACATTTGCACAAGATGTTAGGCACCAACTTAGTCAGAAGTTCTGCTTATCATCCACAGACCTCCAGACAGACAGAGCGGGTGAATCAAATATTAGAAGACATGTTGAGAGCTTGTGTCATATCTTCCAAGGGTTCATGGGAGAAGTGGTTACCCTTGGCTGAATTTTCCTATAATAATAGTTATCAAGAAAGTATCAAGATTGCTCCGTTCGAAGCGTTGTATGGCCGCAAATGTAGAACTCCTTTGAACTGGGTTGAATCTGGAGAAATGAGATACTACGACATTGATTTTATTGAGGAGGCTGAACAACAAGCCCATACTATCCAGAAACATATGGAAGCTGCTCAAGCTAGGCAGAAAAGCTATGCGAATAAAAGAAGGAAGCCTATGGAATTTGAGGTTGGTGATTATGTTTATCTCAAGGTATCACCGATGAAAGGAGTGCAATGGTTCGGAGTAAAGAGGAAGCTTGCACCTAGATATGTAGGTCCTTATCTGATCATAGAGAAGAGTGGGAGAGTAGCGTACAAGATAGAGTTACCTTATGAGATGAGAGATATCTTCAATGTTTTTCGTGTATCTCAACTAAAGAAATATCTCCATGTTTCGGAAGAAAGAGTTTCACTTAGAAATATCAAGTTGAAATCAGATCTAACCTATGAAGAGAGGCTGGTGCGGGTTATTGATACAAGAGAGAGTAACCCGGAGACGTGTGGTCAAGTTTTACAAGGTTATGTGGAGTAATCAGGGTAGTGAGAGCGATGCAACGTGGGAACAGGTAGATTATTTGAAGGATGTCTACCCTACCTTTTTGAAATGGTACGCTTTTCAAATCTTGGGACGAGATTTTTATAAGGGGGGAGGTTTGTAAAACCCTAGGTGTTAGGTTTGCATAATTGCACTAGCATTTGCATGAGCATAAGCATCATGCATTCATATATGAGCATTTACATGTGAAACATACAATTGAAACATGTGAAACATGCCTTGTTATTCTATGTTTCCAATATGTGTATGCTTATGATCATGTGTGATTAAGTGCAAGTGATTGATGTTGATCACTAAAACACCTTAAACATGTTTAGAATATCACATGGAACAACTTTGGTATTCATGACTAAGGCTAGTTTGGTCTCTAAGTCATAGCTATAGTGTAAACCATCAATTTCATGTTGCATGTTTGACTGGAGTTGAACGTCACTTTAGAAACTTTGCATGGCTATGCACCCTTAAGCAAAGTTGTGGCACATTTTATGAGGAACAAAAGTTGTTTAATGACCTTGAGCTAGAAATATGCACAACATGCTCAAAAGTGGCCCACGATTCTAATTTGGGGGCTGTATTGGACGTAGTTATTTTGGCTAGCCATTCCAGTTTCCTTTTACTCCTCTTTGGAGCATTGTCATTTGAAAACCACGCCGAATCAGTTCAAGCTCTTTTAACCAAAGTTGTAGTACTCACTTAGGTCTACACAATGGTGAGATTGGTTGATCACGAAGTGTCACGGTTTAGGAGTTAGGAGGGGGTGAAGATGCTCTGTCAGACACATACTGGTGGTCTGATGGCCATCTCGGCCTAGGCATCGTGGCCAACCACCGTTAGGCCATGGGCGCCAGGTGGTGGTCATATGCCTGTGTAGGCCCCACCAATCAGGCCATCGTGGCCACATAAATGCCCCACGCCAGCTGCTTCACCTGCTGGCCTTGTCTGCTCCTCCTCGCCTCGTCCAAGCCACGTAGAAGCGAAGCAACGAGCTCGCCATTGCCGCCGAGAGCTCTAATGCCGCATAGCTCCTCCGTCATCCCGCCATTCCTTAATTTCTCATGCAAGTAGACTCGCCTTGCTCTGCTCTATGCCCTTGACCTATTTGTAGCCCCGTTCGAGCCAAGGTGAGGGCCTATTGGCCATGTCCGTCACCACCGCCATGACCAGAGCTCCGCCGGACTCGGAGCTCACCGTGGCTAGAACTAACCGCCATGTCTCTGTTCTTCCTCTCCCTCACCTCATCTTCCTCGCATTTCGTAGATGCTCTAACCCTAACTCATCGGACCTCTACCACTCTGACCTCGTCGGAACACGAGCCCCGCCGGTGTGCTTCCGCCGCCACACGGACATGCATGCGGCAATGCTTCCCTAGCGCCCCACTAACCCTAGATCACCCTTGGTAGTTCCGCTTGAGCACTGTGAGGCCGTGGTTGCCCTCGCCTGGCCCAGCCGTGGTCGGGAACAGCCGGCACATCACCGTGCAGTGCCACCATGCCGCCATAGGCGGCAACGAGCCCTCTCCGGTGCGTCCGCGCTTCAACCTTCAACACCAATCGACGTGGGAGGATGGGAGGATCATGATGGTGGGGTCGGTTTTGCCGAAAAGCTCACCGTCGGTGAGCTAGCGCTGGTCAAACCTCCTCCCCTGTCTCTATTCGGTTGATGGGTGGGCCTGTTGACCTCTGGGTCCCTCGTGACAACGGCTTAGGTTTAGGTTTTAATTGTAATTCTTTTCAAGAATGTTGTTTGAACTTTGGAAAAATCATATCAATTCATAGAAAAATCAGAAAAATTTAAATGAGGACATTTTGGAATCCTTGTGAGTAGATTTATCTGATAGTGTAATAATATGATAGTGTCAAGTGGAAAGTTTCATTGTTTTTATTTATCTCTTTTATTTAGGTTTTTTCTAAGGGAAATTCACAACCCAAGCTGTAGTGCTCTTTTCAATCTAAAAATTTTATGAGAGGCTATTCAGGAGTTATGAGTGCTGCTGTAGAAATCTCATGATTTTTGGGGTGCTGTATGTTGAGTTAGTGATTTCTTTTGATTAAATGCTATCTTCTTAGGGAATTTATTGTGGTCAAAGTATGTAAGATATAATTGTGAAACTTTTTACATAGTGTTCTGGTGTTATGATGAAGCTAAGAAAAATATGAAATCTATTGGTTGATACTTTTCACTAAGATTTCCTATTTATGTTATTATTAACCTAGCTAGCTTGTTATTTTTGCATAGGATGTTCTACTTGATCAAATGCTATGAAATTTATACAGTAGTCTATTGGGGGTATGTATAAGATGTTGTAATTTTTGTAGAATAAACAGTGCAATTTTGGTATATGTTTATCATTTTACCTAATTATCTAAATAAATTAATAAGGGCATGAAAAGAAATTATTTAGGAATGGCCACTATATTTTATAGTACTCATTTGATGTATGTTAACTGTTGGTAACATTGGTGGTGCTCAAAGTACCGTTCTTGTATGTAGTGAAATATTATTTTTCCTTAAAATTCACTTATAGTGACTTTTCTGGACAGATTCTAGAGTTAAGCAAATTACATGGTGAAGATGATGTTTGCTATGAATCTTGTCTATAACAAAGTTGTAGATAACTCACTTATATAGCTTGTGTTAATGTTTCATGGCATTTGGCCAAATGTATGAGTTATGACTGTTCAAAGTTGGTCTTCAGAACTAGTTGTTCTCTGGAATTTCTAGACCAGATTTGAGAAATGTGACTGTTTGACCCTATTAGCTTTGGAATGATGTGGAAATGATTAAAGATGAATTGTATCTAACTTCATAAGCTTTCTAGATTGTCTTGTTGCATGTCTTTTGGGTCAGTACAACTCTAGTTATGATTTAAACTTTTAGCTATCGTGTGCAACCCTGAATCTGTTGAATGCAGTGAATGACTTGATTGCTTTATATGAGTTGATGTCATGATTTATATGCTTAGACTGATCAAGATAAGTTGTTAGTTGCAGGTGCTAGACCTCTTACTGAAGATGAACAACTTTACCTTAGGTTGTTAGAGCTTGGTGAGTGTGTAGTTCTTATTTTCAAGAAGAGATATGCACCTACTTAGTAAAGTAAATATTAATCTTGTATTATCATGTCATTCATGTGTCCATCTATACATGGATGTACATTTCATAATCACCTTCCATCTCTGTTGCATTCATGAATCTTATGCTGTGCATATGCATGCAATAGGTGTTCCGGAGGGAGTCACTCTTCTGGAATTCGAACAAGGACTTCTGGAGGAGCAGCAGCAAGTTCAGGAGCAGGTGCAGGTCCCAAAAGGAGGAGTCAACAAAGAAGAACTACTTGAGTGCCCATCAAGTTCCTCTTTTCTAAAAGGCAAGCCCCGGAGCATTCTAAGTCTCTTATGTGTTAAAAAAATTGTCACTTTGAGTATCTTTATATGTTTGATGCATTAAGTTCTAGGAGTTGGATGCAAACACTTGTTGCATATGTATCTCTTCCTTGTCCAGTAAATGTACCCTGAATCCTATTTAGGTCCAGGAGTGAATCAATGCTTAGCCATGCTTAGATCGATAAAGTCAGGTGATTTCCTATCACCTGTAAGATAGGATGATATCTGGTCATGGTTGGCTATATTTGCTATCGCAGAAATAACCATGTGTAAATAATTAATGGAGACCAGGTGGGATGTTGATAGAGAAGCAACTAGGCATGGAGGTCTTGGGTGTGGATCTATCCCCGTCTGTGTCGGTTAAGGACCGATTCGCAATACATCCTCATGTCATGTTGAACGCATGCTTATCACTTAATTGGCCGGATAACTCATTCCGACCACGAAGCCGATTAGCTCAATTCAGGCTAGAAGCCAAGAAATGAAAGTGCATACTCTGGTGGTAGTAAGAATGTGCAAGGAGCCATTGGCATAAGTCCAAGGGAAGATTGATGTCCTGGTATAGTGGACTCCCTGAGAGTGCGGTGCTGCTTGGGCCCATGAATTTAGTTCCTGAGCTATACCAAAGGTGACCCGAGGCGACCCCTGATCTGGTTGCTTAGGTGTGTGTTAGGAATAATTCCCCAGCTAGGTAGGAATCGATTCGAGTCGCCGCCTCTCCCGGATAGTCAGAACTTGACTGAGCAGCGGCAACGTAGAAACACCTAATTGAACTTAATGGTTATAATAATGATGATGATGTTACAACATTACACCGGATATGGTTACTAATATGTGGATCCTAATCAAGTGCTTTCTTTAGTATAGGTGCTAATCGAGATGACAGGTTTAATATTGGTAACTTGCTGCTTAACTCAAAATCTAACTTATGCTCTTGTCGGTGTAGAAAGTGACCAACACGTAAATATTTGTAGTTTTGCAGTACGTTGTGATCGGATGTGGCCTAGCACTCAATGACATAGGGTTTATACTAGCTCAGGCAACGTGCCCTATGTCCAGTTTGAGTCGGTCAGTGACTTTATTCCTGAGCCTAGTTTCTTGAAGTTTGCTGTGGGGTTTCAAACGGAAGGGAGTAAGATGGGGGGGGGGGTGCAAGAGGTCCGGTCAGACTTCGGACCGAAGTGCCTAGAGTGACGGGAGCTCCTACATGCGCTAAGTATTCGAGCTTACGCTCTGTGTAGCTTTAGAGTGTCTAAAGCTAGCAGAGGGTGAATCGATCGTTGGTTGTTCGAATCCTCTCTTGGAGAATTGTCAATGGATCATTGTGTGTGTGAGTGAACTGATGGATCCTCTCTATTGGGAGAGAGCGCATTCCCTTTTATAGATGAAGGGGATGGCCTTACAAGTGAGAGAGAAAGAGAGAGAGTACGTATGCTACTAAGTCTTGTTGCCCACGCCATCGGGTACAAGATGATTGTTGGCGCCCATAACACTATTAATGTCAGACGCATGTGGGAGGTTCTGTCGTCTTCTTCTGGTATGGCAGATACCGGTGTCTACCATATTGTTGATGCCCAAAGGCATGTGGGGGGTTTTACCATGTTTGCCTGGTATGGGAATTGATGGCACCCACAACACTGTAGGGCAAACGTCGGTACCCACAACACTGCTTGGGTTCTGACATGCCTAGAAGGTTGTAGGGCACCCTTCTGACATGTCCTATAGGTACTATCCTATAGGTGTACAGGGTATGGTCCTTGGTATTGCTTTTGACTTGAGCGTCCTGCCTTACTTGCTCTATCCATTTCCTAGGTTCTCACCGAGCGGGCATCCCTGGTCGGTTGGTCCCAGTCAGCTCCGACGGTGCCAGTCGGAGAAGAGCTATAAGCAGAGGTTTGGTGCATCCCCGGTTAGAGAGGCGGGCTAGAGTCGTAAGCAAGGCCTTCTGGTTGGAGAGGTGGGCCGAAGTCGAAAGCGAGGCCTTCCCACGGAGGGGCGGGCCAGAGTCAGAGGTGAGCGAGCGCCGTTCCTCCTTGGCTAGGCCTTCCGGTCAGAGACTGGATCACCATTTTAGCCCATCATTAGGTTTTTGGCCAGCCCAGGAGTTGCGCGTCGTTCGCAATGTCGTCTGCTGGGCTGAGCCTTTGTTGGGAAGCAGGTCCACGAGGGACCCTAGGTTTATGAACCCAATAGGAGCCCTCAGGCCCTTGGGTGATTCAGGTAGAATCATCTGGGGGATTTTTGTCTTGACAGCAGGTGCGCGCGAGCGCACCCGCAGGTGTAGCCCCTGAGCCCCCGGGAGATTTGGGCAGAATTGTCTGGGAGGTTTTGGTGTTGCCAGCGGTGGATTTTTTTGTTTCGATAGCGGGTGCACGCGAGCACACCCGTGAGTGTAGCCCCTGAGCCACCGGGTGATTCGGGCAGAATCGTTGGGGGGTTTTTGTCAGCGGGCGTGAGTGTGTGCACCTTGGTGGGCGTAGCTTCATCTTTCTAGTTTTTGACCCATCATTTCTAGGAGCGTGGTCCTAGGTGTTTGGTCATGGCCGAGGGACTAGGCAAGATGGAGTTACCAACCAAGGCATCGGGCGCGCCAAGGGATCGGACGAGATGCACTCGTGGATCCAGGCATCAGATGTAGCCGAGGGATCGGGCGAGACGGACTCATGGACCCAGGCATTGGGCGTAGCTAAGGGATCAGGCGAGATGGACTCAAGGGATCGGGCAAGATGGACTCTTAGACCTAGGCATCGGACATGTCGAGGGATCGGGTGAGTTAGAGTCGTGGATCCAGCGCTTGGGCGCAACGAGGGATTAGGCGAGTCAGAGTCGCGGATCTAGGCATCGGAATGGCCGAGGGATCGGGCGAGTCGGAGTCACGGATCCATGTGTTGGACGGGCTGAGGGATCGAGCGAGTCAGAGTCATGGATCCAGGCACTGGGCGCAACGAGGGATAGGGAGAGTCAGAGTCGCGGATCCAGGCATCGGACATGCCAAGGGATCGAGCGAGTCAGTGTCGCCAACCAAGGCATTGGGTGCGCCAAGGGATCGGACGAGACGGACGCATGGATCCAGGCATCGGGCGCAGCTGGGGGATCGGGCAAGATGGACTCGCGGACCCAGGTGTCGGATGCCGAGGGATCGGGTGAGTTGGAGTCACGGATCCAGGCGCTGGGTGCAATGAGGGATCGAGCGAGTTGGAGTCATAGATCTAGGCGTTAGACGTGCTAAGGGATCGGATGAGTCAGAGTCGTGGATCCAGGCGCTAGGCACAACGAGGGATCAGGCGAGTCAGAGTCATGGATCAAGGCACTGGGCGCAGCCAAGGTCGTGCCGAGGTGTTTGGGTGTCCTGAGCCCCCAAGCCCCATTGGGCTTGGTAGGGGCCATTTGAGTTTTCATGTGTTACCTCGTTCATGGTTTTTCACAACCGGAGGGGCTGAGCTAACGTTGCTTGCCTCGATGGCTCGAGTGACGCGCTCGGTGAGCTCGCTAATGGGCACGTTCGCGTGAAATCTGGGTCCGTCATTCGTGATGGGGTTGGCATAGCCCTTATGTGGCATTCCACTGCTCCTTAACCCATGTCCCGATAGATGCCTGGGTCGTTCCAAAGACTAACTCGGGTGGCCCGCTGGCTCCCCTCGATGCAGATTCTGTGGGCATGTCTTGAGGTTAGGATCAAACGAGAAGGTTGAGATGACCCTGTCTGCTCCAGAGCAGACTAGGCAAGGGCTGCTCAGGGCTCATCTGCGTTTTCTCCCCTAGCTTTGTTTAACATGGGGTAGCCTTGAGCCCTTCGTGGGCCAGCCTTCGAACCCTGATTGGTCCTTGCTCATGTTGAATGAGGCAACTACCGCTTCGTGACGCAACATAGAGCATTGTGATGCATTTAACTGCATATGCGATGCTTCGGATGTGTGGGATGAATGAATGATTTGTATGAATGAATGTGTGAACGCACGTATGAATGTATGAATGACAACAGATGAATGAATGGTCATATAAAGAAATAGTGGACGTTGGTAATGTTACCTTGATGACTTGAGTGACGGAGTTTGAGGAGCTCCTATCAGATATGTCCAACCGGGATCCATGCTCGTCGTTCATGATGGAGTCGGCATGGCCCACATGGGGCATCCCTTTGCTCCTTACCTGTGTCTTGGCATTCACCTGAGCCATCTGATCGACTCAGGAAGCCCATTGGCCTCTCCTGGGTGGAGATCCCATAGTTGGGCCTTTCCAAGTCCCACCTAGATGGCGGAGGGCCGCCTGCACATAGTTGCGCCTTGTTTCTCACGCCCGACATGCGGTAGTGGTGGGCCATACCCATGCCACGTCTTGTCTAACCAAGCTTGGTTCCATCGGGTAGGGTGTGTCCCATCTGTCAGGGTGCATCCCGTCGTATCCCATCCACATTGAATGGGGGAAGGGAGAGGGTTTCTCGCCCGAATCCTTTTGCCTTTCCTCAACTGCTGCACCTCCTCTTTAAATAGGGAAAGGGAGAGGGCTTTTGTATCGTTCCTTCGCCTATTCCCCAACCGCCGCCTTTCCTCCTTCCTTCTTGCCAAGAGCATTCGTGTGCCACGGTGGTTCCTAGGAGAGAAAGGGGAGAGCGAGGGAGAGGAGAAAGCTCACAGATCCATTCGTGAATCCAGAGCACAATGTCGAGCTAGAGGTCATCTGTTATGAGCGAGTCGATGCTGGCCACCTTCGCTGAGAAGGGGGTGCTGCCGCTGAAGGAGGTGGTGCACTGGAGGGCTCCCACGGGGGAGGATTTTCCGTGTTCTCGGGCCGGCGAGGTTGTCTCCTTCCTCACCTTCCATGAGCGTGGGCTAGGATACCCTACGCACTGGTTCCTATGCGGGCTCCTCAATGAGTGGGGCCTAGAGCTACAACACCTCAATCTGACTGGGGTGCTGCATATCACTGGATTTGTCACCGTCTGTGAGGCCTTCCTTGGGATGGAGCTGCATGTGGACTTCTTCGAGCGGCTCTTCTCCGGGCAAGCTTTGTCGGAGGGGGGCCCACCCAAGACCATGCTAGTTTGGGGTTTCGCCTTGCAGAAGAAACCAAGTGCGTTGGGCACCTACCCCGCGTACACCCCCTACGATTCCAATCAGGGGTGGCACAGGGAATGGTTCTACATAAGGAACCCGGCGGAGGTGCCATTCCTGCCTTTCATGGGTAGGAGGCTAGAGAGGCAGGAGAGCTGGTCGTGGGGCCCCGCCAGCCAGTAGAACAAGAAGCTTGAGATCATCGGGGCGGAGCTCCATAAGCTGGTGAAGCAAGGCCTCAACGGGGTGTGGGTGTTCCACACCTTCTTCCACCGAAGGGTCGCTCTGCTGGTGGAAAGGACGTGGTCGATGTGGATGTACACCGGCCCGATGGACCCCGATCGCGCGTCGTCAGACGAAGTCTGGAGCTGACTCAACCGGGTGCTGCGACTGAGGGCCAAAGAGACCCTCGAAGGAAAGCCTAGAGCTCTTCATGCTTCGAAGGTGTCCAACCTGGTATGTTCTCCTTTCTTTATTTTGTGTCCCTTTCGATCCTGCTCTCATGTAATCTTGACTTCAAGTCGTCAATTTCGTAGGGACTCGAGTGCTACAAGTCTCGGCTGCATCTTCCGAAGGGGTCAGAGGGCGTGGCTCGGCAAGCCACCCTGAAGGAGGCGGCGGACACCAAGAAGAAGAAGAGAGCTGAGAACGCTCGGAGGAGGCACCAGAAGGAGCAGGATATCGCCCGACGCGTGCGGGGCAGGGAGAATAGGAGCAACGACAAGGCGGAGCTTGGGTCGAAGGACCCCTCAAAGGTGGGTGACGATGTGATCTCCTTCGAGGAGGAAGGCTGGAAGGTCGTGACTTCAGTAGTGCATCGCGAGCCGACGACCGTGTCTACCGACGGTGGGTGTGAGGCGGAGAGGCGTGGTGACGCTGCTGCGCCAAGGAAGCGTGTTGCGAGCTCGGACGCCGTCGACGAGCGGGAGGCGAAGCGGACGCGGTCACCGCGCTCTTTGGAGGCATCGCTGGCCTTGTCCCCACCTGCTCTGGGCGCGGTGGGGTAGGCCAGGCGGTCAGAGGAGCTGGCTCGTACCCGCGCTTCATCAGGTCCAGTGCTAGCGCGCGACCCACAATGTGGGATGCCCCATGGTCGAAGTGAGTGGGCGCGGGTCGCAACCCGCGAGTGGTCCCCGTTCGATTGGCCCATTGCCGGTGGGTCGGGGATTCAGAGTCCTGTCGCTTGTGTCCCGGTATGTATTTTTTGTTTCTTTTTTATCCCATAGTTGAGTTTTTTGAGCGACTGACCTATTCCTTTTGACAGGGGCCAGATGCTGACGCGGTTGAGCATCACCTTGGCTCCTGTGTGGGTGCAGTGGATGCCCAGCCTGCACTGAGCTATGACAAGCGGTGGGGAGAGTAGGCCGGTGGCGGCGCGTCCTTCCCCTCCGGGGGTGGTGCCTTCCCAGCCGAGCACATGTTCAGCGGCGGCGGTGGCGGTGGTGTTGGTGGTGATCCCGGTGAGAACGGCGGTTGGGTCGGAGGTGACCCTTGCAGCCCCTTCCCCATCAGCTATGGTGGAAGAGGAGAGGGAGATCGGGCTCCTTGCCTCACCGGGCCGAGGGCCGCATGGCTCACCCTCCTGGTCAAAGCCAGAGGTGTCGGGGGGAGACATGGCCAGGCTAGATGTGGAACGTCCACCGGTGGGCCTTGAAATCGAGGTAGTGGAGGTCTCCGATGGCGAAGCAGGTGACAAGGTGGAGCCGTCGATGCCATCGCAGGAGCTGGTGGTGGTCCAATCATCTGGCTGGGCCTTCTGGCGGGCTGGGGGTGACCGACCTGGTGTGGCCCTACCCCGAGGACCCAAGGAAGGTTTGGTTCATCCTTCGAGATGAGCAGGAGGATCAACACTGGGAAGTGCTTAGGGGGAGAGGACTTGCGATGGGGTCCGATCTCGCCTAAACCAGGGTGAAGCTGGAGGTGGCCCTAGAGCGGGTCAAGTCCATCTAGCAGGGGGTCATGGTTGACCTGCCCTGCATCGTAGAGGTGAGTTTCCTACATTCGACCTTGACTCCTTGGTCTCTCGTCGGTTGCCTCAGCATGCTTGCTTCTTGTTTTACAGGGTCTAGAGGAGATGTCGAGTTACAAGTCTCATTTCCTCCGGATGGAGCATGCCCGGATGGAGCGTGAAGACGTGGCATCGCGGTGGGTCACCAAGCTCAGCGCCAGCTGGAGTCCGCCCGCCGCGAGTCCCAAGACCGAGTGGCGGAGGCGATCGAGGCACGGGCGGCAGAGCTACTCATGGTAGAGCGGGCAACTGTCGGACGAGCGGGGGCTTGAGGCGGTGAAGGTCCGCCATGCGAAGACTGAGGCGACCCTCCAGAAGTCCTTGGCAGATACCAAGGCAATGCTCCTGGCTTCCCTAAAGGCCCTAGAGTTGGAGTGAAAGGCCCTGGAGTCGAGCGGAAGTCCCGATCAGAGGTCAAGCAGGAAGTGCTCGCGCTCTGGGGCCGGGTGCTTGGGACATAGGAGGCAAACTCTCGGTTGTGCGAGAAGGTGACTCGGCAGGAGGAAGGGCTCTCCATCCTCGAGAACACCAGCCTCGGTACGTACCTTTTTCGCTTTTGGTTTATGTCTTTTTTTCTTTCACTTGCTTCTGAGCTCGTCATCCTTCTTCTAGAACTGGGCGGAAAGGTTGGGTTGCTGGAGCAGGACCTAGAGACGGCCAGGGCGACGATTGGTCGGAATGTGGAGGCACTAGCCAAGTCCCTTGAAGAGTGATGTGCTCTTGAGGGGGAGCTTGACCAGCTTCACTAGCGTCACCCAGGTCATCATCTCGGAGGTCTTCGGGTCGGTGCCAAGTACCAACACGCCCGCCATCCGACTGGCAGAGGTTCTAGATGAGGTTTGGGCCCTCATCTCCGACGTGATGTTCTATGGAACGTCGGGGGTGCTAACATCGGTGGCGATGCACCACCCGGAGCTTGACTTCGCCGCCATCTGCTGTAGGTATGATAATGGATAGGAGCCGGAGGGCATCCATGAGCTTGAGGAAAGCTTGCTGCCACATGCACAGTTGGTGGCCGAGCAAGTCTCCTCACAGTGGGTGATGGATGTCCACCATGTGAACGCGGCTGAAGCGTGCGCCCCAGGAGGACATCGCCTAGACTACGGATGGAGTAGAGCCTTGGTCAGAAGTGAACATCACCCCACCTCCATTCGCGCCAAGTGTTGTCCAGCCGAAGAGCGAGCAGCCCCTACCTTCGTCGGTCGCGCCGTTAGCCGATGCCACTGGGCAGCCATAGTAGGAATTAAAGTAAAAGTAGTTTAGTAGATGTAAAAAGTTAAGTTCGTGGGGGAGCCCCCATGTAAACATTTTTGTGTATTTAATGAATACAATCAGTTTCATTTTTGTGATGTTATCACTTCGTTCGGGGAAGCTTGTCCCATTCGTTCCTTATTTTTACCTTAGCATAATTTTGTTTTTTATTGTTTCTTTTTTGCACTTGCCCGATCATCCTGTAAGCTCCAACCTTAGAGCCCAAGCGTGGCCCACGAGGCTCAGCTCCCTATAACCGTAGGTAGAGGTGGGGTGCGATCGGTCAGAATATTTAAAGCAAAGCTACGTAAGGTAATTAAAGGAACGAACTACCCTTTCGTTCGGGTAGAAAGGTATTTTACCATATGATAGTAAACAAAAAGAGAGGTGGTACCGCACGTCCGTGGAGCCCTCGAGTGACCTGGGCCGAAAGTGCTCGGGCTAGGGTGCTCTGTAGGAGCGAACGTTGAATGAAAGAATGGTAAGACCAAATTTCTAAGGGAAGAAACGACATAGCTGTTCAATGTTCCAAGCATTGGTGAGAATGTCGCCGTTGTTGTCCTTCAGTCGGTAGGTGCCCGGTTGGATCACTTCGGTCACCGTATAGTGTCGATCTCCACTGCCTTAGTTTCCTCGAGTGGGCGGAAGGCAGTCGAAGAGGTTGGCTTGTTGTAGTCCAGGACTGCTGGGGTCGACAACTCCCCGAGCCACGGGAGCTCAGAAGAGTTGATGACGGCAGTGGTGAGCTCGTAATGCTCACGGTCGCACATGAAGGCGTGCGAGAAGGTGCTACCCATAGTGATGACGCTGTCCGGTGCCGACATCTTCAGCTTCAGGTAGGTGTAGTTGGGGACTGCCATGAACTTGGCGTAACATGGCCGCCCCAAGATGGCGTGGTAAGACCCCGGGAAGTCCACCACCTCGAAGGTGAGCACCTCTGAGCGGAAGTTGGCTCAGTTGCCAAACGTGATGGGTAGGTCGATCTACCCGAGCGGGTATGCCCGCGCTCTTGGGATCACACCGTGGAAGGGAGAGCTCACCGGGCGGAGCTCCGACCATGGGATGCATATGGCATCGAGGGTGTCGACGTAGAGGATGTTGAGGCCGCTGCCTCCGTCCATCAGCACCTTGGTGAGGTGCTTCTTGCAGATGATGGGGTCGATGATGAGCAGGTAGCATCCTGGTCTAGCGACGTGGGATGGAAGCTCCCTTTGATCAAAAGTGATCGGAGATTCCGACCAGCGAAGGAAGGAGGGGACGGCCGTTTCGACGACGAACGCCTCTCGGTAGCGCACTTTGTGCTGGCGTTTGGAGTAGATGGCATCGGATCCCTCGAAGATCATGATGCATTCCTCAGGGTCAGGGAAGCTATCCCCATCCTTGCCCACTGTGCCTCCTTTCTTGGTCGCTGCCTCCTTGTCCTTTCCTTCTTTCGGCCCACCGGCCTATCATAGGAAATGTTTGAGGAGCTCATAGTCCTTGTAGAAGTGCTTGATGGGGTAAGCATGGTTGGTGCATGGGCTATCCATGGGCTTATTGAAGTGGTCAGGCAGGCCCTGTTGGGCCTGCTTGCTCGTGCGATCTGCTACGGTGACCAACACGGAGTGGGCTATTCGGCGCTAATGCTTCTTGTTCTTCTTGCCCCTCTGCGTGGAGGGGCTCTTGTCCTAGTCCTCGCACTTGGCCTTGCCCATGTCCTAGCCCTCGTTGAAGATTGCTCCAACCACCTCCTCACCAGAGGCATGGTTTGTGGCGATGTCGAGCAGGTCACGGGTGGTACGGGGCTTCAGGCAGCCAAGCTTGTGGATCAGGGACTCGCAGGTTGTCCCAGAGAGGAATGTGCTGATGACATCTACGTCGACGACATCAGGAAGGGAGTTGCACCACTTTGAGAACATATGGATGTAATCCCATAGGGACTCATTGGGCTCCTGCTGGTAGCTCTTGAGGTCCGTGGAGTTCCTAGGGCAAACATATGTCCCCTGGAAGTTCCCGACGAAGACCCTCTTGAGGTCCACCCAGTCATGGATGCTGTCGTGCGGGAGGAATTCGAGCCATGCTCGAACATGTTCCCCCACACAAATGGGGAGGTACTAAATGATGAAGTGATCATCATCCACTCCGCCGGCTCAGTAGGCGAGCTAGAAGTCTTTGAGCCATATTCTGGGATTTGTCTCCCTGGTATATTTGGCGATGTTGGTCGGTGGTCGGTAGCGCTATGGGAACGGCGCTCTCTAGATGCGCTAACCAAAGGCCCATGGTCCTGGGCCATCTGTCCTAGGACTCCGGTTGCTGGGTCGGTGACCATGCCTAGGGTGCGTTTCATTGGTCCCCTCGATGGTTTGGCCAGAGCCTGTGTCGTCTGCTCTCACCATTGCCCGATGGACGTCATCATCATGCCAAGCCCGACACCGGTTGCTGATGACGCTGCGAGCATCTTGGTTCGGCCCAAGGCATTCTCGCACTAGCGGTCGGTGTGGAACAGGTGCCAGGTTAGGCTGTGGCATAGCTGCGGCCTCGGTTCCACGCCAGGTGGCTGCAGTGGCGAGCGGATGGAGCGATTTGTCTGGTGTGTCCCCACTCCCCTGGTGGGAAGAGAGGCCGTGAGTCGGTGTCGTGACGCCAAGCTTTGCACCTATTAAACAGCGGCGGTCTCCACCAGTGCCCTGAGGTTTCGATGGACCGCCTATAACTATGGGTCAATGGGCTCAAAAGGCCATGCAGATGCATCGCTGCCGCGGCGATGTTCTGACCAGCCCGATCAAACTGTGGGGGTCCTTCCCCCCATCGATGATGTTGCGCTAGACCTGGTGGGCGTGACCCCGGGCGCCGCTCGCCGGGTTATGCGCACGGCGCGATCGTGGTGCGCAGAGAGCGCGCTGGCGTAGGTGGTGTCTTGTTCTGCCGCCTTTGTCGTAGCTCCTCGCCGTGCACCTAGGCACATGCGAGGGCATCCACGTGAGGGTCCGAAGGGGTGTGGGTCTGTAGAGACTCACCACCATCGATGGCTGTCCCAGAGCATCCACCATAGCACACTCCTAGGACAGAGGGTGGCTAGGTGCCACGACGTCGCCGATGCTGGAGTCATCGCTCTCAACATCGTCCTCCATGAGGTCATAAAAAGAGGTAGGGGCGTAGCTCGCCATCCCCACAAATTCGGATGTGAGAGGGGGCGACGCCAGCATCCTTTGGAGCCCCCAAGCGTACGCGTCCATAGGGGACGTGAGGCCATAGGGGAACTGGTCACATGGCGGTCGCGGTAGGGACAACGGGGTCCCTCTAGAGAATCAGCAGAAAATAGTAAAAAGCGAGTAAAGAACAGTATGTACATTACTCACAGTGGGGTTTAAGCAGAGCATATGCTTGGAACGAAGCACAGGAGCCTTGCTGTTGAGGTCATTGGGTGTCCTAGACCCAGTGGAGGACGTGCCTCCTCTAACGAGCACCGGAACAAGTGCCTCCTCGTGGAGGTGCAGCACACCGAGCCGGTCGGCGATGAAGTCCAAGCTTCCAAAGAGGAAGGCCTGGGATGGCTCAAAGATGGGAGGATCCCACATCCCAATAGGTGGGAGTGCGGGAAACTCCAATGAGCCAAAGTGAGTCATATCGCTTGAGTCCGCCATGGCGAAGATGGCGGAAATGTGGGCCATCCAATGACCAAAAAGCATGAACGTACGGCGTCTTCCCCACAGACGGCCCCAACTGTCGGTGCAGAAAGTGACCAACACGTAAATATTTGTAGTTTTGCGGTACATTATGATCGGATGTGGCCTAGCACTCAATGACATAGGGTTTATACTGGTTCAGGCAACGTGCCCTATGTCCAGTTTGAGTCGATCGATGACTTTATTCCTGAGCCTAATTGCTCAAAGTTTGCTGTGGGATTACAAATGGAAGGGAGTAAGATGGGGGGTGCAAGAGGTCCGGTCGAACTTTAGACCAAAGGGCCGAGAGTGATGGGAGCTCCTACGTGCGCTAAGTATTCGAGCATACGCTCTGTGTAGCTTTAGAGTGTCTAAAGCTAGCAGAGGGTGAATCGATCGTTGGTTGTTCGAATAGTTCGAGTCCTCTCTTGGAGAGTTGTCGATGGATCATTGTGTGTGTGAGTGAACTGATGGATCCTCTCTATTGGGAGACAGCGCATCCCCTTTTATAGATGAAGGGGATGGCCTTACAAGCAAGAGAGAGAGAGAGCACGTATGCTACTAAGTCTTGTTGCCCACGCCATCAGTTACAAGATAATTGTAGGCGCCCATAACATTGTTAATGTCAGACGCATGTGGGAGGTTCCGTCGTCTTCTTTTGGTATGGCAGATGTCGGCGCCTACCATACTGTTTATTCCCACAGGCATGTGGGGGGTTTTACCATGTTTGCCTGGTATGGGAATTGATGGCGCCCACAACACTGTTGGGCCAACGTCGGCGCCCACAACACTGCTTGGGTTCTGATATGCCTAGAAGGTTGCAGGGCACCCTTCTAACATGTCCTATAGGTACTGTCCTACAGGTGTACAAGGTACAGTCCTTGGTATTGCTTTTGACTTGAGCGTCCTGCCTTACTTGCTCCATCCATTTCCAGGGTTCTCACCGAGCGGGCGTCCCCGATCGGTTGGTCCTAGTCGGCTTCGACTACGCCAGTCAGAGAAGAGTTGTAAGTAGAGGTTCGGTGCATCCCCAGTCAGAGAGGCGGGCTGGAGTCAGAAGTGAGGCCTTCCGTTCAGAGAGGCGGGCCGGAGTTAGAAGCGAGGCCTTCTGGTCGGAGGGGCGGGCCGGAGTCAGAGGCGAGCGAAGGCCGTTCCTCCTCGGCCAGGCCTTTCGGTCAGAGACTGGATCGCCCTTCTGGCCCATCGTTAGGTTTTTGGGCTGGCCCAGGAGTTGCATGTCGTTCGCAACGTCGTCTGCTGGGCCGAGCCTTTGTTGGGAAGCAGGTCCATGATGGACCCTGGGTTTATGAACCCGATAGCTCTTGTATCATTAAAGCTTTTATGCAATATGGTTGTCAAGCGAGATCCACCGATAAAGCCTTGCATACTCCATGGTGTCATTTATTTTTGTTTTACGATGGGTTAGTCTAGTTGAGTACATTCTCGTACTCAAGGTTTATTCCCTCTTGTTGTAGATGACGTGCTTTATAACGGTTATTGCAAGTATTGTCTCCACCCTGCTGGTGATGAAGACTAGATCATGGGCATGATCTCCTATGTTATCTTATCATGATGCCTTTGCTGGATATGACTATGGAACTAGCTTGTATTTGAACTAAGTGTGTGTGAGGGTTTCCAACTACTTTATTTCCGCTATTTGTGAACTCATGTTGTAATAACTATGTGAACTCCGATGTATGCGAGATACTTGTGAACTACTTGTGAAATGGATGTAACATGTGGCGTGTTATGTTGAATCATGTACGATCTTGGTTGTATGCGAGTTGGTTTGAAATCCTTCGTGGTTTCATCGGACTACCAGGTTTATATTGGTTCAAGTATGACGGTTTGATCACTCTGGTGATTGCTTTTGTACTTGTGCTCTTATAAATTGGTCGGTTCTATTACAGTGTTGATTGTTTATGAATGATCCGACACCCTAGGCTCATGATGATTCTCTTTTTTTATTATAATACTTTTTTAGTGAGGCAGGGCTAACATCATTTTTTTCTTTTTAACCAAGATGGCCTTTTGGTGAGACTCTCACCATTCTCCCCCACACTTGGACTTTTGTGAAAATCAAGTGTGTAGTGTTGGGGGTCTCCTTTTGAGTGTGTCACATCACCAAAGCTCATCACTGTATGTAGTCAATGCAGCTCCCATGATTTTGAGCATTGTATGTCCCCTATTCTTCTTGATCTTAACTTGTAATGGTTAGTAAACAAGAATACCCAAAGGTGCATACTAACTTGAAAACATGATCTTGCTGTTATTGATAAGAAAAAGTTGTGTGTGTTTTATGATAATCTGGGGTATCTCTCGACAGTGCTTAGTTTATGGTCATAAGCTTGACCGCCAAAGCCAGGATGAAGTTTATAGCCTGAAGCTATGATTGGCTTCAAAGGTGGTGGCTCTAAGAACTCATCCTAAGGAGCAGAAAGATATGTATATATACTTTTTTTGAATGGAAGGGCTATATGGTGAAAAAGAATAGAAGGAATAATATTTTTTTTGAAAGGAAAGATAAAACACAAGGATACATGGGTGAACTAGCTTTGGAGATAATTACAACAACCGTTCCCTGGCAATGGCACTAGAAATGCTTGTTGGTATTTCTTAACGCATACAGAAATAATCCGCAAGCATACGGAATTACCGTTGTAGCATTTCACCCGGAAGTATTCAAGCTATCATATTTCCTCAAGGAGTGGATGTGTAAGAGTCTCTTAACTAGTTCACCTAAGATAACAAGAAGAAAGATAGCTCGGGTAGCAAGGTTTTCTAGGGATAGAGATCCTAAACTAAGATAGCTTTGCCACTATATACTTACTTCAGGCACCGGATCACACCTGGTCTGCCAGGCGAGGCCGGCCTATAGCCTACATCGAACCCAGACATGGGGGAATATGAGGGATGGACAGGGCTATCACCACCTGCTGCCTACCCCTCAACCGTGGGGAACAAGGTAAACGAAGGTAGCCTCTAGCCTAGATACCACGTCTACGCTATCGACTACTACTCTAGCGTCGTACAGGGTTATCCGTCTTTATTAAGAGCCCTCTACTAGAGTATCCGCTATGAGAATGGACAACGAACCCACAAGTAAATAGTAAACAAGACTAACTTAAAGTATAACTCACCACCGAAGATAAACATGAACCTTTGCACTCCAAATAGTACTAGATTCACAAAGGTACAAGTGAAGAGGGAGCCGACATTCCTTCCGCTATGTGTACAAGGGGCCCCAAGTACACAAATGGAGGTAGCCGACAATTCTAGTACTTCTCCATCTCTTTTCCTTTCTCACTCACTCCCTAAATTAAGCCAAAGAGCTAAGATATGAAAGTGGAGCTCCACCTCTTCTTGCTACATTGTGGATCTTGTGTTGTGTGCTTCCCAAGTGTGTTGTAGAGGGGGGGTTGCCCCTCTATTTATACACAAAGGAGAGATGGTGCTGTGGCTATTCCTGGCGTGAAGCCCATGCACCACCGCCTTCTGCATGGAGGCATGCAACCACCACATGAAGGAGAGGACGAGCGGCACCAGGTGGGGGACGGCCAACCCAGGGGGCGACCGGCCCTTGACTAGCTCCCATCACCACCGCCTTTGCATGGTGGGTCGATGAGTGCTCCTGGGCTGCTCCCTTAGGTGGTATTCTGTGTAGATATCTTAAATTGATGAACCTTTCTATTTATTCTTTGCGCAATTCAGCGTTGGAAAGCGCCTTTTGGTGTATTATTCCATGTATTTGTGTATATGTCCTGCAAAAACAATAATCTTCCAAATACATGTGGAACTAGGTGAGTGGTAAATGCATATGTGTTTAAGTTCGTTAATTTCTCCCCTTTTTATGTCTTAATTGGTGATCGAATTTGGTCGTTAAGGACCACCAACTGCCAACTGATCATCCAGAGCCACACGCCCTTCTGAGGGCTGAGGTAGCAGGCCCTGATCCTCTCAAGCTAGTCATCTGGGGTCGACCTCCTGTGGCCATAGATCGAGGTGAGGGGAGCACGTCGAGCCTTGGACAGAGGCCCTCATTGGTCCCATTGCTCAATGGCTCCTGACCCAACTCCAGTGAGTTGGTTGGTTTTTGGGGGATGCTCCACCCGAGCGCCCATCATTCGGGGGTCGAGTTGCTCCATCTAGGGAGTTGGCGCAGCCCCTGAGGCTGTTGTGGGGCCTCCCTGCCAGCAGGAGTGGTGCCTTCTAGGTATGTCCCTTCGGCTAACGTCTTGCATAGGCGATTGATGGCGTTTGGGCTGTCGTGCCTAGTGGAGGAGTTAAGGCATGAACCCCACATCTTTCCACTTTGTCTAGGAGATGGGACATTAGGGCCACGTGGAGCAGATCTGGTGGAGGGGGAGCCGCGACACTTGGTGCGCGTGGATCCAAGCCATCGATGGTAGCCGAGGGCCCAAGGGGAGTTGGATCCCCTCAAGTCCCGCGAGAAGGCATGCGCGGAGTGGGCAGCATGCGTGGTGGAAAGTGGAGTGGGGACTTGACTCGTTGTCAGCGGTTCCCTGACTTCACCTTTACTACACGGCCATGATTACGCAACCACCTAGGGCCGTGCTGCGGGGATTGAGGAGACACCCGACTGGTTCCCTAGGTCCCGTTCAAGCCATTGATGGCTGATTGAGGGCTCAAAGCTACCCACAGCGCATCGTCTAGGCTATAAAGGGGAGCCCTAGGGGACATAGCATCTTAGACCCCTTCCTTTGGTCCCTTCTCTTCTTCTCAGATCCATCTTCTTCGGCGACGATGGTGATGATGAAGTGTGATGCTTCCCTCTAGATGAGCCTGCCTTGGTCCGCTGGGCGATTGCTTCTTCGAGGGTGGAAGGACTCCAGCGATGGGAAGGCCATAGCATTGCGTGGAGGGGGTGAGGGTTGGCACCGAGGGATGCTATCCTTTCCTCGTGTGCTGCCACCCTTGGCACTTCCCAGACCGCGTGCGTCGCCTCGCTTCTTCCCCATTGTCTTCCTCTAGAGGGTCGAAGAACTTCAGCAATGTGGATCAGTGGGGCTTCCCTCTATTATCAGTGGAAGAGCACCTTGTCTGCCATCGGGGTCACCAGACAATGCAGAGCTAGAGCTCGGGTGGGAGAGAGGACGTGGCCAGGGCCCAGCTCTCTCCCTCCGCTCTGCCTCTTGTCATCACTACTGCTGTGGATCTGCTCCTGCCCCCTGGGTCGGGGGGTGGCATCATTTAGGCCTCCCCATGCTTGTTGGCAAACTGCATGTCCCCAACCAAGGATCGGTCGGGCTCAGGTAGGCCGGCATGGCTGCTGCTGCTGTGTGGCGGCTCTTGTAGTAGTGGTTTTTGTCGCCGTATATTGTAATTGGGTCATTCCCAATTAATAAAATGAAGAGACAATTATAGAGACAAGCAAAGCAAGAGGGTAGGAAGGATGAGACTTATCTTGGTTTTTGTTATTGGAGAGGTAGGCCGGTGAAGGAGATCAGCAGGCGAGCCATGGCTCGGGAGGCAGCGCTTCTGGGTGGATGGCTCGGCATTGGTGTTCCCTCATGAGGAATGGTCGGAACTCCCCTCGATCGGGTCAACCCCTTCTGGGGGGCCGAGCGCCTAGATGGAGGGTCCATCCAGGCCACCACTACCATGAGTGGCCTTGTCTACCTCGCCGATGCTCGGTTCATCGAGAGCCGTTGCTGCCTTGGTTGCTTCCTCCATCGATGCCCTTCCTACGTCGTGGCTAGAGCCATCGGGATCATAGGGGGCGATGAGTGCGGCAGCTTGGGTGACGCAATCTTGCTCGCAGTAGTAGGCTTGCTCGAAGCTACCCTCAATGGTGATGACCCCCTTCGGGACGGACATCTTGAGCTTTAGGTAGGTGTAGTTGGGGATGGCCATGAACTTGGTGAAGCATAGTCGACTGAGGAGGGCATGGTAGATGCCAGGGAAGTCAACCACTTTGAAGGTGAGTGGCTCCTTGCGGTAGCTATCCGGCTGGTCGAAGGTGACATTGAGCCGGATGCGTCCGAGGGGCACGGCTTCATTTCCTAGCATGATCCCATAGAATGATGCCCTGCTGGGCCACAGGTTGTTGCGGGGGATGCCCATCTTGTCGAGGGTGCTGGTGTAGAGTATGTTGAGGCCGCTGCCCCGTCCATTAGCACCTTGGTGAGGCACGTGGTGCCCATGATCAGGCTGACCATGAGCGGGCAGCGCCTCGAACGAGGGACGTGATTGGGGTGGTCTTCCTGGTCGAAGGTGATAGATGTCTGGGACCATTGGAGCCGCATCGGAGCAGCAAGGGTGTGGATGGCATTCACCTCCAGCTCGGTGATGCGGTGCTACTGGTGGGATTCTTAGGCCTGGGAGCCCCCAAAGATCATGATGCAACGCTTGGCCTTTAGGAACTCATTGTCTTCCTCTTGGGCACCTCCTGTCAGGTCACCGGCCTTCAGGGCAAGCTTCTGGGCCTTGCCCTGTTGGCCGAGGGTGCCATGGATGTAGCCCTTCATGGTGGCCTAGTCTTTGAGGAGGTGCTTTGCTTGCCACCTGTGGAACTAGCAGGGGGCCTCGAGCGCCTTCTTGAAGTGTTCTGAGCATGTGCCTCGCCCATGGGGTGGAGGTCTGGTGGCGTGGTCGGATGTGGCCACCATCTCCTCCCTGTGGTGCTTCCAGTCCTTGCTTCTCCTATTGCGGCGTTGCTGGGATGAGGCAAGGTCATCACCGCTATCATCTATGCTGAGGTGACCGGTGGCCTTGGCCTTGCTGCTAAAGTTGGCCTGGACCGCCTCCTCACCATTGGCGTACAGGGTGGTGATGTCTAGGAGCTCCCGTGTCACGCGTGGGGTCTCGAGGATGAGCACCTCATAGGTCATGCCGCAGATGAAGGCGTTGATGATGTCGGCATTGGTGATGTTGAGGAGGACATTGCGCTTCTTGGAGAAATGCTAGATGTACTCTTAGAGGGTCTCGTTGGGCCTTGTCTATAGTTGTGGAGATACCATGAGTTTTCGGGCTAAGTGTACATACCTTGGAAGTGGCCAATGAAGACTGAATGGAGATCGCCCTAGCAGTGGATGCTGCCAGGCTCTAGCTGATCGAGCCAAGCTCTAGTCAAACTTGATAGAAGCAGAGGAAGGTATCGAACAGTGAAGTCATTGTCTGACCCCTAGCCTTCATGGTGAGGCGATACTCCCCTTGCTAGTGATCCGAGTTGGTCTGGGAGACCCCCTAGCCTTCATCGTCATACTTGGAGATGTGCATCGGTGGCCGAAAACGCCTGGGGTAGGGAGTCACCCGGATCGCTGCCCCGAACGCCATGAGGTCGAAGTGATCCGAGGTGGCACCCCCACCCCACTGCTCTAGGGTACGGGACTGCACCTAAGCGTGGCGCCTAGCCTCGATGGTGCCATGGATGTCGTGGTCATCGCCGATCTGGTGGCGCGCGGGGGACACCGAGGAGAAAGGTCGCACCTTCCATCCTACTAGGGCTTGGTGCCTTGAGTCCGTAGCCGGTCGGAGCTATTGCAAGAGGTGTCGCTGCTGCTTCGCCCTGCCATCATCTGGGATGGCCAGGAGAGCGTGGCGTGGCACTGGGATGCCGAGCTCTTGGCCTACTGTTGGAGGGCGACACGAAGGAGCTGCTTTGCCTCATTCCGCCACTCGTTGGTCTTTGGGTCCGGCATGTCAGAGACGTCTTCCAGATGGCAGGCGGCAACCGCCATGTTGTACGCCGCGCGGGGGAAGTAGAGGCCGCTAGGACCCCCCATGCATGCATCATTGTTGTCCCCCAGAGGGTGTGCGGCTTGCTGCCATGCAAAGTCCTACCTTTAGGGCTCAAGCTCTGCCTCAGCGGCCTCCAAGTCCACCTACCGAGCTCGAAAGTAGTCTGCCTTCTCCTTAAGGTAGGTCATGCGGCTGCAGGGACTCTAGTCCAGCGGTGTGAGCCTGGTCGCCTTCTTAGGCAAAACCTCATCGTCGATGTGGCAGCACATGCGTGGAGAGGCGTGGTAGTCGACGTTGCCAGAGTCATACTCCGAGTCATTCCTCGAAATAATCTCGAGGAAGGCGCGCAGCGATGGGACATCGGTCCCCACCGTGCTAGAAAGGATGGTGCTTCATGGTGGCTCGCGACTGATGAGGTGCTCCAGCTCCATCTAGTAGGACGCCACCGCATTCTGGATCCCAAAAGGCAGGTCTAGGAGGAAGTACTAGAAGCAGTTAGGTGGTGGGAGCACCTCACCGGTGGCGATTTGGTGGTGGACGTTGGCTAGCATGTAAAACATCTAGAGGTGGTTCAACATGGTGGGGTTTGGGCCCAAACCATGACGGATCTATCGGGCTAGGACCTCGAGATCTGCTCCTAGATGTCCTGGCAGAGTGGGCGACACCGGGGGCACGGTGCCCACTGACGCAGCCCCGTGGAGTGGACGAAGCTCTCCGTAGCAGTCGGTGATGTAGGCCAAGCTCCCAAAGTTGAGAACCTGTCCCAGAGCAAAGGCACTGACCGTGACAAAGAACTCGTTGGGGAAGCGGGCACCACTGTCTAGGGCGGTGCCACTTGTTCCGGTGACAAGGTGGGTGGCTCCAGCCACCATAGAGCAAGAATCGCACTTGACGCTGCCCCCTACCTGGCACGCTAGCTGTCGCAGGGTCAGAACTACGGCAAGCATGTTGTTCAAGGCGATGCCAGAGTATGGGTCTCCAGTGGCTCGAGTGGACTTAAGAATCACAAGAATCATAGAGAGGACGCAATGGTTTATCCTGGTTCGGTCCAATCGGTGCCCTACGTCCAGCAGCTGATGATTCTTATACTCAAAAGCACCCAAAATTGGGTGGTTACAATAGGGTTGTAGAGCGATTTGGTAGGGGGTTAGCTCGGTGCTAATCCTAAGGTTGCCTCATCATTGGTGGAGCCGTCCTCTCATCGGAGAGGAGGAAGACGATGGGATGCGGTGGAGGAGCTCTCAGTGCTCCTCTATGGGTTGCCTTGCTCTCGGTGCTGAGCAGATGCCAAGGAATGGAATGGAATGATCTGAGTTTTGGCGATCATCCTCCCTCCCCTAGGTCCAACCATATCCGTTATATAACAAGATAGGTCGGGTACATGGCGGTTTGGGGGAACTAGTCTATGGTCTACATGCGCCGGAGTCCAGGAAGGCCTTGTAGTGACGAGCTGTGGACCGTGGTAGTGTTGTGGAGCCGAAGAAGCCTTGGGCATCGTCTGGCAGCTTTGTTCTGACACTCTACGTGTTAGGCTGTGTCGGCTTGGACTGGCCTCCCTCGGGTGGATCTTCTAGACTCTTCTTGGCGATGAAAGACGTTGACACACGGGCCCGGGAGCCCCCGAGCCTCTCGAGGCCGCTGGGAAGCTTTGTCTTCTTGTGTCACGCCCTGTGCATGACCTTATAGGGAAAGTGGCCGGCAATACCATGCCCAAGGGGCAGCGCCGGGGAGCCCCCAAGCCTTGGTAGCTCGGGGCTTGTCTTTTTGTGCCCGAGCTTTGGCTAGCGTCGTTTGTCGGGTAGGAGCCAAGGGGCGGACCAGAGTGTCAGCGTAGATTGGGAGTCTAGGGGGGAGGGAAAGCCCCCGAGCCCTAGGTGGAGGCCACAATGAAGTCAGGCTCAACCGGGTTTCTTCTCAGAGGATGCGCATGAGCGTACCCGATGGGTATAGCCCCCGAGCCCCTAGGTGATCCCGAAGGGGTCGGTCGGGGGGTTTTCTTTGTTTGGGAACCATTGGACTTGAGGCTTAACATACCTATATGTTTGGATCTCATTAGTGGGCCTAACAAAAATGCTTGGTGATAAAGAGTCTAACATAGGGGTATGTTAAGTCCCCGAGAAGGAGATAGCGGATCGACTGAACCCCAATTGACTCCGCAAATCACTCAGGGGCTATACCCATTAGGTAAGCTCACACGTACCCTCTAGTGGAGTCTAATGGCTCGGTGGCCTATGGAGCACCCTCCCTCAAGGAGCACCATGATGTTAGGAGGGTGAGCTCGAGCATGCCAGCAGCCATCGCTTGGGGCTTAGTGGCTCAGCCATGTCCCTAGGGACCCTGACTGACGTGGAGCTCGAGCCATGACCCCTGCTCTGGTGAGCATTGCCTTCTCTCAGTAGCTTGATTTTAAGAATAACATCGGCCACTCCCAAATCCTTCATTTCAAATTATTGGACTAGAAGTCCTTAACCTCGTTAATCCAATTAAGGATGGTTCCAAAGATCAAAATGTCATCAACATACACACTCAAGATCACACCTTCGACCCCACCTTAGTGATAGTATACAGCTTCACTCACAATAAAGCCAACATATGTTAAGGTTTTGTCAAAGCTCTCATGCCATTACTTATGTGCTTGTTTTAGGCCATATAAAGACTCCAATAGTTTACACACCATGACTTAACCCATTTGGCTATAGATCTCCTCCTCTACTTCTCCATTTAGGAAAGCTATTTTAATGTCCATCTGATGAACAAGAAGGCCAAGAGAGTCTACTAGGGAAAACACTCGAATTGTGGTTAACCGAGCAATAGGTGAATAAGTATCAAAAAGTCCTCGCCTTCTTTCTAGGTATAACCCTTAGCCACAAGTCTTACCTTGTACTTCTCAACAGTACCATTAGGCCTAAGATTTTTCTTGAACACCCATTTAATCCTATAGGTACACAATAAGGACATTCAATGACTTCCCAAGTTCCATTAGACAAAATAGAATCTATCTCACTCTGTACTTCTTCCCTCCATAAGTTAGCATTAAGAGAAGAATATGCCTCTTCATGGTTCTTAGAGTGTCATCCACAAGGTACACAATGTAGTTATCTCCAAAAGACTTTGCAGTCCTTTGTCTCTTACTCTTTCGAGCAACACTATAGTGTCATCCTCCTTATGATTTTGCACATGAGGTTCCTCAATGTGTTGTATCAGAATAAACTACTCATGGGGTATTATAGGTTCATGAATAGATGAGCTAGGTGTATTTTTCATAAGAAATTTACTTTAAAAAATGTAGCATCTCTAAACTCCATAATAGTACCAACATGCATGCCAGGCACTCTAGAGTTTTGATTATGAAGAACCTATATCCAACACTATGAATAGCATAACCAAGGAAAACAAAATTGATGGTTTTAAGTCCAAGTTTGTGCTTCTTGTTGATTGGCACGTTTACCTTAGCCAAGAAACCCCAAGTGCACAAATAAGATAGATTTAATATTTTCTTTACCCATTCCTCAAATAGTGTAATTTCTTTATTCTCTGTAGGAACTCTATCAAGACAGGACAAACAATGAACATAGCCTCACCCCACCATTACTTAGATAGTCCTTCCCTAACATGGCGTTAACCAACTCAGTTGGAGTGCAGTTCTTTCTTTTGGACGCTTGAATGAAATCGAGCAAGTCCTTCAACTGAATGTAATCTTTCTCATCATCTATTCATTCATTACTTACCCACTTCGGGTTCCCCAGGCATATCCCGCAACATAGAAAATGGATTAAGAGAGTTGATGTCATAATAATGAAGATTTTCACCATATGGTATACATACATACCTGTGACCACCATAGTACCCTCTCCTAATAATTTGTCTTGGTTAGCTCTTAGGATTCCTATCTGTCCCCCTTTCTTCCACTTGCTCAAGCCGGCCCCATTCCATGGCATTGTGTGGCAAAGGCAAAGCTAGAACAAATTCGAAGGGATGCACTTGTCTTATGGGTGTAAAGATTTTGTTTACCATGGAGGTGTGTATATATTAAAAATTTAGTCATAGTCATTGTTTTTTAATTATTGCATGGGTGCGCCCACACCCACTACCATCTGCATAGCTCCACCCTTGATTGTGGTGTGTACACAAACTATTGGAGCTTGTCATGAACGACTTTAGACCCTTTATTCTCTCTAATATAATATTGCATAAAATGAGTGCTAATAAGCTTAGTTGTATATGAAATACATTTCATTTTGCACTATGGTTTGTATTTTGTACCATGTTTTATTTTCATAGGGTTTTGGACCACAACAAGCCATATGAATACTAGGTGTCAAAGAGAGTATGTACTAATTATGTAGGCTTAGAGTCAAACACTACTAGAAACTAAAATTTCCATGTTAGCGTGAAATCGATAGGAAAATAATATATGACAAGCCACCAAGTGAAATAAATCCCAATGCATAATCTATCGGGCTAAATCCTTGAGAACTCAAAGCTCAACGACATGATATATGTTTGGAGGCTTTGAGGACAATAATTAGACAAGAATTTTTCAAGATTTGGAAGAATGTGCAAGGACCAACTTTGATATTATCATATTTTGGAAAGATGAGAGGTAGTTGGATTTACTCTTAGAATTCCTAGGCCTATGGATCAATTTGGACAACAAAATTATATACTTCAATCTGTGAAAGGGTCAAACATGCCAAAAGAGAGCACAATAGGGCAATTTTGGAGGTAGATTCTGCTATCCTTCTACCCCAACCCTGCTGCCCGCACCTAAAAATGAAGTGGTTTCTCTTAACCCTTTTTGCACCAACATCTCATTGTATAGGATAAAGATCTCCATGCCTCCACCGTGTTGAAGAAGATGAAGATGGAGATGTGCAGCTTGAATCTTAAGATCTATGATTGTTATGATTGAGATGAGGTGGGTGAAGATTTGGAAGGTCTTACCTTGGTTTGTCCTCCCTCCCGTGGTTAGAGAGAGAAGGAAGAAGAGGAAATGAAAGAGAGAAGGAAGAGGAGGACCCAGTGGTCTTGCTATATATGTAAGTTGTGCTGACATGTGTTGAGTCACTTGGGGTTGTTAGATAGACAAACCGAATTGAAGTAATGCCTAACCTAGCATGAAAAATGGCACATAAGTTAATCCATGCCAATGAGGATTAGAGATGATTGGAGTCTAATCCCAAAGGGTGACATGGGGAAGGGCCTATATATCTTTATTTCCTGAAAATTATAAGAATGAGATGGAAAAATGAGAATGGTACCCAAATAGGATGGATTATAGGGTGAGATTATTCTTATAATCTAACCACCAAATTATATGGATCCAACTATCCACCTCCGCCCTACTATTTGGTTATAATCTAGAGATCCAAACATACCTTTTTTTAAAATCTAGAATCCAAATTGTGTAAGCACCATGTAGAATCTAGTGTAGCACCCGGTTTTAAGAACAAAACCAGATACACACCATATGTGAGCCCAGAAAGTCAAATCTCACATATAGCTACAAATAAGGGTAATATCAATAGATAATGCTCAATATATAACGTACTTAGTATAAATAATATAATTTTAGACAGCAAACAGCGGAAAGATAACTCCAATTTTCGGGTGAAGACCCCAGTTCCACAGGGACAACTGACTGGTTGATCACAAGCCTAACTCCTCTAGACTAGCAATCTGGTACCCATTCGGGATTTTTATCCAAATAATTAAAAAATAAAACAAGCGTAAGTACATGTCGTACTCAACAATATAACATGGGGTTCATAAGGCTCAAAAGGCTAACACTGGTTTAACTGCAATTAGCTTTTAATGAGTCATCTTTTAGAAATTGGGTGGCAACAAGTTTATTCACAAGCCCCTATAAACACATGATCAGGTAAACATGAATAATGAATAGCATAAACAGTTAATCATTAATGAGCATCTCCATCATCAGTATCATCAGTGTTCATCATCTATTCCGTAAGGGTTCCAAGGTCGCTCGTGACCGTGAGCATAGCTGATATACCAGTTTTACACTCTATAGAGGTTGTACACTTTCACTATGAGTCGTGATTTACCCTTTCGCCCGAGGTGATCAGCTTCTTGACCCACTACCAAGGAAGGTCGATAGGGTTCACTATGAAGCCTTTCAAAGGTTCGTCTAACAAGTTAGGGCCATTAGATTCACTCATCAAATAGATGTAGAGCCCCCCTTCCCGATGGCACAATGACGCGCAACCTATACACAAGGGGAGATAGGCCGCACTATACCTAATTCGGCAAGCCATTCTTATGTCAATAAAGGTAACCACAAACAAGCTAGAAAAGGTCCTCATACTGAGCTAAAGCTAGAGCCATGTAGCCCTCACAGTTGTACTGTAAGTCCCGGATGATCACTTACAGATAAGTCCTTAGGGAGAGGAATCTAGAGCACCATAAAAACAACCCAATGCTCTAGCCCCCTGGTTCCATGTTACTAAAAAGTATTTTTTAGTGTTTATTGCATATATCATTAGTCAAGTTACAAGATCATGGCTTTAGTTGAGCACTAGCATGATAGTACCCAATGTAATACCCCATAGATAACAAGGTACGAGGTAACAAGGTACTAGGAAATCCTTAGTGGTAATCAACAAAGACACATGCAGCATGAATTAAATGATTAAAGGTGTCTAGGACAACAAGGAAGATCCCATGCTATACTTGCCTTAAAACTCTGATCCTTCTTCAAGTCCAAAACTTCAAAAGAACTCCTTCTTGATCAACACATAAAGCTCACCGACTAGACATGATCATAAAGCACCACACAAACATCCATGCAATCATACATGAAGCAAACAATAGAACTAAATTAGAACAGTACACCAACCATAGAATCAAGATGAAAAGTTTGTAAAACAAATCTGCGTCTCGCTACGAACACACAAACGTGAAAAAAACTCTAATCGAAGCTATAACGAAGAAGTTATGAATTAAACAAGATTTCCTTTAATAAAATAATAGATTAAATCTAACCTCGAATTTCAAAAGTTGAAATTATATTTAACAATAAGATAAATGTGTAGATTACGTAATTATGAATCTAATGCAACTTGAACGGATCAAATCGGAGTTAAAACAGAGATTTTATGGCCTAAAAAAAACTATGGCAAAACTGTAAATAAATGAAAGCGTATTTTGAATCTAACAGAGGGAATCTACGCTTTCAAAATAGGAAAACGTATTTTGAAAATACACTTTGGACCGCTGGTTTAGACATAGAAAATTACAGGGGCTCTTTAACAAAATTGCTGGGACGGCGGGTTAGAATTTAAAAACTTGCGGGGGCTCTTTTGCAAAACGTCCGGCCAAACCAATATCGGCGATTATCAGCCATTGGATTAAGATCTAACGATCCAAAACAGCTCGGGAGGGGATGGCTGCCGGCGACGAGTAGAACGGCGGTGGCGCCATGGCCAGGTATGGGATACTCGCCGGCGATCTTGAAGAAGGGCCTATGGGCCATGGATTCACGAGTCGAAGACACCGGAGAGAGAGAGAGGAAGGAACGGCGAGCTCGGCTAGGTAACTTACCAAGGCGTGGAGCGACGGAGGGTGGCGCGGTGCATGGCGAAGCGGACGGTGATGGCGGCGGTGGTAGGGTTTGCATGGCGTGGTGTCTCGGCGAGGCGACTGTGGCTCGAGAACCCGAGGATTGGAGGCGGCTCGGTCGGGAAGTTGCTATTTATGGCCCGAAAGCAACGTGGGGCGCAAGGCAAGGAATGAGGCGTGGGCGGTGCGGAGTCGGACGGCGGCGGCAGAGAGTCCGCCTTGGTCTCACGTGGGGAAGAATGAGCTGACGCGTGGGCCCGCTTGGTCAGTGGCTGAGAGAGAAGAGAGAGGAGGAGGAAAGCAGACGGCATCGCCGTGCGATCTTTGGTCAGCGGAGAGAGATGGGCTGGCTCGGTAGAGAGAGCAGGTGGGCTGCAAGAAGAAGGGAGCGGGCCACGCGGGAGAGAAACAGGCCGGGCCGGTTGGCTAGGCCCGAAAGGAGAGGAGATGACGAATTCTTTCTTTTTTTTTTTTAATTTCATTTTCAAATCCATTTCAAAACCAAATTTGAAAAGCATTTGAAATTATTTTGAATTTTGGACAAAATCACTCATCACAATAATAAGTATGCATCAGCATGAATGCGCAAAAATGTTGCTAAATTCCTATGATAAATTTTAATTTAAAGAAAAACTTTATTTTCCTATATTTTCATGGCACAAAATGCAATAATTAAATCTTTTTAACCCTATTTCAAAAAGAGCAATTTTTAGGGTGTTACATCTAGATTCTCATGATCTTTAGAAAATCCAAATACGGCGTAAGCTAATAATGTGTGCATGGGATCTCCCATGTTCGACATTCACGATCTAAATCAGAATAAAAAAGCTCAAGCCATGCCATATTACCTAAGATGCACTTGATGTTATCCCTATTTACGCTTTAAACCGTATCACAAGTGGCATGGTATGTTGGGTTTCAAAAAAAGTGGCATCACATGTTTTTTTATCTTTAGTATACATAGGAAGTGACTGGATGGATGGCATGTTTTCCCTATCACTTCTCTTATAGTTCAGGTGTCTACTTCTTTTATTGTCGTTTAATCAATAGTCAATTTTTCTTTGAGTATAGAAAAAATATAAATTATCACTTATGAGTAACCTTTTAATGGTACTAATTGGTTGTATAAGACTGTCACATGAGATCATCTTAAATCTAGACACATGAAACATGGGGACTCTTTTTTCCCTATGTGTGGTATACATATACAATAACTTATTTAAATGACGGGTCGTGCTCCGCGCGGAACGCGCGGTGCGCGCCCATGCCGCGCCAGAGAGGAAGAAGAGGGGGGCTCGCCGGTGCCCACCCTACCGGAGAGGATGAAGACGACGGCAGCGTTACCGTTCCGGTTCCGATGAGGTTAGGGTTCTATTCCTCGGCCGCCTTAGAAGGGGGCTCGGGGGCGGGCGAGACGGTGGTGGGGTGAGGCCGCGAGGGATGGTGGTTGGGCGGGGCTGGCGGCAGGGGCGTCCTAGCGGAGCTCGATGATGCCATGGGATTAGGCTAGGCGGGGTTGAGGGGCGGGAGCAGGAGGTGGGTGGTGCGGCGAGGGGGCAGGAGCCGCTGGCCTCCGGTGGTGGGGGCAGGGGCGAGGATGAGGACGGCGGAGGCACATCGCGGCGGAAGGTTAGGGGAGGACGGGGTCTTTGAGATTTCTCTAGAAATTATAAGATTTCTTATTTGGTCCTCAAACCCACAAACATTCTAACACTTTACTTTCAAAAAAATATCGCTCATCTTTCTTTCTTGAGCCAATTGTTATCTCTTTGCTATTAAAAAAATCTTAAATTCCAACTCTTTTTTATCATAAGGAACAACAGGAAAGTATACTTGTGACAAAGGTAATTCAAGAGAATATTCTAAAATCCCATGATTGATGGATAAATTCAGCACATCAATTATGAGGGCTTTTAACTTAAACAATGACCTGTTTATTTTTTCACACTTTCCTCTTTTTTTATGTATGCTGCAAAAATATTAGTTCCAACAAGAGGCGAAGAAACACGTTTATTTTGTAAAAGTTCAGATTTAGATGAAGGTAGTAACATCTTAAATATATCCAATTCTATTTAGAAAGGCTCATTCTACCTCCTCTCTACTCTTACGAGATCTTCTAAAATAAGTGAAATCCATTGGGTCCTTAAACGTGTTCCGCAGTCTCAAGTAGCACTACCGGAAACAGATACTTTGCCGAGTGCAAAATTCTTTGCCGAGTGTTAAAAATCGGGCACTCGGCAAAGAATTACACTCGGCAAAGAGTTCTTTGCCGAGTGCCAGGCACTCGGCAAAAAAGTGCACTCGGCAAAGGACTTCTTTGCCGAAAGTGCCGACTCTCAAAAAAACGCGGCACTTTTAAGATAGGCTGCCTGCCGTAACGGTGTTCGGTCACGTCCTTCTTTTGCCGAAAGCTTCTTTGTTAGGCACTCGGCAAAGATGTGTTTTTTTGTTTTAATTTTTTGCCGAGTGTCCCAGATCCGCTTTTCGGCAAAGATTAATTTTTTTTTAATTATTTGCCGAGCGTCTCAGATCTGGCGCTCGGCAAAGAAAATTTTTTATTTTTAAAATACTTTGCCGAGTGCCCTCTGGACGGCACTCGGCAAAGATTTAATTTTTTTATTATTATTTCTTTGCCAAGTGCTCCTGTGGATGCACTCGGCAAAGAGGAAATTTAAAAAAAAATTAAAACATTCTTTGCCGAGTGTCTGATGGCTGGCACTCGGCAAAGACACCCTTTGCCGAGTGCCATGCCCCGGCACTCGGCAAAGTTTTTTTGTTTTTTTGTTTTTTGCCTCCAATTTTTTTGTGCAGCTTTTTTAAAGCACCAGGAACTCCTAGTTACAATTTGGGGACTTTTTGTGGCTTTTTGTTATATTTAGTTACTTTATTTTGTTTACTTGAATTTTTCTGGAAATTAGAAATTTGAACTGCACGTGGTACGAATAATGGAGTTTAATGATTCGAAAATTGATAGTCATGTTAGTGAGTGTTATGAGAGGCCGTATCCAGGAACGGACCCGAAATTTCGGACATCTTGTTCACGAAACATGTCCGCGAAATTGCGTGTGAAGTGTTTATAAATTCTATAAAAAGAAAACCAAGTCCAAAAATCATGAAACTTGTTGAGATGTCCTGATATCATATGTGGAGGCTATGATAAAAATTTCAGAAGATTTCGTGCACGTTGTCACGTACGATGCTTACAAACCAGGACATCTCCACGTTGTTCCTGGCACCAAGACGCCGCGTCGCCCATGCTGTGCCCTCGTCGACCTCCTTGCCGGCCACGCTTTGCCATGCCTTGCCATGCCTTGCCCGGCCTGCGGCTCCCCCCGTGCCCTCCCCCCCACCAAGACCGCTTGCTGCCGCTTGGCCAGTCCAGCAGGTCTCTTAGTGGCCCTTCCTCCCGCCGGCGCCGCTCGACCTCGGCCGGCCTCGCGCCTCGACCACGCCCGTGGACCACCCACCCCGACGCCCATCGTGCTCGACCCCGCCCCGACTCCTCCCGATCGACGCCGCCTGGCCACTACCCCCCTGCCCGTCGTCGGTATGCCTTCTCACTTATTATTGTCGAGGTAGTGGTAGTTGTAGTAGTATTAGTTGTACTAGTGGTAGTATTAGTACAACTAGTGGTAGTATTAGTAGTAGAATTAGTGGTAGTAGTAGTAGTACAACTAATGGTATTAGTTGTAGCAATAGTGGTAGTAGTAGAAGAACCAATGGTAGTAGTAGTAGCAATAGTGAAAGTAGTAGTACAAGTAGTGGTACTACTTGGATATATTCTTCTGCATGGATTGATATCCAAACTACATGGCTTCTGTTGAGCCATATGTGCTTGTCGGCCATCGTGCCGTTGTTTTTTGCAGGTTTTGAAAACCTCACCGTGCAGGGGAGGTTCTGCCGAATTTTTTTGTAAATAACATTATTTTGTTCCATTTTGTAGAGAAGAGCCCGTCCGAGTTGAGTCGGAGTTCTCGCCACCGCGTGTGGTCTCGCTGCGCACTGCGTCGCCTCGCCATCGCACCGACTCCGCCACGGCCCCGCTTAGCTTTGACTCCGCCGCCACCCTAGGTATAACCCCTCTTTTCATATCATTGTCGTAGATCGCATAACCCAGTTAGGCGTCTCCCGTTCGAAAGAGATACGGTTGGAGGTATGCAGATCTTTGCATATTTATGACCGTATCTATTTCGGATTGTCCACGCTTTTTGGACAGCCCGCGGATGCGTAGATGGGTTAGTTTCCATGTTCTGCTCTAGTCTAAGACAGAGTTTCGGCATCACCTCCCTGTTGTTCTCCGGATACACACTCTTCTTTGGCAGGACGTGTATCTGGAGAACAGCGGGGAGGTGCTACCGAAATTCTGTCTCAGATAGGAGTAGAGCATGGAAACTAACCTCATCTACACATCTGCGGGTGGGATTAGGACCTATCCTCACCTATTAGACAGTAGGAACACCATGTAGATGCAATTAATGGTTACATTACTCGCCGATACATATGTTAGAGGATGGATGACCGTCAGTGGATGTAAACGGGCTGGAGAAGTCAGAGTGATTACACCACGGAATGGATGAACAAGACCGATGCTTTCTTGAACAGTGCATTTGGCAACGCTGCTAAAGGACATTGCCTAGTTTTGTGTCCCTGCAGCAAATGTGGAAACAGGAGAAGGGTAAACAAGGTGGAAATGGGTAAACATCTTGTGAAGAATGGATTTACGCGGACTACACCCGGTGGGTCCACCATGGTGAAGCCCATCGTATGAGAGAGGAGGTGGTGAGACCACGGGTGGAGTCTTTTGATGTCGATGCCGGGTAGCGAGATATGTTAGATGACTTTCACCAAGGACGATTCGATGAGTTACGTGAGAAGGAGGAGATGGAAGCAAAGAGACAAAGGCGTTCTACGATATGATGGACTCGCACGAAACCCCTTCACGATCGGTCAACGGTGTCTCAACTGGATGCCATTGGACGCTTAATGGGGTTGAAGTCCGAGTTAAACTTAAGTCGACCTGGCTTCGATAAGATGTTGGCCGTGATTGACACCTTGCTTCCAGAGGGCCACATTCTGCCGAAGAGCATGTACGAGTCACAGAAACTCCTTCGAGCACTTAAGATGCCGTATGAGCAGATACATGCTTGTCCGAAAGGGTGCCTCCTATTTAGGAAAGAACACGAGCATGTAAAGTTCTATCCAAAGTGTAAATCCTCCAGGTACCTGGAGGTAGACTCTGATGATGGCCAGAAGAGGCAACTTACGATCCCCATGAAAATCCTACGGTACCTTTCGTTCCTACCAAGGATCCAACGGCTATACATGACCGAGGAATCCGCGAAACAGATGACATGGCACAAAAATGGCAAACGGTACAATCCTGACAAGATGGTACATCCATCCGATGGTGAAGCTTGGATCCGCTTTAATGACAAACATCGTGACAAAGCAGATGAGGCTCATAATGTACGTGTCACGTTGGCAACAGATGGGTTCAATCCTTATGGAATGATGGCTGCCCCATACACATGTTGGCCCGTCTTTGTTATCCCCCTTAATCTCCCCCCCCGATGTCTCCTTTCAACGACATAACGTATTCTTGTCGTTGATAATTCCTGGACACCCAGGGAGTAATATGGGTGTGTTCATGGAGCCCATGTTTGATGAATTGGTCCGTGCTTGGGACGAAGGGGTATGGACATACGATCGAGCTACAAAGACAACCTTCAAAATGCACGTTTGGTACCACTACTCCCTGCATGACTTCCGGGCGTATGGGATATTCTCATACCTGGTGTGTTCACGGAAGTTCCCATGCCCAATATGCAAGGAAGGTGTGAGGTTTATTTGGTTGCGAGAGGGTGGCAAGTATTCGTTGTTTGATAGACATCGTCAATTCCTACCTCTTGACCATCCATTCGGACAAGACATCAAGAACTTTTACGAAAGGTGTCAAAGTGACAAACCCCGCACCCATGGATGATGAATGGTGCGAGAGGTTCATGCTCGATAGGTGCTCGTGCCCAATGAAGAACGTGGTTTTGTGGGATATGGTGAGCAAAGCATATGTGGACTCATATCTCGGGCATGACGAGGCTCCCCTATTTTGATGACCTTCTTCTACCACATAACATTGATGTAATGCTAATTGAAAAAAGAATGTCGCCGAGGCACTTTGGGCAACACTCATGGACACTTTGAAAAGTCCAAGGACAACCCAAAGGCTAGAGTAGACCGACAACATTATGCGATAGACCAAATCAAGAGATGCAACCTCCTAGTCGTGGCAAGACACGGAGAAGGCCTAAGGCTGATTTTGTCTTGAAAAAGGACCAAAGGAGGAAGTACTTGAATGGATCAAGAAGCTAATGTTCCCTCGATGGGTATGCGTGAATCTAAAAGGGGAGTTAACTTAGGCACTCATGAGTCAACGGGATGAAGAGTCATGACTACCACATATGGATTGAGCGGCTTCTTCCTGGCGATGGTTCGAGGCTATATCCGGAGCATGTCCGGCAAGTCTTGGCAGAGTTGAGCTACTTTTTTCCGCCATGACTTTGTGCCAAGGAGCTCTCTCGGACCATCATTGATGACTTGGAAAAAGCGGCACCCGTGTTGCTCGTAAGTTAGAGAAGATCTTTCCACCACCGCTTCTTGTCGATGCAAAGATTTGATTGTGCACTCCTGTATGAGGCACGCATGGGGGGCCCGTGCGTAAATCGTTGGTGCTATCCAATCGAGAGATGTCTCAAGACTCTTCGCAAAAAATGTAGAAAAAAGCCGAATTGAGGCTTCCATTGCGAGAGGCATACATTCTAGAGGAGGTGTCAAACTTTACATCGAGAAACTTCCTAACGCTCATAATCCACCCCTCGTTATAATGTTTGGCGAAAATGAATCGAACCTCAGCCTTTTCCAAGGGCAACTTGGAAGCGCAAGTGCATCGACCACTAAGCAATTGAAAAATGAAGAGTGGCGCAAAGATATCATGCTATATGTGTTGACCAACCTTGTCGAGGTGCAACTGTTCATTGGTAAGTTCTAAACGAACTTGTTTCATTTCATTTGTATCCGCTTGTTTCGTCGTCCAACCCCTTGTTTCTCGTTGGTATAGGGAATTTCTTCGTCAATCGGCATGGATCAAGGCAACCTACCCCGCAAGAAAATGATACCCTTCTTTCATGGGGTGCGGGACCAGGGAGCCCCGATTTCATTTGTTGGTTCAAACAGAAAGCCCAAACTGATGCGCCTATAAGTGATGAGTTAAGACAGGTTGCAAATGGCTGTGCCATTAGGGTCAAGTCATTTACGGTTATGACGTGAATGGATATCATTTCACACACGACAAGTTACTTTGAGCGTAGTCGGCCCAATCGACAAACCACAAACAATGGAGTTGTTACGTGACCGATGGACTCGACTATTATGGAAGAATTGAAGAAATCTACGAACTATCATTTTATGGTTCCAAACCTCTTACTCCTGTCATATTCAAATGCCACTGGTTTCATCCTGGTGTAACGAGACGAACCCCTAAGCTTGGGCTAGTCGAGATTCGGATGAGATTCCGTCTATCCAGAAAAGATGTCTACATTGTGGCTCAACAGCCGTCTGTGTTTATTATACGTCATACGCGTGCAAAGACGCCGAGCATCTTAAGGGTTGGTCTATTGTGCACAAGGTATCGCCACACCGGTAAACTACTCTGTCCCCAAACGATGAAGATTATAACTTCAACCCAAACACATATGATGGAGAGTTCTATCAAGAAGAGGGGCTACAAGGGAGGTTTGACATAGACTTAACCAAGAGATAGGAATGGAAGTAGATAATGAAAGGGATGATGACGAGGACGCTGGAGACGAGGTGCGAAATCTGAAGGACATACAAATGCTTGAGCGATTACATTTCGGCAATGACAATGAAGACAACATTCCTCCTTCGGATAGTGTTGATGAGTTGGACAATGTTGATAGTGATGACGAGACCTATGATCCAGCTAATTTCAATCATGAAGATTATTTTTAATACATGTAATACTATGTTTTTTGTAATTATGTTTTGTTCATTTTTGCATATATTTCTAATACATGTAATACTATGTTTTTTGTAATTATGTTTTGTTTATTTTTGCACCTATTTCTAATTACGTCTTGTTTTTCTTTTTTATTGCAGGTGATTGAGCAAAGATGGCACCGTCCATAGGTCTGTGAACTCGATTTACCAAAGACCACGCCTGGTCCGCAGGAGGTGGCGGGGGCGGCAGAGGGATCGAACAGGAGGAGGAGGACCGCTAGCCGCAGGAGGGGGGCCGCCTCCTCCCACGCCACGTGAGGAGGACCGCGGCCTGCAGGAGGAGGTGGCGCCCGTGGGACGAGAGTCAGACGAGGAGTTGGTTCGGGCAGACGGAGGAGGAGGAGGAGGAGGAGGAGGAGGAGGAGGTGGTGGAGGAGGAGGAGGGGGGGAGGCGGCAGGCACGGGTTCCGCTTCCTCCAACTCCTCTTCGAGTGTCTACTTGCGAGGTCCCATGAGCCTCCCATGTGTTCCGCTCTCACCAACGCCCAATGATTCGCCTCAAGGACAAAAGTAAGTAAATGTATATGTTATCACCACTACTTCATATGATATGATGAAAAAACTAATAATTTTTCTTAATTACTTGTGCAGAACCGGGTGGTTTGTGTCGGGTGGTAGCGCACGGCTAGTCAACGGCATCTGGGTCTTTCGCAGGCAAAGACTTCCCGCATTGTCACGTACGACACGCATCGAAGACGGAGCCGGCCTACTCGCTTGACCACTACGCCGTCGCCTCCAATGCGGAGTACCCCAACAAGGCGGGCGCTTGGTGAAGGCAGAGTTTTGGGTAAGTCTCCCTTGCACAACATTGCTCAATACGTCGCATTCATTAGACTTTTCTTGAAATAATGAATCGATACATCGCTTTTGTATGCGAGACTTATTACGAGATGCGAGGAGGATTTGAGGTCGTATGGCGGAGCAAAGCGACTACCAAAGCTCGTAAAAAAACTCGTCACCGACATGCATCATGAGGCGCGATCCAGCCATCGTAACCTACTACGGGTCGAAGCTTGAGAGAGGAAAACCAAGAAAGACGCAAGAGAGATGCACGGTGACCCGGGAGCAAGTACCTTGAGGTAAATGAAGAACATCAACATTGATTCGATTTGAGATTAAGTTGGTTTAATTTGATCTTCTTATATGTCCAATACTTGATGACGTGTAAGTGATTCCCTGGTGGTGCCAAGCGTATCCCGAAGTCCGGGCGATGATGGTGGATGTGGTTCACGGAGGAGTACCTCAAGATGCAGGATGCGGGACCGTCGTTGCCATCGATGCAAGGTCCAGCACACCATCAAGGCAGCCGCAACCTCGCCGGATACAAACAAGCATGGGTACGCGAATTGATTTATCTATTGTTACGCTTTCGATTTCATTCGATTTCTAATCATCGTCTTTGTCTTTCTCATATCGGCGGCCACATAGTGGCCGAGCTTGCTCGGACTTCCGTGCATGGTGTATGGCCCACAAGGGTAAGGCGACGTCCGACGCCTCCTTCAACTCGGAGGACCCGCCCGAGGCATACACGAACCCCGAAGCGCCCACTCCCGCATCAGTGAGTACACCGAGGTGGCGAGGTCGCCCATGGGGGGCGGAACCACGATCCGAGCACCTAGGACTTCGATGGAGAGTTTGTCATGAGGGCGGGCAAGGCAAGAAGCATGGACGGTTCGGCTTGGCGGCGGCGTCATCGACACGGCCTCTACTCCTCTCTCTCCTAGATCCGAGCACGGAGCACGCAGCGAGCCCGGCCATTCAAGACACGGCCGCATCATCGCTGACAAAGACCGGGTCGACGACGACTCGAGGTTATTCCTGTTTTACTCGTCATACATTGATCTTTACACACCTTAATTAGCTTTGCATTATGAAACATTGGAGTGAAATATTGCAGGTCAATTTGGAACAAGAAATGAAGGAACGTCGGAGTCGGGGCCTGGGTTTGAGGCCGAGCGGGCCGAGCGGCAGAGCCCAAAGCGCAGAACGATGGACATTACGGATTTCCTACAAGGGCTTGGGCAACGATGGGCTTGTCTCGCCACTGGCTGTTGGTTCCACCTCCGCCTCCGCTGCCCTGCATTGCAGACTACTCCTGTGAGTATCAAAGTTTTTTACTTTCACTTGTGCTTTGCTTGTATGGCCTCTATCGTCCTAGATTAGCTATCAAAATAATCTTGTCTCATATGCAATCTTTTCTCCTTTGTGCAGTCTCCATCTGACGGTGGTTCGAATAATCCACCTCATGCACCTACGAATGATGCATCTGGGCCTTCACCACAGTCGCAGTGGGCGAGATGAGTGCATGTTGTATTTTTTACATTTGTTATTCACTTGGTGATGGACTTGTGATGCACTTGTGGACTTTGATGGACTTGTAAACTTATTTGGATGGACTTGAGCACTTATTATTATATATTGTGATGGATGTGATATGGGCGGATGGATGTGTGGATGGATGAGATATATATGTGATGGATGAGATATATATGCGATGGATGAGATATATATGTGATGGATGAGATATATATGTGATATATGTTTGTATGAATGTATTTGTCATGATGGAATGCAAAAAAAAAATTTGCAGTTTTGGGTCACTTTGTCGAGTGTTGCACTCGGCAAAGGACCCCTTTGCCGAGCGCAATGGTCACAACGCTCGGCAAAGCGGCAAAATGGGCGACGGAAAATAGATTTTCCAGCTTTGCCGAGTGTTTCGCCGTCTTGGCACTCGGCAAAGAATTTTTCAAAAAATAAAAATATTTGCCAAGTGCTCGAGAGGTTTGGCACTCGGCAAAGAAAATTTCAAAAAATAAAAGCTCTTTGCCGAAAAGTGCTTTCGGGTTGACGCTTCGGCAAAGAATTTTTCAAAAAATAAAAATATTTGCCGAAAGTGCACTGGAGGTTTGGCACTCGGCAAAGAAATTTTCTAAAAAAAATAAAAGCTCTTTGCCGAAAGTGCTCGCGGGTTGACGCCGCAAAGAATTTTTCAAAAAAATAAAAATATTTGCCGAAAGTGCTCGAGGTTTGGCACTCGGCAAAGAAAATTTCAAAAAAAAAAATAAAAGCTCTTTGCCGAAAGTGCCTCACGGGTTGGCACTCGGCAAAGAAAGTTTTAAAAAAAAATTTAAAAAAAATCTTTGCCAAGTGCGGTAGGGTTGACACTCGGCAAAGTGACAAATCAACGGGACCGGCGCCCGTGACGGTCGCTTTTCTTTGCCGAGTGTTTACGGGGCACTCGGCAAAGTTTTGCCGAAAGTGCCCGATAAAATACACTCGGCAAAGAGTGCTTTGCCGATCAATTTTTACCGTGTGTGCTTTGCCGAGTGCCGCACTCGACAAAGGTTTTGCCGAGTGCAATATAGCCTTTGCCGAGTGCCTTAGGCACTCGGCAAAGAACCTGAATCCAGTAGTGTAGGTCTGTGTACTTAAAAAACCTGATTTTTAGACTCCTAAACTTGTTAAATTAATGTATCATTAGAGGTCTAAACCGGTTTTGGAATGCCAACTTTGAAACATGTGGCTGCCTGTCCAGTTAGTCTTGGCCCTGTTCGGCAGGACTTATTGTTGCTACGGCTGATTTATAGGGCTAATTTATTGTGAAAGGAAAATACTGTTCCTATGACTGAAAAGTAGGACTGATTCTGAACGAACCGGGGCTTATTAAGCCCCACGGCAGTCGCTGGCCGCGTGCTCGCCGGCTGCCCTGCACACCGTGCCCAACCCATGTACCTGCACTAGCTAGCCGACGGTGGGAGCTGAGGCTTCCACAAGTTGTTCGATGCCCACGGCTGCTCGCACGTGGCTGAGGCTTGCCAGGAGTCACTGAGGAGCTCGATGTCACCGTTGATGGCTGGCTCGGTGTATTGGAAATTAGAGGGTTTTTTTTTTTGTCATCAAAACTTAGAAACAGGCATATGAAACTCCCACTGAAATTGGTCTTTTATAGAGCTCTTAACGACTCACCGCCTCACCGGGCTACCTTACTAGTTCCTAATGGCAACCGCCGACCGGTAAGGTCTTCTGGTCCGAAGTCGAATATGCACTGGCCGCGCGCTCCTCAGGATCGGATTCGGATATGGGCCGGGCAGCTAGGTCAGATTGGTTAGGTATTTTATTTTGTGTAGCAACTGCTCAGTGTTATCCTTCTAGCTGTGCGTTGAGACGTCGCAGGTTGTTTACCTGCTGCGTGCTTTTAATTGGGTCAAGCTCGATCTGAACTGTATGCCTAATTCGTATATATATATATATATATTGAAAATTGAAATGCAGGCTTCCTTGTTGACCAGAAAAGCATGCTTGTCATTTATAAATTAAAAAAACATTATAAGTGGGCATAATACTGGACGATGGAATGATGCAGCAAAAACTGCTGATGGTTATTACTTTCTCCGTTGTAATAATGCATTTTGTTTTGCCTTTGCTTCCATATGTTTCTCCCTATGTAGTTAAACACACCCTAATTGAATCGGATGACATAAACAGGTAACCAGCTTAACTATGGAAATGATTGAGTCTTTCGGGTCTACTACTACTCGCCCTTAGAGTAATTAGTGTACAGAATTTCCGCTGTGTTTCCTTTAGTTCTTGCACGCTCGCTCGTACACCCCAACAGTGACGTGCGTACAGTTTGTTCTCGCATGCAGCTGTGTCCTGCTCCTGCAGCATCTCATGTGGCTGAGATAGCTAGCCCTTGCTTGGCGCTGTCTCCAATCTCCATGTATGCATTCGGCGGCCTGCGACAAGCTAAAAGGCAGGCTAGCGCTGCAATTATTTTGCAGCGCTATTGCATGCATGCATGCAGTGCAATAACCGCAAGCCAGCCCTGCCGGCGCCCGAGAGGACCCCATGTGTTCATGCAGAAGCAGCACCAGCACACCGTGCATACTGCTTACTGCATGCATGATGTGCGTCCATTCATCTGTCCCTATCTGCTTGGCTTGCACTACTTTTGCTTGCTTGCATTGTTTGCATCATTGCCCATATCATAGGCTAGCTACATTGGTACTCATGGTTAGATTCAGGCTGCTTCATCCCGAATTCCTGATCATGATGCGGTGTAGCAGTATCACCGGCCGGCCGGGCCACGGCCACCCACATTGAGCCATCGGAGGGAATGTCATGTACTCATGTTTCCCGCCTACAGCCTACTTGACTAATTTTGGGCCCGCCGATGTTTCTTGCTTTATGTGATGATAGAGATCGTCGGTACTATACAATTCCAAAACCTGCCCCTTGCATGCTAATTAGTGGCACCTATACTCCTTTTTTTTTGCGAAGGGATTAAAACTCGGCACAGTACATCCCCAAATTATATACGAAAAAAATCTAAAATAAAAAAATACACAATATTCTATCTAGATTTTTCCATCTTCTTCCCCAATAGCATCCCCTCGAACGTCGAAGCCAAAGTGCAATCCTTATGCCAAATCCGATGATCAACCCAAAACATTAGACATGCCGCAAGATCCAACGCTTCGGAACCAATCCAAAACGTATATAAATCGATGAAAAAATATCGGCAGTTGCATCGTCAGGAGCAGCATAGGATGCACATTCATCGCCTTCAAATCTTGATTCATCTCCGCGACCAATGACAATAAGATCGTTGACCCGGCTGTCTTCGTTGGGGGCTCCCAGAAGCACCCCTCCCCTTGCAGATAATGGCCATAACTTGGTCGTTTATCGATGAAATCGATGCCTGCAACAGCGATCTCGTCATGGCAATCATCGAAGCCATCACAGGAAACACAATCCCATCCGAAAATTATATGATTTCGTCGGAAGATTTATTCAGACTAAAGACTAAACCCTAAGCAACTGGAAAAAAAAACTACGCAAAATGAAAGAGATGGGTCCCCTCCCCTTCTTATCCCGGCAGACGTTCCGGAGAAAAAGGAGAGGGGCCCTAGGCGCGGCGGCGGTGGCGGCGGAGGCAAGGATCAGGAGTTGCGGCGTGGCGGCGGCGGCTTGCAGGACGAGAAGGGCAGCCTCGCTCTATACTCCTTTATTAACTCTCATGCGTGTCTGTTTTTCAAACTGGCGTTATTTATATTTTAAATTATAAAAAATATGAAATCATTACCAAATCTTCAATAAAAATATAACCCACACATGCTATGCAAAGATGTGCTCTCACCACGCGCTCGACTATGGTTTTATCCATGGAGGGGAAGAGGAGATGGCAGCCAGGGTTTGGGAATAGTGAAACCAAGTGTATGGGTCTACACCGACTAAATGATCATTAGCACTTTTATCGCTATGCAAATCATTGTTTTATTTTAATCCATGTATGAATCCAATATGAATTGTAGATAATTGCCTTTGGGCACATCACCAACACCATGCTCCACCACATATGAACAAATTGCAAGTACTATGGCATCCCTAGCCCGTCAAAAGTAATTTGGTTAATTTGAGTCCAATATATTTGGTACTCTATTTGAATTTTTTATTTGATTGCCTTGATCAATATCTAGGTTTAATATTGTAACACCCTAAAAATTTCATGTTTTTGAAATAGGGTTAAAAAGATTTAATTTTGAATTTTTATGCTCATAAAAACATAGGGAAGTAATAATTTTTCATTAAATTAAAATTTATCATAAGGTAGCAACATGTTTGAGCATCCATGCCGTTGCATTTTATTTATTGTGATGAGTGGTATTGCCCAAAATTCAAAATAATTTCAAATGCTTTTAAAATGATTTGAAAATGGTTTTGAAATAAAAGAGAAAAAGAAAAACTTCCCTCCTCCCCCTTGTGGCCAAGCTGGCCATCTTCTTTCCATCCCTGCGGCCTGCTCTCTCTTTTCCCTTCCCCGTGAAGCCCTATTGGCTGGCCCAGCGGCGCCGCTCTTGCTCCTGCGTGGCCCATCTCTTCTTCTTCACTAGCGCGGCCCATCTCTTCTACCAAAGGCCCATCACCGCTCTCCCTCCTCTGCGTCACCGCGTGCATCGGCCTAGATCGCCTTCCGGCCCAGTCATGCCTGCGCTTCCCCTCTCTTCTACGTTGAGTCACCGACACCCCGGGCCCACTTGTTCGCACCATCTCCTACCTCCGTCGTCTTCATCCTAGACTCTGCTCCACCATCGGGACTCCGCGTCACTCCCGCCTCGTACGTTGCTATGCCACCCACATCTTCCCATCCCCCTAATAAGCTGGAGCCCTGCGTCGCATCGCCCCCCCCGGCATAGCTCTAGAGCAAGCCGCCGAGTCATCGCGCCGAGCTCGCAACCCTAGCGCCGCGTCTCGTTGTCCGCCCGCCAAGCCACGCGTCGCCTCCGTGCCATCTCCGACCACAAAAAGAGCCTTGGTGAGTTCGCGTGCACTGCTCTCCTCCCCTATGCTCTGCCGTGGCCCGTAGTGTACCACCCGGTTTTAAGAGCAAAACTAGATACACATCATATGTGAGCCTAGGAAGTTAAATCTCACATATAGCTACAAATAAGGGTAATATCATAAGACAATGCTTATTACATAGCATATTAGTATAAAGAATACAACCTCGGAGTATAGATAGTGGAAAGACAACTCGATCTTCAGGTGAAGACTCTACTTCCACAGGGACAACTGACTGGTTGATCACAAGCCTAATTCCTCCAAACTTTAGCAATCTGGTACCCATCCGGGATTTTTTCAAAGATTTAAAAAGTAAAGCAAGCGTAAGTACATGTCGTACTCAACAAATATAACATGAGGTTCATGAGGCTCAAAAGGCTAACACTGGTTTAACTGCGATTAGCTTTTAATTATCACAATTTTAGCATACGAGTAGCAACAAGTTTATCACAAGCCCATATAAACACATGATCAGGTAAACATGAATAATGAATAGCATAAAAAGTAATCATTAGTAAGCATCTTTACCATTAGTATCATCAGTGTTCATCATCTATTCCGTAAGGGTTCCAAGGCCGCTCATGACTGTGAGCACGACTGATATACCAGTTTTATACTCTGCAGAGGTTGTACACTTTTACTGTGTCATGATTTACCCTTTCACCCGAGGCGGCCAACCTCTTGACCCACTACCAAGGAAGGTCGGTAGGGTTCACTATGAAGCCTTTCAAAGGTTTATCTAACAAGTTAGGGCCGCTAAGGTTTCTCCATCAATAAGCATGAACCCCCCCTCCAAGGAGTGACTAACAAAATACCAAGAAACCAAAGTGCACCCTCTTAGCGGGTCGAGATCATACCTGTTGGAGCCCCTCTTGCGCCATAAAGGTAACCACTAACAAGTTAGAAAAGGTCCTTATACTGAGCTAAAGCCAGAGCCATGTAGCTCTTATAGCTATACTGTAAGTCCTGGATATTCGCTTACAGATAAGTCCTTAGGGAGAGGAATCTAGAGCACCATAAAATAGCCTAATGCTCTAGCCCCCTTGTTCCATGTTGCTAAAAAACATATTTTAATGTTTATTGCATAATCCATTAGTCAAGTTACAAGATTATGGCTTTAGTTTGAGCACTAGCATCATACTACTCAATGTAATAACCCATAAGAATCAAGGAATCCAGGATATCAAATAGCTAGGAAAATTACTACGGTTGCCAAGGTAGACACACGCATATGATTAAAATGATATTAAGGTGAATAGGACAACAAGGAAGATCCCATGCTATATTTGCCTTAAACTCAGATCCTTCTTCTAGTCTAAACCTTCAATGAATTGCTTCTGGATTCACCGCGTATAGCTCACCGACTGGACATGATCATAAAACACCACACAAGCACTCATGCAATCATACACAAAGAAAACAATAGAAATAAATTAGAACAATATACCAAACATAATAAACAACAAGTAAAAAGGTTTTAAAGATGTTCTACATGTTACTACGAACACACAGACATGAAACGCACTCTAATCGGAGCTATAACGAAAAAGTTATGAATTAAACAAGATTTCCTTTAATAAAATAATAGATTAAATCTAAACTCGAATTTCAAAAGGTAGAAATATATTTAACAGTAGGATGAACATGTAGATTACTCAATTATGAATCTAACACAACTTAAATGGATCAAAATGGAGTTAAAATGAAGATTTTATGGCCTACATAAGACTAGTGGCAAAACTGTAAATAGATGAAAGCGTATTTTGGATCTAACCGAAGAAACCATGTTTTCAAAAGAAGAAAACGTATTTTGAATCTAACAGAGAGATTTTACGCTTTCTGAAAGAGAAAACGTATTTTGAATCTACTAGAAAGAAACTACGCTTTCGGAATAGAAAAATGTATTCTAGAAGTGCGCCATGGGCTGCGGGTTATATTACGCGAAATTGCAGGGGCTCTTTTGCAAATAAACCCGGCGAAGGGGTACGGGCGATCTTGGACCGTTGGATTGAATTTGGATAGCCCAAATTAGAAAGGAGGGGGAGAGAGTCACCGGCCAGAGAAGAAAATCGGCACGGCGGAGTTCCATTACCGGCGGCGAGAAGCTCCCCGGAGCGCTTGGTTTGGGTCCTAGAGGCCACGGTTTGACGAGCCGAGAGCACAGGGAATAAGAGGAGAAGACAGCGAAGTCACCTAGGGCCTTGTTGTGGTCGACGGTGGGTCTACGGTGTCAGGCAGCGCGGCGGCGACGACGACGACGAGAGGAGGAGAAAAATCTAATTTACTACACGAGGGATTTCCCAAACTAAGGGCTCCCCTTACGGTAGTTTTGGTGTGCTTTGCCCAAGAGGTTGGTACATATTTATAGGGAGAAAAACTCCCCACATCTACATCAACTAGCAATATGGTACTAATTGATGTTGCACCCTCCACATTTACTAATGGACCTAAATAATCATTAAAGCCCATTAGTAAATAAATGCATGGGTCTTTAGGATTTATTAGGATTATTGCACATGGGCTTTGAGCGTTGGGAAAATGAGAGATTTATTATTTTTGGAATTAATTAATTTCATAGATAAAATAATTCTAGAAAAATCTAGAATTATTATTTAAGTCGCGAAAAATACTCTAAAAGCTCTGAAAATTCGGAGAAAATTCCCAAAGACATTATGGAACATGAGGAGCCCAAATAAAAGTATTTGGAGCCCATGATAAGATAATTTGGAGAATCTAAAAATTAAATTATGCTCAAAGACAAGTAGGAACAAGTTTCAGAAAAAGCTAGGAAAATTTCCGAGAAGTTTGTAGAGATTGATTGACGGACAAGGAACTGAAAGGAGTGATTTGCATTATAAAAAAAGATTTTAGTAAGCTCCCAACGAAAACTTGAGCCGAGAAACAAATAATTTGATTGTAGAAAAAGATAAAGACATGCCGGAGAAGGAAAATCGACCTAGTAATACATTTTAAGGACTTTGCTCACTCTCAACACACAAAAAACAATAAGCAAACATCATATCATCCAAACGCCCGTCAAAATTAGAAAACTTTGAAAATTCATATTTTTCCTATAACTAAATTTGCGCTAGCTTAAACTAAACTTGGTAAATTTAATCTAAATATTAAAATAATTTAGTTTATTTAGTGTTTTCTATGCACAACCCAAAATTAGAAATTTTGGGGTGTGACACATAGGCCCTTCCCCATGTACGCCGGTGAGGTCCCAAACCTCTAGCCATGGCGCCACCGTCTCCTCTTCCTGTTTTGGCCGCCGACTACGCCTTCTCTCTCACTGATCTATTTTTGTCCGTCCAATACAAGATCAAGGGCTAAGATTAGACCGTACCTCTTCGCTGTGATTTTTGCTAAGGAGACCCTGAAATTTTCTATGTTGAAACCCGCGGTCCAAAGCGTATTCCCCAGAATACGTTTTCTATTTTAAAAATGTAGTTTCTTCGGTAAGATCTAAAATACGCTTTCATCTATTTATAGATTTGCCACTATTTTCTTTAGGCCATAACTTCTCTGTTTTATCTTCGATTTGACCCGTTCAAGTTGCGTTAGATTCGTAATTGCATAATTTACATATTCATCCTACTGTTAAATATATTTTCAACTTTTGAAATTTGATATTAGATTTAATCTATTATTTTATTAAAGAAAATATTGTTTAATTCATAACTATTTCGTTATAGCTCCGATTAGAGTGCTTCTCGTGTCTATGTGTTCGTAATAACGTGTAGACCGTCTTTAAAACCTTTTCACTTGTTGTTTTATATGTTTGATGTATTGTTCTAATTTAGTTCTATTGTTTGCTTCATGTATGATTGCATGGATATTTGTGTGGTGCTTTATGATCTTGTTCAGTTGGTGAGCTTTACGTGTTGATTATGGAGTTCCTTTAAAGCTTTGGACTAGAAGAAGGATCAGAGTTTAAGGCAAGTATAGCATGGGATCTTCTTTGTTGTCCTATACATCTTTAATCATTTAATTCATACTGCATGTGTCTACCTTGACTCCACTAAGGATTTTCTAGTACTTTGTTACTCTGTACCTTAATTTCTATAGGTTATTGCATTGGGTAGTATGATGCTAGTGCTCAAGTAAAGTCATGATCTTGTAACTTGACTAATGGTATATGCAATAAATACTAAAAGATACTTTTTTAGCAACATAGAACAAGGGGGCTAGTGCATTGGACTAGTTTTTATGGTGCTCTAGATTCCTCTCCCTAAGGACTTATCTATAAGCGAACATCCAAGACTTACAGTATAACTGTGAGGGCTATATGGCTCTGGCTTTAGCTCAGTATGAGGATCTTTTCTAGCTTGTTAGTGGTTACCTTTATGGCGCAAGAATGGCTTGTCGAATTGGGTATAGTGCAGCCTCTGTCCCCATGTGTATAGGCCGCGCGTCATTGTGCCATCGGGAAGGGGGCTCTACATCTGTTTGCCGAGTGAATCTAATGGCCCTAACTTATTAGACGAACCTTTGAAAGACTTCATAGTGAACCCTACGGACCTTCCTTGGTAGTGGGTCAAGAGGCTGTTCACCTCGGGCGAAAGGGTAAATCACGACTCATAGTGTAAGTGTACAACCTCTGCAGAGTGTAAAACTGGTATATCAGCCGTGCTCATGGTCACAAGCGGCCTTAGACCCTTACGAAATAGATGATGAACACTGATGAGATGGATGATAAAGATGTTCACTAATGGTGAATTGTTTATGCTATAAATTATGTTTACCTGATCATGTGTTTATGTGGGCTTGTGAATAAACTTGTTGCTACCCAATTGCTAAAAGATGACTCACTAAAAGCTAATCGTAGTAATCCAGTGTCAGCTTTTTGAGACTCATGAACCCCATGTTATATTTGTTGAGTACGACATGTACTTACGCTTGCTTTACTTTTTAAATCTTTGGAAAAATCTCGGATGGGTACCAAATTGCTAGAGTTTGGAGAAGTTAGGCTTGTGATCAACCAGTCAGTTGTCCCTGCGGAACTGGAGTCTTCACCTGAAGATCGGAGTTATCTTTCCGTTGTTTGCTATCCAAGGTTATATCCTTTATACTAACTAAGTTATATATTAAGCATTGTCTATTGATATTACCTCTATTTGTGGCTCACATATAGTGTGTATCTGGTTTTGTTCTTTAAACCGGGTGCTACAAATATAGAATAAAATGATGGTTTAAATAAATGACGAGCATGACTATGAGCAATAAAACACTAGAAACAAGTCACATCATTTTTTTAAACAATTCTAAACATCTAATGTCGTTTGAAATTTTTTGAATTTAAATTTCAAAATTCTAAACATAAAACAAATATTTAGAAATCCAGATGGCTTCAGATCAAAAACTTGTTAACTACAAAGTTGTAGATCATATTGAGAACTACAACTTTTTTTTGTAGATTATGTGAACATCCAAGAACTTTTGTGTAGATCGTATTAAGAACTGTAACAAATATTTAGAATGTCCACCTTAGCTAATCGATTATGCCTGGTGGCTGCTTGACTATTTGCAAAGGCGGCTCCACAAAATCTCCACCTCTATTAATCATAGGGCTTGTTTCCATAAAATATTTTCTATAGTAGCGTGTCAACATGAGGCCACCACTTTGAGATATCATCAAGCACTTGGGTGTTGTCCCTCCATCATTTTCTTCACTGACGCATTCTGCAACAGCAACTCCTATAGAAGAGTCGTGGGATCATGTTGATCTGTTGGTCAATTGCGGTCAACCAGCGTCGAAAAAAGAAGAAGAAACTGCCACCACCAAAACGCCCCTCGGGTCGAAAGGTGGCTCTGGTGCCAATTATCATGATGATAATTAACTCAGGATTTGATCAACACACAAGGTAGCGAACATATTACACTCTTGGTACATAGATACATCGACCATAAGCTCACAACCACCTGTCTTTGGACGGACAGCCACCACAACTTGCTCCTTCTCCCAGGGCCACTGATATCGGTAGGGGCGAGATGGGCAACCGCCCCTAGGGCCCAAAAAAACACAAGGGACCCAACTTGGATTCTTATGCTCCTTGTGGCTGCACTTCCAATCATACTTGTCTTCTTTCACTAGTGCAGGACTGGGTTCCAGTCCCGGTTGGGAAACCCCCTCTAGTTCTGATTTCCCAACCGGGACTGCCATTCCGGGACTAAAGGGGGCTCCAGGCCGAGCCTGAGGGCGACCACCTCCAATCCCGGTTGGTATAACCAACCGGGACTGAATATCCCCTTTTTTGTTTTGTTTTTCTTTTCTTTTCTTTTGCAGTTTCTTTCCATTTAATTTGTTTTTGTTTCAAATAGTTTTCGTACATGTATTATATGCTATACTATTGTACGTCATCCATAAATAAGAATGAAACTAATCAAGTAAGAGTTTATATATTACAATAATTTAAAACAAGTCATTACAAACTAAAGGTCCAACTTAAAATATTCCATACTAGATGTCCAAGTACACCCCTAGAAAATTATACTCCGATGAGAGCCTCCAACCATTGCGTATCCAGGAAAAATTCATCTCCATTAAAATCAAGGCATAATAAAATCTGACGGCCGATCTTAGAAGTGTGATGCCAGGCTTCTCACCCTCCGCTGCCAGGCTTCTCACCGTCCACGCACACTCCGCCTCCTCCAGGGCAGCCCCCTATGGCCATAAGCCCATAGCCACGATTCGATCCTCCTCTTCCTCAGTATTTTTCTTCCACAAAAAAACAAATGTCGTTCACGCATGGCACGCCTCTCCTCTCCCCATGCCGACCTCCCTTCTCATCATCGCCCTCATTTCTCTTCCAGATCAGTGGCTATGCGGGCGGATCACCACTGCGTGGGCAAGCGCGAGAGCTCCACTCCACCACCGCCGCTCCCTCGCTGTAGATCTATCCCCTTCCCTCTATTTGTTCCTATGGCCGCTGCCGTGAGCCCGTGATTCGTATCCCTACCCGTGCCCATGCTGCCGTAGGACCCGCCACGTCTACCTCTGCCGCCGGCCTGCAGAGGGTGCCACGACCGCACGGCCGCAATGCAGCCGGCCAAGGCAGTGGCCGCGGAGGCGGCGGCAGTGGAGATGGGTAACTGCATCGGGACTGTGGGACTACCGAGGCTCGATGCGATGGGAGGTTCAGGAGGTTCGGCAGCAAGTACGGCCCTGAGTTGTTGACCACGCTCGCCACCGAGTTCTAGGTAACACTAATTTATCGGTGCTCGAGGATCTATTCATTGCTTTTTCTCTCTCACTGTCGATTTGGGCACCGTCATTTAGTTGTTTTTTACTGGTACATGATTCAGAGCAACTAACATCATGTAGTCTGTAGAGATGCAGAGACAGAATGCCATTTGTTAACTAGCGTCCAATACTGAGTAGTATATTGCTGCTTTCCTGAACCTAGGGTTCTTGAACATTCTCACCATTCATACTGTGGACTTCAGTTAGGGGCTCAGACGTAGCTGGGCTTTGAGGTTGGACACTTTATAGTTTGCATATAGTAGACTAATAGTACATTACATTGCTTGTAGCTACATCCACTTGAATTAGACTGATGTATGTATAATTTTTATGCATAAAGAAACTGCATGATCAGATATTTATGAGATCGCACAGGACTGTCTTGCTTTTAAGAACTGATACTTTGTTTCGGTAAGGTTGTGAAGACATATGGCCATTGTTCAGTACCATAATAATATAATTTGATAGATTAAAAAGGATAATTGGTCCTTAACCTTGTGATACATTGATCACTGTTTTGGTTTTGATCACCTTAGTTATGTCTTCATTAAGGTCGGTGATCTATCCAAATTATATAAGCTGTCCCTGGCATCAATAAAAAAATTACTATGTAGGTACTGCATGCCAATGAGGTTCTATATGGGCTGTCAACTACTCAACTCTCTTATTAATTTTGTTCATTTTATTATTGCTACTTTTTCCAATCTGCCTTTGCTTCTGATCTTGATGAAGACATTGGTTTCAATTTTCATTCTCGCTCCTTTATAAGATAGAGGTAAATTCAAAAAACCTGCTGCACTTAGCATGGAACATCTCTGTTTTCACCAGAAAATCTAATGCATCTAGAAAATCTTTTGGCTCAAGGTCAGTTTCGAGAGGTCAGTTTCTATGTTGGCATACAAATTGATATGCTGCCAATCATATCAGGGACTGCTAAAGGTAAGACAGTTACATATATTTTTTTGTTGTAACATGCTGAGATTTGAGATACTAGGGCATGCTCAAGGAATGGATTTTTTATATTTTTACACAGGTCACTGTTTTAGGGACGGGAATATCTGCTATTCTGTTTGTTGTGCTCATCTGCAAGCTAAATAGTAGAGTAGTACTTTTTCCAAAAATGTAATTGATGGTCTAGGGCAGGAGATGCGGGCTTTGCAAAGAGGTTGCAAGGTGATGTCAAAAGAAAATGACAAGATTGAGGTAGCATCTATGGTCGGTTTTTCTTTTCAAATGTATGTGTTAGAGGACTAGGTTGCAGATCTAAATTTTCTGAGCCGATTGTTATTTGAGTATTCATAGAAACTATTTTTTTATAAATGGAGAACAGTCATAGGCCACAACATGTGCTATGTTCCTCTAGACTAGATTATTGTTTTGATTTAACAGTTCTTTTAGAAGCATATTCTATCTAGAAATGTCAGGAAACTACGGAAAAGGAGATAAAGATCGCATCAACTGCAACCTTATATAGGTAAAGGGCAACCAAGATCTTTGATTCAGAAACAGAATATGGGAAAGTTCAACTGAATTTGGAGCAAATAATTTCTATACAGGTAGAAGGGAAGAAGAAAGGCTGTGTGGCCAGCAGAGGAAAGCAAAGCCACGGTACAATGATGTGAGTGTGGGCTTCATACATTGTTCTCTGTCTTTTGTAGTTTGTTATATGTGTTGCTGCAGTTTTGGTTCATCAGGGTTTTATCATAGCTGCCCTAATAAATTACTACATGTTATCTGCATTTCTTGATTCTACTGATAGTAAGCATCTGATGCTGCTGGACTTTATCTATGTTAAGTTCTTATTAGTTCTAACAACAAGAATAAAACACTATGCAGAAGAAGGCTAAGACAGCAGTGGATGCCATGCTTACAAGATCTCACGAAGGTCGTCTCGTGGAAGACTGTACTCTCTAAGGAAGAAGAAAGGTGGGAAAGAGAGCAGGCCAATCTTGTGCAACATGGGGCGGCACTGGGGCACCATATATCTAACCGTTACGGTCTCAGTTCATTTTCTTTCCTTAAATGTTCAAATGGGCTTATATTTGGAAGTTCCTCATTCTCTAAAATTTGCCCGTGTTTTGATATGCATCATAATTTTTTTAGCTTTTCAATTCAATGTCATTTCGGAAGATTGTATGATTGCATTTATATGTAGCAGTTTAATCCTGTGCAGTGATTAGTATCTTAGGTGACTATTATAGTGACTATCAATCAAGAATTTGTAGTCTCCTTTGATTTCACATATTTATGTGTAAATAATTGGCTCACTAAAATGATGGTAGAATAAATGGTTTACATTGTACTTTACATTAGCTTTTTAAATTTTTTGAGAAAATTTGTGATATGCCAACCTCTTGGGATAATTTAGGGAAGGTAAATCTAACATGAGACCAAGGATGTGCGTGATTTAGAGGAGCAGCAAGTTGTTGAAGCATTTAGACAAGTACTACTCTTGGATGAGCCGTTGCATGCAAGACATGATGACTATCATATGATGCTGAGCTATATATATCCAGCTAAATCTGATATGTAGATATCCGAAAGCAAGGAAATTTGATATCGACAAAGCAAAGCAAATGTGGATTGATATGCTTTAGTGGTGAAGGGAGTATGGCACTGATGCGACTGTGGAGGTAGTGGCGGAGGGAGTAATGCACCGATATCGACAAAGCAAAGCAAATGTTTTTCTTGCTTGGAATATATATTGGGTTAATTTGTTGCATCTTCAAAGGTTTGTCGTCAATGCTTGTAAAAAAATGCGTAGTGAGTTGTCGGAATTCCTTGGTGGCACTTGTACCTGTCCTGAATACAGAGGCTGCTTTAAGGCTAAAAAGGGACCATGGCGTTAGTTTTATGATTTTTTTAGTTTTATGCTTTATTTTCAATTTATGATTTATTTTTTTAGACGCCAAGACTAATTATGCCTTGTTATGCTTTCCGGATTATATACATGGTCATGTACAATTGTGTGTACAGAAAATTTTTTGGCTGTTTTTATGTGCATCTCAGAAATGAAGCCATGGCATTAGCACGGGCACTATACTAGTCATGACAAGAGCCCGCATCCATAGCTTGTATCGACATGGAGGAATAAGTAGGCAGGGTGTACCCAATATTCACAAGCTTATCTACACATGCTACGACATCATATTTTTGTGCAACAGCCTTATTAGGTGCCTTTACTCCCACCTCTGAAATTTGTACAACTCCTCTACCCCTCCTAGCGGCGATGGAAAAGCCATCTCGACATTGGATGAATCGACCATTATGTACCTCAAATCTCTCAACATCCACAACATCAACCCAAAATTCAAGAGTGTCTCTTTAAGCCAAATGATTGAGTCAATTACCTACGGTACATTTAAGAAACACATATATACATATTAGAACAACATATTTTGTACAATCGTAATTAAAACATATTGATTTATTGAAAACATATATCATTGCTTACTATGCTAGGATGATTGAACGGTATATTCGGCAACACTGGATCGAATCCATGAGTAATTGTATAGCCCCAACCTAGGACAATCGATTCGGAGAGATGTCTAGCCATCTCTTCTCAAGTCAGTTAATATATCAAAATTCATATCACTAGAGTCAATATATGAATTCATACACCAAAATTCATATATTCATAAGAATTTTCTTATATATATACACACAAAATATCAAAATTCAAATATATCACTGAAATTAATATTTTTCATATACCAAAATGCATATCACTAAAGTCTACATATCAAAATTCATATATGTAAAACCTTATACATCAAAATTCATATAACTGGACCCTATATATCCCAAATGCATATCAAATATATACAATATATCACATTAAAGTCAATATATCAAAATTTATATCACCAAAGTCAGTATCTTTTCGCATATATATATATATATATATATAATTATATGACTAAAGCAATTACAAGTTAGATTGAACACAAATAGCTAGCTAGCCAATTAGATTAAGTTAGGGTTGAGTGCTACATTCTTGAAGTAGTTCCTTCCCTTGTTAATAAGAGGAACAATTAGAATGGTTCAATTCCATATCTATAATATCATAAAAAACATATAGCTCCTACTCAACCCTTGAGTCAATTTTTTTAAGACCTCCAATGCCACTGATGTCTACTTTTAGTATAACAAAAGCTACCAACAATATACATTGTCCATTTAAACCTTATGAAGAAAAAAATGCAGTTGTCTGGAGTGCCACTCGGATATGTGCAATGTATATGTATACTTGTGTTGTATGTTGGCGCTTGATTTCACACAGTAGGAAGGGGTGAGGCGAGGTGATCGAGGTCGAATACATCGTGGCAGTAGCGATGGCGAGGCCAGAGACGAAGGCACCGGTGGAGACGATGTCAAGGCCAGAGACAAAGATCTGGTGGAGACAAGGGCGATGGGGCTGTCGTGCGTGCCGGAGATGAGGATGAGGTCGAGGCTGGCCGGAGACAAGGGAGAAGGCGCCCTGCGCGCCGGGAAGAGAGGACGAGGATGAGGACGAGGCCACCGGATCAAGGATGTGGGCAAGGCCGAGGACGCGCACGGCGTGGAGAGAGGATGAGGGCGAGGCCAGCTGGATCGAGGATGAGGGCTAGGGCGAGGCCGTGTGCGCTGGAGCCGAGGACGATTGCTAGGCCGGGCGCCGGAGACGAGGAAGAGGGCGCCACAGCTTGTGTCGGGGGACGAGGGCGAGGCTAGCAGGATTGAGATGAGGGCGACGGCGAGGCCACGCGTGCCGAGAGCCGAGGACGAGGCGAGAACGGCCTCCGGAGATGAGGGCGCCGCCGCGCATGCCGGGATCGAGACGGGCGCACGACACGGGTGGCGAGGCCACGCTCGCCGGATCGAGACAGGCGCATGGCGCAAGTGGCGAGCGCGGCCATAGACGAGGAAGAGGTGATGGGTGGTGAACATGGTTGGCCTAGGGGATTGAAGAAGCGCGGCGTGGCGGCGGCGGTGAGTGAAATTTTGAAACGGAAGAAGAAAGAACACTCGTATATATACGGTAGAACCTTTAGTCCCGGGTTGGGCCACAAACCGGGACTAAAAGGACTTTTAGTCCCGGTTTGTGGCCCAACCAAGGACTAAAGCAAGATTTTGGCGCGCGGCGAAACTGTTCCCTACACGACAGTTTTGTTTCCCGCCCATGCAACAGTTTTTAACGTATCCTTTAACATAAATAGGCTGAAAATTAGAAATTTCATAGTAAAAAATATAGCTCAAACAATGCAATACAAATTTGCTTTCATATACAAAATTGCTTTCATATCCATTAAATATTTAATAACATATGCTATAAATTATAATTATATTTTAAAAATTCAAATTTCAAATCTAAGAAATTCAAACATAGTTTTCCTACAAGATGATTTCAAATGAAAAAGTTGTCAACCACAAAGTTGTATAACTCATAACTTTCGTTTTGGTCATTTCTCCATTTGAGGACATTTTAAAAATTCAAATTTCAAATTTTAGAAATTCAAACATAGTTTTCCTTGATAAAATGATTTCAAATTAAAAAGTTGTCAACTACAAAGTTGTGTAACTTTTCGAGATCTACAACTTTTAGTTTGGTTATTTTTCTTCATCTAACAAAGTGGTAGTGTACATTGTTCATAAATTTACACCTCTCTCTTGTAGTTATAGTATTGTTATAGTAACTATAAGAGAGATGTAAATTTGTGAACAATGTACACTACCACTTCGTCGGACGAAGAAATGTCCAAAATAAAAGTAATAGATCTTGATCAGTTCTATAACTTTTATGTTTATGAATTTCCCAGATGAATTCATTTACTTCTACAAAATGTTGTTTGAAGTTGCCATTTTTGAGAATTAAATTTTGAATTGATAAAACAAATTCACATGAAAAGATGGCCAAAATGAAAGTTGTAAGAACACAATAAATTGATATAGCATGAATTTAAAAAATTTTAGGAAAAAATCATCAAATTTGAAGTTAGTATCATGGAGAAAGACTAGTTACAAGTTTTAGCCAGAGATTAAAAAGAGAAATCAAACTTCTTTAAAACTTTAATTTCAAATAGAATTTCAAAATAGTAGATGATTCTAAATGAAAAAGTTATCAACTATAAAGTTGCATAACTTTTGAAGATCTACAACTTTCGTATTGGTTGTTTCTCCATTTGAGGTCATTTTAAAAATTCAAATTTTAAATTTGAGAAATTCGAACATAGTTTTCCTTGACAAGATGACTTCAAATAAAAACATTGTCAACTACAAAGTTGTATAACTTTTTGAGATCTACAAAATTTATTTTGGACATTTCTCCATCTAAGGTCGTTTAAAAAATTCATATATGAGACACATACGACATCGAAAACAATAATAAAGATCTTAGAGAACCTTGGAATAAATATTTGGGGTACATAAAAATTACATATATAATAACAAAGACCTAACAATAAAATTACATATATGATAACAGACATTCTCTCAGTAGGACAATGTTACAATCAAAGTGTACCAACATATTATAAAATAACCACCTCAAAAACATTCTTCTAGCATCAAGAGGGTTAAATAGGTGCTAGTGGATGCCGGAGGTGGATGCCAAAGGGGCGGTTGCGCGAGCTCCGATGAACCCAAGCCTCTTCGGAAGATATTACATTTATGCCATGAATGGACAGACAACCGGCTTGGATGGATCCATCAAATTGCGGACAGCCCATTCATGCCTTGCATGGTAGACAATCAGAGAGTTCAGAGCACACCGCAGAGGATGGATCCATCAAGGTAGAAGATAGCCCATGCAACAATTACATTGCGCGGGCGTCACACCGAGCTTCTCCAGGCTTCGACATTACTCCATCTTCAAAAATATTCTTCTAGTACCTCTTATGTGCATCATTACTGACCACGCCTTTTAAATTGGTATGTGGAGGGCTTTCTCCCACAGAGTGGCCAAATATGTGGATAGGAAATTGGGAGAACAACAACAGATGAATTGGGATGGAATTAGCCCCAATAGAACACTGCATGCATATTGTCCTGGGAGATGAATGGCGCTCATGGCTGGTTTTATATGCGAGCAGTGGGGTGGTAGGTGGGATGAGTGGTGATCAAGCGGCGTGGTAGGGTGGGGAACTTTTAGTCTCGGTTTGTAAGACAAATCAGGATTAAAGGTCCCTTTAATCCTGGTAAAGGTTTTTTTTTTTTCGTTTATTATTCCTACATAATGCCTTGTATTTTTATGTCTCTGATTTTTTTTTTATTTGCATTTCAATTCTACATGAGTTAAATTTCAATCCATACAAACATAATTATAATATCTATACAAATAAACCTAATGAACATAATTAACTTGCATACAAACATAATTAAAATATCCATACAAATAAACCAAACTAAACATAACCATTTGAATAAACCTAATTAAATATAATAGTACGAATAAACCTAACTAACACATGGATCCTACAAACCCGCTGCAACCCTAGACTGTCTCCACTATCAGTAGCGTATGTCTCGGATTGTGTAACCACGGTCATTGTCTATGTAATGCAAGGCCCATACTACAACACTCTCCATTGCCTCACAACGCCGAGGACATGGCATCCCATAGATGTAGCCTACTGAAAGACTATCGGTGGTCTGGTTTTGCCTAAATCTCACGCAATACTGGATGCCAGCTATCGTCCTTTGGCCCATCGCTTCCATGAAGTCCTAGACGTACCCCAGTCGCTTAAGAGCGTGCATGAGAATGGGCTGCAAGCCACATGTAGCATAGGTGAAATCATAGAGCAAAACCTGCAAGCAAACAAACAAAAAATATCAGGAAGCGCTCATATAATAATAAGAATAAATAAACATTACTCTCATATCATACACGATGTACCACATCCATAAGGTTGAATGTTGCATGCCTCTCACTTACTCATGGCACATCCAGACTATGCTGACGTAAAGCTTCTATCTTCAAGGACGAGAAATCAGGCACACGGTAGCCAATTCGCTCAATTGCCTGCAAAGAAAGCAGCACGACATCGATCTGGACGCCTATCTTGGTCGGCGACTGTCGTCCAATCTGCCTGATGTCCTGGTGCATCTTATTATTGTACCTAATGGGAATGTTGAAGGTGAGACTGCATGTCCATAACTCGCCTCCTTCATCATTCACGACCTCACTTGTCGTCATCACGAAGATGTCCTACACCCCGTGCAACCATAGTGCTACTTCCAGCCACTTGACCGGTTTTATAGTCTGTGACATATACAATAATCTTGTTATGAATGAATGTATATATGTAAAAATTATATTAGCACGCAAAATCTAAAATATTCCATACTATTGATGGGTCTAGGTGATGCGGAACGGCCCTATATGGTGATGGCGCGAATGGAAGATCGCCTGGGTGGAAACCTGGTTCCTGTGGCTGGAGAAGTCCGCCGCCATTCATCGTAACTAAAAAAAAGTAAAAAACATCCCAATAAAATATAGAACCCCCATATAAATATACCATGCAACAATATATGTTAGAGAAACATATAAAAAATAAATCATCAATATATATATATATGCATGCCAAGTAAACTTAAACATTTTGCACATAATTTTTTTAACGATTATTAACTCTCATCAAGAAATAATGTTGCTAACAAAAATCTAGAAAACAATGAATGTTTAAGGTTAGGTAGAAATGATGTATAAATAAAAATAAAATCCACCATTATTATTCCTAATCTAAAAAACCACATATTTGAATATTTCTATGCTTATTACTAAAGCATGAAACGATCTATATTATTAGCAATGAAAGATTAGAAGATGAAGTTGCCAATCTTTAGAAGATTGAAGATGAAGCCGGTGGCCGAGAGCAAGAACTTTCTCCCGAGAGATTTGACTTGTGTCTCGGGCTAGGGGGACAGTGGAAGCGGGTATATATAGGTGGGGACCTTTAGTCTCGGTTGGTGCAGCCTATCGGGACTAAAGGATCGACCTATAGTCCCGGTTGGAGCCAAAATCCAGGGTAAAAGGCTAGCAGGACTTTTGGGCCTAGTTGGTGGTTCCAACCAGGATTAAAAGGCAACCTTTAGTCCAGGTTTGAACCACAGACCAGGACTAAAGGTTCCTGCTGCAAAAGCCTACTACACTATCCGTTGGACAGGTGATTCTACTCCCGGTTGGTGGTTCCAACCGGAACTAAATCTCCTATTACTCCCGGACCAAATTCCGGCCGGGACTAAAGCCCAAAACCGAAAGTCTATTCTCTACTAGTGTTTAGTCCGAATGTTCGTCAAAGATGGGCACTCTTGCTGGTAAGGGGCAGCCTCCTCGTAAGAAAATAGTTACGGAACTGCTAGCGCCCGAACGCCCCTCGGTGCTCGACCCCCTCGTCCGCTTCCCAATCCGCACTCCCCCAGCGCGCGCCCCTTCCCAGTTCCGTACGCCCCTTCCCAGTCCGCATGCCCCCAGCATGCCCCCGGCCTAGTCCGCACGCCCCCAGATCGCCCACGACGAGCATGTTGCATGCCCAGCGCCCCCCATGGCCACAGCACCTGCGTCCGCCGACCCCAGCACCTCCGCCCACTAGGCCCCGGCGAACCACGCTCCCTCGTCCACCCGGCTCGCCCCTCCCCGGCCGAACAACATAGAAAGCTACAATAAAATACGTGCAACAACACGGAACAACTACTGCAACATTACGCTGAAGCAACTAAAACACCGTGAACATATTATTGCAACAACATGGAACAACTGCTGTAACATTAGACTGAACCAGCTGAAACGCCATGAACATATTGTTACAACATCACGGAACAACTGCTGCGACATTAGGCTAAAAGCATATGAAACAACGCTCGAATAAAAACACTTGCAACAACATGGGACAACTACTGCAACATGATACTAAAGCAACTGAAACATTTCAAAAGTATTGTTGCAACATTTGTTCGAAGCATACGAAACATCTAGATCAGAATGATTGCAACATCGTCTAGAAACAAGTGAAATATTTTGAAACAGTGCTTGCAACAAAATCTTTGAAAACCCGTTGAATAATGGGCAAAACACACTACGTCAGATATGGTTTTTAGGGGTGGCTAATAAGCATTTGTAGGGGCGGTTCGGCCAGCCGCCCCTACCATACTGTCTCTACAAATCATGCATTTATAGGGGCGGTTTCAGACCTGCCCTTACAAATCGATTTGTAGGGGCGGTTGGTATTGTAGCCGTCCCTACAAATCGATTTATAGGGACGGTCTGGGAACACCAGTCGCCCTTACAAATCAATTTGTAGGGGCGGCTACTGTACGAACCGCCCCTACAAATCATTTTTTCGCCAAAAAAAAATTTAAATTTACAATTCAAATTCGACCAAAATATATATTTTTCATGCACAACTCCATCATGACTTATCTTCTTCTACGATTGTACTGAAACTCAATGACAATACACAAGCATGGAATGGAATTCACTTGGAAGATAATCAAAAGTCTAAGACATGCCTAAGAACAATAAAAGCCATATGAAAGTGTTTGTCGATGCCTATCCACTTCCTTAAAAGGCACACATGAAGCACGGCTGATTCACATATCATTGCCCAGTAAAATATGTGTCTTGAATCTTGAGAGTGTAGTGCTTAACAATGGACTATATACTAAAAATCCCACCTGTTCTAGAGATCTCCTCTTGGCAATTCTGATACCCAAACAGAAAGTACGAGAGTCATTTCTCGATAGAGAAATCTTGATAGGTCCCTCCTTAAGGTAATCTGTTAACTGGGAACATAGAAATGTTCAAGGTCAAAAGGAGATATACAATAGAAAACTATAGCTGATGAATGCAGGAAGATGATGTAAAAAATATCCACTGCCTTAGCAAAAAAGTAAACAGAATAGCAAATTTCGGAACAAAAATACTTACTAGTGGACCATCGTCTCTACCATTGGCCCCTAACTTTTGGGTGGGTTGCCTGTTAACCACCCTAACATAAATACCTGACAAAGTAAGAATTACCAACATGAATAGTTCAGATATATAATTGAACTTACTGTCAGAATAGCTGCCAGAGCCTATATCATAACTACAGCTAGAAGGATGTAAAATACTATTTTTGCTAAACTGTAGGTATAAAGACAAGTACAAGAACAAGTCATAAAGCATAGACTGAGGTGCATATACAAATCAACCCATAATAAGCCCCCCAAGAAAAGGAGAAAAGCATCACTGACTGTGCAACAAAAGATGAATCAGTTGTTATTTGGACTTAATTTGATTTTGACTGGGGTGTTTGGTTCTGCGTTTTCCTTTTGTTATACAGAAAATAGCACTTGGCATCCAACAAAGCAACACAGCTGCCAGAATCGTAGGTTCAAGCTCAAGCGTCCAAGTAGTGGCAACATAATAAAACCAACCAGGTGTTATACAAGTGTCCAAGTATTCAACAATTTACACAACATATCAACTCATAAAGAAGAATAAAAAATAAAGAGTATCTTCCATTCTTCCTTGTACACATTGTGAAAAATCAAACAGGTGGCACTTAACTAAGTTTTTTAACTCAATAAACATGTACCAAAATCCTATCAGAAAATATGACTCATTATACATAATAAGCCACTGCATATACCATTGACTTGCATGTCAGAGTGTAAAGGCCAGTGCATCCTAAAAGGTACTTTGTTACTGAGAAGGATACACCAAACCTGCTTAAGAAAAAAATCGATTCAAAGTCTAAGTAAATAACGGATACGTATAGGTTGAACATAGTGGCTGCAAATGAAACTCAAGGTAGGAAATCAATACACGCAGGTAGTACAATAGTAACTAAAAAGGAGCACGTGTTGATTATTCCATGATGATCCTAAACAAACCTAATGGTTCAAAGAGAATGAAAAAAAGGAAATGGAATTGACCTGAATATCGCATTCAGCTTGCTGTAGCATTTCTCTATTAGCTCTTGAAAGCTGAAAGCTTTTTGCGGTATACCATACATTATATGACCGGGACATAAGCAAGAATCACAAAAATCTATGCATATTCCTACTTAGCTTTTATAACAAAATGAAGCAATTTGTTCAACCATTTTGTTGCTCAGGACTCATATATCAACATTGTCATCCAAAGTACAATTATCTCATGTTTCTTCCTATAAATAACATAAGGAGTAAAGATGACTGCAGAAATCATTTAAGCTACAGCAGCAACACATAATGGAGGAGGCTGTTCATTCTATGCCATCTAGCAAACAAAAGTAAAGCTCACATCATTCACATGTATTCATGCATTTAGGTCTGGCTTGTTGGGGAAAGAGTACTCAGAGGTCAGAGCAAAGAATATTGCCACCAAAAACAGAAGATAAAGCAAATGATTATAAGATAAGATCTGATGATGACTCGATAAAAGATGTTTTCTAAAAATATTCAATGATTTTCTTAGCATTGCCGTCCTGACTAGAATATGGATATCCATTTCTAAAATTCTTAAAAGAATTAAGTTGCAATTATAGAAAAATGGCCAACCATGATACAATACCTTTTTCATGCTGTATCAAAGTAAAATTATCCAAGGAAGTTATTTTACTTATTAGAAAATTAGACAACATGGGGGTCTAGTAGAGATGTTAACGATAAAAAAGGTTTCAACAAATAATTTAGAGGACACAAGACGGAACTGATTTGTACCATCCAAAAACATCAATAAGTGTGTTTTGTACCATCCAAAGATACAGAAGAAGCTGGGTTACCTTGCTGCCCTGGATGGAGTAGCCTGTGATCCTTTGCGTTGCTGGTACAAAAGGCGGCCTGAAAAGGAGAAAGGAGATGTCAGTCGAGGAGGATCTGGGCGGCCAGCGGGGAAAACAAACAATGCAGCGGCAAGGCAGCGTAGATCCAGCCATAAGATTCAAAACCACATCCGCCGATTGACTGGCATGCGACCAAAATCGATGGTGGATCCGCCGCCAAAACCACATCAATGCAAGGCGGCGTAGATCCGGACTTGTTTCAAGTGGTGAAATGATCTGATAAAATAAAGGTAAAAGCAGAAATGTTTTAACATGACAATAGTTTGGCAAATTGAAAATCGATGTCGCTTTGCACCATCTGCTGCCGACCTCTTGACTAGCCACTCTCTTTGCTCCAAAGTGAGGGATCAAATCGAGAAATCGAGGAGAGAGTAAGTAGGACGAAATCACCATTACCGAGGGAGAGAAAGAGACGGAACCTCAACGGATCCTGAAGCGCTCCTTGACCTCGCCGAGGGGGTGGTGGTGGCCGCCATGGAGGCACGGGACGAACCGGCCTCGGCTGGATCTGCGCGACCACTCATTTGGGACGTGGGTGGACGCTAGGGCGCCATCGACAATGGAGATGCAGTGCGGGATCCCCACCGCCCGCAACCTCGTCGCCCATCTCCTCCTCCTCTAGATCTCTCCCATGGAGGGCACGCTTGGCCGCTCGCTCTCAGATTACTGCCTCCTCACACAGATATGGCCTCCGTGGAGCCGTCGTGTGGTTGGGGGAGGGGGGAGGCTGATGATGGCGTGCGAGGAGGAAGAGAGGTGGCGATGATGGCGGAGGGAGAGGAAGAGGGTTGTAGATTCGGTCGGATTCGCTACCCGTGTACCGTAGCGGAGGGAGAGGAAGAGGCGACGACGGCGGAGGGAGAGGAGAGGAAGAGAGGTGGCGACGATGGCGGGGAGGGAGAGGAAGAGGAGAGAGGAGAGAGGACGGGGTAGGAGAGAAGAGGACAGGGCAGGAGAGAGGAGAGAGGACGGGGCTTGGATAAGTGTGGACCTGACCTCTTCGGTTCACCGAATTAGATAATTTTTGGGTCTACACTCGTCCAGCAGTGACGCATTTGTAGGGGTGGCTCGTATTACCAGCCGCCCCTACTGTTTCCATTTGCAGGGGTGGCTCAATCACTAGCCGCCCCTACAAATAGCAACACCGAAGGTGGCTGGTGAGTAAGCCGCCTCTACAAATCCTACCCATTTGTAGGGGCGGCTCGTATCACCAGCCGCCCCTGCTGTTCCATTTGTAGGGGCGGCTGGTCTCGTGGATCCCGAACACGTCACTGTAGGGGCGGCTCTATCACCAGCCGCCCTAAAAAAAATTTGTCCCGTTGCTACAAACCGTTTTTCACGTAGTGACATCCCCGGGGTAGTGAGGAGGGAGCCAGGGTGGGGGAGGAGGATGCCAGGGACGGGGAAGAAGACGTCGGTGTAGGAGAAGGAGCCGCCGTGGTGGGGGACGCCGGTGTCGGGGATGGGCGCGGCCGGGGTGGGGGAGGAGGACGCCGCCGCCGACGGCCAGGGAGGGAGCAAGGTGTGTGGAGGACGGGCGAAAGGAGGGAAGGAGCGCGGCCACCGGCTCGCGGCGCTGTGGAGCGCAGTCGGGGGCGCGCGATGCTCCTGGATCCATGGGGGAGGAGAGGTAGAGGAGAGGAGCAGCGGCAGCGAACGTGTGGACAGGCTGTGAAATGAACTGCAGTGTGAGCGGATAAGGCCATGATAGACGAGTGGAGGAGGACGCGTGGCCGCCATATCCAATTGTTATATGACACACGTCCGGAACCGTCGGACGTCAGACTCGTAGCATTACCGAAATAGTTACTTACGTTGGTATTAACGACTAGACTGTGGATTTGTACATACATGGCGCGCGAACATGATCTAGGGTCAGGGTTAACGTACAGGAGAGAAGAAAGGGCAAGTACCATATGGATGCTGGATGCATCATGCATGTGGGTACTGGGTACTGTCTACATGTATTATATTACGTATGTACCTAGGTTGTAATGTAAGAAGGTTCTGACTTTGCAATAGTTGCTGCATCACTATTCATCACTAGCGTGTACTAGCTATGCTAAGGCCTAAGGGTGTTGGGTCAATGATGAATCAATCATCTGATGTGCATGTCCGATCCAGCGATAGACGGTGGAGGCCGGCGGCACGCGGGACCGTCCAATGTGGGCTAACTGCGAGCCTGTGTGTACTATTTCCAATCTTGTGGCGTCCATGCATGTTCCAGTTGTCCTCTTTCTTCTTGGGCTGTAAGGCCTTGTTTATTTCTCCCTCCTAAATTTTAGCTCCTATTAAATTGGATGTTTGATATATGTATAGAGTATTAAATGTAGACTAATTATAAAGCTAAATACACAGATTGAGACTAATTTACTAGATGAATTTTTTAAGCTTAATTAGTGTATGATTTGACAATGTGGTGCTATAGTAAACATGTGCTAATGACGGGTTAATTAGGCTTAATAAATTCGCCTCGTGGATTACTAGGGACTTGTGTAATTTATTTTATTATTACTATCCAAATACTCGATGCGGCATCCTTATGTGACATCCGATGTGACACCTCTAAACTTTAGCCGTTGAATTTAAACACCCCTTAGTGTGGTATGTAACTATATATGCTTTTGTTTTTTTTTTGAGTAATAATGACTAATGGTACTGTAAGACTATCTCCAATGGATGCTCCATATGGGTATCCAAACCTAAAATGGGTCTCGGATGGTACTGTATCAGCCTCCAACATAGTACCTATATGTGAGATCCATTTTGGGTTACAGCAAAGGCACAACCTAAATATAAGTATCCTCTCTCCTAGAGACTCATTTGCAGAAAAGGATCTCTTTTGGGTCTGTTGTTGGAGAAGACCAAAAATAAATATGAAACCCTTTATCTATAGCGCTTTCCAAAGGTGAAATGGGTTATGTATTTTGGGTAATGTTGTTCGAGATAGTCTAAGCAGATGATCCCTCGAAAGTAAGACCATGCACCCTGTTGGGATCAATTAATATATTTGTAGTCTACTAGCTACTCCGTAGATGCCTAGATAATGTGCCTGAAATAAATAATTTTACATTTGTGCGTGCACACATTTTACGCTCACTACTACAGGTAGGCTTTGTAGGGGCGACTCATGAGCATTTATAGGGACGGTTTGACCAGCCGTCCCTACCAAAGTGTGGCTACAAATTGCTGATTTGTAAGGGCGGTTTTCAAACCGCCTCTATAAATCGATTTGTAGAAGGCGGCTATTGTCACCAGCCGCCCCTACAACTGTATTTGTAGGGGCGGTTGGTAACACCGGCCGCCTCTACAAAAATAATTTGTAGAGGCGATTGTAACACCAGCCGCCCCTATAAATCCTATTTATAGGGGCGGTTCACTCTATAACCGCCCCTACAGTACATTTTCACACCAAAAAATTGAAATTTAAAAATTTAAATATGACTAGAACATATATATATATATATAATATATAATCCACAAAGACATTATATCAACAACTAATTGAGAAGAAGATATATGCATTACAAATCCATAATAATTTAAATTACTTGATTAGAAACCCATTCATTACAAACACATAATAATTTAAATTTGTTCATTACAAACCATAATAATTTAGGTTCATTCATTAGAACTAACAGTAATTTAACTTCCTAGAATTTTCTAACGTCGTACCACGTACTCGGAAAAGTGCAGATCATTCATTTCATATGTCAAAATGTCACTGATGTAGAGCAATGTATTTACTAGTGCACTCTCCTTGTTTCACAAGATCGTTCGCAAGGTCTACTGACGACGATTAGCATTGGTCGAGAACCTTCACTCCTAGTCACAAGAATTTTTACCTGGATTCCCTCTGAAGTGAGAACATGGCCACCATATTCCCATTTATAACGACCCAAGTGATACATGGCCTGGTTTAAAAGGGCTTCAAAGCTACAAATTGCGAATGTTACGTCGTTATCCTAAATCTGCAAGTGTTGGAAAAAAATATAGTTATCAGAACCATGCATATATATAGACATAACAATTAATCTAGATATAAGTTATGAGACTGACACATCATTCATGTTGTTCTCAGCAAGCTTTGCACAAAATAGTCCAATATCATGGTGGAGGCTCACATTCAAAGCAGTATGTAGGAATATTGTACCTAATATTTTGAAGCATCCTTAAACATGCTTGCACAACATATTTTTGCGTAGTAATGTCATGAGGTTGACCGCTGCTCGTTCTATCGATGTATAAAACCATACCTTGTAGGTTATCTGCCCTAGCGAGAATAGAAAAGCTAATTCGACATTGCTTGATTCGACCATCTATAGGGAATGTATCAACATTGAGAAAATCAACCTTCAAATTTGAGAGTGTGTCTCTGAATCATGGTATAGGATGAATTGTCTATATTTAAGAATTATATATAATAGAACAAAATATCTATAGAGGTGTCTTTAAACATGTTACTTACTATGCTTGGATATGGGTGGTTTGCCCTCCCCAATGCTGGTTGGAAGCCCAGATCATACACATAATTATTTTTGGCAGATCCGGTGAAGGAGTTCGGCCATATCTTCTCCTAAATTTATGTCAAGCAAAACAGTTATAGTAGAGGAACAGGAGAGGAGAGGAGTAGAAGAAGTAGGAGCAGAGGATGGGAGAGGAGAAGAGTAGAAGTAGTAGGACTAGAAGAGGAGGGTCTACAAAGCAACATCAGCATTGGCAGCTCATGAAAAGCCTCATCTAAAGTCTAAACACCATCACCAATAGACTAATAATTTTTCTACTAACATATCTAACCAGGTGATAGTATCAAACTATCAATTCTCTAAAGAGAGACAGACACCATTTGCTTAATTTTCTGTTTGACTCTCACACAAACAAGATGATCACCATTATTAGTTCATCCCTAAATTTTGTTTTTAATAGAAGGTTCGCTTCATAATGATGAACCAGAAACAGAAAAGGGCAAGAGGTTCTCTAATTTACTTAGCAGTTCTACAGCAGATAAGAAAATGCTAAGGAGCCCGTTCTTGACAGGAAGACACAACAATCCATTATTTATATATTTACACTGTTAAGTAATAACTTATAGCTCACTGCTCACACCAGCTCACCAATCAAAGACAGCGCTTTGTTCTAATAGATGCAAGAAAGTATGTTTTAGGTACGCGAGAAGGTATAAGAAATCAAAAAGGTCTATAAACCAAAATAGTTCTATAAAACAATAATATATCAAAAAAACGAGTAGTAGCAGTAGTAGAGGCCTCAAAAACATGTCAATCGTCATTTGATCATGAACTTGGAGCATCAAGGCATCATAACAGAGAAGAGATGAAAAGGTAATGTAGGGGCGGCTGCTAATGATGCCAAGTTCCTCATAAGTTCTTGATCATCAGCTCATATTCCATATAATGTATGGACTTGGACAATTTCATAATCGGCAAAACAAAGGAGAGGAGAGGAAAGGGGATATTTGGCAAAAAAAAAGCAACAGCTGCTTAGCAAACATAGAGCAGCAGCTGATGGCAAAAATAGGCAAAAAAACAGCTGACTGCTGCCACATGGTTGGAAGACCCTGCAGATCCACCAAACAACAGCTGCTTAACAAACATATATATGATCACTATTAACAAACATAGAGAGAAGAATAATAGAGTGTAACACCCTAGGTGTTTGTCACCAGTTAAGCAATGGGTTTGAGCTCAAACATGACATGTCGAGTGGTAATGAAGGTGTCAAGATCAAATCTACATGATGGAGCTCCAACTTAAACTTGGGCCACACACATTTGCTTACATATGGACCCTTGTTAAGATTATGCAAGAGTAATGTTAAACATGCTTATTCCATGTACATTACATCCCCATGCATCCATCTAGACCAGTGGAAAAGTTTCATGAAGTTTGGAATCAAAAAGTCACATGAAATGATAAGTCATATCTTTGCATGAATTGCTTTATCAAGTGGATGGAAACCTATGAAGTCAACCAAACCTTGGTACCTTGCTCAAACAACTCTACTTGCACTCATGAACAAAAGTTATGAAGGGTTCATGTTGAGCAGGTGGCCAAAAAATACTCCAATGGATCAAAAAGGATAATTTAAGCTTCATCGTGATCCTACTTTGGTAAAAGTAGAACAGTAGGTTCTATACCAGTTTTGAGGTTGGACCTTAAATGAAAGTTGTAGTCCATATCATGTAGAACAAACTTTGTTTTTGGAACAAGAGCCAGATCAACTTGGAACTAAGTCAAACAGAGGCTTGAAAATTGAATCAGCGGCTGTTTTCAGACTTAGAATTTTTCTAAGTCTGGAATTCATCGTCGTCGCCATTGGCATTCCGCGTTCTCGTATTTTCGTTAAGCAACTTGAGTTGGTCCAAAATAAAAGTTGAAGGTTATATTATGAAGAAGAGCATGCAAAAAGTTGCACTGAGTTTGACCAAGTTTTGACCTCCTAAAGCGAATTCCCGTGAACGTTATCAACATGTTGACACTATCATATTAAGGCTTAATTAACTACTGATCTGTTGCTCAAATGACTTGGCACCCTTAATAAGAAATTTAGAGCTGACCAAGGTGAGCAAACTTCGTTTTGGGCCCATTGCTAAATTCAGCCTGGAAGCAGCCCAAATTGACTCCCCACGTCGACCATACCGTCGCCCGCCACGTGCTCGATAAAATGCCTCAAAAGGGGCAACGCGTGCCCGTCGTGGCGTGGCAGCCATGCGGAGCTCGCCTCCACCATTGCCTTGCCGCTGACCGCGTGCCCTGCCTCCTGTCGTGCTCTTGCTCCTCCATAACCGCGCGCCCGAGCGGCCCTCGCCTCCCTCTCTCGCGCTGCCGCTCGCGCCCAACACCGTGGCCGCCATGGTCGAGCGGAACTCGAGCTCATGCTGCCGCTGCGGTGCTGCACGCCTCAAGCCAGGAGCCGCCACTAGCTCGGCCTCCTGGCCTCGCAGCCGCCTCGCGCCACCGCCATTCTCACCCACGTCTTGTTGTGAACCATCGGCACCACCGCCACCGCCATTGCGGCCACCGAGCTCGGCCTCACCATTTATTACTACCGTCCGTTGCTCCTCGACGTCATCATCACCACTATCGCGCCGACACCCGTCCTCCGCTTGGCTTGTCACTTCTCCAAGTTCCAGCGCCATCGTCCACAGTTGTCGTCGTGGCCGCAGCCCCGACCCGCCGTGCTCATGTGGCCAGGCCACTACGGACCACCTCGGGCCGAGTCAAGGCTACCCACGGGAGCGTGCAGGCCTCCTGGTGCTCCGCCTCCACTCCCCCGCCGCCGGCGAGCCTCCCTTGGCCGGCACCGGCGAATCCCCCTCCGCCTCCTCTGTTTTGCCCCGGTGAGGGACTTCGTGCAACAATTAGAGCAAGTCCAGGGGGTTTTCTGCAGAACCATAGACTCAAATGAATAGTGCCGATAAGGACCTATTTGCAGTAAATTTGCTGAACTTGGGAAAATCATAATAAATCATAGAAAATTCGTAAAATAGTAAATGAGGACTTTTTGGAATCCTTGTGAAATTCTCTATGCATTAGATCTATAATATGGCATGTTTTAGTTTCAATATTTTGCGGTAAAAATAGATTTGTGTAGTAAGGTTGTAATGCTAGTTAAATTTGTTATTTTCCATAACTGCAGATCTAGGGCTCCAAATGAAGTGAAATTTTTGTGTCATGCTACTCATGTGATAGTTGATGTGTGGTAAAAATTTCATGAGTATTGGATGAAGTATCAGTGAGTTATTGATTTATCTTGCTCACATGAGTTCTTGCAATAGCAAATTCTCTTTTTCGTAGAGGCAGCTATACTTATGAAAATGATATGAAATTTGTAAAGTAGACTATTGAGAGGATATGTGAGCTACTATAATTTTTGTAGAATTTATTGTGCATTTTTGGTATATGTTCATAAATACACCTTGATGTCTAAATAAATTAAGAAATGCTTTAAGAAAATTTATTTAGAGGTGAGCACCATGCTTTTTGGTGTTCTTTAGTCATGTGTGAAATGTTGGTAAAGTTGGTTTTGCCCAATTATGAATTTGCAACATAAGTTAATAATTATTTTCTTGTCGATGTGGTTTATGGACAGATCTGGGAACTTGGCAAAGTTCTTCAGGATAAGGTGCTTTGTTGTGAAACTTGTTTATACAAAAGTTGTAGATAATTTATGTATCTAGCTTTTGTTAAAATTTGGTATCATTTGGCTGAGTAGTGTTTGAGTTACAACTGTTTAAAGTTAGAATACATGATTTGTTGCTCTCTATTTTGTATGGACCAGTTTCTGTCAATGTATAATTTCGACCTACTTAACTTAGGAATCATGCTATGATGGTTATAGATTAAATGTAGATAATTTCATAAGCTTTCCAAAATGTCTTGGAAGTCATTTGGATTTGTATAACTCCAGTTATAGCTCAATCTTGTAGCTGCTGTTTGCATGTCCAGAAATTGGTAGATTCTAATTATAGTGTTTGCTTGTATATTGTTAAGTGTGACTTATGCCTTGAATGATGACTGAGTTAGAGCATCTGAGATCTTGGGAAACTTGTGTCATGCTTGGTGTTGTCGTCTTCTTTGCTATCGTGGGATGATAAATTGTGCGATATTTAAAGTAGGCAATGCGAAGTGCTTGTGCATGTTAATGTAACCTTGTGCTTATCTTACTTACTGCATGCGATGCATTGTCTATTGCACTTCCATGTATTCATATACTTGCATATTGCATCTCATCTAGGTGCGCTAGATGCACCACGTGAAGGATGTGATGTTGGAGCCAAACCCGAAGACAGCGTTTGATGGATCTATACCAAAGATGGAAGGACTAAGCAAGTGCCATGACCGAAGGTGTCACCAAGACGGTGCAAGCTAACTGAACTGACTTGTGTCGGATCCCAGGCAAGCCCTAGAGCATATTAAGCCTCCTAATTTTCGAAATGCAGTTACAGTATTATTGTGACATATATATATTGTTGCATTAAGTTTAGGTGTTGGATGCAAACACTTGCTGCATTGGTTATCCAAATCCTTGTCCAGATATTGATACCCTGAATCCTATGTAGCTCAGGTTCGTGTAGTGCTTAGCCCTGCTTAAACGTGGTAGAAGTCGGGTGATTTCCTGTCACCTGCGAGATATAGGGACATACATATGGCACGGTTGGCTATATTTGCTATCATGGAAAAGAACATGTCTTAATTTGAAATGAAGACCGGGCGGAGGCTTACGGTTTGTAGTGACTCCGTCTGTGTCGCTTAAGGACTAAATCTTGGAGCCTTTCCTGTTCATGTTGAACGCATGCCTCTCTCTTAGTTGGCCGGGTCTGGAGACCGACCACGAAGCTGAGTAGCTCACCTCAGGCCGGGAGTCGATAAGTATAAAGTGCGCCTCGGAAGGGAGCCGTAGGCGTGAGTCCAAGGGCAGGTGATTTAAAAGTATTGATCGTCTTGGCAGAAGGGTAATCCCTGATAGTGCTGGCGCTGATCGAACCCGCGAATTTGGTTCCTGAGTTGTCCCAAAGTTGACCCACGGCTACCCTTGCAAAGTATGCCAGGGTGAGAGTTAGGAATACCCCCTCAGCTGAGTTGTAATTCGATTCGAGTCGCCGTCTCTCCCGGTTAGTGAGAGCTTGACGGGCTTATCTCCAAAGTAGATACACTAAATAACCTAATGATTCAGAAATGATGATATGATGATGACAGCCTTATTATACCTGCTATGGTTAATATTGTTTGCTCCTAATAAGTGAGTGCTCTAGTACAGGTGCTAATCTAGTGGACAGGTAAATGATGATAAACTTGATGTTAAGTTTAAATTGGTCACTATATTCATAAGCTCTTTTATGCAACAGTGTCAAGCTAGCCCACCTCATAAGCCTTGCATGACCCTTAGTGTCAATTGTTTTAGTTTCCGACGGGTAAGTCTAGCTGAGTACCTTCTCGTACTCAGGGTTTATCCCACCATGTTGCAGGTGAAGTTCTCGGCCTGTTGAAGATGGTGGCTAACCGCCGATGGGCTCGGTGATTCTATAGTTACTTCTTATCTATATGCTTTTGTCGGATGATGTCACTTATGCTAGCAATGTATTTGGAACATATATTAATGTAATCTTTTGAAAGTTATGTTGTTTTCACTAATCGATTTTGAAACCCAAACTTGTACTTTTAATTGTGAACCCATTTGTAATATTATTTCCGCTGCAACCCTGTGTATGTGATGTGTATTTGCTTAATCACGCGATCTTGGTTGTGATGTTGATTTACCAAGGTCTTTCGGGACACTCGGCGGATTACCGGGTTTATATGAGTGAAAGTATGCGCATGTCAACGTGTTAGCGGAGACAGCCGTACTTGATCTTGTATAAATTAGGCGGTTCTGTTACATAGAGTACAGAGAATCTAGAAACTGCAGGTGCAAAATATATACTGAAATTAGATTGAGCGAAACTTTTACTGAATATATACTGAAGCTACTTTTAAGAAACTTATACTGTGGATTGAGAGAAAATACAACACTTATACTGAATATACAATTAAGATGACATAATAAAACAAACTGAACTGCAACTTAAAAACTTAACCAAAACAATTAAAGTTAATTAAAATCTGAACTAATAACGGTAATGAACCTGAAACTAAGTCTAGATACTCTGAAACCTCAACTCTAACTGAAAAAACTTAACTAAAATAAAAGTAGAGTAAACTAAAAATTGAACTGATAAGTAACTGAAACTGAAACTAAAACTAAAGTCTAGGTACTATGAAACATGAACTCAATCTCAAAAAGTTAAATCAAACAAAACTAGAATCAACTAAAAACTAAACTGATAACTATACTGAACCAGAAACTTAAACTAAACTGATAACTATACTGAACTAGAAACTTAACTGAAAAATACTGAACTTGAACCTGAAACTAAACAAAAAAATTTGTATCATTAGAAGATGCTAGTTATATGATTTTAATCCAACCAATTTCACTTTATTTATGTACAGGCACAGAAAAAGATGGAGAAAGCTGAAGGGGTACTAGGAAAGGTTGAGACAACCCTGAGGCCAACTGAAGATTCCAGACCTGAAACAATAACGGATGAAGAGAGGTTCATGTTTCGAAAACTTGGTCTAAGGATGAAGGCATTTCTGCTCCTCGGTAATTCCTTTATGTGTGTGTGTTTTTCTTTTAGTGTTGGATTTTTGCACAGTTACTGGGAAACAGTCACCTAAGGACACATATGTCCTGTTACATTTTTAGTCTGTTGTTGTCTCAGATTGCATGTCTCTTCAACCCTTCATTTTTTTATTCTTAGTTGCTGATGAGCAAAGATACTGAGTCGCATAGATGTTGCACACATTGAGGTATGCACGTTCTATGAAGATGCAGGTCAAATATAAAACAGTTGTAGCACCTACTAAAATGCAGACTTCTGCATTACTAAAATATCAGTTAGAAACGAATGGAGGGAGTAATCTATATTACCTTTCTCGGGGTCATTGGAATATTGGTTTCTTCTAATTTTGTAGTGATTGATTGACAAACTATTTGCATTCCTTACAATTCCTTATTTTTTTGGAAGCATTACTGCACCTCTTTGTTTTAATAACCTGACCAATTATATACTGACATGAGATCTAGTGTCCTTAAATGATTTTTGTATCAGTTTCTTTCTTTCTTTCTTTCTTTCTTTCTTTCTTTCTTTCTTTTTTTTCTTCATTTTTGATCACTTGCAGGCAGAAGAGGAGTTTTTGATGGCACAATTGAGAACATGCACTTGCACTGGAAGTATTGGGAACTAAACCATGAAACATTGATCTAAACTGAACTTATTAATTAGGCATTAAAACTGAACTCAACTGAACGTAATTGCTAATATTGGTCGCTGCAACTAAATACACTTTACATAATAAAACTGAACTTGAACCAAATAATTAGGATTTACTTCATCGAAACAGGCCAGAAGTGACTTAAACCATGAATAAATATCCATACAAACAGCTGAATATTAAAAATGCTAGCTGTGTGTATCTATTAAGCCATGGTGATGAAGAAAACCACTTAACAGGAGCATTTTCATAATCTGGTATTAGAGACACTAATGACTGATGAGATGCCAGTCATGTCAAAGAGAACAATAACATAAGATTTCAAAAGGATATTAACAAGTCACGTTGTTGTGGCTGATGGGCATATAAGTATCTATGCAGCACGGATTCGGGTAGGCGTATAGGTATTGGAAGGATACTTATATGTAGGCCTGTTCACTCACGGGTTCAAGCAGTTTCGGCCGGTTTTCCAAACCAGCCCACTGGTAGACAATTTCCTCGGTTGGTCAGGTTTTTGTGTTGTGCGGAGGGTTGTTCATCGGGTTGGGCTGGGTTGCTGTACGGTTTCAATGGTTTGAAACCAGTCCGCTGGCTGGTTGTGCTTGTACGTGCTTCTGGAGACATTTAAGCGTTCCGTGCTGCTTGCAATTGCTACAGTGACAAATCAATGACTGATTGTATATGCTGGGTTAGGCTGCTTGCAATTGCTGCCCTCGAGAACTAAAAACTAAACTGCAAACGATGTTTCAATCATGTAAAAAATCATGCTCTAGCTGTAGCACTATTTCTATCATGTACAAAAGAAATCCAAGCACAAATTAAATCTTTTGAAATGTAATTCCTATCATGTATAAAACTTAGAAAAATCCAGCCACATCTTATCCAAACACATCCTGACATGCAAATGAATGTAACAAGGTCGACACAAAGGATTTGAGTTTCCAAATCCATCAAGCAACATTTAGCAATACAATCTCAGTGAATCTAATGTCATAATATTGGAAGAAAACCATATCAGAGCCCCATGAGCATATCTTATAATGTTTATTTTGCAACAATTCCAAAAAAACCTCAATTATCATCGAGTTTTGAATGGAAGACTTTCAAATTGTGGTGATGACCCTGACCAAATATGGGAATATAGACATGTAAGATATTTGAGGAAGAAACAATCACAATGCATGCTATGAACTGACGGAAATACAATACCTTGACTCTATAAGGGCCCAATGTATTACAAAATGTTTGCACTGTCCTGATATCAGGTTGTAATAACCTCATGTTCAATATAACTAAATCCGAGTGACTGATCCATAAATACCATTAATTTTGCACACATCCATATCACATTGAATATAATTACTTGTACACTCATAATAATCTCATGTTCCTTGTCAGGAATAACTCAAAGTAAGGTTTTGACATACATACATATTCAATTCAGATATTCTTCCTAAGACCACCAAGCAAGTTACAAGTCATAGACAACAGCCAAAAGCTAATCTATAATTCCAGAACAAAAGCTTGCTAACAAAATCACTAGCAAATTATAGGAGCAAAGCATGATGTACAATTATAGTGGTAGTAGACTAGGCTAGCACCTAAGGTGACCAGAACAGGCATCACTGAATATAACATGTCGGTGCAGAAAGTGACCAACACGTAAATATTTATAGTTTTGCCATACGTTATGATCAGATGTGGCCTAGCACTCAATGACATAGGGTTTATACTGGTTCAGGCAACATGCCCTACGCCCAGTTTGAGTCGGTCAGTGACTTTATTCCTGAGCCCAAGTGCTCAAAGTTTGATGTGGGGTTACAAATGGAATGGAGAAAGATGGGGGTTGCAAGAGGTTCGGTCGGACTCCGGACTGAAGGGCCGAGAGTGACGGGAGCTCCTACGTGCGCTAAGTATTCGAGCATGTGCTCTATGTAGCTTTAGAGTGTCTAAAGCTAGCACAGGGTGAATCGATCGTTGTGTGTGTGTAGTGAACTGATTTATCTCTCCCTTTTTGGGAGAGAGCGTGTCCCCTTTTATAGATGAAGGGGACAGCCTTTACAAGTGAGAGAGAGTACGTATGCTTTTAAGTCTTGTTGCCTACGCTGTCGGGTACAAGATAATTGTAGGCGCCCATAACACTGTTAACGTCAGATGCATGTGGGAGGTTCCGTCGTCGTCTTCTGGTATGGCAGATGCCGGCGCCTACCATACTGTTGATGCCTAGAGGCACGTGGGGGGTTTTACCGTGTTCGCCTAGTATGGGAGTTGAGGGGGCCCACAACACTATAGGGCAAACGTCGGCGCCCACAACACTGCTGGGGCTCTGACATGCCTGGAAGGTGGCAGGGCACCCTTCTAACATGCCCTGTTGGTACTGTGCTGCAGGTGTACATGGTATGGTCCTTGGTATTGTGGTTTGACTTGAGCGTCCTGCCTTTACTTGCTTCGCTCGTTTCTTGGGTCCTCACCGAGCGGGCATCCCCGGTCGGTTGGTCCCAGTTGGCTCCAACTGCGCCAGTCAAAGAAGAGCTGTAAGTAGAGGTCCGGTGCATCCCTGGTCAGAGAGGCGGGCCGAAGTCGGAAGCGAGCCTCGTTCCTCCTCGGCCAGGCCTTCTGGTCAGAGAGGCGAGCCGGAGTCAGAAGCGAGGCCTTCCAGTCGGAGAGACGGGCCAGAATTGGAAGCGAGGCCTTCCGGTCGAAGATTGGATCGCCCTTCTGGCCTGTCATTAGGTATTTGGGCCGGCCCAGGAGTTGCGCGTCGTTCGCAACGTCGTCTGCTAGGACGAGCTTTTGCTGGGAAGCAGGTCCATGAGGGACCCTGGGTTTATGAACCCAACATAACACTAGGCTAGTAGCTAAATAGAAGTCTAACTTGCATCAGTGATTGAAAGTATTTGTTCGATTGATAGACGACTGAAGAAACTTAGAGCAAGAATGGAGGAAAAGGGGTTGGAGCTTACCTGCAGGGACGTCGGGGCACACCGGCACCGGGGCAGCCGGCGAAGGGAAAGCGCACGGGCACTAGGGCACCAGGGCCGCCTTGGAGAGGGAGCGTGGACACCGGAGCGCATGGGTACTAGAGCCGCTAGGGGAGAGAGCAGGGATGCCAGGGCGCACTAGCACTAGGGCCGCCGATGGAGGGAGCGTGGACACCGGAGCGCACGGCGGTGGAAACCCTAGCCGCTGGGGGGAACGGCGTCGCCCATGGCTAGGGTTCCGCAGCGGGTCCTAGCGGCGAATGGATCCAAGGAAGACAAAGCCAAGGAAGCATGGGGGAGGACTGCCAGAGCACACGGCCGGGCGCGCACGGGCCGGCGGAGGTGAGAGGAAGCACGCACGGTGGCGGTGGCGGTGGATTCGGCCGCTTGACGGCGTCTGAAAGGAAGAATCGTGCCCTGACTTAGAATATTTTCAGCCTCTCGCGGGCTCTGGCTTATATACTGGAGGGCATTTGTAGGGGCGGCTCCTGAGTTAGCCATCCCTACAAATCAATTTTTAGGGGCGGTTCCTGAGTTAGCCGCCCCTAAAAATATTTTTCAATTTATTTTAATTACTAATTCTGTAATTCATTCATATATAAAGAACACAATGTAAATTTATATATTAGTTTTTCTATTATTCTATATATATAAATATATGTATATATAAACAATTTTATTATATATATAGATATAATTTTATATTTTTCTTCTTTACAAAAATAATATTTTAAAATTTTAAAATTTGAATTTCAAAACAACTAACAGAATTTTAGGACACTAAATGACCTCAAATGAAAATTTTGTAAACATCAAGGTTGTAGAACTCATCAAGATGTACGACTTATATTTTGGTCATATTTTCATTTGACAAAATTTGAAAAGTTTAAATTTTGAATTTTAATAAATGGCAACTTCAAACAAGATTTTAAAACCTTAAATGATTTCAAAAAAGAAAGTCATGAACATAAAAGTTGTTGAACACATTACTATCTATAACTTTTATTTTGACTATCTTTTCATTTGACTAAATTTGAACAGTTTAAATTTTGAATTTTAATAAATAACAACTTCAACCAAGATTTTGAAACCTTAAATGATTTGAACTAGAAAAGTCATGAACATAAAAGTTGTTGGAACACATCACTATCTATAACTTTTATTTTGATCATTTCTTCATTTAATAAAGTGTTAGTAAATATTGTTCACAAATCCACATATCACTCATAGTTTCATAAACTATACGAGACATGTTGATTTGTGAACAATGTTTACTATTACTTTGTCAGATAAAGAAATGACCAAAATAAAAGTTTTAGATCTTGATGAGTTATACAACTTTGGTATTCATCACTTTTTCAGCTGAAATCATTTGGTGTTTCAAAATCTTGTTAGAACTTGTCATTTTTTTAAATTTGAAATTTTGAATTCTCAAACTTTGTCAAACGAAAAGAATGATCAAATCAACATAGTAACTCGATAGGGCATGATTTTTGAAGATTTTAGGAAAAAAACATCACATTTAGAGTTAGTATGAGAGAGACAGACTAGTTACAAATTTTACCCAGAGATTAAAAAGAAAAATCATAGTTGTTCATGATGATCAATGATGAACAAGTGTGTTTTCTTTTTAATCTGTGACTGAAACTTGTAACTAGTTTTTCTTCCTCATACTAACTCTAAATGTGATGGTTTTTTTCCTAAAATTTTCTAAAATCATTTTCTATCATTTTAGTCTGGTCATCTATCTTTGCCACTAATTTTGAACAATTCAAATTTTGAAATTTTTGAAAATAACAACTTCAAACCTTATTTTCAACCACTAAATTATTCCAGCTGTAAAGGTGATGAATATAAAAGTTGTATAACTCGTCAAGATCTTCAACTTTTATTTTGATCATCTGGAATAGATTCATCTAGATGTTGCAATAGGGTGGATGTTGAAATAGATTCATCTGGATGTTGAAAAGGGTAGTTTCACACACATGCATAAATATAGTCTCACACACATACATAAATATATAGTCTCACACACATGCATAAATATATAGTCTCACACGCATGCATAAATGAAGTCTTACAAACACACACACTTACACAAACACTCCACGTTCAACAACTAGCTAGCCCGCTATAACAACTTTTGCCTTGACACATTTTCGTTCTCATGGCAATATATCTTTGGGCAAGTTCTTTTCCACGACACTGATCTTCTTAGGAAAATCTATGAATAGCAGCATCTCATCATAGTTATTATAAGCTTCAACATCGTCCATGCCATCAACTCCGATAATGTGCGGTTTCCCGGAGGCAACCATGTGCTTTGTCTTCTTCGGAGGAAGGTTACTTTGTGGGTCAGGCATATAGAAAACTTGTGCGACACATAAAGCGAGCACCCAAGGGTCATCTTGGTATCCTAGATTCTCGAGGTCCAGGACTCTCAATCTGATCTCATTCAGTTGGTGTTGTTTGATCCAGCGTCATCGAAACAGGGCCACCATTATATCCCTTCCATAGTCAAGTTTCCATATCTCTTCAATGATGCCAAAGTATTGGATCTTTCGCCCCACTCCATCGAGAGCTTCTATTTGAACGCCGTTGTTTTGGTTCACATATTTACTATCCTTTGCATGGGTATAGAACATATACCCATTGATGTCATAAGCTTTCCAAGATGTCACTTGTCTCGATGGCCCCTCCGCCAACCTACTGATGGTAATAGAGTCTATGGTTTTCTAGGCGGTATGTTTTGGTACTTCAACCATGTAGTTAGTTGTTGCTTGTGCTGTTTCATGACCCAATCATCTGAACGATCATTTCTCTCCGCCATAATGATAGCCAAGTGTTTATCAATGTACGGTTGCATCAGTTGTGTACTCTGTAAGACACTGTAATGCACCTGACTCACCTCTTTATAATCATGGTCGATGAACACTTTTCTACCACTGGTGCCCTTCCCAGCTAGCCTACCCTTGTGACGAGAATCGGGTTTACCAATCCCTTTCTGTACTTTTAGGTACTCTTGACAGCACTCGACAACTTCTTCAGTACTATAACCCTCTCTCATGGAGCCCTCTGGGTATGCTCGATTATGCACGTATCAACTTAGAACCGACATGAATCGCTCATAGGACCACATTTCATGCAAGTAGCAAGAGCCCGCGCCTATATCTGATGAACCATGTGAATCATGAGATGTGGCATTATATCAAAAAAAGCATGAGGTAAACACATCTATAGTTGGTTTTGTGTCTCCACCATAAATTCATATAGGTCACTCAGCTCTTACTTGCCAATCGTCTTCTGTGAGATCTTCGAAAAAAAGTAGCACATGCGGGTGATGGCCATTTTCAAGAACTCTACTTTATAGCCCTGATTGCAATAGGTAGAAACACTGTCAGCATCACATGACAATCGTGAGCCCTATAGTGTGTTATTGATAAGTCCTTCATCGACACTAGCTTCTTCACATTCACTGAAAACCCAGTCGGGACTTTGACCCCTCTCAAGAAAGTGCATATAGCTCTCTTCTCTTCTGGTGTTAGGTTGAAGCATGCCGCGGGCAGAGTGTATTTTCCATTAGCCTTAGGTACCAAGTGAAGTTGTGGTATCATGTTTAGCTGCACCATGTCTTTTCGTGATTTCAGACCATCCTTTGACTTGCCTATGTCCATCAAGGTAGCAATGAGACTCTTAAAGACATTCTTCTACATGTGCATAGCATCAATGGCATGGGGGACCTCCAAGTATGGCCAATAAGGTAGATACTGAAAGAAGATCGATTGTTTCTTAAAAGGTACACCTTCAATAGGAGGTGTGCTTCTATCTCTGTTCGTCCCATCCGGATTCTTCTTTCCATAGACGACGCGTATGTTTTTCAGCATTCTGTACATGTGTTCTCCGTTATGACGTCTCTCCGGAGGCGGTTCAATCTCCGCGGTGTTGTCATAAAATCTAAAGAACAATTTGTTGCGATACTTGTGACTTGTCTTTAAGAAGTGTTGGTTCCTTAGGTAAACTATCTTCTTGGATGCATCCAGGAACACCCATGTAGTACCATCCAAGCAAACCAAGCATCCCGTCTTCCCTTTGATCAGTCCAGACAAAGCAAATAGCGTGGGGTAATCAATGGTAGTAACAAATATTATTGCTCTACATATGAAGTCATCCTTTTGGAACGCATCGTACATCGGCTCCCCTTGCCTCCATAGCCTCTCCATTTCTTGCATCAAAGGCTCAAGGAACACGTCTATATCAGTGCCTGGTTGTTTAGGGCTAGAAATAAGAATAGTGAGGAGAAGGTACTTTCTTTTCTGACACAACCACGTTGGGATGTTGTACATGGTCAAGATCACTGGCCAAGTGCTGTGGTCGCTCATCCTCTCATTGAAGGGATTCATTACATCGGTGCTCAAGCCAAACATACATTCCTTGGGTCATCGCTGAATTCTTTTTGCTTCTCATCGTTCCTTTGCCACTGACTACAATCAGTCGGGTGTGCAATCTTATCATCATCCACCTTGCGCTCATCATCCCACCATGTGAAGAGTGCGACTTCTTTAGGGTTTAGGAAGATACATCTCAAGTGGTCGGTCACTGGCAGGTACCACATTACCAAGGCAGGAATTCTTCTATGCTTTGCATCGTTGCCTAATGGAGTGTCCTCTGGGGGCTGAGATTCTTGTACCACCATTTTTGTAGCCTTTTTATTCCTCTTTTTCCCCATAGAGGCTTCATCCCCACCGTAAAGGTCGTTGTTCTTGTACCGGGTGGCCCCACACCGGGGACATTTATCCGGTGACATAAATGTTTCACCACAAAAAAGGATACAGTGGTTGGGACATGCATGTATTTTTTCAACCCCCATTGTCAATGGACTTATGACCTTCTTCGCTTGGTATGTGTTGGCGAGAACTGAGTTTGGTTGTGGCAGCACCCATGACAGGAGACGCAATAGATCATTGAAACTACAGTCTAACCAGCCATACTTAGCCTTTAGGATGAGTAGCTCAAGCACAAAACATAGCAATGTCCAATGTGTCGGACAACCCTTTTCAACACCATACACAGTCGCCTTTGATGCTTTTTGTCACCCATTCCAAATTCTTAGACCTTTCGGGCTCATTAATAAAATCTCTGGTCTAAGGGCTCGAATCATGTCCTCCAAATCATCTTCATCCTCGATACGTGCTCCACCATCATTATTGGCACCACCTTCGTCGTTACCATCCCAACCACTAGCATCACCACCTTGTTTATTGCCAAACTCGGGATCCATTATTGCATCAAGCTCTGTTGAATATTGGGATAGGGATTCTAGGGTTTCATCATCGTATTCCTCCTCATCCTCGTCGTTAACAATAACCATTTCACCATAATGAATCCACACTGTATAGTCCTCAATAAATCCTCGCATAATCAAATATGATCTAATAATAGTCACATCTGTCTATGCCATACGGTTCTTGCAATCTTTACAGGGAGAAATAATTGTATCTTTATTCTTGGTCAACGTCGTTGCATGCTTCTCTATGGCTTCAATAAATTTATCCACCTCTTCACGGAAACCTGCCTTGAACCTTAACGAACCATATATCCAAGAGTTCATGTACTCCATCTTTTACAACAACAACAAAATAAACATTAAAGGACTACTTATTCATATATATATATATATATATATATGAATCAAATTAATAATTACTTGAGAATAATTATATATACTTTAGATATATATGAATATAAATCAAATATAATTACATGAAGCATACAAACACACCATGATAGAGGAAAATTAATTAATGGCCCATTTATCCATAAATAATTAAAATACATATTTATTGATTACAATAAATAATTTCAAAGACAACAATTAGCAATAATTATATTTTACCCAATATATTTCATGCAAACCCTAGTCCAATTTCATCAAACATAAATTTACAAAAATAAAATTAATAAAAAAACCAAACCCCATATCTAGATCTACATGCACATGAAACATCCATAAAACTAACTAATTGTTCACTAAAATCAAGAAACATGGACTAAATAAGGGTATCATCTTGTTCCCCTACCTAATTTACCCTAGTACATTCAAAACTTAGGTCTAATTTGCTTCATAAGTAGCTCAAGCACCATATAAGAGAGAGAAAAGCAAAACTCTAATTACTCACTAATCAACCATTAAAACTTTCAAAAAAAGTGTAGAATAGCATTTTCTTACCTTATACAACCTCTCCACCAAAAAATTTGAGACCAAAACCTTCCCCCCTTAGTAGAGCAATTTTTGGGAGGTGCCCAAGGCCTCCCAAGCCTTTTTCTCGGGTAAGAGTGAGTGACCCGAGGAGAAAGTGGGGGGTTGTAGCCATTTATAAAAGCGGACATTTGTAGGGGCGGCTGGTGATTGAGCCGCCCCTACAGATCGAACGGTAGGGGTGGCTGGTGAGTGAGCCGCCCCTACAAATCTACCCATTTGTAGGGGTGGCTCGTATCACCTGCCGCCCCTACGGTTAGATTTGTAGGGAGGCTGGAATCATGGGGCCCAAGGATACCCACTCTAGGGGTGGTTGGTGGTGGAGCCGCCCCTACAAAAAAAGCCCCCGTTGATAAAAATCGTTTCTGTAGTAGTGGCTGCTCTAGCTCTCATGGATTATATACATGATGTATGCGTATGACCACGACCACCCCACCTAGTTAGCACCTGCTCCAGGCACCAGCATACGTATTTGAGCTCTTTCCAGCATGTTAATTTGTTAAGCAAAAAAATTGATCGTCACCCATTATTGCGCGCGAAAAGAGGAGACGATCGTCCCTTGCATTTTTTAAGGTCACCGGAGATGAACTATCCCACCTGAATTTTCATTCCACAGATGTCGGGCAAGCTGGGAGGTGAAAGGGCATGGTGCCAATCCAAATACAATGAGTCCAAAAAAGTATAATGGGGGAGGGAGAGATTACAACAGCAACAATGACAGCACCAACAACAACACCTAATAGAAAACAACAAGAAGACCCAACACGAGGACTCAAGGATAAGCCTAGACTCAAGCCAAAGGGCGCCAACTAATCATCGATTTGCACCACCGCCGAACATCATACTCACCGGTTACGCTGTGACCATTGTGCCCTGCACCACTCCTTGTAGCTACACCGCTCCGCTGCCACCCTCCCTCCATCTAAGGACCAACAGTGGAATGGGGACTAAGAGTGGTGACGGACACGTAAGCCCAAGATAACCAAACATGGCAAACTCCCTTCAAGCTAATGGTGACACCTACAACACTTCGGGCCCACGTACCATCATTCAATGCCGTCCACAGGGAGAAAACCATGGAGGGGAATGGCGGCAGCGGTGGAAACACCACCCGACATTTGATTTTCTGGCACCATCAAGGAGAGCACCGACAAAGCAGAGACGCTAAAGGAGGACACTCATCGAAACATCAACAACGACCGACAACCAGGGCTAGTCTCACCCAAGAGGGGAACAAGGAGTCAGGAGAGAAAGGTCTAAGGTAGCCCCTCCATGGTGGTGCATCCAAGAAGGACATGATGTCGTTGACACCACCACCACCGGCTCTAGATAACTAGAGCTAGGTTTTCACTAGGACGAGAGGGATGAAACTACATCTATAGGGTTGGGAGGCTACATCGATGCCTCTAAGGAGGTAAGCGGCGCTCAAGGGCGTCGCCGTTGATCGCATAACCAGGTCGTGCATGGCTTTCACCTAAGCTCCTCAATCCCTGAAATGAATTGTAATCTGCCGATGCCATCTCAAAACTAATTTGGTGAGCGCAAGCACGATGACACGCCCAAAGGCCTTGGCCCTCGTGCGGGGCATTGACTTAACCGACGACGCAGATCAGGCACCATCGACCAGAACCGACTGAGAAGAGCGGCACAGATAGGAAGCTGAAGAAAGTTTGCACGCAGGCAGGGGCGAGGGCGAGGGCGAGGTCCGCCTCGACGCTCTCGACGTCTCGAAGTAGACGTCGAGCATCGGCCGCAAGCCTGTGGAAGGACGCCATGGGGCTACTATCCGGCCACGGCCCTAACTAGGGCTGCGCACGCCAGGTGCAGGCTAGGCTATCTGACTGCCACCGCCGAGTGTGAGCGCGTAGGCTGCCCATGTGACGGGGCCCAGGCGGTGTCTACGAGGCCATAGGGCCACCTGCGGTCTTGTATGTGTTGCCGAGAATGGTGTCCAACGGCACAAACCAGAAGCGGATATGAGAATAGCGTCAAGCAGAAGCAGAGAACGCCTTGTCCCGGCACTGCAGTGTGTAGGGCGCAAGCGCCCGGCCGCCTGTCGCCAGAGGCTGCTGCCAGCACGCCCGCCGGCCGCACCGCCCCACGCTTGGGCCGCTTCTGCCCGCCAACATCACTGGTGGCGCCGGACTAGCCACAACCGCACCTCCTGGGGGCCGTACGCCGGATCCTGGGCGAAGGCCCCCCAGCGCGCCAGATCTAGGGTGTGCCGGATCTGGTCCCAAGAGCCCCGGATCCAACGTTCCTGGCTCGCCGGTGACCTCCCCTGATGCCAAGTATTTCCCAGTTTGGAAGAGCAAGAGAAGGGGAGGACGAGAGGGTAGGAGAGGATGGGGTGCTACGGGAGGCCATTTTGAGCTCCGTAGCAGGCCGCCGCCACCACTAGACAAGGAGCGAGACGGTGGTGGCCGGGAAGGCAGCGTGGTGCGTGGCCCCAGCGGTGGCGGCTGTGTCGCCCGAGTCGCCTAGGAGGACGACGCGTGGGGGGGGCTAGATGGCCTGGAAAATATCCATTTGACAAATGTTCGATCGTCCCTTGCATTGAATGGTGTATCATTTATTTCGTTCTTTTTAACACTTGTGTGCGCTCCGAAGAATACCTCCAACCCATCTCCTTGCTAGTTGCTTCATCAAAGTGAGATTGGGTCAGATCTAGTGCATTTGCTTAGTTGTTTTGCATCTAGGCACTAGTTCATTGTTTGGATTGCAGATTTCTTTTTACTCTTGGTGGTTGCTGCCACTAGATGGCTTGGAGTAGCAGTGGTCGTTGAGGGGCGTGTTGGTGATTGTTCGCCACCTCCAATCGGTGATTTGTGAGAGATTTCGATCTCACTTGACGCAGACTGCAAATGGATAGTTTAGTGGAATGTTTGTGGCTAGTTGGAGTGCTCCTTGTTGACTGGTTCCTGTGGCACCCAAGTTGAGGGTCAAGCTTGAGTGGCTTGTTAGCACACAAATCATCACATTGAGATTCGCCATAACGTGGATGTAGGTTGTCGGTAAGCAACCAAACCAAGGGGTAAATCTTATTTTTTCTTGCCCTTAGTGATTTGTCTACTCACACTTGTGCTTTACATTTGTTTATGTTGCTTGTGTGTAGTAGTTGCTTGTGTTGTGTTGCTCTCTAGCTTAGTGGTAGTTTTAGTTGCTCTTCTTGGTTTTAGCTAGCCAGAGTAGCCTCTTTTAGTTGCTAGTCTTGTGTGGTTGTGTGCTCTAGTTATAGAACTCAATTACAACTAGAATTATGTGGGGCTTGCATTGGGTGAACTAGCGTTGAGCAAAGTAATTGCTATTGGGGCTATATTTTATTCTAACCACTTTGATCTAGTATTGTCAGATTTGTAGAAAAACTTTAATAAGCTATTCATTCCCCTCTAGCCATCTTAATCCTTTCAGCAGGTTCCTGCTTCATTGCCTCCTCTCTTACTCTTCCACTTCCTCTGTTTCATATGGCTAAATGAGGCTTACAATTTTGTAGAGAGAACTATAATGTAAATACAACTTCTTGGTTATTTTCTCATCAGTATTTATTTATCTATCTCGACCCCTCTGTCAGCTTTGTTAGTCGCACGTACTGATGTACATATTCTCAAAGCCCATAATAAGTGTGAAATTAGGAATCCATTTCTTACCCATCAAATTTGTAGGTAACCCGCTAACTCGCGAGTGAATAAAATAAGTTATTCAGTAGCCAGCTACAAAATAAGTTATTCTGTAGCCACCTCCATTTATGATAATTTTATATACTAATTTACGATAATGTTAATACATATGTACGATAGTTGGGTTACTATAACACATGGGGATATTTACCATAACGTTATAGTAAACCACTTAGCAAGGAGTTACTATAATCTCGTAAATTAACATAGTAATTATCGTAACTCAAAGTGGCTACAAAATAAGTTATTTGGTAGCCAGCTACATTATATATATATATATATATATATATATATATATATATATATATATATATATATATATATATATATATATATATATATATATATTCAGCCCCCCTTGCTCCCTTCCTGGATTCGCCACTGACTAATATACCATCATGTGTTCCAGCAGCGTTGCACTGTCAATTATTGTCCGGCGTGCACAAATCCACCACCGCCAGACGGACCGGCGCGTGTGTTTCGTCAGTGGCGTGTCACGCTGCACAACTGGATTAATTAGCCAGCCGTCTAATATAATCTTTCGGTTAAGCGCGAGCGGCAGCAGTGCGCGCGCCTTGGGCCGGGATTATTGACTGGATTAGTTGAATGCTGTGGAACTGTGAGGTGACGCACTAACAAACTAAAGTACCATTTCTTCCACCACGCATGCATGTTTTGCCATGTGTGTGTGTACATGCTGAGACACGCACTAATAAACGCAAGACTAACTCTCGAAGATTAACGGGTCAATGATTGTTGTGTTAGTTAGTTAGTTCAATCAAAAGTGAATAAAACAGAGCACAAACGACGACGACGTCCGGTACGTACGAATTGTCTATAGCGCTGCATGCAGCCAAAGATCGATGAGATAGAGGTGTATGATGAGTATGACCTACTGCTACTGCCTACTGGTGGCATCGTCGACTCGTCGTCTCCATCGGGCGTCGATGGCAGTGGCAGACACCGGTGCAGCCGACACGGCGACACGCATGCACGTACACGTCGTCGTCGCCAACTCGGCATGCATATATACCTGCGCGGTCGGTCGGTTGGTGCCATCCTGGGCTACCCTCCTGGCTCACTCTGTTATAACTGCTACTCCTACCTGCTGGGCCAAGCTGACCTGTACACATACTCCTTCCAACTCTTGTTCATCGGCATGCATACGCATCATATATGCGACAGAGACGGCTTATTAGATTGCAGCTTGTGTTTAAGTAGACACAGATGTGTACGTGTTGCAGGCACGTGTCTATTTTTTCGATAGATTGATCTATATATAATAAAGTTATATATATTAAATATATATATGGATTATAATATAAGGTAACTATAAGTCTTTAAAAATGCATATAAAACCCTCGGTTCAGTGAGGAATCCTTGAGTTGCCTTTGTACGGCCATGTTCGTTTCGCTGAAATTTGGTTGTTGCTGATACTTATGCTAATTTGTTGTTGATGAGAAAAAAAAAGACTGTTCGTTTGTTGAAAAATACTGCTGAAGTAGTGCTACGGAACAAGACGAATTATGGCGCCTTTGTTGACACCAAAAAGCAAGAAAGGAAAATCATTTTGAATCACGAGCATATGACACATGGATTGTCTCCTTTTATTTCTTTTATGTCTAAATTCATAAGTGGCCATATACGTTGATTAAACTGCCATGCATGTAGCCCATTTGTACGCCATTTAAACTCTATACTCAGAGACCAGCCGTGTCCGTTTAATCGACCATTTATTTCTTTTAATTGGCTGTGTAGCCCGTTTAAATAACCGTGTAATAAACATTGCTCATCCATGTTACACATTGAGAAAAGGACCAAGTAACCTCACCTTTAATCCCAGCATAATAAACATAGCCAAAACATTTCATGCTCCATGCTAAAGTTGTGTGTGCCAGCATGGCACAAAATCTTGAAAATATCAGATAAGGTTTGGTTGTCATCCTATAAAATGAATAGTCTATTCTTAGAGAAAAGTTATGCTGAAGTGAAGATTAAAGCTAACTCATCTAAGATTGTGTGAAGACGGGGATTAGTTTTTAGGATCATTTGTCCGTCTGTGATGATAAATTAAAAAAAAAATTATATTTCCTGATGTATGTATGGTAGTTGTCGCAAGTCATATGATCGAGTGGATTGGGATTAATTTTTTTGAAAAGTTCTTGTGAAGAGTCTTCCATCGATAAAGATAGTCTTTCATCGACAATAGCATGCACTGTTCACTTCAATGGTGTTAGACACCTTTCTACCTACTCAAGAATTACAGGTATGTTTGGATCCCATACTCCAAAGTTTAGAGCTCTAAAAACTTTAGATCACTTTAGCTCATTTTTTAGTTTAAAGCTCTAATGTGAGGTGAATTAAAGTTTGGAGCTTATTTTAGACCACCTGTTTGGAGATTTAGCTCTAAAATTTAGAGGACGAGATCTAAATAGACCTTACATCAAGGTGATCCATTATGGTCCTTATTTCTATTTGTAGCTAATGGCCTGTCAAGATTGCTGCAGAATGAAGTACAAACATAAAGACTACAAAGGGCTAAAGGTTTGCAGGAGAGCCTCCGAAATCTCTCATTTATCTTGTGCTGATGATAGTCTTCTGTTTTTTAAGCAGGAGTTGAACAGGCTCATTGTGTATTACTGTATTAAAAGTGAACGAAGAGGAAATATTGCAAAACTCCAGGATAGCTCATGAGTTGGCTGCTTTAGGTAGTTTATGAGATCCGGAAGAGGAGCGAACTTTAGACTCCATTCCGGCTTGTATTCATTTTGTACTTGTTGATGATTTAGCCTCTTCAGAGTAATGGAAATCCCTATTTCTCCTCCAAAAGAAAACGTTTGAGGAAATATTGCAAAACTATGGGACAGCTACTCAACTTTGATAAATGCTCAACACTCTATAATGAGAAACTTGATCCGAACATAATGGAAGGAATTAAGGACTGCCTTTCTGTGCGTGCAGTTGCCTTTGAGGCAAAATACTTGGGGGGCTACCTACACCGGAAGGCAGAATGAAGACCGATAGGTTCAAAGCATTCTGAGAATTGTTTATATATATAGGTTGGTCATTTTTTTAGTGACACACACAGAGTTTTGTTTCAAAAATAATCTAGAGAGAAGTCTGCTTGATCTCTGCGTATATACCTTGTTATTAGGTAGCGTGCCCATGCGTTGCTACAGGATATCTAACATTTTATACTAAAAACACATGGATCGCATGATAAGATAATAATACTGTAAAATTTAATCCATAAAGCAAAGTTCATGAAATTAACATAGTCACGAGAGAGCACAGCGTCGCAGGCTCACAAACTCTATTGTATAGACATTTCCGTGATGCGGCTAAGATAATGCTTTGTATCGGTAGGAAGAAATCTCTGATAGCCATTTTTCCGTACGCCAATAAATCCACGAATAAATTCCGCCTCATCTCTATACGATCATGTACACATGTTTGAGTATATCTATAAATATTAGTGCTTCACATGGATAATACTGCGGTGTTTTGAAAAATCTCTCACAAAACCTTAAAACAAAGTATGTTATACTCATCGTATAAACTTTTTTCAACAATTACATTGCAACTCCACTAATTACAATAAAACAACACATATGACGAGAAATATACATTGTACGGCCTCTAAAATTCTTTTTGATAAAACCGACCAGAAGTTTCTTGAAAGACTAAAATGATGGCCGACACCCTATGTCGTTGTAGCCCGTGCCGCGCCACCTCGACCGAGCCCCCGTCGATATGTGACGCCGCAACTTCCCCGCCCCTCGCCCGAACCACCTCCGACGCCGGCAGCTCCAGGTGTCCGCCCATGCGCTGCCCCACCCGGGCCACGCCACGTCAACACCCACAAACAAACGCAAACCCACACCACTCATCGTATATGAGTCCACAAATCATGCTGAACAAAAAATATCAATTCAACTTTGCAGGGTTTATTTGTTACAACATCATATATGTACATGGTATATATTTGTTTAAATAAAGGTATATAGATAACACATAACGTTATATGGTGTACATGAAGAAGTGGACACCTTTCTTTCTTCTATAGATGGATACTCAATAAACTACTAAACCTGAAAGAATGAACACCATACCAACTGTGCTTCCACGTAGTTCCATCCCCCCAACAAAAGTCCCTACACATAAATCCGCAAATGTTCAGTAATCATGTAACTGAACATCCCCGCAAATGTTCAGTAAGATTCAGACGAATTTTCTAATTCTATGTTTCTTCTACAAGAAAAAGTAAGCTAAAATATACCAAATTGAATTGTTACCCTAAAAGTATTCAGAGCCACCAGCTAAGAATTTTTTCAAAATCATTGAAAAGAGCATTGTCCAACTAATAGCTAAGAGAAAATTATAATGGCTCAAAATAAGCTTATTACCAAATAAATGTCTGTCCGTGCTAACGCTACGGTAACATTTTGTACATACACATCACTATGATTGCACATAATCTTACAAGATAAATTTAACAGGGCGTGACCAACTTCATCGGCTGAACAGCTTCCTTGGCAAGCAGCTTTTCCCCTACCCTTGGTTTTCGCCTGTGATTTGGAACCCATGACACCACCATCCTAGTTCTTCCTGACCTCATGAAACTTGTCATTGAAGTTGGCCTAGGAGAGAATGAGTTTCAGTCAGTACATAAGTCAATTGAACACAAATTGGATGCGGAGAAAAAGATATTCATAAAATCCAACCTTAATAGCCTATAGGATCTTGCTGAACTAAAGATTGTCCTCATTCTTGACGGTGGTCATGCAAAGAACAGATGCAGTATTCTTGTGAACGACCTACATGAAGTTATCCATTAGCTAAGAAACATATAACTCAGCTAACAAAAAACATAACAATTGTACGTTTTATGCATAGCTAGCGTGTTAATAATGATAAGTTCTCTCCAAATATGTGTTCGCTATTCAATTGGGCAACACCAAAGTATTTTCAATCAGCACTAAACTAGAAAATGAGGTTATCATCATACATGGAAATCTGCTACAAAGAATGTACCAATTATACGCAAATAGCAGAGAAGCAACAAGAAAAAGAAGACAGAAGCTTGTACTACAAATGCAGACACTAACACTTAATTTTACTAACAGTAAGAGTTATGAGTATCATTATTGATTTTCCTAAACCAACAGGCATACTTATATGGGAATTTGGAAGTAAAATAGTCCATTTGTTACCACTTATAAACCCCATACCTTTTACTACTGGCTTTTCAACATAAAAATTAAAGAGCCTTGGAAATACATAGTTGGCTTGATGCCATGACCCTCTCAAAATCTTTACAAGCATAGTGTTTCCCAACACAGGAGAAAATACCAGTACAGGATCATCTGCATATATCGAATCTGTATGATGATTGATGAACGCGGTTAGATTCATATACTCTACCTTTAAAGTAGAGGTGAATTATCAACTATATATTGGAAAAAATAAGCCTTCAAAGTTGAAATGGAATGGTGATGGGCATGGGCACATAGCAAAGCAACATTTACATGTTGAATGGTTAACCACAGAAGTTTCTGGCCATACTTCCATGGCCTAATCAAAATGTTACCTTGAGCTCCTTTTTGCATCAAATCAAACAACTGAAAACGCTAAATGGAACATGGATAACTTAATGCAAAAAACTAATCACCTGCTCTGTGTTTGTTTTGCATCATGCATGTATAAGCAAAAAGTGAGGTGGGGTCCCTCAAATTACAAGCATTGACAATTGAACTCAAACGACAGACCTTCAACCTTATGGGTAAACGGATCTTCCTCCAAATTTCAGTCCATAAGAAGTTAAGAACTTCAAAAATGATCATTGGCATCAAGAAAGCAATCGTAGTTACGAGAGGAGGCCGATAGAGTAAATAAATACAAAATTTTGATGGCTGAACATGCAGCAGAGTCCTTCCTGTGTCAAGTAAAAGCTTTGCCTGACACAACAAGAAAGCACCTACCCAGTTAGAAACTATGTCACTTGGGTATTGTATCACAACTCGACAGTAGTCGTCTCCGGTCACCGCTTTCAGCCCTAACCCATTTGCATCCTGCAGTTTATTTAAGTAAGGTTTGTCTGAACCAAGACAGCAAAGAAGATCCTAAAGCTGCTCTATCAGTATCACTCCTGGCTGTGAGGTGGACCAATGTGCTATATTAGTATCACTCGATTCAAAACATATTAACATTTTTTTCTTTAGATTAGTTGCTTAAAGTGCATAAAAGATAAAAGCACATTATAGATAAAGCATCTCTGCATTCGAGATAAAGCATCATATTGACAGGTTTTCGGTCTAATTTATTCAGTTTTGCAAGGGAACTTGTTCATTCTTATAAGCTCATTATAGATAAAGCATCTGTGCATTCAAACATTCATCCAAAAGTTTAGAATTCATGATTTGAGATTATATCTACCTAATTCAAAATCAAAGTACATTTTGGGGTTGAGCCTTAAAGCATAAATGTAGAGCTTGTTGTGTTGTACAAAGTTGGTTTTTGGAGTTTTCAAAGTTGTTTAGTAAAATTTGAAGTAATTTGAAAAGGCATAATTCTTTAAATGTCCCCTTTTTGAATTCAAATTTGCATTTCAAAATGTAGACCGAATTATGGGGTGGTTATAAAAGCAAAGTTGTAGAACTTTTGATTTTGAACAACTTTATTTTTGGAGATTTTTGAGTTGTTACATAAATTTGGGAGTAATTTGAGTTTCAAATTGGATGGCAATTCTGTAAATATGGTAAACAGTGCTCGCCGCTTAAGCTACACCACCGGCGACCTTCTTCTCGGTTCCAGGCGCGCACGTGGCCGTCCTCAACTTCGCGCTGGCATGGGGAAGACTCCGTCGTGGCTTTCTCTTGCTTCCTGCCGTCCTTTAAAGGCCGAGACGCCGTCGTCGTCGTTCTTTTCTCCTCTGTTTTCCAGTCGCCACCGCCGCTGCTCCGTTGAGCACTCACCATCGATTTAGCGCCTGTGCCGTCTCAGCAAAGTGCTCAACAGCTTCGTCTACTCCTTGCGCACCTAGCCAACCAACTGTGGTCACTTGATTTCGCCGGGAATCGCCGCTCGCCGTTCTTCTTCTTCGCGGCCGGCAGTACCACCGCCGTGTGAGTGCCATCATGGTCAGCTCTCTGTGGTGTATCCTTGCTCTTGCTCAGTGCACCTCCAGCTCTTCCTTGTTCCCGTGATGCTCTATGACCGGTTGATTGCTCATTTTGTCCATCACAGTCGCCGGAGCACCGCCATCGCCGAAGCTTGCTCCACCGTGGCCGCTGTGAACGTCGACCCGCGTCACCGTTGCTTCTCCGGTCTTGCTCTTTGCTCAATTGAGTTCGAGGTGAGCTGCTGAACCTTCCCGTGCCTTTTGTTTAAGCTGTACCGGCCTTGTTTCGCCGGCGTAGCGCCACCGAGCCGCCGTGTCCGCCATGGCTGGTGCCGAGCTCGGGTTGTGCAGTAATCGGTACAATTTGTGCCCCAAATCGATGCGCCTTGTCTTTGTGATCATGTTGGTACTCTCGCTGTCGCTGTTGGTCTCACCGGCGGCGAGAAATCATCGGTCAGCGTCGTCGCCGCCGTGGTCAATGCGGGAGGTCAGGGATGACATGTGGGGTCACCCTGTCAGCGACTGCATAGTTGATAAATGAATTTTCTCTTTTTCAGAAATGGATGAATAGTGTATGCTTTTAATATTTTTATGTAGAATTATTTAGAGCTCTAAAAATTATGAAAATTTTTGTGTGACCTCTATGTTATGTATTTTATTTAGGAAAAATATGAAATATTATTTTCAGTACTTTTTGAATGTGATAAAAATTGCTCAATTAATTAATAAATGAGTTTCCATGATTTTTCTAGGCTTAATTAATTATCCAAAAATTATGAGATTTGTTTTGACACTTAGTTATCATGTGATGAACCTTTACAAAAATTTTGAGCTCAATTAGAACAAGTTGATTTATTTCATAATTCTTAATTAAATAATTAATTCATAAAAGCCAATAGTGACCTTAATGATTTAGGTTTTGTTTGAATTTTTAGATTGAGTGATGACCTTGGGTCATTAGTTGGTAATGATCCTTGGCAATGTAATTAAGTGTTACAAAAATGGTTTAGTTAGTTTGACTTGTAACTGTACCGCGAAGGAAAGTTGTATTCAAGTTGTTATTTTGCATCCATCATCAAGCATCATGTTTTGTATCATCATTGTAAACATGGTATTGTTACTACGTGTAGTGAACGAAGGTGAGCACGTGGTAGTTAATCAAGTTGTGGAAGAAGTTAATCCACCTGTTGAGGTCGGATTTAATAATTGTGGAACGACTCTAGATCCTAACTTTTCCGTCAATGAAGGCAAGCCCCGGATGCATTTAAACCTACCTTGTGTTTTACAAAGTTATATCGCTTTTGCTTTTAAATATTGCATTAAGTGATTAGGAGTTAAGTGAAAACCTAATTGGTGCATTACCAACCTTGTTTTTCCATATCTACCTTGTTATCAGTATAAATTCGTATATGCCTAGTTATGCTTAGCTATGCTTAGAACGAGGAAAGTCGGGTGATTACCTGTCACCTGCAAGTTTTAAATGGATCTTTGGTTACTTATGTTATCATGTGATATGGGAATGTGGAGTAATAAATCTAGACCAGGCGGACTCGGTGTGTGTGAGCCACAAGACATGGAGGTCTTGTGAGCGGGTGCTTTCCGCCTATGTCGATTCAGGCCCGTTCGTTGTTGAACTGCGTGAGATGAGACTTTGTAGTACTAACCACATACTCCGGTAAGCCTTAACTTGGCTATTCTATTACGAGAATGGCTACTCACGCACTGGGAGTGGAGAGATGGCGAGAATAGCGTGTACCCATGTGGCAATGGGCTGGATTGGTGGAGTACTGTATTCTTGGGTGGCGTGGACCCATTCTTGTTTTAGAGGATCCGAGGGTAGGTTGATATATGTAGGTCGGGGACCTGCATATGTCGTGTGGTCTGGAATTCCCAGCTGGGTTATAATCGGTTCGAATCGTCGTTGCTCCTCGGTTATGGAGACTCAACTCTCTGTTCATCATCGTAGTTTAATAACTGAAACTTGAGGATGGTTTGTGAAGGTGTTGGATATGAAGTTTCATGATCTCAATACGGGTCATGTCAGCTTTGTATATGATCTTTATGAAGTTTTAAATGTTGATATAAAGAATTTTGTTAAAGAGTTTTTACGTAAAAGAATTTTGATTATTGCTAAAGCCACACCTTGAATCCCTGAGCCTGTATTCCTGCGTTCCATCAATTTTTATTTCGGTTAAGTCTTGTTGAGTACTTTTGTACTCAGGGTTCGTTGACCCTTGTTGCAGGTGAGGTTCATGAGCAGGACTGTTTTGGGCCGTGCTGCATGACTGTTGTTCAATGCGATGACGATAAGTAAATGTGTGGCCCTTGGGCAGGGCAGTCTAATTGTGTGTTTTGTATTATGTTATAATGCCTCTCCACTACTTTGTTTTGTAATAATTATCGAACTTAGTTGTATGGTTTGAAACAAATGGTTTGTAAATTATGTTATTGTAAGTCTTCCACTACTTTTACTCTGATGTATATATATTTGAATAAACTATTGTAATACTGCAATGACTCTGTAATGTGATCCTGCTCGGAAATCATGGATGATTCGGGGTTCCCCGAGGACACCCGACAGTCTTCTTAAGTTACCAGGAACATATGCATGGTCGTCAATGGTCATTGGACAATGACAGGTGCATGTGAGCCCTATAATTTAGAAGGTTCTGCCACAGAATGGTATCAGATCTCGTTACAGAGTCTTTATTGTATTGTTTTACAAACACTTCAAAATGATTTGGGGTGACTAAATTTAACTTGTTAATTTGGTCCAAATTGCTTCTGACTTATCTAATTTCTTTCTCACCATTCCTTATTTGATTAAAAAGGCTTTGTGTGGTGGAGTAGTAATATTATTATGCCCTATTTAATAACAACTATTGTTTATGTACTTTATGAGCTTTGATGTTTTTGTTCGTAAAAACGATTCATGCATCATGATTAATTCACTTGTTACTTCCTTCACCTCGGAGTCTGGGTTGGGTAGTGAGTCTGGATTGAGTTGTGTAGTCCACCCTTGCTGCTCTTGAGACTGTTGTCAGATTGTCTTACTTGGATTAATCTTGCTTCCTACAGTATGGCTCATACCAAGATGACACCCCGTAAGTCCGTTGGACCCAAAGGAGTTCCTCGCTACCAGCTTACCCCTAGGAATGATAGTGCTAGCAGTAGCAGCTCTAGGCCTAATCCTCAGGCAGAGATATAGAGGATTTCTGCAGAGTTAGCACAAGCTACTAGGGATAGGGCCTTGGATGCCATCCAGGTAGGAGAATTATAGGATCAATTGAGGCGTCTCACCATCGCTCACAAAAACTGCGAACGTATGTTAGTTCGTATGGTGGATGGAAGAAATGAAGCTTGGCATAGAGAAAATATAGCTAGAGCTAGAACTCATGAACTAGAATTCTATGTAGAAGATTTAGAAGAACATAATACTTATCTGCATGAAGAAGTTCATAGGCTAAGCAACCTCCTGGATCCAAATCATGAACCTCAAGCTAATGCAAGGGACCCAGGTGTCATCCTTGCCGATGATAGTGAATCGGAAGAGGAAGAGAGAAGAAGAAGATCCGGAAGAATTAGTGATGATCGATGAAAGTGATAACGAGGGCGGAAATATTTCTAGAATGGATACCGAGCCCGAAGTTTGAGGTGATCAAGGAGAGGAGTAGGGTTGTGTAATAGTTAGTTCTAGTTAAAGTTAAGTAGTCTTATTTAGATGTGGTCTTGTGTATAAATTAGTAAACCCTGTGTAATGTGTTTTGGAGTAAGCTCTTGTGCAATTCAATAAAGACTTGTGAGTAAAGTTTGGTTTGTTATGAACAGATGCGTCATACGTGAGGTTCGCATATTCCTAGTACTTCACAAGATGAGGACGGCATTCCTGATCCACCACCAGTTCCACCAAATCTAGCTGATGCTATAGCCGCTCTTGTCAATGTGACTATTGAAAATGCTCGATTGCTTTGAGAGATAACTCAGAGTAATCAGAATATGGTGCAAGGAAACTGAGGTCACAATCATAACCGGTAGGAGGCTATGTATGTAGATTTTACAGATACAAAACCACCGGTGTTCACCAAGGTAGATGAACCACTGGAGGCTGATGATTGGCTTCGGACTATAGAGCAGAAATTTGATCTTATTCCCTGCACGAAGATTCAGAAACCTGTGTTTGCCGCCCAGCAACTTCAAGGAGCAGCAAGTGCTTGGTGGGCAAACTTAGTGGCTATGCAACCTGCTGGCATTCCAATAACTTGGGCTGAGTTCCGTACTGCCTTCCGAGCCCACTATATTCCAGAAGGAGTGATGGCTATGAAGCTGGATGAGTTCCTTTCTTTGAAGCAAGGGGATCAGACGGATATGCAGTATGTGGAAAGATTCAATCACCTGTCACAGTATGCATCTAAACATGTCAATATGGATGTTAAGAAGAAGAGGTGGTTTATAAGAGGTCTGAATACCAAGCTGCAGACAATGATGACTGCTTGTACCAATGTCACTTATCATGAGGTAGTGAATATTGCAATTGCTTCAGAGGAAAAGTATCGGCAGCGTAAGGAGATCAAAAAGAAAAAGAGTGTGCCGTCTGGATCTTTTGGTGGGAATCAAAAGAGGCAGAGGGTGATTTATCATCTAGTAAACCATTATCGTCCTCCTTATCATCCACCGCAGTTTCAAGCCGGGCAGCAATCAAATGTCCGTCCTGCTACAACTTATCAGAATCCACAACAGACAAATACTTCTGGTGTCAGTGCTCCAGCACCCTAGGGTCACAAGTATCCCTGTTTCAATTGTGGCAAGCCTGGTTATTTCTCGAGAGAATGTCCGTATCCAAGGCAGTCTAATCCAAATTATCAGAAGACCCCTGCCAATCAACAACAGGGTCAAGCACAGAATAAGAACAACAATCAGAATGCTCAGAAGGGCAAAGATGAAAGAAAGACAGGAAGGGTTTTCTATATTCAAGCCGGAGAGATTCCTGAAGGGGAGCCAGTGATGATGGGTATGTTTCCTGTCGCCAATCATCCTGTAGTTATGCTTTTTGATTCAGGTGCATCTCATTCATTTATCAATAGAACATTTGTCGTGAAGCATGAAATTTCTATTGGGGCAACAAAGGAAAATTTCTTTATACAGTCGCCCGGGGGACGTCTGTGTACTAAGGAAATGGTATACCAGGTACCCATAAACCTGGGTGGGCATATTTTTCCCACTACCATGATTATCCTAAAGGATCAGAGTATAGATGTAATTTTGGGAATGAATTGGATGTATCAGTATAAGGCTGTTATAGATGCTTTGAATAGAACAATAAGGGTGAGTTTGCCAAATAGTACTTCTCAACTTCTTATCCAACTTCCAACCTTAAGAAGATCAGTGGGCAAAGTTTGTGCAACTACTGTCAAGGAGATTAGAGATACCCCGGTAGTGTGTGAATTTCCGATGTGTTTCCTGAAGATTTACCCGGTCTACCACCTGATAGGGATGTTCAGTTTAACATAGAGTTGAAATCGGGGATAGCTCCGATTTCTCGGAGAGCTTATAGGATGCCACCCAAGGAATTAGCCGAGTTGAAAACTCAGTTGCAAGAATTGATTGATAAGGGGTTTATCCAACCTAGTTCATCACCTTGGGGATGTCCGGCAATTTTTATGAAAAAGAAAGATGAGACCCTGAGGTTATGTGATGACTATCGTCCGTTGAATGAAGTAACCATCAAGAATAAGTATCCCTTACCTCGGATAGATTTGCTTTTTGATCAACTGGCCGGAGCCAAAGTTTTCTCCAAGATAGATTTGAGGTCAGACTATCACCAAATCAAGATAAAGCCTGAAGATATTCCCAAAACGGCATTTACCACAAGATATGGATTATATGAATATTTGGTAATGTCTTTTGGTTTGACAAATGCTCTAGCTCATTTCATGTATCTGATGAATTCAGTATTCATGCCTGAGCAAGACAAGTTGGTAGTGGTGTTTATTGATGACATTCTAGTATATTCCAAGAACAAGACAGAGCATGTGGAACATCTCAAAATTGTTCTGAACCGCTTGAGAGAACATCAACTATATGCCAAGTTCAGCAAGTGTGATTTTTGGCTTAAGAAAGTACAATTTCTTGGACATGTCTTGTCAGCTGAAGGAGTTGCAGTTGATCCAAGTAAAGTTAAGGATGTGCTTGATTGGAAACCGCCAACCACATTTCATCAAGTTCGGAGTTTTCTAGGATTGGCGGGGTATTACCGTTGTTTTATTCCAGATTTCTCTAGAGTATCAAAGTCCATAACTGAGTTGTTGAAGAATCAAGTCAAGTTTGTCTGGTCATCTGATTGTGAAGAGGCTTTCTAGAATTTGAAGAGACTGTTGACCACTGCACCAGTATTAGCCCAACCTGATATCGAGAAGCCGTTTGATGTTTATTGTGATGCTTCGGATATTGGTATTGGATGCGTATTGATGCAAGAAGGCCGAGTCATTGCCTATGCATCCAGGCAACTTAAGCAACATGAAGAACACTATCCGACTCATGATCTAGAGTTAGCAGCTGTGGTCCATGCTCTGAAGATTTGGCGGCATTACCTGTTTGGTAATACGTGTCATATTTATACAGACCACAAGAGTCTAAAGTATATCTTTACTCAGTCAGAATTGAACATGCGACAAAGAAGATGGTTAGAACTGATTAAAGATTATGACTTGGAGGTACATTATCACCCTGGTAAAGCAAATGTGGTTGCAAATGTCCTTAGTCGCAAAAGTTATTGCAATTGCCTGACAGTGAGAACAATGGGTCTGACCTTATGTCAAGAGATGGAGAAGTTGAATGTAGAGGTAATTCAACAAGGTAGTTTGACCAACATAATTGTTGAAGCCAATATTCGAGACCAGATTATTGCTGCTCAAAAGAAAAACAAGGGTATAGCCCATATCAAGGAAAGAGTCAGGAATGGAAAAGTGGAATGCTTCAGCATAGATGATGAAGATGTGCTATGGTTCTAGGATCGCCTGGTGGTACCAAAAGTTCCTGAGTTGCGGCAGTCAATTCTTGAAGAGGCACATGCTACTAGATTATCTATCCATCCGGGGAGTAACAAGATGTACCATGACTTGAAACAAAGATTTTGGTGGAGTAAAATGAAGATAGAGATTGCTAGGTATATAGCCAAGTGTGATACTTGTCAAAAGGTGAAAGCTATACATTTGAGGTCCGCTGGAGAGTTACAACCATTACCTATTCCATCTTGGAAGTGGGAGGATATTAGTATGGACTTTATTGTTGGTCTACCCAAGACATCAAAGGGATTTGACTCAATATGGGTGATTGTAGATCGACTAACCAAGTCAGCACATTTTCTTCCAGTCCAGAATACATATCCCACTATACGGTATGCCAAGATGTATTTAGAGCGAATTGTGAGCCTCCATGGAGTACCAAAGACCATTGTGTCCGATAGGGGTACACAGTTTGTCTCCAGCTTTTGGAAATAATTGCATTCTTCGTTGGGAACCAAGCTCCTGTATAGTACAGCTTATCATCCGTAGACTGATGGACAGACTGAAAGAGTCAATCAAGTGCTTGAAGATATGTTAAGATGTTATGTCCTTAACTATTCCAATAAGTGGGATGAATGCTTACCTTTGGCTGAGTTCTCATACAATAATAGTTATCAGGAAAGTATTAGAATTGCTCCATTTGAAGCACTCTATGGTCATAGATGCAGAACATCGCTGAGTTGGTCTGAGCCCGGAGAAAGAAGGTTCTTTGGAGTTGACCTTATGAAAGAAACAGAAGACAAAGTTAGGCAAATACAAAGTAATTTGAAGATAGCTCAGTCCCGACAAAAGAGTTATGCGGATAAACGGCGTAGACCATTGGTGTTTAATAAGGGAGATTTTGTATATCTGAAGGTATCACCAATGAAGGGAGTTATCCGTTTTGGTGTTAAAGGCAAGTTGGCACCTCGATATATTGGACAATTTCAAATTTTAGAGAGGTATGGAAAAGTGGCATATCACTTGAAACTACCAGAACATCTATCAGTTGTACATGATGTATTCCATGTTTCTCAATTGAAGAAGTGTCTCCGAGTGCCTGAGCAGAATGTTGAGGTAGAAGGAGTAGAACTTGAACCTGATTTGACTTATTCCGAATATCCTATCCGAGTTTTGGATCAGAAAGATCGTGTTACTTGAAAGAGGACCATCAAGTTCTACAAGATACAATGGAATCAACATTCAGAAGAAGAAGCTACTTGGGAATCCGAAGATTACTTGTTAGAAAAATTTCCAGAGTTTCTTGCGTCAATATAGAAGAATGTTAGTTTTGCTCTGTTGTTGCGAACCATGTTTGTAAAGGAACCTTAGCTGTTTTATGAACAGGTTTTGGATGTTTTTGGATTGACACATTTCCTTTTCCATTACTTACCCAATGACTTTGAATCTCGGGACGAGATTTCTTTTAGGGGGAAGGATTATAACACCCCGGGTGTTTTAAATACTAAAACAGGACATGTCATCATATGCATTGCAAAGCATTTGGTCTTATTGAAAAATTTGATATGCATTCACTAAAACAAGTTTACTTTTATGTTGAATGTGTGGACTTCTACTGTTTGAATCAAGTTCTTAAAGTTGTGTTGAATTGGATTTCCGAAAACCCTGATTTCTAGTGATTTATTTTAACCCGAAAAACCTAATTCAAAATCAAAGTACATTTTGGGGTTGAGCCTTAAAGCATAAATGTAGAGCTTGTTGTGTTGTACAAAGTTGGTTTTTGGAGTTTTCAAAGTTGTTTAGTAAAATTTGAAGTAATTTGAAAAGGCATAATTCTTTAAATGTCCCCTTTTTGAATTCAAATTTGCATTTCAAAATGTAGACCGAATTATGGGGTGGTTATAAAAGCAAAGTTGTAGAACTTTTGATTTTGAACAACTTTATTTTTGGAGATTTTTGAGTTGTTACATAAATTTGGGAGTAATTTGAGTTTCAAATCGGATGGCAATTCTGTAAATATGGTAAACAGTGCTCGCCGCTTAAGCTACACCGCCGGCGACCTTCTTCTCAGTTCTAGGCGCGTGCGTGGCCGTCCTCAGCTTTGTGCTAGCGTGGGGAAGACTTCGTCGTGACTTCCTCTTGCTTCCTGGCCGTCCTTTAAAGGCCGAGACGCCGTCGCCGTCGTTTTTTTCTCCTCCTCTGTTTTCCAGTCGCCACCGCCGTTGCTCCGTTGAGCTCTCGCCGTCGATTTAGCGCCTATGCCGTCTTAGCAAAGCGCTCCATAGCTTCGCCTACTCTTTGCGCACCTAGCCAACCAACTGTGGTCACTTGATTTCGCCGGGAATCGCCACTCGCCGTTCTTCTTCTTCGCGGCCGGCAGTACCACCACCGTGTGAGTGCCGTCGTGGTCAGCTCTGTGTGGTGTGTCCTTGCTCTTGCTTAATGCACCTCTAGCTCCGCCTTGTTCCCGTGATGTTCTATGACCGGTTGATTGCTCATTTTATCCCTCACAGTCATCGGAGCACCGTTGTCGCCGAAGCTTGCTCTGCCGTGGCCGTTGTGAACGTCGACCCACGTCACCGTTGCTTCTCCGGTCTTGCTCTTTGCTCAATTGAGTTCGAGGTGAGCTGTTGAACCTTCCCATGCCTTTTGTTTAAGCTCTACCGGCCTTGTTTCACCGGCATAGCGCCGCCAAGCCACCGTGAACGCCATGGCCAGTGCTGAGCTCGGGTTGTGCAGTAATCGGTGCAATTTGTGCCCAAAATCGATGCGCCTTATCTTGTGATCATGTTGGTACTCTCGCTGTCGCTGTTGGTCTCACCGGCGGCGAGAAATTGTCGGTCAGCGCCGTCACCGCCGCGGTCAAAGCGGGAGGTCGGGGATGACATGTGGGGTCACCCTGTCAGCGACTGTATAGTTCATAAATGAATTTTCACTTTTTCAGAAATGGATGAATAGTGTATGCTTTTGTTATGTTTGTGTAGAATTATTTAGAGCTCCAAAAATTATGAAAATTTGTGTGTGACCTCTCTGTGATGTATATTATTTAGTAAAAATATGAAATGTTGTTTTTCAGTACTTTTTGAATGTGATAAAAATTGCTCAATTAATTAATAAATGAGTTTCCATGATTTTTCTAGGCTTAATTAATTATCCAAAAATTATGAGATTTGTTTTGCCACTTAGTTATCATGTGATGAGCCTTTACAAAAATTTTGATCTCAATTGGAACAAGTTGATTTATTTCACAATTCTTAATTAAATAATTAATTCATAAAAGCCAATAGTGACCTTAATGATTTAGGTTTTGTTTGAATTTTTGGATTGAGTGATGACCTTGGGTCATTAGTTGGTAATGATCCTTGGCAATGGAATTAAGTGTTACGAAAATGGTTTAGTTAGTTTGACTTGTAACTGTACCGCGAAGGAAAGTTATATTCAAATTGTTATTTTGCATCCATCATCAAGCATCATGTTTTGTATCTCGCATCATGTTAAACATGACATTGTTACCACGTGTAGTGAACGAAGGTGAGCACGTGGTAGTTAATCAAGTTGTGGAAGAAGTTAATCCGCCAGTTGAGGTCGGATTTGATAATTGTGGAACGACTCCGGATCCTAACTTTTCCGTCAATGAAGGCAAGTCCCGGATGCATTTAAACCTACCTTGTGTTTTACAAAGTTATATCACTTTTGCTTTTAAATACTGCATTAAGTGATTAGGAGTTAAGTGAAAACCTAATTGGTGCATTATCAATCTTGTTTTTCCATATCTACCTTGTTACCAGTATAAATTCGTATATGCCTAGTTATGCTTAGCTATGCTTAGAACGAGGAAAGTCGGGTGATTACCTGTCACCTGCAAGTTTTAAATGGATCTTTGGTTACTTATGTTATCATGTGATATGGGAATGTGGAGTAATAAATCTAGACCGGACGGACTCGGTGTGTGTGAGCCACAAGACATGGAGGTCTTGTGAGCGGGTGCTTTCCGCCTATGTCAATTAAGGCCCATCCGTTGTTGAACTGCGTGAGATGAGACTTTGTAATACTAACCACATACTCCGATAAGCCTTAACTTGGCTATTCTATTACGAGAATGGCTACTCACGCACTGGGAGTGGAGAGATGGCGAGAATAGCATGTACCCACGTGGCAATGGGCTGGATTGGTGGAGTACTGTATTTTCGGGTGGCGTGGACCCGTTCTTGTTTTAGAGGATCCAAGGGTAGGTTGTTATATGTAGGTCAGAGACCTACATATGTCGTGTGGTCTGGAATTCCCAGCTAGGTTATAATCGGTTCGAATCGTCGTTGCTCCTTGGTTATGCAGACTCAACTCTCTGTTCATCATCGTAGTTTAATAACTGAAACTTGAGGATGGTTTGTGAAGGTGTTGGATATGAAGTTTCATGATCTCAATACGGGTCATGTCAGCTTTGTATATGATCTTTATGAAGTTTTAAATGTTGATATAAAGAATTTTGTTAAAGAGCTTTTACGCAAAAGAACTTTGATTATTGCTAAAGCCACACCTTGAATCCCTAAGCCTGCATTCCTGCGTTCTATAAATTTTTATTTCGGTTAAGTCTTGTTGAGTACTTTTGTACTCAGGGTTCGTTGACCCTTGTTGCAGGTGAGGTTCATGAGCAGGTCTGTTTTGGGCCGTGCTGCATGACTGTTGTTCAATGCGATGACGATAAGTAAATGTGTGGCCCTTGGGCAGGGCAGTCTAATTGTGTGTTTTGTATTATGTTATAATGCCACTCCACTACTTTATTTTGTAATAATTATCGAACTTAGTTGTATGGTTTGAAACAAATGGTTTGTAAATTATGTTATTGTAAGTCTTTCGCTACTTTTACTCTGATGTATATATATTTGAATAAACTGTTGTAATACTGCAATGACTCTGTAATGTGATCCTGCTCGAAAATCGTGGATGATTCGGGGTTCCCCGAGGACACCCGACAGTCTTCTTAAGTTACCGGGAACATATGCATGGTCGTCAAAGGTCATTGAATAGTGACAGGTGCATGTGGACCCTATAATTTAGGAGGTTCTACCACACCGAGTCTGCACTATCAATATTCATGAGCGATTCATCTTGGTTCATAATGTCCTTGTTCTCTGTCTCACCCTCCATTGCCAAACATTACAGTAAGCCAGAGCAATGACAAAGATGCCCAAAACCCATCCCTTTCTGAGCAACAGCACAAATTAGAAGTGCAAATACCATGTCGATGTCACTATCACTATCGTCGACCGGCTCGTAGAGTTCCACATCGACATCAACGGTGCCATCGCCGATCGATTCCTTCTGTTGATCAACTCCGGGTTTTGGATCAGTTATGATCGGCAGACATTCAGGTTGGCCTTTGCTCCCCAAGGAGGCGACATATTTCCTGAACAACCAAAGCAGCAATACCCAGATCAAATCAAAGCCTCCAAGAAATGCCAGAGAGCAAGAACAGGCTAGCACGCGTCCTAACCTTGTCATGGGTTGGCTGCTTGGCAACGCTGTCTTCTTTTCGTCCTAACCAAGGAGAAGATAGGAACGCCACGGTTAAACAGATTTGGACCCCAAGAACAATGAAAAGACACGATCGTGGGGCAGGAGATTACTGCAACATGGGCTTCTTAGCGACGGCGCGCGGGTACGGGGCAGCCCCGAAGATGTTCTTGATGTCCGTGAGCGCGCGTCGGCTCCCCATCTCTGCACAAATCAGGATATCAGAACCATGGGCTCGCGACGCAGCAAACAATCCAAGAGGAGATCAGCCCTGACCGCCCGCACCCACCTCGGACGCCTGGCACGGACTTCCCCGCCGCCGCCCTCGCAGCCATCGTCCCGAAGCGGACCTGCACACAGCACACGGCGATGGCTCAGGATTCGATTCAAGAAACACCCCTCGATCCCCATGGAGAGAGCACAGCGATCCATCAAGTGCACCTGCAGGAGGAGGAGGAGGAGGAGACAGATCAGGCAGCCTATCGATCCAGCCGAAATGCGGCGGCGGTGCCTTACGGACGCAGGAGCCCCGAAGCGACGCGGACCATACGAATGCATGGGGGCGGCGTGGCGGCGCACGACATGCAGATCACCGCCGCGAACAGGCATGCGACCCCCCGCGCGGTGTCTATGGGTGGCGTCTCCTTTCCCTTCCCCACTCCCACCATCCAGCAAGCTTGCAGAGTAGGCCTTGCCTCACCTCGCTTTATGCGGCTGCGTCGTCTCGGTGTCCGCCTTCACCAGCCTTCTCCCACCTCACTCGATCCTGTGTAGCGGGCGTGTCCGGCGGCTACCACCGATGGCGCTCGGGCTTGGCTCTCTGAGCCGGCCGCCGGGTGGGGAGGGGCGCAGGATCGTGGGTGGCGGCGGCGAGATGAGGGGTGAGAAGCCAGGTGGAGATGCGTTTGGAGAAGAACTCACCAGTCGAGGCGGAGGCAGAGCTGCTGGTGCCGCTATCCGAGGCGAAGGCTATGGCAACGGCGATGGATAGGATAAGCGGGAACCATGGAATCCCTGCCATGAGCCCATGAGGAGTCGTCGGACGCGTGAGGTGGCTAAAGGGATGGCGCGGCGGTGGCTTGTGGCGGACGGCGGCGGCGCAGCGCCTCCTCGCGTCGAAGGGATATGCAGCGCGACCCGCGAGCGGACGGGGAACCGTGCCCGGTGTCTCCAGACGGGGAGGCGGTGCCCCGGGGAAAACGCGTGGGTCGGGAGAGAGCGTGATTGGAGCGAGCGTGATTGGCACTGGCCTTGCCTGCGAGAGCGAGGTTCGCCGTGCGGGGTAGGGAGACCACGCGAGCGGGGGAGCGAGGGAGCGCACGAGGAAGGAATCGCAGGTAGGGAGAGGCAGAGCGACGACAGCAAGATTGAGGAAGGGTACGAGCGTTGGCTGATCGTAGGGGGTTCCTTTTATAGGACTACGACAGGCGGTATCTCAGGGGAGGGGCGGACCGATGGAGCGACGATTGTCGTACGAAACGATGATCTTACTTTCTTTCTTTTTAGTTGTAGGAGATACGCATACTAGCATGCACCGAATTGCCTCGCCGTGGAGGTGGAGCAGAGCGTCGGCGGAGCGCAGAGGAAAATAGAGTCCCTCTCTCTCACACGTGGGCGCGGCAGCCGGCGGAACACGCCGCTTTCGCCGCAGCCTTTCCATGTCCCGTAAAATGAGTGGTCCGACTCCGAGTTTGAGGCCCTATTCGGATTCCATGGCAAAACTTTAATCTTGCATTTTTAGTGTTTTTTCCATGGGATTCAAAACAGGGTTAAAAGTGAGCAAATGGCTAAAAACTAGACTAAAATATTTTGCTCCTAAAGAAACCATAAACTGGGCTATACTCCCTCGGGGCGGACGCTGGACGCCCATACCCCTTGCCACTCGCATGCATGGTTATGCATAGATAATTAAACGAGGGTAAATTAGTGATCGTAGATTAGAGAACTAAAGTTTAGGGACTAAAGTTTAGAGGCTAAACTTTAGTCCTTGTGACTAGTGATCCAAACACCACCTGAGTACAGCTGCGTCTACGCGCATCTCATCTCACGGCTGACGGTTTGACTTTGATGCCTGGGTGCAGAGCTAGGACTTGGTCGTGCCATTTGAGTGCGGGTTATGGTACGGTCTTTTATAGACCTGAAGCACGATACGACACGAAATATTTTGGGCCGTGCCGGCACGACACGAACACGTGGCCGTGCCGTGCTTAGGATCTCGACATGGTGGGCTACATGGCCCGACACGTATTTTGGGCCGTGTTTGGGCCAGTACGGCACGAAAAATGGCACGTAGACAATTCTATAACTATAAAATACAATTTTCTAGCATTTACTATACTACCTCTTATCTAATTCTTGAATAGATTATGAAAATCATTAAATTTTCATTAAAATAGTACACAATATATATATTTCATATCTCAAGTGAAAAAAGAAAACTAGCAAAATATTTAAGGGCCGTGATTAGTCCGGCATGATCCGAAGACATGCCGACGTGCCACGGGTTGTGCTTAGGCCGAAGAAAAGATTCAATGTGCCATATCGGCACGGCCCGACGTGCCTTCTATGCCTATATGCCTAGAGGGCACGACCTGAAGCGGCACGAAGCACGATAGGGTCATGCCGTGCACGGCCGTCCCACCTCTGGCTGGGAGTGCGGTGCGGGCATGCATGCCGATTTCATTGAGCTAGTCTCCGGCACGTGAACGGGAATGGTAATTGGAAAGGGACGAAGTGCTCCGATGGATCCTCCTCCTCGTATGCGTCTCGGCAGCAGATGATCGACGATGATCACCGTCGCGCCCGTTTGCATTCATTTTTTTAAGAAGTATACAGCACATTCACTCCTATAAGATCTGCAGGCGCTCACGTTGGGTGAAGATCTGCAGGCTCAAAGAAATCAGTGGGGCAGGCTGGGATGAAGCAAACTAGATACAGAACTGTTATTGTGTTTCGTTACAATGGGCATGTCAAGGTAAAACTATTTGTCATTACGGTTATTGTGTTTCATTACAATGGGCATGATAATACAATATTTATATCTAATGAACTGTTATTGTGTTTCGTTACAGGATCACCCGAAAGATGCGGAGTTTCTGAACACTCACCTCATCAACTACTCACAGATGCAGACCATTTTTGCTAGTGGGGTGGCAACCGGGCCTTATTTAGATCGTAAGCTTTTTCACTTTCTCTCCATCATATTAAATCTTTGGACACATGCATAGAGTATTAAACGTAGATAAAAAAAATAACTAATTACACAGTTTGATGGTAAATTACGAGACGAATCTTTTGAGTCTAGTTAGATCATGATTGGACAATAATTGTCAAATACAAACAAAAAAAGTGCTACAGTGCCGAATACTAATTTCTAACCCCAATCTAAACAAGACCTAGGTTTGCCATGGCTCCAATGAACCATTGGGCCAGCCTGTTACTCCTGACACCATTGATGTTGATGCTGATGCTCCACCAGTTCAGTCTCAAGCAAGGGAGGAGTCCCCAGAACCGTCCAATGGAAGGAAGAGGAAGAGAGGCCTCACTATTGAAGATAGAGACCTTGTGACAGGGATGACTGATGCTATTTATAGCTTTGCTAGTGCAGTGGCAGAGGGGAACCACTCTGAAGCAGCACCTGGGATTTATGAAGCAGTTATGACTATAACTTTGGCCGCGTTTAGTTGCGCCTGGAATTGGCGCCGCCGGATTCCCAACGATACTGTAGCACACTGTACCATTTCGTTTGTATTTGGTAATAATTGTCCAATCGTTGACTAATTAGGCTCAAAACGTTCGTCTCGCAAAGTACAACCAAACTATGCAATTAGTTTTTTATTTCGTCAACATTTAGTACTCCATGTACCACAAGTTTAATGTGACAGGGAATCTTTTTTTTGCATAGTGTCAAAGTTGGGAGTTGGGAGTGAACTAAACATGGCCTTTATCTAGTGTGCAAGCAGACTTCGTCCTCGCCAATTTGTTGATCATTTATATGATTACCTACGCAAGTTATGTTACCAAATACCCCACTTACAAAGCGTAAAGGACAAGGGGAGGTCTGTGGGAGGTAAGATCACCTCTGTAGGGAGGGGTGAAGCCAACGAAGCAGAGCCAGCAACAACCAAACACGCCAACCTCTGCTAAGCCAATGCAGTTTGGGCCTAGAGCAGGCAACCAAACATAAACCGAGCCATGGCTAGCGTAATACAACCAACTTGCATTGCGGTAACCAAGCCAAACCCACCCAGGCTACCTGTAGCTAGCCAGGCCAGGGAAGCCCAAGCATCCAAACACGCCCAAAGAGTCGCTGTCCTTGTTGCAAGAAACGAGAGCACGTTTAAAAGCTCCGCTCCCTGGGCATGGCCTTAGCAAATTGCGCAAATCGCGCGAGATGGCGGATCATGTGGGGTCGCGAAACTCCTATCTAGCGCCAGCTGTCCGGCCACGCACTCACCCCCGAAGTCCGGGACGAGGCCAGCCGGCCAGGGCCACCCCGCCCCGCGCCCTAGGGGCCCCTCTACTTTGATGTCGTGGGCCATGGGCATGGGCTGCCGCCGCCTGCCGCTGCCCAGTTACCTAGGGACACGCACGGCACGCAGCAGCGCCACGGCATGCCGACACGAGGCACAGCGTCGCCTCGCCTCGCCTCGCCTGCATCTGCCATGCGTTCCGATCAACCACGTGTAATCCTGCCACTTGTGTAAATTTAATTTGCATGATAACTAGAGTGGTTAGGATCCCAGGTGGAAAGTGGGATGCCGGCATGCCACGAGTTAGCTAGCAATCCACATGTGCGGTTTATCTTCACTCATTCACGTATAATAAACATATATAATATATGGGGTTAATTGCACTACCGAAAACACTAAATATGCCGAGTGTTTTTTATTTGCCGAGTACAATTTATCGGACACTCGATAAAGAACTAATTTGCCGAGTGTAGTGAAGAAGACACTTGGCATACATATTACACTCGGTAAAAAACCCGATTTGTCGAGTGTAGAATATAAGACACTCGGCAAACCACAATACGACACTCGGCAATAAATTAACACTCGGCAAAATACTATCACGTGACCGGCAGGTGTGACGGCCGTCTGACGGCGTGCCGGTTATTAGCAAAAGTGCAACTTTGCCGAGTGTTTTTCCCCAGCACTCGGCAAAATGATAAGTTTGCCGAGTGTTTTTCTCCAGTACTCGGCAAAATGATAAGTTTGCCGAGTGTTTTTCCCCAACACTCGGCAAAGCCAAAACTTTTTTTCTCTCCTGCCCTCCAAACTTTTTCTACCATCCACATACAACATGTGTTACTACATGTTAAAATTTGGTATATTTATGGATCTGTTTGATATATTTAATTAATTTATTGTATTTAGAGGAATTTTTTAGTATAAGTCAAATTTGAACTGCAAGTGATTCAAATAATGGAATAAAATGAGTGGAAAAATGATATTCATGTTATTGAGTCCATTTTGAGGCCTTGTCCGGGAAATAAAAAGAATTTTTGAACATCTTGTTCACGAAACCCGACCACGAACGTGTGGCCGAATGGTTTTTAAATTCTAAAAAAAAGCAAACAAAGTATGAAAATCAAAATCTAATGATATCATACGTGAAGGCTGTGGTAAAAAATTAAGAAGGTTTCGGACAATCTGTCACGTACGATGCTTACAATCCGAAGTATCTCAGAAGAAGAATCGTAGCGTAGAGAAGGATCCGGTAAGATTTGGATTCAAAGTGATGGTCGAATTGGAGTTTGACTTCAGAACTTTTTGTATAGGCAATAGAGAACATAAATTGATCCATGTGTAATTTTGGAAAAATTTTGGATCCGTTCGATAATTTTAATTTGTTAAGTGCAATTATAGAATTTTAATTGATATATATTGATTTTGAGCTACAACTGCATAAAATAATAAGTTTTTTCACTCCTGACCTTGAAACTTTTTCTACTCTCCACATACAACATGTGGTACTCCATATTAAGAATTGATATATTTCTGGATCCGTTTGGTAGGTACATACAACATGTTAAGATGTGGTATTGCATGAAATAATAAGTTTGCCGAGTGCCCCATATATGGGCCTAGCTAGGTGCTTCTTCTTTTTTTTGAAGGTTATTTGTTAACTAGGCCCGATTAACATTGGAAGTTTGTGAGTGCAGTTTCCAATACGTCCTCGTAGATATCAAACTTGCACAATCACATGTCGAGGTGTGCGACTCGAAGAGAACTTTCTCAGATCAATGACCTACTCATGGTGCTAAGTAAGTAAGTGAAGCTAGTAACATATAATTTTCTAATCACATAGCACATTCTAATTTCACCACCTTTCACACTTTATAGTGTCACGCTGAGTCAAGAAAAATATAGACGGGCACAGGAAGAACCATTTCGAGGCTCATTATATGGAAACACATACCCCTAGAACATTTAATGGCCAACAACAAATGCGGGTTCTACGTGATGTGGGCAATGCCTTAGTACCTCAACGAGAGCACAATGGAAGAAAATAAAATGGTGTGTATGTTTCTCATTTTATGTATATCGGTTAATTCAATAAAACACACTACTGTTTTGTCTAACACTTGCATGTTGATGTGATCTTGCTTCAACGATAGCGTGAGAAACTTAAAACCCCAAAAGCTATTAGACTTCAAGATCAAAGAACTACAAGACAAGCTAGCATCCTTCACCATGGACGATGTCTTGAGTAAAAGAGTATATTTCAGCATTGATCAAGCCAAGGATAAGAGTAGTATAGATTTAGAGATGACGAAACTTCTATCGTAGTATATACATTTTTACTGTAACGACATATACATTATTGTAACATTTGTAATATAAATCTTGATGGATTTGTGATGTATTTGATGCTTTAAATATCCAGTCCAGTAACCATAGGAAATAAAAAATATATTACACAAAAAATAATAAAATAAAATAATGAATAGGCATATGGAAAAATCAAATGAGTTTGCCGAGTGCCCGATATATGGCACTCGGCAAATCTTAATTTTGCCGAGTGTCAGACCTGGGGCACTCGACAAACCCCTTCACGGCCCCACCCGTGTGCTGTAGTGTTTCAAAAAGGGGGAAAACTAAAACCGAGGTTTTGCCGAGTGCTACTTGGGACACTCGGCAACCGATGCTTTGCCGAGTGCTAGATCTTGGGCACTCGACAAAGCTTGCGCATATCCACCCCTCCGGCCGCGCACACACGCACACGCCCCCGGCTGGCATCGGCCGTCCGCCCCTCACCGGGCGACCCAGCCGCCGTCCGCCCCTCGCCGAGCAACCCCACCGCCGTCCTCCCCTCACCGAGCAACCCCGCCGCCGTCCACCCTCTCGCCGACAGACCCCGACGACGTCCGCCCCTCGCCGAGCGACCCTGCCGCCGCCCCTTCCTCGTGGAGCGACCCCGCCGCCGTCTGGAGGCACCGGCTCCAGCGCCGCCTCTCGCACGGTGCGTCGGCCCCCGGCGTCCCGCAGCACCAGCCGAGGTCACCACCGCCGCCACTGCACGCTAGGCACTCGGGTCTTCGTCGACCCTTCTTGAGGTCTTCGTCGGCCACCCAACAGGTATGCCTACCCCTTCTCTTCCCTTTATGCTTTGTGAATTTGTATTCGGATCTGATCTATTTTCATTTCAGCATGCGGTTCTGCATTCATTGATCTCCTTTGATTTGAATGTTCCTAGCTATTTCGAAATGATCAGCAGGATTTGTAGCTCTGTAGTTCTGTACATTTAGCTCTCTGTATGTTCATCGGTCTTTTTCAAAATCAATTACAGTTGATAACAATGAAAAATACCACTTCAGTCAGCTGCACCCATATCATTGCATTGCATTGCTGATTGTCTTGTCTGCAAAAGGTTCCAGCCAGCTTTGGCAGTGCAGGGGCTGCCAAACTAGTCAGTAAAGTCGTTGCAGTACTGGACATATTATAGTAGCTGTCCGCTATCCTTCCCTTTTCATTACGGAAAAACATGATCGTTGATTCATTTGTGTTCTCTGTTTTTTCCGGAAGAGCTGGTAATGTGGCTTCCAGGGAAAACAGAATTTTCGTGTTTGATTGGTGCTTGATTCCGTGATGAGAAATCCAACGAGACTCGAGCCCCTTGATGAGTCGATCCCTCAGATATTTCTCTCCAGGGCTCGAATTTTCCAGTGGGGCGAGATTTCCGGAGATCTTGAGTCGCTTCACCTACTGACCACCGTGAGGCACAGCGAATAACATTCTCCCAAATTTGCCTGCAAAAAAGTTCTTCCAGATTTCTGTTCGTTTATTTTTGTTTTGTTTTGTTTTTTGTGCTCGATCCGGTTGTGTGAGCCCCATGATGGCACAATCTTTGAGACCTGAGATTTTCTTCCTTGATGAATATCAAAAGCATGATTCCTGAGGGCCACAGATGAGATCGATCACCTTTTCTTACGCTTTTGTATTTAGAGCCTAGTTTCAATTGATCTGGTTGTGGATGATGAAATGCACTGGGCTCCGAGCAGTGAAATTCTACTGCATTGCCGTGGCTAGAGTCAGTTGTATTGCTCAGCTGAGGAGCTATGATCCTTTATTTGCTTACTGGGAGAGATAAATATGAACTTTTGTTGGGTGAAGAACATGTAGTGACTATAATGCTGAACTGTAAACTGCTTTAAACCCCTCAGACTCTGGGGATGTTTATTCCATAGAACACTAAGGAAAAAAAGATAATTCATGGGATAATATCTTGGTCTGTAGATTGTGCAGGAGCTCTCAGTTTTTAGTTTACTGTAGAGCTGCTGATCAACCAACCTGCATATTAGTATGTATGACCAATATATATAGCAGAAGTAAGTTCGTGTAGATAGTTGTTTCCGTCCAATAGCCGAAATTTATAATTGACACTATTATGTTCGTTTGTTGCAGGAGAGGCTATTGCAAGGATCATTCCCCACCGTCCTCAACTTGTCACTTTGTAGGACAGCAAGGTGAGGCATCCTACACCCCTCTTTCCATATCATGTTCGTATATCACGTAACTTAGCTAGGCGTCTCTCGTTCGAAAGAGATACGGTTGGAAATATGTAGATCTTTGCATATCTATAACCGTATCTGTTTCGAATTGTCCATGTTTTTTTAATAGCCGGAGGATGTGTAGATGGAGTTAGTTTCCATGCTCTACTCGGATCCGAGACAGAGTTTCAGTAGCATCTCCCTGTTGTTCTCCGGATACACAATCTCCCTGCTAGGACGTGTATTTGGAGAACAGCAGGAAGGTGCTGCCGAAATTCTGTCTCGGATAGGAGTAGACAGTAGAGCATAGAAACTAACCCCATCTACACATTCTCGGGTGGGATTAGGACCTATCTTCACCTATTAGACAGTATAGAAATCTGTAGATGTAATTGATTTTTATATTACTTGGTGATATGTTAGAGGATGGATGACCATGAGTAGATGTACACGGCCCGCTCTAGTCAGGGTTCGATGACCGATGAATGGATTGCGAAGACCGATGCTTTCTTGGAACTAGCATTTGCAGGGGTTAAAGGAGCGCATGGCACTTGGTGTCCCTGTAGCATTTGTGCAAACACACGTCGACAAACAAAGGTGGCCATGGGTAAACATCTTTGCAAGAATGGATTTACGGCGGACTATACCCGGTGGATCTACCATGGTGAATCCGATCGTGTGAGAGATGAGGTCGTGAGACAACGCATCGAGGATTATGATTTTGATGCCGGGGTAGGAGACATGTTAAATGACTATCATGAAGCACACTTCGATGAAGGACGTAGGGAGGAGGAGCCAGAGCCAACCACAAAGGTGTATTACGATATGTTGTCTGCGGCACAGCAACCCCTTCACGGGCATGCCAGGTTTCTCAACTAGATGCCATTGCATGCCTAATGGCTGTAAAGTCCCAATTTAGCTTGAGTCGAGAAGCCTTCGATATTATGCTGACAGTTGTTGGTAGTCTGCTCTCGGATGGTCACATCATGCCAAAGAGTATGTATGAGGCACATAAACTCCTTCGTGCACTTAAGATGCTATATGAGCAGATACATGCTTGTCCGAAGGGATGCATCTTATTTAGGAAAGAACATGTGGAAGCAAAGTACTGTGTGAAGTGTAAATCATCTTGGTTCCTAGAGGTAGACTCTGGTGATGGTCAGAAGAGGCAGCTCGCCATCCCCGTGAAGATCCTATGGTACCTTCCATCCATACCGAGGATCCAACGGCTTTATATGACTAAGGAATCTGTAAAACAGATGACATGGCACAAATACGGACGTCGATACAATCCTGAGAAGCTGGTGCATCCATCCGATGGTGAAGCATGGACAAGGTTTGATATGATTCATCATGAGAAAGCTCTAGAGGCTCGTAATGTACGTGTTGCACTGGCAACATATGGGTTCAATCCTTATGGAATGGCCGCTGCCTCATACACTTGTTGGCCCATGTTCGTTATCCCTCTCAATCTCCCCCTGGCGTCCTCTTTCAACGACAGAATATATTCTTGTCGTTGATAATTCTTGAACACCTAGGGAATAATATGAGTGTGTACATGGAGCCTCTGATTGATAATTTGATCTATGCTTGGGAGGAAGGGGTATGGACATACGACCGAGCTACAAAGACAAACTTCAAAATTTATGTTTGGTACCAGTACTCCCTGCATGACTATTTGGCGTATAGGATATTCTACGGCTGGTGTGTTCACGGGAAGTTCCCATGCCCAGTATGCAAGGCGTCTCTGATGTTCATTTGGTTGACGAAGGGTGGCAAGTATTCTTCGTTCGACAAACATCGACAATTCCTCCCCCTTGACCATCCATTCAGACGAGACATCAAGAACTTTACAAAAGATGTAGTAGTTGAAGTCCTGCACCCCAGATGATGATTGGTGCAACGGTTCGTGCCCAGTTAGACGCTGAAAGGTCCTAATGGCTAGAGGGGGGTGAATAGCCTAATAAAAATTTCTACTACAATACTTAGCAAATCGGTTAGACAATTATGAGGCGAAGCAAGTGTTGCGCTAGCCTACTAAAAATGCAAGCCACCTACCATAATTCTAGTTGATATAGTTTCTATCCACACAATAGCTATGTCACTACACTAAGTTAGTGCGCTCTCAAAGGCTAACTAAAGAGCCACACTAACCAAACTAACAAGTTCTCACAACTAGCTACACTAAAGAGCTTGACAACTAGTTTACGGTAATGTAAAGAAAGTGAGCAAGATAGTTATACCGCCGTGTCAAGGAGTGAACCAATCAATCACAAGAATCAATATCAATGAAGACCAATCACCTCGGAATCAAAGGATGAACACAATGATTTCTTACCGAGGTTCACTTCCTTGCCGGCAAGCTACTCCTCGTTGTGGCGATTCACTCACTTGGAGGTTCACACGCTAATTGGCATCACACGCCAAACCCTCAATAGGGTGCCGCACAACCAACATAAGATGAGGATCACACAAGCCATGAGCAATCCACTAGAGTACCTTTTGGCTCTCCGCTGGGGAAAGGTCAAGAACCCCTCACAATCACCACGATCGGAGCCAGAGACAATCACCACCCTCCGATCGACGATCCTCGCTGCTCCAAGCCGTCTAGGTGGCAGCAACCACCAAGAGTAACAAGCGAATCCCGTAACAAAACACGAACACCAAGTGCCTCTAGATGCAAACACTCAAGCAATGCACTTGGATTCTCTCCCAATCTCACAAAGATGTTGAATCAATGATGGAGATGAGTGGGAGGGCTTTGGCTAAGCTCACAAGGTTGCTATGTCAATGCAAATGGCCACGAGAGTGAGCTTGAGCTAGCCATGGGGCTTAAATAGAAGCCCCCACAAAATAGAGCCGTTGTACCCCTTCACTGGGCACAACATGGGGTGACCGGACGCTCCGGTCAGTTCGACCGGACGCTGGACCTTAGCGTTCGGTCACGCGATGCGTGCCACATGTCCCCTCTCTTCAAATGTTGATCGCCCGATCTCAATGGTCAAGTGATGACCGGACGCAGCAGCTCAAAGTGACCGGATGCTGAACCCCAACGTTCGGTCGTTTCTAGTAAGCATCTAGAGATGACTTTTCACGACTGGACGCGTTCGGTCATGCTCGACCGGACTCACCCAGCGTCCGGTCACATGGTGACTCCTCTGTGCGCTGCCACGTTAGCACGACCGGACACAGCCCTTCAGCGTTCGGTCACTAAGTGACCCTGCGTCCGGTCAGAGACCAACACCAGCGTCTTCATGCTTCACCTGACCGGACGCGCCGGTCCTACCGAGACCAGCGTCCGGTCACTTACAGTGACCTCCGTCTTTTTTGTCTAGGGCGCCGGTGGCACCGTCGGATTGTCCACACTCTACGGGCGGACACTCCATCGGTGAAGTTCCTAACCCTTGCTCAAAAGTGCCAACCATCAAGTGTATCACCTTGTGCACATGTGTTAGCATATTTTCACAAACATTTTTAAGGGTGTTAGCACTCCACTAGATCCTAAATGCATATGCAATGAGTTAGAGCATCTAGTGGCACTTTGATAACCGCATTCCGATACGCGTTTCATCCCTCTTAATAGTATGGCTATCGATCCTAAATATGATCACACTCACTAAGTGTCTCGATCACCAAAACAAAATGGCTCAGACCATTTATACTTTTCCTTGAGCCTTTTGTTTTTCTCTTTCTTCTTTTCAAGTCGAAGCACTTGATCATCACCATGGCATCACCATCATCATGTCATGATCTTCATTTGCTTCACCACTTGGAATGTGCTACCTATCTCATGATCACTTGATAAACTAGGTTAGCACTTAGGGTTTCATCAATTCACCAAAACCAAACTAGAGCTTTCAATCTCCCCTTTTTGGTAATTGATGACAACCCTTTCACAAAGATATGAATTAAAATTCAATTGAATCCATGTTGCTTGCCCAAGCATATTTACCATGTGTAAAAAGATATGGACAAGTTTCATGAACTCCATATGGTAGCGATTGCTCCCCCTACATATGTGCTAAGAGTTTGGATTGTAGCTTGCACATATGCTTAGATAGGAAATATAGGAGACAATGTCTACCAAATGATGCTAAGGTATAAAAGATGGACCTTTGAAGCGTGATACCAATCAGAGTGCACCATTATACCATCCTTAGCCCCATGGTTAGCTTGATACCATTTGGAAACACTTGGAAATGAAATCACTAGATTATGCATGCTAGATTTTCATTTCATCATTCAAACCTACAACTAGCATACACCACACAAGCATGGATATTGAAATTTAAAACTTGTGCCATGCAAGCAAACACTTGAAATGCACATTCAAATGCACCATACAAGTTCATGAGCTTGCTCCCCCTACTTGTGTGCTCAAAATTTTAATTGAATCCTTTCCTTTGTCATATCTCTCCCCTTATGTCAAATTCTCCCCCTATCACTTATATCTTTATTTCTCTCTCCTTTGTTGTCTTTTCACTATCTTTGTGCACTATTTCTCCCCCTTTGTCATCAATGACCACAAATGTTTAAAATGTAGATAGGTTGAGATTATCAATGTCAATCAATGGGGTGAGGATCATTTTCCCAAATTTGGTCCAATCTAGATTATTTACCAAAGATATTTAACTCGGTTTGATCCAATGACAAGCTTCTTCACACCTCCAAATAAGGGTTATCTTGTACCATGTTGAGTTAAACACTTAGAGGTCATTTTCTAGATCAAACACTAGGTTTACAAGCCCACAAACATGTCATATGCTACCATTAGATCAAAATAAGCATAGAAACAATAGTGGTACCATACAATCATCAAAATCATTTAATTTTCATGAATGAGCCTATTCAATGTAAAAGATGTCTAGATGCACTAAACAAGTCCTTAGCAAGGATGTATGCCATGCCAATCAACTTTTACCTTGGATTGCTCGAAGGAGAGGCATGCCATATAAGTGGGGGGGGTGCATCAACACATATTTGAGAAATCCAATATGTTCAACTCATTCCTTAGCTTGTAAAACCTTTTCTCATCCAATGGCTTGGTGAATATATCGGCAAGTTGATCTTCGGTGCCTACACTTTCAATGCAAATGTCCCCTTTTTGTTGGTGATCTCTTATGAAATAGTGGCGGACATCAATGTGCTTTGTTCTTGCATGTTGAACCGGGTTGTTGGTTAACTTGATTGCACTCTCATTTTTCACATAGCAATGGCACTTTCTTGAACTTGATTCTAAAGTCACTCAAAGTGGCCTTCATCCAAAGTATTTGTGCACAACAACTACCAACGGATATGTATTCGGCTTCGGCGGTTGATAATGCAACACTATTTTGCTTCTTTGATGACCATGAAACAAGTGATCTTCCCAACAATTGACATGTACCCGAGGTGCTCTTCCTTTCAACCTTGCATCCCGCATAATCCGAGTCGAAGTAACCAACTAGCTCAAACTTTGCTCCTTTGGGATACCACAAATCAACATTTTGTGTATGCTTCAAGTACCTCAATATTCTCTTTGTAGCCTTCAAATGACTTTCTCTTGGTGAGGCTTGAAATCTTGCACACATGCATACACTAAACATGACATCCGGCCTTGATGCGTTCACATAGAGTAGGCTTCCAATCATAGACCAATACAATTTTTGATCCACCATATTTCCACTTGCATCACTATCCAAGTTGCCATTTGTTCCCATTGGTGTGCTAATGGCTTTACTATCACTCATGCCAAACTTCTTGATCATGTCCTTGATATACTTGCCTTGACTCACAAATGTACCATTCTTCAATTGCTTGATTTGAAGACCAAGGAAGTAACTTAACTCTCCAATCATGGACATCTCAAACTCATTAGCCATCATCTTTCCAAACTCATCACAAAAGTCTTAATTGGTTGATCCAAATATAATATCATCAACATAGATTTGTAACACAAACAAGTCTTTTCCAATCTTCTTGATAAAAAGAGTGGTGTCAACCTTGCCCATTATGAACCCTTTAGAGAGTAGGAAGTCCCTCAATCTCTCATACCATGCTCTAGGTGCTTGCTTCAAGCCATACAATGCCTTCTTCAACTTGTACACATGGTCGAGCTTCTTGTCATCTTCAAAACCGGGAGGTTGCTCAACATATACTTCTTCATTGATGTAACCATTGAGAAATGCACTCTTAACATCCATTTGATAGAGCTTGATGTTGTGGGCACAAGCATAGGTTAGCAAGATTCTAATTGCTTCCAATCTAGCAACCGGGGCATATGTTTCTCCAAAGTCAAGACCTTCAACTTGTGTGTAGCCTTGTGCTACCAATCTTGCTTTGTTCCTTACTACTATCCCATTTTGATCTTGCTTGTTTCTAAAGACCCATTTGGTTCCAATTATATTATGTCCCTTTGGTCTCTCTACTAATTCCCATACTTGATTTCTTATGAAGTTATTCAATTCTTCATGCATAGCATTCACCCAATCAACATCCTTCAAAGCTTCATCTATCTTCTTTGGTTCAATGGATGACACAAATGAGAAATGCTCATAAAATGAAGCCAATCTTGATCTAGTTTGTACACCTCTTGAAATATCACCAATGATAGTGTCCAATGGATGATCCCTTGCAATATTGGTTGGTTGGAGGATTGGAGCTTGATTGCTTGCACTTGCTTGATCATTGGGTTGAGATGATGTACTAGCCACTTGATCTTGTTCATTATCATGAGAGCCACTTGTACTAGCTTGATTTGTATCATCTTGCATATTTGAGTTAGAGAGCACTTGTACTTGATCATCTTCATCATCATTCACTTGCCTAGGCCTCAATTCACAAACATCCATATTCTTCATGGCATTTGAAAGTTGGATGCCTTTAACATCTTCTAAGTTCTCATTATCTTCTTATGAACCCTTGGTTTCATCAAATTCAACATCATGAACTTCCTCAAGAGTACCACTTTCCAAATTCCAAACTCTATATGCTTTGCTTATGGTGGAATAACCAAGAAGGAATCATTCATCACATTTCTTGTCAAACTTGCTCAATCTAGTGCCTTTCTTCAAGATATAGCATTTGCAACCAAAGACCCAAAAATATGCAATGTTGGGCTTTCTACCATTCAAGAGCTCATATGGTGTCTTCTCTTTCAATGGGTGACAATAGAGGCGGTTGCTACAATAGCAAGCCGTGTTGATAGCTTTGGCCCAAAAAGATTGACTCACATTATACTCACTAAGCATAGACCTTGCCATATCAATGAGTGTTCTATTTTTCTCTCAACAAGGCCATTTGATTGTGGAGTGTATTTGGCCGAGAATTGATGTCTAATTCCAAATTCATCACACAACTCATCAATTCTAGTGTTCTTGAACTCACTACCATTGTTACTTCTAACTCTCTTGATGGTTGTTTCAAACTCATTGTGAATGCCCTTGACAAATGATTTGAATATTGCAAACACATCACTTTTGTCCACTAGAAACAATACCCATGTGTATCTAGTATAATCATCCACTATCACAAAGCCATATTTGTTACCACCGATGCTAGTGTATTGTGTTGGCCCAAACAAATCCATGTGCAATAACTCAAATGCTTTACTAGTGCTCATCATGCTTTTCTTAGGATGGGTGTTTCCAACTTGTTTCTCGGCTTGACAAGAGCTACAAAGCTTATCCTTTTCAAACACAATATCTTTCAAGCCTCTAACCAAGTCATGCTTAACTAATCTATTCAATTGTTTCATTCCAACATGACCAAGCCTTCTATGCCATAACCAACCCATGCTAGACTTAGTGAACAAGCATGTAGATAATTTTGCTTCTCTAGCATTGAAATCAACCAAGTATAGATTCTCATATCTAAAGCCTTTGAAGATCAAATTAGAGCCATCTACACTTACGATCTCTACATCATCTACCCCAAATATGCATTTGAATCCAAGATCACACAATTGAGCCACGGATAGCAAATTGAAGTTCAAGCTCTCTACTAGCAACATATTGGATATGCTCATATCATTGGATATTGCAATCTTACCAAGCCCTTTGACCTTGCCTTTGCCATTATCACCAAATATAATACTATCATAACCATCATTGCCATTGGTGTTGATTGAGTTAAACATTCTTACATCACCGGTCATGTGTTGAGTGCACCCACTATCAAGAACCCAATGTCTTCCTCTGGTTTTGTAATTTACCTACAAAAGAAGATCAATTCTTTTTAGGTACCCAAACTTTCTTGGGTCCTTGAAGGTTAGTTACTAAGCTCTTTAGTACCCAAATGGCTTTCTTCTTTGAGCCCATCCATGGTTTACCAATAAACTTAGCCTTCACACCATTTGTACCCTTAGTAAGCACATAGAAAGAATCAAGCTTAATAGAGGATACTTTAGCATTTTTGCTCTTATTCTTGCATTCATGCTCAATATGACCAACTTGCTTGCAACTAGTGCAAAACCGACCATTGTTCTTCACAAAACTAGTTTTGTGAGGAGCAAAGGCTGTTTTGCCTTTTTTAGGGGTATAGCCCAATCCTTCTTTGTAGAGAGAAGCTCTTTGGCTACCCAAGCACATAAGCAAGCGGTCCTCACCACCATAGGCCTTAGCCAAGGTGTGAGTGAGCTTATTAACCTCCTTCTTGAGGTTCTCATTCTCAACCATTAGTGAGGTATCATAAGTGAGACCATCACTACTAGATGAGGTGGAAATAGAAGTACTACAAGAAGGGTTAGCGGGAGCAACAATGATAGGCATAGATAATGATTCATCAAATATATTACAAGTTAAGCCTACATCATAAGTCTCAACATGCTTCTTTTTATTTTGCTCATTAAGCAAAGAGGAATGAGCCTTTTCTAGCTTTTTGTGAGCCTTGCCAAGCTTCTCATGGGCTTTCTCTAGCCTCTCATGAGTTGCTTTGAGCTCATCAAGGGCTTGCTTAAGGGCTTTTACCTCCTTATTCAAGCTCTTGCATTCCCTTCTCTTAATGTCAAAGTATTCTTTAGCATCTTCTAGCATGTCATATAATTCATGTTTAGTAGGTTCATCATCATCACTATCACTATCATTTTCATTATCATGTTCATCATCACTTCCATCATCACAAGTTTGTACCTTAGTGGCCTTAGCCATGAAGCATGATGGAGTGTCGAAGAGAGAAGGCTTCTCATTGATAGCAATGCTTAAAAGTGCCTTCTTCTTGGTGGTCTTGTCATCATCACTATCATCATCATCACTTGAGGAAGCATCACTATCCCAAGTGACCACATATGAACCACCCTTCTTCTTCTTGAAGGTCATCTTGTCCTCCTTCTCTTTCTTTTCCTTCTTGTCCTTCTTCTTGTTCTTCTTGTTGTCATCATCATTGTCGCTATTGTATAGACATTGAGCAACAAGATGATCGTTGCTTCCACACTTGAAGCACCTTCTTGATTATTCTTTGTTCTTGGATGAAGACTTCTTTCTTCTAGCACGGTAGCCCTTCTTCATCATGAACTTGCCAAATTTCTTTACAAAGAGAACCATCTTCTCATCATCATCATCATCCCATGAGCCATCATCTTCATTTGATGTTTCTTGCCTTGCCTTGCCCTTGGATGATGTGGCTTTGAATGCCACACTCTTCTTCTCATCTTTTTTCTCATCTTTCTTCTCCTTCTTTTCTTCCTTCTCATCATTATCTCTATATGTATCATCGGTTATTATATCTCCCAACACTTGGTTTGGTGTCATGGTGTCCAAACCACTCCTCACTAGAATAGTGACCAATATGCCAAATCTTGAAGGTAAGCATCATAAGAACTTGTGGGAGAAGTCCTTGTCCTTCACCTCTTCTCCAAGTGCTTTGAGATCATTGACAAGCACTTGAAGTTGTAAGTGCAATCAAGTCCTATTGTGGGTTTTGACATTGATGACCACCAAATTAGAGGACTAATGAGATTTATCGAGATGATAAGCAGGGAATCAAAAAATGAGGATGATGTACAGGTTGTAGGTGTCCTAATTATAAAAGGTGGCTAGACCTAGCTTAAATGAGGTTTAAATTCTTTTATGTTTTAAAATTGAGTTTAGGGAAAGTCGTACTATTAAGAGGGATTTTAGGACAGTTGGTCAACTGTTGAACCAGATGCTCAAATTCTCTGATTTACATCCTCTCACCTAGTCATAACAGCTAGCCAAATTTCACCTCAACTTACCTATTTTGGCTAGGGTGGCAGTGCCGCTCTGTTAAGAGCGGCAGTGCCGCCCTTAACTGACCGTTGGACCCAAGGGGTATTTATACCCTTCAGGCCTAGCCCACAACGGTCATCTTCTTCACTCAGACATTCTGCTCGAAACAGAATAGAACCAAAGCTCACCCTCTCTCCTACATTGTTGCTCCTCCATCCCTCAAGCAAATCCTTGATTCCACAATCAAAACTTGAGAGAAAAGGCAGCAAAACTCGATTGGAGAGAAGATCCACTAATTCCCAAAGTCTAAGAGCATTTGGTTCATGTTTGGCTGGCGGTTCTAGGGTTTGTTACTCTTGGAGCTTGCTCCTAGCAGGCTAGGCATCACCCTTAGACTTGCCAACTCATGTGGCAGCCTTGGGAGGTTTGTAACCTCATTCTCAGAGCTAAGAAATCACCTCTCACTTCAAAAGTTCATCCTCTTGATTTGAGAATGAGGGTAAGACAAGCCTTTGTGGTAAGCCCAAGCCTTTTGTGGCTTCCTCAACAACGTGGACTTAGGCAAACCTTTGTGGTGAGCTGAACCATGGGATAAATCTTGTGTCTCGCGTGCTTCATCTTATTTACTTGTTGGTTTAGCTCTTTCGTAGCTGGTGTTAGGGTTTGGTTGCTCGATCCACTCTTGTGTGGAGTTTCTGTGGTATTCAGCCTTCGAATTGGATCCTATCTTTCTATTGTAGGATTAAGCAGCTAATGGGGTCAGGTTCATCTCTATAAAATCTCAGCTGTGTTAGATTTATTTTCGAAGAGCGGCAGTGCCGCCCTGTAGGCCGGCAGTGCCGCCCTCTGTTCTAATAGAGTTTTTGAGTTGAATTTTTATAGGCCTATTCACCCCCCCTCTAGGACTCCTTTATCTTCCTATAGATCCTACAAGTGGTATTGGAGCCAGGTTGCTTCGTATACGCTTCACCGTGTGAAGTATGGAAGAAGGAGGAGGTTCGAGGACCGTTCACGATGCGGATGCAAGTGGTGTGCACATCGAGGATGTCGGCAGCAGCTGCAAGCTGTCCATATCGATAGCAAGTGACGCCACCATCAAAGAAGCCAAGACCACCGATGCCGAATGAAGAACAAGGACAAGAAGAAGGATAGCGATGACAAGGGCAGCAACAATAACAAGAACAAATATGCCACCGTATCTTTTAATTATTCTTATTTGTCTAACCATAACAAAAGGTCCTTTATCAATGTACCCGCGGGCAAGTTGCCTCATTTTGATGGGACAAACTTTGCCAAGTGGAAGCACTTGATGAGTGCCTATCTTGTAGGTCTTCACCCCGGTCTTTGGGAGATTGTGGTGAATGGATTGCATTCCACCGGAAGATCCCGAAGTGCCAACAAATGAGGAGTTAGCTGTTGTCCATCTCAGTGGCCAAGCCACAAGCATTCTTCTTAGTGCCTTGGATGGAAATGAGTACAACCGAGTGATGAATGTCAATGTTGCAAAACAGATTTGGGACACTTTGCATCTAGCACATGAAGGTGTTGATAAAGTGAGGAAAGCAAAGATTGATTTGTTGATGGCTAAGCTCAATAGGTTCATGATTGTTGATGGAGAGGGGCCACAAGAGATGTTTGATAGATTGATGACCTTGGTGGGCAAGATTAGAGGCTATGGATGTGATGAGCTTGATGATCACAAAGTGGTGAAGGTTATGTTGGAAACCTACTCACCAAGAAATGAGACCGTAGTTACCTTGATTAGAGATAAGAAAAAGTTTGAGCACTTCACACCAAATGATGTGCTTAGAAGATTGTTGACATTTGACATGCAAAGAGTAGAAGCCAATGAGAGGAGAAGACTTGGTGAGTTGCAAGCCAAGCTAGAAGGCACGAAAATCAAGGAAGTAGCCCTCAAGGCTAATAAATCAAGCAATTAAGGCACCTCCAACAAGGCAAAGGGCAGCAAGCAAGCATCAACAAGTCAGCCCAAGGAAATCAAGTCAACTCCACAAAATGATGATCCAAGTTCATCCTCAAGTGAAGATGAAGATGATGGGGCTGATTACATGAAGATTGATGACATGGCTTTGTTCATGAAGAACTATCACAAGGGGCTGAAAAGGAATGGGTATAAAATAGTGCAAAGAAGGTTCCCAAACAAGAAGAAGAGGACTTGCTACAATTGTGGCAGCACCGAGCATTTCATTGCTAAGTGTCTCTATGAGAAGAAAGACAACAAATACAAGAGGGACAACAATGAAGGCAAGCATGAACACAAAAAGAGATACAAGCAAATGAGAGAGGCACACATTGGGCATGAGTGGGACTCAACTAAGGAGTCAAGTGATGAGGATGTGAAGGTTGCAACCGTGGCCATTCAAAAGCCATCCTCTACACCAAGGCTCTTCAACAACATGTCCGATGATGATGACCACCACTCCACTCACATTTGTCTTATGGACAAAGGGTGAGAAGGTAAAATGAAGAGCCAAATCTCCTCCACCTCCTAGTGACATATCTAGTAGTGAACTTAGTGATTCTAGAGATGATGAAACTAGTGATGTTGAGAAATATGCTAAATTGGCTAAAAATTTGGATCCTAAGACCAAGCTCTTCATCACAAATCTAATGGAGGAATTAGAAAGTGTCAAAGCCGAGCTAGCCGATAGAGGTGAAAATCTTGAGGAAACCGAAAAGATGTATATTGGCTGCAAGAAAGCTCTTGAGTTAGAGAGAAGTGAGGTGGACTCTTTGAACAAGGCCTTGGCCGAAGAACAAAGAGAACATGCTCTCACAAAGAAGGCAAATATTGCACTCAATGATAAGTATTGTGTCTTAGTTGAAAAGCACAACAAACTTGAGGAGCAATATAATCTTCTATGCGAGAGCACCCCACTGCCCTCTAACACAAATGACACTTCTATTCCCTCCACTAGCCAAGGGTGTGAAAAATGCTATAATCTTGACTTAAATGTTTATTCCACTAACCTTGCAAATATGGAGGTTATGAAAAAGAAGATTGCTAGGCTCAATGCTATGTTAGGCAAAAGGTGCATGGAAGGTAAGAAATCTGCTGGTGGCAAAGTTGAACAACCAAAGAGGCCGCAATACAAAGATGGAAGAAATCCACACATCAAGGATGGGCTTGGGCACACTCATGGAGGTAAAACCAATGGGAGAAAGTTAATCAATGGATATGAGTGTGTTCAGTTCAAGAGCAAAGGGCAGGAAGGTATAGATAGGTCTACACAGATGGTGGCACAAGGCCAGCCCAGAGCAGCACCGTAGCCTATGGGCGGCAGTGCCGCTGTGAAGGGCGGTAGTGCCACCCCCCACAGAAAAGGGAAGACCACCTCCTCATCCTCTGCTCATGTCAAGCCCAAGAAGAAGGTGTCTCATCCTAAGCAGGTTGTCCAAAAACCAAAGAAATCTATCTGGGTCACTCCAAATAGATATGCTTATCAACCAAAGGCAAAAACACCTCAACAATGTTTGAATTCTAACTTTGTTTTGCAGCACAACAACAAGGGGGAAGTGTTTGCCAAGTTTGTTGGCAATGGTCGAAATGTTTATCTTAATACTTTCATTTGTGCTCCTAAAGTTCTTATGACTAATGTGCAAGGCCCCAAGAATATTTAGGGACCTAAAACTAGGAACTAAACTTGTGTTGCAGGCATACTCCTCCGGTGGGTCAAGTTGGATACTTGACAGCGGCTATACAAATCATATGATCGGAGAAATGAGTATGTTCTCATCATACTCCCTAACTACAAATTCAGATGAGAATATCATATTTGGTGACAATTCAAAAGGGGGTGTGATTGGACTTGGTAAAGTAGCTATTACACTTGATCATTCAATTACAAATGTCTTACATGTTGACTCCTTGAAGTACAATCTGCTATCTGTCTCTCAATTGTGTGAGATGGGCTACAATTGTCTCTTCACGGATAAGGGTGTGGAAGTCTCTAAGAGGGAGGATTCCTCTATTGTCTTTATGGGTCGCCTCAAGAACAAGCTTTACCTAGTTGATTTCAGCAAAGGGAAAGCTAAGCTTGAGACCTGTTTAGTGGCAAAATCTAGCATGGGTTGGCTATAGCATCGCCGACTAGCTCATGTTGGGATGAGGAACTTGGCCAAACTCCTAAAAGACAACCACATCTTTGGACTAACCAATATTCAATTTGAGAAAGACAGGATTTGTAGTGCTTGCCAAGCCGAAAAGCAAGTAGGTGTACCTCACCCACCAAAGAGCATCATGACCACCACACAACCATTAGAGTTGATTCACATGGATCTCTTTGGACCGGTTGCCTACCTAAGCATCGGGGGTAACAAATATGGTCTAGTTATTGTTGATGATTATTCCCATTTCACTTGGGTGTTCTTTGTTTATGATAAGTCCTAGATGCAAGAGAAAGTCATGATATTTGTGAGAAGGGCACAAAGGGAGTTCGGTCTTCCTATCAAGAAGATGAGAAGTGACAATGGGACTGAATTCAAGAACACTCTAGTTGAAGAGTTTCTTGACGAAGAGGGCATCAAGCATGAGTTTTCAACTTCTTACACCCCTCAACAAAATGGTGTAGTAGAGAGGAAGAACTGCACACTTCTTGATATGGCAAGGACAATGCTAGATGAGTACAAGACGTCGGACCTCTTTTGGAGTGACGCTGTCAACACCGCTTGCCATGCCATCAACCGCCTCTACTTACACAAGAAACTCAAGAAGACTTCATATGAGCTTCTAACAGGTAACAAACCAAAGGTGTCATACTTTAGAGTGTTTGGGTGCAAGTGTTTTATACTTAACAAAAGACCCAAAACCTCTAAATTCGCACCTAAAGTTGATGAAGGCATTCTTCTTGGTTATGGATCAAATGAGCATGCCTATCATGTCTTCAACAAAACTATGGGTAGAGTTGAAGTCACGGTAGATGTGACATTTGATGAATCTAATGGCTCTCAAGTGAAGCAAGTTGATTCAAGTGTTGTAAAAAAGGAGGATCCACCATGTGAGGCAATCAAGCAAATGGCTATAGGCGACATTAGGCCACAAGAAGATCGAGCCACTGATGATGAGGATCCCCAGGCTGTTGCTGCACAAATTTCCGCTAACGTACTCCATCGACAAGGGCAGCACTCACCTGCTGAAAATCGGCAGGGCGGTAGTGCCACCCCATCCACCTCAGCAGCAGCTCCTTCAACTCCTACTCCACCACTTCAAGGGCTCAACTTGGAGCCTATCTTTGAACAAGAAGAAGCTAAAGGTCCAGAAGAAGAACAAGGAGGTGTTGAGCATCCAAGGCTACGTCAAACTATACAACGGGATCACCCCGTTGACAACATCCTTGGGAGCATTCGAAAGGGGGTAACAACTCGTTCACATTTAGCAAACTTTTGTCAATATTACTCGTTTGTTTCCTCTTTAGACCCTCTCAAGGTAGAACAAGAACTTGGAGATCCAGATTGGGTCATGGCCATGCAAGAAGAGCTCAACAACTTTGAGAGAAATCAAGTGTGGAACTTGGTGGAAAGGCCCAATACCAATGTCATTGGTACCAAGTGGGTCTTCCGCAACAAGCAAGATGAAAATGGCGTGGTGACAAGGAACAAGGCAAGATTGGTGGCCCAAGGCTTCACTCAAGTAGAGGGCTTGGACTTTGAAGAAACATATGCACCGGTGGCAAGACTTGAAGCAATTTGAATGCTTCTAGCCTTTGCTGCCCATCATGACTTCAAGCTGTACCAAATGGATGTCAAGAGTGCATTCCTCAATGGCCCAATACAAGAGTTGGTGTATGTGGAGCAGCAACCGGGGTTTGAAGATTCCAAGTTCCCCAACCATGTCTATAAACTCCAAAATGCGCTCTATGGGCCTAAGCAAGCACCAAGAGCATGGTATGAATGCCTTAAGGAATTCTTGCTCAAACAAGGCTTTGAAATAGGCAAAGCTGACCCTACACTCTTTACTCACAAAGTTGGAAACGATATATTTGTGTGCCAAATATATGTCGATGACATAATATTTGGTAGTACTAACCATGTGTATTGTGATGAGTTTAGTAGGATCATGACTAAGAGATTTGAGATGTCCATGATGGGTGAGCTGAAGTTCTTCCTTGGATTTCAAATCAAACAAATGAAGGAAGGGACGTTCATTAGCCAAACCAAGTATACCCATGATATGCTTAAAAAGTTCGACATGGTGAATGCCAAGCCTATCAAAACTCCCATGCCAACCAATGGACATCTTGATCGAAATGAAGAAGGGAAAGCCGTGGACATCAAGGTATATCGCTCCATGATCGGCTCTCTACTTTACTTATGTGCATCTAGGGCGGACATAATACTTAGTGTGTGCATATGTGCTAGATTTCAAGCCAACCCAAAAGAGTGTCATTTAGTGGCTGTTAAAAGAATCTTGAGATATTTAGTACACACTCCTAACCTTGGCTTGTGGTATCCCAAGGGCTCCCAAGTTTAATCTACTTGGCTATTCGGATTCCGATTATGTTGGTTGCAAGGTAGATAGAAAAAACACTTCGGGGACATGTCAATTCCTTGGACAGTCCCTAGTGTCTTGGAGTTCAAAGAAGCAAAATTGTGTAGCCCTTTCCACCGCTGAGGACGAGTATGTTGCAGCCGGTGCATGTTGTGCTCAACTACTTTGGATGAGGCAAACCCTTCGTGATTTCGGATGTCAATTCACCAAAATCCCACTCTTATGTGACAATGAAAGTGCCATAAAGCTTGCAAACAATCCCGTGAGCCACTCAAGAACCAAACATATAGACATCCGATATCACTTCCTGAGAGACCACGAAACCAAAGGAGATATCGAAATTCGTCATGTGAGCACCGAAAAACAACTAGCCGATATCTTCACTAAGCCTCTCGATGAGTCAAGGTTTTGTGCTTTGCGTAGTGAGCTAAATATACTTGATTCTCGTAACGTGGTTTGAAATATGGCACACCTCGGTTTGACACCCTAGCGACATAGGAAAATGATTTAAAAAGATATTATATTGTGTTTCAAAACCATTTCAAAAGGCCAACTAAGTGTCATGACCATTGTCTGCATTGTTGATTGCTTACTGGTCATGATATTTAGATAATATATATCCATATCTGAGGTAAAGGAGGTCATAAAGTTTCAGCGTAATCCATGCAAAATTGGCAAGGCGGCAGTGCCGCCCATAATGGCCGGCAGTGCCGCCCTCTGAAAACTGGGCCATTTTCTGCCAATTTTGACTGGGTTGCGGGGCCTATTTTCTTCTATCTATTCCATTCTCTGGCCCCCGACCTAACTCTTTCCTTCTCTCCCAGCCGACACCGATGCCCATGCTTCTCTCTCTTTCTCTCTCAAGCACGCACCGTCGCCGTTCCTTGCGGTCTGCCACCCCGGTAGTGCCGCCCCTGTAGCCGGCCAAGTCTCCTCGTCGCTGGCCCCCTGCAGGAAGCTCCTGGCAGAGCCCTTTCTCCTCTTCTCCCTCTATTCCATCATTTTGTAAGCAAGGTGAAACCCTAACCCCATTCGATCTATGCCATGTGAAAGTTTTAGTCATGGATTTTTGTTTCTAGGGGGAGTATGAAGGGTTTAGAAAGGTTTTTGATGAGTAAATCGAAATGATTTTGAATTTCACCGGTTGGATGATTTTGGGGAGAGCGGCAATGCCGCCCATGGGACCATTAATGGCACCCCTAGCATATTCTAACTGCTATACTCAATCTCATTAGTCTGATGAAGTTTAGAATGGATTGGATTCATTTATCAAAAATTGTTTCTAAAGTTTTTCATACTCAATCTTTCAAATCCATGACTAGGGTTTCATATATTTTTTGTTTAGACTGTGATTATGAAATTGTGATGATGGATAGACATTGTTGGAAGTAGAATTTAACCAGAACAAGAAAGTTGAAAATGAACTAGAGAAGCAACTGAGGGCGGCAGTGCCGGCCTACCATGTTGATTCCAAAACCAACAAAGCTTCCTGTGTCATTTTTAAAATTCTTTTTCTTGTTAAAACCTGCTTGCAACTGTTTCTAACTCATTATCTTATACAGTTTCTTATCAAGTCTCATTTAATTACATAGATGGATCGAGGAAAAAGGAAGGTGATGTCAACTAAGCAAAAGGTCAAGAGAGGCAGGGGACAGGCAAGCAATACTCCCAGTGATAGAAATCTTGATGAAGACCTTGCTGAAGAAGAAAGAATTCAGAGGATGGGAATGACCATTCGTGTGTGGCCTGATTCTCCACTGACATTTTAGAATTTGATAGTAGCTACATGAGAGAAAACACTGATGAGTTTAACCTCAATCCTCCCCAAAACAGTGGCAATCATACATTTCTTGATTATTCCATGAGTTGGAAGAAGATAGGTGAAGCTAGAGAGATTGATCCTTACTCCTCTAATAGGTCTAGTGGCATTGATTATAGATTTTGGAATGCTTTCCAATCTGATTTTTATGCCACAACTATCCTATCTAAGCCAAAGGGCAAGATCAGCAAGATGCAGTACATTGATTTTGGTGACTTGGAGAGCAGGGATGGTCATGAGTTTACTACAGCCATCAAGACCTGTGACCGCTTTGAGATGACAGATATCATGAGTTCAAGGCATGATTGGAATAGGGAGATTCTTGCACAGTTTCATGCCACTTACTATTGGAACAGGGAAGTGGATGAGCTTTATTGGATGACTGATGGGCGACATTATCGCATTGATTTTGTCACCTTCTGTTGTATTCTTGGTTTTGGACACATCCACAGGGGATATGAGAGGATTCATAATGAATGTCGTCTTGAGCCAATGGAAGTAAGCTTCATGTGGGAGAATCAAAATCTTGCAGATCCTGATTGGTCAAGGACCAAGCTCAAGAGCTTCTATTACATCATAAACAATCTTTTTAGGATCACTCTTAACCCCAAAGACAATGCAACAGATTTGAATGGCTATATCACTAATGTATTGTCTAGGTTTTCCAGTAGTGAAAAGTTTAATGTTCCAAGGTTTATTTGGGTTGAGCTAGCATATGCCATGGATGATGGGAGGAGATCTTTGCCCTATGCTCCTTATCTCATGTTTGTGATTGAGAGAGTGACTGGCATGTGGTTCCCTAAGGATTGTGAGCACACTGTTTACAAGATCAAAAAGACCCATGGTGGCTTAGGGGGACTTGGGTCAGCTACTCAGCGCACTTATTCTGGAGGACATGGAGATAGTGGGGCAGCAGGCTTTTAATCTTCTGGAGCTGCACATAGAGATATTCCTGAGCCGTCCAGGGCTAGGGAACAAAAGAAGAAGTCAAAGTGGGGGAAGATGAGTGCATGGATGAAGGCAATCTTTGCTCGCTGTGCATATGCTTCACAGACTGCTTATGAGGATAGAATGGAAAACAGGGAAGCAGTGAGGCATGCTAGAGAGATGGTGGGGCTGCCACCCCTTCCACCAGTGCAGTTACCACCTTAGTTTCCTAACTTGCCTCGCCTTTCTTCCTCTGACGAGGAGCAGGATCAGCCACATAAGCACCATTATGAACAGCCAGATGATCAGCAGTATGGGCACTCATATGAGCCATTCAGTCAGTACTACGGGTACCCATAGGGGTAGCATTTTGAGCAGCCCTCAAGGCAGCAGAACCTTGGTGCAGAGATTCACTCCACAGAGGCCGATCCACAGGTTCAGGTAGCCTTGTTTCGCACATATTCTAGGAGACCGCGTCCTTCGACGGATTAGCCAGGTCCTTCTACTTCAGCTGGGGCAACTTCTCCGTGATGTTCAGCACGCTTCACTTCACACACCCATGTCGCAGGACATGCCCGCGTTGACTTCGACAGTGACGAGTGACTTTTCTTCTTTTTCTTCCTTTTTTGGTACTTGATGCCAAAGGGGGAGAAAATTAGAGGGGTCAACAGATTTTCAACGCCATGAGTTCTCTGCAGCTGTGCTTTATGTCCAGATCCTATGAGAGTAGTTGTTAGGTTATGAGTTTGAGAGTCGCTCAAAACTCTATTTTATGAAATAAGCTACTTTATGACTTAATTTGTTTTGGATATGGACATGTATTCATGGTTACTGTTTTAGCTTGTCATATTCTGAGTTTAGATTGTTTTATATTCATATGATCTGCTGTAGGAACCTGATTGCTACCTGACCGATATAGTCAGGACGGCAGTGCCACCCTATGCTGTATCAGCCAGGGTCTTGTGTGCTTGAACTGATATAACCTGTCATATGCATCATGTTTATTTCTATGACACTTTGTTCAGCACCCCACAGTAGGCATGGATATAGGGGGAGGTTCCCATCACACCTAAAATGTGAATCATGGCCTTTCATGCCAAATTGAGAATTCAAATCTCTATTCACATATTTAGGGGGAGGCTCCTACACCCATAGTTCGAAAATCTCAGTTTAGATTTCATATCTTTTGTAAGCTCTAATTGGGTTGTCATCAATCACCAAAAAGGGGGAGATTGTAAATGCAATCAAGTCTTATTGTGGGTTTTGGCATTAATGACCACCAAATTAGAGGACTAATGAGATTTATCGAGATGACAAGCAGAGAATCGAAAAATGAGGATGATGTACAGGTTGCAGGTGTCCTAATTACAAAAGGTGGCTAGACCTAGCTCAAAGGAGGTTTAAATTCTTTTATGTTTTGAAATTAAGTTTAGGGAAAGCCATACTATTAAGAGGGATTTTAGGACAGTTGGTCAACTGTTGAACCAGATGCTCAAATTCTTAGATTTACATCCTCTCACCTAGTCATAACAGCCAGCCAAATTTCACCTCAACTTACCTATTTTGGCTAGGGCGGCAGTGCCGCCCTGTTAAGAGCGGCAGTGCCGCCCTTAACTGACCGTTGGACCCAAGGGGTATTTATACCCTTTAGGCCCAGCCCACAACGGTCATCTTCTTCACTCAGACATTCTGCTCGAAACAGAACAGAACCAAAGCTCACCCTCTCTCATCCATTGTTGCTCCTCCATCCCTCAAGCAAATCCTTGATTGCACCATCAAAACTTGAGAGAAAAGGCAGCAAAACTCGATTGGAGAGAAGATCCACTGATTCCCAAAGTCTAAGAGCATTTGGTTCATGTTTGGCTGGCGGTTCTAGGGTTTGTTACTCTTGGAGCTTGCTCCTAGCCGGCTAGGCGTCGCCCTTGGACTTGCCAACTCGTGTGGCAGCCTTGGGAGGTTTGTAACCTCATTCTCAGAGCTAAGAAATCACCTCTCACTTCAAGAGTTCATCCTCTTGATTTGAGAATGAGGATAAGGCAAGCCTTTTGTGGCTTCCTCAACAACGTGGACTTAGGCAAACCTTTGTGGTGAGCTAAACCACGGGATAAATCTTGTGTCTCACATGCTTCATCTTGTTTACTTGCTGGTTTAGCTCTTTCGTAGCTGGTGTTAGGGTTTGGTTGCTCGATCCACTCTTATGTGGAGTTTCTGTGGTATTCAGTCTTCAACTGGATCCTATCTTTATATTGCAGGATTAAGCAGCTAATGGGGTCAGGTTCATCTCTGTAAAATCTCAGCTGTGTTAGATTTATTTTCGAAGAGCAGCAGTGCCGCCCTCTGTTCTGATAGAGTTTTTTAGTTGAATTTTTATAGGCCTATTCACCCCCCCCTCTAGGCCTCCTTTATCTTCCTGTAGATCCTACAGAAGCCTATGAAACATCTCCGGCACATTCTCATCCTCCATCATCTTGAAGCTTGCAAACTTCTCTTTGAGAATATATGCCTTTGCACCCTTCACGGCTTGAGTGCCCTCAAATGATTCTTCCAACTTCTTCCAAGCCTCGTGAGCCATCTCAATATTCTTGATTTGCTCAAATGTTCTTTCATCAATTGCATCATGAATGGCACTTAGAGCAATGTCATTGTTTTGGAGAAACACTTCTTCGGCCGCGGTGGGATTCTCCGGATCTTCAATCTCAATTTTGGTTTCTACCACCTTCCACACTCTTCTATTGATTGACTTGATATGTGTGGTCATCTTTGATTTCCAATATGGATAATTTGTGCCATCAAATTGGGGTGGCTTCTTGGTGTTGTTGATTTGAGCCATTTTTACACCGAAGGTTGTTAAGCCTCAAATCATGGTGACCTCGGCTCTGATACCACTTGTAAGGTCCTAATGGCTAGAGGGGGGTGAATAGCCTAATAAAAATTTCTACAACAACACTTAGCAAACTAATTAGACAATTATGAGGCGAAGCAAGTGTTGCGCTAGCCTACTAAAAATGCAAGCCACCTACCACAATTCTAGTTGATATAGTTTCTATCCACACAATAACTATGTCACTACACTAAGTTAGTGCGCTCTCAAAGGCTAACTAAAAAGCCACACTAACCAAACTAACAAGCTCTCACAACAAGCTACACTAAAGAGCTTGACAATTAGTTTGCGGTAATGTAAAGAAAATGAGCAAGATAGTTATACCGCCGTGTCAAGGAGTGAACCAATCAATCACAAGAATCAATATCAATGAAGACCAATTACCTCGGAATCAAAGGATGAACACAATGATTTCTTACCGAGGTTCACTTGCTTGCCGGCAAGCTACTCCTCGTTGTGGCGATTCACTCACTTGGAGGTTCACGCGCTAATTGGCATCACACGCCAAACCCTCAATAGGGTGCCGCACAACCAACACAAGATGAGGATCACACAAGCCACGAGCAATCCACTAGAGTACCTTTTGGCTCTCCGCCGAGGAAAGGTCAAGAACCCCTCACAATCACCATGATCGGAGCTGGAGACAATCACCACCCTTCGCTCAACGATCCTCGTTGCTCCAAGCCATCTAGGTGGTGGCAACCACCAAGAGTAACAAGCGAATCCTGCAACAAAGATGTTGAATCAATGATGAATTCTCTCCCTTTGGCAAACACTCAAGCAATGCACTTGGATTCTCTCCCAATCTCACAAAGATGTTGAATCAATGATGGAGATGAGTGGGAGGGCTTTGGCTAAGCTCACAAGGTTGCTATGTCAATGCAAATGGCCAAGAGAGTGAGCTTGAGCCGGCCATGGGGCTTAAATAGAAGCCCCCACGAAATAGAGCCGTTGTACCCCTTCACTAGGCACAACACGGGGTGACTGGACGCTGGACCTTAGCGTCCGGTCACGCGATGCGTGCCACATGTCCCCTCTCTTCAAATGTTGATCGCCCGATTTCAACGGTCAAGTGATGACCGGACGCAGTAGCTCAAAGTGACCGGACGCTGAACCCCAGTGTCCGGTCGTTTCTAGTAAGCATCCAGGGATGACTTTTCATGACGGGACGCGTCCGGTCATGCTCGACCGGACTCACCCAGCGTCCGGTCACACGATGACTCCTCTGTGCGTGCCACATCAGCACGACCAGACGTAGCCCTTCAGCGTTCGGTCACTAAGTGACCCAGCGTCCGGTCAGAGACCGACGCCAGCGTCTTCATGCTTCACCTGACCGGACGCGTCGGTCCTACCAAGACCAGTGTCCGGTCACTTATAGTGACCTCCGTCTTTTCTGTCTAGGGTGCCGGTGGCACCGTCGGACTGTCCGCACTCTACGGGCGGACACTCCATCGGTGAACTTCCTAACCCTTGCTCAAAAGTGCCAACCATCAAGTGTATCACCTTGTGCACATATGTTAGCTTATTTTCACAAACATTTTTGAGGGTGTTAGCACTCCACTAGATCATAAATGCATATGCAATGAGTTAGAGCATCTAGTGGCACTTTGATAACCGCATTCCGATATGAGTTTCATCCCTCTTAATAGTACAGCTATCGATCCTAAATGTGATCACACTCACTAAGTGTCTCGATCACCAAAACAAAATGGCTCCGACCATTTATACCTTTGCCTTGAGCCTTTTGTTTTTCTCTTTCTTCTTTTCAAGTCGAAGCACTTGATCATCACCATGGCATCACCATCATCACGTCATGATCTTCATTTTCTTCACCACTTGTAATGTGCTACCTATCTCATGATCACTTGATAAACTAGGTTAGCACTTAGGGTTTCATCAATTCACCAAAATCAAACTAGAGCTTTCAGACGCTCTCGAGGTCAATGACCAAGGAGATCATTTTTTGGGATATGGTGAGGAACATGCATGGACTCACAAGTCGTGCTTGTGGAACCTCCCCTATTTTGATGACCTTCTACTTCCACATAACATTGATGTAATGCACACTGAAAAGAATATCGCTGAGGCATTTTTTGGTACAATCATGGACATTCCTGATAAGACAAAGGATAATGTTAAGGCTAGAGTGGATCAGGCGAGGTTATGCAATAGACCAAAGCTAGACATGGCGCCTCCCAGAGACAGGAAGTCATGGAGAAAGCCTAAGGCCGATTTTGTTCCAACGAGGGCCCAAAGGAGGGAAGTACTATAATGGTTCCAAACGTTAATGTTCCCTGATGGGTATGCAGCGAATCTAAAGAGGGGAGTGAATTTAGCTACTATGCGAATCAACGGGCTCAAGAGTCATGACTACCACATATGGCTTGAGCGGCTACTACCGGTGATGGTTCGAGGCTATGTCCCTAAGCATGTCTGGATAGTGCTAGTGGAGTTGAGCAATTTCTTCCGCCAGCTTTGTGCTAAGGAGTTATCTCATACCATGGTTGCAGACATGAAAAAATGGTGCCTGTGTTGCTCTGCAAGTTGGAGAAGATCTTTCCACCTGGCTTCTTCAATCCAATGCAGCATTTGATTTTGCACCTCCCGTATGAGGCACGAATGGGGGGCCTATGCAGGGCCGTTGGTGCTATTCAATTGAGAGATTTCAAAAGGTTCTTCGAACTAAATGTAAAAATAAAGGCAAAATTGAAGCATCCATAGCAGAGGCATACATTCTAGAGTAGGTGTCAAACTTCACAATAAAATACTATGCTGACAACCTTCCTAGCGTGCATAATCCACTTCCTCATTATAATGCTGGCAAAGATGAATCGAACCTTAGCATTTTCCGAGGGCAACTAGGAAGTGCAAGTGGTGTGACTAACAAGACCTTGAAACATGAAGAGTGGCGCACTATTATGCTATATGTGTTGACCAACCTATCCGATGTGGAGCCGTACATGCTGTAAGTTCTCAACAAACTTTTTCTCAAGTAGTCACAATTCTGTGTCCAACTCCCTTGTTTCTTGTTGGTACAGGGAATTTTATGAACGATTCTGGCGAGAATCAAGGGAACCTACCCTGCAAGAAACTTCGACCCTTCTTAGAGAGGGTGCGGGAAATGGAATGTCCGATTTCATTTCTTGGTTCAAACAGAAGGTACTGTCCATTTTGGCTCATACTTAGTTTGACATTACAAGTTGCTCGTACGTGCGACTAATATAATGAACTACCCTGCTTGAACTTGTAGGGACAAACCGATGCGTCTATGAGTGCCGAGTTGAGACAGGTTGCCGACGGTTGTGCCTATAGGGTCAGGTCATTTACTGGTTATGACGTGAATGGATATTGCTTTCACACAACAAGCCACGTGCAGAGTCGGCCCAATCGAAGATCCACAAATACCGGAGTTTTTATGCAAGGCTTAGATGGGGTTGAGTATTACGGAAGAATTGAAGAAATATACGAACTCATGTTTCATGGTTGCAAACCTCTTAATCCTGTTATATTCAAATGCCAATGGTTTGATCCTGAAGTAGTGAGGTGGACCCCTAATCTTGGGCTAGTCAAAATTCAACAATCATCCATCTTACCAGGAGATGATGTCTATATTGTGGCTCAACAGGCAACGCAAGTTTATTATCTCTCATACCCGTGCCAAACTGTAGACCGTCTTAAGGGTTGGGATGTTGTGTACAATGTATCACCGCACGGTAAACTACCTGTCCCAAACAATCAAGATTACAATATAGACCCCAACACATATGATGGAGAGTTCTTTCAAGAAGATGGGCTCGAAGGGAGTTTTGAGATAGACTTAACCGAAGCTCAGTGAATGGAAGTAGACAATGAAAGTGATGCTGACGAGGACGCCGATGACGAGGTTTAGAATGTGAAGGACTTAGAATTACTTCAGCGATTACATCTAAGCAACGACGGTGATGATGACATTCCTCCTTCGGAGCACGGGGATGATTATATCAACATGCGTGATAGTGATGATGAGACCTATGATCCAACTAATCTCGATTATGATGATTATTTCTAATACATGTATGATCTGTGCTAATTGATTTATTATTTGTCATACCATGTTATTTTCTAAGTATGTTTTGTTTATTTTGCATCTATTTTGATGTATTATCTGTGCTAATTGGTTTACTCTTTTTAATTGCAGGTGATTGAACAATGGTGGGCGGTATGAGGAGGATAACGTCGCTTTACTCAAAAGCGACAGCGACGAGTAAAGGGTCTGATGCAGCTGAGGGGTTCGGGAAGAGACCTCGGGGTAGACCCAAGGGTCGAGCAAAGGGTGAAGGCAAGACGAGGCCACCGTCGCCGTCTGAGTTACCTTCCGCTCACTCATCCTCTGAGGAGGAGGTACAGGTGGAGGAGGAGGCAGGGGTGCAGGAGGAGGCAGGGATGGAGGAGGAGACAGGGGGTACCTCTTCCTCTATTACAGGTGTGTGGTTGCGAGGTCCCTCGACCCTCCCGAAGCGACTGATACCTCTTGAGAGACGCCCGCTGATTCGACCCGATGGAGACAAGTAAGTAACTTTATATGTTATCACTAATTTTTCGTTTGATATGTTCAAAATTATAATAGAAACTAATAATTTATCTTAATCACTTGGACAGGGGTTGGACGAAGGTCGGTGGGGGTGATCACGCACGCCATGTGAACGACATCCTTGGTCTTTTGATCAAGGAAAAGTTCCCTGGCCTGGTGCAGCTCGGCGGAACTATCGAGCCAGCCTACACGTGGGCCTACTATGCCGTCGTCCCCAACACCACTGATCGAGATAGCGTGTCAAGGCTGAGCTTTGGGTAAGTCTTTCTCGCACTACATTGCTCAATACATCACATTGATTGGACATTAATGACTGGATACATCACATACATTGCGTCTATATGCAGGATTTCTTTAGATGCGAGGAGGGATATGAGGCTAAGACGGATGCTGTGGCTAACAAAGCCGCCAAGAAACTCATCAAGGACATGCACTACGAGGCGTGCATCCAGGCCGTGATCCAATACCACGCAGAATTTCTTAGAGAGAGGATCCCTAAAAGGGTGGCAAGAACCCTGAGCCTGACCTCGGAACAATACATGAAGGTAATTATAGAACATTAATACTTATTTTTTCTGAGATTAATTGCGCTTAATTTCATCTTCTTATATGTCATATACTTGATGACGTAGGTGCCTCCGTGTTGGTGCGCCTACGATCTGCAGTGCTGGGCCCGGATGGTGGAAAGGTGGTGCGACCCCGCGTGGCAGGAGAATCACAACGCTTGCCGGGAGCAGCGTTTGCTGATGCCAGGTCCAACACACCATCAAGGCAACCTCAACCTCTCAGAATACGCAGCTAGATGGGTACGCGAATTCATTTCTTTATTCTAAGGCTCAACTCTGCATAATTTCTAATCAAATTGCTTTTTTTTGCAGTTGGCGTCACATGGTGGCCAGCCCTACACCCAGTTCGTGGCATATGCTTTGGCCCACAAGGGGAAGGCGACGTCCGACGTCGCCTACAACCTGGAGGACCCACCCTTGGCATACAGCAACGAGTCCATCCACAGCCGTCTCGAAGGATACACATCGATGGCAAGGCAGGTCCGTGGCCCAGAGTACGATCCGAGCGCCCATGACCTTGATGGAGAAGTGGTCATGAGGGCGGGAGGAGGCAAAAAGCATGTCCGGTTCTGGATTGGCGACGGCACCATCGACGCGGCTAGTACTCCCACTCTTTCCCAGATTCGAGCACGGAGCACGGGTTCCAGTCCAGCGATACGCCCACGGCCGGACTCTACGGTTCAGATCAACGCACTCCAGGTTATTTCTGTTTTATTCATCGTTCATTGATTTTTACATACTTTTGCATTGCATTGTAACATTGGGATAAAATATTGTAAGCTCAGCTAGAACAAGAAACGAGGCACCGGGAGGAGCTAGAGGCAAAGATGGAGGCAGAGCGGCAGAGGATGGAGGCAGAGATGGTGGCAGAGCAGCAGAGGATGGAGCTACAGATGTTTGAATATATGAGGGGTGTTTATGCTGCAATCGGTCAACCTCCACCACCGTTTCCAGCCCCTCCTCCTCCTGCTCCAAATACTGTTTCAGGCACTGTGAGTTGCTTTACAACCTTATAATCTAGTTTATGCATAATCATTCTTACTTTGCATCCTTTGAAAGAGAGTAAAGTTATTCAAAATGTCATCTAGAGATTGTCAGTTATTTAAAATGTCTTTTTTTAGTTTGTTCCTCATATTAGTGTGTTTTAGTTTTTTTGTATTGTGAGTATCCTGTTATTTCCATGGTTTTCAGTATGCTATTCTATTGATTCCCGTTAATTGTCAGAAAACTATTTTAGAAGAGATCAGGCTGACAACAGCCTAGTAAGCTGTGAATCTTGAATCTGATGTTTTTTTAGAATCTATTTTAAGTTAAAGTTCAGGTCAGGTATGTAGAATGTAGGTTCAGTTCAGTTTAGTATCCTGTAGTAGAGTTTCAGTGAACTCAATCCCATCGTGATTCAGGTACTAAATTTCAGTTTCTTCGTGCAGCAGACGTCCATATCTCTATCTTGTCTAGCTGTGGCTTGTTTTGTTCAGAAGCAGCTGTAGTTTGAGTGCTTTATTCATTGAGTACAACTAGCTGCACTTCATTGGGTTTATAGTTGCTTTATTTATTTGCAACTCAGTTTACAGTGGTTCATTGAGTTTCAGAAAATTTGGGGTAGTCAGTGGTCTACGTGTGTGCTGGTTGCCATGTTTAAATTTTCCTGTGTCTGGATTATCATGTAAAGGTTCATTTGAGTGGTACAAAGCTATGTCATCACCAGTCTATTTGTGTGAAGGATTTGGGTTTTTGTTTTTTGTAATTTGTAATATTGTGATTCCGTTGCGTCATTAGCTGCTGTTAGCCTTCACAGTTGAGGAAAAAAAAGACTACTAGTGTTGTTTAATCTTGTCTCACACATACCAATTTTTTCTCCTTTGTGCAGCATCAATTGGTGGCATCGAATGAGCCTCATGACCCAGCCCCGTCGCAGTGGAACTCATGGCCTAAGTGAATCCCTGTCACAGTGAACTCGTGGCCTAAGTACTTGTGATTTTATTTGTATTTGCATTTGTGGATTACCTGTGACTACTTGTGGTTGTGAATGAACCTACTTGTGATTCTGAAGTTTATTTGCATCTATGTATTGTCGATATATCTATATGAACTGCCTGTGATGCCTATTGTGAACTATCTGTGATGGATGTGATGTTTATTTGAATGTGATACGTGGCTGTGACCGAATCTAATAAACTGATTATTTGTGGCAGCTTTGCCAAGTGTAACACTCGACAAAGAGGACTTTTGCCGAGTGCCAGGTGTAAAACACTCGGCAAAGTGGACACGTGACAAAATTTTGTGCAATCTGGGACTAAAATGACATCTTTGCCGAGTGTCTGCCCTATGACACTCAGCAAAGAAGCCAAATTCTGTGGATTTTGGAACGGTCTTTGCCGAGTGCCCACACTTTGACACACGGCAAAAGAAGTCACTTTGCCGAGTGCCCCATCTTTGACACACGACAAAAAAAGGACCTTTACCGAGTGCCCACACTTTGACACACGGCAAACAAGCCACGTTTGTAGAGTACCCACACTTTGACACATGGCAAAAATGCAAGCTTTGCCGAGTGCTCACACTTTGACACACGGCAAAAAGGCCAGGTTTGTCAAGTGCCCAAACTTTGACACACAGCAAAAAGGCAAGCTTTGCCGAGTGCCTAATATTTGACACTCGGCAAACGCGCCGTGACCGTTTCCACTCCGTCACGTATTTTTTTTGCCGAGTGCCGTTTTTAGCTCTCGACAAAGTCTTTGTCGAGTGTCCGATAGAAAACACTCAGCAAAGCTACTGTTTGGCGATACTGTAGATGTCGTGTGCTCTTTACTGAGTGTTACACTCGGCAAATCATTTGCTGAGTGTTTTTTGGGCTTTGCCGAGTGCCTGTGGCACACGGCAAAACTACTGTTTCCAGTAGTGTTGGATCTGTGCCATTATAACTTTATCATTTTTTAAATGCACCATTACTATTCGTGAAACTATGTCACTGCCATTATAATTCTTGCCAAAGCTGAAATATGCCATTATATACGCCTGTTGTAACACTCCAGTGTTAAGCTTGCATTTTGCACTTACATTTGCATGAGCATAAGCATCACCCATTCATTCTTGAGCATTAGCGTATGAAATTTCATTTCATTCACTCTATGTTATCACATGTGATGCTTAATTATACATGTATATGCTGGTGATCATGCTTGGCTAATGCAAGTGATTGTTGTTTGGTCACTAAAACACCTTAGACACACTTAGGATGGAAAATGGAACCAAGTTTATATTCATGAGTTGGTCCAAAAATGCTTCTAAGTGTAGGTATCACTAGAAATGTCTTTATTTAGTTGATTGTTTGACCTAACTTGACTAATTACTTAGAGAGCTTGCATGGCAGTGGGCCCTAAATAAAAGTTGTAGTTCATCTCATGTAGAACAAACTTTGTTTAAGGGCCAAGAGCTAAATCAATGCCTAAGTTGGTCAATAAGGGCTCCCAAAATCCAACTTTATGCTGTTTTGAAAACTCATAAAATTTTCTAAGACTATTTACAGTTTTCATGTACCCACTTTTGATGATTTTTAGTTTGACAACCAGCTTAAATTAGACCAAACTCCTTTAAGCAATTTTATAGTACTCACATAGCTTTACACAATGATGAAAATGGTTATTCAAAACTCGCCACGGTTTGGGAGATCTAGGGGTGCAACGTCGCGCTGTCAGACTACCTGAATCGACACTTAGCCGATTTCAAACCGGCCAGTAGTGGCCGACCGCGCGCAGGCCGTGCGCGGCACATGGCGGCCGTATGCCGCCAGCACCAGCCCCGTTCGTCAAGCCAGGGAGGAGAGAAAGACGTCGTGTCGCTGTTGCTCGCCCACCCTCGCCCTCACTCGCTCTCTCTTTCTCTCTCTCGCTCCCACCGAGCGGAGAAAGCGCAGCGCCGCCGCTGTCGCGTCGTCGCCGGCCTCGCTAGTAGCCACTGCAGCACCACCGCTCGATTCATCCTGCCCACAGCTCCGCAGTGACACCCTCTACATCATCGACCCGCTAGCAGCCCCAGTCGAGCAGAGGTGAGGCCCATTGTGCCATCGCCATAGTCGCCATTTCCGTGGTGCGCCTCCGAGCTCGAGCTCACCGTGGACAGACCACCTCACGCTTGCACCGCTCACTCTCTCCACTGTCCCGTGGTCACTAGGTGGAGTAGATGTTGTAGGCGCTGGCCTTTGGCCAATGCAGGACCCACCGGAAGGAGAACGCGCATCGCGCCACCGTAAAGCTGGCCGCACCGCCGCCATGCGCGCCACCGTGGCCAAGCATGCCCGGTCTTCTTCCCCTCTCACTTCTAGGTGTTAGGTCTTAGCCACATGATGGCGAAGCTCAACGGGAGGACGGATGCTCAATGCCATCACCCGGCTCGCTGGAACATCACAGTGCCGCCATCATGCTCGCGCCGCCATGTCGCCATGCATGCGGTCGTGCCTCACCGATGCCACAGCGAGCCCCAATCCTAACCCTAGATCTCTGCTAGGTCACCACAAAGTCGTAACCATGCTCACCCGAGCATGCCATGGCCGGATCGCTGCCACACAGCGCCGTCGTCCGTCATTATCACCGCTGCCCTAGCTAGAGGCCGGTAGAGGTTCAACCATCTAGTGCGTCGGGTGTGGGTTGAAGTGGGGAAGCCATTGGGGGTGACTGCGCCGCCGAAGACCTCGTCGTCGGCGAGTTCGCCGCCAGTCAAACACGCATGTGCTTTGGTGTGGCTGACGAGTGGGGTCAGTTGACTCCCTGGACTCGCGTGTCAGCGTCTAGGGGTGCAGTGCACCGGGTGCACCTACCTGCAAACCGAGTTTGAAATTTTATTTTTTTTCAAACTTGAAAGCAAACTTCAAAAATTCATAACTTATTCTAGGAGTGTCCAAATTGAGTGAACCAAATTTTGTTAGCTTCATCTTGATGAGTACTATCTGTTAAAAATATGAAACTTGGTATGTGCCACATTTTTATACCTTGTTTAAATTATCTTGTTTATTACCTATTTAATCTTAGAAAATGCATAACTTGAGTTCGGGAGATGCTAAAAATGTGATTCCAATTTTGTTGGTCTTGTGCTGATGTGCTGTAGCTAGGAAAAATATTAAACCTACAGTGAGCATGCTTGGAATGTGACTTTGTGATTTAACTTGATTAAATGCTAGTTTGTGGTAAATATATGTAACTTGTGAGCATGAATTAATTTTCCCAGTATGCTGGTGTTACGGTGAAAGTAAAAAAATATAAAATCTATTGTTTGACACTTTTCACTATGCTAGACCTATTTAAGTTGCTATAAATAATGTCACTTGTCATTTTTGTAGAGGTTGTTGTACTTGTCCAAATGGTATGAAATTTTAACAGCAGTCTCTTGAGAGCATGTATGAGCTGCTGTAATTTTTTCAGAATTTATTGAGCACTAGAAGTAGCAGTTCCAATTTTCACCCAAATTAATTTATAAATTAATAAAGGCGTATAAAATTGAATGGGGTCCAACCATTATACTTTTAACATGTTGGTGATGAATAGGACCTGCTGGTACAGTTGGTTGTGACCAATTTTGATTAGGTGTATACAGTTATATATTTATTGCTCTATAATTCAATTGCATCTAGTTCTTGAATTGTTTGCTGTGTATGAGCATGATGCTTGATAAATTAGATGATTAGGCTAATTAAGATAAGTTGTTAGCTGCAGATTTTAGGCCTCTTACTGATGATAAACAATGTTATCTTAGGTTGCTAGAACATGGTGAGTGTATGTTTGCTTTACTAGAGAGGAGATATGAACCTGCTCAATAAAGCAAAGAAATCCTATCATCATCTTGTTATCTTGTTGCTAAGGATGTGTATGAATATGCATTTCGTCATACCATGCTTGCACTTCATCCCATGTGCATTCTCTGTATTTATCTATATCTTCATACATATAGGATCGTCGGAGGGAATAACACTTTTGGAATTCGAGGTCGTGGGAGAGGAGGACCAGCAGGAGACCCAGCAGCAGGAAGTTCTAGAAGGTGAAGAACAGGTCCAGAAAGAACTGCTTGAGTGCCTGAACCATAAGCCCTTAGCCTACTTGAAAGGCAAGCCTCGGAATATTCTAAGCCTCCTATGTTTTAAAAATATCAACTTAAGTTCTTTATGTTTGATGCATTAGGTTATAAGAGTTGATTGGAAACACTTAATGCATATAATTTCCTTTGTCCAGAAATATCCCTTGAACCCTATGTAGGTCCAGGATCGAATAAATGCTTACCAATGCTTAGTCGGTAGAAGTCGGGTGATTTCCTGTCACCTGCGAGATATAGGTGGATACCGAATCATGGTTGGCTATATTTGCTATCGTGTAAAAGACCCATGGGAGGATGTAAATGAAGGCCGGACGGAGTCTATGTAGTAGGGTGACTCGTGTGATTCCGTCTGTGCCGATTAAGGACCGCATCGTTGTTGGTCCTCGGTCATTTTGAATACAACCTCTCACTTAGCTAGTCGTATAACTCATTCCGACAGCGAAGCCGAGTAGCTCAACTCAGACCGGGGCCCATTCTGTAAGAGTGCGCACACTAGAGGTAGTAAGGATGTGCGAAGAGCTAGACGTGAGCCCAAGTACAAGCTGGGCCTGACCGTCCTGGCAGCTGGTTGTCCCTGATTGTGCGACGCTAATCGAACATGCGACATATGTGCCTGAGTTGTACCAAAGGTGACCCGACGTGACTCCGACGGGGAAGTGTGGGTTTGTGTTAGGAATACTGCCCAGCTGGTTGCAATCGATTCGAATCGCCGTCTCTCTCGGATAGTGAGAAACTTGACTGAGTTTTCTTCTATCGTAGTGATTAATGGCAAGTGAAATGATTCTGAGAATGGTATGATAAATGGCTATGGTTACTATTGTAATGTTACTTAATTATATAACACATGTTTGGCATAGGTTGGTTGCTAATCTAGAGATGAATAGCTATAATTAACTTGGTGACCCAATTATAAAAGGTGTAGCTCAACTAGTGGCTTTTTATGCAAAATGTTATCAAGCTAGCTGCACTTATAAAGCCTGTATGATCCTTGGTGTCACTTTATTTTGAGTTTATGACGGGTAAGTCTAGCTGAGTATCTTCTCGTACTCAGGGTTTATTCCCCACTTGTTGCAGATGGTACCATATATCATGGGTACTGCAGGAACTGCTTCTCTCCCACCGTGGACGAGGAGTAAGGCTGCGGGCAAGGCTCTTCTATGTTGTCTTACCTATGATGCTTTTGTCGGATTTGATCACGAACTAGCATGTATTTGAACAAGTGTGTGTGATGTTGGTTTTAAAACTATAATGCTTCCGCTACTGCAGTGGATCTTGGTGTTGTAATAACTTCATTTTACTTCGATGTATGTTGAACTACTTGTGAACTTTATGTAACATGTGACATGTATGTTGAATCATGTACGATCTTGGTTGTATGTTGGTGATTATTCGAGATCTTTCATGATACTCGACGGACTACCGGATTTATATGGGCTCAAGTATGACCGTGCTATGACTCGGTGGTTGTCATTGTACTTGTGCTCTTATAAATTGGTCGGTTCTGCCACACCTGCAGCATTTTCGGCCCCACGTGCAGGTATATGGACAACTTTGTATTTTTGTATGGACCAAAATACCCCTCCCACTCTATCTCACTTACATGCGGACCCATTGTGTCATCCCCTTCCTCTGTCCTTTCCTAGTCCTTTTCATGAAGACAGCACGCGCACAACCTTCGTCGATTCGGCCGGTGTAGGCCTCGCCGGCGACGAGGAGCTAGCCCATGACCTTCCCTGCCTCCATATGCCGGCTCCCCTGCGCGCGCTCGCCGGCGTTGGCGTGGCAGCCCTCGCGCGACCGGCTGACATGGAGGACCTACGGCCATGGCGGCGCCATGGAGGACCTGCGGCCAGCAGATCCAAGCCTGGCGGGTCGCCTCTTCCTCCATAGGCGGGGCCCTCGCCTCCTCCATCCACGGCGAAGCCGCGCCCCTGGGCCGACAGGTGCGTCGGGGAGCCGTGCACCTGGACTGGGCACGCTGCCCTAGGCCGACAGCCGCCGCTGCCGCCAACTGGCCAGGTGAGGTCGACCGCTGGGGAGGTGGAGGACATGATCGTGTGCGCCGCCAAAAGGGCCACCTGCCGTCGCACATCGGTGCACTGCTCTACGACACGAACAGCGACCCGCTGGTCCACGGCGTCACGGGCGGCAAGATCCTGCGCATGCTCAAGGCCCGCGGGCTCGCGCCGGAGGTGCCCGAGGACCTCTACTTCCTCATCAAGAAGGCCGTCGCGATCAGGAAGCATCTGGGCAGGAACCGGACGGACGTGGATGTCGACACGGACGCCCGCTCGCGCGCTCGGCGGGGCAGCCCGCCTGCGCGCTCGCTCGCTCGGTGTCGGAGATGGAGAAGACAGAGGATGAGGGAGGCTCGACGGGGACGCACGCCCGCGCGCTCGGCTGGCAGTTTGTTGAATAATAATGTTGCACTTCAAAACAGTAAAGTTATAATACCACGTATCCAATTAACCCTATAATATAATACTAGAACATGACAACCACGTGTTACGCTTCATTCCATGCATGGTAACTTTGCACGGTATCGGTAACAAGCCGGGTCACACAACTCTTGTGGGAAGATTCTTCGGGTGCAAACAAAGCCACGTAGAATGTGTGAATACTCGCCGTCGTTGTACTGCCCCCCCGCCAAATGGAAAGCGCATTTATCCACGCCAACGTACGTACAACTGTGCTCAAAGTTTTCAGGTTTCCCTCTTTTATATAGGCACATCAGTTTATAGTGGTGTTACCTCCCTCTAAATACCTATATTGATTTCCTCGCAAGAAAAATGAAACTTGATCTTAATTACCATGCAACTTATTATATGATCGACCATAAAAGTCATGCAGATGGGTTGCGACAATGAGAACCAGCTAATAATAAGTCGCACATAATATGTAACACTCCATATATGTTTGACGTTATCCTTGATGTGGAAATCTCATTTACGTAGAGGCACATGGTGCATTGTGAAAATCAAAAGCAATATGACGTTTTCTGCCCGTTTTCCTTTTCGAGGGAAAGGTGGGTCTCTCTCGTGCTCAGGCACATATCTCTTCGTAAAACTAGAAAAAAAAACTTTTAAGTTACTTGCACCATTTTTTTAATATACTTTTGTGCACCATAAAATACAAAAGGAGTAAGTCACAAAAAAAATACAAAAGGAGTATAATATTTTTCTTTTCATTTATGCAAGAAAGGTGGGTGCATGCTACGCTTTAATCCATGCATGGTAACTTTGCACGGTATCGGTGCCAGGGTCACACAACTCTTGTGGGAGGATTTTCAGGGTGCCAACAAAGCGATGTAGAATGTGTGCATACTTGTCGTTGTACTGTCCTCTGCCAAATGAAAAGCGCGTTTATCCACGCGCGATGTACGTACAACTGTGCTAAAAGTTTTCATATTTTCCAATTATATATAGGCACATCCGTTTACAGCATGTTACCCCTTCTAGTGTATGTATATATTGATTTCCTCGCAAGAAAAAAACTTGATCTTTAAGTGCAACTTATGACCATAAATAAAAGTTGTGGAGATGGATTACGACGATAAGAACCAGCTAATAATAAATCGCACATAGTGTGTAACACTTCATATATATTTGATGCTATACTCATCGTTGATATGGAGATCTCATTTACCTAAAGGCACATAGTGCATTGTGAAAATAAAAAGGAGTATGGAATTTTGTTTCCATCTTTTTTTGAGGGAAAGGTGGGTCTCTCTCGTGCTCAGGCACATATCTCTTTGCAAAACCAGAAAAACCCCCTTTTAAGTTACGTGCACCTAGTGACCTAGAACATGGCGACACAATATCTTTATAGCGTTTTTAATACACTTTTGTGCACCTATTAAAATACAAAAGGAGTATATTTCATTTTTGCAAGAAAGGCGGGTATCTCTCGTGCTCAGAGACATATCCCTAAGCAAAACAGAAACTTTTAAGTTACTTGCAGGCAGAGCATGAAGTTGTGGTGTCTTCACATCATTCTGAAATACACTTTTTGTGCCGTGTGAAATATAGGAGTATGTTATTTTTCCTTTTACTTTTAGCAGGAAAGATAGGTCTCCCTCATGCTCAGGGACATATCTCTCCGCAAAACTAGAAAACCGTTTTTAAGTTACTTGCACTCAAAGCATCTGAGTTACAATGCCTTCTTATCATTCTTACATGTACATTGTGCGTCGTAAAATACAAAAGGAGTATAGTTTTTTTCTTTTTCTTTCCCTTTTTGTGGGAAAGGTGGATCTCTAACACCCAGGCATATATTCGGAACCAAAACATAAATCCATTTTATATGTTACTTACACATAGAGAACGAAGTTGCATTGTCCTCCCATTATTCATATATACATTTTGTTCACAATGAAAATACTAAAAGGACTATATGTTTTTTCTCTTAGGGTTTCCCTCTTTTTGGAAAGAACAGCCTCTCTCTCGCGCACCCTCAGACACCTATCCTTTTACAAAATGGAATGATGACCTTTTATGTTATTTGCGCAGAGAGCATGGAGCCACAGTGTTTCCATATCATTCTTCTTGCATACACCTATGAGCCGTGGAAAATACAAACACGACAGGATATGGTTTCTGTTTCTTTTGTTTTTGGTGAGAGATGTGAAAAAAAGTTTCACTATAAAAAATAATAGCAAGAAATTTTAGTGTTGTTTCCAAAAAAAATTGTATTTATAGTCTCAGCAAATATAATTTGGAGGACAGAAGTAAAAGGGACCCATTTGAAAGAGAAGCATGGACCCATATATATAGAAAACGAGAAAACTAAGTGTAGGAATGAAATAAAACTCTGACACTACGTCAGATATGATTTCCAGGGGCGGCTAATGGGCATTTGTAGGGGCGGTTCGGCTAGCCGGCCCTACAATACCGTCTCTACAAATCATGTATTTGTAGGGGCAGTTTCCAGACCGCCCCTACAAATCGATTTATAGAGTCGGCTGATGTTATCAGCCGCCCCTACAAAATCGATTTGTAGGGGCGGTTACAGTACCAGCCGCCTCTACAAATTGATTTGTAGGGGCGGCTACAGTACCAACCGCCCCTACTATGCATTTTTCCAACAAAAAATTCAAATTACCAAAACAATGTTTTAACCAGATTTATATGCTGTGCAAAGCAATACATGAAAGACATGAAAAAGATCTATCATTGTCTAACACGTTATTCATCTTAGCACTTTCACAAAGACATGAAAATGATACTGAGATACATGGATGATTTTTCCTTTTTGATATCATAGTGCTTAGCATACAGTTGGTATGATATTCCAGGAAGTATCACAATATAAACTTTGGTGATATTCATGGATTACAGAACAAGTGAACACACAATAAATTTACATGACAGGGTGCAGTAAAACAGAAAAATTGAACGTTGGACATCAGTAAAGACTAGTGTGCTCACCAGCTCTGGTTCGATGTTATAATTATAATTAAGACTTCGCATGAACATATGTAATCCTTGGCTCCTATACTTATGGTCCCTCCTCACGTAGCTCTAATTCCTCATCAGGCACTAAAATATGCAAGTGGTTTTCTAGGCCCCACATCACTTCAAATGCAACTTCATCACAGCGGCAGGCTATTTTCTGTCAAATACACAGCAGATTTTGAATGCATTGATATATGTTGCACCAAGTAGAAGCAAGAAAAGGATGCTAAGGCTGACCAGTTCTGTTTCAATAGCCAGTTTATATTCACTCTTTCCAACAAGAATTGTCTCGCCACTGCAATGCCAATTTTTGATCATCTTGGTGATGCGGTCATCAATACCAGAAGTCTCGCCACTGCCTGCTGTCTAATAATAATATTATTATTATATAACTAAATCCAGCACAGGTTCCCAAAACATAAATCAATACATGTTAGTCTAGACACTAATGCATTATGCTTTAGTACAGTCATTCAGCTATCAGGAAAGACAGACAGTTTCATACTACAGAAAGGTGATGTAAAGAGAAATCAATCGCATCAGGTGTACAATGGCAAGGAAACAACATGCATAATCAGACTGTTTCTTTCAAGCACAAATTGATGACCGAATAATAGAATTGAATGATTTTATTAAAAATATACTTACATCGCCTGAGCACTTGACACTTCATCAACGGATGCCTTCCCTGTAGGGAACTCCAATGAACCTAAAGAGCCCAGCAAATCCTGTAGCACAAAGTAGCCAGCAAATGTCAGGATTTTTTTAAACAGAAACATCATTGTACTAGGAGTATCATAAGCCAAGTATTTTTTTGGTCGCTGCAGGGGAGGAGCGCCGGTTATGGTGCATGGCAGGTGCTCGGGAGCGGACCTTCCTGACTGCCCCCACTCCCTGATGGTTAGCAGGTATGGTTCGGTCACCTCGACAGCTAGTTCACATGCGCGAATGTAATCAGTCAAAAAGTGTGGTGTGTGGTGTGTGGTGTGCGGTGTGCGTTGTAAAGGGTTCTTAACCCATCTTTCTTCTTAATATAATGAAGCGCGGCACTCCTACGCTTTCCGAGAAAAATAAGCGCCGACGACGGATGGACGGATCGGTGCCGACGACGGCGCAGATCTCTCGGCGAGGCACGGGGCGGGAACGGGATGGGGGCCCTAGCTCGACGCGTCGCTTGCACTCCGACCCCAGCGCTGCCTTCGCCTCCTCCTCCACTTCCTCCTCCTCAACCTCCGGCGGAGGCCCCTCCGGCTCTCGCACGCCGTTCGCGAGATCCTCCGCACCGGCTGGCCTGGTCTCCGTGGGCTCCTCCATGGTCACTCCTCGGGGCTCGCTCGCGCGCGCGGCGGGATCTGGGAGCGGAGCTGGGAGCCGCTAAGAGAAGAGGGAGGGAGGAGAGCGGAGACAAGAGAGAGAGGGAGCCGCCGCCGAGAGAGAGGAGGGAGAGGGAGAGGGAGTTAGGGTTGGAATTTTTTTCTCGGGCTGAATGTGGCTGCTATATATACCGCGGGTATTTGTAGGGGCGGCTGGTGATTCAGCCGCCCCTACAAATGGACACAGCAGGGGTGGCTGGTAATACCAGCCACCCCTACAAATCGACTTATTTGTAGGGGCGGCTCGTATTACCAGCCGCCTCTACTGTGCCATTTGTAGGGGCGGTTGCTGTGTTGGAGCCCGAGTACGTCACTATAGGGGCGGCTCTAATGCCAGCCGTCCCTTAAAAAAAAAGCCTCATTGCTACAAACTGTTTTTCACATGGTGTGACCGAATACGGAAGAATTTAAACTTGATGAGTCAATGAATGATATATAGTACCAAATAACATAAATGGCCAATGTGGCAATGCGTCCGTGGATGCAGGAAAATGAACGACGGCTTTGTTGGTATACTAGAGTCTAGAGCAATCTTCTCCACTCACTCGTGTCTGACCATAATGTGCTCACAATCAGCCTCCTCACCTTTTTCTCTCAAAACAATGCAAGTAAACATCATTCTGTCCGGCGTGAATGCTAAGATTGTGCTCTTCATTGTTTAAGAAAAGCTCAACATATTAGTATTGCAACTCTACATCTCACACGTATAGCTTCCACAGAAAAATTAGTGTCCATGCGAGTCCAAAATCGATAATAAAAGCACCCATGTAATGTAATGTAATTATTGTAGCATCTGTCTCTCAAGTATATGTATTGTTGGTATAGTTTTACTGCCTCTGTCATGGAATAAATCGATTTTAAGATTTGTTATAAGTCAAACTATTTTAAATTTAATTAATTTATAAACCTATTAATATTTCTGACATTAAATTAGTATCAATAGATATATCATGATATACTATATTATTATAATGTATATATATTTGGTGTCACTAGATGCATCATAATATATATTTTTATAATGTATATTTAGTGTCATAGAGGATGTTATTATTTTCTATAAATTTAATTAAATTTAAGATAGTTTGACTTGAGGAGATTTGGGAAATTAATTTCTTGTGGCAGAGAGATAGTATTCAGGAGCATATAGATTTGCAATTAATAATTATAATAATAAGAAATAAAACTGGTCCAGCAGGCAGTGGCGCACACGACGGCCCAAACCCGGTGGCCCCGCCGTTCGAAACCAATCACGGGGCAAAACGTGCCCGCGCGGGTCCCACCCCTCGCATAAACCCGCCGCTTAGCCTCTCTTCCTTCCTCTGTAACCCACCAGGCCACCACCACCCGTCCCCCAGCCCCCCCCATTAACCCTCCTCTCCTCCTCCACCGCCACCTCCTCTCCATGCACGCCGGCGCCAGGCCCGACCGCGACCACGAGGCTTCAGCGCTAGCAGCATCCAATACCGTTGGCTAGCGGAGAGGTGGCCTGGGGGATGGCGAAGCCGACGCCGGTGGCCTCGGCAGAGGAGGCGGCGGCGATGCGGCGCCGGCTGAGGCGCCTGGTGGCCGCGGTGGCGGCCGGGGGCGCCGACGCCGAGGCCTTCGACGACGCGGCCGAGGCGCTCGCCAAGCTCAGGGACGCCGAGCTTGGCCCCCGCAAGGACAACAGGGCAGGCGACGCCGACGGCGGGCGGAACAAGCGCCGCACGGAGGCCGCGGTGCCGGAGCACTTCCTTTGCCCCATCTCCTCGGAGATCATGAGGGATCCCGTCGTCCTCGCCTCCGGCCAGGTACTTACCACCTCGCCTTCCCTTCTCCGTCGTCGCTTGGTGTTGCGGGGTCGATTAGATTGGATTGGATGTGCTCCTTTCAGCCGGTGGATTTTATTTTACTAGCATTAATTGCCGTTTCTCAACCAAGCTACGTAGTAAGTTTTTAGCCTGCCTTATTAATTTTTAAGAAAAGAATTGAAGTGCGATTTTTTTATTTATTTCCTAGTATAGTGAAGTGATCGACGGGACGGATTTCGAATTTCCTTTTAGCGCCTACAGTATAATTTACCTTCCCTTTCCCGGTGCAAGTCCTTTTGATTGCTCCTCCTCTACTCTCGCTCGTGTCCTCATCCTTCCACTCTGTGCTAGCGCTGCTGCGACGTCTGAACCTCCACACAGCAAAAAATTTAATTTTGTGGTGTGCCAGAAGCTTCTGATGATACCGCCACCTGTCCCTTTCCTGCCTCCGACAGTTTTGTTTGTGCCCCCTTTATTTCTGTCTAGTTTTATTTATTTTTCATCTGCTACTTTTTGCTCGTGATTCGCCGTTCTCCCGTGATGTGATTGCGGCTGCTGATCAGCGTTTTCAAAAGATTCCGTCTAGGAGTAGTTTCTTTTTTTACTTTTCCTTTTGTTATAGTCAGATTTTTTTTTTCTTTTTGTCGTTGATTATTCTGAGGACGCGAGGATTACAACTTTCTCTTTCGGTGCTACTGTTGCTTTTGTCGTTCGATTATTGGTGGTTATTCTCCAGGCATGGGCTAAAATAGACTGATCTTACTGAGCGACAGAGTATTCTAATTTCCTGTGCTGTTTTAATTATTTAACCTCTTGCTAGCTCTTGTAAAATTACGATCTCTGATTGAATAAGTGTTCCATTCCTGTTGCTGGAACTGTCGTTGCACCATTCTCTTGTACTTTCTCCATGGCAAGTACTAAATACTAAATAGAAACGAACCCACATGGGGATTCTTCCTCTTTGCTACGCAACCGCGTGCGCTTCTGCTCTCTTTCCACAGATGACGTTGCGTACTGCAACACGAGACCCGGATTTTATGGCTTGGATTTGGAACGACGATTATTATTACGTGATTTCAGGTGGGTGCTGTCACTCTGACCGTCCTACGCCGCCCATGTTGGACAGTGCATGTGACTCGAGTTTTATTGCCATGTTCACTTGCCGTTCCCTAGTTCTTCGCATTGACAAATCATGAAAAGATTCAGCTTTTATGGCCTTGGGATTTTGTTTGCATCATTCTGTCGGTGTGATGTGAGCACCGCATCAATTGAACGAACCTTTTAGCTATTTTTCGTCCGCTATATTGGTGCCGTGGTACTCGTCCTTGTTTGCTGAGAGACTTCCATTCCCAGCACATATACCTTGATTCTTTCCGGGTTGTTCTTGGTTCTTGTTTCAATTGCTTCACCCCACCATGTGAAAGTGTTACATCATTGAAAGTTAAAGCCATAAACGTTCTGGAAGGGAGTGAGTCAACATGTAACTGTATGTTTTATGTTGAATTAAAAAGAAAAGTAGCTTTTATATAAATTTGCACAATGGATGAATTATTCTGTATTGAAGAGGGGAATGGAGCTGCTCATAACAAAAGTTAATGTTTGAAGATTCAGTTTTAACTGGTTTTGGATACTAGAGTTCTAACACTTCAATTGCCTGTCCCTTTGGAGATGTGCTGTATCCCATACTAGCTGTACTGTATTGACTTTCCTGCCTCTGTCGGCGTGTCCTGTTCAGAATTTATTCCTTCGTTCAGAGATCTGCAACGACATCCCAAAATAGAAGACCCGTTCCATGTTCGTTAGCGATACTGGTAAATGACTCAATATCCATTTTTTGTTTTCTCCAACAATATGACCCAAAAAAAACCCTTTCTACAAATGAGTCTCTAGGAGAGAGGAAACTCATATTTAGATTGTGCCTCTGCTGTAACCTAAAATGAGTTTCGCATATAGGTATTTTATTAGAGGCTGATACAGTACCATCCACGACCCATTTTGGGTTTGGGTCTTCATATGGGCCATCCATTGGAGACAACCTAAGGTGGTGTGTTTAAATTCAGAGGTAAAGTTTAGGGGTGTCACATCGGGTGACGTCGGGTGTCATATGGAAGTGTTCGGATAGTAATAATAAAACAAATTACATAAGTCCTCGGTAATCCGTGAGACGAATCTATTAAGCCTAATTAAACCGTCATTAGCACATGTTACTGTAGCACTGCCTTGTCAAATCATAGACTAATTAGGTTTAAAAAATTCGTCTCGCAAAGTAGTCATAATCTGTATAATTAGTTATTTTTTAGTCTATATTTAATACTCTATGCATGTGTCCAAATATTCGATGTAATAGGGACTAAACTTTAGGGGAGGAAATAAACAAGCCTAAGTTTTCCTTACAAACGACTTGACAAGTTTAATTCAAATTTTAATTAGCCCTGCGCCACCCAGTTGTGTTCAAATAAATACGATTGAGACTTCTGTTTGCAGCATTTTTGCATGAAAAAGTTGGTATGACACTACCACTTTTACCTTCAGGAGAAATAGGTTAATTTAGATTCTTCTTGAATAAAATGGTTGGTATTACCAGCTTCATTTTCCTGGCCGAGGTCCCATATTCATCACTGTGCCTGAATGACTGATGTGATTTAACTAAATTCTCTTTATAAATAACTCATACTTTGTGTGGCCCCTGATGTTGACGTTGTGTATTGATTGCACGAATCCAAAATATTGTATCGAGCCTGTTCGTTGGTTTGTTTCTGGGTTGATATGCCGGTTGGTGCTGGTTTATTGTGAGAAGAAAACACTGATGACTGGCTGATAAGCCCTGGCTGAAACCAACAAGCGAACAGGTTGATTGGCTTAACATAATGGTTGAGAAAAGTAACAAATCAGTCAATCTGCTTCATACAACTGTTTGTTTCTCTGTATGCTTACACAAAAGTCATGTAGCTTATGAGTTACAAATATGTTTCATAAGTAGTAATTGCTTTCTTTACTGCTGAATTGGCATAAAGTCCAATATTAAATTGATTTTTTCGGGGCATAAGCTTGACATAACTATTCTACTCCTTGTGCAGACGTATGATCGTCGTTTCATTCAAGAATGGTTAAGTGCTGGAAACCGGACATGCCCACAGACTCAACAAGTCCTTTCAAATACAATTATCATCCCGAACCACCTTGTCAGAAGCATGATCTCACAGTGGTGCACAGATAATGGGATCACTCTCTCACCATTTGAGAACCAAGACGAAGATCTGGTTAAAAATAATGAGCGGAAGACATTTAGTAAAATATTTGAGAGGATCGCATCGTCGTCAAACCTATCTGAGCAGAGGGAAGCCATTAAAGATCTCAGGCTGTTGACTAAGTGCAACAGTTCACTAAGAGCAGCCATAGGAGAGAAACCGGATTCAATCTCACAGATGATTTCCGTAGCATCCAACCCAGAGCTAGAAAACAATGCAGAAGTTCTGGAGGATATGGTGACAACTATTCTTAACCTTTCTATTCATGAGAGCAACAAGAAGATTATTGGAGATGACCCATTGGCAATCCCGTTCCTCATAAGGACCTTACAATCAGGAACCATGGAGGCCCGGAGCAATGCTGCAGCTGCCATCTTCAGTTTATCGGCCCTTGACAGCAACAAGGTGAAGATTGGCGAACTAGGCGTGATGAGGCCTCTGGTGGATCTCCTCGAACATGGCAGCATGATAGCAAAGAAAGATGCAGCTTCAGCTATCTTCAACCTCTGCATGCTGCACGAGAACAAATCAAGGGCCACCAAGAGTGGGGTTATTGACGTGACCCTGAAGGCCATCGCTGATGACTCGCTCATGGATGAGTCTCTGGCCATCCTTGCCCTGCTGTCGGGCGACCATGAGACAGTAGAGGAGATCGACGAGACTGGTGGCGTGGCCTCCATGCTCCATGTTATAAAGGAAGACCAGTGCAAGCGCAACAAGGAGAATGCAGTTGCGGTGCTTTTCGCAGTCTGTATGTACGACCGCACCAAACTGAGAGAGGTCGCGGAGCACGAGAAGCTGAACGGGTCCCTGGCCTGGCTCACGCAGAACGGCACTTCAAGGGCACGGCGGAAGGCTGCCGGGATCCTTGATAAGATGAAGAGAACCCTGCACCAGCCGCACTACTCCTGCTAGTGCCCCGCCTACCATGGTTGTGTAATTAGGGGAATAAGGGGGGTGTTGGTTGCTTCGCTGTATATATTCAGCCTGCATATATAGCTATACTCGTCTTTGGTTTGGTACAAATGAGGATATATTATATACAGTTTTTGTCTCGCAGAGTAAGTGGTGGTTTCCCCTCTGAAACGTTCTTGTTCATCTGAAATTTGCAGTTCACATGTTTCTTCAGGGTCTTTGCACATGGTCCTGAATCATATCTGGTGCCGTACATGGATTTTTGTTTTGTCACAGAAATATGGGTGGTGTTTGCTCATGATCTGTGATGCCTTTTTCTGTTGAGATGAGTCAACATTCTCCGTTCTACAGATGGGTCGCTGAGATGTATGTTTCACGCGTTGTCGAATCAGATACCTAATCTGCTGACTTGTACATATTGGAATCAGATACCTAATCTGCTGACTACATATTGGAAGACTGGAAGTCCCTTTCAGGTCTTTATCCGGCTTTCGAGATAACCACAGTGTGGGCACTGGGCTTTGGCTCATTGGATGAAGTCCTAAAGATGTTAAGCTCCAGTCAGACGTTAGAGCATCTTATAATCTAAGAGACTAAGAGCCTTTTTAAAACTTTTGCTCTCTAAACCATTATTTAGAAGACCATTTGAATAAAAATGGTTTTCTATTTTTTTTTATCCTTCAACAGTTTTTCTATAACGTGTGCATACTCTAGGGAGCTTAACTTGTCCATACTCTAGAGAGACACTAATCATTCTGTATCTTTCGTTAGTGAGAAATCCGAGATAAAATATGACAATATTTAGAGATCTACTTAAAAAAATTATTAAAGTGTATTTTTTCATTAAAATCTCTATTCCTATCCGTCGTAATGATCTTGAAGATCTACTCTTACATTGCAGTGCGTCGTTGGCGCTCATTTATTATTGAATGATGCCCGGCCGTTGCATTTTGGTTTGGTTCTGTAGCCTACACGCACATGGATTTTTCAAATACATTTTCTTTTATTCAAATTTGTGTTTTTCTTTCTATACCACCAACACCAACTCAGACGGCGGGAAGATGGATCCCACAACGTGGGTTGCTGACTTGCTGTTGGACAAAGGGGAGTGCATCTGATGTGGGAGGCTACGGCGGTCCAGTTACAAATCGGCCAAAGCAATGCATCAGATGTGTCGCAACCTAATTCAGATGTGTCGCAACCTAATTAGGTTCCCTCAGACCCAAACTTAGCAGTAAAACATGCCTTGCTTCACATTGCCCTTCACAGTAGGAAGATACCTGCTTGTGGCCCCACTTGTATCCGATGCTTCAGAAGCGGAGGAAGCATGGCCTTCATCTACGACCCTCTCAGAGTCAGAGGTAGTAGGTTCCATGTACAAACGACACCGTGAAGCCATAAGACGAGCGTACAACACTGGAGGCACTGCATGCAGAGTTCCAACACTTAACCCATTGTCGCAACAGTATGCAACACATATATATATTTTTTACATCAAAGCAGGTAATAAGATATATACGATGGTGAACGGCTTGTACTTACCCATTGATACAGAATGAGTGCATCCAACATAGCTGCAAAACACAGAGCCATGGTCAATAACAGGTCTAGAAATGTTGCTGTCAAGAAATACAACAGAAACAGGCGAGAGATTACGTGTAGCACAGGTAGTTTGTGAGGCACTGGAAAGTACCAGCCGCAAATCTGTTCTCATCCCACAATATGTGATAATGCACAGGCTGGATCATTCCCTAAAAAGGATATGGACATTTTTAATTGGCAATCAGCACACACACAAAGATAAATTTTATTTGGACAGGTAAAATTTAAATTTCATCTGGACAGGTAAAATAACCTGAGTTACATTTTGGCTACACAGGTAAAATCCAAACTCATTTGGGTGGCATATATCTGAATCAACCACAGTTCCTGAAAGGAAATTAAAAAGATTAACAGTGACATTTATTCAGTTCAGAAATGACATTTAGGGTCTACAGTCAATGAACAATAAGTCAAGCGACAACTAACCAGGCAATACATTTCCGCTACCATTAAACATCCGGGTGCGGGTATGCTCGTTACCAGTGAAAAACCGTGCAAGGTGACGCTTCTGGAGCACCACATAGGTCACGGATGGCATATAATCAGGCTCCAAATAGCTACATGCCTATGTTCATGGAACGAAAGAGGTCACTTCAGAAAACAGTACAAGTTCATCACAATATATACTGAGGAAAAAAATGATTTTACCTTTTAATAGCAACAACTTCTTGCCACATCACCTGATAGCGCTGTCCATTGCTCACAGCATCCCTGAAAGGGAAATATTAAACCCTGTCATAAGAACCATGTGACGCTTTGGTTTCCTGCAGTCACTAGTATCATCTAGTTTTCGTCTATCACTAAGTCTTGTATATTCAGACTTAACATTTACCAATGGTATGAATATTTTTCCATGAAAACATGGTTTTCATAATACTTTAGTTGTCCTATGTTCTAGAAATATGTTAACTAATATCTAAGTTAGTAGTCAAAGATGCAATTCAGAGATCATGTCCACATTCAAATGACACTGGGAGTACAAATACAACAGCACCAATGAAATAGTCACACAGAGATAAGAGATTATAGACCTGTAATATATGATCCTTTCAGGCTTTCGTCCAGTTTTTCTATAGAAAAAAAAGAGATGTTCACTGCATGTTTAATAGAAGTTATTCAGAAACCATGGTCTCACATCCAAATCATATAGAAATGCTATGATTAAATAAGATCATACATGATCATCCCACCAGCCCTGGCCCCTGTCCCAGAAAAAGGTGAGACACCAAAGAGATCATGTATCCACTCTTGCCCATTGGCTTGCACACCAGCTAATGCAGCATAGTTGGTAACATCTGGCCAGTCTTGAGAAGCAACAACCTGAATAAAGAATGACATCACAAACAGCAGATGCATATTTACATGTCCAGACGACAGAATGCACTCACAGCTGCAATGGAGGGACTGTTACTTTTCCCAGGATGCATAACATGTCCACCGAATATAATAGTCGGTATGTCACCAACACAGGGCAGCCTCCTCGAATCAGCAAGTACAACATTTCTTCCTCCTACCTACAGTTTCATCATAGTAATATATATCACCTTATCTTCCTCCTCGAACCAGCTAGGCAAATGGAAGAGCATAACAAACCTTGACGTTGATTTTAAGGGCAACATTTGCAAGATACTTTTTTCTCATCTTTGAAACATGTTTTGCAAGACAACACTGAGACACAAGTCCAATCTCCGTCTCGCATATTCTTTTGAGATTACCTGAAGAGTGATAGGAGTTTTACTTATATAGATATTAGACAGTCAATGATTGATGAGTGCATTTTGAAGTTAAGATAAAGTACTGTAAAGAGAGCCTTTATTGTTGGGCAATATTACAATCAGAAGGTCAAGTTCTGTGCCCAGTGGTTGGAGCATGCTCATGGCCTCATCATAGCATAACTTAAGTATCCATTCTAGATCCTTAGGATTAGCAGTTTGCACAGGAAGCACAGGATCAGGGCAAAAGTCCTACATTCACATTCAGAGAGAGAGAGAGAGACAGAGACACAGAGAGTGAAGGGCCAACAGTATAGACTAGCTAAAAAACAGAAAGAGAAGTTCAGTGTTTAAAACATTTCATCAAGTAGAAAATTACCACCCCAGACGCTCTGCACACAACAGCCAGCTCATGACAGAAGCTTCTAACGATTTCGTTTTCCACATCACAAGAAAAGTTCACACATGTCCAGTTGCTCACTCTCCCACTAACGAACATTCCCTACAAGAAAAGTACTAGTAAGATCTTCCACGAATTCTCATGTGAATAACAAAGATTTGGAAAGATAATGCACAGGAAAGCAAAGCCACATACAGACTTAATAAGTCACATACCTTACGGATCATATTCCATCGCCCTGCTTGTGGGAATATCTCTTTGGTCATGCCAGTGTTGTCTTGTAACTTAAGCTGGTATATATATACAAGAGTCGGATTTGTGTGTATAATATGAAATAGAAACATGAAATAGCATATGCAACTGCGAACTGAGACATTTACCCAAGGAGGAGGAAGCACACGAGCATCAAGTGACACAAGTTCCTTCTTAATTTCTATGCCAAACTCCTTTGCATATGGTTCCTCGTTACTGTTGCCCTTCACAGCCGCCTGGGAACCAAAGACATGACACGACAAAGAACTGAGAACAATAAACTTAACATTGCGGCACACACAGGTACAGTACAAAAGAACATATCTTACTAGATGGCAATCTACAAAAATATTTCGTACAGCAACATTCACTGACAACTTATATACTTAATATGCGAAATTATAAATATAAGAAAACAGAACAATCTATGTCAAATCAAATCATGAATAAAAGATAAGAACAAAAATAAGCAGACAAAAATTCGTGTACGGCTTTCAAGCAAGTTTTTATATATGGCTTTCACAGATTTGTGGCATGGTCCTAGAAAAGGCTATAGAAACCATCGCAGTAGCTATCTTTGATCGATACAGTAATAATTAACAAAAAAATTATTTTTTTGCATAATGTTATACATGATGTAGTCTTCATAGAACTACTTAATTAGTAGAGTGTAAGTGTTGGAATGTCACAAAAATAGAAAATATTATGCCTTGCTGGATTTTTCTTTCCTAATTCAGGATTATAAGAAACGTCTTTTAAGACACCTGCTGAAGTTAGCTTTCAAATTGTTATCTTTTTTAGGTCTTATGGGCATGTATCTAAGATAGCAGAGCTATCTGGCTTAGTAGCAATAGGAAATAGTACCACTATTTAGGGCTATGGCGTTTATAGCTTGTACAGTAGAAGGTTGGACCGTTGAGTTTCAGGTCCAAACAGCTATTTTGCAGCTACAGGCTAGCAATATAACCTAAGGCTTCACCTTTTGTGTGTATATCCATAATTTTGTGTTGCTGTAGAGAAGAGTTGCCCGGGTGCTTAGTTCCATTTCCCACAGGTCAATCCATCAGCAGTCATGAGACAAGCTGATATGATAACATGACCTTTGGGTTTACCTCCTCCATGGTTTTCTGTTTCTACAGCTTCCTTCTAAATCATGCCAGACCTTTTCAAATACTTGAAAGATTCAAACCTATAGCCATCTTAATTTGACATACACCGAAAATTCGCATCAAACTGAACACATCTAGATCTTTTATATCTGATAAAATTTGCATCCTGCAGACCAAATCCTGAGATTTGTGGGCAATGCTCTGTTTCCAAAAGAAAAGCACAAATGGTGACGACAAGAGAGCAAATCAAGTTTGATACACAACCACTGAGCTCATGTGCATAGATATGCAGCCTTACAGGATTCCATAGCTTCATGTGTAATGAAAGTGGCACAGAGGGTGAAGGATGACATTGACCAACGCAAGAGGGCATTTGGATTTGTACCCTAATTAATTTCTAGTTTTCATGTATGTGTTGGCCCATGCGTGTGGTGGTGCCAATAGGTTGCTCCTAGAGTGCCTTGAGTGTTGGGGCTGTTTTTTCGAGGCCACATCCTGTATCGTTATATTGTAGAAGTTCTTTTCTATCTTAATTGAAAGGTAGAACTCCTGCCAGTTACGTAAAAAAAATGTGTAATGAAAGTAGCAGAATAGATGGTGCTGGAGGAAGCAACAGGGGTTGATGCATATGAACTCGATCGCCACATAAACATTCAGGCTATGCACATAGGAAGTGGAGGCGCATCCCTTGCATGGTCAATGCTGCAACCTCTAGTGCCAGCAAGACTCAAACTTTTCAATAGAGCACACAAAAAAATGGATCCTGTAATGGCATACACACACAAAATCTTGGCAGTAGCATGCAAAAACTTCTCTAGTAAGTATAACTTGGTGCAATTATACACAACAATTTATTATTAGTAGTAAATCACACACAGAATGGGAGAACGATTACCAGTAAAATATGATATTTACGCTCTAGAGGGTGTAGCTGAGCTGCTTCAAGAAGAGTAGATATCTGTGTACGATTGAGGGCTTGTTCGGCTGACAATAAAAAAACACTATAGCGGCTGAATTTTACTGTTCACGGCTGAATCTGTGAGAGAAAAATACTGTTCCGGATGAAAAAAGAAGCGGATCAAGCCGGGTTTGGGATCAGCCGAACAAGCCCTGAGTTGTTTTGAGTAGCGTTGTCCCTCAGCGATCTGACAGATCTAGAGTATGAAATGTGATATGGAACAACAGCATGTTATATCATGAAGAGATATCCATAGTGTTTCTAACATAGATATGCCAATGCCAACAAAGTAATAAACATGGAACAGCTGCTGTATATGATGCTAACCTCAACTGGAAAGAATATTGGCATTTGATTAGTGCCCACTTTCAAGAAAGGCAAATCAGTGCGTTTAATAGTATAACCATATGTCTCTTGGAAGTAATCAACAAATGTCTTATCACCACACTGGACACTGTTCCATGACAAAACATCAAAGATGCAACATAATAGGCTATCAATTTACATGCTATCTACAGAAGCATAATAGAGGTAAAAGAGAATATTCGTATGAGCAAGAAAACTGCATACCAAAACTCACTTGTCACATCTTCGATAAGCCCAAGTACACGATAGCTTTTGCACATACCCACAAGCGTGACCAGAATCATCACACCTTCAAGAGCCTTATTTATCTAACCATATGAGAAGGATAGCCAAGTTAGAAAGTGATTAACACCTCTGGTGTCTTGCTGGAGCTTGAAGTCTGAGAGCGCTGGGTCAAGGTCAGGGAGACGAGCTGGGGCTGTCTTAGTCTGTTTCCTCGCTCTTTCTGGGTCAGGTCTCATCTCTCCCGTGTTTCTTTAGAGTAAGTCCTATTCATGTAAAATTCAACCCCTCATGGTTCGGCTCGGAGTGATGGTGGTGATTGTAAGGGGCTGGTTTTCTCTGTCTATAATACAAAGATACGAAGCTCTCCTTCGTATTCAAGAAAAAAAAGAAAGTGATTGATTGCTAAACTTCAAATAAATTACTAGCAACACACACAATGTCATTATGATCAATTAGGATGGCACAAGAATAAAACCTTGGCAAAATCACCATGACATAATGCACTATCTAAGGCGTTCCGATCCAAAAGCAGTGCGATATAATCAATCACAGGTATGGACTTCATTAATACTTTACAGGATATATCTGCACAAATATTTATGTATATAAATATCAATATAGAGCTAGCATAACAATGAAAGAATAATAAAGTTATTGAAAATAAAGATTCAAGAATGGAAGGTTTTCCTTTTATTCAAACATTATGAAACACCAAAATGACAGAGCTAACCAATTTTCAGTAAATGTCCTGTCGGTACACAAAGTGACCAACTAGTAAATATTTGTAGTTTTGCTGTACGTTGTGATCGGAGGTGGCCTAGCACTCAATGACACAGGATTTATACTGGTTCAGGCAACGTGCCCTACGTCCAGTGTGGGTCGGTCGGTGACTTTATTCCTGAGCCTAGGTGCTCGAAGTCTGTAGTGGGGTTACAAACAAGAAGGAGAAAGGAGGGGTGTACGAGAGGCCCAGTCGGGTCCGACCGGAAGGGCCGAGGGCGACCGGAACTCCGCTATGAGCTAGGTGTTCAAGCGTATGCTTGAGGGATTTTTGAGCTATCGATCTAGTGAGCCTGAACTCGAAGAAGTGGACCTCCTTCGTTGGAGGGAGCACATCCCCTTTTTATAGATAAAGGGGATGACTTTACAGGTGAGAGGGAGAGAGTATGGATGTTTCTAAACCTTGTTGCCCACGCCGATGAGGGTAGCGATGATGGTAGGCACCCACAATACTGTTGATGTCACTGTAGAATGTCAGGTGCACTTGGGAGGTTGCGTTGGTTTCTTCAGGAAGGGTGGATGTCAGTACTTGCAAAATACTATTGGTATGTGAGGAGCCCTACCTTGTGTACCAGGTATGGTGAACCCTGGCGCCCACTATCGATGCCCAAAGATATGTGGGAGGCTTTTTGCCGTATGGGAGCCCAATGACGTCTACAATATTGTAGACACAAATGTCGGCGCCTACAATATTGTTTGTGTCAGGGCGGTTGAGGAGCATTGTTCCCGTAGGCGTACAGGGTATGGTCCCGGTATCGTGGTTTGACTTTGTGCACTGCCTTCTCCATTTGCCCCTGGTCCCTTCCGAGCGGATGTCCCCGGTCGGATGGCCCCAGTCGGTGCCTACCGTGCCAGTCGGAGAAGGGCGGCAAGTAGGCTTTCTACGGGTCTCCGGTCGAAGTCGCGGGGTCGGAGTAGGAGGCAGCGTTTGGGCCAGGCCTTTCCGATCGGAGAGACCGTCTGGAGGCGGCTGGCGTTCGAAGCGAGTGCTCCGGTCGGAGAGGAGGGCCAAAGAAGTTGATGAGCGGGTGTTTTGTTCTTTCGGGCAGACCTTCCGGTCGGCGACCGGTCTGTCCTTCCGGCCCGTCGTGTTTTTAGACTCTTGGGCCGGCCCACGGACTACATGCTGTTCTCCTAGGCCGAGCCTTGGCGTAGAAGCCGGTCCCCGAAGGACCCCGGATTTATGAACCCGACAAGTCCCTTATGACTTGTCACACTCCAAAATTTTCAATTTTGAGTTGTGCATAGAAAACACTAAATAAAATGAATTATTTTAATATTTGGATAAAATTTACCAAGTTTAGTTTGAGCTAGCGCAAATTTAGTTATAGAAATAATATGAATTTTCAAAGTTTTCTAATCTAGACGGGCGTTTGGATGATGTGATGTTTGCTTGTTGTTTTTTATGTGTCTGAGAATAAGTAAAGTCTTTAAAATGCGTTAGTAGGTCGATTTTCCTTCTCCGGCACGCCTTTATCTTTTTCTACAATCAAATTCTTTGTTTCTCGGCTTAAGTTTTCGTTGGAAGCTTCCTAAAATCTTTTCTTTGTAACACAAATCACTCCTTTTAGTTCTCCATCCGTCTATGAGCATAATTTAATTTTTAGATGCTCTAAATTATCTTATCATGGGCTTCAAATACTTTATTTGGGTTCCTCATATTCCATAATGTCTCTGAGAATTTTTCCCGAATTTTCAGAGCTTGCGGAGTATTTTTCACGACTTAAATAATAATTCTAGACTTTTCTGAAATTATTTTATCCATGAAATTAATTAATTTCGAAAATAATAAATCTCTTATTTCTCCCGATGCTCAAAGCCCATGTGCAATAATCATAATAAATCCTAAAGGCTCATGCATTTATTTACTAATGGGCTTTAATGATTATTTAGGCCCATTAGTAAATGTGGAGGGTGCAACATCAATTAGTACCATATTGCTTGTTGATGTAGATATGGGGAGTTTTTCTCCCAATAAATATGTATCAACCCCTTGAGTAAAGCACACCAAAACTACCGTAAGAGGAGTATCTAGTTTGAGAAATATCTCGTGTAGTAAATTAGATTTTTCTCCTCCTCTCGTCATTGCTGTTGCCACCGCGCTGCCCGTTGCCGCCCCGTCGAGCTGTACGTCATCGTTCTTCTACTCATCGCTGGAGCTCTTTGTCCATGAAGACACGCCGCCGCCGCCGCTGGCACCACCAGCTGCTTCACCGCCGTTCGCTACACCGCTGTCGAGGTTCCAATCGAGAAAGCCGTCGTCACCGTTTTAGTTGGATGAGTCTGCGAGCAGTCAGCTGCTGCGGCGTTGGTCTAGCTCCAAGAAAACGCCGCTGCCGGCGAACCTGCCCGTCGACCAGCGCTGGTGAGCCTCTACAAATACTCCTTGTTTCTTTGGTTCATGTCCCGGTGTCGTTTTAGCCGTTGTTGCTGCTCGTGCGTCATCTAGTTTGGCCATAACCGTGTGTAGTACTGCAAGTTCTGCAAGGCATGCTACCGCTCTGCTGCATTGCCGCGCACCGCTGTTTTCTGCTACCTGTATACGAGGCTAGGTAGCCTGTCCCTTGCTCTCTGTCCCAGTTAGTTTGAGCGAGCTCAGCTGCCCTTGCTCCTGCTGCTGCCGAGAGACCTGCCATCCACCATGTCCACATGTGTATGCCTACGTACATCACGCAAGGCATGGAGGCTTACATGCATATGAGCAATTAACGTCACCCGTGCATGACCCCATTATCTAGCTCTTCAAACTCTAACACAAATTCTGTTCTTTTGATATCAATCTGTCCATGGTCATCCAGAACCCTTTACTACCCATGTTTCTTACATAGAAAGTCTTTGTGGGTTCAAACCTTTGTCATCCAATCGTTTTAGCTTTGTTTCGATTGGTTTTCCATGTCGCACTCGCTTCAAATCGATTCTCGATGTTCATCATGTCACAAGTGCTTATAATTTAAATCTTAATTGAATTAATGTTTATGCAACTAGTTTCATTGATAAAATAAATATAGATTTCATACTTCCGTGTTTTATATACAAATATTAATATAATTAATTGCTAACATAAATATGTTTCTAAATTATAATTTGCTTAGGATAAACAAGGCCATATAAAACTTGTTTATATGCTCTCACATGCACCTTGGTTTTGTAAATGTTAAAGTTTAATCTGACTTAAATTATATGGTCGTTTTATTATTAAAAAATATGACTAGTCTTAACTCGACTTTTGAATTAAAAGATGATTTGACTAATCTGAATTAATATACTTCACATGGCTTTTGCTTAGCTAAAATAAAGTAAGCTTACATTTATTTGTTTTATAATATCAAAATCTTCCGGTAGCTGGTTCTTTTTAACGGTAGTTTACTTTTCGGCGTCTCTTGCATTCCCGTGACCGTAGCAACGAGCCATATCTTTAGAACCCTTTTTATTATGATTGGTGTACTGTGCTTAGTTATTTATGTTTGTTTGCTTGTATGTTTCTGTGTGCTTGGTATTTGCTACGAGTAGAAGAGAACCACACGTAAGTGCTGGAAACCAGAAGTTGCAGAATGGAAGATAAAATTGAGGCTTCTCTAAGCAAGTTGCTTTGGGTGTAAAGCAAGTTTAAGACAAGTATAGCATGGGACCATCCTTGTTATCCTATACACCTTTAATCATTTAATTCATACTGCATGTGTGTATCTTGACTGCCACTAAGGATTTCCTAATACTTTGTACCTTGTTCCTTGATACTTTTGGGTTATTGCATTGGGTAGTATGATACTAGTGCTCAACTACAACCATGATCTTGTAACTTGACTAATGATATATGCAATAAACATTAAAAGATGTTTTTAGTAACATGGAATAAGGGGGCTAGAGCATTGGGCTGTTTTTATGATGCTCTAGATTCTTCTCCCTAAGGACTTATCTGTAAGTGATCATCCGGTACTTACAGTACAACTATGAGGGCTATATAGCTCTAGCTTTAGCTCAGTATGATGATCTTTTCGAGCTTGTTAGAGTTTACCTTTATTGGCGTAAGAATGACTTGACGAATCGGGTATAGGACAACCTCTACTCTTATGTGTATAGCCGTGATGGAATTGTGCTATTCGACAGGGGGTTCCTATATCTGTTTGCCGAGTGAATCTAATGGCCCTAATTTGTTAGACGAACCTTTGAAATGCTTCATAGTGAACCCTGCCGATCTTCCTTGGTAGTGGGTTAAGAGGCTGATCACCTCGGGCGAAAGGGTAAATCACGACTCACAGTGAAAGTGTACAACCTCTGTAGAGTGTAAAACTGGTATATCAGCCGTGCTCACGGTCACAAGCGGCTTTGGAACCCTTACGGAATAGATGATGAACACTAATGATACTGATAATAAAAATGCTCACTAATGATTACTATTTATGCTATTCATTATTCATGTTTACCTGATCATGTGGTTATTTGGGGCTTATGCTAAACTTGTTGCTACTCAATTGCTAAAAGATGACTCATTAAAAGCTAATCGCAGTTAAATCAATGTCAGCCTTTTAAGCCTCATGAACCCCATGTTATATTTGTTGAGTACGACATGTACTTACGCTTACTTTATTTTTCAATTATTTGGATAAAAATCTCGGATGGGTACCAGATTGCTAGAGTTTGGAGGAATTAGGCTTGTGATCAACCAGTCAGTTATCCCTGTGAAATTGAAGTCTTTACCCGAAGATCGGGGTTGTCTTTCCGCTGTTTGTTGTCTAAGGTTATATTGTTTATACTAATACGCTATATATTTAAGCATTATCTATTGATATTACCTTTATTTGTAGTTATATGTAAGATTTGACTCTCTGGACTTACATATAATGCGTATCTGGTTTTGTTCTTAACACCAGGTGGTACATGACTGATTTGTAAGCTTTTGTTAAAACTCCGCTGAATTTTCAAGCCCTTCCCAAGCTTCAATGGCTCGGCAATTGAGCCTGACCTCGACATTAAAGATGAAGATCTTCAGGAGTCATTCTAAGAAAAATTCGATAGTGCAGAAAAAGATATAACAAATACTACCTTTCAAATATTTCACAAAGAATAATATCAAGCACTTTAAGGCCCGTTTGAGGCTCATCTTCATGCCCCACAGCTTGGAGTTGAACATTTGCCACATTTAATAATGACCTTAAACTGTCTCATTCTCATATGACTTGAGATAGGAGGAACATCAGAAATGAGAATTGATTCTGTGTAAGATTATGGATGCATATGCCTAGAATAGCCTACCTCCATGAGGCTTGCCCAACGCTCTGGAGTTCAATTTCAAAGGTCTTGCAGGTAAATGGCAGTGAAATAGCTGTATATAGGTGCTTCCTTCCATCATAGGAAGGAAGACAGCCATTAAAAGCAGATTGCCTGTGTACGGATACAAGTTTTCCCATAACAGCACGATTTACGTCACAAGATATCTCAGGACTTATACAAACCTGATAAAATATCATAACTGAAATCTCATGGTGGTGACAACAAAAACTCCAAAAGCTATAATAGAACTGCCTACTACTAGAAAGTCTTACATCATATTGATAAACTTCAGATTCACGCAGGCTAACAACAAAATGGTTTGTCTCCAGCGTGCACCTTTTGCCAAATATACCACTCACCACACTTTTGAGATCTTACCAAAGGCTTCAATGATGAAAATGATGGTAAGAGCAAATTAAAGGGAGTTTGGTACTCGAATAGTTTGAGTTTGTGCAGCTCAGGAACTATTCTAGATGGACCAAACGGTAGCTCATCTTGCAAATCATGTCGAGAATCTCCTGTAGCTTTCTGAGCTCCATCACTCACTGGTCATAAAGGTCAAAGGCCAGGTTTAATTGTTAGCGTTGCAAAACGATTAAACAGCAAGTATCAAAAGCATGAAGTGACAAGAAATATTGTGGGCCAAGGCAAGGGAGTACCAAGCTCAACACGAAACAATTGAGGCCTTCTAATTTCCGTTCCTGCTGTTACCCCAGGACTTGATCCCTTGGTTCTTTTTGTCTTCATAGTCAATGCTGCAAACCAAAACCAAAGTTTCCGTGTCACTACTGTAATGCAACATGGAACAGAAGTTTCTTTCTGGAGAACAGGGATTCTATTATCCTTTACTTGTATTGGTCAGGTTCAAACAAAAATACAAAGCTGAGATATCATTCACATCAAAGGAAAACCAGGCTATCCTATCATCTAGCACCACAAACAAGCAACACCAATCACAATCAGTAACCAGCTGAAACCAGACACCCCACACAATCTTCAAGCAAACAACTGAAATAATGGAGACATGAATAGAAGAAACAGTATTGTAGGTTTTGAACTTTGTTATATACTGTTCGTATATCCTATACCACCACTAATTAGTGGTCAAACAAGTGTGATGGTGAATTTATGAGTGTCCAAAACCACACAGCTTTTTAACCAACTTAAACATCAGACAAATGCAAAAGACTTGAATGGCTAATCCCAAATTAAAACAAAATAAAAAGGAAGCAACAGAATTGGCAAATCCTTTACCATGACTGCATATATACACCCAAAAAAAATACAGATTTGGGCAGAAGAAGAGACCTTGATTTGTGTCGTCCAGCTATGAGGGCGCCGATGGTGAAGCACAAGAAATTATGAGGAAGCAAATTAAGAAAAAATTGTGCCTGGGGAAGGAAAGAATTACAGTAGGCACAGGCAAATAGGCAATGTCTTGGATTATAGGGTAATTGGTTTATTATACGAAGGCACACCAGACCTTGTCAACCAAGGGGAACCTAAATCACACGAATTCGTTGGGCTGGAAATTTCTCACGGGCGGGCGGGTTGGTACTTGCACGGGGCCGCCCTTTGCCGCATCGATTCTATACGGTATTAATTAGAGAGAAACCGACCAACAGGTAGCAGGAGACGAGAATTTTTCACCTGTCATGTGATTCTCTCTCCCTTCAAAACACCTGTGATTCTCCCTTCAACTTCAACACCGCCTAGCTGCAGCGCCGCCACAAGCAGTTCATCAGTTTGGGGCTGCGGAAGTAGGGCATCTTACAGTTGCTGCAGTTTGAAGACGCCAGAAGCAGTACAATGAATTAATCTTTGCGTTGCATTGTCTTCTAAAAAAAACAAGCATGGTTGATGAGACGAATACCGAAAAACTGTACGCCCAGGAGGTGGGAGCATCCACGCCGGAACATGCATCCGGCGCCGACGTTCGATTAAATACAAGCGCTTTCTTTTATTTTATGGGTTATTTTCATCTAAGCCATTACAATTCTCCGAGTTTTAAGAAACGCCGTTATAATTCACCTATTTGGAGATTTGCCATTACAATTTTATCTCTCCCGCGTTCTTGCCATTTTCTACGGCTGCCGTGTACCAGGGCCACTGTCAGGCACGTATGCCTACGGGAAGGCATACGGACGTCGAGTCCCCGTCTCCTCGGACCGAGCCCGCTATCACTCGCACGCAGGCCGCCGCGGATGAGCGCCGTTGCTCCGTCTCCGCCCCCCAAGGGTAGCTGCCAGCAAGGGAGAGGTGTGCGTCCTCTCCATAGACGGCGGCCCTGCGCCGCGCTGGTGCGCCTGGAGGCCACATTGCAGCGGGGCAGCTCGCGGACTTCTTCGACGCGGCGGCGGGGTCCGGCGTAGGAGGCGTCCTAGCAGCCCTGTTGTTCGCGTGCGCCGTTCTTCTTCTTCTCGACCGTCGACGCCGCAGAGTGCGCCGCGCACGACTTCCGTCTGCGGGAGGCGGAGAGGCCGCGCTCCCTGGCGGCGGCCTACACGCGAGGAGGAGCGCTCGCCCGTGGTTTGCCAGTCTCAATGCGGCCTGCTCGCGAGGACCGGCGGCCTGCAGGTTGGTGCGCGCGAAGGACGCGGCCTCGCTCGGAGGTGCCAGCACGCCACCAGCTCCATAGGCACGAACAAGGAGCTCCACAGCCCTGGACGTGCCCTCCACGGACCACGGCGGCGGCGAACTCCTCCAGAGGCCGCTCGCGTGCACGCTGCTGCGGGCGAGCGCGGAGCTCGTCTGGACATCATTCGTTGAGGTCGACGAGGCATCCCGTGTCGGGGCAGTCGCGCATGGCATCGCCGTCCCCGCGGTGCGCGTCGTTGCTGCTGTACCAGGGCGCGTGCACCAGCACTACCACGAACGCCGCCCGCCGCCAGTCGACCGTTGCCAGGTCGCGCCGGAGCCACCGGTGCTGAGCGCTGCCCGCGGCGTGGTCGGCGTACGAGCCGCGCGCTCGGTATGTCTCGGAGGCTTCGGGCGCGAGGCCAGCGGCGAGCGGGTCTTCCGGCTCGGGATCATGCTCTCGCTCCTCGCCTTGGCTCTGCTTGCTGCGGTGCCTTGCCTGGCATCCAGTGTGTGCCTAGCATTGTTGGATGGCCACGGTCTGGCGGGGACGGCGTGCTGCTTGGAACGCTGGCCTTCCTCTCGAACGGCACCGAGCTTGTTGGAGATGGGCTTGACCCGCGTCGTCGCCGGGGCCTGCTTGATTGGCTTGAGGCCTTGCGCGTCGTGCGGCTGTTGCTGCTTGTCAATGGTGAGCGGGTTGGGGTTGACAGCAGCGGCGACGTCGAGCGGGCCCATGCTAAGTCCCCATCTCCGTGGCCGCGCCGCCACTGCCGCCTTTGTCGGTGCGGAGGCGGTGGAGGCGGGAGGATAGGCGTAGGATGTCCGCCTCGATGTGGCCGATCTCCGCCTCGACATCAGGCTCGGGGCGGAGTCGTCCGTGAAGTCAGTCACGGCAGCGAAGAACGTCAGGCCCACCACGGCGAGGTCGTCCATGGGCTTGCCCCTGCTCCCGCGCCTCGTCGCCCTCGCATGGTGGCCTGGGATGCAGGCGAGCGCGGCTGCTCCCCCTCGCGCGCAGGCCACGCCGTGGGTGCGTACTCGCCCGCCGCGGGCGCGCTCGGTCTGACGGAGGAGACGTGGACTTACGTCCGTATGTCTTTCCGTAGGCATACGTGACTGACAATGGGCCTTGTACGTGGCAGCCGTAGAAAATGGCAAGAACACGGGAGAGGTGAACTTGTAATGACAAATCTCTATATAGGTGAATTATAATGGCGTTTCTCAAAACTTGGAGAATTGTATCAAAATAACCCTTATTTTATTAGATTTTTTCGGTGTCGGATCCTCGCCGTTTCATGCAATGCAATGCCATCATGCCCCAGCGGCCCAGCCCAACCGCTACAGGTTCCTATTCCCACCGCCGCCGCATCCTCCTCCGGGTCCTCCCGATCCGCCCGCTGCTCTGCTTCCTCTCAAGTCTCAACAATCTCATCATCGCCGCCTCGCCATCCACATCCCCGTCTCCTGTCTGCCGCCACCGACTGCCACTTTCCTCACAGCGTTTGAGATTCAGGTTGTTGAAGGAGAACCTATGGACTCTGCGGTTGCGGGAGGGCACGTAGACGAGGGGAGATCGAACACAGATCTGATCGGGCATTCTGGCGACATCGATAGCGATTCCGACCAAAAGTGGAAGAGTTGGGTGAAGAGTCAATTTTGGTACAAATTGCCCATGTCGGATGATGTCCCTGACTACCGCGAGCTGCCTTATCCATGGGAGGCGGCGGCGGAGGCGGAGAAGGAGAAGGCATCGGGGTCAGGGAAGGAGGAGGAAGAAGAAGACGCGTTCTTCCTCAAGGTGACGGACATATCGTGGTTAGGTTTATCAGCTGAGGAAAGAAAGAGGGGGCGGTGGGAATCTCAAGAAGAGGAATTGACGGATGTAATGCAACCAGATTTATCAGACGAGCAAAGAAAGGATGCTTCCTTGTCTCTAGTGGGGGATTTGGATGCAGAGCAGCAGCCATTTGTACCAGCACCGAGGTGCTGGATGTTCGAATGGAGATGCATGGGTGCTTTGAGCAGGGGATATCGTACCGCCACCTCTTCGAAAGCAAGGCAAACAGGGACGAGCTTTCCTCTCACAGTGCATCTGATGAGCCCTACAGGTTCAATGTTAATTGCTCTCAGCGTGAGTTAAATATGCCTTCTTACCCAGATGTGTTCCCAGAACTACATGGCACGGTATGTAATTTGGTTCATAAGTCCTGTCTTGCTGTTTTATAATAGTGGCATGCTATATATCAATGTCTCATATCACCCACTGTATGGTTAGTCTCTTGGTTATATATGGGGAGTTTGTGGAGTTAATCAGTGTAGTAGCATTGTGTCGGCACGAAAACGTGTCAATCGTGCCGGGCACACGAGCAAGTCGAAAGGGTCTACTCGATGAAGTTGGAGATCCGCCTGTCTTCTTTTCCTTAACATGCACGTACAGCTCTAATACGTATGGCAGCTCCATCGGCCCTATTATTTTCGGCTGTCTTCTTCCGATTGGACTTGTCACCCTTTATCTTTATTTTGATTGGTCCAAAGCCTTTCGAAATATATCCATACGCATTTGGACAGTTCCAACGAATAAAAATGCACATTTTGGCCAACCGTTATACCATTAGCCGATCCCTCCTTACCAGGCAAAGCTTACAAAATTCCAGTGTCAACACAGCCCCCCCTAGTTCGGAGTATGAATTTTCATGCTTCAAACTATTTTGATCCGATGGTCTTCTTTTCCTGAGCCGATGACATCTGATCGTAATCACTGAAAGTTGCATCGGCTCTATCTTCTCTTTGATCTTAATGACTCCAAAATTGATCTTTCTCTACATCTCTATCCATCTGCTTTAGCCGACTAGGAGCTAGCCCCCGAGTCTATAATTATAATAGGCTATCTAAAGGTAATAACATGAACATCGGCCTCTTCCCTGCTATTGACCATTAAGTATCTGTATATATGACTTGCCGAAGAATATCATGCCAAATCGATTGCACAAATATGAACTATCAGCTAGCAACAAACTCGATCATAGCAACACAAGTTAACCGGCAGTATGGAAATATGCTCAGGTATTCTAGCCGATAGTTTTCTTCCAAAGAGACGAGGAATTCATTGGCAGTAATATTATCTTATTTCAAACCTCACCTAGACATATGAACTTTGAAGTGTCTACCATACCATCTTGGGTGGTTGAGGAATGGAACGAATTAGAATCCAGTCATCCTTGCATCTCCTACTCAGAAAACTTAGGTTTTTAAAAGATTTTCAAATTAAAACATAGCTTTGCTCCTCAAATGATTCTCTCAGATCGCTCAATGTGTATAGTTCCTCGTCAAAGTATTGTTTTGTCTCTTCTTACCCTACTTCTAAAAAGCTCATGCGGAGTTTTAGGTAGGGATAAAATATATAGCGTACTTACCTTGCATATATTGTAAGGTCAAATCACAGACCCAATGAGAGAAATATCATATTCTTAGATCAAAATGTGTATGTGCGGAGAATATTTGGTAGCTAACCTAATTCTACTATGCTCTTTGAAATATATTTCTCTTTTATGAAATATTTTTGTGAGAACATGAGCTATCTTTTCTCATCTTTTTCTTTTATTTATTTATTTATTTATTTTGAACTTCTTTTGTATCCATTTTTTTATATATATATTTTCGTATAACCCATGTCTCTCTTTATAACAAATTTTTTGAGAGAAATATTATCAAGAACTTGGAGTATTTATTCTAATAAAACCTAACATATTTTATCTTTTCCTAGTGTAGGAGCAGAACATTTTGAGGTGGATGAAAGACATATTTTTGTGTACTTCTAGTATAGAAGCAGCACATATATATGGCGTGTATGTGATCTTGATCTTGGGAACATGATAAATCTCTCAACAAGGGTCAACAGAACTCGACAAAACTCAACACAGAGCAAGCAGCTTATGCGTAAGGTTTTTAATGAGACTAGTATATGACTCTGGCAATTAATTTTGAATTTTTGTAAGAAAAAATTTCAAGTACTTTGCAAAAGAAGTAAGGTTTCTTTCATCGTACTATATCTCATTCATCAACTACTTAGATAACATGCTTTTCCTATGATAGATTGTTCATAAGTGACAGAAAAAGCAAGGAATAAAGAATATGCGAGCCAAGCATAGAAGAGTACGCTTCTCCACTCTGAGCCAATAAGCATCTCCACCTGAATTTTATCTTGACATCGGTTGTTGTTCTTGCGAATTTGGTCACATCGGCTGTCTCTAACGACTCAACAGATTCCATATATTTTCATCGTCAGTGTATACAACTAGCCCCATCAATAGTAGCCGGTGATTATAATCTGCAGCAAATGAACTTCCTTTCTTGTTAAATACGTCCGAACTACTGAGTTCTGCCATAGTTGCTATTTTTGCTCTGATCAAACAAATATCTGACCCATCCTTTGCCTTCGGCTGTATTATTTTCTCCAAAAATAAATCAGCTGGTGGAGGTGAAAGATCAGCCTTCTTTTGACAGCCGATCCATACTTGCTATTTCTTTGCCTTCTTTATTAATTACGTGAGACTCAAAACGAATGCATGGTGGCTGGCTTCTTCCTTGCTTCCTTACGTCACGTTCTTATGTATATATAGCCAGCCATCTTGTCCTTCCTTGTATGAACATCGGCAACTTAAAAAAAACAGCCCTCAATTAACAGTTTCTGACACATGGCCACAAGAAGAGGAGGCCCATGTTGCCACGATCGGATTGTGTGGTGATGACAGGAATAGTTGGAGCCGACATCTTCTTTGCTACCGGCTATCAGTTATCTGCATATGACTAGCCGATAACACTGAGGCACAACTGTCCATTGGCTGGAAACATATTCAATAATAAAATATTCCGGTCAGCCTGCTAATGACATACTGTGGAGCTGCCCATTATCCCATTTCCTAGATCAGTCAGCCTCTTGAATTTGAATAGCTTATTTCTATATTAGCTCTACGAAGAATGTGCTTGGTCGAACAACCGATGACGATAGTCGATGGAGGAAAACTCAATCTGATCTCAACGCAACCATCGGCTTGATGTTTTGAGTAGTTCGACGCCTACAGGTATGACTTCTGTAAATGCCTGCATGTTCGGCCTCCAACCTTGCTTGCTTGCAACTACTCCATATTGGATTCAATTTAATAAAAGAATCGATGTCCGACTCCAGTAAATAAACAAACCATATTTGCTTCTGGAGCAGGAATCCTTTGTATGACTTTCTTCTGAGCAACTAATCGACTTCATGAATTTTGAGAAGCATATACCATGCATGGATGTATACGCACTTGCTAGCTTCTTCCATATATGTCAACATGTATATATGCATGCATGGCACTGTAATGTGTTAGCTCCTTCCTTTTGACTGACGTGAAGTGCTATCCTCACAGCCGATTCCATTTTAGGAAGCGATCGGCTCTCGTCGGTTTGGGAAGCAAATATGTAGTTAGCAGGACCCATGTTTTGTATTCAACAACACCACGCTATTGTCGTGAGCATGGTGGTTTGGACATATCAACGGGAGCTCGGTTATCTTCTCTATCCAGCAATCCACCGGCTTTATGCTCTGGCCGATTGGCTTCTGTTGGCGTCATCGGCCCAAATACTTCATTTTGGTAAGATGGCTGTTTTCTGGACCGATGAGGATAGTAGTAGATCGATGACAACTGCAGCCTTGCTAACATATAATTAAATATTCCAGCCACCATGTAAATCATGTATGAATCATCCTTATTTCCAACGTCGCCGTGCACATGTATTCTTTCCTTAATTTCTTGACTAATACATCCCAAGCATGTACATGCAGCAGACGTGTAGCTCTTGATCTCCGACTTGTCCACATCAATTTTCTTGCTCACGTGACCTCTGGATGCCTTTCCTGTGTTTTTCACCGTGCAGGTTCTCATGTGCTGCTAGTCTTCTCCATGATGTCCAGTTTCCTAGGTCAGCATCGGCCTTCAGATCGGTGCTTTAGATACTCAGCCGATGCAAATATGAATTGGGTGTCAATCTTGAAACGATGAATGCAATCTTCTAGCCAGATACAACTGCGATCAAAATAATTGTGATCAGCCCATCCTTTTCTCAGCCGATGCTTCCAAGAATTGGCTGATATGTTCAACTCTGATTTGGCAACGCATCCAATACTTGATTTCCTTTCTTCGCTCAACATCACCTTCTTGTTTCCAAGCAACCAATCAACAATGACAATTTGTGTATGAACTCTCCAGCCAAGCATTCCTTGATTTGGGTTCCGTGACTTCCGATGACGCGAGACAGCTAGCAACTCGATTCCTACTGATAAGAAATCTGACTTTCTAGCAGATGTGGCGAGTACGACCAACGCAATCGGCCTTAGGGCTTGATTCATCGTAAACGTCGAGAAATACCGATGCAGTCGGCTCTGAATCAGAATGAAGTATTGACTGCATCCTTATTATCGGCTATCAACAACTGAATCTTCTAGATTGGTTCATGCCGAACTAAGCATAACTTCCAAAAATCTTGAGCATGAAGAAATTTCATCGACCAAACATTTATCGGATACTTTCTTAAGTATTTATCAAGCCGGACTTAAAATGCACATCTCCTCGTGCACGTGTATTCCTTTTCCAATAAGGATGCTCTGTTTGTATATTTCTTCCTGACATGTCGCCTTTTAGCCGAACACATATATGTTCAGCTGTATTATAAATTATGCTCAATAGATTCCTGATTTAGTGCAACACGCATCACTCTTAGTAACCTTCCATGGGATGCTTTTTGATCATTTATCCAGCTATCTCTGTACTCCTCAGCCAAACAACACAATAATTCTTTGAGCGGTGGGGTGCAGGAGCAGCAGCTATTGATCTTCTTGAGCTTATTATCTAGAGTGTCAACGTGTTGATACAGGCCACAACCAGCCCTAGATGACCGTACAGCGAGATTGGCTTGCAAGCTTCGTGTGGTGGCAAATCTTGGCAATATGGATGACGTTCTCAGAATAGTTCTGAAGGTCCAGCTCAAATAATAAACAGAATTAATTAATCCGGCTGACTTCTGATCAAACAATGGTGGTCCCACCGGACGTGCCAGAACGTGTGTCGGCACGAAAACATGTCAATCGTGCCGGGCACACGAGCAGGCCGGAAGGGTCTGCTCGATGGAGCTAGAGATCTACCTAGCTTCTTTTCCTTAACATGCACGTACAACTCTAATACATATGGCAGCTCCATCGGCCCCATTATTTTCGGCTGTCTTCTTCCAATTGGACTTGTCACCCTTTATGTTTATTTTGATTGGTCCAAAGCCTTTCGAAATATATCCATATGCATTTGGACAGTTCCAACGAATAAAAATGCACATTTTGGCCAACCGTTATACCATTAGCCGATCCCTCCTTACCAGGCAAAGCTTACCAAATTCCAGTGTCAACACAGTGGAACTCATCTAGGGGAAGAAAACTACAGACTTTGTAGAAAGGCCTGCCCAGGATATATGAAATAGATGGAATTGTGCTGTGCAGGGCGAGTTTGATATCATGGTTGTACTATTATACCAGCTTCTTTGGCTCTTGATATAGGGGGAGTTTGTGGATATGTAGTCGTAGAGAGCATAAGGAATCACTGAATCAGTGTAGTAGGGAATTATAGGTGTGAGGACAGGAGTTCAACGCTGCCGCTAAGAGTTTGTTCACCTGGTAATTAGCATAGAGTTGAAACAGAATATACAAGCAACACTGGATCACATACTAGTCCACACATTCGAATAACTGGCAAACCCAGTCTGAGCCCATACCTTTATACATCTCTTTTGCTGTTTTATGGTACTTAGCTTTCTCATGGCATCATTTGAGGTTGGCTGCAATCTTCCTTTTAGCAGCGCGGTATATAGAGTTATTTTCTCCATCGATGCACTGATGTTGAAAGCATTCTTTTATGATGTTAACTCTTGTCACTAGTAGGAATATCCACTTCTATGATGATCAGATTTCGTTATTAAAAGAGCCAAATTCATCATAATTTCAGTTTTATGACGAATTTATGACTAAAATCGATTCGTCATAAAAGTCGCGTCATACTTGAAATTCTATGACGATTTTTGAAAATTGTCATAGAAGTGGCTTGATCTGTGACAAAAAAAAACAGAATGTCATATAACTGTTTTGGCATGCGTGGCAGGGGGCGGCCACGCTGGTGGGTGCTTCCATTGCAGATCCTTTCCATGTGTACGTCTTATAGCCGGTTGCATTGGTGATGGTTCGGGTACATGTCATATTCTTATTGCACAACGTGGCTATCTCTGGTTCTTGCACGTTTCAGGTTCTTACTGGACCACATGTCATGTTCCTATTGTTTCACATGTCAGTTTTCTATGGGCACACGTGTCGTGTTGCGGTTGGATCACGTGTCACTTCTTCATTGGACCATGTGGTGTATTTTTATTGGTCCACGTGGCCGTTTCTTATTTGACCACACGCCACGGCACTGTCCGTCCATGTTTCGTATTTTTATTCAGCCACGTGGCTTGACGACATCCTTCCATATGTCAGATTTTTAATAGCCCACGTGTCGTGATCTGGCTATTTCACGTGTCATGCACTAGTTTCTTCACGTGTCGCATTTTTATTTGATCACGTGACCTATTCTTGTTCTACCGTGTGGAGTACAATTAATTCATCATAAAAGTAATTTGAGATCGTCACTACTGCACATATTGACTACATAACAATTCAGCCTGGCAATCAAATAACCATAATTAACATTTCACACATCAACAACGAACCACTAACAGAGTATCACAACATCAAACCATCACATGCGTCCACAAATGTTCACTGCATCAAGCCGCAGAAGTTGATGATAGAGGGTTAATTACCAGGAGAGCTTAAGCGCAAGACTAGCTCACTAAGCCTATTGTACTCCTCCTGTTGCTGTTGCTTGAATTCCTCAAGCTTCCTTTCAGCCTTTTCTGTCCTCACCTTCAATTCATCCACTGGTTCGATGAGCTCAGATGTATTTTCTCATTCACCAGCAAGCTGCTCCTGAAGTGTCATCTCCGTCGATGTCTCTACCCTGGTGGAGCTTCTCAGGATACCAGTATTCTTCAAAAAAGGTTTTCGCTGCTTGCCTAGGAGGGGCGCTTGCCCTGGTAGAGGCAAAGGACCTTGGAAACAATATCAGTATTAGTCATTAGTTGCTGTCCATCAGCAACAGGTTCTACTTGCATAGCTTCCAAGCTTCCTGCGAAATTCAATCAGTAAAACATTATGTTACAGATAGTGGAAGAGGACTTCAACTAAAAACCCAAGAAATTAATTCATAACAAGTAATGCATAGGACTTCCTCAGATGACTACTGATAGAGATTACATAAGCACAATGCATAGGTCTTTTGTAGCATACTAGCCGGTAGAGATTACATAAGCATAATGTACAGGTACCATATTGAATGGTGTAAAATTGCAACTACAAAATTAAATGATGTTGCCACATTAGGCTCTTGCTGCGTTTCCTTCTTTTATGGCAATGAGTTAGATTTCAAGGAAAGCAAATGAAGGTACTTACAGCTGCTGCTCTTGCATCATCGCCCATGCCCTTTTTCGTACTAGTATGGAAGTCCTTGAAGACTTTCACAGCATTAACATCTTCATTAGGACGACCATGTTGTTCAAGTCCTAGATCATCATGTTGTTCATCAAGTCCTTGATCATGTTCCATGGCCTTCCTCTTGTTCTTCTGTTCACATTGCGCATGAGTTTCTATTTATATTTATACAAAGGCAAGAGTAACAATAAAATACAACCATCACTTATAAATGTTTGCAACTAGACAATATATGAGCGAGATCCTGTAGACTGGTGGTACTTCACTTTTGCATGGTTTCACTTGTTCATCTCAGATGTTTCCTATAGCCTTATTTGTGTTAGACTACAGCATAAGTAGACCATAGCAAGACTAGACAAGAAATCGATGGGTTCACACACACCTTGTTCTTAGCACTAGACCAAATCTCGATAAGTTCACACCACTGTGCATCGCTCATGCACATGATAGGAGAGGTCATAGGAATCTGATTAGCAGGGACGCCATTGAAGTAGGTTTGCTTCAACCTATAGCGTGCCTGCCGTACCCCACACTGCAATACATTCCACCAAGCCTCTTTGTGTTGGTGGGTGAGCCTTGTCAATGTCTAGCCTTGACTGCATGCAGTAGTGTGAATGAAAAGTAAATCCATTAAAGTTGCTCAAAGTAGAGTTGAATGTCAAGAGAGGATACCCATACATACAATTAGCATGTCCACAAAATTCCTATAATGGACGACACTGGATGGCTTCTTGTAATATTTCCAATGTGTCAAAATTGGTATTTGATGCCTGACTAGTACACCTGCCTCTGAGGCAAACTTGGTAGCTTGCACTGGATCATGTGGCCTTCTATTCCCCTCGGTAACAGAGTTGGGCATCCTCAATCCTCCCATTGATTTGCTCATTTTGTTAAGCAAAATTCCACGAGTTCGAGGCCTCGGCTTCCTCGCACTTCTTGGCAATGGTACTACAAAGTTTTCATACATTCATATTATTAGAAAAGTAACATGGATATCAAATAGCTAGTGCGAATTGATTGATAGACATCTATAAGGTAATACCAACCTAGGCAACTTTCATTGTTCTACGGGTGGGTGGAGATGGGAGTTTGCTCAGAGGGCTCCTCTTCATCATGGCTATCATCATCTGGCCGTGGGCAGTCTCTCATAGAGCTAGGTAGCTCAGAGGGCTCCTCTTCAGCATGTCTATCATCATCTGGCTATGGGTAGTCTCTCACAGGGCTAGGTAGGGTGCCATCCCGACAAATGTCTCCAGTCAATTCATGAAGTTTGAATTGATCCCTGTGTACAGGTGTCTGTGGTGATGGAGAATTAGGTTCACCTGCTGCTGATACCTCCACCCTTTTGCCAACGGCAACCCTTCGAAATCTTCACCATGTCTACCCTTTGTGCTTGACTTTTTTTTGCCTTTGGAGACATAGGTTTTGGGCCCACACGTATTCCAAGTTCTTCCGTCTTTCTAGATTACAAAGGCATTTATTAACTAAAGCTTCTATGGAATGTCAACACAACGGAGAAAGAGTATGCAAATAAGCACCTAACTAGTAACTACCGCTTATACGGAAGTCATTAATCCAATAAAGCACATGTCAGCTACACTCAACTATAGGAAATATGTAACCCCATCACTATCTACATATCCTTGGTTCAGCCTCTACAGTAGAGCACACATCATAAAAGGAATTTAGGTACCTCTTCCTTCGTGTCCATGTTTAGATCTAGTCTTGTCATCGTGGTCGCGGAGCTAGTGCGGCCGGCGTTGATGAAGGGGTAACGGATCTAGCTCTAGCTAGGGTTTGGATCCGGTCAATCGTGGCAGGTGCCGAGGTAGGGGATCTAGATCTAGCTTGTACTGTCATCAGGGCTAGGGTTTGGAAATGTTTGGGAGAGGGTGCAGCTAGAGAGTGGAGAGGGAGTCGAGCTGCTATGCCGATGGCGCCTAGGGTCCGAAGCGGGGTGGCAGAGGGGGCGGCTGGAGAGTGGAGAGGGAGACCATGGGACTAGGATTTGGAGCTGGAGGAGAGATGGTGCGGCTGGAGAATAGAGATGGAGACGGAGATGGTGACTCTTTGTGCTTTTATGTGGCCATCACATTACCACAAATGCCCTTGTCTAAAATCGATGGTGTGGTAAACTAATTTTCAACGCGGAGGGCAAAAGAGAGACATCTAATTTTCAGTGCGTGTTGGCGGGACTGCTCGGCGCGGTGCTCAGCAGAGATTGGAATATATTATGTGTTTTAATAGGAAATAATTACGACAAAATGTTACTTACCTAATATTCGTCTTTTCATTTTTTCTTCTGTGCACCTGTTTATATATCCGATGAGTTAATTGTTGCCTTTTTGGTTTTTTCATAATAATATAAATAAACATAAAACTTAAAGAGGATGATAATAAATAATTAAAAGATGCAAGAATTTGACACCACAAATTTACCAAAAAATAAAAAATAAACCTACTCGCTGTAGCTTGTTGCGCTACATCTGTCGATTATTTTTTTATTTGTGTGACTGCAGTTGCGGCTGTTTGAACTAAGGCCTACAATTTGGAAGCAAGGGAAAGAAGGCCCAAGGATGGAAAACCCTCTATAAATAACTAAATGGGTTGTTGATATCCCATGGATTTCCCAACCTAGAAAAAGTCATGGATTCTAAGGGGATTTAAGTTTCCAGAGAAAGAGAAAAAAACATCCTCCTCTTCGCTAGTGCTGTGGCGATTCGCTGGATGAGTCGCAGTACTCCAAATCATCCTCCTCCTCACTGGAGTCGCAATCGGTGCTATACTTTGCCATCGTGCTAGTACATTCCCATTGCTCGTCGCCTTTACTACTCGAATTGCTAGTGTACTAGTCGAGGGGTTGACATGTTTTCCTGCTCTGATAATGAGAAAGTCCACAGCTCTGTGTATTTAACGCGCCGGACTTTTTTGTCATCAGAACAGGAAAACGCGCCTATCCCTCGACTAATACTCTGACTGCCCGTATTCTGAATCTATTTTATTAGTGTGGGGGTATTAACCCCTATACCCTTATGGCTAGGATAGGGCCGGCTTGGACCAGGAGGTCTGGCCCACTAGAAGACAACGCGCGTCCTGACCAATCTGCTTGGAGTCCCGCACAAGGAATCAAGGCAGACTTGGAGGTCAAGCAAGATCTTGATCGGTTAGAATAGGAATCCTTATCCGACCACCTATGGCAATTGTAACTAGTTAGGATTAGTTTCCAGATCTGTAACCCTGCTCCCCAGACTATATAAGGTGGGCAGGGGACCCCTCTCAAAATCATCTCTCATTGACATACAACAATACAATCAGACGCAGGACGTAGGTATTACGCCTTCACGGCGGCCGAACCTGGATAAAACCTCGTGTCTGTCTTGCGTCACCATCTTGTTTATAGCTTGCGCATCTGTCTGCCGATAATCTACTACCTTGGGCATACCCCTAGGTAGACTGCCGACCATATTTCATCGACAGTGGCGCGCTAGGTAGGGGGTGTGCGTACTGCTTCCCAGAAGAACAAGATGGTCATCATCCCCGAATCCATGGCTATGCCGAACGGCCTCACGTTCACCATCGGCCAGATCACCTGGACCACTGGCTCCAACAACCTCATCGCCATGACCACAGAGGAGGCACGGATCCGATCTGCGTCGACCACTGCTTCACTGGCATCGGCTACGGCTCCGACCATGTTGGATCTGGCTCTGGCTGCACCAGCATCATCTTCGGCCACGCCGACAACCCGTCGCTCGCTTCCTCGCTACAAAGGGAGGTAGATCGACAACACCGACCTGCTTGACTCCATCGATCGGGTTGGCACAAAGCTTGCTGAAACCCTAGCTCTGGTAGATTCGATTCAAAATCAACCTACCAAGCAGGTAACCACTACCCACAACAGATCTACCTGACCAGCTCGGGCCAGTCATCCTGCACGACTCGGTACGGATCTTGTGGTCACATCTACTCCTGAAGGGCGTTCCGTTTGTCGCCGATCAGCCCCCGCAACGGGTCTCTAGCTCTCCGAGTGCGAAGCCTTGATGGAGAATTACCAGGCTCAGCCCTATGGCCTGTGCAACTTCGTCAACATGGTTTGGATCGAGGAATATCAAGAAGGATCGGTCCACACAGTTCAAAAGGGCGGCTCAAGCTCCCTGTCCAGCACCGCATCTAATGGCTCCATCCACACTGAGCTTTAGCATCGCGACGATGAAGAAGTTGATTATGATCTGGATATCCCAGACCGCCCCCTGGGGTTTTCACGATTCCCATCCTTTCCACCAAGGCGAGGAGACTTAATCAATGTCGTCAGTAATGACGAACCCCCAGCAGTTGGTGAAATAGAACAAGAAAGGCTAGCACGCGAAGCACGCAATATTGACGGGTTTAATCGTAGACAAGCCAAAGCCGAGGCAGAAGTGGAGGCACGATGCATAAGGCTCCAGCCATGTGATCTCAACAATGCCTTTGACAGGGTAGGGGAAAAGCAGGTCTTCAGGACTCCAAGCGCCAACGTAGCTGTTGCTATGGCGACAATGCAATGACTGCCCAATACCCCCGAAATCCAGGCAATTCGTGATGATATGCAAGCCTACCTGATGGCTGCTATGGCCCAGACCGCAGAGATTGCGAACCAAGCTCGGGCTTCGACCACCTCAGTTGAATCAAGCCACAGTCGTAAGTACTCAAGTCGCTCACAGCCACCCAACCAACGTGGCTCGCGCAACAACGACCCGTCAGACAACCGTCAAGGCGGAAACGGTGGTCATGATGGTAACCGGGACGACAACCGCCGCAACTACCGGGACGACAACCACCGAGACAACCGCGACAATCGCCGTGATAACCGCGGTCGCGGGGTCAACCAGGGGGGCAATCGGGATCGCCGTGATGGCAATAACGATCTCCGCCATTACCTCGGAGAACGCGATCTGCGCGATTGCATTAACCAAAGAGCCAACGATCGTGCATCTTACGAAAGCTATCGCCATATGGAATATGATACCACCCACGGCCCTCCGGGTTTGAAGCAGTTTACCCCTCACCTTCGCCAAGTCATATGGCCCAAAAACTTCAAGCTCGAAAAACTCTAGAAGTATGACGGCAAGGAAAACCCTGAGTTATGGGTCATACTCTACGAAACTACATGCAGATCAGCCATGGCTGACGAGCACGTCATGTCTAATTACTTCCCAGTTGCTGTCGGCCATGCAGGCCACCAATGGCTGGTCAGCTTGCCGACAAACTACTTTGATTCTTGGCAAGAGCTCAGGCAAGCATTCATCGACAACTTCATTGCTACTTGCGAACAACCCGGCAACAAATATGATCTACAGCGGATTCGAGATCGCAAAGATGAGCCACTGTGCGAGTACGTCCGACGCTTCTCGGAGATGCGCATCAAGGTCCCGTCAATCTCCGACAATGAGGCAATCGAAGCTTTCATCACTGGTCTCCGCTTCCACGATGCCCTAAGGGACAAGTTCCTCCACAAAAGACCTGAATCGGTCACAACGCTTCTAGCCACTGCTAAAAAATATGCGGATGTCGATGATGCTAAAAAGATAATCGTCGAAGAAGCAGCATGGGTTCCACGCTCCGACCACCCCCACAGCACGACGACTACCATGGCAACCGTGGTTGGAACGACAATTTTGATCACTGCAACCAGCGCAATGATTCCCGCGACCACCATGACCAGCATAATCAGCAACATAATCGCCGTGACGATTACAGGGGCAAGCGTGCTCGGGAAGACGACGGCGAAGTCAACATCGTTAAAAAAGGTGGCGGACGTCGCAATTACGAAGAAGACTACGCCAAAGCATTGAAAGGACCCTGCCAGATCCATCCCAAGTCAAACCATACCATGGAGGATTGCCGTGTTCTCAAATCCATCTATACGCGCCAACAGGCTCCGGATAAATCCGACAAGACTAACGATGCAGGGGAGCAGCGTGACGAGGACAACGATGATGAAGATGCAGATCCCCGTCACAAGTACATCAAGCCAACCGACCGCATACATACCATCATTTGGGGTAGAGTGTCCATCGAGATGAAACGAGAGCACAAGCTGCTCGCTCGTGCCTGCCTGAACGTGGCCAATGCCGACAACCTCATCATCGATCCACGGCTCCCTCGGTCTCACCACGAGATCTCCTTTAGCAGAAAGGACCAATGGGCTACAATACCTAAGCCAGGGCGTTTTCCTCTGGTTCTCGATCCTTGTATCAACAAGGTTCAATTCGATAGAGTGCTGATTGACGGCGGCAGTTCCATCGATATACTGTTCAAGAACAGTTTGTCGGCCCTGAAGATAACCCAGGCTGATCTCAAGCCATATGAGGCATAGTTCTGGGGTGTTCTCCCTAGATAGAGCTCCACACCTCTTGGGCAGATCATGCTACCTGTGCAATTTGGTACTCCAGACCACTTCCGCACTGACTACGTCAACTTCGTGGTCGCTGACTTCAAAGGCACCTACCATGCTATCCTTGGTCGACCAGCGCTCACCAAATTCATGGCCATACCTCACTACAGGTATTTGGTGCTCAAGATGCCTACTGAGAAGGTTGGTTCTAACTCTCAGGGGCAATGTATACGCAGCTTACACCTACGAGGAGGAGAGCTTCAAAATAGCAGAGGCTCACGACCTCTCTATTCGCATGGCCAAGAACACGCTCGACGCCAAGAAGACCCCAGCCGATCACCTAGAGATTCTAGAGCTCAAGGCCCCATGCAAGAACGTCAAGTCCAAAGAGCACAAAGCGATCCAGCTGGTTGATGGCGATCCCAGCAAAACAACCCTTATCGGGGCCAACCTGGATCCTAAATAGGAAGACGCGCTCATCAGGTTCTTGAGAAGCAACGTGAGTGTGTTCGCATGGAAACCCGCTGACATGCCCGGTGTACCTCGGAACTTGATTGAGCACTCCTTAAATGTCGATGGCAAGGCCAAACCCATCAAACAGAAGCTACGACGGTTCACTCATGACAAAAAGGAGGCTATTAGGGTAGAAGTTACATGGCTTTTAGCAGCCGGATTTATCAAAGAAGTATATCATCCGGAGTGGTTAGCCAACCCGGTTCTTGTACGCAAAAAGAATAATGAATGGAGAATGTGCGTTGATTATACTAATCTCAACAAACACTGCCCTAAAGACCCCTTCGGCTACCTCGCATAGACGAGGTCATAGATTCAACTACAGGTTGTGAGCTGCTTTCCTTTCTCGATTGCTACTCTGGTTATCACCAGATCGCTCTCAAAAAGGACGACTAGATCAAGACATCCTTCATCACGCCCTTCGGCGCCTACTGCTACACGACCATGTCGTTCGGGCTCTAGAACGCTGGGGCTACCTACCAATGCGCCATACAGGCCTGCCTCAAAGACGAGATAAAAGACAACCTTGTCGAGGCTTATGTTGATGATGTAGTCGTTAAAACAAAGGAAGCATACACCCTTGTTGACAACCTAGAGCGTACCTTTGCAGCCCTTAACACATTCCAATGGAAATTAAACCCAAAGAAGTGCATCTTTGGTGTCCCATCTGGTATACTGCTCGGCAACGTCGTCAGTCACGACGGCATACGCCCTAACCCAGAGAAGGTAAAAGCTATCTTGGACATGAAGCTGCCCAAAAAGTTGAAGGATGTTAAGAAGCTTACCGGATGCATGGCTGCCCTCAGTCGTTTTATATCAAGATTAGGCAAAAAAGGACTGCCGTTTTTCAAGCTACTCAAAGCATCCGAGAAGTTTGAGTGGTCAGAGGAAGTAGACGCTGCCTTTACATAGCTAAAACAATTCCTTACATCACCTCCGGTCCTCACTGCTCCTAGAGAAGATGAAACCCTCCTGCTTTACATCGCGACAACTAATCGAGTGGTCTCCACTGCCATGGTGGTCGAGCGCGACGAGCCCGACCACGTATACAAGGTACAGCGACCAATCTATTTCATCAGTGAGGTACTCAATGAATCCAAGACCAGGTACCCATCGATTTAGAAGCTGATCTACGCCATACTGATTACATCCCGAAAGTTGAAACACTACTTCGACGGATATCGTGTGGTGGTCATGACCGAGTACCCTCTAGGAGACATCATTCGCAACAAGGATGCGAACGGGCGCATCGTCAAATGGGCAATGGAGTTATGCCCTTTCTCCTTGGAATTTGCAAGCCGTACTACAATCAAGTCTCAGGCAGTTGTCGATTTTATCATCGAGTGGACAGACTTAAGCACGCCTGCCTCTCAGGGGCCCATGGAGTATTGGAATATGTACTTCGACAGCTCTCTCAACATCAATGGCGCAGGAGCAGGAGTCCTTTTCGTATCACCATCCAAGGAGCAGCTCCGATATGTCCTCAGGATTTACTTCCCGGCGTCTAATAACGTCGCCGAGTACGAAGCATGCCTACACGGTCTGCACATCGCAGCCGAGCTCGGTGTCTAACATCTCTATGTCTATGGAGACTCGGCTCTGGTCATCAACCAACTCAACAAGGACTGAGATACGACCAGCAAAAAGATGGATGCATACTGCAAAGCGATCAGAAAGCTGGAAGGTAAGTTCTATGGCATCGAGTACACACATGTGGTCTGGGACAAAAATCAAGCAGCAGATGCGCTGTCAAAGTTAGGATCATCCCGAGCCAAAGTCCCACATGGCGTATTTGTTCAAGATCTGCTCACGCCCTCCATCAAAGAAGAAGATCCCACGGTCGACAAGCTTCCAGACCAGCTATTGGTGGCTATGGTTCGGCGTCAAACACCACCAAGCCACCTCCAACCACTAAGGAGCCTAACTGGAGAGTACCTTTCATCAAGTACCTGACAGATGGTAGCGGTTACACCGATCGGACAGAAAACGAACACTGATGTGTCGCAGTAAGCAGTATCTGCTCGTCGATGGCAAATTGTGGCGCAAGAACGCGAAGGAGGAAATCTTGATGAAGTGTATAACCCAGGAGGATGGTGAACGTCTCCTAGACAAAATCCACTCTGGCTCCTGTGGCAACCATGCGGCCTCGAGAACACTGGTTGGCAAGGCTTTCCGAGCAGGGTTTTATGGGCCGTCAGCTGTAGCCGATGCACAGAAGCTAGTCCGCTATTGTGAAGGTTGTCAGTTCTTCGCCAAGACAATCCACGTACCAGCACACGAGATTTAGACTATACCAGCCTCTTGGCCCTTCGCATGCTGGGGACTGGATATGATCGGCCCTTTCAAACCGGCCCCTGGGAAATTTACATGCGTCTTTGCGCTAATCGACAAATTCTCTAGTGGATAGAGTACATGCGCCTGGTCACGGCATCTTCAGAAAAGGCTGTCGCGTTCCTCGACCAGGTCATCCACCGCTTCGGCATACCCAACAACATCATCACCGATCTGGGTACTCAGTTCACCGGGAATGCTTTTTGGGACTTCTGCGATGAAAGGAGCATAGTAGTAAAATACGTCTCGGTGGCACACCCTAGAGCTGATGGACAGGTTGAGCGGGCAAACGGTATGATCTTGGACGCACTTAAGAAGAGGATGTATAGAGAGAATGACAAAGCTCCTAGAAGATGGCTCAAAGAGTTACCAGCCGTGGTCTGGGGTCTCAGAACCCAGCCCAGTCGCAATACCGGCGTATCACCATACTTTATGGTTTATGGCGCTGAGGCAGTACTTCCAGCAGATATAGCCTTCAGATCAGCACGGGTAGAGAACTTCGACGAAGACAAGGCCAATGAAGTGTGGGAGCTAGAAGTGAATAGTGTAGAAGAGAAGCGGCTCAACTCTTGCGTATGTACAGCCAAATACCTTGCTGTTTTGCACAGGTACTACAACAAGAACGTCAAGGAGCGGTTCTTCATGGTCGGGGACCTGGTCCTGAAGTGGAAGATGAATCAGGCAGGTGCCCACAAACTCGCAACCCCATGGGAAGGACCCTTCATGATCAAGGAGGTTACACGACCTACATCTTATAGGTTAGCTCGCCTAGATGGCACAGACGTACCCAATTCCTGGCACATCGACAAGCTTAGGTGTTTCTATGGTTAGCTACTAAGATATGTACCCCTCTTGTACTATTGATTTATTTCAATAAAGCTATTATGATTTCTCCGACCACTCTAATGTGTTATTTCGAAGTCTATTGTTATTCTAACTCTACCAGTTAAAACCGACCACTATTCCTTCTCGGGTTTTCGGAGCAGGCCCTGTCTCCGGTTCCTCCCAACACATGCATGGGATCCGCTCTCTATGCTATGGTTGATCGGCCGGTGCTCTCTAGTTTGACTTATGTGTTTCTACGTGTGCACAAGCTACGCACCTCACACTCCGACCGCAAGACAAACTAGGGCCATACAAACCTTTCAGGATGACGTGTCAACTAAACTGATACAACTAAATAGAACGCCAACACATTCTAACTTAGTTACATCAACATGATATCCAAGCTTAAACACGTTTTCTACAAAACAAACAAGCTTATGTTGATACACAGTTATGTTATTACAAGCTTGCCTGAAAAGGTCCAAGTTTACAATAACCCAACTACATCTTCTTCTACAGCTATAGCCTACACTATTGGCTGGTCGGGGCATGCGGCACCTACTGCTCGCTAGGCCTGGCATCGTGCAAGGGTCTCGAGGACTCTGGCATTGATCGGCCTGAAGAAGATGGCCCCACCGACGCCTGGCTGGTCGAGACCGCAGGCTTCGCCAGTTGGCTTGAAAATGACTGCGCTCCTAGCTAACTTGTTGATGGCGTTCCTTGTATGGGTGGTGTCGCACCTCCACACAGGTTAATATCGCCAATTATTTTCGCCGACAAGTCCAGCTAGGTCACCCGTAGCTCCTCGGCCTTGTCTGGATTTACCTCCTTCGGGTATCCAGCCTCTAGGCGCTTGAGATCGATCAGGGGGTAGTGAGCACGTACCATGCTTAGCACATGTGCGCCTGCGTACTCTCCTGCCTCCTTCAGGAACTCCTGGAACCATCCCCATGCCTTTTGGCACCTCTCGATCAATCCCAGTTGCGGTGTCCTTGGCACATCTTCTGCTATTGCCGGATCGATGAGGTTAAGGACTGGCAAAATGCCCTTTGCCACTTCCTGGCACCGGCTTTTCCAGGTGTCACGGTCCTTGATGATCTCTTGGCATTGCACCTTCCAGTCGTCACGGTCTTTGATCATGGCCTCTAGATGCTTCTTTGCTTTGATTTTTATAACTGCAAACCACATACGCCATTAAGACGTTAGACCACGCCAAACTATGATATGCAATAGAAATGAGCATAGGCGGTTGGACAACTTACCTTTCAGCTCCTCAGTTATCTTGGTCGTGTGGTCCCGGAGCTTCGACTGGTCTTGCGCTAGTTTTCTGTTGTCCTCGGATAGGCGATCACACTTCCCGACCACATGACTGTTCTCCTCTCAGAGACGGACCACTTGAGCTTCTAAGCCTGCACTACAGCTGTTACTACCAACAACGCAACAACACTTGTTAGTAGTCGGTATGATAAAATGGCTACTTACTTATTCTTTCCCGCTCTTTATTACTGAGCTGGATGACCAGGTTCTGGTTCTGGGAATCTTGCACCGTCTTTTCACGATCGGGGCTTCATGTCGCTGGCACAAGCGATCCACCTCCGCCGTCAGCTCCTTGTTGTTTGCAACAATCCCCTCGATCTGGTCGAAGCATGTTTTGCGGTACCTTGCGGTCTTCATTAAGTCCTGTGTGTAGATAGCTATGTAAGACAACTACGACTATACCACAAGACCAAGGGGTGAAGCTAAGCTTACCTGCACTTCTGTAACAAGCCGCTTCGCCGCTCGTTCAACTTTCTTGGTTTCTTCGACCTCTAGGACTTCCTCATGGATAACCCATTGGTCGTTCCACCAACGCGATACATAAACATGTGGTCATTTGTCTAGCGGATGGCCTAGGACCTCCTCCACCTCGTCCTCTTTGGGCTCTTCGACAAGTCCTGGTGCTGGATCGGTGTCAGCAGCATCTGTGGTCACCACAGCCTTGCCTTGAGCTGCAGCGTCGGTAAAGGTGGTCTGTGCTCTCACCTCTGGCCGCTGCTCCTCGGTTTGCTCCATTACCATCGACGCTGAGGTGTTGCCCTCAGCAGGTTTAGTGCTCGAAGCACTCGTGCCCGGCTCGGCTGGTACCTCGACCATCCGCTCGGGGATTGCTGTCTGACCGCTCGCCTGCTAATGCTCCGACGGATCTTCTACTATGGCTTCCTCGGTGCCCGGCTCCTGGGTAGTCTGCTCTGTACTTATTGGTGGCGCCACGCCACTTCCGGCTAGCTAGTCTGGACTTTCTGTGGATGCCGAGCTAGTACATCCAAGATAAGTTTAGAAGGCAATCATGCTAAATGCAAATTGCTAACTTACATCAAGGCTACAAATACTTACATGTTGGAAGCACGGAATGATGTGGAGAAGGCGCGTCTCTTCGGCTGTACTTGCTCCACGTGCTGTGCGGATGACTCCTAGTCTCCTTCTACATCCAGCACTCTCGCTGGGCCTTGGTGCTCGACCACTCCGCCACTTGTCCCTCATGTTGCAGTGGTCGGTGGCGTGCTCGGTTGAGTTTTCACTCCCGCCGCCGGTCATGTTCCTTGCCTAGGTACTCCCGGGGTTGACCCGGCTGCATCCTTCACCGCCGTCGGCAATGAGGGTCCCACAGGCGCGGAGGACCCACCTAGCTCCATCGACTCCAGTTGTTTCCTCCTTTTTCGAGGGACAAGTCAAAAGGTGTCCGCATCCTCTCCCTCCTCTGCGTCATCATCGTCGACCAGGCAAAAAACGCCTGCCGACGCTTGCTCGCCGGGTTCTCCTTTGGGCTCCGCTCGGGCTCACTGATATTTAGCGCTCCACCGGTGAGCAGGGTGGTTACTGATCTCTTCTTCGACTATTTAGGGGTAGCCGGCCGCTTACCAGCAGTTTTGGCCGCTGCCTCCTCTCCCGCTCCGAGCACCACCCAGTCGATGCCATCGTCCTTGATCTCGATGCTGGTCTAGGTGGTGGGTTTAGCTCCTTGTGGCCACTCTACTCTAGGGGGTGGTGACACAAATACTGTCGCTCTATCCCGACCATTAACCTGGGTAACAAAAGGGGGTGAACAAAATAAGTTTCTACTTATCCTACCACAATATAAGACTACGGGTACAAGGCAAGACGAGTTACCTTTGGGGGAGGTCAGACAAGCTTGAAAGCGTGCTCGATGTCGCTCAATCTGGCATAATTTGGGTCGGCTAAGTTAAATATCTCGCCAATTCTGGCTTTGACTTCGATTTTGTCAGGTGCCTCCTGCCTTGTCCTCGTCGGGTCTGCACTCCCTTGATACTCATAGCCAGGATGTACCCTCCTCTAGCAGGGCTGGATCCATCGACTGATGAAGCTCCCGACCACGCTCGGACCATCCAGTTTTTCCACGGGATCATTCCAAATATTTCTAGAATCTGTTCCAGGTGCTCGGGTTTCTCTGTCCATCTCATCCTCTTCTCTGGAATATAGCCCACGTCGCACAGCGTTATCGTGTTCGGCTCTTCGCGGATGTAGAACCATTTTTTGTACCATTCGTCGAGTGACGTGTTCCATGGGCAGTGCAGGTACTGGGCTTTCATGCCATCATGGAGGTTGAGGTACACACCCCCGACTATCTTCGAACCACCGCTTCCTTTCTTCCACAGATAGAAAAGATGGTGGAAAAAATCGAAATGAGGCTGGACGCCGCCATATGCTTCGCAGAGATGTATAAAAGTGGCGACAAGGAGGATCGAGTTGGGATGCAGATTGCAAATCCCAATCTCGTAGTAAAGATAGAGCTCCTGAAGAAATGGATGTACTGGAACCCCAAATCCCCATTTAAAGAAATCCTCAAACACCACGATCTCACCTGGTTGTGGATCGGGGTACGCCTCGCCCTCGGCGCACGCCATCCTGCGAGCTCCTTGTTGTGGAGTACCCCCATGGTGACGAGGTCTTCAATGGTCTGCTCGTTGCTTTTTGATTTCCACCATTCCTTCGCCATGACCCCTGCTTTCTTCTGCGCATCACTTTTTGCCATGACTCGGCCTTCTTTGGTGAACGGGGAAATGGCGGTGGATTGATTGGTGGTGATTTCGGATGTATTAGGGTTGGCGAGAGGAAGAAGAAAGCTGCGGTTGTGAATGGCAATGGGGCTCAGTAAATAGTAACTTACCTATCCTATACTGTATTTAACCCAAGAGTTATGATGTTTTGTCTGCCCAAGATTCTTGGGAGACGTGCGCACGCGCCGTAGACGGTTGTTTTCACAGCCTCGAGATCTATGCCAATATATGTGCCTCTTCGTTGCTAGTGTGGGAGGGCCCATGCTGACGCACCTACTAACAGGTGCCATGGAACTGTTTTCTTGACAAGACAAAAAGGCAGTATGACGTGTTATACCCATCTACTTTTTTGACCAGACGTGTCAGATTGGACTTGACAGAACAAGTAAATAAATAAATACATAAAATAATAGTACAAGTGACATATGGTTTTTTGCCACACTTTTTGTGCTTGGGGTTTGTCCAGACCACCATCATGGTCGGGGACTATCGTGACTATTCTTGTGCTCGGGGACTGTCCAGACCACCATCGTGCTCGGGAACTATCCAGACCACCATCGTGCTCGGGAACTGTCCAGACCACTCTCGTGCTCAGGGACTGCCTCGACCACTCTCCGACCATTGCTCGGAGACCACTCTCCTCGGCTACATGTGATTTGTACTCACATACAGTTGAGAGGCATTTATTTTTTCTCACTTAGACCTTGCTACAAGGCTGAGATCTTGCCTTCCAGCAAGCTCGGGGACTACATCGGTACGATGCACCTGCCGGTGCATCTCGTATCGCTTGTACGATGATTAGATTTTCAACTTAATTGGGAATTCTTTTTAGACCCTGGCACCACATGCCTGTGTCACCTACTACCAGGCTCGGGGACTAAGTGGGCACACTTCACCTTGCGGTGAATGTGCTTATTTTTTTGACCCCTACGCTCTGACTGTTGGCCATAACTGCTCCTGTACAAGGGTCACTTACATTTCTTTTCAGAAATACAAGTGGGCACACTTTATCAGGAAATAAATCTTTTTCTTTTTTCTTTAGAGCACCATGCATTCTTCGGATAACCAGAATCTTCGGCTATAATCATGGTCTACTGCCCTCTGTTCTGACCAGAATACTGGCGCATTTGCTTGGTCAATGTTTCAACCAGTTGGAGATCGAACGGCGTGTCGTAGCATAATACATGGAGCTTAGGGACTAGCTGTGGGGGTATTAACCCCTATACCCTTACGGCTAGGATAGGGCCGGCTCGAACCAGGGGGTCTAGCCCACTAGAAGACGACGCATGGCCCGGCCAATCTGCTTGGAGTCCCGCGCAAGGAATCAAGGCAGACTTGGAGGTCAAGCAAGATCCTGATCGGTTAGAATAGGAATCCTTATCCGGCCACCTATGGCAATTATAACTGGTTAGGATTAGTTTCCAGATCTATAACCCTGCTCCCCAGACTATATAAGGCGGGCAGGGGACCCCTCTCAAAATCATCTCTCATTGACATACAACAATACAATCAGACACAGGACATAGGTATTACGCCTTCACGGTGGCCGAACCTGGATAAAACCTCATGTCTGTCTTGCGTCACCATCTTGTTTGTAGCTTGCGCATCTGTCTGCCGATAATCTACTACCTTGGGCATACCTCTAGGTAGACTGCCGACCATATTTCATCGACAATTAGTAATTAGTAACACTATGGGGACTCACATCTTCTAACGTTTGTTAGCATCTACGTCGAGTACAAATATCCATCCTGGTCTCTTTTACTTTTCACTTGCAAGTTGCTAGCCAAGGGAAGGAGACAGTGTTACAACTTGGTTATTAGCTGTTGCCCATAGAACTACTGTGATCGTCCTTGTTGAGATGAGTTTTAGTTTCTTTGTCATTTTATTCTAGTTAGGATCAAGATCTCAATAGAGGCTAAGATATGTCCTAGGCAATATTCTGTTGCTTTGTACTGGTTCTTGCTTGTTCAAGGTGTAGTGTTTTTTCATATGTGGTTTTTTCTAATGATTTTTCCTTGTGTTTTTTTGTTCTGTATACAGAGAGATATCGTCGTACCACAACACCCATGTTTACTCCACCAGCAAGCTTGCGCTTTGGCAGCTAGGAGTGTCACCAGGTATCGTAGAAGGGGTGCTTGTTGCTTGGGGACGTCATGTTCATCAACAACCCTAACTGATCATTGTTGAAGCTGCAATTCATTATATGCTTGGTAAATATTGCTTTGTTATAGTTTTCGAAGACAATAATAGTGGCGAGATTTTTGTCCATGTTAGGAATTTCGAGCAAATGAAAAGACTTAGTAGTGTTACTGTATTTGTGGGAGGAGTGAAATGATCCCAATTTCCATGAAGGGAAATCCACAGATTCAAACCATAACGTGATAGTCCTAGATGATCATTCCATCACATTATCGAATAACAGTCGTTATCACAAGTCATACATTGAATACCTGTCTTATAGGGTACAAATAGCATTGTTTACTCATTATTACATCGCCACTTGGTGAAATCACTCAAAGCACACAACATCTGGGATAGCATCAGGTAGAACGGCAGCGGGCGTAGACTTCATCTTTCAAACCAAACTTGAGTGAAGGACAAGACCTCTAATCCTCCCAACCATCTCCCTAGTAGTCGTACTCAGACTCGGGACCTACCAAACAATTATCAATACTATTTGTACTGGCCACTGGCTCCCACCCTATGCTTTGCGTTTGCTTTGTGGTAAGTGGAATGCAAGGGTAGAGCAAAAGACCTATTTATGGCTGTGGTTTCCTATCCGAATATAATCAAAGTTTTATAATAATTCATCAAGTTTTAACCCATCACATCCACACATTCACCCATCCCATCACACACATCTTTCCATACTCTCACTCTCTAGGCGGCAAGGATGACTCCCTCTCATACCTTGTCTTATCAGCTAGCAGCCAAAGTCCAACAAACCTAGGGGAAGAAGAAGAAAGGACTCCTCTCTCTAGTCAAGTGAAGCAGTAACATAGGAAAGGTCCATAGCCGAAAAGACGGCATATGTATCGATCGATCAACCATACACTCTGCAAAGGTTTGCACTACCCACAAGATACACCATCATCGACACTGATCATCGTCTAGGCTGATTCCGGGCTGCTTTCTAGCTTGGAACGATACCATCCTGCCACTCAGCCCCGAGGCACCCTGGATCAACTCTGGCACGCTGAGACTGTGAAACGTAAATACCGGGCCAATGGCAATACACACCTAGAAAGGATCGGGTTCAAACACCCTCACCTCCCACACTGTCAACTACAACCTAGCAGTAGTGGCATCGTCCAATCTAGTCCACATCCGTCTCCCTCCCATTGAGAGCGAGTGGGGTGCAAGGATTCCTATGAACTGGTTCCTAGAACATATAAGTCCTTAGGGTGACCGGACAATACATCCTCATAATGGGGTTTGGACACCCCATGCTTCAATAGCACCTCTACTGTGGGGATTCATCCTACGAAGAACACTCCTCCCCGGAGTCTATACCTCAAATTGGTACCCGCCACAGGTACAACTCTCAAGGAGCGCTCAGGTCATACTCCAACAAGACTCGCTCAATAGCTCATCGTAGATCCTGCTCAGTCGACTCAACCCTGACCACACACTCCAGATGCACGCCAAGATCTCCCCAAGTTGTTATCATGCTATTTCCACATTATCGGCACCAAGTGCCTTAGCCACTCACAAACAATCCTCTACTAAACATCACATCACCAATATAATGCATAGTAGAAGCAAGTATTAGGTAGTAAGCGGGTGTCTAGCCTAACAGCGGGTGTGGAAGGGTAAGGGTTGCGTCAAGATAAAGGCTTCAAGCAATTCTACCATGCAACCTATCACAAATCATTTGCATAAAAGTAAAGCACTAGCAGCTACATTGTAGCATGTCTAATAGGATTCTATGAGGTTGGGTGGGATGTGGCACCTGTTAGGTCATCTCTAAGCTCCTCTGTGTAGTCGGGGTCATGCTCCTCAGTATGTGGCTCCTCTGAGTCTGAACGAGACATATAGCCACGATAGGCGACTCCTATAGATGATCATAAAGAAGCAACAGAAATTCAAAAGATCCAAACGTACTCAAACATAACCCTATGACGTAGAGCTTATTTTTAGAAAAATTTGGACTCTAGTTTCATATTTTTCTGAAGTCGTATGAATTTTCTAAGTTTAAATCACATTTTTGAAAAAAGAAAAAATAGGAAAAACCAAGGGCTGACATGTTGTGCATCCTGATTGGACGAGGTTGCTACGGTCATTGACTAGTGGGACCGGGTTAATGGTCAGCATTGACCGGTCAATGGTCAACGATAGGGTCTTGGCCATTTGGGCCCAATGGGCCTGTCTTGGTGAGTATTTGAGATAATGAACCTATATTGGGCTTTTGGGTTGGGCGGCCTAGACACGTGTTGACCAGCTAGGCCAGCCATGTGGTCTTTGGGCGGCAAGTTCGGATCTGGTGGAGAAGTTGTCTCTTGTTACTAGGCTCTGTGTCTGGTGCGGCTCATGGTGGACTGCGCAGCATGGGTCCATGGTTCACAGGGGGGGGGGTCCATGGTGGACTGTGTCTACCTCTTCCTCTCCTCTCTCTACCTCACGGTGCGTCGGGTGCATGGGGCAGCGGTGCATCAGCTCCCTTCCATCTCTCCCGTGGCGGCGCTCTCGTCGGCAGTGAGCTCGCCTATTCGCGTGCTGTGGTGGCTCAGTAGGACTGCTAGGGGGCTCTATGGCTTTGTGGGCTCATGGTGAGCACGACAAGAGGCTAAAGGTAGTGGCTTGGGGCTCTAGGCGGCCGACGTAGGCGGCGTGGTGGTTTGTGGTGGTGTAGGGTCGGTGACAACGGTGCTTAATGAATGAAGTTTTGAGGGGGCTTTTTACGGCTCATTTGCGGGGTCCTTCGCTTCTGGTGCTCCATTGAGCATGGCTAGGGTACTAGGCGAAGCTGGCTCTAAGGGCTTCACCATTCTAAAAGATGGCCAGCGGCGATGGCTCGAACGATGCAATGGGCTGGGGCTGCGGCGAGGCGACCATGGCCTCAATTGGAGCCAAAGGTCCTTTCCTTCAATCGAGGCGACGAATGAGTCAATCGGCTCGACGACGGCGATCACAAAGCATGGTGGAGTCCGCACCACAACAAGGCACACAGCGAAGCTCCGATGAGCTCATGGCTATGGTGAACTCGGACAAAGCAAGGTCTTCACGTTCAACCATCTATTCAGCGAGGTGTGCAGGCTCAAGGCGAAGCTCGACGACCGGATCTCATCACATGAGGCGGCCAGAGTCAGGCAAGATGGCCACGGCATGGCAATGGCATGAGCGCGTGGTAGTCTAGCGAGGCAGACATGACCAGCGGCTCTCGGGGTTCCTCTTCCTATGCCAAGGTGCTCGTTCTACCTCTACCGGTCCGTGGTGGCCGGAACAGAGCTACACCATGGTGAGGTCTGGTCATGGCGAGCATGGCCAGCGTGTCATGGTGGCTCTAGCATTCTTAGGCCCCTATGGCTCGGCAAGGTTGAGCCTTGGATCATGTGCGTACGTGCGTGTGTGCAGCATGGCAGAACGGCGAAAAGGCCTGGCCTTTGGCCCGCCAAGGGGGGAGAACACCGCGGCGCTACCATGGTGTGACCACAATGGTGAACTAGGGTCTAGGGAGGTCTAGACGGTCAACCAACTAGTGTCTAGGCATGCGGTGACACAGCGAACATCATCGGCTCATCCCCGTGCTTCAAGGCGACCGACATCCATGAGATCGCCTTTGACATGACGACGGCAAGGGAAGGGGCGACTCTAGCATGACAGTGTGACCAGCAGTTCCTAGGGCTCTTCTCCAACAACTAGCTAGCATGAGGTGTGTCCCTCGGCAAGGCGAGGCGAGGCGAAGCTCACCGAGGTGGCTTTCCTACCTCTACCGTCCAAGTCCGGGCGGAACGGCTCGACCTTGGCCATGCTATACCATGGCGAGTGCGCTCGGTGCACATGCAGGATGCCAGTGTTCCCAAGCATCCAAGGCTTGGCATGGTCGCATGAGTGTTCATGATGGTGTGTGTGGGTGCGTCATGCTCCATGGTGGCCAAAGGCATGGCCTTTGGGCCTCCCAAGTGGGGAGACCACATCGGTGGACATGGCGATAGTGCGGAACGGTGATGACAACGAAGATGAGCGGGCATCGTCCTTGACTCCGACAGCCATGAGTGGATCTCTAGTGGCTTTTGCTATTCTTCTTCCTCCGTCTCCTTCCCTCTCCTTCTCTTCTCTGGCTTGGTGTGGGTGTAGCGGTGCCACAGAGTGGCGGCGGTGTGGTTAGGAGGGCTAGGGCAGTAGGTCTCAGCTTATATAGCCACGCTCATCTATGACGAGTACAACGGATGATAGATGAAAGTGGAGGGGCACGTGTAGGGTGATCGAGCACCCTGGGCTAGGGTTTTGTGCTCAGTGCATGATCACTGGTGGTTGAGCGCTCCCAATTTCGAACGCGTCGGCGGTCAAGGGAAGGAAGGGCGGTGTCAGGGATGCGGGCCATGCATGACATCATGCATGTCGCGATGCCGGCTGTGGGAGGCGGGGCGCGTCGGGCTACGGATCTGGCACACATCTACGTGTTGGCGCGCAACGTCTAGGGCACGGACGGCTGGGCGTAAGGGGGACTACGAGATTCCCCAGGTAGCCCATGCTCTACTTTTGGAAAAGCAAAGGAAGGGTAGGGGTTGGGAATGACAAGGGGTCCCCATCCATCAACGGCCGCAGGGAAACGACGACGGCCATGTCATGACGTGAGGCACAAACATGGACCGCGTCACGTTGGTGGACCACGGCGGTCACGTGGGGGCAATGGCTGGGCCGCAGTGCTGGGTCGGCTGCAGCAGGGCATGTGTGGGGCTGAGGCTGGGCCACAGTGCTACGCCGTTGTAGCTGCATGCCTGGGCCAGCTGGTGGTGCTAGGCCGCTTTGGTCCTTTCTATTTCCTTTCCTTTTTAAAATCCTTTTCCATTTCTATTTCCATTTCCATTTCTTTTCTACACGTTGGACTCCTATGCATGTATACATGTGTTGCCAAGCATGTACACATCCTTATGGGGTCCACTAGGGGTCAACTAGGGTAATAGGGTCAATGTCAAGGGTTGGCAACACACACACAATAAGTTTATTATAAATTTTTAATTGATTTTATTGCGTCACATAAAACCAAGAAGAAGCAACTCACAAGTTGATTGAATGCAAATGCTCAAACATGCTAACTTGGGATCTACTTGTGCAACTACAAGGGTGGTTTCCTAATATGCACTCTCACCATGCATGGGTTTAGTTAGAAAATTTTTTAAGTTCCGATTTTTGGTTCTTGGAAAACCTAGGTCGTTACAAGGAGACTCTATCATCTTCACTCATGTTGATCGACTGAATGCAATTTGTCAACCGTCTAACATGAGTCCCCTTGGAAAGATGAGATGTTTTAGACATTAGAGATTAGAGAAATACTACTTAATGTACTTTTGTATATAAAGGAATGAAGTTATTATGTTGGTCCAACTATATTTATCTTCCTTTATTTCTTTCATACTTCATATACTTTGGTTGATTCTTATTACATGGAGTTTTTTTATTTGGTCACATTTGACAATTCTAACTCCTCGATTTGGGATGGAGGGAGTAGTTGAATTCAGATTTGGGCTAATCACAACCATCAAAGGATGGATGCACAACCATTGAAATGTATGTGCACCCTATAGATAGAACGATCATCTAAAATTTTCACTAGCCGGACACTAGAGGAGCGATAAGGTTTATCACAGAAGGTCCGACATTTTGAAATCATGACTACTCAAATAGTATTGATGAATGACGTGCCGCATCCATTTTCATCTTGTAGGCTCCTGGATTCCCGCACAGGCGCGGGCGCGTGGGTGGCATCAGCAGGCAGTTCCAGTAGGGACGTTGCCTCGCTGTCTGTCGTCGATTGATGTGATGGGGCGAAGCCGAACCGCCCACCCAAGCAAACGTGTCAGTGGTCGTGGGTCATGGAGTGGTTCCACGGGTTATCTGCTGCCTTTTGTGATCATCCATCTACCTTCGCTCCCTAGATCTCCTCCTTCCATCCCAAAGCTTTTGCCCTCCACCTTACTGCGCCCTTTGCACCGCCGACGCCTCCTACGAGGACCATGACCATGCAGTGGATGAAAGTCGTCCGTCAATCGCAAGGTGTTCAATGAGCTATGACTAAACATGGTAATCCTGGAGGCCGCCGATGTGATTGGGTGGAGAGTCTCATCGAGAACCGAAGTGGAGCCAAGGCTAGAGGAGAATGAGGTCGTCTCTTTCACCAATTTCCACTCTTTTGTGTTCGGGGTGCCGGTGCACCCCTTACTCTGGTGGTTGTTGTACTACTATGGGGTCCACCTCCATGACTTGACCCTAGAGAGGATCCTCCACCTCTTCATCTTCATCATGCTGTGCGAGGGCTTCCTGGGAGTCCCTGCCCACTATGAGCTATGGTGGTTTTATTCCAGGTGGTTCGCTCAGCGCCCGAGGGGTCCATCTTCCTCGGATGGGGGGCGCCTTGATCCAACTTCGTCCTGGATTGGAGGATAGGTACCTAAGCCTTGACCGCATCCCTTTTGTGGACTTGGGGTGGCAAAAGTCATGGCTCTATGTCCCTAATGAGAGCCTGGCACTGCCGTCTTATTCTCCTGACCGAGTGCGTGGTGACCTCTCGGAGTCATGGGAGGAGCTACCACCCCTAGAGGCCTATAGGCACCATGTGCCCAACTTGTTGGATGCGATCAAGGACGTAAAGGACCGAGGCCTGATGGGAACGAGGGTGATCTGTACCTCCATCGGCCGTCGGGTCCTCCCCTTGAAGATGAGGCTCCACCCCTAGTGGGAGTTTTGAGGCCCAATGGACCCTACAATCGAGTGAAGGGTCACCATCCATGAGGATGACCTAGACCAAGGGGTGATGAAGGTTATGGGAGAGTACACGATGGATCGTGGTAGGGGGAGTCCCTGGTGGCCTTCAGCGTCGGCCTTCCTCCACCGATAGACGGACCTCTCGTCGACATGGTCTCACACCTGCCGCCAGTTCCTCCTGATGAGGTGATTTTTTCATGTACCGCTATTCATGTTGTTTCTCTTCATTAAATTAACTAGAGTATGCAAGCAATGCTCACGCTAGTATTTTTGTTCATGCTACTTAATTTAACTAGTATTTGGAAATTGCCTACTTTCTCAATAGGTGGATGTGGGCATGACGGTGTCCCGAGTATCGTTGGCCCTAGAGCCGGGTTCTTCGTCCTCTGCTGCGCTCGGAAAGCGACCCCAGGAACCATCCCTAGGTGGGGGAAGCCACCATCGACAATTCCGTCCATGCTACTCCGAACAGTCCGATGAGTCATTTGCCTTCTCAATTAGATCACTCTCCCCTTTATCCTATGGGCTTGAACTTGGCCTGCATTGTGCAGAGAGATGTCCCATCGCCGCAAGTCGTTGTCGATCCTGTCTGACCTCAGACAGTCTTCTGGTGATGTATCGTCAGACCACGAAGTCCCGTCTGACCCCAGACAATCTTCTGGTGATGGATCGTCAGACCACGAAGAATACTTTAAGTTAAAGGAGGCTTACCTCAAGGTCACAGACTTGTACTCAGGGGTCAGTCTGAACGCCGACAAGCTGCGCGATGAGCTAAAGGTTGTGTGCGCCACACTTGGCGTCGCCCAACATGAAGCCACCCAAGCGCGAGACGAGAAGGTGGCCACTGAGGTGGAGGTCCATAACCTACTTGTCGACGCTACTACTACCTATGATGCCGCCTTTCCCGGTGTAGACAGTGGATGATTCGGTCACTACACCAGAGGAGCGCCTAAGAGCCCTACTAAGGGGCTGTGGCATCCGAAGCCATTCATTAAGGGGCTACCACAACGCTTGTTGCTACCCAGCTTGAGTTTGGCATAGTGGTGAAAGTCCAAGTGGTGCAGCAGGCTTTTCCACCGATATCGGAAGACGAAGATTATATTGATGATCTGTTCAAGCGCATCGAGCTGACCACGAACGCCGTCTTAGCGAAGGTAAATGTTGATGAGATCCTGCATGATCGCCTCGACCATTGATCTGTTAGACGTATCAGTAGTACAAGTCATGACTAAGTTTGGTCTATGGGATGACCGTATGTGAAGTCTTAATTTTTTGCATGCATGTCTGTGTTAGCTTTTGATAAACTTCATATTAGGTCTGTTAAACTCTGTTGAGCAAGATGTAGCTCAATTCCTTTGGTTATATGGTAACTTGGTTCTAGCCCCTATTTGTTGCTTTTGCCTGTAGATTTGTTGAACTTGAAAGAACCAAGAAGTGAGGAGTTCATATGAACAAGTCTCGCCTCGATGTAATGTAGAACAGATGAACCATAGCTGTTGACTTTTACTGTAAATGCAAGAAAGTCTGCCTGCTGTGTTTTTGATCTCGTAGGACTTTATAAAGTGTCATAGCAATCAGTCTGCCCCTCGACTGCTGTGACTACTTGGATTAGAGTGAAATAAGTATATAGAAAAGACCTATCACAACCGCACCAGGCATTCAAGTGTCAAGCGTGTCATGGTGGTCAAAGACTCTCTTTTTGATTCAATTCTTGTGTCCAGCTTTCCTGCCGCATTCACTTTACTCTAGTCAGCCGTGCAAGGTCTATATGAAAGGAGAATCTCCCCTTCTCCTCTAGGAGTGCAAACGATCAAACATAGTCGAGTGTCAACAGAATATCATCGATAGTCCTCCGAGGGGTATCCCACGAAGGCAGATTGATCGGCAGAGGAGCGCGTGATCAAGAACAGAAGGCAACAGAGACACATGAGTTATACAGGTTCAGGCCATTAGTATGACGTAATACCTTACTCCTATGTTCTGTTGGTTTGTATTAGCTATCGTATGATATACCATGGTTTTAGAGGGGGTCCCTGCCCGCCTTATATAGTCTGGGGGGCAGGGTTATAAGTCGGTTAGATCTGAGAGATAACCACAAAGTAATAACATAATACAAGAATCATGGGATCATACATATCCTAACAAATCTCATAGTATCTTCAGGATATCCTCCCTATATCTTGCGGGAGGCGCCGAGCAGAATCGTGTCCCGCAAGGCTTCATCTTGTGGGCTGGGCCGCCCCTAGGGGCGAAGCCCATGTGGTTCGCCATGGGTATTCGGGGTCGTACCCCCCACAACTAGTCCCCGAGCACCTTGTACCCGTTGTGCAACGCTGTCCTGAGCGTGTCCGAGCAAGTGCAAACCAAAGCTGAGCAGTCCAACTCATGGTCCGACCACCGTGATGAGTCGCTGAGCAGTTGTGAGCAGTTACCGAGCAGCGTGCTATCATCGCTGAGCAGCATGACCCACAGCCGAGCAGCATATCCCAAGTACGGCTTACCATAAGGGTGTAAGGAGCTCTAGTCCAGAATCAAAAATTTCTTCGCAGTGGACCAAGTGTGCCCACTTAGAGTCCGACCATGAGGAAAGGAGATAATATTCTTTAGCTTCAAGAGGCACGGAGTCTTCCAGAAAAAACAAGCACATTCACTGCAAGGTGAAGTGTGCCCACTTAGTCCCCGAGCTTGATAGTAGATGACGTAGTCATGTGGTGCCAAGGTCCAAAGCAGAAAATAATAGAAAACTAGCCGAGCAGGCAGCCAGTCCTCGAGCGTTGCCCCAAAACGAGATAAAGCACATTCACCGCAAGGTGAAGTGTGCTCACTTAGTCCCCGAGCCTAACATTAGATGACATAGTCATGTGGTGCTAGGGTCAGAAACAGAGAAATAATGAATGACCAGCCGAGCAAGTAGCCAGTCCTCGAGCTGCAAGCGAAGATATCAGAGAAATCAAACCGTGGAGAAAAAATCGGAGTAACGGCTGTACAGTAATGGTTACTGAGCCTCGATAAATGGTGGAGAAGTCAGTGATTATTCGGCGAGTAGCAACTGACTGCAGCGATAAATGGACGACGTGGGCTGCGGTTGCGCAGAAACCCAGGTAACGACCCATATGCTGCGTCGGAGAATTCGGAGCGGCGCAGATCGCGGGAATGATTTCCCAAAAACCTTCTGAATGCGGAAAGGTGGGGAAAGTGCTTTATAACAGTGCCACCGCATACCCCGTTTCCACCTTTTCCACTTCATCTTCCTCCTCATCTCTCGCATTTCCGAATCCATAACCACATTTGCCTTCACCACCAAACCCTAACTAGATCTGGGAGATGGTGCCAAAGAAAGGAGCTGCGAAATCGAAGAAGACTAGTCCCAAGAAGGCGGGCGCCATGGCCCAGTGCGACGAGGAGTGGGTATCGTCATGAACGGGAGAGGCAGAGCTAAACAGATTGGTGGAAGCTGGCGTTCTCCCTGACCGTGCTACCACCGGATGGTGGCCAGCCCTCGGTGAGTCCTTCCCGACACCTCATACTGATGAAGCAGTGGTATTCGAGGATTATTTCTGGCGTGGATTAGGATTTCCTGTTCATCCATTTCTGAGGGATCTCTTGGAACTCTGGGCGGTTAGTATGTGCAACCTCCACCCCAATACCATTTTGCACATCTCAATCTTCATCCATTTCTGTGAGGCATACCTCAGAATCCTACCCCACTTCAATCTCTTCCGTCACCTATTCTGGCTGAAGAAGAGAGGCGGTGCTGGTTCCAAGGTGGTCGGCGGGGTGTACCTTCAGCTGCGCGAAGGGATGGTGAGCTAAAACCTTACTATGCCATTGAACACATCACTGAAGGGGTGGAACACCAGGTGGTTCCACATGAAACAAAGCCACCCAGCAGTCCGCTGTGATGCTGACCACATCCCAGAAAGCTAGAGGAGTTGGTCGGAGATGCCGAGCAACGATGATATGGAGCAAGTAAAGGAACTCCTCGACTTAATAAAGGGCGTGAGGACCAATGGCAGATTGGTAGCGACGAGTTTCATAGTGCGCCGCGTTCAGCCCTGTAAGGAGAGGGCGCACCCAGGCTTCGAATTCAAAGGAGAGACCGACGGTACCTGAGAGAGGCCAGAGAAACTGTCCAGGAATGTTGTTGAAGAGCGGACTGCTGAGCTGTTCGCTCCGCTTGCCTCATTCTGCTTGTCGGGGTACACAAAACCCTTTAATTGCAAGAATCTACCTCCTCAGGTGAATATCCCAACTGTATGTTTCCGAGAAGTTTTTTCTTTTGTCATTGCCGAGCAGTAGACTGATCCACTCATGTGAAGATCCATTCGTAGGCTAGGGCGGTATAATCCTCGAGCATGCCAAGAGGCGATTGGCCGCCGACAGTAGATGCACGACCACCAGCTCAACCTGAAGAAAGCTCTATTGGCATCTCTTCAGAATTCGGAGGTATGGATGTTGGTCGGATGGAGAGTCCTCCCCAGTATCGGAGAAAATCCGGGGGAAGAGGCCAGCAAAAGACGAGCTGGCCCAGAAGAAGAGGAAAACAGCGGCTGCTGCTCCCCTCAAACCAGTAGGCATCTCGCTTGGTGATGATCAAACCAATCGAACACGAAGGACCGCGGTGTTCGATTGGTGACGACGACGATGAAGTTCTGACAGCTCCTCCACCTAGCATGAAGGAGCCTCCATGTAACACGCGCACAGGGGACCAATCAGGAAGAGGCAAAGAAGTTCATTTACCACCGACGAGGATAGTCCCCGAGCAGCGGGTGGAATGAGTTTCTTCACATAGCAAACGATGGAAGTCCCTGCAGGGCGAGATACGGAAGTCCTCGAGCAACAAGCAGAGGCAAACCCAGAGCAGCAGGCAGAAAGGAGGTCAACCGAGGAGCCGAGAATTCCCCCGCAAAGCACGAGAGCCAACCCCGCGGCTGTGCCTGGAGGCTCCGGTAGGCATCGCCGGTTCAAGAAATTGAACCGTCAGACCAAACCGTAAGTGGCCTTGTGTTGAAGTTACTTTGCTATAGTTTCTTTACTTCTGTGGTAACTGATGAACTGATTTGACGCAGTGCAAGGCGAGCGACGGATCTAGCCCCACCCGCTCTGACTGAGTAGCAGCCGGAAGCTAGCCCCAGGGCGGAGGAGATGCTAGTGGACCCCATCCTGGAGTCCCCGTGTGCTCGGCAGCACGTGAGGGAGCCAATCTCTGCCCCTGGTGGACTTGGCGGCAGCAAATGGTTATCGATGACGGTGAACGAGTCAGCGATAGCACCCTCGGCAACGGCGGAATCTGGAGCAGAAAATCCTGCGGTGCTGAGGGAGCCGACGGCACTCCCCGATGCTTTAGAGGGCATGGTCGGAGCCGCTATCCAGCCACCAAGCCCCCAGGTGGTGCCTTTGGCTGCAACAGAAGAGGACGAGGTGGAGGAAATCGTACGTGATGAACCTCGACCCCAATCAGTCCGGATCCTCCGAAAGCACAGCGACGACATAGTAATTATCGAAGAGGAGGACACCACCAAGGAATTCAGGAGACTGGAGACTGCCCTTACCGGGGTGACAAAGCAGATCAAGGTTAGTACTGCGTCTGGAAAGGTCCTGGTTGATGTTTGGAATTGGATAATGATACTGTCATTGTGCATTTGCAGGAGATAACTCGGGTTGCCGAGCAGCGGCGTGCCAGCTGATAAAATGAATGGAGCCCCTTGCTGAGGAGAACGAAAAACTCAAAGAGGTGATGAACCTCTTGGAAAGAAATATCCAAAGGGCCCGACGCGAATGAGACCATTCAGAGTCTAACGCGCGGGATCTAGAATACCAAAAGGGGGTCCTGACCGAAAAGCTAGCTGCTGCATTTGAGCAGGTGCGGAGCTAGTTTGAACAACTAGCCATTGTCTCTAGCCAACTGAAGAATGCCTCCAAGCAGCTGAAGAAGGAATCCAAACAGCTTAAGAGTGTATCCAAGCAAAAAAGCAGGTTCGGTATATCGGCAAATGTACTTTTGTATTGCTAAACAGCTATATTTTTGGTGATAACTATTGCGCTTGTAGAGCAAGATGCTGAGCTCGGCCAACTACGCCAGGCCATCGATCAACTTGGCTAGGAGAAGGCGAAGGAAATAGAGCGGGCAGACAAACTGGCTGAGGAGCTGAAAGGTGAATTCCTCCTGGTCGGAATTACTGTTGAAGTAGCTTCCTTGTATGATGGAACATTGTAACGCTTGCAGGCTATCGTCATAAAGCCAAGGCACAGTTTGACGTGCTGGTGCAGGAGGCCAAGATCCAAAAGGAGAACTTCGATGCTGTAGTCACCGCAATTAAGCCAGTGCTTGACTGCGTTAACCTAGAAACGGCCACTCAGCCCGACGGCAGGCGGCAGGGTTCAAACACCATCATCCAGAGGTGTAAGGCAGCGTGGGAGAACTTTAAGATTTTCAACTGTGACGCCATTGTGTCCGTCGCTACTCATGTCCTCGCAGTTGTTCGGTCCCATTACCCAACCATCGACCTTTAGTCAATAAGGGGTGGGTTCACCGAAGGACTGAGTGATGCGGAGACCCAACAGCTAGAGGATGAGGTGGAGGACGTAGCGAAGACGCTGGCCGGTGATATAGATCTGTTCGGTGAGACGAATGGTGATGACGGAGCTCAGTAATCTGCTCATAGATTATCATCTATAAAATCTTGACAGTGCAGTTAGAACGCGCGAAAGCGCAAGAAACAATTATGTATCGAATAAATGTTACAAGGTGCATGTATATGCAATTTGCTTGTATTTGGGCGAAAAAATCTTTGTAGTTTTAATCCTGATGTGATTATGCGTAATTCAAGTAGCGTCCAAGCAGTTGGTTCGCTACTGACCCCTATGGCCTCGGCTAGCCCATAGTCCATAACGTCGAGCGCAGAGCCCGTGCACGTGTAGAAGGAATAGGCATGACCCAAGAACCACAGTCGACCACCCATGACGTAGAGCGCGGAGCCCATGGCATGTGTAGGGAGAGATCGGAGACTGGGTCTTCTCCATAGAAAACAACGCGGAACGTGTGCTGCTCGGCAGTTGTTGAAATAACTTGGGGATAGAGGTACTATAAGCGACGACCGAGCAATTAGTTCTGTGCTGAGCTCTTGGCCTTGGATAGCCCATACTCCATAACATCGAGCGCGGAGCCCGTGCACGTGTAGGAGAAACAGGCGTGACCAAGGAACCATAGCCGACCACCCATAACGCAGAGCGCGGAGCCCGTGGCACGTGTAGGGAGAGATCGGAGACTGGATCTTCTCCGAAGAGAACAAAAAAGAAAGTAGGCTGCTCGCTGATCGACGAAATATCTTGGAGATTTAGAGTAAAGTGTTCGGCGGTTTGGAGAAAACGTGTGGCGAGATATGTTGGCGATTTGGAGGAAACATGTTCGGTGATTTGGAGAAAACTTATTCGGTGATTTTCGGCGAAAAAATGTGTCGACGATTTGGAGAAATCGTTAGGTGATTTTGGAGAAAACCGTTCGGCGACAACTTTGGAGATTTGGAGAAACTTATTCGGCGAAATCGTGGTCGGCGATTTTCGTATTGGAGATCGGTATGGAGTATTGTAGTGCTCGGTGACCGTATGTGGAGATTAAAACACAATGGAGAGAAATGGATACGGGTTATGGAGACCAAAACTTTATTCATCACAAAGTAGAGAGTACATATCTGGAGCGTTTCAAGGATAGAAACGTATAAGGTGCTCGATGTGCCATGAATTGGGAACATCGATCCCATCTAAGTCACATAGGTGATAAGACCCTGGTCGGGTGGCCTCTTTGATGATGTAAAGCCCTTCCCAAGGGGAGGAGAGCTTGTGCAACCCTTCGGTCTTTTTTTTTCTACGGAGAACGAGGTCGCCGACGGTGAATGAACGACCTTTTACGTTGCGGTTATAGTATCTCCACAAGCCTTCTAGATATTTGGTTGTGCGGACATAGGTGATTAGGCGTTCTTCCTCGGCCCAGTCGACGTCCTCTGTCCGAACAGTTGTGGCTTGCTCTTCATCATAATTTTCCACCCTAGGTGCTCAGAAGGCGACATCCGCTGGTAGTATGGCCTCTGAGCCGTAGACCAAAAAATATGGAGACACACCGGTGCTGCGACTAGCTTGAGTGTGCAGTCCCCAGACCACAGCTGGTAGCTCCTTGAGCCATCTGCCCGGATGCTTTTCTTCTTTCTGGTATAGCCTCTTTTTGAGGGCATCAAGAATCATGCCGTTCGCCCGCTCAACTTGGCCATTGGCTCTCGGATGGGTAACGGAGACGTATTTAACGGAGATGCACCGATCTTCGCAGAAATCCCAAAAGTGATGGCCAGTAAACGTGGTTCCGAGGTCAGTGATGATGCTATTCGAAAGACCGAATCTGTGGATAATATCTTTGAAGAGCTCGACTGCTTTCTTTGTGATAGCTGAGACAAGCGGTTTGTACTCGATCCACTTGGAGAATTTGTCGATGGCGACATAGACGTACCAAAAACCACCTGGCACTGGCTTGAAAGGCCCGATCATATCCAATCCCCAGCATGTGAAAGGCCAGGAAGCTAGGACGGTCTGCAGTTCTTGCGTCGATACATGTATTTGTTTGGAAAAAAACTGGCATCCCTCACAATGTCGAATGAGGTCTTCTGCATCGGAGATGGCCATGGGCCAATAAAAATAAGCTCGGAAAGCTTTGCCGACCAGGTTTCTCAAGGCCGCGTGATTGCCACAGGAACCAGAGTGAATTTCGTGAAGCAGCTTCACTCCTTCATATTAGGTGATGCATTTCTGCAATATCCCTTCCTTGGCACTCTTCCTCATCAAGTTACCATCTACCTGCAGGTAATGCTTGCTTCAGCGGATTAGGCGTTCGGTGTCGATCTTGTCGACGGGTACTTCAGTGTTGGTGAGGTACTTGATGAACTGCTCCCTCCAATCGGCGACCGGCGAAGGCACCGCAAGTACCAACTTCTCGGCAGGGGGAACCTCCTCATCTTCCTTTTCTTCTATAATGGATGGCGCCAAGAGATCTTGAACGAAGACCCCCGGCGGAACCATGGCGCGAGAAGAACCTATTTTTGCGAGCTGGTCAGCTGGCTGATTTTGATCTCGTACCATGTGGTGGTATTCAATACCGTAGACCTTCCCTACAAGCTTCTTGATTTCGGCGCAGTATGCGTCCATCTTCTCATTGGAACAGGACCAGTCTTTGTTGAGCTGGTTGATAACCAACGCGGAGTCCCCGTACACCATGAGACATTTGACACTGAGCTTGACTGCTATATGGAGACCGTAGAGACATGCTTCATATTCCGCGGCGTTGTTGGAGGCCGAAAAGTGTATCCGGAGGACATAGCTGAGCTTATCTTTGGTCGGCGTAATGAACAGAATGCCTACGCCAGCACCATTGATGTTAAGGGCGCCGTCAAAGTACATCACCCAGTGCTCGGGGCAAGTGGCAGCAATGGGTTCTTGGATCTCGGTCCACTCAGTGACGAAATCAGCAAGCACCTGTGACTTAATGGTAGGTCTGCTTCTGAATTCGATGGAGTAAGTGCCGAGCTCAATAGCCCACTTAATGATATGGCATTGGCCTCTTTGTTGCGGAGAATGTCCCCCAGAGGGAACTCAGTGACCACGACGATCTTGTAGTATTCGAAGTAGTATCGGAGCTTGCATGACGTAATAAGAATGGCGTATAACAGTTTTTGTACCTGAGGATAACGAGTTTTGGGCTCATTAAGTACCTCGCTGATGAAGTAGACCGGACGTTGCACTTTGTAAGCGTGCCCGGCTTCCTCGAAGATGATAGCTATGCTGACGACACGAGAAGTAGCGGCGATGTATATCAGCAGAGTTTCATCTGGATGTGGCGTCGTCATGATCGGAGGCTTTGTTAAGAACACCTTGAGCTGCTCAAAAGCTGAGTCTGCGTCCTCCGACCAGGAAAAACTCTCAGAGGCCTTGAGGAGCTTGAAGAAAGGTAGCCCTTTTTCGCCGAGGCGCGATATGAAGCGGCTTAAAGCAGCCATGCAGCCTGTAAGATTCTGTATATCCTTGATGCATGTCGGCCGTTTCATATTGGTGATGGCGGAGACCTTGTCAAGGTTAGGTTCGATGCCTCAAGCACTAACGATGTAGCCCAGCAGTATACCGGATGGAACTCCAAAGATGCACTTTGAAGTGTTCAGCTTCCATCGGTACTTGTTCAGGTTGGCGAAAGTTTCTTCAAGGTCGGCGATAAAGTTGTCGGCGGTCTTGGTCTTGACGACCACATCATCGATGTAAGCTTCGATATTGTGGCCAATCTGTTGGTCGAGGCACATCTGGATGGCCCTTTGATAGGTAGCCCCGGCGTTCTTGAGTCCGAAGGCACATCTGGATGCCCCGAAAGGCGTGATGAATGACGTCTTGATCTGGTCTTCTTCCTTGAGGGAGATCTGATGATAGCCAGAGTAACAGTCAAGGAAGGAGAGCAGTTCACAGCCGGCGGTGGAGTCTACAACCTCATCTATCTGAGGCAGGCCGAAGGGGTCTTTAGAGCAGTGTTTGTTAAGATCAGTATAATCAACACACATTCTCCATTCTTTATTCTTTTTTCGAACGAGAATAGGGTTTGCTAACCAATCTGGATGATACACTTCTTTTATAAATCTGGCCGCTAAGAGCCGTTTTATTTCTACCCTAATAGCCTCCTTGTCTGGCGCGAATCGGCGGAGTTTCTGCTTGATCGGTTTGGCGGTCGGCGAGACATTCATGGAGTGCTCGATCTTCTCCCATGGTACCCCCGGCATGTATGCAGGTTTCCAAGAAAACACATCGGCGTTGGCACGTAGGAAGGAGACGAGTGTGCTTTCCTATTTGGGGTCAAGGTGAGCCCTGATCTTCACGGTCTTGGAGGGGTCATTGAGGCCGAGGCCGACCTCCTTGACTTCGTTGGACTTGGTGGAGGCACGAGGAAGCTCCAGCTCTAGGATCTCCATGTCATCGGTGGGCACCATCTTGGCTTCGGCGACCACGCTAGCCATCTGGATGGAGAGGTCGGTGGCTTCGGCGAGAGCGAGACTCTCTGTCTCGTAGGCATAGGCAACGGAGAGGTTGGCCCATAGAGACAGGACTCCTATAGGCGAAGGCATGTTCATCACCAGATATGCATAGTGTGGTACGGCCATGAACTTGGCCAGAGCTAGCCGACCAAGTATGGCATGGTAGGCGGTGTCGAAGTTGGTGATGTAGAAGTTGATATGCTCGACACGGTAGTTGCTTGCCATGCCGAACTATACTAGTAGGGTAATCTCTCCAAGTGGTCTATATGCCCTGCCAGGTACCATGCCCTAGAAGGAGGAGTCCGAGGGCGTGAGATCTGTTATCCTGAGGCCCAACTCCCTTAGGGCCCCGGCGAAGAGTAGATTCAAAGCGCTCCCGCCGTCGATGAGGACTTTTCTGAAGAGCACCTTCTGGACGGTCATGTCAAGGACGAGGGGAAAATTTCCTATGTAGGGTATGTCTGCCCACTGGTCGGCCCTGCATAAGGTGATAGGGACTTCGGACCATGGGCGATACCTGGGGTTGGTGGTGGTTTCATCTGAGGCGACGGCGAGCACTCGTCGGGCGGCGAGCTTCTGTTCTCTTCTGCTCTCGGTGGAGGCGAGGCCTCCGAAGATGGTGGCGACCACCTTGTCATGGTCCTAGAAAGCATTGTTATCGCCCCCAGGTGGTCTGCGGCCTCTGTTCCTGTCGTTGGCATCGTCGTCTCGCTTTTTGTCTTGGAAGGCAGTCTTTCATCTTGTGTTTGGCATTCTTGTGGAGGGGGCATGGGCCATCGAGGATCTTCTTGTACTGCTCGTCGTAGTTGCGCTTGGCGCGAGGCTCATTGACGATAGCAACAAAGTGGTCTGGCTAGTGGCGGCGATTCTGACTGGGCTTGGATCCTTCTGGCCGGTCACGGCCGCTGTCACAGTGGAAACTATGGTCGTCGTAGTGGCGGTCGTTGTGGCATCGGTTGTCGGGGCGGTCATCGTAGCGGTGAGGCGGTCGATTTGTGCCTGTATCTTCATTGAAATGCACCTCAGCTTCCTCGGTGTCGGCGTACTGGTTGGCGGTCGTGATCATCTCGCCGATGCCTATAGGCGGCTTGCGGTTGAACTTGGAACGGAGCTCGCGGTGATGAAGTCCTCGAACGAAGGCGGTGATGACCTCAGCTTCTGTGATGTTGGGAATAGAATTCCTCATCTTGGAAAAGCGTCTGATGTAGCTGCGGAGAAGCTTGGACGGCTTTTGAGTGATGCGGTTGAGATCATGCTTGGTGCCCGGCCACATACACGTAGTCATGTAGTTGTCGGTGAAGACTTTCTTCAGCTCTTCCCAAGATCCGATGGAGTCCAGGGCAAGGCTTGTGAACCAGCTCATGGCGGCCAGCGTGAGCATGACTGGGAGATAATTTGCCATGACATTGGTGTCACCTCCGGCGGCGTGGATAGTAGTGGCGTAAGCCTGCAGCCACTGAGTTGGGTTCATCCTTCCTTCATAGGGCTCGACCCCAGTGATTTTAAAGCCACGGGGCCACTGGAGTGTTCGGAGCGCCCTGGTGAATGCCAGAGGACCTTTTGGATTGTCAGCACCGTTGTCAGCCGCGTTGCCAGCGGCGATCGGCTCTAGAGCTGAATCTGGGTGACCGTACTCTTGCTCGTACTCCTAACGGCGGCGTACCTCTTCTTCATGGCGACCAAAGCGATGTTGCTCGATATGTCGTCGTGCATCCTGTAAGCTACTAAGGTGCACTCGAGCATCCTGTTTGACCTCCTGGTCGTGCTGGCGATGGTGCTCGGCGCGGTGGCCCCCGGCTCCCCCCTGGAGAGGTAGTGGCTGGTCGGCGAAATGGCTTTGACTAGGGCGGTGATTGGATCTAGGCACAGCTGATCGGTGAATCATGCTTGTGGAGCACGAAGGTCTTTGATCCTCTCGGATCTCATTGACTTGATAGTGTGCCGCTTTAAGCATAGCGGCAACCTTGGCAAGCTCGGGCATCTGCGGGAGGCGGGCAAGCTCATCGGTGGCCACCGCCAGATTGGCGCTTGGGGTCTTGAAGATGTCATGGCCGTCAACGCGGAGAAACTCTTTGTCAAGGTTGCAATGGAGCGGCCTTCCTTGCGAGATGAATTGGTTGTCATGAGCGGCCTCGGCCATCACAAGGGCACGCTCGTTTTCATGGCGCTGCACGTGGTTGACGTTCTAGTTTTCATGAGCGGCGCGTTCCTCATCGGTTTTGCCATTCCGAGGAGAGCTGTCGATGTTGACGTTGAAGATCGCGCCACCTCAGAAAGGCGGGAGAGGGGGTTGCTCGGTGAAGGTTTCGTCAAGGGTCTCCATAGAGCCCTGGGATTCAGAGTCCTGATTTTCCTCCAGGATGCTTTGGAGGGATGCTCCGAGGCATCGACTAGCGTGCAGCATGTTGACCGTCGGCAGGAGTCGGTTGGTGACCTGGTCGGCGAGGGGATGGATATCTCCCACCTGGTCAGCGAATTTGCCCCTCAGGGCATCTTGGTACGTAGCGGCGGCGTTAGCGAGCCCAAAGGGTAGGGCCGTAACCTCGGAGTTTGTCGAGCAACTTCTGGTAGATCCGGATAGGAGGGTGGTCGGTGCTAAATGAAAGTGTCTAGAGTCGACTCAGCGACGGAGAGGCAATCGGCGAGCTTCAGATCGACCCGATCAATGGATTCGATTAGATCATCATTGTTGATGTGCCTCCTCTGGTAGCGAGGAAGTGGGCGGTGAGTCGTTGGTGAAGGCGACCTCGGAAGTGGTTCCAAGATCAGATCTGTAGTTGCAGGTGCGGGAGTGGTTCGCGCAGATCAGATCTGCACTGGCTCGAGGAGCTCTCCGACTCTGTCAGCGTTGATGACCCACGAGATGGATCCGACCGTGAAGATCAGGCCAGGCTGTGGGAGGGATGAAGAGCCTGTGGAAAAAGCCATCTTGTTCGACAAGGAAACAACACGCACACCCCTACCTGGTGCGCCAACTGTCGATAGAATATCATCGGCAGTCCTCCGAGGGGTATCCCACGAAGGTAGATTGATCGGTAGAGGAGCGCGTGATCAAGAACAAGAAGGCAATAGAGACACACGAGTTATACAGGTTCAGGCCGTCAGTATGATGTAATACCTTACTCCTGTGGTCTGTTGGTTTGTATTAGCTATCGTATGATATGCCGTGGTTTTAGAGGGGGTCCCTGCCCACCTTATATAGTCTGGGGGGCAGGGTTACAAGTCGGTTAGATCTAAGAGATAACCAGAACGTAATAACAGAATACAAGAATCATGGGATCATATGTATCCTAATAGATCTCGTAGTATCTTCAGGATATCCTCCCTATATCTTGCGGGAGGCGCCGAGCAGAATCGTGTCCTGCAAGGCTTCATCTTGTGGGCTAGGCCGCCCCTAGGGGCGTAGCCCATGTGGTCCGCCATGGGTATCCGGGGTCGTACCCCCCACACTGAGGGAGTGCAGATGATCAGAACCTATGAAACCATACAGCCATCTCTAGCTAGCTACTGCTCCTCCGCTACTGCGAGCCTACAACTGCTTGGATTGGACTACACTATGCCACTGTATACTTCACCGGATGATAGAAGGTCCTACCTGTCTAAAATATTCACTACTCAAAAGCCTGTTCCAGCCCTAGCATCCCTATGTGTACAAACCTTGGCCTCACTCCCATTGTTTGACTCCCCCCTTGCATTGCGGAAAAGTCGTTGCGAGTTCCCATGCCAGTTCGCAGAGGGTATTTCAAGAACTCTTGCTGTAGCCCTTTAGGGATTCGATGAAAGTACTAGCACGAAATAGGTTGCCCTGTATAACGTGAGATGTGTCTGGCCCGGTCAGATTTACAATGCTCAGACTTTCTTATGTGCGCAGTAAACTTTGAATAGCTATGTGGCTCCTCCGTTATGCATTAGATCGATGGGAGACTTGATTGGATGAATTCCATTATGCATATTTACCATACTATAGATCAAAAAGAGAACCAGAAAGAAACCAGTAGGCAAAACCAACCAAGAAGGGCTAGAAAACGGCTACTAAAATGACTAAAGGACCTGATCTACACCACGCTCAACAGAGTTTAACCCACGCAATCGCTATGTATACGTTAACTTTTGTTGAACTTTCTATTAGGTGGGTTAAACTCTGTCTAGCCCCTATTGGTTGCTTTTGCATGCAATTCTCTTTCTAGTTCTCTTTCTGATCTATAGTATACTAACGGTGTTCACCCTTTCTGATCGGAGGACGTGGGCGTATAGATGTTGAGATTTTCTGGAGCCTAAGATAGTCCGACCCAAGGAAATATAGACGATCTGGATCATTGTGAGTCGATGAACAATGAAATACAGTGATGGCAACTATCAGGGGCCATCCAACTATTCCATAGAACCCAACAATTAGTTCATGACACAAACAGGTATGGACTAATAAAACAACTAATTGGCTAATTTTTAGCCATGGCTAACTAGTCACAGTCCATCCAATCAGGGCCTAAGACAGTCCGGTACTTAGAAATCTTGACAGGACGGATAATAGTATTGATGAAACAACAAAATACAGATCGTGTCATCTCTTGCACCGAGTTCACCATCTCCATCCACCGTTTGTCTTGCGCACCTCCACCTTGAGCTTAGCTTCATCATCCTCTAGCTCCTCCTACCATTCTTCCTCGTCGTCACTGCTATAGGTAGCCTCATGGATCACACTGAAGAAGCAGTGTCGCCGATGTTGAGGTTGTTGTCATTGCTGAAGGCGCCCCACCCGTACTTTAATGACACTCGCAAGACTTTGTTCATGTGGGTCCTCATGTGAGTGCTCACTAGATACTTTGCTTTGAGGTGGTACTTCTTCAAGATCACTGCAAAACTCCTCGGCTCCGCGATGGGAAAGGAGAGCGGACTACCGTTGGCCTCAAAGTCATGCGAGTACTGCTTGTGATAGGTGGTAAGGTCAAAGACTTTGACGTTAATCTATGACCGGCCATCATACTGCAATACAATAGAGAACCTGTCTTGGAGGTTGAGGGCACGAGCAAAGTGCTTCCATCCCTGGCGGAGATACAAGTGACCGCCGTCCGAGAACACCTCCACCTTCCACCAGGCCAGGCTCTGCTCGCTGTCTAGACAAAGCTTGAGTTTCCGGCGACCTTCGATGGTCCAGGCCATTGCAACCAGCAGTTTCTGCATGCACAACGATCAACATAGCCAGATAGAGGGACAAGTTCATTCCCAAAGGCGAACCCTTGCTAGTATGTCTCTATTCTCATTCTCCTCTCATGGTGGTGGTGGGGGGGCTTTCTTTTTCTGTGTTTCTGGTGTTGTCACAAACACAAGGAGTGCACACAGTGTTGGGACATTAGTGGAGGAGCTAACATGTAGTAAAAACCAGCGCCTAGACTAACGCCATCTCATCGGCATAAATGGAGGAGACATGCTCTATTTTCATCAGTGTACGCTTGGGAACATCAATACTCCTGCATCTCCGATCGAACACGCCTTCTATGGTATGACTGGTTGAGGTTCCCAAGGGAGTGCGACATCACCCGAGGCGAAGCACACCGGTTGGAAAAAAATCTTTTCTTGCCTTGCCCTAGAGTCCCTATGATGGTTCGAGCATTGTAAATCTGACCGAGCTAGACACGCCTTCAGTCTGCCCCTCGATTGCTGTGACTACTTGGATTGGAATCAAATAAGTATAGAAAAGACTTATCACAACCGCACCAGGCATTTAAGTCTCAAGCATGTCAAAAGCTCATTTTCTCAAATCACTTCTTGTGTCCAGCTTTCTAGACACATTCTCTTCACTCTCATATTTTACTGCGCTCGCAAGAAAGTCTGAATATGGCATATTTGATGTCGTCAGACACTATACAGTACAAAGCTATGAGTAAAACTATTACCTACGGAGTGCACTCGGTCACAACATTTGTATCAGAAGTAGTTGTAGTCATGAGTGGCTTTGATCTGTGTTGAACCCAACTCGTCTTATTTTCGTGTATTTGATAAGATTTGTTGAACTTGCAAGAACCATGCATCAAGGATTATTTTTATTTAGAAACTTTATACTTTACAGGATCACACAAGGTCCGCCCATCTAAAATCTTGACTACCAGGACGACGTGCTCCTGCATTCCCGCATAGGCCCCCAAACTATAACAGCAGAGACAAGGGGCGAGAGGGAAGGTTATACTTGATACCTTCTCTCTCTAGAGCTCTTGATTCCACCTCAAAGCTTTTGCCTTCCACCCTACTACGCCGCCAATGCCTCCTACCAGGACCATGGTGGAGTGGATGAGGTCGTCTACTGATGTGGAGTCCCCGGAGGCCTTCAACGCCGACAATCCTCCGCTGATAGACGGATCTCTCGTCGGCTTGCTCTCTAACCCACCAGTTCCCCCTTTCAAGGTGGATCATCACCGCTCTTCATGATGTTTATCTTCATTTAACCAGAGTATGCAAGCAATGCTCACACTAGTATTTGTGTTCATTCTGTTTAATTAACTAGTATTTGGAATTTGCCTACTATCTCAATAGGTGTTCATGGGCATGATGGCATCTCGAGCCTTGTTCGCGCTGGTGCCTGGTTCTTCGTCCACAGTCGTGCTTGGAAAGTGGCCTCACGAGGCATCCCTAGATGGAGGTAGCCACCTGTGATTCTATGCCATGTTGCGCCGGTCAGTTCAGTAAAAGTCATTTGCCTTCTTAATCAGATCGCTCTCCCCCTTATCCTATATGGGCTTGAAGTTGGCTTGCATTGTGCATGCTTACTCCATGGTGATGCCATCCTAGGTCATGGGGCTTTCCCCCGGTGGTGCTGGAGAGTCGTCCCATCACCGCTTGCCACCACTGAACCTGTCTGTCCCCACATAGCCCTCTAGTTTTAAAGTGGGCGAATCGTTAGAAGAGCATGAATCCTCAGATGACGTAGAGTATCGTCAATTATTGAAGGATTACCGCGAGGTCCAAGCGAATTTGTCATCGACCAGGCTGAACGTCGAGACGTTGCGCGATGAGCTGGACGCCATGCGTGATGCACTTCAAGTTTCCAAGAATCTAGCCTCCCAGACATGAGCCGACTTGCCGATCTCCTAGCAGCAGACCCAACACATGATGAACCTTGTTGTGGTACTAAGCATGCGGGTCGATACCCTATAGATGTCTGTGCTAGCCGCCTATAACACGGCCTTCCCCGTTGGAAGAGTGGATAATCTATTGGCCACAGAGGAGTACCTCTAAGCCCTACCGGCCTGAATTCGAGCCATGGTGACCGAAGCCATTCGTTAGGGGGCTGCCATGGCGCTGGCTGCTGCCTAGCTTTAGATTGGCATAGGGGTGAACCTCGGAGTGGCGGAGCAGGGTTTTCCACCGCGTTCGATGGACGATGACATCGCCGATCTGATCAAGTGTTTCGAGCCGGCCACCAACGCCGTCTTACCGAAGGTGGACGTGGATGAGATCCTTGATGCCAACCTCGACCCTTGATCTATGGGACATATAAGTAGTATTAGTAGTCATGAATAAGTTTGATCTATGGGACGCCCTTGCAAAATATGTGAACTCTTATTTGCATGTTGGTGTTAACTTTTGTTGAACTTTGTATCAGGCCTTGTTTGGATGCATGTGTATCCACATCGATCCATATGTGTTGGAGTGAAATGTAATTTAGTTTAATTTCACTCCAATCCACTTCAACACATGTGGATCGAGATGAATACATACGCATCCAAACAAGGCCTTAGGTGGGTTAAACTCTATTGAGCGTGGTGTAGCTCAGGTCCTTTGGTCATTTTGTAGCTGGTTTGTAGCCCCTGTTGATTGCTTTTCACTGTAGATTTCTTTCTAGTTGTCTTTGATCTGATCTATAATATGCTAAACATTTATGAGTGCATTTGATCTCTGTTGAAGCCAACTTGAAAGAACCATGCAGCAAGGAGTTCATCTGAACAAGTCTAGAATATTGTTTTTGCTTTTGCTTTTCTATTGTTTTGTTTCAATTTTATTTGTTTCCTTTAGGGATTCAACGAAAGTACTCATATGAAATAGGTTTCCATGTATAATGTGAGATGTGTCCGGCCCGGTTAGATTTATGATGCTGAGACTTTCATGCGTGCGCAGTAAATTTGAATACCTACGTGGCTCCCTAAAGGAAATAAACCTGAAGAAGGTACATGTGACAACCATTACAATTTCAGCACCAGGAGCAAGTCTCGCACTTATAGTCTGTTGAGCGTGGTGTAGCTCAGGTCATTTGGTTTCTATTTGTTTTTTTGTTGCCTTGGTGTCTTTATCAATCTTTGTCGAACTTGCAAGAACCTTGTAGCAAGGAGCAAGTCTCGCCTCAGTGTAATGCAGAGCAGAGCAGCCATTGGTGTTGAAATGTTATTGCACCCGTAAGAAAGTCCGACCGCAAGTCTTGCCTCAGTCTAATGCAGAGCAGAGGAGCCATTGGTGTTGAAATATTATTGCACACGTTAGAAAGTTCGACCTCTGTACATTTGAACACGTCTAACAGTATCCTCCGTAGTTTTCCTCATCTTCCTATGACACTTGTCACTGTGTTGTTTATGATTTTAAATTTGACTAACTTAATAGTAGCATAGCCTAGTAGTACAATATGGTGGGTGCATTGTGGTGCTTTTGAAGTGTCATTTTTGTGTATTTTGGAGTGCCCTCATCAGCATACCCTATGTACCCATGACATTAGAAATCAATATAAGTATTGTACTATAGCTGAATTAATGGATGAAACGGCGACGGGAGCTGTAACACCACCGTAACACATGTGCACGCCAAACAAATAATTTAATTTGCAAACAAAACAAAGATGGCACACTAGTTTAGCTGAAATAATGACAACATCCATCATTGAGGAAATTAACATGTCCATAGACAAGCAAACAACATTGGTCCATTTAAAATGCATGATAGAGAGATACATCAAATGCAGCTTTATTTACTGCTTTGCTAATGAATTCAAGAACAAGGGAATATAAGGAAGATAGTACATCTACCATACCAAAAGACATAGACAGGGATGACATGAACTTTTTTGTGGTCCATGTTATATGCGATGATTGTTCCATCCTCCCTAGCAAACAAAATCAAATTTTATTCTAGGTGAACTATGATCACTATGTCCTCATCATCAAAATCTAGGAAACCAAATCTAATATTAATCCTTCCAAACAGGATCTGCATGGTGACCATATGCTTCAATGTCCATTTATCAGTACCATAGTCTTAAAGGATCCAGATTGAAAGCTTGGAATCATTGGGACTATCAACAGTACATAAACACAAGTGACCCTGAGCTTGATGCATAGAGTGGTTAAGACCATCTAGCCTATCAATTTTCCTCCATGTATTTCCCTCCATATCCACAACAAATATCATAGAGTACCTCCTAGAGTGCCCCATAATATACAGACAACCGTGAAGAAACACATTTGGTTGTCTATAAAATGTCACGTCAGTATGCTCGCCCCATTCAGATTCCTTATAGATCCATGCTGCAGTTTGAGATGAGTAGATCTCCACACCTGCGCACACAACGTTGACATCCACATATTCAATCACATGGAAGTACGAGGAGGCTATCGGATCGAACGCCAAGTGAGCCTCACCAACAGCATGGCCAACATCATGGGTGCTAGGCGGTAGAATTTTAAACTTCTGGGTCATTGGATTGCAGACAACATAGCGGTATTCATCAGCCCCAAGGAACCAGCATAGGATGAGGCCGTTGCAGCAATCTGAGAGAGCTACATTATCAATGTTGAAGGGCAAGAATTCCAAGGAGCGGGGGCATACACCACGGACGACGTTGGTGAAGTTTTGATTGCCATTCTCACTGTCATAGAAGAAGCCGGCCACAGTCTAGGGCAACTTCTTATGGTTGTTGGGGTTCGAGAAGAGGTCTTTCTAGGAGCAACAGACACATTTGCAGTAGAACAAGGAGCAGGCAGGGAGGTGGCGGAGGATCTCAAAAACAAGATCCTCCGTGAGGTTGGCCAGTGTGTTCCTCTTGTTGGGAGCCTCCTCCATTTCGTCAGTGTGCAGTACGATGAGAGCTTCCTCAGTAATGAGATTACTGAAGAGGAAAATAATCGAACAAAGATCCATCAGTGAAGTCCACAACTCATACCAAAGTGCAACTATTAACAATTTTTATGGTATGACCTCATGTAAATTTAGAGTAGCACCACATAGATATATATAACTCAAACTAGAGTAGCAGTTAATGGAGCTGTAACCATTACAATTTCAGCAGTTAATTGAGCTTCCTCAGTTTTCACAAGTAGATTGTCAGTGAACAAGTGGTAGTGATCATCATTGGCATCAGTAGCAACATGTGCAACTTAAACATTATTGGCCTTAGTGATGTGAATGATGGATACAAAGCATTGATTTTCTTTCAATGCCTTCGTCTTGTTTGGAACCAAATTGCTAACTTGGTTGTCAACAAGGAGAAGACACAGAAAGCAAACATATGAGCTACATCCTAATACATCCAATAGCTATGTAGACACAATTGGCACAGAAATGTGGCCTCAGATATGTTACAAGTTCAAAATACCATAAGGATTCATCGGTGGCACTAGAGTATATGAAACAGAAATGTAGAATCAAGAAAGCACTGGATAGAAAAAATAGTTTAAGGCAGAAGCGAAGGGCCTGTATGTTTGCCTAGATAGATAGGTATAATCAAGCAAGCACTTGACAATTAAGTTGCACACATGCATTTACAGTAAGAACACTGAACATATGCAGAAAACCAAGACACCAGCAGAAAACTAGTGCCGCCTCCTAGTTCTTTTCATCAGCATTGGATTAACGAGATCTACAATGCTACAATGTTTCTTGTATACCTCATGTTCAAGCAAGGACCAAAACAGTGAAGGTAGGAAAAGGCGAGAAAGGAGACCTACGGATCAGATCTATCGCCTCTGTCGCGGCACACGACGGACACGGATACCAATGCCTCCACCGGGAAGACCTGCCGTCTAGCCTCCAAAAGGACGCCTGAGCCACCACAACACACTGGGGATCCTTCGTCGCCGCCGCTGCCGCAAGTCCAACGGGCACAGATTTGTTTCCACTTACAGGGGATACATCAAATATATAAGTCAACCTATCCACACAGAGAACATATACAACTATTAGGACGCCAAAGACATGTCAATACAACTAGGCGTCTAGTGCAATAGTGAAGATGGTTTATTCCTTGATCTGGGTCCTGGGTTCGACTCCTAGGTCTCATGGTTTTTTTTGAGTTTGAATTTATTAAACCCTGGTGGCAACAAGTGACTCGCAAGCCGTCAGATCCCATAGGTCAGATGGAGATGGAGAAAGGCCCCACTGGCCGTCAGATTCCAAAGGCCGGATGGTCCCACAGGTACACGTGACACGCAAGCCGTCGGGTCCCATAGGTCCGTCGAGTCCCATAGGTCAGATAGAGATGGAGAACGGTTCCATAGGTACACGTGACACATGTAAGTCATCGGGTCCCACAGGTCGGATGTTGAAGGGTCCCGCAGGTACTCGTCGGATGGAGAAAGGACCGAGCGGAGAATTATCTGACAAATTGCAAGCGTCATGGATGAGTAACTGCAGGTCCCACAGGTACATGTAGAATGGAGAAGGGTCCCACAGGTACACGTCGCATGGAGAAAGGCTCGAGCGGAGACTTTTATGATGAATTGCAAGTGTCACGGATGAGTAACTGCAGGTCCCACAGGTACACGTCGGATGGAGAAAGTACAGTGTGGAGATCTATGACGAAGCCGTTCATTATAGATCAAATATTGTCCGTCACAGATGTGTAATTAGTTCAATGACGAAGCCTTGTTAGTCATAGGTTTAAATGAGATAGTCACAGATGAGTCGCGCGAGTGATCTGTGACGAAACTCTGTGCTCTTCTATGATGTTTTTTGTGACGATGCCTGATTTCATCATAGAAAGGGAGGGTTGCAGGATCGTCACCACTGATCTATGGCGAAATGGAAATATTCGTCATAAAAAGTGATCTTCTATGGCGATTTCGGATTCGTTATTAGCATTTTTTGTCATAGAAGTGGATATTTCTTGTAGTGTGTGTATGTTGTTATTGTATTTCTGTGTGTGAACTCTTATTGGGTCCTTGTTTTATTTTGGTCAGTACCTCAAATGCATATCCCTTTTCCATATTACTATTTTGGTGCCTCACCCAAGTATCATAATCATGCAGGACCCCATAATCTCTTGCAAGTGGTTGAGACCTACAACCTTTGTAGGGGACAAACAATATCTCCAATTTTTCCCTATGCTGGTGCAAGCTACAGAATATGGAGAGACAAAAGATCATGTGCTGGCCAAAGCCATTGTGATTGCAAGAAAGTAATTTCAGAAGATGCTCTGTTTCCAAATTGATATTGCTGTCGAGGATTGCATGGATTTCTTGAGGATCGAGGAGGCAATGAAACGAAGATACAATCTTTATTATTTTGCTGTTATTGAGATCATTTTGAATGGCAAGGACTTCGAATCTGTGGTCAAGAGTATTAGGAATGGTGATTCAGGTTTACCCTATGGTCTCACGGAGTTTGGCTCTTCTACATACCTTTGTAAAGCTAAAAGTGCAGAAATTGTACGTGTATAACTGCAGACTATACTATCTATCTTCATGCCTTTTATAGTATCTAGTGCCATTAATTGTTTCAATCTTTACTTTTATAGGTTCATGATCTTGTGGAGCATTTTAGATCCAAGGTAGTTCTAAAACCTAGTCTCGTTCTTTGTTATTTTGTTATTATCTCTTACATATTGTATAGTGTATATACATTACACATTGTCCTTATTCTTTCAATTAAACGGTTGTCCATATGCATTGTGCTTCAAATTTACTTCAGAAGCTGTTATTTCAAGATTACAGTGTAGTTCCTTCTTTTGACCTTTATTATACAAATATCAGATAAGGGCAGGCCTGGCACAGCGGTAGTCTATCCACTTGTGCCTGGTGGTCCTGGGTTCAAATCAGCCTCCTTGCAAAGTTTTCAATAAATAAATTATTTATGCAAGGGTAAAGCTGTTTAGGAATTCTTGTGTTGGAACTTTCAGCACTGGTACAATATCAGATAAACAAAAAGGTCATATGTTTACAATAAAAAAGTTGACTCCTTGTGCTCTATTACTAGGACCTAATTAACCATGTCCTGCACAAATTTTCATAATAAGAAAATATCGTGGATGACAGTAGTTTATCAAGCACATGGCATGCAAAATTGGGAAGTGTTTAAAGCCAATAATTAATCAATTGAATATTATATCCCTTGGTACACCACCTTGGCTATCATTTTAAGCTAACCACATTCAACTATGCCCCGCTTCCCATTTAGAAAAAGCAGCAAGCCCAGCAAACGCAACCTAGCCCATATAAGCTAGAAAGTTGCCACCGAGTGCCTTCTCGGGCTTTTTCACTCCATGCCTCCGTCCTCCCCGGCACTGAGCCTTCCTTGCCCTCCCCACGTTCCGACAAAAACTTTTGGTTTCAAACCAGTGTTATCAAGTCGTCCGACTAATCATAATTAGTCATCCTAATCGGTATCCTGGACTCAACTAGGGGTTACGACTCAATTAGGACATTTCTGGTCGTCCGATTAGTGATCGACTAATCACGATTAATCGGACAACTAGAAACAGAATATAATTGTTGGTGCTGAAGACATGGGTTGCGTCTGGGATGGCTTGGGCCACTTGGGCTTATGTTTTTTAGCCAAATTTGAAACCCTAACATGCACTCACCACCTGAACCCTCACTCTGACCAATATGGAGTCATCTTCATGCTTGATTTGTACTCTAGAATATATAGTATATTAGTATATATATGGTATATTGGTCCATATTAGTCCTAATATATATAGGACGACTATGGGATGACTAGGACCGATCAGGTTGGACTAGTCATCCTGACAACTAGGATCGACTAGATAACTTGGTAACATAGTTTGAAACAAACGTTTAGTATTTTGATTCAAGAAGAATGCAAAAGGATGTGCAGTCTACATGCTATTTGGAACATGGAGTAAATAATGCAATCTCTATCAGTATTAAAAAACAACCCTTGTTGTTTTCTTGTATGTGTTAGTATTCTGATATACGAGTTTGTTATTTTCATGATATTTTTCAAGTGTACTTTGCTTGAGAAAAGGGGTATTTTGTTTCTGGATAAATGAGTGAAAGCAGGGAAGAAATTCTGCTACAAATTATTGGTGCGTCTGAATAGACCTGACTAGCACCTACCACCTAAGGGAACGTATTTGTCTATCAGCCTTTGGTTATCTTGGGAGGAGCATGAGGTACAGATTATTTTGGAGTGTTTCCTTCACTTTCTGTTTGGTTTTTTAGTTTTGTTTTTCTTAAGAAATATGGTTGGGTGAGAGGATTAGAATGACAAAAAGATCACAGCGAAGGTCGCCTGACAGTGGCTGGATGAAATCCAACTATTGGCACCGTCTAATTTAGCAGGGGTACATGTAGAATGAACCACTACTTGAAGTCTGAAAGACACAATGTTTTTTTTAAAGTAGTTTAGAAAGCAGCATTTGACCTTGGTAAGTGATTACCTGTAACCAACTAGCAGCGTGCCTGTGCATGACGATGGAATCCAAGTGCACATAGTGCACAAAACTACGCAATTATTCCCTTTCATCATTTTACTGTATTATTTATGTTTATTTGTCCTTTTCAATTACGCTGATTCCATTTTATTTTGGATGGTAATAACATCAAACTACCTTTGATTCTACAGAGAAAATGTGGCAATTGTAAGGAATGGTCTTGCAACAAGGCTCATGTGCAAGCAGCTCAGATTGTCCGTGACACGGTTGATGCTCTGGTACCTAAGTTATTTCCACTCTTGCATAAATAATGATATTTGAACATCAACTGGAACTGTGCTGAATTTACTCTACTGTGAACAGGTCCCATCTCCCTGTCATCTTTATCTGCAATTTCTGTGGAAAAAGGTAAGGATTGCCCAAGAGCTTGGTCTAGTATCACCCGAGGCTGAGGCTAGTGTATAAAGTTAATGCCCTTTTGTATATAGAAAACAAAATAATGTTACACAATCTTTACACTCCACATATGTGTACCACAAATTTTCTTCTTTGTTCATGTGAGTTGTAGGACATCAATACAGAGTGAGCCCTCACAGTTTGGCAATAGGGTGAGTGTAGCGAAATAACATCAGGGCAGAAACATTGTTCAATCAATCCGTCCATTCATATTCCAAAGCCATAATATTTAGTTATAAAAAACCATAATATTTATAGTGGTAACATTTACAATATGTGGACAGTTTGCTCTTGCTCTTGATCCATGGAATGTTCCAACATTAGCCAGGTCAAAACGGTCTTTACATGCTTCAAACCTACATAACTTTTCTCACTGTTCTCAGGGTCTGTATGGTTGAGCTATGGCTATAGGCAAAAACTGTTGTGGGTTGTGGGCTATTGAAAAGCTGCTGTGAGAAAGCCAAAAACCGTTTGGATGAAAGAGCTGTGGACAAGCTGTTATGAGTTGTGTAAAAAGTCTGTAATGCCCCTGTTTTCTTCAAAATGCTGATTATATGTAAAACATTGTGAGTAGATGTCAAAACATAGTTTGAGGTTAGCAACACATGAAGTTCCATGAAAGCCTCTGTGGTCATCCGACATTTTATAGAAATACCTAGGATGACCAAAACACCTCATAACCCATTGAAGTCTAGTTTCAGGTGTTTCCCTCTTGGCCGCCAGCATGGCGGTCCTGGCCGCCGGCTCCATAACCCTAGCCAACAGCAACCAGGACGCGTGAAAGGTCCTAATGGCTAGAGGGGGGTGAATAGCCTAATAAAAAATTCTACAACAACACTAGAGCTAGCACTACATTTGTGTTGCAAGCCACATACTCAATTCTATTCTCTATGATCTCTAGTATACACACAAGAGCTAAGTCACTAATTTACACCTAGGTGAACAAGCTAGCAAGAGAGCTATAACTAAAGAGCTGCATTAGCTACAACTACCACAAGCACTACACAATGTAAAGGCACAATGTAATACAATAGAGTGGTAGAGAGGTATACCGCCATGGCAAGTGATCAATCAATGAATACCAAGGAATACCAAGGAGACAATGATGACACAATCAATTTTTCCTTCGAGTTTCACTTGCTTGCCGGCAAGCTAGTCCCCGTTGTGGCGATTCACGTGCTAATAGGCATCACACGCCTAACCCGCAACCGGGTGTCGCACAACCCACACAAGATGATGATCCATAAGCCACGCGCAAGCCACTAGAGTTGCCATTGGCGCTCCACCGGGGAAGGCACAAGAACACCTCACAATCACAATAATTAGAGCCAGAGACAATCACCTTCCTCCGCTCGATGATCCACCAATCACCGGGCCGTCTAGGTGTCGGCAAACACCAAGAGTAACAAGATCTCCACCAGCCCGAACCGTCCAACTAGTGCCACAAGATGCTAGACCACCAAGTAATGCACTAGAGGCTCTCCAATCTCACTCAAGATGATCAAATCAAGTATTCAAGTGAGTGGAGTGGTGTGCTCAGCTCTCAAAGGGTGTATGCAGCTGTTAGAAGTGCCAAGAGAATAGCCAAGCCTGGCCACCACCTCTATTTATAAGCCCACAAGCAAATAGAGCCGTTACCCCTTTGAGTCAGCTCCTGCGGGGCACCAGACATGGGATGGCGGTGCCCCTCCAACAATCATCCAATGGCTAGTTTTACTAGCCGTTGGGGCACCGGACGGGCGGCGGTGGCACCGCCCCTTGGGTGGCGGTGACCACCCAGCCAACTGCCCAAAAACCCCAGCCTCTAGAATTTTATGGCGGTGCACCGCCCTAAGGGTGGCGATGCCTGTGGCGGTGACCATCCCCATTTTACCTAGTCTCTAGCAGAAAATGGTGGTGGCACCTCCCTCCTCGCGGAGGTGACCGGGCGATGCACCACCCTCATAGCGGCGGTGCACAACACCAGTGCCCGCTTCACCTCTCCTGTGTCTCGGCCATGTCCAGGTGGGCATCGCCCTAGGGGTGGTGGTGCCATCGGATAGGGTGGTGGTGCCCCACTAGAGCACCCACCTCTCGGCCGCCTTAGCCGGTCACCACCACAGGGGTGGTGGTGCATCGGTCAGAGCATGGCGGTTCCAACGCCTCCTTTACTTTACCTTTTTCACCACCTTTGCAAATGTGCTAACACTCCAAGTGTATCACCATCATGTACAAGTTGTTATCATTTTCACAATCATTTTTCAAAAGTTAATCACTTTCTCACTGATTGTGCACTAGGCCTAAAATGCATATGCAAGTTTTCCAACACCTAGTGGCACTAGATGATAGAGTTGTCCAATAAGAGCTCCCCTCTTAATAGTACGACCATCTATCTTAAATGTGATCACATTCTCTATAGTGTCTTGATCACTGAAAAAATGGCCCTATGGATATCACCTTTGCCTTGAGCCCATTTTATTTCTCTTTCTTCTTTTCTAAATTTCGGAGCTTGATCATCACATGTGTTCACACCACCACCATGATCTTTATGTCATGTGGCTATCTCCATCCATGAGTGCCACTTAGCTCCTTCACTTGGGTTGGACCAACCTATCTCACATCCACACTTAGAGCATAAGGTTAGTCCAAATAGGTTTCATCAATTAGTCAAAACCAAACTAGGGCTTTCAATCTCCCCCTTTTTGACAACCTCTACAAAGATATGAAATAAATTCAATTGAATCCATGTTGCTTGACCAAGCATATTTACCATGTGTAAAAGAGTTTGGACAAGTTTTATGAACCCCAAATTGGTAGCATTTGCTCCACTACATATGTGCTAAGAGTTTGGATTGAAAGCTTGCACATATGCATAGATTTGAGTTGTGGGAGAGTAATGTCTTTCAAATGATGCTAAGGTATAAGAGATGGACCTTTGAAGTGTGATACCAATCGGAGTGCACCAAATATACCATCCTTAGCACCATTGCTAGTTAGATACCACTTGAAATTACTTGCAAAACACAAACACTAGATACCTCATGAGATCAACATTATAAGCAAGGCTCTAGCACCACTTGTGAAAGCAAATCAAGTAAGCAAGGCATATCTAACTATCACCTATGCATGCTAGTTTTTCATTTCATCATTCAAACCTACAACTAGCATACACCACACAAGCATAAAATTTTAATTTAAAACTTGTGCCATGCAAGTAAACATATGAAATGCACATTCAAATGCATCAATCAAGTTTATGAGCTTGCTTCCCCTACTTGTGTGCTCAAATTTTAATTGATCCCCTTACTTTCACATTTTCTCCCTTTGTCATCTTTTCACAATCTTTGTGCATTACTTCTCTCCCTTTGTCATCAATGACCACAAAGGTTCAATTTTAGATAGGTTAAAATTATCAATGTCAATCAATGGGGTGAGGATAATTTTCTCAAATTTGGTCTAATCTAGAACACTTGCCAAAGATATTTAACTCGGTTTGCTCCAAGGACAAGCTTCTTCACACCTTATTTCAAGGGCTATCTTGACCATGCTGAGTTAAACACTTATAGCTCATTTTCTAGATCAAACACTAGGTTCACAAGCCCACAAACATGTCATATGCTACCACTAGATCAAGTCAAGCATAGAAGCAATAGTGGTACCATACAAGCATCAAATTCATTTGATTTTTATGAATAACCCTATAAAACATGAGGAATGACTAGATGCACTAAACATGTCCTTAGCAATGAATGGATGCATGCCAATCAACTTTTACCTTGGATTGCTCGAAGGAGAGGCATGCCATATAAGTGAGGGGGTGCATCAACACATATTTGAGAAATCCAATATGTTCAACTCATTCCTTAGCTTGCAAAACCTTTTCTCATCCAATGGCTTGGTGAATATATCGGCAAGTTGATCTTCGGTGCCTACACTCTCAATTGAAATGCCCCCTTTTTGTTGATGATCTCTTATGAAATGGTGACGGACATCAATGTGCTTTGTTCTTGCATGTTGAACCAGATTGTTGGTTAGCTTGATTGCACTCTTATTGTCATATAGCAATGACACTTTCTTGAATTTGATTCCAAAGTCATTTAAGGTGGCCTTCATCCAAAGAATTTGTGCACAACAACTACCGGTGGATATGTATTCGGCTTCGGCGATTGATAATGCAACACTATTTTACTTCTTTGATCACCATGAAACAAGTGATCTTCCCAATAGTTTATATATGCCTGAGGTGATCTTTCTTTCAACCTTTCATCCCGCATAATCGGAGTCCGAATATCCAACTAGCTCAAACTTAGCTACTTTGGAATACCACAAACCAACATTTTATGTATGCTTTAAGTACCTCAATATCCTCTTTGTAGACTTCAAATGACTTTCTCTTGGTGAGGCTTGGAATCTTGCACACATGCACACACTAAACATAACATCTAGCCTCGATGCGGTCACATAGAGTAGGCTTCCAATCATAGAGCAATACAACTTTTGATCCACCATGTTACCACTTTCATCACTATCTGTCGGGTATTAGTATCAGGGATACCCAGAAGAAGGAAGCTAATGGCCACGAATGCTAACTCCCTTGGATGGTCTAGAGCGTATCTTGGTCTCGCCCGGCCCCGAGGGCATAGGCTTCGTCTCACTCGACCACAAGGATACAGGATCCGGGTCGCCCGACCCCAAGGATGTGGGCTCCGTCTGGCCCGACCCCTCGGGCAAGAGCCCCATCATGTCCGACCCTGAGGGCGCGGACTCCACCTCGCCCGATCCCGAGGGTGCAGACTTTTCCTTGCCTGGCCTCAAGGTCCGTACCACCCCCAACCACTATGGGTCTAAAAGTACGAGTCCAGGGTCAAACTTCTAAAGCTAGAAGGGGAGCAAGCGCGTCTTGACATGACCCACAACCATGATGGGCCACGTATGAGGATGCACGTCGCCAACAGCATCGGGAGTGTCGGTGCTATGCTACCTACTCCCCGTATGGCCTCCAGCAGAGGCGTCTACGAGCCATATCGTCTGCTAGGATGGGATGGAGCACCACGATCGGCTGACGACACCCACGTATGGCGCCAGTGATGAATAGGGCCATGATGTGGAGCCATCCCTGTCATCATCTACAGGGCCGATGGGACCCACGTAAGGGAGATGGAAGACGTTGCAATCTTGGAAGCCTCCCTCTCCTTGTCTCTCTCTCCGATGTAACCTGCATCTTCCCCTTCATCTATAAAAGGGGAAGCAGGGCACCCCACAGAGGGGGCATTCAGACACATCTAACATGTCTGAGCGGCTAAAGGCTTAGGCACTCGACAGTAGACAAAGAGCTCAACCAGACTCACTCTTTTCACCAGAGACTTGGGACCTTCTCCCTCTCTCGCCTGTTTGTAACCCCTACTACAAACCAAGTGGCGGTAACACGAGCAGCAGTAGACTAGATGTAGGGATGTTTCGCCTGAACCAGTATAAATTCTTGTGTCCTCCAAGCATAGCCATCCAGGTCAAACGCGCAAACTAGAAATTTACTAGCTGATGATTCGAAACACCGATAGTTGGCGCGCCAGGTAGGGGCCTTTTGCATGTCTCGTTGTCCACAACAGGCCATGGATGGCTAGCCACGTGTTAGCTAGGTCCTAGGCACGCACGTGCACTTTGGGAGCCTGGACTTCATCATCGCCACGGAGGGAGAGCTGGCGCAGGCTCCTACCCTTGTCCAACTTCTTTGCATCACTAGCCTCGACGCAACCGCCATAGCCTTCAAGGAGCTGTAGCTGCGCACAATGATGGCCCATGTCCCTGGGAGTGACTAGCTCCTCGGCTTTGATTATGGGAGACTGGAGCGTTAGCTCGACGCCTTCCTGGGACCCAGACCGTCCTGGGAGGATGTGCACTGCCTCACCTTCTCCTTCGCCAACATCATGACGCAGCTTGTCGGAGGGGAGCTGCTATCCCTAGAATATCTCACCCGAGATGCCCCAATAGTGTTACCATTTGGTCTGCGCAATGCCACGAGGACCATTGGTCACCTTGTGGTACAACGCATGTGCCCGCCTCCCGTAGATGATGAATTCATGGGAATTACCGATTACGTCATGGAGTCTTTCCATGACCTTCTCGTGGGAGATTCATAGTCGATCTCTAACTCTGACTCTAGTAGGGGGAGCCAGCATCCCTCGTGAGAATGTTTAATGGCAGTACCCCCGAAGGACGTGTCAAAAGCATCCATGAGGGAGGGGCTACCCTATCGAATGACTTTGATGACAAAGTCGAAGAGATGCGGGGGCCCTTCCCCGCATGCAGGTGGAACAGCTAAGGGTGCAACATCAGGAGCTCGAAGATGCATGCCTCTAGCTGGAGCAGGAGCACGCGGAGGTCGAACGCAAGATCGAGCATCACAGGGATGGTGGCCGCGCACGCACCATCACCCGTGACATAAACTGGAGGATCATCGAGGATGATAGAGGCCTCCCACACTTCACCTGGGCAAGTCAGAACATAGCTGTCGTGGTGGCCCTACTCTGAAGGCTTCTAGAGCCCATGACACCCGAAGACCATCGGGCCCACCGCAAAATCCGCACACTGCTCGAACGAGCAGCGGTGCAATAGGCGGAAAGCTCGCTATCTTGGCGATGCGAGCTCGATGCTAGTCAGCATGTGTCTTCGGGATGACATGGCCGGGACATGTCCGTCCACTAGGTGCCATGTGACGGTAGGGGATCTGCCATGGTCCTAGTGCATGAGCGTCTCAGCCCCAACCATGACACACGCAACACCCTAGATGCCCATAGGCGTGGAAGGGGTGACAAGAGAGAGGAGGCCGGCCACGGCTACCGTCCTCATCATGGTGGACGCTACGACAGCAGCAAATACCGGAGCCCGAGCCCCAACCTACCGAGGGCCAAGGCTTTTGGCCGGTAGATCCTCAACACGGCTTTCCCACCATGGTATTGACTGCTAACCAACGTCCCAAAGTACTCCGGGCCCAAAGTACTCTAGGCAGATGAACCCCGGCTTGTGGCTCAAGGACTACCAGCTTGCTTGTCAAGCCAGTGGCGTGGATAGTGATTACTTCATTATCTGTGAAACGATCAAGATGCCCAAGAGGCGGGTGAATTGGGCTAATTCTAAATTTCTTTGCAATAATTAAACCCTACGGTTAGCCCAACTTCACCCCTTGTGCCTAGAAAGTGTTTCTAATGTTCTACTGCACAAAAAGTCTTACAACCTAAGTTCCAATCCTACTCTAGCATGGCAATTCTATGAATGGAAAGACAAGAATTGAATTGCTCAAAGTAAATGCTCAAAGTAAAGAGAGAAGGAGGAACGCGGCGATGTTTTGCCGAGGTATCAAAGAGTCGCCACTCCCCACTAGTCCTCGTTGGAGCACCCGTGCAAGGGTGTAGCTCCCCCTTGATCCGCGCAAGGATCAAGTGCTCTCTATGAGTTGATTCTTTGACACTCCGTCGTGGTGAATCACCCACAACCGCACACAACTTGAGTTGGGTCATCCACAAGCTCTGCTAGATGATCACCAAGCTCCCAATCACCACCAATCCATCTAGGTGATGGCGATCACCAAGAGTAACAAACACAAACTCTCACTTGACCACGACAAGCCTAATGAGAAGGGTGCATGCAGACTTTGCTACTCTTGCTTTCACTAATGAGGTTTCACTTTTGGATTCTCAAATCTCAATCACCACACTAGGACCTTGCTCTTCTTGACACTCTCAAGGGTGTTTCTCAGCTGTTGGAATGAGCAAAAGTACCCCCTCACACGAAAGGACAAAGTATTTATACACCCATGCTCAAAACGAACCGTTATGTGCCTCTGTGGAGTGACCGAACGCTCCGGTCAGTTCACCCCAAAACCCAGTGTTTAAGTTGTGACCGGACGCTAGACAGCGTTCGGTCAGCACTGACCGGACGCGTCCGATCATGATTTCCCCCCTCTAGAACCTTACTGGAGTCGACCGGATGCTAGCACCCAGCGTCCGGTCACTCACCTCTCAGCGTCCGATCGCACCTGACGATTTCACCTTGATCAAATGAACTAACCGGACTCTACACCAGTGTTCGGTCACACCGAAACCAGCGTCCGGTCAGCATTTGACCCTCCATTCACTTCCAACTCTTAATCATATGTGAATGAAGTTCGCTCCAATTGATCTAAGGGCTTTTTAGGAGCTACCTAGTGCTAGATTTAGCAAGTGTGCACCACACCTAACCCACTAGACTCACCTAGGTCAAGCTACCCGTTCATACCCCCCTTAATAGTACGGCCAAAGGAAAAACAAAGTCTTAAACTACTCTAAGTGTCTCTTCAACACCAAACGACACTTAGAACTAGTTCATCCTTAACCTTGTCGTCTATCCTTTGAAAACCGAAATGATTTCCATCATAGGGGCATGACAACCATTATTGCCCAATCGATCTCCATTACCATGACCTAACTTAATTGCCTCTGCAAAACACACGTTAGTCATAGTAATCACGTATTGTCATTAATCACCTAAACCCAACTAGGGGCCTAGATGCTTTCAATCTCCCCCTTTTTGGTGATTGATGACAATACCACCTTGAGTATGTGAAACAGTTGAGGTTTTTAACATGCTTGGTTCATATAAACTTTTGACAATAAGAACAAAAGAGTTAGGCAAGCTTATATGACCCAAGCCAACATGATGTACTCCAAAGATATGAAATAAGCATGAGTACAAGTAATAAAGCTCATTTGCATCGGAGTAAAACGTGGAAGCAAAGCAAATGAGCATAATACAAGTGATATGACATATAAATAATTCAAAGTAGAGAGCACACATGTCACATATCACATAACTATCACGATCACGTAGATATCACTATCACATAAATATAGTTCGATGCATGAAAGTAAACACATGAATGCATAATAGTATATTGCACATAAAAAACCAAATATGATAGATAAACTCCCCCTAAATATGTTGCTCCCCCTAAATCTAGCATACTCGATCCCTCTCCCCCTTTGGCGTCAAACACCAAAACCTAAGGGTAGGTCGGTGGGGCTGCAGTGGATGAGTTGGGCGCTGAGGTGCGAGGAGCGAGCTGGAACTATGTGCCATCGTCATCGGATCTTGAGCTCTGAGCAGTCTGACCCTCTGTGGCTGGAAGCGATGCTAAAGCGGTCTGGATTGGATCTAGAACTGGCGCTGCCTACTCTGATGATGCAACTGAAGAACAGAGCGTCTCTGTAGTCCTAGTAATAGGAGCAACTGTGGAAGGACCAGGGACATGTAGCTCTGGCAGAGTAGGCTGCCCTGTCAACTCACTGAATGAAGCACCAAGGCTCCTAGAGACTGGGGTGAGCAATGACGAACTCTGAGGCAGAGTGAAGCCCGTATGAAGAGGTGTGAACTGTGGGGCTAGCACTGGCGAAGCAAACCACTGGGACACCTGCTCTGTAGGTGAAGGAAACTATGGCGCTGGCAGTCCCTGACTCTGAAGCCCACTGGGCTAGAAAGCTGGAGTCATAGAAGTGGTGGCAGGCTAACCAAGCTGGGGTGAAGGCTGTGGCGGTGGAGCCCCAATAGCTATCACAACATGCTGCATAAACCCAAGTAATCGCCGCCGCATGAGAAGTCATGCCATCGATGCATGGCTCTATCGTTGTAGCCAGATAGCTCGCCATCACGCTATCGCTGGAACTCATCCTGCCTGGTCTAAAACTGTGCAAATGTAGCAGCGGTCTCCTGAGCCTGGCGAGCCTGATCCTGCCTCATCCGCTCAAGTATAGCAAGTAGAGCGGGGTCTATCTGCGGTGCAGGTGGAGCTGAACTAGAGCTACCGGCCTCATGGTCATGTCATCGAGGAGGCATCTGAGGGATATCGTGGTAGTCATCATCTGAGCTATCACTAGGGTCGCTATCGACCATCCCCTTCTATTGAGCATCTAACTGCTCCTCCTCTGTAGCTGCTATGCCCCTGATGGTCTCATCCTGCTGGGCTATAGTCTCTGGCACCTCTAGATGACGGCGTGGCTAGCTGGGTGTCCTCCTTGTACTGTGGCAGAGCATCTGAGTCATGTTGTATGCAGGGAACTCTATAGTAGCACCACTATACTCTGCCAGCATCTCAGGTGGCCTCATAGTAACTGCCCTGTGGATCAAGAATGTAATCTAGTGAGCATATGGCAGCTGCCTGTGACCCCTGAACCCCTCTACAATAGTATCCTCCATCTCAGATAGTAAGAGATCCCAAATGTCAAACACAGTCTGCTGCATCAGGGAGTTCAGTAGCCATAACTATATGCGAGTCAAGCCCTCACGATATCCCATCCTCAGAAGTAGTGTCCTCATGATAGCATCAAGCACTCTAGCTGTAGGAGTGAGGTCACTGGGTGTCCTCCTCGACCCCTCACCAAATGGCTTTGTGAAGCAATGGCGGACCAAATCTATAGGAGGCACCATACCGCCATGAAGGCATCTGGGAGGCATTGTCTGTCCATAGCAAACCTCATGTAGCCGGACGGGCTATTCCTAAAGTCTGAGTATCTCCCTGACCCTAAAGCTCATCAGCCTATAATCTCTGCCTCTGAATGCAAAGTGTATAAATCTGTGCTGCGGGTCAATCCAAAGTGTAGCATAAAACTCACAGACCCAAGATGGAACATATAAGCCTGTTCGTCCAAGTAAGTCTATCAGCCCTAGCAAGTAAGATAGGTAAGGGCGAATATGCTCTCCAGCTGCTGCTACAATGGACTCAATATTTGTGGCAGAACCTCCTAAATTATAGGGCCCACATGCACCTGTCACTGTCCAACGACCTTTGACATTTATGCATATGTTACCGATAACTTAAGAAGACTGTCGGGTGTCCGCGGGGAACCCCGAATCATCCACGATTTCCGAGCAGGATCACATTACAGAGTCATTGCAGTATTACAACATTTATTCAAATATCTACACCAGAGTAAATCAGCGGAAGTCTTACAATAACTTAGTTTACAAAACATTTATTTCAAACCTTACAAACTAAGTTCGATTATTAATACAAACCAAAGTAGGGGAGTGGCATTATAATATATACAAAACACACAAATAACGCTGCCCTGCCCAAGGGCCACACATTACTTATCATCACCGCACTGAACAACAGTCATGCAGCACGATCCAAAACAGATCTGCTCATGAGCCTCACCTGCAACAAGGGTCAACAAACCCTGAGTACGAAAGTACTCAACAAGACTTAACCGAAATAAAAACTGATAAGACTCAGGAATGTAGGCTTAGGGATTCAAGGTATGGCTTTAGCAATAATCAAAGTTCTTTTGCGTAAAAGCACTTTAACAAAATTCTTTGTATCAATATTTAAAATCTCATAAGATCATATACAAAGCTGACACGATCCGTATTGAGATCATGAAACTTCATATCCAACACTTTCTCGAACCATTCTCAAGTTCCAGTTATTAATACTACGATGATGAACAGAGAAGTGAGTCTCCATAACCGAGGAGCAACGACGATTCGAATCGATTATAAACCCAGCTGGGAATTCCAGACCACACGACATATGTAGGTCCCCGACCTACATATACCAACCTACCCTTGGATCCTCTAAACAAGAACGGGTCCGCGCCACCCGAGAATACAGTACTCCACACTCCAGCCCATTGCCACGTGGGTACACGCTATTCCCGCCATCTCTCCACTCCCAGTGCGCGAGTAGCCATTCTCGTAATAGAATAGCCAAGTTAAGGCTTACCGGAGTATGTGGTTAGTACTACAAAGTCTCACCTACAACAGTTCACCAACGGTACGGACCTTAATCGACACAGGCGGAAAGAACCCGCTCACAAGACATTACCAGGTCTTGTGGCTCACACACACCGAGTCCGCCCGGTCTAGATTTATTACTCCACATTACCATATCACATGATAACATAAGTAACCAAAGTTCCATTTAAAACTCGCAGGTGACAGGCAATCACCCAACTTTGATCGGTCTAAGCAGAGCTAAGCATAACTAGGCATATACGATTTTAAACGGGTAACAAGGTAGATATGGAACAACAGGTTGATAATGCAACAATTAGGTTTCCACTTGACTTCTAATCACTTAATGCGATTGAAAAGCAAAAAGCGAAATCAATTTGTAAAATACAAGGTAGGGTTATATGCATCCGGGCTTGCCTTCGTTGACGGAAAAAGTCGGCTCCTCGCGACGTTTCACAAGTCTTCGATCCGACCTCAACAGACAGATCAACCTCCTCCGCAACTTGATTAACTACCACGTGTTCACCTTCGTTTACTACACGTAGTAACATTGCCATGCTTAACATGATGTGGAATATGAAACATGATGCTCGATGATGGATGCAAAAATTAATAAATTGGATACAATTTTTCTTCGCAGTACAGTTACAAACCAAACTAACCAAACCATATCCGTAACTGATGTGACCACGCTAGCACCGATCACTTTGGTGAACTCTCCGACCACTACGGTGAACTCTCCGACCACTACGGTGAACTCTCCGACCACTACGGTGAACTCTCCGACCACTAAGGTGAACTCTCCGACCACTACGGTGAACTCTCCGACCACTACGGTGAACTCTCCGACCACTACGGTGAACTCTCCGACCACTACGGTGAACTATGCGGAGCAAAAATCGTCGGTGAGGGAGAACCGGCGACTGCAGTGATCAAAATGAGTAAACAACAACTGACTAAAGACTACAGCATCGAAACGAAACCGTAAGAACACTGACTACAGACAACGGCTCACCGAAAAGCTCTGGCCACGATGACACGCCCGCAGCGGTGAAGATGCTGACCTCGAGGAAGAAAAAACGAGACAATGAAGTTCTCGGCAATTTCAAAGCGACCAAGGCTAGGCCGGGTTGGATTCGCAAGGAAAAGACGAAACTAGGGACGGCCTTTACCGAGATGGCAACAGTGGTGGTGAAAACAAAGGAAGAAAAACGACGATGACGACGTCTTGGTAATTATAGCGCGGCGCAAAAGCTCAAGGAAGCCACGACGGAGCTGCGGCGGCAGTGACTGGAAAACAGAGGAAAGGAGCGGGGCAAACGGCGACGGCTCTGGTTAAAAAGGATGGCCAGGAAACTCAAAGAAGCCACGACGAAACCATTTCCCTCGCCCGGTAGCGATGCCAGCAGACGCCACGCGCGATCGAAACAAGCTCGAAGCTTCTTGCGGTAGAAGTAAGCAAGCGTGAACACATTCATCGAAATTACAAGTTTGCCATACGCCAAAATTCACAAATTACTCTCAAATTTTCATAACAACTCAAAAATCTCCAAAAACAAAAGTTGTTCAAAATTGAAAGTTCTACAACTTTGCTTCTATAACCATCTCCTAATTCTGTCTAGATTTTGAAATGGATTTTCAGGGTAGGATTTAAATGCTGAAAAGCGGGGTTTTCTCGAAAAATTCAAAATCCAAACAAACTTTGAATTTAAGTCAAACAATACAATTCAACACATACCACATGAATATAAACTTGTTTTAGTGTATGCATCTCAAAGTTTTCACCAAATGCCAAATGCTTTGCAATGCATATGATGACATGTCGAGGTTTTAGTATTTTAAACACCGAGGTGTTACAATCCTTCCCTAAAAGAAATCTCACTCGAGATTCAAAGCCATAGAGTAAGTAATGGAAAAGGAAATGTGTTAATCCAAAACATCGAACTTTTCCATAAAACAACCGAGGTTCTTTTACCAAACACAATTTGTAGTAACCGAGCTCAACTAACATTATTCTATTCTATAATGACGCAAGAAACTCGGAAACTTTTCTAGCAAGGAATCTTCCGATTCCCAAGTAGCTTCCTCTCGGAATGTTGATTCCATTGTATCTTGTAGAACTTTATTGTCCTCCTTCGAGTAACACGATCTTTACGATCCAACACTCGAATAGGATATTCGAATAAGTCAAATCTCGATTCAAGTCCTACCCCTTCAATCTCAACATTCTTTCGGGCACTGGAGACACTTCTTCAATTGAGAAACATGGAATACATCATGCACTGGCGATAGATGTTCGGTAATTTCAAGCGATAGGCCACTTTTCCATATCTTTCCAAAATTTGAAATGGTCCAATATATCGAGGTGCTAACTTGCCTTTAACACCAAAACGCAGTAACTCCCTTCATTGGTGATACTTTAAGATACACAAAGTCCCCTTTGTTAAACGTCAATGATCGACGCCGTTTATCTCGCATATTAACTCTTTTTGTCGGGATGAGCTATCTTCAAATTACTTTGTATTTGCCTAACCTTGTCTTCTTTCTTTTTCACAAGATCAACTCCAAAGAATCTTCTTTCTTCGGCTCGAGACCAACTCAACGATGTTCGCATCTACGACCATAGAGTGCTTCAAATGGAGCCATTCTAATGCTTTCCGATAACTATTGTTATATGAGAACTCAGCCAAAGGTAAGCATTCGTCCCACTTGTTGGAATAATTAGGACACAACACCTTAACATATCTTCAAGTACTTGATTGACTCTTTCAGTTTGTCCATCGGTCTATGGATGATAAGCAAGATGCTATCTGTGAGCTTGGTACCCAATGAAGAATGCAATTGTTTCCAAAAATCGGAGACAAACTGTGTGTACCCCTCTCGACACTATGGTCTTTGGTACTCCATGTAGGCTCATAATTCTTGCTAAATATATCCCCGCATATTGGACAAGAGAATATGTATTCGGACCGGAATAAAATGTCTTGACTTGGTTAGTCGATCCACAATCACCCATATTGAGTCAAATCCCTTTGATGTCTTGGGTAGACCAACAATAAAGTCCATACTTATATCTTCCCACTTCCAAGTCGTGGAATAGGTAATGGTTGTAATTCTCCAAACAGACCTCAAATGTATAGCTTTCACTTTTCGACAAGTATCACACTTTGCTATATACCTTGCAATCTCTATCTTCATTTTGGTCCACCAAAACCTTTGTTTTAAGTCATGGTACATCTTGTTGCTTCCGGATGAATAGATAACCTAGAAGCATGTGCTTCTTCAAGAATTGATCGCCGCAATTCGAGAACCTTTGGTACTACCAGACGATTCTTGAACCATAGCACACCTTCATCATCTATGCTAAAGCATTCCGCTTTTCCATTTATAACTCTTTTCCTTGATATGGGCTATACCCTTATTTTCCTTCCGAGCAAGCAATAACTTGATCTCGAATAGCGGCTTCAACAATTATGTTGGTCAAACTTCCTTGTTGGATTACCTCCACCTTCAACTTCTCCATCTCTTGACATAAGGTCAAACCCATTGTTCTTACTTTGTGCAATTGCAATAACTTTTGCGACTTAGAGCATCCGCAACCACATTTGCTTTTCCAGGATGATAATGCACTTCTAAGTCATAATCTTTAATCAGCTCTAACCATCTTCTTTGTCGCATATTCAATTCGATCGAGTAAAGATATACTTTAAGCTCTTATGGTTCAGATATATATGGCATGTATTACCAAGTAGGTAATGCCGCCAAATCTTCAAAGAATGGACCACAATTTGCTAACTCCAAATCATGAGTCGGATAGTGCTCTTCATGTTGCTTAAGTTGCCTGGATGCATAAGCAATGACTCGGCCTTCTTGCATCAACACACATCCAATACCAATACCCGACGCATCACAATAAATGTCAAATGACTTCTCGATGTCAGGTTGGGCTAATTGGTGCAGTGGTCAACAATCTCTTCAAAGTCTGAAAAGCCTCTTCACAGTCAGACGACCAAACAAACTTGACTTGGTTCTTCAACAACTCAGTAATGGACTTTGACACTTTAGAGAAATCTGGAATAAACCGACGGTAATACCCCGCCAATCCTAGAAAACTCCTAACTTCATGAACTGTGGTTGGCGGTTTCCAATCAAGAACATCCTTCACTTTGCTTGGATCAACAGCAACTCCTTCCGCTGACAAGACATGTCCAAGAAATTGTACTTCCTTAAGCCAAAACTCACACTTGCTGAACTTTGCATATAGTTGATGTTCTCTCAAACGAGTCAGAACAATTCTGAGATGTTCCGCATGTTCTTCCTTACTCTTGGAATATACTAGAATGTCATCAATAAACACCACTATGAATTTGTCTAGCTCGTGCATGAATCTTGAATTCATCAAATACATGAAATGAGTGGAGCATTGGTCAAACCAAAAGACATGACCAAATATTCATATAATCCATATCTTGTGGTAAATGCCGCTTTTGGGAATATCTTCAGCTTTATCTTGATTTGGTGATATCTCGACCTCAAATCTATCTTGAGAAAACTTTGGCTCGGCCGATTGATCAAAAAGCAAATCTATCCGAGGTAATGGATACTTATTCTTGATGGTCACTTCATTCAACTGACAGTAGTCGACACATAACCTCAAGGTCTCATCTTTCTTTTTCACAAAAATCGCGGACATCCCCAAGGTGATGAACTAGGTTGGATAAATCCCTTATCAATCAATTCTTGCATTGAGTCTTCAACTCGGCTAACTCCTTAGGTGGCATCCTATAAGCTCTCCGAGAAATCGGAGCTGTTCTGTGTTTCAATTCTATGTTAAATGGACATCCCTATCTCAGTGGTAGACCGGGTAATTCTTCAGGAAACACATCAGGAAATTCACATACTACCGGGATATCTCTAATCTCTTTGACGGCAGTTGCACAAACTTTGCCCACTTATTTAAACACAAGACCACATCTAAACAAGACTACTTAACTTAACTAGAAGTAATTATTTCACAATTCTACTCCTTTTCGCGATTACATCAAACTTCAGTGCTCGGTATCCATTCCGAAATATTACCGCCTTCATTATCACTTTCATCAATCATTACTAATTCTTGGGATCTTCTTCTCCCTCTTCCGATTCACTCCCATCGGCAATGATAACACCGGGATCCAATGCATCAACTTGGGGTTCATGATTTGGATCTAGGAGATTGCTTAGCCTATGAACTTCCTCATGCCAGATATGTATTATGCTCTTCTAAGTCTTCTACATAAAATTCTAACTCATGAGTTCTAACTCTAGCTACATTTTCCCTATGCCAAGCTTCATTCCTTCCTTCTTCCTGCATTTAACTAACATACGTCTCGCAGTTCTGTGAGTGTGGTAAGACGCCTTAATTGTTCCTGTAATCGCCCACCGAATGGCGTCCATAGCCCTATCTCTAGTAGCTTGGGCTAACTCTGCAGAAATCCTCTGTATCTCCGCCTGAGGATCAGGCCTAGCGCTGCTACTGCTAGCACCATCATTCCTAGGGGCAAGTTGGTGACGAGGAACTCCTTTGGGTCCAGTGGACTTACGGGGCGTCATCTTGGCACGAGCCATACTGTAGGAAACCAATTTAATCCAAGTAAGACCACTTGATCAAAGTCTAAAGAGCAGCTATGATGGATTACATTCCTCAAACCAGACTCACTACTCAACTCCAGACTAAGAGGTGAAGGAAGTAACGAGTGAATTATTCATGATGCATGAATCGTTCTTACGAACAAAAACATCAAAGTTTAGAATGCACATAAACAACATTTATTTTTTTATATAGGGCATAGTAAGATTACTACTCCACCACACAAGACCCTTTTAATCAAATAAGGAATGGTGAGAAAGAAATAAGATAAGTCAGAAGCAATTTGGACCAAACTATCAAGTTAAATTTAGTCATCTCAAATCATTTTGAAGTTTTCGTAAACCAATACAACAAAGACTTGTAACGATCGCTCTGATACCATTCTGTGGCAGAACCTCCTAAATTATAGGGCCCACATGCACCTGTCACTGTCCAACGACCTTTGACATTTATGCATATGTTACCGATAACTTAAGAAGACTGTCGGGTGTCCGCGGGGAACCCCGAATCATCCACGATTTCCGAGCAGGATCACATTACAGAGTCATTGCAGTATTACAACATTTATTCAAATATCTACACCAGAGTAAATCAGCGGAAGTCTTACAATAACTTAGTTTACAAAACATTTATTTCAAACCTTACAAACTAAGTTCGATTATTAATACAAACCAAAGTAGGGGAGTGGCATTATAATATATACAAAACACACAAATAACGCATTTGCCGCCTTAAGGGCCACACATTACTTATCATCACCAAGATTGAACAACGGTCATGCAAAGACGATCCAAAACAGATCTCGCTCATGAGCCTCACTGCAACAAGGGTCAACAAACCACGAGTACGAAAGTACTCAACAAGACTTAACCGAAATAAAAACCGATAAGACTCGTGAATGCAGCTTAGGGATTCAAGGTATGGCTTTAGCAATAATCAAAGTTCTTTTTGCGTAAAAGCACTTTAACAAAATTCTTTGTATCAATATTTAAAATCTCATAAGATCATATACAAAGCTGACACGATCCGTATTGAGATCATGAAACTTCATATCCAACACTTTCTCGAACCATTCTCAAGTTCCAGTTATTAATACTACTACGATGATGAACAGAGAAGTGAGTCTCCATAACCGAGGAGCAACGACGATTGAATCGATTATAAACCCAAATTGGGAATTCCAGACCCACACGACATATGTAGGTCCCCGACCTACATATACCAACCTACCCTTGGATCCTCTAAACAAGAACGGGTCCGCGCCACCCGAGAATACAGTACTCCACACTCCAGCCCATTGCCACGTGGGTACACGCTATTCCCGCCATCTCTCCACTCCCAGTGCGCGAGTAGCCATTCTCGTAATAGAATAGCCAAGTTAAGGCTTACGGAGTATGTGGTTAGTACTACAAAGTCTCACCTACAACAGTTCACCAACGGTACGGACCTTAATCGACATAGGCAGAAGAACCCGCTCACAAGACATTACGTGTCTTGTGGCTCACACACACCGAGTCCGCCGGTCTAGATTTATTACTCCACATTACCATATCACATGATAACATAAGTAACCAAAGTTCCATTTAAAACTCGCAGGTGTGAGGCAATCACCCAACTTTGATCGGTCTAAGCAGAGCTAAGCATAACTAGGCATATACGATTTTAAAGCGGGTAACAAGGTAGATATGGAACAACAGGGTTGATAATGCAACAATTAGGTTTCCACTTGACTTCTAATCACTTAATGCGCGATTGAAAAGCAAAAGCGAAATCAATTTGTAAAATACAAGGTAGGGTTATATGCATCCGGGGCTTGCCTTCGTTGTGGAAAAGTCTGGCTCTGCGACGTTTCACAAGTCTTCGATCCGACCTCAAAGCATGATCAACCTCCTCCGCAGAACTTGATTAACTACCACGTGTTCACCTTCGTTTACTACACGTAGTAACATTGCCATGCTTAACATGATGTGGAATATGAAACATGATGCTCGATGATGGATGCAAAATTAATAAATTGGATACAATTTTTTCGCAAAGACTGATTACAAACCAAACTAACCAAACCATATCCAGAATCGATGTGACCACGCTAGCACCGATCACTTTGGTGAACTCTCCGACCACTACGGTGAACTCTCCGACCACTACGGTGAACTCTCCGACCACCACGGTGAACTCTCCGACCACTAAGGTGAACTCTCCGACCACTACGGTGAACTCTCCGACCACTACGGTGAACTCTCCGACCACTACGGTGAACTATGCGGAGCAAAAATCGTCGGTGAGGGAGAACCGGCATCGCGATGATCAAAATGAGTAAACAACAATCGACTAAAGACTACTGACGATCGAAACGAAACCGTAAGAACAACGACTACGGACAACGGCTCACCGAAAAAAGCTCGCCACGATGACACGCCCGCGGCGGTGAAGATCTTGACCTCGAGAAGAAAAACGAGACAGCAATGAGTTCTCGGCAATTTCAAAGCGACCAAGGCTAGGCCGTTTGGATTCGCAAGGAAAAGAGCGGAACTAGGACGGCCTTTACCGAGATGGCAATAGCGGTGGTGAAAACAAAGGAAGAAAACGACGATGACGACGTCTTGGTAATTATAGCGGCGCAAAAGCTCAAGGAAGCCACGACGGCGCATGCGCGGCAAAGGATCGGAAAATGAGGAAAGAAAGGAGCGGGGCAAACGGCGAGCGGCGGCTCGTTAAAAAGGATGGCCAGGAAACTCAAAGAAGCCATGACGAAACCATTTCCCTCGCCAAGGCGACGCTTGAGACGCCACGCTGCTGATCGAGAAACAAGCCAAAGTCCCAAGCGGTGTAAGCAAGCGGTGAACAACATTCATCGAAATTACAAGTTTGCCATACGCCAAAATTCACAAATTACTCTCAAATTTTCATAACAACTCAAAAATCTCCAAAAACAAAAGTTGTTCAAAATTGAAAGTTCTACAACTTTGCTTCTATAACCATCTCCTAATTTACATCTAGATTTTGAAATGGATTTTCGAGGGTAGGATTTAAATCTTTGAAAAGCGGGGTTTTCTCAAAAATTCAAAATCCAAACAAACTTTGAATTTAAGTCAAACAATACAATTCAACACATACCACATGAATATAAACTTGTTTTAGTGTATGCATCTCAAAGTTTTCACCAAATGCCAAATGCTTTGCAATGCATATGATGACATGTCAGGTTTTAGTATTTTAAACACCCGAGGTGTTACAATATTGCACACCCTCTGAGACCTGAATGTTGCCCCACTGTTAAGATATGCATTATAAAAATCTTCCTGCAGTGGTGTGTAGAAGCCCTCTGATCCACGCTCATCCCTCCTCGGTGGGAACTAGTCCTCAAACGGCACAAATCTGAGCTGCTGAACCTACTTGGCCGTGGCGGCCCTCAAATCCAAGTGCGTCACTTGAGGCGGACCCTGTGGTCTAGGAGGCGGACGAGAACCCCTCCTCTGTGTCTCTGGCCTCGGTGTCATCTGGGTACGAGTACGACCAGAGCATCAAAGCTATCGCTGAGGTGCCTGCTCTGTCTCCTCAGCCTGCTCTCCCTCCTGAGTCTGCTCTACTGGCTGTGGCTCCTACGGTGACTCCTCCTAAGGCTGACTCTCATCAATAGTGACACGCCGTCCTCCAACCATGGCTATCCTAGACACCATGACGATGCTCAACCTCCTAGACAGCAACCCTCTGAGCTAGAGAAAGCTGATCTGCAATTTGTACTCCACTCCTAGCACCTCCTGCCTCTGCATGCTCTGCGGCGGCTGCAACTGCGGCTGCTCTCGCTGTGTCAGCATCTGGATACTTATGCTTCTCGTTGCAAGCTTCTTCATCACCTTACCTTTTGCCTCAGAAGGCAGGCGAGGTGGGGGCCTCGGATCCTCATCACCGGGACCACCTCCGACATTCTTGACACGAGCCATCTGATGGAACTGAAAAGAACAACTGCATTGACAAGAATCAACTGCCAACTATCACTTCTGAGGTTTGGCCTCGATCCGTACTCGCGAGCTTGGCCCCAAATTGACTGACAACTGCCAATGAGACCTCACAAACACCGACTCACTGCATGTTAGAATAGATCGGATATATGAATAATTTCAATATATATCTAGAGATACAAAACCCTAAGAAAGCAAGCAATAGATACGAAATTGGAAACAAGGGCTTGCTACCTGATGAACCGGCGAACCGAAGAGCAGAGGAACGATACGTGGGGAACCACCGGGACGGCAATGCAAGGCTAGGGTTAGGGTTCGATGGTCGGTGGCACTGTTGAGGCACGGCAGTGGCAGACTAGGGCACCGGCGTGGAGCAATGCGGCTCTATAGTGGAGGTGCCGGTGATGTCCATAGGGGCTCCGGCGAGGATCAGACGACAATGCTGGAGCAGGGCACGGCGGCGCGGGAGAGAGCGCGGCGACTGCGGTGGTGGCATGGCGTGGAGAGGCGCAGCAATGAGGCATGGGAGCAGGGCACTGGCGTGGGAGCAGTGCGGGCACGGCGACACAGGATGCAGTGGTGTGGAGCAAGGCACGGCTAGGGCTTGGGCGATGGAGGCATGGCGGCGTATATGGCTTTAGGTCAAAACACTAGCGCGGTACGGTTATATGGTGGCCCCCAGCGAGACAGAAAAGGAAATGGAGAAGAAGTCCTGAACCCACACGATTTCTACTGACTGGACGCTTCGGTGGCAACGACTGGACGCTGCCACCCAGAGTCCGGCCGACTCCAAAGAGGTCCAAATCCCCTGGAGTCACGATCGGACGCAGCCAGAGTCCGGTCCAACCTGTCTCCATTGTCTTTGCTCGACCGGACGTAGGAACACCATCTGACCGGATGCTGAACAACGGAGTCCGGTCACTCCATTGCAGCATCGGTTCACCACCTATGAACTGACTGGACGCTGGACTTCAGAGTCTGGTGCAGCGTCCGGTCACTCTTTTCCAGCAAATCTTCAAAGTTCCTTCGTGCTGCCTATTCCCAATCAAGTCCCAACTTCAATAAGACCCAAATAAACACCAATTGGGACTGATGTGAGTGACATCTCTCAAACCCTCAAAATTTTCAAAATATTTTGCCTTAGGCTATAATTCTTTTTAAGAAAATAGGCAATAATAGGGCAATTGAAGATAAACGACAAAGCAACATTCATGAATATGCAATGCAATACTTGAAAGTAAATCTAGTTGCTTGTCAAGTTTGATCTAAGGTTAAGCTTCTTCACTCGCTTTTTGGTGGTTATCTTAACCATGTTAGACAAGCCCTAAGTGCATTACCAAAAGGTAAACATGTTGTATGTTACAATGCAATGCAAGGGACAACACAAGCTCATTTTCTAGTGAAGTTGCTAAAATCAAGAACATTGAGCTCATTCCGCAATCGACAAAAAGTCGCCTCATCTAGCGGTTTAGTGAAGATATCCACCAATTGATCCTCGGTCCTTACACCTTCTAATGAAATATCATTCTTTGCAACATGATCCCTAAGAAAGTGATGGCGGATATCTATGTGCTTGGTGCGAGAGTGTTGAACCGGATTATTTGCAAGTTTTACCGCACTTTCATTGTCACACAAAAGAGGTACTTTTTTTAGAACTACACCATAGTCTAGCAAAGTTTGTTTCATATAAAGTATTTGTGCATAACAAGCACCCGCGGCAATGTATTCTGCTTTGGTGGTGGATAAAGCCACACTATTTTGTTTCTTGGAGGATCAAGACACAAGTGATCTACCAAGCAAATGGCACCCTCTGGATGTGTTTTTTCTATCAACTTTGCAACCGGCATAATCCGAATCAGAATAGCCAACTAATTCAAATATAGCTCCTTTGGGATACCAAAGGCCAATGCTTGGTGTGTGCTTAAGAACCTAAGGATTCTTTTAACGGCAATCAAATGAGTTTCCTTAGGATTAGCTTGAAATCTAGCACACAAACACACACTAAACATGATGTCGGGCCTAGATGCTGTTAAATATAACAAGCTACCAATCATAGAGCGGTAGAGAGTTTGATCAACCGTGTTACCTCCCTCATCTAGGTCGAGATGTCCATTAGTTGGCATTGGTGTCTTGATTGGCTTACATTCATCCATTTTGAATCTCTTGAGAAGATCATTAGTATATTTCTCGTGAGAGATGAAAATTCCTTCTCTCATTTGCTTGACTTGAAAACCAAGAAAGAATGTAAGCTCTTCAATCATTGACATCTTGAACTCTTTCGACATCAATTCACCAAACTCTTTGTAAGAATCTTCATTTGATGATCCAAAGATGATATCATCAACATACACTTGACAAATGAAGATATACCCATCAAGCTTCTTGGTGAATAGCGTGGTGTCGACCTTCCCAATGGTGAAGCCCTTGTCAATGAGGAAGTCCCAAAGACGCTCATACCAAGCTCTTGGGGCTTGGTTAAGCCCGTATAACGCCTTGGACAACCTATAAACATGATTAGGATATCTAGGGTCTTCAAACCCAGGAGGTTGATCAACATAGACTAGTTCATTAATAAAGCCATTTAAAAATGCACTTTTCACATCCATTTGATATAGTTTCATTTCATGATGTGATGCATATGCAAGGAGAATACAAATGGCTTCTAGTCTTGCAACCGGTGCAAAGGTCTCTCCAAAATCCAAACCTTCAACTTGAGAGAACCCCTTTGCAACTAGTCTTGCCTTGTTCCTCACAACAATGCCTTGATCATCTTGCTTGTTGCAGAACACCCACTTTGTTCCAATGACTCTTGCACCTTGTGGTCGCTCTTCAAGAGTCCACACTTCATTGAGGGTGAAGTTGTTCAACTCTTCATGCATGGCATTTATCCAATCCGGATGTTGAAGATCTTCTTCTACCTTAGTAGGCTCAAAGCAAGAGACAAAAGAGTGATGTTCAATAAACGAAGCAAGCTTTTGAGAGTGAGTCATTACTCCCTTTGATGGACTCCCTATGATGAGATCTTGTGGATGAGCTTGTAGTAGAGGTGTATTTCTTCTATCAACCACTTGAGGGGGAGGTTGTGGAGCATCAACATCATGTGCTTGTGTCACCATTTGCTCATGGGAGACATGAGTGTCTTCATTTTCTACTCTCCCATCTTTATCACCATCTTGTGGCACATTTGATGAAGAAGGTGGATTGATCACTTGTACATCATCTTCATCATCATTAGGCTTGATGTCTCCAACCAGAATATTCTTCATGGCCTCCCTCAATGGTTCATCACCTACATCATAAAGATTCTCATGTGATCCTTGGGAGCCATTAGATTCATCAAATTCCACATCATATGTTTCTTTAACCAAGCCGGTGGCATGATTAAATACTCTATATGCTTTGGACTTTGATGAGTAACCAATAAGAAAATCAATATCACAATGTCTTTGAAACTTCCCTAGGTGTTGTCGTTTCTTGTAGATGTTGCATTTGCAACCAAACACCCTAAAGAAGGAGACGTCCGGCTTCTTCCCATTTAGCAACTCATAAGGTGTCTTGCCAAGAAACTTTTGAAGGAATAGGCAGTTGGATGCATAGCATGCAGTGTTGATAGCTTCCGCCCATAGAGCTTCAGGAGTGTTGTACTCATCAAGCATTGTTCTTGCTACTCATAAGCTTGATTCCAACTTCATCACAATAGGCTTCTATGTTTGTGTGATCAAATTCTTTACCGTTGTCACTCCTAATCTTCTTGAGCTTCACTTCAAACTCATTTTGTGCTCTCTTGGCAAACTTCTTGAAGCATGATGCAACTTCGGATTTATCATGAAGGAAGAATACCCATGTATATCTTGAATAGTCATCAACAATCACAAGACAATAAAGATTTCCTCCCAAACTCTTGTATGTTGTTGGTCCAAATAAGTCCATGTGAAGGAGTTCTAGCACTCTTGTGGTTGACATGAAAGCTTTTGTTGGATGAGTATTTGCAACTTGCTTGCTGGCTTGACATGCACTACAAAGCTTGTCCTTCTCAAACTTCACATCCTTCAACCCTCTCACCAAATCATTCTTCATTAGCTTCTTGAGTGAGCTCATCCCAACATGAGCGAGTCTTCTATGCCATAGGCACCCAAGTGTTGTTTTGGTGAATAGGTAAGTCTTCAAATTAGCATCTTCAGAGGTGAAGTCCACTAGATATAGGTTGTTGAATCTAAATCCCTTGAATATCACTTGATCATCATCTTTCTTGAATACAACCACTTCCTTCTCGGTAAATAGGCATTGAAAGCCAAGATCACACATTGTCCAACGGATAGCAAGTTGAAGCTCAATGAAGCAACATATAGCACATTTGAGATTGAATGATCATTTGATATTGCCACTTTGCCCAATCCTTTAACCTTGCCCTTTGACTTATCTCCAAATGTGATTCTTTCTTGTCCATCTACTTATTCATCTAGTGAGGTGAACATACGAGGATCACCGGTCATATGTTGTGTGCAACCACTATCAATTACCCAATGACTTCCACCGGTCTTGTAGTTCACCTACACACAAGAGATCAAGCTTTAGGAACCCAAACTTGTTGAGGGCCGTTCACCTTCTCAACAAGTGACTTTGCTACCCAAATTTTCTTAGGCCTATTCTTGTTGGGAGGTCCTAAGAACATGACTTTTATCTTTCCACTAGAATCCTTTCTAAGCATGTAATGAGTATTGAAAGCAAAAGGTCTAGCATGCTTGAGCAAGGGTTGTGGTGGTGGAGTTTGGCACTCATGGGCAAAGTGGCCTTCTTGTCCACACTCAAAACACTTCTTTGGCTTTGGCTTTTATTGTTGTTGTTGAGCTTGATCCTTCTTCTCTTTGTTTGCCATGTACCCAATGCCACTTCTATCCATCTTCATGACGGTGTTCATTAGTAGCTCACTTTGAAGATGCTTGCCTCTTGTGTACTTGCTCAATCCAATCTTGAGATGCTCTTTTTCCAACTTGAGCTTCTTGTTCTCTTCCTTGAGTGCATCATTATTTTTCTCCTGCTTGAGTTTCTTGTTCTCTTCTTTGATCTTCTTATTCTCAAGAATCAAATCACCATCATAATCAAGAGTTTCTAGCACAATAGTGTTGTGGGTTTTGATCTCTTCAAGATCTTTCTTGAGCTTTTCATTATCATTCTTGAGCTTGACATACTCATCATAATTATCGGTCTCAACCACTTGCTTGCCCTTGCTACTAGAACTTTGCTCAATGTTCTCAATGATCAAATCATCACATGATGTAGCTATATTAATCTTAACAATATCGTTAGTAGCATCATGTGGCTCATTGGATAAATATTCTTGAGCAATGACAAGATTATCATGATTAATCTTAAAATTACTATACTCTTCTTTTATCATGTTGTGGCTAGTGATGAGCTCATTATGTATCCTCTCAAGTTTATCATATTTTTCTTTAAGCTCTTTCTTAGAAGATTTGAGCTCCTTGAGTTTGGATGATATAGCATCATTTGCTTCTCTAAGCTCAACACTAGCCTTTTCCGTTACATCACATTTAGCTAAAAGAGAATCATTCTTAGCTTCTAGCTTGTCATTCTTAGCTCTAGTCTTTCTAATGATCTTAGTGTATTGATTTAGCAATTTAACAAGATCATCATATGAGGGTGACTCAAATTCATCATCATCGCTATCACTATCACTATCATCATTATTAGCATGATCATCACCACTACTATCATCATCATTTGATACCTTTTGTTCACCCTTGACCATAAGGCATAGGTGTGTAGAGGATGATGGCGGTGGTGTCGGTGAAGATGATGGGGAATCAATCACAATTGCGGCCACCTTCTCATTATCACTATCATCATCGGATGAGCAACTAGATGAATCAATGTCCGTGAGCCAATCATCGACGATGTATGTCTTCCCATTCTTCTTCTTCTTGTGGAAGTCCTTCTTCTTGCCATCTTTCTTCTTGTATGGCTTATTCTTCTTCTTCTCATCTTCATCTTCATTGCTAGAGTCATCTTTCTTGCCCTTGTACTTGTTCTTGTATTTGTCTTTCTTGGGCTTGGTGCATTGATGTGCTAAATGACCAAGTTCTCCATAATTGTAGCAATCCATCTCGGAGATTGGCTTCCTTCTTGTGCTAGTGAAGAACTTTTTCTTCTTGCCATTAAACTTGATATCACTCTTGTTAAGCTTCTTTAGCATCTTGGTGGTTCTTCTGACCATGAGAGCAAGACTTGCATCATCAATTTCATCATCACTTGAGCTCTCATACTCAAGCCTTGCTTTGCCCTTCTCTTGGCTAGCTTTGAATGCTAAGTTCTTGTCTTTCTTCTTAGTAGAGGATGAGCCATCTTGTGGTGTGATGTGCATGTACATCTCATGAGCATTGATCTTTCCCAAGATTTGTGTTGGTGTAGTGGTGGAAAGATCACCTTGATGAAGCACGGTCACAATATGCCCATATTTATCAATGGGGAGGACACTCAAGATCTTTCTTACAATGTTGGATGGTTGCATTTGAGTAAGTCCAAGCCCACTGACTTCCTCTACAAGAACATTCAAGCGTGAGTACATTTCATTAGCACTCTCTTTAGGAAGCATCTCAAATGAATTTAGCTTTTTTTATGACAAGATGATAGCGTTCCTCATGCTCGCTCTTTGTTCCCTCGTGGAGCGCACAAATATCCGACCATAGTGCATGGGCGTCTTTGTGGTTCCTCACCCGATTAAACACGTCTTTGCAAAGGCCTCTAAAGATAGTGTTTCTAGCCTTTGCATTCCATTTTTTGTAATTGACCTCATCGCCTTGTAGGTGCATGGGATCCCAAGGTTTTGGGAATCCTTGTGAGGCAGCTCTAAGTATTCCAACATCAAAAGCTTCTAAGTACGCCTCCATGCGGATTTTCCAATAAGGAAAATCAACCCCCTCAAAGATAGGAGGAGGTCCATCCCCGTGAGACATCTTTCTCTAGGCGGTTAAGCCTAAATACGTGAGCACGAGGCTCTGATACCAATTGAAAGGATCAAGATGCCCAAGAGGGGGGTGAATTGGGCTAATTCTAAATTTCTTTGCAATAATTAAACCCTACGGTTAGCCCAACTTCACCCCTTGTGCCTAGAAAGTGTTTCTAATGTTCTACCGCACAAAAAGTCTTGCAACCTAAGTTCCAATCCTACTCTAGCATGACAATTCTATGAATGTAAAGACAAGAATTGAATTGCTCAAAGTAAATGCTCAAAGTAAAGAGAGAAGGAGGAATGCGGTGATGTTTTGCCGAGGTATCGGAGAGTCGCCACTTCCCACTAGTCCTCGTTGGAGCACCTGCGCAAGGGTGTAGCTCCCCCTTGATCTGTGTAAGGACAAGTGCTCTCTACGGGTTGATTCTTTGACACTCCACCGTGGTGAATCACCCACAACCGCTCACAACTTGAGTTGGGTCATCCACAAGCTCTGCTGGATGATCACCAAGCTCCCAATCACCACCAAGCCATCTAGGTGATGGCGATCGCCAAGAGTAACAAGCATGAACTCTCATTTGACCACGACAAGCCTAATGAGAAGGGTGGATGCACACTTTGCTACTCTTGCTTTCACTAATGAGGTCTCACTTTTGGATTCTCAAATCTCAATCACCTCACTAGGACCTTGCTCTTCTTGGCACTCTTAAGGGTGTTTCTCAGCTATTGGAATGAGCAAAAGTACACCCTCACACGAATGGAGGAAGTATTTATACACCCGTGTTCAAAACAAACCGTTATGTGCCTCTGCGGGGTGACCGGACACTCTGGTCAAGTTGACCGGATGCTCCGGTTAGTTCACCCCGAAACCTAGTGTTTAAGTTGTGACCGGACGCTGGACAGCATTCGGTCAGCACTGATCGGACGCATCCGGTCATGATTTTCCCCCTCCGGTACCTTACTAGAGTCGACCGAACGCTGGCACCCAGCGTCCGATCGCACCAGACGATTTCACCTTGATCAAATGAACTAACCGAACTCTATGCCAGCGCCCGGTCACACCGGAACCAGCGTCCGGTCAGTATTTGACCCTCCATTCACTTCCAACTCTCAATCATATGTGAATGAAGTTCGCTCCAATTGATCTAAGGGCTTTTTAGGAGCTACCTAGTGCTAGATTTAGCAAGTGTGCACCACACCTAACCCACTAGACTCACCTTGGTCAAGCTACCCATTCACACCCCCTTAATAGTACGACCAAAGGAAAAACAAAGTCCTAAACTACTCTAAGTGTCTCTTCAATACCAAACGACACTTAAAACTAGTCCATCCTTAACCTTGTCGTCCATCCTTTGAAAACCGAAATTATTTCCATCGTAGGGGCATGACAACCATTATTGCCCAATCGATCTCCGTTACCATGACCTAACTTAATTGCCTCTACAAAAACACACGTTAGTCATAGTAATCACGTATTATCATTAATCACCTAAACCCAACTAGAGGCCAAGGTGCTTTCAATCTGCAACCTCCCCTTGTTCCTAGCCGATTCGGCGCGAATATGGCTGGAGCACCTTCCGCCCAACCGGATTCAAAGTTGGGCGGACTTGAAGGAGATCTTTGTGGGAAACTTCCAGGGCACCTACACACGCCCTAGGAACCCCTGGGATCTAAAAAATTGCTGACCAAAGTCTAGAGAGACTCTTCACGAGTACATCTAGTGCTTCTCTAGGCAATGCAATGAGTTGCCTGATGTCGCTGATGCCGGTGTCATCAGAGCCTTCCTATCCAAGACCACTTGCGAGTCCCTGGTCCATAAGCTAGGACGTAAGGGCCCTCGGACCACTACGGAGCTCCTCGACATCGTGACCAGTGTCGCACCCGGTTTTAAAGATAAAACCAGATACACACTATATGTGAGCCCATGAAGTCAAATCTCACATATAGCCACAAATAAAGGTAATATCAAGAGACAATACTTATTACATAATGTAATAGTAAAAAGGAAAATAACCTCAGAGTATAGACAGCGAAAAGTCGACTCCGATCTTCAGGCGAAGACTCTAAATCCACAGGGACGACTGACTGGTTGACCACAAGCCTAACTCCTCCAAACCAGCAATCTCATACCCATCCGGGATTTTTATCCAATGTATAGAAAAGTAAAGCAAGCGTAAGTACATGTCGTACTTAACAATTATATCATGGGGTTCATGAGGCTCAACAGGCTGACACTGGTTTAACTACGATTAGCTTTAATAGGTCATCTTTTTAAGCAATTGAGTGGCAAAGAATTTATCATTCCCTTAAACACATGACCAGGTAAACATGAATAATGTATAGCATAAACAATTGATCATTAGTACAATTATCCATTTGTGATCATCTCTATTCCATAAGGGTCCAAGGCCGCTTGTGACCGTGAGCACGGCTGTTATAACAGTTTTATACTCTATAGAGTTTGTACACTTTCACTGTGAGTCGTGATTTACCCTTTCGCCCAAGGTGATCAGCCTCTTGACCCACTACCACGGAAGGTCGGCAGGGTTCACTATGAAGCCTTTCAAAGGTTCGTCTAACAAGTTAGGGCCGCTAGGCGTATGTGGCCCATCTCTAGGAGTGGCACGCGTGGGCATCGCAGCACAGTACACACATCCTAGTAGGAAGGGAAACATACCCTCGTGCGCCATAAAGGTAACCACTAATAAGCTAGAAAAGGTCCTCATACTGAGCTAAAGCCAGAGCCATATAGCCCTCACAGCTATACTGTAACAGATAAGTCCTTAGGGAGAGGAATCTGAAGCATTTAGAAAAGTAGCTAAACACTCTAGCCCCATGTTTCCATGTTGCTAAAAAGTCATGTTTTAATGTTTATTGCATATACCATTAGTCAGGTTACAAGATCATGGTTTAGTTAAGCACTAGCAAAAACTACCCAATGCAATATCCCAAAGGTATCAAGGTACAAGATATCAAATATCTAGGGTATCCTTACTGGCAACAAGGGAGACACATGCAATATAAATTTAGTGATTAAATGTGAATAGGTAACAAGGATGGTCCCAAGCTATACTTGCCTTAACTTGCTTTTCCCCCAAAGCAATATGCTCAAAAGCCTTTATTATTCCACTTTCAATCTCCTGCTTCTAATTCTCAGCTTCTAGTCTTCAGAGAACAGCTTCTTAATCACCACGTAAACCTCACCGATGACTGAACCATATATCACCACACAAACATCCATACATGGCATACAAACAAGAATATATGAGAACAGTACACCAACCAATAAAATAAGCATAACGGTGTATCGCTACAAACACACAAACGCAAAAGGCACACTATATGCAATTCAACGAAAAAGCGACTGTCAAAGGATTTTCAGTACAACAGAAAATAAAACCTATCCATTTAACTTATTTTAACCATAGAAACACATGTAAATATTTTCATTAATCAACTTGATTCATTGCTTAAGAAAGAGCGTAGTATAACACCTATATTGACTTTATATTCCGAAAATGATGCAAGTGATAGTATTAATACAATTAACTTTTTAACTACCAAAACACATTTGAGTAACATGAGAACCACTAACGCCACTGTGTAGAACACGCCGAAACAAAAGTAACGCGACAAGAACGGCTCGATGCTACGGTTATGAGAACACAAGAGACACTAAGAAAGGAGGTATGGTTAAAAGAAAACCACTATCAAAAGATTTATATTATATTATAAAAGAAACAACTACGAGCTTATTTTAGGTTAGCTAAGAAAACTATATGAGCAATATAGATTTAGATTAATCACAACATGTTTAGTTTTAAAAGTCGAGTTAAAGCTAATCATGTATTATTTATAAATGTTATCACATAATTTATTAAACAAATTAAATTTTACCTTCACAAAGGAATTAAGCATGTGACAGCATCTACTCGTACTTATCACATATATATCTTGTTCAGCTAATCAAATTATATTCTAGAGACACTGTTAAGTTAACAATTAATCATATTAACTTTTAGGTATAAATTATCAAGGTTAAGCACCTATATTGCTTTTTATTCCAAACTAGTGTGCAAATATACTAATCAATTTAATATTTAGCTATGTATGGAAAAACATGTGACATGAAAAACATTGCCCCTAACATATAGTTCACGTCAGCACGAACCAATCGCAACTTAAACGGTGCAAAACGGAATTAGAACTTAAATTGCTTTTAATCAAATTAATATTTAACTTATAAATTTCCAAGATGCGAGACATGTTAAACATCGCTGCTAACACGTACCACACATTGCGATGAAACTCGCGCAATCGAATTGAAATCAAAAACCTAAATCGATTTTAATTAATCAACGATTAATTAATTATAGACACAATTAATATTTTAATAAAATAAATTCATAAACATGTGGCATATAAACTAATAACTCTACTGCGTAGATCTCGACGACATGAAACTAACGCAATTTAAACCACTTAAAACGGAATTAAAACAGATAAAATACGGAGATTACAAAGTAATGGCAAAAACGTAATTAATGTCATCTTCTACCTTGTCTTCATCTCAATCTCGACATGACCATGGCAGCCATGGGAGATGCTGCTGCTGTTCATCGCGGAGGTGAGGAGGCTCGGCCTCAGCAGGGGCTTGGCCGAGGGGCTGGGACAGGCGGCCGGTAGCAGCACGCCACGCGCCGGCGCTAGCCCTGGCCCGTGGGGCATGGCTGGGTGGCGGCGGCCGATGGCACCTGCGGTGCCGCCCCTGTGCACGCAGAGGAGGACGTGCAAAGCGCCACGCCCAGGGCATGGGGGAGGGGAGTAGCGGGGCGCAGGGCGCTCGGCCCAAGCTGCGGTGATGGACGACCGACTGCAGGGGAAGCTTCCTCGGCCGGAGAGAGAGGAAGGTGCCGGCCATGGATGAGCTCGTCGGAAAATCGATCGGAAAAAGGAAAATGAAGGGAAACAGTCAAGAGGTGATGAATTCAATAAAAGGGATACACTACGGTGTAGAGGACGACGAGATCTACCGTGTGGTGGCCGGAAACCTAGCTGTGGAGAACTTCGGCGTCCGATCTGCGGGGCTACGAGTGGCGGCTCGAAAAACAGGTTGTACTTTTGGAATCAGCGCGTCGAGGGCTATGCCAGCATATATATATACGCAAGGTTTGGAGATTTTGGAAATCCGAGATATTTTAGGAAATAATTGATTTTTGGAATTAAAATAATTATAGAAAATCGGGAATTACTATTTAGGCTCTGGAAAATATCTCTGAGCTCCGAAAAATTCCAGAAAAATTCCTATGGATAGATGGAAAGATAAGGAACACAACCAAAGTGGTTTTAGCTCCCAAAAAGACTTTTGGATTGATCGAGATAAAAGACAAAGCTCCAAGAAATAGGAATTTAATCCCGAAAAAGGTCGGAAAGATTCCCGAAAAGAGAGACATCGTTCTAACGCGTCTTAAAACCTTTTCCAAGCCTTTAGATTTTGAAAACAAAGCATCTTATCTAACTTTTGTTTTTGCAAGTTTCTAAATTCTTTTTAAACCACTACTTAAAAATAATATTTTAAAGATTGAGATTTGAATTTATTTTCCAAACTACTCATCACAAGAGTACCAATACAACGGCATCCAAACCACTCATCACAAAAGTACCAATGCAATGGCATGTATGCGCAAACATGTTGCTACCCTTATGTTGGATTTTAATTTAAGAAATTTTTCTTTTACCTATGTTTTTATGAGCACAAAACAATTGACATAAATCATTTTACTTTTTTAAGAAAGTAGCTAATTTTAGGGTGTTACAACCAACCACACCTTAGGCGAGGAGGCGGTCGGAGCAATTTTTTATCGCTCCAAAGGCAAAGCGAGGCGGGACGAGGACGTCGGCGAGGGCCCCTCTAACCATCAAACAAGAAGAAGAACAAGCAGCAGCACGAGGGCTTGCTCATGGCCGCTGTCGAGTAGAAAGGTGGCCGGATAACCGTCAAGAGTGTTCTTGACCATTTCAAGAAGCTGCTTGAGGGGCCATACCTGAACCATGCCTTCCCCGTCAAGCATCTGTACAAGGACTACGCCTTCATGAAGCGGTTCCTGTCCGGTGGCTCCGATAAGGGGAACCAGAGAAAGAAGCCTGAGCCAGCGGCAGATGGCGCCAAGGGATGATCTTTAGTGGGACGGCGGCCTATGACTCCAAGCGCCGCCAAAAGATCACATGCCATGAGGTCTACACGACCAAACTGGCCACGCCGTCTTTCCTCGGGTGGTCGGAGTCCGCCATCACCTTCGACCGATCCGATGACTTGGATAGGATACCGCAACCGGGGAGGTATCCACTCGTGGACGACCCGATCGTCGGTAGGAAGTGCCTCACCAAGGTGCTGATGGATTGTCGCACCTGGTTTTCCAAAGAATACCAAGCGCTATCTGTATGTGTGCCCAGGATGTCCACACGACACATATAGCGACAAATATGGAGAATATCAAGAACAGTGCTTTATTATATATCAAACATAATTACAACAGGATTTACAACTATTACAGAAGCATAACGAAAACTATTCTTAATCTTCTCTTTGGGACTCCATACTCCATAGGGATGGTTGACTGGGGGAAACACTCGCCTAGTACTCATGGACTCCACAAGGAACTCTTCACTTGATCCACCATCTGGTACCCATCCGAGATTTTTGTTGATTATAAAGCAAGTGTGAGCGCACCATACTCAACAAGTATAACATGAGGGGATGCAAGGCTCAAAAGGCTAGACACAGCTGAACTACGGTAAGCACTTTTAGTTGGTCATATTTTATTTGTTAAACCTATGTCACTAGGTTATGCTTAAGCCCCCAAGGTGAATGTATATTTAACATCAAGGTTGATCATATCCCAAACCATCCATAGAACCATCTATCTCAAAAAGGATCCAGGCCACTTGTGTCCGTGAGCACATGGCTAATATATCAGTTTTATACTCTGCAGAGTTTGTATACTTTCACCACGAGCCGTGATTGCCCTTTGCCCGAGGTGATCAGCCTCTTGACTCACTTCCAAGATAAGTCGGTAGGGATCACTATGAAGCTTTTCACTAGTCATTATAATAAGTAGCAGCCGCTAAGGTTTCAGCCATCTAGCCATATGCAGCCCTCCTCCAGGAGTGGCACTCATGGTCATGGCATAGTACACACCCCAGCAGGAAAAGAAACATACCAACTAGTGCCCCTCTCTTGCCCTTTCGGTAAGCTGCAGACGAACTAGAATGGATCAAGATACTAGGCTAAGACTAGAGCCATGTAGTTCTCATGGCTGTATGGTAAGTCATGGGTTGCCACTTTAAAATTCAGTCCTTACAAAGGGCAGACTAGAGAACCCAAAAGGACCCAATGCTCTAGCCCCTTATGTCCATGTAGCTAAAAAGCATCATTTTAACATTGATTCCATAATCCATTAGTCAAGATTATAGTTTGGTGATTGTAGACTAAACAACTACCCTATTGCATAAATCCAAAGGTAATCACGGAATATAGGGTACAATAGTTCTAGGTAAAGTCCTTAAGGGTTCATAAATTAGACACATGCACATGAAATCTAAATATAAGGTTATTAGGTAACAAGGGTACTCATGTTAAACTTGCCTTAACTTGCTTTTCCTCGAAACCAATACGCTCAAAAGCCTTTAGTATTCAACTTTCAATCTTCTGCTTCCAATTCTCAGCTTCTAGTCTTCAGAGAATAGCTTCTTAATCACCATGTAAACCTCACTGATTGACTGAACCATATATCACCACACAAACATGCATACATGGCATACAAACAAGAATATATGAGAACAGTACACCAACCAATAAAATAAGCAAAATGGCGTATCGCTGCGAACACACAAACGCAAAAGACACAGGCCCCGTTTGGCTTATCTTATAATCCGGCTTATTCGGCTTCTTTTTTCAGCCGGAATAGTGTTTTTCTCTCACAATAATTCAGCTGGAACAGTGTTTTTCAGCCAATTTCAGCCAAGCGAACGGGGCTTTTGCGATTCAACGAAAAAATGACCATTGAAGGATTTTTAGTGCAACAAAAAATAAAACCTATCCATTTAACTTTTTTTAACTGTAGAAACACATGTAAATATTTTCATTAATCAACTTGATTCATTGCTTAAGAAAGAGCGTAGTATAAAACCTATATTAACTTTATATTCCAAAAACGATGCGAGTGATAGTATTAATACAATTAACTTTTTAACTGTCCAAACACATTTGAGTAACATGAGAACCACTAACGCCACTGCCTAGAACACGCCGAAACAAAAGTAACGCGACAAGAACGGCTCAAAAAAAACCTAATTTGCTTTTAGTATGAAAAACAGTGTGAGCAATAATATTAACCAATTAAGATTTATGTTGAAAACCATAAACATGGACATGGTGCATAGCATCATTAACGCATAGCATACAACATTACGAAACAAACGTGAATGGAGAGCAGAATTAAAATCTAGATTGATTTTAGTTAAAAAGACTATTAAATAGATGTTAATTAAATTAATATTTAATTATAACAGTGAAAGAAGGTAACATGGACACATCATCATTAACATGTATCAAACATTGCGATGAAACTAGCGCAATTGAAACGAAATTAAAAACCTTAATTGATTTTAATTAAACAGTGATTAAATAATTATAAACCTAATTAATAATTTAATTAAAATAAATTCATAAATATGTGACATGAAAACTAATAGCGTTACTGCATAGATCTCCATGACACGAATCTAACGCAATGAGAACTACTCGAATCGGAGATCGAATGAATAAACGGCGGAGATTAAAAGAAGCAGTGGCAATCTTGTAATTACCACCATCTTCTACCTTGGGTCATCTCCATCCTCTGAACGGACGCCATGGCCATGGAGGTTGCCTACTGCTGCTCGCGCTGAGGGACTCAGGGACAGCCGACAGAGGGGCGGCCGTGTGGGGACGGGGCTGGGACTTAGGAGGAGGCCGTGGTGGCGCCGGGTGGCCGGAGAAAAAGGAAGACAGACCTGTTCAAGGAGCTCCTCGCCGGAGTAGAGAAAGAAGCGTTAGAGAAACAATGAACGGATCACGGATTCACAAAACAAAAGGCGTGCCGGTGTAGAGGATGACCAGACAGACCTCACAGCAGTGACGGTTTATGCAGGAAACACCGGAGATAGCCGAAAACGCTCGCCGAAAGTTTGCCGGAAGTTCGCCGGAAACTTAGAGATGAAGAACTTCGGCTTTAGATCTGGGACGATAGGAGTGGTGGATCGCGAAAGCGATCGTACTTCTGGACTCAGCGCGTTGATACAAACACCGGCATATATATAGGTCTAGGGTTGGGAGATTTTGGAAATTTGAGATATTTATTATTTTTAGGAATCATTGATTTCGGAATTAAAATAATTCTAGAAAAGTCTAGAATTATTATTTAGGCTCCGAAAAATATCTCTGAGCTCCGAAAAATTCTATAAAAATTCCTAGGGATAGATGGAAGGATAAGGAACACAACCAAAGTGGTTTTAGCTCCCGGAAAGACTTTTAGATTGATCGAGGAAAAAGACAAAGCTTCAAGAAATAGGAATTTAATCCCGAAAAAGGTCGAAAAGATTCCTGAAAAGAGAGGCATCGTTCTAACGTGTCTTAAAATCTTTGCCAAGCCTTTGGATTTTGAAAACAAAGCATCTTATCTAACTTTTGTTTTTACAAGTTTTCAAATTCCTTTTAAACCACTACTTGAAAATAATATTTTGAAGATTGAGATTTGAATTTATTTTCCAAACCACTCATCACAAAAGTACCAATGCAACGGCATGTATGCGCAAACATGTTGCTACCCTTATGTTAGATTTAAATTTAAAGAAAATTTTCTTTTACCTATATTTTTATGAGCACAAAATAATTAACAAAAATCATTTTACTCTTTTTAGAAATTAGCTAATTTTAGGGTGTTACAGGGATGGAGGCAGTGGCCTCAACATCATGTACGCTAAGACAATTGATGCCATGGGCGTCGACCGGTCGCGCATCCGATCGACAGGGGCTCCTTTCCATGGCATCGTGCCGGGAAAGCAAGCCATACTGCTTAGGCAGATCGACCTACCCGTCACCTTTGGGGATTCCACCAACTACAGGACATAGACCCTCACCTTCGAGGTGGTTGGATTCCACGAGACCTACCACACCATCTTAGGACGACCATGCTACGCGAAGTTCATGTCTGTCCCCAACTACACCTACCTAAAGCTCAAAATGCCAAGCCCGCGTGGGGTCATCACCGTCGGCACCACCTTCCAGCGCTTACGAGTGTGAGGTTGAGTGCTGTCAGCATGCCTCGGCAATCATCGCCTCCGAGGAGCTCGCGGTCCTCAAGGAAGGGACTACCGAGGAGGCACCCAACTCCAAGCGGTCAGCCAGACCCTTTGAGCCCACGGAGGGCGTCAAGGAGGTCCTCATAGACCCCAATAGCTCTGAGGGAAAAGTGGTGTGCATCGGCACCACCATTTCCTCCAAAAAGGAAAGCACGCTTATCGACTTCCTCCACGCCAATAGAGATATCTTTGTGTGGAAACCCTTGGACATGCTGGCATCCCAAGGGAAGTTGCCAAGCACGCCTTGAAGATCAGGTCAGGCTCCAAGCCAGAGAAGCAGCGCCTGCGCCGCTTCAACGAAGAGAAGCGCAGGGCCATCGGCGAAGAGATCACAAAGCTTTTGGCGGCCAGATTCATCAAGGAAGTGTATCATTTCAAGTGGTTAGCCATTCCCATCCTTGTACGAAAAAAGAATGGGAAATAGTGAATGTGTGTTGACTACACAAGTCTCAATAAGGCATGTCCAAAGGATCCATATCCTTTGCCACGTAGAGATCAAGTAGTCGACTCAACCTTGGGGTGCGAAACCCTCTACTTCCTTGATGCGTACTCTGGGTACCATCAGATCACCATAAAGGAGTCCAACTAGCTCGCAACTTCTTTCATCACCCTGTTCGGGTCGTTCTGCTATGTCATGATGCCTTTCGGTCGAAAAAACGCGAGAGCTACATACCAGCGATGTATGCTCAAGTGTTTTGGAGACCTCATCGGGTGAACCATTGAGGCCTACGTAGATGACATGGTAGTCAAGTCCAAATGGACCAACTAGCTTGTAGATGACCTAGAGCAGACCTTCACAAAACTACGAGCAAACGACATCAAACTCAACCTTGAAAAATGCATTTTCGGGGTCCCGAGGGGCATGCTGCTTGGGTTCATCGTCTCAGAGCGTGCCATCGAAGCCAACCCGGAGAAGATCTTGGCCATCATGAGGATGGGTCCAATCTAGAATCTAAAGGGAGTGCAGTAAGTCACGGGTGCCTCGCCATGCTTAGCCATTTCATATCATGCCTCGGTGAACGAGGTCTCCTGCTGTACCAACTTCTAAAGAAGACCGATCGGTTTGCGTGGACTCCCGAGGCTCAGGAGGCACTCGACAAAGTCAAGGAAATCCTGACAAAAGCCCCGATCCTAGTCCCCCTACCGATGGGAAGCCACTCCTGCTCTGCATCGCGGCCACCACATAAGTGGTCAGCGTCGCCCTGGAGGTAGAGCGAGAGGAAGAGGGACACACCCTCAAAGTGCAGCACCCCATATACTTTGTTAGCGAGGTCTTGTCTGACTCCAAGACTCGCTACCCACAAATCTAGAAGCTCTTGTACGCCATCCTGATCACCAAGAGGAAGCTGCATCACTACTTTGAGTCACACCCGGTGACGGCCATGACGTCCTTCCCTCTCGGCGAGGTCATCCAAAACTGGGCCGCCACAGGGAGAATCGCCAAGTGGGCACTCGAGCTGATGGGTCAGGGCATTTCATATGCCCCTCAGATGACCATCAACTCCCAAGCACTGGCCAATTTCATTGCGGAATGGACCAAGGTACAGATGCTGCCAGCAGCCATCGACCAAGAGTACTGGATGATGTACTTCGATGGGTCATTGATGAAGAGAGGCACTGGCGCGAGGCTGATCTTCGTTTTGCCCCTCAGGATATGCATGAAGTACACGGTCCACATCCAACAATGTGGCTAAATACGAGGTGCTCATCAACGGCCTACACATTGCCATTTAGTTGGGCATCCGATAGCTTGACGTTCGAGGTGACTCATAGTTGGTCATCGGTCAGATCATGAAGGAGTCAAGCTGCCATGACACCAAGATGGCTGCTTACTGCCAAGAAGTCTGCCAGCTAGAGGACAAGTAGAATGGCCTCAAACTCAATCACATCCCGAGGTAGCTCAACGAGGCGGTCGACAAACTAGGGAAGATGGCGTCCAGCTGAGAGCCAGTGCCGACGGGCGTCTTCACCAGCGATCAACATAAGCCTTTGGTCTGCTATGAGGAACGGTGATAGACCGAGGACAAGCTGCTTGCCCTAGGCTCAGGGGCTGACCGATCGCTCGTCCCCTCCAACCTCGAAGTCATAGAGCTTGACTAAGGTCTAGTGGCAAAGACCGACCCTCTAGCTAACTAGAGGACCCCATACCTCGATTGGATTCTCCGTGAAGTGCTCCCGATGGACAAGATGGAGGCCCGACGGATCGCACGCTGAGCCAAGTCTTTCGTCATTGTTGAGGAGGAGCTCTACAAGCGAAGCCACACTAGGATCCTACAGCGTTGCATTCCCGTCGAACAAGGGAGGCAACTACTAAAGTACATTCACGGTGGGGTTTATGGACATCATGCCGCATCTAGAACCCTGGTCAAAAACGTGTTCCGATAGGGCTTCTATAGGCCGACCACGGTGGCCGACGCTGAGCAGATTGTGCGCACCTATGAAGGGTGTTAATACTATGCCCGTTAGACCCACCAGCCGGCCCAAGCACTCCAAATGATCCCCATCATGTGGCCGTTCGTGGTCTAGGGGCTCAATATGGTTGGACCTCTCAAAAGAGCGCCTGGGGGCTACACGCACTTGCTTATCGCCGTAGACAAGTTTACAAAGTGGATAGAGGCTCGGCTGATCTCTGTGATCAAGTCTGAGCAGTCCATGTTATTCTTCCTCGACATCGTCCATTGCTTTGGAGTCCCGAACTCCATTATCATGGATAACAGCACACAGTTCACCGGGAAGAAGTTCCTCTAATTCTGTGACGAACACCACATCTGCATTGATTGGGCCACCATGGTGCACCCTTGCATGAACAGGCAGGTCGAGCACGCGAACGGCATGGTCCTACAAGGTCTCAAGCCTAGGATTTTCAACCGGTTGAACAAGTTTGGCGGGTGTTGGGTCACGGAGCTTCCCGTGGTGTTCTGAATCTTGAGGACGATCCCCAGCCAAGCCACTGTCTACACACCCTTCTTCATGGTCTATAGTTTCGAGGCTATCCTCCCAACCGACGTCGACTATGGGGTGTTGAGGGTCAGGGCGTACAGCCAAGGCATCCCTCAAGGACGGCATGGATTAGCTCGACAAGGCGCGCGATGTTGCCCTCCTCTGCTTGGCCAAGTACCAGCAGGCGCTGCATCGGTACCACAGCCGTTGAGTGTGGAGTTGAGCCTTCAACGTCGAGAACCTGGTAGTCCACCTCGTCCAGAGCAACAAAAACCATCACAAGCTCTCCCCACCGTGGGAGGGACCGTACGCCATCGTGGAGGTGCTCCGACCAGGCACCTACAAGCTCAAGACCATCGATGGCAAGGTCTTCGCCAATGCATGGAACATCAAGCAGCTATGTCGCTTTTACCCCTAGCCTATGCATATACTTAAGAATGATATTTCTGAAATACAAAAATGTTTTCTCTTATCAGTTTCGCTATTGTTCCCTCTATCGTTAGTGAAACCTGACCTCGGCAATGGCAGGGGGTTAGGCATCACTCGGGGCTGATAAGAGTATATCTACTCAGAAACATTCTCTGTGCCTGACCCTCCCTTACCTTAAGATCTCAATGTAAGGGCAGTGGAAACAACCCTGAGTAAAACTGGTCGGACTGCAAGAAATCTACGCCCCAGTGGCTACGGCATTTTTGCTCACTAGCATGATCAGAGTTGTTTCACCCGCATCCTAAGCTTTACAGCCTTAACCATGGAAAGGGTCAGAACATATTAACCTTTTTATAAAAAAGGATGAAGAACCAAAAGATTGTTCAACCATAGCAGAAAATAAAATCTATCCATTTATTACAAGGTCACTATTTGGCCTAACTAACTAATTTTTCAGGAGGATGATCTCTTCCTCTATCTTGACAGATAAGTCTTGCACCAAAGGGTCCACCTCCTTCTCGATATCCTCTAGCTTAGCATCAGAGTAACCAAGCACGAAGCCCTAGCTCATCATCTCTAGATCGATGTTCTCATAGTGAGAATGAGCGATCACAAACAACCAATGAACGCCGATGCAGAGTGCATCCCCCGCCATCTCGCGTGCCCAACCCATGATCCAGATGGCGCAGACCATGAGCGAGCTCATCTCCTACATCGAGGCCAGCTCAAGGTCATCATAGACTAGCTAGACGGTGATGTGTAGGGCGTCGTGCTCATCGCTCTCCTTTAGGAGGGTGGCCTTCACTTCACCGAGCTCCTTCTCTAGGCTGTGGCTCTTCGTCACCTCTGCCCCAAGCCTGTGATCAAGACCTACCCAAAACACACACCAGCCATGTTGAAAAGCCAGCCATGGATCCTAGAGAGAAGGACAGCAAAGGAAGACCAGGGGCTTACCATCCATGTCCGCCTGGAGCTTGTGCGCCTCATCACGCCGCCGAGCCACCTCGGCCTCCAAGTTCTAGGCCTGCTCCTGGTGCTGGCTGACCTCCACGGTGAGTCTAGTGGTCACCACCTCTACCGTAGCCTTCAGATCCTTCTCCCCCTAGAGCTCACCCTCTAGGAGGTTGATCCACTGCTGGGCGTCGTCACGCTCCTTCCGTAGCAGCTCGATCTCCGCGACGTCCTTGCACATAATCTCGACCAGGTCTAGGAGCTTCTCCCTAGCTTCATGAGCGTCATCACGAGCCTCTGCGTACTTGATCTAGAGGTTGGCCAACTCCTGGTGAACGGGGCAAGTTCGGCCACTTCTTAACGAGCGGCAGCGAGCTAGGCGGCTAGTTCCTCACGTAGCGTCTCCCACGTGGCTCATAGCTGCTCCTCCACCACGAGGCGATCCCAAATGCCCTTCTTGTGATGAAGGAATGCAGACTTCTCCTAGCTACGATCCATGAGAACCTATGAAAAGGGTATGAGTCAAAGGGCAAGAAAAGTTAAGACGAAGGTTAGAAACACCGATGCACCATACCTGGCCAACCGGAGCAAAGACATCTTGTAGCAAACTCAGCAAGATGGTCAGGGCGCAGACTGTGATCCTCACCTCTGTGTGGATGCTCCCCCACTATCACAGAACCGACCAATTTATAAGAGCACAAGTACAAAAACAATCGCCGAAACGATCAAATTCTCGAACTTGAGCCCATATAAACCCGGTAGTCAACTGAAATCTCAAAGGATTTCAAACCAACTTACATACAACCAAGATCACAGTAATTCAACATAATATATCGTACATTACAACATTTCGCAGACGTTCGCAAATAGATTATATCATCATAGAGTCATCGTTATTACAAAACAAGTCTTGTAAAACATGCGGAAGCAAATAGTTTAACTAACACACCCGAGTTCAAATACACATACTGGTTCGCTGATCACAGCCCGCAAAAGCATTTAGATAAGAGAAAAGAGATCATGCCCATGATCTAATCTTCATCACCCACCGGGTGGAGACAATACTTACAGAATCCCTGATATAGAAGGTCATCTGCAACAAGAGGGAATAAACCCTGAGTACGGGAATGTACTCAGCTAGACTTACCCGTCATAAACCAAAAATAAATGACACCAAGGATCATGCAAAGCTTTATTTAGTGGATCTGGCTGACACTTACTTTTTGCGGAAAAGCATAAGTAATAATGATTAACTTTTAACCTGAGCTAGCAGTGACTTTAAGCCATTAACATGTCAACTATATTAGCACTTGTACTAAGCAATCATTTTATTAGGGTGCAAACATTAATAACCATATCAGGTATTCATTGTGGCAACATTATCCATCATCATCATCTTCCATTTAACCATATCGTTAAATTAAGTGAATCTACATTGCCGCTGCTCAAGTCAAGTTCTCACTATCCGGGAGAGATGGCAATTCGAATCGATTCCTATCCAGCTGGAGAGGTATTCCTAACACAAACCCTACTTCCCCCATCAGGGTCACAAACAAGTTACCTTTGGTACAACTCAGGAGAAAAATAAAAGAAAAGATGCGGGTCCGGGCCACCCTGCATTCTCAGAGAACCACTCTGCCAGGAAGTGCAGGATCTTAAACCCTGACTCCCCTTGGTCTTATGCCAATGGCTCTCCGCACATCCTTACTACCTCCAGAATGCATCCAACCCCCATGGTTCCTGGCCTGAGTTGAGCTACTCGGCTTTGCGGTCGGAACGACTTATCTGGCCAGCTAAGTGTTAGGCTGCGTTCAACATGACTTGAGGACGTACAGCGTATCGGTCCTTAAACGACTCAGATGGAGTCACTATGTTCAAACCTACACAAGACCCCGCCCGGTCTTAATTCATTATTCACATGGTTCTTTTCCACGATAGCAAATATAGCCAACCGTGATCCACCTCATCCTAAAGCTCGCAGGTGACAGGAAATCACCTGACTTCTACCGCACTAAGCATAGCTAAACATTTAACCCGTTCCTGAACTTAAATAGGATTCCAATGCGATATCTGGACAAGGAAGAATATATAATGCAGCAATTGGCTCCAACCAATTCCTATACTTAATGCAGCATCAACAATAAAAGATACTCAATATATTTGTAAAGACATGGGAGACTTATAATGCTCCGGGGCTTGCCTTTCAGGAAAGAGGATGGACGGTGGTCAGGGCACTCGGGCAACTCCTCGACGGCTGATTCTTCGGTTGCCTGCACCTCAAGCTCCTCCTCCTGGCTCGCTCCCTTGAACTCCAACAACGTCACTCCCTCCGACACACCTATTGCATGAATGCGCAAGATAAATATCATAGATGCACATGAACGAATGTCAGGGATGCTCAGGGAATACACATGTTCGCTTTAGTTTGCATATTCCAACTTAAGCCCTATTCAAATCACTTTACTTACCAAGTTTATACAACCTAATATATAATTGGTCATCTTCAGTTAATGACCTAGCACCTTCACCTAAGCATATTCTCAAGTTAGGCTAACCCCTAACAATCAACGGAAACATTGCATCAAGCATACACTCAAGCATTTGTATTTCAGCAAAATGAAGAATATGTAGTGGTACAGTAAACTAGCCATAACTGGAGATGTATAAATCCAATTGACATGCAACAAGACAATTTGGAAACCTTATAAAATTATCTACAATTCATTTTCAGACCTCAAAGTATGATTCAACACTTTACCAAGTCGAATTCTTTAATCAACAGAACTTTGTCCTCATAAGGCAGAGAGTAAGCAAAACTGGAATCTAACTTTAAACAGCTGTAGTTTCTAAACTACTAGGCCAAATGCCCTCAAATTTTGATAGGAGCTAGATACATAAATTATCTACAACTTTTGTATTCATCATATTCACAGAAAATCAAAATATCATGGGGAACTTTCTAAAGTCCCCAGATCTGTCCAGAAGGACATGATGCAAACGAAATAATTATTAACTTATGATGTAAACAAATAATTGGACAAAACTAACTCTACTCACATATTACCCATATCACAAGAACACCAGAAAGTAGGGTGTTCATCCCCAAAACATTTCTTTTAATACCTTTCTTAATTTATTTAATTAATTAGAGGAAATAGTAAACATATATGAAAACTATACCATTAAATCTACAAAAATTACAGTAGACACTACATGCCCTAAGTAGACTACCATAAAAATTTCACATCATTTGAGTAAGTATAACAACCTACACAAAAATGATAAGGCATAATGGCTTAAAATGGCATAATTAGGAAACTTTAGTCAAAAGTGTCAAGCAAAAGATTTCATATTTTTCCTAGCATCCTTAAGGTACTAGGACATTCTCCAACAAATTTCATGGTCATTGGATTCATAGATAAATTACAAAAATTCACACAAGTATCCACCAATGATAAAAGGAAAATCTATAACTCAAAAACTACACATGCAATGACTCTCAAATTTTAACCAGAGCTTCTACTATACAAGACTAGCTTACCCACAAAATTTCATAATTTTTGGATCACGGAAACTCAAGATATGATTTAAACAAGTTTGCATGCATTCAAAAACACTTTTCAAGTTCCTATTTAATTCATCCAAATTTTCCACTACAAGTGTTCATGTCATATTTTTACTAAATACTAGACTTCACTATGATCCTAACAAAATTGGAAGTACTCAATTTGGATCTACCAATTTGGAGATATAAATTTCACAAAACAGCACTTAAAACTAGAATTTTTGAACTAGCTTCTAATACTCAGCCACTGACGTGTGGGACCCGATTGTCAGCCGGACCCACCGGTCAGCGAGACAAAATAGGGGAGGCACGGCGGTGGTCTAGCTTGCCGACGGCGAGGACTCTGGCGACACCACGGCTACCTACATGATCTACGCGAGGAGAGGAACCGATTGGTGCTACCAGCTAGAGCTACGACCTAGCGGAGGGGGCTCGTCGCCGGTGAAGGCGGCAACGTCACTACAGAGCTGTCCAAGTAGAGATAGGAGGACGAGGAGGTCTCGGTGGTGGTCAGCGGTGAGCTCCTTTGCCACAGGCCTTGCTGTGACTGACCCAAGCTGCCACCCAAGCTCGGTATGAGCTCCACGACGTCACTACAGAGCTGTCCAAGTAGAGATAGGAGGACGAGGAGGTCTCGGTGGTAGGTGGCCGCGGTGAGCTCCGCTCCGGCGAGGCGTGGCCACGGAGACGGTGGTGGAAAAACGGCCAATGGCCCTCACCTAAGGCACGGATGGCTCGGCTAGGCGGTCGATGAGGTATAGGAGGACATGGCAGAGCTTTGGTTGGGACGGTGGTGGCTGTGGTGCAGCGGTGAGCAAGCTCTATGACGGCGCAGTTGGAGCGGCAATGGCGGAACGGCTTGAGCTCGCTTGCTGCGCGCGGTGGAGGCGAAGAAATGAGAAATGGGCTGACAAGTTGGTCGGGCAGGCGCGCGGAGTGTTCACATCGTGGCCAGCAACGCCAGGACGGTCGCGGCGTGTGGCCTGCGCGTCAGGCGACCAGCGACAAGTGTCACCCATGCGTCGGATGTTTTCTGAAACGGTGATCACTGTAGCTATCTGAACTTTTCGTTTCAGTGCTCAATGGTGCCGACTGACAGGCAAACTTTGACGGTAATTATCTCCTAATCGGCTCGGCCAAATTCTAATCCAGTTGGACTACATGATAGAGCTAAGTGAGTACTCCAAATGACTCAACATAAGCTCGGGCTAATTCACCATGGATTTCCATCTACAAGGTTCTAAAGTCGACTTCATGAAACTGGAAAGCAGTTCCAACACTTAGAAAATTTCCTGAGTTTCCAAATAGACCTCAAACTGACTTGTGGGCCATTTTTGAGCATGTTCTGCACATTTTCATGAGATGGTCATAAAATAACTTTTGTTCCTTATATAATTTTCTACAACTTTGCTTTAGGTTGCTCAGACATGCAAATATCCTAAGCTACACTTTTTAAATAGTCAAATGTAGGAGCTCTAGGGGTCCAAATTGGTCAAACCATGACTTGGAAACCTAATGAGGCAAAATGATCAACATAAACCTTGTTCCTAATGACATTCTAAGTATAACTAAGTTGCTTAAGAGAATTATTAGTCACACCACACATTGGTCACACAAGAATCAAGCAAGGTATGTACTGAAACAATGCAAAACACATTAATTGTTACAATTGTTTCATAGTCCTGTTTCACATGTTTCATGATCTTGTTGCATAGTATTAACTAACTTTGTTTCACTAAAGTGAGTGGCACATGTTGCACTTAAGTGTTGCACACTTTACATTTCATAAAAGAAACAACACACATGAAATATACAACATGTTGCAATGTTTCGAAATCATGTTTCATGTGATATAAGTTCACGAATGGATGCATGATGCTCATGTTCATGAAATGCAGTGCAAATGTGGAAGCCAAACACCTAGGGTGTTACACCCACTCCCTCTTCTCTGTGGCATCATTGAGGGTGAAGAGCGTTGCCCCTGGGTCCCAATGGTCGGCCCACCTGATCTGGGGTCCTCCCTACGTGTGAGGGTCACCACCGACCTGGACCAGAGGCCAAGATGCCTCTGCATCGACATCAAGCCACACTAACTCCTCTCATGACCACAACTCCTCTAGAGTGGGCCCCCAGTAGTAGAGGGGGTGGGCAACACCAATGAGGAAGCCTGGCCTACTGTCTCACCTACTGAGGGTGCACCTAGTGCGGCCTCCCCCGTCCGCACCGCCACAGGTGCCACTGTCTGCCTAGACGATAGCTCTAGTTGCCCCATCATCGACGCGCCCGCCAGTGCGGACGATGGCTCCGGCCATGCCATCTGCACCTGCGGTATCATAGTCATGCCCGACCGTGTCGTGCCTACCATGGGCGCCCTAGACGCGCTTTCTGCTGCCTGCCTTCCCGTAGACACGATCGACAGCTGTGCCTCCACGATCGACCCCGTGGTCACCCTAGCCACGCTCCCGCCAGCATCCTGCATGATGCCAGATGGGTCCTAGCGCACCCACCAAAGGGCAAGAGTCTTCTTTAGCGCTAGCTTCAGGAGGGCCCCATGCCCCCAACACTGTGGAAGGCACGGCGGTTAGTTCACAGTGAAAAATTCATTAAAAAAGAACGAAAAACCTCTTAGCTTACCGTGACGCCGTCGGGCACTGATTTTTTGGGGCTGGCCTGCCCGACCCTGGCTACGATTCCTCGTCGCGCTGCCATTTTGAGCCCTCCCTTTGCTCGGGAGGCTCGGACAAGGCGGAGCCGCTGGCTCTACTTGGCTCCGGGGCGCCGTAGAAGGCTCGAGTGGAGCGGGGCAACTCGCTCCCACTGTCTCCGAGGGTGAGTCCTCCCCCTCTTGCTCTAGGAGATGCCATAGGAAGGGCCTGACCTACGGCGAAGGCGGGTCCTCATCCCCATCGGATAGATCATCCCACAGGATCGATGACCCAGAGCCATCGCCCCACTCCTCTTCTTCTTCCTCCTCATCTTCCTCCTCCGACGAGCCTTGGCGCCGCTTCCCGCGCTGTAGCTTTGCCCGCTCCCTCGCCCACTGTTTCTTCTCCTTGTCATCCTTCTCCTTCTTCCTCTGCTCATCTGTGGCATGGTTTGCCACCCTCATGGCCACATGCTCTGGCAGCGGCGCGACAGAGGCCCGAAAGACCAAATCCGTCGGTAGCTCAATGAAGCCTGGCTCCAGCCGCATCACAGGATGTCCTAGGATCGGGAACATGGTGTCAGACTTGTCCATCGCCTCCTTGACACACTGCACAATCTCACTGTTGTGAAGTAGCCCCTGAACAAGCATTGTCCTACTAAGTTCCACAACGGGCACCATCCTGAACAACGGGAGGGCGCGCACCATCAGTGGCGCCACCCTCCTCGCGTGATATGCTCCAATGACGTCGGCCCCATGAAGGTCATGGCTCCTTAGCAACATGACAGCCTTGAGGATGTCATGCATCCTTTTCTTCTCCTTCACGGGTGGCCCCCATGGCCATGTTGGCGGCGCCTCTTCGATCAAGCATCCGGTGAAGTCCGGCAAGGGGGCGGTGGGGTCGTTCTTCAACTAGAACCACTGCGTGTGCCACACCTTGTTGGATCTAGACAACTTGCAGGGCATGTACTCAGCCACCCGCTGCCCTCGAAGGTGGATGCCCACGCATCCCATCGGCACTGGGATCTCCCCGCCTATGTCCTTCTTCCTATGTAGGGAGACGGCAAAGAAGTACCTCCACAACTCAAAGTGCGGCTTGATCCCCAAGTACCCCTCACACATCGCAAAGAAGGCCGCGATGTGCTAGATCCTATTGGGATTGAGGTCATGCAGCTCTACCTAGTAGTGGTGCAGCAGCCCCTAGAAGAACGAATGAGTGGGGATCCCAAGCCCGCGCTCATGGAAGGGCGTGAAGGAGTTCGAAGGTTGGCCCATCGATGAGTTCACAACCGCTCTAGGGCACCTTTAGAGTAAGGGGTGGAATGGGATGGGCCCACTAGCCACCAATACCCAGGCGCATGAGCGTTGTGGGCATCCTGGCCCATGTTCGAGTCTTGACATAGCACGGTCCATGGTTTTTCCTCGAAGAAAGGCAACGAGCCCTCGGGACCAGTCGAACGGACCCGAGAACTATATGGACTGGCCGTCAGGAATCTGGAGTTGGTCACCAGCTAACCCATCTAGACCCCCATGAATGGGACGCTAGGGTCCCACTCAAACTTGCCCATTAATAGCTCACCGAGCACCATAGTTTGTCCATCGAGGAAAACATGGCACGGCTCAGCCCCTTCGTTTTATCAAAAAACGCTTGAGGGAGGACAACCTTAAGACGAGCCGACCCCTCAACCAGACCCCTGTTGTGTGTGGGGGCTCGAGAGTTGGACTCACAAGGAGACCGAATACGCGGTCGCATAACAATGGCAGATTGGTCAAATCCTAGGGAGGAATTAGAATCAAGAGAGATCTTCTCTGATCCACCGAATCGCACAGCAACATGCTCCCAAGGAGTACAAACACGACAGAAAGGAATCTCAATCATACCAAGACATCCCATGGCCAACAAAGGGAGATCAAGATCCTCAGAGCCCTTCCATCCAAAAAAGCCTTCGAAGGAGTATCCTACTCCTCCGCGGGCTCAGGGACTACTGTCGGGTATCAGTATCAGGGATACCCAAAAGAAGGAAGCTAATGGCCACGAATGCTAACTCCCTCGGATGGTCAAGAGTGCATCTTGGTCTCACCCGGTCCCGAGGGCATGGGCTTCGTCTCGCCCCGACCACAAGGATATGGGATCTGGGTCACCTAACCCTAAGGATGCGGGTTCCGTCTCGCCCGACCCCTTGGCCGAGAGCCCCATCACTCCCGAACCCTCGGGCGAGGACTCCGCCTCGCCCGAGCCCGAGGGCGCGGACTCCACCTCGCTCGATCCTGAGGGCATAGGCTTCACCTCACCCGACCCCAAGGGTGCGGACTCCGCCTCGCCCGATCCTGAGGGCACGGGCTTCGCCTCACCTGGCCCTGAGGTCTGTACCGGCCCCAACCACTGCGAGTCTAAAAGTATGAGTCTAGGGTCAAACTTCTAATGCCAGAAGGGGAGCAGGCGCGTCTTGACATGACCTATGGCCATGACAGGCCACGTTTGAGGATGCACGTCACCAACAGCATTGGGCGTGCCGGCGCTGTGCTACCTACTCCCCATATGGCCTCTAGCGGAGGTGTCTGCGAGCCATATCGTCTGCTGGGATGGGATAGAGCACCATGATCGGCTGACGACACCCACGTATGGTGCTAGTGATGAATAGGGCCACGACATGGAGCCATTCCCATCGTTATCTACAGGGCCAGCGGGACCCGCATAAGGGAAATGGAAGACGTTGCAATCTCGGAAGCCTCCCTCTCCTCGTCTCTCTCTCTCTCTCTCTGATGTAACCTACATCTTCCCCTTCATCTATAAAAGGGAAAGCATGGCACCCCATGGAGAGGGCATTCAGACACATCTAACATGTCTAAGCGGCTGAAGGCTTAGGCACTCGGCAGTAGACAAAGAGCTCAACTAGACTCACTCTTTTTACCAGACTTAGGACCTTCTTCCTCTCTCGTCTGTTTGTAACCCCTACTACAAACCAAGTGCCGGTAACACGAGCAGTAGTAGACTGTACATAAGGACATTTTGCCCGAACCAGTATAAATTCTTGTGTCCTCCGAGCACAGCCATCCAGGTCAGATACGCAAACTAGAAATTTACTAGCCGGTGATTCGAAACACCAACACTATCCAAATTGCCATTTGTTCCCATTGGTGTACTAATGGTCTTTTCTTCATTCATGCCAAACTTCTTGAGCATGTCTTTGATGTACTTTCCTTGACTAACAAATGTACCATTCTTTAATTGTTTGATTTGAAGACCAAGGAAGTAACTCAACTCTCCAATCATGGACATCTCAAACTCATTAGCCATCATCTTCCCAAACTCTTCACAAAAGTCTTGATTGGTTGATCCAAATATAATGTCAACAACATAGATTTGCAACACAAACAAGTCCTTCCCAATCTTTTTGGTGAAAAGAGTGGTGTCAACCTTGCCCATTATAAACCCTTTAGAGAGTAGGAAATCCCTCAACCTCTCATACCATGCTCTAGGTGCTTGCTTCAAACCATACAATGCCTTCTTCAACTTTTACAGATGGTTGGGCTTCTTGTCATCTTCAAAACCGAGCGATTGCTCAACATATACTTCTTTATTGATGTAGCCATTGAGAAATACACTCTTGACATCCATTTGATAGAGCTTGATGTTGTGGACACAAGCATAGACTAGCAAGATTCTAATTGCTTCCAATCTAGCAACCGGGGCATATGTTTCTCTAAAGCCAAGACCTTCAACTTGAGTGTAACCTTGTGCTATCAATCTTGCTTTGTTCCTTACAACTATGCCATCTTGATCTTGCTTGTTTCTATAGACCCATTTGGTTCCAATCACATTATGGTTCTTTAGTCTTTCAATTTACTCCCATACTTAATTTCTTGTGAAGTTATTCAATTCTTCATGCATAGCATTCACCCAATCCATATCCATCAATGCTTGTTCTATCTTCTTTGGTTCAATGGATGACACGAATGAGAAATGCTCACAAAATGATGCTAATCTTGATCTTGTTTGTACACCTCTAGAAATATCTCAAATAATAGTATTCAATGGATGATCTCTTGCAATATTAGTTGGTTGGAGTATTGGGACATTGTTGCTTGTACTTGCTTGATCATTAGATTGAGATGATGTACAAGCCACTTGATCTTCTTCATTGTCATGAGAGCCACTTGAACTTGCTTGATTAGTGTCAACTTGCATATTTGAGTTAGAGAGCACTTGCACTTGATCATCTTCTTCATCAATCACTTGCCTAGGCCTCAATTCACCAACATCCATGTTCTTCATGGCATTTGAAAGTTGAATGCCTCTAACATCATCAAGATTCTCATTCTCATTTTGGAAATACTTGGTTCCATCAAATTCAACATCATGTACCTCCTCAAGAGTACCACTTGCCAAATTCCAAACCCTATATGCTTTGCTAGTGATTGAGTATCCAAGAAAGAATCATTCATCACATTTCTTATCAAACTTGCTCAATCTAGTGCATTTCTTCAAGATATAGCATTTGTAACCAAAGACCCAAAAATATGCAATATTGGGCTTTCTACCATTCAAGAGCTCATAAGGTGTCTTCTCTTTCAATGGGTGACAGTAGAGACGGTTGCTTCAATTAATAGCAAGCCGTGTTGATTGCTTCACCCAAAAGGATTGACTCACATTGTACTCACTAAGCATAGACCCGGCCATGTCAATAAGTGTTCTATTCTCTCTCTCAATAAGGCCATTTGATTGTGGAGTGTACTTGGCCAAGAATTGATGTCTAATTCCAAAATCATGACACAACTCATCAATTCTAGTGTTCTTAAACTCACTGCCATTGTCACTTCTAACTCTCCTGATGGTTGTTTCAAATTCATTGTGTATGCCCTTAACAAATGATTTGAAGTTGTAAACACATCACTCTTGTCCACTAGAAAGAATGTCCAAGTGTATCTTGTATAGTCATCCACTATCACAAAGCCATATTTGTTTCCATCGATGCTAGTGTATTGTGTTGGCCCAAATAAATCCATGTGCAATAACTCAAATGCTTTGCTAGTGCTCATTAAGCTCATCTTAGGATGTGTGTTTCCAACTTGTTTGCCGGCTTGACAAGAGCTACAAAGTTTGTCCTTCTCAAATACCACATCTTTCAAGCCACTAACTAGATCATGCTTAACCAATCTATTCAATTCTTTCATTCCAACATGACCAAGCCTTCTATGCCATAACTAATCCATACTAGACTTAGTGAACAAGCATGTTGACAATTGAGCTTCACTAGCATTGAAATCAACCAAGTATAGATTCTCATATCTAAAGCCTTTGAAGATCAAGTTAGAGCTATCTACACTTATGATCTCTACATCATCTACCCCAAATATGCATTTGAATCCAAGATCACATAATTGAGCCACGGATAGTAAATTGAAATTCAAGCTCTCAACTAGCAATACATTGGAAATGCTCATGTCATTAGATATTGCAATCTTACCAAGCCCTTTGACCTTGCCTTTGCCATTATCACCAAATGTGATACTATCATAACCATCATTGCCATTGGTATTGATTGAGTTGAACATTCTTGCATCACCGATCATGTGTTGAGTGCACCCACTATCAAGAACCCAATGCCTTCCTCTAGCTTTATAATTGATCTATAAAAGAAGATCAATTCTTTTTAGGTACCCAAACTTGCTTGGGTCTTTGAAGGTTAGTGACCAAGCTCTTTGGCACCCAAATGGCTTTCTTCTTTGAGCCCATCCATGTTGCACCAATGAACTTAGCCTTCACACCATTAGTACCCTTGGTAAGCATATAGAAAGAATCAAGCTTAATTGATGATACTTTAGCTTGTGATTTCTTGTTCATGCATTTTTGCTCTATGTGACCAACTTGCTTGCAATTAGTGCAAAACCAACCATTGTTCTTCACAAACTAGTCTTGTGAGGAGCAAAGGTTGTCTTGCCTTTCTTAGGGGTATAGCCCAATCTCTCTTTATAGAGAGAAGCTCTTTGGCTACCCAAGCACATAAGCAAGCGGTCCTCTCAACCATAGGCTTTGCCTAAGGCAAGAGTGAGCTCATTTACCTCCTTTTTGAGGGTCTCATTCTCAACCATTAGTGAGGCATCACAAGTGAAACCAACACTACTAGATGAGCTAGAAGTGGATGTGCTACAAGATGGGTTAGTGGGAGCAACAATGATAGGCTTATAGAAAGATTCATCAATTATGTCATAAGTTAAGCCCACATCACATGTTACAACATGCTCCTTCACATTTCGCTCATCAAGTAGAGAGGAATGAGCTTTTTCAAGCTTCTTGTGAGCCTTGCCAAGCCTCTCATGGGCTTCCTCTAGCCTCTCATGAGATGCATTGAGCTCATCAAAGGCTTGCTGAAGGGCTTTTAGTTTCTTACGCTTTCCCTTCTCTTAATGTCAAAATGTTCTTTAGCATCATCTAACATGTCAAGTAATTTGTCCTTAGTTGGTTCATCATCATCATCACTATCATTTTCATTGTTATCATGTTCCTCATCATCACACTCAACATCGGATTATACCTTAGTGGCCTTAGCCATGAAGCATGTCGATGGAGTGTCGAAGAGAGAAGGCTTCTCAAGTATGGCGATGCTTGCAAGAGCCTTTTTCTTGGTGGTCTTGTCATCATCACTATCATCATCACTTGAGAAAGAATCACTATCCCAAGTGACCACATATGAACTACCCTTCTGCTTCTTTTTGAAGGTCATTTTGTCCCTTCTCTTTCTTTTCCTTCTTGTCCTTCTTACTCTTCTTGTTATCATCATCATTGTTGCTATTGTATGGGCATTGAGCAACAAGATGATCCTTGCTGCCACACTTGAAGCACCTTCTTGATTCTTCCTTGTTCTTGGATGAAAACTTTTTCCTTCTAGCACAATAGCCCTTCTTCACCATGAACTTGCCAAATCTCTTCACAAAGAGAGCCATCTTCTCATCATCACCATCATCATCATCATCACAAGAAAATGAGCCTTCATCTTCACTTGATGTGTCTTGCTTGGCCTTGCTTTTTGATGATGTGGCTTTGAATGCTACACTCTTTTTCTTGTCATCCTTCTTCTCATCTTTCTTCTCCTTCTTTTCTTCCTTCTCATCATCATCTCGATATGTATCATTGGTCATCACATCACCCAATACTTGGTTTGGTGGGTTTGGTGTCATGGTATCCAAACCACTCCTCATTAGAATAGTGACCAATGTGTCAAATCTTGATGGTAAGCATCTCAAGGACTTGTGGGAGAAGTCCTTGTCCTTCACTTCTTCTCCAAGTGCTTTGAGATCATTGACAAGCACTTGAAACTTATGGAACATCTCTGGTACACTCTCATCTTTCTTCGTCTTGAAGCTTACAAACTTCTCCTTGAGAATGTATGCCTTTGCACCCTTCACGGCTTGAGTGCCCTCAAATAACTCCTCCAAATTCTTCCATGCCTCATGAGACATCTCAATGTTCTTGATTTTCTCAAATGTCCTTTCATCCATGGCATCATGAATGGCACTAAGAGCAGTGTCATTGTTTTGGAGTAGCACTTCTTCGGCGATGGTGGGAGCCTCGGCATTGGCAACCTCAATCTTGGTCTCCACCACCTTCCACACCTTTCTATTGATTGACTTGATGTAGGTGGTCATTTTTGCTTTCCAATAAGGATAGTTGGAGCCATCAAATTGGGGTGGCTTCTTGGTGTTGTTGATTTGAGCTATTTTGACACCGAAGGTTGTTAAGCTTCAAATCAAGGTGACCACGGCTTCGATACCACTTGAAAGGTTCTAATGACTAGAGGGGGTGAATAGCCTAATAAAAAATTCTACAACAACACTAAGCCAAGTGGTTAGTATAAAAGATGGCAAAGCGAATTTTGCGCTAGCACTACACTTATGTTGCAAGCCACCTACCCAATTCTATTCTCTATGATCTCTAGTATACACACAAGAGCTAAGTCACTAATTTACACCTAGGCGAACAAGCTAGCAAGAGAGCTACAACTAAAGAGCTGCACTAACTAGCTACAACTACCACAAGCACTATACAAGTTAAAGGCACAATGTAATAGAATAGAGTGGTAGAGAGGTATACAGCCATGGCAAGAGATCAATCAATGAATGAATACCAAGGAGACAATGATGACCAATCAATTTTTCCTCCGAGGTTCACTTGCTTGTCGGCAAGCTAGTCCCCGTTGTGGCAATTCACTCACTTGAAGGTTCACGCGCTAATAGACAACACATGCCTAACCCGCAACTGGGTGCCACACAACCAACACAAGATGAGGATCCACAAGCCACACGCAATCCACTAGAGTTGCCTTTGGCGCTCCACCGGGGAAGGCACAAGAACTCCTCATAATCACAATGATTGGAGCCGGAGACAATCACCTTCCTCCGCTCAATGATCCATCAATCACCGGGCCATCTAGGTGTTGGCAAACACCAAGAGTAACAAGATCTCCACCAGCCCAAACCACCCAACTAGTGCCACAAGATGTTAGACCACTAAGCAATACACTAGAGGCTCTTCAATCTCACTCAAGATGATCAAATAAAGTGTGCAAGTGAGTGGAGTGGTGTGCTCAGCTCTCAAAGGGTGTATGTAGCTGTTAGAAGTGCCAAGAGAGTGGCCAAGACCGGTCACCACCTTTATTTATAAGCCCACAAGCAAATAGAGTCGTTACCCCCTTTGAGTCAGCTCCTGTAGGGGCACCGGACATGTCGGTGTGGCACCGGACATGTCGGTGTGGCACCGGACATGGGGTGGCAGTGCCCCTCCAACGGTCATCCGGACAGGCGGTGGTGGCACCGCCCCTAGGGTGGCGGTGACCACCTAGCCAACTGCCCGAAAACCCCAGCCTCTAGAATTTTATGGCGGTGGCGGCAGTGCCGTAGTGGTGACCATCCCCATTTCACCTAGTCTCTGGAAGAAAATGGTGGTGGCACCACCCTCCTCGCGGCGGTAAACAGGCGATGCACCGCCCTCACAGCGGCGGTGCACACTGGATGCACCGGTGCTCGCTTCACCTCTCCTGTGTCTTGACCATGTCCAGGTGGGCACCGCCCATCGGATAGGGTGGCGGTGCCCCACCAGAGAACCCACCTCTCAGCCTCCTCAGTCGGTCACCGCCACAAGGGTGGCGGTGCACCAGACAGGGCATGGCGGTGCCATCGGGACAGCACCCCGAGCCCAACAACGCCTCCTTTACTTCACCTTTTTCACCAGCTTTGCAAATGTGCTAACACTCCAAGTGTTTCACCATCATGTGCAAGTGTGTTAGCATTTTTCACAATCATTTTCAAAGTTTAATCACTTTCTTACCGATTGTGCACTAGGCCTAAAATGCATATGCAAGTTTTCCAACACCTAGTGGCACTAGACGATCGAGTTGTCCGATAAGAGCTCCCCTCTTAATAGTATGACCATCTATCCTAAATGTGATCACTCTCTATAGTTTTTTTTCACCAAAAATAAAATGGCCCCATGGATATCACCTTTGCCTTGAGCCCATTTTGTTTTTCTCTTTCTTCTTTTCCAAATTCCGGAGCTTGATCATCACACAGGGATGAAGCTAGGAAAAAATTTAGGAGGGGCTGAACAAAAGTGCTACAACGACTTAGCTCTACTATGACCCCTCACAATAGACAAATATGATAGCTGGAAGTAGTCTTATATCAAAAATATAGATTAACGATGAAATTCACAAAATACATCATGGAAAATAAAGGATGCAGTTCATTCATACCGAAAGGCCAAATTACAAAATAAATAGACGACGCGTGATGTTGACACACATCATTCATCCGAAGTAGCAATCTACACAAATAAACATAATTGATTAGTCAAACATATATGGACCTCCAAATTATGAATTTAGAAGAGAATAGAGCATACCACTATTTTTTAGGCAATAACATACGATGCTTTTTCATCTCTTGAAATCACTTTTTGATCTTTTCATTATCAATCTTTCTAAATATCTCCTTCTCATTATAGCATATCATCAAGTCATTGAGCCATTCATCACCCATTTTACTACGCAAATCTGTCTTTATAATGGACATGGCTAAAAATATCTTGTCAACTGAAGCCGTTGCCACCGGTAATATCAAGGTTAGCTCAATGAGACGATAAACCAATTTATAAGATGTGTGCATATTAGTCTTCACCATAATTTCAGCAACTTTTCCAAGTTCAGTGCATCCAAGAAATTCTGGAGTTCTTCTAGCACGGTTCACAAACTGTTTAAGTTGATTTGGCAAAATAGTAAGATCACCCATATCAAAATCCTTAGCATAAATTTCAGCAAGCCTCACAAGTTTGTCCACATCAAAATTAGAGAAGGAGTTCCTTGGGTTAAAAGCAGCCATACATACTAATAACTCTGAACTAATTTCACTGAACCGATGATTCATCTCGGTCAAGATGGCGTCAATGGCGACAAAAAATTCTCAACATGATAGTAATGCATGTTTGTTACCTTTTGCTTTCTTCGTCTAGATGTCCCTCTAACATTTATTTCCTTACCCATATCTAGCACTTCAATCTCATTCTTCTCATAGAATGTTTTCACTTTTTTGAGTAATGGCTCCCATCCATTTTCCCTCATATCCTACAAGCTATCTTTCACATCCGTGACCAAATGCATTGCCTCAACTATGTCTTGATCCTTCCTTTGCAAAGCACGTGACAAAATATCTGTCATGCTCAACAATTCGATCATCAAATGTAGGATGAACACAAAATCAAAGCTCTCCATTTTTTCAATTAAACCTAAAGCTCCACCATTATATGTTGGTTTAATAGAATCTTTCTTCACTATCTCAAGTACATCTATGATAGCCTCCCACATCACCAAAATGCGAAGCAAAGTTTTAAGATGTGAACCCCATCTAGTATCTCTAGGCCTAGCTAGGCTGCTTTCTTGATTTAAACCTCTTCTAGTCATAATCTCACCATTCTCAATCTTTTCTAGCAACACATCATGATGCTTTGCAAGCAAGGCATCTTTTCTCATACAAGATGCACCCACATTATTGATTATTAAAGTAATATAGTTAAAGAAATCAACAATGTCTGCACTAGAAATCAAAACGGTAACAACCACTAGTTACAATTGATGGGCAAAACAATGCACATAGAAAGCATAAGGATTTTCATCATGAATCAATTTCTGCACCCCATTAAATTCACCTCTTATATTAGAAGCTCCATCATACCCTTGCCCACAGAGCATAGAGATAGACAAATTGTGACTTGAAAGCATACTAACCAAAGCTTCTTTCAATGCAATAGCTGTACAACTCTGAACATGCTGAAGCCCAAGAAATCTCTCCACCACTTTCCCTTCATCATTCATAAACCTACACGCCACATTTATTTGTGTTAATATAATTGTAGAAATAATTGTAAAAAATCTATGCACAAAATTGCAATTGTAGAGTACTAACCTTAGAATCACTATCATTTGCTCTTTTATTGATACATCTCGAGACTCGTCAATAAGCACCAAGAATTTTCTACCTCGAATCTCATCCATAAAGACAGTTGTGACTTCTCTCTGCACAAGCTTTTGCAAGGTCCTTTTGTATATCAGGAGATAACATTTGACAATTTTTAGAACCTTTGTCATATGTGTCCTTCACTATCTCATCCTTATCTTTATACCAATCAACCATCTCTCTGAATGTACCCTTGTTGAGGGAAGTAGAACTCTCATCATCTCCATGAAAAGGTTGCCCATGTGATATGAGAAATCTTGCAACATCTAAAGAAGATGTCAAACGAATCTCATATCATTTTTCTTCCTCTGTGCTTACCTCAACTAATTTTCGACCCACACTTGTCCTTTGGTTCATAAAGTCATCACACTTCAGCCTAGCCTCTACATGAGTCTTGCAAACACTGTGGTTACTAAAAGTATCCTTAGCTTTCTTCCAATCCACATAACCTTGATGTGCAAAGACAGAACTCCCAAAATTTTCAGCCTTTGATGAATTAAAGAAGAGATAGCAATATAAGGAATAACCTACATCCTTGGACTCACTATACTCTAGCCAATCAAATTCATCAAACCAAGTCTTTTGAAATGATCTCCATTCACCACCCATCCATTTGCAAGGAAATGGAAATTCATGAGGTTGGGTTGGACCACTCAAAGCATATGCTCTCTTTACTTGGTCTCTAATTTTAGGTTCATAAGAATCGATTGGTTTACGATTTCTAGGGTCAGCAATGAGGTTTGAATGACTAAACTCTACCCTAGATTTCTTCGGTTGACTTGTGCTCTCATTAGTATGTGGAGTTGCGCCACTACCACTTGAACTTGAATAGTAGTTCTACAAAGTTCTTTTCGACAACATACTGAAAATCTAAAACTTAAAATCTATCATGAATCAAACATTCCATCGTTCAATCACGACTCAATTTCACAACTAAAAAATCACCTGCCTGGCTGCTGCTCGCCTAGATGCCTAGCGCCGTGCCGTTGCCGCTTGCCCCCAGCGTTGCGCTGATGCGGACTACGTCACCTGCTCATGGATGTCGGACACCGTGCCACTGCCATCCGCCCCCCTCGCTGCGGCGTGCTGGGCGTGCGACATGCTAGAGCCGACGCGGTGGCGCCCGCTCGCCCGTCTCGCCTAGAGCCGCTGAGGAGCCGCGCGCCCGCACGTAGAAGCAGGCCGACCACCGACACCATCCGCTCAGGAGTCGGGACCTCGGGTCGCGGCCAAGGAGTCACACCGTCACGGTCGTACGCGAAGGGGAGCGGGGAGACGAGGAGTCAGAGGGGATCGTAGAAGGGGAAATTGGGTGCATAGGGTTTCTTTTCACCAATTGGGCTTTGGGCTTTGATTGAAATTGCTGGCCCAATAAGCAATAGAGGTCTCCTGTAAATCTTAGCCCCTCCTACCTAATACATATATGCATGAAATTTTAAGGGGGGCTTTAGGGGGCTCCACGTGCCGGGAGCAGTAGGGGGGCTCGAGCCCCCCGCCACCACAGCGTTGCCTCCATCACTGTCATAACATGTGTTCACACCACCACTATGATCTTCATGTCATGTGGCCATCTCCATCCATGAGTGCCACCTAGCTTCTTCACTTGGGTTGGACCAACCTATCTCACATCCACACTTAGAGCATAGGGTTAGTCCAAATAGGTTTCATCAATTAGCCAAAACCAAACTAGGGCTTTCAACACGCGGCATGGGAAGGTAGGCGCAGGCGAAGCTCCGGCGGCCAGGGATGGATGGATCCGGGGCGGGGAGAGGGGGCAGAGACAGACAACTTGGAACCGTGGCTCCTCCGATCACGATGGTGGGGGCGGACGGGCACGAGTCGCAATGCTAGGAGTCGGGGAGGAGCGGGCACTGGGCTTCTTTTCTATCAGTGGGGGCGGACGGGGGAAATATCGAATCGATATTTTCCAGTTACCAGTGGCATAGGTGGGTAATTTTTGTGAACTTCCTCCACTGAAAGCCGTTGAAAGTAGGTCGGAAGGGGCTGCCAAGTTTTCACTGTGCCAAAAGATGTTTTTGGAGAAAGCAGTTGGACCATTTCGGGTCCTTTTGTTGGCTTTTGGTTCTGGGAAGCAAAAGCTGCTCCCAAAAGCCAACCCAAAGTGACCCTCAGTTTACAACAGTTTTTTCACATCTCTGTGTCACATCGGACATTCGAATGCTAACTAGGAGGACTAAGCATGAGCTAATTATAAAACTAATTGCACATGAGTAGACTAGTTAGCGAGACGAATCTATTAAGACTAATTAATCCATCACTAGCACATATTTACTGTAGCACTACATTGTCAACTCATGGACTAATTAGGCTTAATAGATTCATCTCGCAAATTAGTCTCAAACTGTGCAATTAATTTTATAATTAGTCTATATTTAATGCTCTAAATTAGTGTTAAAAATCCGATGTAACATGGACTACAGTTTAGTCCGTGAAACCGAGCACCCCAGGCTTCTAAAGGAACCCTGGCATCCAAGATGGAAGTGTGAATTATGCATCTTTTCTTTATAAATGTGCTAGTACCCTAGTGGGTCTTAGCCATAAGGGTCCCTAGTTTTAGGCCTGTTCGGCTGATATTAAAGTCGGCTGATAAGCCGATTGAAACTGTTTTATTGTGAGAGAAAAATACTGTTGATTCTAGAAGATAAGCCCGCTGATACGTTCAAGCGAACATGCCCAATTATTCCTGGCACCTAAACCACCAATAGAAAAACGGTTGTGATATCTTCCCTCCATAAATTAGTTCCTTTGAAAATGGGCTTGTTTGTCATTGTCGTGTAGCAGCAGCTATAACTCCTTGCTCCGTAATGTTTCGCTTAAACTCTGATACAAATGTGCCAAACTTCGTAGGAGATTTATTACTCATTACCTTGCAATAATTTTGAACAAACTTATTATTTTATTATTAGGAATAACTTGATGAGCCATGTTCTCATCAGATGGGTGGAGTTAGCTGAGCTCGTTTGGTAGAGCGGCTCCTTCGTGTGATCGAGCTCTGGCCCTGCTCCTTCCTATGATCCTATATTGTAGCAAGGAGCCAACTTTATGTCTTCTCTTAAAATAAACTATTTTTTATTTCAGTGGCTTCGATTCCTCGGCATAGTGAGCTGGAGCTAATAATTTTTTAAAAAGAAAGAAGAGTTTGAAACCATGGCAAATGGTGGCTAAGATATATGGACAGAGGCTACGCACCGGACCGGACCATCGTACTTGTGCCGGAAGGAGAACTCAAACCGTTAGAAAACCAAAGCGATACGTCTCCTCCAATTCCATTGGAACTGGATCTACTTGGGCCGCAAAATATACCGCGGGCATATCCCACACGCTCCCCCCTCTTCGCTCTCCCTTCGTCCCCTCTCGCCGCGGGACACACCAGATCGCCAACCCCGACCTCACCCCCACGTCAATGGCGGCCGCCCTGGCGAGCCGCGTGGAGTCGTGGGTGCGGGACCAGGCGGCGCGGCTGCAGCCCTGGGCGGCGGCGGCGCTGCCACAGGCGCCGCGATGGCCCTGGCCCCCGCCGCGGCCCGCCTGGCCGTGGCCCGGGGACCGCAGGCGCCAGCGGGAGCGCATGTTCCGGGAGGAGTACGAGCGCCGGAGCCGACAGCTCCGCGAGCTCTGCCGCGCCGTCCGCGTCGACACCGTCGCCGAGCTCCAGGAGTTGCTCTGCGCCATGGTCCTCGCCGAGTGCGTCTACAAGGTCCATGCGTTGGCCATTCCCTCAATTTTGTTGCACGGCTCATCCTGTACCTTACCCATCACGATGAACGGATCAATAGATAGATCTGTGCAGCCATTTTCGGCTGGAGATTGGTCCGAATGGTGCATGCAGTAACTGTTATAGTTATGCAGTACGAAAATTTGGAAACTAGAATGTTTATTAGTTGCTGAACATAGAGTTGCATGCCTCTTCTGGTGGGGGAAGGGTAATGAAATCTGCACGTCTCTGTGTTCTAATGATCATGTAGTGTTCCATCCACCAAATGTAGGCACATCATCTTGGGACACTTTTTCTGAGCAAAACCATCTTGGAACAGTTGCAGTTGCATGCCTGATAATATTAATGTGGCATGTAGCATTTTGTGCTTTTACCATGAAGGAACAGCACCCTATCTTTTGATGTGCTTGCTTGATTTAGTTGTTCTTGGATTACTTGTGCTCAGCTTACTATAGCAGTTTCAAAACATATAATTTTTCCAGATTTTTTTTTATATTTACATTTCAAGTCTTCATCAGTTCATCCCTTTCTCTTAATCCCTAGTGTCTAATTTTTTACTAGCCTACCTGATCGATACGCTAGGACCCACTGTGCTTCCCAACCAGCTACCAGCCTTGCGCTTGTTTTAGAAGATATTTTCTTGCAAATGGATTGCATGAAATGCCAGAATGCTTATGCTGGTCCTAGCTTCCCATTGTACTGACGCATTACATTGTTTCGTTCATTTTCATTTACAACATGTCCAATCATCATCTCTCTTCTGTGATGCAATTCCCTGAATATTCTGAGTTCTGATATATATGATTTGCTACATATTGCTTGCCACTGTATGGTTACAAAGTGGCATCCGTTGTCAGTCTGAAGAAGAAAAAAATTGACTGAAGTAAAAGGCTTTGTTTTTGTTGATAGCTGTATGCTTTTGCAGAGACCTGTTTCTGAGATGATGAGATATATCAACAAGTTTAAGTCTGATTTTGGTGGAAACATTGTGTCCCTAGAGCGTGTTCAACCATCCTTGGATCATGTACCACATCGGTAAGCCAAAAGCTAAAGCCCACTTAAGGTTCAATATTTGTTGTGATTTGTGCTACTGTTTTTGTTCTTTGCAAAAGTTCGTAATCAAGCACTACAATCAAATACAATTGAGCTGTTTTTTGTGCAACTCTAATCTCAAGTAGATCAAGTTACCATGTACAGTCCTTGCTTTATCTGAGCTCCCTTAGATAAAGACACACAAAGAAATAGTCCTTTCTGTAATTACTGTGAGGATAGGGCAAATTATGCTATGGGATGTCCTAAATGTGTGATCTTTGCTGGAAAGCAAATAGGCAATCTAAAAAAGTTACTTCCACTCCTGGACAATCCTGTAGGCATTGGATCTTTACACAATATCTATATATTTGTTCTGATTATCTGTTCCTTATTTTAAGTAGTCCAAATAATGACAATCTGCACATGGTTCTGCTGTCTTTTTTTATATATATAAATCTAATTAGTGGTGAAATTATGCAGGTATCTGTTAGCAGAGGCTGGTGACACCCTATTTGCTACATTTATTGGCACAAAGCAGTACAAGTAAGAGTTTGATGGAACTTCAGACTCTCAAATGTCCATTATGTTTGCAGTAATGTAATTGCATCAACTGTTCATTTTCCTCGTATAGAGATATTATTGCTGATGTGAATATACTCCAAGGGACCTTATTTCATGAAGATACTGCTCAGGATTTGGCTCCTGATGTTGACCCTGAACAAAATGATACCCAAAAGGGTGAGGAAAACCATGGGAAATCTTACCGAGAAACATCAAAGAAGCTAAGAAAATCAAAACCTGCAGTGCACCGAGTATGCATTTTCATGCTGAATCATCTTGTGTATCACATATCATTGTGGTTAGGATGTGGTGATTTGCCTAACTTAATATACCATACAGGGTTTCTTGGCTCGTGCTAATGGAATTCCAGCACTGGACCTATACAATCTTGCACAGAAAAGGAACAGGAAACTTGTTCTTTGTGGACACTCACTTGGTGGGGCGGTAGGTACCTGTAGATAATATACAGTATCTCATTATTTGCTCATACATCTTCATTACAACTGCAGGTTGCTGCATTGGCTACACTAGCAATCTTGAGAGTTATTGCTACCACTCCATCTAAAGAGGATAACAGGCTTCATGTGAAGTGCATCACCTTCTCTCAGCCACCTGTTGGGAATGCTGCTTTGAGAGAGTAAGTTTCTTGAGTATATGATTATTAAAAATACTATTAGCTAACACTGCTTATCTAGAGAGAGGCAAGTGTAACAGGTTTGATGCTATCAAAATTGCTCCTTTATCCCCTTGTTTTCCTTTTGTTAGTTATGTTCACAAAAGAGGATGGCAAGACTACTTCAAATCCTACTGTATTCCAGAAGACTTGGTACCACGCATTCTATCTCCAGCTTACTTTCACCACTACAATGCCCAAACACCTGAAGCATCTTTTATAAATAAAACTGGTGTGAAATCTGAAGAAACTATGGAGGCAAGTGCGGAAAGGCCCAAAGGGAACAATGGAGAGCAACTCGTTCTAGGCGTTGGTCCAGTGCAAAAGTCACTTTGGAGGCTTTCAAAACTTGTTCCCTTGGAAGGGGTGCGGAAAAGCTTAAGTGTAATTCAAAAACAAACAAATGTTTTTGGGAAAGCACCATCACAATTGGATAGTTATTTGCAATCAAAGGTTGATGAATCAGAAGAATCACCTCAATCTCTTGAGATTCAAGAAAGTTCACAAGGAATTGCTCTTACTCCTTTATCTGATAAAGATGGAGGGAACGCTGAAGATAATAATAGGACTAAGAAAATAAATGCATCTGAAGCAGGGGGTTCTAAACGCTGGAGCAGGGTACCTTCTTTGCCTTCATATGTGCCATTTGGTGAGGTTAGTAACATATACCTTCAACTTTTTTCCCTTTTTTTTTTTGGGTGGGGTGGGGTGGGCGGGGTGGGCGTGTTTAGTCCCTTTTTCCTCTCGAACACATAGGAGAACTGTGTAAAGAAGTGGAAAGGGTAGAAATCCTGAGTAGTGAGTACACACCCAGACCCTTAATTCTTAGTGTACATGTGCGCCCGTGATGAAAATAAATCGACCACAACAAGGCTTAATTACTAAGTGCTAGGGAAAGACAAGAGGGAGAGCTCTCGAGCCCCAGCCATACCCCAGAGTTGTCTCTCTTCTTCAGCAAGCAGCAAGACACGCCATAATTGGGACAGTGCCATCAAAGTCACAGCGATTCTGATGCTTCCAAAGAGTCATACTGTCCAAGCCCCAATAATGATAAAAGAGTTGAGAACTTGTTGCAGCAGGCCATTCGTTGCCTCACTAGCTCTGCAACACCAGTCATCAAAGGAAAAATCTCCAAGTGAAGGAGGCAAAACTTGGAGGCCAAAACGCTGCAGAGACTAAACCAAAACTGTTTTTCAAAGACGGTTTTTAACTCCTATTTAACATGATACTCACTGCTCCTTTGTTTCAGATTGGAATTCTCGATTCGGTAAGGGAGATTTTCTTATTTGCACGGCTTTACATGTAAATGAGCCTGTTGGAACAGAAAATTCCAGTCACGTGATTGAAGATCATCCATGGCTTAGCACTGCTAGGGCAGGATAACGAGCCAGCTCAGCTCGACTCATTCTGGCTCAGCTCGTTATCTTAACGAGCCAGAAGGCTAGCTCGGCTCGGCTCGTTTACGAGCTCGAGTTGGCTCGTTAAGCCCACGAGCCATGTATAGAAAAGTACACAAAATATAATATTTGCATTTATCTAAAGCTTGAGAATAGTAATAATACAAAACACATCCAAAGTCGAACAAAAAATTAATATGTGCTAACATATATACAAGTATAATAATATACTATAATATTACACCATACATCCATGGTCCATGCTCCACATCATACATACTGTGTCCATAAGTATCCATACATCCACTAAAAACAAAACGATAAAGTCATAGTAATCCCAAGTTTATAGGGTCTAGACTAGTCATCAACCAATTGTAAAGTGCAAGACATGAAGTAATACAAAAATACAAAAACTAATATAAGTTCTGCTGCTTTTTTCCCTGGAAACGTGGCTTGTTTGGCTCGTGAGCGGCTTGCGAGCTGGCTCGAGTTGGCTCATTATAGCTAACGAGCTAAAATCTTGGCTCGGCTAACGAGCCGAGCCGAGCCAGCCACGAGCTAACGAGCTTCGAATTTTTTTGTCCAGCCTTACTTAGCACTAAAGAGCTACAATTTTATTATAAAAATATTACCTGTAGCATTTATACATTTTCTCTAATTTGACTCTAACGTTATGCCACAATGCTCTCTGTCTCAAGATATTCGTTATTTACCTGTTTGAACTTAGAAAATGTGATAAGTCTGAAACTTGCTCGTTCCTAAGATTAGGTGATGAAAGATTGACACAATTATGTCATTTATTTAAAAAATCTTACTGTGCCATGCCTATTAATGCTCTGATTTTATATGCTTTCTTATTGACAAACTCTAGAAATTATCATACTTTGAAAAAAAAATCATGCAGCAAAAGATTAGTTTTGTTATGTGCTATCGTGGTACATCCATATCTTGAAATGTATTTGAGCTTTAACTTCTGTCATGAAAATATTATTATTGTTTTCAGCTTTACCTATTGGGAGATTCATCTGTCAATACACTTTCAGATTCAGAATACTCCAAGATGACGTCGGTATGAGCTTCTTACTTTGGTGCCCATTCCCCTTATTCTAAAAAGCTAAAACATAGGAAGCATGCTTTATTTTTCTTTGGTTTTGGTTGAGTTTATTACCATATTGGGTTTGGGTCCACTCATTTTCTTGCTATATTTTGGCAAAGGCATGTGCAGGTGCAGTCTGTTATATCGGAGTTAAGAGAGCGTTTGCAGTCACACTCAATGAAGTCCTATAGGGCTAGATTTCAAAAGTAAGACCCACTATCAGGTTATCTTCAACTACATTAGCTCTTAGCCAAAACTTTCGTCTTCCATCTCACTGGGTCTTGTTATTCTGAAACTTTCATCTTCATACCAGACTTGACCCTGAAAGTTGTTGTGTTCTTCAATCTTAAACTTTGCATGGATTCTTCATAAACAGCTACATCATGATAGAGAATAAAGGGAATTTGTATTCTTTGTAATACTAACTCTTCTCTGTAAGCATTTATTTGCTATAAAGGTTAGATAAGGTATCCTAAATGCTGCACTCAACGTGGGGAAAATGTGATTAGTCTTGTGTTAGTGTGACTCAATACTTGATTGCTTATATTAATCGCAAGGTAGCCTACTTTAACTCATATTTTTTGGGAAACAGCTGCAACTGGCTCACCATTTTCCTGTTTGAAAGAGTGCACACAAGTTTAAGGACTGCCAGCTTATTTCTTTAATTGTGTTACATCATTCAGTCAGTCTCATTGAAATAAAATGACTACCCACAACTAATGTTGTTTCTTTCTTTATTATGCAGAATATATGATTCATGCATGTGTGCAAATGCCCCCATTTTTACTGGCATTGAGCAATTGCCACAATTTTCACATCTACAAGAATTAATTGGTCTAACAGCTACGGATTCTGTTGAACTTGGTGATATCGTGGACCCTCCTGTTATCCGAACTGCTACTTCTATTCTTCCTCTTGGATGGAATGGACTCCCTGGTGGTAAAAATGCTGAGCCCCTGAAAGTTGATATAATTGGGCATGACCTGCAAATGTGCACTCTTTTCCAGGCACAGATAAATGGAAACTGGTATGAATTTAGCTTGTGAAATAATTTACAAGTTTTGGGAAAAAAATCTTGACAAAGTCTATTTTTTAATTAAAAATGTAAATGGGTATTCACTATAAGCTTTTGATAACATTTTAAAGAAAAATTTGGTGCCTTCTATCTTGTGATACTCCAGTCTTTAGATCATCTAGAACATTCAGGTCATGATGCTCAAGATCTATCTTTTTTAAAACTGTCATTCAAAAAGGATTCTGTGTATGCTAGTGGTGCAATGTACATGAAGTTTGAAACCATCAGTGAACTACATGCTTTGTGGAATTTGAAATCATCTATATTGAACATATAAACGAATCATCTAATTGTTTATTTCATAATTAAGGCTTGTGTCAGGGTGGCTAGCAGTAATATTACTGTAAAATATCCTTTATGTTTACTTATCGCATTTGATTGATTGGTTACCGTGTACAAGATTTACTCCATTGTTATATCTGCAAGTATTCCATACTTTAATTAATGGCTTTTGTATATAGGTATTCCACGGTAATAGAGACTCTACCATCAGTCACTTCATTCTCACCAAATGGAGAACTGCAACCTACATTACAAAAAATGCGGATTCTTGTTGGACAACCACTAAAGCAGCCTCCAAATTACATTAGTGAGGCTTTCATGGTTCCTGTGATGACAGGTGCCGATTCAACCCTGGACTTTGGATTCGAGTCATTATTTGAAGATAAAGATTGCTGCAAGGGTTTGAGTGGATTTCTCATATATGGGACAAGTGATTTTGTAACCGTATGTAAAAAGGTCTACATTAGGACTCGGAGAGTGCGATTGCTTGGATTAGAGGTATCCCCATGTATTTAGGTATTGTTATAATATGTCCCTTTACCTATGTTCCATGGAAATGCTACATATCGGATATATTTGTCTGATGTAGGGGGCAGGCAAAACATCCCTGCTTAAAGCAATGTTAGGACAACTTAAAGAAAGAAATAGCGCTGTTCTTGAATGCATACATGTCGATTTGCATGGCAAGGGAATATCAAGTGGATTGTGCTACATAGATTCTACAACAGTAAACTTGCAGGTACTGTTGCTACCTTTTGTTCTCTTATAATATATTCTCTCAAGAATCTACAATTGACTTTTGATGCTGCATAAACCATTTTAAAATGGTGGCACTTGTTTTCCAGTTTCACACTGTTGTTATGTGCTGATACAACTGAAACTGTATTATCCTCTAGATTTTACACAACTGCATTGGGCTTGCCTGCACCACTCAGGAGTGTAGTATGGAAAATATAGTAGGGTTGTGTGACATGAAATTAGAGATGTATGGATTAGAAAACCATCTGGGAAAAACTATGCCTTGCTCCATTTTTTGCCACTAAATGCTTACTTTTTTTTCCTTACATCACCGATGGAGTCTTTTTATCTAGAATGATCCTGATTCTACTGGAGTTACCTTTCATTACCTCTGAAATGTGTAATTGATCGGTATAGTTTTTGGTTTTCATGGTTCATAGAAGAGCAGAGCAGATACATGGAGAATAATTTGTTCTCGGTTCTTGTCCGGTGATTTCCTTTATGATCACTGAAGTTTTGTTTGCCTATACGCTGAATATCTAACCTTATGGACTTGTCTTCTATCAGGAGCTACCTTTGGAGGTTGGGCGGTTCAAAGAAGAACTGTCGTTAGGACTCCATGATATCAGCAGGAAGACTGACCTTGTTATTGCTGTGCATAACCTAGCACACCGAATTCCACAGTATCAACAGTCCAATAATTCTCGGCCTCAGCCTGCTCTTTCACTTCTCTTGGATGAAGCCAAGGCGCTAAGCATTCCTTGGATTCTTGCAATAACCAACAAATTCTCTGTTAGTGCGCATGAGCAGAACGCATTGATCAGCTCAGCTATGGAAGCATATCAAGCTTCTCCTGATATGACAAAAGTTGTTAACTCTTCCCCATTTCTGATGCCAAGTGCTAGAAACAGTTTGCAGCGGATCAGATCAGCTACTGGGAATTTGGGGAACAAGGATCCAGAAAGCAGATCTGCTTATCTTCCTGTAAACTTTGCACTGTCACCATTTCAGAGGAAGGACATTGTTATGCATGTGGAGGGTGTTAGTGCCCTCCGTCAACTTGTACATCAAGTAGTCCTCAGCAATGAAGAACAAGCATTTGAGGTACATTTCTCTATTCTTTATTTTGTTTCTTGTGGGGGACAGGGAAAAATCATAACATATGAATGCGAGCGTCTTAGAAACTTTCAGGCTTGACAGTAACCTTCACTGCATGATGAACAGGAGCTCGCTCGTGAGAGATTGGTGCAGGAACTGGCGAGAGAGAAAGCGGCCTCCTTGCAGATGAAGCAGAAGACCCCGAAAAGAGATGGCTCTGTTACAGCTGCTGCTGTAGGTGCATCTCTGGGCGCGGGCCTGGGAATTGTAATGGCTGTGATAATGGGGGCAGCATCAGCCCTTCGAAAGCCGTGATTAATGTCTTCTTTTGATTCATCATTTATTTCTTATTTAAGGATGTCTGAACAAAAGCACTAGTGTAGGCAAGAAAAATGAAAGTTTAGGGCAGAATAGTCAGCTGATAGTGCAACATTTTGGCTGTGTATAGAATGTAGGTTAGGCCTTTTTTTTTTTTTTGCTGATCTGTAGTTTGTTGTGTTACTGGAGTATGGCTTGGATATGTTCTACTTCACGTTTTAATTTAATTATTATATATCTGTATCATATCTATGAGTACTCGCCAATTTCCATCTATTTGTATTATTTATCCTTTTCTAACAGGGCTAAAAATTATATTAAAATTACAAAGCAGGTTTCTGAAGAATACATCTATATATTGAGGGCAACAGGGGAGATTGAGTGAGGCGAGAGCCAAGACGATCAGGGCAGTAGGGGGCGACGGTGATCGCGTCGCTGCTCCCCAGGCGTCCCCATTTGGTTAGCATGCATAATGTGGCTAGCATGCATGAGCGCGAAAATGGTTAGATAATCTACTGCTACCTTGTGTGAACACAGCAAGGGAAGACGTTAAAAGGCATCTCTGTTGTGATACTGTAGCCGCTGCAGGTGTAGACGTCGCACGGCTCACCTGCAGCACTGTTGGCACATGTAGTGGCCGGCGCAGAGTCAGCCTTGTATGTTATCTAGTTACTGTTATAGCATGTGCGCTGTACTAGGACTAGATGGATAGAGTTGTATAAATAGACTACCACGGCAACTCAGTAAATAGAGTTTAGATTTACCATCTCTCATACAGGGCTTCGGCCAATGCTGGTGTCTTGTACCGTATGTGCATGCTCTGTTCTCCCTTCTTCTAGCTCTAGCTATAGTGTGTGGGGACAGACAACGCTTGTTCGTGGTCGGCACGACTAGTGGGTGCTTGGCAATACTAGCGGGTGCTCGGCAAGACTGGTGAGTGGTTCACTCACCTGAGCCGGTGATCCTGTGGGTCAACAAGTGGTATCAGAGCCGTACAAGTACCGTCGCCAGACTAACCGCTGGCGATGACGGGTGGTTTGGAGATGGACGACAGCAGTGGCACTGCTGTGGTTGCCCAACCACGACCGGAGGTCGTTGTTCGCACGGTGCGGGAGGTCAGCGGCACCAGTTGGTCGACGCTGACTCGCACCAACTATGGAGAGTGGTCGGTGACCATGAAGGTCAAGCTCAGAGCCCGACGGCTCTAGAATGCTGTTGACAAGGGCACCGACAATGAAGAAGATGACATGTCAGCGTTGGAGGTTATCCTCGCTGCTGTACCGGTGGAGTACAGGGAGCCGTTGGGGGCGAAGAGCTCTGCCAAAGAGGCGTGGGAGGCTATTGCGGCGATGCGCGTCGGTTCCGACCACGCAAAGAAGGCGACGGCCCAGCTTCTAAAGCAGGAGTACGCCAACCTCAAGTTCAAGGATGGTGAAACGGTGGAGGACTTCTCCCTCCGCCTGCAGACGCTCTTCAGCAAGTGGAAGAGCCACGGCGTCACCATCGACGAAGAAGAGGCGGTCTCCAAGTACCTTCACTCCGTGCCGGCAAAGTACATCCAGATCGCTCTCTCCATAGAGACGATGCTGGACTTGTCCATCCTGACCATTGAGGATGTGACAGGCCGTTTGCGGGCGGTGGACGAGCGCCTAGAGCAGGCGACAACAATGAAGGACAGCGGGGAACTCCTGCTGATGGAAGAGGAGTGGGCTGCTCAGAGGAACTCCAGGAAGGTAGTCTCCTCTAGCCGCGGTGGCGATGGCAACCGCTGCGGCAGGGCTTCTTCAGAAAAGAAGCAAGTCGACCCCAACGCCTGTCGGCGCTGCGGGAAGATGGGCCATTGGGCACGGGAGTGCCCAAACCGCAAGCAGGAAAAGAAGGCTCAAACTCATCTGGCGTAAGCCGATGATGAGGATGAGGCCACTATCCTGATGGTGACGTTTTGTGCACTATATGACGTCGAGGCCGGGGAGAGGGAAGAGGTGATGATGGTGGAAGGACCTGGCAAGGCCCTGAAGACCGTCAACCTCGACGAACCACGCGCCCAAGTTCACCTCGGACGTGTGGGCGCCGACCAGGAGCAGTAGTGGTATCTGGACGCTGGTGCCAGCAACCACATGACGGGCTCCAAGGCATCCTTCTCCGAGCTCGACGATGATGTTATCGGTACGGTGAAGTTTGGTGATGGCTCAAGGGTGGCTATCCAAGGGCGCAGCACCATCATCTTCAGGTGCCAGAACGGGGAGCACCGCGCGCTAACGAATGTATATTACATCCCACAGCTGCGTTCCAGCATCATCAGTATTGGTCAGCTAGATGAGCGCGGTAGCGAGGTACTGATCAAGGACGGAGTCCTTAGGATCAGGGATCGGGAGCAGCGACTTCTCACCAAGGTGAAGAGGTCCCTAAACCGGTTGTACCTGCTCGACCTAAAGGTAGAGCAGCTGGTGTGCCTGGCGGCAAGGCACTCTGAGGAACCATGGATGTGGCATGCCCGGTTCGAACATCTTAGCTTCGACGCGCTTGGTCGGCTGGAGAAGAGGGTCTGAGGGCTACCCCACATCAAGCACAGAGGCGAGCTGTGTGACAGCTTCCTGGCCAGGAAGTAGAGAAGGCTACCATTCCCAAAGGCAGCCAAGTATCGCGCGAAGGACGCTCTCGAGCTCGTCCACGACGACCTCTACGGGCCGATCACGCCTGCTACAAACGATGGTCGGTGGTACTTCCTCCTGCTCATGGACGATTGCAGTCTCTACATGTGGCTGCAACTCCTAACGAGCAAGGACAAAGCGGCGGCAGTGATCAAGAAGTTCAAGACGCGTGCAGAGCCGAGGCGGAAGAAGCTTCGCGTGCTGAGGACTGATCGCGGTGGCGAATTCACTTCGGTGGAGTTCGCTGCGTACTGCACGGATTAGGGTGTGGGGCAACACCACACCGCGTCGTACTCACCACAACAGAATGGCGTGGTGGAGCGACGGAACCAGACGGCGGTCGGCATGGCCCGATCCATGATGAAGGCCAAAGGCATGCCGGCAAGGTTCTGGGGGGAGGCGGTGACCACGGTGGTGTTCATCCTCAACCGTGCTCGACCAAGTCCCTGACAGGCAAGACGTCGTTCGAAGCTTGGTATGGGCGCAAGCCGAGCGTGTCCTTCCTCCGAACATTCAGCTGCATCGGCCACGTCAGGAAGACAAAGCCGAACCTCACCAAGGTGGAGGATAGGAGCACACCCATGGTGTTC